>CM061540.1:229744411-232672744 GCA_030864215.1 Capsicum pubescens
AAGATGAAGAAGAGAAAGAAGAGGAAGAAGAAGAAGAAGAAGAGGAAGAGGAAGAAGAGGAAGAGAAAGAAGAGGAAGAGGAAGAAGAGGACGAAGAGGAGGAAAAAGAGGTTGAAGAAGAACAACAAGAACAAGAAGAAGAAGAAGAAGAAAGAAAAATAATAATTGGGAAATAATAATTTTAAATTATTATTTTTTTAATGTAAAAAAATAAAAAATAATGTGGCAATGATGTGGCATGACGTGGTGGCGTGTGCATCACACCATATTTGGAATGACTGGTTGTCAGTTTTGGGGGGTTTAATAATTCCACTTTAAAATAGTTCAGGGAGATAATAATTCCACTTTAAAATAGTTCAGGGGGGTAATAGATCACCTTTAAAGGTTGAGTGTGTAGTTGGGATTTGAGATAAAGGTTTGGGGGGGGGGGGTAACAAACCATTTTCTCTTTATTTATTTCATAATTTATTTATTTATTTGGGCCTCGAAGCCAAAGTTTTAAATTTAATATAGGTGAAGCAGATTTTGGGCCAACGGGCCTGAAAAATAGTTTAGGACAACTTACGGGCCAAGGTCCGACATTTCGATTGGATAGGTGCAAATGGGCCAAATGCCCAATTAGATTAGGATAGGGTCTATTGATTTAGTCCCAATGGCCTAAGTTTTTTATTTTATCCACTCACCCTTTTACATGTTTTCTTATTAGTTTGTTTAGACTTAGTTAAAATCCCTACTAAGTCATCTAAATCTATTTTTACACAAGTCTTTTCCTAAAACCAATCACTCTTCAATAATTAAATCTTTTTGAAGTTAGTCAAAAGATATTTTTAAACAGTCCGGATAACCGCAAGTTAGCGGATGTTTTAGGTGCCTTACAATCTTCCTAAATAGTTAATAAGAACTGCTTACTCAGAATCTTCAAGCTTAAATGGTTTTTTTCTCGTTTTGGATCGGTTAAGTAAATTTCAAAAGTTTTCTTTATTCCTTTTCAAATAAATTAAATGGCGACTCTAAAGTCAAATTTTTGCAAAATAGAAATGGCGACTTTGTTGGAGAAATTTTGACTAGGTTCTAACCAAATGTTTAAATTTATCATTTGACTAACTATTAATATTGCTTACATGTTTATATTTTTTGATTTTACGGAATTTAATTATTGCATCTCATAGCATAATACATCATTGATTATTAAATTATTTTGGGGTTTCGTGGATGTCTCGGCCCCTGTTGTTCAACTCCAAATAAAGTGTTGGAAATGCGATGATTTATTAGCACGTGAGGCGTCTTATGGCTGTTCATATTTTCAAACCCAAGTCGTCCACTTGGGAACTTGGTTCAAACCCACTCTAGACATCTAGGATAGAAAACTTGTATTTTCTAAGGGGGTATTGGGACCATTAGAAAACTTGCCCTGTGTCTATTGACCCTAAGTCAATTACAGACGAATCATATTTATGTGTTGAAGAAATTTATGCTTGTTTAATCCAATCCATTATCCTTTGGGGGTTGGGTGAAGGCTTGCTTTGCTTACTTTCGTATAAGGATGCCTCAATCATACGCCAATTGAGTAAGGAATTGACGCAAGCCAAGCAAGAAATTGATTGATTTGGACGGTTGCATCTAGAGCACAGTTATACGAAAATCACTTGATCATCAATGGATTTCGCCAATGACAAGAAATGGATAAAACCAAGAGGGCGAAGGCCGAAAGAAGAGCATTCAGGAGCTGGTATTTCCTATCCCTGGCATGGTAAATTCTTCTTTTTTATCATGGTATTTTCACTTTTCCTAAAGATTGTATCCCTTTTATGAAACTTTTGTAGACATTTATGTTATTTATGTAGACCTATGATGGTTTTTGGGGGATAATTGATTGCTTTTAAAAAGAATATACTTCTTTTAAATACATTCGGCCAACCCTTGGCTCAAAAGGGTCACCCAATTAGGATGCACGTTTATTACAATATGCTTGTGTTATATAACTACTTAAGTTCTTATATGTTCTATGTTGATTCAAATCAAAAGAGAATTGATCCAATTTTCCATAGAGCATCTCTAAGTAGAAATATACCCCACTATACAAAAATCCGACCAAACATACTCCAAGTCTCCCAAGTTTCTCAGAAAAGTCCGTAGTCATTCTTAAAACTTCCAAAATAATCGCTACCATTTTAGGAAAGTTGACTTTAGAATTAGAAAAAGCCATTATAGTTTCAAACTACGTAGGGCCTGATTTCTCCTTTGTGAGATATGTAGGCAGCCTTCCTATCTGGCCCATGTCTTCAAATGCTTTGTCATCCTCCACTTTTTTAAAAGTAGTAAGAAGGTCAAAAAGTAGAAAAGTTGAGCCTTCCTGATAAATTCCACATATCCATATCATTGACCAAAATCATGTTCATTGAAATTTTTGAGTCATCATTACTTTATGGATCAATTCACATGAGATGAGAAACAACTCTATTTGTTTACTTCCTACCTTATCATCTTGCTTTGCTTATTACTAACGAAATCTAACATATCATCCTTTGAGTTTTTTTACTTTGCAGGTAATAGAAACTACTCTGTGTTGGCACAAAATGGCCCTACTTCACCAGATCAAATGAATAAGAGATCCCCTTCTTGACTATAGCTTTGTTACAGGAAAAGAAAAATGACTAGTAGTAAAACTGGACTCTACCAATCATTTTCCAAACCTGTAAATGATGGTCTCGGGTATGGAATAAGGAAAAATGTGAGGAAAGAATTTTCCAAGACAATCGGGATCTGAAAGATTAATTAGAGGAAACATTGTTTGAATCGAACCTCCACTCCACGCATGACCCATCGCCCGTCGTATAACAATTACTTAAAACTGTCCATTGTCATGTCATGTCAAGAAGAAAGATAATGATATCCCTAGAACATTCAACAAAAGAGTCAAAGAGTTTGAGAATCTTAGAAGCCTAATCTAGAGAAAATCGAGGCGGTTAACTAAGAAAGCGATGACTAAGGGAATTGAACATTTGATCCTTCGTTCTATCAAGACAAACACAATGAAAACATCATATCATCTTTAGAAGTGCTTATTTCTATCCTAGTAAGATGGATAAGAATATTTTAAGGTTATTATGAGTTTATCTACAAAGTACGTTTGACCTGAATTCCTAAGAAAGGGATACGTAGGTGGCCTATGTCGGCTTCGGTCAACCCCTTAGGAGAATTTATCCTTTCCTTTTATGTTTGAACTACGTTTGAACCAAATTCCCAAGAAAGGGATACATAGGTAGCCTATGTCAGCTTTGGTCAATCCATTAGAATCTTATATATATCCCTAGCGTAGTCCTGAACTTGTTTGACCAGATTCCTGCTTCAACGGGATACGTAGGTGCCCAAATGGCTTGGTCATATAACCCCAAGAAATGGAAACTGGGGCAAAATTTTTGAGAAGGAATCTCAAAAATTCACAAAAGGAAGATCATCATCCAACAAAGAGAATGAAGACCAACAAATATTTTAGATCCTCTCGAGCTGAGATCGTCTTAAACAACTCTAAACCGGGCAGAAATTTTGAGGAGCGCCTCAAAATTTCCACTAATATACTGGAATATATTTCAAATCCCCTAGCACCAGAGGTCAAAGTCAAGTTTTGAAAATCACCAACTGCGATAAAGTCTACATAGACTAAATCTTTGCCTATGATAGAACTTGTGATAGAGAGCCTCAACGATGTTAAATCCCTAGCAATCCTCCATCAAACGTCGGACATAGTCAGAACCAAGAGGAAAAAGTTTGTCGAGCTTGTACATGACATGACTGGCAGAGATTTTCTAAAGCTTTTACATAATTTTTCAAAACTATTTTCTAAAATTAAGACTACTTTCAATATTTTATTTAGAATTTTTCTAAAAAATAGTCGTTAGCAAAAGCGTCTTTATGTCTACTAAATATTTACCTTGAGAGTAGGAACATTCAAGGGAGTTGAGACAATAAATAAAACAATCAAAAAGATCACTCAATAGGAGGAAAAGTAGAAAGGCATCCTCAAAATTCATCTTGGAGCGAAGAAAATGGTATTTCAGTAATCCCCAAATAAGGACTTTGCCCCATTTACTTACATCTGATGGATTTGCTATTTAATTATTTCTTCAAAAAGAAATGATTAATAGTGGAATAAGTCATTCAAATCATGATGCTCAATATTCATCATTAAACAATCATAAATCTTGATTGTGGTCGCCTGTGAGAGCGATATTGTGTCTACTAACTGTCTACCTTGAGTACTAGTACCTGTAGAAAGCAAAACATAAACAAACAAACTCAGGTGAAACTATTTTCAAATCATCGAAAGGTCCATTTCATATCATCTCATCGCTGAAAGGTCCATTTCATGCCTTTTCCAAGAGGGCCATTTCATATTATAGCCAAGAAGGCCATTTTATGCCATATCCAAGAGGAAAATTTCATATCATTGCCAAGGGGGACATTTCATGTTATTGCCGAGAGGGCCATTTAATATCTGTTGACACGCAAGATAGCATACGCTCGTGTCGAGGATATCATTAGCATTTAATATATTTTGACACATGAGATAGCATAGGCTGTTGTCGAGGCTATCATTAGTATTTAATATCTATTGACACATGAGATAGCATATGTTGGCATCGAGGATATCATCAGAATTTAATATTTTTTGACAAGTGAGATAGCATACGCTAGCATCGACAATATCATCATCATTTAAGATTCGTTGACATGTGAGATAGCATATGCAGGAGTCTAGGATATCATCTGCATTATATATCTATTGATACGTAAGATAGCATATGCTGGCGTCAAGGATATCATCAAAATTTAATATCTGTTGACATGTAAATAGCATACGCTGGCGTCGAGGATATCATCGACATTTAATATCTGTTAGCACGCGAGATAGCATACACTTGCGTCGAGGATGTCATCAGAATTCAATATCTGTTAACATGTGATATAGCATACGCTGGCATTGAGGATATCATCAGTATTCAATATCTGTTGACATGCGAGATAGCATACACTGGCGTTGAGGATATCATCAACATTCATTATATGTCGACATGTGAGATAGCATACGATGGCATAGAGGATATCATAACATCTAACATACATTGACACGCAAAGATAGAATACTCTGGTATTAAGGATATCTCATCATTTCATGAATCAACATCTGAATGCATAAAAAACACGTGATTCAAAGGGACATCTTTAAGTTTCTATCTAAAAGCGAAAGACATATGAGATTTCCTAGAAATTGACAATATAAGGGTCATCTATAAGTCATAGTATTTGAAATAGGATAGTGTGCAAGATTACCTATTAGTTGGTAGCCCATAGGTCATCCGTAAGCTGCAATAACTTCCTAACCGGATAGCATACAAGGTTACCCAAAAATTGATAGTCCGAAGGTTATCCAAGTCGTACCAAAATCCTTACTGAAGAATATGTGAGATTATCAAATTGATAAGTCCAAGGGTTATCTATAAGACATGTTATATCCAAAGATCGATAATATGCAGGATTACACAAAAGACTAGCAGTTTGAAAGATATATATAAGTCATATTGTATCCAAGGGCAGATGGTGTGCTGGATTACCTGAGAGCTAGCGATTGGAGGGATATATTTAAGCCATCTCTTATCCAGTGTCAAATAATGTTTTGGATTACCTGAAAGCTAGTAATTCAAAAGATATCTGTAAGTCGCCTCATATCCAACATCAAATAATGCTCAAGATTATCCAAAGATTGACAATTCTACGGGGAATCTATAAGTCGTATCGATACAAAAGATGCTCAGGACTTACCCGAGGTCACATGCAAAGAATTATTGTCAATAACCAGAAAGGTTATCATAGGCAACCAAAATGGTTCAACTCTGCATAAGATTACATGGTTGTAGGGACTTTTCTGCATAAAGTGTCATCGGTGTCCAAAAAGGTCACCCCACTTTGAATATATATTCAACTAAAAAATGAGATAAATACGCAACAACCAAGAGGGTTGTTGTGTATGTTGTTTCAAGTTATTTCCTTCCTAACAGGTACACGAAGGGATGACTTTATTTTTCAGGCGACAACGCACGTGGAGATATGGTAAACGACTACATACCTCTTTCATGAATTATGTTTAGCACTAACACTTTTTCTTGAAACATTGTTGAGAGCATTCGGGAGGATGAAAATCTCAAATCAAAACCATAGGTGCGGACGACTCCAGATAGGACGCAGCACAACGTGCAACTCTTTCTTAGCAGAATAATGGAACATAGTCTAAAGAGGGATGGTAAACTCTTTGAATACGAGATAAAAGATGATCTCCACCACCATCCAACCACACCCCTATTAGAAGGCATGTGTGAATTTTGGTATATTCTAGTTTCATCTTCACTTTCGGGATATTTCTAAGCTCATACCTAGGGTAAACTTCTCTTTCTTTCAGATTCGAGTGATAGGACACCTAGAGTTTTGGAAATTATGTCCAGGTAAATTTTTTCCTATGGATGTGAAGGATCCTACATTCATGGTTAAGAGGTTATAAGCTTTTTTTCCACAACTCGATCAACGTGTCACTCATCCCGAGCCAAAGATCGTCTAAAATAAGAGACAATGTTTTTTCTACTGATCGAGTTGAACTACAAACAGTCTGATTTCTCGAGTTTCGGGGATATATAGGCTGGGCTCTATTTTGAAACTTGACTGTATTCCAACCTCCCCACAAATCTCTTTATTTTCTAGCTTTTCTATCCCGAGCCAAAGATCGTCTAAAATAAGAGACAATGTTTTTTCTACTGATCGAGTTGAACTACAAACAGTCTGATTTCTCGAGTTTCGGGGATATGTAGGCTGGGCTCTATTTTGAAACTTGACTGTATTCCAACCTCCCCACAAATCTCTTTATTTTCTAGCTTTTCTATTTCGTCAAAAACTACAAAAATCGAGATAGCTAGGGAATTTTTTGAAAATCGTACATTAAATCAAGCTTTATGAACTACAAGTGGCCTAAATTCTCATGTAACCTGAGATATGTAGGAAACCTGATACCAAGGTCCAGCCATAACTTTATGAAACCCATGCGAAAACCAACCTCTTTCATATTCGAATTTATGGTCGGACAAAATATTAGGAACGTCAACCTTCTTTTGACCAGGGTTACTTGCATCCACCCTACCCAAAGGGAGGGGGAAGTTGTTGACACCTAATTTTTGCCCTCCACGACAAAATTTAATCCTAAGTTTCTTTGGTTTTTAATACAATCAAAATAATTATTTCATCTGAATAAAAACTTTTCAAAATATTTTTTTGTACGCAATTTTATCATTTTAAGTAGCTATAATATATTATCGTGTTCAATTATATGAGATTATATAATTTGATTATTTAAATATTTATTCTATGAAATATCGGATTTTAATCAAGGCCTATCTTGAAAATAAATTTCACTAATTAAAATCTTGATTCAAATATAATTTATCTAACAAATAATATATTTGGAGAAATACTTGTTTGACTAGATCAAGAAACTCGGGATTAAAAGAAGTATTAATTTGTATTGAATTTTAATTTAATTTAGCCAATCTATTAGATTTGACCATAACTGAAATCAAATTGGCTATAATTGCAATGCAATTGGCCAATAACTTTCAATTTGGTTAAAATTTAAATAGAATGGGCTAAATTAGAATTGAGATTATTTTTTTCTAAATAATTCCAAAAATTATAAAGTTTCTAATTTAATTAAGGTTATTTTAACCCTATTAAATCTAATTGGGGTTATTTTAATCCCAATTAAATATAATTGGTGTTGTTAAAATAGCCTCAATTTTTAGCCCAAAATCGTCCCAGCCCATTTCCTTTCACCAATTAACCCAACAACTCAGCAACCTAGTTAGCCACCTCAATAAACCCAAAAATTCCCTTTGACCTGGCCCGCCTTTTCTATCCCCTTTTCTATTAACAAAAAGTAGCAATAACATTCACTTAGTTCCACCATGAACAACAAACAAATGCGGCGACAATTTCAAACGACAGTAACAACAACCCGACCCATGAACCAGCAATCAATAACAACTTCAAATATCGACAGCACTCACCGAACCCGACGACTTATTCCAACACTGATAGTGGCGGAATTCGATGCCAACCAAGGTCCTATTTTAACCCAAAATTAACCCGAATCTCAATAAATCCGCGTGTAAATGACAACTCAACATAATTTATTTCAAAGTTGTACTATTTTAGTACGATTTCAGCTTATACCATTACCCCTTTTTCAAGTTTCAAAATATTTCCCTTAAAATTTCCCAAATTACCCTGAATTTCTCTTATCCCACATCGAGATTAGCATAAAATTTTCCCCAATCTTGTTCTATATATATGGTTCATTATAGAGAAAAAGGGACCAAGTCTTGAAGGTGTAAAAAAATATAACTTTGAGTAAAAAAGTTGAAATTTTACAGTCAATTTTTCATTTAATCGGGGTTTAAAGGTCACTTCCAGTGATGGCGGATTCAGATGAAGTTCAAGGGCCCATTTTACTGCCAAACATCGGGTTAGTCTTCGATTCCTTTTATTACTTTGTGGTATTATTGTCGGCATCATGATAATAGGAGCATATAGTAGTTCTAATTATTGATTTGTGCACTATAGAATGCCCCACCCTCCTTGTTATTTTCTTTTCATCTTTGTGCCAATGTTGTAGAGATTTGAATTTTGTTTATTATGTTAAGTATAGTAGTGCTGATATAGAGATTTGATTATGATGTTGAGTGTGGTGTTACCGTTGTAGAGATTTGATTAAATCGTTAAGTGTAGTGTTTCTACTATAGAGATTTGATTTTTGTTTATGATGTTAAGTGTGATGCTGCTGTTGTAGAGATTTGGTTAATTCGTTAAATGTAGTGTTGCTACTGTAGAGATTTGATTTTTGTATATGATGTTAAGTGTGGTGCTGTTGTAGTAATTTGATTAATTTGTTAAGTATGGTGGTGCTGCTGTAGAAATTTGATCAATTTATTTGAGTGTGGTGCTGCTATTATTTTTTTTTTCTTTTTTCTTTTTTGTTTACGAAGTTTTCCTAGGAGGACTATTCTGATTGTGAAGTTTTAATGAACTTGTGAGGTGCATTCATGATTTTTCTTTGGTACTCAACATTGTAGTTTGAGCAAGTATGAACATATCCCTGTGAAGAACGAATTAATTTGTGAGTCTTGCTTTTGATAGTCTAAATGGTGATTGTTTAACTAACTTCCATGTCAATTTTATCTCTTTTCTTCCCTATATGTCTCTCTATTAGTTTATTTTTATTCTTTTGGAATGCACTTTTAAACTGTGAAATGCTTCGAGTTAGTATTGTGGATTAGTAAGAAGATTATACCTAATTGTGATTACTTAAAGTACGGAAGTGCAATCCCACGTGTAGTATGAACTTGTTCAAGATTTTATTTGGTTTGAATCAAATGTGTTTCGTATTTATTTTATCAAATTAATTAATCTTATTACAAATAAAACTCTAATCCTCCTATTTATTTGGCATGAAAAATCCGTTCGAGGTCGAAGTAGACTTTCCCCTTTCTTTGCATTCTAGGGGCCAATGAATCCCATCTCTACGAGTCTGCGTCAAAGTTAAGTCCAAAGTCAAGCGTATGGCATATGGATACAAGTAGTCAAAATGAGAAGAATGGGTTAAAATCCATCTTTGAAGCAGTTAAGAGACTTGAAAGTCTCATTTTTATTTTATTTATCTCTTTTTGTCGTCTTTTATTATTTATCTATTTATTTATTCATTTATTTAATTATTTATTTATTTAGGTCTCGAAGCCAAAGTTGTAAATTTAATATAGGTGGAGCAGATTTTGGGCCAACGAGCCTGAAAAAAATTTAGGACAGGTTACAGGTCAAGGCCCGACATTTAGATTAGGATGGGTGTAAGTGGGCAAAAATCCCAATTAGATTAGGTTAATAGCTATTGATTTTGTCCCAATGGCCTAAGTCTTTTATTTTCTCCCCTCACCCTTTTACATGCTTTGATATTAATTTGTTTAGACTTAGTTAAAATCTCTACTAAGTCGTCCAAATCTATTTTTACCCAAGTTTTTTCCTAAAATCAACCACTCTTCAACAATCAAATCTTTTTTAAGTTAGTCAAAAGATATTTTCAAATAGTCCAAATAACCGCAAGTTAGCGAACGTTTTAAGTACCTTAAAACCTTCCTAAAATGTTAATAAGAACCGCTTACTAATAATCTTCAAGCTTAAATTGGTTTTTTCTCATTTTGGATCATTTAAGTAACTTTCAAAGGTTTTCTCAATTTTTTTTCAAATAAATTAAGTGGAGACTCTAAAGTTAAATTTTCGCAAAACAATACCTAGGTTCAAGGTCAATTGGGTGTCCACAAAGTCATGTCAAGTAGAGTCTCTTTTATGGATATACAATGTGCTACACTTATAAAGTAGAGGCTACAAGACATTTAGAAATATTTCCCTTCCTTGTTGTCTTATTTTTGGTTTATAGAATCTAAGGTCTTGTATTCCTCCAACTTTTATTTATTTGCCTTTTAGATTATGCCTTCTAGATGATCTAAAGCTAATAAAAACTCATCTGTCCCACCTGAGGATAATGGGGGGGGGGGGGATTTCATCCCATGTATAGGGTACAAACTCAATCAAATTCACTACTTCTAATTGTCCCCGTGGAGTTCCATCTGTCTCCATTGATCTATCTTCAACTGGTGACACTCATACTCAGTTCTCAAGGAGATATTAATAATGCTGAGTTTTGCCAATCCATTCATCTGTTGACCCAGTTGGTGATATCTCAGCCATATAATATGGGTTTTGCGGGTATTACTGGGAGTTTATTTGAGCCCACTAGAGTTGGAAAGTTTATGAGGTTGAGCCTCCAACTTTCACTGGAACTAAGGTTAAGGAGGGTCCTCAAGGTTTTATAGATGAGATGGAGAAGATATTTTAGGTTATGCATGCTACTGATGAAGAGGGTGTGGAATTCGCTGCTTATCATTTGAAGGATGTAGCATACCTATGGTATGAAGAGTGGGAGTAGCTTAAGGGTGATGATATTGAGCCTGCTTTATGGGATGACATCTTTAGTGCTTTTCTTGATTGATTTTTTCCTCAGGAGTTAATGAAAGAAAAAACTAAGGATTTTATGAACTTAAAGCAAGGCAGGATGATGATAAAAGAATATACCTTAAATTTTTACAAATTATCATGATATGCACCTGAGCTAGTGTCTAGCATGAGGGCTAGAATAAGGAAATTTGCTTCTAGGTTGTCCTGTGAGTTAATTTTGAAGAGTAAAACAACCTTGTTGAACAAGAAAATGGGCATCTCTAGACTTGTGGAGTATTTACAACAAGTGGAAGAAGAAAAGAAGAAGCAAGGAGAGATGAGGGAGAGGCAGAGTAAGATGTTTCAGTATTTGGATCAGGGTAGAGGTCAGTAGTAAAGTGGCAGGGGTGGTAGAAAATGGTCTAAGAAGAGGTGGGGCAACTCTAGTTCTTATTTAACGGCTAGTGTACCATATCCAAAGCCACCCAGAGATCATCGATTTTATAGAGGTGATGGTTCAGAGGCACAAGATTCCTAATTTCAGGCTAGTTTTTCCTAGTCAGCTCTATCACATCCTTCTTGTAGACTTTGTGGTGGATTGAATCGAGGTTTCTATGATGAGGGAAGGGACCAGTGTTTCAATTGTGGCCAACCAGGATAGATGCGGAGGGATTTTCCTGTGGGTAAGGTTGCTTTGTGGGCAAATAATGTTCTGGTTGCCACGTCATTAGCTCCTGCACTAAAGGGTTCCACTTCTAGTACTGACACTAGCCGAAATTGTTTGTATGCTCTTTCTACTCATCAGGAGTCTAAGGCATCTCCTGATGTCATCACTAGTATGTTAAAACTCTTCTCTTATGATGTGTACTATTTACTTGATTTGGGGTTTACCCATTCTTACGTGATCTCATTTATGGTTGGGTATTTTGTTTTTAGTCCTATGTGTATTTTTGACCTCTTTTGTATTTCCAACCCAGTGGGTGACTCTGTGGTTTCTAAAAGAGTCTATAGGGGTTGTGAGGTATCTATTAGTGGTAGGGAAACTTTGGTGTATTTGATTGAATTAGACATGGTTGATTTTGATATCATCTTGGGGATGGATTCGTTGCATTCATGCTATGCCTTTTTAGATTGTCAGACCCATAAGGTCATTTTTAATTTTCCTAAGAAACCGATTATAGAGAGGGAAAAGAGTTCCCTAATGACTAAGTGGAGGTTTATATCATATCTTAGAGATGAAAAATTGATTTCCAAGAGGTATCTCTATCATTTGGTCTGGGTTAAAGACTCTAACTCAGAGAGTCCTTCTTTATAAACTGTTCCTATGGTTAATAAATTTCCTGAATTCTTCCCTGATGATCTTCCTAGTGTTCCTGTCGATAGGGAAATTGAGTTTAGGGTTAATCTTCTCACGGACACTCGTCCTATCTCTATCTCTCCTTATAGAATGGCTTCAGCTGAGTTGAAGGAGCTTAAAGAGCAGTTGAAAGATCTTTTTAACAAAGGTTTTAACTTCCCAAGTATCGCTCCGTGAGGTGCTCCTATTCTTTTCACGTGTAAAAAAGATGGGTCACTTCGAATATGTATAGATTACCGTCAGTTAAATAAGGCAACATTGAAGAATAAGTACCCTCTTCCTAGAATTGATGACCTATTTGACCAACTTCAAGATGCTAAGTATTTCTCTAGGATTGGTCTCCATTCGGGCTATCATCAGTTAAAGATTAGGGAGGAGGATATCCCTAAGACTGCCTTTCGTACTCGATATAGTTATTTTGAGTTCATGGTCATGTCTTTTGGGTTGACCAATGCCCAGGGGAATTTATGGACTTGATGAATTGAGTATTCCATCAGTTTTTGGATTTGTTCATCATTATGTTTATAGATAATATTCTGGTATATTCGAAGAGTGAGATGGATTATGTTGATCACCTCTGTATTTTATTGCAGACCCTTAAGGATCAACATTTGTATACTAAGTTTTCAAAGTATGAATTTTGGTTGAACGCTGTTATTTTTCTGGGTCATGTTGTTTTTAGTGAACGGATCATGGTAGATCCACAAAGGTTTTGGTGGTTAAAAAGTGGCCTAGACCCATGATTCCAACTGATATTCAGAGCTTTTTAGGTTTAGTCTATTATTATAGGAGGTTTGTGGAGAGCTTCTCATCAATTGCCTCACTTTGACTAAGTTGACTCAGAATAAGGTGAGGTTTTATGGTCCGATGCTTATGAGGGGAGTTTTGAGAAGGTGAAGGATAAATTGACTTCTGCTTTGGTTTTGACCCTGACCGAAGGTATTAATGGCTTAGTGGTTTACAGGGATAGAGTGAGTAATTATGATCGCTATATGCCTCCCCATGATTGAGGTAAGAACAAAGAGTTAAGCTCCATTGACCCTAAAAAGTTCAAGACCAAGGATGTTTTTGCCCGAATTTTGAATAGTGTGGAAGGTACGGAAAAGATGGTTCGTGAATTCAAAGGTGACTTCTCTCAACTGTATCAAACTTTGGTGGCCTACTCCGCCTCCATCAAGAAATTGGAGACCCAAATTGGGAAAATATCCACACAATTAAATGCTAGGCCTAGAGATGGACTCCCCAGTGACACGATTGTTAATCCAAAGAATGACGCTCAAGTCTTAGCAATTATCACTAGAAATGGGAAGACACTTGATAAGAACTTGAAAGGAGACTTAAGTGGGAAGATGCCTAAGGCTAAGCCAAAGGAGGTGTTACCTCAAAATTAAGAAGAAGATAATGAGAAAGATGACGAAGAAGTGGTTGAGTTTGAAAAGCCACAAAGTGAAACAAGACCTACAATCCAAGTTCCTCCCCCATTCCCTCAATGATTGCAAAGAAATGAGGAGGGTGACAAGATAAAAAAATTCATGGCCAAGCTTACCAATCTATCGATAAACATTCCATTGCTTGAGGCGATCTAAGAGATCCCAGGATATGCTAAGCTAATAAAGAAATTGATGTCGAAAAAAAAGCATGTAGAGGGTGACACCATTAAAGTCACCCATAGTGGTAGTGCTATCATGGATAGTATGATTACGAAAAAGAAAGATGATCCCAGATCTTTTACAATTCCTTGTACCATTAGAACACATGTGTTTGCAAAAGCTCTATACGACCTTGGTGCAAGTATCAACCTCATGCCCTTTGTCATCTACAAGAATCTTGGGATTTTATTGATGTCCTAGTCAAAGTGGACAAGTTTATACTCCCGGTGGATTTTATGGTGTTGGATTGTGAAATGGACCATGAGGTACCTATCTCTTTGGTCATCCATTTTTAGCCATCGAATAGGCCATTGTCGACTTAGAAATGAGGGATATAAAGTTTAGGGTGTAAGAGGATGAAGTCACTTTCAATGTTTTGTAAGATGAAGAAGCAATCCGCGGAGCTTCAAGTTGTGTCCGTGGTAGATATCGAGATTGAGGAGGTGAAAGAAGGGGGGCTTGGGGACCTTTCTTGAGAATAAAAAAAGAGGAAGACGTTATTCCACGAGATTAACTAAGGCGTTGTGTGGGAGGCAACCCACAAATTCCACGAGAGGCTCGTATCCTTTCTTTATGATGTCGTAGCTTAGATTTTGGTTTTGGCATTTCAATAAATCATACATTTGCGGCACTATAGAGTGCATTGGATTAGCTTAAAAAGGGGAAAGTCTGAAATTTTTGTATTAAAAACTGAATAGGGGAAAAGCTATCGAATTGTGAATTGAGTTGAACAGGGAAAAACGGGGAGCAAAAATGCTCTCAGTTACCTCGATCGCAGGCCCTTGGTCACGATTGCGGTCACCCGCATGCCTGCGATCGCGGGCACTTAACTGCAATCATGGTTGTTGCATCTATATGACCAGTTGCATCCCCTATTTCCCTTACACTCCCTTTTTAAACCCTACTCTCTAATTGGACCAAATTCTGGCCAAGTTTGTGAGCTCTCCAACAGCACCCTTGCATCTCTCTTCCATTACAAATCCATTAGGTGCCTTAAATTCATGCTTTGATTTTTGAAAATAGGCCAAAGAATTCATGATTTTTCCATAATTTTTCAAAGGGCCTAGGTCTTCGATTTTCATGTTTCCATCTTTTCATAATTGGTACTTATGTTATGTTTTGCTACTAGAATATGGTGTTCACATGAGTAGGGAAATCATGAGTACCCACAAATGTGTATAAAATGGATACAAATGGAGTGTACACATTAAGTGACCGGTATACTTCTTGAATGATGTTATCACTAAGGGTCTTTGTATTCGAAGGGTATAATCGAGCACCTAGTAGCCTTGTTCATTTGTCTTAATGTGAATCCATATTGTAGAACCTGCTAGCGGTCTAAAAATTTGGGATATATTGAACATGGAAACCTGGTATGAAATCAACCTTAGTTATCGTGGTCGCGGTCAGTGGACCGCAATTGCAGCAATGTGATGTGGTCATGGCCCACGATCACAATAACCGAGGTTAGTTTTTTTCCATACCAAAAATCCTGCACTTCCATTTTTTATCCAAACACCACCAAATGCCCATCCAATGAGCTTTGGTGAACAATATGGCATATTTTGTGTGTAAAATTGACATTGATTAATGTCATGTGTGCCTAGTGATTTTAGGAATATCTTATGGAAAAGTATGATCATATTCGATTCATGGCACCCGAGTGCCACCCTCACTACTATGGTGATATTTCGAGGAAAAAGCTTCTCCCGGAGAGCAAAATTTGCTTGGACAATGTGCCAAAAAAGATTCCAGCATTTCATGAAAAGCTTGAGGCCATAGGGTGGCGGTGTTTTGCTCTGGATCCATCCAATGCAAATGAGCCATGGGTGCGTGAATTCTATGCCAACATTATCAAAGTTTCTTTCTTGGATCCATCCAATATGACTATTAAATTTGGGGGAAGAGGGTGTATTTTGGGGAGACGCAAATTAATGATGTTAGGCTCTCACATGTAGTCATGGGGGAATTCAAAGCAAAAGGGTGTAAGTCGGGAAGTTGGTTGGCAGAAAGATTATGTTCCAGAAAGGAAGTCTCGTGGATGAAAACAAAAAGCAACATCTCCATGAATGACTTTACTTTCGAAGATCAAATTTGGTTGCACATTATATGTATTCGAGTCTCCCCTTGCACCTACATGAAAGAAGTACCAGATACATATGCTCGAATGGTTGTTTGCATTTTAGATAGAATTTGTTTGGATGTTCGTCAGCTCGTGGTCAATGAAATGGACCACTTTAAGGACCAAGGTGGTACACATCTCTTCTTTCCCTCATTGATTACTGATCTTTGTAAGAGGGAAGGGGTTAAGAAGTATGTTGGAGATACTTGGGTGTGCCCTATACCCCCCATCTACACCTTGAGGATTCTAAGGGAGGGCGCACCTAGAAAAGGCAAGAAGAGAAAGATCGACTTGGGGAAGTCGGCATGTATTGAGCCTGAGTTTCATAGGCCCTCCACCACCAGTCCTCTTGAGGATATTAGAGTTTATATTGTTGCCATCAGGAGCTTGTGTCTAGTTTTCCTAGGGATCGGGAGATCCCTCTACTACTCATCATTTATATGTATCATAGTTCGATTATGATAAGTACAGAGAGGACCAAAGAAAGCAGGAAGCTACCATTACTAGGCTTGAGATAGCCTACTCATTTTTGGTGAAATCACATCAATATCTCTAAATTGCACATGAAAATATGTTCATAAGGGAAAAGAAGAGGGATGAGTTCTTTGACAAGATGTGAAAAGGGGTGAAGGGCCTATGGAAGATCCTAAAACCCCAAAATTGACTTCTTTCTTCCTGGGTGGAGAGTAATGATGATGCCTCGACCGATTGGTCCGATCTTGAGGAGAATGATGATGATGCAAAATATGAGAGTGAAAGCAGCCCTTGATAAAGTTTCAGGGAGCACTCTTATCTCTTTTATCATTGATTATTTATGTAGTGGGGACACTACTACCTTTTAAGTTGGGGGTGCCTGTCTCTGTATTCATTTGATTTGGGCCTGTATTATTGATATTTCTACATATTTTTCTTCTCTTTTAGATGATCCTTATTTTTATTTGGGTTGTAATATTCAGGCACTCTAATGGTGCCCATATTTGGATGGATTAGTTACTTTGTTCCTAGATTATTGTTTTATTTAATTTTGGTCACTTGATGAGTTTTTCCCTATGATAGACTGAGTGATCATATTCTTAAGGGGAAAGCATCATGATTGGGTTTTAGTCATAGATGTAGGGGAAGTCTGAGTACCCGTGGAATCAAGGTCACAAGTTCAAGAGAAGTCTGAGTACCTATGGCATTGTTGATTTGGGATCACATTCATACCCATTCGCGAATTCTAAGTAGCCATATGGGTGGGTATCCCGTATTAAAGCCTTAATGTAAGACAAGATATTAGGTTGTTTCCATGATTAATAAATTATACATGGTGAGAATACAAAACAAACACCCCCTCCGTCCAATATTTTTTCAAAATTCAAGGGCGTGAATGTGAGCAACTTTGTAAAAAAACTTTCTCTTTTTATGACTCCGAAAATTGACTTTGGAAAATTATTTGTCTCAAGCGGGAGAAACAATTGAACCCCCTCGACAAGATTTACATGCCATTTGTAAAGCTTATTTGTCTATATCTCATGTGAACTTGTACCATCTAGAACTTTCCCCATTAGTCTTTCAAGGTTAAATTTTTATTGTATTTGGTTGGTAAAATGATCCTAGGCCATTCTTATGACATTGGAAGCCCACTATAGCCTAAAAATCCTACCAATACATAGATATAATCCTTAGTCATCCACTTTGAGCCTTTGAACTTTTCTTTGGGAAACACATTGCAAGTCATGACCCTTCTATTATCCCTCTCTTGAACCCTATCCTCCTTAAAATTAAGAATGAAATTTGAAATCCTAAGTTGTGGGTGGTGAAAGTTGAAAGAGGTATCGTTGGGCCACAAAGTCATAACAAAATGCTGACATGCTTAAGCATATAAAGCAAAATGATAAGAAGAAAGAAAATATCCAACAAAGGAAGGAAATGCAAGAATTATGCACAACAAAAAAAAAAGTGGAAAGAAAGTTGGAAAACCAAGAAAGGCAATGTAGGCACAATAGTGAAAGAAAAGAAGTGGACCAATATCAAAATTGAAAAGAGTTTGTTGTATAAGTTCAAGGAGGTTTTTAACCTTGTTGTCCGAAATTAATATCCTACCCTACCCTAACCCTACATTACAAGCTCAAAAAGTCTTTCGTGATTCCCAACCAAATGTGATTATTTTAGTGATGATTTAAAAGAGGGGCAAGCCTATGGAATGGTACTTGTTAGCATTGAGAGTTCTTGAGAGAGCGAGTTCTTGAACTTAAATTCCTTGTTTCATGATTGATAGCTAGGTGTGTAAAATCTTCTTTCTTGTGAGGAGGTATATGATCAAGTTGAGGTGGGTGAATTTGTCACCTTTAGAACAATGAGACAAAAGGAAGTATAATATGGTTGAGGTCAAGAAGTAAGTCATTTCTAGAGTATTAGTAGTTGTTACATGGTTGCTCCTTAAAGTCTATTGTGTCCTTCAATATTCCATTTTATGTTGAAGGGTGTAGTCAAAATCATTTTGCCCATGTGTGAAGAAATTTTTGTGGTAATAATCAAGTTAAAGTCATAATGATCATTGGGTAATATAATGTGGTCATACATGTGAAATTGTCTCATGATAAGGGGTGGTTCTTCTTGAGGACAAATAAGGTTTTAAGTTGGGGGTGTTGATGAGTGGTGATTTTACCACTTATTTGGACTCAACTTTCGTGCATACTTCCAAATTTTGTATAAATAAATGAGACATAATCATGATTTAATTCACTAATATCCACATTTTACAGGCATAGAGTTGGTGAGATGAAAAAATATGGATTGAAGCTAAAAGAGATCAAGTGAAGCAAAGAAGTGCAGTTGAAGACGTGGAGCAGTCATCAGCCCCAGTTACCACGATCACAAGCCAAAGACCGCGGTCTCAGTAAGTCAAGATGGTCAATAGAATGTGATCGTGAAACCATACCGCGATCGCATTAGCTACAGTCACGGACAACGTCATGCGATCATGACTAAGCAGGAATGTTGACCAGGGTAGTTTTGTAATTTCCCTTGGCCAAATCCTAAACCGTATATAGGAACCCTTTCTTCTTTGGGTATTGCTTACCTTATAAATATTTTTGAATTTGAAACAAGAACCCTAATTGGGCAAGATAGTAACTAATTTTGGAGACTTGAATTCTTAGTGTTTCGTTAAGCATAAATGCTTTGATAATCCTTATGGTATATCTTTCTCTACTTTCTTCATGGGTAGCTAACTATTTTAGTCTTGGGATTATGTTGAACTAAAGTGTATTTGTGTGTGGTTGTTGATGTGTTCATATGATTTCTAGTTGTTGAGTATGGATTTCACCACTGCTTGAGTTTAATAATTGGAATTTTATGGGTGAAAACCCCATATATCCAAATGGGTTTGATGGGTGAAAACCCCAAGCTCTAGAAAACCTGCATCATCCTTGAAAAACGGATGAAGGTGAACCCATGGAAACCCATAGCATCCTTGAAAAAGGGCTATAGGGGGATAAGGAAATGGTGGACAATTAAGTATGTGGTTTACTACCTTTTTCAATCTTAGAAATAAGTGTAAATGGAGTGTAAGTCATGTCATGGGTATCTTTCTAGAAATAGGAATGCCCAATTGGGGTATTGGGTGACTATGAATGGCACACTTGTTAGGTGCTTGAAAGAGCCAGTAGGTGAAATCTTTGAGGTTTAGTTGAAAAACTAGCTGCAAATACTTTCGACCTAGCCTATCTTTCACTCAATAACTAGATATCACGATGAACCATGTCTAACCTACACACTTAATACCTTTAGGAAGACATAATCTTAAGATTCTCCCCAAACTTGATTTTAAAACCGAAACTGTCATTGTAGATTTTTATAACTCGAGAATTGATACAAACTAAACCCCCCACTTTTATTATATGTTATATTTCCTTGCAATTCGGGTATCCTTTTAGTAATTAGAGCACCCATAAGACTTGAACTTTGTATTTCACTCCTTGTGGATTCGACCGTAATATGAGTTGGAATATTGACAATGACCGCCTTCCCCCTTAAACATAGAAGCAAGTTAAGAATTATCACCCATCATTATGTCACTCGACTGGTCTATACCTTTTGAGGTAATGTGCTATTCGAGTGGAGTGGCCTTGAAAGTTTTTCTAGGCAAAAGAAGAGAAAAGATATTGCATCCCATCTACTATTCCAGCAAAGCAAAAAAAAATTATACAGTTACAGCTTCATGAACTCCCCATGACACCTATTCTAGAGTTGGAGTTATTTAATGTGTGGGGATCTATTTCATAGGCCCATTTATGAGATCCTATGATATACATTCTGGTAGCGGTTGACTATGTGTCGAAATGGGTGGTGGTAGTTGCGCTTCCAGATAATAAAGGTAGAAGGGTCACTGCCTTTTTGAAGAAAAATATCCTCTCTCAATTTAGCACTCCACGTATAATTATTAGTGATGGTGGGTCTCACTTCTGCAACCGCTTTTTCAAACTTCTGCTTGATAGATATGGTATAAGTCATAAGGTGGCGACACATTACCATCCTCAGACTATTCGATAAGTGGACGTCTCCAATAGAGAGATAAAGTCGATATTGGCGAAGACTGTGAATACCAGCAGGAATGAGTGCATTGTGGGCTTATCGAACAGCCTATAAGATCCCCATAGGTACCTCTGTATATCAGCTTGTATATGACAAAGCATGCCATTTACCAGTTGAGCTTGAGATTAAGGCACTATGGGTGTTAAGAAGGCTAAATTTTGAGTGTCGTGATGCAACAAACTTGAGGTTGAGCAAGGTAAATGAGTTGGATAAATTCTAACTCCGTGCTTAGAGAGATCCACTATATACAAAGAAAGAATAAAACTGTATCATGATAGGATGATCGAGCAAAAAGTATTTGTACCCGGTGATTTGGTCTTGTTGTACAATTCAAGACTCAACTTGTTTCCTGGCAAGCTAAAATCTAGGTGGACTGGACCATTCATTGTGGTTAAGGTATTCCCATATGGTGCTATAGAAATAAAGTGTGATGGTGATATCCCATTCAAGGTAAATAGGAAGAGAGTGAAGCACTATATGGGAAATCTGGAGGAAGTTAGATTCTATGTTGATATCCTTATCTTGCTTCTCTTTCACTTCCGAAACTAGAGAAGATTCGAAACTACTCTGAACCCAAACATTCCCTTCAGCTGAATCAACAAACCTAACACCCAATCTATCCCAACGATGAAATTCTCAAGCGAACTATTTCTTATCATTATCCACATGAGCAACACTTCCCATAGACAACCTACAAAAAGCGTCTGTCATTATATTGGCCTTGCCCGGATGATACAACACACTCATGTGATAATCCTTCAATAACTCCAACCATCTTCTCTGATGGAGATTCAAATCCCTATGAGTAAACACATATTGCAAGCTTTTGTGATCTGTGAACACATCTACATGCACACCATACAGATAATGCCTCTAGATTTTCAAAGCAAATACCACAATAGCTAATTCGAGATCATGGGTTGGGTAATTCTTTTCATGAGGCTTCAACTGTCTAGAGGCATAGGCTATGACCTTACCTCTATGCATCAACAGATAACCCAAACCAACTCTAGAGGAATCATAATAAATAACAAAGTCATTTGTACCATCAGGTAATGCTAGAACTGGGACTGAAGTGAGTCAAGTCTTCAACTCCTGAAAACTCTTGTCGCAGGAATCTGACCACAGGAACTTAACTTTTTTTTTGGTCAATCTATACATAGAAGATGCAATACAAAAGAAACCCTTAAAAAATAGTGATAATAACCAGCTAGACCCAAGAAACTCCTAATGTTTGACAGAGAGATAGGTCTAGGACAATTCCTTGCGGCATCTATCTTTTGGGGATCGACTCTAATGCCATCGGCGGAGACAATATGACCAAGAAAGACTACTGATCTTAGCCAAAATTCACACTTGCTGAATTTGGCGAACAATTGATGGTCTCTAAGAGTTTGCAAGACAACTTTAAGATGATCTACATGTTCATCCTCACTACGGGAGTACACAAGGATGTCATCTATGAATACTATGACAAACATGTCTAGATACGATTTGAACACTCGATTTATGAGGTCCATGAAAGCTGCTGGGGCATTGGTTAGCCCAAAAAACATGACTAGAAACTTAAAATGACCATAACGGGTTCTAAAGGCTGTCTTTGGAATATCACATTCCCTTATCTTAAGCTGATGATAGCCAGAACTAAGGTATATCTTTGAGAAACAATTTGCACCTTGGAGTTGACCAAATAAGTCATCAATTCTAGGAAGAGGATACTTGTTCTTGATTGAACTTTATTTAGCTGATGATAGTCGATGCACATAACCAAAGAACCATCTTTATTTTGCACGAATAGGACAGAAAAACCCCATGGAGAAACACTAGGACTTATGAAACCTTTATCTAGAAGATCTTTGAGTTGCTCCTTCAACTCCTTAAGCTCTGTGGGAGCCATACGATAAGGAGGTATAGAAATACGCTGAGTATCTGGGAGAAGGTCAATACCGAATTTTATCTCTCTATCGAGAGGTATCCTTGGGAGATCTTCTGGAAAAACATCAGGAAACTTATTGACCACTCAGATGGACTATATTGTTGGAGTCTCAGACTTAGTGTCCTTAACTCGAACTAGGTGGTAAATATAACCTTTGGATATCAACCTTCTGTCTTTAAGGTAAGATATGAAATGACTCTTGGGAGAAACTGAATTACTTGACCACTCAAAGACTGTCTCATTTAGAAACTGAAACTTCACCACACGGGTGCGACACTCTATAGAAGCATAACAAGAATGGAGCCAATCCATACCAAGAACAAAATCAACCATGTCTAACTCTATCAGGTCTGCTAAGATGACTTTATGAAGAATAATGAGAGGACACTTTTTATAAATTTGCTTAGGAAAAACTGACTCTCCTACTGGTATCGAAACCAAGAAAGGCTCAGGGATCTTTTCAGAATTTATCTCAAAATTCACAGAAACTAATGGGGTCACATAAGAGAAACTCGACCCAGGGTCTAAGAACATATAAACATCAAAATGAAAGACACAAAGCATACCAGTCACAACATCAGGTAAATCTTCCTGCTCCTGACAGGATGGAAAGACATAAAACTGATTCTAGTGCTGAACGCCACCGGTACTACATGATGCGCCTTGAGAAGGAGCTGGGCGACCTAGAGGAGCTGGTGCACTATTAGCCTGAGTCTGAGGACGAATATATCTATTACCCTGTCTAGCATATAGGCACTCTTTGAGTCCGTGACCCTACTTTCCACAACCATAACAACCCTTCTGGACCCACATATATTTACCTCTATGATTCTTACCACACTTAGCACATAGGGGATGATTAGGCTTTCTACTCATACGATTCTGAGATCTGGACATAAAAGACTTACCCCACTGTTCTTGCCTATTTCTGGGTGCAGGAGCACTGGCTGAGAAGGTGCAGACATAGATGAATGATTCTAAAACTACGAATGATTTTCTCCTCCAAACATATTCTGACCATAATTAAACTGCCTTATTATATCCCTCTTATTTGATCTCTCTCTTTTTTTCCCCTTTTGTTCCTCAATATGCTGAGTGTGCATTATCAATATAGGAAGATCTATATCTCCAATAAGCATAACAGTCCTACACTCCTTAACTACTAATCCAGACACACCGGTGACAAACTTACTCATGCTTGACCTAGGGTCAGCCATCTGTTCAGGGGCATACTTAGACAATTGGTTAAACTTGAGGAAAAACTACTTCACTGTCATTTTCTTTAGGTTCATGAACTCTTTTATCTTAGCTTCCCACATCTCACATGGGAAGAATTTGTCTAAGAACGCATCCTGAAACATCTTCCAATTTATGGGAGCTGCATTCTCTCCTCTGCTTTTCTTCCACATCATCACCCAATCATATACAATATCCTTCATCCTATAGGATGCGAATTCTACACTCTCCTCTTCAGAAACATGCATAATTTGGGTGATCTTCTTTACCTCAACTAGATAAAGTTGTGGGTCCTTATCTGCTTTTGACCCAAAGAATTCCAAAGGGTTCATTCTCATAAAATATTGGATCCTGGTCGTGGATAAGTCCCCATCTTGCTGAGGTGAGAGTGCGTCCTAACGGTTGCCCTGAACATTAGCTATCACAGCTTGGGCTAGCACCTGAAAGGCAGCCTAAAACTCTGCATGTAATACATTCTCATTCAAAGGGTCTACAGGCTGAGGTGGTTGATTATCATCTGTAGGCTGAGGTAGCTGATTATCATTTATGCGGGTGTTGACTTGACAAGGTGGCATTTTCTATCATGTGAAAGCACGAGTTAGAAGCAGATAGAGACACTGAATGCACGATACATCATGAAAGAAGAGATAATTTCCTAAAATGCTCCATAGCCTCTTGACCATACATGTGGAGTGCTTTATACTGATGATCAAGACTCTATGTAACGCGGCTTGTCTGACTCCCTAGGACTCCCTAAGCCTTAGGCTCTGATACCAAGTTTGTAACACCCCAAAATCTAGTTTTTGGGATGCCACACGGTGCTTCGAACTACAAGTAGTACTGAGCTAACCCTGGCTACTTTCTACTAAGTCTGGATCTCAACATATGGGAAATATGACTATGAAATTATAATAATGCAGAAAATATTATCTGAAATATGCTAGAAGTCTTGGTAAAACAATACTAAAAAATCTGAATTCTGAAACAAATGTTTAAAACTGAATCTAGTAGTCCAATAAGCCTCTACTATCTGAATATAGAGAGTCACTGGGACAGGCCCCCAGCTGACTCAAACTGTTTGAAATGAATAAAGGAACATCTACCAATAAACTGAGAGTATGAATAACTAAGTCCCTAAACTATGAGGACTCACTAACTGCACGGATGTAAATGAGATGCTTGGGAATCACTCATGCTGTTGAGACTGAGCACCTGAACCTACATTATGAGACAATGTAGCACGTAGATATATATATGGATCACTACTTAGAGGATGTACTGAGTATATGGGGGTGCATGCACTAAGTAAACAATATCATCACAGTTTATAAAATCATGCATGCTAAATGTAAATGACTCACACAGGCTTGAGAAAACTGAAATCGGAAGATCATAAATCATAAGTGATAAAACATATAACGTAAATCTAGTGAGCCATTACACTTAGTTCTGAAATCTGTAAAATACTTATCTTAAAGATTAAGAATTTTAAAACCATAACTTCTAAAACATATGTTTTCTCTTAAAGCTTTAAATCAATAAACTATTGAAGAGTGGGGGACATCTTTTGGGAGGTTCTTCTAACCGACATACACCATGTGAGCATCCATGGAGTCCCATGTCTGACCCCTATTATGTAGGGTTGTTCTACCTTTTTCATCAAAATAGAACTTCTATCTTAGTGATCACAATCTGAGTAATCCACGTAGAAGTGGAAATAAATCTGAATCCTACATTGGCACATAGTTCTGGGGTCTAAAACCGTAGTAACCTACCCATATCAGTGCTAAATACTACTCCCATTCTTATGCTCAAAATCTTAAGAAATTCACTTCAAAAATAGCACAAAGGTTTACAAGAAAACCAATTATGCTTCTTTCTTTAAATCTCAAGTTATCTGAACAAAGTGGATTCTTATCTTAGCTTAGGACCAAAAGGTCAAATCTTTGTCAAAATTTGTGAGTAATCTTATCTGAGAGTTCTCATAGCATAAATAATCATGAAATAATAATCTTAAATTGGGGCTTAACAACCTATGCATTAATCTCACGTTAAAACATCTAAAAATTCATGCTTGATAATGTAAACACTTATAATTCATCATAAAATCTGAAAATTTCTGCACAATGCATAGAAATATAAATATAATCATGTAATTCAACTTCTAAATCATGGAAAATCTCATAATCTTGCAAATAATGATAATGGGTATAAATCCTAACTTAAATTTCAGGGGAAATCTCATAAATTGTAGTAAATTTGTAATTAAAGTAAAGTTTTGGGCACAAGGATGAAAGAATTATTTTAGTTCAAACCCCACATACCTTAAATTGATGATATTAGATGAGAAACTCAAATCTTGGATTCCTATTGATGCTTTAGAGATGAATTCTTAGAGTTCTTGTATTGGGAATCCTTAGTCTTGAATTTTCTTGGAAAATCAATGGAGGAATTTGGGTTTCTTGGAGAAGGAGCTTTGGATTTCTAGGGTTATATTTTTGAAAAGAAGGGTGAATAAAGAGCATAAAGTTCTTGAAATATGATAAATCTTTTATTTTTGGAAGGATTGGGGGTTGGAGATTTACCAAAATATCCCCTTTAAACGTTTATACGAAACCAGAAACATACATTTTCCTAATCTGGGTGGCCACCACGATGCGCCACTATCGCGATGGCTCACTGGAAATGGACAAGTGGGTACTGGGCTTCATCCGCGATGCACTATAATTGCGGAGACATTTAGTTTATCATTTTGACCACAAACGTGATGCGCCGGTATCGCGAGGTCTCACTGAATATTGCCAAACGGGAAATTGAGCCTCTTCGCGATGCCCCAAAATTGCGGAGTCTCACTGGAAATTGACTATTGTAATTTTATGCTTCTCTGCAATGCGCTAAGGGCCCAAATCACGATGTTTTATGATTGGAACTTAAAATAGTCATAACTTCTTACTCGGTTATCGGATTTAGGCAAATCTTATATCGCTGGAAAGCTAATTCAATTTCCTACATAATGGAAATTCAAAATATAAGGAATTACACATCAAATAAATGGTATTTATTTTGGAAGTTATCCCTTAATACTCTAGGAACGAATTCAAGCTAGGAAAAATCGTGGGGTATTACATAAGGTAAAGAAAATAAGGGAAAGCCTATGGTAGTTGATGCATATTGATTGAAAATTCTCTTCTGAGTGCAAGTGTATCTTGACTATCCCTGCATTAACATGCATTATTTCATATGAGTGAGTTGGGACTTCTTTGTTGTGAGGGCACATGAGTCATATTACTAGTTATTTGATTGGTTTGGGTAGTGTAACTTGTACTTATACATGGTTGTCTATTGCTAATGTAATGTTATACCTTGATTCCATTGTGCCACATGGTTGTGCTTCATGATCATACATAGTTGGTTTTGAAAAGTAAGATTGGAGGAGGTGTTGTGTTTTGAGCTTAAAATGTTGATTGACTGTCTTGAATAGCTTAGATTCTCCTAGTTAAGGGTTGTTTTTATTTTTTTGTGTTTTTTTTCTTGAGGAAATGAAAACATTCTAAGTTGAGGGTGTTGATGTACTATAGAAATATAGTACTTTCATGCTTAAAACTATGAAAATATGTAAATTTCTGAGGGCTTTTTGTTAGATATGATGCATGTTAGGTATGATTTACAGTAAATCATGTTTTTGAGGCTAAGTTCATGAAAAAGATGAACAAGGTGTTTTTGGCTAGTTATTGGAGCAATTATGGATGTTCAGGATACTTTTTGGATTGTTCGTGATCAAAACATGTGCGGTAATTAAAGAAGAGCTAAAACGATGACCCCCAGCACTTGCTAAGCCAGCATGCAGACCGCAAGTGGTACATGTGGAACGCATGTGGGCAAAGTAAGTGCCATAAGTCCAAAATCCCGAGAGCTAACTTGCAGAAAATTTGGGTCTGGTACTTGCAGTCGCCACTTGCGCCCTTTCTGCTGGCCGTAAGTACTACCTGAGCCCAAGGACAGGGCGTAAGTAGGGACCATAAGTGTCCACCAACTCTTTTTTATCCTATTTTATTTGGTCTTTGATTTTAGGGTTTTCTCATGTACTATAAATATCCTTTATGTGTTTTTAGTGGAAGTTATGCATTTTTTATACTCTCAAATATATTTTGATTCAAAGATTTAATTTTGATCTTGGAATTTTTTTGTATTAACTTTAGTTGATTAATTCAGTTACAATTATGGGTTTTTTTAATTCTTATTATTGTGATTTCATCTATGCTTTCGATCATGAATGTTGTTGATTACTTCACAAGCATGAACGGCTAAAAACCCATTGCTAGGGTTGTGGAAACCCTAGCGGATTGACAAAGTAGGGGAAGTGCTATTTTTGTTCTAAACTGATACACATGCATGCATCGTATTATCTTCACTTTAATAGTTATTCTAGTGGTTTCAAACGTTAGGATCCTACCTATATTATTGCTACTTACTCTGAAAGAGAAGTAGTGACTAGGAAAAGATAATGACAACAGTAATTTGGAGTTTAACTATCGATCCATGCTACTAGGTGTTATCTAAGTAAGATGGTTAGATTTCATCTAATAGATAGAGACTTAAAAAGTAATAGTTAACTGGGATCAAGATAAGGTTTGTAAAGCGACATCCCAAAACTCAAAAGATAAAGGGTGAAATCTGCCTGCTTGTCCAAAAACTATAGATAGTACATAACTTATAGATTTTGCATGCAAGGTATCACATTGTTTCAAAAAAGCATAAAAAGATTATGGATTTGAGAAGCCAGAGGGAACACAATCCTAGTGTTCACCTACGACTGATTACAACCAAAGTTGATACGTGCCACCTGTTCGATATTGATACTCAAAATCCCCCATTTACTTTTCCAATTATGCCCGATGATTACAACAGCTGAGAGACATGATTCCATGTATTACCATGGGATTATACCCCAACCTTTGTTGGGTTACTATATTTGGCAGCAACTGTATCACCTTCTAAGAGGAGGTGTATCTTAGACGTCACTATCTAACTAGAAAAAAAATACAACACATAAAAAAAGGTAGGGAAAATGATACTTATCATAAATGTGGAAAACTTGGTCCTTACATCAAAGACTACCCTCTGCATAAGTTAGAATACAATGAGTATGTTAAGCAAGGTGATGAGAAATAAAGAGGCACAACTGGGTCCTTGGCAAAGTATAGCTGGAAAGCTGAAGCTGATAGGGTTGCAATGCAAGTCATAGCTACTCTGGGTGATTCCTCCAATGATTTTAATAAATTAGAGTAGAAATAAGATGTCTCTATGATGGTGGTAGAGGATGATGTCCAAGTCTATGACTCTCTCTTTGCCTTGATGACAAACTCAGATGATGATGAAGATGACAAGGTAACCCTCTTGAATATCAAAGAAAACCTCAAAAATTATTTTCTTAAAGAGTTAAAGTCCCTTTCTACTGTACTCATAGATACTGTAAATAATATTACTAAAGATAGGGAATGTCTGAAGAAAGACTTTGATAAATGTGGAGAAGAGGTGGTTGAATTAAGTGTGCAAGTAGTTGAACTCCAGGCAACTAGCAAGTCACTATCCCTTGAAAATGATTCCTTAAATGGAAATTTTAGTGAAGTGTATAAGGTTAATTCAAAAGGTAAAAGAAAAAAAATCAAACTCAACTTGAGCTAGAAGAGAAATTGAGTAAGGCTAATGTAGATCTGACTGCCTCAATTGAGAGAAGTGTTGAACTTAAGAGGGAACTGGTTTGGGTCAAGGATGATCTTGAGAATTCTCTAAAATGGACCACCTCCTCTCAAGTATTGACAACCCTTATAGTCAAGGATCAAGCAGTAGAACAGGGATGGGTTTTCATAGTGTTTATCCTGCTTACAATCCTTTTAGCAAATATGTCTCAATTAAGGATAATCCATTATGTATTCATTGTGGAAAAAATAGGAATATAAGGGATTTATGCCCTTCTAGAACTGTTTTCATAAGGAGAGTAAAAGAACTCTCTTCCACAAAAGAAAAAAGTGGAAATTTACCTAGCTGGACAAAGAAGAATCTGATCTTTCTTCTGTTACCATTCTAGGAGCTTAAACTAAAATGGATTCCCAAAACTAATCACTGATTTCTTTTTTGGGCAAAGCTAAAGGAAACAGTCACCACTGGATCATGGATAGTGATTACTTGAACCACATGACTGGAAGAATTAAAAAATTTCTCTCGCTTAAGACCCATAAAGGAGGCAGTGTCTCCTTTGTTGATGGTAACAAAGGGTACATTATTTGGTTTGGAAAGATTGGGAATAGTTTAAGCCATGCAATTGATGATCTTTATTTTATGGATGGTCTCAAGTTTAGTTTGTTGGATGTGGCTCAAATCTGTGATAAAGGAAATAAAATTAGGTTCACGTCGGATAAGTATACTGGTACTTGTCTTAAAGATAAAAAAGCGGTGTTGACTTCCTGGAGGAATAAGAATATCTATATTGCTAATCTGGGGTCCTGGAAGTCAAAGAACATAATATGCCTAAGTATGAAAGAAGATGCTGCTAAACTATGGCATAGAAGGTTGGGTCATGTTAGTTGCTCAATGTTGTACAAATTAGTGAAAAGGGACCTGGTTTGAGGTTTTCCAAAAATGAAGTTTGCCAGCTCTAAGGTGTGTAATACTTGTGTGAAAGAAAAGCAAATCAAATTCTCTTTTAAGCCAAAGAAAAAAGCAAGCACATCCAGGCCTCTGCAACTCCTTTATATGGGTGTATGTGGACCTGTAAAGCTTGCTAGTAGGGGAGAAAAGAAGTATATCTTTGTTATTGTTGATGACTATTTTAGATTCACCTGGACTTTCTTTCTAAGATCCAAGGAAGAAATATTTCTTATGTTTGAGGTTTTGCCTAGACAAGTGTAAGTGAAGTATGATGAGAAGATAGTTGGAATCATATTAGATCATGGATCAGACTTTGAAAAACCCAAGTTCACCCAATTCTGCAATGAGCTAGGTATAAGTCACAATTTTTCAGAACCTAATACACTCCAGAAATATGGTATTATGGAAAGAAAAAATAAGACACTAGTGGATATTTGAAGGACCATGCCGATAGATACAGGGATTGCTCACAACTTTTGGGTTGAATCTATTAACAATGCATGTCATGTGATCAATAGGTATCGTCAGGCCTATTCTGAACAAGACCCTTTATGAGCTCATGGCCAAAAGAAAACCCAATATGAGCTACTTAAAGCCTTTTGGCTACAAGTATGTTGTGCTTAATAATGGGAAGGATAATCTTGAGATGTTTGATCCAAAGAGTGATAAAGGAGTGTTTGTTGGATACTCCTCCACCAGTAAAGCTTACAGGATCTACAACAAGAGAACACAATGTGTGGAAGAAAGTGTTCATGTTGTATTTGATGAAGCTAGTAATATCACTAAAGGCAACATCCCTAATGATAATTCAAGGAACCTAATAAAGGTTCCTGAAGAGCAAAATAAAGGTGATAATGATGCTAACTCAAAGGAATAGGTTCAGGACCTAAAGATGAAAATTTAATAAGTCATCAGAATATTGGTCCCTCAAGCTTCCCCTGCAAACATGATCCCCAATTCAGTGAAGAAAATGATCAGTTTCCTGAGAGTAACACCTCATAGGAACTGTTCTCGGTGAGAGTAATACCATTTCCCACAGATCCAGTTGGAAGCATCAGTCCTCACATCCTCTTGACAATCTATTATCTCTTCTGGTCTCATGTATGAAAACTAGAAATAGGGCAAAGAATCTTTGTGCTTTATCTGTATTCTTGTCTTAAATTAAGCCCAAGAATGTTAAAAAAGCATTGAAAGATGCATCTTAGATCAATGCAATGTACGATGAGCTTCACCAATTTGAAAAAAAACAAAGTGTGGCACTTGGTCCCTCGATCCTCAGAAAGAATTATTATAGGGGCTAGGTAGGTGTACAAAAACAAGGATAATGAGTATAACAATACTATCAAGATCAAAGCTAGTCTTGTGGTGCAAGGCTATAACCAGGAAGAAGGGATAGATTATGATAAAATATTTGCTGCAGTGGCTAGAATGAAGGCAATTAGAATATTCATTGTATTTGCCTCATATATGGAGTTCAAACTATTTTAGATGGATATAAAGAGTGACTCTTTAAATGGTCTCCTCGAGGAAAAGGTGTATGTGAAGCAACCTTCAGGCTTTGAAAATGTTGATTTTCCCAATCATGTGTTCAAATTAGACAAAGCTTTATATGGATTGAATCAAGCTACCAGAGTTGGTATGAGAGGCTTTCTAAGTTCTTGCAGAAGAATAGGCTCAAAAGAGGAAAGATTGATAACATCATATTCTTGAAGGCCGGAGAAAGAAACTTTCTCACAGTTCAAGTCTATGTAGATGACATCATATTTAGAGCTACAACTAGTTCCCTGTATAATGAGTTTGACAGGCTAATGAGCAATGAGTATGATAGGATAACTCAATTTCTCTCTTGGGCTTCAAATTAAACAAGCTGCAACTAGGACAACTGTATATCAATAGAAATATATGCATGAGCTATTTAAGAGGTTCCATATGGAGGATTCAAAGCCTATTAATACCCCGATTGGAACTTTCTCCAAACTGTACTTGGATAAACCTAGTCCCTTTGTTAATGAAACTATGTACAAAGGAATCATTGGTTCATTGCTCCATATAAAAGCCAAAAGCCTGACATTGTGTGCACCTCTAGGATGTGTGCTAGATTTCAAGAAAGTCCAAAGGAATCTCATCTAAAGGCTTCAAAAAGGAATCTGAGATATCTCAAAAAAACCCTCACGGTAATCTGAGATTTCAAAAAGTCCAAAGGAATCTCACTTTAGTTTAAATGTTTGTAATCAAGAGTTTATGAAAAAACAAAATTATGTTCACTAGGGGTTTTGGTACTAGACAGATGCTACTAGTAGTTCAAGATTCTCACGGTAGGTAGGACAATAAGTTATCTTTAGCGAAGTTATGCTTAAATATCTCTTGACCTACTTAAGCATTTAATTACCTAATCCTCTCAGACTTAGGGAATTTATATTCACTACCCATATTTTACCTCAGGTTAACCAACCTTGTTACAACGTTGATTATTAAACGGAAGTTTAGTGTTTCCAAGTCCCTGTTGCTAATTCACTTCCCACTATATTTGATTTCTTTCTCAAGCAAATCAAAGCAGGTGTTATCTACCATTTGCAACCAACAGACAATAATTAAAACATCAAAATTATCAAGGAGTCCTACCACCTTCCGAATCTTGAACACTCAACACCTTATCAAGACCTACCCCTAGATCCAATAATTTAGGTTAAAGGAATTTATCTGCTCATGACGTAATAATCGAAGCAACTAGATGAATTCATGCTTTGAAAGATGAACTTACCAAAAGATGAATAGAAACTAGAGATTCTCTGATTAAATCACCAAAGAAAATCCCAAAATAGTGATGATAGTCTCTTTAAATTAATTATTTTCTCAAGCCAAAAGAAAAGGGAGAAAAATATCAAAGTATCGTGTCTCAAAACTCAAGGTTCGGAACTATTAAGAAAACCCTAAACAAGGCTTTAAATAGTTTACCCTAATTATGGAAACAAAATAATACAATTCAGAAATTCCTCGGATTAGGTGACGCCATTTGTGATAGCCTATCAGGAGGCTGACGACTTATCACAAATGTCGCCAGCTTTCTGTATGCTTTTGGTACTCGCTGCCTAATGCTAATGATAAACGGTGATGCCCTATTAGCTCCTTGATGACCTATCACAAATATCTTCAAGGCTTTTCCTCAGTTCTTATGTTCTGCCATAGGCTGACGACAATCTTGACGACTTATCAGCTCCTTGACGTCCTATTACAAAATGTCATCACAGCTTTCAACTTAGGCCAATTCTCTGTCTACTGCTGATAATGAAGCTGATAGCTTATCACACGGCTGACGACTTATCACAAATGTCGTCAGCCACACTTCTCCTTTATTTACTTCAGATTTCAGCTCATTTGCGTCCATTCTTGTTGGTTCTCTAGCATCTTAGCTTCTACTGCAAAATCAAACATAAAGCAATCAAAAATGAAAAAAGTTGCTTAAGACTTCACAATTATTCTTAGTTAAAAGCCTCAAATGTGTTAGCATTAGCTCACACATCAAAACCTTCAACTTAAAACAATTGTTTGTCCTCAAGTAACTCAGCACAACTAAGAGAATACAGAGCATATTTGGTAGTCAATTATCCATATCATCTCAAAACACTTTCACCATCTCCAAAGTCAGTCAATTCAAGTACAATGAAGAACACCAATGCAACACACAGGAATCAAGATATGGCATCAATTCAGCTATAACAACCATGCATAGACTAGTATTATATTACCCGAACAAGTGAGTAACTAGCAATGTAACTAGTGTACCCTCACAGTAAAGAAATCCCCTTCATCTCATATTAGGAATTATATATGTGACTATGGGGAAAATCAAAACACCCACTCTCAGAACGAAGTTCCAATCAGTATATGCCAAGTACCATAGGCTTGCCCTTATTTTCATTACCCAGATCTTCAGATAGGTCAGCTAGGATCACTATAGGACTTCTCTTAGGCTTGTAATGTAGGCTAGGGGCTGGTATGATACTCGGTGATATTTAAAGTGACTAAGCCTCCTTGACACTACACTAGATTTTTAGGGTTTTACTCATTAGACTTTTTCTATTCTTCTCTTTTCTTGATCACACTTATTTAGGATGGGTGCGGTCTTTTCTACAATCACTTTTTTCATAATTTTTCTTTTTCTTGCTCTTTTCTTCTGCACCCAGCATTTTATTCTTTTTTTTATTCTACCTTTCTTCATACTCATTCTATATCATGCACCTCTATGATAGCCACCCTCAACTTAGGCCATTTGCCTAAGTCAAGGTGCACAGTGTCAAAAGATGACCAGGGCCAAAATAGGTTCATTATGATCTAAATGAGAAGGTGACAGGTGTCATACAAACAAATAGGCTAATTAGGCTCAAAATAGGGATCAAGGGATATGATACACATAGAGAAGGTCATTTAGGCTAAAGTGAGCTAATATTAAAAGGGCCTATGATCCTTTCCTAACCCCTATCCTTCAACCTAGGTAAGACTAATCGGGCAAGTTCTGGCTTCAACATACAGAGAGAACTGAGTAACATCTCACACACATACTTGGAGCATAGGTATATTGCACTCGACTACTCATTCAGTTCGTGCAACTGTTTAGCAATGATTATTATGTTACTAGAACTAATGTCATACAAAGATGCATGGTGGTTACACTTAAATGCAAATCACTCAGTTTAAAGTAGTAGTCTACTTTAAGAGGTGTTCAAAAATCACAAAAAACAATTCAACTGCCTCAAGTACAAGTATTTCTCCTAGTTGACTACAAAATTTTACAATGATAAATTTACCCTACACCCTCGACTTAAAATCAAAGAAAATTTAAACTAAGGGTTAGAGTATACCTGGAATAGATCAATCCCGGGGGTCTTGGGTTCCTGATCCTACTACCGCATCTCTATCAAGGGCCTCTCTCTGTTCTGGTGCAGCTGGTCTATTAGTCTCTGAAGGCCTACTAGTAGAGGCACATGCGACTCTCGCCTCCCATCTCTTATTTTCCACTAAGGACTCAATTCTCATATTTTTCATCTTCTCATTTTTAGACTTCTTTCTTTCCCTCTTTTCTGCTTTTCTTTCTTCCTCATTGTCGAGCCTTTTTTTTTCCTTTATTCTTACCTTTGTTCTTCTTTTTCTTCATTGGCTCCTCCGTGAGATTAAGAATCGAGATTTCTCCCTCAGACTCCTCAGCTATTGGATCTACTAACACCATAAAGTAGTGTTGTTGTAGCTTTCTGACCTCCTCTTTTACTTTGTCTAGGTCTGATTTGAATAATGTCATCTCTAGAGCTAACCTTTCTCTCAACTGCACATTGAAGTGGTTCTCCAATTCATCAATCCGGCTCGGTAGATCCTTGTAAGGCTCAAGTGCATCCTTAAATTTTTTGTCAACTGCAACTGCGAATTTCTTGGCAAGGAGTTATGCTGAGCCCCGCACCACTTAGATTGTTTTTCTACTCTCCTGAAATTCATAGGGTTGAAGGCAAATTCTATTGTAGGCACTACAGCTGGAGGAATTGTCTTAGTTCTAGAAACTAATGATTCTGCCATTATTGCGAATGTTGGAGGTACAGCTTCAGAATGAGGCACCTCTGCATTAGTTGCTGAACTAGTACCTGTAACCGGTGGATCAGTTGGAATCTCTGCTCCCCTGTCAAGCATTAGCCTTGGCTGATTTTCATCATTTCGTATTGGATTGTAGGTCTTCCTGGCCAAGAGTTCTTCTTCTAACCCTACAATCTTCGGCACATTTTCTTCCCTATAAAACCTTGTAATTAAAAAAGGGAAGGTATATGTTGTATCAGACCTCGAGACCCAAATTTTTATCTCTTCGGCGATAATCTCTCCAAAATTTAATTGAAGGTTAGCCACAGAACTTACGACTAATATTACTCTGTCATCCCCGAGAATATTATCACCATCTATGGGAATCAACCACGTACGTACAATACCTCACCAAAATATTGCCTCTAAAGTCAGGGAGGCCTTGAAGATCCTTTTACTCGGATTTGCTAGCCATTCCAGTTCTCCATCGGCTATGAGTGTGGCTAACCAATTCCGTTGATTTTCCCGATGCTTCAACCGGGCAGAAAAAGTAGGTGAATTGGCCTGGGGAGTGAAGTTCAGGACATAAAGGAACCTGTTGATTGTTGCTTTAGAAACATCCATTACTACGCCCCGTATCAGAACTTTATCCAACAAAGGTTGGTCAGCTACTTTCTCTCCTTCTCTACACATGTTTTCCAAGCGAGCATGGTAGTTTTCATAGAACTCCCTAACTAATGTAGGGCAAAATGAATTTCCTCCTCGTGTAGTCCATCCCAAATCATAGCCATGAAATTTCTGCTCCACCTCCGAGTACCTGCTCAACCCTTAGTGATGATTCTCTTCTCCTCAAAGATTGGCCTCTTGACAGCTCTTATGTTGGTTATGCGAAGCCCATCAAAGAAGATTTTCCGAGCTTTAGGAATCTTCTATCTAGTGCCATCTCGGACTTCAGGATTCTTGCATTTGACCATAGTTCCCCTAATTGGAGAGTTTTCATCATCTTGTGGCTCAGTAGAAGGGGACTCAGTTGATGGTCCCCCAGACTCATGCCCCTCAGAATCAGGATGATCTGAATCATGCTCTTCAAATTCAGCATGTTCAGACTCTTGTTGCTCAGAGACTGTCTGCTCAGAAGTTGTATGCTCAGATGTTATTGGCTCAGTTTCACTTTCTTCACTCTCTTCCACCTCAACTGGTGGGGGTAGTAGAATCTTTTTAGTTCTTTGCTTTTTCCTTTGCATCCTGAGAAGAGGCTCTTTCTCTTTATAATCAGACTCTTCGTTGAAGAGTCTCCGAGATACATTTCCCTTGGTCACTTTCTTTGTGGATTTTGAGTTCTTTCCTTTGGGTGCCATTTCAAGACCTATAGCAAGAGAAAAACCATTGTTGACCCTCAAGAGTATAAACACAAACATATTGATCATTAAAATTCCACACCCTTTGAAAGGGTTTAGTAATACTTCAAGTCCCAGGTGTGATGATATTTCTGATAAGCCATCACAGTTGTGATAGCATATCATGAATGTCGTCAGCCCTAAATAGAACCCACAAAATGCTTATCGACTTCTGACGACATTTCTAATAATAATAATCCATTACAGTTGTAATACCTTATCACGAATGTCGTCAGCTATAAACAGAATCCCAACTTGATTTTAGCTCAATTTTTGGTCCCATTTTTTTCTTAAAATCCACTCGATTTTCATTTTTGAGCTGAACTTTTAAACCTTAAGCTTGCACAGCAAACCCTAGTTCCAATTTTTAGCCATTTTTGCAAGATAAATTTGGTTCAAGTTTCTTGGGAACTTAGGTTTTCATCAATTTATCACTTACCACTTGAAAAGAAAGGCTAGGTTTCGCGCATACCTGATGGGAGCCTTCAATGTGGTTACACGATCAAGAGGAAACAAAGAGAGGTTCTTGATTTTGATTGCAAACTCACACATACAAGGAAACTTTCTTTTGTTTTAGTTGGAGAGACTTTGAAAAGGGAAGAAAATAAACCAAATATGGAAAGAGAATAACTTAAAGGAAATAAAAACTAAGCGGGAAGGTGGAAAGGCCAAGCTGCGGGCCGGGTCGGGTCTTTTTAATTTGGCCTATAGTTTTAGCTAATGTTGGGCTTTTTGTGACGACATTTTTTATAAGCCATCACAATTTTGATACCTTATCACAAATGTCGTCAGCCTTAACAGAAATTGCCTCAAAGCTGTTGTTTCTGACGATAGAGCTGACGGCTTATCACAATTGTGACAGCTCGTCAAAAAATGTCATCAGGAGCACTTGGATGGATATATAGATTCCACCTTCTTTGAACTAGAACCTAACTACAAAAATAAACAATTTGCTAGAATATAAAAATTTTGGGTTGCCTTCCAATAGCACCTAATTTACTGTCGCGACACGACTTGGTTATCTTGACTACTCAGACTTTGCCAAGACAACCTATTGATACCCCTTTACTATCTTCATAGAATACATCCACGATTGAGAAAACACTCATCTCCTTTGCCGGTGTCAAGGATAAGTGTATTTTGAATCTTGCTTCCTTTTCATTTAACCTGAACTTCAGCTTATTCAGTTCCATATCCACTATCACTCTCCCAGTTGCAAGGAATAGTCTACCTAAAATAATGGGCACTTTAAAGTCTACCTCACAGTCTAGGACTACAAAATCAGCAGGCAGAATGAACTCGGCCACCTTTACCAATACAACATGTAATATACCTACTGGCCGCTTTACAGACATATCTGTCATTACCAATCGCATGTTCGTCGGGGTAGGATCCCCCAAACCCAGTTTCTTGTACACAACGAGTGTCATTAGGTTTATACTGTCTCCCAAATCGCATAGTGCTTTTGTGAAATTCAGGGACCCAATAGTACACGGGATGGTAAACGCTCCCGGATCTGCCTTTTTCTGTACTAAAGACCTTGTAGAGACAGCGCCACAATGAAAGAGGTTATCCTCCAGCTCATGTCTAACCTTCCATTTCTTAGTCACAAGGTCTTTCATGAACTTTGTGTATCCTGGCATTTGCTTAAGTGCCTCAACCAAAGGCACATTTATTGTTAATTGCTTGAGCATTGCCATGAATTTTCTGAATTTTGCATCATCAACCTTTTTTTCAACTGCTGAGGAAATGAAGGTGGTGGTTTTGGGATAGTTTTTAGCACTACCTCTTTCTCCTTCTCTTTGTCTTTATTCGGAGCATCATCAGAATTATCCAGCTTCTCAGACTTCACTGGACCACTTTCTTCAGGTTTAATATCAACTGCAGGTTTGCCCACAGAAAGACCAGGTAATATCTTACCACTTATAGTGGTAATAGCCATGAATGAGACATCATTCCGTGTATTTTTGTCATACCCCAAATCCCATTGGAGCAGACTGGCACCCGTAGCCGAGGAGGCCCAGGAGAACCCGTTCATAACTTATACTTTCACATTCACATTACTTATGAAAATTAGAAATTTGGGCAGCACTTCATTGTAAATAGAAGAAAACAGTACCTGTATCAGCCCAGCAGACACGCATAAATATATATATGAACAGTAATTGGCCGTCAGAGCCATCACGTCTATCAACCAAACACTCCTATGGCTGTACAATATGTCTACAAAAGCCTCTACATAGATACACAACTGAGTTGGGGTCGGGACAAACTCCCGCCCACAAAAGACTTTTATGCAAATAACAAAAGTACATATAGAGACGACTTGGGATGCCCCAAAACAACTGGAGCTCACCACTAACAACAGAATGTCCTGGCTCTTACTGCGGAGGTGTACGACCTGAAGTACCTGTTCCTGCAGGCATGAATGCAGGTCCCCCGTGAGGGACGTCAGTACGGAAATATGTACTGAGTATGTAAGGCAGTGAGTATCAAGATGAGATACAAAAGATCAACAGAAACCAGATACCAGTGAATAAACAGTATGAGTAGGCCACACTTAAAAGAACTGATGGGATACCTGCACATTACTTTCATATCATTACTTCCCGTAATCCTTGTCAATACATAACATATGTCATACAATGGTCAACTGATCAGTGGTACTATTACAATACATCAGGGACCACCCCTGGAATAGCATATATACATAATCTTTATAATACAATGGCCAACTGATCAGTGGTACTAATACAATACATCATATCATCAATTTAAAATACAGACATTCCATTTCTTAATTCAATTAATCTTTGAGATTGGTTACTTTGTGGTCACACTTTATGGAACTTGAAACCATGATACCTCAATAGGAAAAACATGTAAATAGGTAATCAATATCATGAAGATGAAGTAGAGAATCATGGATACCTCATTAAACCATTTCGGAGTCAACAATAGAATGTGGACATTTTTTTGACTAGCCGGACATCTTAAAAGTGAAAACAAGTTCAATTGGTAGTGTCGAAGATCATATGATGTTATTATGTGTCATGTGTCGTAGGACAATGTTGGAAGCTTACTTGAGAGTGCCATGGGTCATTATTCATGCCAAAGAATAGATAGAGTATGTCTTACATACCTTGATATAACCACTTCAATACAAGTGACTTCCCGTACTCTTCGAACACTTATCTACAATAAGTCATTTGTGGCAAACTAGTATTAGCAACCAAACCTTACCATTTAGGTATTAACTTCACCAAATAATGTCTAGAAAGTAATCCTTTAGCTCATCAATAAGAGTACTACATACATCCTCTTATACTCTTATTACATTCACCTATCCTGCATTTTCATGAAATATCCCTCAACATCACTCTTAGCCTTTATTTCCCTTCTTAATCACCATCCAATAGCAACATGATCACTAGGCATACATAACCACTAATATAATGATATATCACCACAATTCATCCTCCATAATCCAACACAGCAACTTCCATAATTTACTACTAACAATTTATACACAACAATTCATAACTATGTTTCTAGTTATCTTCCAACATCAAGACAATACTCATAATCCTTTATCAATACTTGTTCATGGATAAGAATCAAGAATAAACAATATTCATACCTTAACAATGAACTCTTGTATTTAGGATCCTCCTTACATAACCATGGGGTGCTTCTTGAAGCTTCCGAGATGGTGAACACAACTACGGAACCAATTTGAATTTTCTACGGTTGAATCACAAAATATTTGAGGTTGAAATTGGCTAGGGTTTTCACCTTTCCTAAAATTTGGATAAAATCTGATAAAATTGAGGCTAAGTGCAGGTTTTTAAGACCAATTTTCGTCCAAAGGTAATAGAAAATGACCATTGTGCCCTAAAAATTGAAATAAATCCCGAATCTGTCCCCAGTGGACAGTTTTGACAGGCTGAAGTAAATCGACCATAACTCTTTTCTCCGATATCGGATTTGGGTGAAATTGGTATCGTTGGATAGATAACTCAAAGGGCTTTAATTTAATATAAAGTAGGACACCCAGTTCGTCCTGTACAAGGAGTTATGATCGTTTGAAGTTGACCCTTAAAAACTGTTTTGAGAGGCTGAAGTAAAACGAGTATAACTCCTTACTCCGATGTTGGATTTGGATGAAACCAATTGCATTAGAAAGAAGACTCTCGGATATTTTCGTCTATATATAGCAGCTCACACAGTTCTTTTTGTACAAGGATCTATGATCGTCTCAAGTTGGAGTGCCTAGCTGCAGAAATTTTCCTGCAGAATCACTGTTCACAGGCTTCCCGGCCACCGTTTTGAAATTTCGAATGTGCTCGCTTATATGAAATACTCCTCTGTTTTGGGCAAACTTTATATCGTTGGAAATCTTATTCCAATACCTACACATACAACTATCGATGGGATACTTACGAACACCATAAACTTAATTTAACCCATACGCAAGTCTTTAGGACTCCATATAATCGCGATAAGTGTACGAAAAAATTTACGGGGTGTTACATTATCCCCCCCTTAAGAACATTCGTCCTCGAATGTTAGCATAGTTACTCAATTAAGACATGTCCAAGCTTACAATTAACATATTCATCATCATAACATCCTTGCATAAAAACAAACACTTACTTGTTATTGTTCTTCTTCCGTCTCATGAACTTCCTCCTCATCGTTGAATAGGTAAGGGTACTTAATCTTCATCGCTTCCTCGGCTTCCCATGTGATCTCCTCAACTTGTTGATTCCTCCAAAGTACTTTTACCGATGCTATCTCTTTATTCCTTATCTTTTTAATTTGGCGATCAAGAATAGCAATAGGCATTTCTTCAAAAGTGAGATCTTTTTTAATTTGTACATCTTCCGTAGTAGTGATGTGCGATGGATCTCCGATGTACTTGCGAAGCATCGAAACATGAAATACGGTATGAACTGCTGAGAGCTCTTGAGGTAGCTCTAACTCATAAGCAACTTGTCCAAATCTTTGAATGATCTTATACGGACCTATGTATCGTGGACTTAACTTTCCTTTCTTGCCAAACCTCATCACTCCTTTCATTGGTGATACTTTCAAGAATACCCAATCGTCGATAGAAAACTCAAGTCCTCTTCTTCTAACATCCGCATAAGATTTGTGTCGACTTTGAGCTGTTGCAAGCCGTTGTTGGATCACTTTAACCTTCTCCATTGCTTGATAAACAAGATCCGGTCCAAATAAGACCGCATCACCTGCTTCAAACCATCCTATTGGCGATCTACACTTTCTTCCATACAATGCTTCATATGGTGCCATTTTGATACTTGAATGATAGCTATTATTGTAGGCAAACTCGATAAGAGGTAGGCGATCATCCCAGTTGCCTTTGAAATCTAATACACATGCTCGTAGCATATCTTCAAGTGTCTGGATGGTACGTTCCGCTTGTCCGTCCGTTTGAGGATGAAAAGCCGTACTTAGATTTACTTGTGTCCCCAAACTCCTTTGAAAAGACTTCCAGAAATTCGCGGTAAATTGGGCTCCTCGATCGGATATAATGGAAATTGGAACTCCATGTAACCGAACGATCTCCTTAATATACAACTTCGCATACTCTTCCGCCGTATAAGTTGTCTTAACTGGTAAGAAGTGCGCAGATTTGGTAAGCCTATCAATGATCACCCATATGGAATCAAACTTCCGATATGTACGAGGCAAACCCGTGATGAAATCCATATTGATCTTGTCCCACTTCTAGACCTGGAAGATCTATACATTGCATGTAACCACCGGGTTTCTGGTGTTCTACTTTGACTCTTTGACAATTCAGACATTCAGCTACAAATTCGGCATTATTCTTCTTCATGTCATTCCACCAATATATTGCTTTCAAATCTTGATACATCTTAGTCGACCCTGGATGGATGGAATACCTTGAACAGTGTGCTTCTGTCATAATTCTCTTTCTTAGCTCAACTACATCAGGTACACATAAACAATTCTGACACTGAAGCACTCCTTCTCGCGTAAGCTCAAATGCCTTTGTCGTGCCACTCTGCACATCCTCCTTAAGCTGCAATAAAATTGGATCTGCATACTGCTTCTCTTTCACTTCAGCTATCAATGAAGATTCCGCTGCATTACGTACAATAACCTCTTCATCTGGAGTTTCGAGAAGTCGAACTCCCAAATTAGCTAGTTGGTGAAGATCCTTAATCATCCCCTGCTTTTCTATAGATGCCATTTTAGACTTACGACTCAGTGCATCCGCTACCACATTCGCTTTCCCTGGATGATACAAGATATCAACATCATAATCTTTCAATAATTCAAGCCATCTCCGCTGCCTCAAGTTTAGATCTTTCTGACTGAAGATATATTGCAGGCTCTTATGATCGGTATATATGTCAACATGAACCCCATATAAGTAGTGGCGCCATATCTTCAAAGCAAATACAACTGCAGCTAGCTCAAGATCATGCGTGGGATAATTCCTCTCATGAGGTCGCAACTGTCTAGAGCCATAGGCTATTACTCTACCATGTTGCATTAGTACGCATCCTAAGCCAATTCTCGAAGCATCACAGTACACCGCATACCCTTTTGTGCCTTCAGGAAGTACCAATACCGGTGTAGAAGTCAACTTGCTCTTCAGATCCTGGAAACTCTTTTCACAGGCATCATTCTATTGAAACTTGGAGGCTTTATGTGTCAACTTAGTCAAAGGTGCAGAAATAGAAGAAAAACCTTCAACAAACCTTCTATAATAACCTGCCAACCCGAGGAAACTACGAATCTCCGTAGGCATCGTGGGTCTTGGCCAATTCTTCACAGCCTCAATCTTCTGAGTGTCAACTTTTATGCCTTCACTGGATACAATATGGCCCAAAAATGCCACTGACTTGAGCCAAAACTCACATTTAGAAAACTTCGCATACAGCTTACGATCACGAAGAATCTGCAATGCCTGCCTTAAGTGATTAACATGGTGCTCTTCTGATCTAGAGTAGACCAGAATATCATCTATGAAAACTATCACGAACACATCTAGAAACGGCTTAAACAGCCTATTCATCAGATCCATAAAAACTGCGGGTGCATTTGTCAGTCCGAATGACATAACCAGGAATTCATAATGACCATACCGTGTTCGGAAAGCTGTCTTGGGTATATCTTTATCCTTGACTCTCACTTGATGATAGCCTGATCTCAAGTCAATCTTGGAAAAACACTGGGCACCCTGCAACTGGTCAAATAAATCATCAATTCGGGGAAGGGGGTATTTATTCTTGATAGTCACCTTATTCAATTGCCGATAGTCAATACACATCCTCAGCGAACCATCTTTCTTACGCACAAACAATACTGGTGCTCCCCAAGGGGACATACTAGGCCTGATGAATCCCTTCTCTAGCAAGTCTTTCAGTTGCTCTTTCAATTCTCGCAACTCTGCTGGTGCCATTCTATAAGGAGAAATTGAGATTGGCTGTATGTCTGGCAACAAATCAATACCAAACTCCACTTCTCGTTCAGGAGGTAAACCTGGTAGTTCTTCAGGAAATACATCAGGAAATTCATTCACAACCGGAATGGTCTGAAAAGTTGGCGGCTCTGCCTCTGTATCCCTTACTCTAACCAGATGGTATATGTACCCTTTGGAAATCATTTTTCTTGCCTTAAAGTAAGAAATAAATCTACCTCTCGGCGCGCCAACATTACCCTTCCATTCAAGGACTGCCTCATTTGGGAAATGGAAATATACCTTCTTAGAACGGCAATCTACTGTAGCATAACAAGACGCTAACCAATCCATGCCCATAATAACATCAAAATCTGCCATTTCTAACTCAACAAGATCGGCCATCGTATCACGACCACAAATATTTACAGCACAATTTCGATAAATATTCCTAGCTATAAGAGATTCCCCCACTGGCGTTGATACCTCAAATGGCTTGGCTAATAATTCAGGTGTTCTTCCGAACCTTCCCGCAACCAAAGGAGTAGCATACGATAATGTAGAACCAGGATCAATTAAGGCATACACATCAAATGCAAAGATGGACAACGTACTTGTAACCACGTCTGGAGAAGCCTCTAAATTCTGCCGATCTGCTAGGGCATACACACGGTTCTGAGCTCCGCTAGCACTAGTTGCTCCTCTATCACCTCTACCGTGACCCATAGGTTGTGCACCCCTACTCAAAGGAGGCACCGAAGATGACGCAACAGCTGATCCGGTAGGTCGTGTTATACTACCTGTGGTCCTGCGTGGGCAATCTCTAGCCATATGCCCCGGATTACCACACCAAAAGCAATTGTTTGTCCCAAGACGACATTCGCCAAAGTGAAATTTTCTACAAATGGGGCACGGGTGTCGTGGAGGTCTCAATTGACTCATACTCCCTTGCCCTTGATACCCCACTGTTCGCGAACTCTGATTTTCACTGCTTTGCCCAAACTGATTACCTCTGAACCTTTGAAATTGCGGTGGAGCACTAATTGCAGGATAAGAAGATAACGGGCTAGGCAATCTATGAGAGAACGAAGGCCTAAAACCTCCCTGAGATGCCACAAACTGCCCTATAGCTCTGGGCCGCTTAGAATATCCTTTTTCTGATTCCTGGGTTCTTCTTCTTTGCCTCTGATCTTCCATCTTCTGAGCGAAAGCTTGTATCCTCGCTATATCCATGTCCTTGTTCAAATCAGCAATGGTACAATCTCTAACCAAGTATGGTTCCAATCTATTCACATAGTGATGAACTCTGTCGTCCATAGTAGCTACCACATTAGAAGCATATCGAGACAAGGAGTTAAATCGAAGACTATACTCTCTTACACTCATATTACCCTGACGAAGATTTAAGAATTGATCTGCACGGGCCTGACGAGTCTCAAATGGAAGATAATGATCAATAAATGCATTTTTGAACTCTCCCCACGTAGTTGGAGGTGCATCAATACCCCTAGATCGTTTCCAATCCTCGTACCACAATATAGCCTCTCCTTTCAGTCTATATGCTGCTAGCTCAACCATCTCTTTACCGGATACATGCATAACATCTAGAGCCCTTTAGGTCTGATCGACAAAGTCCTGCGGGTCTTCATTAATATCTGATCCGGTAAAAGTAGGAGGATCCAGTTTCAGAAAATCTTGAGTCCGAAGTCTAGCTGCTCTATCCATACCACTAGAACCCGTGGTAGGAATAGCTTGCCCTTGAACTTGACCGGCAACTATACGCGTCAGAAGTTGTTCTGCATCCCTCAAATCTCGATCAACAGCATTAATAGACGGCCCTTCCGGAGGAGAAGAAGCGCCTGATATATGCTCAGCTTGAGACTCACTTTGCTCAGCTTGTGCCGGTGGTGACTTACTAGTACCTTCTCCGGCCACTGCATCTACTCGCTTCCACTTATTCTTTCTCCTTGTAACCGGCATCGTCACTATAATAAATAAAAAAGAAACAATTGGATTAAGCTATAGATTATGACTTTATCTCTAATATGGGATCTATTGCACGATCTAAGAAATGAAGAGTGGAAACAATCCCTAAATGTCCAATAGCCTCCTGTTTATAGATGTGGTGCACAACACACCGATAAACGAGATTCTACGTAGACACGGCTTTGTAGACTCACTAGGACGAACTTCTCTGATACCACTTCTGTCATACCCCAAATCCCATTGGAGCAGACTGGCACCCGTAGCCGAGGAGGCCCGGGAGAACCCGTTCATAACTTATACTTTCACATTCACATTACTTATGAAAATTAGAAATTTGGGCAGCACTTCGTTGTAAATAGAAGAAAACAGTACCTGTATCAGCCCAGCAGACACGCATAAATATATATATGAACAGTAATTGGTCGTCAGAGCCATCACGTCTATCAACCAAACACTCCTATGGCTGTACAATATGTCTACAAAAGCCTCTACATAGATACACAATTGAGTTGGGGTCGGGACAAACTCCCGCCCACAAAAGACTTTTATGCAAATAACAAAAGTACATATAGAGACGACTTGGGATGCCCCAAAACAACTGGAGCTCACCACTAACAACAGAATGTCCTGGCTCTTACTGCGGAGGTGTACGACCTGAAGTACCTGTTCCTGCAGGCATGAATGCAGGTCCCCCGTGAGGGACGTCAGTACGGAAATATGTACTGAGTATGTAAGGCAGTGAGTATCAAGATGAGATACAAAAGATCAACAGAAACCAGATACCAGTGAATAAACAGTATGAGTAGGCCACACTTAAAAGAACTGATGGGATACCTGCACATTACTTTCATATCATTACTTCCCGTAATCCTTGTCAATACATAACATATGTCATACAATGGTCAACTGATCAGTGGTACTATTACAATACATCAGGGACCACCCCTGGAATAGCATATATACATAATCTTTATAATACAATGGCCAACTGATCAGTGGTACTAATACAATACATCATATCATCAATTTAAAATACAGACATTCCATTTCTTAATTCAATTAATCTTTGAGATTGGTTACTTTGTGGTCACACTTTATGGAACTTGAAACCATGATACCTCAATAGGAAAAACATGTAAATAGGTAATCAATATCATGAAGATGAAGTAGAGAATCATGGATACCTCATTAAACCATTTCGGAGTCAACAATAGTATGTGGACATTTTTTTGACTAGCCGGACATCTTAAAAGTGAAAACAAGTTCAATTGGTAGTGTCGAAGATCATATGATGTTATTATGTGTCATGTGTCGTAGGACAATGTTGGAAGCTTACTTGAGAGTGCCATGGGTCATTATTCATGCCAAAGAATAGATAGAGTATGTCTTACATACCTTGATATAACCACTTCAATACAAGTGACTTCCCGTACTCTTCGAACACTTATCTACAATAAGTCATTTGTGGCAAACTAGTATTAGCAACCAAACCTTACCATTTAGGTATTAACTTCACCAAATAATGTCTAGAAAGTAATCCTTTAGCTCATCAATAAGAGTACTACATACATCCTCTTATACTCTTATTACATTCACCTATCCTGCATTTTCATGAAATATCCCTCAACATCACTCTTAGCCTTTATTTCCCTTCTTAATCACCATCCAATAGCAACATGATCACTAGGCATACATAACCACTAATATAATGATATATCACCACAATTCATCCTCCATAATCCAACACAGCAACTTCCATAATTTACTACTAACAATTTATACACAACAATTCATAACTATGTTTCTAGTTATCTTCCAACATCAAGACAATACTCATAATCCTTTATCAATACTTGTTCATGGATAAGAATCAAGAATAAACAATATTCATACCTTAACAATGAACTCTTGTATTTAGGATCCTCCTTACATAACCATGGGGTGCTTCTTGAAGCTTCCGAGATGGTGAACACAACTACGGAACCAATTTGAATTTTCTACGGTTGAATCACAAAATATTTGAGGTTGAAATTGGCTAGGGTTTTCACCTTTCCTAAAATTTGGATAAAATCTGATAAAATTGAGGCTAAGTGCAGGTTTTTAAGACCAATTTTCGTCCAAAGGTAATAGAAAATGACCATTGTGCCCTAAAAATTGAAATAAATCCCGAATCTATCCCCAGTGGACAGTTTTGACAGGCTGAAGTAAATCGACCATAACTCTTTTCTCCGATATCGGATTTGGGTGAAATTGGTATCGTTGGATAGATAACTCAAAGGGCTTTCATTTCATATAAAGTAGGCCACCCAGTTCGTCCTGTACAAGGAGTTATGATCGTTTGAAGTTGACCCTTAAAAACTGTTTTGAGAGGCTGAAGTAAAACGAGTATAACTCCTTACTCCGATGTTGGATTTGGATGAAACCAATTGCATTAGAAAGAAGACTCTCGGAGATTTTCGTCTATATATAGAAGCTCACACAGTTCTTTTTGTACAAGGAGTTATGATCGTCTCAAGTTGGAGTGCCTAGCTGCAGAAATTTTCCTGCAGAATCACTGTTCACAGGCTTCCCGACCACCGTTTTGAAATTTCGAATGTGCTCGCTTATATGAAATACTCCTCTGTTTTGGGCAAACTTTATATCGTTGGAAAGCTTATTCCAATACCTACACATACAACTATTGACGGGATACTTACGAACACCATAAACTTAATTTAACCCATACGCAAGTCTTTAGGACTCCATATAATCGCGATAAGTGTACGAAAAAATTTACGGGGTGTTACAATTTTGGACCGTATCACTTGGTAACATTCCGCTCTTCTTCTGGTTGAATGCTTCGAAGAGTTAGCTCATCTGCTGCTCCAACTGTTTAATTGCGGTGGAGTGTGAGTGCACCAACTAACTGATGAATATCAAATCGTTCTTTATAGTGGTCACACTAGAGTTGGTAGCCTTTACTCCCTTCAACAACTTAGCCATCATGTCCTCCATGGACATTTTTTTAGAACTTGTTGAAACAGCCTCACGATTTCCAAGAGGAACATATAGCCAGCTCCTGTCATTGTTATTCCTCCAATTTCCTTGCTCCCTATCTTTATAACCAGGCTTATCATAGTAAGTCCGACCTTGATTCCCTTGGCTATTTCCCCGAAAACCCTCCTGATTATTAACATAGTTAGCCTATTCATCTGCATCATCCTCACTTCTATCCTGAGATCTCACAACTTTCATATTTTTAATCTTTACTAATAGCAAATTCTTAGTTAGTAAGTCCATCTTTGTTTTAAGGTGAGCCATGTATTAGTCACGCTCCTCTTCTCTTTTACGTTGTTTTGCAGTAATACCTATAGAAATAGTGGGGCTGGCCACCACAGAGTCTCTGGTATGCCATGCCCAACTCTATTTGGTCATTCTGTCCAGCATCTCTGAAGCCTATGGGAATGTAAAATCAACAAATGAACCACCAACAGCATTTTCTACAATTGGCTTTGTAACGGTGTTAAGAGCCCTGTACAAAGTCTCCATTAAATGTATGTCTGTCATGTTGTGGTCCGTACACTGTGTCAGCTTCTTCGTGAATCTTTCCCAGGTTTCATGCAAGGCTTCAGTCGGGAGCTGCCTAAAGTTGCTGATCTCGTCCCTCAACTGTACCCTTCTGGAATATGGAAAAAACCTTTCTAGGAAAGCTCCTTTCAACTACCTCCAGTTAGTTATAGAATTGGATGTCAACTTATTTAGCCACAATGTTGCCTTCCCAGACAGAGACAACGGAAACAATCTCAATCGGATAGCATTCTGGCCCACTCTTGGGTTATCAAAAGATTTGCAGATGGTGATAAAATTCACCAGATGTAAGTTTGAGTCATCCCCAGGAAGGACACCAAACAATCCTTTTAGATTTAGGAGTTGAATCATAGTACTCGTAATGTTGAATTTTTCCCTAGGTGCCAACGGTGGAGGAATAATTGCACTCGTTGAACCTGCTTCGTCCATTCCATAATTATCATCATTGAGATCATATTGGACCGGCTAGTATTCTTATCTTTCTTCAAACGGACGGTTTCTGTTAACATTATGTCGTACTGGTGCACCTATTTACTCTGTACGTCTTGGGTTACCAGGATTCAGCAACTCCTCATCTCCTAAATCTTCGTCCTCAAGATTTGGATGTCGTTCTTGTTGCCCGACATTTTGCACATTCACTTGAGCTCTAGCTAAGGCTGCCAATATGTCAGCCTCTTGTTGTTCTGTCATTCTACCAATTCGTTGCGATTCCAGATTAGGTGGTAATAACAGTTCTCCAGAACTTCTGGTTCTTGGAATATACTATAAATATCCTGCAAATAAACAAAAACAACAAATAAATGTAAAAATAAGAAACTTGACAAACAGCTAATTAGCGCACACAAATTTAAGTTTTCAACCGTATTTCCCGGCAATGGTGCCATTTTTGGTAACGCTCAAACTACACATCTCAATGAGAATGTAAGCGATCGTTTTCAATATAAAACCCAACTAGGTTAAGGTCGAATCACACAGGGAATATGGTGTGAACGTAAGTCATTTGCGATTTAACCAACTGATAGTTGGATGTTTCCAGAAAAAAGGAGGGTTTTAGTTAACAAGAAATTGTTGGTCACTTTAGTTTAAAAGTTTGTAATCAAGAGTTTATGAAAAACCAAAATTATGTTCACTAGGGGTTTTGGTACTAGACAGATGCTACTGGTTGTTCAAGATTCTCACAGTAGGTAGGACAACAAGTTATCTTTAGCGAAGTTATGCTTAAATGTATCTCGACCTACTTAAGCATTTAATTACCTAATCCTCTCGGACTTAGGGAATTTATATTCACTTCCCAGATTTTACCTCAGGTTAATCAACCTTGTTACAACGCTGATTATTAAACGGAAGTTTAGTGTTTTCAAGTCCCTGTTGATAATTCACTTCCCACTTTATTTGATTTTTTTCTTAAGCAAATCAAAGCAGGTGTTATCTATCATTCGCAACCAATAGACAATAATTAAAACCTCAGAATTATCAAGGAGTCCTACCACCTTTTGAATTTTAAACACTCAACACCTTATCAAGACCTACCCCTAGATCCCATAATTCAGGTTAAAGGAATTTAGCTGCTCATGACGTAATAATCGAAGAAACTAGATGAATTCATGCTTTGAAAGATGAAATTACCAAAAGATGAATAGAAACTAGAGATTCTCCGATTAAATTACCAAAGAAAATCCCAAAATAGTGATGATAGTCTCTTTAAAGTAATTGTTTTCTCAAGCCAAAAGAAAAGGGAGAAAAATATTAAAGTATCGTGTCTCAAAACTCAAGGTTTGGAACTCTTAAGAAAACCCTAAACAAGGCTTTAAATAGTTCACCCTAATTATGGAAACAAAATAATAAAATTCAGAAATTCCTCGGATTAGGTGACGTCATTTGTGATAGCCTATCAAGAGGCTGATGACTTATCACAAATGTCGTCATCTTTCTTTATACTTTTGGTACTCGCTGCCTAACGCTGACGACAAATGGTGATGCCCTATCATCTCCTTGACGACCTATCATAAATGTCATTAAGGTTTTTCCTCAACTCTTATGTTCTGCCTTAGGCTTACGACAATCTTGATGACTTATCAGCTCCTTGACGTCCTATTACAAAATGTCGTCACAGCTTTCAACTTAGGCTAATTTTCTGTCTACTGCTGACGATGAAGTTGATAGCTTATCACAGGGCTGACGACTTATCAAAAATATCATCAGTCATACTTTGCCTTTATTTACTTTAGATTTCTGCTCATTTGCTTCCATTCTTGTTGGTTCTCTAGCATCTTAGCTTCTACTGCAAAATCAAACATAAAGCAATCATAAATGATAAAAGTTGCTTAAGACTTCGCAATTATTCTTAGTTAAAAGCCTCAAATGTGTTAGCATTAGCTCACACATCAGGTACCTGGTTGGTAGAAAGAGTACCTCAAGAATGGCTCATTTTCTTAGAGCCTCCTTAATCCTTTGGGGTACTAAAAAGCAAAATTCAGTGGCCTTTTCCACTGCTAAAGCTAAGTATGTTATTGTTGCCTTATTTTGTGTTAAATTACTGTGGATCAAGCTGTAACTTGGGGATTTTGGCATTCTTTCAAATTGTGTGCCTCTTTCTTGTGACAAAATATGTGTTATAAATATGGCCAAGAATCTAGTTCAGCATAAGAGGACAAAACACATGGATATCAGGCATCACTTCTTTAAAGATAATATAGAAAAGGGGTTGATCAAGATGGTTTTGCAGTGCTGAAGATCAGATTGCTGACATCTCATGAAGGCACTTGGTAGGGAGCAATTTGAGAGAAATAGGACAAAGTTGAGACTGATAAGACCAAGCTGAAAGCATGCTGCTCCTCTTAATCCTCTAAATTTGGCTATGATTTGGTAAATAGGTATCCAGGACACATGTTGTCATACATGTCTAACTTAATCTTATATCTTCTACAGATATACACCCATGGCAAGGAGGAGAAGATAGGAAGGAGGGTGAGTCAGCTTATAATGTTATGTGCTCAAATAATCATGTAGGGATTAATTTTCTATTCAGGTTAGTATCACTCTCTATTCTTGAATGTGGTTATGTTTCATCCATAATAAAAGTGTTATATCCTCTCTTACTTTTAAAAGTTATCACTTCTTACTTGAGTCTAAAAGTCTTTCTTACCCCTTATTTGCCCATTATTGAGAATCTACTCCTTCATACTTCAAAATTAAATAAGGGCAGGGAAGGGAGTAGTTATATCCCAACCTCTTATTGAAAGGTCTACCACAGTTTCAGGTATAACATGTATAAAAAAATAAGAATAAAAAATAATAATAATGAAGGATAGGGGAAGAGAATGATGTTCTTAATGGACCACATAACCTGGTCCCAATTTTTTTTTGGACCCTCTTCTTAGAACAGTCTCCTGCCTGTTCTTATGTCTTAAACCTGATTTATCTATTTTTCCCATAAGTTGTTGACTTCTGTCTTTAATGGCGTCGTTACCTTCCATCACTATGTCCATTTTTCTGAATAGTATCTGATACTAGTCTACTTGATTGCTGCATGAGTCCACTTTGTGCTATCCTCTCTTATATTGTCTAATCTTTCTTACTCATGTAAGTGTAGCCTCAATAGCCATAAGTTAACACGTACGTTTATCTATGCTTGGTTTACTACTTTACCACTTTGATGATGCCAAAAAGGGAAAGATATGGTGTAGCTGTGTTAGCTATGTTGTGGTGTAATAGGGTGGTGAATGAAAATTGTGTTGTGGTATAGTAGGGTAGTGTAGCAGGGTACTGAATAAAAATAAGGGGTCCTCACACTCAGGAGGAACCTTAGGTACTGATAGATAAAGGAAACAAGTTGAGATGAATAGGTAGAGGATACGAGGGGTATCAGTGACAAGGGGAACAGGTTGAGGTTCCCAGTGATTTTATGTCGCTGAGAAGTATGTTGTGTATAGTGTGGATTCCTGAAGATGTTGACGACGTATATGGGTTTATCATCATTAAAAAGGGGGAAATTGTTAAGTCCTTAGTTTTGATGATTGACAAATTGCATGTTGGGACCTGGCTCCTAAAGAATATGTGATGACAAAGATGCAACTACTTAGGGACCTTGTTGGGCCTTACGTCGCTATCACAGTCAACTACACAGCTAGACGAAAATAAAAAGGTTGGTGGAAAGCTGCTGCAACCCTTTTGCCCCAGCCAATAGGATTCATCCTAGGTTTTCTTGTGTCATATATATATCACTCATCTTCCAAAACAAGAAAACCAAACTTTCATATGCTCACAACACATATCTTTCTCCAAGCTCTTGAATCAAAGACTCATTCGCAACAGGAAACTAATAGCTCACAAAGTTGTATTTTATTTTCTTATTGTATTTGAGTCTTTGTACTCTGGTTACAAACGTTGCCTAATGTTATCATTGTTATTATTAGGTGTTGGTTTTTTTACTTCAAACTCCTTGTTGTCATCTAGAGTTAGGTGATATTAAAGCTAGAGTTAGCTTTTATTCGGTTAGAGTAACCTGGGTAGTAGTGCAGTAGAGTTACTGCAAATTTCTCTTTGTAATAGAGATACTACTAGGAGAAGAAGGATTAGGGGGTTAATCCTTGATGTAATGGAGTTTTATTCAAGTTGCTTGAATATTATGGAGATTGAAAATTCTGAAGGCAAGTCGTGATTTTTCTCCGTTGAGCAATGAATTTTCATGTAAAATTGTATTGTCTTTACTCTCTCTTGCACGTACTTTACTGTTTAGTTTCTTGTTGCTTAAGTCTGTTTGGGACCAGGTCCCAAAGTTGGAGGGCAACTCGCGTGAACTCTTCACTATTCAAGGTGGGAATCATGTTATCAGTCATCCAATTTTGTAGGAAGAATCGTAAAAACATGTTTTAAGTATTTGATCTCAATTTAGCATGTGCATTGGCCGATAGTAAACTGAAAATTACTCATTCCCTTATAAATTGAATTGCTTATAGTTGTACTCTTCGGTTAATGTTGGTTAAGAAATACTTGATCAGGTTTACATAATATATGCATTTTGTTTGAAGGCTAAATTTTCTTTGGACAACCGAATGTGAATATCAATTAAGATTCTCCCACCAATAAGGAATTACCGAAGTTAATCGAATTATGAGACTCGAGCATTGCAGGGAAATTGTATAGTTTGTTGAGGTTGTGTTATCCTCATAAATTCACATTGTCGAAGGATTTTCAATATTATGTTGTTCTTGGCATCAATTTTTGTTCTAAATGTTATGCATTGTCAAAAAAAGATGAGTTAGCAATTAGCATACACAAAACATGGATTGTTATTCTTTAATTTTTTTGTGCGTAGATTCGTAGTCACTTCTAAAAGCATCTTATCGTAGATTTTGTGGTTTTAACTTTATTTTATATATATATATATATATATACACTTAATTCTTCATACTTTATTTTTCTGTTTAGCAACTGCACACATGAAGTACTTATTTATTTCATTTTTTAATTTTGTTTCATGTCATTAACCATGTAACTACTTATTCCATTTTCAAGTGTCTTAATTGATATGTTTTTTTGGGGGGATTGATTGTTCAAATGAATTCCTTTTTGTATTTATATTGTTGCATATATTTCTATAATTCATGTGACCAGAGAAGATTAGGAATGAGATGATATTGGGATAAAGTAGGAGTGACCGCTGAGGTGGACAAGATGAAGAAAGGAAAACAGGGATGGTTTGCCATGTGAAGAGGAGATGTGCAGATACCACAATGAGGTGGTGTGAGAGGTTGGATATAATGGGTATGAGGAGAGGTAGAGGTAGGTTGTACAAGTATTGAGAAGAGGTTATGAGACATATAGCACATCTTCATCTTACTAAGGATATGGAGGTCAGAAATGAAGATGTCTGATAGAAGGTTAGCAGATTATTGTCTTGCTTGGTAGTAGTCTACTTGGTCTTGGTGGTAGCCTATAGAACACTTTGTATGTCGTAGTATTAGCCTTATTCATATATTTTCTAGCTATAACTGGTATATGTTATCATTTATTATTTACTATGTTTAGGTGCTCACACTATGTTGTTGATGTTAATGTTCCCTGCATGAATGCTCTGCACTGTTATTGTCAAAGCTTTCTTTAATGTCTATTTTCTTTTTCATTACAACTTTGATATATTTTCTTCACTTAAATCTAGCATCTTTTGAAAATAGCCATTCTACCTCCACAAGATAGGGGTGACGTTTGCGTGTACCCTATTCTTGCCATACCCCACTTTGTAAAATTTCATTGAGTATGTTGGTGGTGGTGTAGTTTCATTACTGATTTAAGTAATTGTTGTGCCGATTTTGAATCAAGAAGACTCATATTTTGGTGCGTTTGTGAAGAAGAAAAATAAAAAGAAGATTTGGGGTTAAAATTTGTGAATGTTTATTGATAAGACGATCAGTCGCTGCTTCATTGAATTGATTTCTCTAATAGGCTCACGCTTCGACTTTGATCATTATGGACTAGTATCAAGATCGAGTCAAAGTGAATCTACTTTTTAACAGCTGGAACAAATGATGATTTTTTCATGACAGACTGCGCATATTGAAACATATATTCATGATCTTAAGAAGAGGAAGAAGAATTCACTCACAGTTCAATGCCAGTGGGTTAAAAATAAAACAGATGTGTAGGCAGTTGCTTCTCTTAAACAACAAAGAAGAGAAATCATTGCTAAATAAGGAGACGAAAAAAATTATTGAGAAGGCAATGGTAATTACAGATGTGCACGATATTAAGGGGCATAGTCACGAACGTGTTACTTTCATTGGTGTTTTGAGGAAATATCTTTTCCCGGAGTTTATGTTTTTAGCCCCTTAATTTTATATTGCATAACCTGTAAACTTTTTAAGAAAATAAGTTGTGAATTTTCCAAATTTTTAGTAGTATTGCAGATGTAGTTACAAAATTTGTCTTCAAACATAACCTACTTGAGTTTATTACATTCATCATGCAATTATTATTCCTGATATACAAGAGGCAAGGCAAGATCCCTTCCTTGCTGGACTGAACACCTTAGTGAAGTAGATGATGCTTATAGAATATGTATCATTAACTTAGTTTTACAAGTATGCATTACATGACTTGACCATTGGCATACACGTAAATTTTTTTTCTTTGCTAATCTTTTTTTCCTTAAAAATTGGTACATTTAAAATATTTTGTGACACCAGGATGGTAGGAAATTAAAATCACCCAAATATTGTGTAAAGTAAGATAAAAGTCAAAGAACTGAACTTTGATTTCCCATTTTCGTTATTTTATACGATAGTCAATCATCTTCAACTCAAAAAACAAGTCACTATATAATGATCCACATTGATCATTAAGAACATATACATTATTTTTCATATATAATTTAATCATTCAAATTTCAATATTATCTTACATATCATGTGTGAAATGACTTGATATACACGTGTAACACCATGTTGAGACACTGGTACTATATTAAAAGTGTGAAGACCTTTAAAATTATTGTTTGAATATTTTGTCTTTCATTAAAAAGACTCCGCAATAGATAGAATCGTCTTTTTACTATTTTTTCTAATATTTAGAAATTTAAAATCAATAAAGATTTTGGTTATTAACTGTTTTCCTCTAACTAAACTCCTAATATTAAACAACCGTACGTAGGTTTAGTTTATTTGAAATTGAAACCTATTTTTAATATGGTAAACAATTCATGGAAGAAAAAGAAAAATATTTCATATTTAGGGAAACTTTCTTTTGTGGGAAAAGAGTATTGGACTTTTATAAATTGAAAATCCTTTTTTTTTTGCTACAGCAATTCCTGTTATTGAATTCAACAATGATTTTGGTACTTTGAATTTAAGCACAATTCAAATTCTTGCCGAAAAGGTATCAACAAAGAATACAAGAACGTAGTATTTGATTTGGATACTAAATCTTGAAGAGCATTCAAAATTCTATAAAAAAAGTTCTAATCAAACAGAAATGACACTATATACAGTGATGAACAAATAATCACGTGTCTTCCATCAAGTTTCACATCGGATGATCTTTCGCTAGGACTAAAATTTCAATGAAAAGTTGAAGTGATATCTAAGTATTGATTGAAAACATAAGTTTGCCGAAGTTGAAAAAGCTTTAGCAAGTGTTCAGTCCATGAAACGTCATGGAGGCAAGGCACTGCCAAGTTGGTTGCAAGTTTGAAATTTCTAAGGTGAGTTTAAGCTTCTGGTAGGAGAATTCGGAGTCTAACTTTATAAAAGTTACCTTTTGAAAATATTTAATTGAAAAATTAGATGAAACAGACGTGTTGCCGTCGATTGAAGTAGCCAAATAAAATTAAAGGTTTATAATCAAGGTTTATATTATGAGAATTGGTAATTCTCTTTTTTGTTGCCGCAAGTTTTACTTCTTTCAAAAGTATTTCATAAATTTTATGCTATTATTTAAGGCGAACCTATATAACACTATTATCATAGTGATTCTCATTAATTTTACAGCATATATTTTGAATCTGAATACCTCTTCTTTATTTCCTTGTCCCTTAACTCAAAATATTTTCCTTTTCTTGAACAAGTTCAGATTCCTTTCTGTTCTTAGTCTCTTTCTTTAACCACAAAAAAAGTCAGTATCACTTTACTGAGATACAAGTATATTATTGTATCTTATAGCAGGTTTTTTCCAACCAACTTAGGTAAAAGAGAGTATGAAACTGTGGCTTGCTTTTCTTAGGTACAAGCACATTGGATGTTGCAGCGCGAATACCATATAGTAAGCTATATTTATAATGGTAAAAAGAAGTCAATTATTTCTTTTGAGATTTTTGATTAGTTTCATGTCACGATTCAATTTTTCATGTCATAATGGTGCCTACCCTATCCCATCAGCAGGCAAGTCAAGCCATAACCCGAAATAGCGAGTAACAGGCCAAAAAAGGGAAAAATAGGAATAAATAAGCACCAATAATAAATACATAAGCGGAAGCGAAGAAACACACGTACATAACATACCGTATAGGAGGAAGAAAGAGGACAAAATATACGAGATGATCCCACCCAAGACCTAATAAAATTGGTACAAAATTCACTAAAAACAAAACAGGAGCACTAGACAATATCTAAAATATACAAAATATATATACAGTAGTCTTAAAGGGAAAATACAATACTAGAACAAACAGAGGAGGATCAGTCGGGGACTCTAAAAAGCTCACCCTACTCCGGATTAGTAATGGGTTAGAGAATTACCTCAACATTGGTGGCTCGTACTCGGATCTGCATCAAAGAAAAAATAACTACAATATGAGTACCAAAGCAACAGATACTCAGTAGGCATCATCGTCCGATTGAGCAAAAATATATAGCAAAAGCCTAATTAAAATGCAAGAGTATAAGTGAAGTCAACAGTGATAGGGGTAGAAAGGTAAATAGCTACTGGACTATGCTAGTGCGATAAAGGAAATAAATACAAGCAATACAGGAAATAAATACCCCAATGGTAAGAAATACAAGTGTAGACACCTAATTTTGTCCCTCCCGAAGACCCAAGTTATTCATTTTTACCCCTCTTACTATGTGCCCTCACCCGTGTGATTATGTCCCACAAAAATACAAAAAAGACAAAAATTCAATAAATCCCTAACCTTATCCTAACAAACTTTATCCTAACCACATACCTCACCCCCCATTCACATCACAACAAAACTCACCCTCACAATTCTCACCCTCACGCACTGCACACACATACATCTCTCAATTCTCATATACACCTCACACAATCACTCATCCTCACCGAAAAGCACATAATTCATCATCTTTCACGGGGAAAATTTACATATATACACATCACAGTAATAGGGAAAGTGGGAGATCATTAGAAAGAAAAGGGCTCTATTATTCTAGTCTCTTCCTCACATCTATACGCACAATCACAGACAACAAAAAGGGCTCTCCATTTTTTCTTTTTTGATTGACAGGGGAAGATTCTCAATTAACAAGGGTTATCTTCTTCGTCCCTTTACTTTTTTTACGTCAAATAAACAATCACCATATTCACACCTCATCGGAAAAGCTCACGTGTACCCACCCACCCACCGTGGATGGAAAATGGGATTGAACGGTGATAAAGAGGGAATCAATCGATTGAGGAATTTGAGCAGAAACAACGGAATCCGGTGGATTTTGGATTGTTCCGGTCTTTTATCGTCGGAAAGACATCATCATCGCTGGAATTTGAGTTATTTTCTCTGTCTCCCTTTCTGTCTTGGCTTACTAAAGCTTCGTTAAAGACATGACTACACGACCCAGCAAACCTTTTTGTCTTTGTCGTGAAATAACCCAACCCCATTCGGGGTTTCGAACCCGATTAAGATTCCTCTTTGAAATTGGTAGTTCAGGCTTCGGGTTGAAGTTCGCCTGTTGATGTTGCTCTTGTCAGTCTGTTGAGGTTCGCATTGAGGTTTGTTCGAGTTGTGAGATCGAGGTCGAGGATGGTTGATTCGAGTTTATTTGAGGTTCATTGGTTCCCAAGGCTTCCGTCGCTGTCCATATTAATTCAAGTTGATTGAATAAAAGGAACATTGAGGTCCAATTCTATCTTTTCTCTCTCTAATTTACGTAATTGTGAATGATTCGTGTGCTTGACATGTTCGAATATTTATAATGCGTATGTATTTGGTGTTGGTTTTGATTTTTGAAAAGTTGAATTAATAATTGAATGAACTGAGATTTGAATAATTGAATGTGCCATTATTGAAATTGGTTATTTGGGGATGAGAATCAAAAATTGATAAAAAGGGGTCAATTTGGATTAATGTTGGTTTCGTTGTTGTGTGGAATTAATATCGAGTTTGCGAATCTTATAGCGTCATGTTAGGTCGAAGCAAAAAATAGGCAAACATTAGGGGTAGGCAAATTTAGGGATTATGGTTTGTTGAATATTTGAACTGTGTGATTGAATGGTTTTTGGCTTTGTCGCTTTGGGATCATTTGTATCATTTGGCCAGGGAATGCCCCGAAATACTTGTATTATTTTATCCGAGAAATGCCCCAAAGTATTTTATACTCGGAGGACGTTCGTGATGAAGGCCCGAGGCATTGGGTAAGGCATTGGAGCTTAGTCTAGGATTAGTTTAGAATAGGATTTACATTTCCGTATTTTTCTATTTTGGGACTGTATAACTCGAACTGGACACTATATTTTTGATTCATTTTGTTTTATTTGTTTGTTTGATTGTTTTACATGTTTTTGTGTGTTTTGTACATTCGTAGTGTCAAATTAGCCGATATACTCCACCAAGCGACCGTTGTCGAACTACGGGATCGAGGGGTGCCTAACACCTTTTCCTCGGTCAATAGAATTCCTTAGCCGGAATCTCTGTTCACGAATTAATTTTAGAGTCAAAATTATTTTGAAAAGGATGTCCAAAGGTGACTTGGCACACTCGATTTATGCCAAGTGGCGACTCTGAGTTTTGAATATAAAAGTCCTTTTTGAAAAAAAATTTCTTCTTTTGTCACTAAATAATAAAAACCCTTTCGAAACCTTAAATCTAATCTTTTGGAGTAAAAAAACGGGTGTGACAGCTCTGGTGACTCTGCTGGGGAATTTCCAGAATTCGAGCTTATTTTTGGAGTTGTATTGGCTTAGTTTGACATTATGGGTGTATAAATATTGTTTATGTTATCGTTTGTTGTTTATTTTATCATTGTTGAGTGCTACGTGTTTACAGTTTTTCTCTTGTGTGTTACCGCTTTATATCTGACATCATGTGCATAACCCGAGTCAATTCTTTCTGCAGCAAGTCCCAGAGTGCACGTCGTGTGCACGAACTCTAGTTGAGTCACCCTTATTTTAGGAGGGGAAGCCGTTGGATGTATGGAGTAGGTAGAAAGCAAAGCAGCCACTATAGACCATATGCTCCCCCGAACGGCCTTGTTAGTGAACCACAATGTAAAACAACCTTTAGGTCATGTTTATCTGTATCATATTGAGACCTAGCAGGACCCACTTGGTTCTTTGTAGCAGACTCACCTCTGAAGCATTCCTACGTGCTAAATTTTGTATCTTTGAGGGCAACGTGGTCATTTGACGAACTGATTTGGGGAAAAGCATGTGTTGGAAGTAAGGTGTGTAGGCTTGAAAAAAAAGAGAATTTCGTAGTATTTTTAGAGTTCTTTATGACTTTTATTTTTCAAAATTCAAAATTCAAAAAAAAAATATTTAAAAAGAGTTTTTACCTTTTGCACTCATTTGTCCAAAAACAAAAACATCAAAAAGATTTTCCTTTGTTTCTTTAGCAAGTATTCATAATTCAAAATTTTCAAAAAAGTTTTTTTAGGAGTTTTTATAAAAGAAAATGAAAAAAAGGTAGAAGTTTTGTACATTTCATATAACAAAAATACCAAAAAGATTTTTTTTCATAGCTATTGGTGTCATTTTTTATGTGAAGTGTCAAATTGAAAATTCAAAAAGAGATTTTATTGTTTTTCATCTTCTGTTTGTGGTCTTGTCTCTCAAGTCAGGGTTCAGTCGATTATTTAATCCTTAATTGTCCTATCCGAACGAACTACGCACCCCTGATTCTCCTCTTTCAGGAGTAAGATACGTAGGCAGCCTATTATTGGTTCGGGGATCTTATTTAAAAAATCCAAAAATATTCTCTTCATTGTTCATCTAGAGTAGGTGTCATATACATCTCTAAAAGAAAAGTACAAAAAGGTTTTTCTTTAATAGTTTCAAGCTTCATTTTCTTATGAAATTCAAAATCAAAAACCCAAAAAGATTTTTCTTTGGTTATCATAGGTTCCATTTTGTATAGGGAGTTTAAACCTGAAAAGTGCAAAAATATTTTAGTTAATTCTTCTGACAAATTGTTTCAAGAAAAAGAAAAAAAAAGGAAAAAAAGTTTAGTTGGCCATTTTGGCAAGACTTCACGAACTACGCACACCTGATTCTCCTCTTTCGGGGTGAGATACGTAGGCGCCCTTCTTGGGTTCGGTGATCTTTTCTAAAAGAATAAAAGGTTTTGAAGAAAATGTTGAACTCTAACATATTTGTTGCCTCATGTACAGTTAGTTTAAGGTGGTGGGTTTGTGGTATTTTGGATGGTCTTCCATATTGCACCAAGTCGAAGAGAAAGTTATGGACAACAGGAATACTAAGGTTGTGGTCACTAATCAGATAAGGAGTTCAGGGAATGAGAATGTAGGAGATAATGAAGAGGTTCGGAAATTAAGGTAGGAAATGATGGAAATGTATCGAACTTGGGCCAGTGGGCTGCCTCCACCCCCGTTCGTCATTTTTGACCCTGCAAATACCTTGAGTCTTCCACCAAAATTGCAAAGTCAGTCTCCTACTGTTGTTGATGCACGACAGCATGCCTCAGAATCCATTCCACGTCAAATGTACCTCAATACTTCCACCACTCTTTCTCTAGCTCCTCAGCATAAGCTTGCTACATTCACAACACCACATGTCGTCTGTGATCTTGTTGCTCAATCCTCTACTGGAACATCCATACTGGCTCGCCCAACGGTTGTGCATCCCCATTCTGTTAGTAAACCTATATTCAATACTCTTGGTGATCATTGTTATACTTCTGAGCCTGTTTTTAAGTTAACTGGACCATTAAAATTTATTAACAAGAAGTCCAGTATGCCAGAAGAGTCGAAGAAAATGGTTTGAAAAATGAAGAGTGCAAAAAATGCTATGAAAAATTCTCTAGGACCTACGGTTAAAGAAGATGTTTCATACAAAGAATGGGTCATGCCTTCAAGCGCTAACCTTCGTCCAATTTTTGAGATGTCGAAATTTGATGAGTAAAATGGACAGGAGGAATCCGTGAAACATTTGAGACAATATTGCAATCAATTAAAGGAAATTGGAGGGAAGAAGAATGAGAAATATATAGTTGCTATTATAGTTGGAGAACGAGCACATCCAAGAAGACGACGTCGTCGTTGCCGTCAGTCTCAAGCCCGAGTTCATACCCAAGCTCTGTATAATCCCTCCCAAAATCCACTGTACTCCATTTCCTCACCTCCATATCTAGTATATTGTGCACAACCATATGTTCAACTTCCTTCTTACTCACAATGGTGCGCGCAACTTCCTCACAGTCATCCTCCATCTTTACAAACTTATCAAAGCCCTTCTAGGCTCGAGGTTCGATCCAAGCCAAACAATAAAATGAGGAAGAAATCAAGGAATAGCTTCACACCAATTGGAGAGTCGTATGCCAGTTTATTCCAGAGATTGGTACAGTGGGGCATGATCACTCCTCTCCTCGGGTATACTCCTGACCCATATTCAAGAAGTTTTAATCCTAATGTACAATATGCATATCATTTTGATGTTCAGGGTTACAATATTGAGGATTGTCATGCTTTGAAAAGAGAAATAGAAAGGATGATTCAAGAAAAATTGATTATGGTGCAAAACATTGGCACCTCAACCGTCCTGCAAAATTCTTCGCCAGCATATGGTACTGCACAATTTATAGGAAGTAATGAGTTAAACATGAGGACCCAAAACTTAAAAGGAATGTGTCTGATCGTGGTGGAAGTTCTAGTCATGGTGCTATGCAAACCAGTGGCTAAGTTACCAGGATGAGCAATTGAGAAGTCACCTCTCTCCCTACTAGGAAGAGGTCTGGTAGTTTGTTTTATTTTCTTTTTTGTTTTCTAAATTATTTCAGGGTTGTAGTTCGGGATCTATCTTGTTTTATTTCTCTGTCGTCTTTGTTTAAATCCTTCTATCGTTCCTTTCAATGAAATGTGGTGTCCTTTATTTATTTTGTCTTATTTTAAGTTGTTTGTTTGTCTACTTTACACAATGCATTTTATATTGATTCTAGTGTTATGACATGTCTGCGAAATTTTTAGCCAGATCTTGGAATCCAACTTATTCATGAAACATTGAATTAGGGAGTTAGAGTTAGGAAAAGAGAGAACCTAAGAAAATGGGTATAGTGTTGAGACATTTGGTGACAAGTTGAAGCCTTCTTTGAAAATTAAGGCAATTATTTTGAGAATCACAAGAATAACTTGCTCATCAATTGAAAGACATGGTTCAATTAGGTCAAATAGTGGCTACGTGAACAAAAAGAAAATCATCTCCATAAAAGCATGAGTCATTCAATGTGAGGAATGTACAACAAAGGTGGAGTTTGCAGAAGAAGTAGTGACGCACAAACTCAATCAAAGTTAATGCTAAAAAAGATGTCACAAATGATCTTCATCTCTCACTTTTATATTGCATGATATGTACTTGCATGTTCAAGGATTGATATGATGAAGGTATTTCATTCAGCTATCGAAACATTGTGTCATCCTTTGTTTACCCCATTTGAGCCTTAGTTTTATTTTTTTTCATACACCTCTTTTGGAATAAAGATAGAGTCAGCAAAACTCCAAAGAAAAGTGTCGAGCAAAAGAATAAAGTCAGAAAAGTTTCAAAAATAAAAGAAAATGTGTCAAAAAGAAAGAAAAAATAAGAGTGTCAAGAAAAATAGAGTCAAAAATTTTCAAAAAGAAGAGAGTCAATAAAAGAAAAAGAAAAAATTAGAATCAAGCAAAAGAACAAGCCGCCAGAACTACACATTACCTGATTCTCCTCTCTCGAGGGTGAGATACGTAGGCTGCCTTACTCAGGGCTCGGTCTAACCAAATAAATAATTTAGAATTGCCCAGTCAAAAAATTGGGGCATGTGTTAATCCTCATTGTTTGAGTCAATTCCAAAGTCAAAAGAAATTGGGCCATGATTTAATCCTCATTGTTTGAGTCGATTCCAAAAGTTGTAAGTCCTACCCCACTTTAAGTGTCGTTTGGACCCAATGTCATCCTTTCTTTCTACCCCTTGTCCAAAAGTCAAGTTACAACCAAAGAAAAACCTTCATATCAATCTTTGAGAATGTTAAGGCTAAGCATGCAATGGATCATGATGATGTATTTGGGAACTACTTGTCTTCCTCGGCATAAGAAATCAGGAGAGAAATAAAAATAAGAGAGTCTTATTTGTGAAAACCCTCACGGGCACCGTAAGATGATGGTAAGTTGAGAGAGATAAAAATGAGAGAGTCTTATCGATGAAAACTCTCACTGGCACCGTAAGATAATTGTGAGTTAAGGGAAACGAAGATAAGAGAGTCTCATTAGTGAAAAACCCTTACAGACACCATAAGTCAATGGTGATCTGAGGAAAAGAAAATGAAAAAAACTTGTTGGTGAAAACCCTTTAAGGTTCCACTAGCCGAATGGGGTCTTAAATGCAATTGACCTAGGGAAGAAACTCCATTTCTAGGTCATTAACTCAACAACAATAGGTAGAAAGTTTGGATGAAAATATCAAGCTGCTTAAGCCAAAATGCATGGCATAATCATTAGTGTTGACTGTCATTTTTAGATGAATTTTTTGTTTCTTTATTTCAAAAGGGGATATTCATTATCTTTTATTTCTTCTCTTTGTTTTTATTTTATCTTTCTTGAGTTAGTTATCCAAACAAAAATTATCATCCTTTTTTTTATTTCTTGTCTTTGAGTCAAGTCCGTGTCAAAACAAGTGAGAAAAGATTTCAAAACTGGCTACCAGCTTCTTTAATTGCACAAAGAAAGACAAAAGCTAGCACATGAAAGAGACATGAGTGTGAGTCAAAAAAAGAGCATGCAGAAAGTTTTATCAATAGAGAAATCGGGGAACTAATGAAAATACCAAGGTTCAAAGGGTCTATCTGAGAAGCATGGCAAAGAAGAGATACTACATTTGTTTCAGAGTCACTCTTAATAACCTGAGTTTGAGTCAATGAAGTAGTAAGTCAATGGAATATGCTAAGGGTTGGAATCAAGGTTAAATGTGACAAGGTCAAGAGTGATCGCCGCGAAAGCTAAAGCCACAAACTGGCCACCATGTTTTAAACTCACAAGTTTTCTTTGATAAAACAGGAAACATATTACCTTCAAATAAAGGACATCAGAGTATAAACATCAAGGGTTTCAATGCCTCACTTTCACAAATGCAAGAAACAATGTTGTTGCACAGGTTTGATAATAAAATCGTGGTAAAAATTCATCATCATATATCTCTCGGAGACACACTTGTTTAGGGATTTCAGTTTTCATTTGCTTGGTGATACACTTATTAAATTGAACCTTCACTCCTAGAAGATGCACCTTCTAGTCGAGTCATTCCCTTTGACTCTTAGAAGACGTACCTTTTAGTCGATTCATCCCCCTTGATTCCTATAAGATGCACCTTTTAGTCGAGTCATCCCCCTTGATTCCTATAAGACATACCTTTTAGTCGAGTCATCCCCCTTGATTCCTATAAGGCATACCTTTTAGTCGAGTCATCCCCCTTGATTCCTATAAGGCGTACCTTTTAGTCGAGTCATCCCCCTTGATTCTTATAAGACGTACCTTTTAGTCGAGTCATCCTCCTTGATTCCTATAAGGAGTACCTTTTAGTTTATTCATTCCCCTTGACCCCTAGAAGACGTACCTTTTAGTTGAGTTATTCCCCTTGATTTCTATAAGACGTACCTTTTAGTCTAGTCATTCCTCTTGACCCCTAGAAAACGTACCTTTTAGTTGAGTAATTTCCCTTGATTCCTATAAGACGTACCTTTTAATCGAGTTATCCCCCTTGATTCCTATAAGACGTACCTTTTAGTAGAGTCTTCCCCTTTGATTCCTATAAGACATACCTTTTAGTCAAGTCATCCCCCTTGATTCCTATAAGACGTACCTTTTAGTCGAGTTTTCCCATTTGATTCCTATAAGACGTATCTTTTAGTTGAGTCATCCCCCTTGATTCCTATAAGACGTACCTTTTAGTCGAGTCATCTCCCTTGATTCCTATAAGACATACCTTTTATTCGAGTCATTTCCTTTACATTCCTATAAGACGTACCTTTCTAGTCGAGTCATTTTCCTTGACCCCTAGAAAATGTACTTTTTAGTCGAGTCATCTCCTTTGATTCCTATAAGACGTACCTTTTAGTTGAGTCATTCCCCTTGATTCCTATAAGACGTACCTTTTAGTCGAGTCATTCCCTTTGATTTCTATAATGATGTGACTTTCACAAAAGTCCTTTGATGATAAATTGGGGCAAAATTTAATTCTTGTGTTTGGAACTTCACTTTCCTGGCATATGAAATCTCTTTATAATAATATAGGTCTGGGATAATTTTCTTTCTATTTTTGATGTGATTTCAGGAGCCCGCCTGAAGAATAGGGAAAATAAAATGAAAGTCAAGAAATAAAGTGAAGAAATTGAAAGACAACATATGGAAATAGTATGTCAGGAGCCTGCCTGAAGAATAGGGTGATGAAATTGAAAGTCAGGAGCCCTCCTGGAGAACAGGGTGAGAAAATTGAAAGTCAAGAAACAAGTTTAAAGGTTGAAAGTCAAGTAACAATGTGAAACAATTGAAAACGAAGAAACAAATTGAAATGGCAAGTCAGGAGCCCGCCTGAAGAACAGGGTGATGAAATAGAAAGTCAGGAGCCCGCCTGAAGAACAGGGTGATAAAATGGCAAGTCAGAAGCCCGCCTGAAGAACAAGGTGATGAAATTGCAAGTCAGGAGCCCTCCTGAAGAACATCGTGATGAAATAGAAAATCAGGAGCCCGCCTGAAGAACAGGGTAAAGAAATAAAAACTCAAGAAACAAAGTGAAGAAGTTGAAAGTCAAGCAACAAGGTGAAAATTTGAAATTAACAGATTGAAAAGTAGCAAGTCAGGAGCCCACCCGAAGCACAGGGCGAATAAATAAAAAGTTAAGCAACAAGGTGAAGCAATTGAAAACCAGGCAACAAGTGATGAAATTGCAAGTCAGGAGCCCGCTTGAAGAATAGGGTGATGAAACTTAAGTCAGGAGTCCAACAGAAGCTGTATAGATAGGATTTTGTAATTTCATTGATGTTTTAACTTGTAATTTTCATTTTGATGTAATGACATAGCCGCGGAACGAAACCTCGATGGAACCCCACTCGACTCTCCAACTCGGTATAGTCCATTTCCTTCCAATCCTTTGAGATGCGTGTCAATTGATTCCTTCATAACTTGGGTAGGTAGGATGTCCTAAGTCAAGATCCGGTTTCTCTTCTTCCTTCTGTTTTCTTTCCTTAAATAATGGTCGGGTCAAAATTTGGTCTCGTTGTCTACTTCTTTGTCTGAAAACACTTTGTGTTTACATTCAAAGGGGGCATGATGTAGACACCTAATCTTGTCCCTCCTGAAGACCCAAGTTATTCATTTTTACCCCTATCTTACTGTGTTCCCTCAACCATGTGATTATGTCCCACAAAAATACAAAAATAACAAAAATTCAATAAATTCCTAACCTTATCCTAACAAACTTTATCCCAACCACCTACCCCACCCCCCTTTTATATCACAACAAAACTCACCCTCATAATTCTCACCCTCACGCACTGCACACACATGCATCTCTCAATTCTCATATATACCTCACAAAATCACTCATCCTCACCGAAGAGCACAGAATTCAGCATCTTTCACGGGGGAAATTTACATATATACACATCACAGTAATAGGGAAAGGGGGAGACCATTAGAAAGAAAAGGGCTCCATTATTCTAGTCTCTTCCTCACATCTATATGCACAATCACAGACAACAAAAGGGGCTCTCCATTTTTTCTTTTTTGATTGACAGAGGAAGATTCTCAATTGACAAGGGTTATCTTCTTCGTCCCTTTACTTTTTTTAACGTCAAATAGACAATCACCATATTCATACCTCATCGAAAAAGCTCACGCGCACCTACCCACCCATCATGGATGGAAAACGGGATTGAACGGTGATAAAAAGGGAATCTATCGATCGAGAAAGTTGAGAAGCAACAGCGGAATCCGATGGATTTTGGATTGTTTTGATCTTTTATCGCCGGAAAGACGTCACCATCACCGGAATTTAAGCTATTTTCTCCGTCTCTCTTTATTTCTTGGCTCACCGGAGCTCCGTTAAATATGTGAACACTCGACCCATCAACCCTTTTCTTCTTTGTCGTGAAACAACCCAACCCCATTCGGGGTTTCAAACCAAGTTAAGCTTCTCCTTTGAAATTGGTAATTCAGGCTTTGGGTTGAAATTCGCTTGTTGATATTGATCTTGTCAGTCTATTGAGGTTTGTTCGAGTTGCAAGTTCGAGGTCAAGGACGGTTGATTCAAGTCTATTTGAGGTTCATTGGTTCCCAAGGCTTCTGTCGCTGTCCAAATCAATACAAGTTGATTGAATAAAAGGAACATTGAGGTCCAATTTTATTTTTCCTCCCTGTAATTTACGTAATTATGAATGATTCATGTGTTTGACATGTTCGAATATTTATAGTGCATATGTATTTGGTGTTGGTTTCAATTTTTGAAAAGTTGAATTGATAATTGAATGAACTGAGATTTGAATAATTGAATGTGCCATTGTTGAAATTGGTTATTTGGGGGTGAGAATCGAAAATTGAGAAAAAGGGGTCAATTTGGATTAATGTTGGTTTCGTTGTTGTACAGAATTAAAATCGAGTTTGTGAATCTTGAAGCGTCATGTTAGGTCGAAGCAAAAAATAGGCAAACATTAGGGGTAGGCAAATTTAGGGATTATGGTTTGTTGAATATTTGAACTGTGTGATTGAATGGTTTTTGGCTTTATCGCTTTGGGATCATTTGTATCATTTGGCCAGGGAATGCCCCGAAATACTTGTATTATTTTATCCGAGGAATGCCCCAAAGTATTTTGTACTCGGAGGACGTTCGTGATGAAGGCCCGAGGCATCGGGTAAGGCATTGGATCTTAGTCTAGGATTAGTTTAGAATAGGATTTACATTTTTGTATTTTTCTATTTTGGGACTATATAACTCGAACTGGACACTATATTTTTAAATCATTTTGTTTTGTTTGTTTGTTTGATTGTTTTACATATTTTTTTGTGGTTTGTACATTCGTAGTGTCAAATTAGCCGATACACTCCACCAAGTGACCGTGGTCGAACCACGGGATCGAGGGTTACCTAACACCTTCCCCTCGGTCAATAGAATTCCTTAGCCGGAATCTCTGTTCGCGGATTAGTTTTAGAGTCAAAATCATTTTGAAAAGGATTTTCAAAGGTGACTTGGCACACCCGATTTATGCCAAGTGGCGACTCTGAGTTTTGAATATAAAAGTTCTTTTCGAAACAATTTTTCTTCTTTAGTCACTCAATAATAAAAACTCTTTTCGAAACCTTAAATCTAATCTCTTAGAGTAAAAAAAAGGGTGTGACAACAAGAAAATTATAACCTAACTGGGGCCCCACAAGCCCATAAGTCACAAAAAAGAAGACAATTAACCCTATCGCACCTCCATAAGTCGGTGGGTGTGATGAGTACTAAATTTACCACTCACTGCATCAAAATTCGTGCACACTACTTTGATTAAATGGTGTTAAAGAGACAAATTTGTCATTTGAATATGCTAATTCCCATGTTTGATAGGTTTATAGGTAATAGGAAGAAAGGAAATGAATTGAGTTTAAAAGAGTTCAAGAAGGGTAGACGTAGTTCAAAAGCAGGAAAATTTGGAGTAGGAAGTGGCCCTTATTTACAGAAATCACGGTCTAAGGGTCTAGATCACGACCAACCCAAATTAGTCAAATCTAACGATCGCGATAGGTTCACCGCGATTGCGATCAATCCACCAGTGATCGTGGTGAAGCAGGGAACATCAGAGGGGTAGTTTTATAATTTTCCACATCTGGTTCCAATCTTTCAAAGGGTATAAAACCCTTTCACTTTTGCATCTTCTTCCAACTACCTTGGAAATTGATATAGAGAGAAAAACTTCCAATTAGTGTGAGAAGAACGATTGTAGTAAATCTTCCAAAAAGATATTTTTAGTTGTAATTGGAGCTTGGAATTTTGGGATTACTTTTTTTTTTTTTACGTTTGAGGAAAGGAATGTCAAATTGGGTAATGCACTTTTTCTTATTTTCATGAGTAGCTAAATATTCAACTTGGGATTATTTTTGTATAGGGTGCAATATGTGTGGGTTTTGATTGCTAGTGTAAATTCTTAGTTGATGATGGTAGGTTTCACAAATACTTGATTGATAAATTCGTATTTGTGGGTGAAAGCCTCAATTTCTCTAAATTGCACATAATCCTTGTAAGAGGAACGTGGGTGAATAGTATTTGTGAATAATAGATTAGATGTTAGCTTGTTCATTTTCATTGTCTTAGACATAAGGATGAATAGTGAATTTGCTATGTCTTGGGCATCTTCCTATAAATAAGGATGTCTAATTGAGGTTTTGGGTTGATTTGTTGGCCACACCCATGAGGTATTTGAAAGGATTCATGGGTGACATTTTGGTGTTTGGTTGAAAAACTAACATCAATACCCCTAACCTAACCTACCCATGTAGTCATTATCTAGAGTTTGCATTTGATTATCATGAACCCATGCACTATTTACCCCTAGGAAACCATAATCCCAAGACTATTCTCCTATTGGAATCTTACCTATAATTATTGCTCTAATTTGGTAGTTCAAGTAGTTTTGTTTAAACAACCTTTAAAACCATACCCCCTAATTTTAATTTATGCATTTCATTACGTTTACGTTGAGGGTATATACTTAGTAGATTTCAACACCCATAGGATTCGAATACTAGTTACACTCCTCATGGATTCAAGACCAACTCAAGTTAGGTTATTATATTCGACAATGATTGCCTTTCCCATAACATGGAGTAAGTTTAGCATGATCAAAATGGCGTCATTGCTGGGGAGTGAAACTTAGTTTTTTCTTGTGTGGTGTTGATAGTGACTTTGGGTTCACCCGTGGTGTCGTATTTCACTTTTGTTGTTGATTTTTATTTTTGATTAGGTGATTATTATTTCTTCCAAATAACCATGAGTCAAGAAGGGATCATCCACGACCCATCGTATGAACATATTGAAGTTATGGATTATCTTGGTAATGAGGAGCATGCTAGTGTCATCCGTATTCCCTCTATCGAGGGAAATAGAGTATTTTATGTTACAAGTGTCATGCCTACTTGCTTCATATAAAGGGTTTGTTCGGGGTTTAACCACATGAAGATGCCAACCTCCATTTTAGGAATTTTGTGGAAATATGCTCACCATTTGATGTTGCTCATATCTCATAAGAATCTATATGGTTACGCCTCTTCCCGTTCTCTATAATAGGTGAGACAGTGTTGTGGTTGAGGTCTCTCCTCACCGGATCCATCACATCATGGGGAAAACTTAATAATGCTTACTTAGATCATTATTTCCCACTATCAAACATGTTGCAATTGGGTGACGAAATCACAAATTTTTGTCAACACAACGGAGAGCTTTTGTATGAAGTATGGGGGAGATTTAAAGAGATGCTTATGAAGTGTCCAAACCACAATGTATCGGAGAAGATGCTCCTCCAAATATTCTATAGGGCATTGGACCAAGTCAACAAAGTGATGTCACATCTTGAACTCCTTACTAAATATGTGATAGGTACCTTTATTGAAAGAGTCAACATTATAGATGCAAGGGATACTATGGCATGTGAAGACGTGGAAGACAAAATACTTGATGTCAAGGTGGGATTATTTCCAAATTATTCGGAAGGTTTCCACATTTTCTCTCAAGGTTAAGGTGGGAATCAAGGTCGAAACAATGAGAACCGGGACATGTCTCCATGCGAACGAAGAGGTACATTAATGAAGATATTTTGGCTCGAATTTTGATAGGAGTTGAGGGGACCGATATAATAGTGAGATAAATGAGAAGTGACTTCTCCAAGTTACACCAAACGGTAGAATCTTATTCAACCACCATCCAACAAATTGAGGTAAATTTGAATCAAATATCGGTGTACCTTATGGAAAGACAAAATGAAGAAAGGTCAAGTGGTATGGTAACAAATGTTATTATCACTCAAAGTGGTAAAACTATTAGCAAGGGACTGGAGTTTGATGATGTCACGACCCCGTTTGGAGTCATTATGGCACCTACCACATCCCACCGGTAGGTAAGCCCATATCGTAACCAGGAGCTATGGAGATGGGTTACCTTGGTAAGAACTTCCGACATGGACTCTATGTATGAACACGATATATACAATATTTATACAAATAAGGACAACCGATATTCAAACGCAAATCCCATGACCTGATAGTATTAATACAAGATCTTCTAAATTTGACATGAGGAATTTACAATCTCCGAATCTAAAATATATTAAATAATCTCATACATTTGTCTCGAAAGGAAAAGATAAATAAGGATAGAGGGGGAAAAGGGAAACTCGATCTCCAAGATCTCACCCTGTCTTCGAATAGTCAACTCGCACGAATTATCTCAACGGCGGCAACTAGGACCTGGGTCTTCACCAAAAAGGTACAAAAGTGTAGAATGAGTACCAAAACACGGGTACTTAGTAGGCATCATCGACCGACGGAGCTCAAATATAATGTAAAGACGATATAAAGTAAGACAATGATCTTAAAGTCAAGGGATAGGATCGAACCTGAATCTACTTTGATACCACTATAACAATATCTATACTACTAAAGCAATAACATGGCATACTATCTCTATATACTCCATAATCTCCATAACAACGGATTATCATTTCAAAAACGTAAAGTCATATACAAAATCATAAAGCATCTACATGTCATGATCATCATTAACCATCTTTAAAACATGCACACAAGAACTTACCACGACGTCCTATACCGCCAGGAAGTACACGAAATAGAGCACAACAAAGAACTCATCACGGTGTCCCATACCACCGGAGAGTACACAAAAGAATACAACCAGTAATACCATAAAGTACAACTACTCCATCTCAACTTCACATATTAGGAGATAATTTAACTAAACATCATGCACTACTAGATCCATCATCTCTAAGCATGTCATAACTTTAAGGACTGGATTTTCTTATCTTAACCAAGTAAATTCCACCAACTAGTTTACTAGATTTCTAGGTTACAAATAATAATCATATATTTTAGAAGTGGCTAGTTATCACATAAACCACCTTACAAGGCAAGATTTCATAATATAACCTCTTATTCAAGTGAAGTATATATATTAGGTTAGCCCTTGAATTTTCTTATGGAAGATTACATATAACGTTAAGCCTTAACTCCAAATTAGGCATAAATTTTCTCTAGTAGCTAATTTAGCATCAACAAGGGTCACACCTCTTACATCGTGATTTGGAACAAGAAACAAACAACAATTTACCAAGAGAGAGACCTCATAACTCAAGCATATAGGCGGTTGGCCCCACACGGCCTAACCTTACAAATATCAATGCATAGAACTAAATTTTCCCCACACGGCATCATAATCTTCTTACATCTTTTGGGTTCATCGGGCATCATCACAATGTCAATATATTCCTCCGGATTCATCGGGCATCATCATAATATCACACATTCCTCCGGACTCGAACCGGGCATCTTCACAATGTCACATATTCCTCCGAACTCGAACCGGGCATCATCATAATATCATATTTTCCTCTGAACTAGAATCGGGCATCTTCATAATATCACACATTCCTCCGGACTCGAACCGGGCATCATCATAATATAACACATTCCTCCAAACTCGAATCGGGAATCATCATAATATCACACATTCCTCTGGACTCGAACCGGGCATCATCATAGTATCACATATTTCATCGGATACAACAGCATACATCCACATGTGTAGCCAAACCAATAAGCATACACAAAAGCTCACAATATATAAAGTATAAGTGATGCAAGGTAACACATATGTACTAAAAGCAACTGCACCACTCAAAACCAATGCATCCTTCTACAACTAAATTTACAAAGGAAAACTGGGCAAGAACCAGAAGAAAACAACATTGAAAAGATTGTCCAATTTAAATACTTAACTGCCATATTTATTTTGAAACATTTCCTTAAAAACTTTTAGCTTCTTGGAAGTATTTGTTTTAAAAGAAAAAAGTTATATAAGATATGAATACTGCACAGCCATGATCCTTACTATTAAAAGAGATAAGAATAGTATCAAAACAAATTTATGGCATAAATGGTACTTCATATGATTGTTGACACGAATAGATTATACAAGTGTATTGCATAGTCTGCTTCTCATCTACATTGCATGAATACAAGTGACCAGAAAACAGCTGCTGCAGCATCCAATCACAAATGTGCCATTATGGAGAATGAAACTATTTAAATAGAGTCAAACAGAATAGGAAGCCAACACTCCTCTCAAATTGGCTAATATAGAGTCCACCTGGGAAGGTAGCAAGTGACATATTTGCAATACAAAGGTTCCTAAAGATGTCTTTTATTCCTATAATATTGGGTCATATAAAGAAACTATCACGCCGTAGGTAAAATATCCTCATACAATTGGCAGGTATGTCTAGAATTCACCACAGGAAACATCGGATACAGTATTCCACTATGATAGTTCTTACTTTCCTATTTAACTAACTAAAGAGATGTAAAAAGAAAGAAAAGGCAGCAGATACATGGTAAACCATAATAAATTTCAGGAACTAGAGAAAACAACAGAAGCCAAAATAAAGAAGTTTAAAGTTGATATAATCATGATGGCATCTCTAAGAGTATTCATTTATATATCTCAATGTACTATCTATGAAATAGGAATAAACAAATGTATAGGAGACACCCGACATAAATTAAAATCACATTCACCCACCCATAAAGACACTTCACCTTCTAGAAGTGCAAATGTGTATATATCCTACTATTCAAGAGACTACTAGTAGAACTACCCAAGGTTCTAGGCTAACCTATGAGAATCAACTAAGACCAAGCATCATCATTCAATCATTTATCATCTAAAACCCCCGCCTAATCTCGCAAGATACCAATGATTACATTATAAACAAGATCAATCTATTCTACGGTTAAGCCTAACCTACCTTGAATCCAAGCAACTCATGAACCAATGAGCTTTTCCTTTCCTTTTTGAGAAGCTTTCCCTTCCACAAGCAATGCTATCAACAATACAATCTAAGCATTACAACAAGAATGAAAATATTGTGCTATGGATTTTAAATGGACACCAAAACCCCAATTGGGTTTCACTCTTGGAAAGGAGTTTTCAAGACCAACCCATAGCCTAATTATCTTTAGAGAGTTAAAACCCTCAATAAATTAGAGTCAAGCACTCCATTTTTGGGGCTACAATTGACCTACAATGATTTAGGGTTTTGAGCCAAGAAATCATGAAATTAATATCAAATTAGAGGAATTCTTACCTTGGATTTGTAGTAAAAAAAATGAATTACACGAGTTGTTAAGCTTCCAATCAACCCACAAGACTCATGTTTTTTAGTCTCCAATGTTCTAAGGCTGATAGGGTTTTAGAAGAAGTGAAGAATGCTCAAAATCTGCCAAAAAGCCCCTTTTATACGGTTTTAGATAGGCCCGCAAGGTCAAAAAATATTTTTGACCTTTCAGACTCATTCGGACTCCATTTTTTGTAAACGAACTATGTAACTCCACTAAATTCGACATTTCAAACGGATTGGTGAAGTCAAATTTTCCATCCGAAGTAATTTAGACCACTTGTGGTTCCCACCCCCACATATAATGATTTTTGACTTTCTCAACTAATGGGTTGAAATGAGCTCGAGTGCTGTGGGATCCAAACCAAGGGTCTATCTATCCTAAAATCGATCAAAATTTGCATCCAAAATCATTTTACTAAATTTTTTGCTCGGCGACCATTTGAAATCGATGATGACTCAAATTAGAAAAGTGGTTCTATAAATCAAACGAACCGTCAGGCAATCGGACTTTTGATTCCAGCAAGTTACTAATGACTTGGGATAGCTATGGAGGAGCTCTATCGACCAAAATAAGCAAGAACATGACTTATGACCTGAAGGGTCATTACAACATCCACTACTAAGGAACTTTCATCCCCGAAAGTTAAAGATAAGCAAGTATCTGAAGTCTCGAATAGGTGAGTATACTGGGATCACATCTTGCTCTCTAACTCCCAAGTGGCCTCCTCTACTGGTGGTGCCTCCACTAAACTTTAACTACAGGTATTTCTCTAGTACGCAGTTGCCTTATATCACTAGCCAAAATAAGCACGGGCTCCTCCACAAAGGTCAACTGATCGTCCAACTGGATCGAGTTCTATCTAAGCACATGAGAAGGATCCGAAAATACTTCCTCAACACACAGACATAGAAAACCAGATGAACAGTGGAAAAGTCTAGAGGTTGAGCCAAATCATAGGCCACCTCGCCAACTACGCGAAGAATCTCAAAAGGACCAATATGGCGAGGGATAAGCTTACCCTTCCTTCCAAACCTCATCACACATCTCATAGGTGAAAATCAAAGGAACACACGATCACCCACTCTGAATCTTAAGGCATGGAGTCGGCATACGCCTTCTGCGTACTCTGGGCAGCTCTCAACCTATCCTGAATCACCCTGACTCTATCCAATGAGTACTGAAGCAAATCTGTACCACAGGGTCTAACCTTGGATGTCTCAAACCATCCTATAAGAGAACGACACCTCCTACCATACAACACCTCATAAGGGGCCATCTCAATACTGGAATGATAACTGTTGTTGTAGGAAAACTCTATCAAAGCTAAGTGTTGATCCCACTAACCTCCAAAGTCCATAACACAACCTCGGAGCATATCCTCAAGCACCTGAATAGTCTACTCGGACTGACCTTCCGTCTGCGGCTGAAAGACCGTACTCAAATCCACTCGAGTACCTAACTCCTCCTGGAATACTCTCCAAAACCTCGAATTAAATACAGAACCACAATCTGATATGATGGACACAGGAACCCTATGCAAACGAACTATCTCCCAAACATAAATCTTGGCTAATCTCTCGGCACTGAAGGTCATCTGAATAGAAATGAAATGTGCCAACTTGGTCAAATGATCCATAACAACCCAGCTACCATCGTGACCACGAGAAGTATGAGGCAAACCACTAATGAAGTCCATGGTAATCCTTTCCCATTTCTACTCGGGAATGGGCAATCTCCGAGTTAATCTGCCAGGACGCTGATGCTCGTCCTTAACCTGCTGACAACACAAGCAACGGGCTATGAAGTCTTCCATATCTCTCTTCATACCATTCCACCAATACAACTTCCTCAAATTTCGATACATCTTGGTTGTATCGGGATGAATAGAATATCTAGAATTGTGAGCCTCATGCAGAATAGACTGGATCAGATCATCAGGCCAGGAACACAAATACGACCCTGAAATCTCAAAATACCCGTAGAATCCACAGTGTGCCTCCTAGACTCACCACTAATAACCTGGTCATGGAGAAAGCACAACTTGTTATCCTCATATTGATGATCACGAATCTGCTCAAACAGGGAGGACCTCGCCTTTACACAAGCCAAAACTCTCAGTGGATTCAAAATATCGAGGCAAACTGTTAAATTGGATAAGGACTAAATATCCCATGCCAACGGTCTCTGAGAAATTGAAATACATGCCAAACTACCCATGCTCACCGCCTTGCGACTCAAGGCATTTTCCACCACATTAGCCTTACCCGGATGAGAAGAGATAGATATATCATAATCCTTTAGCAACTCCATCCATCTATACTGGCGAGCATTAAGCTCTCACTGGGTCATAAGATGCTGGAGACTATAATGATCGATGAAAATTTCACAACGCACACTATACAAGTAATGCCTCCAAATCTTGAGCGCGAAAACTACCGCCGCCAACTCTAAATCATGAGTGGGGTTGTTGCGATCATGCACCTTAAGATGTCTAAAAGCATAGGCAATGACACGACCTTGCTGCATCAAAACACATCCAAGACCAATACCAGAAGCATCATAAAACACTGAGAATCCTTCACCCTCAACCAAAAGAGCTAACACAGGGATAGAAGTGAGACAATCCTTGAACTTTCTTAAACTCAAATCATACTTCTCGGACCATCGAAAAGGAAATTCCTTCCGAGTTAATCTAGTCATAGGGGTTGATATGGTAGCAAAGCTCTCAATAAAGCGCCTATAGTAACCCGCCAAACCAATAAAACTGCAAACCTCAGTCAGAGACGTAGTCCTAACCCAATCATGAATCATTGAAATCTTAGTCGGGTCTACCATAATACCCGCCTTGGACACTATGTGTTCAAGAAAAGATACTGACTCAAGACAAAACTCACACTTGGAGAACTTGGCAAAAAGCACATTCTCTCGCAAAACCTAGAGAACAATCCTCAAGTGTTGCGCATGCTCCTCACTACTCCTCGTGTACACAAGAATATCATCAATGAACATAGTGACAAAAGAGTCTAGATAGGGTCTAAACACATGGTTCATCAAGTCCATAAATGTGGCGGGGGCATTAGCCCAAAAGACATCACTAAGAACTCATAGTGACTATAACGGGTCCTAAAAGCTATCTTCGGGATATCCTCAGCCCGAATCCTCAACTGATGGTAACCAGATCTTAAGTCAATCTTAGAAAAAACTACTGCACCCTGAAGCTGGTCAAACAAATCATCGATGCGAGGCATAGGATAAAGGTTCTTCACTGTCACTTTATTAAGTTGCCTATAATCAATACACATACACACAAAACCATCTTTATTCTTTACAGACAGAATAGAAGCTCCCCATGGAGACACTCGGTCTAATAAAACCCTTACCAAGAAGATCCTGAAGTTGAGAATTCAGCTTCTTAAGCTCGACAGGAGCCATACGATATGGTGTCATAGAAATAGGTTGGGTGCTAAGATGAAGGTCACTAGAAAATTCAATCTCACGGTCAGGGGGAATACCAGGAAGATTATCAGGAAATACATCAGGAAACTCACACACAATAGGAACAGAGTCAAGTGTCAGACTCTCTACACGGGTATCATATATATAAGCAAGATAAGAATCGCATCCTCTCGATATAAGTCTCCTGGCACAAACATAAGAAATAATCCACGTCATCTCTATCAATATAAAACCCAACTAGGTTGGGGTCGAATCCCACAGGGAATATGGTGTGAACTCAAGTTGTTTGTGATTTAATCCACTGATAGTTTAATGTTTCCTGAAATAGGGGGTTTAGGTTTAACAAGTTGTTGTTTGTCACTTTACTTTCGGTGTTTGTAAATCAAGAGTTTATTAAATAACCCGAATTATGTTCACTAGGGCTTCTGGTACATGACAGATGCTAAAAGTGGTTCAAGATTCTCACGGTGGGTAGGATAACAAGCTATTTTTATCGATGTTATGCTTAAATGTCTCTCGACCTACTTAAGTGTTTAAATCCCTAATCCTCTCGGACTTAGGGAATTTCTATTTACTGCCTAGATTTTACCCTAGGTTAACCAACCTTGTTACAACGCTGATTATTAAATGAAGTATTTCTAAGTCCTTGTTGATAATTCACTTCCGACTATATTTGATTTCTTTCTCAAGAAAATCAAAGAAGGTGTGTCTAATGTTTCCAACCAACACACGTTAATTAAAACTTTAGAATTATAAAGAAATCCTATCACCTTTTGAATCTTGAATAGTTAGAACCTCATCAAGAGCTAACCCTAGATCCCATAACTCAAGTTAATGGAGTTTAGCCACTCATGATGTAATGAATGAAACACATAATTGAATTCATGATTTGAAAGATAAACTTACAGAGATGAATAATAACTAGTGAATCACAGATTAGATCACATAGGAAAAATACCAAAATACTGATAATAATCTCTCAAAAATAGTTATGTTGTTAAAGTCAAGAAGTAAAGAGAGAAAATATCAAAATATGTTGTCCAAAACTCTAGGTATCGACCTTGTGCAGAATAATAATAATAATCATAATAATGATCATGTATAGAAAACCCTAAAATAAAGCTTTAAATAGTTTACCCTAAATAAGGAAACAAAATCAAAGTTACAGCTTTTTCTCGGAATAGACGACGACTATTGGTGACGCCTTATCAAGATCCTGATGACATATCAAGAATGTCGTCAGGTCTTCTTCAAATCTGCACTAGTCCTGTATTAGGTTGACGGCAACTTCTAACGGCTTATCAAGACTGTGATAACTTATCAGAAATGTCATCATACATTTGCTCCAATTCTCATATCCTGCCTAAGTCTGACGGTATTCTTGACGACTTATACCATTATGATGGCCTATCATAAAATGTCATCGACTCTACTAGCTGGAACTCATTTCCTCTTTAAGATTGACGATGGCCTTGATAGCCTATCACTGGGCTGAAGACCTATCATGAATGTCGTCAGCTGCACTTGTCTTTTAATTGCTTTAGATTTCAGCCTTTTTTCTTCCATTATTGTTGGTTCTCTATCATATCAGCTTAAACTACAAAATCAAACATAAATTAATGAAAAATAATTAAAGTTGCTCAAGACCTTGCAATTATTTAGAGTTAAAAGCCTCAAATGTGTTAGCATATACTCATACACCCTCAACATAAAACAATTGCTTGTCCTCAAGCAAACAAAACATAAATTAGAGAATACAAAGTACAATTTGGTAGCTAACTACTCATATTAGTTCAGAACAATTTCAGCATATCCAAGGTTGGTCAATTTAAAACTCAATATTGATGTTTTGAAGAACAACCATGCAACTCATGAGCATCAAGATACGTTAAAAATTCAGCAATAACAATCATGCCATACCAAGATCATAATATCTGAACAAGTCAGTGACTTAGCAACATACCTAATGTTCCCTCACACTAAAAAAATTCCTTTTTCACTCATATCAGAATTCACATACATAAACATAGGGATAATCACAAGTCTTACTCTCAAAATGAAGTTCCAAACACTGCATGTCAAATGCCATAGGCTTTCCCTTATAGTCAGTACCCAAATCTTCAGGTAGGTCAGTTAGGATCACTTTAGGGATTGTCTTAGGCTTGTAATGTAGTCTAGGGTCTGGTATGATATTCATGGATATTTTAGAGTGACTATGCCTCCTTGATACTACACTAAACTCTTAGGGTTTCACTTCTTAACCTTCTTTTATTTCTCTTCTTTTATTGATCATACATGCTCAAGATGGATGTGGTCTTTTCAATCATCATATTATCTCTTTATCATCTTTAACACAGCTTTTTATTTTCATATTCCTTTTTCACCGTACCCAACTTTTTATTCTTTTCTCTTATTCTACCTCTCTTCATGCTCATTTTGCATCATGTACCCCTATGATAGCCACCCTCAACTTAGGTTGTTTGCCTAAGTCAAGGTGCACAGTGTCCAAGGAAGATCAGGGTCAAAAACAGGCTCATTATGAGGTAAATAGGAAGGTGAGAGGTTTCACAGAAAGAAACAGGCATATAGGCTCAAATCAGGGATCAAGGGATATTATTCACATTGGGAAGGTCATTTAGGCTGAAAGTGGGTTACAATAAAAAATGGCCTATGATCCTTTCCTAACCCCTATCCTACAACCTAGGCAGGACTAATAGGGCATGTTATAGATTCGGCACATAGCAGGAGCTGAGTAAGACCTCACACACACATGGCACACAAGTACATCACATATCACTACTTATCTGATTCATGCAATTTGTTTAGCAAAAATCATCAAGTTGCCAGACTAATGCCACAAAAAGATGTACCGCACTCACAGATGAATGCAATTCACACAGTTATAAACTCAGATTAATGGAAAGGTTCTCAAAAGTTACAAAACAAGCTAACTGCCTCAAGTACCTATATTACTCCTAATTATCTAGCAAAAATTTTTACAACAATATCCTACCCTACATCCTCAACATAAAATTGAAAATAAAGCTAAACTAAGGGTTAGAGTATACCTGGAATAGATCAATCCCAGGGTTCATGGGTTGCCTCCCATGCAGCGCCTGATTTAACGTCGTGGCATGACTCAGGTATCTTGATTACCTCAGACTTCATCGAGATAGATAATGGTGATACTTTTCATTGATTCTTTCAGACCAATACAAAGCTTAACACATTGCCCATTTACCTTGAAAGTACTGTCGTCATCGTTTTCAAGTTCCACTACTCCAGATGAGTAGACTTGACTAACTTTAAAAGGGCCTGACCCCTTAGATTTCAGCTTACCTGGGAATAATTTGAGTCTGGAATTAAACAGAAGCACCATGTCACCCTTTTGGAAGTCTCATTTCTCTATCCTCCAATCATGGTATTTTTTATCTTTTCATTATACAGATCTGCTCATTCATATGCCCTAAGACGGAATTCATCCATCTAATTCATTTGCCCCAATCTTAGCTCTGTTGCCTCCTTTCAATTCAAATTCAACCTTTTGAGTTCCCATAAGGCTTTGTGTTCCAAGTCTATTGGTAGGTGGAAATCTTTTCCATAGACCATTTGAAATGGTGACATGCCAATGGGTGTCTTGAATGCAGTACGATATGCCCAGAGGGCATCATCGAGCTTTCGAGACCAATCTTTCTGGCTAACATTCACTGTTTTGGCTAGGATGGCTTTAATTTCTAGATTTGACACATCCACTTGCCCATTGGTTTGTGGGTGGTATGGAGTAGCTACTCGGTGCTGTTTCACCCCATATTTTGCTAAAGATGCTCGAAATAGTTTGTTGAAAAAATAAGATCCTCAATCGCTTATAATAGTACGTGGTACTCCAAAGCAAGAGAAGATGTTCTTCTTGAGAAAAGAAACAACCCTCTTCCCTTCATTATCAGACAATGCTACAGCTTCGACCAATTTCAAGACGTAGTCAACAGCAACTAAAATATACTTCATCCCATAGTAGCTTACAAAAGGACCCATGAAATCAATGCCCCAGATATCAAACAATTCCACTTCAAGCATCTTAGTCAAGGGTATGTTGTGTCTTTTGGAGATTGACCCCTTTCTCTGACATTGGTCATATTTCAGCACAAACTTGTGGGCATTCTTGAACAATGTTGGCCAATAATAACCACTCTGCAATACCTTTCTAGTTGTTCGATCTCCTATATGGTGACCCCCAACTGGGGAAGCATGACATGCTTCCAATATGCACAATACATCCACTTTCGGTACGCATCTCCTTATAATATTGTCTGCACATCGCCGAAAAAGATATGGTTCATCCCAGAAGTAATGAGTCACATCATGCAAGAATTTCTTCCTTTGATGGAAAGAAAGGTTTTCTGGGATGAACTCACTCATAACATAACTTTCATAATCCGCATACCAAGGCAATTTTTCCACAGTGGCAACCAGGATCTCCTCATCAGGGAATGCATCATTTATCTTCATTTTATCACTAATTTCCTATTCACCTTCTATTCTAAACAGATAATCTGCAACCTGGTTTTCACAACCTTTTCTATCTTTGACCTCAAAGTCAAATTCTTGCAGCAACAATACCCATCTAATCAGCCTTGGTTTTGCATCCTTCTTAGACATCATATACCTCAAGAAAGCATGGTCGGTGTGGACCACCACTTTGGTCCCAAGCAGATAAGCTTAAAACTTCTCAAAAGTATACACTACAACCAGAAATTCCTGTTCAGTGATGGTGTAATTCTTTTGCACTTCATTCAGTGCTTTACTGGCGTAATACATCGGATGAAATAGTTTGTCCCTCTTTTATCCCAATACAACTCCAAGGGAAACACCACTGGAATCACACATGATCTCAAATGGTTTTGACCAGTCAGGTGCAACAACAATAGGGGCCTCAACCAGCTTCTTTTTAAGGCATTCAAATGCCTTCAAGCACTCATTATCGAAAGAAAACTTCACTTCTTTCTCCAAAAGTTTGCAAAGTAGATTTGCAACCTTTGAGAAGTCTTTTATAAATCTCTAATAAAAGCCAGCATATCCAGTAAAACTACGCACTCCCTTCACTGAAATGGGAGGTGGTAGTTTCTCAATAACTTCCACTTTGCTCAATCAACTTTTATCCCTTTTTTTGGAAATATTGTGGCCGAGAACGATGCCCTTCTTTACCATGAAATAGTATTTTTCCTAGTTAAGTACCAAATTAAATTCAACATATCTCTGCAAGGATAGATTCAAATTTTCCAAACACGTCTCGAATGAATCACCTACCATAGAGAAATCATCCATGAATACCTCTATGGTGTCCTCCACCATGTCTAAAAAGATAGACATCATACACCGTTGAAACGTCGTGGGCGCATTGCATAGCCCAAATGGAATCCTCTTAAATGTAAAGGTTCCATATAGGTATGTGAATGTCATCTTCTCCTGATCTTCAGGAGCAATACAAATTTGCATGTATCCGGAATAACCATCCAAGAAGCAATACCACCTTCTCCCAGCCAATCGATCAAGTATTTGGTCCATAAAGGGCATCGCGAAGTGGTTTTTCAAAGTCCAAGAATTCATCTTGCGGTAGTCCATGAAAGATCTCTACCCAGTTACAAGCCTGAGTGGAATCAACTCATTTCTTTCATTAGCAACCACCATCAGGCCCCTCTTTTTTTGGCACGCATTGAATTGGGCTCACTTACTTGCTGTTAGAAATAGGGTAAACCATTCTTGTATCCATCCACTTAATAATCTCCTTCTTAACCACCTCTTGCATTAGTGGGTTAAGATGGTGTTGATGCTCTATGGTTGGAATACAATCTTTCTCAAGTTGAATTTTATGTGTGCAGATGCCCGGGGTAATGCCAATAATAGCTGCGATGGTCCAACCTATAGCTCTCTTGTGCCTCTAAAGTACTTAAAGAAGTGTATTTACCTGTTTCTCATCCAAATCAGCCACAAAAATAATAGGTCGCGTGTTCCCGTTGCCTAAAAACATGTACCGTAAGTGTCCGGTCAGTTCTTTCAATTCTAACACTGGAGGATCCTTAATAGATGGCTTGGCTGGTGGTATTGGTCGATTATTAAGGTCAAGGTCTATCTTTGTAGGAGCATAAGGATATGAAATCATTCCTATCAAAGAACAAACGGTCTCTTCATACTCCCCGATGCCTTCACTATCATAATTCATCATAATTGCGGCCAAAGGTTCGATAACAAGTTGCTTAGTTATGGACACTTCCATTTCATCCTCATAATACATATCAACTACTGAGAACACACTCATTTCTTCATGTTTCTTCATTGACTTACCCACATCAAACCGGACCACTTCATCATTCATCCTGAATAAAAGCTCATTCGCTCTTAAATCAATCAACACATTTTTGGTTGCGAGGAAAGGTCGACCCAAAATTATGGGCACCTCGAAGTCCACCTCAAAATCTAGAATGATGAAGTCTTTAGGGAATATAAAGTTGGACACCTTCACCAACACATTATATAGAATGCCAACAGGTCGCTTTACTGACCTATCCGGCATCACGAGTCACATGTTGGTGGGTGTGGGATTTCCCAGACCCAACTTTCTATAAACATTCAGTGGCATCAAATTAACACTTACTCCCAGATCACATAATGCCTTGGCGAATTCCATAGTCCCAATTGTACAAGGAATAATGAATGATCCCGGGTCTGGCTTCTTCTGCACCAAGGTGCTTGTAGAAATAGCGCTACAATGGTGGAGATTTTCCTCCAATTCGTAGCTCACATCTCTTTTCTTAGTCACAAAGTCCTTCATGAATTTTGCGTATCCTGGCATTTGCTCAAGTGCCTCAACCAAAGGCACATTTATTGTCAATTGCTTGAGCATTGCCATGAATTTGTTGTATTATGCATCATCAACCTTTTTTTCAATCATTGAGGAAAGTGAGGTGGTGGTCTTGGGATAGTTTTCAACACCACTTTCTCTTCCTTCTCTCTTTCCTTCTTCAAAGCATTAGTAGAACTATCCATCTTCTCAGACTCCACTGGATTGCTTTCTTCGGATTCATCAACAGCCACCTCACCATCTACATATTTGCCCACAGAAGGGCCAGGTAATATCTTACTACTCCTAGTGGTAATCACCATACATGAGCCATCATTCTGCGGATTCTGAACCGTATTGCTTGGTAATGTTCCACTCTTTCTATGGTTGAATGTAGTAGAAATATGACTCATCTGATGCTCTAACTGTTTAATAGAAGTGGAGTGTGAGTGCACCAACTTACTGATGGATGTCAGATCAGTCTTCATGGCGGTTACACTAGAGTTGGTGGCCTCAACTCCCTTCAACAATTTCTACATCATGTCCTCCATGGATATCTTTCTAGAGCTAGTTGCAGCAACTTCTCAATTTCCAGGAGGAACATATAAACCACTTATGTCGTTATTACTTCTTCAGTTTCCTTGCTCCTTATCTTTGTAACCAGGCTTGTCATAAACGTTCCGACCTTGATTCCCTTGGCTATTGCCTCGGAAACCCCCTGATTATTAACATAATTTGCCTCTTCTTTAGGCTCTACTTCCACTCGGTCTTGAGACGTTACAACTTTTACTTTCTCAGTCTTCTCTGACAATAAGTTCTTAGTGAGCAGGTCCATCTGAGTCTTTAGATGGGCCATGTCTTGATCCCGCTCCTCATCTCTTCTGCATTGTTCAGAAGACATACCAATAGAAATAGTGGGGCTTACTACCACAGACTCCCTGGTATGCCAACCCCGACTCTGTTTGGTTATTCTATTTAGCATATTTAAGGCATCTTGAAAAGACAGATCAACAAACGAACCACCAGTAGCATTATCTACAATCAGCTTTGTTACAAAGTTGAGGGCCCTATATAAAGTCTCCATCAAGTGTAGGTCCATCATATTATGGTTCGGACACTGTGTTAGCTTCTTCTTGAATCTATCCCAAGTCTCATGCAGAGCTTCAGTAGGGAGCTGTCAAAAATTGCTGATTTCTTCCCTCAACTGTACCCTCCTGGAGGGTGTAAAAAACCATTCTAGGACTGCTTCTTTCAATTACCTCCAGTGGGTGATAGAATCAGGCGTAAGCTCATTCAGCAAAAATGTTGCCTCCCCAGACAGAGACAACGGGAACAACCTCAACCGGATAGTGTTCTGGCCCACTCCTGGGTTATCAAAAGATTTGTAAATAGTGACAAAATTCACCAGATACAGGTTCGGATCATCCCCAGGAAGGCCACCAAACAACCCTTTCAGATTGAGGAGTTGGATCATAGTACTCGTAATGTTGAACTTGGATCCAGGACCAACAGTGAAGGAATAATTGCACCCGTTGCACCTGCCCCGTCCATGCCATTATCATCATCATTCAGATCATACAGGACCGGCTGGTACTCTTGTCTTCTTTGGAATGGACGGTTCCGGTTAACATTACGTGGCACTTGTGCAGTTATCTGCTCTGCATGCCTTGGGTTACTAGGGTTCAATAGCTCTTCTTCCCCCAAATCTTCATCCTCAGGGTTTGGATGTTGTGCATGTTGCTCGATATTTTACACATTCACCTGAGATCTAGCTAAGGTTGCCAGTATATCATCCTCTTGCTGTTCTGCCATTCTTCTTATTAATTGTGGTTCCAGATTTAGTGGTAATAATGTTTCTTCGGAACTTCTGTTGCTTGGTGTACACTATAAAATCCATCAAATAAACAAAAACAACAAACAAACGTAAATCTAGGGAACTTAACTAACAGTCAATTAGCGCATACAAACTTCAGCTTACAACTGTATTCCCCGGCAACGGCGTCATTTTTGATAACGCTCAAATTATACTCTTGAATGGGTGTAAGCGATCGTTGTCAATATAAAACCCAATTAGGTTGGGGTCGAATCCCATAGGAAATATGGTGTGAACTCAAGTTATTTACGATTTAATCCACTGATAGTTTAATGTTTCCTGAAATAGGGGGTTTAGGTTTAACAAGTTGTTGTTTGTCACTTTACTTTTGGTGTTTGAAAATCAAGAGTTTATGAAATACCCAGAATTATGTTCACTAGGGCTTCCGGTACATGACAGATGCTAAAATTGGTTCAGGATTCTCATGGTGGGTAGGATAACAAGCTATCTTTATCGATGTTATGCTTAAATGTCTCTCGACCTACTTAAGCGTTTAATTTCCTAATCTTCTCAAACTTAGGGAATTTTTATTTACTACCCAGATTTTACCCCAGGTTAACCAACCTTGTTACAGCGTTGATTATTAAACGAAGTATTTCCGAGTCCCTGTTGATAATTCACTTCCTACTATATTTGAATTCTTTCTCAAGCAAATCAAAGCAGGTGTATCTAAGGTTTCCAACCAACAAACGTTAATTAAAACTTCAGAATTGTCAATAAATCCTACCACCTTTTGAATCTTGAATACATAGCACCTCATCAGGATCTAACCCTAGATCCCATAACTCAGGTTAATGGAGTTTAGCCACTCATGATGTAATGAACGAAACATATAATTGAATTCATGATTTGAAAGATAAACTTACAGAGATGAATAATAACTAGTGAATCGCAGATTAGATCACAAAGAAAAATCCCAAAATACTGATAATAATCTCTCAAAAATAGTTGTGTTGTTAAAGTCAAGAAGTAAAGAGAGAAAATATCAAAATATGTTGTCCAAAACTCTAGGTGTCAACCTTGTGCGGAATAATAATAATAATCATAATAATGATCATGTCTAGAAAACCCTAAAACAAAGCTTTAAATAGTTTACCCTTAATAAGGAAACAAAATCAAAGTTACAGCTTTTTCTCAGAATAGACGACGACTATTGATGATGCTTTATCAAGATCCTGACGACTTATCAAGAATGTCATCAGTTCTTCTTCAAATCTGCACTAGTCCTATCTTAGGTTGACGGCAAATTCTGACGGCTTATCAGGACTGTGACGACTTATCAGAAATATCGTCACACTTTTGCTCCAATTCTCATGTCCTGCCTAAGTCTAACGGTATTCCTGATGACTTATCACCATTATGACGGCCTATCACAAAATGTCATCAATTCTACCAGCTAGAACTCATTCCCTGTTTAAGGCTGACGATGGCCTTGATAGCCTATCACCGGGCTGACGACCTATCATGAATGTCTTCAGCTGTACTTGTCTTTTAATTGCTTCAGATTTTAGCCTTTTTGCTTCCATTATTGTTGGTTCTCTATCATATCAGCTTAAACTGCAAAATCAAACATAAACTAATAAAAAAAACTAAAGTTAATCAAGACCTTGTAATTATTTAGAGTTAAAATCCTCAAATGTGTTAGAATATGCTCACACATCATCGGCTTTCGGCTAACCATTCCCTGCCTCACGACTGAGGGTATGCCGGGCATGTCTAAGGTAACGGTCTCTGCAAAACAATCCATGACTGCATGATAGTGAGCTAACCAATCCATGCCCAGTATCACATCAAAATCCAACATATCAAGAATAATAAGATCAGCATAATTATCAACATCACTGACTTTCACAACATATAATTTGAACACTCGATCCACTACAGAATAATCACCCACGGGAGTAGATACACGCAATGGCACGGATAATAAATCACTAGTCAAATCCAACCATGGTGCATAATAAGAAGATATATAAGAATAAGTGGATTTCGAATCAAATAAAGAAAGAGCCGACTTGCGGGATACCAAAATCGTACCTGTCACTACAGAATTCAAAGTCTGAGCCTCGGGTCTAGAAAACTGCATATAACTGACCATGTCCGCCACTTGATTGGGCACCTGACTGACCTTCTGTCCTGCCTACCTAAGTACCACCTCGATCACCCTGGTAACCACCTCTACAACCTCACAAACCACATCTACTTGAAGGAGGAACAACCCTAATGGAAGTGGCTCCCTGGGCTGAAGCAACCATCGCCCCACGACTAAGGCACTCTATAGAGAAATGACCAAGAAGACCACAAGTAAAACAAGACTTACAAGAAGAACCAAAACTCACAAATCCGGCTAATCCGGTATAGCTACCACTCCTAGCATGGCTACAGATAAACTTCTCAAAGACTGATCACCGCCCTTACTAGGGAGACCACTAGTAATAAACTAATCCTCATCAGCTGTCTGAAGAGCTGTCTGGACTGGTCGAATAGTCTAACTCTGAGGCTGAAAGGATGGGCGCAGAGGATGTCCAGCATAAGAAATACCACTCGTAAATCGGGAACTACCACGGCTCCCACCAAATCTACTCTGGAATCTAGGCCTCTTATCACGGCCCTCACGACTCTCTCTGTGCATCTCTTCCATCACTCTAGCATGATCAGAAACCTCAGCAAAAGTCCTACCCACAACAATTAGACTCTGAGTAGCCATCCGAATAGTAAGTCTCAACCCTCTAACAAATAAACGAACCCTCTAATACTTAGTGCCGAAAATAGAAGTCGCATATCTGGCTAACTCATGAAAATGAGCCTCATACTCGGTAATTGTCATGGAGCCCTGCTCCAGTCTGGAGAACTGATCCCTCAGTCGATCTCTAAGATTACGCGGCATATATTTCTCTAAGAACATCTCAGAGAATTGAGTCCATCATAGGGGAGAAGATCCAACTGGTCTAGAATCTACGAAACCCTTCCACCAGTGATGAGTAGACAAATCCAACTGAAATATGGTGTAATCCTCACCACGAGTCTCAACCAAGCCTAGAGCACGAAACCTATCCTCACAAAAAGTAAGAAACTCAAATGCATCCTCCCCAGGAGCACCAGAAAACCTAGGCAGAGTCAACATCTAAAATCTACCAAACAACTCTGCTCATCGACAGACATAGCAGGTTGGGTCACAACTGGTGGCACGACTACCGGCTGAATGACTATCGATGCAGAAAGAATCTCAATGCTGGGAGCTATAGCTACAGGTTGTGCCCTGATCCCAAAAGTATGTGCACCATCAGACGGTACACCACCAACCATACCAAGTATATGAATCAGGGCATCTCTGAGCAAAGAAGAAGAAATGAAACCTGGTGGAGACTAGGCTGGTCCCAGGCCCACCGTTAGCTGTAGCGAAGGAATTTTTGGCTCAGGTGCGAGGATAGGCCTCAATGAAGGCGTCCTATCCTGGCCCCTAGCTGGAGACACATCACGAGGTTGTCCTCAAACTCTAGGTTGTCTACGAAAAAGAGCAGGATTCTCGGGCCTAATCTCGGGACTCAAACCTTGCATAGGGACAACACGTCTTCTCTACATATATGCAAGAGTAATCTCAGGACTCGCACCTCGAATAGGGACAACACATCTTCTTGACATCTGCAAAAGAGTAAAGTCAAGAAAATATATTGCAAATCAACTCAGACTCTTAGCACAATATGAATGAAGAAAAAAATGAAAGACTCCTAAGAATTTCACATAGCCTCCCGAAGATAAGAAATGGATATCAACATTCCAATCCGTAGGACTCTATTGGACACTTTCTCTTGTATCAATAATATCGGTGAAACCTAGGCTCTGAAACTAATTTGTCACGACCCCGTTTAGAGTCATGATGGCACCTACAACATCTCACCGGTAGGTAAGCCGATATCATTACCTAGAGCTATGGCGATGAGTTACCTTGGTAAGAACGTCCAACATGGACTCTATGTATGAACACAACATATAACAATATTTATAAAACTTAGGACAACCGATATTCAAACACAAATCCCACGACCTGATAGTATTAATACAAGAGCTTCTAAATTTGACAAGAGGAATTTACAATCTCTGAATCTAAAATATCTTAAACAATCTCATACATTTGTCTTGAAAGCAAAAGACAAATAAGGATAGAGGGCAAAAAGGGCAACTCGATCTCCAAGAGCTCGCCCTGTCTCCGAATAGTCAACTCACACCAACTAGCCCAACGGCGGCAACTAGGACCTGGGTCTGCACCAAAAAGGTACAAAAGTGTAGAATGAGTACCAAAACACAGGTACTCAGTAGGCATCGTCGGCCGAGTGAGCTCAAATATAATGTATAGACGATATAAAGTAAGACAATAATCTTAAAGTCAAGGGATAGGATCAAACCCGAATCTACATTGATACCACTGTAACAACATCTATACTACTAAAGCAATAACATGACATACTATCTCTATATACTCCATAAACTCCATAACAACAAATTATCTTTTCAAAAATGTAATGTCATCTACAAAATCGCAAAGCATCTACTTGTCATGATCATCATTAACCATCTTTAGAACATTCACACAAGAACTTACCACGACGTCCCATACCACCGGGAAGTACACGAAATAGAGCAGAATAAAGAACTTATCACAGCGTCCCATACCACCGGGGAGTACACAAAAGAATACAACAAGTAAAACCATAAAGTACAACTACTTCATCTCAACTTCACATGTTAGGAGATAATTTAACTAACCATCACGCACTACTAGATCCACCATCTCTAAGCATGTCACAACCTTAAGGACTAGTTTTTCTTATCTTAATCAAGTAAAGTCCACCAACTAGTTTACTAGGTTTCTAGGCTTCAAATAATAATCATATATTTTAGAAGTGGCTAGTTATCACATAAAGCACCTTACTAGGCAAGATTTCATAATACAACCTCTTATTCAAGTCAAGTATATATATTAGGTTAGCCCTTGAATTTTCTTATGCAAGATTACATATAACGCTAAGCCTTAACTCTAAATTAGACATAAATTTCCTCTAGTAGCTAATTTAGTATCAACAACGGTCACACCTCTTATATCATGATTTGGAACAAGAAACGAACAACAATTTACCAAGAGAGAGACCTCATAACTCAAGAAAATAGGAGGTTGGCCCCACACGGCCTTACCTTACAAATATCAATGCATAGAACTAAATTTGCCCCACACGACATCATAATGTTCTTACCTCTTTCGGGTTCACCGGACATCATCACAATATCAATATATTCCTCCGGATTCATTAGGCATCATCATAATATCACATATTACTCTGGACTCGAACTGGGCATCTTCACAATGTCACATATTTCTCCGGAATCGAACCGGGCATCATCATAATATCATATTTTCCTCCAGACTCGAACCAGGCATCATCATAATATTACACATTCCTCTGAACTCGAACTGGGCATCATCATAATATAACATATTCCTCCGAACTCAAATCGGGCATCATCATAATATCACACATTCCTTCGAACTCAAATTAGGCATCATCATAATATCACATATTTCACTGGATACAACAACATACATCCACATGCATAGCTAAACCAATAAGCATACACAAAAGCTCACAATATATAACGTACAAGTGACGCAAGGTAACACATATATACTGAAAGCAACTGCACCACTCAAAACCAAAGCATCCTTCTACAACTAAAGTTACAAAGGAAAACTGGGAAAAAGCTAGAAGAAAACAACATTGAAAAGATTGTCCAATTTAAATACTTGACTGCCATATTTATTTTGAAATATTTCCTTAAAAACTTTTAGCTTTTTGGAAGTATTTGTTTTAAAAAAAAAGTTATATAAGATATGAATACTGCACAACCATGATCCTTACAATTAAAAGAGCTAAGAATAGTATCAAAACAAATTTATGGCAAAAATGGTGCTTCATATGATTTTTTACACGAATAGATTAGACAAGTGTATTGCATAGTCTGTTTCTCATCTATATTGCATGAATAAAACTGACCAGAAAACAGCTGCTGCAACATCCAATCACAAATGTGCCATTATGGAGAATGTAACTCTTTAAATAGAGTCAAACAGAACAGGAAGTCAGCACTCTTCTCAAATTGGCTAATATATAGTCCACCTGGAAAGGTAGCAAGTACAATATTTTAAATACAAAGGTTCCTAAAGATGTCTTTTATTCCTACAATATTGTTTCATATAAAGAAACTCTCACGTCGTAGATAAAATATCCTCATATTATTGGCAGGTATGTCTAGAATTCACCACATGAAACATTGGATACAGTAATCCACTATGACAGTTCTTACTTTCCTATTTAACTAACTAAAGAGATGTAAAACGAAAGAAAAGTCAACAGATACATGGTAAACCATAATAAATTTCAGGAACTAGAGGAAACAACAGAAGCCAAAATAAAGGAGTTTAAAGTTGATATAATCATGATGGCATCTCTAAGAGTATTCATTTATATATCTCAATGTACTAGCTTTGAAATAAGATTAAATAAATATATAGGCGACACCCGACATTAATTAAAATCACATTCACCCACCCATAAAGACACTTCACCTTCTAGAAGTGCAAATGTGTATATATCCTACTATTCAAGAGACTACAAGTAGAACTACCCAAGGTTCTAGGCTAACCTATGAGAATCAACTAAGACCAAGCATCGTCATTCAAATATTTATAATCTAAAAATCCCTCCCAATCTCGCAAGATATCAACGATTACATTATAAACAAGCTCAATCTATTCTACGGTTAAGCCTAACCTACCTTGAATCTAAGCAACTCACGAACCAATGAGCTTTTCCTTTCCTTTTTGAGAAGATTTCTCTTCCACAAGCAATGCTATCAACAATACAATCTAAGCATTACAATAAGAATGAAAATATTGTGCCATGGGTTTCAAATGGGAACCAAAACCCCAATTGGGTTTCACTCTTGGAAAGGAGTTTTCAAGACCAACCCATAGCCTAATTATCTTTAGAGAGTTAAAACCCTCAAGAAATTTGAGTCAAGCACTCAATTTTGGAGATACAATTGACCTATAATGATTTAGGATTTTGAGCCAAGAAATCATGAAATTAATATCAAATTAGAGGAATTCTTACCTTGGATTTGTAGTAAAATGATGAATTACACAAGTTGTTAAGCTTCCAATCAACCCACAAGACTCATTTTTTTGTCTCCAATTTCCTAAGGCTTCTAGGGTTTTATAAGAAGTGAAGAATGCTGAAAAACTGCCAAAAATCCCCTTTTGTACGATTTTAGATGGGCCCACAAGGTCAAAATTTGCTTTTTGACCTTCTAGACTCATTCGGACTCCATTTTTTGCAAACGAACTATGTAACTCTACTAAATTTGAAATTACGGATGTATTGGTGAACTCGGATTTACCATCTGAGATTATTTAGACCACTTGTGAGTCCCACACCCATATATTTTGATTTTTGACTTTTTCAACTAATGGGTTGAAATAAGCTCGAGTGATGTGGGATCCGAACCAAGGGTCTATCTATCCTAAAATTGATATTACATAGCTGTTGGCGCAATCTAAATTTGTATCCAAAATCATTTTACTGAATTTTTCGCTCGACGACGACTCAAATTGAAAAAGTGGTTCTATAAATCAAACGAACCGTCAGGTAATCGAACTTTCGATTCCAGCAAGTCACTAATGACTTGGGACGGATATGGAGGAGATCTATCTATAAAAATAAGTAAGAACACGTCTAATGACCCGAAGGGTCATTACAGATGATGACCCCGGCAAAACAGAAAATAACATGGAAGCAAATGTGAAGAGGTAGAGGCCGAATAATCATCAGTAAAAGAATAATGAAGTTATCATTACAAATTCAAAGGTGAAATAATCCCAAATTGTATCCATTCCACTAACTACAATTCCTCCTCCTTTTCCTCAATGGCTCAAGAAAAAAAGGGAAAATGCCAAGTTCAAAAGATTTCTTAATAAATTTAGCAACCTCTCTATCAATATGCCTTTGATCAAATCCTTACAAGAAATGTTAGGGTATGCTAAGTTTGTGAAGGAATTAGTTTCCAAAAAGTGGTTTATGAAGAATGAGACAATAGAAGTGACTCATCATTATAGTGCAATTATATCAAGCACAATGGCGGAAAAGAAGAAAGACCTTGGAGCTTTCACAATCCCGTGCACCATCGGAATGTTCAAGTTTGCAAAGGCCTTATGTGACCTCAGGACAAGTGTAAATTTAATGTCATATGCCATATTTCACAAGCGAGGGTTAGGGAAACCACAACCTACTAATATGAGATTACTAATATCCGACAAGACTATCAAGAAACCTATGGAGATACTTCATAATGTTCTAGTTAATGTAGATTGGTTCATACTCTCGTCCGACTTCGTGATCCTTGATTGTGCATTAGACTATGAAATTTTTATTATTCTTGGAAGGTCATTTTTAGCCACCGAGAGAGAATTGGTGAATGTGGAGTACGGAGAAATAAAATTCTTCTTAAATAATGAAGAGGTTTTCTTTAATGTGTGCAACTCCATGATACAACCAATGGACTTGCAAGTAATTTCGATGATCGATGTCATCGATGATGAGGTGTTGAATTATGTTGATGTAAGTTTGGTGAATGACCCATTAGTGGGAATCTTGTGGAATTGTGAAAGCGATGAAGTTGAAGCATTTGATGAAATGGTTGCATCTTTAACGGGCTTTGGATCTTATACCAAGAGCTCAGTAAAGTTGGACCTTGATCTAAAAAATTGGGAAAGTCTGCCCGCAAAGCCATCCATCCTTGAGCCACCTCAAATTGAGTTGGAGTCATTACTGCCCCACCTTCAATATATATTCTTGGATGATGGTAATACTTTTCCTATCATTATTTCAAGTGATCTCAAGCCTTACCAAGTAGAATCTTGGAAATTGGTAGTGAAAAAGTTCATTCGAGCAATCAGATGGACAATTGCGGATATCATAGGCATAGCTCCCGACATTTGTTCCCATAAGATCAAACTAGAACAAAATCATGTATCAAGTGTGGAACATCAAAGGTGGCCAAATCAACCCGTTCAAGAGGTGGTGAAGAAATAAATTATAATATAGCTTGATGTGGGAGTTATTTATCTAATCTTCAATAGCACATAGGTGAGCCCGATGCAATATGTTCCAAAAAAAGGTCGAATTGCGATAGTTGTGAATGAGAAAAATGACCTTTTTCTTATCTGATCTATCATGGGGTGGAGGGTGTACATGGACTACTGTAAGTTGAATTCTTGGATCAAGAAGGACAATTTCCCCATGCCCTTTATGGACCAATTTCTAGATAGGTTGGTCAGGCGAGGGTGGTCTTGCTTTTTAGATGGTTATTCAGGGTACAATCAAATTTGTAATTCGACCAAGAGAAAACAACATTCACTTGCCCCTATGACAAATTCTCATTCAGGCGGATTCCCTTTGGTTTATGCAATGAATGAACAATATTTTAACGTGCATGTTATCAATCTTTATGGATATGGTTGAGGATTCGATGAAAGTATTCATGGACAATTTTTCAGTAGTGTGAAACTCATTTGAGTCGTGACTTGAGAATCTAAGCAAGGTACTTCAGAGATGTGTGGAAACCAACCTTGTTCTCAATTAGGGAAAATGTCATTTTATGGACAAAGAGGGTATAGTTTTGGGCCACAAGATCTCGGGAAAGATATTCAGAGTTTTCTTGGGCATGCTAGTTTCTATATGTGATTTATTAGAGATTTCTCCAAAATAGCTCATCCAATGTGCAATCTCCTTGAACAAGAGGTAAACTTTAATTTTGGTGATACATGTTTGAAGTCCTTTAATTGTCTCAAGGAGTTTCTTTTATCGGCTCCCACTATTGTGGCCCCGGATTGGTCATCTCTGTTTGAAGTGATGTGTGATGCAAGAGGAATTATATTAGGGGCGGCCTTGGGTCATCGCAAATAAAAGTTATTTCATCCGATCTATTATGAAGAAAGACCTTGAATGACGCTCAAAGTAACTACATGGTTACGGAGTAAGAATTATTAGTGGTGGTTTATGCTTTTGAGAAATTTTGTGCCTATTTGTTGGGCAAGAAAATGGTGGTGAACAAGGATCACTCCTCCCTTAAATACCTCATGGAAAAGAAAGAAGCTAATCCATGCTTAATTAGATGGATTTTGCTCTTACAAGAATTTAATTTTGAGGTAAAGGACCAAAAGGGTTGTGAGAACCAAGTAGCCGACCATCTTTCCCACCTTGAGAATAATCATGAAAGTAATGGTGAGATTTAGATTGATGATACTTTTCTCGATGATCTAGTCATGTCAATCTCGGAAAGAGTTACAGAGTAGTTTGCTGACTATGCTAATTATGTGGTGAGTGGAGTACTCCTTGAGGATCTTAGCTATCATCAAAGGAACCGGTTATTGTTTGACATAAAGAAATATTTTTAAGATGAACCCTTCCTATTTTGGGAGTGTGCGAATGGTATGATTCAGCGCTGTGTTATGAAATGAAAATGAAAGGCATCCTTGAAGTATGTCATTCCTCCATTTTTTATGGTCACCATGGGGGATTCGAACCGCCGCTAAAATTCTACAATATGGTTATTATTGGCCCACCATTCATAGAGATGGCATTATATGGGTCAAAGCATTTCATCAATGTTAAATGCAAGGTGGAATCACAAGAAGACATGAAATGCCCCTTAGGCCAAATATTGAAGTCAAACTTTTTGACGTGTAGGGAATTAATTTTATGGGCCTCTTTGTGAGATCTTTTGGTAATAAGTATATATTGGTGGCAATTGATTATTTTTTCAAATGGGTAGAAGTTGTGCCACTTTCGAACAACGAGAGCAAAAACATCACATTCTTCTTGATGAATTATATTTTTACAAGATTTGGAATGCCATGTTGCATCATTAGTCGAGACTCACACTTTTTCAACTGGGTATTTGGGGCCCTTCTTGAAAAATATGGGGTGAATCAAAAAGTTGCTACCCCATATCACCCTAAATAAGTGGCCAAGTCAAAATCTCCAATTGAGAAATCAAAGCTATACTTGAGAAGACCATAAATGTAGGCCTAACTAATTGGTCAAGGCATCTTGATGAGACACTTTGGTCATATAGGACGACATACAAAACCCTAATTGGTATGTCTCCCCACCAATTAGTGTTTGGGAAGACATTTCACTTGCCCGTTGAACTTGATCATAAAGCCTTGTGGGCATTGAAGAAGTTAAATATGAATTGGGAAGAAGCTTTCGAGTCAAGGGTCACTAAACTCACGAGTTGGAGGATTTTTTTACTCAAGTCCTATGAATGTTCTTATTTGTATAAGGAAAAAAATGAAGAAATGGCATTACGCTAAGATACTAAGGTGAGAATTTCATGTAGGCGATAGTATACTTCTTTATAACTCTCATTTGAAGCTTTTTGTAGGAAATCTTCATTCTAACTGGCTGGGCCCCTTCGTGATTTCAAGTGTTTACCCTAGTGGTGCTATTGAATTAGACGATACTAAGAAAAGAGGTTTGTATTAAATGGATAAAGGGTGAAACACTATAATGTAGGAGGCCCCGTGGCGACCAAGATGGAGCTGGTACATTTCAAATATCCTCAATATTGATAAAAGAGCATCGTGCCGCAATGTTAAATTAGGTGCTTGATATGAAGCAACCCATCATTTACACACTTATTGCAGTTTTGATGTTTTATAGATGTTTGACACAAGCTAGAAGTCCGAAAAAGAGGGGAAAATAGAGATGAGAAGTTGGCAGCTGTGCGGAAAAATAGGGCAAAATAGGGGGAAAATCAATCTCAGTTCCTGCGATCACAGTACATCCTATTGCGATCGCGATTGTCCAGAGAAATTTGTGTTGATGCTTAAGGGAGCCCTTTCTAACCCTTCTACTTCTTTTATATGTAGTGAGGGCACTTCAGCTCTTTAAGTTGGGGGTTGGGGTTATATTTATGTTCGGGCATCGTAATTTAAATGTCTCATTCCAAGCTAGAGATTGTTGTGTTTCTTTTGATTTATTTCGGATAAGCTTTTCCCAATGATAGATTGAGTGACGACATTCTTAAAGAAAAATCATCGTGATTGGTTTTGAGCCATAGATGTAGGGGAAGTCTAAGTACCCGTAGCATTGGAGTTTTGGTATCCATATGATTTCCCCTCATATGAGCTAAAATGTGAGACGACGACTTAGTTTGGTGCCATCAATAGCAAATTTTGCATGGTGTAAAGGAGAATCAAACACCCTCCTTCGTCTAAAATTTTTTTGAAAACCAAGGGCATGGACGTGAATAATTTTGTAACAATACCTTACCTCTTTTTTGTGACTCTGAAGTCCTTAGTTTGTTGCATATGGTAAATACCTCATTTTGTATCTAGTAGGAAATACAATTGAGCCTTCTTAAAAAGTTTGCATGTCATGTGCGGTGAGCGCAATTGTGTAACTCTCATGCATACTTGTATCATCTAGGACTTGTCATGTTGGTCTCTCAAAGTTAATTTTGATTTGGCTTGTTTGGTGAAGTTATATTAGGCCTTCTTTGTGAACATAGGATCCCACTTTAGCCTGTATAGCCTACCCGTACATAGAACAGTATCCTTAGTCATCCATTTTGAGAATTTAATCCTTTCTTTGGTGACCACATTACAAGCCTTGAACCATTTGAAGTTTACCCCTCTTTTGAACCCTACCCTCCTTGAACTTGAAAAATAAAACTTAAGGCCAAATGCCTAAGTTGGGGGTAGTAAGTTTTGGAAAAAGGTGACATTGAGCCATGGTAATGTAAATGGATGCCAATAAACTAAGCAAAGAAATTAATTTAAAAAAGTAAAGAAAAAAAAAGGAATAATCAAAAGAAGGAAAGCCATAGATTGCAAAAGAGATAAACAAATAGAAGATGCCTTCAAAGTGATAGATAAACCAAGGTAGCGAAAGCAGGCATACGTGAATTTTGGAAACAAATAAAGTGGCCCATGGACAAAAAGTTTGATTGAAAAGTGTGATATAGATGTTTAAGGAGGGTGTAGTCATTTTGTTCCTAAATGATGTCATGCCCTTTCCTGAACCTACGTTACAAGTTTAAAAAGTCCTTTGAGATCTCCAACAAAGTGTATTTATTATAGTGGTGATTACAAATAAGGGCAAGCATATGATATAATAATAGTTCTTCTTGAGAGATTCCTTGTAAGAGTGAGTGTTGCACCTAAATCCTTTGTTGCATGATAGATAATTTTGTGAGTGAGATTTTTCTTGTGAGGAGGCATGTAGACTAATCGAGGCGAGTGAAATTGTCATCTTCCTAAAATGAGGCAAAAGAGTATAATTGAGTCTCTATTGATCGGGAGTCACTCCTAGAGAGTTAGTGATTATTGCATTGTGGTTCTTTAAAGTCTTTTACATCTTTGAGATTGTTGTTCATGTTGAGGGGAGTTGTGAGAATAGCTTTTCCCACGCTTGAGAGCTATATATTGGTGCTAATCTAGTTAAAAGTCATTGTTATCATTTAGTTGTATAAATAGGCTTAAATTTGCATAGTCTTATCGAGTAAGAAGTGGTGTTGCTTGAGGACAAGTATCGGTTTAAGTTGGGGTTGTTGATGAGTAGTAAATTTATCACTCATTGACATCCAAATTCGTGCACACTATTATGATTAAATGGTGTTAATGATATAAATTTTTCATTTGAATGCACTAATTCCCATGTTTTGCAGGTATATAGGTAATGGATACAAAAGAAGTGAATTGATCTTAAAAATGATCAAGAAGGGTAGAAGTAGTGGAAAAGCTAAAAAGTCTGGAGTAGGAACTAACCCTCAGTTAACGCGATCGCAGTCTGAGGGTCGCAATCGCGACAAACCCAAATCTGTCAAAGCTAGCGATTACAATGGGTTCACTATGATTGTGGCTCCCGCGATTGCGATTAATGCACCGTCAATCGAGATGAAACGGGAAATATCCTAGGGGCAGTTTAATAATTTTCCATAGTTGGTTCCAATCTTTAAAGGGCAAAAAAAACCTTTCACTTTTGCATCTTCTTCCAACTACCTTAGAAATTGATATAGAGAGAAAAACTTCCAATTAGTGTAAAAAGAACAATTGTAGTAAATCTTCCAAAACGATTAGTTGTAATTGGAGCTTGAAATTTTGGGATTACTCTTGCTTTATTTTAATTTGAAGAAATGAATGCCAAATTGGGTAATGCTTTTTTTTCTATTTTCATGAGTACCTAAATATTCTAATTGGGATTATGTTTGAATAGGGTGTAAATATGTATGGAGTGTAAATTCTTAGTTGATGATGGTGGGTTTCACAAATACTTGATTGATAAATTGAGATTTGTGGGTGAAAGCCCCAGTTTTGCCCAAATTGTACATCATCCTTGAAATAGGAATATGGATGAATAGTATTTGTGAATAATAGATTAGATGTTAACTTGTTCATTTTCATTGTCTTACACATAAGGATGGAGAGTTAATTTGCTATGTCTTGGGCATCTTCCTATAAATAGGGATGCACAATTGAGGTCTTGGGTTGGTTTGTTTGCCACATCCATGAGGTATTCGAAAGAATTCATGGGTGACATTTTAGTGTTTGGTTGAAAAACTAACATCAAAACCCCTAACCTAACCTACATATGTAGTCATTATCTAGAGTTTGCATTTGATTATCATGAACCCATGCACTATTTACCCCTAGAAAAACATAATTCCAAGACTATTCTCCTATTGAAATCTTATCTATAATTATTGCTCTAATTTGATAGTTCAAGTAGTTTTGTTTAAACAACCTTTCAAACCATACCCCCCAAATTTAAATTTATGCATTTCATTATGTTTACATTGCGGGTATATACTTAGTAGCTTTCAAAACTCATAAGATTCGAATACTAGTTACACTCCTCGTGAATTTGATCCCAGCTGAAGTTGAATTTTTTTATTTGACAACAATCGTCTTTTTCATATCATGGTGTAAATTGAGCGTGATCAGGGTGCACACAAGAAGTAACCAAAGTAAGCATATAAGTGACTTATATCTGAACCAATCCCAAGTAACCACCTGATCCCAAAGCCATAATAAATTGTCCAGTTATACATCGAGCTTGAACCACACTAATATATAATAACGAGAGGTCGGACGCTGAATTCAAATAAAATATAGTGGGTTATAATGAGAGGACACATAAATTGTGTACAACATAACTTAGCACCACTATCAATATTTACAAAATGACTATAATCAATATCAAAACACCCTAATCACATCATAATCAGATGTTGAACTCAAATCAAAACTCATAGTAATCATAACAGAACCATAATCCAATAAATCCATATGTGACCAAACTCAACCGTACAACTAAAAACCACACAATACCGTAACCGATGTTAAAGTTTTTCCAGATCTCACAATAAATAAAAAAATAAAGTATATGTTGATCCCAAATCAAAACTAAAATCCAGTTATATAAACATACGCATAACTAGCTAAAAGAAAGGAATTCAAGATTTCTTAGCTTAATACCACACCCTATGCTCATAAATATTACACCATACTAAGGAATAATAGGTTTGAAATCTACCAAAATGGGGCTCTAACCGAATAAATAAGACATAAAATATTTCAAACGATAATCGAGTTACAAATACCTGTCCAAAACTAACATAATAGTATAAACCTAACCTATCTGAACATCAAAGCTAAAAGCTCCTCCGAGAAGTCTTCAAATAGTGTCCCACTAGAATCCGAACTTGAATAACTTGATATAGTTAACTGATTTATTTTAAATAGTCAAATATAGTGTCAAAATATATTTTCTCACAAGTTTATTCGCGTTGATATATACCTATATATAGAGAATACATCCAACAACTAGGTACTTATAATGAGTAATAAAAAAGAGTGAATGATTCATTAATTTTACTTAGGAAAATGGAATGAAAAAGATCTTAAGTCATATGTATGTATACAATTAGATATGGTAACTGACTAAAGAAATGGGTGGTTCAAAATATATTTCCAACTAGTGAATAAAAGTAACTAATTGAAATGAGATGCTGCCACCTATCCATGTATTGTATTATCCGTCCTCTTCCGCGTGGAAGTGAAGGTGTCACCATCCTGTTTTACTTAACTCATTATATATATTTATATATATATATACACACACACTCTTTACATAGGATTGTAACAAAATAAATATAACTTTTTGAATATATCATAGCCAATAGAAAATTATTTCGAATAGTATTTTAACATATCTAAATTCACTATTATCGCTTAAAATATTAAATTATAAATAATATAAATATATCATAACTAACAAATCTTCATAAACATCTAATTTGGATATTTTACAACACGTTTGATATTAATAAAATTCTCAAATAAATTACTCGAAAATTGAACTGTCAGTCCTAATAAGTCATAAATAACATAGAACAATTATAGGAAAGCTCTAGACGCCAAAATGCATGAAAACGAGGAAAATGACTGGAAAGGTCATTACATTCCAAAATCAAAATCATTACTCAAGTGCATGTAACACATTATTCAGAAAACTAACAATGCAGTCAAATTATCTCAATAGGTGTTAAATCTATTCTTTTATTCATCATGTTTTTATATATTTTAATAAGATTTTAATTACATGAAGGATTAGGAAAAGGAAACGAACTACATTTAATTAATTTTTTTTATTATTATTACTGGAGTTAATGATATTGCTGTTGTTATTATGTATGCAGTTGCTTTAGTAGAAGGAAGTCTCAAAATAATTATTTGAAACAGATTGTTCTTTAGTATTTTTAGTAAAAATAAAATGGAGGGACTGGTGGTGATTTACACACACACACACACACACATATATATACATATATACATACACGGGAGGATTGTTTAATGGAATTTATGGTTATGTTAAATCTAGCTAAATTATTTTTCCGTGTTTGCTTGTTCCTAGGTTTCTTCTTTCCTCAAATTTAGAATTTTTATTTGATTTTATTTTTAGTTTGAAATTATGAATTAAGGATATCATTTGAATTTTTTCAACACCATCAAGAAGAATGTAGATTTATGATTTTGTTTTGTTAGTTCTGTTAGTTTTTCTAATTTTTCAAAAATGTATTGCAATAGTAAGTGTCAAGTATAAAATAAAATTTTATACTACGTATTCTGGGATAAATGTGTAACACACATTCCCATAAATTAGTTAAATAAATGAAGCTAAAAGATTTTTTAATTCAATGAAAATAAAAAAAATATTTTGTTACTTATTTATGAAGCTAAAAAAATGAATTTTCCAAAAAATATTTATGGAGCTAGAAAAAATTAATTTTTGTCTATGCCTCATGGAAAGACTTTATAGTTGACTAATTGAAAGACAATCTGCAAATGGAAGGATTAGGAGAATTAGTTAACTTTCTTTTTGGATTGATTGTACTCATGTGTTATGGATTCTAGAGGGATTTCTTATTTATTTTATTGTGTTTGCGTCTCTTAAGAGTGGTATTAGCCATTTAACCTCAAGTGATCGAAAATACAGATATAGAGGATTAGAAATCTATGGAGTTACTTACCAGATCTGGACTCAAAGAGTTGAAGAGGTCTTCCTCGTACTCGATTTTATGGCCTTTTTGAGAATCTTTGAACATCTTTCGTGAAATCAACCCAAGATCTATGATATTGCATTTCTATAGATGGAGGTACTACATAAATGTCTACTCATGCTCTTCGGTTCGTGTATCCTCAGATGAATCCTCGAGCCCCGACGATCGTATTTCAAAGATGGGGAGACTCTAGCTTACTTCAAGAGTCTTCTTTCTTTTTTTATTTCTATTTGTCTTTTTGTTTTCTTTATTTGTTTAGGATTCGAATATTTTTTGCATTTGTTTTATTGTGTTAGGCTGTTTTAGGCCTAAACATTATTATTTCAATTTTACAAAAAAATGGGTCAGCTGGCTCTTTTAATTTTTTAAAAAGACTTGACAGTTGACACCACCCCATTGTATCTTGACTTATGAACTCTTGCCTTAGAGACAAACTTAACTTAGGGACTTTCAAACAACAAATTATTCCCCATAGACAAGACTTAACACTAATATACATATGTATTGATGGCTTTAGATGTATTCACCACAAGTCAAAGGACCAGGTTCTTAACTGATCATGACTACTAACAAGAAAGTTTAATAATAATGACAGTAAATAATGATCGACACAAGATATTTACGTGAAAACCTCCTTACTCAAAAGAGTAAAAGTACAACCTACCTCGTAGTATTCTCGCCAACAACTTTACTAAAATAAGAGCCATATCGGACTATAGCCTGTAATATTCCTAAGATTAACCTCTTAACCTTAATCCTTTGAAATAGCTCTATCAATAGCCTCACTATAATAACTTTATTGTATCCTGCAATATCAACTAAATCTAGCTGACCATGACACAGCTAGCTCTAGCCCAACCAATCAACTAACTCTAGCTAATTCATATTTACATAAAGAATAGTACAAAACTAGTAACACTTGCACAAACTTCTTAAATGAGGAGTAGGTTTACAATTTAGAACACATTACACAACTCAAATAACAAGGAAATTAAACAAATATAGTTATCAGAACTGGTCCCTTGTCGAAGAAGTCTTGTGTTTTTTAAACTTGAGGTGACTTTTGAAGAGACAGGTATCAATTTTAAGATTTGCAAAAATTAGGTTTTGCCTTTTTCCACATCTTACTCATATGAAAGAGAAGACAAAACCTAGTAACCATGCTATTGGATAAGAAGAGAAATGGATGCTACAACTGTACTACAAAGCCACCTAAAAACTACAGAAAACATAGAGTGAAACTATATAGAGTTGACAATTGCTTGGACACTTCAGGCACTAGGCCCCTTGAGTAGTTTGTCAATCACCAAAATCATGCATACATCATGTATACACAATATATATATATGTATATATGTATATATATATATATATGTATATATGTATATATATATATGTATATATGTATATATATATATGTATATATGTATATGTATATGTATATATGTATATATGTATATATGTATATATGTATATATGTATATATATATAAATATATATGTATATATGTATATATATATGTATATATGTATATATGTATATATATATATATATATGTATATATATATATATGTATATATGTATATATATATATATGTATATATGTATATATATATATGTATATATATATATGTATATATGTATATATATATGTATATATGTATATATATATATATATATATGTATATATATGTATATATGTATATGTATATATGTATATATATATATGTATATATATATATGTATATATGTATATATATATGTATATATGTATATATATATATATATATGTATATATATGTATATATGTATATATATATATATGTATATATATGTATATATGTATATATATATATATGTATATATATATATATGTATATGTATATGTATATATATATATATGTATATGTATATGTATATATATATATATATGTATATGTATATATATATATATATGTATATGTATATATATATATATATATGTATATGTATATATATATGTATATGTATATATATATATATATGTATCTTATACAATCAAGTGTATATATAGTGTATACTTCAATCATATTTGGTAATTCTAATGAAATATATTGGTAACTCTTCCTAAAAGATAATTAAATCACATCACATATAAAATAACTTTACATTAATTAGTGTAATAAAGATATTGTTAAATTTCACAAATAATGTAAATAATTTGTACACGCTCATTGTACATAACTTAATTCTTGCTATGACTACTGATTTAGGTCAATAATTCATGTAGCTATCTCATTATCATCAACATAAAAGGATTATTAACCCATTGGAATTCTAATTTTTTTTTAAAATAAACAAAGAGAACACACAAGAATAATGAGCTAATAAAGGACTGAAAGAGACTTTATTGATCTTTTTCTCTCTTGTATAATCTTCTGCAACATAATGTGACTAAAGAATGGCTACATCTTAATGTAAAAATCTACATGAGAGTTATAAATAATCAGTGAGTAGATATTTATAAACCACTACAACAACACCATGCATAGTATACTAGTGTGAAAAAATAGTAAGGGATGATTATAAATAAATAGAAAAAAACTGCAAAGAATCCTATAATAGGATTCCAACCAAAAATTTTGAAGACAAGAAAAATTTTGCAAGAATTAATTCACATCACCAACTATCAATTACCATATATGCCTATGCTTTACCATACAGGATATATTAGATTGCAGAGCCTAGATGTCTTTCCTCTTCACTTGGCATGTGTGCTTGGTTGTGTTAGGCTATGGATTTCTTTTTCTACTCTTACTTCTTATAGTGATTTTTCTTTTGAAATGGAAGCGTGTGGTGGTGACTGAAAGGTGTTTTTATTCAAAGATCTAGTCTAAGCTGGTACAAGAGATACTACAAAGAAATTTAGAAAACATAAATGACACTGCTTCCACCATAAGACACAATGATAGAAGCTGTTGGAGACCTTTATCGCATCAAGTATGAAACATCTACTAATCCTGCAATCAGCCTATATCCCAAAAAGATTATATAAAGAGTAGTATTAGTACAACAACACATACCGTAAGCATCATCGATCGATCCAAATTAAATTGCATAAGCACCACATAAATGTCTGAAAGAAAAATATGCACCTGAAAAGTTTTATTAGTCAAAACCTTTTGTCCCTTAATTCCTTACCTCCTTTATCCTTTGTCACTCTCGTTAATCTGTATGTCAACTTTCACATCACATTCAACTCTAATGCACTATCTTCCTAAAATTTTATCTCCTTTAACCTTGCTGTAAATATTAAATTAATTATGAACTCAACAATACCAAACTACAATGATTTTCATCCCTTAACAACCCATCAATTCAAACTTTTATGTAACACTTATCCGTATTCTGTTAACTAGGTTATGAATTAACACCTGACTATTTTGAGATTTCAAATAAGTGCTATGAAAAATTAAATAAATGAAAAAATCCTCTGCTAACCCAGTCCTAATAATGTCAATTCATAGATCAATGACCATAACCATGCAAACAAACACAACCATGAACACTATTCAAGCAACTTCATGTCAAGTATGCAATCCTTAGGCTTTTTAAAGGAAAATGCATAGATTCAGTCAAGAACAAATTCATGTAAACAACAAATCAAACCAATAACATGACTACCAGCATTAATCAAATCAACAAGCCATGACTCAATAATAATAATGTTACACCTTGCCTCAAATACATAAGTAAGTAGACAATAAAAAAGATACACCAATTATTTATATTTAGCCCGGACCATCCAAGGATCTAGTCCAACAACAACAATGACAATAGTCATAAATTTTGATTCACTCAAAGAACCAATTATAACAAGTTCATAAATTAACTGAGTACACTCAAGGAACCATCACACTCATCAATACCTTGAACACATATGTTAAGGATCTTATAATCACCCATTATTCATGACCTGTAGGGACGAGCTCTTGTCCATGTACCAAAATTTCAGACATCTAGTGTGTGCCGATCTTATATTAATAAATCTCATTAAGATATCCAATGTCACGCCCCAAAATCATAATGCCGAAAAAGAATCAATATACTAACTTTACAAGCTCTCTATGACATATACGCGATTATGGAGTAATAACGAGCAGGATATCCAATATGATTTGTATATATACACAAGGGAGTAATATTAACAAAACTGCACAATACAATATTGCATTATGTCAATGAATCCTCTAGTTAGTTTAATGCGCTAAACTATGAATAACTAGTTGGCATAGGACTCGGCATACCCAAATAAAAATTTGTATGTATAATCAAAATTCCTAGATAGGTTTTATAGAGAGATGGAGCTTACTAAAATATCATCTAAAATGACAATAGGGCCTAACGTGAACGTCTGCTATCCTGAGGATCTAAACCTGCATCAATAAAATGTGGTGCTCCCAAGAGGTCAATACAAAAACAATATGTATTGGTCAAAAAACAGACAGAATAACAGTTAGACAAGTGCAGAAGCTCATATGAATCAAATACCAAAGTGAAAGAAGTATAAGCAAACAAGTAACACATATACGATACGAAACTATAACTTATTATTTCATCTTATAATGTCCATAAAAGCGTTCATTATAATATAGAGACTATAATCAGTGTAGGTGATGTATTTGACCTATTTGTAATACAAATGATCGCAAGATGGTCTATTGAAGAAAATCTAAGGCAAGTATAAAGCATATGTTTCTCAAATATTCATTGATATGATTTCATATGTAAAACAGTAAAACACAGTCATATAAAGGTACCCCCTCCTTCTAGGGGCTCACTACGAGGGTCTGTCCGCAGGTCATATATGACATATGTTGGCTCGAGTTAGGGAAAATCAGTGCATGGCGTTCCAGCTGACTCCAAATACAAATAATACCACAAAGTTGGGAACGCCCCAATTTTTGGCTCACTATAATGGTCTAGTCTCAATCATATGCACAAAATCATGTCAAGCAGATATGCCAAGCAAAACCTATGTATCCTCCCATCATTAATGTTTATCAAATAATATCTTAAAGGCCTATGACATGTGAATAATGGTAATGATTATTTAGCTAATACATACAAGTACAACTATGCTATTGTTATTTATTTTTATTCATAACTTGTGATATATATATATATAGCATGTGGCATAAAAACTTTTAAGTAAAGAGACTTATGATAATATTTTAAAGAGAGTAAGATAGATGCTTATAAGCTTGAAGGTAGAATGAGGCAATGATATGCAAGACCATATTAAGACTCTATTCTCATATTTCACGAGAATTATATTAACATTGGCAAAAAGGAGAACATGACATAGGGTGGTGCCTTAATGGAGAGAGAGGATTTAGGTATACATATTTTTAGTGCTTTACAAACTACGATAGTATTCCAAGCCTCAAATAATTCAACCCATGGAAGTGTAGTTTTTATCCATCCAACCACCCGTTCAAGCTATCTGATAGCCAATATACTAACTACAAGGATAGCATATATGTCCATAAATAACCCATAGGTGCATTTAATAATTTATTTCAATAATCTTCCCTTATGCCCGAAATAAATTGAATTCCTTAACAAGAATTCAGAATAAGTTCTTTAACTTTTTCAACTTATACAATTTAATATCAAAACTTCCCAATTGGTAGGAACTCCTAAAACTCCACTTTTATCAAAATTCCATCTAAACTTCCCAATTCGTAGGAACTCCTAAAACTCCACTTTTATCAAAATTCCATCTTTTTCAAAAATTCTAGTTGCAAAACCCATTTTAAGAAGTAGTACAAAGATTCAAATTAGATATCTCCAAATACTTATCTATAATTATATTCGAGAATAAAATAAAGAATTTACCTTTTAGTGTTCAAATTCCCAACTTCGAACTTTTAATTTGTGATAAAATTCTCCTTACTCTAAGCTTCCATGCCACCACGAATCAATTCCACTATATTCTCAGTACCCAACACTTGTAATCATTAAGAGTAGCTACTGCTACTATCGAGTTGATCCCACAAGCAGAAGACGCCCAAAACATGAATCAATAAGGAACCCAAAATATTGATACCCACTGTATGGTCTCTTAGTGACCTAAAATATGTTTGACTATTTATGACCCTAATACCATATATTAATATTGCCCCTCACGAGAGAAGTTTCCAACAGCTTCTATATTTTATTTTCTTCAAAGAATACAAATTGTCCTTGTCACTAATTAAAAAAATTAGTCCCAGGCCCTTACTCTTATAAAACACCATCAGTACACTTTGGGATAATACCAATATCACATAATTCACTTACTAAGTAATATCTAAGTAACAATAAAATCATAAGTCATGCTGCCATAGTAATTAATATCCCATCACGCGATAACCATCTCATCATTTCCTTATCTATCTTGGTTGTATTAAACTTGACTCAAATTATTTGAGATGTTACAATCCTCCCTACTTAAGATCATTTATCCTTGAATAATGCTTGATGATTACTTTCCATTCCACCACGATCCAAGAAATCCACTAGATCATTTAACTAACTTCGATCTTACTTTATCCCATCGTAAGGCCTTAAAATTTGATGAACTCTCTGAATTTTAAAAGAATTTCACGGGTGTTTTCTTTGTAAATAGGCCTATTATGTACCTATCAGCTATCTAGAATACATCCAAATATGCTTCACAGAGTGTCACAAAAAGTATAATACCCAATAGATAATATATGAGGCTTCACTTGGCCTTAAACTCAAGAAATAGTAAACGGGGCTCCTCTTGGCCTTAAACTCAATTAAAAGTCATAAACAATCATGTAACTTACCTTATACTTTGTATCTGTACATTGTGTCCATCTAAATCTCAAAAATCATAGGCACAAATCATGTACCTAAACATATCAAGTAAGAATCAAATGTCAACAGAACAAAATAAAAGAAAATCTAATGATCATATAAAAGGACAAGTCGTTTAAGAACCTTTTGATGTTTTTTAGAAAAAATATAGGTATTTAGCTCTCATATCCACTTCTGCTTCCTAAATGGCTTTGTCTACGTTCTGGTTTCTCTAAAGTACCTTTACAGAAGCTATGTCTTTAGTTCTCAACTTTCAGGCCTGCCAATCTAATATAGCCATGGGGATTTCCTCAAATGATAAATATCCCATAAGCTCAATACCCTCTATAAGAATGATGTGTGAAGGTTATCCTAAGTATTTGAATAGCATAGACTCATGGAAGACAAGATGTATTGCAGCTAACTCTGGAGGTTATTCTAAGTCATAGTCTACATAGATAATTTTGTGAATAACTCTGTAGGGTTCAATATACCTGGGACTCAAAGCACATAATGCCTTTCATTAGCGGCACCTTTAAGAAAACTAAATCATTAATTTGAAACTCTAAATATCTACGTCATACATCTGCATATGACTTTTGCTTACTCTCAGCAGTCTTCAACTGCTCTTGCATCAACTTAACCTTTTCAGTGGATTGATGGACTAAATCTGGACCTAATACTTGTGTCTAGCCTACTTCAAACCAACCAATAGGAGATCTACATTGTCTCCCATATAGAGCTTTGATTAGAGCCATGACAATGCTGGACTAATAACTATTATTATAAGTAAATTCTATTACAGGCAAATGATCATCCCAATTACCTTTAAAGTCCAGCATATATTCTCTCAACATGTCTTTGAGCATCTGAATGATGCACTCATCTTGGTCATTTGTCTACGAATGAAATATAGTGCTAAGGTTTACCTGTGTACCCAAGCTCCTGTGGAATGAATTCTAAAATTAAGACTTAAACTTAGAACTTCTATCTGAAATAATGGACACCTGGTTTTAGTGTAGGTGAACAATCTCTTTTACATATAACTAGGCAGAATCTCCAGCTATTCTGGTAGACTTAACAGGAAGGAAATGGGTTAATTTCGTCAATCGATCAATGATTACCCAATGGAGTCATATATTTTTATAAGAAGAAGGTAAGACTACAAAGTAATCCATATTAATAGCATCTCATTTCCATACTAGATTACTAAAGGATTGAGCTAGGCCATTGGGTCTCTAAAGTTCTTTTTTCACTTGCTGACAATTGGATCATTGTACCACATATTTAGCTATATCTTTTTGTGTTATTCCACCAGCAAATCTCTCTAAGATCATGATACACCTTTATATAGAAAGGATGGATTGAATAACTGGAGAAATGTGCCTCATCCATTATTTATTGTCACAACCCATCTACATCAGGTACACATAATCTACCTCAACACCTCAAAGTGCCACCGCCTGCTAGTTTAAATACTCTGACTCGATGTTGTTGAATTTCTTCTCTATAATGGAGAAACAAAGGGTTATCTTATCTTCTTTGTTTCACTAATTCCACGAGTGATTACTTGGAAAAATTAAGTACCACAATGCCACCATCTTTATAATCCATAAGATGGACTCCAAGGCTAGCTAATTTATGAACCCTCTGGCTACCTCACATTGAACAGGTGATAAATTTTTTGGACTACCCATGGATAGTCGACTAAGAGAATCTACTACAATGTTACCTTTACCTGGGTAGTAGAGAATATCAACATCATAGTCTTTCAGCAACTCTAGCCACCTCTTCTGTCTTATGTTCAACTCTTTTTGCTTAAATAGATATTGAAGACTCTTATGATCTATAAAGATATTAACATGTACTCCATACAAATAATGGCACCATATTTTAAGTATGAATACCACTGCTGCAAGCTCTAAGTCATGAGTAGGATAATTTTATTCATGTTTCTTCAACTACCGAGAAACATATGTTATAACTCTTCCATGTTGCATTAAGACGCAATCCAAGCCAACATATAAAGCATCACAGTACACAATATATCTTTTTGTTCCCTCTAGTAAGGCCAATACTGGTGTTGTAGTCAATTTATGTTTCAGTTCTTGGAAAATCTTTTCATAAGTATTTGACCATTGGTACTTATCTTCTTTCTGTGTCAATTTAGACAATAGGGATGAAATAGACAAAAATCCCTCAATAAATCTTATATAGTAACCGGCTAGCCCCAAAAAACTACATACCTCTATAGGAGTGGTTGGTTGAGGCCAATTCTTCTTAGTTTCTATCTTTTAAAGATCTACTCTGATGACTTCCCAAGATACCACATGACCAAGCAAAGCTACCAAGGTTAATTGTAACGCCCTGATTTTCTGAATTGGAATGCCACACAGTGTTTATGACTCCGAAGGACCACAATCTAACCCATGACTGATATCTGTATCCGTACACTTCATAATATATGAATATAAATGCTGAAACATGAACTGAAAGGCCATAAGGTTCAATACTGAACATAATCTGAATAATAACAATGTCTGAATAAAGTGGTATCACAATACCAAAACAAAACTAAAATACTAAAGTTTGAATCTAGTCTGTAATTTAGTCTGAAAGCCTCTAACTGACTGAAGTAGGGAGTGGAAGGAACAAGTCTCCAACTAACTCCCAACTACTGAAAGCCAAACTAAAATACTGAAGTAATAAAGTAGTAATCATGTCCTTAGAGAATGAGAACTCACTACTAACTCTGACTGCTAAAATCTACAATGCTACTGTTGCTCTGAAACTCGTGCCTCTGAACCTATGGCGTAAAATAAAACACCATAGCGCGAATGCGTCAATATGACTGAATGTACTGAGTATACGAGTGAGGTAGGCTAAATACGTGGGTTTCATATGCATGAATAATACTAACTGGTCATCTAACATAAACGTGAGAATACATGCATGAATACATAACAACTATGAATGAGCTCGTGACAACATGATGACTGAGTTCTAATAACTAATATTGTTATAGAGAGAATGTGTCTGACAGTCTAGATTCTGATAGAACTTACTGAGTTTTGTACTACATAAAATATCTGAATCTGAGATAAGTCCTATATAGTGGGAGATCTCTGAGTTTACTGCTAATAAAGATGATTTAACTTAGTCTGAGATCAGTCCTACCTAGCGGGTGATCTCTAAATCTGATGATACTGATACTGATTGACCATAATTGAGATCATTCCTATCTAATGGGTGATCTCAAAGTCTATTCATAATGATTAGGATTGACTATATCTGACAGTCCTGAAATCTGAGAAACTGTCTGAGCTCTCCTACTGAGGCTGAGTTAACTGTATCTGACAGTCCTGATCCTGTAACTGAAACTATGTGATGTATTTATCTACCTGACAAGCCCCTTTCTATCTAGTCTAGGGTCCAACCTATAACCCTAGTTGGAAGGGTGTCAGTACCACACCACTGTTAAAGAAAACTGTTGTGGAGTCAGTCCTAATCTAGTAGGTGACCCCTGGGATTAGTCCTATACATTTAAATGTGCTAACGGGTGATCCCTGAGTATGTCATTCCTATCTAATGGGTGACATCTCATACCTACACTGGCTACATAGTTCTAGAACTTAGGGATTGCTTCTAGGGATCTCAGTCCTATCTAGCGAGTGAGTCCCCATCCTAAGGCTCGCTCCATGCTCAATACTACTCGCATCTGAAAGACACTAAACTGATTATTTGAGCTAAACTAATTATCTGAACTGAACTGATTTACTAAACTGATACTAGTGGTATTATTTAGTAGAGATAAATTGAGTTTACTGAGTTTCGTTGACTGACGAAATGTACTGATGTCTGAGGACTGACTGAGAGTATTGTAGTTACTGAGATTTTACTTGGAATACTGAAATCACTGAGATTACTGAACTACTGAGATTTCTGAGATTTCCTGAGTCACATGGTTGACTGAGTTCTATGGATTATGGCTTGACTGAGAGTATTGTGAAACATGACATGGCTCTAGTCACACAGCTAAATTATCGGGTACAAGTACCCCCAGGACTTGATGGAAGAAAACTGACAAAACATAACTTTGCTCTTCTTGAACACATGACCAATATTCATAATTCAAAATACCATAAGTTGGGGATTTCATACTACACATAGTTCTCAAAGTCTTATACATGGAAGGGAATGCATATAACAACATTTCATAAGTACATCAATCTAGTTTCATAAGCATTCCATCAACAATCATGATGCATAACAATATCATAGAAGTCATTATTTTCATAAGGGTATAGCATCCATTTGTCATTTAGGTCACAATTCAACTATAATACATGACTTCTAGTCTTTTAGGCATTTTATCTAACACCTTACATGCACACTTTGTGGCATAGGTGTATTCATCAATTTAACAATCTTGAGCCACCCAAACACTTGGATTTCAACTAACATGCTCACCTACTTCCTGAAAATACATTAAGATACCATCTTAAAACTCTAATAACAACCATCAACATGAATATGATCACACCATAACAAGAAAATCATAATTTATTATTTAAAACTTGATTCTTAGACTCCATGGATGAAAGAAATCCGTGGATGAACACTACGCATACCTTAGGAATTGAATCTTGAAAGCAAATTGACCTTTCTTGAATGTTCTTGGATTGGGAATCTTAATTCTTGAATATCTTATGGAGAGTATGATGGGGTCTTGAAGTTAATTGAGAAGAAACCCTAAGTTTGTTCTTGGGAACAAAGAGGGTTAAGAGATTTTGAAACTAAATACCAATAGCTAAATACATGTTTTTGGTGTTTTATGTCATGGGAGTAAGGTTTAGGGTGAGTAAAAAAGACCAAAATACCCCTACAAAATTACTTCCCAGTTGCTGAAATTATCAGCTGACGATCAAGGTTGATAAGCCATCAGATCTGTGATAGCCCATCAGCCCAGGTCATCACCTGGGAGCTGGAATTTTTGGGTTTCTGTCTAAGCCTGATGACATGGGCTGATAAGCCGTCAAACTTGTGATAAGTCGTCAGCACATATCGTCACTCATTTTCCAGGCTGACATGCTGGAGTAAAATAGGTATAACTTTTTGCTCGGATATCAGATTTTGGCAAAATTGGTATCATTGGAAAGATAATTCAATTATATATTTTTTGGGATCATGATCTCAAAAATTCGTAGTAAAATGACATATATGCTCATTTTAAGTTGACTATGGCAAAATCCTTCCTAAGAATTCAATCCGTAAGGAATGTTTTTATTCGTCTGATAGCTGGGAGTTATTTGAAGCCTTAATATACATCTAACTTACTCATAAAACTATAAAAGAATCATGATGTACTATGCATGAGATTGAAACATGGCTCTAATATTGGTTTTGATTTTTTGGGGTATTACAATATCTCCCCCTTGGGAACATTCGTCCTCGAATGAGACTGACTGAGAGGGAAGGAACGATAGACCAAACATGAAATGAACATGAATAACTAAAACATGATCTCATAACTGATGTGACTGATAAACTGACTATATCATATTGAACATGCATATCTGATGCATGTGTAACTAATTCGTGAACGCATGACTGAGGTTTCTGATAACAGAAGTTGTCACAATGAGAATGCATATCTAATACATAATTATATAGTTGTACTGGAACATGTATGCATAACTAAATATGCAATAGTACTTGATAATAAATTTATAATGGGAACATGAGCGTGAAACTGAATACCAAGTTTGTACTGAATACTGAACATGAAGCGGAATAAGCTTAAGGAGGACTGTTACCTTAAACGAAAATGCTAATGAACCTGAGATCATTTACCAAACATGCATGAGCAGTAACATGAGAACATAACTGAGTATGATACATGACATATGAACTGAACATCATGAACTGAACTGAGCTTCTAAATACTTGGCTTACAGCTGAGGTTGGGATTTTAAGGGTAAACTTATGAGTACCCTATACTCTAAACTAGATTCATTATGAAAAAATAAACTAAAAGGTTTAAGACATAAGAGCGTGAAGGATTTATGGGTTATCTCTCCATTGGGACACTATGTCCCTCTAAGAATGTACACCTTACTAAGATACTGGGGCGATGCACAAGGCATCTACGAACTAGATTATAACTGAACCTTGGGAGTCTGAAACTAATTCATGATGCATGAACTGAACTGAACTTGCATCTACTAGGAGGTTCTACCTTGGAATAGTTACATTCCTTGAGATTTCGAATAGCATGAATAGATGCAAGGATGAGAAAACAAACTATACCAATCTGACTTCTTGATTGCTTAACTGACTTGCTGACTTAACAAGCTAACTCGTGCTGAAACATAAACTCAAATGAGAGAAAGAAATCTAGCAATGCATACCATGAACATGAAATACTTGTAACGTACCCGAATCTAGGTCAGGGAAATTTTCTGGATCATGATGGGTCTGGAGTGCATAAAGTCTATTCTGATGTTGACCCCTCTTGGTGCCCTGCTAACGCAAATCTTTATCCCTCTGTGCTAGAAATCTACACTCTCGCATCCTGTGGCTTGGCTTGCCACACCCAAAGTATACATCACTGCCTGCCCTACATACACCTAGGTGATTCCTACCACACTCTTCATAAAGAAGATAGGTAAGACCCCTGTTCTCACTACCCTGGGCCTCGAAGCCTGGCGCCCCATCATGATGGTCATTCCTGTACTTGGGTACTGGTGCACTAGTTGAGGATGGAGATGGAATTGAAAACTTCTGACTATGTTGATAACGGTTACCACCCAGTGACTTAGGTTGAGCAAAGATGAAACTACTTATCCTTGCTCTCTTAGTCTGTCTCTCCCCCATCCTAATCTTCTACTCCTTTATCTGTTGAGCATGAGTCATAAGCCTGGATAAATTCATATCACTATTCAATATCGTATACCTGCACTCATTGACCACACTACCATTCACCCCTAAGACAAACTTACTCATCTTAGCTCTGTTATCTGCAACCACATGATGGGCATATCTGGCTAACTAAGTAAACTTAAGAGAATACTCTTTCACCATCATGTTGCCCTACCTGAGGTTGATGAAATCTAGCACCTTAGCTTCTCTAAGCTCTAGCGGAAAGAATCTATCAAGGAAAGCAGAGGCAAACTCCTCCCGCTCTATAGAACCTACATCATCTGACCTTTCTGACTTCTACTATTTGTACAAGTATGAGCCACATCCTGCAATTGATACGCGGTTAACTCAGCACTCTCCAAAGTAGTCACCCCTATGATATCTATTACCTTCTAAATCTGATCTAGGAATTCCTGAGGGTCCTTATCTGTCTTAGACCCGAGAAAGGTTGGAGGATTTATTCAGGTGAAGTCCCAAATTTTAGCTACAGCTGAATTGGCCATTGGATTGGTCGAAATGAAAACAAGTCACTCATTCTGGCAGCAACTGACTGAGCAAGAGTGGTGAATGCGGCCCTGAACTTTGCATGAGAAACATTCCCAAAGAATCTTCGAGTTGAGGGGCTGGCTGATTTCTTCTCTTGGGAGGCATGTTCTAAAATCAAAAGGAGAAATGGATTTGACTAAGAGATTAACTTAAGATTAAGCTCACTGGCATGACATGCATACTAAAAGAAGGGAAACTGTTCCTAAAATATCTTATAGCCTCTTGCACATAAATGTGGTGCATAATACACCCATGTATAAGACTCTACCAGATGCAACTTTCACACTTCCTAGGATACTATTGAACATTAGGCTTTGATACCAAGTTTGCAATGCCCCAATTTCCTGAATTGGAATGCTACACGGTGCTCATGACCTCGAAGGACCACAAGCTAACCCATGACTAATATTTGTACCTGTACATTGCATAATATATGAATATAAATACGGAAACATGAACTGAAAGGCCATAAGGTTCAATACTGAACATAATCTGAATAATAACAATGTTTGAATAAAGTGGTATCACAATACCAAAACAAAACTAAAATACTGAAGTCTGAATCTAGTCTGTAATCTAGTCTTAAAGCATCTAACTGTCTGAAGTAGGGAGTGGAAGGAACATGTCTCCAACTAACTCCCAACTACTGAAATCCAAACTAAAATACTAAAGTAATAAATTAGTAATCATGTCCTCAGAGAATGAGGACTTACTACTAACTCTGACTGCTGAAATCTGCAATGCTACTACTGCTTTGGAACTCGTGCCTCTGAACCTATGGCGTAAAATAAAATACCATAGTGTGAATGTGTCAGTATGACTAAATGTACTGAGTATACGAGTGAGGTAGGCTAAATTCATGGGGTTTATATGCATGAATAATACTAACTGACCGTCTAACATAAATGTGAAAATACATACATGAATACATAACAACTATGACTGAGCTCGTGACAACATGATGACTGAGTTCTGATAATTGATATTATTATGGAGTGACTGTGTCTGGCAGTCTAGATTCTGATGGAAATAACTGATTTTTGTACTATACAAAATATCTGAATCTTATATCAGTCCTATCTACTGGGTGATCTCTGAGTTTACTACTAATAAAGATGATTTAACTTAGTCTGAGATCAGTACTACCTAGCGAGTGATCTCTGAATATGATGATACTGATACTAATTGACCATAGTTGAGATCAGTCCTATCTAATGGGTGATCCCAAAGTCTATTCATAATGATAAGGATTGACTGTATCTGACAGTCCTAAAATCTGAGAAACTATCTGAGTTCTCCTACTGAGACTGAGTTGACTATATCTGACATCCTGATCCTATAACTGAAACTGTGGGATGTACTCATCTAATCTACATGCCCCTTTCTAGCTAGTCTGGGGTCCAACCTGTAACCCCAGTAGGAAGGGTATCAGTACCGTGCCACTGGTAAAGACAACTGCTGTGGAGTTAGTCCTAATCTAGTGGGTGACCCTTGGGATCAGTCCTATATATTTAAATATGCTAACGGGTGATCCTTGAGTATGCCAGTCCTATCTAACGGGTGATATCTCGTACCTACGTTGGCTATGTAGTTCTGCAACTTAGGGATTGCTTCTAGGGATCTCAGTCCTATCTAGCGGGTGAGTACCCATTCCTAGGCTCGCTCGGTGCTGAATCCTACTCCCATATGAAAGACACTGAACTGATTAATTGAGCTGAAGTGATTAACTGAACTGAACTGATTAATTGAACTGATACTAGTGGTATTGTTTAGCGAAGATAAACTGAGTTTACTGAGTTCCGTTGACTGAGAAAATGTATTGATGTCTGAGGACTGACTAAGAGTACTGTAGTTAATGAGATTTTACTTGGAATACTGAAATCACTGAGATTACTGAACTACTGAGATTTCTAAGATTTCCTGAGTCACATGGTTAACCGAGTTCTATGGATCATGGCTTAACTGAGAGTATCGTGAAACATGACATAGCTCTAGGCACACAGCTAAATTATCGGGTACAATTACCCCCAGGCTCGATGGAAGGAAACTGACAAAACCTGACTTTGCTCTTCTTGAACACATGACCAATATTCATAATTCAAAATACCATAAGTTGGGGATTTCATACTACACATAGTTCTCAAAGTCTTATACATGGAAGGGAATGCACATAACAACATGCCATAAGTCCATCAATCCATTTTCATGAACATTCCATCAACAATTATGATGCATATCAATATCATAGAAGTCATTATTTTCATAAGGGTCTAGCATGCATTTGTCATTTAGGTCACAATTCAACTATAATACATGACTTTTAGTCTTTTAGGCATTTTATCTAACACCTTACATGCACACTTTGTGGCATAGGTGTATTCATCAATTTAACAATCTTGAGCCATCCAAACTCATGGATTTCAACTAACATGCTCACCTACTTCCTGAAAATACATTAAGATACCATCTTGAAACTCTATTAACAACCATCAATATGAACATGATCACACCATAACAAGAAAATCATAATTTATCATTTAAAACCTGATTCTTGGACTCCATGGATGAAAGAAATCCATGGATGAACACTACGAATACCTTAGGGATTGAATCTTGAAAGCAAATTGATCTTTCTTGAATGTTCTTGGATTGGGAATCTTAATTCTGTAATATCTTGTGGAGAGTATGATGGGTTCTTGAAGTTAATTGAGAAGAAACCCTAAGTTTGTTATTGGGAACAAAGAGAGTTAAGATCTTTCAAAAGTACAAACCAATAGCTAAATACGTGTTTTTGGTGTTTTATGTCACGGGGGTAAGGTTTAGGGTTAAGGAAAAAGACCAAAATACCCCTACAAAATTACTTCCCAGTTGCTGAAATTATCAGCTGATGACCAAGGCTGATAAACCATCAAATCTGTGATAGCCCGTCAGCCCAGGTCATCACCTGGGAGCTGGAATTTTTGGGTTTTTGTCTAAGCCTGACGACATGGGCTGATAAGCCGTCAGACTTGTGATAAGTCGTCAGCTCATGTTGTCACTTATTTTCCAGGCTGACATGCTGGAGTAAAATGGGTATAACTTTTTGCTCCGATATTGGATTTTGGAGAAATTAGTATTGTTGGAAAGCTAATTCAATTATATATATATTGGTGGATCATGAGATAAAAAATTTGTAGTAAAACGAGATATATGCTCATTTGAAGTTGACTATGGCAATATCCTTTCCAAGAATTCAATCGGTAAGGAATGTTTTGATTCGTCTGATAGTTGGGAGTTATTTGAAGCCTTAATATTCATATAAATTACTCATAAAACTATAAAATAATTATACTATGCATGAGATTGAAACAGTGCGCTAATATTGGTTTGGATTTTTTGGGGTATTACATTAACCAAAACTCACACTTAGAGAACTTAGCATACAACTGGTGCTCTCTAAGTCTCCATAATATTAACCTCAAATGATCTGCATGCTTATCTTCATTACATGAATATATCAAAATGTATTCTATAATTACAATCACGTACATATCAAGAAAGGGTTTGAAAATCTTATTCATCATGTCCATGAAGATTTCTAGGGAATTTGTCATTCCAAACGACATGACAAGGAATTCAAAGTTCCCATATCTTGTTTGAATGGTTTTCTTGGGAATATCTTATTCATGAATCCTTAAGTAGTGATAACGGGACCTTTAATTGATCTTTGAAAAGTATGTAGTTCTTAAAGTGTCATCTTTATTGCATATAAAAAGAACTAGCACACCCCAAGGAGATATACTGGGTCGAATAAAGCCTTTATTAAGTAAGTCTTTTAACTACTCTTTTAGCTTCTTCAGTTTTGTAGGTGCCATTCTATAAGGTGGAATCAATATCTGCTAAGTACCGACATCTATATCAATATGAAAATTTATCTCTATGATGGGATGTGCTCCAGGAAGTTCATCAAGGAACACATCTGGATACTCATTCACCACTCACATAGATTGGGGAGTCGGTGCCTATTTTTTTGTTTCAAGGTATTTCACTTGGACTAGGCGATACAAACACCCTTTTGTAATAAGTTTTTGCGCCTTAATAAAAGAAATAAACCTCCCTCTAGTCCATCTTAGCTTGGCAATCAACAGTATCATAATAAGATGATAATATATCCATACCCATAATAATATCAAAGTCAACCATTTCAAGTTTAATCAGATTAGCTAATATATCACAACCGCTATAACGCCCCAAGTCTACACCCTGGACGTCACACGGTGCTTACGACCTTGAAGGAACACAAGCTTACCCATGACTAGTACCTACTGTGAGCACTGAATAATACTACTGAAATAATGCTGAAGTTAGGTTGAAATGCCATAAGGTTCATTATCTAAATACTAAAAAATATAGCAATTGATAATAACATCTGAAAACTGAATACTATCTAAACTAGTCTAGTCTGAAAAGCCTCTATTGAACTTTCTGAATATGGAGTTGATGGGACAAGCTCCCAACTAACTCCGACTAATAAAATGCTGAATCTACTGACATATTAAAATAAATAATATCCCCGATGGTTGAGGACTCACTACTGAATCTTCTGCTGCTAACTGAATCTGGCTAAGCGTGGAATTGAACCTGAGCGTCCGAACTTATGATATGATACATCATAACGCAAGAAAAGAGTATGTTATCAGTACATGAAATGTACTGGTATGCTAGATGAGGTAAGGATGAAATGCATGGGTTCATATGCATGAATAATAACTGACTGAGTGATATGAATATAACTGAAAGAGAGTACATAGACAACTAAAACTACTGTAAATTATGCAATACTGTGCATAGACCTATATACTGTGTCTGAGATTTATACTGAGACTGAGTAATGAGTAACTGATATCTGAATTACTGATAACTGGGTAATTATTTCTGACAGTCCTGATTCTGTAGAACTAAACTGAGTTCTATATTGAGGCTGAAACTGAAACTGTGGGAGGTAATCATCTAACCGACATGCCCCTTTCTGAATTAATTAGGGTACAACCTGTAACCCCAGTTGGAAGGGTGTCAGTACCGTGCCACGGGTACTAACAGGCTAAAGAGTCACCCTCATTTTGAAGGTTCCCTAAATAAGAACAGTGTTACCCTCAACTGGTAGGTAAACACCTTATCAACCCTCAACTGGCAGGTTGATAACTCAACCTATGCTGGGTACGTAGTTATGGAATGCAAGGACTACTACTAAGGATCACACCCTCAACTGGAAAGTGAGCCCCCATCCTTGGGTTCGCTCGGTGTTAAATCCTACTCCCAACTGAATGACACTGATTATTAAACTGAACTGAGTTTCACTGAATTCTGGAACTCACTGAGTACTACTGTTTGTGATGTTACTGAGACTATTCTATAGCTACTGTAATTCTAGGTAAATAGCTAGATTTCTGGTGTTAAATACCCCCAGGACTCAATAGCATCAATAGTAAGACATGGCATAATCTTGAAAGCATACTAGCTAGTTACTTAGTCATGATTCATTCATTGAGACATTTTTTCAAACACTTGCAAGGAATGGATTTGTACATGAATGGGAATACATGTTAACTTATTATGATTGCACTATTAAATTCACATAGGCATTCTATCAAACACTTGGGGAGCATAATTATTTAACATAATAATAAACATATATAAATATCATGGCTACAACATTTAACATGTAAATTTAAGGATTTAATATGAGAATCACATAATTCACCACACATGCTATCTTAATTTCATGATACTTGTTATTTATCATGGATTGAAACCCAAAAAACATCATGAACATGCATACAATCTAATTCAAGCATGGGAATCATAAATCCAAAAACTTGTATTCTTGAAAAAAAGGGTTCTTGGACTCCATGGGTAGTAAGGGCTCATGGATAAACACCTAACATACCTGAAAAGATGAGTTCTTGAAGTTTCTTGGGGGGATTCTTGAGGATTGCTCTTGATTCTTGAAGGCTAGGGTTTTGTTAATTGAGAGAGTGTTCTTGATTTCGGGGAAAATTGAATAAAATAATGACTTAACTAGGTTATTAGGGGTTAAATCATGTGTTTAGACTGATTAGGGTTGTGGAAAAAGACTAAATTACCCCTATAAAGAATTAAATTTTTGTCATTGGATTCTCGATTCGGTACTTTACTGCGAGTGATGCCATCACGGTGATCCACTGGAATTCAGCTAAAACTATTCAAAAATGGACCATCACAAAATTCTCTTTTGGTCCGATGCGGTGGTATCGCGTCGGGCTACTAGAAAATGATAATTGCAAAAATGGACATTGGCGCGATGCGTCGTTATCGCATTGACACACTTGAAATTGCCAATTAAGAACTGGAACTTCAACACGATGCGTTGGAATCGCAGTGTCTCACTGGAAACTGACGAATGTCATTTGTCCTGTCTCTGTGATGCGATGATGCTCAATTGGACATATTGTTTTACTAATAGGGCCATAACTTCTCACCCGGATATTGGATTTGGGCGAACTTTATATTATTGGAAAGATGAATGAATTTCCTACACTTTGGTAAGTCTTAAACTAGAAAATTATATATGTATTGAAAATTTTATAAAGAAATTCTTGTGTAATGAGATTTAAATTGAGCTAGGAAAATATGGGGTATTACAACCACATACTTTCACCATCCAATCATAATAGATTGGTCCAATTATAATAGATTCTCTTATTAGAGTCGATATTACAAATGGTTCATGTAACAACTGTGGCTCTATGTCAAACTTAATAGCAACAAATAGAGTAACATATGATACGGTAGATCCAGGGTCTATCAAGGCATATGCAGCATGTGAAAAGAAAACTAAGGTATCTATGAACACATCTAGAGATGACTCTGAATCTTGCTGACCAGCTAGTATGTACATAAAATTTGGACCAATGGGAAAATCAGGCCTTCCACCCCTACCAAATCGTCTACGTGTTGTACCTAAGGACTACAAGAAGAAGAAAGTATTAATAATAATGAGACTGATACATACCATGTATGCTATGATCGATCACCTCTACCTTTATCTATGATATGTGCATAATGTCTTACCATATAATGCACTATATCACACCAATAACATGTACTTGAACCATGCCAACACTTTCCTCCATGTGCTTAGGCACACTACCTGCATATAGGTTGAGGTAGTAATCCTCAGTTGGAGCCCCTCTGAGGCTGTAAGTTTGGTGATATTGAAGTCTGACATGTCTCATACCTACACCTCAATAATGGAGCTAAATCATTAGATATAGAGCGCACAGCTGAATGGGTCTACCTAGGTAGCCCTCTACTAGTGGAAGCTCCATTGCGTCCCTGATACTAGATAGCTATCCTTACTGTCCTACTAAAATCTCTCTCACTATCTACCTCACGATTACATTGATCCTTCTCTAACTACTGAGCACATGCCATAATTATTCCAATATGAAAATCCTTATTCATAGCAGTAACAGAAAGAAGGTCCTTCAAAGAACCCACGAGGACATTCATAAGTGGTGAATCCTTAATGTCCGTGTGCTAACCAATTCTGGAGAAAATCAATACAACTATGTAAACCACAATAAATGCTCCTTGACACTAATATTACCTTGATTAAGAGAGAAAAATCCATCCACCCTTGCCTCTCTAAGCTCTAATGGCATGAAGGCTTTTGTTAAGTCTGTCCATACTGTTGGGGGAGCATCAGGACCCCTTGAGGCTACCACATATCATACTAATAAATAATAATATTTTTAAATCAATAAGCAGCTAATTTAACTACATTTTTGTCTTATACCTGCATCATCATAAAAATTCTATGAGTCTCATCAATGAACTGTTGATGGTACTCTACAATATTAGAACCTGTGAGTTCTGGTGGATTCATATGTAGGAAATCTTTGATCTTAGATTCGGTTACCCCTTCCTGGTTAGCAACAGGTATATCCATATTTTCTCTCAAGGCCTGGACGACTACTAACTGTGTGAGCAACTGAATCGCTCCTTTGAGATCAGTGTTTGAGGCACCTGATGGCGGGGTAGGAACTACTGTTCGTAATACTGGAGGTGCAAAAACCCCTCCAGATCCTTCTGTTTGGGGTATTTAAGGACCTGGAATCCTTCTAGGATACTTTATCCTTTTTTGTAGCAGACATGATCTGTATTACAGATTAGCGGAATATAAGCCAGAAGTAACTTCTTATGATTTAGCTCTATAGAACGATCTAGATTATAAGTGAAGGTAAAATTCCAAAATGCACATGCAGTACCTCAATAATAAATAAGGAGTGCAACATATCAATAATTAAGGTTCTACCATACACGACTTCATAGGCTCCCTGGGATAACTGAACCTAGGCTCTGATACCATGTTCGTTATGCTCTAAAATGATAATGATGGACAAGAACCATATACACTTATTTTACAAGCTCTCTGTAACATATACGAGAATATAGGATAATAAAGAGTAGTATATCCAATATGAGTTGTATATATACACGAGGGAGTTATATTAACAAAACTTATAATACAATATTGCATTATGTCCATGAAGCCTAAAATCTGTTTGACACTCTATACTATGAATAACTAGTTGGCATAGGGCCCGACATATCTAACTAGAGACATACACATATAATCTAAAATACTAGACTGGCTCCAGAGAGAGATGGATCTCACCAAAATATCAGCTGAGAACGGCAATAGGGCCTAATGTAGATGTCTACTATCTTGAGGATCTAAACCTGCATCAATAAAATGGGGTGCCCCCAAGACGCCAGTACATAAATAACATGTACTAGTATGAAAGCAGATAGAATAACAGTTGGACAAGTGTGGGAGCTCTTATGAATCAAATACCAAACTGAAGTATAACCAAACAATTAACACATATACAATATGAAACTATAACCTACGCGCCAGTTTTATTAGTTTATCATATAATGTCCATAAAAGTGTTTATTATAATATAGAGCTTATAATTTGCCTAGTTGATGTATTTAACCTAGATGTAATATAAATGATCACAAAATGGTCTGCTGAAGGCAATATGAAGAAAATATAAAGCGTATATTTCTCAAATACTCATTGTTATGATTTCATATGTAAAACTATAAATGTAGTCAGACACAAGGTATGCCCCTCTCCCCCCCCCCCTCAGTAGGCTCATTATGAGGGTCTACCCGCAATCTATATATATCATATATTGGATAGTCAGGAGTAACTTTTGACTCCAAATAAAAATGATGCCACAAAAGTGGGTACACTCCAATGGTTGGGCTCACTACAATGGTCTGGTTTTGTTTCTGTGCGCAGAATCACGTCAAGCGGATATGCCACGCAAAACATATGTACCCTCCCATCATTAATATTTATTAAATAATGCCTTAAAATCTTGTGACAAGTGAGAAATGGTAATAATAATTTAGCTAATACATACAAGTACAATTTCGCTATTGCTATTTACTTTCATTCATAAATTGTGATATATATATATATATATATATATATCATGTGGCCTATGAACTTCAAAGTAAAGAGACTTATAATAATATAAAATATTATGAGGACTTGATACAAAGAGAGCAAAATGGATTCTTATAAGCATGATGGTCGAATGAGGGAACAATATGTAAGACCATATAAAGACACTATTCTCGTATTTCATGAGAATTATATTAACATTGACAAAAAGGAGCACGGGACGTAGGTTGGTGCCTTAGAAGCAAAGGAAAGTTTAGATTTACATACCTTTAATGCTTTACTAACTACGATAGTATTCCTAGCCTCAAACAATTCAACCCGTGGAAATGTAGCTTTTATCCTTCCAACCACCTGTTCAACTTATTTGATAGTCAATCTACTAACTACAAGGATAACATATATGACCGTCAATAACTCATAGGTGCATTTAACAATTTATTCCAATAATTTTCACTTATGCTCAAAATTAATCAAGTTCCTTAACAAGAATCTGGAATAAATTCTTTAACTTTTTCAACTTAAACAATTTAATATTAAAACTTCCCAATTGGTAGGAACTCCTAAAACTCCATTTTTATCAAAATTTCATTTTTTCGAGAATCCTAGTTGCAAAATCCATTTCAAAAAGTAGTGCAAATATTCAAATTAGATATCCCCAACTACTTATCTATAATCTTATTCGAGAACAAGACAAAGAATTTACCTTTGGGAGTTCAAATTCCCAACTTCAAACTTTTAATTTGTGATAAAATTCTCCTTTAAGCTTCCATGCCACCATGAATCAATACCACTTTATTCCCGTTACCCGGCAATTGTAATTGTTATGAGTAGTTGTTGCTACAATTGAGTTGATCCTACAAGCAGAAGACGCCCAAAATGCAAATCAATAAAGAATGAAAAATATTAATACCCACTCTATTGTCTTTTAGTGACCCAAAATGTGCTTATCTATTTACGATCCTAAGACCATCTATTAATATTGCCCCTTACATGAGAAGTACCCAGCAACTTCTATATTTTATTTTCTTAAAAGAAAATAAATTGGCCTTGTTATTAATTTTAAAAAAATATTCCTAGATCCATACTCTTATAAACCACCACCTATACACTTTGGACTAATACCAATATCATATACTTCACTTGAATTAATATCCAAGTAACAATAAAATCTTAAGTCATGCTTACATAGTAATTAATATCCCATCACATGATTTCCATCTCACTATTTTCTTATCTATCTTGGTTGGATTAAACTTGACTTGAATTTTATTTGAGGTGTTACATCCCACAATAATCAAAAGATATCATAATAATCACAATCACACTAATAATAAACAACCATACTTGTACGATCAACAAGCCTTTAGTATATCCTCATTTATTGTGATTAACACTTAGGATATAATTCAATAATTTACTTTCTTTAAACATTTATGGTAATAAGTATACAAAGAAACAGTTAACATGCACACATAAATCAAGTTGAGTTTTAACTATGTTAAATCATCATCTACCTTCCACCTAGCATTTGGGGGCTTAGATAGGACTTGCAATATCTAAGGTACACATACACACATATAGTTCATACCCAATACATCCAACCTTTCATTTTAACACAAATATTGTGTCAATGGTTGTCATTCATATAGATACCACCCTAGATTCTTTGAAATCCATGAACACCGACTTTTATTAGATTCTAATATTTTTTGGGGTATAATACCATTGCAATCATTCACGTGTGGTTAACATCAACAACAATACACATAAATTCATATCAAAAACTCTAAATTTGTAATGACTCGGGACTACCCCCTAGTCGTCACATAGTACTTACGACCCTGAAGGACTACAAGCTAACCCATGAATGGTATCTGTTGTGAACACTAAATAATAAAACTGTAATTAATATGGAAAATGGGCTGAAATGCCATAAGGTTAAAAACATTTGAAATATTGATAAAATATATCATCTGCAAAACTGAATACTGTCTGAAAATCTAGTCTGAAAAGCTTCTAATTGAATCTTTCTGAAAGTGGAGTTGATGGGATAAGCCCCCAACTAACTCCGATTGTTGAGCTACTGCTAAACTAAAATACTAAAATAAAAAGCATATCCTCAATAGATGAGGACTCACTGCTAAATCTTCTACTGCTGGATGAATCTGGCTAAGCACGGTCAGGAACCTGAGCGTCCGAACCTATGATATGAAACATCATAGCATAAGAAACGGGTATGCGATTAGTACGTGGGAATGTACTGGTATGCTAAATAAAGTAAGACTGAATGCAACGGTTCATATGCATGAACAATAACTGACTAAATGATATAGAGTAACTGAATATAAGAGTACGTGTATACTATAATTGAGCTTTTCTGAAGCTAAGTACAGAGTTCTGATAACTGTATAAATGATATCTGAAATTACTGATAACTAAATTACTGATACTGATTGATTGTGTCTGACATTCCTAATCTAGTAGAACTTAACTGAGTTCTAGACTGAAGACTGAAACTGAAACTGTGGGAGGTAATCATCTAATCGACAAGCCCCAAATAAGAGAAGATATCTAAGATGGGGTCCAGTCTGTAACCCCAATTGGAAGGATGTCAGTACCGTGCCACGGGTAAATACAACTATTGTGGAGTCAGTCCTAACTAATGGGTGATCCTTCAGATCATTCCTAATCTAGCGGGTGATCCTTGAGTATGTCATTCCTATCTAACGGGTGACATCTCATAACCTACGCTGGCTACGTAGTTCTGGAGCTTAGGGATTACTTCTAGGGACCCAGTCCTAACTAACGGGTGTTCCCCCATCCCTAGGATCACTCGATGCTGAATCCTACTCCCAACTGAAAGACACTAAACTGAGTATACTGAACTGGACTGAATTTATACTGAGATTACTGAGTTTTCCTAAGTTATATAACTGACTGAGTTCTATAACGAACTGAGAGTACTACTGATCCTGAAATACTAATACTATTCTATAAATGACACTGACCCTAAGTAAAAAACTAGATTTTAGGGTATTAAATACCCCCAGGACTCAATAACATAAAAAGTAAAGCAAATCATAATCTTGAATAACATAACAATGTTCACTTGGTGATAATTCATTCATAGAAATATTTCATCAAACACTTGTAATGCATTAACTTGTACATGGGTGATGATTACATGTTATCATGCTATAGTGGCATTATTTCATTCTCATAGACAATTTATCAAACACATGGGAAGCATACTTGGTTCATTAAATCATAAACACTTAGGGTTAACATGGACACAATAATCAACTTGCAAATTGATGGATTATATCATGGGGATTACTCAATTAAACATACATTCTATACAACTTTATAGAATCTACCATTAATCATGGATTGAAACTCAATAAATGTCAAAACATGAACACAATCCAATTTCATACATGTAAATCATGAATCATAATTCTTGAAGTTTTAAAAATAGATTCTTTGACTCTATGGGTGGAAGGGACCCATAGATGAACATCTAACATACCTTAATTTGAGAGTTTCATGGAGTTCTTGGAGAAATTCTTAGGATTGACCTTGATTCTTGAGAGCTAGGGTTTGTTTTCTTGAGAGAGAAATACTTTTTGATTTTGGAGGAAAAGTGAATAATGAAGGCTTTTACATGTTTTTAGGGCTTAAATCCCACATCTAGGTGGAATAAAATCATGGAAAAAGACTGTTTTAACCCTGGGCGCAACTTTAATTTTTCGTGAAATTTTCACGATCTGGACCTCTGGCACGACACGCTACTATCGTGATAGGCCACTGAAAAATGATGAGTGGAAAATTGCATGGTGGTGCGATGCAGTAAAATTGTGTTTCCACCTTAGAAGCGACCTAGAAGCTCACCACGACGCGGTGGTATCGCGTTGGAACACTGGAAAAGGATAATTCTAAAATTAAGCCTTGGCGCAAAGCGCCAATATCGTGGAGGATCACTGGTTTTTGACAATTGCCATTTTAGCTGGCTCTGTGACATGTTGATGGCTTAGGTAGTACACTATTTTACTAAAATGGCTCTAACTCTTCGCCCGGGTGTCAGATTTGGGTAATTTGGTATCGATGGAAAGCATAATCAATTTTCCACACAACAAAAGTCAAAACATTGAAGATTCCATATGTATAAAAGTGTATTCATCTTTTAGAGAAAGTATTTGACATTTTTGGGATGAATTTAAGCTAGGTAAAAGTACGGGTTGTTACAATATCTCCCCCTTGGGAACATTCATCCTTGAATGAGAATGATTAAGCTGAGGACTGCTGATAGACTGATTTTATATAATGGACATACATATTTGTTGCGTGGAATACAAGAATGAACTGATTAATGAATGCATGACTGAATATGTAATGATAACTGATACTAAGATTATGGTTGTAACTGAACATAGAACTGAGTAGATCTAAGGAAAACTGTTACTTTAAGCTGAGAACACTCATAAGCCTAAGATCATTTATAGGAGATGTATGAATAGGAACATGAGAACATGAATGAGTTTGAAACTTGATACACGAACTGAATATCGTTAACTGAACTGAGCCCTTGAGTACATAGCTTACGGATGATATTGGAACTAGAGGGTCAACTATGAGTACCCACTACCTCAAATTGAATTCATTACGTCAAGAGAAACTGAAAGGTTTCGGACATTAAAGCTCAGGGATTATAGTGCATCTCCCTCTTCGAACACTATGTCCCTCGAAGAATATTGACTCGACTGAGGTACTAAAGAAAAGCATAAGACGATGAATGGGGCACCTACGAACTGATTCGTAACTGAACTTTATGCACTGTAACTACAAATTTTCAAGCTTAGACATATTCCTTAAATACTCTCTCAATAATAAACCTCACATCGGTATGGCACTTCGTTTGCAACTACTGAAAATATTTATATGAGCGCTGAGCACGATTGCTTAAACATACTAACTTATCTAATTATCTTAATGGCTAATAGCGAAATACTAGGCATGTGAGACTGAACTGTACTTGGTCTAAATAACTGGACTGAAACTTTAGAATATTATGAATATGAGGAAGAGACAAACTGAGTAACATGAGATAACTAAGCATAAATTTGTGAGAATGATATTATTTAAGAATGCAAGACCAAGCATATAACATAATTCTAAAATAGTCTATAAACGGAGGAACTGATCTGATTACTAGGCTAAGACTGTGACTGAGACTGTAACTGAGACTATTCTGGAACTGAGTACTAAGTGAAATAGGACTCCTTATACTAGGAATTATAAGCATGTATGGTTTTCAATAATGTGCATGAATATGATTTGTGATTATAGAACTGACATGTAAGGCATGAGTACTGACATTACTGACATCACTACTAAAATATGAAAGCCTAACTTGGTTACTTGTTCTACCATCTCCCCCTTAGATTAAGTCTATTATTCTAAATATATGGATCAATAATAAACTCTAAACCAAAACTTTCACCACCTTACTTCTAGAGTCTGAGGTAGACTCGGAGAAGGGCACTGCTAATATATTTTGGGTTTGCTACTGAAGTTGACGGCCATTTAGGGGTTACAGAGAAAGTAAAGCCTCGAGATTTAACAAGGCATAAATATGAAGACGAAAGACTTATAACGTACCCGTAACTGTATCAGGAGAACTTCCCTGATCATGGCGATACTGGAGTGCATAAAATTTGTTCTGGTGTTGACCACTAGTGGTACTAGAAGTGGCACCCTACTGACACAAATCTTTTCCCCTTTGAGCCATTACTCTATACTCCTGCATCCTGTGACCTGGCTTACCATATCTAAAACATACTTTATTTCCTGCTCTACATAAATCTAGATGATTTTTACCATACTCTTCCCAAAATGGATAGGTACGACCACTACTCACACTACCCTGGGTTTTGGAGGCTGGCGCCCCATCATGATTGTCATTTCTAAACTTAGGGACTGGAGCACTGCGGATGGAGATGGAACTGAATACTTTGGACAAAACTGGGAATGGTTACCCCTCTCTAATTTAGGTTGACTAAAATTAAAGCTACCTGTTCTAGCCCTCTTATTCTCTCTCTCCTTCTTCTTAAGCTTCTACTCCTCAATCTATTGAGCATGGACCATAAGCCTAGATATGTCCATCTCTTTAATCAACATTATTGTTCTGCACTCCTTAACCATACTATCTGACACCCCAGATACGAACTTGCACATTTTGGACCTATTATCTTCTACTACATAGGGAGCATACCTGGCTAACTGAGTAAACTTGAGGGAATACTCTTTTACGCTCATACAACCTTGTCTGATATTGATAAACTCTAACACTTAGGATTCTCTCAGGTCTAAGGGAAAATATTTGTCTAGGAAGGAAGTAGCAAACTCTTTCCACTCTATGGGCTCTGCATGTATACCCTATCTACCTACCACTGCTTAAACTATATATGGGCTATATTTTGTAGCTGATAGGTGGCTAACTTAGCACTCTTACTGGAAGTCACTCCTATGATATTTGTAACTTTCTGAACCTGATCAAGAAACTCCTATAGATCCTCTTCTGACTTAGATCCCGTAAAGGAAGGAGGATTCATCCGGGTAAAGTCCCAAATTCTGGTTGCAGTCATATTGGCCACTGGGTTGGCCAAAACAATAGCTGGCCGTTCATTCTAAGTTATGACTAAATTGGCTAGAGTAGTGAATGCAGCTCTAAATTCTGAGTGAGAGACATGTTCATTTAGGGGATCGGCCTGAACGGGATGAGGGACTGACTGGTTTTCGGTTCTTCTTTTGTTAGTCCTTTTAGGAGGCATGTTCTGTAAATGAAGGGAAGAAACAGATTATACTGAGAAATTAACTTAAGCTCATGCTCACTCGTACGACATAAATACTGAAAGAAGGGAAACTTTACCTAAAACATCGCATAGCCTCCTGTCTATAAGTGTGGCGTGCAACACACCCATGCACAAGACTCTAAGCAATGCAGCTTTAAAACTCCCTAGGACTCTATTAAACCTAGCTCTGATACCAAGTTTATAATGACCCAGGACTACCCCTAGTCATCACACAATACTTACAACCAGAAGGACCACAAGCTAACCCATGAATGATATCTGCTATGAGCACTGAATAATAATACAGCAATTAATGCGCAAAATGGGCTAAAATGCCATAAGGTTCAAAACATCTGAAATAGTGATTAAATATAATATCTATAAAACTGATTACTGTCTGAAAATCAAGTCTAAAATTCCTCTAACTGAATCTATCTGAAAGTGGAGTTGATAGGACAAGCCCCTAACTAACTCCGACTACTTAGCTACTGCTAAACTGAAATACTGGAATCAAAAGCATATCCTTGATATATGAGGACTCACTACTACATCTTCTACTCTTGGCTAAATCTGGATAAGCACGGTAGGAACCTAAACTTCCGAACCTATGATATGAAAAATCATAGCGCAAGAAACAGGTATGCGATCAGTATGTGGGAATGTACTAGTATGCTAAATGAGGTAAGATTGAATGGAAGGATTCATATGCATGAACAATAACTGACTAAATGATATAGAGTAACTGAATATAAGAGTACGTGTATATTATAACTGAGCTTTTCTAAACCTAAGTACTGAGTTCTGATAACTGTATAACTGATATCTCAAATTACTAATAACTGAATTACTGATACTGATTGACTATGTCTGACAGTCCTGATCCTGTAGAACTGAACAGAGTTCTATACTGAAGACTGAAACTGAAACTGTGGGAGGTAATCATCTAACTGACATGCCCTAAATAAGAGAAGATATCTAAGCTGGGGTCCAATCTGTAACCCCAATTTAAAGGGTTTCAGTACCATGACACGGGTAAAGACAACTATTATGGATTCAGTCCTAACTAACGGGTGAGCCCTGAGATAAGTCCTAATCTAGAGGGTGATCCCTAAGTATGTCAGTTCAATCTAACGGGCGGCATCTCATAACCTACGCTGGCTACGTAGTTCTGGAGCTTATGGATTGCTTCTAGGGACCCAGTGCTAACTAACGTATGTGCCCCCATACCTAGGCTCGCTCGTTGCTGAATCCTACTCCCAACCGAAAGACACTAAACTGAGTATACTGAACTGGACTGGACCGATACTAAGATTACTGAGTTTTCCTAAGTTCTATAACTGACTGAATTCTACTGAGTTCTGTAATGGACTGGGAGTACTACTAATCGTGACATGACTAATACTATTCTTTAATTGACACTGGCTCTAAGTAAACAGCTAAATTAGTGGGTATTAAATTCCCCAGGAATCGATAGCATGAAAAGTAAAGCAAAGCATAATCTTGAATAACATAACAATGTTCACTTGGTTATAATTCATGTATAGAGACATTTCATCAAATACTTGTAATGCATTAACTTGTACATGGATGAGGATTACATGTTAGCATGATATAATGGCATTATTTCATTCTCATAGACAATACATAGGAAGCATACTTGGTTCATTAAATCATAAACACTTGGGGTTAACATGGATACGACAATCAACTTGCAAATTCATGGATTATAACATGGGGATTACTAAATTCAACATATATACTATACAACTTCAGGGAATCTACCATTAATCATGGATTGAAACTCAATAAATGTCAAAACATGAACACAATCCAATTTCATACATGTAAATCATGAATCATAATTCTTGAAGTTTTCAAAATGGATTTTTTCACTATGTGGGTGGAAGGGACCCATAGATGAACATCTAACATACCTTTATTTAAGAGTTTCTTAGAGTTCTTGGAGAAACTCTTGGGATTGACCTTGATTCTTGAGAGAGAAATACCTTTTGATTTTGGGGCAAAATTGAATAAGGAAGGCTTTTACATATTTTTAGGGCTTAAATCCCACATCTGGGCGGAATAAAATCATGGGAAAGGCTATTTTAACCATGGGCGCAACCTTAATTTTTTGTGAAATTTTTTCGATATGGACCCCTGGCATGATGTGCCACTATCGCGCTAGGCCACTGGAAAATGATGACTGGGAAATTGTATGGTCGCGCAACATGGTACAATCGTGTTGCCACTTTGGACGTGACCTGCAAGCTCATCACGACGCAGTGGTATCGCGTCGGAACACTTGAAAAGAAAAATTCTAAAATTGAGCCTTGGAGCAAAGCGCTAATATCGTGAAGGCTCACTGGTTTTTAACAATTGTCATTTTGGCTAGCTCCGGAATGCACTGATGGCTCAGGTGGTACACTATCCATCTAAAATGGCTCTTACTCTTCGCATGGGTATCATATTTGGGAGAATTTGGTATCGATGGAAAGCTTATGCAATTTTCCATGCAACAAATGTCAAAATATTGAAGATTCTACGTGTATAAAAGAGTATTCATATTTTAAAGCAAGTCTTTGACATTTTTGGGATGAATTTAAGCTAGGTAAAAGTATGGGGTGTTACAACATCTCCCCATTGGGAACATTCATCCTCGAATAAGTCTGATTAAGCTGAGGACTGCTGATAGACTGAGTTTATATGCTGGACATACATATCCGATGCATGGAATACAAAACTAAACTGATTAATGAATCGTGACTGAATATGCAGCGATAACTAATACTAAGATTATGGTTGTAACTGAACATAGAACTGAGTATATCTAAGGAAGACTGCTACCTTAAGCTGAGAACACTGATAAGCCTAAGATCATTTACTAAACATGTATGAACGGGAACATGAGAACATGAATGTGTCTAAAACATAATACACGAACTGAATATCGTGAACTGAATAAGCCCTTGAGTACATAGCTTACGGTTGAGATTGGAACTAGAGGGTCAACTGTGAGTACCCACTACCTCAAATTGAATTTGTTACGTCAAGAGAAACTGAAAGGTTTAGGACATGAAAGTTCGGTGATTATAATGCATCCCCACCTTGGGACACTATGTCCCTCGAAGAATGTTGACTCGACTGAGGTACTGAGGAAAATCATGAGACGATGCACGGGGCATATACAAACTAATTCGTGACTGAACTTTATGCACTATAACTACAAATTTTCAGGCTTAGATATATTTCTCGAATACTCTCTCAACAATACACCCCCACCTCGGTACGGCACTTCGCTTGCGACTACTGAAAATATTTATATGAGCGTTGAGCACGATTGCTTAAACATACTAACTTATATGATTAACTTAATGGCTAATAGCAGAATACTGGGCGTATGAGACTGAACTGTACTTGTTCTAAATAACTGGACTGAAACTATAGAATATTATGAATATGATGAAGAGACGGACTGAGTAACATAGAATAACTGAGCATAGATTTGTGAGAACAATATTATTTAAAAATGCAAAACCAAGTGTATAACATAATTCTAAAATAGTCTGTAAATAAAGGTACTGATCTGATTACTAGGCTAAGATTGTGACTGAGACTGTACTGGAACTGAGTACTAAGTGAACTGGACTTCTTATACGAGGAACTATAAGCATGTATGGCTTTCGATAATGTGCATGAATATGATCTGTGATTATAGAACTGACATGTAAGGCAAGAGTTTTGACATTACTGACATACAACAACAATAACAATAGACCTAGTGTATTCCTACAAAGTGAGTTCTGGGGAGGGTAAAATGTATGCAGTCCATACTGCTACCTCCAAGGAAGTAGATAGGCTATTTCCAATCGACCCCCGACTCAAGATAAAGAATAGTAACACAAAGTTGTAATGAAACATGAAACAGGATGGATAGCACAACAGAAATAAGAGATAAGAAATAATAAAAATAAATATCGGAGAAATAGGAAATAAGAGAAATACGAAATATGAAATAAGAAAATGGATACCCATGTAGTAGTAACATCCACTCACAGACCTAACACACCCACCACACCCCAACTCTCATAATACCTAGCCATAATCCATACACTCATACTAGCCTTCTACCTTAATCCGCAACCACCATACCTTTCTATCTAGGGTTATGTCCTCAGTAAACTAAAGCAGCTCCATGTCATGCCTAATCACCTTCCTCCAGTATTTCTTTGGCCTACCTCTACTCCTCTTGAAGCCATCCAAAGCTATCCTTTCACGACTCCGAACTAGGGCATCCGTGCCCCTCCTCATCGCATGCCCAAAGCATCTCAACCTTCCTTATTGTATCTTGTCCTCCTCTGAAGCCCCTCCCACTTTCTCCTGGATAATCTCATTCCTAACTTTATACCCTCGAGTAAGTCCACACATCCAATGAAACATCTCATTTCCGCCACCTTCAATCTTTGAATATGGGAGTTCTTGACTGGCCAACACTCCACTCTATGCAGTATGGCCAGATGGACTACCACTCTATAGAATTTGCCTTTAAGATTAAGGGGCACCTTCTTATCACACAACACTCCTGAGGTGAGCCTCCACTTCATCCAACCTGATTCAATACGTTTAGAGACATTCTCATCAATCTCGCCATTTCCCTAAATCATAAACCCAAGATACTTAAAACTATCCTTCTTACAAACATCCTGAGAATCCAACCTCACCACAACACCGTCCTCCTGACTCGAGTCACTAAACTTTCATTCCAAATACTTCGTCTTGGACCTACTCAACCTGAACCCCTTAGATTTAAGGGTTTGCCTCTAAACCTCCAATTTCTTATTCACACCCCAGAGGTCTCATCAATGAGTACTACATCATCTGAAAATAACATACACCATGTCACCTCACCTTGAATACTCCGCATTAACATATCCATCACCAACACAAATAAGAATGGGCTAAGAGTCGATCCCGGATGCAAACCTGTCTCAACCAGAAAATGCACTGAGTCTCCTCTCGCCGTCCTCACTTGTGTCGTTCCTCCATCGTACATGTCCTTAATAGCTCTGATGTATGCCACCGAAACTTCTCTTACCTCTAAGAATCTCCAAAGAACCTCCCTAGGGACTTTGTCATACGCCTTCTCCAGATCGATGAACCCCATGTGCAAATCCCTCTTCCTTTCCCTATACTGCTCCAACAATCTTCTCACCAGGTGGTTTGCCTCTGTCATCGAGCGTCCAGACATAAAACCAAACTAATTCTCCAAAATAGACACGACCCTCCTCAATATCCGCTCGACCACCCTCTCCCAAATCTTTATAGTGTGACTTAACATCATAATACCCCTATAGTTGTTACAACTCTGCACGTCACCCTTGTTTTAATATAACAGAATCATCGTACTCCATCTCTAAGACTCAGGCATTCCTGCAGTCTTGAAAATGGAATAAAACAAATCAGTCAACTACCTTAAGCCTACCCCACCAGCATACTTCCAAAAGTCCACCAAAATCTTGTCAGGCCCCATCGCCCTACCTCTCCGCATCCTACAAATTGCCTCTCTGGCCTTCTCAACCTTAAAACATCAACAATAACTGAAATTATGGATCTCCTCCGAGCGCTCCAACTCCTCCAACACAATGCCTCTGTCTCCGACCTTATTTAAAAGTCTATGAAAATACTTCTGCCATCTCTTATTAATGTGCACATCCTCCACCAAAACTCTATCGTCTTCCCCCTTAATTCACTTTACTTGATTGAGGCCATGACCATTTATCTCCCTAGACTTAGCAAGACTATACAACCTTTTCTCTCCATCTTTCTCCTCTAACCCTGCACACAAGCTCTCAAACATTGTTGTCTTAGAAACCATAACTGCTAACTTAGCCTCTTTCCTTACAACTTTGTAGACCTCCCTATTCACCAGCTTCTCATTTTCATCTTTACTCCCAAACAACTTAACATATGCCCCCTTCTTACTCTTCACTTTCTTCTTAACTTCTTCATTCCATTACCAGTCCCCCTTATGTCATCCTGCCCGACCCCTTGAAACACCCAACACCTCTCTAGCCATCTCCCTGATGAAGTTGGCCGCCTTATCCCACATAATATCCATGTCCCCCCTACACTCCCTCACCTCCATGTCTGCCACCTTCTCTCCTATCTTTAATGCACTAACTAGAGTTAAGCCACCCCACTTAATTCTAGGTTGACCCTCTCCAGCCCTACTCTTCTTGCTTTTCTTGATAAACAAGTCCATCACTAGAAGCGTGTGCTGGGTCGAAAGATGCTCACTCAGAATGACTTTACAATCCTTACACAAAACCCTATTCCCCTTTCTAAGCTGCAAAAAGTCAATATGAGTCTTTGTTGATGCACTTCAGAAGGTAATCAGGTGATCCTCCTTCTTCAGAAAGATCGAATTCACAACCACCAACCCAAAGGCCTTCAAAAAATCCAATAGAGCAACCCCCTCACCATTTTTGTTGCCGAAACCAAACCCTCCATGCATATCATCATAACCTCCAGGTAAAACCCCAATGTGCCCATTGAATTCCCCTGCTATAACACATTTCTTCGATCTAGGCACGTTTCTCACCACCTCATCCTAAGACTCCCAAGAACTCGCTTTCACCTCCTCATCCAAGCCCACCTGCGGCGGCATATAAACACTACACACATGTAGCATAGACCCCGCAATGACCAAATTAATCATCATCAGCTTATCACTGACCCTCTTAACCTCCACCACCTGTCCTCTTAGCTTTTCATCCACTAAGATGCCCACTCCATTACGATACCTCTCACTTCCTGAGTACCACAACTTGTACCCATCCACATCCCTAGCCTTAGAACCTACCAACTTAGTCTCCTGAATACATGCAATATTAATCCTCCTCTTCTTTTAAATTTTCGCCAACTCTATGGACTTACCCTGAAGGGTCCCTATGTTCCAAGACCCTACCATCAACATATATCCTCTCGCCTCTCGCCTACCTTTTCCACCCCTCATCGGACCAGCCTAAACACCCAGCCTAGACCCTACACTCACCCTTGCCCTTTCTTCTGCCCCCTTCCAAAATTGATCCAAACTCCAACCCTCTCAGACATGACCCTACTCCATCATCAACCCCTACTATCACTACCCAATAATCATAATAAAGACCTACACAGACCAGCAGGCAGACTGAAAAACAAAGAAAGCAACAGTATGAAAATAGTAGGAGAAAATAATAGATATGTACAAGAATATACTATCTGACCTAATCAGCTAAAACCAAACAACACAAGCCACCAATAAGAGATCCAGGCACAACTATAGTCACAAGAAACCAACAGCAGAAAAATAGAAAAACAATAAAAAAACAAAAAGAAAAAATAATAAAAACAAAATAATATAAGGAAACTAAATTGTGATGTGTAACTAAAGAATAAGGTTCAGATGTCACCAGAGTATTGCATTTGCTGGTTACGGCAATGTTGATGTCGAAAATGGGTTGTTGGAATAGAGTTTCTTGAAAGAGGCCGACAAGCGTCGCCAAAAATATCATCGGAGTGTGTTCTTGTTGTTGCCTGAATCTGGTCACCAATCATTGCCGGACTAACTATTTTAAACAGATCTGATCGGTGTTGCACCCTACACCATCACCGAAGTTGAGCCGGCATAAAACCTAGATCCGCTAGTGATAGCAGTGACTATTGGAAAATGGAAACTCAGGGTAGAGAGAAAGTTGGGGAGAGAGAAAAACTTGGGGGAGAGAAAGGAAGAAAGAATTACCCCTTACCTACGCCAGCGCGTCAGCTCCATCACCGACGTCAGAGTCGGAGTCGCTGGTCTGTCAAAAGTGACCATTTGTAAAGAAACGTTAGAGTTAGCGAAGAGAGAGAAAAGTATAATTTACAATGATCCTTTTATCTGACATTACTGACATCACTACTAAAATCTGAAAGCCTGACTTGGATACTTGTTCTACCATCTCCCCATTAGCTTAAGGCGATTATCCAAAATCTACGAATTACTAACAAAATCTAAACAAAACTTTCACAACCTTACTTCTTGAGTCTGAGGTAGACATAGAGAAGGGCTTTGCTAATATTTCGGGTTTGACACTTAAGTTTACGGCCATTTAGGGGTTACAGAGAAAGTAAAACCTTAACATCTAACAAGGAATAAACATGAAGATGGAAAACTTATAACGTACCCATAACTGTATCAGAAGAACTTTCCTTATTATGGTGAGACTAGAGTACATAAAATCTATTTTGGCATTGACCACTAGTGGTACTAGAAGTGGTGCCCTGCTGACGCAAATCTTTTCCCCTTTAAGCCATTACTCTATACTCCCGCATCCTGTGGCCTGGCATACCACATCTAAAATAATTTTTATTGCCAGCTCTACACACACCTAGGTGATTTTTACCACACTCTTCACAAAGCGGATAGGTACGACCACTGCTCATACTACCCTAGCGTTTGGAGCCTAGCGCCCCATCATGACTGTCATTTTTGAACTTAGGGACTGGAGCACTGGATAAGGACGGAGCTGGAACTAAAGAATTTGGATGAAACTGGGAACGGTTACCGCCCTCTAACTTAGGCTGACTGAAATTAAAGCTACCTGTTCTATCCCCCTTATTCTCTCTCTCCTTTTTCTTAAGCTTCTGCTCTTCAATCTGTTGAGCATGGACCATAATATTAGATATGTCCATATCTTTAATCAACATTGTTGTTCTGCACTCCTTAACCATACTATCTGACACCTCAGATACAAACTTTCTCATTCTATACCTATTGTCTCCTACTACATGGGGAGCATACCTGGCTAATTGAGTAAACTTGAGGGAATACTCTTTTACGCTCATACTACTTTGTCTGAGATTGATGAACTCTAACACTTTGTATTCTCTTATCTCTAAGGGAAAGAATCTGTCTAGGAAGGCAATAGCAAACTTTTTCCACTCTAAGGTCTCTACATCTATACCCTGTCTACCTTCCACTGCTTAAATCACGTATGGACTACATCTTGTAGCTGATAGGTAGCTAACTCAGCACTCTCACTGGAAATCACTCCCATGATATTTGTGACTTTCTAAAACTGATCGGTAAACTCCTATGGATCCTCTTCTGACTTAGATCCCATAAAGAAAGGAGGATCCATCCTAGTGAAGTCCTAAATTCTGGTTGTAGCCGTATTGTCCACTGGGTTAGCCAGAACAATAGCTGGATGTTCATTTTGAGCTACGACTAATTAGCTAGAGTAGTGAATACAGCTCTGAATTCTTTGTAAGAGACATGTTCGTCCAGGGGATCGGCTTGAACAGGCTGAGAAGATGACTGGTTTCTGGTTCTTCTTTTGTTATTTCTTTTGGAAGGGATGTTCTATAATTGAAATAAAGAAATAGATTAGACTGAGAAATTAACTTGCGCTCATGCTTACTCGCACTACATGAATACTGAAAGAAGGGAAATATTTCCTAAAACATCTCATAGCCTCTTGTCCATAAGTGTGGCACGCTACACACCCATGCACAAGACTCTATGCAATGTGGCTTTTAAACTCCCTAGGACTCTATTGAACCTGGCTCTGATACCAAGTTTGTAATGACCCGGGACTATCCCCTAGTCGTGACACGGTGCTTACGATCCCGTAAGACGATAAGCTAACCCGTGAATGATATCTAAAGTGAGCACTGAATAATAATACAATAATTAATTTAGAAAATAGGCTGAAATGCCATAAGGTTCAAAACATCTGAAATACTGATAAAATATAACATCTACAAAACTGAATACTATCTAAAAATCTAGTTTGAAAAGCCTCTAAGTGAATATGTCTGAAAGTGGAGTTGATAGGACAAGCCCCCAACTAACTCCGAATACTGAGCTACTGCAAAACTGAAATACTAAAATAAAAAAACATATCCATTATAGATGAGGACTCACTACTAAATCTGCTACTACTGGCTGAATCTGGCTAAGCGCAGTCAGGAACCTGAGCGTTCGAACCTATGATATGAAACATCATAGCGCAAGAAATGGGTATGCAATCAGTATGTGGGAATGTACGGGTATGCTAAATAAGGTAAGACTGAATATGAGGGTTCATATGCATGAACAATAACTGACTAAATGATATAGAGTAACTGAATATAAGAGTTCGTGTATACTATAACTAAGATTTTCTGAAGTTAAGTACTGAGTTCTGATAACAGTATACCTGATATCTAAAATTACTGATAACTGAATTACTGATATTGATTGACTGTGTCTGACAGTCCTGATCTTGTAGAACTAAACTGAGTTCTAGACTGATGACTAAAGCAAAAACTGTGGGAGGTAATCATCTAACCGACTGCTCCAAATAATATAAGATATCTAAGCTAGGGTCCAATCTATAATCCTAATTAAAAGGGTGTCAGTACCATGCCATGGGTAAAGACAACTATTGTGGAGTCATTCCTAACTAACGGGTGATCCCTGAGATCAGTCCTAATCTAGCGGGTAATCCCTGAGTATGTCAGTTCTATCTAACGGGTGACATCTCATAACCTACGCTTGCTACGTAGTTCTGGAGATTAGGGATTGATTCTAGGGACCCAGTTCTAGCTAACGGGTGTGCCCCAATCCCTAGGCTCGCTCGATACTGAATCCTACTCCCCACTAAAAGACACTGAGTTGAGTATACTGAACTGGACAGGACTGATACTAAGATTACTATGTTTTCTTAAGTTCTATAACTGACTGAGTTCTACTGAGTTCTGTAATAGACTGAGAGAACTACTGATCATGACATAACTGAGGTAGACGCGGAGGAGGGCTCTGCTAATATTTTAGGTCTGACACCAAAGTTGATGGCCATTTAGGAGTTAGGGAGTTAGTAAAGCCTCAAAATCTAACAAGGCATAAACATGAAGACGAAAGACTTATAATGTACCCGTAACTGTATCAGGAGAACTTCTCTAATCATGGCGATACTAGAGTGCCTAAAATCTATTCTGGCTTTGACCATTAGTGGGACTAGAAGTGGTGCCCTGCTGACGTAAATATTTTCCCCTCTGAGCCATTACTCTATTCTCCCACATCCTATAGCCTGGCTTAATATATCCAAAATAGACTTTGCTTCCTACTCTACACATACCTAGGTGATTTTACCATACTCTTCGCAAAATGGATAGCTACGACCACTGCTCACACTACCCTAGGTTTTGGATCCTAGCGCCCCATCATGACTATCATTTTTGAACTTAGGTACTAGAGCACTAGCTGATGACGGAGTTTGAAATAAAGACTTTGGATGAACTGGGAATGGTTATCGCCCTCTAACCTAGGTTGACTGAAATTAAAGCTACCTATTCTAGCCCTCTTATTCTCTCTCTTCTTTTTCATAAGCTTTTGCTCCTCAATCTGTTGAGCATGGACCATAAGCCTAGATATGTCCATCTTTTTAATCAACATTGTTGTTCTGCACTCCTAAACCATACTATCTGACACCCCAGATACAAACTTGCTCATTCTGGACCTATTCTCTGCTACTACATGGGGAGCATACCTGGCTAACTGAGTAAACTTGAGGGAATACTCTTTTACGCTCATACTACCTTGTTTGAGATTAATGAACTCTAACACTTTGGCTTTTCTCAGCTCTAAGAGAAAGAATCTGTCTAGAAAGGCAGTAGTAAACTCTTTCCACTCTGTGGGCTCTGTATCTATACCCTGTCTACCTTCTACTACTTAAACTACGTATGGGATACATCTTGTAGCTGATAGGTGGCTAACTCAGCAGTCTCACTAGAAGTCACTCCCATGATATTTGTGACTTTTTGAACCTGATTGAGGAACTTCTGTGGATCCTATTCTGACTTTGATCCTGTAAAGAAAGGAGGATTCATCCAAGTGAAGTCCCGAATTTTGGTTGAAGTCGTATTGTCCAATGGGTTGGCCAGAACAAAAGTTGGATGTTCATTCTAAGCTACGACTAAATTGTCTAAAGTAGTGAATGCAGCTCTGAATTCTACGTAAGAGACATGTTCGTCCAGGGGATCTGCCTGAATGGGCTGAGGGGCTGATTGATTTCCAGTTCTTCTTTTGTTAGTCCTTTTGGGAGGCATATTCTATAAATGAAAGGATGAGACAAATTAGACTAAGAGATTAACTTGACCTCATGCTCACTTACATGACATGAATACTGAAAGAAGAGAAACTTTTCCTAAAACATCTCATAGCTTTCTGTCCATAAGTTTGGCAGGCTACACACCCATGCACAAGACTCTACGCGATGCAGCTTTCAGACTCCCTAGGACTTTATTGAACCTGGCTCTGATACTAGGTTTTTAATGACCCGAGACTACCCCCTAGTCGTCACATGATTCTTACAACCCTGAAGGACCATAAGCTAACCCATGAATGATATTTATTGTGTACACTAAATAATAATACTGTAATTAATATGGAAAATGGGCTGAAATGCCAGAAGATTCAAAATATCTAAAATACTGATAAAATATAACATCTGTAAAATTGAATACTGCCTGAAAATCTAGTCTAAAAAGCCTCTAACTGAATCTGTCTAAAAGTGAAGTTGATAGGACAAGCCCCCAACTTACTCCGACTACTGTGCTACTACTAAACTAAAATACTGAAATAAAAAGCATATCCTCAATAGATGAGGACTCACTAGCTAGCTGATTATCAAAAATTTAACACAAGTCTTACGGCCAGATAACAATTTGAACCTTCCCAATTCCAATTCCATTTCTTATGTCATTTCAAATGGAGTTAAGTGACATCCATTTTGTCTCATTAAGATACCAATTAGAATTAGGAGATACCAATTGAACTCAACCCATACAAATAATCATAAAACCACATGAGAGGAGAGAAAAAAGTGAAATGATTTCCTAGAATTCCTCATAGTTTCTCAAAAATTAGATGAGGACATCAACACATCAATTTGTAGGACTCTATTTTATATTTGTTCTCATAATGGGAGACCGCTAACCTAGGTTCTGATATCAACTATCACAACTCAAATAATCGAATCGTGCGGGCACCTACTCTAATCTACCTAAATAGAAGAATCCTTGCCCTCCTAATTCTGAAAACATGTGGAAGTCATAAAGAAAACCAATAAAACTTTTAATCTTCACAAAGCTGGTTATAATTTTCCAAATACAAAAGGAAATACTTTAGCCTAAGGATTTAGTCTAAATAGGTACAAAAGCTACTATAAATAAATTTAGAAAATATAAACGACTCAATTTGCATCGTAAGAGATAATTATAAAAGCTATTGGAGATATCTACTACATTAAGGGTGAAAGATCTACCAATCCTACAACCAGACTATACTGTAGAAAAGGCTATATCAAGATTAATATCATTATAAATGACATGTACTATAAGCATCATCCTTTGATATGAATTAAATCACATAAACACCACATAAATAGTCAAAAGAAAAACATGTACCTTAAAAGTCTTATTAGTCAAAACCTTTTTTCGCTAAATTATTTGCCTCCCTTATTCTTTGCCACACTCGTTAATCCTGTCATAGCCCAAAATGAGGGTACGATGGCACTTGTCGCGGCATACCTTGACAAGTAAGCCTATCACCCAAACTAATACAAAAAGAGAAAAAGATAGAAATATCCCAATTTAAGGATTCTAGAATAAAATCAAATCATACAAGTAATCATAACAATGCAAAAAAGACTATCTAAAATACCGATCATGCCCAAAACCAAGTGTCAATAGTGTAAGAACTACTAATACAATTCAGGAGTCAAATACATCAGAAAAATAATCACAAAGGAATAATATCTATCTCTGAATACTAATAAAGACATAACTACTATAGAAAGATAGAGGTGAACTCCGGATGCATGAATGTCCAACTGCTACCTTGGAAGCTCCAACAATCGCTCGAGTCAAGCAAGCTAAGGTGCACTCGAGCTAGGAACTGCACCAAAAGGGTGCATTAGGCATGTGTATGGTCCACCTGTTCTCAATAGGTATCATAGGCAAACCAAGCAAAGCAGTAAATAAGGAAAACAAAATATACACTAAGGGCATGTCACCTACAATAAAAAAATATCCCAAAACGCCCACAACGCTTGCACTAATAATTCTAATATATCAGATATATTGCAATATCACAACCATATAGAACACAAGTATGCATCATATCATATATAAGTAGAACTAGGGGTAACATGCATATACAAGATCATTAAATACAAGTAAAAGAAGATAAGACAATTACATAAATGGCAAGTCAATATAGAAATACAACACAATAAAGTAAGTGCAATGTATATGATTATGATGATGCACAAGGTCATCGCACAACCTTCGGGATCATCGCACAATCTCCATATACAACTACGAAGGCAAGCCTTCCAATGCAGGACCCATGGGGGGTTCATCAACCCATATACAATCCATATATCTCACATATCTTTTTTGGCAAATCTATCGGAAAAAGTTTTATAAGGTGTTACAATATCTCCTCCCCAGCACATCCCTCAAAGAGGGTTTTAAAAAGGTGTTGCTAGTGTTACTCAGGTGTTTCCCTGGTGGCACCAATGTTTTATGAATGAGTATGATATGAGATGTAATGCTCACAACCAATCATAATGAGTATTTACACAAAAACCACATGATATATGTCCACAACCAGCCAAAATGAAACATTTTTACAACCAACCACAATGATATATTTTCACAAACATATGAGCCAATATCCACTCATTATTTTTGTTTCATCCATGAATTTCCACTTGTCCCATAGACCAACAAGTATGAATGTATCACAATACACTAATGATTCCACATTAGATATTTCAACAACACAATATAATTATTCACATTTATTCAAGGATATCAACATCTCATAGGGAGAAAAACAATCACACACATTACATAATATCTTAATTTTGACAATTACATTACATATAGGCCCTGTACAGGCAAAACTGTAATACCCTATATTTCTTTGGCTTAAGATTAACTCTTAATTCATGAGTTATCCAATATAAAAAATTTTAAATTCTCATTAATTTTCAATTTAGATCCTTTCATTATGTTGAAAATTGAATCAGCTTTCCAATGATATAAAATTCACCTAAATCCGATAACTGGGTAAGAAGTTATGGCTATTTTAAGTTTCAGTCGTTAAACACCGTAATTCAGCCCAGTAGCGCATTGCGGAGTAAGACAAAATGGAAATTGTCAGTTTTTAGTGAGGTATCATGATACCAGCGTGTCAAACCAAAGCTCATTTTCATATTTGTCAATTTCTAATGAGCCAACGCGATTGTACCGCATCGCGCCGAGCTTACAGGTCCCATCTAGTATTGAAACAGGATTCCACCACGTCGCGCCACCATCCATATTCCCAGTTGTCATTTTCCAATGGTTTGGCGTGATAACGGTGCGTTGGGCCAGGGACCAAAATTGGGTTTTTCAGTATAAATTTAAGTCATTCTCAGGGGTAAATAGGTATTTTTCCATGGCCCTAATCAGTCTAAACATGAAATTTACCCCCAAATAACCCATTATCTCATCATTTATTCATTTTATTCAAATATTAAGTCATTCTCTCTCAAAAGGGGCTAAACCCTAACTTCAAGAAACAAGAGCAAAAATCAAGAGTTTCTCCAAGAACCTTCAAGAATTAACAAATTAAGGTATGTTAGGTGTTCATCTATGGGTTCCTTTCACCCATAGAGTGCACAAATCAATTTTCAAAATACAAAATTATTGAATTATAAACTTCTATGCTTGAATTGAATTGAATTCATGTTCATGTTATTGTGGGTTTTAGTCCATGATTAAATTACATGCTTTTATAAAATAAATCATTGTATGTGTTGAATTACATGATATTCATGATAAACCCTTCAATTTTCAAGTTTATTGATGTAGCCATGATAACTATATATTTTTATTATTGTATAACCTAAGCATGCTCCCCATGTGTTTGGTAAAATGCCTATGTGAATGAAATAGCGTCATTATAACATGATAGCATGTATTCCCCATTCATGTATAAGTAGATGCATTACAAGTGTATGATTAAATTCCTCTATGAGTGAAATATGGACAAGTATATATTGTTATGATTTTTAAAAATATATTATGCTTTATTTTTCATGCTATCGAGTCCTGGGGGTATTTAATACCCGACAATTTAGTTGTATACCTAGAGCTAGTGTCAGTTACAAAATCTCAGTTATATCACGATCAATAGTACTCTTAGTCAATTATAGAACTCAGTAGAACTTATTCAGTTACCGAACTCAGGAAAACTCAGTAAGCTTAGTATCAGTCCAGTCCAGTTCAGTATACTCAGTTCAGTGTCTTTCAGTTGGGAGTAGGATTAAGCACCGAGTGAACCCAAGGATGGGGGCTCACCTACCAGTAAATGGTGTGATCCTTAGAAGCAATTCTTTCCTTCCAGAACTACGTAGCCAGCATAGGTTGAGATATCAAACCTGCCAGTTGAGGGTTGATGAGGTGTTTTAACTTGCCAGATGAGGGTTCCACCATTCTGATTAGAGTACCTGCTAGATGAGGGTAACTTTTCAGTGTTTTTACCCATGGCATAGTACTGACACCCTTCCAATTGGGGTCACAGGTTGGACCCTAACTCAGTTACCTTATTTGGGGCATGTCAGTTAGATAATTACCTCCCACAGTCTCAGTTTCAGTTTTCATAATAAAACTCAGTTCAATTCATTAGAATTCTATCAGATACAATCAACCAGTATCACTAAATTAGTTATCAGTAACTTCAGATAACAGTTACTCAGTATCAGAATTCAGGACTTAGCTTTAGACAATCTTAGTCACAATATTTATATATAGGCACATTAGTGCATACTCAGTATTTACAGCAGTATCAGTTATTCATGTACTCTCATGTTTAGTTATTCTATATCATACAGGTTGTTATTGTTCATGCATATAAACCCTTGCATTCAGCCTTACCTCATCTAGCATACCAGTATATTCCACGTACTAATGCATACTCTTTCTTTGCTCTATGATGTCTCACATCATAGGTTTGGATGCTCAGGCTCCCGACCACACATAGATAGACTCAGATTCAGCCAACAGAAGTAGATTAGCAGTGAGTCCTTATCATTCAAGGATATTTTTTTATTTTATTATTTCAATAGACTCAGTATTTCAGTATATGGAGTTAGTTGGGGGATTATTCCATCAACTCTACTTTTAGATAGTTTCAGTTAGAGGCTTTTCAAACTATTTTTCAGACAGTGTTTAGTTTTACAGATATTATCACAGACGATATAATTTATTTGTATTTCAGATGTTTTGAACCTTATGGCATTTCAACTTATCATTCCACATTTATTACAGTATCATGTTTCAGTGCTCACAGCAGATATCAGTCATGGGTTAGCTCTTGGTCCTTCGGGGTTGTAAGCACCGTGTAGCATCCGGGGTATAGACTTGGGGTGTTACAAACTAGATATCAAAGCCTAAGGTTCAACAGTGTCCTAGGACGTCTAAAATTCACATCAAGTAGAGTCTTGTGCATGGGTGTGTAGTGCGCCACACTTATGGACTGGAGGCTATGAGATGTTTTAGGAAATAGTTTCCCTTCTTCAGTATTCATGTCGTGTGAGTGAGCATGATCTCAAGTTAAAATCTTAGTCTAATCCATTTTCTTCTTTTTATTTACAAAACTTGCCTCCCAATAAGACTAACAAAAGGAGAACCGGAAATCAGTGAGCACTTTAGCCCATTCTGGCAGATCCCCTGGACGAGCATGTCTCCCATACAAACTTCAGAGCTGCATTCACTACTCTAGCCAACTCTATAGCATCTCAAAATAAACGGCCAGCTATTGTTCCAGTCAATCCAATGGCCAATACCATTATAGCCAGGATTTGGGAATTCACTCGAATGAATCCTCTCCTATTCTCAGGATCTAAGCCAGAAGAGGATCCATAGGAGTTCCTCAATCAGGTCCAGAAAGTCAAGAATATTATGCGAGTGACTTCCAGTGAGAGTGCTGAGTTATCCACTTATCAGCTATAAGATGTGGCTCATAGTGGTTTAAGTAGAAGAAGGTAGACAGGGGAACAAATGCAGAGCTCATAGAATAGGAAGAGTTTGCTACTGCTTTCCTAGAGAGATTCTTTCCCTTAGAGCTGAGATAAGCCAAGGTGTTAGAGTTTATCAACCTCAGGCAAGGTAGTATGAGCGTGACAGAATATTCCCTCAAGTTTACTCAGTTATCCAGGTATGCTCCCTATGTAGTAGTAGATAGTAGGTCCAAAATAAGCAAGTTTGTATCTAGGGTGTCAGATAGTATAGTTAAGGAGTGCAGAACAGTGGTGTTGATTAAGTAAATGGACATATCTAGGTTCATGGTCCATGCTCGGCAGATAGAAGAGGCTAACATCAAAATAAAGAGGCAGAATAAGAGATCTAGAACAGGTATCTTCAATTTTAATCAGCCTAAGTCAGAGAGCGGTAACCATTCTAAATTTTGCCTAAAATCTTCAATTCCAGCTCCATCCTCAGCCAGTGCTATAGTACCTTGGTTTATAAATAGTAACAGCGATAGGGCTCCAGGCTCTAAATCTCAGGGTAATATCAGCAGTGCTTGAAAAAATCCTCTTCGTCAGACAAGTGGCAGAAACCACAAGGGTATATGCAGAGATGGCAATGATGTTTGTTTCGAGTGTGGCAAGCCAGGCCACAGAGTTAGAAATTATCCTCAATCAGGTTCTTAGGGTCAGCATACTCATTTTGCAGCTCTATCAGGTCACCCAAATCAGCAGGGTGCTACTTCCAGTGCCACCAGTGGGCAACGCCCAAAAAGGCTTTATACGCTTTAGTCCAAAAAATATCGGGAAAATTCTCCTAATGTGGTCACTGGTATGTTATAGATCTTCTATTTACATGTTTATGCCTTGCTAGATCCAGGAGATTCTTTATCTTTTATAACTCCTTATATAGCTATTAACTTCGGAATCAGTCCAAAAATCCTAGCAGAGCCTTTCTCAGTTTCTACCCAGTGGGTAAATCAATCATAGCTCTTGGGTATACAGGAACTGTCCAGTTATGATATCTCAGAAATTTACTTCAGCAGACCTTGTAGAGCTAGATATAGCAGATTTTGATGTCATTCTCGGCATAGATTAGCTCCATTCATGCTATGCCTCAATTAATTATAGAAATAGAATAGTTCATTTTCAGTTTCCAAATGAATCAGTCTTGAATGAAGGGGTAGTACTACAATGCTTAAGGATCAGTTGATTTCATACCTTATAGCGACAAAAATGATATCCAAGGGATGTGTCTATCATCTTGTCGGGTGAAGGACTCTAGTTCAGAAACTCCCAGTCTTGAGTCAGTTCCAGTAGTAAATTAATTCTCAGCTATGTTTCCCAAAGATCTTCCTGGAGTTTCTCCCATTAGGGAAATAGACTTTGAAATAGACCTTCTTCCAGACACTCAACCTATATCTATTTTTCCATACAGAATGGCACTATCAGAACTCAAAGAGTTAGAAGAACAGTTAAAGGATCTCCTAGATAAGGGATTCATTAGACTAAATATTTCTTCGTGGAGCGCACCAGTCTTATTCATACGTAAGAAATATAGTTCTCTTAGAATATGTATAGACTACCGTCAATTGAACAAAGTCACAGTCAAGAACAGCTATTAACTTCCCAGAATCAATGACTTGTTTGACCAACTTTTGGGTGCTAGTTACTTTTCTAAGATAGACCTCAGATCAGGCTATCATCAGCTCAGAGTCAGAGAATGTGACATTCCAAAAACAACTTTCAGAACTTGGCATGGTCACTTCAAGTTTCTAGTCATGTCTTTTGGTCTTACTAATGCCCCACCAGCTTTCATGGACTTAATGAACCACGTGTTCAAGCAGTACTTAGACCTATTCGTTATAGTTTTCATCGATAACATTCTTGTCTATTCCCGTAGCGAGAATGATCATGCAAATTACCTCAAAATCATACTTCAGACACTTAGAACTCATCATTTATTTGCCAAATTCAGTAAGTGGGAATTTTGGCTAAGGTCAGTAGCATTCTTTGGTCATATTATCTCTGGCGATGGCATTAGATTTGATCCTCAAAAGATTGAAGTGGTGAGAAACTGGCCTAGACCCATCTCTCCATCAAATATCTGAAGTTTCTTGGGTTAAGCTGGATATTACCATTATTTGTTAAAGGATTTTCGTCTATTGGATCCCCCATATCCAGATTGACTCAAAAGAAAGTCCAGTTTCAGTGGTCAAATTCCTGCGAGAAGAGTTTTCAGGAGTTGAAGACTCGACTCACCTCAGCCTCAGTTTTAACTCTACCAGATGGTTCAAATGGGTTTGTTGTGTACTGTGATGCATCCACAGTAGGTTTGGGTTGAGTCCTCATGCAGAGAGGTAAGGAAATAGCCTATGCCTCTAGATAACTTAAGCCCCATGAGAAGAATTATCCGACTCATGATCTTGAATTAGCAGTTGTAGTGTCTGCCTTAAAGATTTGGAGGCATTACTTGTATGGGGTGAATATTGATGTGTTCACTGATCACAAAAGCCCTCAGTATGTATTCTCTCAGAAAGATTTGAATTTTCATTAGAGAAGGTGGTTAGAATTATTAAAATATTATGATATGATTGTTCTGTATCATTCGGTAAAGCCAATGTAGTGGTTGATACTCTCAGTAGACTGTCTATGGGTAGTGTTGCTTATGTTGAGGACAGTAAGAAGAAGTTAGTTTAGAAAGTTCATCAGCTTACTCAACTAGGTGTCTGCTTAGTCGATTCAGCAGAAGGTAGTGTGTGGGTTCAGAATAGTTCAGAATCCTCTCTAGTTTCTGAAGTGAAGGAAAAGCATGTTAGAGATCCCAGTCTTGTTAAGTTGAAAGAGTCAATCAGAGATCAGAAAATAGAGGTTTTCTCCCAAGGAGGAGATGGTATGTTGCGTTTCCAGGGTTATTTATGTATGCCAGGTGTAGATGACTTGAGGCAACAAATTCTTGTAGAAGCGTATGTTACGCGTTACTCGATTCATCCAAGGTCCACTAAGATGTACCGTGATTTGTGGGAGATTTATTGGTAGAGTGGGATGAAGAGGGATATTACAGAATTTGTAGCTAAATTCTCTACATGTCAGTAAGTTAAGATTGAGCATACAGAAGCCTAGTGGGTCCATGCAGGAGTTCTGTATTCCTATATGGAAATGGGAAGAAGTGAACATGGAATTTATAATGGGTTTGCCTCGTACTCATTGTCATCATGAGTCCATTTGGGTTATTATAGACAGGATGACCAAATCAACTCATTTCTTGCCAGTTCATACTTCCTATTCAGACAAGGACTATGCCAAACTCTATATCAGAGATTTGGTTAGGTTACACGGAGTTCTAGTATCCATTATCTCAGATAGAGGTAACCAGTTTACCTCTCATTTCTGGAAAGCATCCAAAAAAGGTCTTGGTACCCAAGTTCATCTCAGTACAGCCTTCCACCCTCAGACAGATGGTCAAGCAGAAAGGACCATTCAGACTTTAGAAGATATGCTAAGAGTATGCGTGGTCGATTTTAAGGGTAGTTGGGATGACCACTTGCCTTTGGTTGAGTTAGCATACAATAACAGCTATCATTCCAGTATTTAGATGGATTCGTTTAAAGATCTCTATTGTAGGAGATGCAAATCTTTGATTGGTTGGTTCGGGGTAGGTGAGGCCACAGTAGTAGGGCCCGACCTAGTGTTCGATGCCTTAGAGAAGGTTCAGTTAATCAGAAAAAGACTTCGGGTTGCCCAGAGCCGAAAGAAATTATATGCAAATATAAGAAGAAAGGATCCTAAGTTTGGGATCGGTGATTTTGTGTTCCTGAAAGTCTCTCCCATGAAAGGAGTAAAGAGTTTTTGCAAGAAGGGAAAGCTCAGTCCTCGATATGTTGGTCCTTACAAAATTCTCAGCCATTTTGGAAAATTAGCTTATGAGCTTGAGTTGCCATCAGATCTAGAATCAGTGCATCCAGTATTCCACGACTCCTTGCTAAAGAAATGCATTGGTGACCCAGCAGTCATAGTCCCTTTAGAGGACGTAAATATTCAAAATGATCTCTCTTTCTAAGAGGTTCCTGTCTAGATCCTCGATTATCAGATTCGCAGACTGAGGAACAAAGAAGTTCCCTTAGTCAAAGTCTTTTGGTGGAATCAGTCTGTAGAGGGAGATACTTAGGAAGAAAAAGCAGATATGCGGACCAACTATCCTCACCTCTTCTCTGCAACCTCAGATCCATCCTAAGGTAATAGTCTTTCTTAGCCTTACTCAGTTCCATATCCAGCTATAATTATAACTTGGTATCCATTACTGTTGCATATTCAGTCATACATTCATGAACCAGTTCAGTCCTGTACTCATGCGTCAGATATGCATGTTAAGTATGAAAACCCAGTTTATCAGTAGCTTCAGTCATGTATTCATGCATCAAATATGCATTTTCAGTGTGTAAACTCAGTCTATCAGTGTCTTATCTTAATCAGTCTCATTCGAGGATGAATGTTCCAAAGAGAGAGATATTGTAATACCCTGTATTTCCTTAGCTTAAGATTAACTCTTAGTTAATGAGTTATCCAATATAAAAATTTTGAAATGCTCATTAATTTTTAGTTTAGAGCCTGCCATTGCGTAGAAATTGAATCAGCTTTCCAACAATATAAAATTTACCTAAATCCGATAACCGGGTAAGAAGTTATGGCTATTTTAACTTTCAGTCATTAAACACCGTAATTCAGGCCAGTAAAGTGTCGTGGAGTAAGACAAAATGGCAATTATTAGTTTCCAGTGAAGTACAGCGATACCGGCGCATCGTACTAAAGCTCATTTTCATATTTGTAAATTTTCAGTGAGCCAACGCATTGTACCGCGTCGCACATGAGCTTCTAGGTCCGATCCAATATTGCAATATGATTCCACCACGTTGCGTCACCAGCCACTTTCCCAGTTGTCATTTTCTAGTGGCTTGATGCGATAGCGACGCGTTGTGCCAGGGCCCAAAATTAGGTTTTTCAGTATGAATTTTTAAGTCGTTATCAAGGGTAAATGGGTATTTTTACATGGCCCTAATCAGTCTAAACAAGAAATTTACCCCTAAATAACCCATTATCTTATTATTTATTCACTTTATTCAAAGATTAAGTCATTCTCTCTGAAAATGGGCTAAACCCTAGCTTCAAGAAACAAGAGCAAAAATCAAGAGTCTACCTTCAAGAATTAACAAATTGAGGTATGTTAGGTGTTCATCTATGGGTTCCTTTCACTCAGAGTCCACGAATCCATTTTCAAAATACAAGATTGTTGAATTATGAACTTCCATGCTTGAATTGAATTGAATTCATGTTCATGTTATTGTTGGGTTTTAGTCCATGATTAAATTATATGCTTTTATGAAATTAATCATTGTATGTGTTAAATTACATGATCTTCGTGATAAACCCTTCAATTTGCAAGTTGATTGATGTAGCCATGATAACTATATGTTTTGATTATTGTATAACCTAAGCATGCTCCCCATGTGTTTGATAAAAGGCCTATGTCAATGAAATAGTGTCATTATAACATGATAGCATGTATTCCTCATTCATGTATAAGTAGATGCATTACAAGTGCTTGATTAAATGCCTCTATGAGTGAACTATGGACAAGTATACATTGTTATGATTTTCAAGAGTATATTATGCTTTATTTTTCATGCTATCGAGTTCTGGGGGTATTTAATACCCGATAATTTAGCTGTGTACCTAGATCCTGTGTCAGTAATAGAATCTCAATCATGTCATGATCAGTAGTACTCCCAGTTAGTTACAGAACTCAGTCAGTTACCGATCTCAGGAAAACTCAGTAAGCTCAGTATCAGTCCAGTCCAGTTCAATATACTCAGTTCAGTGTCTTTCAGTTGGGAGTAGAATTCAGCACCGAGTGATCCCAAGGATGGGGGCTCACCTGCCAGTAGAGGGTGTGATCCTTAGAAGCAATCCTTGCGTTTCAAAACTACGTAGCCAGTGTGGGTTGAGTCAACAAACCTTCTAGTTGAGGGTTGATGAGGTGTTTTAACCTGCCAGATGAGGGTTCCACTGTTCTCATTAGAGTACCTGCCAGATGAGGGTAACTCTTCAGTGTCTTTACCCATGGCATGGTACTGACACCCTTCCAACTGGGAACACAGGTTGAACCGCAACTCAATTATCTTATTTTGGGCATGTCGGTTAGATGATTACCTCCCACAGTCTCAGTTTCAGTCTTTAGAATTGAACTCAGTTCTACAGAATCAGGACTGTCAGATACAGTCAACCAGTATCAGTAAATCAATTATCAGTAACTTCAAATTTTAGTTACTTAGTATCAGAATTCAGGACTTATCTTCAGATAGGCTTAGTAACGGTATTTATTTATATTCACATTAGTGCATTCTCAGTATTTACATCAGTATCAGTTATCCATGTACTTTTATGTTCAGGCACTCTATCTCATATAGTTTGTTATTGTTCATGTATATGAACCCTTGAATTCAGCCTTACCTCATCTATTATACCAGTACATTCCACGTACTGACACATACTCTTTCTTTATTCTATGATATCTCACATCATAGATTCGGACGCTCAGGTTCTTGACCACGCATAGATAGACTCAGATTCAGCCAGCAGTTGTAGATTAGTAGTGAGTCCTCATCATTCGATGATATTCTTTTATTTTATTATTTTAGTAGACTCAGTATTTTAGTAGACGGAGTTAGTTGGGGTATTATCCTATCAACTCCACTTTCAGACAGTTTCAGTTAGAGGCTTTTCAGACTAGTTTTCATAAGTATTTAGTTTTACAGATATTATCACAAATGATATAATTTATCAATATTTCAGATTTTTTGAACCTTATGGCATTTCATCCTATTATTCTGCATTTATTATTGTATCATATTTCAATGCTCACAGCAGATATCAGTCATGGGTTAGCTTATGGTCCTTTGAGGTTGTAAGCACCGTGTAGCGTCCGAGGTACAGACTCTAGGCGTTATAAAAACACATAGATAGATATTAATCATGGTTAGTTCCCACCCTTAACATGCATTTTTTACCATCATTTACTACTGAACCCAGACTGAAAGAGTTATGTCATAACCTACCTGAAAAACAGAAAGCGGTCTGCTACACTTCGAACCCACGATCTTATTTTTCATGAACAATATCAAACTCCACTAAAAATATCAAATATGGAATCTATACATCAAAACAAAACCAACAACACCCATATTGACTACTTTTTCTGGAGTCAAAAGAACCCCGGAACGAGTTTCTAGAAAATAAGGACAAAATCAGAATTTTACTTCAAAAATATGTTTTCCATATTTTCAAGAATCTACATCGTAAAATCCAAGTCAAATCGAGTCAAAAAATGAGGTTCAAATTGAAGAAAAAATATTTTTAAGCTTTACCGGGTAAAATCTTTAAAATCAAGGTTAAAATCAAGAATCGGAGTTGTTTTTAAGGTTAAATTAATGAAAAATAAGTCATTATAAGATAAAAATATTATTCAAGTGAAAAGGAGTAAAACTGGGGTTAATAATCAAGCCCTAAGGTTTTGGGGGGTTTGATAAATTAATCAAGATATTACTAAGAAAAGGGTGAATTCTTACCTTAAATCCATAATAAAATCAAGAAATAGGTGTTAATATAGCTTCTCAAGCTCCCACAAACTTTACTTTTAAGCTCCCACAATATTTTAGGGTTCAACTCCCAAGAGGCAAGATGAAAAATGAAAAAAAGGGCAAAAAAGAGGGAAAAGTTGTTCTTATAGCAAGAAAAATCTGCTATGCACCAGTTTTTTCATTTTTAAGTCCAATCCGGACTTCGATGGGGTGTTCGAAACTCGTTCGGAGTCTAATATACGCAAATAAATTATGCAACAATACAAAATTCGGCATTTTAAACATGTTGGTAAAGTCAAATTTTTGAAAAAATATTATTTTCAAAAAGTTGACCTCCAAATCCGAAATCATAGTTTTCCAAATCAAGGGTCGAAATAAGATTTAAGAGCCGTAAAATCACACCAAATATGTTGTCACCCTAAAATTGATATTTTGGATCTACTGGCAAATTCAAATTTCTCATCCGAGGTTGTTTCAACCAAATGTGGGTCCCACACTCATATTTTTAATTTTTGAACTTGCCAATCAATAGGTTGAAACGAGCTCGGGTGCACCAAGACCCAAACCAAAGGTTACTAAAATCGATATTGCAGAGCTGCTGGCGTAGTCCGTTCAGCCATCCAATGCACAGATCAAATGATATTCCCATAAATCTGAAATAAAGATCTCGAAGCCATCAAAAACCACAATATCACAGAAATGGTACCAAAATGCATCAAAAATTATGTCAATCTCTCTCACTCCCCAGAAATACCATAATGGAACTACAGAGAGGGGTAAAATAGTCAAATCACACAAAATCACAAATTTTACATATTTCATCAAATTTTTAGATCGTTATATCATCCACCACTAAAAACCTAGTTCGTCCTCTAACTAAGGCAAAGAAATATCTAAATCAATGAAGAGCTGAGGATAAGAACTACATATATCAGACTCAACCTCCCAAGTAGCCTTATTTGCATGTCGATGTCTCCATTGACCCTTAACCATAGGGATAACTCTAGAGCTCAGCTGCCTAACATCCATAGCCAAAATGGAGATCGACTCCTCAACAAAGGACAACTGCTCCTCTAACTGAACCGAATCCCAATGAATGACATGAGACTCATCAGGAATATAGAGACGAAGCATAGAAACATGAAAAATTAGATGAACAACTGATAGATCAGGGAGCAAAGGCAACTCATAAGCCACATCACCAACAGTCCGAAGAATCTCAAATAAACCAATATACCTAGGGCTAAGCTTGTACATTTTTCGAAACCTCATCACACCCTTCATGGGTGAAACTCAAAGAAAAACACTATCACCAACACCAAATCTCAAGGAACGAAGTCTATAATTAGCATAGCACTTTTGCCTACTCTGAGTCACTCTAAGTCTATCTTGAATAACCCAGACTCTATCCAAAGACTCACGAAGAAAGTCTATACCTCGAGGTCTCACCTTTAAAACATCAAACCAACCTATTAGGGAGCAACAATGCCCACCATACAATGCCTCAAAAAGAGCCATATCAATACTGGAATGGTAGCTATTGTTATATGCAAACTCAGCTAAAGTCAAATGTTGTTCCCATTGGCCACCAAAATCCATCACCCATGCACGAAGCATATCCTACAAAACTCGGATAGTCCACTCTAACTGGCCAATAGTCTGTGGTAAAACGCTATACTGAGATCCACTCGAGTACCTAACTCATCCTAAAAAGTCTTCCAAAAGTAAGATATGAACACAGGACCTCAATCTAAAATACTGGACACCAGCACACCATAGAAACGCACAATCTCATGAATATAGATACAGGACAACCTCTCAGCACTGAATAAGACCTGAATTGAAATAAAATAATCTGACTTGGTCAATCAATCCATGATGACCCAAACGCTATCATAACCATGATATGTACTAGGAAAACCAGTCGCAAAGTCTATAGTGATGCGTTCCCACTTCCTCTCAGGAATGGATAACCTTTGAATCAAACTACCAGGTCTCATATACTTGGCCTTCACCCATTGACAACATAGGCAATGAGCCACAAAATCCACTATATCTTGCCTCATACCACCCACCATTAGTGTTGCCTCAAATCATGAAACATCTTAGTCACAACTAGATGGATAGAATATCTAGAACAATGGGCCTCTTCTAAGATCAACCTAATCCAATCACTCACTCTCGACATACAAACTTGGCTCTCAATCCTTAAAAATCCATCTGAATTAAGTGAGGCTTCTTTAGCCTCCACACAATATTTTATCTCAAATCAACCTCAATCCATCATCATTAAATCGATGAGCTCAAATTTGCTCTATCAAAGAAGATCTAGACTCCACAAATGCCAAAACATACTCAAGTATCAAAATGTTAAGTCTAACCATCTGGTTAGCTAAAGACTAAACCTCTAAGACTCAAGGCCTCTCCTGGGTCAAAAAATACACCAAGCTACCCATGTTAGTCCGCTTCCATCTCAAGGCATCTGCAACCATATTAGCCTTTCCCGAATGGAAGAGAATAGTCAAGTCATGATACGTGTACAACAAGCTCAAGACCATTCACACGTACACAACCTCGAGAGTTACAAAAACTCCAAGGCATGTTTATGAATATGGCCGTGTGTGAGTGTGTTATAAATTCATCTAATGGATTACATATTTTGAAGTGTGAAGAGAGACTTTGAAGTGTAATAAACTTACACTCCAAATCCGCCCCTTGGACAAGTACAAGATGGTCATTTTCCACTTATTTTGTGATATACTATATATAGAACATATTAGGGTTATTTTAGCTCTTAGTTTATTATTTATGTTCATAAAAGACTTGTAATATTTTAGATCTCTCTCTCTCTCTCTCTCTTCTCTCTTGAGGGATACCCAAAACTACAAAGTGTATTGACACTTTTGTTGTGGGTTTTGAGGTGCATGAGTTCCTCTTGGTCTAAGTAAGAACTTGATGTTGACATCTTCAAGTCTTAGGGTCCTTTTATTTGAAACATATTAGGGTTCTTACGCTTTATCATATTGTATGTCAAGCAACTATCTTGTAATATTTGTAATCTTATTGGTGTTCATCTTGTTCTAATGAAGCCGTGTGGGGCCTTTTATTTCTATATTGTGTTGAATGTTGTTTCCTTATGTTGTTGGCTGATTTTTGTATCATTTGGTATCAAAGATCAAGGCTTGATTTTGCGCAACAAAATCAAATCTTGGGAAGATCTTACCAAAGGTAGTAACATTGTGTTGTTGTTTCTTGGCTGAGAAGTGATTGTATTCTTAAAATGTCTTGGCCAAAACTTGTGACTAGATCTAGTAGTATTTTGCTTGTCTAGAGTGTTTCTAGTGTTGGTTTCTTTATCACTAACACTAAAAGTGTCTAGATCTAAAGTTTGAGCTTATATTATTGATGTGGTTATTGTGAACTTGAAGATTGGCCGTGAGTTGTGACTTGTTGTTAAAGGTTGGAGTTGGACGTTGGTTGCATTGTTGTTGTTCTCGAAATGTTGTTGTAGTGTTCTTTTTGTTCTTTAACTCTTCTCATATATTGACCAACATAAAGTGCATAATAGATCTAAAAAGGTGAAAGATAAAGTTGTAAAGCTTATTGGTGAAAGTACTTGATCACATCACTCATAGACTTGACAACCACTTTTTCATATTTCAAGGGCCGTATTTTGCGGAAGTAGTACAAGTCAAGTCACCTTTTGAGTTTGAATATGAAAAAGACTCTAAGACTTTTGCTTTCCCTCCAATACCAATTTCATCCATTCCAAATTGTTAGTTGACAAAAAAACTTCAAATTGGTGAATAAAATTTGTTTAGAACCGAGGCCAATTGCGGACTTCCACGTCATTATTGTACTTTTCACACGTTAACTTTAAGCTCAAATTTGTATTATTAGTTTCTAATTATTGATACTTGGTTACGTTAATTGATCCTAAAACTAATTAACAAACTAGTAAACTCCTACTAAGTTGTCAATTAGTCCTTGAATCCATTATTCGTGTCTACATTTTCTTGAGTAATTTTATCTTTTGAATTCATTATAAATTTTTGGTTAAAGTCTGACAAGATTTCTTTTATCCTTCAAACAAGAATCTACTCTGGAAAAGAGTATATTTATCCCTTGAATACTCACGGGTTACTAGCCAACTTACAACACTCATGGAACTAAGTGTGAGGTGATGCAAAGAGTGTCAGTGTGGTGAGACCCTTTTAAACTAATTGTTTGTTGTTTTGTAGGTATTCATTTAGGTACATTGACAATGAAAGGAATCACGTCTCAAACCATGGATGCCAATACCCTTGATACTATGAGAGCCTCTCTTGAGGCTATCACCCGAACACTTGAAAGATTGGGTATGGAATTTGGAACAATGAAAGGGGACTTAGCAATAATGAAGAATGGTATGTCAACCATGAGTGGGAGGTTAGAACAAATAGAGAGTCAAAGGAACTCTCTCTCTTCTATGCCTCAACATGTTTCTTCAAGTGGACATGACCGAAACTCATCTGCTACCATCACTCCCGAGACCTTACATCAATTGTTAAGTCTACCACTAGGCCACTAAATGTCGTAAGCCAAGCTACTTCTTTCCTTCAAAATCGAGATTCTAATAGATCGTTACATTCCCAATCTTCTCAAGTCCTACAAGAAGGACTTGGTCATCAATTACCTCCACAAAATCTGAACCCTCTATTCCAAGCTCTACTCAACCAAAGACCACCACCACCAATAAATCCAATTCCTCCAAACCAAGTCCCACTTAACCAAAACTATCTCGTCCACTTTGAGGAATATCGTAGAGAGAAACATGAAAGGTATTGAGTGTATGATGATGCTTATATGAGTGAGGTGGATATGATAGGGGTTGTATAGATCAAAAGGAATATCGAGGGAATGGGGGAAGAGTTGGTCCATAGAAACAACAAGTGAACCATCACCAAGATAGGGATATAGGCATCAATACCATCAAATTGAGTCTTCCAATCTTCAAAGGAAAAAGTGTCCCCAAGGCCTACCTTTCATGGGAGTCATCTTGTGACAAGGTCTTTTAAGTCAATGATATCTCGAAGGAAAATAAAAGTTGTTATGCCATGGATCATTCTGAGGGATATGCTAACACTTGGTGGGAATATGTCAAATATTTTGGGAATGAGTTGATTGAAAGCCAACCACCACCTTGGTTTAGGTTGAGGTATCTCATGAGGCAACGATACCTACCCGAGAGATATAGACATGATATCCTTTCCAAGTTGTATAATTTAAGGCAAGGGGGCAAGAGTGTTATGACAAGTTGTTTATGACATTATTTGGTTGAAGGTTGGATTGAACAAGGAAATTTCCACTCACCTGACTCTTTGAAAGTTCGATACCATTGATGGTATCTTTCAAGCAGCCCTAGAAATTGAAAGAGAGCTCAAAGAGAAGTCGACATACAAGGCAAGAGGGCAATCATCCTTGGGTTGGCCTAGAAACAAGGAGATGGCTTAATCCTCTTCTGGTTGACCCAAAAATAAGGACCAACCCACCAATGCAAGGAAACCCAGGACCAAACAGTCTCAAAATACCCTCCAAGACAAGATGGAAACAAGTATCCTAATCCTAAAGGGTTCCAATGTTTTAAGTGCTAAGGTTAGGGACATAAAGCTAATGAATATCCAAACCGATGAAATATGATCCTTAGGGAAGGAAGGTTATACTATCTTAGAGAGGAAGTAGGTCTTAAAGTCAAGGATAATGAGGCCAAGCCTCAAGATGGAGAGCGCAATAAGAATGAAGTACAAGAAGAAGATGTTGGAGAAGATACTTATTCGCAAGAGGGTGAATGTCTAGTTCCAAATTTTATGGTGAGACGAGCCATGATTAGTAAGGCAATAGATGATCCTATCCAAAGGGAGAATTTATTCCAAACTAAGTGTTTTGCCAAAGGTGGTGTGTGTACCATGGTGATTTATAGTGGAAGTTATGCAAATCTTGTTAGTGCCACTATGGTAGATTTCTTGAAACTACCTACTACTCCACATACTAGTCCCTACAAGTTACAATGGATGAATGAGTGTGGTGAATTGAAAGTCACAAAGCAATGTATAATTCAGTTTAAGGTAGGAAACTACCATGATAAATTGCTTTGTGATGTGATTCTGATGCAAGCATGTCACTTATTGTTGGGTAGACCTTGGCAATATGATAGATATACCAAACATGATAGGAGTACCAATCGGTACTCCCTTAAGGTAGATGGTAAAAAGTTCACACTTCACCCTCTCTTGCCATCATAAGTGAATGAATTGCATCAAAAGATGAGAGAATTAAAGAAAAAAGGCAAGAAACCCGAGAGTGAAAAAAAGAGAGAACTCGAGAGTGGGCATAGAAGGGAACTCGAGGGGACCTCAACTTCAAAGGGAAAGGGTAATGGGGTGATGTTGTCCAGGAGGAAAGAACACTTCTTGGAACATGATGAGAACACACCTATGCTTCTCTTGGCTCATTATTTTAACACTAACCCCTCTAATTCTTTAATTTTTCCTTCTATTTCTCTTGTTTTGAAGGATTATGAGGATGTATTTCCCAAAAAACCGCAAGGGTTACCCCCACTCTTTGGTATTGAACATCAAATTGATTTTGTATCGGTATCACAATTGCCAAACAAGACGTCTTATAGAAGTAACCCTACGGACACCAAGGATCTTCAACAACAAGTTGAGAAGCTTCTCAACAAAGGGTACATCAAAGAGAGCATGATTTCACATGCGGTTTTGGTGTTATTAGTTCCAAATAAAGATGGAACATGGTTCATATGTGTGGACTGTCGATCCATCAACAAAATTATGGTAAAGTATCGCCATCCCAATCCTAGATTGGATGATATGATTGATGAGTTGAATGGTTCTTGTATGTTTTCCAAGATTGATCTTAGGAGGGGCTATCACCAAATTAGAATGCAACCTGGTGATCAATGGAAAACTACCTTTAAGATCAAATTTGGTCTCTATGAATAGATGGTTATGCCATTCGACCTAACGTATTCTCCAAGCACTTTCATGCGGTTAATGAATCATGTGATGAAACTGTTCATTGGAAAGTTTGTTGTTGTTTATTTTGATGATTTCTTGGTCTATAGTAAGTCCCTAGATGAGCATTTATTGTATTTTCAACGTGTCTTTGATGTTCTTCGAAAGGAGAAATTGTATGCTAATCTTGAAAAGTGCTCCTTTGGTGTTGATGAAGTTGTTTTCTTGGGTTTTGTTGTGAGTTCAAGAGGGGTCAAAGTGGATAAATCCAATATATACATTATTAAAAATTAGCCAACTCCACAATCCATTAGTGAAATCCAAAGTTTCCATGGATTGGCTAGTTTTTATAGGTGGCTTATCAAAGGGTTTAGCACTATTATTGCCCCCATGACCGAGGTCATTAGAAAGGACCAACCCTTCAAGTGGATGATGAACAAGCTAAGTCCTTTAAAGACTTGAAAGCAATGATCATCTCCGCACCTTTATTGCAATTACCCAACTTTGATAAAATGTTTGAAGTTAAATGTGATGCTAGTAAGGTAGGTATAGAGGTTGTTTTGATATAAGATCTCAAACCCATTGCCTACTTTAGTAAAAAGCTCAAGGGAAAGACTCTAAATTATTCCACTTATGATCTAGAGTTATAGCCTTGATTAGAGCTTTGGGTAATTGGCAAAACTACTAGTGGACCAAGGAATTCATGATCCGAACAGACCATGAATCCTTGAAGCACTTTCGGGACAAACTCAACAAACAGCATGCTAAGTGTATTGAATTCCTAGAAACCTTCCCTTATGTTATTCAATATAAAAAGGGTAAGGAAAATGTGGTTGCCAAAACATTATCTAGGAAACATGTACTTGTTTCAACCTTGTCTTATAAATTGATGGGATTTGAGAGCCTAAATTCACTGTATTCCGATGATCCTCACTTTGCTCCCATCTTTAGGGAATGTGAAGAATTTATTAGGGATAAGTGGCTCATGGATGGGGGTTCAAATCTTTATTCCAAGTTTGATGACAACTTGTTCAAAGAAAGGCGGTTGTGTGTGTCTTCTAGTTCTTGGAGAGAGTTGTTTCTAAGAGAAGCACACGGTGGTGGTATAATGGGGCACTTTAGGGTTGAGAAGACCCTCGGAATCTTAGAGGAACAATTCTATTTTCATAATATGCACAAAGATGTTGCTAAAATTCATGGCCAGTGTATGGATTGTAGGAGTGCTAAGTCCCGGATCCTCCCTTAAGGGTTGTATACCCTGCTTCCCACTCCATTACGTCCTTTGTTTGTTTTAGGGATGCCAAGGACTAGAAGAGGTAGGGATAGTATTTTTGTTGTGGTTGACCAGTTTTCTAAGAAGTCACATTTCATTCCATGCTCTAAAAGTAAGGATGCATCTAGTGTAGCCTCTGTGTTTGTTGAAAATGTTGTCAAATTGCATGGTGTTTCGAGGACCATTGTAAGTGATAGGGACTCTAAGTTCCTTAGTCACTTTTAGAAATTAATGTGGGGTAGGCTCGACACAAGCTTGCTATTATCAACATCTTGACACCCACAAACCGATGGCCAAACAGAAGTAGTAAATAGGACCTTAAGTTCTATGCTAAGTTCCATGGTTAAAGGAAAAATGACTTCGTGGGAGGATCACCTGCCCTTGGTTGAATTTGCTTACAATTGTGTTATACACTCAAGTACGGGTATGACTCCCTTTGAGTGTGTATACGACCTAAACCCATTTACCTCTTTGGATCTAACCCCTTTGCCAAGTGATCTTGTGATAATCTTATATGGAAATAAGAGGGTCGAAGCCATGAAGAAATTGCATGAGAAAGTCAGGATACGGCTTTAGAGAAAGAATCAAGGGTATTTTAAGAGAGACAACAAAGAGAGAAGAAAGATTGTTCTTGAACTGAGAGATTGGGTTTGGGTGCACCTTAGAAAATAACGGTTTCTATCATAAAGGAAAACTAAGTTGATGCCGAGGAGTGATGGTCCTTTTCAAGTGCTTGAAAGGATCAATGACAATGCATATAAAATTGACCTTTCTTTGGAGTATCAAGTTCACAACATCTTTAACGTATGTGATCTTTCTCCTATTGCCATGGTTAAGGATGAACAATCACCAAATTTGAGGTCAAATTCCCTTCAAGATGGATCGGATCATGCGGGTACAACAATCTCAATACATGTAGCCAAACTCGGGAGTTACAAAAACTCCAAGGCATGTTCATAAAAATGGTCGTGTGTGAGTGCGTTGTAAATCCATCTAAGGGATTACATATTTTGAAGTGTGAAGAGGGACTTTGAAGTGTAATAAACTTACACTCTAAAGCCGCCCCTTGCCCCTTGGACAAGTACAAGATGGTCATTTTCCACTCATTTTGTGATATACTAAATATAGAACATAGTAGGGTTATTTTAGCTCTTAGTTTTTTATTGATGTTCATGCAAGACTTGTAATATTTTATATATATATATATCTCTCTTCACTCTTAAGGGCTACTCAAAACTACAAAGTGTAGTGACACTTTTGTTGTGCTTTGGCTAGAAACTTGGGTTTTGAGGTGCTTGAGTTCCTCTTGGTCTAAGTAAGAACTTGGTGTTGATATCTTCTAGTCTTAGGGTCCTTTTAATTGAAACATATTAGGTTTCTTAGAATTTAGGATATTGTATGTCAAGTAACTATCTTGTAATCTTTACAATCTTGTTGATGTTCATCTTGTTCTAGTGAAGCCGTGTGGGGCCTATTGTTTCTATATTGTGTTGAATCTTGTTTCCTTATGTTGTTGGCTAATTTTTGTATCAAGTCATAATCCTTAAGCAAATCAAGCCAATGGTACTGCCTCATATTAAGATTTCGCTGGGTGAAGAAGTACTGAAGGCTACGATGATTTGAGAAGATCTCACAATGAACTCATACAAGTAGTGCCTCCACAACTTTAAGGCGAACACAACTGCGCACAACTACAAATCATAGGTAGGATAATTCCTCTCATGAGGCTTCAACTAATGAGATGCATAAACAATCACCTGCCCTATTGCATAAACACAACACCTAACCCAACACCTGAAGCATCACAAAATACGGTAAAACCCATGCCCACCTTGGGAAAAGTCAAGATAGGAGCTAAAGTCAACAAATCCTTGAACTTTTAAAACCTCACCTCACAAGCATCGGACCACTGAAAAGAAATCTTCTTCTAGGTCAACTTGGTTAATGGAGCTGTAATGGATGAAAAACCCTCGACAAAACACCGATAATAGCCTGCTAAGCCAACAAACCTACAAATCTCGATGGGCAAAGTAGGTCTAGCCCAATCGCAAACTGCTGCAACCTTGGATAGATCAACCATAATACCTTCCTTAGTCACCACATTACCCAAAAAATTAACAGAGTCCAATCAAAACTCGCCCTTAGAGAACTTAGCATATAACTTCTTATCCCTTAATCTCTGAAGCACAATCCGGAAATGCTCCTTATGCTCAACCTCACTCTTGTAATACACCAAGGTATTATCTATAAACACAATAACAAAGGAGTCAAGATATGGTCAAAACACTCGGTTCATCAACTCCATGAATGCGGCAGGGGCATTGGTCAACCCGAAGGACATGACCAAGAACTCATAATGACCATATCAAGTCCGAAAAGCTGTCTTCAAAATATCCGAAGCTTTAATCCTTAACTGGTGATAACCGAACCTCAAATCAATCTTCGAAAACACTACAGTACCCTGAAACTGATCAAACAAATCATCAATACAATAAAAAGGATACTTATTTGTAACCTTCACCTTATTCAACTATCGAGAATCAATATACATCCGCATAGACCCATTTTTTTCTTCACAAACAAGATAACCGCACCCCAAGGTGAAATACTAGGTTGGATAAATCCCTTATCCAACAACTCCTGCAATTGATCCTTCAGTTTCTTCAACTCTATTGCGGCCATCCTATAAGGAGGAATAGAAGTGGGCTTGGTTCCCAGTTCAACATCAATAGCAAATCACTATCTCGATCTGGAGGCACACCATACAAGTCCCTAGGTAACATATCCATAAACATACGGTCAACATGGACAAAATGTAAGGAAGAAGGCAATACAACACGGGTATCACGAATATGAGCCAAGTAAGATAATCATCCCCTCTCAACCAATTTATGAGCCTAAACATAAGATATAATCCTCTTAAGACCTGAATGAACTGCACTATTTCAAGCTATCCTCGGCATACCCGGCGAAGCTAAGGTTATAATCTTATCAAAACAATCTAAGACAATATGATAAGGAGCCAACCAATTCATACCCAAAATAACGTCGAAGTCAACCATATCTAACACAAGCAAATCTTCCAAAGTCTCATGACCAGAAAAAGTCACAACACAAGATCGGTACACCTGATCCACCACTAAAGAATCACCTACCGGGGTAATAGGCATGGAAAGAGGTTCACTAATAGAATCAGAACTCAAAGCAAAATACACAGACACATATGAGAAAGTCGATTCGAGATCAAATAACACAGATGTAGGTCTAAAACAAATGGGGATGAAATTTGTAATCAGAACATCAAAAGCCTCTACCTCAGGTCTGGCTGGTATAGCATAACACTGTCCATGACTACCAATTGGCTGATTAGCCCCACGCCCACCACTAAGGGCTCTACCATCTCTACCTTTCGCACCTTTTGTAGAACCTCTATCTCTCACAGATGAAATAGGAGTAGCTCTAAACACACAGCGAGAATAGTCCTTGGCCACATGAACAATCTCATCACACACATAGCAACCTCTACGACCAGTCTCATTTGAGAATATACAACTGGGCCCGAACGGGCACCCTGAACTGCTGAACTAGAAGATCCACCACCTAAACACTATAAAGTTACCTACACTGGACTGCCATGGTATCCATGAGAACCTCTAAAATCTCTACCTCAATAGGTTTGACTCCTGAACTCACCAAAACATCGCGCCTTCTTGGCGCCTCCCTAAGATATACTAAGAATATCCTCTATCATCTTAGTGTGATCCATAATACTCAAAAAAAATCCCCAAATACAACCATTTGAGATGTAGCCAACTAAAGTAAAAACCTCCAAACCCTTCACAAACTTTCAAACCTTCTCAGACTCAATGGAAATATTATCCTAGGAATATCTGTACAGGGTATGGAAGCGTGCCTTATTCTCCATAACTATCACAGAGCCCTACTCCAAATGATCAAACTCAACCCTCATAGTATCTCTCAAACTGAAAGGCATAAACCTCTCAAAGAAGATATCAGCAAACACATCCCAAGTCATTTCAGGAGAATCACAAGATCTACAGCTCACAGAGAACCTCCACCAAGATCTAGCACTATCTCTCAAAAGATAGGTCGTATAAGCAACACCATCCATACATAAAGAGTGAAACACAACTTATAATACAAGGTATGAAAGAAATTTGCAAGATTAATAATAAAATGAGGGAAGTTTCCTAAAGACACCCTATAGCCTCTCGAAGATAGATACGGATGGCTACATACCAATCCGCGAGACTCTATTAGACATCCCGTACTTACACTATTGATACCAATGAAACCTAGTTGCTATGATACCAATTTTTCAGGACCTAAAAATGAGGGTCATGATGGCACTTGTCACGGCATACCTTTACAAGTAAGCCTATCACCCAAACAGATACAAAAAAAGGAAAAGACAAAAATATCCTAAAGTAAAGCTTCTAGAACAAAATTAAACCATACAAGTAATCATAACAATGCAAAAAGGGCTATCCAAAATACCAATCATGTCTAAAACCAGGTGTCAATAGTGTAAGAACTACTAATACAATCCCAGAGTCAAATACATCAGAAACATAACCATAAAGGAATAATATTTATCTCTCAATACTAATAAAGACATAACTACTAAAGAAATATACAGGTGAACTCCAGACGCATGAATGTCCCACCGCTACCTTGGAAGCTCCAACAATAACTTGAGTAAAGCAAGCTAAGGCCCACTCGAGCTAGGACCTACACCAAAAAAGATGCAGTAGGCATATATGGTCCACTTGTACTTAGTAGGTATCATAGGCCAGACAAGAAAAGTAGTAAATAAAGCATACAAAATATACACTAAGGGCACGTCACCTGCAATCAGAAAATATACAACAACGGTAGCCCGCATTGCTTGCACTAACAGTTCTAATATATCACATATATTGCAACATCACAACTAGATAGAACACAAATGTACATCATATCACATATAAGTAGAACAAGGGGGAACTTACATATACAAGATCATCAAATACATGTAAAAGAAGATAAGATAATTACATAAATAGAAATTCAATATGGCAATACAACACAATATAAATACAATAATGTAAGTGCAATGTATATATGATGATGATGATGTACGAGGTCATCACACAACCTCCGGGACCATTGCACCATCCTTGTATACATCTACGGAGGCAAGCCTCCCAATGCAAGACACATGGGAGGTTTTTCAACCCGTATATAATCCACAAATCTCATATCTCTTTTTTGACACATCCCTCTGAAAGAGTTTTATAGGATGTTATAATATCTTCTCCCCAACACATCCCTCGGGGAGAGTTTTAAAAAGGTGTTTCCAGTGTTACTCAGGTGTTGCCATGATGGTACCAATGTTTCATGAATGAGTATGATATGAGATATAATTCTTACAACCAATCACAATGAGTATTTTCACAATCTACCACATGATATATTTCTACAACCAACCACAATGATATATTTTCACAACTAAATATGGGTCCTCATCCGAGGTCATTTCAACCAAATATGGGTCCTACACCCATATTTCTAATTTTCCAACTTTTCGATCAATAGGTCAAAATGAGCTCGGATGCACCAAAACCCAAACCAAAGGCTACCTAGTCTAAAGTTGATATTTCAGAACTTCTGGCGTAGTTCATTTATCCATCTAACACACGGATCAAATGATATTCCTATAAGTCTAAAATAAGGCTCTCCAAGCAAACAAAAACTATAATATCGCATAAATGGTACCAAAATGCATAGAAAACCATGAAATTACTCTCACACCCCAAAAATACAATAATGCAACTATGAGAAGGGATAAAATAGTCAAAACACAAAAAATCATAAATTTCACATAGTTCATCAAATTTTTAGATCGTTACAAATTTGTAGGTCATCTTTCATAACACATTCAACTTTATTATACTACCTTCTCACAGTTTTATACCCTTTAGCGATGCTCTAATCACCTAATCTATATGAACTCAACCATACCTAACTATAATGGTTTCCACCCCTTAGCAACTTGTCGATTCAGACCCTTACGTAACACTTATCTATATTTTATTACGTTGATGATGCATTAACACCCGCCTAGTTAGATTTCAAATAAGGACTATGAAAAATCAAATAAATGAGACAACAACCCTCCGCTTACCCAGTACCAACAATGTCAACATATAGACCAATGATCATAACCATGCAAACAGAACTATCATGAACACCAATAAAGTAACTTTTCTCAAGTATGTAACATTTAGCCTTCTTCAAACATAACCCACAGAGTTAGTTAAGTACAAGTCCATGTAAATAACAAATTAAGTGTATAACATAACTACCATCATTAATTAAGTTAACAAGTCATTACTCAACAACAATAACATTACACCTTACCTCAAATACATAAGTAAGTAGACAATAAAAGAGATATGTTAATTATTTGCAATGTAGATCGAACCACTCAAGTATTCAATCCGACAACAACAATGACAACAATCATAAATCCTAATTCACTCAAGGAACCAATTATAACAAGTCCACAAATAAACCTAGTCCACTCAAGGAACCATTTCACTCACCAATACTTTGTACACACATGCTAAGTGTTTTATGATTTCTTACTAGTCATGACCTACAGGAGACTAGCTCTTGTCTGTGTATCAAAATCTTAGACACCTAGTGTCTTCCATCCCATATCAACAAATTGTATGAAGATGTTTAAATACCAATACATCATATTATAATCAACATATATTACATTAATCACAATCATAATGAAAATAAATAACCATATTTGTACAATCAACAAGTTTTTAATATAACCTCATTGCATGTGACTAACACTTGGGATATTATGTAACCATTTACTTTCTTTGAATATCATTGTAACAACTATACAAAGTACCAGTTAACATATACACATAAATGAAGTTGGGTTTTAATAATATTAAACCGTCACCTACATTCAACTTAGTATTTGGGGGCTTAGATAGGACTTGCAATGTCTAAGGTACAAATCCACACATATGGTTCACACCCTAATACATCCAACCTTTCATCTTAATACTAACACCTTGTCCACGCCTACCATTTCTCTAGTTACCACCATAGATTCTTTGAATACACCAACACCAACCACCTCTAATTTTAGATTTCATTAGATTCTAATATAATTTTTGAGTATAATACTATTACAATCCTTCATAAGTGGTTGACATCAACAACAATACATATTAATTTATATCATAAACTCAAAATCATAGGCAACATCAATTATTATTTGAACATTGAATTATTATTTTTATACATCCCAACACTATGTACGTAAATCTAAGCATGGAATCACTCATCAATCTATGTCAAACATATGTTTTCTAACTCAGGTCTATATTACTCAATTAAACCTAGACTACCTAAATGCCAAGCAACTGTTATGGAGTCATAAATGCAAACTTTTGACTCTGTGCTAGTGATTTTCATTGTGGAATCAGTAAGAAACTTAAGGGTTTACCCCATTCGAGCATATTTCTACCTCTTCATTGCTCCAAGTCCATGAGGTAACTCTAGGGTTTTTAGAAGTAAACTTCATCCTTTTTGCAACTGAAGAGGAGAAGAAAAATTAATGAAATAAAGGATTGGTTTTTGCCCTTGGGATCCAGCTGTATCGATCGATAGGTCCCTGCCACGATGCTGTTGTAATAAGAAAAAATCTTCTATAGTGGAGTGTCGACAACCCGACCCAAAATTTCAAATTCTGAAATTTTTCAATTAAGTCCATCTGCAATAGTTTAAGACTAAATTTTAAAAAAAAATCCTACCCTTGAACGATATGCCTTTAGTAAAGATAGAAAAGGTCATTATAACAGTTCAAGCTACTTTTGTCATAAAAGTTGAGATGGTGTGTGTGTAGTGAGTCTCTATGTGAGAGCCTGTAAAACTTTAATGATTTTATTTTTGACCATACCATATATGTAATGTCAACTTTTTATTTTGAATTATATTTAGGGATGTTAAAAGGTTATTTTAGGAAAGTTTTAGATTTTTTAAAAGAGGTTCGGGATTATTTTGGGACCTTGAGGCAGTAAGCCTCTGCGATAAGGCCGTTTCACGGAGGTTAACCTCCGCGATATTGGCATGGTACAGAGGCTAACCTCAGCGATATTAGTGTGTCATGCCACTATTTTAAATTCAACCAATTTTTATATTCTTCACTTTGGGTAAGGGAATTTTAGTCTTTTTACCTCTTTTACGACCTTTAAACATAAAAATATACCTTTTTTTATCTGTTTTAAGGATCAAAGACCATTCTCTTCCTCTTTAACATTTAAACCAAGAAACTTCAAGAGTTTTATAGTGAATTCATCATCTGGGCTCCAAACTTTGAATTATTTTTAATTTCTTATGTATTTCAGGCATGTTTCTCTTTTTCCTAACTTTAATTTTTCATTGTGGCATTAATTGAATGGATTTTCATATGTTCTAATTGTGGGTTTTGAAATTGGGTTGAGGGATTTTGGTTGTTACTGATTAAATTACTTGTCCCATGTTCTAAATTGATCATGCATACTTTGAATTGATGCTTTAGAGACTAAAATGGTGCATGGCATAAATATTTGGAATAGGGGACATGGGTTTCCCCAAATTGATGAAATTTTGGATTGATAATTGCATTAACCTCAACTCACCTTGTAAACTTAATTTTGATTATGGAAAATTACATGATTCAACTTGGTTTTGAACCCAATGCATTGTATTAAAGGATAAATGAATGAAAAGTGGTTTTAGATGGCCTTGGTGGCCTTGGTTTTGGATTTTTAATGGAACTTGGAAGTCCAATTTGGTTATGTAGGTTAGTTTTGCATAACTAAATTAGTTTGCAGGCATATTGGTATGATGATACCAAGTGGTTAATGTCTTAATGAATGACTCATGGGTTACTGGTTGGTTTTATGTCCAAATTAGTTTAATTTGAGCTGAAAGGGAATTATGTAGATCACAGTGAAGGTGTAAGTCCCGGATAAACAAAAACTGGAAATAATGTTTGCTAGCATTAGGGGTTTATATAATCGTTTGCATGATGGACACTTGATATATATATTTTAGAATGGTTAATGCTTATCCCACTGACCGTTCCTAGATTCTATATCATTTCATAATGTAGGGTTCGAATGGTTTTCTATTACTCATGTAAAATATTAAATAGTGTGGTGTGTTTATTGAGTTGCTGTGAAGTGGTGAGCTTTCATCCTTCGAAAGGCCCTGTTATTTCACCAATTTCTTTTATTAACTTAGTATTGCTGGATTCTTTTCTCTTAGTCATAGTCCGGGCCATGTCCCAACTTAGTTGCTATTTTAGTTTTAGAAGATATCGTGGACAAGCGTGGGTGGATTGTTATTTGAATTCTTTAAACTATCATTTGATTCATCTATTCCTATTACTATTATCATTGGTTTGATTGGCTTCCGCTTTATTTTTATTAGTATTATGCTTTTAAGTTTAGGCTAAGGGGGTGGTCTCCTATCCAAGGTAGGCTTGAGATACCCATCATGACTAGGCCCTGATTTGGGTCGTGATAAGATTGGTATCAGAGCATGGTTCAGGGTCGTTGGGTGTCCATAAAACTGTGTTAAGTAAAGTTCCTTTTATGTATGTGTAGTGCATCACACTTATAAGAGGGAGTCTAGAAGGCATTTAGCAATGTTTCCCTTTCTTGTGTTCTATTTCAGGCTATAAAGTCTAGTGTTATGAAACTTTTCTAACTCCTGGCTTCCTTACATTTTAGATCATGCCTCCCTGAAAATATTATATTTATAGAAACTCTATTGGAACCTCTGTTCTACCTGAGGATAATGTGGAGATGACTCATCCTATTTATGGAGTACAAACCCAGTCTAGGTTCCTTGATCCTAATAGTACCGCTCCACATAGGGGTCCATAGATCCCTACTAGTCCTCCTAAAGCTTCCTTGGTTGGTGAAAATTATGCTCAATTGCCTCAAAGAAATATCTTTAATATTGAGTTTCATCAGTCTATTCATATGCTTACTCAGTTGGTGGTATCATAGTCTCGTTAGTCTGATTAAGTTAGTTTTATTGTTTATTCATCTGAGGTTACTCCGGTTGGCCAGTTTATGAGGTTGTATCCCCTAAAATTTACAGGTTCAATGGTTGAGGAGGATCCTCAGGGATTTATTGATAAGATGGAGAAGATTTTCAGGGTGATGCATGCCACTGATTTTGAAGTGTAGAGTTTACTGCATGTTAATTAGAAAAAATAGCTTATAAGTGGTATGGTGAGTGGGAAGATATGAGGAGGGATAATGTTGAGTAGAATGTATGGGTTAACTTTTTAGAGGCCTTTCTTAATCACTTCTTTCCTCAGGAGTTAAGAAAAGCTAAGACTGAAGAGTTTTTGAACTTGAAGCAAGGGAAAATGCATGCGAATGAGTATGCTCTGAAATTTCAGTAGTTGTCATGTTGTGCATAGGAGTTAGTATCTAACATGAGATCCAAAATGAGGAAGTTTGAGTATGCTTGAAGATTTGAGAAGTTGTCCTATTGTGCTCCAGAGTTAGTGGCTAACATGAGATCTAAAATAAGAAAGTTTACTTCTAGGTTGTCTCATGACTTGGTATTAGAGTGTAAGGCTGTGATGTTAAACAATGATGTGAACATCTCCAGGCTGGTGGTTTATATGCAGTAGTTGGAAAATGAGAAAAAGAAATAGGTAAAGATAGGAGCGAAGCAGAATAAGAAGTTTAGATATTCAGAGCAGGATGCAGGTTAGCAAAATAGTAAGAGATATAGTACGCAGTGGATTAAGAAGAAAAATTGGGGGAATTCTTATTTGATAGCTAGTTCTCCCTATCCTAAGACATTGGGTGATCATCATTTTTAGGCTGGCAGTGGTCCTAAGTCACAGGGTGCCTAGTCTCAGGCTAGTGAAGCTCAGTCAACCCCACTTTATCCTCCTTGTCATTTGATAGGTAGGTTCATCATGGATATTATGAGGGGAGAAATTGGAGCTATAATTATGGTCAGCTTGGTCATATGCATTGAGATTGTCCTTTAGCCAGGGTTGTCACTAAGGCTAATAAATTTTAGGTTGCCACTTTTTAGCTCCTATGCCATGGGGCGCTACTTCTGGTACCGGCACTGGCCGAAATCGTCCTTATGCAGTTGCTATCCGTCAAGGATCTGAGGCATCCCCAGATGTTGTTACTGGTATGTTACAACTTCATTTCCTGTTATGTTTATTGTTTGCTTGATACAAATTCTACTTTATCTTATGTGACCCCTTATATGGCTGCACACTTTGGTTTTGGTCCTGAAAGTATTTTTGACTCCTTTTCAATTTCTACTTCAGTGGGTAATTCTATTTTTCTGGAAAAATCCAAAGAAGTTGTATGGTGTCCATCTTTCATAGAAAGATATTGGTGGATTGGATAGAGTCAGATATGGTGGGTTTCAATGTTATCCTGGGGATGGATGGGCATCATTCGTGCCATGATTCTCTGGATTGTAGGACCCAAAAGGTCAGTTTCCATTTCCCTAATGAACCGGTATTAGAATAGGAGGGGAGATCCTTAGTACCCAAAGAGAGGTTTATCTCTTATCTTTTAGCTCAAAAAATAATTTCAAAAGGGTGTCTTTATCATCTAGATCGGGTTAGGTATTCTAATTCTAAAAGTCCTTTCTTTCAATCTATCCCTGTGGTTAATGAATTTTCTAAAGTATTTCTCGATGATCTTCCTAGAATTCCTCCCGATAGGGAAATAGATTTTGGGATTGATCTTCATCGAATACTCATCCTATTTCTATTCCTCCTTATAGAATGACTTGGACTGAATTATAATAGCTAAAGGATCTATTGAAGGATCTTTTTCATAAGGGTTTCATTCATCCTAGTATTTATCCATGGAGTGCTTCTGTACTTTTCATGCGAAAGAAAGATAGGTCTCTTTGGATATGTATAGACTATCGTCAGTTGAATAATGTTACAGTGAAGAATAAGTATCCTTTTTCTAGGATTGATGATCTTTTCGATCAGCTTCAGGATACTAGATGTTTCTCTAAGATTGATCTCCGTTCGATTTATCATCAATTGAAAATTAGGGAGGTTGATATTCCTAAGACTACTTTTCGAACCTAGTATTTTTTATTATGTCATTTGGGTTGACTAATGATCTGGCTGCGTTCATGGATCTTATGAATTGAGTTTTCAAGCAGTTTCTAAATTTGTTTTCTATAGTCTTTATTGATGACATCTTGGTGTACTCCAAAAGTGAGGAGAATCATGCCAATCACCTCGGAATTTTGTTACACACACTTAAATACCAAAGGTTATATGCAAAATTTTCTAAGTGAGAGATCTGGATGAATACTTTGACCTTTTCGGTGCATGTCGTTTCTAGTGAGCGAATCAACGTAGATCCACGGAAAGTTAAGGCAGTTAAGAAATGGCCAAGACCCATAACTTATACTATTATTAGGAGTTTCTTAGGCTTAGCTGGGTATTATAGGAGGTTTGTGGAGAAATTCTCTTCTATTGCTGCTCCATTGACAAGGGTGACTCAGAAAAAGGTTAAGTTCTTATGATCTGATGCTTGTGAGGGTAGTTTTGAGAGGTTGAAGGATAAATTGACTTCTACACCAGTTTTGACCCTACTCGAGGGTATTGAGGAGTTTGTTGTGTATTGTGATACATCTTGTGTGGGACTGGGTTTTGTCTTGATGCAGCATGGTAAGGTTGTGGCCTATACTTCTAGAAAACTTAAGGTTCATGAGAGGAATTATCCAACTCACGACTTAGAGTTGGTGGTTGTAGTCTTTGTATTGAAAATCTAGTGCCATTATTTATATGGGGTTCATGTGGATATATATTTATATCATAAGAGCTTGCAGTACGTATTTACTAAGAAGGAATTGAATCTCTAACAAAGGAGGTGGCTTAAATTACTTAAGTATTATGACATGAGCCTTCACTACCATTTAGTTAAAACTAATATTATTGTTGATGCTCTTAGAAGGCTGTCTATGGGGATCTTATCCCATGTTGGTAAGGAGAAGAGAGGTGTAATACCCCGTACTTTTACCTAGCTTAAAATCATCCCAAGTATGTTAGAAACTTACTTTGAAAGATTAATCCACTTTTATATACGTGGAATTTTTAAGATTTTCACTTTTTGTCATATGGGAAATTGAATTATCTTTCCAACGATACCAATTTCATCCAAATCCCGATATCGGGGTAGAAAGTTATGACCGTTTTACAGAAAGCAGTCAAAACTGCCCAAGTGCGACGAAAAGGGTCGACGGACCATCGAGCTAGCGACAGACCGTCGTCCAAACCATCACAGTGGAGGCAGTGAGACCACATTCTGCCTAAGGGCGACGGCTCAGGCAGATGGACCGTCGAGCTAGAGATGGACCATCGAGATAGCGATGGATTGTCGCCCAAGCCATTGCAGCAGAGGCAGTGAACCTCTATTCTGCCCAGGTGCGACGGTCAAGACCGACGAACCGTCGACCTAATGACGGACCGTCGCACCCACCGTCACATAGTTTATTCAGTTATTTTAAAGTCATTTTTAAAGAGTATTTGGATCTTTTTCCACCCATTTTAACCCCTAATAATATCAGATCAAGGCTCTTAAGTTCATTATCCATCTATAACGTCAAATTAGGGTTTTCTCTCAAAGATAATTCCTAAGAACAAGAAACCCTAGGTGTTTAATTCCAAGTCAAGAATTCAAGTTTTCCTCCATCAATATTCAAGAAATCATCAACCCAGGTATGTTATGTGTTGATTCATGGGTCTCTTTCACTCATGAAACTCAAGAATCTCTTTTCAAAATCCAAGATTTATGTATTTATGAATGTTCACTATTTAAATTGAATTAAAATTCATGTTCATGATGTTGTGGGGTTTTGATTCATGTTTGAAATTACATATTCCAATGATTGACCCTAGGATGTGATAATTTGCATAATAATCATGATAAACCCTTAAATTTATACGTTGATGGATGTTTCCATGATTATTAGTTGTGTTGATGATTGTATAACCAAAGCATGCTTCCCATGTGTTTGATTAAATGCCTATGTGAAGGAAAAGTGTCATTCTAGTATGATAATATGAAATCCTCATTCATGTACAAGTTCATGCATGTTAAGTGTTTGATGAAATGTCTTAGTCAATGAATTATGGATATATGTGTATCCATTGTGTTTCTTTAGCACTTGTACTTCATGAAATCCCCATCTTATTATATTATGGATTGTCGATGTTGGTCATGTATTCAAGAAAGTCATACTTTGTCAGTTTTATGCTATCGAGTCCTGGGGGTACTTGTACCCGACAATTAGTTGTGTGCCTAGAGCCAGTGTCATGTTTTCAAGATACTCTCAGTCAAGCCATGTTCATAGAAATTCAGTCAGTCATGTGACTCAGGAAAACTCAGTAAACTCAGAAATCTCATAAATACAGTAATCCCAGTAGTATTCCGTCAGTCAATGGAACTCAGTTAATTTAGTCCAGTTCAGTTCAGTAATCCGTGTTCAGTGTCTATTCAGATGAGAGTAGAAATTAGCACCGAGTGAACCCATGGATGGGAACACACACTGTCAGATGAGGGTGTGACTCTTAGAAGTCATCCTTGCGTTCCAGAACTATGTAGCCAGCATAGGTTGAGACATCAACACTCTCAGATAAGGGTTGATGAGGTGGATAAACACTATCAGATGAGGGTCCCACCATTCTCTTTTGGGGATACTGTCAGATAAGGGTCACCCACAGCTTGTCCTTTCTAGTGGCGCGGTGTTAACACCCTTTCAATTAAGGTTATAGATTGGACCTCAACTGAGCTATAATGCATTAGTTAGGGCATGTCAGTTAGATGAATACTTCCCACAATTTCAGTACAGAATCAGGACTGTCAGATACAGTCATTCAGTCTTAGTAATAAAACTCAAATATTTCTACAGGATTCAGGACTGTTAGATACAGTCAACTTAGAACAGTACAAAACTTAGCTAGTTCCATCAGAACCTAAACTGTTAGATACAGTCGCTCAGTATCAGTTATTTCAGTTATACAGATATCAGTATCTTATGTTATCAGTACTCAGACTCAGTAATCATGTTATCACGAACTCAGTTACAGTTATTATGTATTCATTCAAGTATTCTCACGTTTATGTTATTCAGTCAGTTAGTATAGTTCATCCATGTGAACCCTTTACATTCAACCTACCTCACATGCATACTAGTACATTCAAACGTACTGATACATTTTTGCTATGGTGTTTTATACCATAGGTTCAGAAGCATGAGCTCCAGAGCATCAGTAGCATTCCAGTCTCAGCAGTCAGAGTTAGCAGTGAGTACTCATCCTTCGAGGACATTACCATTACTTTATTATCTTATTAATTAATTTATTTCAGTAGTTGGAGTTAGTTGGGTACATGTTCCATCAACTCCTTATTCAGACAGTTTAGTCAGTTAGAGGCTTTTCAGACTATTATGTTCAAACAATTTATTTTAGGTTTTGTTTTGGTACTGTGATACCATATCATTCAGAGATTATTTTATTAGTTTTGAACCTTATGACCTTTCAGCCTTTATTTCCATATTTATATAGTATATTATGTAGTGTACATGTACAGATATCAGTCATGGGTTAGTTTGTGGTCTTTCAGGGTCATGAGCACCGTGTGACGTTCTGAGTACCAAATTTGGGGCGTTACAAGAGGGTTGGTAAAGGATATTCACAAGCTGATTAACTTGAGAGTTCGTCTTATAGATTCTGAGGATGGAGGGGTGATTATTCAGAAAGTGGATAAATCTTCTTTTAGTGTGGAAGTGAAGGAGAAGCGGGCTTTGGATCCCATATTTATGTAGATTAAGTATGATGTGGGTCAGTAAAAGGTTATGACTTTCAAGATTGGTGTAGATAGCATCTTGAGGTATCAAGAGAGGTTGTATGTTCCTGATGTTGATGGGATGCAGGAAAGGATTTTGATTGAGGCTCATGAGTTTAGATATACAGTTCATCCGAGTTTGACTAAGATGTATCATGACTTGAAGAAAATCTACTGGTGGAATAATGTGAAAATAGATATGGAGAATTTTATTGCTAAGTGTATGGTTTGTTAACAAGTCAAGGTTAAGCATTTGAGGCCTAGTGGCATGTTTCAAGAGATAGAGTTTCCCATATGGAAGTGGGAGATTATCAGTATGGATTTTATTATCGGTTTTTCATGGTCTCGAAATAAGTATGATTCCATTTGGGTCATTATGGATAAAATGACTAAGTCTACTCACCTCTTTCCTACCCATTGTGGATAGACTAACTAAGTCTATGCATTTTTTATCTGTGAGAACTAACTACTCAAGAGAGGATTATGCTAAGTTTTTCATTCAGGAGATTTTAAAGTTGCATAGTGCGCCTGTGTCCATTATTTTAGACTGACGTACCAAATTTTTATCTCAATTCTAGCATTTGTTTTAGAAAGGTTTGGGTACTCAGGTGAACCTTAACACCGCTTTCCACGCTCAAATGGATGGACAAGATAAACAGACTATTCAGACTTTGGAGGATATGCTAAGATCCTGTGTGATTGATTTTAAAGGTAGTTGGGTTTACCATTTGCCTCTTATTGAGATCGCGTACAATAATAGTTATCATTTTTGCATTCAGATGGCTCCTTTTAAGGCTCTTTATGGTAGGAGGTGTAGGTCTCATATTGGGTGGTTTGAGGTAGGTAAGACTAGGTTGTTTTTACTTGACTTAGTTCACCAAGCCATGGAGAAGGTGAAGGTGATTAGAGAAAGACTTAAGACTTCTCGAAGTCGCCAAAAGTCTTATGCAGACATGAGACGAAGAGAGTTGGAGTTTGAAGTAAATGATTGGGTATTCTTGAAGGTATCTCCTAAGAAAGAAGTCATGAAGTTTGGGAAGAATAGGAATATTAGTCCCCATTATTTGGACCATATAAAATTGTAAGGAGAAATGGGAATATGGCGTATGAGTTACATTTTCCAGCAAGTTTTCCATGTGTCCATGCTGAAAAAATGTACGGGTAACCCCTCTTTGATAGTGCTTATTGAGGATATTGGTGTCATGGAATTTTTGTCTTATGAGGAAGTCTCCATTGAAATATTGGATAGGCAAGTTTGTAGATTGAGGACAAAGAAAGTAGCTTCGATGAAGGTCCTTTGGAGAAATCAAAAGGTGAAAGAAGCTACATCGAAAGTCGAGGAAGATATGAAGGCCAAATACCCGTTCTTGTTCCCCGGGTTGGATAAAAGTGTTAGGGTATGAGTTTTGTCTTCCTTTGATCACTTTCCAAGTTTGTCATTTGATTTTGGTGTATTCTTGCTATTCTCGTGCTAAAAGTGTCCTAACTACTCATTCGGGGATGAATGATCCTAAGGGAAATAATGTGAGATCCTATAAAACTTTGGTGATTTTATTTTTGACCCTTCCGGGTGCATAATGTCAATTTTTTACTGGAATTATGTTTAGGGATGTTAAAAGGGTGTTTTAGGAAAGTTTCAGATTTATTGGAAGGGGTTAGAAGTCATTTTGGGACACCAAGGCAGTAAGCCTTTTTGATAAAGTCGTGTCACTGAGGTTAACCTCTGCGATATTGGCATGGCACAAGGCTAACCTCCATGATATTAGTGTGGCACGCCACTGTTTTAAATTTGTCCAATTTTTGTATTTTTACTTGGGTGAGGGAATTTTGGTCTTTTACCCCTTGTACAACATCTAAACATAAAATACACCCTTTTTCCATCTATTTTAAGGATCAAAGACCTTTTCTTCCTCTTAAACACTTAAACCAAGAAACTTCAAGGGTTTTACAGTAGAATTCGTTATTTGGGCTCTAAATTTCAAATTATTTTAATTCCTTGTGTATTTCTGGCATGTTTCTCTTTCCCCTAACTTTAATTTTACATTGTGGAATTAATTGAATGGATTTTCATATGATTTAATTGTGGGTTTTGAAATTGGGTTGAGGGTTTTTTGTTGTTACTGATTGAATTACTTGTTCCATGTTCTAAATTGATCATTCATGCTTTAAATTGATGTTTTTGGAACTGAATTGGTGCATGGTATAAATAGTTGGAATGGGGGACATAGGTTTTTTCAAATTGATGGAATTTTTTATTGATAATTGCATTAACCTTAACCCACCTTGTAAACTTGATTTTGATTGTGGAAAATTGCATGATTTAACTTGTTTTTTAACCTAATGCATTGCATAAAAGGATAAATAAATCAAAAGTGGTTTTGGATGGCCTTGGTGGCCTTGGTCTTGGATTTTAAATAGAACTTAGGAGTCCAACTTGGTTATGTGGATTGGTTTACAAAAATATATTTACTTGCAAGCATATTGGTTGGACGATACCAAGTGGTAAATGCCTTAACGAATGACTCCTAGGTTACTGGTTAGTTTTATATGCAAATTGATTGAATTTGAGCTTAAAGAGAATTGTGTAGCTCACCGTGAAGGTGTAAGTCCTGGGGGAACAAACACTAGAAACCATGTTTGCCAGCGTTGGAGGTCTATACTATTGTGTACTTGATGCACACTAAATATATATATTTTGGGATGGCTATTGCCTTGGTGGATTTAGTTTTCCCTTGGTTTTTCCTCGGTTTGTGCATCTAACATTCATTGGAGACCTTCCAGTAGGGGGAGCTGGACCCATATATCCCATGGGTGCCTTTAGGATGAATCGAACTACACAATTTAGGTTAAATCCTTAAAATCTCATGTTCATGACCCTTTTTCCTATCCCAGCATCATATATATATGTATATGAATATGGTGCATATGGTTTATGACTGGATTTTGGTAGTTACATTATTTTATCCTTATTCCCCGAGTTACATTCCAGTGCTTATCCCACTGACCGTCCCTGGACGCTACATCGTTTCATGATGTAGGTTTTGAAGGATTTTTTGTTACTCCAGTGCAGCATTAGGTGGTTTAGCTATTTCTCACAATATCACACACAAGTGTACATGGTCCCACCAAGTAATAAAGTGGCCTTATAAAAAGCTGAATATCAATCCCACAGGGACTTGTGTTGACAACTATCTTAACATAGTTCACTATAATTATTAACAAGTTCAAAGGTAACTAAAAGAGTTGGTCGTTAAAACTAAAGCAAACTTAACAATGAGGAAAAGTAAAGTTCTTGGACAATCAATGTGGAGAAACCTAGGTTAAGGCTCCGCTAACAATCATACTATGCTACTGAATTTCATTGGTTATTTACTTATATTGGTTGTTCATTCACGGGGTTGATATTATGACTATGGTCTTTCGATCCTCTAATCACCTATCTAACTTAGACCCACAACTACATCATTGAGCAGGAATGTAAAAACTAAGTTAAATGCATCTATATTTCATCCCGTACGTGAACAAAATAGGGAACTTAAGTATATTCCTATCCTAAATGCAAATTATAACTTCATTTTGTAGAAGATTACAATTCTATTCTATTTTCCCCACTTTCTATCCTTTTGTTCCTCCTTCCAGGCTCACAAGATGACAATGGATGTATTTTAATGGTCGCGAATCCTTAAAATAGTAATAACAAGGATAAATAATCAACCTAATATGATAAATAATCAAAACCAAATCAATTCATAACAAGATTAATCATGTTCTTAGTCTTAACCCTGAAAAGGGGTGTTTAGCTGCTCATGGACATAACCGTAATTGCAATGATAGAATACATATTAAAATCCATAAAAAAATCAAAATAATGGAATAAAAAATCTAATTTAAGTGTTCTTCATCCTCACTCCAAGTTTCAGGTTCTTCCAAGGTGTGTAACATAATGTTTAAGGGACCTATTTATAGGAGGACACAAGTTATCGATTTGAACTTACCAACATGCCACAGACCTTATCGCATTTCCTAGGGTAATTGGCACACAAATATAGTGGTTAAACACTGTAATTGATCATTTAGGATGGCCCCAAGTGCGTGTAATGGACCCTAACACGGTGTCTAAGGTTCTGGCACGTCACTAACCCCAAAATGTCCATTTTTTGGCAAGTCTTGTCCCGTGCTTTTGTCCATCCATTACAAGCCTTGTGATAATGTTTTCACTTGATTTTCAGCTTTTATATCATCCATACATCATCATTATAAACTCATCAAGCATCCTATAGAATCAAACACCACTAATTAGATCTCAAAATCACATACAATCCAAGACGATGAACTAGACACTTAAGCTAAGAATACTAGTTTTGTCCTTTTTATCTTTAACTAATTGTTTTGTATCTTGGCTTGTTTCAATTGAACAAGTTATTCCGCACATGATGACACAATCATATCCTTAGTAACTCATTACACACACTAGAATCCATCGAGATCAACTAGAACAACACATAGCTCAAGTTCATAACACTAGTTTTCTCGTCTAAACTCTAAGTGACCAAATTAATTCCAAACTTGTTTGAAAGACACCTTAAACATTGTAATCAAGTATTTTAACACTTAAATTCTAAATTATAAAAATATTTACTCATTAAGAACAAGAGAAGTCCTCAAAACAAGGCTAAATAAGCCCGGATAGCAACACTATTCAAAACAAGGCTAAATAAGCCCGGATAGCAACACTAAGGTGCATAAATCCGCTTCAGATCAGTGGTGTGTTTGTTGAGTTGTTGTGAAGTGGTGAGATTCCATCTGTCAAAATGCCCTGTCATTTCACTAATTTCTCTTATTAACTTAGTATTGTTGGATTCTTTTCTTTTGGTCATAGTCGGGGGCATATCTCGACTTAGTTGTTATTTTGGTTTTAGAGGCTATCGTGGACAAGTGTGGGTAAATTGTTATTTGAATTCTTTGAACCGTCATTTGATTCGTCTGTTCCTATTACTATTATCATTAGTTTGATTGACTTCCGCTTTATTTTTATGATTATTGTGCTCTTGAGGTTACGCTAAGGGAGTGATCTCCCATCCATGGTGGGCTTGAGATATCCGTCACGACTAGGTCCTGATTCAGGTCATGACAATGTCTACGTGAGTATTTATTCCTTGCGAGCCCTTTTACTCAAATCATATAGAATAGTAATGATTAAAACTGTAGTAACTCCAAATTTGAGCATATCATTTCTAAAGAAAAGTTACCAATATATTAAGGGATGTATTGTGATGTTTTATTACTCTTTTTACTTTTTTGGGGGGGTGAGGGGGGGCGGGGTATTCCCACTCGGTACAATACTCACGTTGGAGCTCAATTAAATCTAAATTCGTTCCAAGAAACCCCACACTAGGGGGTAAGCGCTCCCTAACAAAGGCAACTCCGTACCTAGGAGAACTTGAACCAGAGACTTCTGAATCTACTTACCGCCCCATCACAACCCATGTTGGTAGATAATAAATATAGGAAACACATAGTCCTTTCTCAACTACTTTTTGACATTTAGAAACAGGCTGGAATTGCGTAAGAAAATTTAAAGCGTCAAAAATGGATTCATCATTGCTAAAATTCATATTCATACACAAACGCCTACAAAATATCATATCCCCCTTGTATAAAATTGAGATTCTCTTTACACCACAATTTCTCTGTTCGTTCCAAAAATTACTCTTTTACACAGTTACAAAAAATGAAGCCGCATGCTTCTCTGCCGTCTAGCATGTTTCAAAACTTGTATTTCAGTCTCCTAACTCTATTTCAATCACTCAACTTACGTCCAACAAGAGAAGTTGGTTCTAGTGTGTGGGACATTACTTTCAACAGATTCTTGCCACAGTTAGTCGTGTTTGTACATCCCAAACAGCAGACAGTTTCAACCTCAAGGTAATATCTGAATTGGACATCAATACCATGTCATGATCTTTTCTCCAGCACTATGAAGGACTCTGAACTAGGTCAAGATATTCCAGTATCTCCACGACTGCTAAATTTAATTCATGTAAGACTGCTCTCAACATATTCCATTGCTTTCCTTTTCACAGCCTTCATTCGTTCATCATCACCAAGCGTATTTTCATACTCAAGATACTTTGTAAAGAGGAACTGCACTCCAGATATCACAGGCCATTAATAAAAAGAACAGGGCACCATCTTAAAACAAGAAAACCAACTGAAAGAAACATCACGACAAATATTCCAGGGTATTGAAAATATATATAATCACCTTCATCTTTTTGGGCGGAAGGCTAAGAGTAATTGCACTTTCAAATAAACGGTTCACATCTGTATTTCCCAGTCAAATCTTATGTTCATATGATTTATTTTTGAGTCATGAATAGTAAAAATGATTTTCTTCACCCACACAATAGTGCAGTTCAATACGGTACCTGATTGAGATAAACGCTCCACAGATCAATTCTCTTTGGATACTCGCGAAGCATTTTCTCAAATAAGGAGCGACCCCTGTCAGAAACTCCACACTTGAACTCTAGAATAGCTGTTTGTGTAATAAAGTTAATATGTTTGTGAAGAAGAAGACTTAGCAAAGAATAATTCACCACTGACTAGACTCCATCTTGATTTTGTTTCAATAGCCACTAAACCCGCCTGAGCCAAACCTAAATGCAAAGAGGACACAAAGAGTTAGCAACAGTTAAATAAGGATCAACCAAAGCACTTCCAAAACCACTCTTAAGTGTCACTACCTTGAAAAAATGCTTGAACTTCTTGACCATCTTGTTAAGAAGTTCATCTGTGAGTTTATGTTGCTCAGTCCTCTCATACATTCCTAAAACAAGGCCAAATGCACTTTTTTGGGATCACAATACTGCAATGCTCTTTGGAATACTTTTGCAACAGCTTCCTGGGGCGTAATCAAGAATATGGGATTCAGAGGCAAATATTAGAATTGAAAAGTGAAATATAACAAACATAAATGGGTCAATATCATTGTTTTGCTAACCTCTGGTGGATTTCCATACTTGTGTTCTAAATTAAAGTAAGCAACCCAAACATTCAGCTTTTCCAACTCTTCTCACACATTTATCGTCCTTAAAGCCCTTGAGAAAGGAATCAAGACACAACTAACAGGTCATACATAATTTTCCATCACATTTTGCAACTCAATAGTACCTAAAAACACTAAATCAAACATGAGTTGTGCATTTTTTTGCACCTCATGTGGTTGTTTTAGTTGTTTCATGCAAGGAACCTTTTGGAGAAAAGTGTTATACTTAAGCCATATAGATCACATATATCTTCTGAGGCACTTAAATGTGATGGCACATCTGCCTAAGATAGTTTTTCCCAAAATGTGATGTTAGATTGACAGTCAAGGGAACAACCCTATTAGTTGGTCATGGAAACAATAGTGGAAGTTCAGAAGCCCTTATGAAGTTAGCTGTTTTATGTGGTTGGTTGCTCACGAGGTGTATCCAACTTGTTGAAGTCTGCCTCATGAGCTATTAACTAATGCTGGGTTGGCATGATTACATGGCTGCTGATGTGTTTTTTCTGTTTCCAGGAGATAGAATTTTTTGTAGTATTTTTTCAGTTATGATTTTCCTAGTCTTTAGGCATATAGTTGTTGGTGGACTTAGTTCCTATTAATTAGGTAGTTCAGTTTTTTGAGTTACTACATTAGTTACTGCAGTTTGTTAGGATTTTGATGTATTTAAATAGCTTTGCAGCATAATAAAAACATCTCTCTTTTCCTCTTCATTTGTTTTTATTTTTTTCCTCTGTAAACATCTATAAATTGGTATCAAGAGCCTTACTTCTTAAGGGACTTGTGAGAGACTTGTGAGTGATTTTTTTTTGAGTGTTTATCCAAATTTTTAGCTGCAAAACACCATTCAAACAATGGAGAATGCAGGTTCTTTTTCTGCTATGGCTCCGCTAGTTTTCGACGGAGAAAATTATCAAGCCTGGGTAGTGAAAATGCAGGCTTATTTGGAGTGCTTCCTTTTCCAGAAAATCCAACCATGGCTCAGATTAAAGCTCACAAGGAGAGAAGAATAATAAATTCTAAAGCTAAATCATGTCTCTTTGCTGCAGTTTCTACCACCATTTTCAATAGAGTAATGACATGCAATTCAGCCAAAGAAATTTAGGATTTCCTCAAGAAAGAGTACGAGGGAGATGAAAGAATCAGAGGAATAAAAGCAATGAACTTGGTTAGAGAATTCGAGATGCAGAGAATGAAGGAATCCAAAACCATTAAGGACTATTCTGACAGATTGCTTTTGATAGGAAATAAGGTAAGGATACTTGGAATTAAACTTAATGAAAATAGAATAGTTCAAAAGATTTTTGTAACCTTACCTGAAAGATATGTGGAAACTATTGCTTCATTGAAAAATACTAAAGATCTGTCAAAGCTTAGCTTGGCAGAGTTATTGAGTGCTCTACAGGCACAAGAACAGCGAAGGGTGATGAGGCAAGAGGGATCCATCGAGGGAGCCCTGCAAGCAAAGTTGCAGCTTGGTTCAAGTACTACTAAGGGTAATAAAGAAAAAAAAATAAAGGAAGTTATGGAAACTACGAAGGTACATCTGCAAAAAATGCTAACACCACCGGTAACAACAAAGAAGGCAAATATCCTCCTTGTCAACATTATGGGAGGAGAAATCATCCACACTTCAAGTGTTGGAGAAAGCCTGGTATGAAGTGCCGAAAGTGTCAAAAGCTTGGTCATGTCGAGATTATTTGCAAAGAGAAGGGTTTACAACAAAATAATGAAGCACAAATTATAGATCAAGAACGAGAAGAGCAATTGTTTGTGGCTACCTGTTACGCAAGCAAAAGTTCAAGTGAAAGATGGCTTATTGATAGTGGTTGTACAAACCACATGATCAGTGATGAAAAGCTTTTTAGAGAGCTTGACAGATTAATTAAATCAAGAGTCAGGATCGGAAATGGAGAATACCTCCCAGCGACAGGAAAGGGGACCGTAGCAATTGAGAGTTATAAAGGTACAAAACTTATTTATGAAGTTTTATTTGTTCCTGAACTTGATCAAAATTTATTAAGTGTTGGACAACTGCTAGAAAATGGATTCAAATTATTATTTGAAGACAAGGTGTGTCTAATCAGTGATCCTAGTGGTCAGGCAATGTTCAGAATTAAAATGCAGGGGAAAAGTTTTTCCTTAAATCCATTAGATGAGGAACACATAGCTCTTCCAATTTAGTCCATAGTTGCAGAAACGTGGCACAAAAGGTTGGGGCATTTCCATCACAAAGCTTTGTTGTTTATGCAAAGGAGCAAAATGGTAAATGGTTTACCAAACTTGGAGGAGCATATCTCTAGATGTAAGGCTTGTTTGCTTGGCAAGCAAACTAGACTTCCATTTAAAAGTTCCACATGGAGAGCTACAGAGAAGTTGCAGCTTATTCATACCGATCTATGTGGTTCGCAAAGAACTCCGTTGCTTAATGGAAGCAGGTATTATTTTATCTTCATTGATGATCTAACAAGAATGTGTTGGATTTATTTTATGAAGTTTAAGTACGAAGTTGATGGAATTTTCATGAAGTTCAAATCTTGGATAGAGAATCAGAGTGGCTGCAAGATTTAGGTCATTAGATCAGATAATGGAACTGAATATACATCTGATAGGTTCAATTCTTTTTGCGAAGAAGCTGTCCCTTACCCTCCACAGCAAAATGGAGTTAGTGAGAGAAAGAATATAACAATCATGGAGATGTCAAAATGCTTGTTGCAGGAGAAAAATCTACCGAAAAAGTTTTAGGCAGAAGCAGCAAACACAGTTGTCTTCTTGCTGAATAGACTGCCTACGCGGGCGGTGGGAGAGAAGACTCCATTCGAGGCATGGTATGGTTTCAAACCTGATTTTAAAAACCTCAAGATATTTAGATGTCTATGTTTTTCTTATGTTCCACAGGTTAAGAGAGACAAGGCAGATTTGGGAATCTTTATTGGCTATAGCTTATTGTCTAAAGCTTACAGGATCTTTCAACCTCAATCGGGCAAGATTATGGTAAGTAGAGATGTTCAATTCATTGAAGATGAGCAATGGGACTGGAATTTGAAGGATTCTCGAGTTCCGAATGATAATTCAAAGTTTGATGAATTGGTGGATGATCAACCTATTCGGGGAACGAGGTCACTCTCTGATATTTATCAGAGGTGCAATGTTGCTATTTTTGAACCTGCAGGATACGAGGAAGAAAAAATTGATCAAAAATGGATCGATGCAATAAAGGAGGAGTTGTCCATGATAGAAAAGAACCAAATTTTGAAGCTAGTGGAAAGATCGTAAAATAGAAAAGTGATTGGAGTTAAATGGATTTTTTGAACAAAGCTCAATCCAGATGGTTCGGTAAATAAGCACAAAGCTTGATTGGTGGTGAAGGTCTATGCACAAGTTTGGGGAGTAAATTTTTCTAATACTTTTGCCCCGGTAGCTAGATTGGATACAATTCGAATGCTTTTGTAGCAACACAAAAAAGTTGGAAGATTTTTCAAATAGACGTGAAGTCTGCTTTCTTAAATGATCAACTACAAGAGGAAATATATGTTGAGCAGCCAGAAGGATTTAGTGTACCAGGAAGTGAAAATATGGTTTATCTATTAAAGAAAGCTTTATACGGGTTAAAGCAAGCTCCTAGAGCTTGGTATAGTCGTATGGATAACCATTTGCTAGACTTAGGCTTCGAAAGAAGCTTAAGTGAATAGACTCTTTATGTCAAGAAAGTTGGCTCTAACATTATTATTATTTCTCTGTATGTTGATGATTTACTTGTGACAGAAAATAATATAGCGTTGATTGAAGAATTAAAGGAGGAGATGATGAAAGTCTTTGAGATGACCGATCTTGGAGAGATAACCTATTTTCTGGGAATGGAGATTAAGCAAACTCAGAATGAAGTGTTTGTTTTCCAAAAGAAATACATGAAGGAGATTCTAGAAAGATTTAGAATGGAAGAATTCAAGAGTATGAACACGCCTATGAATCAAAGAGAGAAGTTAATGAAGGATGATGGTGCTGAACGAGTACAAGAAGGAAGATATAGGAGCTTGATAGGATGTTTGATGTATCTTACAGCAACAAGACCGGATATATTGTATGTTGTAAGTGTATTGTCCTGCTTTTTGAATTCTCCAAGTGAATTGCATATGAAAGATACAAAAAGAGTGCTCAGATATGTCAAAGGCACTATAGATTATGGAGTCAAATTTAGCAAGTGACAGAAATTTCAAACTTCAGGGATTTTCTGACAGTGATTGGGGTGGTTTTGCTGATGATATGAAAAGTACTTCAGGGTACTATTTTATTTTTGGCGCTGGATGTTTTTCTTGGTGTTCGAAAAAACAAGAGATTGTTGCTCAATCAACTGCAGAGGCAGAATTCATTATTGTGATAGCTGCGGTCAATCAAGCTTTATGGATTTGGTTTGGAGATAAAGGAAAGCCCTGAGATATTTATGGACAACCAGGCTGCCATTGCTATTTCTCACAATCCAGTCTTTTATAGAAAGACCAAGCACTTCAATGTGAAGCTATATTTTCTGAGAGAAGTGCAAAAGAATGGTCTAGTGAATCTGGTATATTGCAGAATGGAAGAGCAGCTGGCTGATATTTTTATGAAAGCTCTTCCAGCAAGCAAATTTGAATTCTTAAGAAGCAAACTTGGAATTTGCAGCTCTTGACGCAAGGAGGAGTGTTGAAGTCTGCCTCATGAACTGTTAACTAAAGTTGGGTTGGCATGATTACATGGCTGTTGATGTGTTTTTTCTGTTTCCAGAAGATAGAATTTTCTGTAGTAGTTTTTCAGTTATGATTTTCCTAGTCTTTAGGCATATAGTTGTTGGTGGACTTAGTTCCTATTAATTAGGTAGTTCAGTTTTTTGAGTTACTGCATTAGTTACTGCAGTTTGTTAGGATTTAGTTGTGTTTAAACAGTTTCTTTACAGCATAATAAAAATATCTCTCTTTTCCTCTTCATTTGTTTTTATTTTTTTCTCTGTAAACATCTACACAACTCAAAACAAACTACAGAGAGGGCTTTCATTATGCAACAGGTGCTTTATGCCTAACCGTGATGACTAAAACTGCAGACACTTATTCCTTCATTGTCCTATGGCAAGTCAGATCTAGTCATTCTTTTTTAACCTATTCAAGATGCCTTTACCATGCATCGTGCAGTGAGGGGTCTCTGACCATCTGGGGAGTTTGAAGGAATAAGGAAGCTACGAGAAAGATTTGGAAAACTGTACCAGCTTGTGTTTGTCGGATATTACGGAAGAAAAGAAAATTCAAGATGTTTCAAAGGAAAAGTAGATCCGGTACCGAAGATTAAGTTCAGATGCTTATGACTTTTTTTGTGTAATCTTCAGGATGTCAAAAATGAAAATAGCTGGTTGATTTCCTCAATTCAGTATAAGGATAGGAATTGGTAGAAGGAACCCTTCTTTTTTTTTTCTTTTCTTTTTTTTTGTAAGAGAGTTCTGACTATGTAAATGTACTAGAACCAACTTAGTGCTAGATTTTTCTCTTCTATCAATATGCATTACTAACCTGTTAATTAAAAGATCTTTTCATATGTTTGGCAATTTGACGAGGTAAACAGGCCAATATAATCTTACAGTTCTGTTAGCATATTCACTGTCCAATCACATTGAAGCACAAAAAGCAGAATATTTTCCTTTCACAAGAAGCATATATAGTCTAGAAGAGCAACAATACCAATATGACCGAAGGTTTATTAAAATTCCAACTACAACTTTATAATTCAAACTCTTCATTTGCCAGACATGGAATTCACTGTTTGTTTTAGATGAAGAAAATATAACTTCAAAGATTTACCGTTCGGCGATCAATCTGGCCTTCTCAATATCATCCAAAGACAGCACAAATGCCATGTATTTTATCCAGACAAAGTTGCTATTTGGGGAACTTCTAACTAATTTCTCAAACTCATCTTCATCTCTGGGAATATCTTTTTCCAGTAATCTTTCCTCGGCAGCTCTAATTTTTGTTCCCTGCTTAAACAGATTGTATCACATGAAGATAGTTATGATATAGACAACATTACTCTCTATGAATTAGTAAAAACTGGAAGAACAGGTAAGAAAGAAATATAAATGATTCAAACAGTTCCTCAATCTTTTAGCTTTTTTTGCTACATGTTTCTTGTTCTTGTCATCTAAAGTATCGAAATTGATGGCATCACCTGAGTCTTCATTAACTACATCACCCATATCCAAATTTTCAGTATCATCAAGTGGGACCTCCAGTGGCGGTATGGATGCCCGAGATTCAACTTCAGCAAGGAACAGATCATTCCCATCAACAGATTCACCATCAAGATCCTCCCGTCCTTAAGAGCTCTTCTCAGGTGAAGGAGTTGATTCAATACCTATGGAAAGAGCATCTACATTCACTATATAATCAAAATTTGGCCTTGCATCTATTTCAGTACTTGTAGCATCATTAAAATATGGTTTTTTCATCCCAAGTGAAATTCGATGTCTTTCCTTATCAACCTACAAAAGGTTGAAAAAATGAGTTTCGAATGTAACAGAACCAAATGGAAGAAATGACACACACATTATACATCCGAAGTCATCCCTCTAGCTATTCTGGAAAGTTAGATTAGTACTTGTATAAAGAAGGGTGATAAAAGAATTTGACATGCAAAAATCAAGTTCCAACTTTTATAATTCACTTATATAGCATGATCTAACATTGTTATTATTGTCCAAACCAGGAGACGACGAAAAAAATGAAAAAAAAAATGAAACAAGGGATATAAACAAAATTATTTATCATTACTCTCCCTTTCCCTTTTGGCTTGATAAAATTCACGTATACAAAAATGTGTCTACACTACCAAAACTGCAGTGTTATACAGAACAAGCATTTACCTTCCAAATCTTTGTTGTCACTCTATCCCCAGCTTTGTGTCTAGAGTCAATCGTGTCAACATGATTGTCAGAGATCTCTGAAACATGGCACAACCCAACCTAGAAAATAAAGCTGGAATCATCAGCATTCAAGTAAAACATAAGCTTTCTTCTAACAACCATAGCTCATCAACATTGCAAACTGATGAGAAAAATACATTCATGATTAACATCAGAACTTGCTTATAGCTGATGAAAATACAAAGCAGGAAAAAGATTTATTAATCAGTAAAGAGTATGAGAAATTCATTACAGTTGATGCAATTACAATAACGCGAAAAGCTATAGACTGAAATATTAATAATGAAGTGAGTGTGATCTATGTTCAAAAGTAACAATGTGGTCACTTAGGTCATAACAACTTACTGCCAAGTCACAACTACTGGAAGTGACCTGTTACATACCAAGTTTGTGTGATCAACTGTGACAAACAGACCATATGGTTCAACTCTCTTGACTCTGCCAGATATGACATTCCCAACAGTCAAATCACTTAGAGCATCATAATCAGAGCTGGGGGCACCAACTGCACTCAATGTCCCTAGAGTGACTTCCACTCGCTTGGACAATGGCTCCATGAAGACCACCCTGTAGTATAGGAACTTAGCATACGAGAACGAGAGGATTGATACAATAAATAATTTGTCCATACTGAGAAAACTTACTTTCCCATGACAAGTTTCCCAACAGGGAATTCTTTCTCTGGATTTTCCACATAGCCATCAGACAAGTTTGACAGGAGAACTTTAGCATAAACTTTGCGCGAAAGCATTACAAAACATCCTTTTGGTGTTATCATTAGTATTTATTTACAAATAAAAATTGTTTTAAGTTTAAAAAGTTAATGTTAAATATATATATATATATATATATATATATATATACAACAACAACATACCCAGTGTATTCCCACCTAGTGGGGTCTGGGGAGGGTAGAGTGTACGCAGACCATACCACTACCTCAAGTGAAGTAGAGAGGCTGTTTCCGATAGACCCTCGGCTTAGGACCAATAACAGTATAACCAATACTTATATATATATATATATATATATATATATATATATATATATATATATATATTAATTAGATTTCCTCATCTAGTGTTTTATCAATGAATGAAATAATATATTTTACACTAATAGTGAAGCCTTATTAGTAAACTAAAATATTGGATTTGCTTTCATTATTCAATATATTTAATTTGGTTTTGGCTTTAAAATTTGCATTTCTTTCAAATTAACAAAGTGTGTGTCAACTGTCAAGGACGGGGGGAATGAGATAATGGGGTTATTACGTGAAGTATGGTGTAGTTAGATTTCCATTCCGTCCTTTTTAATTAATTTTAATTAATTAATTCATTTTCATTTTTATATAATATACAAATATTAATTGTTGCTCATAATTCTATTTAAGCCAAATAACACACGGCCCCTTCTTTTTTACCTTTTCTTAACTCAGTTCAAAGTGAAAAATTACAGGATTAAAAAAATTTAGGATATAAATTAAATATGTTAAGATATAAATTAAATTCAAATATGTTAATTCAATAAAAAATTATTTTTATGCTTTAATAGTAGATATTAAAATCTGTTAACTTCTAATAATTTAAAATGTTCTTTATAAATCTATGGGAAAAGGCTCAAATATGCCACAGGACTATCAAAAATGGCTCATTTATGCCATCCGTTTAAAGTTGGGCTCATTTATGTCATCGCCGTTACAAAACTGGCTCATCCATGCCATTACTTTTTAACAACCGGTTTTTAAAAACAGCCTTGCCACGTGGCGGCTTATTAGAGGGTCACGTCATTTTTTATTTTATTTTTAAAAAAAAAAAAAAAATTTCTTTTTAAATTTTTTTTGATCCATTAAAAAGAATCCACCAAATTTTTTGATCCATTAAAAATTAATTTGATCTATGCTTTTAAAATTTGATTAATTTTTCATGATCAAACAAATATTTCAAGAATTTTTTTTTTTAAATCTACTACTAAAATTTATAACCAAACGCTATTCTAATTAAGCATATAGTATGTCTTAGCATACATGAAATATTTTGTCAGCCGAATGTAAGTAACTTTTTAGTTTTTTATTTTTTTTATTAAGCATAGAATGGCATCATCAGTATCAAGGGCGGCTCAAGCAAATTTATGGCCTAAGGAAAAAATCAAACGGAGGCCTAATTTTTCTTTTTTCTATAAATAGTATTTAATATATTTCTTAAAAATTGTAATTTATTATTACTAAACAAAAATAGGCCCCTCAAATTTTGGGGTCTTAGGCGGCCGCCTTTTCTCCTAAAGGGTTGAGCCGCCCCTGATCAGCATTGAACATTTGTACGTAATATTTTATGCATCATCATTTATCATTACAAAAACTGGAAGGCGACAACATGCTAACATATATAGTATACGTAGAGTTGGCAAATGAGAAGCTAACTATTAATAATAATATAATAATATTTGATGTTTATATATCCCTTCAGTTTCAACTAAAAAATGACAAAAGCTTTAGTTAATGTGAATCTTTTAAAAAATAAATAAAAATAAAGTGATAAAAAACGTGGAGTGTATACTCTCTCTATTCCCTTTTAGTTACTCGCCCGTCAATTAAAATAACTATTTTATTATAATATATTTATTAAATGATGTTTACTATTGTATTTGAAATTAATTTGAAGAAAAAAATAATTAATATTAAAGGTAAATTATGAAAACAATCTTAATATGTCAAAAATGACAAAAAAACGAATCGAACGAGAATGTTTTAAGAATATATTCATCAAAAATTAATCAAATTTTAAAAGCATAGATCAAACTAATTTTCAATGGATCAAAAAGTTGTGTGGATTATTTTTAATAGATCAAAAAAAAAATATTTTTTTTAAAATTAAAAAAAAAATGATGTGGCCCTCTAATAAGCTGCCACGTGGCAAGGCTGTTTTTAAAAATCATCTGTTAAAAAGTAATGGCATGGATGGGCCGGTTTTGTAACGGCGATGGCATGAATGAACCCAACTTTTAACGGATGGCATAAATGAGTCATTTCTGATAGTTCAGTAACTTCCTAAATTATTTTATTTGAAATAGAAAATATTTATTGTTATTAATTTTACATTAAAAAAATAATAACTAACTTTACCTAACCTAACTAATTTATCCTAAAAAGTACCACATGGCATTATCCTATTTAGCCATTTCTCATCTATCTATGCAAGACTTTCTTGCTATTTATAATATATAGATTGGCTTCTGAATAAAGTATTATATATATACACACACCTCATAATACAATGTATTAATCTAAAGAATTATAGGTTAATTAGCTCACATTATTATAACTTCAACAGTGTATTATTACCTCGATCATATGATATCAACGTATTATTCAAAATACTTGGATATATAGATTCAGTTAGCTAGCTTTTGACTATATATATATATATATATTATGGACTATCGGGTTCTAAATACGCACTATATACATGACATACACAACTATATTACACTATAATACAACGTATGTCATATACACTCTAATGAACTAACGGTTAATTCAGCTTACATTATTATATTATAACTTCAACAATATATTGTTATCATCGATCATATGATAACAACGTATTCAACAGATAATTAGATACATTTAGTTAGCTTTTGACGACGTACTACGTCATCACTTCATAAGATATACATACATATATATATATACATATGTATGTATATATATATACATATGTATGTATATATATATATACATACATGCATATGTATATATATATACATGCATATGTATATATATATACACAAAAATAAAATTGACTAACACATTCTAAATAAGTATTATATACATCAAATACATGAGGAAAAAATACATTATTTCACCCCTGAACTTGTTCGTATAACTTACTTTAGATCCTAAACTACACGGACAATTATATACCCCCTTAATAACTTTTAAGTGAATTTTATACCACCCGACTATCACATTTTAAATATGTATTGTTCACATCAAATACACGAGAAAAAAATACATCATTTCACCCCTGAACTTTTCTGCATAACTTACTTTAGACACTAAACTACACGAGCAATTATATACCCCCTTAATAACTATCAAGTGAATTTTGTACCATCTCAAAAATATTATACCACTCTTACTACGGAGAGTGCAGTACACACGCGCCACGTTGGAGCCACGTCAGAGCCATATCTTTATATATATATATATATATATATATATATATATATATATATATATAGAGAGAGAGAGAGAGAGAGTTACCCCTAATTATTTTTCACCACCACCCACCCGCAACACTGTCTCCCACCACCCACCCGCAACACTGTCTCCCACCACCCACCCGCGTTCTTTATTTGGAAATTTCAACTCCAGTCCCCTTTCTTTTCTGAGTTTGCATCGTGAGCTAATTTTTGAAATCAACACCAAATTTCAACCACTTAAAGATTTTTGATAGGCAAGAAAAAAATATTGAGAAACATGAATGTGGAGCCAAATCAATTCTCCAGATGTACTTATTTGAGCCCATTCCAAGTCTCAACCACAAAGTACTTGCTTCGCAAGTCAATTTTTATTCTTATGACATGTCCAAACTCGCCGCCCCACCCCTATTTTCAATTTGCAACTCATCTCCCCTTCCCTTCTTTTTTTATTCATATGTAAATCCCATCATCCCTCCTTACCCCACCCCACCCTTCCCATCGAAATTCTAACTCAATCATTTTTTTAGGTTCATTATTTTTTATTTTGGATCAAATCGTTGGAATTTTAATTCTTAAAAATATTTTCTATGTATTTGATTAGAAATGATTGATGGATAGGAGTGAAAAAATAATAATCGTTGAAATTTTAATTCTTGAAAATATTTTTCTATGCATTTGATTAAAGATAATGGGTAAGATGGGAAAAAACAAATAATGTTAAAATTTTGATTCTTGAAAATATTTGTTATATATATGATTGGAGATGGTTGATTGGCAGAAGCGACAAAAAAAAAAGAAATGGAGGAAGGAAAAGGGGGGGTGAGGAAGAAGAAGAAAGGAAAGAAAAATTGTAAATTTTAAAGTGGGTTCATCTTCTTTTTTCACATTTTTTGGCCATTTACGCATTGATGTTTTTGAAATTTATCACCTCAGCTATTGGGTTGTTAATGATTTTTCTAAAGCAATGGATTATGCTAGAGGATACCTTGGGCCAAATTACTATATAACTCCAGCCCTCAAATAAAACCTGAACAAAATACCTCAATACAATATTCAGAAAGACACAGGCAAAATAATTTTTTGTGACCACTGTTTCACGATGACAGAAGCCTTCAAGAAACTTAATGCCCATAAAGAGGCCCTTCTTCTTGAAAATACTAGACTTAAGGAACAAGTGCAAACTTTGAAAGACAAGATTAATGTTTCTCAGACAAATACAAGTACTCAGACTCCGAGTTCTCCATCTCAACACAAAATGGATGAGAAGGGTGTGCATTCCCCACTGAATGCTAAGAAATTCACTATATTAGATAGAGGTACAGTTAGTCCGATTCAAACGGTAGCCGGTAAAGACGCATCAAATCCATTAATGACTGTCACTTTGCCAAAAAGTGAAGATGAAGGTTGTTCTTCATCAAAACAAAAATTACCCAGAACTTGTAATAATACTTTGAAAAGACTTTGATTTTGAAAAATAAAAATAAAAAAATTGAGACTAATAAAACAGACTTTAGAAAGATTTTTCAATAGTCAAGAATCAGATAAACATATAATTAGCAAAGACAACCCAAGCACAAGTATGGACAGAGTAGTTCCAAACATAGATAGTCAGAACAATCCAGATAATAGGCCAAGTTCAAAAGAAGAAGGAGATGAAGTTAATGACAACTTTTCTTATCTCCAAGATGCTCAGGATCCCAACGAAGATGATGACTCAGGTATGAGTTTTGATTCTGTCGCACTTCACAACTTGGACACCTAGTCAGACAAAGACAAGTAAATGGTAGAAAAGACAGATACGTGAAAGAATAAGCATCAGGCAGTATGATATGATATAAAGATAAAGTGTGCCATGTGGGTATGCCTACATTAGTCTTGTAATGTGTCAGAGTGCTTTCTTTATCACTATCCTCTGAAAAAGGAAAAAATTGTTGAGGCACGCGTCTGTAAAAAGAAATAATAATGCATGTGATGATGGGGCCCAAAGTGTACCCGACCTGCATTATTGACGAATCTTATCTTTTAAGTGTCGCCCATTTGTTCTTAGGCCACGTAGTATGTTGAAGTTCATTCGTTTCTTTTACTTATGTTTATATAAGACTTAAGTAGTTAGTACAAGAAGAACGAAGAAAAAACTTGAACCAACCCACAACATATGCCTCTTCTCTTCATGTTTAAAACCCTTCCACTTAAACCAATCCACCCTATGTATGGAACCAAGTTTGTATAATATTAAGTGTGATTTAATAAAGGTGTTTTTCAAGTTTTCAAAAAGTTCTTAGGGGATTCCCGAAAGGGAAACCTCTCTCTCAGTTATATCATGTAAGTCTTTATTATATGCTTTATTTTCCCCACCAAAAATATGTTTGTATTTATTTGAATATGCTTATGATTTCATGTAAATAATCTTGTTTCTTTAAAAATGATACCCTTAGTATATGGTTAACCTCTTAACTTCTTAATAACAATGATGGATTAACTTGTAAATTTCTAGTAATCCTGGCTTTAATAGTCCGCCAAAATCAAAGATTGAAGGACGTATGTTAGTTGCCAGATGAATGTTCCGGGGTGTGGTTAAATAAAAAAGTTATTAAGAACCAGGTTAAGAGAGAGAGATGAACGGGATAAGATAAAAATAAAAAAAAAGAAAAAAAAGCAGACTAAACATTATAAAACTACAAGAGAGGAGGAGTACTGAGTAAGATTTACAACATATTTAAGCCAACAAATCTACTCATAATTTCTAGCGCCAATAATTTATTGAAAAATCATTTATCTTTAACTGCCTCTTATTATTGGTATACGTTAATTAAACATAATTTAAGTGTGTGTGAGAATATATTACGTTATATATTATGTTATATATAATTAAATATAATTAACATAATTTAACATAATATATTATAATTAAATATATTAACATAATATATATAATTAAACATAATTAACTTATATATATTCATAATATTATACGTTATATATTACGTAATATATTATATTCACAATTAATGAATATATTAAATGTTAATTAAACATAATTTATGAATATCTAATTTATATATATTTATGAATATATTATACGTTATTCAAAATATATATTTATGATCATAAACGTTAATTAAACACAATTTATTATTTATGAATATATAATATATATATATATATATGTGTGTGTATGAGAGAGAAATAAAAATAAGAATATTTTTGTCCTTGTACAATTTTATACCAAAAAAAAATAGTCTTGGGATTGTTATCCCACCATTTGGGTGGATAACTTATCCCAGAAATAATTATTAATCCCGGAATAAGTTATCTCAAATATTTACAACCAAACGAGTGAGTTACATTTTTATCCCAGAATTATTGACTCTAGTCCCGCAAACCAAACGGCCCCTAAGAGGGTTGTGAGCTAAGGTCCAATTAGCCAACCCGAAAAGGAAAAGCAATATTAAAAGATCAGTCCCAAATAATCAAGGAGAACAAAATGGCATTACATCAAGTTAATTGGGGGTCAAAAATGGGTAAAATAAAAGGAATATATTTTGAAATTCATCAGAATCAACTAAGGGGCCAATAAATCAACTAATTATTCACAGATCAGTCCAAAATAAAAGGAAAACATATGTTTAAAAAAATCAAATAAAATAATTTCCTTAGTTAAGTAAAATCAATTAGAAGCCAATTTACCATAACTGGGTAAGTAAAAAGGATACTAATTTAACAGAAATACGTATTACTATCATATATGTTCAAATTAATTGGAAAAAATCATAAGGCAACTAGTTACGGTAATCAGACTCAGTCATTTTCGCCAAAATACCGAATCAATTGTCAGTTAGGAATAAACACATCAATAATTTTTCATAAACACCGATTCAAACATAATCCACGTATAGCAAATTTCAATAACAATCAACAGTCGGTAATCATATTGACTGTCAAAATGAGGATTTTCGCACATAAAAGTCCACGTAATTAAACGGATTAAATCAACATTCACAGTCAGATACCATAATCCTTAAATATAAGAGGTTAATTCAAGCAACCTCACAAATCAAATCAATAAAACAAACATGCAATTGAGGAATCAAATCGTATAATAGTTGGATCTAGGGGGCCACGTCGCTGGTTCGTGGCTGTTAGAGGCAGTCTTCGACAGAGGGGGAGGGCGATGGAGAGGAGGCCACGACGTTGTTCACTGGTTGATGGATGAACGGAGGGATCCAGTGGCGGTGCTGGGTTGGCTCACTGCTGTTAATGGCGGAACAGGTCTGGGGGTTCGCCGTTGGTGTTGGCTTTCCGGCAGAGAGAGTGGAGCAGCGGCGGCGAAAAACAGAGAAGAGGAGGGGCTCAGAGGTAGCTGGTAGTGGTGAGGTCTCCATGGTGGCGCTGTCTTCTCCGGTGGTTGGTTCATGGATTGAGAGAGGCGGTGGCGACGCCGTCTTTGGTCGCGGCGGCTGGAGGATGGAGGAAGACGAGAGGGGTTCGAGGGGAAGGGTAGGCTTGCCGGCGTTGGGGATGGCCAGCGGCAGCCATGGATGGTGGGGAGAGGAGTAGAGAGAGAAAAGTGAGAGAGAGAGAGAGGTGAGAGAGAGGAGGCAGATGATTAGGAAAATGTTTTAGGGTTTCCTTTTGATCGTTCTTAAAAAGAAAGAGGGGAAGTTTTTTATCTTAGCCGTTGGATCCATTTAGATCAACGGCTGAGACTAAAACTATTTAAAGGGAGGTCAAATGATTAATAAGGTGTCATTAATTAGGCTAAAATTGGTGTTAATTGGATACCAATTGGCTAGAATCGCAATAACTTTGGCTAAAATCGTAATGGGTTAAATAAACACAGGCTAAAATTTGCAAGAATATGAACAAATTGGGTTAAAAGGTGACTAAATTAGGCAAAGTGACTTTAATTAGGCTGTTATTTAAATTCTAGTAGTAGTAAATAATAATAATAATAATAATAACAATTAAATAAATAAACAATAATAATAAATAATAATAATAATACTAAATAATAAATAATAATAAGATAATAATAATAATAATAAATAATAATAATAAGTAAATACAATCAAAATAAATAATGCTAAATAATTGAAAACTAGATAATGTATTTGCAACAATGTGAATGTGCACAATAATATGAAAAAATAATTTAATAAATAAAATCACATAAAAATGTCATAAAATATTATAAAAACGATGCTAAAAGATAATGAAATAATTTATGCATTTTTTCTAAATTATGATTGTGACACGTAAATATGTATTTAATATAAGAATAATGTGTAAAAAATAATAATATTTAAAATTAAATAATTTTAACAAAATAGCAGCCTACAAGGAGTACGGGAGGTCAAAACTGGTTGTCAACAGCTGCCCCTTCATTGTTTGAGAATGATAAAAGAATTGTCAAGCAACGAAAGTTGACGTAGTAGCCAATTTTGTCCGACCGAGGGAGATTCATTGGAGTTGAAGCAACAGGAGGTGGTTTTAAAAATAATGTGGCCGAGACTTTGGTTTCAAGTCGCCTACATATCTCTGGGTTTACGAGAATCGGGTCATTTGTAGTTCTAGATTTAGGAATGAACAATATTCCTAAAGAGTGCAAATGATTAAGGTTTGGGTGCCAACAATGGTATCTTGGGTCAATGAGATGGTAATGGATAGGATGATGGTGTATGGAGAAGTTTGGAAATGTTGAGGCAGGTGAGTTTCAAGATGAGTTTTCGTGGTTGATGAATAGATGGGGTAGTATTTCGGAAAGCAGAAACGAAAATTGTCTCTGTTTGTTATTCTTTCTCCGCTACCTGCGTACTTTATGGTATACTTGATAACCAGGGTTAAGTCATGTAAATCATAAGCATTTAATAAACATAAAGTGAATGTAAGAAGTAAAAAAAACGTATCTGTTGTACTGTTAAATCCGTTGTTTTGGCTTCTCGACATGACGTTGGATCTTAGTATTGGATCAGCTGTTTGGCTTCTCGATATAACATTGGATCGGTTGTTGAACCTCTCGATGTTGGATCAACTATTTGGCTTCTCGATATGACGTTGGATCGATTGTTGAACCTCTCGATGTTGGATCAACTGTTTGGCTTCTTGTTATGACATTGGATCGATTGTTGAACCTCTCGAGGTTGGATCAGCCGTTTGGCTTCTTGATATTATATTGGATTGGATTTTGAACCTCTCAATGTATCGTTGGATCAGTTATTTGGCTTCTTGATATGATGTTGGATTGACTGTTGAACCTCTCGATGTTGGATCAAGCTGTTTGGCTTCTCGATAGGACGTTGGATCGGTTGTTGGACCTCTCGATGTATTGTTGGATTAGCTATTTGGCTTCTCGATATGATGTTGGATCGGTTGTTGAACCTCTCGATATTGGATCGAGCTGTTTGGCTTCTCGATAGGACGTTAGATCGGTTTTTGGACCTCTCGATGTATCGTTGGATCAGCTGTTTGGCTTCTCAATATGGAGTAATCTGTTCTTGTTAGTCCTTCTATTTTTAGCTCAACTGGATAAAATGGTTAGCATGTATGTATAGAAGAATGAACAACGTAGTGAAAACAATTATAACAATAATGATAAGAGTAGATAAGAAAGTGTATCTATTGTATTGTTGGATCAACTGTTGAGTCCTCTCGTCATGATGTTGGACTGGTCATTGGGACTCTCGTGATGAAGTGATTATTGTCATCTGTACCTATTAATCCTATACTCAAAGAAAAGTCATCAGTCAAAAAGAAATGTGGATTTGTACCATGCTTGAGTCGACTCCTTGGTCGTTGTTTTCTACTCCATGAACTATTGGGATTTGTACTCCGTCGTGATGAAATTTTTAAGACATTCTCAAAAATTTCTGCCCCAGTTTAGAATGTGAAGTGCCTTTTCGCACGTCATTGTGAATGAATATATTATTCACTTGTGAAATTTTTTAGATTTTCTCAAAAATTTCTGCCCAGTTTAGAATTAAAGGCGTCTTTTGCACATCATTGTGAATGAGTATATTGTTCGCTCGTAAAATTTTTTGAGGTTTTTCTTGAAACCTCAAAAATTCTGCCTCAGTTTTGTCTTCAAAGTCTTATATTCCTGTACCACTCAAAGAAAATGTTAGTCTAAGAGAAACGGTTGTCTTATATTTGAACATCGTAACCTCAATTGTAATCTGTCTTTATATGCTCAAGAGTTGGGCCAATTAGCATGGCAATTTGAAAGTGTAGGAATGTGAAAGAGAGGGGAAAATGAGTGTTTTATTAGATAAAGACCAGACCCAGAGTGGGTTGCCTACGTATCCAAATGGAAGTCAAGTCAAACGTAGTTCATAAGTACAACGAAATGTAGAGAAAATAGGAAAATTTTGCTAGCCGTAAGGTAAGTAAAATAGTGACGTGAAACAGGAGTCAATTCATGTGATGCGTTTTATGTTTCTTTCATGAACATCTTGGATCTTATTGGACAGCGTAGGATTGGATCTGATGAGCCCTGTTTTGAGGACCAAAATCAGTGTGGGTCTCATTATATCGATAACCTTGTGTTTGAGGTATGGAGGGCGATGAATCCTCTTTCTCTTTCTTGGGTGGATTCTTCATTTCATATTCTAATTTCTTTCCAATCGAAATTAGACTCTCAAAGTTGTGAGTGACCAAGAAGAACATTTTCTGAAAGTATATTCCATCTAGTGCCTTGAGAAAAATTTGAACCAATTCCTCCTCAAGTACAGAAGGGCGTATTTTGGAAACCTTTAACCTCCATCGAGTTGCATATTCCTTAAAATATTCATGGGTTGCTCTCTTTATCTCGAGAAATTCCAGCATTGTCGGACTAGTAGTGATGTTAAACTTGTATTGCCTCACAAAATCTTGAGCCAATTCTTCCCAATTATTCCACTTGTCGAAGTCTTGTTGGGCGAACCATGTGAGTGTCATTCCTGACAAACTCTGAATAAACAGTCTCATGAGGAGAGGCTCATTGTGTCCTATGCCAATTAGTCTGCCACAATAGTCCTTCAGATATGTGATTGGATCCCCATGCCCATCGAATGTGTTGAGCTTGGGAACTTTGTATCCTGGAGGTAAATCAATCCACGGATGTATGCATAATTTCTCATACCTAAAGTCGTAGCTACTCCTAGAACGCAGTTCCTCATTCATTCTTCTTTCTAAGTCACAAAACCTTCGCCAGCGTTCATCTGATTTAATCCTTTCACTTTCAGAAGTGTCATTTGCAAAAGAGAATTGTCGATGAGGGGTGTGGGTAAGGCGAGGATAAAGAGTCATAGTGTTTTGCTTTGGGTGATGAGAAAGAGGACTGAAATTTTTTTGGATATTGAGCATATTTGTCATATTGCAGATTGCCACTTGAGTTCGATGTTCAAATGCTAGACAACCTTAAGATAAAATAAGTTAAGCAAAAATTACCACATAATGCATAATTTCAACACATAAGAAATACAAAACAAAAGTCATTCCTGGAGGAAGTCTAAGCTTTAATAAGCATTCTAGGCGTTTGAGCTCCTAACGCATGAAATATGATAGTGGTATAATATAATGTTGAATTTGCAATTATGATTGTAAAGAAGATAAGAAAGATAGGAAATGAGTAAGGCCGACTTTTGTTGAACACCAGATTTGTTTATTCAAAATATCCTTTGTAATTGATATCGCATCATATTGTTGATTCATCCAACTCCATATAGAAAAGGATAAAGCAGGGGAAAAGAAAATTTCATTATTATGAGACCGAACTCATTAAATGAGTGCCTACGTATCTATAAGGGAATCAGGTCGATCGTAGTTCAAATTACATAAGCAAGGAAAACGTAAAAAGGAAACTGCAGAATGTAAAGCTTGAAGGAATTTCAAATGTTGAGAGTCTGGAGTAGAGAATCAATCAGTGTAGAACCCTAGAAAGTCAAGCCTAGTAACTCAATCATCACGATTCATCTTTATCACACTTATCACTTTATCGTCAATCAGTGTTTGAATTTTTTCTTTCAAAGTTTGAAACTTTTCTGTAGTATGCCCTTTCATCCCAGAATGATAAGCACAAATTTTAGAATGTTTAAGCCACGGTGCACATGTTTTCATGACAATTATGGGAACAAGAGTGATATAGCCAGCCATCCTCAATCTCTCATAAAGTTGAGCTATGGGCTTAATCAAAGGAGTGTCCCGTCTTGGTACATTTTTATGAAGCTTGCATTGAGGTTTGGTGAATTTGTTGGATTGTTGATTTATGGGTGGACTTGGGTAAGAAACTGGAATGTAGTTTGATGTTGGAGCAACAAATGGAAGTGGGTACCAAACAGTTTGTGAAAGAGGTTTTGTGAAGGAATGGGGATGATAGGCTTGGACATAATTAGAGGTTGGGATAATTTCTAGAGCTGGGTACCATATCATTCGAGGTTGAGGTGTGCTTACTTCAGGTTTTGAAGGTTTGAATGTCTTGTTGATGATCGTCTTTCCCTTATTCTTAGACTGTGGCCTAACCAAATTTGCCTCGACTGTGAGCTTCCCTTTAAGCTTATTGTCAAACTACCTAATAAAGTCAGTTGTCAAATGATTCCAAGAAACCCAGTTGCTAGGGCCTTTGTTTGCATACCATATCAATGCTGGACCTGTAAGTGAGCAGACAAAGAGCTTTATCTTGAGACCATCACTTTGCCCTATAACTTCTAGTTCATAAAGATAGGCCTTCAAATGGCAATGAGGGTTTTCTGACCATCATACAATGGAAAGTTTAGGTCTATAATTTTATCCTTGTCTTCGTCCTTAGCCTTGGGCGACTTATTAATCTCGGGTTGTTAAGATGACCCTACCTTAAGGTTAGAAATTTATCGTTCTGTTTCCTTCTCCTTGCCCATAGTTGTCAACCCATTGAGCGCTATTTGTAGTGCAACTGAATACCAACTTAAAGACACTTGTGCCGCAAAATCAGGCGTGGGTGAGGTTGTCAATATAGGAGATGACATAGTGTAGGTGGGAGCAATGAAGTCAGTTTCAGATAGTGGCTCTGGAAAACCTAGTGGCATCTCAATCAAACCTCGAAGATTAGTCATTATCCCCCTGATTCTCTCTATTTTCCCTTTTATCCTTCTGATGTTCGAAATAACTTTGTTTTGACACAACCCCAAATCCTCATGTTCATCGTCACTATTGACAAGATCGATAAACATCTCTTGACTGGCCATTTATGATGTTTGACTTAAGTCAACCTTAGAAGAAAGGATTTAAAATTAGGAACAAAGAATACGTACGGGAGTCTAGAAAGAATATTCTACTCATTTGAAAAATAATGAGTTATGCTCATTCGGAGTGAATAGACGTTACGAGAGCTCTATGTAACTTAGAGATTGTGAAAGCTAGAGTACGACATGAATATGATGATATTAATGTCCAAGAATCATAGTAGGACAATAGTACGTAAACGTTGGAAGCATTAGGAAAAGGATGTCCTAAAATGATAAGTTGCACTAAGAGATTATGGATGAGACTAAAGCAAAAGTTGAGCCTAGAGATGATTAATATGCTAACGATGCGTCAGAAGGATAATTTGAAGGGATGTTTTGAATAGGCCCTAAGAGGGTATTGTAGGGTCCTATTATGAAAAGAGTCTTAAGAGTAATGAGCTATAAAGTAAGGAACACTAAATATGAGGAGTGACTAAGGCAATAACAAAACAACAAGATAGGCAGGACGCCAATACATACATAGAAATGCAACACATAGCAAGTAATTGTGAGTCCCCTTGAGGTCGTGAACCTCTTTGGACTTTGAATGAGACTAACATTCAACGCGTCAAGAATGGCATGGCATCCTACGTTGAATGGGACATATATTCCTTAATAAAAGAAATATGTAGCCAGGACCTAAAGGGCAAGAGTGGGTTTATGACATGGTTCCCTCGAGTGGACAACTCGAGAGTGGGAAAGCTTGTGGCTGTCAACGCATCGCTGATCGACCGATCCACAAGGTATTTCCCGAAGGGTGTTTTAGGAAAGAACATCCGTGCAACCACATAACTGTTCGTAAAAAGAAAACAAAAGAGGTTTCCAAGTGGAGGAAGGTATGAGTGAAATGCAGGGGCGGATCTACGGTATCTAGTGGAGGTTCCCGGGAACCCCCACCCACTACCGTAAAGCTTATAATTACATTAGAAAAATTCTCAATGAGTTTAAATATTAACAAGTAGGAACCCATAACAAAATAATAGGATAACTTACTGGTAGGAGGGACATACTTGAGATGTATGTCATGCATGCTCCTGGTCATGAGTTCAAATCTCTGTGGAGGTTTTTTTTTAATTTTTTCAGCTTTATTTATTTTATTGGGAACCCACAAGTTTGAAATCTTGGATCCGCCTCTGGCAGAATGAGATTTATATAAAGCGGTAACATGTAGCATATAGCAAAATATAACATGCTAAACAGTATACATGTAGAAATAAAAGAGGAAAAGGGACATACATGGAGACATATAAAAACACATGAAAAGGTAAAAGGAGAAAGGACTAATAAATCATGATGTAAGTAAACGATAAAAGAAGAACATATAGAAAATAAATTAGGATGTCAAACATTATCAAAACAAATAGAGAGAATCCCACGTAAAGTACAAATTCGTAAGGGTTAGAACCTAAGATCCCCAGAAGAGTCGTCATTCTGTCTCGTCCTAATTTCGTCGCGAAAAGCGGGATTCGATGTGACAACCATTTTTTGGGATTGTTTAAAGGTAGTGTGTGAAGAGTCACCACCTAACCTATTAAGGTGTGTTAGGGAACCGGTCTAGGCTATTACGAACCTATTTTGTTGTTTAGTCTTAGTTCATCAGAGTTCGAGTAAGGGTTTAAATTATCTCAAAAGAAAGGTGTTAGGCACCCTTCGAGGTCCACAAAGGTGGTTCCCGGCCGAATTCGTACTTTACGTGGGGATTCTATGTGATCAAATAAAGTCTCTTATTTTATTAGTAATATAACGTTTAGCTAAGTGATAAAGCAATTAACAAACATTTATTTTAGCAATTAATCGTCTAAGTGATAAAATATATAAACAAGACAAGCGAGATGAAAGTAGGAAAACAATTATAATAATGGGAACTGCTTATGTAATAAATAATTACCCCAAATAAACATGTAAAGTAAATAAAAAGACTAAATGAAATCGTCCAAGTCAAACAAAGAAATGTTTAGGTCTCATTCGGATCAGAACCCAACTTGTTTAATCATCATTCGACCCAAGGGCCAAACTCTTAGACAAGTAATAATGTCATTAGCCTCGCCGTTAATATCGGTTAGGATCATCACTTCCGAATGACTACCCGTCCAACCCCATCTAGACTGGTTGTTAAGTCTAAGGGCGTTCTATAACAAGGATAAAACTAATGTTTTAGTAATACTTAACGTCCCACCTATCGTCCAAGAGGCATTGGACTTTGCTATTTTGGATTTGTGTTCTAGATGAAAAGAAAGTTATGTTGCCTAGGACTCAAAACGCGTAACACGTTGGACTACAAGTAGCACATAATAATCCCAAATTAGCCTCGTGGTTAATTACTGTTCTTTAGTGTGATTGCATGCACATACAAACTACTATTTTTGATTAACCTATAGGCATGATGTCTAAATGTTCAACAAGAGGTGACAAAAGGACAACTGTGATTCGTGTATGCAACAATGTGTGTTAAAAGGTGTCAAATGTGTGGTGAATGTGTTAAGAAATTATGCTCATGACATGCTAAGATGCCTAACACTTAATGTTTAACCTGCTAGAAGTATGCAAAGATGCCTAGAAATCTAATATTTAACATGCTGAAATTATATTTAAACATGCTGAAAATAATATTAAGGCGTAGCAATTTCATGTTAATATGCAGAGACTTGCCAAGAATGCCTAAAACATGCTGAAGATTAGTGTGCTAGTATTTTAACATGCTGGGCATTAATTGATAGACTGACAATTAATTTGTTGTGCTTGAAATTCAACATGCTCGTATTTTTTACTGTGTACGCATACTGAAATTTAATACAGACATGCTGTAGGTCAAAAACAGGTTGATATGTTGAATGTCAAATTAACATGCTAACAATATATTAAATGCTAAAACTAATTCATGCTTCAGATTTATAATGACGGGTTAATGTTTAACATAATGAAAACGAAATGTCATGTTACCCGTATTGTTATGCTGGAAATTATTTTAGCAAATTAAAATAAACTTGATTGCTGAAAGTTATATTACTAATGCAATAATTTGCGTCAACATACTAAAATGCAAAAAAATGGCTCATTCATTATTTAATATGCTAAAAATATAGAAATTTTAACATTCAAATATGCTAAAAGACTTTAATATGCAAAAGTTGTATTTAAACACTGAAACATGTGAGAATTTATTTCTTAAGACTAAGAATTTATAGCAATGTATGAAATTGTTCAATTGCTAAAGAAACATTTGATTCTTTAAAAAGTTAATATGTGCTGGAAATTACTTTATCATGCTCAATTTATGTTAACATGCTAGACACACAGTGACATATTAAGACTATTAAAGTCTAATGCTCAATATGAAAATGGAATCAAACTAATTAATAAATGAATTAGATGTTGCGTATGTCCTAAATTCGTGTGCCTAGGTGATTCACATAGCACGTAACGAATATAAAACCTAAATCAGTGTCTACCAATACTATTCATAGAGCATGTAGTTCCCCGCCCCCAAAGCAGTCCCCAAAAATTATTATTACAATAATAATAGATATCTTTACAAATATTACAAACCAAATACTAAAAAAAAAAAAAGAAAAACGACTAACTAAATGGGACTACATAGTCAGTTAAACATCCCAGCGACTCTTCAGTTTTTAAAATCTGTTTGACCCAATGAAATAGTATGGAAAGAACAAAAGGATGATAGAACATACCAACACATAGCAGACAAACATAACACGATTATTTCCTATAGACATGATTTCTAGTTTTCGTGGCATGACATAATGTAATACCCCGAGAATCCCAACCGATGGTAGAACCATGCTTCAAGATCATGAGAAACAAATTATAGTGATTTTGTATTTTTATGATCAAGTTTGATGTATATTAATACCTGAAATACGTCCTAGATATTGGACGAATCAAAACATTTCTTACCGATTCAATTCTTGAGAAGGGCATTGCCATAGTCAACTTCAAATGAGCATATCTCCCATTATACAGAGAATTTTTGATCTATTGATCCACCAACAGATAGATAATTGAATTATATTTCTAATGATACCAATTTCTCCAAAATCCAGCATCGGAGTAAAGAGTTATGGCCGTTTTACTAAGAGCTGCCCGAGCTGTCTAGGAGTGACGGACAAAATGACGGACCGTCAAGTCAGCGACGGACCGTCACTTTGTCCATCACAACTGAACCAGTGAGGCCATTTTCTGGACCAAAAATGAAGGTTGGAGTGACGGTTAGTCACCAGAGTGACGGTCCGTCACACAGACCATCTGTTTTGCCCGAAACAACACCGAAACGTCGTTTTAAAGAGATTTTTGAGTCTTTTTCCACCCTATTTAACACCCAATCACCTCAAATCAAAGCACATAACTCCTAATTCATCCATAACATCAAAATTAGGATTTCTTTCAAGATCAAAATTCAAGAACAAGATTCAAACCCTTCTTCAAGAATCTAAGATATTCAAGTTCTTCAAACTCAAGAACAACTTATTTTCTCTCAAAGGGACAAGAACCTTAGTCAAGAAATCAAGAAACATTAGATCTCTTTCAAGATCATGCTTTAAGGTATGCGTAGTGTTCATCCATGGATTTCTTTCATCCATGGAGCTCAAGAATCATGTTTTAAATTATAAATTGTGATTTTCTTGTTGTGTTATGGCTATATTCATGTTGATGATTAGTGTTTGAGTTCAAGGTTGTATCTTGATATGTTTTCATGAAGCATATGAGTAGGATAGTTGTAACCCATGAATTTTGGATGGATTAAGATTGTTATGTTGATAAATATACCTATGCCCAAAATTGTGCATGTAAGGTGCTTGATGAAAAGTCTAAGAAACTAGATATCATGCAATATAGCTAAATTGTGACTAAGTGAAGAATTCATGATATGCCCCTATGTTCCAATGATTTTTATGTTAATATTGTATCTTGTAAATGTTGTTGTATTGTTCATGAACTAGTTTTATGAGATTATGCTATACTTACTTGCAAAAATCCTACTTATGTATAAGATGTATGATAACCATGTACTTCATGAAATTCCCCAAGTTATGATATTTTGGATTGTTGATGTTGGCTATGCATTCAAGAAATTCATGTTTGTCAGTTTCCTTTCATCGAGTCCTGGGGGTACTCGTACCCGAAAAATATAGTTGTGTGTCTAGAGCCATGTCATGTTATTATGATACTCTCAGTCAAGCCATGATCCATAGAATTCAGTCAGTCATGTGACTCAGGAAAATTCAGAAATCTTAGTAGTCTCTGTAGTTCAGTAATCTCAGTAATCTCAGCTAGTTATCATGTCTCAGTAAGTATTCAGTTCAGAACCTTTGTAACCTCATCAGCTAGTAAACTTCAGCCTTATTCAGATAGAAAGTAGAATTCAGCAGTATTCCAAGTAAAATCTCAATAACTACAGTACTCTCAGTTAATCCTCAGACATCAGTACATTTCGTCAGTCAACGGAACTTAGTAAACTCAGTTTATCTCTGCTAAACAATCCCACAAACATCAGTTCAGCTAATCATTTTAGTTTAGTTAATCAGTTTAGCCCAGCTAATCAGTTCAGTGTCTTTCAGTTGGGGGTAAGATTCAGCACCGAGTGAGCCTGGGGATGGGGACTCACCCGCTAGATGGACTGAGATCCCTAGAAACAATCCCTAAGTTCCAGAACTACGTAGCCAGCGTAGGTTGAGATGTCCCTACACATAGGGATAATGCATCTCATTTGAGTTTACCTGATAGCAAGGGCAGACGGAAAGAGCTCCCAAACAGAATAGGGTTTACTCACATGTTGTCTCTACCTGTGGCACGATATTGAAACCCTTCCAGCTGGGGTTATAGGTTGGACCTCACCAATTCAGATTCGGGGCATGTCGGTTAGATAGCTACTTCCCACAGTCTCAGTTTCAGTCTCATTCTCAGTCTCAGTAAAAGAACTCAGATAGTTCTTCAGATTTTATGACTGTCAGATACAGTTAACTCAGATACAGTACGAAACTTATTTAGTTCCATCATATTCAGGACTGTCAGATACAGTCACTCATGTTATCGGTTATATCAGTTATCAGAACTCATATTAGTAGTATTCATATTCATGACTGTTAGATACGGTCAAGCATATCAGTTCTTCATATTCATAACTATCAGATACAGTCAATCAGATTAATTCTTTATAAATAGACTATCAGATACAGTCAACCAGGCCAGTTCTTCATAATCAGAACTGTCAGAAATAGTTATTCATGTATCAGTAATATAGTTTCAGTCCTTCAGTATTCAACAATACAGTATCAGTTCCCTACTTATTAGTGACTTATATATCAATATCAGTAAACTTAATCAATTAGTATCTCAGTATCAGTAAGCTCATGTTGTTAGTATTCAGACTCAGTAGTCAGTATCTCCGCGATTTTAGTTACAGTACGTATGCATGTAAGTATTCTCACGTTCATAATAGTCAGTCAGCTAGTATTATTTATGCATATGAACCCTATTACATTTAGACTACCTCACTTGCATACCAGTACATTCAAAGTACTGACGCATTTGCGCTATGGTGCCTTATACCATAGGTTTAAAAGCACGAGCTCCAGAGCATCAGTAGCATTCCAGATTTCTACAGACAGAGTCAGCAGTGAGTCCTCATCATGCGAGGATAATAGTATTTGATTAGTTCATTCTTTCAGTACTTATTTATTTTAGTAGATGGAGTTAGTTGGGGAGATGTCCCATCAACTCATTATTCAGAGTTTAGAGGCCTTCAGACTATAGTATGTCAGACAGTTATTTCAGATTTGTATTGGTATTGTTATACCATTTTCAGACATTATTCTTATCAGATATTTATTCAGATTTGAACCTTATGGTCGTTCAGTACATGTTTTTGCATTTTTTAGTATTTTATGCAGTATATAGGTACAGATATCAGTCATGAGTTAGTTTGTGGTCCTTCGGGATCATGAGCACTGTGTAGCATTTCGGTTCAAAAAATTGGGGTGTTACACATAATCAACACACATAATGTAAAATACTACATCGATTTGAGAACTTACCGGTGAGCAGCAGTAAAAGGATAATAGGAATAATAAAACTCGGCGCTTGTAACAGCAAAATATGCAATATATTTTCAGTAAGTCTTGAATGAAACCGAAAACTCTTGAAAATATCTATTTGTCTTGAATTAAAAATTAGGTTTATTTTAGAGAGTAGTGTTTGTAATGTCAAAACTGTGGTGTTAATGAAAAGAGAGGGGTTGTTATATAGTAAGAGGGTTGTGAGCTAAGGTCCAATTAGCCAACCCGAAAAGGAAAAACAATATTAAAATATCAATCCCAAATAATCAAGGAGAACAAAAGGGAATTACATCAAATTAATTGGGGGTCAAAAACGGGTAAAAAAAAGAAATATTTTTTGAAATTTATCAGAATCAATTAAGGGGCCAATAAATCAACTAATTATTCATAGATCAGTCTAAAATAAAAAGAAAGCATATGTTTAGAAAAAATCAAAGAAAATAATTTCCTTAGTTAAGTAAGTAAAATCAATTAGAAGCCAATTTACCATAAATGGGTGAGTAAAAAGGATACTAATTTAACAGAAATACGTATTACTATCACATATGTTCAAATTAATTGGAAAAAATCATAAGGCAACTAGTTACGGTAATCAGACTCAGTCATTTTCGCCAAAATATCGAATCAATTGTCAGTTAGTAATAAACACGATCAATACTTTTCCATAAACACTGATTCAAACATAATCCACATATAGCAACTTTCAATAACAATCAACAGTTGGTAATCATATTGACTATCAAAATGAGGATTTTTGCGCATAATAGTCCACGTAATTAAATGGATTAACTCAACATTCACAGTCAGATACCATAATCCTTAAATTTAAGAGGTTAATTTAAGCAACCCGAGTGACGGAAAGAACATGCAAATCAAATTAACTAAACAATCATGCAATTGAGGAATCAAACCGTATAATAGTTGGATTTGGGAGGTCGTGTCGCTGGTTTGTGGCTGCTAAAGGCAGTCTTTGATGGAGGGGCAGGGCGATGGAGAGGATGCCACGATGTTGTTCTCCGGTGGCTGGATGAACGGAGGGAGCCAGAGGCAGCACTGGGTTTGCTCGCCGCTATTAATGGAGGAACAGGTCTGGGGGTTCGCCGTTGGTTTTCCAGCAGAGAGAGTGAAGCAGCGGTGGTGCAAAGCGGAAAAGATGAGGGGCTCGTAGGCGGCTGGTGGCAGCGAGGTTACGATGGTGGCGTTGTCTTCTTCGGTGGCTGGTTTGTGGACTGGGGGAGGCGGTGGTGTTCCTGTTTTCTCCAGTAGTGGCACCGTCTTTAGTCGCGGCGGCTGGAAGATGAAGGACAACAAGAGTGGGTAGAGAAGAAGGGTAGGCTTTCCGGCGTTGGGGATGTCCAGTGATAGCCATGGATGGCGAGGAGAGGAGTAGAGAGAGAGAAGTGAGAGAGAGAGCTGAGAGAGAGGAGGCGGATGATTAGGAAAATGTTTTAGGGTTTTCTTTTAATCGTTCTTAAAAAGGAAGAGGGGAAGTGTTTGATCTCAGCAGTTGTATCTATTTAGATCAACGACTGAGATTAAAACTATTTAAAGGGAGGTCAAATGATTAATAAGGTGCCATCAATTAGGCTAAAATTGGTGTTAATTGGATACCAATTGGCTATAATCGTAATGGGTTAAATAAACACAGTATAAAATTTGCAAGAATATGAACAAATTGGGTTAAAAGGTGACTAAATTAGGCAAAGTGACTTTAATTAGGTTGTTATTTAAATTCTAGTAGCAGTAAATAATAATAATAATAATAATAATAATAATAATTAAATAAATAAACAATAATAATAAATGATAATATTAAATAATAATAAATAATAAATAATAATAAGATAATAATAATAATAATAAACAATAATAATAAGTAAATACAACCAAAATAAATAATGCTAAATAATAGAAAACTAGATAATGTATTTGCAACAATGTGAGTGTGCACAATTACGTAAAAAAATAATTTAATAAATAAAATCACATACATATGTCGTAAAATATTATAAAAATGATGCTAAAAGATAATGAAATAATTTTTGCATTTTTTCTAAATTATGAATGTGACACGTAAATATGTATTTAATATAAGAATAATGTGTAAAAAATAATAATATTTAAAATTAAATAATTTTAACAAAATAGGAACCTACAGGGAGTATCTGGAGGTTAAAATTGTGTGTTAACACACCCACTACTCTATGAGCTTGCTTTACAAACGTTATCTCAATCAGAAGCAAAATACGATGAACATGAGAAGGAGGAATGTTTCAAAAGAGATGATCCAAATGCTAATAGCCCTTCCGCTGAAGTGTTGATCAAAACCTTCAGCATTGATCGTTATCCTGTGAGAATACAGTGCGATGGTGCCACAGATTTAACGTGTGATTTTGTGGTTAAGTCAGCCATGGGAAAATCTTTCGACACCTTCAGAAAAATATTTTGAGAATAAAAATTGGATGCTTATTTCAGGACAACTGATTTGGGCAATATCTTGATTTGCCGGAGGACAACAGTGCACGTTTTCAATGAAAATGGTATATGATCTTCCCAAGCGTAGGTTTATGTATGAAAACAAAGATAAGATGGATGAGGTGTAGATAAATTATTGTGGCATGCCTGTTTGTTTTGGTTGGAAGGAGTTTTCCATAGTCACTGGACTAAAATGTTATCCCCCTTTTCCTTCTCAAGTTATACCTATTCTAACCCCAAAAAAGCATCCCGCACACCCAAAAAAGGCAAAGGTAAGTCGAGTGATCGTGATGACCTGGTGTCCATTGTTGGTCCAAGCTTCAAAAATAAAAATTTGATAGAAGCGTTAAAAGGTAAAAGAATTTCAAAAAAGCACAAGCAACCATTGTGCTTAGTTTGGTTTGTACATAATATTCTTTGGGCAAGAGACGTTAACAAAAACATAAGTGTTGGTTTAATAAAGCTCTCCGAGGATATTGAGGCATTTAACAACTATCCTTGGGGTTATGAAAGCTTCCAAATCACTGTCAAATATTTGTTGACTCCGCTAACCCCAAAGACAGTCAACTTATATGGCTTTTCGTGGGCTTTCATGGTAAATGTCTCTTTTATTATAATATGATTCAGTTTCTTATTCAATAATCATTTTGATTTATTGGCATTATTTTATAGGCTTGGGCGTTTGAAGCCATTCTTTATTTGAGACAACAAGTGAACTACTAGGAAGAAGTTTCCTGTCCAAGAATCTTGAGATGGTTGTTGGACAAAACTGATAAAAAAACAAAATTTCTTGATCTTTTCAACCCCCCGAAGATGCAATAAGTATAATTATAATTAAGTTTTTGTTTTAATTAATGATTTTTTGAATGATCTAATCATCATTCTAATATATGTAATGATTTATGCTAGATTGTGCATCCGTCGCTTGTTCCGACCAATCGAGAGTTGAAGATGCCATTTTTTCTTACTTTACTGTCTGTGTAAAATTTATCGTACCCTAAGGTCATTGACAGAATAAAAATGGAATTGTTTGGAGTAACATCTATCACAAGAAAAATAATTTTAGAGGGTGAGCTTGCTGTTGTTGATGGTCTTACTGGTGATGGATCTTTTGATGGTGGTAGTGGTGTTACTGTTATGTAACGCCCCAAATTTGGTACCCAGAATGCTATACGGTGCTCATGACCCCAAAGGACCATAAGCTAATCCATGACTGATATCTGTACCTGTATACTACATAAAATACTTTATAATGCGAAAACATGAACTGAAAGGCCATAAGGTTCAATATTGAACATGATCTGAATGATATAACATCTGTGTGGGGTGATACAATACCCAAAACAAAACTGAACATACTGAAGTCTGAAACATGATAGTCTAGAAAGACTCTAACTGACTGAACTGTCTGAGTAAAGAGTTGATGGGACATGTCCCCAACTAACTCCAACTAATAAACTAATTAATGAAATAATAGGGAATAATCATGTCCTCAAATGATGAGGACTCACTTCTAACTCTGATAATGAAACTGGAATCTACTCCTGATCTGGAGCTCGTGTCTCTGAACCTATGGTATAAGACACCATAGCACAAATGCGTCAGTACTTTAAATATACTGGTATACATGTGAGGTAGGCTGAATGCATGGGGCTCATATGCATGACCAATAATAATAACTGACTAACTATCATGAGCGTAAGAATACATGCATGGGACATAACAACTGACAATAATACTGTGATAACATGATTACTGAATCTGAATGTAACTGATAACATGAGTGACTGTATCTGACAGTCCTGAATCTGATGGAACTGTCCAAGTTCCGTACTGTGTCTGAGTTGACTGTATCTGACAGTCCTAAAATCTGAAGAACTATCTGAGTTCTATTACTGAGACTGATACTGAGACTGTGGGAGGTATTCATCTAACTGGCATGCCCCAAATGATGCATTATAGACGAATTGGGGTCCAATCTATGCCCTAATTGGAAGGGTGTTAATACCGCGCCACTCGTAAGGACAACATGCGAGTAACCCTAATATAACAGATAACTCTAGTGAGAACGCTGGGATATAGCAGGCTAAGCCACCTCATCTACCCTCATATAGTAGGCTATGATGTCTCAACCTATGCTGGCTACATAGTTCTAGAACACAAGGATTGCTTCTAAGAATCACACCCTCATATAACAGGTGAGTTCCCATCCCTGGGTTCACTCGGTGCTAATTTCTACTCCTATCTGAATAGACACTGATCATAATTTACTGAACTAAACATGGATTGAGTTACTGAATTCTGTTGACTAATGGAATATTGCTGATATCTGACAACTGACTGAGTTCATGAGATCATGGAGATTTCCTGAGTCATAAGACTGTCTATAGTTTAAGGATTCATAGCTTGACTGAGAGTATCGTGGAAACATGACATGGATCTAGGAACACAACTAATATTTTGGGTATAAGTACCCCTTGGAATCGATGGAAGGAAAACTAACCAAGCATAACTTACTTGAACATATAAATAACATCATAATCCATAATACATATATAGAAGCATTCCATCAAAACATGTGATAGGCATAACTTGTACATACAGGGGGAATTCATGATATCATACTAGTTGGGCATTGTTCCTTCATCTACGCATTTAATCAAACACATGGTAGGCATAGAACATGTAAACAAGATTATACAATAATTAATCATCATGATTCATCTCTAATTTCATCATCTAGGGTTTATTCATAGGTTTACATAAATATACATCTATACAAATCAATTCCACATAAAATTGATCACCCAACATGGATTTGAATTCAATTGATCATTCTCAACATAAACAAAACAATCCCAACATGAAATTCATAAAGAAATCCATAAACTTAAACTTAGAAAAGAGATTCTTGGGCTTCATGGATAAAAGGATTCCATGAATGAACACTACACATACCTTAGTTTCGTGAGGAGTGACGGAGGAAATTCTTGATTCTGAATATTCTATGAAAAGCCCTAGGTTGTTCTTCAAAGGTTTTTGAGAGAAACTAGTATATTGTGGATGAAAAGTGGCTGAATCACATGTTAAAGGGCTTAAATAGGGGTGGGAAATTAACCCGTTTAACCCTGGATGCGTCTTGTAATTTCAGTAAAAATTTCCCGAATTAAACCCCTGGCGCGACGCGGCGCTATCGCGTCGTATCACTGGAATTTGATAATTGGGAAACTGAGGTATGGCACGACGCGGAGACATCGCGTTGCCCCTACTTTTGCGACCTGGAACTTTGGTGCGACGCGGGGAAAATCGCACTAAGACACTGAAAAAAGGATAATTCTGGATTTGGGCCCTGATGCGACGCGCCATAATCGCGGACCCCTACTAGAATTTGACAAATGCCATTTCCTCTTGTGGCGCGGTGCGTCACTGACTAATATGGTGTTGTTTTACAATGGGAACTTGAAATAGTCATAACTTCTGACCTGGTAATCGAATTTGGGAGAATCTTATATCGATGGAAAGCTTATTGAATTTTCCACATGACAAAAAGTTAAAATCTTGAAAATTCCTCATGAAATAACCATCATTCAATTTAGAAGCTAATACTAGACATTCTTGAGATGAAATTATCTAGGAAAAAGTATGAGGTATTACAATATCTCCCCCTTGAGAACATTTATCCTCGAATGAGACTGACTAAGAGGGGAGAAAAAATAACTGACGCACATACTGAAAATGAATAACTGGAACATGACTGACATGACTGACGAACTAAACATATAATATTGAACATTCATGCATAACTGAGTGTTCTGATGAACTATGTTTCTCACAATGAGATTGCATGTCTGATGCATAATTATATAACTGAGCGATGCATGACTGAATATGCAATGGTACTTGATACCAAGTTTATAATGGGAACATGAGCATGAAACTGCATACCCAGTTTGTGATGAACATTGAACATGAAACTGAGTAAGCTTAAGGAGAACTGTTATCTTGAGCTTGATCTGAGTTGGCGAAGAAGAGATGACGATACTTGGTACACATATCTACTTCTTCTTCCCAAGTAGCTCCCTCGACGAACTGATTTTGCCAAAGAACTTTAACTAGAGGGACTTCTTTGTTCCTCAATCTACGAGTCTGATTGTCTAAGATTTTGACTGGAATCTCTTCATAAGAGAGAGTGTTCGGAACATCAATGCTATGAATAGGGACTACAACTGATGGGTCATCTATGCACTTCTTAAGCAAAGAGACATGAAAGACTGGATGAACTGAGGTTAGATCTAAAGGCAATTCAAGATCATAGGCTACCTTGCCAAAGCGACTGAGAATCTTGAAGGGACCGATATATCGGGGACTGAGTTTTCCTTTCTTGCCGAACCGCTTCACTCCCGTCATGGGAGAGATATTTAGATAGACATAGTCACCAATCTCGAACTTGAGATCTTTTCTACAAATATCTGCATAAGACTTTTGTCGGCTCTGAGCAGCCTGGAGTCTTTCTCTAATTAACTGGACTTTTTCTAAGGCATCAAATACCAAATCAGGACCTATAACTGAGGCCTCACTAACTTCGAACCAACCAATTGGAGATCTACATCTCTTACCATAGTGAGCTTCGAATGAAGCCATCCGAATACTAGAATGATAGTTGTTGTTGTATGCAAACTCAATCAAAAGTAATGGTCATCCCAACTTCCCTTGAAATCAATTGCACACGCCCTTAGAATATCTTCTAACGTCTGAATGGTCCTTTCTGCTTGACCATCTGTCTGAGGATGAAAGGTTGTACTGAGATGAACTTGGGTACCAAGACCCTTTTGGAACACTTTCCAAAAATAGGAGGTGAACTGGGTACCTCTGTCTTAGATAATAGATAATGGAACACCGTGCAATCTGACCAACTCCTTGATGTAGAGTTTGGCGTAATCCTCGGCTGAATAAGAGGTATGAACTGGAAAAAAATGAGCTGATTTGATCATTCTATCTTCAATGACCTAGACTGAATCATGTTGGTGACGACTTCGGGGCAAACCCATCAAGAAGTCCATGTTCACAACTTCCCACTTCCAAGTAGGAATACTGAACTCCTACATGGACCCACTAGGCTTCTAATGCTCTATCTTAACCTGCTGATATGTAGAGCACTTAGCCACAAACTCTGTAATGTCTCTCTTCATCCCACTCCACCAATAGATTTCTCGCAAGTTGCGGTACATCTTTGTGGCCCCTGGATGAATAGAGTAGTGCGCATCATGCGCTTCTGCAAGAATTTACTGCCTTAAGTCATCTACACCTGGAACACAAAGAAAACACTGACAATGAAGAACACTATCTCCCCCTTGGGAGAAAACCTCTATTTTCTGATCCTGAACTGACTCTTTCAACTTGACAAGGCTGGGATCTCTATCTTGCTTTTCTTTCACCTCGGAAACTAGAGATGATTCTGAACTACTCTGAACCCATATATCACCCTCATCTATATAGACTAAGCGAACACCTAGTTTGGCAAGATGATTGACTTCCTGAGCTAACTTCTTCTTACTGTCATCCACATGAGCAACACTACCCATAGACAGTCTACTGAGAGTGTCGTCCACTACATTGGCCTTGCCCGGATGATAGAGGACACTCATGTCATAATTTTTCAAGAGCTCTAACCACCTTCTCTGATGAAGATTGAGATCTTTTTAAGAAAAGACATACTGAAGACTCTTATGATCTGTGAAAACATCTAGATGAACTCCGTATAGATAATGCCTCCAAATCTTCAAGGCGAATACTACGGCTGCCAACTCAAGATTATGAGTAGGATAATTCCTATCATGGGGTTTAACCTGTCTGGAGGCATAGGCTATGACCTTACCATACAACATAAGGATACAACCCAAACCTACTCTGGATGCATCACAATACACTACGAACCCATCTGGACCATCTGGAAGAGCTAAAACTGGAGCTGAGGTGAGTCGAGTTTTCAACTCCTGAAAACTCTTCTCGAAAGGATCTGACCACTGAAACTTGACTTTCTTTTGAGTCAATCTAGACATAGGGGAAGCAATAGAAGAAAATCCCTCAACAAACCATCTGTAATAGACATCCAAACCCAAGAAACTCCTAATATCTAGTGGAGAGATAGGGCAAGGCTAGTTTCTTACTGCTTCGATCTTTTGAGGATCTACTCTAATGCCATCACCGGAAACTATATGACCAAGGAATGCTACTAACCTTAGCCGAAATTCACACTTACTAAATTTGGCAAACAACTGATGATCTTTGATAGTCTGAAGTACTATTCTGAGATGGTCTGCATGATCGCGCTAACTGTGGGAATAGAACAGGATATCATCTATGAAGACTATGATGAACATGTCTAAGTACTGCTTGAACACACGATTCATCAAGTCCATGAAAGCGGTAGGGGCATTGGTAATACCAAATGACATAACTAAGAATTCGAAGTGACCATACCGAGTTTGGAAAGCTGTTTTTGGAATGTCACATTCCCTAACTCTGAGATGATGATAGCCGGATCTAAGGTTTACCTTAGAGAAATAACTGGAACCCTGAAGTTGGTCAAATAAGTCATCGATTCTGGGAAGATGATACTTGTTCTTGACCATGACCTTATTGAGTTGTTCGTAGTCTACACATATCCTAAGAGAACCGTCTTTCTTGCGCACAAATAACACTGGAGCGCCCCATGGGGAAACGCTGGGCCTGATGAATCCCTTATCAAAGAGATCTTTCAATTGTTCTTTCAGTTCTCTTAGTTCTGTTGGTGCCATTCTGTATGGCGGAATAGAGATAGGCTGAGTATTTGGAAGAATATCAATACCGAAGTTTATTTCCCTTTCGGAAGGAATTCCTGGAAGATCTTCGGGAAAGACATCTAAATATTCATTCACTACTAGGACTGATTCAAGACTGGGAGTTTCGAAACTAGTGTCCTTGACTCGAATAAGATGATAGACACATCTTTTAGATATCATTTTCCGTTCCCGAAGGTAGGAAACAAGTTGATCTCTGAAAGTGGATACTCTACCCTTCCACTCTAGGATGGGTTCATTCGGAAACTGAAACTGGACTATTCTATTTTTGCAGTCAACTATGGCATTGAAGAAATGAAGCCTATCCATGCTGAGAATGACATCAAAATTAGTCATTTCTAATTCGACTAAGTTTACTGAAGTGACTTTCTGAAATATCATAATCGGGCAGTTCCTGTATACCCACCGGGATATGCTGGTTTTACCCACTGGGGTAGAGACTGAAAAGGGCTCTGCTAGGATTTTAGGACTGATTCCAAAATCTCCTGCTATATAGGGAGTAACAAAAGACAAAGAAGCTCCTGGATCTAGCAAAGCGTAAATATGCACATGAAAGATCTGTAACGTACCAGTAACTATATCAGGAGAATTTTCCTGATCCTGTTGTGACTGAAGAGTATAGAGACGATTTGGGCGTTGCCTACTAGTAGCACTGGTGGTGGCACCCTACTGATTTGCGCAACTAGACTGAGCTGAGGAGCGATTCTATTGACACGGAGGACCTGGCTAAGGACAGTCTCAAACTTTGTGGCTCGGCTTTCCACAACCGAAACAGACATCGCTACCAGCTCTGCAAGCACCCTTGTGGTTCTTACCACAAGTCTGACAAAGGGGATTAGTTACTGAATTCCATTGACTGGCGGAATATTACTGATATCTGACAACTGACTGAGTTCATGAGATCATAGAGATTTCCTGAGTCATAAGACTGTCTGAAGTCTAAGGATTCATAGCTTGACTGAGAGTATCGTGGAAATATGACATGGCTCTAGGCACACAGCTAATATTTTGGGTACAAGTACCTCCAGGACTCGATGGAAGGAAAACTGACCAAGCATAACTTACTTAAACATATAACTAACATCATAATTCATAATACATTTATAGAAGCATTCCATCAAAATATGTGATAGGCATAATTTGTACATACAGGGGGGTTTCATGATATCATACTAGTTGGGCATTGTTCCTTCATCTAGGCATTTAATCAAACACATGGTAGGCATAGCACATGTAAACAACATTATACAATAATTAATTATCATGATTTATCTCTAATTTCATCATCTAGGGTTTACTCATAGGTTCACATGAATATACATCTATACAAATCAATTCCACATAAAATTGATCACCCAACATGGATTTGAATTCAATTGATCATTCTCAACATAAACAAAACAATCCCAATATGAAATTCATAAAGAAATCCATAAACTTAAACTTAGAAAAGAGATTCTTGGGCTTCATGGACGAAAGAATTCTATGAATGAACACTACACATACCTTAGTTTCGTCATTTCATGAGGAGTGATGGAGGAAATTCTTGATTATGAATCTTTTATGAAAAACCCTAGGTTATTCTTAAGAGGTTTTTGAGAGAAACTAGTATATTGTGGATAAATAGTGGCTGAATCACGTGTTAAAGGGCTTAAATAAGGGTAGGAAATTGACCCTTTTAACCCTGGACGCGTCTTGTAATTTCAGTAAAAATTTCCCGAATTGAACCCCTGGCGTGACGCGGCGCGGCGCTATCGCGCCGTGTCACTGGAATTTGACAATTCGGAAACTGAGGTATGGCATGACGCGGAGCCATCGCATTGACCCTTCTTTTGCGACCTGGAACTCTGGCGCGACGCGGGGAAAATAGCGCTTAGACACTGGAAAAAGGATAATTCTGGATTTAAGCCCTGGCGAAATGCGCCATAATTGCGGACCCCTACTGGAATTTGAAAAATTCCATTTCCTCTTGTGGCGTGGCGCGCCACTGACTAATATGACGTTGTTTTACGATGGAAACTTGAAATAGTCGTAACTTCTGATCCGATTATCGGATTTGGGCGAATTTTATATCAATGGAAAGCTTATTGGATTTCCCGCATGACAAAAAGTGAAAATCTTAAAAATTCCTTATGGAATAACCATCATTCAATTTAGAGGCTAATGCTAGACATTCTTGAAATAAAATTGGCTAGGTAAAAGTATGGGGTATTACATGTTGGTGCTAATGATGTTTCTCTTACAGTTTTTAAAATAAACCATTGTGAGTATGACATACTAGTTATACAGATTTTGCCTCTCCTAGCGAATGTTCTACATGCAAATGTCAAGACTGCAAGGCGAAACATGATGTAGTGATTAATGTTATTAATGCATTAACTGCTTTTGTGAAGGAATTGACATCTAAGAAAGGTGGCATTCCATCAAAGAGGATTTTATATCCATCCACTCCATTAGAGATTAAGGCTAAGAGGAGAAGGAAAGTAATTTCCAAGGCATTATCAAGCATCCAAAAAAGTAAAATTGTAACTCCTCTATTCGTGTGTTGCACTATTGAGCAATGTAAAAGGGCTACAAGAGAGCAGCACGAGCTGAAGAAGGTGAATATATATCATTTTTTCCAACTAACAAACATACACATATCTATTTCAACAGATGTGTACAGATGACACATCTGCTAAAAATTATCAAACAGATATATACATTTGTTGCATCAGATACAGTGTTTGTTGCAACATATGTCTCGTATGTTTTAGCAAATCAAACAGCTCTATGTACCATTTTTATTGAAACCATCAAATGGCCTATTTGTTGTAACGGATGGGTCATTTTTTGGGACAAATTAAATCAAGACTTCCTACCATTTTAGTTTTTCCAAACAGATGAGTCATATGTTGCAACAAATAGTTCATCCGTCAAAAATTATTATATAGGCCTTCCTCATGTTATAATTTGTCCCAACAGTTGATCCATCTATTGCAACAGAAATATATTCTGTTTGGGATAATTTAAAACAGGAGGAAGACTTGTTTAATTTGCTAAAATAGATGAAATATCCTTTCCCTTTTTTTAAATCTTGGGATTCGGATTGACCAATTTTGGCTTTCCATGTGGATGTCACTGTAGAAGCTAGTGTTGAACATCATTGACAATATGCTACTATTTTTATAGAATTATGGAGAAGCAAATGCGCAGAAATCGTATGCAAGCGACATTAAAGATCCACGACAACCTAACCCGAATTTCGTAGCACCAGATAAAGAACAACTTGTCCATATTGAGTAGATCTTTATAGCTTGAATCTGTCAAAGTAATAATTGGAATCAACTATGTCAGTTTGACACTTTTTGACATGTTGGTAGCTCACGTGTAATTCACGCAGCCAAGGCTCATTGAACCCTCATTTTTGCTGACTTGGCATCTGATTTGGCCCCCAACGGTTATTTCCCCCCATGGTCTTATATATTCATCTTCTTCCTAAAATTTAACCCTAAATTCCAAAATCTTCTTCGTCGTCATCTTTTTTCTCTATCCAAATTATTTGTATTTGGTTTTTCTCCATATTTTTTTTATTTTTTCCAACTAAGCTTGACAATGTCGAGCTCATCTTCCACTGTTTTTTGTGATAAAGATTTTTGATATTGTAAGTGTGGTCATGAAGCTCTATTGAAGACTTTTTGGACTCAACAAAATTCAGATCGTAGGTTTTTTACCTATAAGATTTCAAAGGTAATATTTTTTTATTTAATTAGTTGATTATTTATTGACTTGTAATTATTATATAATTGTGGTCTTATTTTTATAGAAGTTGGGTGGACGTGATTACTTTGTTTGGTATTAAAAATGACACCCTGCATAAGAAAATCGTATAATCTGAGGTGTGTTGAAGAAAGTCAAGACTTTTGAAGAGAAACAAAATCGAGCAAGAAGATACTACATTGTTGGCGTTATTGCTATTAGTTTGGTGTTGTTGGGCACATGGATATTCAATCCTAATTGCAAAAAAATTCATGGTGGTGTATTTGTATTTGCTACTGGTTTGGTGTTGTTAAGCACATGGATATTCAAGCATAATTGTTGGAAAATATCAAACAGATTTTGACATATGTTGCAACATGTAGGCCATCTGTTGGAAATTATTATAAAAAATTCTACTTTTATCAGACAAAAAAAATTGCCACTACATGTAAAGTACGTAAAGTGAAGTGACTTGAAATAAAAAATTATTATTTCATAGGCTCTTCTTTATACACAGGCTCCAAGTGTCCAATTAGTACCTTATAAGCCCAGACCTCTTGCATGTTTGCCATAGTGTTATCGCACAGAAAGGTCATTGGCTTGGCCATTTCTGTGTCGGTCAGCAAATATTCGATGTGTGCAAGCGTGTGCGACCCGCAAGCAGCACCGGTTTTATTTTTTGGAAGGTTCATGTCCTTATTTCGACCTTCAAAATCCCATGGTTGCTTCATTAACACTTTCGATGGCAAATGATTCATCAGTTTACTCTTCCTCAATAAGATGGGGAACAACTCCAATAGTAGATGCATGTGGATAAAAAAATCGGCCTCGTCCAAGGCAGGTAAATTACAGTCATAAACCTTTATCTTTCCTCCCCGAGTAGTATCTTAATAGCCCAATAATGTATGTCTTCCACGTTTATGACTCCAAAAATCCTCTTTACCTCGGTCCAGCTCTTGACGTATGGATTTGGCCTCTCCTCTCTAACATTTTTTATCATTTCTTCATCCCATTGGAACCAAAAAACTAACGAATAAAATCCTGCGCCACCGGGAGTTGACGCTAGCTTACTGAGATTATCATACCTATCCTTGAAATTCTTGTAGAAGTCGAGGTCCATTATCCTATCGCAACATCATAAGCTTTCGGATACGCTAATTACCTGCCCCTCATGACGCAAAAAATTTCTTCAACATACTGTGATATAAGAAGTCAATTTTTAAATAGGTTCCTAATTGTAAAGAAGAAAAACATAGTGGAAAGATGCAACAGATAATCCATCTGTTGCAGAGAGTTCTCCAAATCTTTTTACAGATTGCCCATCTAACATAACTTATGCAAGAGATGGGTAATATGTTGCAACAGAACCACCACAAGTTGCACCAGAATACACAACTGTTGCAAAAGATGACACGTCTGTTGCGTAGCTTTTTCTTCATAGAGTAGATTTAAAGGTAAGGTTAGGAAAAGTAAACTTACTTGGTCCACATATTGGGTACGCATATCTGTCATACTCTTGAAGTATTGGGCGGAAAGGGATGATGGGGTAATCTTGTGCGTCTTGCTTGGCATTCTTGGCTCGTCGCAGATCCCTCTTCTCCTTGGTGCCAAGTTCCGCGTATATGTCCACATTCTTGAATGACCCCTGAACTTCAATAATTTTTGGAAAGGGAGGAATTACAATGTTTTGTGATTTTTGATTGGAGAGTACTTAGCTAATTTCTCTTTTTTTTCTCCCAACCACCACCGTAGGAGTGTAAGACTCTCTCATCTTCTTGGATGGTATGACACCCCTCTTGGATTTCAATTCCTCAATAGCTTTAGCGATAGTCTCTACTTTTTCAAAGAGTTTATCCTGGTTATCCTTACACTTTTCACATTTGCAATGAGAACATGAGGGTGAAGAGGGGTGAGAGGGACCCGTGCAAGGGTGAGAGGGGCCTGTGTAAGCGTAAGAGGGATTTGTGAAAGGGGTGTTTTCAAACATATTTATTTTTCCTGAGTATCAACATGCTCATCATCACGACTAGCAACAGCATCCGCATGCCTGCCACCAACATCAACAACTCCACCAGCAACACCCCCAGAAGAAGCACTCAAATTTGTTGCAGTAGTTTGGTCATGAAGAGCCTCAATATTAGGCTGACCTTACCTAAATCTCTTCTTATAGATGTTGCTCCAGCCAATTTCTTCTTTATTAACTCCACCATTGGGTCTGCTATTATATCAACAAGACCCAGAGTAATAAAAAAAGTCATCCCCAACTCCTGCTCAGTAGGCACGATCCATGGATACACAACCTATAAAAAAGACAAGTACATTTAAATCATATAATAATTTATAATCAGTTGGGTTACATGTTAACATAGACAACTTATGCAACAAATGATCTTTATGTCGCAATAACTGATTTGTCTGTCATAATAGATTGATAATATATTGCATCAGATTACCCATTTGTTGCATAATTTGTAGTAGATGGGTAATCTATTGAGTCGGGTTCAGAGAACCAAAGCAACAAATGGGTAATCTGAGGCAAAATATGAATCGTCTGTCGCAACAGATTACCCATCTATTGTACCAGTTGCAGTGGATGGGTAATCTCTTGCAACAAATAACCCATCTATCGTAAAATATGGCACATCTATTTCAATAATAATTTGCAGTCAGTTGGGTTACATGTTAACACAAATAACTTAGGCATCAGATGATCTTTCCATCGCAACAGTTGGTCTGTCTTAATAGATTAACAATATATTGTATCAGATTGCCCATTTGATTTATAATTTACAGTAGATAAGTAATATATTGAGTTGAGTTCAGAGAATCAAAGCAATATATGGGTAATCTGATGCAAAATATAAATAGTTTGTTACAAAAGATTACCCATCTGTTGTATCAGTTGCAGTGGACGAGTAATCTTTTGTAATAGATAACCTATTTGTCGCAATAGATGGCACATCTATTTTAATATCTTTTTTTGAGTCAAATTATTTTACTTGAAAGAAGACGTACTGTATCATCTGAAGGGTTAAAAAGATCAGCCTCCTTAATTCTTATGCTGCTCTTTGTAGCCAACCACCTAAGGATCCTTGGATGAGAAACCTCATCCGGGTAATCCTTGACCTGCTTTCGGAGGTGAGGAATAGCTTCAAATGCCCAAGACAAAAACATGTAAATAGGAGGCAAGCAAAAAAAATTCATAATAATTATTCACTATGACAAACTCTTTCAAGCCAAAACAAACCGGCATGCCACAGTAGTTGATCCAGATTTCATCCATCTTTTTCCCCCTTCCTTGTGAATCATTATCATCCCCCACGGACTTGAAGACAATATACCATGCTCATTTAGAAATAGGAAGTGCGATCCTCAGGCAGCTCAAGAAAGTGTCCAAAGTAGCTCTTCCTAAAAAGTTCGTCTATTTTTTTATTCTTCATAATATTCCTAAATTCGTCAAAAGGTTTCCCCAACTGAATTTAAGTACAAGATCACCGGTTAGTTTTGTAGGGTCATCTATCGGCATCGTAACTTGAAAACTATCAATACTAATAGTTTTGGCAGCATCATGTTGGGATTTCGATATTAATTCACGCCCCATTGGTGATACATTATCATTTTCTTCTCACTTTTTTCTCCCTTCCCTTCTTGTTTATCTTCTTCTCACTTTCATTTTCCTCATCACTATCTACAGACCCTTGTCCACCTCCCTCAATGTATTTTTCATAACTTTCCTTAGCTTCACTTTTCCCTGACTGAGATTGTTCAGGAAGCTCCTCCGAATTTCTCTATACTGTAGCCTTTTTTGTTAGGTGGTCAAAAGTTGGTCCACTTTCACTTTCTTTTCTTATGGGAGACATGTTTTACCTACAATCAAAAATTACATTACAATTGATGTATGAATAAATTTTTAAAAATATATTACAAATACTACAAACACCACCGATACCGACACCACCAACAGCCACCACAAACACCACCAACCAATGCCATCACCACCGCTACCAACAGTTACCACAAACACCACCAGTGCCACCACGACGACCACCGCCACCACCACTATGACCACCAACACCACAAACACCATTCAATAATACCACAACAGTCAACGAAATACTATGACAAAAACTAGGGTTTTCTCGGGTTCTTTCTACAATTTTACCATCAAAACTCAAAATTGTAAACTCATTCTCGAAGATAATACAACTAAAAGTCTTGTTTTTCATCATTAACTTAAAATTCCTAATGTTTAGAAAAATAAATAAATATAGAACTCTTCTCGAACTCTGTAACCTACGAAGGCAAAGAAAACGACGGATACAAGCAAGAATAAAGTTGAAAATAACACTTATGTGGTCGAAAATGGGAAGAAAATCGATCTGTTATGAAGGGTTGAGCAATTTTTTGAGTATTTTTTGTTTGTATTGTTGAGAGAGAAAAAACAGCGAGAACTCAAGATTTTAAATGATGAAATGTTTTTCCCGCAAATGAACGATTTGTATGGGTTGATTTGTATTTTGGAAAAGAATGACAAGTTTTGAAAATGTTAATTTGATCCGAATTGATCTTAATTATTTTTAAAAAATTTTAAAAATATATGTAATTTTTAACCGTCTCATCATAATAAAGTGTATTAAGTTCAACTAGAACACTGATGAATTTTAGGTATTAGCTTGATAATAAGGTAATAAGAACTGTTTCAACTCAGAGTGATCGATCAATGACTTAGGTCGGGAGAAACGCAATACCAACACGATGTAATTGCCAAAGACTCAATTGAAGTTGTAGTTGACCCTATGAACTCGCCCCTAGTTATAGCTAAATCAATTTAGGCATTAGCTTGATAATGAGGTAATAAGAATCATTTCAACTCAGAGTGATAGATCGACGACTCAGGTCGGGAGGAACGCAATACCAACATGAGCCAATTGCCAAAAACTCAATTGAAGTTATAGTTGACGCTATGAACTCACCCCTAGTTCTAGAAAAATCAATTTAGGTATTAGATTGATAATGAGGTAATAAGAATCGTTTTAACTCAGAGTAATCGATCGATGACTCAGGTCGGGAGGAGCGCAATACCAATATTATGTAATTGTCAAAGACTCAATTTAAGTTCTAGTTGACCCTATGAACTCGCCCCTAGTTCTAGATAAATAAATTTAGGTATTATCTTGATAATGAGGTAATAAGAATCATTTCAACTCAGAGTGATCGATCGGCGACTCAGGTCGGGATAAAAGCAATACCAATATGATGTAATTGCCAAAGACTCAATTGAAGTTGTAGTTGACTCCATGAACTCACCCCTAGTTCTAGATAAATAAATTTAGGTATTAAATTGATAATAAGTTAATAAGAATCATTCCAACTCAGAGTGATCGATCGATGACTCAGGTCGGGAGGAATGTAATACCAATATGATCCAATTACCAAAGACTCAATTAAAGTTGTAGTTGACTCTATGAACTCACCCCTAGTTCTAGATAAATCAATTTAGGTGTTAGCTTGGTAATGAGGTAATAAAAATTATTTCAACTCAGAGTGATCGATGGATGACTCAGGTCGGGACGAATGCAATACCAACATGATACAATTATCAAAGACTCAATTGAAGTTGTAGTTGACCCTATGAACTCGCCCCTAGTTCTAGCTAAATCAATTTATGTATTAGTTTGATAATGAGATAATAAGAATTGTTTCAACTCAGAGTGATAGATCAACGACTCAGGTCAGGAGAAAGCAATACCAACATGATGCAATTGTCAAAGACTCAATTGAAGTTGTAGTTAACCCCATGAACTCGCCCCCTAGTTCTAGCTAAATCAATTTAGGTATTAGCTTGATAATAAGTTAATAAGAATCGTTTCAACTCAGAGTTATCGATCAACAACTCAGGTCGGGAGGAATGCAATACCAATATCATGTAATTACAAAGACTCAATTGAAGTTGTAGTTGACCCTATCAACTCATCCCTAGTTGTAGCAAAATCAATTGAAGTTATAGTTGAATATATGAACTCAATTAAAATTGTGTAAAAATAAATATCAAACCTGTTGCAATAGATGACTTATCTATTGGAATTTATCAAACAGATTAAATCATTTGTTGCAACAAATTAACTATCTGTTGTAAATTATCAAATAGGCATTGCCATTTTTGCGACAGATGACTGCGCCGTTGGAAATTTTCAAACAAAAATTATCATTTGTTGCAACAGATGACTTATATGTTTTAAGATCTTTTATTTTATTTGAAAGCAATTTACTAATTTCCTGTACGAGATTAAAAAGATAAAATACTAAGGCGGTAAAAAATATTACTTGGATAACTCAAAAATATCCTCATTGAGTAGTCTTATCTTGTTTTTTCAATATCACCGTCTCCTCATGCCCCTCAAAGTTATTAATGAATATTTAAAACCCATCTCTAGAATTCTCTCTCTTTCAGTTATAAATTAACTCAACTCATCTTTCTTCTTTATTCAGAATTTTCTTTCTCTCTTCTTTGGGGTAATCACAATCGTCTCTCTTTATCCTCTCCTCTCTTTTTTCGCATAAGGATCCTTTCAGATCTCAATCGATCAATATTCTTTCTCGACTGAAATAGGTGCTCTAATCTCTTTGTTTTTTTGATATTGCAGGTATGGTTCACTATTGTTCTTTTCTTCCCATATTCTTCTTTGTATGTTATTTAAATTAGATATTTACATCTATTGTTATTATTGATTTACCCATTACCAGTTTTCTATTTATTGAGAAAATTGAAGAAAAGATGACTTTTAAGTCTTGAATGAACGAACCGTTGTTTTTATTAAAATATGCAAAAAAAAGTCATCTGTTGAGAGAACTTAAAAAGTTTTATTGTCAGTATTATTTTTTTATGTCTTTTGTTTGTTACTTTGGTGGTGGTGTTGTTGGGGGTGTTGGCGTTGTTGGAACATGTGGTGTTTGTGTTATTGATGGTGTTGGAATATATGGTGTTGTTTCTTTGTTGTTGATGCTATTATTGATGTTGTTGTTGATGTTGGTGGTGGTGTTGCAACAGTTTCCTCAACTATTGCAACTAATGAATCAGTTGTTGGAACAGACAGAGCAACTGTAAAAAGAAATCAAACCAGTAGCAAGGCTGGTTTGTTTATTCCAATAGATGACCCATCTGTTGCAACATGTCATCCATCTATTGCCACAAATGTGTCACCTATTGCAATAAATGACTCATCTATTGAATAGATGGGGAATTTGTTGCATCAGATGGGTCATCTGTTGATCCATTCAATTTTGTGTTACCCTTTTGTAATGTTTTTTTTGTTCTTATCTTGTTTGACATCAAATGTTTTTCTCTTATTTGCAGATAAAAGAAAGTGAAATTGGATCAACTTTTGTCCGACCAGCATTAAAGGTCAAAGTAAAAATGGGTTCAGAGAAATAAGTTGCTTGCAGATGGAATCACTTCATATGTGGAGGGGTTGTATTACTGATCAACCTATCGTGAAAACACACATCCAATACACTGATTTTGTGAACATTGGTTCTTTACCTATTAGGTGTTAATCTTTCAAACAAGATATGGCATTTTACAGTTAAGATTATTAGATTTGAATTGGTAAGGCTGAGAGACCAAGTAGGTAGTGTCGATACCCTGTTATGAATTAATTAAAATTTTGATAATGTTTATGTGTCAAGTTTGGAGAAGGATTTAAGTTTTTGGTGGCAATGTAAATATTCAAATAGTGATTGGACTGATTTTAAGGGTTCAATGGACTTTTGAAAGGCCTCTGAAACCTCGCACTACTGCAAACAAGAATGGAAATGAATATAGTTAATGCTCTGGTCCAAATTTATATGAATGGGTTGCTCGAGAAGACTATTATACAACAGAAGGTGATTGGAGGAATACCTATGCGGGAAGGCGGAGGTAGATAAGACCATATATCAACTCAAACAATATTAAAGAAGAAACACAGGGTAGGAAGAAAAATGAAGAGAAACTGGCTGATGAAATTGACATGAAAAATGAAAAAATTGAATGAGCTGCAAATGTAAAAGTGTATCCAAAAATGAAAATCCATCAGTCCATTTTGAAAAGAAAAATATTGAAGTGGATTGGAGTTGTGCACTTTGTTAGGGTACTGCAACTAGCTAGCGTGGCCTGAATGAAGACCCACAAAATACAGGACCAGAACTCTAAGGTTTCAGCTTAGCAAACACCGATGGTGGTAAGATTGCCGGTCAGGAACGAAACCTGAACTAATAACTCCTGGAGTAAAAATAAGGGATCAAGCCAATGTGGCAATTTCTCAAGTTAAACTTTCACCTCATGCCTCTTGTTTATGGCTCTGGTCTGGTCAAAGGCAGTGGAAACAACAAGGCATGGGATTTCTGCCCAACTTCAAACCTTTTTATTTCTACTATCATTGACCTGATCAGAACCACAAATAGAAGGCATGGGATACAAGTTAGACTTTAGAAATTAACGTCTTGGCTTCCCTTATTTTTACTTCTGGAGTTGTTGGTTCAGGTTTTATTCTTGACTTAAAATCTTACCAATCCCTTATGCTCGCTATGTTATTTCCTTAGAGTTCTGGTCCTGCACTTTGTGGGTCTTCATTGAGGCCACGCTCGCTAGTCGCAATCCCTAGCAAAGTGTCCAACCCCAGTCCTCTTGAGCATTTTTATTTTTCAAGAACGACTGACGGATTTTAATATTTGGATACACTTCCATATTTGAAGCTCATTCAGTTTTTTTTATCTCTCAAGTCAATTTCATTGGCTAGATTTTCTAGAAGTTCCTTACTTGTTTCCCTGTGTTTCCTCTTAAACAAGGTCTGAGATGATATATGATCTTCTCCACCTCTCCCTTCCCGCATATGTATTCTCCCAAGCACCTTCTACTGTATAATAGTCTCCTCGAGTAACTCATCTATATAAATTTGGACCAGGGGAATTTCTATTGGCTTTTCATTCTTGTTTTCTGCAGTGCGAGGCTTCGGAGGCCTTTTAAAAGTCCATTGCACCATTAAAACCGGTTCAATCACTATTGGATATTTACACTGCCGCCAAAAATTTGAACCCTTCTCCAAACTTGACACCTAAACATGAGCAAAACCATTATTAAATTATAACAGGTATCGACACCACCGTCGTGGAACCCTTCGACCTTATCAGTTAGCACCTATCAAACTAAACTGTAAAATGCAGGATCTTGTTTGAAGGATCAATGTCTAATTAATAAAAACCTGCATTCACAAAATTATTGTACTTTATGTGTGTTTGTAACGATAGCCTGATCAATAATACATAACTCCCATACACGAAAGTAGATCCATTCATCTGCACGCACCTTATTCTTCTTACCCCATCAATGTCAGACAGTGTTTATTTTTTATTCCTATCGTTAAGTAGTGTACAAGACTACGGAGGCTCAAAGGGTAACCATCTTCAATGTCAGATGACTACTTGCCCGTAAAAAAAAAAGTGCTACAAGTCGTGACTTTTTATCTTTTTTGTTTTTAAATATGTTTATATAATAAAATAGTCACCAATTTGGATTAATTAAGGTATGTGATGACTATTAAAAAAGAGGTGAACAGTCGTGACTTTTTGTCTAACACATTCAAAATAGCTAATGAATTAAATTCCCCATCTGTTGCAACTGATGAATCAGCTATTATAAGAAATCAAAACATCTCCTCTATTAGATGGTCCATCTGTCATAACAGATAACCTATGTGTTGTAACAGATGGCTCATCTGTTGCACATACAAACCATCTATTGCAACAAATGGTAAATCTGTTGTGACAGTGGGTTATCTGTTATGATAGATGGACGATCTGTTGCAAAAACTCAATAATAACGGTTGTTATTAAATCTCAAACCATTTTGAAAAGGTGAGAAGTTTGAATGTAAAAGAAAAAGTCGCGACTTTTCACAAAAAATAAAAAGCCAGCAGTTTGAATGTAATTAATACAATGAAGCTAAACAGTCGTGCCTTTTTGCCTAACACATTCAGATTCAATCCTCTATAAATAGGTCCCTCCTTAATCTTCACTCTACTCCACTTTTATTTATTTTTTGCATTTTGTCTTTTCGTATTACATCTTCAACCACTTCTATTCAAAGTGCATATTCCTTTCTCGTTGAGGTAAGTTTTTTTTTCTGTGTAAATCTACCAGTTGGTAGTATACGTTGTATTACATTCAGACTCTTTTCTTTACTTTTGTGTTTATATTTTTTGTCAATTCATGCGTGTTCTAGATATGGCTGATCCTATTTGGGACATTGTTATTTTGTGTGATACCATGTAGGAACTTCAGAGGCAGGTTAACAACCTGCAGAGGGAGTTGATCGTCGTGAGAGCAAGGATGTTCAGAGAGGTAAAGAGGCTGATGAGGGCTCTGCTGCTACCGGTTGATGATTATCCGGCTGACAATAATAATAATGGTGATAATAATAATAATTAGAATGTGTTTTTACTTTTAGCGTATGTATTTTAATTTTTCTATATCGGATCTATACCTAATGTATTTTATTTTCCGTTTAATAAAAAAATTATTTTTGGTTGACTTAGGCTTTTTTAATTCTTATTTAATTTTCATTCTGTCTATTTCTTCTTCTAAACATGTTAACATATGGACGATTGGAGGTAAGGAGCAATTTTGAATTCAGTAGCAATAGCAATTTTGGCTTTTGAGTTCTTTTAACAAATGGACCATGTGTTGGAATAGATTGGTCATCAGTTGGGTTTCTGTCAGCAGATTATCCATCTGTTGCAATAGATTTGTCATTTGTTGGAGGAAAACATTCTAGTTTAATGAACTGTATTGTGTTCTTCCAGCTAATATCCATCTGTTGCAACAGATGGGTAATCTGTTGAAAATATTTTTGTGGTCTGCTGTATTTAGTTCATGTTTTACCTCTTTTTATCGATGCACAAGTTATTAAAAAAGATATTTTATATAATAAATGATAATATTTACGTTCACAGCAATGAATTAAATATATAAAAGTCCACAACAAACAACGACACAAGTTTTTACAATCACAACGATCATGGTAGATTACGATTCGGGCATGTAGTTCTTTTGTGGCCAACGCTCTTACATATGGAGCACTTGTTTCTTCTTGATCAAAATGATTCTCCGACTCCACGCCTCCTCTTATATGACTTTCTTTCCGGTTTGATAGTGTTTGGGTTAATATATGGAGGAGGTATTAATCTTCCCAAAAGCTCTATAGGAACAACCCAAGATTCTTTGGGATACACCGGAGTAATATGCCCACTATATGCCATTGTATATTTTTTCATCGAATAATATGGAGAGGAGTACTCATAAATTTTAATTCTATACTTTGCACCGTATTGAGCTCGAAGTGTTGCTATAGCATGTGGGCAGGGTATTTTGTCCAAGTCAAAAACTCTGCACGTACTAGATCTTGTTTGAAGATCGATCGTGGCAACATCACCATGACTGTTGATACTGAACTTGTAATCTTCTATTTGATGAGATAATAACCTATTCCCCAGACTGATGTTTGTTGATATTATTTTTTCCGCTTCTAGAGCAAATGGGGTTCCTGCGTCCTCGAACTCCACACGTCTTTCGTGAAAAAATTGGCCATACTTCTTGTTTATTATTTCAAACAGAGCCACGATGGAAAATTCTCATTCATCACCAAACATTGATTCAGCTATGTTTGACGTCATAATATTGTACCTATACAAAAGAATCACTTAATACGACATCATACTAAACTTGTAACTCAAATAAGACATTAAATTCATAAGAATGTACCTATTTGCCGGATAAATGCCCAACTCCATCTCTCTAGACCGATACGTACGAGATTTTTTGTTGCCTTGGGATGCATATCCGCTATTTGATTGAAATTGTCTAAAAACTCATCTCTACTATATGTTTTAGCTGCTCTATAAAAAAGGGTCATGACCCTTTCATTGTGAAAGTTGGTCCAAATGTTCTCTCTAAGATGCCTGATGCAACAACCAAAGTGAGCTGAAGTGAAGAAAATTGAACCCATCTTTGGAATACTTGAATGCTTATCTGAAACAAAACACAACTCCTTCGTATCTTTGATGCAGCTTTGTAGTTGTTCAAAAAATATCCATAAAAGGCATCATATTCCTTATCCACTACATAAAAAGCGACAGAAAAGATGTGATTCTCCGCATCTTGCGCCACCGCCGCTAGCAGAACTCCATTATACCTGCTCCTCAAGAAGGTACCATCGATGGCTATGCCTTTTCTCAAATATCAAAAACCTTGAATCCAAGCACCATAGGATGCAAAAAAGTACTTAAACCTTCAATTTTCATCAACATGCAATGCGGTCTTACTTTCGGAATTTGTAGACTCAAGCATGTAACGGTAGGCATCGAGGACTGCATACCCATGCTCGTGTGTCCCCCTAACCAAGTCCTTGTCAATCCTCATGGCCATATATATCTTCCAATAACTGACCAGGACACCCAATTCTGTAAGGAGTTGATTGGCCATAACCCTTGTAGAAGGGCCTTTGCTATCGGGGAATCTATTTTTGAAATATTCGCCGAGGACCTTTGTCGTGGCATCAGGATTTTGGCCCGAAATGTGCTCGAACCACATGTGTGATACTTTTCATGTTTATGAATAATGAATCTGTCAGAACTTAAGTACTTCACCACTCTCAACCACCACTTGCAGTTCAGATTAGCACATTTGTAGCAAAAGACTTTGCTCGAATTAATCACATTCATTATTCTGAAAAAAAAAATCAAGCAAGAAATAAATAAAGTAGAAGATAGTTCTTTCTTGTCCTTGAATGACATTTCCTTGTAAAAGTTGGTCTCGTCGTCTTGACGATTGCTAGACTGTGTCATGTATTGGTTGCATCAACGGGCGTAGGCGTTTGATCATCATCAGGAATATTCATGTCTGGATTATCCAACCTATCATCAAAGATATCTTAATGTTCTTCTTCTTCTTCTACATTCTGGTTCTCATTCTCTCTCGTCTTTTCAACCACGAATACCCTTAACACCAGCTTGGATGAATCACTAAGATAAGCACGCAACCAAACCCGATCGATTATCTTGAAAGGTAGTACCCTCTGATTTTCAAAGGAGTTGTGCATGTAGATGATGACGAGTTCTTCCGGTTGACAATTCAATCCATAATAGCTGATGATTAAGTTCACAAAATCATCATACGGAACATCACTTTGGACTGTCATAGTTATCGTCTCTAGCATTTCACCCTCCTTCCAATGCCATACATATCGATTACTCTTCTCGATCCATTAACCATGAAAATTCACCCCTATTGTTATTGATCTCTCCATTAGTGGTACCTAAATAAAGTCATTTGTTAAAAAAAGTTAATAGTGATTTCATAGTGCCGTAACATGAATCCCAATAGATTTTTAATCTGTTGCAACATATGAAAAATAAGTTGCAACAGGTAAGTGATCAGTCGCAACAGATTACTTACCTGTTGGGATTCATGTTACGCTCCTGAAGCTGATTTCAACAGACGATTCATCTGATCTAACAGGTGAATCATATATTGCAACAGACTATACATCTGTTGCAACAGATAAAACCCTGTTGGGATAGATGTTACAGTACTAATGAACCTTTGAAGTTGATTCCAACAGATGAGTAACATGTTGCAACAGATAATTAACCTGTTGCGACAGATGACTTACCTGTTGGAACAGACGACGAGTCTGTTGGAATCGAGTTCAGGTTCTGTTGCAACAGGTTACTAATTTGTTGCAACAGATATTTACTCTGTTGCAACAGATGACACGTCTGTTGGAATCGAGTTCAGGTTCTGTTGCAACAGGTTACTAATTTATTGCAACAGATATTTACCCTGTTACAACAGATAACTAGTCTATTGCAACAAATGGGTCATATGTTGCAACAGATGACCCATCTGTTCGATTCATGTTACGACACTATAGAACCATAAACATGAATCCAACATATGAGTTTTCCGTTGCAAAAGATAGCTCATCTCTCGCAACATATGATTGATTTGTTTAAACAGATGTCTCTTATGTTGCATTCATGTTCGCATTTTATCTATTGTTGAAAAAACAACACAATAACAGTTACCTAGATGACAAATTTAACTAAAAATCATAATTTGACTTGCCTAAGTCTCATGTGAAGTAACGTTAAAGTGGAAAATGATGTATGAAACAAAATTTGATCTAAGAAATTGGTCAAATAGCAACAATAGCGGTAACAACAACAACAACAACAACAACAATGGTCAACAAGAAGAAGATGAAGATGATAATAAAGTAGATGATGATAATGATGAAGTAGAAGATGATGAATAAAGCAGCAACAACAATGAATAACAAAAATTGCTAAGGGAGAGAAAACAACAATGGATGAGAAGAAAGAGAAACACGTTTTTTTTCCTTCGTTTCCTATTATATTGGGTAAACATTTGGATCAAAGTATAAATTTAAAAACTTGTGGGCTATTCTCAAACTTACCCAACTTTCTTCATCCATAATAAAGTAATTGTCACATACACTCAATTATTAAGACTTGAGTCACCTACACTTCTTCGAACTCTTTTGTCACTTTTAGCTCAAAGCCCCAACTTACTTTAACACTTTAACTTTATAGACAATTATTTACCCCCCCCCCAAACAACTTTCAACTGAATTTTATACAACTCTAATAGGCTGACATGACAAAAAATGTAAATATAGCGCATTAAGGCAAAGAACAATTGAAAAAAAAATAAAAAAAAAAGTGGAGCTCGTTTCTCATTCCAACCACCACCTCAATCTTCCTCACACCCCACCACCTCATATCTTCTCCTTCCTCTCTTCTTACCATCTCCAATCAAATATATACCAAAATATTTTTTCATTCCTAATTAAATACGTATCAACATATTTTTTTTATGTGAATATTTGCAATATACAAAAGAATCTTCAAGAAAGCTTAATTTATTCCATCAAAATTATTTTTTCTTAACCACAATAAACTGACAACCACCGCATCAAAATCTTCACTTGTAACTTTTCATCAATCTTTCATGGCTCCAAATCATTCATTTTTGGTGTATTTGATTCTTCAAAAATAGTAGAAAGTTCACTCTCTCTAATTTTTCTAAGTTTCAGCTTTAATTGTTTAATTAATTCTTGATGTTTCCACAACATTTTTAATTTATTTACATCTTCATTTCTTGATTTGACATTTTTCGAGTCACCAAATTTCTTGTAAAAATCATCCACAAAAATTGAATTGAATAATTTTTTTTTTCCAAAAATGACAACCACTCCAAATTTCACACTTTTTTTTTACTTTTTCTCTATCTCTCATTCTTAAATTGGAACTCGATTTTTTTTTGCATTATGTTTATAGTTTTTCAAGAATCAATTTTCAACGATTTGAGTGTAGAATCAAACTAATGAACCTCCAAAATGGTGATTGCGAATTCTGAGAGTAGAGTGAGGAGGAAAATGAGATTTTTCAAATGAAGAAAAAAAAAAGGAATGGGGTGGAGTTGAAGAAGAAGATTTAGAATTTTGGGGTTTTGGGGTGGGGTGGGGGGTAGGAGCCGAGTTACAGATGAACGATCGGGAGAGTTGCAGATTGGGGGAGGATGGGTGGGGGAGGGGTGGCGGGGTTGGGGTACGGAGAAGAAAGAATAAGGGTAGATTTATTTTTTTTATGATATATGGGGTTTTTTATAAAAAAGTAATTTAATGTGACTCTGACGTGGCTCCAACGCGACGCATGTATACTACACTCTCCGTGAGATTGGTATAATATTTTTGGGGTAGTATAAAATTCACTTTAAAGTTTTTAAGGGGGTATATAATTGTCCATATAGTTTAGGATCTAAAGTAAATTATATGGATAAGTTCATGGGTGAAATGATGTATTTTCTCTTTTATTTGAATTACATCAATACACGAAAGATATACATACATACATATACACACACACACTTTTACTAGCTATGGACTATCGAGTTCTAAATATGTGTCATATACATCATATACACAGGAGTATATAATTACCACACAATACAACGTATGTACTCTAATGAATTATTTATTGTTATAACTTCAACAATATTGGCTTAAGTCATAGATAGACCCTTAAATTTGTTTCAAAATTTTACTTGGACCAATCAACTCAATCGTGTGCTTATCAGAAACTTAAATTATTCAAAATTTATACCTATCAGGCACAAATGTTGATGTGGCAAGGAAAGTGAATAACACTTTTCTCAGGTCGCGTGAATAGAGCATCAAATAACGTTTTATTTTTATTTTAATGAAGAATAGTACATTTAAATTTATTTCATTAATACAATTTCTAATAATAATAACTTTTAATTAAAAAAAACAGCTCCCCTCCTTCCCGCTCCCCTCTTCTCTCAGCTGCCGTCTTCATCATCTGTAAATTTTTTCTTTTTAAATTTTTAACCACCTTGTTAATACAATTAAAAAAATTTAATTAAAAAAAATAAAAGCAACGCCCCCCCCCCCCCCTTAGCCGTTCTTCTTAATCCAAAGTTCTATATTTTTTTTTAAATTCTTGGCAATCTTGCTTCTTTTTAGTTTTTCAATAGCGTGCATTTTTTTGGCTAAATTCCGTCGTCACTTCCCTTTTCAAGATGCAGAATAGAATCTCATCAGTAAAATAAAGATTAAATTCGGTCAAAAAAAAATTCGGCAAAATTTTATTTTTTTCGACAACTTAATATGAATTTGAAATTATTTTCTTTGAAATTATTAAGAATTTCAAACTCTAAAGAATCCACAACATAAGAAGAGGAAAAAAATAACAATGAATACGAATTGGTGTGTGGGGAAAGAAAGGGAGATCGGGGGGAATGACACTAAACGTCATTACTGTCCAGCGGGTATGAAGAGTAGGTGGATAGGGGAACCAGTAGGTGTGTGTTAATTAAATATATAATAAATTAAATAGTGAATTTAAAATAATTTTTTTGGACTCATATGCCAAATGGCATTATTTAATTTGTTATTTTGTCAGTCACTGTAATGGCATTACACACACTTTACATTTATAGCTGATTATTAAAAATGTGTTTAAATGGTTCAAATTCTAGTAGTGAAAGTGCTCAATGGGTACAAGACCAGTAGTAAAGATGTTTAATGGGTACAAGTCTAAGTTGAGGAGTTCAAATGTAATTTTGAATTAAGTTTAAGCATTTATTGATGACTGAAGTCAACAATATATTATTAATACCTCGATCGTATGATATCAACGCACTATTCAATATATTTAGATAGATTCAATTTGGAATTTGACTACTACGTACATCGATCACTACATGAAATATGTGTGTGCATACGCACACACATCACATGCACGAGTATATTATCATATAATGCAAAGTATTTCATACATACTTTGATGAGTTATCGATTAATTTAATTAACTTACATTAATATAACTTCAACGTATGGTATATTATTATCTCGATCGTTTCAAATCAAAGCATTCAATATATACTTGGATACATTCAGTTAGTTTTTAACTTACATTAATACACGATATATATATACACACACACTTACCATTAACTATCAGGTTTTAAATATGTACTATATACATCACCTATACACGGATATATAATTATCTCATAATACAACGTATATATATACTTTGATTAATTAATGATATCATATAATTATAACTTCAACAATATATTATTAGTACCTCGATCGTGTGATATCAATGTACTATTCAATATATTTAGATAGATTCAATTAGTTTTTGACTACATACATACATCGATCACTACATATGTGTGTATATATATAGCAACTTCTAAATACGTACTATATACATCACATGCACAAATATCTTTTATGAAGCACATGGTAATATCCTTTAGTAATATGAAGTAAATCATAGGATCAAGTGCAACGGTCACCACACAATTGTCACTGTTAGGGGTTGTTTGGTGTGAGATATAAGAGATAAATAGTCTCGAGATAAAATAAAAGATTATTTTATTCCATATGGTTGGAGGTATTATTTAATATCGGGATTATTTATCCCACCATTTACACTATAGTGATGGAATAAGTTGTCTCATATACACGGTAGAATAACTAATCCCGGGTAATCCTGAAATAAGTTATCCCGTGATAACTCTTTCCCTTAGGGGCCATTTGGTGCGAGGTACTAAGACAAAGTATCTCGGAATAAAATAATAGTTCCGGGATAAACTTTTTAATACATTGTTACGTTTGGCAATACTTGGGATAACTTATCCCAGGACTAATAATAGTCCCGGGATAAGTTATACCACATATTTGGTGGTATAAGTTATCCCACCTTAAATTATCCTTGGATAAATTATAAAATGACAAGAATACCCCCAAACCCATTACAAACACATTTCTCCAATCTTTTTCATCATCTCTAATTATTGCTTTTGAAATTGAAAAAAGACTATTGATATCTACTTGATTATCTAAAACACGTTATTATGACAAATTAAAAAGACTAAAATATCTTATTTTGGAATGACGGAAATATATGACTAAGAAAAATTAACCTCTTATTAATTGAACTTTGCATTTTTTTTCATCCCATTGCTTGTGAATTATAAACTTATATGCTATTTTCTTATATAAAGGATCCAAATGCAAAATTAAGAAATTAAAAATTAAAATATGTTAGATTCATACATAATAAGGATCAAAACTAGGTACTATAATTTTTTATATATCCAACAAAATGTAGGTACTATAATTTTTTAAGCATAGAAAAACGAAATTCAACATCAACTTTTTCCTTCCAAGTGTTATTTTTGTGAATTGATAACACAAAAAAATCTTACTACACAATGAAAAGATTAATTAAAGCAAGTAGATTTTATAATAATAATTATCATTCACTAGTAATCTGTAAAATATTTTAGCAACTACAAAGGCGATGTCTAGTCTTAATACACATTATCGTTTCACAATCGACTCTATTGTTCAATTATAAATTTTAAATTAAATAATTTTTTAATCACTTGAAAATTGATATTGTATATATCAATTAAAATGAATTTTAATATTCTATATTATATGAGTAATATGTGTTTAAATGAAGTGACATAAACAACAAATCTTCTTTTACTTTAGCAAACTTAAGTTGGAAGTTTTTATTTCAAACTAAATAAGATGTAAGATTTTTTTTTTAAACACACACGGCATAATCATGGAAAGACACATGCAAAAAAATTAAAGCTAAATAAGATGAAAGTTTTATTTTTAAAATACACATGTTATAATCATGAAAATGCACATACAAAAAAATTAAGCTAAATAAAATGAAAGTTTTATTTATAAAAAATAAATATTTAAAGCTTAAAAAGCAATATATATAAACAAAAAAGAAGTTAAATAAGATGGGAGTATTTTGATAATCAATTACTTTATTCTTAGAAATTATACCATACATATTACTTTGAAAACAACAAACCAAACACTCAATAAAAAATAATTCCAGTACAACTTATCCTATCATAACTTATCTCAACATAACTAATCCCAACATAACTACATTCCCAACCAAACGAAAACTTACACGCTAAGCCTGAAGGACATACGAGTCCCAAAAAGGGTAAACTTTTATGAATCACCGTGGCACTTGTGTTGTGTGTGGTAACCAATGAAAAAGAATAACTCAAATAAAATTACCAACAAACCCTCCAAAGCAGCTGACCCTAAGCTCCTCAATCCTCACATTCGCTCTTATTACTAGAGTAAAAATAAAAAGTAAAATAAAATACAACAAATGGATAAAAATAATTTTCCATTTCTGTACAGTTTTCCTTTGCAAATCAGAGAGAAAACTTAAATTTCTTTGAGGTTCTACGTAAAGATTCTGGAACATAAACCTTTATCAAGTACTTGTTAGATGAAAGGAAAGATGATGTACTCTGCATAGAAAAGATTCCATATGAATCTATAGTATCCTGAGATTGCTTCCTGCAAAAATGCAGATATCAGACACTACACTACAAAGTGATTAAACACTTGCAAATTACAATCGTTTACTATTAAAATAAACATAATCATGACATGAAAATGCAAGAACTAAAGTGTTTAATATTACCTTAGTGTAATTTGCTCTTTCCAACAACCATGCCTGAAAATACATAACGAAGCATCTTACATCTGACTTGAAAACCACAGCTTATTCCACAAGAAAGTGCTACTTTAAATCAATAGCACTATCCCCATGATATAATTGATAATGACAAAAATAATGCAAAGACATAAAAGCTTAACTAATCTTCTTTTTGGCATTTTAAGTTTGAGAGAAGCCAAAATGTATTTATTCAACTGACAGAAAAAGAAAAACTGTACAGTAAATAAAGGAACGCCAGCCGTAAAGTTACTTTCAAACAGTTGTTTAGAATCTAGAACTATTTGCAAATGATATCATTGCTCAGGTTTGGTTTTCCTTGTATAATCAGAGACACCATAAGATAGAGTAACAGAGCTTCTGCACATTAAAAAGCTTCTTGATGCTATACCATGGATTTAAAAACTACAAAATAGTTTAACAGTGTATTATGCCTTGGGATCTCAAAGTAATGCTTGCAAAGTTAAGAATACTTCTGTCAAGAATTCATTCTTGCTCTCGACCAACTGAAGAAATGCACAATAGTCGATAGGGTCTAATAAAAATAAATTCTCTGTGCGTTTAACATTCAGCGTATAGGCTTAACTAATTAGCAAGGATAGTACAACAAAAATAACTGGAATATTAGGCAGTGTCTGTCTTTTAGGTCATCATGAGAATTGGAGTATGTCATTGACAACGTTACTTATAATACCAAGTAATGGTTAGGTTTTTAAGTCTGTGTGAATCAGGCAAGCATACAATAATCCAACACAACATTAAGTAGTGTGAACCAAATTGCAGAGCGTTTTTAAATAACCTAGGCAAGTCTCTCCCTGACGGAATCATGATCAGATTCAAATCTCAAACAAAGTACCTGGAAAACTAAACACAATGCTAAGATGACATGTACAGGTATCATCAAGCTGCTCCTGAATGCCTGCGATAAAGAGAATTATGCTATTAATCATTACTGATGGAGAGAAAAATCAGGATTTGTGATAGACTTCTGTCCCTGAACAAAATTTCAATATCATATAAAACATAAAATAAATATTAAAAAACCACTCACTTGGGGCATGTATATTGCCGCAACTACGGCACCAATGTAATTCGTTAACAATAGCCCAGAGCCGAGGAATGCTATGTTTCTCACACCAAGCTTCGTTGCCAAAGTAGATATCTGAAACCTAGCTTAGTACATTAAATGAAAAAGAGGAACTATGTGAGGTCAACAGTTATGAAGAAGAGACTAAAGAAAACGATGAGTTCTTACTGAATTAGTTGTTGACACTACACAAGAGGGCCTCCCCTTTTATAGGAGTTTTGATCTAGTAGTAATTATCCTCTACTTGCAATAAGGTATACAGATTATTCTAGTATATTATATCGATTGAATTTAGACAAAAACACCAATAACTGTATGAATTTTTCAACAACAGCAAATCATGAAAATCTTTCTTTTCATAAAATAAAACAGTGGGGGAAATGCCCATCAGCAATGGGGTATGGGATTGATGATACGGATATTCCTAGCTCGAGACCTTTCACACGAAGCCAAGCACGTGAGTTGCAAAGACTCCAAGCCTTGTTCACATCATTGGCCGTGTGTGAGGGCCTTGTGAGTCCATCTAAGGGCCTATACTTATTGAAGTGTGAAGAGGCCCTCCAAAGCACCCCAAACCCGCCCCTTCGATGCCAAGGGTATCTTGGTCCTTTTGTCTCTCATTTGTAATAGACTATATAAGACATGGGGTAGGGTTATTTCTCTTTAGTTCACTCATAATATTGAAGACAACAACTACATTTGTAATATTGAGAACTTCTCTCTTCCATTGGAGAAGTCCAAACCGTCCCTCACAAGTTGAGTGATACTTGTGTTGTATCTTGGCTAGAAACTAGGATCTTGGGGTTCTTTGAGTTCCTCTTGGTCCAAGTAAGAACTTGGTGTAGATATTCATTAGTCTTAGGGTCCTTTCTCATCGTTAGGGTTCTTAGATCATTGAATATTGTATGTCAAGTTTCTATCTCTTGTAATCTTGTTATCATTGTGTTGTTGAATCTAAAAGTCTAGTGAAGCCATGTGGGGCTCTTTCGATTCACTAGCATTGTTGTTATTTGTTGTCCTTGTTGTTAAACTCATTTTCTAGTTTCAAAACCAAGTGTTGGAAGCCTAGTGAAGCCGTGTGTGGTCATTTTCGATTCACTAGCACTTTGTTGATCATCTTGTTGTCCTTGTGTTGGCTTGAATCTCTTGATACACACTTAGTTTTGTATCATTTGGTATCAAAGCTCAAGGCTTGGTTTTGTTCTTACAAAACCAATCTTGGGAAGCTCTTACCAAAAGTGTGTTCTTGAACATCTTGGCCGAGAGTTGGTTGTAGATCTACAAAAGACTTTACTTGTTTAGCTTGTTTCTTGTGTTGGTTTCTTCCTCATCAACGCAAAAAAGTGTCTAAATCTAAAGTTGAGCTTAATAATAAGAGACTTGTTGTTGTGAAAACTTGAAGTGGCCGTGAGTTTGGCTTGTGTTGGGACGTTGGAGTGACCATTGTTTTGTATTGTTGTTATGTTCTTGAAGGTGTTGATGTTGTGTTCATCTTAAACTTCTCTTCATCCATGTCTTAACTTCTACAAAGAATAATGAATCCAAAAAGGTTTTAAAACAAAATTAAAAAATTGTTTGTGAGAAGACTTGCCAACATCACCTTTTCAAGACTTTGACAACCACTTTTCCTTAAAACAAGGAACCTTGTCTTGTGGAACTAGTGAGGTCAAACATCACCTTTTGAGTTTGGAAAAGTTGAAAAAGTTACAAGACTTTATGTTTCCCTCCCAATAACAAGTCATTCATTACAAATGATATAAAGGGACTAAGACTTCAAGTTGATGAACAACATATGTGGACCCGCAGCCAATGACATACTGCCACGTCACTCTAGTTACTGTTCACGTGATAATTAAGCTCAAATTTGGATGTTCTAGTTTCTAATTATTGATTCCTAGTTTCCTCTAATTGACTTGAGAACTAATTAACAAACTAGTACATTCCTACTAGCTTGTCAATTAGTCCTTTGAAGCCTTGTGTTCGTGTCAACGTTTGTTTGTGTGCTTTTGTCGTTTGAATACATTGTCACTCTTGGCTCTAATCCGACGAGAATTTTTTGAGTTTCAAACAAGAATCCACTCCAGACAAGAGCATACTCATACCTTAAGGATTCACGGATTACTAGCCAATCTCCAACACTTGTAGAGCTCGAGTGTGAGTGAACCGAGAGAGTGTGAGCGAGGAGAGGGCTTTTAAACTAACTTGTTTGTTGCTTGTGTAGGTGATACCTTGACAATAGAGGGAACCACGTCTCAAACCGTGGATTCTAATGACATGGAAACTATGAGGGTCACTCTTGAAGCTATGACCCGAACTCTTGAAAGGTTGAGTACGGAGGTTGGAGCCATAAAGGACGAAGTGACGACTATTAGTGGGAGGTTAGAACAAGTGGAGAGTCAAAGGAACTCTCGTCCTTCTACTCCTCAATATGTTCCTTCAAGTGGACATGATAGAAACTCCTTCGGCACCGTTACTCCCGAAACATGGCCCCAAATGCCAAATCCTTCACTAGTTCCACAAAATGCCGCAAGTCAAACCACGCATATCCCTCTAACCAGTGACTACAATAGACCAACACATTCCCAAACTCCTCAAGTTCCGCAAGAGGGACTTGGAAGTCCAATACCTCCACAAAATCCAAACCCTCCCTTCCAAGCTCCACTAAACCAAAGACCACCACCTCCATAAAATCCAATTCCTCCGAATCAAGTTCCAAATGTCCAAAACCGTCCCGTCCACTTTGAGGAATATGGTAGAGAGGATTATGAAGGGTATGGAGCCTTTGACAATGCCTACATGAGGGAGGAAGAGATAAGAGAGGGTCGTGTGGATCCAAGGAGATACCGAGGGTATGGAGAGAGGGGAAACCGACACCAAGAGAGAGACGTAGGCATCAACACCATTAAGTTGAGCCTACCAATCTTTAAAGGTGAAAGTGACCCCGAGGTCTACTTAGCTTGGGAATCGGCTTGTGACAAGGTATTTCAAGTGAATGACATATCGGAAGAGAAGAAGAGTTGTTACGCCATAGCTCACTTTGAAGGCTATGCTAACACATGGTGGGAATACGTCAAACAGTTTGGTAATGAGTTGATTGATGGACAACCACCACCTTGGTTTCGGTTGAGGTACCTAATGAGACAACGGTACCTTCCCGAGAGACGACATGAGTTGCTTGCTAGATTGTACAACTTGCGGCAAGGGAATCAAAGTGTGATGGCATATTATGATGAGTTTCAACAACTCATGTTGAAACTTGATCATCGTGGGGAACAAATTAGTCAGACATCATTTGGTTCAAGTGTGGGTTGAACAAAGTGATCTCCACTCATTTGACACTTCACAGGCTTAATACTGTCGAAGGTATTTTCCAACCGGCTCTTGAGATTGAAAGGGAACTTAAAGAGAGGTCGTCGTTCAAAGCAAAGGGACAATCAAACTTGAGTTGGCCGAGGGGCAAGGATATGGTTCAATCCTCTTCGGGTTGGCCCAAAAACAAGGACCAACCCACCACTACAAGGTTGCCCGAGTCCAAAACAGTCCACAAAATCCCTCTGAGGCAAGAAGCTCACAAGTATCCTAATCCTAAAGGGTTCCAATGCTTCAAGTGCCAAGGTTGGGGGCATAAAGCCAATGAATGCCCTAACCGACGCAATGTAATCCTAAGGGAAGGTAGATTGTATTTCCTTGGTGAAGAAGCAGGTACTGAGGGTGATGAGAGTGAGGTCGAGCCTCAAGATGGAGAGACGGCCGAGAGGGAGCCACATGATGATGATGATGATTGTGAGGATGCTTATCCGCAAGAAGGGGAGTGCGTGATTCCAAACTTTGTAGTGAGGCATGTCATGATTAGTAAGGCGATAGATGATCCTAGCCAACGGGAGAATCTATTCCATACTAAATGTCTTGTGACGGGAAGTGTATGCACTATGGTGATATATAGCGGTAGCTGTGCAAATATGGTTAGTGTTGCAATGGTGAACTTCTTGAAATTGCCGACTACACCTCATACGAGCCCTTACAAGTTGCAATGGTTGAATGAATGCGGCAAATTAAAGGTCACAAGGCAATGTGTGATACGTTTCAAGGTAGCCAACTACCACAACGAGGTGTTTTCTTATGTGATACCAATGCAAGCTTGTCACTTGTTGTTGGGAAGACCTTGGCAATACGATAGGTCGACCAAACATGATGGAAGGTCCAATCGGTATACGCTTGAGAAGGATGGCCGAAAGGTCGCACTTCATCCTCTATTGCCTTCCCAAGTGAATGAATTGCACCAAAAGATGAGGGAATTGAGAGAGAAGGGAAAGAAAGCCGAGAGTGAGGGAAGTAGAGAGGAACCCAAGGGTGAGAAAAAAAGAGGGGAACCCGAGAGTGGGGGGTAGGGAAAGCCGAGGGGTCCCTAAATTCTAAGGGGCAAGGAAATATGGTGATGATGGCTAGGAGGAAAGAACTATATGTGGATCATGACGAGGACACTCCGATGCTCCTCTTGGCTCATTGTTTTAAAACTAACCCCACTAACGTTTCCATTTATCCTCCTATTTCTCATGTTTTGCAAGATTACGAGGATGTCTTCCCAAAGAAATTACCGCAAGGATTGCCCCCACTTCGGGGAATTGAGCACCAAATAGATTTTGTATCGGGTTCACAATTGCCCAACAAACCGACTTATAGGAGCAACCCGACGGATAATAAGGAATTGCAACGCCAAGCTAAGGAACTCCTCAACAAAAGGTATATCAAGGAGAGTATGAGCCCTTGTGCGGTTCCGGTGCTACTAGTGCCCAAGAAAGACGGGACTTGGCGTATGTGCGTAGATTGTCGAGCCATCAACAAAATTACAGTAAAATATCGTCACCCTATTCCTAGGCTAGATGATATGCTTGATGAATTGAGTGGTTCGTGTTTGTTTTCTAAGATTGATTTGAGGAGTGGCTATCACCAAATCTGTATGCAAACGGGTGATGAATGGAAAATCGCCTTCAAGACCAAATTCGGTTTCTATGAATGGATGGTTATGCCATTCGGCCTAACAAACGCTCCAAGTACTTTCTTGAGGCTAATGAATCATGTGATGAAGCCATTTATCGAAAAGTTTGTTGTTGTCTACTTTGACGATGTGTTGGTGTTCTTAGATGAGCATGTATAGCATTTACAATGTGTGTTTGATGTCCTCCTAAAGGAGAAGTTATATGCTAATCTAGAAAAATATTCTTTTGGTATCCATGAGCTTGTGTTTCTCAGGTTTGTGATGAGCTCAAGAGGGGTTGAAGCGGATGAATCTAAGATTGACGCTATTAAAATTTGGCCAACTCCCAAAACCGTAGGTGAAGTGAGAAGCTTCCACGGGTTGGCTAGTTTTTATAGACGTTTTGTCAAAGGATTTAGCACCATTGTCGCCCCCTTGACTGAAGTGATTAAAAAGGATCGGTCTTTCAAGTGGGAAGATGAACAAGCTAAGGCCTTCGAGGACTTGAAAGCTATGCTCATCTCGGCCCCTTTGCTACAATTGTTGAATTTTGACAAGACTTTTGAGGTCGAATATGATGCTAGCAAAGTCGGCATAGGCGCGGTTTTAATGCAAAAATTGAAGCTTATTGCCTACTTTAGCGAAAAGCTCAAAAGAGCAACTCTAAACTACTCTACGTACGATTTAGAGTTGTATGCCTTGATTAGAGCCTTGACCACTTAGCAACATTATTTGTGGCCTAAAGAATTCATGATCCGAACGGATCATGAATCCTTGAAGCATCTACGGGCACAAGACAAGCTTAACCGACGGCATGCCAAATGGATTGAATTTCTTGAAACTTTCCCTTATGTTATTCATTACAAGAAGGGTAAAGACAATGTGGTGGTCGATGCTTTGTCTCGAAAACATGTTCTTGTGTCCACTTTGTCGTCTAAATTGATGGGTTTTGAGAGTCTCAAGTCGTTGTATCCCGAGGACCCTCACTTCACTCCTATCTATAGAAAATGTGAAGACTTGGGCAGGGAACAATGGGTGGCGGCTAGAGGTTCTCGTCCCTATACCAAATTTGATGGATACTTGTTTAAGGATAGACGATTGTGTGTTCCCTCAAGTTCGTGGAGAAAATTGTTTGTGAGGGAAGCACACAATGGCGGTCTAATGGGCCATTTTGGGGTCGAGAAGACTCTCGGAATCTTGGAAGAACAATTTTATTGGCCTAGAATGCACAAGGATGTGGCTCGAATTTGCGGCCAATGTGTTAGTGCAAAGGAGCCAAGTCTCGGCTCCAATCCCACGGGTTGTACACCCCACTGTCCACCCCCTTGCGTCCTTGGCTTGACATATCAATGGACTTCGTGTTAGGATTGCCGAGGACTAGGCGGGGGCGGGATAGTATTTTTGTCGTGGTGGATCGGTTTTCCAAGATGGCTCACTTTATTCCTTGTTCTAAATGTGATGATGCACCTAGTGTAGCCTCTTTGTTTGTTGAGAATGTTGCAAAACTTCATGGTGTTCCGAGGACCATAGTGAGCGATAGGGATTCTAAATTCCTAAGCCACTTTTGGAAGTTCATGTGGGGTAGGCTTGGTACCAAATTGTTGTTTTCAACTTCATGCCACCTACAAACCGATGGCCAAACGAAAGTAGTAAATAGGACCTTAGGGTCTATGCTACGATCCATGGTTAAAGGAAAAATGACTTCTTGGGAGGAGCATTTAACGTTGATTGAGTTTGCTTATAATCGTGCCATACACTCGAGTACGGGGATTACACCTTTTGAGTGTGTATACGGCCTCAATCCCCTTACCCTTTTGGATTTAACCCCTTTGCCAAGTGATCTTGTGATAAGCTTAGATAGAAGCAAACGGGCCGAGGACATGAAAAAGCTACATGAGAAGAAAAAACAAGAAGTTGTAAGGAGAGCCAACAAGGGAAGAAGAAAGCTCATTCTTGAACCGGGAGATTGGGTGTGGGAGCACCTTAGGAAGGATCGGTTTCCGTCTCAAAGGAATGCTAAGTTGATGCCACGGGGTGATGGTTCGTTCCAAGTGCTAGAAAGGATCAACGACAATGCCTACAAGATTGATCTACCCCCAGAATATCAAATGCACAACACTTTCAACGTGTGTGACCTCTCTCGGGTGGAAACAGTGAAGGATGGCAATGATTTTAATTTGAGGACAAATTTCCTTCAAGATGGAGAGAATGATACGGGTATTCCTAGCTCGAGACCTTTCACACGAAGCCAAGCACGTGAGTTGCAAAGACTCCAAGCCTTGTTCACATCATTGGCCGTATGTGAGGGCCTTGTGAGTCCATCTAAGGGCCTATACTTATTGAAGTGTGAAAAGGCCCTCCAAAGCACCCCAAACCCGCCCCTTTGATGCCAAGGGTATCTTGGTCCTTTTGTCTCTCATTTGTAATAGACTATATAAGACATGTGTTAGGGTTATTTCTCTTTAGTTCACTCATAATATTGAAGACAACAACTACATTTGTAATATTGAGAACTTCTCTCTTCCATTGGAGAAGTCCAAACTGTCCCTCACAAGTTGAGTGATACTTGTGTTGTATCTTGGCTAGAAACTAGGATCTTGGGGTTCTTTGAGTTCCTCTTGGTCCAAGTAAGAAATTGGTGTTGATATTCATTAGTCTTAGGGTCCTTTCTCATTGTTAGGGTTCTTAGATCATTGAATATTGTATGTCAAGTTTCTATCTCTTGTAATCTTGTTATCATTGTGTTGTTGAATCTAAAAGTCTAGTGAAGCCGTGTGGGGCTCTTTCGATTCACTAGCATTGTTGTTATTTGTTGTTCTTATTGTTAAACTCATTTTCTAGTTCCAAAACCAAGTGTTGGAAGCCTAGTGAAGCCGTGTGTGGCCATTTTCGATTCACTAGCACTTTGTTGATCATCTTGTTGTCCTTGTGTTGGCTTGAATCTCTTGATACACACTTAGTTTTGTATCAATTAATCACGTGAAAGTTGTAACCAAAATATTGGAGATCAAGTAAGGATCCATGGATCGAGAGAAATAGATTGACAGCAGGTATAAGCAATTAAAAGTTTTTCATTGGGGAAATTCAGTTTCATAAAAACCTCCAACTAAAGTAGGGAAGGAAGTAGCAAATTTTTTATAAGTTTGTATTACAACTTACTTGCGGTCACCCTCCACATCTGGTAGATCCTTGGTGATGGCAATGACTAGTGCAAACAATGTCACAAAAGTAGTAATAAATGCAACAGGTAAGCTGCAGGTGAAATATGTATTACTAATCAGATTATTAATATTAAGGATGTAAAAGAAAAGTTAACCCACCATAAAACTAATTATGAAGTGGAATTAGCATTATAAACGATGAATTGCTTATTGACTTAGAGCCCATTTGGCATAGTGGAACGAAAAGTAGTTTTTAAGCACTTGGCGCTTAAAAGCACTCTTCAAGTGTTGGAGCTGATTCTTTTAGAGGTGCTGAGCTGAATTTAATAATAAGCAAATAAGAATTTGGTTAGAAGTGCTAAAGTAAAAAATAAGCAGTTGCTGTGTTTGGTGAAATGCCCTTGAATGGTTGAACTAAAACTGAATTGATTATTACTAGATTTTTAATTCTAAAACTGTTCTCGCTACAAATTAATTTATGTTTCAATCAATTGTAAGCACTAAATTCTTAGATAAGATTATTTTAATTTATAAGAGGCTTTTTTCCCTTTGGTCAGATCGTCAGTGTATATTCATGAACTAATACAGTATTGTTCTTCTGTGAAACAAATATACCAATTTTCTTCTTTTGTTGGTTTGCCAAGGGAAGAGGTAAAGAGAGGAAAGAAAGATTAGTTACAAAGCGGAAGCTCCCACGTCTATACAGGATACTGCAGCAGAGGAAATCTCTGTTGATTGGAGAGGAAGACCTTACAAATCTAGCAAACAAGGCAGAACAAAAGCTGGTATCTTTGTAATTAAAGAAAATGTAAGGGATAACACTGTAATTTACTTGGTCAAGACCTAAATACTTTTTAAGCAAAAGGCCATAAGCTGGGATAGACCAACTTATAGCTTTTGGTTTATTTTAGCTTAAAAGCACTTTTATAGTTTATCCAAACAGACAAATAAGCTAACAATTGATTGTTGTCAATTGTTGGACAGAGTTAACTGGTACCTGTAGCTAGTGGTAGGTGGTAGGTATCCTACGAAATTGCGCGAAGTGCGCGAAAGCTGGCCTGGACACCACATTTACCAAAACAAAAAAAACAAAAAAATTAACAAGTTCTTAAAAGCTTATTTAACCAAGTTTTATTGATCTTTTAGTCATCACTATTTTTCCCTTAATTATCTTTGGCTAGGGGCTGGGCGTACAGGTTCAAAATTGAGACCTGGAAAGATGCACCTTTTCTTTATAAAGAATTATTTTTGGCTCAAAATTAGTCTATGAAAACTTTGTAATGGAAGTGTTAAGGAATAGGTCTAGCTAAATTCTGGCATTTCATCCAGTGAACCCAATGTATCAAGATTATGCTTACTACTCTACATTTACTTTGGCATGTCATTTCACTCACATACAAGGAAGCAAAGATCGACAAGGAGAGTTAGAACTCTAGCACTGCTATTACTGATCTGGGTCACATAGTGTGAAACTAAACAGAGAGTTTTATACTATTTTAGTTAGAATGTAAAGAGATATTACTTGAAACCTTAAGTACCTTTTAGGATCTCGGCAGCATCCACACAATTGATGTGATTACCCCACAACCATAACAATAAAGCTTCTAAAAACATGAGGGAGAGACTGGAAAGTAGGGCAGTGTTGGGGTTTAACTACCTTCTGATGACTACTAGAGGTCATACCGTTCTTATCAAGTCCTTATTTTCATACATAATGTCTTTTAAGCTTTAGAAGAAATTTGCTCAACCCTATGCAAGATTATATGTTAATTGATAGGCTTTGTAACTTTAGACCGATAAATACAGAGAGATGAGAGAAAAGGCAACATGCATATTTGTCATATAAATCGGTGTATGACAGAAAAGCATTCACCTCCACTCAAAGCATAGTCCCAGAGCAGCCCTTGTGGCATAATACACACCATAATTAAGAAGAAAACCGCGTACCTGCAATGCATATCAAATCTTGATTCCGTGTGACCAATATATCCTTAACTGAAAGCAGGTGATATTTATTGGCCCGCGCAAAAAGACATATGCGCCACAAAACATTAAAATGCAATGAATAATTGCATACATTAAACATTCAGAATTGAGAGAAGATGTTAGACTAGTTATGGATGATTAGAGTGATTATAACAGGATTAACAAAGATAAAAAAACAAAAATAATCAGCGTTATTTCCCAATACCCAAGAATTGAAAAACTTAGAAACTGCCCTGATAACTCAATCCTATATTTCAAGTGTTGATGACTACTGCAGTCTGCAGAAACAGAATTTAACTTTCTTTTTGAGTCTTATTGAAGGTAATGTAAGATTCAACAAAATAATTCTTGATAAGAAGAGGATCAAGCCATAGAAAAGGATATGGTTTGAAACATTATAAGATAAGTGATTCCATAAATTACACTGCTTGCAACTAATGATAAGGACACCTACAGATGCAAATATGAACAACTGCAAGAAGCAGGTGGCTTTGGTTAAGCTTTGGACTTTCGAGATTTTTTTCTTTGAAAACTAGTAATTTGGACTTTTGAAAATTCAATACCTATGTAATGACAATAAATGTGGACCAAGATACAATATAGTCGTTGATATTAAAATTGCCGCTAACAATCACATGTAGAAGCTGCTAGAAAGTCCTAACTCAATGATGGAAAGGGTGTGCACGCCATTAAGGAAGAGGTGTACAAGGCTGCACCACTATGTTGGATTGGAGTCATTTTGGGAAAGTTGTCCCTTTTTGATTTATGGGTTTGAATTGATTCAGAGAGCACCAGCCACTTCAATGTGATGCCATGGAGAAAGACAACTTTCGGATCCCACAGGTGGTCATGCCCCTAAGACCACAACTACCAAGCCAAGCTTACAATTGTCTTCACGACAAAGAACTTTTCTGCTATGAATATTGGTATGTTAACCCCATTGCAGTAAGTGGAGAGCTTAATACGTTGTATGTATCCACGAATTTCAAATTAACACTTGGCCGATAGTCAAGTTCAATTGGCTATCTTCTCCAAAACTAGCTGCAAAAATATTTCCAAACTGAAAAGTAAAACAAAAAATATACTGGGCGCTAAACACGCTACCACCACCTTCCCTACACCTTCTCCTACAATCAGAAACTTTACACTTCATCTGAGTACAAACTGTATCATATTCACTTTTTCTCGCAAAGCCAAAGCCACCAACAGTTTCAAGGCTTTGTTTATCTTTTCAGATAGTTTTTTTTTTTTTGAGAATTGGTAAGTAGTATTCTTCAACATTAAGGAAGTGCTGGTCACCATCAGAAAGCGGTTACAGCCATGACCAAAAAAAAAATTACAAACTTCCTATTAGATCTATGATTTGATCTTACATCTTCTATACATAATTGTTTACACCAAAAAAGTAAAGATACTAAACAATTCCATTTAACTTTGTGAATGGAATTAGATCTATCTTCAAAACATCTTCCATTTCTTTCTGTCCAAACCGACCACCATATGCATGAGTGGATCAATTTCCACCATCTCTTTTGAGTCTTGCTACCCCCACTTCTAATCCAGCAGCTTAGGAGGTCAGAGGTATGCTCTGGAATAGTCCAACTGAGGCTAGTGATGTTTAGGAATAGCTCCCATAACTGTGTAGTATACTTATAATTCAAAAAGAGGTGTTTATTAGTTTCTCCAGTTAAGTTGCACAAAAAGCATCTTGGAACTAGTGGCCTTCCTTTTTTCTGCAACACTTCTTGAGTTAGACATGCTCTCTCGATGACAAACCACGTGAAGCATTTCACCTTAGTAGGTGTCAATCCTTTCCAAATGTTGTTCCAACGGTATTGTCTACCACCATCTACTATCTGTATCCCTCTTCTATAAGCACTGTTTACTGTAAAAAGACCCTCCTTGGTATGTTTCCAAATTACTCTATCATTGAAATTTGAGGAGATGTCTACTCCACTAAGTATTTCCAGCAGGGAGGCTACTCTAGCCACTTCCCAGTCATTCAAAAGCCTCCTAAAGGAAAGATCCCATCCTTGTGCAGTCCAGCATTCACTAATTTTGGCTTCAGGATTGTTGCATATAGAGAAGAGGTCAAGGAAGATTTCAGACAAGGGGCTTTGGTTGATCCAAGTATCCTTCCAGAATCTACTTTTATTGCCATTTCCCACCTTTAATGTCAGATTTTCTTCCATTGATCCCCGCAAAGCCTTGATGGATCTCCAAACTCCCCAACCATAATGTACTAAGATTGGCTTTGAGACCCATGGACTTGGTTCTCCATATTTTGTCACTATCACTTCCTTCCAGAGGGCCCTCTCTTCACTGGTATACCTCCATAACCATTTCATGAGAAGGCTTTCGTTCTGCATTCTCAGGTTTCTGATACTCAAGCCCCATCTTTCCTTGCTTAGCATCGTTGTGCTCCACTTCACTAGGTGGTACCCCTTATCTTCTTTACCTTTTTTCCATAGGAAGTTTCTTCTGAGTTTATCCAGCTTCTTCACCACCTTAGAAGGAATTGGGAATAGAGACATAACATAGGTGGGAAGAGCATCCATTGCTGAGTTTATCAATATCACTCTACCTCCCAGGGAAAGATAATGGGCTTTCCACCTTGCTAATTTCTTTTCTATCTTTTCTATAATCCCATCCCAAATTTCCACTGCTTTGTGCCTATAACCTAGGGGCATTCCCAAGTAAGTGGTAGGCAACCTCTCCACTCTGCATCCCAATATATTTGCCAAAATCTGAATCTGGGGAACATCTTTGATAGGAATCAAGCTACTTTTTGCCCAGTTGAGGCCTGCTACAGCTTCAAAAGGAACTAAAACCAACCTGATGTATCTTATTTGCTCAATCTCTGGTTCACAAAAAATTAAAGTATCATCTGCATATAGCAGATGACTAATTTCCTTTCTACCCCCACTTCTGTCCCCTATTTGAAAACCCCTTATCCATCTCTTTTGTGAGGCTATCATCACCATGTTGTCAAAACCCTCCATTGCCAATATAAACAGAAAAGGGGATAAAGGATCCCCGTCTTAATCCCCTTTCTGAAGGGAAGAAACCCACTGGCTCGCCATTGATAAGAACAGAAAACCTGACTGTCTGTATACACAACTCTATCCACTTCAACCATTTGTCTCCAAAGCCCATCTGTCTCATAGTGTTTAGTAAGAAGGACCAGTTTACATGATCATAAGCCTTCTGGATGTCTAATTTGCATAGTAATCCTGCCGTTCCATCTTTCATTCTTGAGTCTATGCATTCACTAGAGATGAGTGCAGCATCCATAATCTGCCTCCCCTTTTAAACAGTCATCTAGCCATCTGATTCTTATTCACCAGCTTATCCACCACCTTCTTTGGTCTCTCTGCAAGTAGCTTAGCTATGATCTTGTATACTCCTCCAATCAGACTGATTGGCCTGTAGTCTTTTAGTTCTGAAGCCCCAATCTTCTTAGGAATAGTGCAATAAAGGTTGCATTGAAACTCTTTTCAAAAATCCTATTGAAATGAAGTTGTGCCAATGTATCTATTATATCTCCCTTCAAGACATCCCAAAAAGTATGGAAAAAGATCATTGAAAGCCATCCGGGCCTGGAGCTTTCTCCTTGGTACATAGTTTGATGCTTTCCAATATCTCTTCCCCCTCAAAAGATCTTTGTAACCAAGTTTGTTCCACTTCAGATAACATAGAAATTCCTTGTAGCTTCAAATCAGGTCTCCACAGTTCAGTTTCTTTGTACAACTTCATATAGAAATCATGGACAACTTTTTTGAGTAATACCGGGTCTTTAACAGTGTTCCCTTCAACCTCTAGTTGTTCCATCAGATTGCATCTCTTATGAGAGGTTGCAATTCTGTGGAAAATTTTGGTATTTTTGTCCCCCTGTTTCAGCCATTGTATCCTGGATCTTTGTCTCCATGCAATCTCCTCCAATCCTGCCAATTCTTCAAAATCCATGGCCAAGTTGGCCTTCTATAATATTTCATCATCAGTAAGAGCCCTCTGTTCTTGGATGTGCTCCCAATTTGCAATTTGATTGAGTATATCATCCTTCTCTGCTTCCAGTTACCTCTGTTGCCTTTACTCCATTCCTTCAATTTTGCTTTCAACATCTTCAGTTTTTTAGCCAAAATGTGACCTGCTCTGCCCTCAACAACAAAAGAACACCACCAGTCCTTTAACTTGTCTTTAAATCCCTTGACTTTTAGCCACCACGATTCAAATTTGAAATATAACTTCGTCCGTTTCCAATTCCCGCAAGTCAGCATGATAGGGTTGTGATCAGAAGTAAGCTTTGACATCACTTCTTGTTTGATGTATGCAAAGCTTTCCCCCCGTTGAGCTCAGTGAAGGATTCTATCGATCCTTAAGGCACTGTCTTCCCCTTTTCTCCATGTAAAAGATTCTCCAATTAAAGGAGGGTCAATCATTTCCAGTTCCTCAATACAGGTCGAGAAATCTAACATAGCACCGCTGTGTCTACTGCAATTAGTTCTTTCTGAAGGCTTGAAGGGTATCTGGTGACATTGAAATCCCCACATATCATCCAAGGCCCGTCAAACTTGTTCCTCACATCTACCAATTCTCCCCATAGTAATTTCTTCACCTCCCTATTGCAGTCTGCATAGACCGCTGTAATATGGTAACTGAATTCCTCATTAACCCCTATGAACTTCCCAGTGATGCATTGATTACCAATCTCCACTAGCTCTCCCTTCCATACCCTTTTATCCCAAAGTATTAAAATTCCCCCACTACTACTACCCACTGCTTCTTTATGCATTTCCCCGTTCCATCTATTACTCCATATGTTTTGTAACATTCTTTCAGATAAACCATCTATTTTTGTCTCCACCAGCACGTATATGTCTGCCCCCCGTTGGTATAGCAATTTTCTAACAATTTCCCTCTTGCTATCCCCATTTAGCCCCCTTACATTCCATGTGACCAGCTTTACTTTCATTGATTAGTTAAAACTAGAATCCTCCCACTTGACCTTGGTTCCCATCTTTGAAATTAACATCAAAAAATAAATTCCTCATCTCTTTAGGAACGGTATTATTTGGGACTGGTGTCACCGTCTTTTCACATTGTCTCTTCCCCTCTCCCCTTCTTTGATCCAGTTTAGAGAGGAATAGATGCTTTCTTCTCACACCTTTTAAGTCTACCCCAAATTGTTGTCCAAACTTGATCATATTGTCTTGTACCGAGTCCAAGTAGTACACAAATTCAGTAAGTCTCAGCCAACAAAATGCATAAAAAGAGGGACTTCGGAAGAGGAAAATCATAATTCATATTTAGCGGAAGAATTTATCCATCAAAACACCAAACATTTTTTCCTATCCCAGCAAAAGATAGTCCTAAGGAAAGTTCAGATTTGCAATAAGATGTCCACAGTTTTTTCAAACGCGATATGAAGCATATTGCTTCTTCCATGGAGGAACTTTGGCACATGCAGAATTTCTCAAAAAAATCAGAAAAGCAAGATGTGTCGTAAGGAGAAGAAGCAAAAAAATGCATCAAGAAATAGCATACCGTTGCAATTATTAGGAATGCTATGACAGCAAATCTCTTCAGCCGAAATGGTGGAACTGAATAGATGGTACCTAGAAAGAGACCAAGACAGAAAAGAGAGGTAATGAAGGGGCCAAAATTCATCCCAACAATAAGAAGGCCAGCCACAGCGAACAATAACACCAAGAACCATGCAGACTGAACTGAAAGATCTCCGGCAGCTATGGGTAAGTACGGCTTGTTCACCCTGCAAACATTATGAAAAACAGTAACCAAAGTGTTAGAATATGAGTAGCAATAAGAATAGTATATAGAATCCTACTTCGAAAAGGATTGTAATGTTATTGTCCTAGTTGGAAAAGAATTCTAATGTAGGGTAAGTAGGGGCTCAATGTAATAATTTAAATACACAACAATTCAATAATATTCTTCTCTTATATTCTCACATGGTATCAGAGTCTTTATTTTCAGATTCCGGCGACTGAACACCTTTTCTCCCAGATTTCGGCAACATATTTCCTAAATTTTTTGCTTGGTTTAGTCCTATGATAAGCCTGAACCCTTAATGAGGAGATTAGAAAATCAAACGTCACAGTTCATGAAGAATCAACGAGGTGGAGGTCGTTTTGGAAGATATCGACCTAGGTGTAGTTACTGTAAAAGGCTTGGACACACTTGTGACATATGTTATTCTCGACCTAAGTGTAGTTATTGTAATAGGCTTGGACATAGTTGTTGAAATATGTTATTCTTTGCATGGCCAACCACCTAAAATCCTCATGTTGCTCAGTCTAACACCGCAGGTAAGCAATTGGGGTATTTATCTGAAAAGAATTATAATGAGTATCTTCAGTATCGAGCAAGTAAACAGGTTTCTCTACCAGTAGCCTCAATTGCACAATCTCCTACGTTTGGATCATAGGTTTTGGACTCTGGCGCTTCCAATCATATTTCTGGTGATAAATCACTTTTATCAAATATTATTTATTCATAATCTCTCCAACTATCACTTTAGCCAATGGTAACCAAACCAAAGCAAAAAGAGTTGGACAAATGAATCATCTATCCTCTGTCCCTATAAATTTTTTGTTCTTTATGTCCTTGGTGTCCTTTTAATCATTACATCATTCAGTCGTTTGACTCATGCCCTAAATTGTGGCATACCATTTCTAGAAGACTCTTTTATCATGTATGATCGTAGTACGGGACAAACAACTGGTGTAGGATATAAATCACGAAGCCACTACTACCTTACCTCTCCTAACTCCTTCAAAGCATGTCCACTTACAGATTCTTCGAACGTAATTCATAAGCGTTTGGGACATCCTAGTTTGTTCTAAGTTACAAAAGATGGTGCATAATTTGTCTAGTCTATTCACATTAGATTGTGAGTCCTGTCAACTAGGAAAACACACTCAAACTACCCTTCAACATAGTATTGAGAATCGTGCAGAGTCTATCTCTTCCTTAGTTCAATCTGATATTTGGGGTCCTAGTGGGATCAGTTCAACCACAGGGTTTCGTTATTGTGTTAGCTTCATTGATGATTATTCAAAATATACTTGGATTTTCTTAATGGAAGATCACTCTAAATTATTTCCTATATTCAAGAGTTATTATGCTGAAATACAAAATCAATTCAGTATCTATATTCATAACTTTCGTAGTGATAACGCCTTAGAATATATGTCCTCTCTATTTCATCAATTTTAGATTCATCAAGGAATTATTCATCAGACTTCTTGTATGTATACCCCCTCAACAGAATGAAGTAGCATAGAGGAAGAACAGGCACCTCATCGAGACTGCTCGCACTCTTCCCATTCAGTCTCATTTTCCGCTGCGTTTTTGGGGCAATGCAGTTATTGCATCTTGCTATTTAACTAATTGGATGCCTTCATCTTTCATTTAAAATCAAATTCCTTATTTGGTTTCCTCAGTCACCTTTATACTCTTTTCCCCTTCGTGTCTTTGGGAGTACATGTCTTGTTCATAATTTCACCCTAGGGAAAGATAAATTAATTCCTCGTGCTCTCAAATGTGTCTTTCTTGGTTTTTCTAGAGTAAAAGGAATATTGTTGCTACCTAAGTTGTATGGACTCGGGTGCGGATCCGAGAGTCGGATTCGTCAGAATTTAAATTTTAAGATTCGGGGGTGCGAATCCAAGTATGGATATGGGTGTGGGGATTCTGCTAACAAAAATAAATATTATAAATATAGAATTATAAAGATATTCTAAAAATCCACTTTTATTTTTTAAGATAACTTTTAGTTACTTTTCAATTACTTGTATTTTTGGGAAACCAACAAGCACATATATTTTTTTTACTATATTAATATAAACTTTTTTTTAATGGAAACCCAATAGGCACATATATATTTTTACTATATTAAATATAAAAATTCTTTTTATATCTTAAAAAATATAATTATTAAAAACATCCAGTTGATCTAAAGTCATATGTCACGGTTCCCAATAAGTCTCTCTTTCTTCCCAACTATTCAAATTCTGACGACAATAATTAACGTCGCCGGATTTCGCCATTCCGGCGATGTCAACAGTCGTCGGATTTCTCCTTTCCAGCGATGATAGCAGTCGCCTGATACTCTCCCTTCCGACAATGACAGCAGTAGTCGCTTTTCTCACTTTCGGCAACAATAACAATTACAGTCGCCGATTTTCTCCCTTTCGACGACGCTAACCCTAAATTCGTCGCCGATCTTTCTCCCTTTTGGCGACGCAACCAACTTTGTCTTGATGTTGGGTCAACGTCTCCAGATTCGTTTGACTAAATCGGAGACGCACCCCGCGTCCACGCCCGCACCAGCGTCGCGTCGGGATGGGTTCGATGGCAAAACCGATGAGTACGCGCAACATAGGTTGCTACTCATCTGATCTTTGTCGATACTTCATGTCAGGTGATGTCACTTTCTTTGAGTCTCAATCTTACTTTGCATCTTTTTCTAATTCTGATCATCCTAACTTGTCCGAGGTCTTACCTATATCGACTTTTGAAGATCCTACCATTACTTCTACATCTATATCCATAGTGCCACCAGTCTTACCTGCACCGACTTTTGAGGAATCTATAATACCTTTTACAACTCTATCTATAGTGCCACCATTCCTGACTTATCATTATTGTCCACGTACAACATCGGGCTCAGATGATCCTCGTCTTGCGCCTGACCCTGCACCTACAACAGACTTATCTCCTCCAACTGCACTTCAAAAAGGTATACAGTCCACTCGTAATACTAATCCTCTTTATACCCTTTTAAATTATTATCGCCTATCATCACCCCTTTTATCATCTTTGTCCTCTATCTCCATGTCCACAAAAGAAGCACTTTCTCATCCAGGATGGTGACAAGCTGTGATTGACGAGATGTCTACTTTACATACAAGTGGTACTTGGGAGCCTGTTCCTCTCTCGTTCAGGTAAATCAACCGTTGGTTGTTGTTGGATTTATGCAGTGAAAGTTGGTCCGGTCGGCCAAATTGATCGGCTTAAGGCTCGCCTTGTTGCCAAAGGGTACACTCAGATATTTGGGCTTGATTATAGTGATACTTTATCTCCCGTGGCTAAATAGCATTGTTTGTCGTTTTCTATCCATTGTTGATGTTCGACACTAGCCTCTTTTTTAGTTGGATATTAAGAATGCTTTTCTCCATGGTGACCTTGAGGAGGAAGTTTATATGGAGGGGGAGTTTAGTCTGGTGTGTCGGTTACGTCGATCACTTTATGGTCTCAAACAATCTCCTCGACCCTGGTTTGGACAGTTCAGCATAGTAATTTAGAAGTTTGGCATGATTCGTAGTGAAGCAGATCACTCTGTGTTTTATCGCCATTCTGCTCCAAATTTATGTATTTATTTGGTGGTTTACGTTGATGATATCGTTATTACCGGCAATGATCAAGATGGTATCATTAATTTGAAGCAACACCTCTTTTAATATTTCCAAACTAAAGATCCCGCCAGAATAAAGTATTTTTTAGATTTTGAAGTTGCTCAGCCCAAATCAGGTATCGTTATTTCGCAATGCAAGTATGCCTTAGACATTCTCGAGGAGACAAAAATGATGGTATGTAAACCTATTGACACTCCTATGGATCTGAATACTAAATTTCTGCCAGGACCGGGAGAGCCACTCAATGGTCTTAGAAGATATAGGCATCTAGTTGATAAGTTGAATAATCTCACACTGACTAGATCGGACATTTCCTATCCTATGACTATTGTAAGCCAGTTTATGAATTCTCCATGTGATAGTCATCGGGTTGCAGTTGTTCACTGTGTGATATATTAAGTCAGCTCCAGGTAAAGGACTATTTTTTGAGGATCGAGGTCATGAGTAGATCGTTGGATATGCAAACGCTAATTGGGCAGGATCACCTTGTGATGGACGTTTTACATTCGGATATTGTGTTTTAGTAGGAGGTAATTTGGTGTCCTGGAAGAGTAAGAAATAGAGTGTGGTTGCTTGATCTAGTGCAGAAGCAGAATATCAAGCAATGACGATAGCCACCTGTGAGCTAGTTTGGATTAAACAACTGTCGAGAGAGTTAAAATTTCGGGAAATCAATGAAATGGAGCTTGTGTGTGATAACCAAGTCATATAGCACCAAATCCGATATTTCATGAGAGGACTAAGCACATTGAGATTGATTGTCACTTTGTGAGAGATAAGATACTTTGCAGAGATATTGTTACAAATTTTGTGAAATTGAGTGATCGTGAATATGTTCATCAAGTCTCTCACTGGTCCTCGTATTAATTACATTTGCAACAACTCGATACATATGACTTGTATGCACCAGCTTGAGGGGGAGTATTAAAATATGAGTAGGAATAGGAATAGTATATATAATCCTACTTAGAAAAAGATTGTAATGTTAGTGTCCTAGTTGGAAAAGCATTCTAATGCAGTGTCTACAAATAGGATCTCAATGTAATAACTTAGATATACAACAATTCAATAATATTTTTCTCTTATATTTCTCACACAACGAAAAAGGAAAAATATATTAGTCGCTATTATCAAATTAAGATAAAAACAGAAAAGCTGAGATTTTAAGGGTTGCAATTAATTTAAGCCCGTCCTGCAAGATTATTCTGCAACTTAAAGTAACAAAGAAACAATCATTCCGTCAATACCTAACAAATATTTCCATTCTACAATGACTTACTTGTCAATGCCGATGTCATATATTTGATTGATGCCCACTATATAACCATTCCCGCATATTAGTGCAATAAGACCAGAAAAGGCTTTCAATACTAATGACCACTTGATTAGATTTGGATTCTCAATTAACGCTCGTGTAACCAATGAGCTGCCAAAGAAATCATGTTAACACAAGTTAAGTGTGCCTGTTGCAAGTTCACCAAAATGTTCACTCATATCATATGCATAATTAGAGAAAATTTGGCCGATAGGCCTCTTCAAGTTTCCAATTAGCAAAATGGCCTACTTTAATTTTCTCATTTTAAAACAAAATAAAAAAATAACTTCAAGGAAGAATTGGCCTATAATAACATATTAAAAATTATGAGAGCTATTTACAAATATACTTAAAACATAAAACCCTAACTCATTTTTTCAATTTCAAATTACTTTTTTCCCTCTCTCTAACTTTTTTCTCCTCTATTCTTACTAAAAACTCATTGTTTCCTCAACTTTCTCCTTTTTGAAGCTAGTATTTTATTCCTAAATGTACTGTCTCCTCCCAAATTTGTAAGTTTTCTACCCTCATTTAATTTTTGTCCATTTTTTTTTCAAAAAGAAAAAGGTTTGTGTACATATATGTAATCGGTCGGATCAATAATCGAGCTGTCCATATATCGATCATATCGATAATCAATCTGTCCATATATAGCTCGAATAGATAATCGATCTGTCAAAGCGATAATCAATCTATCCATATATCGGTCGGATTGATAATCGATCTGTCCATATATCGGTCGGATCGATAATAGATCTGTTCATCATAAATCAGGTTTTGGACTAATTTATAAAATGTGTAAAAGCTTTTGGTGGGAGGGATTTTGTCTAAATTTTGTAAGTTGGAGATTTGTGAACTAATTTGTGACTTTTAAAACTTGTAAAATAAATTTTAAATCAAAAATACATTTAAATTTTCAAAAGTGGGTTATTTTCCTAAAAAGAAAAAAACTTGTAGTCTATTTAATTAAAAAGTAGATTTGAAGAGGCCATTTAACAAAGAATCCCGCATAATTAAACACTTACAGGGATCCTAGGGCAGTCCCACGTATAGTGTGGGGCCTCAAAAATCTCCAAAAGGCATCTTTAAATTGTGAAAATTTATCCAACACTGGGTCAGATCCAGCAGTACCAACTTGAGAGCATGCCTGGAAGTGTTATGTTTCATGAGAATGCTACTAATTGAATATTTCAAGGTAGTAATACACCCATTGTCAGAAGATGTTATCTCCGTAGACAAATCAAAACAGAAATAGTGGTGTTTATATATATATACAACAACATACCCAGTGTATTACCACAAAATGAGGTCTGGGGAGAGTAAAGTGTACGCAGTCCATACCATTACCTCAGATGAAGTAGAGACGTTGTTTCCAATAGACCCCCAACTCGGGACAGATAACAATATAAAAAACAAAAAAACATAAAAGCAAACAAATCACCAAGTATCAATAATTATTTACTGATCAAAACTAAAATTCCCAACTAACGAATGACAAATCTTATCAGTCACATGGCCAATCATTAAACATCACATAGAAGACAACGATGGAAGATCGAACCTTAACTACATGGCATGTAAGATAACAATGAGTAAGGTAGTTTAAGGCCTAAAACACTTCACAGAACTACAAATAGAATTTTATTGTCGGGTATCAACAAAATTATATGATGTTCATTCATTTATTAGAGGGCAGGCATGCACAAGAGACAAGATACATCCTTTATCCATTTTCTTTTCTTTTTCTTTCTTGAAGAAGTAAAAGGTGCAGAAAACAGATTGAAAGAACTTTTTGCTCAGCCCTATTTTTATAGCTATTATACAGAGTCAAGGTGATAAAGGACGAGATTGAGAAAGTGTTGGAGGAGATGTAAGGCTCGTAAGCAAAAGTAAAAGAAGAAGCATTAGATCGCTCCTTACCCAATTTCTTTTTGAGACACAGACATTCATTTACCAAAACCACAAAACCCAATTGTACAAAAATCGCTCATTACTCAACGCCTATGAATCATCAAAAACTCAAACACCATTTAAACTAAAACAAACAGATACAAATCAAAACCATGAAGAGCAAGAACCTAGAACTCCACAAAACCCAACTGTATTAGTGGTACAAGTAATACTATAAGGTGTCATGTGGTTGGGAATGTAGTTATGATGGGATAAGTTATACTGGGATTAGTTATGCTGGGATTATTTTTTATTGAGTGTTTGGTTTGTTGTTTTCAAATTAATATGCATGGTATAATTTCTAAGAATAAAGTATTTGATTACCAAAATACCCCTATCTTATTTAACTTCTTTTTTTTATATATATATTTGTTTTCAAGCTTTAAATATTTATTCTTAAAAATAAAACTTCCATCTTATTTAGCTTAATTTTTTTGTGTGTGCATTTTCATGTTTATATCGTGTGTATTTTAAAAATAAAACTTTCATCTTATTTAACTTTAATTTTTTTGCATATGCCTTCCCATGATTATACCGTGTGCGTTTAAAAAAAAAACTTACTACATCTTATTTAGTTTGAATTAAAAACTTCCAACTCAAGTTTGTTAAAGTAAAAGAAGATTTATTGTTTATGTCACTTCATTTAAACACATATTACTCATATAATATAGAATATTAAAATTCATTTTAATTGATATATACAATATCAATTTTCAAGTTATTAAAAAACTATTTAATTTAAAATATGTAATTGAACAATAGAGTCGATTGTGAAACGATAATGTGTATTAAGACTAGACATCGCCTTTGTAGTTGCTAAAATATTTTACAGATTACTAGTGAATGATAATTATTATTATAAAATCTACTTGCTTTAATTAATCTTTTCATTGTGTAGTAAGATCTTTTTGTGTTATCAATTCACAAAAATAACACTTGGAAGGAAAAAGTTGATGTTGAATTCCATTTTTCTATGCTTAAAAACTTATAGTACCTACATTTTGTTGGATATATAAAAAATTATAGTACCTAGTTTTGATCCTTATTATGTATGAATCTAACATATTTTATTTTTTAATTTGTTAATTTTGCATTTTGATCCTTTATATAAGAAAATAGCGTATAAGTTTATAAAATTCACAAGCAATGGAATGAAAAAAAAATGCAAAGTTTAATTAATAAGAGGCTAATTTTTCTTAGTCATATATTTCTTTCGTTCCAAAATAAGATATTTTAGTCTTTTTAATTTGTCATCAATAATCTTTTTTCAATTCAAAAGCAATAATTAAAGATGATGAAAAAGATTGGAGAAATGTGTTTGTAATGGATTTGGGATATTTTTGGCATTTTATAATTTATCCCGGGATAAATTAAGGTGGGATAACTTATACCACCAAATATGTGGTATAACTTATCCCGGGACTATTATTAATCCCGGGATAAGTTATCCCAAGTATTTCCAAACCAAACGGTGTATTAAAAAGTTTATCCCGGGACTATTATTTTATCCCGGGATAACTTGTCTTAGTACCTCACACCAAACGGCCCCTAAGTAATTGATTAGCTTATAGTTGATATTATAGTAAATAGAAGTGAATTAATAATGTTCTTATATAATGTTATTGATTGATCGTCTTATAATTTGATAACTACACTAAGTAGATATACACTACGAAATATTATTGATTAATTAATCTATATACCAATAATTATAGCAAAATAAAAGAGTATTTTTAATATCTTTATTAAAATAATATTGATTGATTAACTTATATGATAGTTAAACTAAGTAAAGTTTATTAGTGATTTTTTATAAGTATTATTGACTGCTAAGTAATACATTGACAATTATACTAACCGTAAGTATATTAGCGATACCATTAAGTAATATTAGCGAATGATATATTAATATATATTTTGACAACTATACAAGTATAAGTGATTAATAATATTTATAAGAATTATTATTGATATATCAACATATCTATCTATTTATTTGTACTATTATAAAAACATGAATATAAATGTTGGTTTAATAAAATATCCTTCTAATATTAAAGGACTTTTATACCCCTAAATATTTAAGTTAAATCAAGATAAAGTTGTTAAAGAGCACCGCAAAATAGTATTATCCTAATTTACTTTGGCCAGGAAGTATTATAATCCAAAACTTTTTTCAAGAACCCATATTCTCACAAAAAAATAAATATAAGGTCAAAGGATCAAATAAAGCATTATCCAAAAGATAAAAAAGATTAAAAAATACCCCTCATAATACATACTATTCTAATATACTTTGGTGGAGTATCGTAATCCACAAATAGTTTCAACAAATCAATTTTCAGCAGTAAAATAAATTAAAAAATCCGCCTTTTCAATAACTCTAATTCAACAATGTAATTTTCTTTTTCTTTTTTACATGAATTTATTTAATCATTAATTTGCAACTCGCATATAAAGGTGTTCACGAGTTCTATATCTCAACTCTCCATTGTTACATTTATTTAGCAAAATTTTTAGTAATAGTGGCTGGTTTACAATCTAAAAAATTTAAAAAAAAAATGAAGTACCAACTTATACTGACTCCTTTCCTTTTTACTTGTCACAATTCACATTATAAGAGTCAATTTGACAAATAACTATAAGAAAAATACCATAAGGTTTAATGTAATTATTTTCATATTAATATGATGAAAAAATACCTCTTATAAAATCGATCAAAAGTCAATATAATTTTTAATAATATTCTTAATAAATATTTCATTAATTAATGTTAGTATTGATTCACACATATTTTAATAATTATATATGAACTAGGTTAGTAGTGGATGTTATTTAATTTAATAAAAATTACAATGGCAAGAATTTGAATTAAATTAATACTCCAAAAAAAAAAAGAAAACGTGGCTTAGCTTGTTCCAGCTTCTTCCCCACAAATTTCCCACCATTTTTTCCCTAAGTAAAGATCTTTTTACTGAAAAATTAAAATTTTAAGGATTTGGGTTCCCTCTCTTCCCCCCATTATTTCTCACCATTTTTTTCCAAATACTTTTCACAATAGAGTTTGGGTTTAATTCTAATTTCATAAGTAAACCTTACATTCAAATTTGGTCGCTTTTTGGACTACTGCAGAAGCTCCGACGTCACCTTGCTAATGTTGGGTTGGATTTCCGTAACTTCTCCTTGCTGATTGACTGTTCTTTTCACATTAATGGTACTTTTCACCTTGCTAATTGAGTAATTACGTGCCTTTTATTTGGAAAAATATTTTCTCAATTTTTGTTTTGGGTATTTTTAATTAACGGTAGATATGTCTTATTCTTTATCTTCAATCCGATGTTTTTTAGATTTTTCGGCAGCTGATCATATTTTATTGTATCTAGTGATCCATTTTTCCTTAAAACCAAGCACACCCTATTAAGAACAATAAGGCCCAGATACGTCATAAAGTCTAGCAGCGATATACATGAATCAGTGATTGTGTTTCGTAAACATGATCTGTATAGTTAGTAGAGTGAGAATTAATGTAGCCAACCTCAAGTTGCTTGAGGTTGAGGTATATATGGTTGTTGTATTTGTGCTTTCATTTTACGATTACGATATATTAGAGGTATCCCCACATACATGGGCGTAAGGTATTAAAATGTCTCCTACTCTAGGACTAAATAATAATAATAATAAAAGTAGTGTATAGTACTAAGATCCTGAGACATAACAGATTTTCCTACAAGGAGATTCAACAACTTAAATTAATGTAAAAAGAAAAAAAAATTATCGTATTTGCACAGTATCTTTTCCAACAAGGGAGATTCAATGATGTGTGTTGTTGTAATTCTTGGCTTTAGCTCTTTAAGAAACTTGTTTCATTATTCTCTAATGATTGTCGCATGTGCTACCATTTGTGTATTTTATTAGAAATGTGTTATGGTTAGAAAATGTCCAAAGTAACAATTCACTATGGTCCTTATTCATAATAACTTCTGGAGTAGTAGTCTCACTTTCAGTTTCTCCAAGTTCACTGTTTTGAGTATTGGCCTGCTCCATTTGTTGTTGCTTCTCCTTTTGAGTTATCTAGCAGTGTTATTAGACACAATGCTGATTTCATTCAGTGTCTTTAACTCTTTTCCGTAATAGTATCATTTGCTTCAGTAATAGCTTCACCAGTAGGCAATGGACTTGTCTATCCCCAATACGACTCCGGTAGGATTATAGATACTTTTAGGAGGTCCTGCCCCTTTATTTCTTTTGTTAATCCTTTCTCTTGATTTGAGGTTATCGACCTCTATTTTCCATATTCTGATCTGTAACAGTAGTTCTTTTTAAGCTTCACCCGTGGATTCTTGAACCAATTGTAAAGGTTGTGTGGTAGAGACTAGAGAGTATTCTTACATTCTTCTTCCAGTGAAGAAATTCTAATTGTTTTTCCTTTTAATTTTCATTTGCCACGAAACTTCTCTATGTGCAACTCTTTCTCTGATGCATCCAATATATGAAGTAATTCTATCTCCTATCTTCTTTCTATATACTTACATGGACAAAACAGATCATAAGGACTTGTCTTCTAAGTTAGTTGCTTAAAATTTGTTTTTCTTAAGACAGTTGATAGTTGATGGTTAATATGCTGATCAAATATTTGATAATTTAAGTTACTGCCATACGCAGCTGTAACAATTTGCACAAATTAGGAGAAATTTTCATATGCAGCTGTCACAACTAACATTGCCAATTACACAGTCTATCACCATCCTCATATATATCTTATTTGCAGAAAAGCTGTACATGAAGCCTTTCTGAGGATCAGGTTATTCAAAGCAATTTTAAGGAGAAGGTGTCTTCTCTATTGTCATGCATGCTTTCTAAAGCTCGACGTAAAGGACAGCCTGGATGGCTTGGGTCGAATTATTGGGATAAACTTATTGTATATTGGGCTTCTCCGAATTTTCAAAAGAAGAGCGCCCAGAAAAAGGCAGCTCAAAATTCTAAGAAAGGTGGCTCATTGCACACTTGTGGTTCGGTGTCCATGGGACAACTAAGAGGAAATTGATAATTATTTATACATTTAGATGGTAGTAAATTATTTATGCACTTCTGGTTCACTGTGTTTGTTTCATTTGTAGGAAGCATCTCTTGGTAGACCTGCCACTTGTGAAGAGGTATGGAAGAAGACCCATATGAAGATTAAAGATGGAAAAGAAGTCTAGGTCGAAACACAGGCAAAGGATACTTACATAAGTTCAAATCTTACTTAGAATTTATTTTATTATATCATTTATTATATACTAATTTTACTTTTAATGTAGAATCGATACGTTCAAGCAATTGAAGAACTCAAAAGGAATCAACCGACAGATGACCAAGGCAATCCAATCATGCCATTAGAGGAAGAAACTCTCTTGCTGGTTGGATGTAGGTGGGGGCGTGTATAAGGGAAGGCATACGACCTTTTCTCCGAGAAAAACTTTCACCGTCTTCAGTGTGGATTGCAAGGTATAGGGAATTCTGCCACCATGTCAGATGAGTAGCTTGAGGAGATGCGACAGGAAGTTCGGGAGCTTGCTAGGAAGGAGGAACGAAAAAAAGGATGGAGGAGGAGCGGTGTAGGACGACACTCGAGTCAGACGTCAAAGAATACAGGGCTTAAGTAAATACCTTAATCAAGCTTCCTCTTTCTCCACCCCCTAGCTCTAATGATGATGGTGGAGAGGCTGAGGAGGATGGAATGGAGTATTTGGTGGTGGTGGTGTTTTAGGTTTGAATTCTATTAGCTTGGAGTGTTTGTTGTTTTGGTGATTGTTTGCATACTTTTTTGATACTTATTTGCATATTGTTTAAGTTGGATGAATATGTATGAACTTTGATTGCTTAATTTTAATGTTTGAATTGTTTCGGAAGTGCTGGTTAATATTGGTTGTATGTTGATTTTCTTTTAAATATTGAGTTTTAGTGCAGTAAAAAACTAATAATAACACCATATTCGCAAGGGATTTCTGTAACTATATCCCTCAAAATATCCAAATAACAAATTAATTTTTTATTTAACTTAGCGAGGGATATACCTCAGTATATTTAAATTTATAATTTTTATTAATTTTCATGTATCAAGGGTCGTCCCTCACTAAATAATAAATTAATATTATATATATTTTTAATATAACAAAGGACATCCCTCACTAAATAATAAATTAATATTATATATATATTTTAATATATTAAGGGACGTCCCTCACTACATTGTGTTTTTTCAAGAGATTGTGACACTAAAAATAGCAATGGTTGAGTGACGGAGTCCTTTACTACTTTGCAAGCGGCTCCCTCACTAATTATTAGCAAGGGTCAAATTAGCGAGAAACCTGATAGTTATGGCTGCCCTCACTAAATCTTGATTAGTGGGGGACATCCCTCACTAAATCGTATGGCTAAAACAATACTTTTTAGTAGTGACTTTAAGTAGATGAATCAATAAAAGCTCAAATACCATGTAAAAACTAACAAACAGACACAAATTAAAAACAAGAACGTCGAACCACACAAAACCCAGCAGTAAAAATCACTACTATACGCTTACAAATCATCAAAAACTCGAAAACCCATTTAAACTAAAACAAAGAGATATAAATTAAAATCATTTAGCAAGAACGTCGAACCCCATAAAACCCAACTTTAGAAAAATCACTACTTTAAGAGATGAATCATCAAAATCTCAAATACCCATTCGAACTAAAACAATCAGATACAAATTAAAATCAGGAACATCAAACGCCCACAAAACTGTAGAAAAATCATGTACTTAACCTGATGAATCATCAAGAACTCAAACACCATTTAAACTAAAACAAACAGATACAAAATCCAAACCAACAATACCCAACTGTCTGGAAAATCACTACTTTACTCTATGAATCATCAAACACTAAAACACCACTTAAACTAAAACAAACAGATACAAATCACACCCAATTGAAATAAAACAAAAGGATACAAGTAAGAAACATGAAGAGCAAGAACATCTGCCCCACAAAACCGAACTATAGAAAATCACTACTTTACCCAATGAATCATCAAGAACTCAAACACCCAGTTAAACTAAAACAAAAAGATACAAGATCCAGCAAATACACCCAAAATACCAACAAAAAAATCACTACTTTACCCAATGAATCATCAAGAACTCAAACACACATTTAAACTAAAACAAAAAGATAAAAGAATCCAGAAAATACACCTAAAATACCAACAAAAAGATCACTACTTTACCCAATGAATCATCAAAAACTCAAACACCCATTTAAACGAAAACAAATAGATACAAATCGCTAAGAGGGGTTGCTCGGATGGTAAGCACCCTCCACCTCCAACCCGTGAGGTTGCGGGTTCGAGTCACCAAGGGAGCAAAAAGGGTTTAAAAAACAGATACAAATCACATCCCACAAAACCCAACTGCATAAAAGTCACTACTTTACATCTATGAATCATCAAGAACTCAAACACCAATTTAAAGTAAAACAAACAGATTCAAGAATCCAGCAAATACAACTAAAATACCCCCCAAAAAGAGAATCACAACCACACCTAAAACACACAACTGTAGAAAAATCACTGCTTTAAGCCCACGAATCACCAAGAATCAAACACCCATTTAAACTAAAACAAACACACAGACCAACACCATGAAGAGCAAGAACCGGAGGGTGGAGTGCAACAGTCAAATTTCTGCAGTTATTCTTGTCGGTTCAGGAGGATATAGGGTGCACACACTTTGTCAAAGAATTTTGGTCATGTCAAGCTCAATTGATATGAAAAGAGCACCCACCATTATAGATATAATCTAAATTTTGTAGACATACCTGGATGGGAGTGTGCCTGTAGTAGTTTCTATACAGAAGAGTCTTTTTGTTGTTGGAAAATTTGAGCACCAAGTTAGCAGCATTACAAGAAGGTGAAGCGGATAACTTTCTGAAGCTGGAAGCAGCATTACAAGAAGGTGAAGCGGATAACTTTCTGTAGCGAGAAGCAGCATTATATTGGTGAGATGAAAATCGAAGGGATGAGCATGATGAACATGCCAGCTCCATTCCCCCAGATGCCTAAACAGTTGGGGCTGGGAATGGGATTTCTCTGGTCTTCACTCTTCAGTGGTGCTCCAAACTCCAATCTTTTGCTTCTGTCTGCTCACCCTTTCAATTTCCCCTATATCTATTTCCCACCCAATGTATCAAACACCGTCTCATGGGAACACTAATATGCAAAAGAGATTCAATTTTGAAAAAAATTATTTCTTATTTATTTTAATTATTTAGTATAAGAATAAAAAAAAAAAATAGTATAATAAATGGATATTAACATAATATACATATATATAGTATGAAACAAAATTAAGCTTCCTAGATTGATTCAACCAATACAAAAGTAATTATATAAGTAGATAAAAATCTAGTTGGATTGTTGCAACTACAGTTGGCGGCATGTCTTTCGTTTGAACATTCGTGGGAAAGTACTAAAATCTGATGCAACTAATTAATCATCTGATGCAACGGAAGAACCATCAGATTAATGATCCGATGCAATAAATGAACCTCCTGTTGGATAAAATTTTATCAACTCTTCCAACAGGAAATGTCCTAGACTTGATTTTTTCAACGTATCATTCATCTGCTACGATAGACGATCCTATTTTGGAAGAAATCTAAACAATATTAACCGTTGATAACAGTTCCAACAAATCACTCATGTGTTGCAACAAATGTGTGACCTGTTGCACAGACCATTCATCTTTCTCAATAGATAAGTGATATATTTTGTATTATCGCAACAGATTACACACCCGTTGCTGCAGGTTAGTTAACTGCTCTGACAGATCACTCATATGTTGCAATAAATGTGTGATCTGTTGCACAAACCATTTATCTTTCTCAACAAATGAGTGATATGTTATGTATTGTCGCAACAGATTACTCGGTCGTTGCTACAGATTATTTAACTGTTCCAACAAATCACTCATATGTTGCAACAGATGATGTCACAACAGATGTGTGATCTGTTACACAGACCATCCATCTTTCTCAACAGATGAGTGATATGTTTTGTATTGTCGCAACAGATTACTTAGCCGTTGCTCTAGGTTATTTAACTATTCTAATAGATCACTAACATGTTGCAACAAATGATGTTGCAATAGATATGTGATCTGCTGCACGAACCATTCATTTTTCTCAACAGATGAGTGATTTGTTTTGTATTGTCGTAACAGACTACTCATTCGTTGCAACAGGTTATTTAACTGCCCCAACGGATCACTCATATATCGCAACAATGTGTGATCTGTTGCACAGACCATTTATCTGTCTTAAAAAATGAGTGATATATTTTGTATTGTTGCAATAGATTACTCATCCGCTACAACAGTTTGGTTATATGCTGCAACAGATATACCACCTGGTGCAATAGATAGGTGATCTGTTGTAACTGTTATTTTACTGGTTTGCTTGTTTGATTTATCGTTATCTTTTTTTAATGATGCATTAATCAACTATAATATATTTTTTTATGTTCCTGTTAATTTTAGATAATATGGTTCCCAAAAGAACAGAAACCAAATTAAGTCCAAGTAAAGGAACAAGTGAAGCAGCTAGGCTACATCCACCACTCTATGAGCTTGTTTTACAAACGTTATCTCAATCGGGAGCAGAACATGATGAACACGGGGAGGAGGAATATTTCAAAAGAGATGATGCAAATGCTAATAGCCCTTCCACTGAAGAGTTGGTCAAAGCCTTCAGCATTGACCGTTATCTTGCGAGAATGCAGTGCGATGGTGCCGTAGATTTAACGGGTGATTTCGTGGTTAAGTCATCCATGTGAAAATCTTTCGACGCCATCAGAAAAATACTTCGAGAACAAATATTGGATGCTTATTTCAGGAACAACTGCTTTGGAAAATATCTTGATTTGTCGGAGGGCAACAATGCTCGTTTCCCAATGAAAATGGTATGTGAATTTCTCAAACGTAGGTTTATGTATGAAAACAAAGCTAAGATGGATGAGGTGTGGATAAATTACTGTGGCATGCTTGTTTGTTTTGGTTGGAAGGAGTTTACCATAGTTACTGGACTAAAATGTTATCCTCCTTCTCAAGTTATACCTATTCTAACCCAAAAAAGGCACCCCGCACACCCAAAAAAGGCAAAGGCAAGTCATGTGATCGTGATGACCTGGTGTCCATTGTTGGTCCAAGCTTCAAAAATAAAAATTTAATAGAAGTGTTGAAAGGTAAAGGACTTTCAAAGAAGCACAAGCAGTCATTGTGCTTGGTTTGTACATAATATTCTTTGGGCGAGAGACGTTAACAACAACATAAGCCTCGATTTAATAAAGCTCTTCGAGGATCTTGGGGCGTTTAACAACTATCCTTGGGGGTATGAAAGCTTCAAAATGACTATCAAATATTTGTTTACTCCATTAGCGCCAAAGACAGTCAACTTATATGGCTTCCCATGGGCTTTCATGGTAAATATTTCTTTCTTCTATTATGATATCATTCATTTTTTTTACTCAATAATGGTTTTGATTTATTGGCGTTATTTTATAGGCTTGGGCGTTTGAAGTCATTCCTTATTTGAGACAACAAGTGAACTACCAGGAAGGAGTTTCCTGTCCAAGAATCTTGAGATGGTTGTCGGCCAAAACTGATAAAAATGCAAAAAAAAATTATCTCTTCACCCCCCCGAATGATGCAGTAAGTATAATTATAATTAATTTTTTTTTAATTAATGATTTTTTTTGAATGATCTAATCATCATTCTAATATATGTAATGATTTATGTTAGATTGTGCATCCGTCGCTAGTTCCGACCAATCGAGAGTTGAAGATGTCATTTTTTCTTAATTTATGGTCTGTGCAAACTTTATCGGACCCTAAGGTCATCGACAGAATAAAAATAGAATTGTTTGGAGCAACAACCATTACAAGAAAAATAATTTTGGAGGGTGGGCTTGTTGTTGTTGATGGTCTTAGTGGTGATGGAGCTGGTGGGGGTGGTAGTGGTGCTGCTGTTGGTGCTAATGATGCTCCTCTTACAGTATTTAAAGCAAACCATTATGAGTATGATCATACTGGTTATACAGATTTTGCCTCTCCCAGCGAATATTCTGCATGCAAATGTCAAGACTGCAGGGCGAAACATGATGTAGTGATTAATGTTATTAATGTATTAACTGCTTCTGTAAAGGAATTGACATCTAAGAGGGGTCTCATTCCATCAAAGAGAATTTTATTTCCATCCGCTCCATTAGAGATTAGGGCTAAGAGGAGAAGAAGAGTGATTTTCAGGGCATTATCAAGCATCCAAAAAGGCGAAATTGCAACTCCTCTGTCTTTGTGTTGCACTGAGCAATGTACAATGTCCAAAGGAGATCAGCACAAGCTGAAGAAGGTGAATATATATGTCTTCCAACTGATAAAACAAACAAAAATATATCTGTTTCAACAGATGACACATCTGCTGAAAATTATCAAACAAATATATACATCTGTTGCAACAGTTGACTAACTTGTTACACCAGATAAAGTATCTGTTGTGACATATGTCTCGTCTGTATTAGAAAATCAAATAGCTCTTCATACCGCTTTTATTTGTACCAACAGGCGACCTATCTGCTGCAACAGATGATTTATATTTTGCAACAAATGGTTCATCTATTGGAAATTATCATGCAGGGTCTTTCTCATGTAGAAATTTGTCCCAACGGTTGATTCATTATTGCAACAGAAATATAATCTGTTTGGGAAAATTTAAAATAGGAGGAAGACCTGTTTGATTTGATAGAAGAGATGAGTTATCCTTTTTCGTTTTGTTGTATCTCCGTGATTAGCATTGACCAATTCTGGATTTCCAGGTGGATGTAGAAGAAGCTACTACTGAACAGCATTGATAATATGCTACTCTTTTTATTGAAATACGGAGAACAGAAAGCGCAGAAACTGTACGTAAACGATAATAAAAATCCAAGATGAGCAAAGTCGAATTCCATAGCACCGAATGAAGAACAACTTGTCCATACTGAGTAGATCTTTATAGTTTGAGCCTGTCAAAGTAATCCTTGGCATCATACTTAAATTGTTGTTGATGTATTTGTTGAGATTTGTACCCATAACAATTTTTTTACATTTAATTTATTCGTTGACTTATTTCAGCTAATTTCTGAAGGCTTCGATTTATTTTATTTTGTCTATAAATTTTATTTATTCCTTAGATTTGAACTTATTAATTGAAAAGGAATACTAGATTCAAATATTGCAACAGATAATATATCTGTTGCAATAGACGACACGTCTATTGGAAAAATCGAACAGATTTAGACATATATTGTAACAGGTAGGTAATCTGTTGGAATTTATCAAACAGGTCTTCCTACTACTGCAACAGATGGACTTAGAAACATCGAGATAATACAACAGATGACCAACCTATTGCAACAGATAAACTATATGTCAGAACAGGTAGAATAACTGTTACAACGAATGAAGAATTTGTTGTCCTATAAAAATTCAAATTTCATTGGACATAAAAAATTACCACTACGTGTAAAAAGATTAAAGTGATTTAAAATAAAAAAGGCGGAACCCATCGATGGTGTTCAGTTCAAACACCTAAAATAAAATAGGCATCAAGTAGACAGTGTTCATTTTAAACACATAAAATAAAATAGGCATCAAATGTATCAGTCTGGCACATTTTGTTGACTTGCCGTCACTTGGCCCACAACGGTCATTTTTTCCCCATTGTCTTATATATTCATCTTTCTCCTAAAATTTAACCCTAAATTCCCAAATCTTTTTCTTCATCGCCATCTTCTTTTATCTATCCAAATTCTTCAAATAATTTCTTTCATTTTTTCCAACTGAGCTTGAAAATGTCGAGCGCATCTTTCACTATTTTTTTGTGATAAAGATTTTTGATATTGTAAGTGCGGTCATGAAGCTCTGTTAAAGGCTTCTTGGACTCAACAAAATTTGGGTCGTAGGTTTTTTAGTTGTAAGATTTCAAAGGTAATATTTTTTTTATTTAATTAGTTGATTAATTATTGACTTGTAATTATTTTGTAATTGTGTTTTTTTTATAGAAATTGGGTGGATGCGATTACTTTGATTGGTATGAAGAATGACACTCTTCACAAGCAAATCTTGTAATTTGGGGTTTGTTGAACAAAGTCAAGGCTTCTAAAGAGAAACAAAATCGAGCAAGAAGATACTACATTGTTGCCGTTATTGCTACTGGTTTGGTGTTGTTGGGCACATGAATATTCAAGCCTAATTACTAAAATTTTCATGGTGGTGTGTGTATTTGCTACTGGTTTGGTGTTGTCGAGCACATGGATATTCAAGCGTAACTGTTGAAAAATATCAAAAAGATTTAGGCATATGTTGAAAAATTTAGGTCATCTATTGGAAATTATCAAACAGGTCTTTCCACTGTTGTAACAAATTAGACTTAGATTATTAGATTATTCATAAAAATAACATCGGCGTAATGCAACAGATGACCAACCTATTGCAACAGATAAACTATCTGCCAGAACAGATTAAATATATTTTACAACAAATTGACAATCTATTTCATTATAAAAAACTCAACTTTCATCAGAAAAAATTATTGCCACTACATCTACATGTACATGTAATAAAGTGAAGGGTGACTTGAAATTAAAAATTGCTATTTCACAGGCTCTTTTATATACACAGGCTTCAAGCGTCTAGTTAGTACCCCATAAGCCCAGACCTCTTGCAGGTTTTCCACTGCGTTGTCACACAGAAAAGTCGTTGGCTCGGCCATTTCTATGTCGGTCAGTAAATTTCGATGTGTGCAAGAGCGTGCGAGCCGCTCGCTTTAGCGGCATCATCTTTTGGAAGGATCATTCCCTTCTTTCGACCTTTAAAATCCCATGATTTGTTCATCAACACTTCCTTTGGCAAATGATTCATCAGTTTACTCTCCCTCAACAAAATGGGCAACAACACCATTAATGGCTCTATAAGGAGAAAAAGATCGAAATCGTCGATGAAAGGTACGTTGGAGTCATAAACATTGATCTTTCCCTCCTCGAGTAGTATCTCAACACCCCGATAATGCATGTCGTTCACGCTAATGACTACAAGAATTCTTTTTGCCTCGGTCCAGCTCTTATCGTATGGATTCGGCCTCTCCCCTCTAACATATTTTATCATTTCTTCTTCATCCAAGACCAACGTAGGAATTAGGAAATCAAGTCCCACGCCAAGGGCTAACGCATCTCCATTGAGTTGATCGTACCTATCTTTGAGCTTCTTGTAGAAGTCGAGGTCCATTATCCTATCGGCAGCGTCATAAGCTTCCCAGTACGTTAATTGCCTTTTTCTCATGAGGCAGAGAATTATGTCAACATGCTGTGATATAAGAAGTCAATTTTTAAATAGGTTAGTAATTGTAAAGATGCAACGGATGGTCCATATGTTGCATAGGGTTCTCCAAATCAATAATACAACGCAACTTATGCAACAAATGGATAATAAGTTGCAACAGAACCACTACCAGTTACATCAGTATACTTAGAAGGGCTAGGTTAGGAAAAGTAAACTTGCATTATCCTCGTACGGCATACACATATAAGTCATAGTCTGGAAGTCTTGGGGGGGAAAGGGAGGCCTGGGGTAATCTGGTTCCCCTGGCTTGGCATTCTTGGCCTGTCGCAGATCCCTCTTCTCTTTGGTGCCAAGTTTCGCGTATATGTCCACCTTTTTGACTGGCCCCTGAACTTCAATATCTTTTGGAGAGGGAGGAATTACAATTTCTTTTGATTTTCAACCAGAGAGTACGTCTCTAATTACTCTTTTCTTTCTCCTAACCAACACTGTAGAAGTGTGTGGCTCCCTCACTTTCTTGGATGGTATAAAACACCTCTTGGATTTGAATTCCTCGATAGCCTTAGAGATAGCCTCTACTTTTTAAAGAGTTTATCTTGTCTGTCCTTGCACTCTTCGCATTCGCAATGAGAACATGAGGGTGAAGAGGGTTGAGAGGGACCTGTGTAAGGGTGAAAAGGGGTGTTTTCAAACATATTTATTCTTTCTTGAGCATCAACAAACTCATCATTACGAGTAGTAGCAACATCAGCATGCCTGCCACCAACACCAACAACTCCACCAGAAGAAGCACACGGATCTGCCTTAGTAGGTTGGTCATGAAGAGCTTCAACATTAGGCTGACCTTACCTAACTGCTCTTCTTATGGTTGTTGCTCCAGTCAATTCCTTCTTTATTAACTCCACCGTTGGGTCTGCTATAGTATCAACATGACCTAGAGTAATGTAAGAAGTCATCATCGACTCCTCTTCAGTAGGCACGATCCATGGATGCACAACCTATAAAAAAGACAAAAAAAATAGATGCATTTAAATCATATAATATAATAATTTTCACAGTTGGGCTACATTTTAAAAAAACACCCATCTGTTGCATCGTTTGCAGTATATAGTTAAAATCTGTTTGAGTCTGGTTCAGAGAAATAGAGCAACACATGGATAATCTGATGCAAAATATCAATCATCTGTTGCAACAGTTGCATAAGACGGGTAATCTGTTATACAACAGATGATCTGTACGTCACAACAGATGAACAATATGTTATCAGATTACACATCTATTACATAATTTGCAGTAGATGGTTAGTCTGTTAGGAGTTGGGTTCAGAGAACCAAAGCAAAATATGGTTAATCTGATGTAAGATATAAATCGTACCCTGTCGCAACAGATGTCCCATCTGATACATCAGATATAACATTTGTTGCACCAGATATAACATCTGTTCAATATCTTTCTTTGAGTAAAATTATTTTACTTGAAGAAGACTTACTGCATCATCCAGAGGGTTAAAGAGGTCAGCCTCCTTAATATTGGTGTTGCTCTTTACAGCCAACCACCTAAACATCCTTGGATAAGAAACCTCATCTGGGTAATCCATTAACTGCTTTCGGAGGGAAGGAATGACTTCAAATGCCCAAGCCTAAAAAATGTAAATAGAAAGCAAGCAAAAAAAGTCATAATAACTATATTCGATATAAATTAATGGATGAGTAAAATTAGTGCTTAATTTTACCATGAAAGCTCAAGGAAATCCATATAATGTGGCCGTCCCCGAGGATAGCTTTGTCAGTAAATATTGGACAGTCAAGTAGAAGTTGTCATATCCCCAGGTATAGTTGTTGAATTTATCAAAATCCACAGCACGCGCCAACAAATCATCTTCTATGACCTTGTTGACGTCTCTTGCTAATATAACCGAATGGGCAAACCAAACTAAGCACAATTGCTCCCTGTACTGCTCTGATATGGTTTTATCCTCTAGATCTGTCAACAAATCTGATGCTTTGTAGCCACGTCGAGCATTGTCAAACAACCCATCTATTTTTCCCTTGCGTTTTCTTACCTTGGATCTTTTTCGGGGTGGTGGTACTTTTAGATGATCGCATCTCAAGCCCGTCACTATGGCAAAATCTTGCAAGCCAAAACAAACAGGCATGCCATAGTAGTTGATCCAGATTTCATCCATCTTCTTTTTGCCTCCTTCTCCGGATCTTTATCATCCCTCATGTACTTAATCTTGTGCTTGAAAAGATCATATACCATCGTCATAGGAAAATGGATACGGGCAGAGGGGTCCTCAAGAAGCTAAAGAAAGCACCCAAAGCAGCTCTTCTTAAAAAGTCCGCCTATGTTTTCGTTCTTCATAATTTTCATAAAATGTTTAAAAAATTTCCCCATCTGACATTTAAGTACAATTTGACCAGTTAGTTGTTTTGCTTCTGGGTCATTTATCGACATCGCAACTTGAAACCTGTCATTACTAAAAGTTTTGACAGGGTCATGCTGGGATGTCGATATTAATTCACGCCCCATTGGTGATCCATTATCATCATGTTGATGATCATCTTCTTTCTCTTTCTCACTCTCCTATTTCTCTTCTTTCTCACTTTCATTTTCTTCATCACCATCTACAGACCCTTGTCCACCTCTCTCAATATTGTTTTCACATCTCTTCTCAGCTTCACTTTTCCCTGACTGAGATTGTTCAGGAAGTTCCTCTGAATCTTTCTGTACTGTAGCTTTTTTTTGGGTGGTCATACGTTGATCCACTTTCACTTTTTTTTTCTTTTGGGAGACATGTTTTACCTACAAACAAAGAAAAACAAAAATTACATTACAATTGATGTATGCATAAATTTTAAAAAATACATTACAAACACCACGAATACCAACACACCAACCACCGCCACCACAAACACCACCAACCAATGCCAATAAACAAACACCACAAATACCTACACCACCAACAACCACCACAAACACCACCAACCAATGCCACCACCAGTGCTACTACGATGACCACAAACACCACCACCACCAACATCACAAACACTATCCAATAATACCACGACAGTAAATGGAACACTGCGATAAAAACTAGGGATTTCTCGAGTTCTTCCTATGATTTTAACGTCAAAATTCAAAATTGTAAACCCATTCTCAAAGATAATACAACTAAAAGTTTTATTTTTCATCATTAACTTAAAAACCCTTATTTTTTAGAAAAAAATAACAAATATAGAGCTCTTCTCGAACTCTGTTGCCTACAAAGACAAAGAAAATGACTGATACAAGAAAGAATGAAGTCAAAAATAACACTTATGTGGTCGGAAATAAGAAGAAAAGAGATCTGTTGTGGAGAGTTGAGCAAATTTGTTGAGTATTTGTTGTCTGTACTGTATTGTTGAGTGAGAATGAAAAAGAAAGAGTGAAAACTCGAGATTTAAAATGATGAAACGTTTTGTATGGGTTGATTTGTATTTTGGAAAGAATGACAAGTTTTGAAAATGTTAATTTGGTCCGAATTGATCTTAATTATTTTTAAAATCATAAAATATATGCGTAATTTTTAACCCTCTCATCATACAATTGCCAAAAGTGTAATTCAATTGAAATTGTATAAAAACAATTAAAGTTGTAGTTGACCGAGTACTCTAGTTGACCCTATAGAAACTCACCCTTGGTCCTAGATTAATCAATTTAGGTACTATTAGTCTAACATATGAACTCAATTGAAATTGTAAAAAATAAATGTTCAACATGTTACATCAGATTTCTCATCTGTTGTAAATTATCAATCAGATTAGGTAACAACAGATTACGAATCTGTTGTAAACTATCAAACAGATTAAGTCACCTGTTGCAACATATTACCCATTTATTGTAAATTATCAAATAGATTGTCATATGTCGCAACAGATTACCCATATGTTGTAAATTATCAAATAGGCGTTGCCATCTGTTGTGGCTGACCCTATGAGAACTCACCCCTAGTCCTAGATTAATCAATAGTTGACCCTATGAGAACTCACCCCTAGTCCCAGATTATTTAATTAAGGTATTAGTACCCTGTCCTAGATTAATCAATTAAAGTATTAGTTAAACATATGAGGTAGTAAGAATCGGTTCGGCTCAGAGTTATCGATCGACGACTCTGGTCGGGAGGAACGCAACACCGTCTCATCATACAATTGCCAAAAGACTCAATTGAAGTTGTAGTTGACCCTATAAAAACTCACCCCTAGTCCTAGATTATTCAATTAAGGTATTAGTACCCTAGTCCTAGATTAATCAATTAAGGTATTAGTCTAACATATGAGGTAGTAAGAATTTGTTCAACTCAGAGTGATCTATCGACGACTCTGGTCGGGAGGAACTCAATACCGTCTCATTATGCAATTGCCAAAAGACTCAATTGAAGTTGTAGTTGACCCTATGAGAACTCATATTCAATTAAGGTATTAGTCTAACATATGAACTCAATTGAAATTATATATAAACAAATGTTCAACCTGTTACAACAGATGTCTTTTTTGTTGGATCAAATCAAACAGATTAGGTAATCTGTTGTAATATATTATGCATTTTTGTAAACTATCTAACAAATTACGTTATTTGTTGCGACAGATCACAAATCTGTTGTAAACTATCAAATAGATTAAGTCATCTGTTGCACTTAAATATTTTAAGATCTTTTTTTATAAAAGCAATTTAGGCATTTTCTATCTGAGATAAAAAGTTAAAATACTAAGGCGGTAAAAAATATTACTCGGTACTACTTGGATAACTCAAAAATCTCCTAAGTGAGTAGTCTTATCTGGTCTTTTCAATGTCACTGTTTTCTCGTGTCCCTCAAAAGTTATTAATATATATTTAAAAAACCCCATATCTAGGACTCTCTCTCCTTCAGCCATAAAGTAGTCTAGACTCAACTCATCACTCTTCTTTATTCTCTATTCTCAATTATCTTTGTTTTCTTTTTCCTCCCTTTTCTCTCTTCTTTCGGATGAGGATCCTTTAGGATCTCAACCAATCAATATCTTTTCTCGACTGAACTGGATATTTTGATCCATTTGCTTTTTTGATATTGCATGTATGGTTCACTGTTGCTCTTTCTATCTCATCTTCTTCTTTGTATGCCATTTAAATTAGATATTTACATCAGTTGCTATTAATGATTTACCCATTACCAGTTTTGTATTTATTGAGAAAATTAAAGGAAAGGTGACTTTTAAGTCTTGAATGAAAAAACCGTTGTTTTTATTAAAATATGCAAAAAAAGTCATCTGTTGGGAGAACTTAAAAAGCCTTGTTGTCAGTATAGTTTTTTTTATGTCTTTTGTTTGGTACTTTGGTATTGTTGTTGTTGGGGGTGGTGGTTGTGTTGGAACATGTTATGTTTGTGTTGTGGATGGTGTTGGAACATATGGTGTTGTTTCTTTGTTATTGATGTTGTTGGTGGTGGTGTTGCAACAGTTTCCTCAACTGTTGCAACTGATAAATCAGCTGTTGGAACAGACGGAGCAACTGTTTGAAGAAATCAAACCAGTAGCAAGGCTGGTTTGATTTATTCCAACAGATAACCCATCTGTTGCAACATGACATCCATCCGTTGCAATGATGCCTCATCGATTGAACAGATGGGTAATCTGTTGCATCATATTGGTCATCTGTTGATTCACTCAATTTTGTGTTACCCTTTTGTAATGTTTTTTTTGTTTTCTTTTTGTTCTTCTCTTGTTTGACATCAAATATATTTTTCTTGTTTGCAAATAAAAGAAAGTGAAACTGGATCCACTTTTGCCTGGCCAGTATTAAAGGCTATAGTAAAGATGGGTTCGGAGGGATAAGCTGCTTGCAGATGGAACCACTTCATATGTGGGAGGTATGTATTACTGATCTACCTATCATGAAAACACACATCCAGTACAATGATTTTGTGAATGTTTGTTCTTTACCTATTAGGCATTAATTCTTCAAACAAGATATGGCATTTTACAGTTAAGATTGTTAGGTTCGAATTGGTAAGGCTGAGGGACCAAGACGGTGGTGTCGATACCCTGTTACAATTTAATGACGGTTTATGCTCATGTTTTTGGCGGTAGTGTAAATATCCAATAGTGATTGGACCAGTTTTAATGGTGCAATGGACTTGTTGAAAGGCCTCTGAAGCCTCGCACTACAACAAACAACGATGGATCTAATAGAAATTTCCCTGGTCCAAATTTATATGGATGGGTTGTTGGAGGATACTATTATACAACCGAAGGTGTTTGGGAGAAAACCTGTGCGGGAAGAGGGAGGTTGAGAAGGCCAGATATCATCTCAGTCCTTGTTTAAGAGAAAACACAGGGTGGGAAGGAAAGTGTAGCAAAATACATGTCAATTCAGACCGATAATCTTACCACCTTCCATGCTCGTGAAGCTGCTTCCTTAGAGTTCTGGTCCTGCATTTTGTGCGTCTTCGTTGAGGTCGCGTTCACTAGTTGCAGTCTCTAGCAAAGTGACCAGCTCAATTTCTCTTGACCATTTTTCTTTTTCTTCATCGACTGATGGATTTTTATATTTGGATACACTTCCACATTTGAAGCTCATCCAGTTTTTTCGTTTCTCATGTCAATTTTATTGGCCAATTTCACTACACTTTTCTTCCTACCCTGTGTTTCCTTTTAAACAAGGTCTGAGATGATATATGACATTCTTCACCTCTTCCTTCGTGCACAGGTATTCTCCCAAGTACCTTCTACTGTAAAAAAGTCTCCTCCAGTAATCCATCCATATAAATTTGGATCAGGGGAATTTCTATTGGTTCCATCATTATTTGTTGCATTGCGAGGCTTCAGAGGCCTTTCAAGAAGTCTATTGCGCCACTAAAACCGATCCAATCACTATTGGATATTTACACTGCCGCCAAAAACTTGAACCCTTCCCCAAAGTTGATACCAGAATTATCAAGAAGACAAGAAAACACATTCAAAACAGTCCACAAATTCGAAGATTTAAGGACCGTTTAGAGACCACACTCGGATTCAACAATAACAACAATAATGGCGAGATTTTAACACCAAAATAGCCAACCTAAAGTAAGATTAACAACAACAATATGAAGATCAGATGAACAATAACAAGGATATAACAATGACAACAAGTCACGGGTTACAATACTAAAACAAGAACACCAATGATTAGAACAAAGTAAAGATAGAAAGATAGACAAATAGAGATGTAATATTAACAACCCAAGAGCTTATTCCACTCTTGGAACTTTAATACCACACACAACATAAAACTATCTCTTACGTGACCTCAAGGGAACCGGAATCCCCAAGCAACCAACGTTTCTAAGCAAGCTACCAACACAAGGATTCCACCTTGCAACAAGGATTCCACCTTGCAAGACACTCTATGGTGCTCTCAAAATATATCATCAAAGTCTAAATGAAAAAATGACCTAATTGTTCTATTTATAGGTTAGGGCAACACTTGTTACTTAAATGACCAAAAGACCCTTAATGAGCCCAAACAAAGGGGCTTGGCTTCTTGGAAAGCTTTGGAGTCCTGGGACTTGTTATCTACACTTCAAAGCTTGTTCCTTGGTTAGGAATCCCCACAAGCTCGGGTCTTCCCTCACGTCTTCATGTCCTCGAGTGCTAAGATGCCTCTTTGACCCGTATCAAAACTTGACACAAAAACATGAACATAAATCCTCATTAAATAATAATGGGGTATCGACACCACCATCTTAGAACCCTTCGGCCTTATCAGTTCGCACCTATCAAACTAAACTGTACAATGCAGGATCTTGTTTAAAAGATCAGTGTCTAATCGGTAAAAAACTGCATTCACAAAATCATTGCACTTTATGTGTGTCTGTCATGGTAGCTTGATCAATAATATACATAACTCACACACATGAAAATGGGATCCATTGCACGCACCTTATTCTTCCTACCCCATCAGGACATGTCAGACAGTATTGTTTATTCATCTGCACATATGTGATGACTATTAAAAAAGAGGTGTAAAGAGTCGTGACTTTTTATCTTAACACATTCAAAACAAATTATGAATCGAAATCTCCATCTGTTTCAACTAACGAATCAGCTGTTGGAAGAAATCAAAATATCTCCTCCAACATATGGTCCATCTTTTGTAACAGATAATCCATATGTTACAACAGATGGAAAATCTGTTGCGATAGACCAGACTGTATTTTTTTTATTCATCTGCACGCATATGATTACTTCTTGCTAAAAATATTTATTTTAATTTAGTTGTCCTATTTATAAAATCAAAAGAATTTTATTATATTCTTCCAAGATTACCCCTATTATTAAATGACTACATAAAGTATATTATTCATATTTATACTTTCAAATTATAATTAATAAGGCCAATTTTGTAAAATAATCACCTAATTTATATTTTTATTAATTGGTGTGCCAAGCCCATAGGGCCCAACTAATACGAAACGGAGGGACTATTAAAAAGAGGTGAACTTGTCGTGACTTTTTATCAAACATATTCAAAACAACTAATGAACCGAATACTCCATCTGTTGAAACTGATGAATCAGCTGTTAGAAGATATCAAAACATCTCCTCCAACATACTGTCCATCTGTCGTAACAAATAATACCTATGTTGCATCAGATGTCTTATCTGTTGCATATACAAACCATCTATTGCAACAGATGGTAAATCAATTTTTACAGACCATCTGTTGCACATTCAATCTATTTGTTGCAACAGATGCTAAATCTATTGCGACAGATGGACGATCTATTGTAACAACTTAATAATAATAGTTTTTATCGAGTCTCAAACTGCTATGAAAAGGTGAGAAGTAATTAATGTAAAAAAAAAGTCACGACTTTTCACAGAAAATAAAATGCCACCAGTTTTAATGTAATTAATACAATGGAGTTGAACAGTCCTGTCTTTTAGCCTGACACGTCCAAATTCAATCCTCTATAAATAAGTCCCTCCTTAATCTTCATTCAACTTTATTTATTTCTTGCATTTTTTCTTTTCGTGTGACATCTTGAACCACTTCTCTTCAAAGACCATATTCCTTTCTAGTCGAGGTAAGTTTTTTTCTGGTGTAAATTTACCAGTTGGTCGTATACGTTGTATTATATTTTGGACTTTTTTATTTACATTTTTCAATTCATGCGTGTTCTAGATATGACTGATCTTTTTCTGGACTTTGCTATTCTACGCGACACAGTGTGGGGACTTCAGAGGTAGGTTAATGACCTGCAGAGCGAGTTGGTCGCTGTGAGAGCGACGATATTCAGAGAGATGCAGTGGTTGATGAGGGCCCTGCTGCTGCAAGTTGATTGGCCAGTTTTCAATAATAATGATGATGATAATAATAATAATTAGAATGTGTGTTTTTTTTAGCGTATGTGTTTTAATTTTTCTATATAGGATCTATACCTAATGTATTTTATTTTTCGTTTAATGAAAAATTTACTTTTAGTCAGACTTGGCATTTTAATTCTTATTCAATTTTCATTCTGTCTATTTCTTCTAATCTAATACATGTTAACATGTCGACGGTTGGAGGCAATGTTGAAGCCAGTGGCACTAGCATTTTTTACTTTTGAGTTCTTTCAACAGATGGACCATGTGTTGGAACAGATTGGTCATCTGTTGGGTTTCTATCAACAAATTATCCATCTGTTTTGACAGATTTGTCATCTGTTGGAGGAAAATATTCCAGTTGTTTGTGCAACTGTTGAGAATAATTGTGGTCTGCTGTATTATTTAGTTCATGTTTTGCCTTTTTTTTTATTTTTGCACAAGTTATTTAAAAAAAGATATTTTATATATAATAAATAATAACATTAGGTTCACAACAATGAGTTAAATATATAAAAGTTCACAACAAACAAACAAACAAACAACAACACAAGTTTCTGCAATTACAACTATCATGGTGGATTATGATTCGGGCATGTAGTTCTTTTGTGGCCAACGCACTTACATATGGAGCACTTATTTCTTCTTGATGAAAATGATTCTCCAACTCCACGCCTCATCTTATATGTCTTTCTTCCCGGTTTGATATTGCTCGAGTCAATATATGGAGGAGGTATTAATCTCTCCATAAGCTCTGCTGGAACAACCCAAGATTCTTCGGGAGGCACCGGAGTAATATGTACACTATATGCCATTTCATATTTCTTCATCAAATAATATTGAGAGGAGTGCTCGTAAACTTCAGGTCCATATTTATTACCGTATTGAGCTCGAAGCGCTGCCATAGCATGTGGACACGGTATTTTGTCCAAGTCAAAAACTCTACACGTACAAGATCTTATTTGAAGATCGATCGTGGAACCATCACCATGACCGGTGATACGAAATTTGTAATCTGCTATTTTATGAGAGAATAACCTATTTCCCAAACTGATGTTCGTTGATATTTTTTTTCGATTTCGAGAATAAATCAGGTTTTTTTTCTGGGCACTTGAACTGCACGCGCATTTCATTAAAAAATTTCTATACTTCTCGCTTATTTTTTCAAGCATAGCCTTGATAGGAAATTCTCTTTCATCGTCAAATAATGAATTCATCGATTCAGCTATATTTAATGTCAGAATATTGTACCTATAGAAATGAATCACTTAGGACGACATCGTACTAAACTTGTAAATCAAACAAGACATTAAATTCATAAGAATGTACCTATTTGCTGGACAGAATGCCCGGTTTCATCTCTCGAAACCGACACGTGCGAGAAATTCTGCTACCTTGGGATTCACATCCGTTATTTGATTGAAATAGTCTAAAAACTCCTCTCTACTATATGTTTTAGCTGCTCTATAAAAAGGGTGATGACCCTTTCGTTATGATAGTTGTTTCAAATGTTCTCTCCAAGATGCCTGATGCAACAACCAAAGTAAGCTGAAGTGAAGAAAAGTGAACCCATCTTTGGAATACTTGGATGCCTATCCGATACAAAACACAACTCTTCGGTATCTTTGATGCAGCGTTGCAGTTGTTCAAAAAAAAAATCCATAAGAGGCATCACATTCCTTGTCCACTACATAAAAAGCGATAGAAAAGATGTGATTCTCCGCATCCAGTGCCACCGCCGCTAGCAAAACTCCATTATACCTGCTCCTCAAGAAGGTACCGTCGACGGCTATGCCTTTTCTCAAATATCGAAAACCTTGAATCTAAGCACCATAGGATACAAAAAAGTACTTAAACCTTCCATTTTCATCCAAATGCAATGTCGTCTTACTTTCGGGATTTGTGGACTCAATCATGTAACGGTAAGCATCCAGGACTTCATACCCATGCTCGAGTGTCCCCCTAACCAGGTCCTTGGCAATCCCCATGGCCGTATATACCTTCCAATAACTGACCAGGACACCCAAATCCGTAAGGATTTGATTGTCCATAAGCTTTATTGAAGGGGCTTTGCCATCGGGGAAACTACTCCTGAAATATTCACCGAGGACCTTTGCCGTGGCATGAGGATTTTGGCCCGAGATGTGCTCCAAACCATATGTCTGATGTTTTTCATGTTCATGAATGATGAATCTGTCAGAACTTGCGTACTTCACCGTTCTCAACCACCACTTGCAGTTTGAATTAGCACATTTGAAGCAAAAGACACTACTCGAATTAATCACCTTTTTTATTCTGAAATCTTTTTTCAAGCAAGAAATAAACAAAGTGTTAGATAGTTCATTCTTGTCCTTGAATGACATTCCAATAAAAAAGCCAGTCCCATCGTCTTAAAAATTTCCAGACTGTGCCGATTGAGAAGAACTGCACATCGTATTGGTCGCATCAACGGGCGTAGGTGTTTGACCATCTTCTGGAATATTCATGTATAGATCATCCAACCTATCATCAAAGAAGTCTTTTTTTTTCTTCTTCTTCTTCTTCTATATTTTGATTCTCATTCTCTCGCGTCTTTTCAACTATGTACACCCTTAACATCGGCCTAGTTGAATCACTTAGAAAAGCATGCAACCGAACCTGATCGATTATCTTGAAAGACAGTACCCTCTGATTTTCAAAGGAGTTGTGCATGTAGCTAATGGTGAGTTCTTCCGATTGACAATTCAGTCCACAAAAGCTGATGATTAAGTTCACAAAATCATCATACAAAACATCACTTTGGACTGTCATAGCTATCGTCTCAAGCATTTCACCCTTCTTCTAACACCATACATATCGATTGCTCTTCTCGACCCATTGACCATGACAATCTACCCCTATTGTTATTGATCCCTTCATAAGTGGTACCTAAATAAAGTCATTTGTTAAAAAAAGTTGATAGAAATTTCACAGTGCCGTGAATGAATCCCAACAAATGTGTTATCTGTTGCAACATGTAAGTGATCAGTCACAATAGATTCTTACCTGTTGGGATTCATGTTACGCTCCTGAATATCTGTTGCAATAGATGAAACACCTGTTGGGATTGATGTTACAATACTAAATCACATTTTAAGCTGATTCCAACAGATGAGTGACATGTTGCAACCGATAATTAACCTGTTGCGGAAGATGACTTACCTTTTTGCAATAAGTTAGTAATTTGTTGTAACAAATATTTACAACACTACTGTTGGAAACATGTTCAGGTTTTGTTGTAACAGGTCACTAATCTGTTGCAACAGATGTGTTAAATATTGCAACAGATGACCCATCTGTTTAAACTTGAATCCAACATATAGTCTTTCATTGAAACAGATGTCTCATCTGTCGCAACAGATGATTTATCTATTTAAATAGATGGATCTTATGTTGGATTCATGATTGTGTTCTATCCATTATTGGAGCACATAATAACAGTTACCCAGATGACAAATTTAACTAAAAATCATAATTTGACTTACCAACATCTCCTATGAAGTAATGCCAAAGTAGAAAGTGATGTTTGAAATAAAATTTGACCTAAGAAATTAGTCAAATAGCAACAGTAGCGGTAACAACAACAACAACAAATGGTCAACAAGAAGAAGATGAAGATGATAATGAAGTAGAAGATGATGATAATAAAGCAGAAGATGATGAATGAAGCAGCAACAACAATAAACAACAAAAATCACTAAGAGAGAGAAAATAACAAGGGGTGAGAAGAGAGAGAAAGGCGTATTTTTTTCCTTCGTTTTCCGTTATATAGGCTAATATTTGGATCAAAGTGTAAATTTTAAAACTTGTGGGTTATTTTCAAACTTCCCCAACTTTCTTAATCCATAATAAAGTAATTGTCACATCCACCTAATAATTATGACTTGTGTCACCTACACCTCATTTTAAAACTTTTTTGTCACCTATGACCCAAACCCCCTTGAAGCTCTCATCTTTGCTCCAGCCATATGAGATTCTCAACTAAATCAAATTTAAAATGTATGAATTTTCCTTTTCTTTTTAGCTTCCGTATTTCTCATCACAATTTCCACCCCTCATCACCCTAATTCTTTGATTCCACTTTCCTCATCATAATTTTCACCCGTCATTCACCCTAATTCTTTGATTCTTTTTTTATTCTAATGTGAGTTCTACTATGGATTTTGAAAATTTGGTTAAACCTAATATTATGAATGATTCTTTATTTGGGGAAAAATTGACATTGAACCATTTTCTTTTAAGTCTGTCACTATAAAGAATGGACTACCTATAATTAGATGGACTAAGGCGGGGATGCCTCTACATACAGTTTGCCTGAACTAGAGGATTTAAGGAAAAAATATTCCAAAGCAATATGAAATTAAGAGGGAAGGGGTGTTAAAATTGGTCTATTAAGACGTAAACATATTCCAATTAGATATTATTTGTTTAAGTATTTTATCAATTTGATGGAAAATATGTTCATTATGTCAATGGGAGAGATGATTGGGAATACCAAATTTGACCCCTCGTATATAATGCAGACTTTTGGGTGGAAGAAGAAACCACACAAGCAGTGGTTTGAATTTCTTTTCCAAACTTGTTGCTTACTTTTTTGTTAAAGAGACTTTGTTTTCATTAGCAGCTACCGTGGGTAAATTCTTACAATTAGATCTGGTCACTATTAACAAAATCGTGCTTAATTGTGTGAGGGTAAATGTGCAATTGAATTTGGCATTCCTGTTGTCAAAGAGTGTACGTATGATCAGAGTGGATAAAGCCACAGAAGTAGAACATACAGTGCATGTTAGAGTTCACATGATGCTTTACCAAAATACTATAAAGTATGTAAATTACACAACCATAATGAGGAGGTATGTAGAAAGATAAAGCACAATACAAAAAATCAAGAAGTGGAAGAGCAAGAATTTATTCATCAATAGAGGGAAAAACAATGACAACACTCAGCGGATGTCAACAGAAAACATTAACAACAAATATCATCCAAAGGTTCTTGCAAGTGAAAAGGTAGTGGGAGATCTAAATGCTTGGACTTTGGTGAGTTGCAGTGTCTCATGTATAAAAGAATATGAGAAGCATGCAAGTCCAAGAAAATAAGTTATTACGACAGCTAATAAATCTGGTATTTTAGTTAAAGATGGTGGTGATAAAATGTTGAAGAAAGAGCACAACAAGGAGAGGATTTACAAAGAAGCAACATGATAAATCACGGGAGAATAGATTCTGACACAACAAAGAGGTAGACCACAAAGTCCTTTTATAGTAACAAATGGGGCAATAGAGTTGAACTGGAAAAAGAGGAAGAGGAGGAAGCAAAGTTCATGAATGATTTGCCGGAAGATGTATCGAAGATTGTACAAAATTTTCAAATGGAAAAATTTACAAAGAAAAGGAGGTTTCTTCAAGCAACAAATGCGAAATTAGCAATGCTTGCATGTAGGGAAAGGAGCAAATGGATTAACAGAAGTAGGAAGAAGAAACAAAAGTAAGGATGCAGTAGATTACTATCAGAATAGAGGCAATAGAGAAGGAAGTAAAGAAGAAATAATAGTTCACAATTTTCTAGAGAATAAAAATAATGCTATGACTTTAATGATTTCTAAGGGGGGCACGATGTATTGCCTTTAAGAAGAATCTCTCCAAAAAAATCATCGCATGAAATATATTCCACACTCAGCTAGCTGTAATTAAATATAATATAGAAAAAGAAACACATCAAGAAGATATAGATGAAGACATGAAAACCATCACTGAGGAGATAAGTAAAGAATCAAATATATCCCCAAAATCCACTATTAAAAAGGGTAGAAAGGAAAGGAAACAAAAAGAGACTGAACAAAAACATCCTGCAAGGATTTTAACAAGAGGAGCTACTGCCAAACTCAATATTACATGGTGTTGAAGACCTTTATTAGGAATATCAGATCAGTTAATACCCATCAAGTATTTCACAAATTATAAACTTTAAATAGGAATCATAAATTTTGTTTAATTATTTTGATGGAACCTTTTCAACAAGCTAGACACATTCAAAGGTACGAAAAAAGATTCAGAATGCAAATTGTTGGAGTCAATACAAATGAAAAGATTTGGTACTTTGTGAGGAAAGATGTGGAGTTGGAAGTATTCGGTGATTTAAATCAGCAGATCCCTCTAAAATTATGTGTGCAGAATCAAAGTGAAAATATCATTGTTACTCTTGTATATGCAAAATACAATGTTAATGAGGGAACACAATTGTAGGATAATATTATACCAATTAGCCAATTTTGCTAATGCACCTTGGCTAGTTGGTGGAGATTTCAGTGCAGTGCTAAATGATGAGGAAAAGATTGAGGATTTGCAAGTGTTACTCCAAGATTGTGAAGACTTTGTTTTTGTGTGAATTCTTTAAATTTATTTGATGTAGGCTTTAAAGGAACCCTTTCACATGGTGGAATGGAAGGATAGATGAAGAGTATTTTTAAGAGATTAGATAGTTTTTGTAAATAGTTTGTTCCAGACTAAGTTTGGGCTAATAAAAGTGGAACACCTGGCTAAAACTGGATCAGATTATGCATTTTTATTTATTAAGGGCAAATCACATAAATATACATATTTAGAGTCTAAATTACAAAATATACCAGTAGATTCTATTTTACAAAATATACCACTACAAAACTAACAAAACTTATTAAATAGGCTGTAAAAAAAGGAAAACCCAAATACCAATTAATTAGCATGATCTTATACTCAATTCTCTTTCCCTTTATAAAGCAATCCGATTTTCTTTCCTTATATTTTATACTTTGTTCATGAATTTAATTAATATCAAACATCCCAGTTTTTCTCAATCTCCATCAAAATAAATTCTTCTTATTTCTTCACTCCCATTCTAAAATAATAAATATTGTTATATGATTTTCTTCATCTTTGTTCAACAATGGTCATGACCATTTTAATTGATAGATGTTTCATTCAACACATTTATTTGATATTGTTTCTTGTTTATAAATTTTATTTATTTAATTTAATTGACATTAATTTTTAATATTTTTTAGGAGAAAACAACATTAATGGTAGTAAATTTTTTAGTTGATTCAAACGCATCCAAACAAATTTCATACACCATATTTCTATATAGTTCAGACACCATCAAATTGTTGATACACCAATTTGTATTTTAGATACCATAAAATTACTGATTCACCAATTTTTATATAGTTTGGACACCATATTATTATTGACACACCAATTTTTATATAGTTTAGACACCATAAAATTATTATACACCAATCTTTATATAGTTCAAACACCATAACATTGTTGATTCACTAATTTTCATAGAAAACATAAAACTATTGACACATCAATTTCTATAGACACCATAAAACTGTTGATACACCAATTTCTATACAATTCAGACACCATAAAGCTGGTGATACACCAATTTCTATACGATTCATACACCAATTTCTATACAATTCATGCACCATAAAATTATAAAATTCTAATTCCAACTTTAAATTCTCTAATCAAATACTCATAAAATTATTATTATTGATACATCTATTTCTAAAGAGTTCAAACATTATAAAATTATTGATACACCAATTTCTAAGACACCTTAAAGTAAAATTGATAATACAGTATAACCTCGATAAATTAATACTCGATAAATTAATAACCTCGCTAAAATAATAATTTTCTTCGGTCCCGAGTCGGGATCAACGTGGTAAATTAATAATTCGCTAAATTTATAAGATAATACAAAAAAAAAATTCATATAGGTCCCATTTGATATATAAATTAATAATTCATCTGTATCAAAATATTTCATACATAATACATAAGTAAACTAAACAGGTTTCTGAAAATATGAATCTAATGTTGTTTGTTTTTCTTGAAATCAATATCACCTTGAATCTCATCTCTAACCCTTCTTACTGCATTAAGAATATCAGGTGTAGTCTTCTCATATTGCAAAAGGAAGTGATGTAAGGTGATTGTTGCTTTCAGAGCATCTTTGCGCGAAACTTGTTCTAATTCCACACTATCATCTTCCACTTCATCTTCTTTATGTGTTTCCATAACACTCTCAATTATTTGTTCATCCGTAGGTAGCTCAAAACTCGTATCATTTTCTCCCGGATAATTCAAAACATCTTCAGCATTCATTGCATTTCGATACTTCAATCCATTGATTAAATTCTGCAATTGTTGTAAGCCATCATTATTCAACTTTTCTTGATTTTCCGAGGATTCATCATCTAACAACCTAAGTTTACAATGCTTAAAACAATTTGCAATTGTACTTGAGTTGACATCCATTTTCCATGCCGAGATTGCAAGATTCATTGCATCTGAAACATTAATCTTTTCTGGATTTGAGATCCCAATTTCATAACCCTCCAAAAGATTTCGATAAAATCGCCTACGATAATGCATCTTAAAAGCTCTTATGATTCTTGCATCACAAGGCTGAATCTTTGATGTTGTGTTAGGTGGTAAAAAAAACAATTCAACATTTCTCAAACCTTCGACATTTTTTGGATGAGCAGGACAATTATCAACAATTAAAAGAATTTTCCTGCCGTCCATTTTTGCATCAAGTTGTTGAACATATTCTTGGAATAGAATCCCAGTCATCCATGCTCTTTTATTGGCTCGATATTCACAATCCATGCTTCCCAAATTCACATTCTTGAAACAACGTGGTTTTAAATACTTCCCAATGATCCATAAAGGAATTTTCTCAGAACCATCCTCATTACAACAAATAACAACTGTAAGTCTTTCTTTATCTTGTTTCTTACCTTCAAGTTGCTTCGTTGCAAGAGAATGATCTGGTTGTAGCCTAAAGAACAATCCAGTTTCATCCATAGTGAAAACATCTTTTTTAGCAAACTGATCAAGTTTCTCTCTGATGGATTGTAAATTGCTCTCCATGGCCTCCATATTAACTGATCCACTTTCTCCAAAACGACGATATTGCTTGATACCGTGTCTTGATTTGAAACGCTCTAGCCAGCCTTGAGAAAAATGAAAATCAGGTGTATCGATGGGATACATCTTTTTTAGAAGATCTTTTCCCTTCGTTACAATTAGTTCCCCATTCATATTAACACGCTCTTGGTAATGAATAAACCACTCGAACAGAGCCTTCTCTAATTCTGGAAATTTGGCAGCTTTATGTCTTTTAGCCTCATCTTTTGGAATGTCGGCTGCTGATAGATACTCTGCTGACCTCTTGATCGTGTTTGATATTGTGGCTTGACTCACTTGCAAATTAAACTTCTCTAACACCCATTGTTGCAATTGCTTTTGAGTGCATGCTAGATTTTGTTGTTTATACTCACACAGTTCTCTACGTATACCATTAGTCATGGTTGATTTTTTAACACCTTTGAGATGAGAAGTCATTTTTTTTATTTTTTGATTTGAAGACTTGCATAATACATCTATTTATATAGTAACTTAGTTAATGTATGTACGTGTAACTACATTAATAATTGAGTGGATTTATACATTTTAATGAATGTAGGTACACATGTAACTACATTAATACATTAAGTAGATTTATATATTTTATTAAGATATACATAGAATATTGAAAATGTATCAGCAAAAATACATGAATTTGGTTAAGTATGCATAATTAATAGTCAATGTAGAAATTAGTTTTCACGTACACCTAGGTACATTCATAATATGGACCCAAAAAGTATATAATTTATAAATTAATAATTATTAATTTATACGATTAATTAATACCTCGCTAAATTAATAAAATTTGACGGTCCCAACAGTATTAATTTATCGAGGTTATACTGTATACCAATCTCTATATAATTTTGACACCATAAAATCATTAATATATCAATTTCTAACTATTTCAAAAATCATAAAATTATTGGTACACCAATTTTTATACAATTCAAACACAATAAATCTGTTGATACACCAATTTCTATATAATTGAAACACATAAAGCTGGTTATACATCAATTTTTATATAATTCATACACCAATTTTTATACAATTCACGCACCATAAAATTATAAAATTCTAATTCCAAATTTAAAATTCTATAATCAAATACACCTACTATTTTTTTTAATTTTTGTTTTGATGACAAACGTCGCGTCAATGTTACTAGAAAGGAAAATGTATTTAATTAAAGTTAATTTCTAAAATTAATCTTAAGCATGTCCACATTAAAATGTCAATGGGGACCACACACGCATATGCCAGCTGTAAAAAATGATTTTTAGTGGTAGATTTTGTAAATGAAAGATACCTTTTGTAAATAAAAAAACTAGTGAGAAATTAAACTATCCAAAAATGCCAGAAGCCTTTTAAGTTTTTGAATTTTTAAGTTGATCATGATGAGTTTAAATTCACCGTGGAGCAAAATAGGGTTGCAAATTTTAAGGGTGATCCTTTTATAATCTTTAAGCAGAAATTAAAAAATATAAAACAAGTTCTTTCACATTGGAGTAGGACTACATATAGTGACATCTTCAAACAGTTGGTGATAAGGGAAGAACTAGTGAAAATCAAGGATCAAACCTTTTTGGAACATCTCAATGTTGACAACAGAATGGTACTTCAACAAACACAAGCAAACATGAAGAAGTATATACACTTTGAGGGAGAATTTTAGAGATAGAAAATAATATTTACACGATACATGGAAGGAGGAAAAAATACATAATTTTCCCATAATCTCGTATATAGTAGAAGAAAAAGACTACACATTAAGAAAATTCAAAGTTCAGAAGAAATATGGTTGAAGAATGAAAATATGATGGCAAAAGAGACGGTAGAGTTTTAGCATAGTCAGTTTACCCAAGGGGTAGATAAAAGTGATTTTTCTTTACTGGACCATGCACCAGTCTTGGTTACTCGAGAGGATAATTATAATCTAATTGCACCTCCTACTTTTGAAGAGGTAAAACGGGTTAGGTTCAACTTAGATGGGTGTAGTGCTAATGGAGCATGTTGATACTCAATTTTGACCTACCTATGTCTAACTCAGGCTGCTACTTGACTAATTAATGTCTTTTAATTTTTTTCAAATATTAAATTCATTTATATAATTATTTATATATTTGAATAATTAGTCATATATTTTTATATTTTAGTGTTAAAACTTACAAATGTATTATTTATTTCTTAAATTTATATATATATATATATATATATATATATACTTTAATTAAATAACGTCTCATTTCAAATGTAACTTTTTTCAATTTTCATACTTTAATTATGATTAATTTCAAAATAACATTTTTTATTTAATACTTATGGTATTATATTTATTTAAACTATTATTTATTAGTTAAATTATATTTATGATATTATATTTATTAAATAACAACCTAATTCTACTTGATTTTCTCCAATTTATTTTATTTCAGTCATTTTGTACACAAGTAATGTCAGCTTTTGCCCAATTTAATTTCTATTTTACTCAGTTTTAATCTCTAATTCACCAACATGGGTTGTGGTGCAGTGGATGGGGCTGCTCCACCCTTATTCAGAGGTCGAGGGTTCGATCCTAGGTATGGAGAAAACTCTGTTGGGAGCGCTGCTACCTTAATGGGCCCTGCAACGTGCGATTCGGATTAGTCGCGACTCCAATGCGGGCAGCGGACACCGAATGGGAAACCAAAAAAAATTCCCTAATTTAATTCTAAATTAACCCATTTCATAACCTAAAATTCGACCTATATCCAATTTCTAATCACATCCGTTCAACTAATCTAATGGTCCATATCAAATCTCTGTTCTCTTTCCATTTTTAACCACACCGACCCAAAATCCTTAACTATTTTTAATTTCTTGAGTTGCCACCCCTATCTCTTCTCTCTCTAAACCACCATTCTCCATCTATCATCGATCGTTAAAACCACTGGCAAACTCATCCGACCACCGTCGGTTGGACCACCATTTTCACTGCCAAGACCTCTATGAACACAAATCGCCATACCACCTCTCATTATTTTTCTTTCTCCTCAAACCCTCATCATCCTCTTATTTCTCTTTCCTTACAACATCATCGCTGCATCATTACCGGTTAGTGAACCAGCCATCAGTGTTTCTTCTCTATTTTTACCATCTCTCACTGGCGATATCCATCCAAACCACCAGGCAATGCACACCTCCCTCTCCTCTCTCGCCCCTCATAATAATAATTCATCACCGACCAACGAGCCTTCAAATTGCTACTATCAGCAAAATCAATACCACCAGCCATTATCATTTTTCTCTTCTTTCTTTTCTTGCATGATACTTTCTCCATGTCTCTTTGCCATCACATGTTCATCAGGGTTGATTCTAATGACCTGAAAATTTGATAAAATATGTGAAATGACTATTTTACCCCTCTCCATTATTGTGTTATGGTATTTCTAGAGTATGGAGGTGATAACCACTATTTTTGATGCATTTTGGTGCCTTATGTGTGATATTATGATTTTTGGAAGCTTTGAGAGCCTTATTATGCACTTATGTGGTTATCTTTTGATCCGTGCAATGGATGACTGAACGAATTATTCCAGTAGATCTAAAAAATTGATTTTAGAGTGGTAACATATTTGGTTGAGTTTTATTCTTGCGACGAATGACTGACCAAAATGAGCCATTGTTCTAGAGATTCTATTTATCTAGGTGTGACTAAGATGTACAGTGACTTGAGACAAAACTACTGATGGGGTGGTATGAAGCGAGATATAATGGATTTTATGGCTTGTTGCCTATGTTGTCATCAGTTGAAGGCCAAGCATATGAGAAATGGTGGTTTGCTTCATAGGTTACCTATTCTCGAATGAAAATGGGAATGGATTACTATGAATTTCGCGACCAGGTTGCCTCATACTTTCCATGGATATGATATTGTTTGGGTTATCATAGATTAATTTACCAAGTCTGCATATTTTTTTTCGGTGCAGGTTTTCTCAGTGTTGAGAGGTTAACCCGTATCTATATTTGTGAGATTATGTGACTACATGGTGTGCCGGTGTCTATCATTTTAGCTCGGGGTTCTGTGTTCAATTCACACTTTTGGAAGACTTTTCAGGATGAGTTGGGTACTCGAGTTGACCTTAGTATAATATTTTACCCAATACTGATGGTCAGTCAGAGTGGACTATCCGAGTTTTCTAGGATATGCTCCGCGCTTGTGTGATGGATTTTGGTGGTTAGTGGGAGCAACACTTAACTCTAGCGGAGTTTGCTTATAATAATAGATATCATTCCAGTATCGATATGGCTCCTTTTGAGGCGTGTATAATAGGCGTTGTCACTCTCTAGTTGGTTGGTTTGATGTTTCTAAGGTGAGACCTCGAGGTACAGACTTACTTCATGAGTCTTTGGATAGAGTACGAATCATTCAGGATAGACTTAGAGGGGCTCAAAGTAGGCAAAAGTGTTATGCAGATCGTAGGCTTTGTGCCTTGATATTTGGGGTTGGTGGTCGTATTTTTCTTTAAGTTTCACCCATGAAAGGTGTGATAAGGTTTAGAAAGAGGGAAATCTTAGCCCCAGGTATATTGGTCCACTTGATATTCTTCAGATCATGGGTTATGTGGCTTATGAGTTAGCTTTACCTCTAAATTTATATTGTTCATCCAGTTTTTTATGTTTGTATGCTTTGTAGTTATTTCCTGATAAGTTTTATGTCATTCATTGGGAGTTGGTTCAGTTAGATAAGCGGTTGTCTTTGTTGAGGAGCCGGTCTCCATTTTGGCTAGGGATGTTAGGCAGTTGCGCTCTAGAGTTATCCCTGTGATTAAGCTTCAGTGTAGACATCGACCTGTAGATGAGGCTACTTGGGAGGTAGTGTCTGATATGAGTCGTTCTTACCCCCAGCTCTTCGTTGATTCAGATATTTCTTTGCCTTAATTTAAGGATGAACTAGATTTTTAGTGGTGGATGATGTAACGACCTGAAAATTTAATGAAATATGTGAAATATGTGTTTGTATGTGAAATGACTATTTTACCCATTTCTATAGTTGCATTGTGATATTTTTGAGGTGTGGGGGAATAGGCACGGGTTCCCAATGCATTTTGGTGCTTTCTGTGTGATATTATGATTTTTGTTGGCTTCGAGAGCCTTATTATGCACTTATGTGGTTATCTTTTGATACGTGACAAATAACTGAACGAACTGCGCCAGTAGATTTGAAACATCAATTTTAGGGTGGTAACATATTTGGTTGGGCTTTATGGCTTTTAAATCTCATTTCGATCCTCGATTTGGAAAATTATGATTTCAGGTTTTGGGGTTCAACTCTGTGAAAATGATATTTTTAAAAAAAATTCAATATCGCCATTGAATCTGGAGCATCGAATTTAGTGTGGTAACATAGTTCATTTGCGTATATCGAACTTTGAAAGAATCTCAAACACCCCATCGAAGTCTGTTTTGGACTTAAAAATGAGTGCATTTTATGCTTAAAAGTGTAAAACACATTTGGGCATTACATTTTATGCCTAAAATGCCTGGTAACCTGGTGTAACGCATAAATAGCCCCTTTTACCCGATTTTAGCTCACTTTTCACCTTGTCTCTTGAGAGATAAACCTTAAAATAGTGTAAGATCTTTAAAGTGAAGTTTGTGGGTACTTGGGAAGCTCCTTTTTATGTAACACTCTCGGCCGCCCAAGAGGACTGACTATCTTTCTCTTTACTTACGCAATTTCTTTCTTTGTTGTGGAAGGGCATCTTAGCAATTAGATGGAATGAGTGTTGAGTGAAAAAAGAAAAGAAAACCAGGGCATCTACCAAGGGTTAACATCTATTTCTCGAGTAATTTGCGGATTTAAGGTGAGATTTCATCTTTTTCTTACTTTAATTCTTGATTCATTATTCAAAATTCCAAAAACCTTATTACTTGATTTATCCCTAAATTTCACTCCTTTTTACTTGAATAATGTTCCTAATCCTTTAATTATTTGTTTTTCCTCGATTTCATCTTCAAATCATTCTCAATTTTTGAATTTTCAACGGATTTCAAAGAATTTACTCGGTAAGGACTAAAAATGACTTTTCTTTAATTTGAACCTCGTTTTTTTTACTCGATTTGACTTGGATTTTCATCTGTAGATTCCTAAAAATATGAAAAATATATTTTTGAAGTAAAGTTATGATTTCGCCCTTCTTTTTTAAAAATCTATTTCGGAGGTCCGTTTTGACCCAGACCCGAAAGTAGGCAATATGGGTAGCGTTAGCTTTGTTTTAATACATAGATTCTATATTTCTCGATTTTAGTTAATTTTTGGACCGTCCGTAAGAAGCAGGGTTCCGAGATCGAAGTGTAATGGATCGCTTATGGCATTCGAGGTAGGTTATGGCTTAACTCTTCAGACTGGGCTGGGTAGTTAATTTGTATACCAAAATGCATATTAAGGGTGGGAACTAATCATGAAATATGGCTATCTATATTTTGTACCCGTGTGGAGGCCTAAATATGATGTAATTATTGAATCTTAGATATCATGTGATATGTGTGACCATGCAGGGTCTTATATGATGTTGATAGCCTGGAATACATGAAAATAATTGTATTGTGTTGTTAGAAATACCTATTGTGGTGCCTTTCGCATATTGTGATATATTCATACTTTGTGGGCATATGAATCTTGCGGAAAATTCATGGATAGTGGCAATAATGAGTAGATATTGGCTCACATGGTTGTAGAATTATAATATTATGGTTGGTTGTGGAAATACATCATATGAATTTGGTTGTGAAAATACACCATGTAGCTTGGTTGTGGAAATACTTATTTTGAATGGTTGTGAACATTGCATCACCCTTCTCATGTCATCGTACACATCATTTAACTTGTTTGTTTATTGCTTTATATTTACTTGTTGTCATGTATGTGTACTTGATTTGTGTCTTATGTTATGTATGTGCTTGAAAATATTAGAAATACTAGAAAATAATGGAAATACGGGAAACCTGGAAATTACTGAATATTGGTATCGAATATTGGATATTATGGACTTCTCCGAAGGATTATACAGGAGAAGACTCGAAGGTTGTGTGATAACATCAAGGCTGTGTGTCAACCTCAAGGTTGTGTGCCAACCTCAAGGTTGTGTGTCAACCTCGTGCATCAGCATTATCACCATCATCATCATCATCATCTTATACATTGTATTTGCTTTATTGAGTTGATATTGTGATGGAATTTGTGTATTGAATTGTTCTATGTCTACTTGTTTTATATCCTATTACTTATAGTTGACCATCCTGTATATGCACATTCGTCTCTATTTATATATATATATATATATATATATATATATATATTGCAAGACAGTGTGGGCTATCGTTGTGGGACCTTTTCTGATTGCAGGTGACGTATCCTGAGTACGTATTTTGTGTACCTTATTTTCCTACTTTGTTCGGTCGATCTATGATACCTACTGAGTACAAGTGGATCGTACTCACTCCTGATGTACCCTTTTGGTGCAGATGCAAGTTTGGGTGTACCCACGTTTCTTGACTCAGGGGATTGTCGGAGCTGTCAAGGTTGTTGATGACTTACATGCCTTTGGATGTCTTCCTCTATCTTTCTCTATAGACTATGTTTTTATTTTCATTTCAGAGATAGAGTTTCTCACGTATATAGATACCTTATGTATTTTATTTGGATTCGAGTTGTACTACATACTTTCTTACATTGTTGACACCTGATTTTGAAAGTTATGACTGCATTGTTATGTTTCTTTTTGCATTTATTATACTTGTAGGTTCGACTTCGTTATAGAAGTCTTACCTTGGGGTTATTATTGTCTTTTCCCACTTTGTGTATTGGTTAGGGTGATAGGCTTACTTGTCAAGGTTCGCTGCGACAAGTGCCATCATGACCCTTTGTATTTTGGGTCGTGACATTGATGACCGATAAGGTTTTGATGAGACCCTATAATTATTGCTCAATTTGGTTTCTTTACAATTAAAATATTAATTTTGGTTGCTTTGCTTGCGAATTACTCTAAGACATGTTCTTATACTTAAAATACGTGGTGTTTGACTTTGAATTTTGATTCAATTCTTTCAGTTTAGTGTTTCTTTACATCTCTAAATTGACATATGTGAAAAGCCCCAATTTTCATGATTTTTTCTTTAAATTTTAATTTCTTATGTTGGGATACTGATTCACATATTAGCTCGTGGATTTCTCTATTTAATTTTTCCTAGCATGATTCATGTCAAAATGTTGCACATTTAATTATAAAATTTCACTCTTGTCCATCGCTTTTCTTAATATAATTTCGCGAGTATAATTGGATGGCAATTCATGGATTTTGCTACAATTTTAATAGATATTGTGTGAATGTTTGAGGCTAGATTAAACTTGCAAAGTTTTTAATATGTGTATATTCATTTCAATAGGCTTAGCAGATTTCACTTGTCTATTTTTTATATTCGAACATGCCTTTTCGTCCTTAATTGATTCTGCTATACTTCTTAACAAAAGTACTTTATTAATTGCTTTTTGGACTGATATTTTTTAGTCCTTATTTAGCCTGAACTAATTTTTACTTGTGTATTTATGAAAAATCTAGCATGTTTCACCTAGTTGATTGATTTTCCTTTTCTAATTGACTCGAGACAACCTTGTTGCTCGGCTAATTATGGTAAAATTTGATCTACATTTGAATTTCGAATTCAATTTGCTCTATTTAGGATGATAGTTTAAATAATTGATTTTCTCCCTTTTTAATTCCGTTACTTATTTTTCAAAATCTTTTCTCTTTAGTAATAACTATTGTCCTTTCACTATATAAACAATACACTTTCTCATTATTGGGACAGACTGTTGACATTCCCACTCACACTTTGAGCATTACTCTTTACATACAAAAAATACTTTAAAGTTCTTATCCTAAAAAGGTTGGCCTTTAATTTTCTGCTTGTTGTTTCACTGTCATTACTTTTGATCTTGTGTTTACTTGCAATTTTGATTCTTTTATTTTTTTTCAATAGATTAGCCTCTATCGATACATTTTTTTCATTTCTTATGTGGTAGTTGAACCTAGAAAACATGCATATAGGACTTGATCCGAACTAATTATCTTATTTCGAGATTTATACGTATGTCTCTTTCTCTGATTGTGGCCCTACCTAGTTCTTCCCAGTTCTCTATGTTTGCTTGGATACTTTGTTTGCATTTAACAGGCTCCATTAAAAGGTGAACATTCAGGATAAATGAAGAGTCGCCTGAGTTTGGGTATGCTTTAAAGGTTGTCCGAATAGTCTTTGATTTCTTTCTTTTATTATGTCTTTCATATTTATTATTGACATGTAATAAATATTGTATAAACTTTATGGCCTAATAAAAGAACTTAGGGGTTGCTAGGAAGAAGGTCTATGTGCTAATTGTTTCTTTATATTGTTCTTGTTTTTCTACATGTTTTGATAAATTCTCTTTAGTTATAAAACATGTCTATAGGTTGTTAAGCTAATTTTCGACATGTTTAGTTAAAATATTAAGTGTCTAGAAATTATGATCACTGATTATTATACTCAATTTCAACATGTTATATTAATAGAAATCATGTCTCTATGCTCTCATATTAACTTTTGGCATAACAACTTAGTATCTACAATTTCAATTTTGGCATATGGATGTTATTTGGCTATGTTTTTTATCAAACTAAAATAATATTCTTAGCACGGTAAAATTTAGCCCACCTTGTCACATTCTGTTTGGTGCTTGTTGTATATTTCAAGTATCATGGAGTCTAGTTAATCAACTAATGCAGTATGTTTTTACCACTTAGATGTTTCTTTATTAGGATTGGAAAATATTTTGTCAATAACGTCAACATGTTAATCAATTTCCAACCATAGATATCATGCTTATTGGATTTATTTGCTCACTTTCAACATGTTTAATCACATGATTGACTTTATTTAATCAAGAGGCTTACTTGAATTCATTATGTGTTATTTGTTCAAGTTCTGTTTATTTTGTTTGATGCTAATTTTGAGTCTAATTAGGCAATCTAAGCTTTTCTTTTGTCTAGATCCAAAATTCAAAATAGCAAGTCCAATGCCTCGTGGACATTAAGTTGAGAAGGGTAGGCGTCTTAGGGAATGTTAGTTTTATTATTTTGTTTAGTGAGCTTCTAGGCTTAATGAAAACTAAATAACCAAACTAGATGGGTAGATAGACAAAAATGACGAAAGTTGATCCGAACAAAATATGACAAAGCAATATACGAGATTTTCATTCGTTAATAAGGCGAACGTTGATCCAAATAGGATAAAACTAACTCTTGTCCAAATATATTTAACTTAAATTGTATTTTACTTATTTACTTTACTTCGGCATGTCCCTTTTTGATTTGGGATAGTTTAAAAAATTGTTTAATATTTTGGCTATAAATTGTGTCTCTTCTATCTTCCCGCTTATCCGAATCATAATTTGTTTATACTTATTTATGTATTTTATTACTTTATGACTTAGATAATTGCTAATTAGATAATAACTGAATTGTATGTCTAGTTTATTTATTTATTTCATGTTTAAACACTTAGTTTATATTAAGTCAATAAAAATAATATACCTTTGTTATCACGTAAATCTTCCACGTAATATATAAATTAGGTCAGGACCCATATTTGTGGACCTCAAAATGTGCTTAACACCTTCCTTTCAAGGTAACCTAAAACCTTATCCAATTTTTTGGTGATGTAGACTAATTAATAACATATTCATAATTAGTAGAATGGTGTTGTAACACACCTTAATTTGTTAGTTGGTGACTCACCTTTTTTAAATATTTCTAAAAGAGTTGTCACGTTGAATTTTGATTTTTGCGAGAAAAATAGGGTGCTACAGACCAAATGGTCTAATTGAAAAATTCTTTTAAGCTACACGAGATATCGTTGGGTAGGATGTTTTTAAGGTGATGAAGGCCTTTTTTTATAGTGATACTTTGCCCAAATCAATCAGCCATACTATCTTGTGCTTCTTCCTAAGAAGGAAATGCTCCTAACATTTTAAGATCTTAGGTTCGTTAGTGTCAGTAATTTCATCAATAAAATAATCTTCATGGTTGTTTATGGGAGATTAAAAAAGGTGTTGCCTAAATTGGTATCTCAGAATCAAGCAGATTTTACACAAAGGGGGTGGATTATTGAGAATGTGTTGTTAACTCAGGAGATGGTGACAGATATAAGAAAAAGAGGCAAATCGACTAATGAGGTGATTAAGTTAAATATGACTAAGGCATATGGCAGGGTGTCTTGATTATTTTTAAAGTTCTTAGGAAAATGAGATTCAATGAGATTTTCATAGACCAAGCTTGAAAACTTCTTGCTAATAACTGGTACTCTGTGTTGTTTAATGGTCAAAGCCAAGGTTTTTTTCACTCGACTAGAGGGTGAAAAAAGGTGATCCATTGTCCCTAATCTTTTTTGTTTTGGCTGCTGAGGTGCTCTTAAGATCTCTAAATTCACTGTATGATAATGGGCTTTACAAAGGTTACAGTCTTTTTAGATGGAGTCAAAACTTGAATCAGATGATACCGTTATTTTCACATCAGCTGATAGTTATTCTATTGGTATAATAATGGATATTTTGAAGAAACATGAGGAGGTATCAGGACAGTTAATTAACATGAACAAAAGTATTTTCTATATGTATCAAATAGTTATTGTAAATTTGGTAGAAAAAGTAGGTCAGAATAGTGATATGGAAAAATGAGTTTTGTTTTCATCTATTTGAGATGCCCCATTTTTATTCCAGAAAGAAGAAGTTTTACTACCTCCATTGATCAAGAATTTTGATTTTTGGGAATGAGCTAATAAAGAAGGTCAAGAATAAACTATAGAATTGGAAAGACGAGTTTTTATCTTTTGGAAGAAAGGTTGTTCTAATAAAAAATGTTCTACAAAGTATGTTTATTTACCTTCTTTCAGCTTTGGCTCCCACAAAATACACCTTAAATGAACTCCACACAATCTTTGCAAGATTTTTCTGGAGTAATAAGGAGGAGGGCAAATGCAAACATTGGGTAGCTTGTTCCAGATTATGTTATTCAAGGCAAAAAGATAGTTTAGATTTCATATCTCTCTTTGATATTTTCAAGGCTCTATTTGTAAGACTTTGGCGGAAATTTAGGACTTCTAGCACTTTTTGGTATAATTTCATGTGGATCAGCTATTGAAATTTTTTTAATTCATCTTTGGTACAATAGAGAGGAGGTTCTTAATTATGGAAGTTCATGCTAGAAGCTTGAAATAAGGCGGGGAAAGACATTCTGTGAGAACCTAAGGGTCGAAACTCTAGTGTGTAGTATGAAAATTGGACTAAGTTAAGTCATTTGACAAAGGCATAAAATATTTTAATATTTTCATGCAAGGGAGTGAGTTGAATAGGGAAGAAACTCAACAATATTTTCCACAATAAACTGCTACTCATGCTAGAATCAACATTAAATTCTTGTAATACCCCGCATTTCCTTAGCGTAATCTAAGTCTCAATACATGAGTATTCGTATATAAAATTTTTAAAACACTCATTATTTTTTAGTTTAGAGCCTGCCATTGCGTAGGAAATTAAATTAACTTTCGAACGATATAAATTCTCCAAAATCCGATAACCGGGTAAGAAGTTATGGTGATTTTAAGTTTCAGTCGTTAAACACTGTCATATTGACTCTTAGCGCATCGCGGGGCCAGTATAAATGACAATTGTCAAAAACCAGTGGTCCTACGCGATGTTGACACGTCGCGCCATAGGCTCAATTAAGAATTGTCAATTTTCAGTGATCCCACGCGATACCACCGCATCGCGGTGAGATTCCAGGTCGCAAACAAGGTGGCAACGCGATTGCACTGCGCCGCGCCACTGTGCATTTTCTCAGTTGTCCAATTCCAGTAACACGGCGCGATAGCGCCAGTTGTGTTTTTCAAAAAAATTCGACGAAAATTAAAAGTGTTGTCCAGGGTTAAAACAGTCCTTTCCCATTATTTTAATCTGCCCAGGTGTGATATTTAAGCCCTAGAAACGTTTTAAGTTCATTATTCACTCAATTTTCCCCAAAAATTTAAGAGCTTCCTCTCTATAATACAAACCCTAGCTCTCAAATTCAAGACCAACCCTCAAGAATTCACTAAGAACTTCAAGAAATTCATCAGTTAAGATATGTTAGATGTTCATCCATGGATTTCTTTCATACGTGGAGTCTAAGGCCTCATTTGTTTGCACTTAATGGAGGTCTGAATCTAAATGGTTCAGACTTCAGTCCATTAAATGCATTTGTTTTTTATTTTTTAAAAGCCTCTTGTTCTATCTGAAATCCTTTGAATTGGTCAGACATGAAAAAGAGTTTGAATGGATTCAGACTCTTTTTAAAATGTTATTTATTTCCTCAAAACTCTCTCATTTATTATTTTTCACTCTATATATGTTTTCACCCTCTCTCTTCACCTTCCCTCTTCACGTTACTTTCTCTCCCTCTCTTCACGTTTCTCTCTCTCTTTCTTCCTCTTCATATTGCTTTTCTTTTATTTCAGGTATGATTCACCAAAACTTTTTAAATACTTTAGTTTTCAATTTGTGTAATCACTATTTGTTGTCAATGGCTTACTAGAATTCACTGAAAATCACGTTTATAGATGCGAGATTTTTGTGTTTGATTAGTTTGATGTGTGATAGTCGTAATGTTTAAGTGATGTCTAAATAAGAGCAAACCATGGTACGATAATCTTCGGGTAGAAGAATTCAATATATTACATGTGTAAATAAACATGATTATTTTCTTTCTTCTTATAATTCCCTGACGCTTTTTAATCCAGTCATTGAGAAACACTATTTTCTTTTTCAACTCTTGTTCATTATACAAATACATCATTAGGAAGAAATTTACCGTGCTTTCTTGCTAGAAAAGAGACAAGCAAGACAAAAACATTATGTATGAATCTGTTTGATCAAATTTTGTTACTATTATACTATAAGAAAATGACAAGGACACAAGTTACTGTAGACAAATTGGTATAAGATATTATTTGTTTAATAGAATTTAGTGTAGGACACTGCTAATTGTAGTTTACTATATATCTAGCATGTATTTAAACGAATATATACATGGTCATAACATAAAATAATTTTTAATTTTCAAAATCCCCACCAAATAAATCCATATATGGCACGATTAAATTTTCAAAATCACCACAAAAAAAAAATATGGTTCTTTATCTTTGCTAGTCTGGGTATGTTTTTGTTTTGTGAAATTTAGCTTGTTTGAGGCTTAATTGATTTGTTTACGTACTGATTCTATACTTTGTAATGCACATATAGATATAGCTTAGTAGCATATTTTGTACTACTAGTTTAGTATACGTGATTTGCACGTGTGTCTCATATTAATTAATAAAACTTTATACAAAACGAATAAAAATATTTAAAATACAACAATGTGTTAAAATAAATGTTATAGCATTTCTTCCTCGTTGTCTATTACAAAGACTTTTAATGAAGGGCAAAAGGTTCAAATCACTTTTCTAAGGGTCTTCACACTTTTAATATATTATAGATTATAGATTTTTTTGATGATTATTAAACATTTGGTAGAATAAGAATTTTGGATTATGTATAGTATAATTTTTTCATATAAACACGCTAAGTTGGTTTAATTAGTTCCCTTTTTTTAATAAAGTAAGTATTTATATGCATCGCTCGTATTTATATTTCATAATGAAATTAAAATTTTATATTTCAGTTATGGAACAAACTAGTGACAGATTGATTTGGAGAATGGATGTTCTAAAAACTTTTTTAGAATCTTGTATTGAAGAAGTATCATTAAATGGGAGATGTGGAAGTAGTTTGAAAGCCGAATCATGGGATAGAATTAAAGATGTTTTGGCGACTACACATAACTTTGTAGCTATACAAAAGAAGATGAAGAGCCAATATGATTATATAAAAGAAAAATATCAAGCTTGGTTGCCACTAACTAAAAAGACAGGCAATATTTATGATCCAACAACCAACACCATTCAAACGTCTAATAGTGAGTGGGAAGAATATATAAAGGTTAGTTCATTATATAGTATTTTTTTCTCCTTTTATTTTACTATAAAGAGAACAGTTTTACTATAAAAAGTATGACTTCTTATATTTGAATATAGGTTCATCCAAAAGCAAAGGTATTGAAGAGATCACCACTAGCCTTTCCAGAACTTTGTACAACACTCTTTGAGAGTTCTACTGCAATAGGCATTCATGGTTGGAGTTCAAGTTGTACAACTCTGCGACCTGGTGCCTCTTCTGCATCTCCTAATATAGATCTTGATGATTTACAAGATCTAGGTGATGAACAAAATGAAGAAGCTTTTAAAGATTTTCCATCTCAATCTTCAATTTCAATTGAAAAAAAGAATATGGAAAAGAAAAGAAAAAAACATCATCCTGATTGAAAATTGATGAGAAAATAAGTACCGCATTAGAATTATTAATTAATAAAAATAATGCACCTGAAGTTGAGGAATGTATGAAAAAGTTAGATTGACTTGGATGGAGAGATCCATTGTACTCTGCAGCTGTTAGCATACTCTGTGAAGGTGATAGCTATCGAAAATCATGGATGAAACTAACAGAGACTGATAAATTAGAGAATTGGGTTAAAGTCATTGGGAAAAAAATGGGTATTCTTTAATTTTGTGAATTACTAATATATTTATTAGACGCAGAGATTTCTAGAAATCTAGTTTTTATGTTTTTTAGTTAAGTTTTATAATAATTTTTGAAACTTTGTAATGCTATATGTGATGCTTATGAAACATGTTTGTTGGTGAACTACATTGTTTTTACGTTTTGCTATGTTTGAGGAGTATAAAATTTTTATAATCACTTTGTTATTGTTATATGTAATTTCCGATCTTACAAAATATGTAGCTAGTTTTACTTATTATTGTGCATTATTTTTTTTATTTGTAGAACAGATTCTACATGGATATTGATGATCAAATATTATTGTTGATGAACTTATATTGGCAAAGAAAATGTTATAGACTCATATATGATCGAAGAAATAAAGATTTAACATCATCTTTATCTGGTAAAAAATATACATTAGAATTATTGTCTGGTTCTAATCGACAATGTATAGAATTAATGCGCATGTCACGTGATGCATATGTTCGGCCATGTCAACATTTTAAACAAAATGGATGGCTCACTGATAGCAAACATATATCTGTCGAAGAAAAGATAGCAATGTTTTTAACTATTATAGGACATAATGAGTGCTACGTCGTTATTAAGAGAAGATTTCAGCATTCTTCGCAAACGGTGCAGAAGTATTTTCATGAGATTCTTGAGGCAATGATAAAATTTGCAAAAGAGATGATTGCGCCTACAACATTTGATTCGAATATGAATATTCCCAGTGCTCATAATAAGAGGCTGCGAAGAATATTTAAGGTACTATTTTTAAATTATTATTATAAAATTTTAGAAAAAATCAATTTCATTATGTTGACACAAATGTATAAATTGACAGGGAGCAATAGGTGCACTAGACGGGACATTAGTACACGTTGTTGTTCCTGCTAATCAACAAATTATTTACAGAGGAAGAGGAAAAGGTAAATGCTATCAGAATGTTCTGACAATATGTGACTTTAATATGGTTTTCACTTATGTTTATGCTGGATGGGAAGGGGTAGCTCATGATGCACGAGTTCTAACAGAAGTTGTATCTAATCCAGATAATGGCTTTCCATTTCCTCCATCTAGTAAGTAATAAAGTTTAAATGATTAAAATAATTATTTAGCCTTTCAATATGATAAATTAACTTTTTTGTTTTAACGTCAGATAAATATTATCTATGTGATGCGGCATATTCAAATACTCGAAGATTTCTAGTACCTTATCGTAATGTTAGATATTGGCTAGGAGATCATCGCCGTAGGCGTGCCATAACTAAGGAGGAAAAGTTTAATCATGCCCATGCACAACTTAGAAATGTTATTGAACGTTCATATGGAGTACTGAAAGTAAGATTTCCTATATTGGACAAGATGGTTCCATATCCTATCAATATCCAAAGCGATGTTGTTATTGCATGTTTTGCAGTTAATAATTTTATTAGAAAGGAACGTATCAATGATGAATTGTTTAATCAATTTGATACATCTCAAGTAATATTTGATGAAGAAGGACAACAAGCAGAAACATTTGAGGAAACAAACGGACCTAGCTGGACAGTTGAAGATTCTCAGATAATGCACAATATGCGTGAGGAACTTGCATTGAAGTTGAAGCATTTTAAGAGTTTAGTAATTTAGTTTGATTTTTTCATTAGTGGAATGTTAAAATTAGATGACTATTAATTAGTTATTCATTTAATATTTATGTATCTAAGTCAAAATTATATCTGACTAATTATTTTAGTTTGTTGGGTTAGTTTAATTGATAGATTACTTTATGTTAAATTTATTTTTTTATAATTACATTTTATCACAATAATTTTTAATCGATATTTTTTTTAATAATTTAAATAGTTCAATAATTATATTTAACATAATATACTTATCTTAAATATTTTAATCATCACTCAAATAATAATTTTGAATGTTTAAGTTAATATTTTATCAAATATTTTTTCCATATAATATAATATTTTATTGCTTTTTAAATTTGAATTACATACTTATTACGAATAAATATATTAGTGCATTCAGATGTTAAAAAACAAACAGTCTTAATCATTCAGTCTTCAGATCTAGAAACAACATCTTAATCATTTAGATCCCCATTCAGATTCAGACGTCTTAATCTTAAAAAAATAAACGCACCCTAAGTATCCTATTTAAATTACAAAATTGTGATCTTTTCAAGTTAACTGATTTTAAATTGTGATTTCACCCATGAATCTCCATGTACTATTGATTTTATACCATGATTCAATGAAGTTATTGTTGTTATTCAATCCTCCATGTTTTAATATTATTATTTATTGAATTAAATCATGATTTAATACTATTATGTCGAATTCATGCTATTTCTATAAATTCCATGACATTTCTATGATTGTTTTGAACCATGAACAAGTGTTTGATAAAATGCCTACGAGAGTGATTGATTTAATAAAAGCCTTCATGCTTTGTCCCCCAAGCTTTAGTGTCATTTTACCATTGTTGTTCTGAGTCCTGGGGGTATTGAATACCCTAAAACCATAATTGTTCATGTAGTCTAGTCTCAGTACATTACAGAATAGTCTTCAGAATATATTATGAGTATTATCAGAATAGTCAGATATCAGTCAGTTAAACTCAGAACAGTCTAGTATTTCAGTGTCTTTCAGTTGGGAGTAGGATTTAGCACCGAACGAGTGTAGGGATGGCGGCTTCCCCGTCAGATAGGCAGAGTCGTTAGTAGCAGTCCCTATACTCCAAAACTACGTAGCCAGCGTAGGATATGAGAAATCACCTATCAGATTAGGCTTGACTATATCGCAGGGGTCACCCGTCAATTCAGGTCTGACACTCTTAGTTCTTTGGACATTATATCATTTTTGTGGATCCACAAAACCAGTGTTAGTACCCGTGGCACGGTATTAACACCCTTCCAACTGGGGTTACAGGTTGGACCCCGATTAGCCCAAATTGGGGAATATCGGTTAGATGATACCTCCCACAATCTCAGATACAGTCTCAGTTACAGTCCTAGTTTAGTTATTCAGTCTTAGTGTTGTTTGACCAAAGCATACAGATTTCAGTTATTTCAGTTTACAGATTTCACTCAATTCATGTTATATGTTTGGTCATGCATCCTCAGTATCTACAGACTTTCACGTAACTCCAGTATTTACAGATTCTCATACATACTCAATATTTACAGATTCCACATATTCTCGGTATCTATAAATTTCATGCTCTCTATTCAGTACTCCATGCTTTACATGCATATTCAGTTAATTATTAATTCTGTTCATGAAACCATGCATATCAGCCTGCCTCATTTAGCATACCAGTACATTTAAAGTACTGATCGTATACCTTTTCTTTTGCGCTATAATGTATTATATCATAGGTCTGATGCTCAGTTCTCGGCTCGCGATTAGACTTATTAGATCCTTAGCAGTAAAAGTGGTGAGTCCTCATACTTCGAGGACAAGCTTACTTTATTTCATGTCTCAGTTTAGTAGTTAGTTGGAGTTAGCTGGGGCCTATCCCAACAACTCACAGTCATTCAGTTTTAGAGGCTTATCAGACATTAGAGTCAGTTATTCAGTATTCATTCATTACAGTTAGTTATCCAGGTTATCAATATTTTATCAGATTCAGCCAGTTATTTTATAGACTCATATTTCAGTTTTGAATTCAGTTATTAAAGCCTTATGGCATGTCAGTATTCTTCCACATTTATGATCGTGTTATCCAGTACTCACAACAGGTAACAGCTCATGGGTTAGCTTGTGGTCCCTCAGGACTATAAGCACCGTGTGATGCCCAGAGTGTGCTCTCGGGTCGTTACAGTTCTATGGAGAATCTGAATTGAGTAACAATGCCTGGTGGATGACAACAAGTTCTGAAAATTTTACTGTGAAAATTGCTTGGGAGAATATACGGCAAAATAATAAGTGATGTGATACGAAAATAGAAAATGAACGAAAGGACTTTCTTTAAAATAGCTTTATTTTTGTTGAGGCAGTGGAAGCTTAAACTATCTGTGGGTGATGTAGCAACTATCTGGGGTATACTATAGTATCCACTTGTATATGTTGTGATCAGCCTCAACAAGAAACTGTCACCCATCTTTTTCTAATAGGTCATTTTACAAATAACATCTGAGGAGTGTACACAAGGGCCGTAGAAATTTTAGGATCTTTTATTAAGGTAAATCAACCAATAACTAAGTTGTGAAATGTAGATTTTGGAACTAAACTTAAACATTTATTCCAGACTTCTCCAGCCATCATATTTTGGCAGATATAGTAAAGGAGAAACACAATTATTTATAGGGATATATGACTAGACAAAGGGTGATACATGAGATAAATCATAATTTTTATATGTTGGCAAGAAATAGATATTTATGGGCGTAAGATAGACTAAAAAGTGGCTCAAATGGTACAATATCTTGAAAATTACAGTGCTCAGATTATTTACAAGGTGGTGAGGCGAGAGATTTCTTCACAAAGTTGGTTTAAATGCAATTCGGATGGAGCATCTAAAGAAAAACCTTGTCCTAGTTCAACACAATTTTATGTAAGGAATAATGTTGGATCCTTCATCCATGCAAGGGCCAATAGAATTCCTAACACTACAAATATTTATGCTGAAACAATGACATTTGGGGATGGATTAAATTTCTGCATCAGCAACAATTTGGTATCAGTCGTGATGGAAACTGATTCTTTAACTTTGAAGAAGGTGTTAGAAGGTGAATGGGAGATACCTTGGAATATATAAGTATGGAGGTTGGAAGAATCAATCGTTGGAGGTCAAGAGGAGAATATAAAATAACACATGTGTTGAGAGAAGGGAATAAAGTTACAGATTTTTTACTGACAATGTGTTTAGTTTTGCAGGGTCTTTAATCTATAGCAATAAAGGAGGCACAAAGGCTAATACTTCTAGATCAACAACAAATGCCAAATTTCAGATTCAAGCCAACCAAGAAAAACTATGTAAAAGTCACAAAATAACTATGTATATTATTACACAAAATCACCACAACCACCACCAAGCACAGCCATAACTACATAATATTGGAAAAGTCACGTCTGTCCAATATAACAAAAGATGATTTTAGAATCAGATGCATCACCAAATTCTTTTTTCTTTGGCAAACTTCTAAATCTAGTAAGCCCAAATTCTTCGAAGGTACAATAATGACAACATACCTAGTGTATTAGTCATAGGATTTCAACAATAAATTTTGTTTATCCACCTAATTTCTCACAAAAGTTCAATTGATTTTAAAAGCTCGATTATGGATCAATTTGTTGAGTTTGTCAAAAAATAATCCAAAAAATACATGATGAGTTTTTGTTGTTGGAGAGTTGTAGTGTATGAACAACGTTTCATTAAAAGGAACATGAATGAAAGCTCAATTTCAGACAGGAGTGGACATAAGTATCAAAGATCGAATCCAACCGAGCTAATTTGATTCTTCAATATCAATTTTTTAATTCTTTATTTCTGTTTTGGTTCTATTTTTGTAAAACTTCATTTATCGATTTTAGGGTCTAGGTACTTCGGTGCATCAAATAATCAGCGTTTAATATCATAAGTACAAAATTTTATTATTTTATTTTATCTCGTTTCTCAGATAAAGAGAGAAAAATGACTAAACTAATAGAGATTTTTCTTAATTGAGTTAGTAATGATTTCTCTCATTTTGTTTTTGTTTTACATGTACTCACTCTCTTTGCTCCCCAACATTCACCAATTCAACTACTTTTTAATTGCTTAATTGAGTTTTACTCTTATCTTCAAAGATGTCATTCAACTGTTGGATGAAGAAGTCAAAACACTCTCTAATTAGTTTAAAAGAAAGTCAATGATGTGGCTTTATATCTAATTAAGTGCAACACCCCGAGCTTTTCGTCATGTTTAGATAGTTTAGAACGAGCCCTCATGACCTCTTAAGTCAAGAATAAATCACTTTAGGTTAGGTTGGGTTGAATTGGGGTAACTTGAAGCGAAGAAATGACATGTGCGATGCGAGAGGGACACCGCATGGCAGCCCCTCGCCGTGAGGGCCACCGCGAGAGGCCACTGCCTCGCCCATTTGGAGGGCCCCACTCTGCGAGGTGGCCTGCTCACGATGAGGGTCGCGCCGCGTGGCCTCCCTCTCGCGATAAGGGTCGTGGCGCGAGGCAACCCTCGTGGCGGTGCAAGGCAATCCTCACGCGATGGGGGTCATGCCTCACCCCCTCTGTTCATTGATGAATGGTTGTTTTACGATGCTTCGAGGGTATTGGGGTCTTTTGCATCCTTAAGCCATTTCTAATCCACCCAATAAGCATTTATGACCCTAAAAACGACCCTTTTCACTTTAAGTCTCTTAGTAATCATTCTTAAGAACTAGGGAGGAGAAAACTACCTAGGGTTCCGAATTACTTAGCCCTAAAGATCAAATTACGTCAACTTCTCTTGATTTAGAGGTATGTAGAACTATCCTAACACCCATGGACATGAAATATTATGTTTATGCAATACTCTCAATTAAACATGTATGTTTATGATATGGGTTTCAAAATTGTTCTTTGAAAAGTTTGAAACATGAACCCTTTTGATGTTAAGAGTTATGTGTTTCAAAAATTGATGTGGGTTGCTAGTTGAAAAAAATAAAAATAGTGATGTTTCAAGCGTCTCTTTTGTTGAATTATACATGGTTTAAATTATATGAATTTGGAGAGTATCTTGGGTGTTCTTAAATGCTTTTATTTTTCATGAAAAGTGGATGAACTATGAAAGAAGATGACCACCTAAGAGTTTAGTCGTGAAAGGAAAAGAGTTTTGTTAAACTTGTATATCCATTTTTGAATAAGAACTCTAGTTTGATATTTGAATTGTTATGGTGATTGATGAGTGGTAAATTTACCACTCACTGAAGCCCAAATTCGTGCACACTACTCTGATTTAAAGGTGCTAATGAGATAAATTTATCATTTGAATGCACTAATTCCCATGTTTTTGCAGGTATATAGGTGATGGAAAGAAAAGAAGTGAAATGATCTAAAAGAGATAAAAATGGGAAGAATTAGTGCAAAAGCTGTAAAAAGCATGCACAAGAATTGACCCCCAGTTACTGCGATCATGGTTTGAGGGTTGCGATCGCGACATGTCAATATTAGTCAAGATGGCGATAGCGATGGGCTCATCGTGATCGCGAGAGCATCAAGCTCCGGCGATCGCGATTGAGCGGAAAGTAGCCCAAGGGTAGATTTTCCATTTCCCACAACTGGTTTCAAATCTCTATAGGACGAAAACTCTTTCATTTTTTGGATATCTCTAACTAGTTTTTGAAGTTTTTGCTTTGTAAAGCTCTACTAATTTGGGTAAGAATATAGTGCTTAATTTTTTAATTGAGTTTAGTTATAATTGAAGTTAAGTTGGGAGAATATTCTTGATTGCAACTTTAATAGAAGCATTGAATGATCCTTTTAGTATATTTCTTTCCTTAAACTTCATGAGTAGCTAAACATTTATATTGGGATTATATTGAAATTAGGTGCAATTATGTATGGATTTTGATTATTAGTGTAGAATCTTGGTTAATGATGTTGGGTTTCACTCATACTTGTTTGTTGAGCGGGAATTTGTGGGTGAAAACCCCAAATTCTCAAAATCTCACATCATTCTTGAAAGAGGGATATGAGTATGCTTATGGATCCTATATCATCCTTGAAAGAGGGATATGGGTGACAAGGCATTAGTGAACAATAATTAGACATTTAGCTTATTCCTTTACATTATCTTAGAAATAGAAATGAATCGTGAATTTGCTATGTCATAGACATCTTCCTAGAAATAGGGATGCCCAATTAAGGTTTTGGGTGGATTCGTTTGCCACACCCATGAGGTATCTGAAAGGATCCATGGGTGATATTTTTGGTGGTTGGTTAAAAAACTAGCATCAAAACCCCTAACCTAGCCTACCCATATAATCATTAACTAGGTTTTGCATTTGAATATCATGAACCCATGCATTATTTGCCCCTAGGAAGACATAATCCCAAGACCATTCTTATATTGAAATATTACCTACATTTGTTGCTCTTAATTGGTAGTTTAATTAGATTTTGCTAAAACAACCTTCCAAACCAACCCCCCTCCCCTATTTTAATTTATGGATTTCATTTCGTTTACACTATGGGTATATATTTAGACGCTTTCAACACTCATACAATTTGAATACTTGATTCACTCCTCGAGGATTCGACCACAACTCATGTTAGATTATTATATTTGACAACGATCGCGTTGCCCATAAATTATGGAGTAAGTTGAGCGCGATCAGTGGTCAATGATGTGTGTTTTTAATAGAAGGGCTATGAATACGATATGATACGATATGGCTTGCAGGTTTAGGTATGACGATGCCTCTTACGAAATGCCCTTAATGAGTAAGAAAATAGCTTTGATAATGATCAATAATGATTTTAAGAGGTTAATATGGGCTTTAAGAGAGTTATATGATTAACCAAGAAGGCGTGAGTTGAAAAGCTTACAACTCGAAATCGCGTTTTGTCGACGTGGGTAAATTGGGACCAGTCTGAATATACGAATGATCAATGTATAATTGCCTCAGGCACTGGTACACTAGAATAGAATATAAAGACTTCAATTCCTGCGGCAAACTCGAATTGAAAACTTGACCGATGAGTTAAAGCCGGACTCTTATAGCCCGTGGGTAGTAGAAAGGTCAGGGATGCCACCTAACCCAGAAGTAAAGAAAAGAGTCAAGTTTATGTCTTTAAGAAATAGAGATAATGCATCAAAACCCCCCTAAACTTGTCTCCTCAACTTACTTTAGCACTTAAACTAAGTTTCTATTTATTTACCCCCTTAACATCTTTAAACTGAATTAATTTTTCCCTTAATATCTAACACCACTCTTGTGAGGGAGAGTGCATCACACTCGCTGCCACATCAGCGCCACATCACAGTCACGTCATAGCCACATAAATAAAATATTTTTTTAATATTTATATATAAAAATATATATAAATATATATTATATATATGCATATTTTAAAATATATAAAATATTTTAAATTAAAAAAATACTCCACCCCCATTTTCCATCTTCTTCATAACCACCCACCCCTCCTTCCCCTCTCCCCCTCCCGTTCACCCCCACCCTGCACACACACTCAGTCCACCTCCTACACTGTCACACCTGCACACACACCCATCCACCTCCGTCCACCCCACGCAACAACATCTGCACATGCACATCAAATTTTTCGATGAATTTTCGCCGGAAAACGCCATTATCGACCGCCATTAGGATTTAAAAAAAAAAAAAATCACACATTTTTTTTTCTTTTTTTAAATGCCACATCAGCATTATGGGTGAATTTAATTCACTCTAAAGATGTTAAAGGGGGTAAATAAACGCGTGTTAAGTTTAAGTGCTACAGTAAGTCGGAGTGACAAGTTTAGGGGGGGGGGGTTGATGTATTATCTCTTAATGCTGAAGCTTTTAGATATGTCCATGTGTTTTGACTTCTATTTTTGTCAAATTATTTCAAAATGCTTTTACTTACTTTGTGTGTGTGTATATTATTGTTTTTGGATTGTTTTGCATACTAATACATTTCATGTATTGTCCGTCCTTAGGCGGTTGTGTTGTCTCATAATATAGGTTCTGAGGCTCAATCCCGTGATCCCGTACAGCAGTAGGATTTCTATAAGTTTCAGACTTGGTGAGCCCTCCATTTTTTGGAAGGCTTTTATTACGATTTTAGTTGCTTTCAGTTTAATGGTCCAACTGGCGGCCTTGTCCCGATTTAGATAGATAATCATTAGTAGAGGCTTTGTAGACTGAATTTAGATTGTTGTTCGTTGTGACGTTATTGTCAAAATTTAGTTAAAAAAATTCTTGGATACTTTATTATATCTTCCGCACTTTATTAAATGAATTATGCTTATGATAGTATGTTGAGGGGTCTCTCAGGCCTCCATGGTTCGGAATGCCCATCACAACCAAGGCCTCGACTCGAATCATGACATTAAGCCAAACAAGTATACATTAGTTGTCTTTTCATTGGGACGACATAGTTTGACATTTTTCTTCTAATTCATCCACGAGGTTCATTATTGCTTCTTATTGTTGACAATCGAACTTAAAAAATTAAATTAAATCGAATTAAATTAATTCAATCTAGTATCTGATGTGCACCATTGAAAATCGTGAAAACTGAAGAACCGAATAAAAGTTTGAAGATTGGGAGAAAGAATGGGAAAATTGAAAATGATAAGTTTTGCTAAAATTGGAGTCTAAAATCAAAGAATATTTATTTTCTTCAAATTTCATATTTTTATGCCCAAAATTATGGCCTACATTTTTTGTAATCTCTGTTACATTTGACAAACTATTGATTTGTTCGAGATATGAAGAAAAATACTTACATATCCTGTAATGGAGATACTTAAATAGTTATTTGGTGTAACGATCTCTAAAATTACTTGTATGTTTTATAATAGTTATGCTTAAATAGTTATATAGGGTGACTATCTCTAAATATACCATAAATATAGGAGTCTGTGCTAACAAGGATCCAATATATGTTACTTCTTTTTTTTTTCTAATTTTAGTTTATGTAATAAATAAAATTTAGAGAGTCAATTAAATTCTTCCTATGATTTTACTACTTTAAGTTGTCAATTATTCTTATTTATAGTACTTATTATATAATTTTTAAATATTCACTTTGTCCTAATTTATGTGGTATTGATGAAATTTAGAGATTCAAGCAAATTCTTTTTATGTCTTTTAAATATTTTAACTTTTAAATTATTGTAATTTATAGTACTACTAGTTTTCGAACACGTACGGTCTACGTGTATTCCACGCAAATTAGTATAAATATTTCAAAATATTATAAGAAATGCGTGATGACTAGCAGATACATCTAAAGATATAGATTCTCAACTCCTAATTATTATAATGTGTAAAATAGAATATTGAAAAGAAAATATACAAGCGCAAATTAATGAATGGTGAGTCTATTCAACAGATATTATTATCATTGCACAACATATATTCGAACAACTTCAATTATGCAATTTTTATAATATATCAAGTATTCAACTTGATCAAAGTTATTTTTTTTAATAATGTCACGACTCATAATTTAGAAGTAGATTATGATGACAAAAAATTTCATGTCTTAAAGGTTTTGCTCTTGTTTTAAGATATTTTGTCGTCCACCTTTCTATAGTAGCATACGTATTAAGAAGTTATTGTCGAATGGAAATAACGTTTTGTAAAAGTTGTACGGAAATTCGATCAACATATGTCAACCTTAGGATGACTAGCATGTCATTTGCAATTTCATGGTATACACCTACACAAAAATAGTTAAAACTAGCGATAGAGATAATAATTGTTAACATATTTAATTGATGTATACAAATCATAATTACACGTGTGTTCCTTTGTCTTCTTTGTTTGATTTAAAAGTATTAGTTTAATCATCTGTGAATTCGACAATAAAAAAATAAATTATATACATATAATTTGGTTGTGAAATATAACATAATGAGATATTTTAATACTTAATGAAAAATATAACACTACTAAATTAGTAAATTAAACATGGCAAAAATGGAAAAGAAAAAGCGTTAGAGAAAGAAGGCCAATATTTTTCTTTGCCTTGAATAATAATCAATATCCATTCTTACACAACTTGATATAAATATGAATAAATATCCATCAACGATTTTTTTGAGAAAAGAAACTTCAGACATAAGATTAATAAAATTGTCCATTGTATTAGATATCAAGGAATGTGAAAAAAAATTGTACAATAGTATTAATATCAACTAGTATAAGTACCCGTGCGATGCACTGATAATATTAAAGTATTACTTATAATAGTCTTATATTGAAATATCTCGTTCGAGCAAGTTAAATCATATTACCTTAAAAAAAGTGTAACTACCATATTATTTCTCAATGTAATATATATATACACACACGCGCGCACACCGTCTTCTAAAAAGGATAAATAGATCTTATATTGAATTCAATTTTCGATTTTCATTTTAGAATTATGTAATTAAGGGACTCTTCTTTTTAAAGATTTTTATGATATTTTCAACCTTAGAGCATATATTAACTCACATTTCCTTTTCGATCGTTTCAATTGTAATTACAATTCATTTAATAATCTTTTTAGTCGATGAAATCGTAAAGCTATACGATTCGTTAGAAAAGGGCACAATAGTTACTTTTTTTTGTATAACAGAATTATTAGTTACTCGTTGAATTTCTTCGGGACATTTTCCACTAAGCGATTTATATGAATCATTAATTTTCCTTTCACGGAGCTTCTTAGAGAGAGACCTCTCCACCTCCATTTCCATCCCCATCTCCACACCTCCCACTCCTACCTCCACTTTCATCTCCACGCCCTCCCTATTTTTTTCATTTAAAATTTATGAATGGTAATATGTGTATTATCTAATTACTTCATTATATAGAAATTAGAATAAATAAGCTTTATTATGTCAAAATAAATAAAATATAAATTAAATAAGACTCTGGAATAATCTAATATGTTATAAGTGGTTATAATTTAAAATTCAAGTTAAATAATTTACATCTATTAAACTATAATTTTATCTCATATTTTATTTTACTTTTTTTGACTCAGATTAAAATAATTTATTAACCCGTCCTAAGAATCAAAAGAATTTTCATAATGCATGTAATATTCCTGAATATTATTCTTGAATATGAATTTTACATGAAAAAAGTAAAATCATAAATTTTTATGCGGAAAATAATTTTAATGTGTAACTGTGAACATAATATTTAATTATATTATAGGCTACAACATTAAAAATTTATGGTGATTTAACATTTTATGTTTTTTAATTAAAACATTACCAACAAAAGAAACTATCATTATAAAATTTAAGTTGTTGCTTGTATTTTAGTCATCACGATCTTTTTTTTTTACTTTATCTATTAAAAATTTAAATAAAAATATAATATTATCTATAAGATTACCTTTCTTATCATCAAAACATTCTCAGCTCAAATTCAAATAGAAATAGATAAACTACCACAACTTAAATGTTATCTAATATTGAATAATTGATGTGAAGTTTCAAACTTGAACTCATAATAATTAATTTTTTTAATTCATTATAACTTCTCATAACATCATATTAAATAATTAATTCTTCATATAAAAATAGAAACTTATAAATTAATATGAGCATTTATTTTTTAAAAATAAATTATATCAAAATAATAAAAAAAGTTATCATTTAAAAAGAATCAACTTAACTTCTCAATTAAAGATGGTTTATTTTTCATTTACGTAATTGAATTTATTTTCTTCAGAATCAAACGAACATAAAAATATTACTTAATTGTATTAAAACTTAGATATAGTGAAACAAATTAATCTGTAATAACACTATCAATCATCTTCATATAAAAAATAAAAATGTTAAATTTCTAAAAAAAATCATGAATAAAATTAATTAATAATCAATAACAAAGAAGGAAAATGAAAGGTTAATATTATATAGTATTGTAGCTGTATTTATAGAAAGGTTAAGAAGTTAGAAATATATTCCAAATATATTCCAACTCAAAGTTCAATCGAATTCAAATTTCATAAGAAGATCAGTACACTAATTAGGATATTTATTTAGATAAATATAAATATAAAAATAAAGAAAAAAAGGGACAAAAACTTTTAGTTTCTAGTAAGAAGATTATGCTATAAAAAAAGTAACTGTCAAATAACTCATTTTTTATTCAAATTTTAAAGTAATTTTTATTAATAAGGGGTTAGGGGGTAAGGTGATTATTATTATTATTATTATTATTATTATTATTATTATTATTATTATTATTATTATTATTATTATTATTATCTCTACTAACACCATGTACTACTATTATTACTTTTACTATTATTTGTCTATAGATTATTATGAAATAGTTAGAGTACTAACTTCAAATTCCAATAATATTTCAGATTGATTAAGATGATTTTTAATTTTTAAATTATTTAGAAGTTACCTTTTTCTTTTAATCATAATCATATAATTAAAATTAGGGTAGGCTAAAAATATTAACTACTATTGCTAATTTTATTTATTAAATCATATGTATTCAATATATTTGATGTAACATTTAAAAGAAATAAATTTAGTAAGAGTTCATTTAGAACTCTTCAATCTTAAGTTCCTAATTTTTAGTTAATGATAATTATTCTTTTTTAAAATAAAATAATTATTCCTTTCTTATCTTCAGGCTTTTCAAATAAAAATCATATTTATCCGATAATCTATTAAGTTGAATTAATTGTTATAAATATTACATTATTAGTGTCACAATTACTTTATCCGTACAATGTAATACTACTGCTACTATTACTATTTTAATTTTAATTTATATTATTGATATTATTATAATTAATATTTTTAATTTTCATTTAAAATTCAAATAAGTCAAATATATTATTACGGCCACTAGTGCATCTATTTATTAATATTATTTTTCAGTTAATATTTAAATGGTTTTAAAAATATTTTAAAATATCTAAAAGAGATAAATTTATGAAATAATAAGAGTTCATCAAAATTTTAAAATAAGAAATTGTATAAATTACAATATCTAGTAGGATAAACTCAACGTAACTCCAAAAGGGTTCTAAATAAACTATACCACATATTTCTTGTTTCTTAGTTATTATCTCTAGTTTTGATTAATTAATAAGGTTATATCTTTATATTTCAAAGCTTATTTTTTAAATAATATTTGTTATATTTTTTTAATTTAAATTGAAAAGTTCAAAAAGTTACTAAATAGCTAAATAAAATTTGCATACTGAAAAAGTATTTTCAAATTCAGTTTTGAATATGATCTTTAATCTTCTTCTTTTTTTTTTTCAATTCAAAAAGTAATATATTTCATTTTAAATTCAAACTTTTATTTATCAATTCAATATTTGAGTTATGATTCAAAATAGTATTTCCAACATAATCTCTATCATTTATCTTTATATAAATTCAAAACACCATTTATGTAGGGACAAAATAAAAAGGCTAAAATCATTTATTTAGAAATGAATGAAGTATTATTCCTACTACTACTGTTACTATTTTATAAAATAATAATAATAATAATCATAATAATAATAATAATAATAATAATTATTATTATTATTATTATATAACCACACTATTACTATTGTTATACACGTTTTGAGTAAGCATTATATTGTCACTACGTACTACTATTTATTATTATCGTTATTAAATCAAATATATTTTATTATATATAAAGGAAGAAATTTATGAAATAGTAAGAGTTTATTTAGGACTCTTCAATCATAAGTTTTATTTTTAAGCTAATGATTTTGTTTTCTTTTTAAAAGGATAATGCATTTTCAAAATTCAAATATTTAATACTTTTTAATTCAAATTTTTTATTAACACTATTAAGTTTTGTCCTAAATATTTTCACGTGACTTTTTAATATCTTGTCACGTGACTTCTTGTCTTGCTTTTAGTTTTACTTTTATATATAGAGAGAGAGATGTGGAGGATGCTTTTATGGGGAAGCATAAGCATGTATAATCAATTCGCAGGAAATCTAGTAGTTCTATTGATTGATCATATGCATTTTTACCTTGTTAGTGAGGATCTGATTTTTCATCTTGTAATTTCCTCCACTGTCCCTATTTTTGAAGAACAAAAAATATCAATCACAAAAGGAAAAAAATACATTTCTCAATAAATATATAAAATTCCAACAATTGATAATACTTTTAATATTTGTACCACTAATCTGAGTAAGATTTCATTTAACGATTCAAACAATGTCCAAATTTTAACAGAAAATTGATATCGTTGTACCTGTTACTCTATATAAATAAATATAAGCTTTTAGTAAAAGAAAATAAATTCACATGTCAAAATAGTCTTGAGCAAAATCCACAATAATAATAATTTACTACAATAGGAGAGTCAGTGATTTACCACTTCTTTTGCACACTTTTTTATAGTACAAAATAAGGATATGAAAGATTATAAATAATTATTAGAAATTAAAGGTGGCATCTCAATGAATCAAAGAAACGAGGTTCAAATGTGAAAAGATGTAAGAGCCCAAGAATTTCAAAGATTTTATTTTGGACCCTTCCTCGTATTTAATGATAATTTTTGTCTTGAATCATGATAAGGGGTGTTAAAGGGATGATTGAGGAGAGTTTCGAAATTTTCCAAACGGGTTCAGTATCATTTCGGAACTTCGAATCAGTGAGGATCGGCGATAGCGGCGTGTCACGCCCTTGGGCCTCTGCGATAGCAACATGGCATGCCCAAGGGCACAAAACGTCTAGTTCAATTTATTTTTTAATTGGGGCGAGGAATTTTTGGTCCTTTGCCCAACATGACTTTAAACACCCTTTAATCCATATTAACCCATTAGTTATCACTTTTTTCATCATTCGTTCCCCTTTTCAACATTCAAAAGAGGCAAGCTTAGGATTTCTCTAGAATTCAACTCACAAGGGCCCAATTCAAGTTCTTCTCGAATTCATTCTACTAAAAAGGTATGTTGGACACTCCCTTGTTTTTACTTATCTTTAAATTATGAAATTTACTTGGTATTATCATGTTTTGATGGTTGTGTAAGCTAGGATTGAGGAATTTTAGATTATTACTTATACTTGCATTGATTTTTCTTGTTTTAATGATTTTTCCATGGTTTAAATGTTGGGTTGTAAGCTGAAATTATATTTTATGATAATTGTGAAATTTGATGATAAAAATATGTACTCAACCCCTTTCATGAATTTGATTTTTGAAATAGATTTTCATAGTGTTAACCCATCTTTTGAAACATCGCATGAATAAATGAAAACGATATAGCATTAATGAAAAAATGGTTTGCATTGGACTATTGGAATTAGACTTTGGAGTTTAAATGGTTTAATGGAACTGTTTGGAATAATTGAAATGGCTTGCAAGTTCTTTTGGTATGACGATATCAATTCGGAAATGCCTTAATAAATGAAAACTCCATGATTATTGATTAATGGTATCTGAAAAATATTTTAATTGGGCTTAAAGGAAATTGTATAGCTTCATCGAGAAAGTGTAGTCCTAGGGAGACCAACACTGAAAACCACGTTTGCCGACGTTGGGGAGTCTTGTCCTGAACTATGGATGACCACTGTGTGCTTGCTTCGCGCAATAGTGCATAGTTATTTTATTGAAAGGTTATTGTCTTGGTGACTTTAACCTATTCTCCGGTCCATGTAGCTAACATGGACTGGGGCCCTTCCGACAGGGAGAGTCAGACCCATATAGCCCGTGGGTGCCTGAAGGTCGGTATGAGCTACATAGTTCAGAATTTTTGTTTAAATGACCCTATTTCATGTTCCTTGTCCATACCCCGATATTTTATTGTCTTGGTGATTTTGTGCATATGATTTATAAATATTTTTTTTTGGTGAATTGCGTATTTTATCCCTTTTCTTGGGTTGCATGTCAGTACTCGTCGTACTGACCGTCCCCGGATGCTACATCATTTCATGATGTAGGTTCAGAGGTCTTTTCTTATGACCCTGTGCAGCATTAGGTGGGATCGTTATTCTATTGGACAACTGGTGAGAAGTGATGAACCCTCCATCATCCGAAAGGCCACGTTACTTTTCAGTTTATTTATATTATCGATTTTTTTGATTTTCTTCTGGCATAGTTGGGGTCATGTCCCGACTTAGTAAATTTTTATGGATAGAGTCTTGTAGTCAGTATGGGGATTATTGTTCTTTTGATCTTGGATTTGAGTTTCACACTTCGTTTTATTATTAAACTCTTTTTTTTTCATAGGTTGACTTCCACAATTTCTTTATACTATTATGCTTATGATGTAAGACTAAGGGGTCACCTCATGCCTTGGTTGGTTGGCGGTGACCGTCACGGCCAGGGCTCCAGTTCAGATCGTGACAAAAGACTATGGTACAAATAATATAATTAAGAAAACTTTAATAGTTGTAACATCTATTAATACTAAATGTCCACCACGGACCCAATATATGTTATTTTTTGTCTCAATTTATGTGACACAAATAGATATTAAATAATCAGTCATATTTTTAATATACTTTAGATATTTTAAGTTGTTAATTGTTGTAATTTACAATATTTTTTTATGTAATTTTCAAATAATACATCTGACTCTCCATGTTCAAACTTTTGTGGCATTGATAGTTAATAATATTTTGAAAATACTTAAAGTTTTTAATTAATGAGATTTATAATACCTTTTTTCTATTCTAATTTAAGTGACACTGATATAATTTCGAGAGTCAACCAATATTTATATCTTTTGAATTTTTTAAGTTATTAATTATTATGATCTATAGTATTTTTAACGTATTTTTTGAAATATATAAAAGATTAATTTTTCTTTTTAGATATTTTAAGTTGTTAAATATTGTAATTTATAATACTTTTTATGTAATTTTGAAATAATATATGTTACTCTCCTTGTTCAAACTTTTGTGGCATTGATAGTCAATTATATTTTAAAAATAATTTAAGCTTTTATTTACTGTAATTTATAATACTTTTTCTTTTATTTCGATTTAAGTGACATTGATATAATTTTGAGAGTCAGTCAAATATTTCATACTTTTTAAAATTATTAAGTTATTAGTTATTGTGATTTACAATTCTTTTTTGTATTTTTTAAAATATATAAAAAATTTAAAATATAAGACAAAAAAATTAAAATGGATAAAAAAATGAAGGCAAGGTAAAAGACCAATGAAAAAGCAGGCAGATTGACCTTTAAATTTTTAAAGTTGTTAATTATTGTGATTTGTAGTATTTTTTTACGAATTTTTTTGAAATATATAATAGATTAATTTTTTTAAGAATATTTTAAGCTGTTAACTGTTATAATTTATGATACTTTTTATTTAATTTTCAAATAATATATGTTACTCTCCTTATTCAATTTTTTTGGCATTGATAGTCAGTTATATTTTAAAAATAATTTAAGTTTTTAATTACTGAGATTTATAGTACTTTTTTATTTTCTATTTAAGTGGTGCTGATATAATTTCGCGAGTCAGTCAAATATTTTATATCTTTTATTTTTTTAAGTTATTAATTATTATGATTTACAATTTTTTTGTATTTTTAAAAAATATATAAAAAATTAAAAAAATAAGACAAATAAATTAAAATGGATGAAAAAAATGAGGGCAAGGGAAAGGATCACTGAAGTTGTGCCAAAGCAGGCAGATTAACCTTTGAATTTTTTAAAGTTGTTAATCATTGTGATTTATCGTATTTTTTACGTATTATTTTGAAATATATATCAGATTACCTTTTTTTATAGATATTTTAAGTTGTTAACTATTGTAATTTATAATACTTTTATCTAATTTCCAAATAATATATGTTACTTACTCTCTTTGTCCAAAATTTTGTGGCATTGATAGTCAATTATATTTTTTAAATAATTTATTTTTAATTATTGTGATTTATAATACTTTTTCTTCTATTCCAATTTAAGTGGCACAATGCTATGACTATAATAATTAATTAGGGGTGATATAGTAAAATCACAATTAATGCAACGAAATATACATGTATTAAATGACTTATAATAATTAATTAGAAATGATATAGAAAAATTATGGCCAAACCCATCGATAGCCCCTCAAACTTGTTCCTAAAATTCACTTAGGCCCCTAAACTAAGGTTTGTACTTATCAGACTCCTAAATCCCCTGACAATCAGACCTTTTTTGCTTATGTGGCATTCCGCGTGTTGTCCACTCACTAGGGGCGCGTAAGGCACACTTTTTTGAATAATTATCCAATAGAAAGGTGCCAAGTGGCACTGAGGCTCCAAAAAATATTAATTGAAAAATTTATATTTAAATTAATTTATTAATATAATTTTTAATTTCTTAAATTTTTTTTAAAAAAAACACCCCACCCCCCACGGTGTCATCGTCTTCACAGCACCCCCCCCACCCCCACCCCCACCCCCCTACGTCTTCAACCCCATCTCATCCCCGCGTCTTCACATGAATAATTTCTTTTTAATCCACCATAATTATTTCAATTTCTTGAACAATTCCAACAATTTTTTTTTTTTTCCTCCACTAGTATCACCATTTGAAAAATTACAACAAACACCACTTTTTTTTTCATTCCTTGTAATTTTTTGCAATAAAGGTCACCTTTTTCTCCTTTAATATCATCATTTTATGAAGATTTTTAATAAAGATGGCTTTTTTTAAACCCTCTTTTGAATTCTTGAAGTAGATTTTAAACAAAAAATTTGTGTATGTGTGTTTTTGAGCTTCACAGTGAAGCAAAGTTCACTTTAATGATGAAAAAGATGAACGCGGGGAGGGGGGCAGTGAAGATGAACGCTGGGAAGTTCACTTTAATGGTGAAAAAGATGAACGCGGGGAGGGGGGAAGTGAAGATGAACGCTGGGAAGGGGACCTTGGGGTAGGTGGGGATTAGTTTTTTATTTTTATTTTTTTAATAATTTTATAATCAGTTTTTTATTTTTATTTTTTAAATAATTTTATAAATTTTCATTTGTAAAAATTTTATAATTTCTTTTTAATAATCAGTTTTTTTTTTTTAAAAAATAATTTTATAATTATTTTTTAATAATTTGGATTCCTCAATGCCATTTTTTATTTTCATTTTTTAAAATTTTATAATTTTATTTTAAAATAAATTTATAATCTTTTTTAATAATCAGTTTTTTATTTTTATTTTTTAAATAATTTTATAATTATTTTTTAATAATTTGACTCCTCAATGCCATTTTTTATTTTCATTTTTATAAAATTTTATAAAAAAAAATTTAATAATCAGATTTTTATTTTTTAAATAATTTTATAATTATTTATTAATAATTTGGATTCAATGCCATTTTTTTTTATATTTTTTAAAATTTTATAAAAAAAAATTAATAATCTTTTTTTATTTTTATTTTTTAAATAATTTTATAATTATTCTTTAATAATTTGGATCCTCAATGCCATTTTTTAAATTTTTCTATAATTTTTTTAAAAATATTTTTATAATTATTTTTTAATAATTTGTTTTTTTAAAAAAAATTTATAATTTCTTTTTAATAATTAATTTTATTTTATTTTTTAAATAATTTTATAATTAATTTTTAATAATTATTGGACCCACAATGCCACGAGTCAGATGGATTGAGGGGCTATCGATGGATTTGGCCAAAAATTATTTGAGGGGCTATCGATGGATTTGGCCAAAAATTATTATAAAAAATATTTGTGAAAAATAGATTAGTGGGTCTCATATAAAACGTCAAGTTAATTTAATATTAAATATTATTAAATTTTTAATATTTAGATGACTTTATAATAATTTTATATACTTAAATGACTCATAATAATTAATTAGGGGCAATTTAATAGAATTACGATTGAAATAGATGAAATTGATACATAAATAATATATAATAATTAATTAGTAATGATACAGTAAAATCACAAAGCAAACAGCTCAACGATCACTAAGCAAAACGATGGAAAGCTGCTCACTCCCTCTTACCATATAAGAGAACAATTACTGACAATTAAAAGATCATCTCCATTCTCGGTTCAATGAACCGGAAATTGAATAATTGATCAAGATTAAATAGAAGATTTATTTTTTAAGGGTAAAATGAACACTCAACTTTTGACAGATAATTTGGTGTTTTAACTTTTTACTTTGAGGTTTTCTACTTTAATAATAATATAATTTACGTTATTTTCAAATAATAAATGTTTCTTTATCTATCCTAAATGTATAAGCCACTGATAGAATTTTGAGAGAACTAAGTTTAATATTTTTTAAATATTTTAAGTTCTCATAATTATAAATTATAATACTTTTTAAATATATAACAGATTAAAATATATAAAAAGTATGACCTACCTTTTTTTTTAATTTATTTAAAAAAGTGATTATTTCTTCTTCAGCAACATGTACATTCCAACTTCTCACGTGACATGTTAAAAACTAATATTAGAGGACATTTTGATATATTTGACATAATTTTAATTTACAACTACAAAATTCAAAAATCTTTTTTATTTTCTTAAAACTCTATATTAAATTCAAAAATATCCTTTTTTATTTTCTTAAACTCTGTATTAAATTAAAAAAATTAATTCTTTTATCTTCTTAAATTGTGTCAAATCAAAACATACCATTTTTTTTTTTTAAATGGAGACAAGTAAATCTTATGTTCAACTCCCCTTTGCAGGTCATCGCAATGGCAGTACTCATAATGAACTCTAAATAGAAAAAATAACCATCTCCACTCGGAGATATGGTTCCAACTGATCATAAAAATATAAAATTATCATTTGGGGTGGGGGGAGAGGCGAAGAGACACATCCACACATCAAGATCTGCATTACTTCTCCAACACAAATACATTTTCAAAGACATTACTCTTCTCCATCCACACACATCCTGTATTTGACATGAAAACAATCGCTACATAGAACAGGGCATTATGAATCACTGGTAGTGGTAGGCGTAGTATCTGCTTCAGATGATCTAACTATTGCTTCAATAGTATCCATGTCAATAACATCCTCAACTTCGGCCTCTTCTACCTCAGCCATTACTTCATCTGCATCACCTGCACTGGCTATAGGTTCCACTCCATTAGACACTAAATTACATTGAACTGGGGAATCTTTGGTTTCTCTGTCTGCTTCTGTTGCATTTTGTAAGGTAGACAATGCATATGGATCGCTGGAGATAGTCAATGTTGATGTAACTAACAAATTCTGCACAGAGGAAAATCACAGAATGAGTAATTACAAAAGAGCATTGGAAGCCCTTTTTTTAAACAGTTAAAAGTCCCCAACAATTGTCAACTAAGCTCAATTATGTTATCTTGCACTACTTACAACTAAGGAGTTTCCTCCAGAAAGTTGTCATTCAAGATTTGGACGTTAAAAAATGTTGAGACTACATTGATGAGATTTAAGAATGTGAAACTTTATAAGCACTATAAGGCAGAATCCACATCAAAATCAAACCTTTTCTAGAGCCAATGCAAGCTTTGACAGCTTGGAATAAATGTTCCGTGCATCCAACAAAATCTGCTCAATATTACTTGAAAAATTAGAGACAATGAAAAGCCAATATATCAAATGTTTAATAAGGGCCAGAAATCAGACATCAGCATGAAGAGAATCACCGTAGCAGTGAAAAGAACATACAAAATACACAAGAAAGAACTACTCGTACAACTTACTCCCACTAAGCGGCTATAAGACAACTATACTAAAAGAACACAATTTTTTTCATGAAACAGAGAAACATGGATCTAATTTAAAGGAAAATCAAGTAAAATGATGTACCAACATATTCAACAATTCGAAATTGAGATTAAAAAAGATTGTCACCTCACAAAGTCTTTGCAAAGTAAACGGAGGGCCTTCAGCAAAGCTGTTGAGAGCTGCAAAATCAAGGTAAGCAAAGTATAATGTGCAGAAGATCCAAATCAGAGTAGTGAACCACAAAGATAGGAGCTTATCTCAATTGCATCAGGCGAACATCAAACAAGATGTGAAAATGGTAATATATGTTGAAGTTCGGTTACAAAGTGAGTCCGGAGAAAACACCATTTAAGCACCCAGAAGTATACTTTAGACTTTAGTTCAACTTCCAGGTTATAAGGCTGATTTGGAATAATAACATTTTATTTGAAAGGTAAATAAAGGAACCTATCAGGAGTTATTTTTCACATGATACAATGTGTTACATTATTTAATTTATCATTTTAGGAGAGTAGTTTTCCAGTCCAAAATAGGCTGAGCCAGACTGGCCTAAATAACCATGATTGAGAGATCAGAAAGCAAGTGGAAACTCTTAAAATTGTGAAGGTGAAGCAGTTGCATTAGGATATGGGAATTGTTCTTGTTTATTCGAAACTATGTGACAAACCATAACCCACACCTAGAACACAGAAAGTGGAATATGCCTAGTTGGAGCTTTTCCTTTGAATACCTCTAAGACACCCACCCTATAAGCAGTCAGACGTTGGACTAGTTCTATTTGGAAGCAAGCACATGTTATGAATATCTACGAAATGGGGGATGGCAAATTTCTCTTTGAATTTGCTTTAGATCCACTGAAGAACAGATTTGAAGGGTGAATGGTGCTGGAAGAATTTCCTTATCAGGTTGCAATGGTGGTCACCTATCCACCATTGATAGGAGTTATCAACCACAGTGAATTACCCTGTGCACTATGGACCAGACTAGTTGGATTACTTCTGCAATTCTGGTCTCAAAAGGTCTTCAAAGCTATCGGAGACCACTGTGGGGGTTGGTCGGAGACGGAGGAAGAGATGCAACTTCAGAATCACTTGAAAAGGCCAAAATAAGAATAAGAGGAGAAGAGAGTGATGTTCCAAAAGAAATAAACTTTGAACAGGGAGGGAACCTCTTCATTATCCAGACCTAGGTGGAAATTCCAGCAACTTTTGCCATCAGAGGATACAAGAAGAGCAAGGTTTAACCCAGCAGGCAGCGAGATCACTGACAAAAAGGTATGTGTGGAGATATGAAGAAAAGAGAGGGATTTCATTGATCACGTGGGCCCTCGGAGACAGCTGTCGGTGATCTAACTTGCTCGGACTCGGGTGCGGGTATCCGAGACGGGTGCGAATCCGAGAGTCGGATTCGTCGTAATATAAATTTTAAGATTCGGGGGTGCGAATCCGAGTGTGGATACGGGTGCGGGGATTCGGCTAAAAAAATTATATATTATAAATATAGAGTTATAAAGATATTCTAATTTTTTTTAGTTAATTTGCTATTTTTAGTTATTTTTGTCTTCTGATTTTACTTTTCAATTAGGAATAGTATTTGTATTAAAAACTTTTTCCAAAATTATAACTCACGTTTATTTACTAAAAAAAATATATATATATATATATATAATTAAGAAGTTAAATTTAATATTGTCAAAGTAAAATACATTTTACACTCACCGACAGACAGTGCTGGCAACAGATTATTATTCATTAATTATTAATAGTAAAGGAACTAATTATTAATTAAAAATAGTAAAAAGAAAAGACAAAAGTTTCAAAACACACTTTGACTTGGAAAAAAACAACCCGTCACTATGTAAACACGACTGCGCCGATGATAGAATACGACGATGATTTCCGGTACCCTGAGGTGGTACGACGTCTGCGCCGATGATTTCCGGCGACGTCGATGATGATTGTCGGCGACGTTGATGATGATTTCCGGCAACGTTGACGATGATTTTCGGCGACGGCACATCGACAACGCCGTCTCTATTCCGGTGGTCGTTGGTCAGGACTTTTTCAGGTAAGTTGCCGGTTAATTATTCAACGCTTCCAATTAAATTTCTTCTTTATTTCGGTCAACGTCTTCGAAATCGGTTGACCGAATCGGAGACGGCGGAAGCACCCGTCCCCGCCTCAGTCTCGTGTCGAGCTGGGTTCGGCGGCAAAACAGCCGAGTCCGAGCAACATAGTCGGTGATTTCAAACAAGAATTTGGACCTGGAAAATTGTAGCAACCAAATAAAATTTAATCTTTGCCCAAACCAGTTCTCTTGTCTGGGACAAATTGAGAATGACATAGATAGTTTTAATGAACCACGTGAGGCAGCACATGAAGGAAAGGCCACTAAAACCTATCCCCTTTGATGATTTATCAGCCCCTCACACAGAATTTTTTTTCTCCAACCTAAAAGATACGACAACAAACTTTTTGAAGTGCCTTGCAATCTGGGATCTGCGACCATGAATCAAAAAAAAGTTTGGCTTTTTGATCCTTCGTCATCCTTTCTGGAACCTGATAAGGAGCTTCAAGTAACAGAAAAAGTGAGGGATGCTGACGATATGCCAATTGTGGAGGATGTGATGGACAAACCAATCCATGCAGAAAAAGATGGCATAAATATGCAACTAATACAAGTCCATGAAGTGGAGCCAGTGGCCAGGAAGCCACAGGAACAAGAAGCTGAAGTCAAGGCCTCCAACTGCCACTTTTGACTGTGTTCCCCAAGTTCTCTTCCTTTCATCAAGCTTTATAAATAAAACTAGAGTTTCTTTCTTGCATCCTACAAAGACAACACCCAGTTGTTGGAGGAGGAAGGACTTAGAAGCAGGGGAAAAGATTCTAGGTATAAGAAAAGGCAAAAGGGTCAAATTTACCCTCTACTTTCAAAAATTGGTTAAATTTACCCTTTTCCATATTATGTGGTCAGATTTACCCCGCCAACATCAACGTATTCACCTCTACCCCTCATTTTAATGGGATTCTCCAAATCACAGCCGATTGCCCGTTTTTTAAAAATAAAATTTGTTACCCTGTTCTAACCTACCCTCCCGACCCGTAATTGTAGTGGAAGAAATGAGAATCATATTAATCGCCCTATCACTAATTACACCAGGCTTGAGCTTGAGGATATATTTCCAACTTGGCTACACAAAGGAACAATTCAATGATATTAGCTGAGTACATTCATCTTTCTTTGTCTTATCTTTGTTGATTTTCTAGCAAAATCAACTTACTTTTGGGGGGTTGGCGTGATCAATTATCTTGTTTTCAGACTGATACCAAATGGGGCGGGCTGAAATCCGGTCAAGTAATGGCACAACCAACGCCGGTCTTTGCCAAAATAGAAGATGGAACTGAAACACAGACCAAAACTGCAGCAACAAAGAAAGTTAATAAGAAGGAGAAGGCGCCTAAAAGTAAGAGTCCGGTTGAAGCTTAGAACTTTGGGAGAAATTTCAGTAAATAGTAGTGATGGAGAAAAGAAGTGAAACCTAGCCCCGACTGAATTGGAACTTCGGAGAAAGCCTGGGAGGGGCAGACCTCTCTTCTCTCTCAAATTCTGTAGAATCCTCTTAGTGTCAACTGTGGAGAAGCGCATGTAAGGGATATTTGTTTGGGTCGGTGTTAAGACGGGTGGGGGGGGGGGGGGGGGGAACAGGGTAACAGGTTTTATTTTAAAAAAGGGGCAATTGGCTGTGATTCAGGGATTTCCGGTAAAATGAGGGGTAGAGGTGAATGCTTTGATGTTGCCGGGGGTAAATATGACCCCATAATATGGAAAAGGGTAAATTTAAACAATTTTTCAAAGTAGAGAGGTAAATTTGACTCTTTTCCCATAAAAAATTAAGGGTGACAAGAAAGTTTCAAAACTAAGAAAAAGTGACACAAGTTTACTTTAAAGTCAAAATTTTCTTCTCAAAATTCTCACAATCAGCAAAGCAGTTGGTAAAAATAAGAACAACAAAGAGGAGAATAAGAAAAAGTAATAAAAATGATGAATATGACGGCGATCAGCGGCGAAGAAGGAGGAGGAGGGCAGAGAGAAAGAAAGATGAAGAGAGAAGAGAAAGTAAAAGAAAGGAAAGTGAGGGAAAAATTAAATTTTGAAATTTAAAACGAGGGAAGACTTTTTTAAAAATTTTCAAAATTTTAATCTGCAACCTAAAGTACTTAAATGGTACCTTTGGCTCATTTCTCTCGAGATTCTATGTCTGACTTACCAACGAAAGTCAAAATTTTAAGGGCACTTAAAAGGATGAAAAACTATTCCTACAAAGGCTTGACATCATTCAAATGAATCATGAGCTGATAATTCATTACCAAGAGGAAATGAATGATCTCTTTAAAAAGAGCATCATCTCTCCCAGCAAATCCTCGAATAGTTAATTCATACAATGGCTCATCATTAATAACATGGTTCACCGACTGGGTCACATTTCCTGTTTCGACAAATTTGACAACTTGAAAACCAAGTGGCTGTGTGCCTGTCTGGCAGGATAATTTTGAAGGTATGGATTTAGACAACATGTTTAGATTTATTGAGGCAGGATAATTATGAAGGTATGGATTTAGACAACATGTTTGGATTTATTGAGGTATTTCTTGTCACCCCGTAAGAAGGCTGTAGCTGGTACCACTAGAACGCCCGCTTAAAGTAACCCCCTTCAAGAGCGGACAGGTCTATTATTGGACCATTTGCGCTGCCTTTTTTTATATATGTATATAGTTGTTAGGGAAGGTCTATTTGGTCTTTCTTTAAAATTGTGCATCACTCCGGTGAAGCGAGCTTCACTTCATGCTTTAAGCGAAGCAAAGCCTTTTACCTTTTTTTCGCTTCACGCTCCCCTGAACACTGATTACAGGATAGGCCAGAACCGCTTGAAATCCAACTTTTCTAACTTAATACTTTATAAGTCTTCAAGCTCATATACAGATCAACTAAGTATGAATCCCCAAGCCCGGGATTTAAATTCAGAAGATCTCTTAATGACTGGGAGATTGAAAGTTTAACTAATATGCTTCAACTCTTGAGCTCTTTTTGTGGATACTAGCAATCCTATTTAGAAAATTAGAACGAATCGTCTAAATCCCTTCTTTTCTTTGTGTATATAAAGCGAGCATGCGGGGGGGGGGGGGGGGGGGGGCGGCAAATTAGTTGAACTAGTAGATTTAATAGGAATCTGTAAGGTTTTTGTTATGTCCAGGACCCCTCTTATACTTTTGTATGTAAAGATCACACGTCAGCTCCTTTGTAGCTGAGTTTTACTGTTAATAGTTAATAAAAGTGGTTACCTTTATCCAAAAATAATACTAGTAATAAGACTGCCATTAAGCAAATATTGAAAATGGAGAGTTGTCTTGTCAAAAATGTCAAAAAAATATTGAAAATGGAGATAAAAAGATATTCTGGACAAAATTTTGACCATCAGTACGCATATGTAGTACCAATATGCAAATGCATTTGTTTGACCATTTCATAGCAACCTAACCAAGAAGAGGATTATTTACTCCTACTCCACTTCTTCTTTTTCCTCCATTCAACCTTTTTTCTTCACACCACATTTCCTCCACATTGCCTAAGAGAACGCATCTAAAACAGAAACATTGAACATGCCAACAAGTAGTGAAACCCCAAAGCTAAACACCAAAAAAATCTAAAATCCTAACACATATTATATAGCTGCCCTACAAAAAACAGAACAATCAATTTTAGGAGAGCCTTATACTTTTATGGCATGTGAATGTTTTTGCCTCATGTAAGCACACAAAAAAGAACAATACAGGAAGGTATTGTAGGAATATGAAACATTATGTATCATATTCTATTATTTTGGATAATATAACACTGTTGTCCCAGTCAGCTTGCGTGAACATTGACTTTTCCACCGGGTACCTGTCACCTTCCACCAACACAGGTGTTGGGTCTCTACCTACAAGGCTTAAGTGTCCTTATAGAATTTTATTTTTATTAGCAGATTTTCTTACAGAATTGTTACAGTCAAATAATGCTAATTGCCCCTCATGTCAAAGGAGAACGACAGAAATAGGTAAGGCAAATGACTGTGGGAATACCATCATCCAACCTTTTCGCCAACTCGGGAAAGCTCACCCCTAAACAAGCTTGTTGCTGTTCGATAGTCATTTTTGCCTCGGGATAATCTGACAGGACCTTCAATAAAGAATATACAAGTGGTTAAAAGTAAATATACACTATGCAGAAATATTCAAACAGCATAAATTGGAAAACCACTCTAAAGAAGTTTTCATATGCTGACAAATTGGCATACCTCCCCATACCTGCTTAAGATGGATTGAAAGCATGCCCTTGAGCTTGTCCCAGTCATGCCTGAGCCAAACATTCCCAAGATAAATTGTTCATGACATGGAACTTCCAAAACCATAATGCAGTAAACAACAATACAACCGAGAAAAATCTTTTTCTTTCTGTTCTTTTTTTCTTTTGGATCAAAACAACTCTTTTCTTCTTCTTCTTTTTCCTCAACGAGATTATTGTGAAGAATTTAAGATTCTCTATATTTGCTTCCCTAGCTAAAAACAAGAAAGGAGAGTCTCACATGGAACAGATTTTCACACACTTCAATAAGTTCAAAATTTGTAGATAAAGAAATAGAATTCAAAATTAAATCTACAAATTAAACTTGCACTTCTGACCTATGGATAGTTGGTCTTAAACTAGGCTGAGAAAAGAAACCTTTAAAGATGCTCTTCGAAAGCGGGGGAGGGGGGTGACAGGAAGAACAAAGCCGCAAACAAATCATCATTAAGCGGGCCCAAATAAGTTGATAGTAGTGAAGACTGAACAAACAAATTTGCACCCGTTTGGCTATAGATATTGCAAGCACTTTCTGGGAATTTTTTTGGCAAAAATCCCAAAATCTACCAAAAGAAAAAAAAGGCCAAACACATTGCCCGCTCCCTAAAGTTGGCATCAACTTTCACTTAGGCACATCAACTACACATTGTTCATTTTAAACACCTCATGTGGGCTTCCGCTGTGTCGTTTTAGCAAACTTATGGGTATTTTTGATATGATAGTTTTTAGAACTTATGGGTATAAATCGTGTTTCATGTTTTTCTAAGAAAGTGAATATATTTTCAAAAACTATGGCCAAACACATGTTGAAACTTTAATCCGAACTTCGCCCAAATATGGTTCCCAACAATATTGGGAATCTATGACCAAATGCTAGCTTAATCACACTCCTTGGATGGTGAACTGCACATGACAAGTGGAGTGGTCAATAACATTTGTCATGCCCCGTGGCCGTTTCCTGGTACATGTTCCATTTGATTACAAAGTTGGATTGGCCAAAAAGATTTCAAGCTTAAGAAACATAATTTTGACAACATCAGTAGATCAACTAGAATACACTACCAAAAAAGTTGCAAAATATTTCCATATATATATATATATATATATATAAAGAGAGAGAGAGGTGCAGAGACAAGATGAGAGAACAAAAAAAGACATGGTATCTTGGGTTACTATAATCCAAGCACCTACAGGGATACAACAATAATGTCATTAAGCCTTCCAATTGAGCACTATAATGGAGCATATAGCAGCTGATAAACATAAGAGCCTTACCAGGCCAAGCTGACCAAGACTAGATTTTTGGATGTTGCAAGCACAGTGACTTGTTATGTTAGTAACTAACGCTTGAAGTAGAGGGTTCTGCTCATATTTATGGATTAGATTCAGGTGAGCACATCCAAGTTATAAGACTAGTTTGGTTAGACCAAACTCAAAACTTAACTAGTCTCTGCTCTTTGAAGTACTCAAACACAATAAACAGCTTAATAACTTTCAACCAACTTGTACAAAATTTATAATTTCTTTCGATAGCTAAAAGAAGTGTCTTATCAAACCAACTATAGACTCCAGTATAATGTTTTTAGGCTTAGGTTAAAGAATCTGACCTTCTTCCCAAAAAACGTCTGATGTTCACGTGACCTATACGGTTATATTTCTAAGTATGTTCTAATCCAACTTTATTGAGTTAGTAAAACAAGGCAGGCAAAGTTGCAAAGTAGTACAAGATAATGTCAGTTTTAGGAAAAAACTTGAATGGGAAAGTATAAGAAAGGAATACAACAATACTCATAGATGAAATACAAATATCAATCTAACAGCAGAAGTATTACTACATTCTTTTATCTCCAAGATATACAAGCTAAACTTGGAGCAACGTTAAGTTGTCTCTGACATGGAAGCAGTCATTTATGGGGATGTTTTGTGCACCCGACTGTCCTTTTTAAAATTCTAGCTAAAGTTGCAGTGAGCTTGTTTGTGCTGCCTGATCAACACTAATCATGTTCATCCATTTCAGATGCAGGTAAAAGATTTAGATAGATAGAAGAACAACCATTTACACGGGAGTGAAAAAGCGGACTAACTCAGACTGCAAATTTAAAGGGGAAAGAAATTGTCATAGCATACCAATACTTGCCACTAGCTGCCATTACTTCAATTACACTCTTAATCTCCTTTTCAGATTCCATGCCTGTAGAGAGCCAGAATATGAAATGGAAGTTAAAAAATGATAAATAAAGCAGCGTTCCGACAAATTACTTATAACCATCAATTGAATACCTGATTGAGGAGGATCCATATATATATATATACACACACACTCCAAGAAGAGGGACAAAAGGAAGATTAAACCCTAATTCATCTGGTATTCAATTTGTTGTACTTTACTATTATAGTTATACCCGTGTTAGAGTTTGGGTGGGTCGGGTATGGGTCAAACCAATATGTGTGGTTTCGGTAATGGCTCTAACTTGCCCCAACTCCACACATTATTAGTGCCGGGCCAAGACACATACGACTATGAGAACACATGGGGTTCGTTTGGTGTGAGGAATGAGGGGTAAATAGTTTTCGGATAAAATTTATGAAGTATAGTTAATATTGAAACTCACCATTTATATCATAGCAATGAAATAAGTTATTCCATACGTATGGTGGGATAACTAATCTCAGGATTAATTATTTCGAGATAATTTCTTTCCAACAAAGCGATCCTATAGAGGTAACTTTGACAATAAGTATCCATTACGAATCATTTTATGTATAAAGTATCATAGTCTCTAAATAAAGTGCAGGATTATTTTATCCTATGTTTGGTTTGAGGTATTAGTTAGTCTCAGATTATTTATTCTATCATTTATGAATCCGTTTGAATCGACTTATTTTAAGTGTTTTTAAGTTAAAATTTGACTTTTAAGTACTTTTGAAGTGTTTGAATATATTTAAAAAATGCTTATAAGAATTTAGTTGTAAGGTAAAATACTAAAAATAAGCCTAAAGTTTTAAGTTAGAAATCTTAACTTATGGCTTAAAATGCTAAGAATAAGTAAAAAACTATAAGTTAGAATTTCTAGCTTATAATTTATGACTTATAAGTCAAAAGCCAAAAGCCAATTTAAATAGAAATTTATATATTAGTGATGGAATAAGTTATCCATATACATGATGAGATAACTTGTTCTCAACCAAATGATTCCATAGTAATTAATCTCATTTATATTTGAAATTTTTCTAAATTTATGAGTAACATTTAGGGCCTGTTTGGCCATGGAATTTTTCCCTTTTTTCCGAAAAAAAAAATTGGAGTTGAAAATTGTGGTGTTTGGCCATGAAAATTCGAAAAATAATTCCGATTTTTTTTTCTGAAAAGGTAAAACAGGTTTTTGTTGTTTTCACAAATTTCCAACTCCAATTCCAACTTTTATTATTATTACATATAACCCCAATCTTTTAAATTTTTACATAAAACTCTCCTTATAACATTACTTTTTCAATATTACGTATATAACAGTTTTAAAGAATAAGATAATTATAATTTCAAACTTAATGCTATCCTAATTAATATATATCCCTTTTTCTCTCTCATCATTATTTTTATCCCTTATTTAATTTTTTCCCTTATTTAAGACATTATTTTACTGCTAATTTATATTTATACCCATAAATATATAAAGTATTATATTTATATACCCATAAATATATAAAGTATTATATTTATTTATACCCATAAATATATAAAGTATTATATTTATAATAGAAATATATACAAAGTATGTTATATATAAAGTTTATACCATTTATATACCATATACACACATATATAAATATACAAAGTATTAAGAAACATACTAAGCATATTTATAATATAAATATACAAAATATATTATATATGAAGTTTATACCATGTATATACCATATACACATATATATAAAAATACAAAGTATAAAGAAACATACTAAGCATATTTATATATTTATGGTATATGATATAATATACCATAAATATGCAAAGCATGTTTTACATAGAAATAATTTATCCACACACAGTAAAATCTTTCATGTATAAGAAAATTAAAGAAATAAATTAGTGGCACCCTAAAATTTAATAACAACTCATCATTTTCTATTTTTTAGGAATGAAAAATGAAGGAAATAAATTAATAAATTCCTAAAAAAATAAATTTGTTTGAAAGATAATATTTGTTACCTAAAAAACAGGAAGCAGTGATCTGTTAATATAACATCCATATTTAAAATTTTCAAATATGAGAAACGGCTATTAATGTAAATATTATATATGTCATAATTGAAATTCATTAAATATGACCATGTATATGTAATTATTTTTATAATAGTGGCTAATTGTGTTCTTTTTCTATTAGTAGGTAAATTTTAGTTGGGTGATTTTGATAGTTTGTAAAAGTTAGGGCATAAAATCATATTTAAAAAAGTTTTTTCAAAAGTCAAATTTTTTTTTCAAAAAAGACATGGTCAAACACAACTCCAACTCCAATTTCAATTCCAACTTCGGAAAATTTTAGTTTTCATGGCCAAACGGCTACTTAATCTTTCTCTTCCTTTATTTTCAATCTACTCACACCTATCTTTCTCATGCCTTTCTTCTTCTTTTCTCTCTTCTTTTATTCTCTCTCTAATCAACATATCTTTCTTTTTCTTTTCTATTCCTCTCACATTTCCTTTTGTCCAATACTCTCCAACCGTAACTTTTTTTATTTTTCTTAGGCAAAATGACCTTCTGGACTCTTGTACTATGTCAGTTTTGTAAATTGGACACTTCTACTTACATGTTTGTCATCTGGACCCTTGAACCCATTAAAAAATAATATTTTACACCCTTTGACCGTTGACCTTGCCTATGTGGCATTGAAATGGTGACTAGGACAAAGAGAGTGTAGCCACTCGTCTGGGGGTACGAGTGAGGGTCAATTTTTGGCTAATTTTACATTAAAATAATTAAAAATAAAAATAAAAATAATATTAAAAATTTTAAAAAAAATTAAAAGGGTCCTTTTTTCCCTCCATTTTTTTAATTTAAATTTTTTTAAAATAATTTAAAATATTTTAAAAAATTTAAAAATAATTTAAAAATATTTTTTAAAAATTAAAAATAATTTAAAAATATTTTTAAATTTTTTTTAAAAAATAAAAATATTTTTTTCCCTCCCCACCCTACCCCAGCCCGTCCCCACCTCCACACCCCATCCCCAGCCCCCTACCCCACCCCAACACCCCTTCTCCATCCCCACCCCAGCCCGTCCCCACCCTTTATACCCTACCCAGCCCCTCCACCCCACCTCAGCCCCGTCCCCACCCCCCACACCTCACCATCCCCATCCAGTCTCTTCCCACCCCCAGCCCCGTCCCCACCCCACTCCCAGCCCCTTTCAGCCCCCACACCCCACCCCAACACTCTTCAGCCCCCCCCCCACCTTCACTTTTTATTTTTTATTTTAATTTTCCCTCAATTCAATTCTTTTTATTTTTTTAATAAAAATTTAAATTTGAATTGAAAGTGAGTGATAGTGAATATTGAAAAGAATTAGTGAATTTCGCTTGAAAAAAAATAAAATTTTTGTGAATTTTTTAAAGATATTCAAATTTAAAAATCGAAAATTTATTATGTTTGTATATATGAATTTATAGTTAAAAATTTAAATTAGTTGGAGAAGAATTTAATTATTTGAAATGAATTTGATGTTTAATTTGTGAGCAAAAAATAAAAATATGATTATTCAAATTTTTCTACAATTATAATTTTTTGTTATTTAATTAAATTAATTTTAATATTTAATTTGTTATTTAGTATTTTAAAAATGACTTGGAATTTAATGTAATACTTTTTTTTATTTTTTAAATGACGTGGCAGACGAGGCAGACGTGTCAGCTGACGTGGGGAGAGTGTGTTACACTCACCAAAAAAAGGGTTTAAAATGTTGTTTTTAGTGGGTTCCAGGGTCCAGATGACAAACATGTAAGTAGAAGTATCCAACTTACAAAACCGACATAGTACAAGGATGTAGAAGGTTATTTTGTCTTTTTCTTAAGAAATCTCTTTCATTAGATATACATGATTCTCTCTTATATGAGAAATCAAATCGCACCAAAAAAGTCAATCAACATGTTTTTCCTCCGAAACACATATTAAGACAATTAAAATAGCGAAATTAAAGATATATAACAGAAAAGAAGTGTAGATGGAAAAAACAAAAGAATCTTTTTGTTGGTAAAATTTGGTGTTCAATATTATGATTTAGGGGTGTGCAAAAACTGAACCGACCGATAAATCGAACCGAGAAAAATATTATTGGTTTATTGTTATTGGGTTAACGGTTTTTAATGGTTTTATAAAAAAAAATTATTGGGTTATTGGTTCGGTTTGATTTTTTCTTATTGGGTTATTGGGTAAATCGATAACCCAATAAGAATATATATATATGACTTATTACATGTTTCTCTACAAATTAACAAACCTATTATTTCAATTATACAACTCTTAATTTCTCCTAACAACATTTAGTTCAAACTTGAAGATTCTTGTAAATTAAAACACATTATATAGGATTTTTGTTTGCAACTAAGATTCGATTTTTTTTTATGTTAGTTACTACTATTTCTATTTTATGAGTATTTTCTTATCGGTTAAATCGAAAACCGAACCGTTAAGGACTAAAAACCGATAAACGAAAACCGATAAAAAAATCTTATTGGTTTAGAATATTTAAAAATCAAAAACCGATAAAACACACCGATAATATGTAAAACCGAACCGAACCGATCGATGCACACCCCTATTACGATTCTTTGTCAACTATGATGTTAAAAGCTTCATGTACCACTAGTTGTTGGGTTCGAAATCGAGAGGGCGTTATATGGAGACTTAAAGTTTACAAACCATAGAGATGATAAATTGACAAAGAAAAACATACTAAAATATACTCATTGATATGATTCAGCCAATAGGCCTACATATTAAAAAACTAAATAAAAAAACATAAAAATTAATTAAGAGAAAATCGCTCCATAAATAAAATTCTTAAACGACTACATTGTGGATACTATTGTGTTGTTGTATGAGAAGGAGAGTTTTCTATTTATAGAGTTTCAAAAATATTTCCTCTAAGAAAGAGGTTAATTGAATAGGAAAAAGTTATATATTTTTCTTTTAGAAAAATTAAAAGTAATTATGATATTTTTTTTTTTTTTAAGAAAAGTAAAACTTAAATCTGCTAAGAAAATCAAGGCAAAAATCCTAACACTAGTCACACATAATCTAAATGCAATTGTATAAAACGATAGATTCAAAGAAGTAAAGGAATCAAATAAACATTCCCAAAAATTGAAACATAGTTCTGTGGTTTTTCTTTTTCCCATAAACGTATAAGTTTTCTTATTAAAAATGAAAAAGAGCCTAAAATATCTTTCAACTATGTGAAATGGTGCAAAAATGTCCTTCGTCTATCTATTGGGCCTGAAATGCCCTTTCCATCTACTTATTGAGACTGTTTTGCCATTTTATTTAACAGATCAATTTAACCCCACTTCATTAATTACATGTCTTTTTTTTATTGGCCAACTAATAATTATTTTTTTCTAAAAAATTTCAACCCACTCAAACCTAATACCCAATCCACTAATAACCCGCCCCACCCACACCTAATAACCTTAAAAAAACCAAGTCAATAATCAGTCACACTCTTTTCTTCTACGTCTTTTCTCAATAATTAGTCAATTTTTCTGCTTAGAGTAAAATTCTTGAAAATCTTAGACCGCAGGAGTAATTTTACCCATTTTCAAGTAAGATTTTCTTTTTTTTTTTTTAGTATTTTCATTAAGATTTTCTTTTTATTTTTAAATATTATCGCGATTTTATGTATATTGATATTGATATTTCTATGTTGTTTCATGTATCATATATTTTTTGTAGTCACTTTTTAAAGTAGCATGACTTTTATACTTTCATTTACTTGTCTCAAATTAAGAGTTTTTATAATGTTCTCTCAAATGAAAGACTTATTTTTTAGCATTTATTTCATGTATTTTTTTTTATCTTTCATAATTTTATGGATGATTGTTAGTTATGTCATAGTTTGATGTATTTATAATTGTTAGGTATGTGATATTTTTTTTTATCAAAAAGTGATCTTTTTCTATTTATTTTTGGTGTTGCATTCTCGATGTGGTCCCTATCTCTTTATCCTTTATCATTGGCTTGACATTAAATATTGTAAGATTTCCTATTTTTTTGTTAGTCAGTTTCTTGTTTTATATTTGTCATGCGACCCCTTCAAAAAATGATTGAAAAGATTGATGTGGTCTTTAACTATGGAGGAAAATGGGTCCTTACTCCTCAACTTACCTACTTCAAAAAACTGCTGGGATTCAATAATTTTTTTCTTGTTGGAATTCATTGTGAATATTTATTCAATTATTGTGAATATATTTTAGGTACATGCTAGATATTTTTTTTTTCTGTTTTTAGATGTACACAATATATTTTTTCCTTTTATTACGTAGGGTTATTGTATTAGGTTATCTATAAATAGGGGTATTTTGTACAAAGGACTCATCAAGTAATAAGAAGAAAAATTTCATACTTTGCTTTATTTATTTTTGCATGATATCAAGAGAAGGTTCTTTAATTCCAGTCCTTAATTTCTTACTTATTTTTTATCATTTTTTTAAGATGACTAATGTTGTATCACCCTCAAAATCACCTTGTGCTATTAACACTTCACAATCAATGTACTGGACTCTTCACATGCTTTCTACATTCACCTTTCTGATCATCTAGGTATGAACCTAGTTTCCACCATCTTTGATAGGAGAAACTATGGTGGATGAAGAAGGGCAATTATTATAGCTCTCTCAGCAAAGAACAAGCTAAGATTCGTTGATGGATCCCTAGCTTGTCCTAATGCTGATACAGGGCTTCAAGGAGCTTGGTCAAGATGCAATGATATGATCCTATCCTGGTTATTGAATTTCTTTTCCAAAGAAATTGTTAAGTCTATTTTGTATTCCAAAAGTGCCAGAGTGTTGTGGTCTGACCTAGAAGATAGGTTTGTTCAGGTTGATGGTGCTAAATTTTTTAACTTAAAAAAAGATTTAAATTCAGTATTTCAAGAAAATTCCAGTATCTCTTCTTATTTTACAAAAATAAAGAGACTATGGGATGAGTTAGATGCATTAAATACATTCTCAACATGTACTTGTGAGTGTAAATGTGAATAAAAAAAGGTGTAAAGGCTCATCAAGATGAGAAACTTCTTCAATTGCTCACGAGTCTTAATAACACTTTCATAGGTGTTAGGAGTAATATTTTGTTGTCTTAGCCTCTACCCACTATTGGTCACGCTTACTCCCTTGTTATTCAAGATGAAAAGCAAAGAAAAATTCATACCACTCCTGCTTATTCAGGAGAATCAACCCCTTTAGTTGCTGGTAATAATGGAAAAAAGAGGTTCAATGAGTATAAAACTTAAGATGGAAATTCTATCAAGAAAAGTTCTCTGGTGTGCAATTATTGCAAGAAAATGGGACATGGCATTGACCATTGTTATAAGATCTATGATTTTCCCTCTGATTTTAAATTTACTAAATCTAACGAATACAAAAAAGGACATGTTGCTGATAATATTTTATCACAGGAGAAGGATCTCAATCGACTATAGAGAATGTCACAAATCTAAACTCTTTAAGCCAAGATAATGTTGCACAACTCTTCCAACTTTTATAGAAGTTAAATCAGAAAAATGTAGGAAATGTAGATGCATTTGTAAACATAACATGTGTTGGTATGACTAAGTTCTTTAATTCTTATGCTTGTTTGTTTACAATTGACAGTGATTCTTGGATATTAGATACAGGAGAATCTGAGCACATGACCTTTGATAAAAAATATTTTAAAAGCTTTAATCTTCTTCCTAAACCTGTAACAGTAACTCTTCCTAACTCCCACAAGGTAAAAGTTACTCATTCAGGATCTGTTTCTCTCCTGCATAATCTAACTCTGCAAAATATTTATATATTTCATCTTTTAGGTTCAATCTAATTTTTATTCATAAGTTGTGTAAACAACTCCAGAAATTTATTCTTTTCACCCTTAACACTTGTTTCATGTTGCAGGGCCCTTCATTGAAGAGCCCTCTGGTGCTTGGTAGAGAGTAAGAAGGTCTATATATTCTCAAATCAAGTCATCTAGAATTTTTTACAAAGAGATAACCTAGTTTTAATCCTCATAGTCTTTTCTTTTCTAGTTCTTTAGGAAATAAATTTACTTCTTGTTCAAGTTGTTTTGATTCCAGTGTAAATAAAAAACTATGGCACTACAGATTAGGGCATATGCCAAGACATAATATGAAGAAAGTTTTTCCAAATTCTGCATTTTATTCAAACTTTTCTTCTCCTTGTGTTATTTGTCCCATGTCAAGACAATCTGAGCTATTTTTTCCTTCTAGTGGTATTTCAACTAAATCTATTTTTGATCTAATACATGTGGATACTTGAGGATCTTACAAATCTACTACACATGATGATTTTAAATACTTTTTTATGATTATTGATAACTTTAGTAGAGCTACTTGGACATGTCTTCTGAGTACTAAGTCTAATGTTTTTTCCATCCTTAAATCTTTTTTTCTATGGTAGAAAGACAGTTCAATTATAAAGTTAAATTATAAGAACTGATAATGCTTTTGAGTTAGGAAATAAAAAAGTACAATCTGATTTCTTTCTTTCCAAGGGAATTATTCACCAAACAACTTGTGTTTATACTCCACAATAGAATAGAGTAGTGAAGAGAAAACACAAGCATTTATTGGAAACATCAAGAACTCTTTTATTTCAATCTCATCTTCCTATTAGTTATTGAGGGGAATGTTTTTTAACTGCAACTATCTCATAAACAGATTTTCCTCAAGTGTTTTGAATTCAAAAATATCTTTTGAAGTTTTATTCAAGAATAAACCATCCTATTATCATCTAAAATATTTTGGGTGCTTATGTTTTGTATCTACTTGTCACGATCTGAGACTATCCCCTGCTCGTAACACGCTGGTTAGAACCACAAGTGATCCCAAGCTAACCCATGTACTAGCATGATACTTGAACAACTGATTTAATATATATAAATAGTAAATAATTGAGTGAAAACATGTGACGACCCGAGGCTACCCCCTAGTCACGACAATGTTGTTTACGGTCACTAGTGACCACAAGCTAACCCATGAGCTGGTACTGCTGTGAGCACTGAGTAAGACTGATAATAAAAGATATATGCAGAAAAAGACTGATAATGCATAAGGTTTTAAATACTGAAATACAACTGAATCATAAATCTAGACATCTAAAGACATGCTGAAAAGACTGATAAACAACTGATAAACTGACTAACTGTCTGAATGTCTGAAAAACCTCTAACTGACTGACTATGGAGTAGATAGGATAAACCCCCAACTAACTCCAACTGACTGAAATAAAGTAATACTGAGATAACTAAATGAAGATAAACTTGTCCTCGAAAGATGAGGACTCACCACTGCTGCTGTAATGTTGAACTATCTAAGCGCGGTCAGAAAATTGAGCATCTGAACCTATGATATAAGACATCATAGTGTGAAGAAAGTATGTGGTCAGTACTTTAAATGTACTGGTATATGAGATGAGGTCAAGATGAAATGCATAGGTTTATGTACATAAAATACTGACTGACTGAATAACATGAGATATCTGATACATAATACTCGTGAAACCTATAAAATCAGAGAATGCATGACCAAGCATATAACATGATACTGAAGTAGTCTGTAAACTGAAATACTTGTAACTGAATAACTAATAAACTGTATGCTATGGTCACGCAAACCTGAACTGATATTTATACTGAATACTGAACTGAAATTATGAGAGGTATCATCTAACCGACATGCCCTAATATGAGCTAAGTGGGGTCCAACCTGTAACCCCAGTTGGAAGGGTGTTAGTACCGTGCCATGCGTACCAACTATGGTTGTGTGGATCCACTAAGTCACCCTCATTTGGCAAGTGCTCTAATGAGATATGTGTTACCTTCAACTGGCAGGTAAACACTTTATCAACCCTCAACTGGCAGTTTGACATCTCTAACCTACGTTGGCTACATAGTTCTGGAATTAAGGGACTACTACTAAAGGTCACACCCTCTACTAGAAGGTGAGCCCCCATCCCTAGGTTTGCTCGGTGCTAAATCCTACTCCCAACTGAATGGCATCGACTACTAGACTAAACTGAGATTAACTGAGCCAATAATTGAACATTATACTAATTGAGTGACAAGGCTCATGGTTTATCTGAAACCATTCTGAAAATACTGTAAACTATGTAAACAACTAAGTTTTGGGTATACATAACCCCCAACACTGGATGGAATTAACATTATGGACACATGAAAGCTTTGAAGAACATAATAGAGGATCATAGTTCAAATTTCAATTATTTAGGCATTTCATCAAACACTTGAAATTTATGAACTTATGCATGAGAATGATTGAAACATGTGTGAATAACATAATTATAACACTAAAACCATAAATTGGGGATTTAACATGGAATTTTCTTCATTCAAATGTGTAAGGGCTACTTTCAACGAAAACACTTGTAAACATCATGTATAATCGAAATTCCTAAAAGCTTCATGAAGATAACTCATGGTAAACATGTAATTTCATGAATTAAAATATAAAAATAGGTTCTTGGACTCCATGGGTGAAAAGGGCCCATGAATGAACATCACACATACCTTTAACTTTTACACTTGAAAGGGAAACACAATCTTGAAAGCTTTCTTAAAAGTTCTTAAATTGGGAGGCTTGAGTTCTTGGTTTTCTTAAAGAGAAGATAATTAATTTTGAGATTCTTGGGAGGTAGTTAGGGTTTCTTTGAGAGAAAATTAAAGGAGAATGGGTATATTACATCCAAATTGCTGATATAAGTCGTGTTATAACGACTTGGATTGAGCGGAAAAGACGCTACTACCCCTTAGATATTTAAATTCACAACTGAAATGCAGATTAAGAAGGTACCGTAATGCTATGAGCCATCCATCACTATAATGATCGTGTCGGGATGCTATCACGATGACTTGCTATTTTTGAAATCTAAACATGACCTAATACTCGTTCAAAAGATCTAAAACTTCCCCAAGACATGCTCTTTACACCCATGAACATGAATTAGCTCAAAAACTTACGTCTTAGGGTCAGGAAGGTGACTTTAAAAATCCTCGAAGTTAAGAGGCCAAAAATAAGACTAAGTCCCCAACACTTGACTAAATTTTCAGGTCCTAAGCCTCTTATGCATGCACTATAAGCTGAACTGAATTAAGAAAAGTACGGGGTACTACAAAACATAATCAAAATGAGAATAAACTGTTTCAATACATAACTGATCAAAGTTTACAACACTAAAATCTGAGAGAGAATAGAGAACTTAAATTACAAATACTGACTCTAACTGGCCATCTGTGAAGCCTCTACTGTACTAACTAGAGGTAGTCAAGACGAGACCCCCAACTATACCTAATCAATACATTAGAATAATGGAAATAAAATACAGGAACTGCAACTGACTTGAGTCCCTGAAATAAGAGAACTCATCACCTGCTGGCAAAATGCTGAGAATTATTTGACCCTGGTGTATAGGCTACATCTGGTAACTAACTCATGAAGGAATGTAGCCACAAATACATTTATGTGGCCAGCACTTTGGAATGTACTATGTATGTGAGATATATAGTAAATCATGGAAATACTTAATATATACTTTAAAATTGAGGATATAAGCTATTTGCTGAAGTATGAATTTAAATCATGGTTGTAAGTAAAAGCAGTAAGACATAGTGAAGTTTCTAAATCATGATCTGAAAATATTACTGTAAGCTGAAAGCAGTGAAAACATGAATACTATATGTAAATCCCAAGTTAAAGCTGAATAGGTTGAAAAATTATACTGGGGATCATGTATAAATACTGAACATGAAAGCATGAGCATGTAAAATAAATGCAAGACCAAGTAAAAAATGTACTAAAATAATCTGTAAAACTGAATACTGAATAACTGGTAAACTAAACACTTGGTTATGTAAACCTGAGCTGATGTGGTCTGAATATTGAATGGAGACTGTAGGAGCTAACATTTTAATCTACTTGCCCCAATCTGACTAATCGGGGTTCAACTTGTAAGCGCAGTCGAAAGGGTGTCAATACCTTGCCACGGGTACTAACACTAACAGTGTGGATCAATAAAGCTGACGTCCTGTAGGACTATAGCCTAAACTGATAGGTGGCCCTTGAGAGGAAGTCAATCCTAAACTGACGGGTGACCTCTCATAATCTATGTTAGCTACGTAGTTCTAGAACTTAGGGACTGCTACTAACGACTCTGCTTAAGTTGACGGGAGAGCCACTATCCCTACGTTCGCTTGGTGCTAAGCTATACTCCCAACTAAACTAAAATGGGAAACACATACTAGTACATGCACTGATAACTGATTTGCTCAACATGGTGTTCTAAAAAACTGACAGTGCATTTATAATCTGAATGTAATAAAATAAACATGGTCTGACTAACTTGTAACTTGAAAATCTGAAATATGTGTAAGCAAGTAGGTATCCGGTGTTCATAACCCTCCAGTACTGAATAACACTTTAAATACTATAACATCATTTAAAAACACAATAGGAGAGTTCATAATTTAGAGACCCAAAATGTAGAATATATCCCTAACTGATGGAATCCATTATTATGAGTATGAGATTATGTTAAGCTTTTAAAGACAACATGATCACAAGGTTTAATTCATGAATTGGTTAGTTAACATGGTTTCAATTGAACATGATACAGGTGATTGAAATTTAAAGCATAAAGTACATAATTCACATGGGAAAAATTATTGGCATAGCTTACATTCAAAACTATTAAGAAAACATGGATTAAATTCACGATTAACATTGATATTTTTATGAAAGAGGATAAAAGTTCACACTTAAACAAAAAGGGATTTTTGGGACTCAATGGGTAGAAGAAACCCATTGATGAATACCCTACATACCTGAATATAGAAGTCTTGCATAAATTTCTTGAGATTAAACTTGAACTTGAAGAATCCTAGTTGGCTTTCGGAAGAAAGGAATCGCCTCTTTTTGCTATGTGATGAATGATTTCTGAGTTATGATATGTTAGGGTAATATTTACGCTTGATAACTTCTGTTTGAAGGGTGAAACAATGTATTTTTGGGGTTAAAATAGTGGAAAAATACAAAAAAAAAAATCTCTTAGGAATCATCTGGAAAATGTCTGGGAGCAGTCCCGAGGAGTTTGGCCACGACTCGTAGGGTCTGGCCACGAGTGGCGGTTTGAGTCGTCATCAGGAGCCCAAATTTCAACCCCTACTACCGTGACTCCTCCTCCTCCTGATTACTCATATGTTCTGACTACGAGTCGTCATCAGGAGTCATAGTTACTAGCAACTTTGAGAGTCCTTCAGTAATTTAGCTATAACTTTTCTCCCGATATCGGATTAAGGTGAAATCTGTATTGTTGGAAAGCTAATTCAATTATCTATTAGTTGGTGGGACTTGATCTTCAAAGTTCTTTATATAATAAAAGTTATGCTCATTTGAAGATGACTATAGTTATATTCTTCATAAGAATTTAATCGTTGAGGGATGTTTTGACTTGTTTATAAGATAGGAGCTATTTGGGGTCTTGATATATGTACAAATCACTTATAAAACTATCAAAACATGATTTTTTATTTTTCATGAACTTCAAGCATGGTTCTAATAATGGCCTTGATTTTTGGGGTGTTATAATATCTCCTCATTGGGATCATTCATCCTCGAATAAAAACTGACTTGGGTGAAAGAATAGAAATAAAGAGTTGTAATCCCTGAAATGGAATTCTAAAAGCTAAATATAGACATGATTAATAAATTTCCAACATACTTTAACTAGCTTGAAAATTTGAGAACTCACTAGTACTGTCTAGCTGAATTATGAAGTTGGATGGATAACCAACATGATATTGATTTCAAAATTTAGGCATCTATTTTGATTGAGACTGATTTAGATTGGGAGTAGGGACTCAACTGAATTCACAACTTGCGTGAATGTGAACAAATTACCTCATGAAATAGGCATATTTATGAATCCTCGAATAGTAAAACTAGATGAAAAGATGGAAAATTATAGGAACCTATCTGTCTGATTGCTAAACTGAATTGCTAGCCATACAGACTGACTTATACTAAAAGCTTAGAACTCAACTGAAGTATTTCTTCAACACTCTTTGTAAGAAGTTCTAATAACATTAGGGAGAAATAATTTTAGGCATAATCTGAATAAGATATCTGAACAAGGAATTGCAACATGGCTACAACTCTATAATATGGAATATAGACCCATAAAACATAAATTAGGATAGAATTACTATGCTTTAGGAAATGCAACTGCTAACTTTCAAGCTTAGCCACACATCTCGATTACTCCATCAACTATGCTTTTCCCCTTAAATACCATGCCCGTTTGATTCAACTTATAATTCTCACATGGGCATCGATAACGCCATCTACTAAAGTCTGAGATGAACTAAATCCTCTCACTATGTTCAATCCTACTCAAGGTCGCAAGGTACCACACATAACACCATAATACTGGTCTAAACCACAGATTCAATATCCTATGTGTTTCAAAACTCTCATCTCAAGAATATTATTATTCCTTAATACTTCAATATCTAACTTCAACCTCTTACTAGAAATTCACTAGTGCACAACACATTTATCCACTTATATACCAACATGACATTCAAGCCTATCATTATAACCACATGTGAACTTCTAGGCAACCAACCCACCTAAGAATTTTTCCCATATTCTCTAATACCTATATCAATAACAACTTTTTTACATTATTACTAAGAAGACACCTCTTGAATTCTCAACTAACTATGGCATATACCAAGAGCTTTACCTCAATCTTCCTTTACATTTATAGAGTTAGATAAAATAAGCATACAATAATCTTTCCCTAATAAGAAACATTACTCTCTCCCATCTAAACTATTGCTCATCAGTTTTCATCACCACTATCTTTACATAAGAAGAGGTCACTAAAAGGTTAGAACATGAGGATCTGAAGTATGAAAGAATACTATACATAACTTTGACACTTAACTGAGGCATGAGTAATAGAATATCAAATGCGTTGATTCATTAAAGAGATCAAAACCGAGGACATTCATGCCATAATCTGAATTTTGTTAGTCATTGAGGGTGCACCACGAGTTATGGGAACGAAGAATACTATAAAGCATGAGTAAAAGAGTTATGAGTTGCATGACCTTAGTTTGGAGTTCATAAATTCAAGGAATATGATTCGTACTTCTGAGTGAACTGACACTCCTTATACTAGGAACTGGAAGCGTACATGATTCTATGAAAAATGCATAAATATGAGATATGATCATGGAGTTGACTTGTAAGGCATGAGTAGATGTCGTGATGACTGAAGTACAAAAATTTGCAGTAAGATAAGAATGGATCGGGCATTTTTCTCCCTTATTGATGTTCTATAATACACTAGCGTTACTACTAGAATTTGAGAGCCTGACTTGGTTTCTTGTTCTATCATCCCCCCTTAGATTATGTCTACAATTCTAAGTTTGTGGACCCTTTTAATAACCCCTAAATTGAACTACAACCACTCTACTCTAGAGTCCGAGATATATCAATACACATAAATAATAAACTCAACATGAAAGTCTATGTCTTAAAGTGTAAAACACACTACTAATACTTCCTTCTGAGATAGAACTCTTAACTTTCTATAGCCCTAATAATCATCATATGATAACTTAAACACTTACTAACTTAGAATCTTTGGGAGTATCACCATACCCTGAGTTCACACCATCTAGAGTTTCAAACTCTTCTTTTATTAGATCAATTATCCAAAATTCAAACTTAGATTCGAACACTTAACACAGATATCCACAGAAATTCTTATACACTAATACCCACTTATTACTACTAGATAGAAATCATGAAACACTAATTCACACAAAATTTTATGAATATACTTAACCTTAACAAACTCTCTATCATTATGGTCACGGCCTAATCTCTATCCTGGCTAAAGCATTAACATACTCTAATTCTTCCTTAACTGAGAAATCTCTCTCAAGGTGATATTAAACAGACTGCATAACACCTTTCTGGCTCCATGGATACATAATTTACTAAATTCAGATAAACACTATCCCTACTTTACTGCTATTAAACTTCTAGGTTCATGCTTCAAACTCTAGATCATATGCTGTGATCAGATTCTGATAAGGGATCTGAAAGCACATCTGACTATGGCTTAGTGCACAATTTTTCATGAGCATGAATGAAATCTTTCAAACTTTGGAACATAAAGGCACTGATGGGATCCCTTTTGAGCCTACATGCAATCCCATAACTGTCTGTGGAAACTGTCTGAGAAAACTTTATCAGTAGAAATTTAAGCTTGATTGCTTCTATTACCTCAAATAAGGTAGAGTTGACATGAATGGAGCAATGTAAAAATTTGTATAAGTTTTTTAGAGAATATTTCTACATCATGATCTGAGATATAAAAGAATGGAAATATTTCTTAAATGCCCTGTAGCCTCTCAAAGAAAAGTACAAACGTCTTTGTATCATTCCGCAAGACTCTACTTGACACAGCTTCATAGACACCCTAGGACACTTGAACCATATGCTCTGTTACTAAGTTTGTCATGACTCGAGACTACCCAGTGGTCATAACACGGTACTTAAAACCACAAGTGATCCCAAGCTAATCCATGTACTGACATGATACTTGAGCAACTAATTTAATATATATAAATGGTAAATAACTAAGTGGAAATATAATTAACATAAGAATAAGCTGTTTTAATACATAACTGATAAAAGTTTACAACACTGAAATCTGAGAGAGAAAAGAGAACTTAAATTATAAATAATGGCTCTAACTGACCATCAATGAAGCCTCTACTGTACTGACTACAGGTAGTCGGGATGCGACCCCCAACTATCCCTAATTAATACATAAGAATAATAGAAATAAAATACAGGAACTCCAACTGACTTGAGTCCCTGAAATAAGAGAACTCATTACCTGCTGGCAGAATGCTGAGAACTGTTGACCCTGGTGTATGGGCTACATCTGGTACCTACAACATGAAAAAATATAGCCACAAATGCATATATGTGATCAGTACTTTGAAATATACTGTGTATGTGAGACGTAGTAAATCATGGAAATACTTAATATATACTTCAAAACTGAGGACATAAACTATTTGCTGAAGTATGAATTTAAATCATGGTTGTACGTAAAAGCAGTAAGACATAGTGAAGTTTCTAAATCTTGAGCTAAAAATATTATTGTCAGCTGGAAAGCGGTAGAAACATAAATATTGTATGTAAATCTCAAGTTAAAGCTGAATAGGTTGCAAAATTGTACTGAGGATCATGTATAAATACTGAACATGAAAACATGAACATGTAAAACGAATGCAAGACCAAGTAAAGCATGTACTGAAATAATCTGTAAAACTGAATACTAAATAACTGATAAACTGAACACTTGGTTAGGCAAACCTGAGTTGATATGGTTTGAATACTGAACGGAGACCATATGAGCAAGCATTTTAATCTACTTTCCCCTATCTGAGCTAATTGGGGTTCAACCTATAACTACAATTGAAAGGGTGTCAATACCTTGCCATGGGTACTAACACTGATAGTGTAGATCCATAAAGTTGATGTCCCGTAGGACTATAGCCTAAACTGATGGGTGACCTCTGAGAGGAAGTCAATCCTAAATTGATGGGTGACCCCTCATAACCTATGTTAGCTACGTAGTTCTGGAACTTAGGGGCTGCTACTAATGACTCTGCTTAAGCCGACGGAAGAGCCACTATCCCTGCATTCGCTCGGTGCTAAGCTATACTCCCAACTAAACTAAAATGGGAAACACATACTAGTACATGCACTGATAACTGATTTGCTCAACATAGTGTTTTGAAAAACTGACAGTGTATTTATAATCTGAATGTAATGAAATAAACATGCTCTGAATAACTTGTAACTTAAAAATCTCAAACATGTGTAAACAAATTGGTATCGGGTGTTCATAATCCTCCAGCACTGAATAACACTTTAAATACTATAACATCATTTAAAAACACAATAGGGGAATTCATAATTTAGAGACCCAAAATGTAGAATATATTCCTAACTGATGGAATCCATGATTATGAGTATGAGACTATGTTAAACTTTTGAAGTCAACATGATCACAAGGTTTAATTCATGAATTGCTTAGTTAACATGGTTTCAATTGAACATGATATGGGTGATTGAAATTTAAAGTATAAAGTACATAATTCACATGGGGAAACTTATTGGCATGGCTTGAATTCAAAATTACTAAGAAAACATAGATTAAATTCATGGTTAATATTGATATTTTTATGAAAGAGGATAAAAGTTCATACTTGAACAAAAAGGGATTTTTGGGACTCAATGGGTGGAAGGAACCCATTGATGAATACCCCACATACCTAAATGTAGAATCCTTGGATAAATTTCTTGAGATTGAACTTGAACTTGAAGAACCCTAGTTGGCTTTGGGGAGAAAGGAATCGCCTCTTTTTGCTATGTGATGAATGATTTATGAGTTATGATATGTAAGGGTAATATTTACTCTTGATAACTGTTGTTTGAAGGGTGAAACAACGTACTTTTAGGGTTAAAAGAGTGAAAAAAGATTAAAAAAAAATCCCTTAGGAATCATCTAGAAAATGTCTAGGAGCAGTCCCGACGAGTTTGGCCACGATTCGTAGGGTCTGGCCACGAGTGGTGGCTTGACTCATCATCAGGAGCCTAGATTTTGACCCCTACTACCGTGAAGACTCCTCCTCTTGACTACTCATAGGGTCTGACTACGAGTCATCATCAGGAACCGTAGTCACTGGCAACTTTGACAGTGCTTCAGTAATTTTTCCATAACTTTTCACCCCGATATCGGATTAAGGTGAAATTGGTATCGTTGGAAAGATAATTCAATTATATACCTGTTGGTGGGATTTGATATCAAAAGTTCTGAGTATAACAAAATTTATGTACATTTGAAGATGCCTATAGTTATATTCTTCATAAGAATTTAATCACTAAGGGATGTTTTGACTTGTCTAGAAGTTAGGAGATATTTGGGGTCTTAATATATGTATAAATCACTTATAAAACTATCAAAATATGATTTTTGATTTTTCATGAACTTGAAGCATGGTTTTAATAATGGCTTTGATTTTTGGGGCGTTACACTACCCTATCTATAAATAAGACTAAATTTGATCCTAAAGCATTACTTTGTGTTTTTATAAGATATCCTATGGAAATAAGGGATATAAAGTACTAAATTTGAAAACCAAGAAACTTATAATTTCCTAGGATGTTATTTTTGATGAAGAATATTTTCCTTTTATGTCACAATGTGCCTTTCCTTCTACTATATTTTCTTCTGATGTGTCAAATTCTTCTACTTCTCTACCACAATCTTTCCTTCCATCATTAGATTACTCTACTGATTATAAATCTATTCCTAATACATTAGTTTTACCTACTATTATGCCTCTACTTCCATCAAGTTTTAGTGATGTGCTACCCACTACTCCACATCTGATATGACTCCAAGTTCTTCTCAATTACCAATTGTTCAAACTATACTAAGAAAATCTTCTAGGACTCTTAAGAAGACTGATTATTTGAAAGATTATATTTGTAATGCTCTTCACCTTACAACTGTGACTACTACCTATTTTCTCTATCCTGTTACTCCTAGTTCCTTATTTTTAATGCTTTATTTTCTAATAATCAAGTCATGCTCAACTCTAGTACTAGCATACAAGAACTTATTAATTATATTCAAGTAGCACATAATCTAGGTTGGCAAGAAGCTATGCATAAAGAACTTGCAGCTTTACAATTAAAGAACACATAGAATATTATTATTCTTCCTGTTGGTAAGAGAGCACTTCTTTATAAATAGGTCTATAAATTCAAGCATAACTCTGATAAAAGTTTTCAAAGACTAAAGGCTCGATTGGTCATTAAAGATGATGTGCAAAGAAATGATATTGATTTTAATAAAACTTTCTCTCCAGTAGTCAAGATGACTACTATCAGGTGTATTTTAGCCATTGCATTAAAGAATAATTTGTTAGTTTTTCAGTTAGATGTTAATAATTCTTTTCTTCATGGTGATCCCCATGAAGAAGTTTATACAAAATTTACACTATGTGTTACACCAACCTCTCTATATCATGTTTGTTTGCTTAAGAAATCTATTTATGGGCTTAAACAAGCATCTAGACAATGGTATGCTAAGCTTGCTCCCTCTCTCAATTTTAAGGGTTTCAGTCACTCCCTCAATGATTATTCTCTATTTTTTAAGAAGTTCAATGATTCTATCTTTATTGTAGCAGTGTATGTAGATGACATATTATTGTCAGACAATAATGAAGGTAAACTACAAGCTTTAAAGTTATTTTTAGACAAACAGTTCAAAATCAAGGATCTTAGTCCTTTGCATTTTTTTCTTGGCATGGAAATTGTTCGAGAATATACAGAGATGCTTATTTTGCATAGGAAATTTACACTAGATTTATTGAAAGAATTTGATACTCTTCATTTATCTCCTGTTTCTTTCCCTTTGAATCACAATGTCAAATTACAGGCTAATTAAGGGATTTCTATCCAAGATCCTACTTTATACATGCATTTATTGGATAAACTCAATTATCTAACACATACAAGGCCTGATTTATCATTCACAGTACAACATTTGAGTCAATTTATACAAGATTCATGCAAATCTTATTTTAAAGTTGCATTGCAAGTGCTTCGCTATCTGCTCACTGATTCGGGTCTTGGTATATTCATGTATGCTTCCCTTTCTTTTGAATTAATGGTATTTTATGACTCCACCTACGGTACCTGTCTAGATTCATGAAAATAAGTAAGTAGGTATTACATTTTCCTTGGTTCCTTTTCTATTTCATGGAAATCAAAGAAATAAACATCCATCTCTCTCAGCTCGACTGAAGCTGAGTATAGCTCTATGAGGAGGGTCGTAGATGAGCTTACCTAGTTGATTCTCCTTTTTAAAGCTATTGCCATCTCAATTCCTTAACCAGTAACTCTTCATTCGAATAGCCTTGCTGCCATTCATATCGCAAAAAATCCTATTTTTCATGAACAGACGAAGCATGTCAAAGTTGGTTGCCACTTCGTCTGTCAGTAGTACCTTGCCGGATTAATCTCATTATTATATGTAAAATATTATTCTCATCTCGCTGATATATTTTCTAAGTCATTGGCGGGTCCTTTACATGATCAATAACTCGACAAATTGGGTGTCTCTTCCACACCTCCAACTTGAGGAGGGGTGTTGGGATTTAATATTTTTTTTGTTGGGATTCAATATTTTTTTTCTTGTTGGAATTCATTGTGAATATTTAGTAAATTATTGTGAATATATTTTAGGTACATGCTAGATATTTTTTTCTTTTTTAGATGTACACAATATTTTCTTCCCTTTTATTACATAGGATTATTATGTTAGGTTGACTATAAATAAGAGTATTTTGTACAAAGATTCATCGAGTAATAAGAAGGAAAATTTCATACGTTGCTTTATTTATTTTTGCAAAAACTGACTCATATATTAAAATGGTATGATCTAGATTTGATCTTATATGTAGATATATGTTCTGAGTACACTAAAAAGTTTGGTTTTAGTAAGGTGAAGCAGTTGTTATGTATAGGGCCATTTGGTGGGTATTATCTAGTTGAGGGTTATGCAGGAATTAGAAATTCATAAATTGCATTTTCTACTCAATTCGACCTGTTTAAACTTCAACTATTTGTTGTTGAGAAAGGTGAAAATATTGTCCCAGCCCCTGACATTAGTCAACATAATAGACCTTTCCATGCAATAGTATATGCAGTAACTACTGGTGAATAAAATGAGGTAGAGGAGGACAAAAATCAGCCCATATATAGTGACCACAATAGTGATGAGTTAGAATTTCTTGAAAGGAAAGTAAAAAAGAAGTCAATGAGAGTCTAGACAACTTCTTAGAGATGGAAAAGGGAATGAGCTTTAATGATTTTGATGAAGCAAAAATATTTGTGAGCTTTTACTCAATTTTTAAGAAGAGGGGCCTTAAAATTGCTAAGAATGACCCTATTAAAGTTAGATATAGGTGTGATGTTGGTTGTCCTTTTGTGTGTCTGATATCAGAAGTGGTTAAAGGTCAAGGATTTGAAGTTAAAACCTTATAAATGGAACATACATATTAGCTATGCTTTAAGAATAAAAGAGCTACTCAACAAGCTTTAGCACACTATTTTCAGAACAAAGTGGTGAAACAATTGATATGTATAGGGCCATTTGGTGGGTATTATCTAGTTGATGGTGATGAAGGAATTAGAACATTATAAATTGCATTATCTACTCAATCTGATCTGTTTAAACTTCAATTATTTGCTGTTTAGCAGGGTGAAAATATTTTCCCAGCTCTTGACATTAGTCAATATAATGGACCTTTCCCTGCAATAATAGATGCAATAACTGGTAGTGAATCAAGTGAGGAAGAGGAGGATGATAATAAGCTTGTAGATAGTGACTATAATAGTGATGAGTTAGAATTTCTTGAAAGGGAAAAGAAAAGAGAAGTCAATGAGAGTCTAGACAACTTCTTAGATATGGAAAAGGGAATAAAATTTAAGGATCTTTATGAAGCAAAAATATTTATGAGCTTTTACTCAATTGTTAAGAAAAGGGGCCTTAAAGTTGCTAAGAGTGACCCTACTAGAGTTAGATATAGGTGTGATGTTGGTTGTCCTTTTGTGTGTCTGATATCAGAAGTTAGTAAAGGTCAAAGATAAGAAGTTAAAACCTTGGAAATGGAACACACATGTCAACCATGCTTTAAGAATAAAAGAGATACTCAACAAGCTTTAACACAATATTTAAAAAATAAAGTCCAACATTACCCTAATTACAAGGTGTCAGATATGAGAAAGCATGTGGATGATAAATTTTCACTTAATGTTATCTACTTAAATATGAAGAGAGTTACGAGAACTATCTTAGAGAAATTAGAGGGTAGCTTTATTAATGATTTCAATAAGTTAGAATCGTATGCTCAAGAATTAAGGGATCTAATCCTGGTTATAATGTGGTGATTAACATATTTAAAGATGCGTTGGAACAAGGTAAAAGAAGATTTTTAAGAATGTATGCGTGCTTTAAATCTTTGAAAAATGGTTGGAGAAATGGTTTGAGACCATTTCTAAGGCTAGATGAGACCTTTTTAATGGGAAAATGTAAGGGAATTTTACTGGTGGCCCTTGGACAAGATTCAATGAAGTATTTATATCCATATTTTTGGGTCGTGGTTGATAGAGAAATAACTAGAACATGGAAGTAGTTCATTGAATTGTAGAGAAATTCATTAGGTTTGGCAGATGGTGAAGGATTAACACTTTTGTTTGATATGTAAATGGTAATTATCTGTCACTTTTATTATATATTTTTGATTTTTAATTTGTATATTCTTGTTGTGTTGATTGTTTCATTATTTCAGGGGTTGATTGATGTTGTTGATCAACTGCTTCCATACGCACACCAAAGATGGTGTGTAAGACATATAGAAGCCAATTGGGCTAAGATATGGAAAGGTGGAGAGATGAAAAAGGTAATGTAGTGGTCTTCTTGGAGTATATATGTAGAAGAATTTGAGATCAACCGAAGAACATGTGTTCTGTGTCTGAACAAGTAGTCAAAGATTTATTATGGCACCCTTTAGAATATTGGTGTAGGTCCTATTTTGACATAGTGTGCAAGAACTTCACATGTGAAAATAATTTCACAAAGTCATTCAATAAATAGATTTTGGCTACAAGGGCAAAGACAATAATTAAGATGTAGGAAGCTATCAGAATCAAGGTATTGCTTTTATTTTTAATCTGATGTTATATCTATGTCCATATCTTACTATTATGGACATAGATATAACATCAGAATCAAGGTATTGCTTTTTATTTTTTGACTTTGTTAAAGGCTTTATGATTGCATTCCTATCTTACAATCGTGCTAATAAATACCTTAACTCCTCATTCAAAGACGAATGATCTTGGGGGAGGGGGGTAATGTAACACCCCAAATTTTTGCCTCTAAAAATTTCTTTACTCTTATGCTTATTGCCCAGGTAACCACTCACCTAACGAGTTGTAAAGACTCATTATGAGTCATAAGAACCCAATCATAGCCTGACCAGTATAGGTTCCCAAGTTATTATTCTGATTATGACCTTTACCTTATGAGTCATAGGGTGAGTCCACAAGTTATATAGAGGGACTCGTGATTAAACCAGTGGATTAGCCAATGTTTTTGTCCTGAGTACGACTAGGAACCTATGAGTCGTAATGTGTCATGACCCAAGACTACCCCCTAGTTGTAACACGGTGCTTAGAACTACGAGTGATCCCAAGCTAACCCATGTACTGCCTACTACTTGGAAAAACTAATTTAAATTATATATAAAAGTTAAATTTGTTGATCGGGAGCATAATCATGAGAAAAAAAAAATAACTATGATACTATAAAGGTTTAAAACATAATAAATCTAAAGGAACATGAATTACATATAATGACTCTGACTGACTATTTATGAAGCCTCTATAATACTGACTATAGGTAGTCGGTACATGACCCCTAACTATCCCTAATCAATACATAAGAATAATGAAAATAAAATATAGGAACTGTAACTGACTTGAGTCCCCAAAATAAGAGAACTCATCACGTGTTGGTTGAATGCTAAGAACTTTTTGACCCTAGTGTGTAGGCTATATCTGGTACTTATATTATGAAGGAATATAGCCACACTTGCATATATGTGGTCAGTACTTTGGAATGTACTGAGTATATGAAACATGCACGAAATCATGGAAAATACATAATGTATGCTTTAAAATTGAAGGCATAAGCTATTTGCTGAAACATGCATTTAAATCATGGTTGTACGTAAAAGTTGTAAGACATAGTGAAATTTCTAAATTATGAGTTAAAAACATTATTGTAAGCTAGAAAGTGGTAGAAAATGAATGGCATATGTAAATATCAAGTTAAAGCTGAATAGGTTGCAAAACCGTACTAAGGATCATGTATAAATATTGAGCATGAAAGCATAAACATGTAAAACGATTGCAAGATCAAGCATAATCATGTACTAAAATAATCTGAATAACTAAATAAGTGATAAATTGGACACTTGGTCATGCAACCTAAGCTAATATAATCTTAATGCAACCAACATACCTCAACTTGAGCAAATCGAGGACCAACCACTAACCCCAGTTGGAAAGTGTTGATACCTTGCCAAGGGTACCGACAATGGCTAATGTGGATCCACTAAATTGATAAATGATATCCTAAAGGACGAAGATGTCATGCCTCTATTAACGGGGGACCCTTCATAATCTACAGTGATGCCATAGGTATGGAACTTAGGGACTGCTACTAATATCTCATGCCTAACTGACGGGGGAGTCGTCATTCCTGTGTTTACTCGGTGCTAAGTGTTATCCCCAACTGAACTGACACATAAGCATAAATGGGTACATACACTGATAACTAACATGATCAAGTCATGGTATTCTAAAAATAATAGTGCATGTATAATCTGAAGTATTTAAAACCATATAAACTGATCATAATAAGGGAATTTCATGAATAAAGCCAAAAAATTCAACAACTGATAAATGCTCAACATGAATATGATAATCTGAATATAATGATACAAATATAGTCTGAATGACTTGTAACTTGAAAATCAGAAACATGCATGACTATCTAGGTATCGAGTGTTCTTAACCCGCCAACACTGAAAATACAGTTAAATATAATAATTTCAAACTAATGACATGATAGGAAATTTCATGACTTACACTCAAAAATGCAACAATTTCATCAATAAAAATAAGTTATCATGATTAGGGTATGGAAGAATACTTAAAAATTATGAGGAGACACTTATTCGTGGTTGAATTCAAGAATTATATGTAGAAATTATGGAATTTATGCTTTTCATGGAACCCTAGTTTATGAAATTCATTAAATTCATGAATGGAAATCATAATTTTGGCATAAGGATGAAAAAAGATGCTCATTGAATACCCACATACCTGATTTTCATGACTTCTTTAAATGGGAACTTGGATTTAGAGCCTTGGGAGTTGAATTCTTGGAAGAAATCCTTGCTTTGTCTTCTTGAGAATTGGGAGGAAAGGGATCGTGGATTTGATGTATTTGGGGTTATTAGATGATAAAATCATATTTATATCAGTCATAGGATAGTTTAAAACATAAATGACTTGTTTACCCTTGAAAAACTGAAGAGAAATGCGGGTTTTAGCATTTCTAAACATAGGTCTGTGCCACGATGAAATTGCGGAGCATAAGGTCCATGCCACGTTGAAATCGTGGATCCTCACTGGTTCCTCACAAAAATGTTCATAACTTTTTGTTCGGGTATCAAATTAAGACGAAATTAGATGCGTTATAAAGAAGACTCAATTATCTTTAATTTGGTGGGTCTTAAGATCCAAAGTTTCATATATTCTAGAAGTTATACATGTTCAAAGTTGACTCTTGTAGTATTGAATACCAAAATATGGTCGAATTAAAAGTTCTTAACTCCACTTCACTCTAAGTGTTTACTATTAACATTCTTCACCTCGAAAGTACTTTACACACAAGGTAAATGATCATGACACATATATATTCATATATAAATCATGGGATTAGAGTTTATACACGTAGAAATGACGATTTGAATTCTAGCCTGAAAATGCAGGGTGTAACATAATGTCACATACGAGTCGTATGGTATGACTCTTAGGGTAAACATTAAGGATGTACTGAGTCACTGCCTAGACTACAAGTTTAGGAAATGACTCATACCTAGATTCCACGAGTTTTGACATGCCCCGTAGCGACAAGGGACAGTTTTTCCTACACGTTCTCATTAAGGAAAAATAGATATTTTCTCCCATCCAACTTCTATCCCATGGATTAAAACAATCTTGTCTCCCTATTAGAATCAAATTATCATAGAATAAGAACTATTCTTCTCTCTCAAATCTCTAAGGAAAAAACAATAAGGGTTTCTAAGGATTTGTCTTCTAGAGCTCCAATTGGTGATTTCCCTCCTAAATACCAATAATTTCAGGCATGTATATCTTCCCTACAAACTTGTGTTTTATTTATGACATGCAATGTTTATATTCATGTGATTTTAAATATTGATTTTTGAACATTGGGTTGAGGGTTTTGGTTGATTGTTGCTTGAATGGTGTTCCCATGATTCATATGTATTATTTTTTCTTTATTGATGGTTTTTGAATTGTTTGGGTGAATGGGCATGGTAAAATGGGATGGGGGTCATGGAATACCCCCAAATTAATGATTTTTGCTATTGGAATTAGATTGAAAATTGTGTAACCTTAACCCACATTCGTAATTGGCTTTAAAACATGGTTTGGCTTACTGTACTAAACTATTGCATTGCATAAAAGGCTAAATGGAATACAAATAATTCTTTTAAAGTCATTGATGGCATGTATTGACTTAATTATAAACTATGGGGGTCGAGGCATTCCCCCAAGTTATTTTTTATGAACTATGAGGGTTCGGGCATTCCTCCAAAATTTGACTTGATAAATCACGAGGGTCAGGGAATGACCCCAAGGTGATAAATGATTGGAATGGAATAATAATATTAACCTGGAAGCGTAATTGGTATGACGATAGTAATTATATATGTCATAATAGATGATTTTTGGTTAATTAATAGGAATGTGTAAACTATTTTAATTTGGCTCAATAGGGGGTTATGTAGCTTACCATGAAGGTGTAAGTCCCAGGAAGGAAAAATACTTGAAACCATGTTTACAAGCATGGGGTCTCGACAACCGTGTGCACAGTTCATACTTATATATATTCATGTATCCTGGAATGATATAGGTTCAAGGCATTCCCTTATCTTTCTTAGATATCTTCAGTTTATGTGTCTAACGCACATTGGGGCCCTTTCAGTAGGGAGAGTTGAACCCATGTAACTCGTGGATACCTAGATGATAGGATAGCTACACAACCAGGTTAATATATTAAATTCATTCTAAACTTTGTTCCCTATCTCGGTACGTTATATATATATATGTATATGATTATGTGAATATGATTTTGAATGATTTTGGACTGACTTGATCATGGAATTATTTTTTCCCTTTCATGAGTTAGATGCTAGCGCTCACCTTGCTAACCATCCTCGGACGTTGTATCCCCATGCGATGTAGGGTTAGATAAACTTTTCCATTTTTTGCGTAGTTATAGGTGACTTTTACATTGTCCGAAAGTCAGCTTTAAGGTAGTGAGCTTCCATTCTCCGAAAGGCCAGCATTTCATGGTCTTGTCTTCTTTTATGTCTTTAGACTATTTCAGTGGGTATTTGTAATGCCTCGATTATATGAATCGGAATGCTACACGATGCTCATAACCCCGAAGGATCACAATCTAACCCATGACTGATATTTGTACCTGTACACTGCATAATATGACATAAAAATGCATAAAACATACACTGAGAGGCCGTAAGGTTCAATACTGAACATAACTAAATAATAATAATAACGTCTGACATAGAGTGGTATCTCGATACCAAAACAAAACTAAAATACTGAAGTCTGAAAAACATGAAAAATACTGTAGTCGTCTGAAAGCCTCTAACTGTCTGACTAAGGAGTTGATGGGACATGTCCCTAACTAACTCCGTCAACTGAAAACTAAACTGATATGATAAAATAAGATCACGTCCTCAGAGAATAAGGACTCACTGCTAAAACTCTAAACCCTGGAATGCTACTGCTGCTGCTGATCTGGGAATCGTGTCTCTGAACCTATGGTGTAACATAAAAAGAAAACACCATAACGCAAATGCGTTAGTACAAAAGAATGTACTAAGTATACGTATGAGGTAGGCTGAATACATGGGGCTTACATGCATGAATGATAATAACTGACTGGCTAATATGAACGTGAGAGTGCACACATGAATATATAGTAACTAAGATCGTGAGAACATGATAACTGGATCTATATACTGATGACATGAATTTACTGATATCTAGAATGACTGATATCTAGAATGACTGATATTGGAGATCCAATAACTGATAACATGAGTGATTGTGTCTGACAATCCTAAATCTGATGGAACTATCTGAGTTCCGTACTGTGAGTGAGTTGACTATATCTGACAGTCCTGAAATCTGAAGAACTATTTGAGTTCTTTTATTGAGACTGATGCTGAAACTGTGGGAATAGTTATTTAACCGATATCCCCCAAATGCGCTAGAACAGCTTAGTTGGGGTCCAATTTGTGCCTTGATTGGAAGGGTGTCAATATCGCGCCACTGGTAAGGACAACTGTGGGTACCCTCATCTGACAGTGTCCCCAAAAGATAATGGTGGATCCCTCATCTAACAGTGCTTATCTACCTCATCAACCCTCATCTGACAGTGTTGATGTCTCAACCTATGCTGGCTACATAGTTCTGGAACACAAGGATGACTACTAAGAATCACACCCTCATCTACAGTGCTTATCTACCTCATCAACCCTCATCTGATAGTGTTGATGTCTCAACCTATGCTGGCTATATAGTTCTGGAACACAAGGATGACTACTAAGAATCACACCCTCATCTGACAGTGTGTGTTCCCACCCTTGGGTTCACTCGGTGCTAATTTCTACTCCCATCTGAAGAGACTGAACATAATTGATTGACTGTACATGGACTGAGTTTACTAAATTTTGCCAACTAATGGAATACTATTGATATTTGATAACTAACTGAGTTCATGAGATTACTGATCTTACTGAGTACTGAGTTCATGAGATTTTTGAGATTTCCTGAGTCACATGACTGACTGACTTCTATGGAACATGGATTGACTGAGAGTATCGTGAAAACATGATATGGCTTTAGGCACACAGCTATATTTTTCGGGTACAAGTACCCCCAGGACTCGATAGAAGGAAACTGACAAGGCATGACATTCCTGAATACATGACCAACACCAACAATCCATAATACTTCTTGATCATAGGAATAAAGTTCATAATTCATAATGCCATAAATAAGGGATTTCATGTTTCACATGGTTATTGTAGTCTTGATCATGGAAGGGAATGCATATAACATGTACATACTTGCATGATTTCTATACTACGAACGTTGCATAACACAACAGTCAATACACAACAAGAGCATGGAAATTGTGTTGCATTATAAAGGTTAGCATGGACTTCTTATTTATATACTATTGAGTCATAAAGAACATGATTCTATCATTCTAGGCATTTTATCAAACACCTTACATGCATACTTTATAGCATAGGTGAAATCATCAATTTAAGAATCTAAAACTATCCAAACTCATAGGTTTTTAATCAACAAACTCACATACTTCATGGAAAGTCATCAAGACACCATCTTGAAACATAAATAACAACTATCAACATAAACATGACCAAATCACAACAAGCAAATCACAATAGGTTATTTAAAATATGATTCTTGGACTCCACCAATGAAAGGGATTCGTAGATGAACACTATACATACCTTAGTTCATGATTTCGTGAATATTGATAGAGAGATTCTTAAAATTTGATGATGAATTCCCTTGGAATTGAACCTTCTATGAAAACCCTAGGGCTTGTTCTAGAGAGTTTTTTAGAGTAATTGAGTATAAGTTGCTGAATTATGGATAAATCTCATGTTTTAAGGCTTATATAGGGTGGGTAAATTGACCCTTTTAACCCTAGGACACGTCTTTAATTTCTAAGAAAATTTCTCAATTTTTATCCTTGGCGCGATGTGCCACTATCGCGCCAAGTCACTGGAAAGTGACAAATGGGAAATTGCACGGGGGTGTGATGCAGAGCTATCGCGTTGCCACCTTGTCTGTGACCTAGAAGTTTGGCACGACGTTCCACTATCATGGAGAAATACTGGAAATTGACAATTACCATTTGAGCTATCTCCGCGACGTGCTAGAGGCTCAGATGATACACTGTCTTACTAAAAAGGCTCTAACTTTTCGTCCGGGTGTTGGATTTGGGCAAATTTTATATCATGGAAAGATTCTTGAATTTTCCACGTGAAAAAAGTGAAAATATTGAAAATTACTCATGGAATAATCATCATTAACTTTAGAAGCTAATACTAGGCATTCTTGAGACGAAATTAGCTAGGAAGAAAATTCAGGGCATTACAGTATTTGGCTATGGTCGGGGGCATGACCCAAATTTGGTTGATATTTAGTTTCTTAGAGGATTTTGTGGACAAAGTGTGGGTGTATTGTGTTTTGGACTCTTAGATCCCTCTTGATATAGATTTCTCTATCTTGTTATATGTTTGAAACATAGTTTTATCTTGTTATATGTTTGGAACTCAGCTTTATCTTTTGATTTATTCAAAATTTATTCACTGCTAGTTATTGTGTTCTAGTTTTCAAGGCTAATAGGGTGGTTTCTAGTCCTCGGTGGCCTTGTGATACCCATCATGACTAAGCCCTAGTTTGGGTCATGACAAGCTTGGTATTAGAGCCTAGGTTTAGGATCATTGGGTGTCCATAAAGCCGTGTAAAGTAGAGTCTCTTTTAAGGGTGTGTAATGTTCCACACTTATAAGGGAAAGGATGCAAGGCATTTAGAAATGTTCCCCTTTTTTGTGTTCTATTTCTGGGCTATAGAGTCTAGGGAATTAAAATCTCCTCTAATTCTATTTGTTCGTATTTCATATCATGCCTCCCTGAAGATCTGATGCTCGTGGAAACTTCTCTTTACCACCTGAGGTTAATATGGGTTGAACTCATTCTACTTATAGAGTATAGACTTGGTCTAGGGTCCCTGCGAATGACTTCCCATGTAGAGTTCCACCGGTCCCTACCAGTCCTTCTCTAGCTGATGATATTCATGACCCACCAACACAAGGAGATATTTCTAATGCTAATTCACTCGATCTATTCATCTGTTAACCTAGTTGGTGACTTCTCAGTCTCATTAGTATGACTGTGTTTGTTCTATTGCTCCATCTTCTGAGGTCACTAGAGTTGGCCAGTTTATGAGGTTAAATACTCTAACCTTTACTTGCTCTAAGATTGAGAAGGATCCTTAAAGGTTCAATAATGAAATAGAGAAGACATTCAAGGTGACACATGCTATTGATCTCGAGGGTGTAGAGTTTTCCACACATCAGTTGAAGGATATAGCCTATTAGTAGTATAAGGAGTGGGAGCAGCCGAGGGTTGATGATGCTGAGAAGTCTATATGGGAGGAGTTTTTGGGTACTTTCCTTGATCATTTCTTTCCTCAGGAGTTGAGGGAGGCTAAGTCCAAGGAGTTTGTGAACTTGAAGTAGGGAAGGATGACTGTAAAGGAGAATTCTTTGAAATTCCACCAGTTGTCTTGTTATGCCTTCGAGATTGTGTCTAGTATGAGGGTGAGAATGAGGAAGTTTACTTCAAATTTGTCTTGAGACTTGGTACTAGAGTGTAAGGATGCAACGTTGAATAATGACATAAATATCTTTAGTCTTGTGATGTACATGTAATAGGTTGAATATGAAAAGAGAAAATAAGCAGAAATAGGTGAGAGACAAAATAAAAAGTTTAGATATTCAGAGTAGGGTGGAGGCCAATAGAATAATGGTAGAGATGGTAGGCAGTGGGGAAAGAATAGGACTTGGGAAAACTTGGGTTTATATTCTACGGCTAATGCTCCATATCCTAAGCTGTCTGGTGATCATCACTTTTAGACTAACAGTGGGTTTAAAGCCCAAGGTGCCCAGTATCAGGCTATTGGAGCTCATTTAACCCCACCGCATTCTCTTTAAAGATTCTATGGACAGATGTACCATGGTTATTATGATGAGGGGAGGAATTTGTGTTTCAAATATTGCCAGCCTGGTCATATTTTGAGGAACTGTCCATCAGCAACTATTGCTACTAGAGCTAATAAGGTTTCGACTGTTACTTCTTTAGCTCCTGCGCCAAAGGGTGCTACTTTTGATATCGGCACTGACTAAAATCATCTTTATGCCCTTGCCACCTATTAGTAATTTAAGGCATCTCCTGATGTTGTTATTGGTATGTTTTATCTTTTCTATCATGATGTCTATTGTCTACTTGATCTAGGGTCTACCCTTTCGTATATGACCCCTTATGTGGCTGTTTATTTTATGGTGTCTATCTGTGGTAGGGAGACCTTCATGGATCTGATAGAGTTGGATATGTTAGACTTTGATATGATCTTAGGGATGGATTGACTTTACTCATGCTATGCATCTCTTAATTGTAGGACCCAAAAGGTCAGTTTATAATTCCCTAATTAACCGATAATAGAGTGGGAGTGGAGTTCGCTAGTTCCTAAGGGGAGATTTATTTCCTATCTTAAAGCTCAGAAATAGATTTCCAAGGGGTATATTTATCATCTAGTTTGAGTTAAAGATTATAGTTCTGGGGTTCTCTCTTTACAATCTGTCCCTGTTGTTAATGAGTTTTCTTATGTATTTCTCGATGATCTTCCTGGTATTCCTCCTAATAGGGAAATAGATTTTGGTATTGATCTTTTATTGAACACCTATCCTATCTCTATTTCTCTATATAGAATGGCTCCAACTGAGATGAGAAAACTTAAGAAGTAGTTAAAAGATCTTCTTGATAAGGTTTTCATATGTCCTAGTATGTCCCCATAGAGTGCTCCAATATTTTTTGTGCGTAAGAAGGATGGTTTTCTTTTGATGTGTATAGATTATCAGTAGATGAATAAGGTGATGGTAAAGAATAAGTATCCTCTTCCTGGGATAGATAATCTTCTTGACCTGCTTCAGGGTGCTAGATGTCTTTATAAGATTAATCTTCAATCAGGTTATCATCAGCTGAAGATTAGGGAGGTAGATATCCCTAAGACTACCTTTCAAGCCAGATATAGTCATTCTGAGTTTCTGGTGATGTCATTTGGGTTGACTAATACTCTGGCTGCATTTATGGATCTCATGAACTGGTTATTCAGGCAATTTTTGGATTTATTTGTCATCGAATTTATTGATGATGTCTTTGTATATTCCAAGAGTGAGTAGGATCGTTACAATCACCTTTGAGTATTGTTCCAGACTCTTATGAATCAATGATTATATGACATGATTTTGAAGTGTGAGTGTTGGTTGATTGTTGTGACCTTTCTGGGTCATATTGTTTCCAGTGAGGGGATCATAGTAGATCCACAGAAAGTTGAGGCGGTTAAGAAGTGGCCTAGACCCTCGAATCCAACCGATATTCAGAGTTTCTTAGGTTTAGCTGGGTATTATAGGAGGTTTATGAAGATCTTCTCTTCTATTGTTGCTCCATTAACTAAGTTGACTCAAAAAAAGGTAAAGTTTTTATAGTCCGATGCTTGTGAGGGTAGTTTTGAGAAGCTAAAGGAAAAGTTGACTTTTGCTCTAATTTTGACTCTTCCCGAGGGTATTGATGGTTTTGTTGTGTACTATGATGCATCCCATATGAGACTGGGTTGTGTGTTGATGTAGCATGGTAAGGTTGTGGCTTATGCTTCTAGGCAACTGAAGGTTCATGAAAGGAATTAACCGACTTAGGATCTATAGTTGGAAGTCGTGGTGTTTGTGTTGAAAATTTGGCACCATTATTTGTATGGGGTTCATGTTGACATTTATTCAGATTATAAAAGCCTACAGTATGTGTTTACCCAGAAGAAGCTGAATCTTAGGCAAATGAGATGGCTTGAGTTGCTCAAGTACTATAACATGAGTCTCCACTACCATCCAGGTAAGGATAATATAGTTGTCAATGTTTTTAGCAGGTTTTCCATGGGTAGCTTCTCTCATATGGATAAGAAAAAGAGGGGATTGGTGAAGAATATTAACCGATTGGCTAATCTTGGAGTTTGTCTTTTAGATTCTGAGGATGTAAGTGTGATTGGACAAAAGGTAGTAAAGTTATCTCTTAGTGCAGAGGTGAAGGAGAAGTAGGTTTGGACCCCATCTTGATGTTGATTAAGGATGATGTGGGTCAACAGAAGGTCATGGCATTTGAGATTGGTGGATATGGTAGCTTAAGGTACTAAGGTAGGTTGTATGTTCCAGTTGTTGATGGGCTGTGAGAAAGGATTTTGTCTGAGGCTCATGAGTCATGGTATACAATTTATCCTATTTTGACGAAGATGTATCAAGACTTGAAAAAGATCTATTGGTGGAACAATATGAAGAGGGATATGGCTAACTTCGTAGATAATTGTATGGTGTTTCATCAAGTGAAGGTTGAGCACTTGAGGCCTGGTGACATATCTCAAGGGTTTGAGTTACCCATGTATAAGTGAGAGGTAATCAACATAAATTTTGTTACTAGTTTTCCGCAGACTCAGAATCAGCATGATTCAATTTGGGTCATCATGGATAGGATGACTAAGTCTATGTACTTTCTATTTGTGAGGACTACTTACTCTCGAGAGGATTATACGAAGTTGATTATTCAGGAGATCGCCAAATTATATGTTCCCTAGTTTCTATTATTTCCAATCGAAGTACGCAGTTCTCTTATCACTTTTGGTATTTATTTCAGCAAGGCTTGGGCGCACCGATGAACCTTAGCACCGCATCTACCCTCAGACGGATGGAAAAATGGAAAGAACCATTCAGATATTAGAAGATATGCTAAGGGCCTGTGTAATTGATTTTGGAGGTAGTTGGGTAGATTATTTACCTCTCATCGAGTTCCCTTACAATAATAGATATGACTCTAGTATTGGGACAGCTCCTTTTGAGGATCTTTATGGTAGGAGGTATGGATGTCCTATTGAGTGGTTTGATGTTGGTAAGACTAGATTTTTTGGTCCATACTTGGTTTACCAAGCCATGGAGAAGGTAAAGGTGATTCGAGATAGAATTAAGACTGCTCAGAGTCACCAAAAGTCCTATGCGGATGTGAGACGAAGAGAGTTGGAGTTTGAGGTTGGTGATTGGGTGTTCTTAAAAGTATCTCCTATGAACAAAGTGATGAGATTTAGGAAGAAGGGGAAGCTCAGTCCCGATTATGTTGGCTCGTACTTGATTTTGAGGAGAGTGGGCAATGTTGCGTATGAATTGGACAAATTGGTCTTTTCTCCCATCCAACTTCTATCTCACGACTTAAAACACTAGTTTGGCCCTACTATCATCAAATTATCATAACATAAACAATATTTTTCTCTCTTAAATCCCTAAGGCAAGAACAACTAGGATTTTAAGAATTTGGATTTTAGATCTCCAAGTGGTGATTTCCCACCATAATTCTCAATATTTTCAGGCATGTATCTCTTCACTATAAACTTGTGTTTTATTCATGGCATGTAATATTGATATTCGTGTGGTTTTAAATGTTGATTTGGGAACTTGGGTTGAGGGTTTTGGATGATTGTTGCTTGAATGGTGTTCCGAAGATTGTATATATATTCTTTATGCTTTATTGATAGTTTTTGAATCGATTGGGTGCATGGGCATGGTAATATGGGATGGGGGTCATGGAATACCCCAAATTAATGATTTTTGGTATTGGAATTAGTTTGGAAATTGTGTAACCTCAACCCACTTGCATAATTGTCTTTTAAATATGTTTTGGCTTACTATCCTAAACTATTGCATTGCGTAAAAGGTTAAATGGAATACAAATGATTTTTTGGAAGGCCTTAATATCCATATGGACTTAACTATAAACTATGGCGGGTCGAGGTATTTCTCTAAAATTTGACTTGATAAAACACGGGGGTTGGGGCATTCCCCTAAGGTGATGAATAATTGGAATGGCATAATTATATTAGCTTGTAAGCGTAATTGGTATGATGATGCCAATGGTATATGCCGTAATCGATGATTCTTTGTTAATAATTGGAAATGTGTAAACTGTTTTAATTGGGCTTAATGGGGGATTGTACAGCTTACTATGAAGGTGTAAGTCCCGGGGAAGATAAACACTGGAATCCATGTTTCCAAGTGTGAGGGTCTTGACGATCGTATGCATAGTTCATACTTATATATATTAATGTATCCTAGAATGACGTAGGGTCAGGTCATTCCTTGGTCTTCCTTGGATATCTCTGGTTCATGTGGCTAACACGCACTGGGTCCTTTCAATAGGATCTAAACCAATATATCCCATGGGTGCCTAGATGACGGGATAGCTACACAGTCCAGGTTAATATTTTAAATCTTATGTTAAACCTTGTTCCCTATCCTGGCATATTTTATATATATGTGTGTGTGTATGTATATGATTATGTGCCTATGATTTTGAATAATTTTGGATAGACTTGATCATGGCATTATTTTGTCCCTTCCCTGAGTTACATACTAGCACTCACCCCGCTAACCATCCTTGGATGCTATATCCCCATGCGATGCAGTGTTTGGAGACACTTCTACTTTTTCTGTGCAGTGGTAGGTGATTTCTAGATTATCTAAGAGTAAGCTTTGAAGTGTTGAGCTTCCATTATTTGAAAGTCCCTCATTTCGTGATCTTGTCTTTATTTATGTCTTAGACTATTTCGATGGGTATTTGGCTATGGTTGGGGGCATGTCCCGACTTTGGTTGATGTTTGATTTCTTAGAGGATTTTGTGGACAAAGTATGGGTGGATTATGATGTGGATTCTTAGATCCCTCTTGATATAAATTTCTCTATCTTGTTATATGTTTGAAACTCACCTTTATCTTGTTATTTGTTCAAAATTCATCTATTTCTAGTTATTGTGTTCAGGTTGGCTGGGCTAATGTGGGTCATCTCCAATCCTCAGTGGACTTGAGATACCCGTCACAACTAGGCCCTAGTTTGGGTCATGACAAGCATGGTATCAGAGCTTAGGTTCAAGATCATTGGGTGTCCACAAAGGCGTGGCAAGTAAAGTCTCTTTTATGGGTGAGCAACACACCACACTTATAAAGGAGAGGCTACAAGTCATTTAGGAATGTTCCCCTTTCTTGTGTTCTATTTTTGGGCTATATAGTCTAGGGCAAAGAAATCTCCTATAATTTTGTTTGTTCATATTTTAGATCATGCCTCCCCAAAGATCTGATGCTCGTGGAAACTCCTCTATCCCACCTGAGGAAAATATGGATAGTACTCATTCTACTTATAGAGTACAGACCCGGTCTGGGGTCCCTGCTCCTGAATGCCCACGTGGAGTTCCACCGGTCCCTACCAAGCCTCCTCAGGCTTCTCGAGCAGATGATGTTCATGCCCCGCTACCCTAAGGAGACATTTTTAATGTCAAATTCTGTCAATCTATTCATCTGCTGACCCAATTGGTGACTTCTCAATCTGGTTAGCCTGAACGCGTTAGTTCTGTTTCTCTATCTTCTAAGGTCACTAGAGTTGGTTAGGTTATAAGGTTAAATACTCAAACCTTTACTGGCTCTATGTTTGAGGAGGATCCTCAAGGCTTCATCGATGAAATAAAATAGATATTAAGGGTGATGCATGCTACCGATGTGGAGGTTGTGGAGTTTGTTGCATATCAATTGAAGGATATGACATATCAGTAGTATGAGGAGTAAAAAATTGATGGGTAATAATACTGAGCAAGCTATATGGGAGGAGTTTTCTAGTGCTTTCCATTCTCGTTTCTTTCCTCAAGAGTTGGGGAAGGCTAAGGCCAAAGATTTTGTGAACTTGAAGCAAGGAAGGATGACTGTAAAGAAGTATGCTTTGAAATTCCACGAGTTGACTCGTTATTCCTCAAAGATTGTATCTAGTATGAGGGTGGGAATGAGAAAGTTTCCTTTGGGTTTGTCTAAAGACTTGGTACTAGAGTGTAAGGCCACAATGTTGAATAATGACATGGATATCTCTAGGATTATGGTGCATATGTATCATGTTGAAGATAAAAATAAGAAATAAGAAGAAATGGGAGAGAGGCAAAATAAGAAGTTCAGATATTAAGAGTTGGATGGAGGCCAGCAGAACAGTGGTAGAGATGGTAGGCAGTGGGTAAAAGAAGAGGACTTGGGGAAACTCGGGTTCATATTCTATGGCTAGTGCTCCATATCCTAAGTCGTATGGTGATTGTGACTTTCAAACTAACAATGAGTTTAAAGACCAAGGTGCCGAGTCTCAGGTTAGTAGAGCTCAATTAGCCCCATCTCATCCTCCATGCAGATTCTGTGGATAGATGCACCGTGGTTATTGTTATGAGGGGAGGAATTTGTGTTTCAATTATGGCCATCATGGTAGTATTTAGAGGACCTGTCCATCAGTAAATATTGTTACTGGAGCTAATAAGGTTCTGGTTGCTACTTCTTCAGCTCTTGCACCAAAGGGTGCTACTTCTGGTACCAACACTAGCCAGAATCATCTTTATTTCCTTGCCACCCATAAAAAATTTGAGGAATCTTCTGATGTTGCCACTGGTACATTACAGCTTTTATCTCGTGATGTATATTGTCTACTTGATCTGAGGTCCACCTTTATTATGTGACCCCTTATGTGGCTGTTCATTTTTGTTTTGGTCATGAGTGCATTTTCGATCCTTTCTCTGTGTCTAACCCGGTGGGTGATTCTATTGTGTCTAGAAAGGTCTATAGGGGTTGTATGGTTTCTATCTATGGTAGGAAGGCCTTGGTGGATCTGATAGAGTTGAATAAGGTAGACTTTGATGTGATATTGGGGGTGGATTGACTTCACTCGTGCTATGCATCTCTTGATTGTAGGACTTGAAAGGTCAGTTTTGAATTCCCTAATGAACTGGTAATAGAGTGGGAGGGGAGTTCCCTAGTTCCTAAGGGAAGATTTATTTCCTATCTTAGAGCCCAAAAGCAGATTTCTAAGGCGTTGTCTTTATCATCTGGTTTGGGTTAAAGATTCTAGTTCTTGGGTTCCCTCTTTATAATTTGTCCCTGTTGTTAATGAGTTTCCACCTCTTCCTAGGATAAATGATCTCTTTGACTAGTTTAGGGTGCTAGATGTTTTTTAAAGATTAATCTTCAGTCAGATTATCATCAGTTGATGATTAGGGAAGTGGATATCCCTAAGACTTTCTTTCGAACCCAATATGGTCATTATGAGTGTTAGGTGATGTTATTCGGGTTGACTAATGCTCCATCTACATTTATAGATCTCATGAACTGGGTATTCAAGCAGTTTTTGCATTTCTTTGTCATCGTGTTTATTGATGATATCTTGGCATATTCTAAGAGTGAGAATATCATGCCAATCATCTCCGAGTAATGTTGCAGACTCTTAAGGATCAGTGATTGTATACCAAGCTGAATAAGGTGACGGTGAAGAATAAGTATCCTCTTCTTAAGATAGATGATCTCTTTGACCAGCTTCAGGGTGCTAGATGTTTTTCTAAGATTGATCTCCGGTCAGGTTATTACCAATTGAAGATTAGGGAGGTAGATATCCCTAAGACTGCCTTCTAAACCCAATATGGTCATTATGTGTTTTTGGTGATGTCATTTGGGTTGACCAATGTTCCGGCCGCATTTATGGATCTCATGAACCAGGTATTCAGGTATGACACATAGGGTTAATAGTAAGGATGCCCTGAGTCACTGCCCAAACTACGAGTCAAAGAAACGACTCGTACCCAAACGTCATGAGTCATGACATGACCCGTAGCGACTGGGGACAGTTTTTCCTACATATTCTCATTAAGGTCAAATCGGTATTTTCCCCCACCTACTTTTATCCCACGGCTTAACATACTCTTAAATCCCTATTATCATCAAATTATCATAATATAAGCCCTATTCTTCTCTCTCAAATCCCTAAGGCGGGAACAACTAGGGTTTCTAAGGAATTGGCTTCTAGAGCTCCAATTAGTGATTTCCCTCCATAATTCTCAATACTTTCAGGCATGTATCTCTTTCCTACAAACTTGTGTTTTATTCATGGCATGCAATGTTGATATTCCTGTGGTTTTAGAAGATGATTTTGGAACTTGGGTTGAGGATTTTGGATGATTTTTGCTTGAATGGTGTTCCCATTATTTTATATGCATTGTTTATGCTTTATTGATGGTTTTTGAACTGATTGGGTTCACGTGCATGGTTATATGGGATGGGGGTCGTGGAATTTCCCCAAATTAATGATATTTTGGTATTGGAATTGGTTTGGAAATTGTGTAACCTCAACCCACTTGCATGAGTACCAAACAAATGGTACTCAGTAGGCAACTGTCAACTGAGCTTCAAAGATAAAACAGATATACATAACATATGATCAAAATGGAAACTACACCCAAGAGTCCTGTAATCATATAACAAGCCAATGAGATAATAAGGATAACCTATCCTATTCATGTTCAAGAGACTTAACATATTAAGGTCTAGAAAGTATCAAGGATGAACTATCCTATTCCAACCATACCTAGAAATCAAAACTCTATACCATATATCCCTGGCCAATATATGAATAAAGGGCAAAAGAAGAATATATAGCAATATACAAGGTCAAGGAATAAATATACAATCTGAAAAATGAAGGAAGGGATATACGGTAATACCATAGCTACACATAACTTGATATATATATATATATATATAAAAAAATTAAGGTCAACTCGAAGCACAACCTATATCATCATATCTTAATTTTATGGTCTCATAATCCTAGAAAGTTTTTTTACTAACATGTTCAAGGTTTCTAATCCATATGTCTCATCATTAATTGATCGTGCATAATACTGAATTCATAATATAGAAGAGACCAGAATTATACCTCATATCTTGATATCGAATCAAGGACAGATTTGTCATAAACTAGCCATAACAATGATTATAATAATGATAATAACAATATCAATAACAGATCGGGTAATCGGCTATTCTGGACAACCAAATACCTAGCCAAGCCTATGCATGCCTCCATCACCTCAAGCTCAAAAGGATAAATCAACATAAAACAACACAAGGAATAGCCATCTCCTATATATATGCAACCCTCTAATACGAGCTGATAGATATAGGTGCGTACTGGTGATAGGCGATGCGCATGCAAGAATGAATGCAAGGTATGCAATCAATATCACAATCTCATCATCATAACCATCATCATCATAATATAATTCTCCTCCGGCCTTGCCGGGTATATCATCATAATCATCCTCTTGCCTTGCCGGGTATCAATTTATTATCACAATGTCCTACGGCCTTGCCGGGTATATATATATATATATATATATATATATATATATAGTTTCCATACATAGGGCTAGTCAAACTCGAACCGCTAGATGTACACATAGGTAAATCAATATAATCATCCTCCGACCTTACCAGATATCAATATCATCATCGTAACATCCTTTGGCCTTGCCGAATATCAACATCATCATCATAATATCCTCCGACCTTGCCAGGCATCATCACAACATCATAGTATCCAAATTAATGTCAATAATAGAGAGCGACCCCCATGAGGGCTAAAGTAAAGTGCGAGGCCATGAGGGCTAAAGTAAAGAACAAGCCCCATGAGGGCTAAAGTAAATAAACATAAATAGAGAAGAAAGTTAGAGTATACTTTCATAATTCATCGCTCATCATCAATATCATGTTATTAACAAACGTATATGCATAACATGAATATTATAACTTTCCTCAGGTTTTACCCGGAATTTATATTATCAATCCAGCATCTTTCTCCATCCCATATCGGAGAGCTGGGTATCTAGATATGATAGGTTCACGGGCTCAAGCCGTGGCTAAAAGAGTGTAAATCCGTAAGTTTATTGCCCAAAGTGAACTTCGGCACTAAATCATTATAAAAGTGTAGAAAGGATCCAAATCTCTCACGATCGAACTACTTAGTAGTATCAAATCATAGACCAGGGGTTGTCCCGATCACATCCTCTTAAACATCGTTATTAACCTCTTTTACATACAGGTTATTCATTGAAACAAGCATTTAGCATTATGAAGAAATCAATTTCAAGGTAGAAAGTGGGTTCCACACCTAAATTTTCAATTTTTCAACTTTCTAACCAATAGGTCAAAATGAGGTCGGGGGCATTGGGACCCAAACTAAAGGTTTACCTACCCTAAAATCAATATTTTGGAGTTGATTGCACAGTCCAAATTTGTATCCGAGATTATTTTACTGAAGTTTTTGCGGTGGCCATTTGGAACCATCGAAGACTTCTAAAATGGGAATTGGCTCTAAAAAACAAATGAACTATTTGGTAACCGAATTGTCAGTCCCAGCAAGTCATGAATGACTTGGGGAAGTTATGGAGAATCTATAACGATGGAAATAAGCAAATATATAAAAAATGACCAGAAGAGTCATTACAATATCCACTACTAAAAAGACTTTCATCCTCGAAAGTCAACTGATAGAAAGAACCTCAAAAGCTCAAAAGGATGAGGTAATGGGCCCTTATGCTACGAGCATGACTTCCTAGATAACCTCTATGAAGAGAGAATACTTCCAAGAGATTTTGCCACGTGTATCTCTTTTTCAGCCAACACTCTCACTTCACTTCCAAATAGCCAAACGTTAAATTCAAACTACTAACTGGCCTCCAACTGGCCCGAGAAGTCTGATGCCTACAAATCTAAACAACAACACACAAATACCATCTCGATATAGGCACAAATCAACAAAGGCCCATCCATGCCAAAACCAACCCAACACATGAGTCATACAACCGACTCCAAATCCAAATATAACCTTCCTTTACCATTACATAATTGTTATCTACTCCAAAATAAGAGAAAAATCACTCGAGTCTTGTCCATGCAATCTAATCACAGAGAACTCGGAGAACTGAAGTTGTTGCGCTGAAAGTCAATACGAAAAACATGAGAATGAGCCCATAAGGCACTATTTGGGCACATAAATGGAGATACTCAAGGTATGCAATCTAAGCCAATGCTACAGCTAGTCCGAATGGTGATTAAACTAAGATCCAAAAGATCAAAGCATAACAACTTATTACTGGACGATCTACTCCAGGATGTCCCATCAACCAAGAATAAAGCCATACTGAATCCAACTCAAGTATATTACTCCCACTGAGTATATCATCCAAAATTCCCAAAGAAAATTAGGAACTCGATGTCAAGACTAAATGAACCAATACCGAGCCTATGGGAAATCATCTAAACACTTATCAAATATATTCCATCCAAAGTCGAGAAGACCGAATAGGTAACCATAGAGTAGGCTCAACCAACCTATAAATAAAACTCAAACTGAAACAAATCTAAAACAAAGGTTGCACGAAAGCTCTACAGCACCAAGCTGAAATGTCAACACCAAGGCTGAATTGCTTAATCTCAACTACCTAAACCAAGCCTGAAGACGGGTAGGAATACATATTCCAAATTTATCATAACCTCCAAATTGCCATTCTAAGGCGTCAAATCAAAAACTGGCCTAATAAGGCTATATCAATGTCAACTACTCAACTCGACCTTAGCATCTAAATCTGACATATCCAAGATAAATCATACCAATAATAAGGGCAAACCATCACAATGAAACAAACCCAACAAATCTAATAGATAAATCTAGGATATCTTGACAATAATATCGAGACCACTATCGGGTGATGAAATAGCCATAACGAAGAATGGACCCTAAGTGAGTCAAGCTCAAAAATAGGCTAAATAGAAAGGGGTAACCAATACAATACCCTTGCACCCTAGGAGGTAAGTCTAAGAATCTCAAACTCAAGGACGGGAAATATAACTAAATTTCCAACTTTTGAAACATACAGTACAATGGAAGGTCAACTTATCTTCGATACCATAATGCATTCCTGAATCAATCTAACATAGCTAACCAAGAGAGAAAATAATCAACCTCATCGTGCTATGAAAAAGAAATCATCAAATCAGGCTATATTTACTCAAGTCACTGAATGGGATCGCAAAGAAATAGAATTCTAACTAGATAACACTAGTCTATACAATTACTCAATGAGGATTAATTACATCAAGTAATATTATCAAATAGTATCAATAACCTCAAGCAATGATAGCAATAGCAACAACAATATCAACATTAATATAATGAATAGGGGGTACCAAAATGAACATCAATATTATGCACCATTCAAGGGCTACAATAAGGCCAATGTGCCAAGATAAATAGGACTCGAACCCAAAAGCTACACCCATAGAGAGAAAATATCAATACAGATTTACCTCATCCACTACTAAAAGAAATAAGCCACGGAGTAACCATAAAATCATGAATTTAATAACAAGGCACACAATAACTAATATGAACTCATTAAGACACATATTCATCAATGGTTACGAAGACCCCAATACACACAATACAAAAGGTAAATGTAGGAAGATAAAAGCACACCAATCATAGTGAAATTCACAATCACATTTCTGATAGATATAAGGAAGAGTAAATATGAATGGGTCCAAACTCAGACCAATCAACTAAATCATCAACTGAGGTGCCAAGCACACTATCTCTAATAAAAGGTGCCATAATCATCATTAGGTTGATCTAAATGAGCTGAATGACTAGAAATCTTATGTCGAGGACACTCTCTAGTCCAATAATTGATCTCTCTGCAGTAGTAGCAAACTTTTAAAGCACCAAGGAAAGAACACAAATTGAGCCCAAATGGCTAGCCAACTGATGTTAAGAGCACTTTCTACTACCAAAATTCATCCTCTACATAGTCATAGCATGTCTCAAAAACTCTAGGATAGTGGGGAGTACATACTAGCTCTGTTTGATCAACTAACTCATATCTGGGGCACTCGCTAAGCTAGTGTCCCATCACAACACAACCAAACAAAGATCCTAGAATACTTTGAGATACTGCCTCTCATAATCTAGAATAGTCGTCATGGCCTAACAACTCATACCAAAAACTCCACAATGTTTGATGGGGAATCTACCCGCTATGATCACCATGACTAATTTGAGAACCACTCATAGTTTGAAGTCCTCCTTACGTAGAGATGATAGGCTGCAGTAAAGTTAAACTCTACCGGAAGTATCCTCACTCCCGAATAAAATACCAATAGCACCATACCAAGGTCATGTACTCTTGATACCACCTCCATAATTCTCAATACATACTCTCTCTATGGTTTTTGAATAACCAACAACTTGAGCAAAGGAAGACCTAGCTGCTATCAAGTTCTTTGACACTAAATAGATTGGAAATGTCGATCCTCTAGTATATTTATTCAACATGCCCTACTCAAAAGGATATATCATAGGAAAATGCCTGTCCCACTTGAGAAATACAATCTCATACTCAGAAACTAGCAAAGAACTCTGATGAACACCAATAGACCCAACTTGGTCTGATAACTAACCAATGACTCAAATGTCATACATGGCTGAGAAGGATATACAATATGATTCGAATCCATAATGTTGAACCTCAAAGGGCTGAAGTAGTAATGAGCTCAACTGAAGCCTGCGTTGGCCCCAAATCCTTTTGGCTGACGCTAAATATCTTTGATATCCACCTCTGACTCTCTAATCAATATTGTGCTGAAGATATAAAATTATGTGTCAAAGTCTCATCCATATTTATCGATCATCTTGCATTATCGATTAGGGACAGAATAAAGTCAAAGAATGTATTTAAGGTTCGTAATAATGCAGACACATGATAAGGAGTCAAGAAGTGAATTTCTTAAAATATCCCAGTAGCCTCCTAAAGATAGGTCACAGACATCTCCAGACCGATTCCCAGGACTCTACTAAACACTTAGCTCTAGTACTAATACACTGGTGAAACCTAGGCTCTAATATCAATTTGTCATGACCCAATTTCTAAGGTCATGATGATGCCTACTATAACCCACCAGTAGGTAAGCCAACCCTGTAGACCGAAACAGCTAGTAACAGACTACCCAAATATATATTAAATGCAAAATATATGGAATAAGAAAACCAATTACATAATAAAGTCCCAAAACCTGGTGGTATCAGTACAAAAGATTCTAAAATAATAAGAGTACAAAAGTAGAATAGATGAAATAGTGTACACTAATGCAACTTATCTCCAAATACAACATAGAGAAAAATCTAGTACATAAGAGGGAGGTAAGCAATACTCTAAATGTCAGGAGCTCACTCAAAGTTTCCAAACCATGGCTACTCCACATGATGCACACATCAATGGTGATAACCCATACTATAATATGTAGGTTGCAAAAGTGTAGTATAATTACCAGATGAATGGTACTCTGTGGGAAACTGCCAACTGAGCTCCAAAGATAAAGAAGATATACATAACATATGTATAGAATGGAGACTGCACCCAAGAGTCCAGTAATCATATAACAAGACAATAAGATAATAAGGATAACCCATCTTATTCATGATAATAAGGACAACCTATCTTATTCATGTCAAGGAGACTAACATATTAAGGCCTAGAAAGTATCAAGGATGAACTATCCTATTCCATGCATACTCATAAATCTCAACACTATATCGTATATCCTTGGACAATATACAAATAAAGGGCAAAAGAAGAATATATAGCAATATACAAGGTCAAGAAATTAATATACAATCTGAATAATGGAGGAAGGGATATATGGTAATACCATAGAAAAATATAACTAGATATACATATATACATATATATATAAATATGGTTAACTCAAAGCATAACCTAGATCATCATATCTTCATTTTATGGTCTCATAATCCTAGCAGGATTTAGTACTAACATGTCAGGGTTTCTAATGCATATGTATCATCATGAATTGATCATGCATAATAATGAATTCATAATATAGAAGAGACAAATATAGAAGAGACAAAAATCATACCTCAAATCTTGATATTGAATCAAGGACCAATTTGTCATAAACTAGCAATAACAATGATCATAATAAGGATAATAACAATATCAATAACAATGTGAGTAACCGGTTATTTTGGACAACCAAATACCTATTCGAGCCTATGCGTGCCCCCACTGTCCTAGGATTGGAAGGTTTAATCAGCATACAATAATACAAGGCATAGTCATCACCTATATTTATGTAACCCTCCATATTAGCTGATAGATATAGATGTATACTAATGATAGGTGATGCGCATGCAAGAATAAATGAAAGGTATGCAATAAATATCACAATATCATCATCATAACAATCGTCATCATAATATAATAGTCCTCTGGCCTTGACAGGTATATCATCATAATCATCTTGCGACCTTGTCGGGTATTAATATATCATCATAATGTCCTTCAGCCTATCCGAGTGTATATATATATAGTTGCATACATAGGGCTAGCTGGACTCGAACTAGTAGATGTACACAGGCACATAAATATAATCATTCTCCAGCATTGCCAGGAATCAATATCATCATTATAACATTCTCTGGCCTTGTCGGGTATCAATATTATCATCATTATATACTCCGACCTTGCCGGGCATCTTCACAATATCATAATATCCAAATCAATGTCAATAATAAAGAGAGATCCCTTGAGAGATAAAGTAAAATGTGAGCCCATGAGGGCTAAAGTAAAGAACAAGCCTCATAAGGGCTAAAGTAAATAAACATAAATAGAGAAGAAAGGTAGAGTATACTTCCATAATTCATCGCTCATCATCAATATCACGTTATCAACAAGCGTATATGCATAACATGAATATTATAACTTTCCTTGGGTTTTACCCAAAATTTATATTATTAATACAGTATCTTCCTCAGTCCCATATTAAAGAGATATTTACTTGGATATAATAAGTGCACGAGCTCAAGTCGTGGCTAAAAGAGTGTAAATTTATAGGTTTGTTGCCCAGAGTGAACTTTGGGACTAAATTATTATAAAATTGTAGAAAAAGTCGAAATCTCTCACGATCGGATTACTTAGTTGTATTAAATCATAGATCAGAGGTTGTCCCGATCACATCCTTTTAAACACCATTATTAACCTCTTTTACATATAAGTTATTCATTAAAATAGGCATTTATTATTATGAAGAAATCTATTTTTAAGGTTGAAAGTGGGCTTTAACCCTTAGTTAGTGACAATAATAATAATATTATAATCTAATCAGAATCGTACCAATTATTGATGCAATGATCATGAATGTACAAAATCTATGTATGTCATCACCAATATTCATACAATGAAACCACAAGTGTTAACATATTAATAAACTACAATCACATCCTTTACAGGGATAAACACTTCCCGGATGGTCAACTCATATCATAACATGGCCTTTGATACAATAATATGTACAGAATAATTATAATCATATCTGGAACCCAGATCAATAATTATATTCATACATCATTTCATATTTATAAGTCGTAGCATATTCATGAGACATAACATCATTATAATCCATAAAGCATATGTATAATCATCTCATATATAGGAGGCATCCCACATCTAGGAGGCATAATATATCTATAACCATCTCACAACTAGAAGGCATAATATATAAATAAGGCATAACTCGTAGCTATGAGGCATATCACATTTATAAAACCTCTTATATTTATAGGTCATATATCATGACTATGACAAATATCATATCTATGGGTCAATTCTCATATCTAAGAGGAATATCATGGCCATAAGCCATTAAACATTATCTGGGGAAAATACTATCACTATTCATCAAACCACCAAGTAACCTTACACTAAGGTTCACTAGTCTCAACTATGTCTAGCATCCGTAAATAAGTCCACAAAGGCTAACACAAGTCTTGACTTAGGGTGGGCCAAAATAACCCACTTCTAATCCTCAATTCCATACTTAGGCAATTTATACCCTAAACTAGATTGTCAAGTAAGCCATAACCAATCGTATTATAGGCACTCTATTTAGAAGCATGGGTATTTAAGTAAACTCTACCCCAAACTATTGTTTCAAGATCGCTAGACTAGCCCAAATAAGATTAACTGTACTAACCATGATTCCAATAGTTAATCCATATCCCAAACCTAGCATCATGTCATACCCATTTTATGAAATAGTTTAATCTAGGGAGAAGGCAATAGGATTCTAAAAGGTAGTAAGCATTTCACCTTATGGGTCCAAAACCCTCACCTAATCCCTAAACTTTAATAGTCAAGACTAAGTAATTCTACCCATAATCAATCTTAACATTCGCATTCAGCTATATATATCACACATCATTTACGAAAAAGAGTAGATAGAAGCCTACCTTAAAGTCGAACTGCAAATCCTTACATAATTCACCAATTGCTCATCTTCACTACACAATCCCAAAATGTCATTACACTATCAAAATCACAATCTACTTATCAATATGGGAATAATGATACCCATATTTCACCATTGTGCTTCAACTCCAAAAATGACACCAAAAACCCCAAGTGGATCCTACTAATGGAAATCACATTTCTGAGGTCAACCCAATATGATATCAAGCTCATGGTATCAAAACCCTCAAAAATGGGTAAAAAAACAAGCAAACTTTGGGCTAAAATCAAGCCTTAGCCCAAAGTGATTTAGGGCCTTTGGTCAAAACTAAGAAAATTCACCAAGAAATTGATGAAATATTACCTTAAATCAGGTTATAATCATGATAAAAGATGTTTAGAAAGATCCCAAGTCACCCACAAGACTCAATTTTGAGTTACCACACTCTTCTAGGGTTTCTAGGTCTCAAAGATGAAGAAAAAATAACCAAAATGCAGCTAAAGGGGTCCTTTTATACCCATGCCAAGTATGGAGATATTTCTATTGCCATCCAGGGGTTGCTATCATAATAGGGAGATCACCCTACCCCTTGTGATTTTGCGGTATCCCCCCCAGTGCACCAGATATCAGCAAACTTAAAAACTTATTTTTGACCCTCAAAACTCATTCGAAACTCTATGAACATGATCCAATAGTATAATTTGAGTGTAAAACATATTTTAGATCCAATGGAATCATCAAAAATTTCATCAAATATCATTTTGGAAAAAATTAAGGCCACACATATAGTTTTATTTTTCATTAAATTTGCTCAATAGCCCAAAATAAGTTCAGAAGCCTTGGGACCTGAACCAAGGTCCCCCTATCCTAAAATCAATGTTCTAGATGTGATAACAAATTTGGATTTTTCATACATGGTGGTTTTGACCAAATGTAGGTCCCATACTAATATTTCTAATTTTTTAACTTTCTGACCAATAGGTCAAAATGAGCTCGAGTGCATGGCAACTTAAACCAAAGATCTACTTAGCCTAGAATTGATATTCTATCTTTTGGCACAGTCAGAATTTGCATCTGAGATTATTTTACTGTAGTTTTTTTCGAGAAGCATGTGGAACCAGCAAAGACTTCTAAACAGGGAATTGGCTCTAAAAATAAATAAATTGCCCAGGTAACCAAATAATCAGTCCCAATAAGTCATAAGTAACTTAGGGTAGATATACAAAAGCTCTAATGGTAAAAATAAGCAAAAATATGAAAAATAAATAGAAGGTTCATTATAGATGGTCAGGCAAAGAAAACTATTCAGAGCTTAGAGGACAAGTTGAGGGCTTGTGTTATCAATTTTAAGGGTAGTTTGGATGATCACTTGCCTTTGATTAAGTTTGCCTACAATAATAGCTATCACTCTAGTATTCATATGGCTCTATTTGAGGCTCTTTATGGTAGGAGGTGTAGGTCTACTATTGGTTGGTTTTACAATGGAAAAGTTACTTTGATAGGGCCAGAATCAGTGTATGAGGTGATGGAGAAAGTTTAGTTGATTCAATAAAGGATGAAGATAGACCAGAGTCGACAGAAATCCTATGCAAATATAAGGAGGGGGGAGATTAAGTTTGATATTGGTAACTTGGTGTGTTTAAAAAAATTTCCCATGAAAAGGGTGAAGAGATTTGGTAAGAAAGGGAAGCTCAGTCCTTGCCATATTAGCCCATAAAGGAGTTTGAGTCATTTTGGAAAGGTAGCCTATGAGTTAGAGCTGCCTGCAGAGTTAACATCAGTGCATCCAGTATTTCATGTCTCTTTGTAAAAGAAATGCATTAGTGATCCAGCTTCAGTTGTTCCTTTAGAGAGTGTGGGCGTAGAAGATAGCCACTCCTATGAAGAAGTCCCAGTTTAGATCCTTGACCGTCAAATTCGTAGGTTGAGGAATAAAAAAGTTGCTTTAATAAAAGTTCTGTGGAGAAATCAGTCAGTTGAGGGAGCTATTTAGGAAGCAAAAGTTGATATGCGAGCCAAGTACCCCTATCTTTTCTCTTTGAATCTTGATTTAGCTTGAGGTAATGGTTTACTTAATTAATTAATTCTATTATTTTCTATCTTATCTATCTATACATCCTTATGTCATAGCATCCATTCATGAGTTTAGTTCATTCCATACATCATGTTTTAGATTCAAAAAGCTATTCGTGATTCAACTCATAAGTATTCAGTGCATGATCTCAGTTTATCTTAGTACCCCAGCTCAAATAGTTTTATTTGAACAAGAATGATCCCAAGGGGGAGATATTGTAATACCCAAATTTACAAGATCTAAACCCCTCAAAATATAGGACACTAGTTGGCTTTCTAATGCTGCAAGCCTCGTCTCGATTTGATATCATGGAAAGAAGTTATGCAATTTTCCATTTAATTATCAGTCAGCTGCCAGTGGCTATGACTCACGTGATGTTTTTAATCAGACGTTATGAGTCGTTATGAGTAGTTGTAGTCAAAATAGAAAGAACCTTCAGTTTCAGCCCAGTGACCACGACTCCACTCTATGATTCATAATCAAACATTATGAGTAGTTAGGAGGGACTCGTAGCCACAATAATGTTTAACCAAGAATCTATTTTAGTGGTTACGAGTCCAACACACAACTTGTAGTCAGACATTATGAGTCATTGTATGGATCCATAGCCTTGACAGTAAAGGATCTAAGAATTAAGCCTCAGACTACTACTCCACCTAATGACTCATAGTCAGACGTAAGAGTCGTAGGAGGAAGGTCAAAGTCATATCAGAAAGAAACCCAAACCTTAGGGTTCTAAGTTACAATTTAGACCATGAGTCATGACCAGTCAGAACGAGTCGCAACGACTGGGAACAGAATTCCTGCATATTTTTAATAAGATCTTTTTTGGTACCAAACCTTTTTTAACCCCATACCTACGTCATTTGGGTACCCCAACATTAGTTATTGGTGGGGATAAACTGCCTTAACAACTCATAATTTCAGAAATCACTTATCTTAGCAAAATAAAGCGATTCTCTTCTTCCTCAAGAGAAACCTAGGGTTTTCCATGAACAAGATCAACTTCAAGGATTTCACCAATGCAGTTATTCTCAAGTATGTAGGATATTCATCAATGGGCCTCTTTCACCCAATGAGTCCCAAGAAATTCCCAAAAATTTACAAATACAAACCCTTTTTCCTTTTTTAAGAGTTTCAAGTTAAATATGAATTTTATCATCTCTTTCTCTTAGTTATTTGGATTATGTACCATGAAAATATATTCCCTTATAAGAATTGTGTTTCCATACATTTAATAATATTCATTGTCCATATCAAAATCAGTTATTGATATGTTGAGTATTAATTATAATTTTCCATACTATGATTAGTTGCATTAGTCTATGCTGGTGGGTTATGAATACCTGATACCAAGGTTTTAAACATGCATCAATTTACAAGTTCATGATTTCTTCAGTTATGTATACAATATTAGTTTTGAAATACCGTGACTTGAGCATATCATTATTCAATTTATGTTTTAGTTAAACTTCAAAGTCATTCAGTTGGGAGTAATACTTAGCATCAAGTAAATATAGAGATAACGGATCTCCCTTCAGTTAGGCAAAATCATTAGTAGCAATCCCTAAGTTTCAAAACTATATTTCCAGCGTAGGTTATGAGGGGTCACCCATTAGTTTAGGATTGACACCCTCTTAGGGGTCACCCGTCAGTTTAGGTTTGACACCCTGGTCCTTCGGAACATCGGATTAGTGGATCCACATCAGCTAGTGTTGGTACCCTTGGCAAGGTATCAACACCCTTCCAACTGGGTTATAGGTTGGACCTCTATTAGCTCAGATTGGGGTATTCGATTGTAATTATCTCCCACAGTCCTCAGTTTTGTTGCTCAAATTATGTTTAGTTCAGATTTGCATGACCAAGTGTTCAGTATCTCAGTCATCCAGTTATTTAGATTATTTTAGTATATGTTTATACTTGGTCTAGCATTCAATTTTTCATGTTCATGCATTCATGCTGAGTATATATGTCTATCATCTAGCTTTCATCTCATAATTAATACTCCATTCGTTTCAAAAAGAATGACCTACTTTCCTTTTTAGTCTGTTTAAAAAAGAATGACCCCTTTTCTTTTTTGGCAATACTTAAATTTCAACTTTCCACATGTCATGTTTAGGATCATGGGATTAAAAGGGCATTTTGGTACATTGACACAACTTTAATTTAAGGCCACAAGATTCAAAAATCTTCTTTATTTTCTTACACTTTGTGAAAAGTCAAAGTAGGTCATTCTTTTTTAAACAGAGGGAGTACTATAGAATGCAAAATCATAATTAATACTCAACATGTCAATAACTGATTTTTGATAGGGACAATGAATATTATCAAACATATGGAAACACAATTCTCATGAGGGAACATATTTTCAAGGGTACATAATCCAAACAACTAAGAGAAAGAGATGATAAAATTCATATTTAACTTAAAACTCTATAAAAAGGGGGAAAAGGTTTGTATTTATAAATTTTTGGGAATTTCTAGGGACTCAATTGGTGAAAAGGGCCCATTGATAAATATCCCACATACCTGAGAATAGATGCCTTGGTGAAATCTTGAATTTGATCTTGCTCTTGGAAACCCTAGTTTTTTCTTGAGGAAGAAGGGAATCGCTTTATTTTGCTAAGAGTAGTGATTCTAAAGTTATGAGGTGTTAGGGTAGTTTTAATCCACTAATAACTAATATTGGGGTACCCAAACAACGTGGGTTTGGGTTTAAAAGGGGTGGAAATTACCAAAAATCTCTTTTAAAAATATGCAAGAATTCTATTCCCAGTCATTACGACTGGTCATAAGTCATGGTTTGAGTCATAACATGGAACCCTGAGGTTTTTGGTTCTTTATTTTATGACTACGACCTTCCACCTACAACTCATTACAACTGACTATGAATTGTTAGGTGGACTCGTATTCTAAGTCTTGATTCTTGGATTCTTTACTGGTAAAGCTACAGGTCCACATAATGACACGTAATGTCTTACTACGATTCTGGTGTTGGACTCATAACCATTTGAATGGATTCTTGGTTGAACATTGTTATGGCTACGAGTCCCTCCTAATGACTCGTAATATCTTATTATGAATAATAGAGTGGAGTCTGGGTAACTGGGCTAAAACTAAAGGTTCTTTCTGTTGTGACTACAACTAATCATAATGACTTATAGTATCTGATTATGGGTCTTTATGTGATTCATAGCCACTAGCAGCTGACTGACAATTAAAGGAAAAATTGTATAAATTCTTCCCACGATATCAGATTGAGGTGAGGCTTGCGGCGTTGGAAAGTCAACTTAGTATACTATCTTTTAAGGGGACTAGAGATTAAAAATTTAGGGTATTACAATATCTCCCCCTTGGAATCATTCATCACCAAATGAAATTGTCTGAGTTGGGGTACTAGAAAAAATTGGGATCATGCACTATACATTTATAAGATAAATCATAATTAACTATCTGAATCTAAAACATGATGCATGGACTGAATGAAACTTATGAACGCAAGCTATGGCATGAGGATGGCTGGATAGCTGAGATAGAAAATGAGAGAATTAATTAATTAAGGAAACCATTACCTCAAACTGAAACTGGATTTGAAGAGAAAAGATAGGGGTACTTGGCTTGCATATCAGCTTCTGCTTCCCAAGTAGCTCCCTCAACTTACTAATTTCTCCACAAAATTTTCACTAAAGAAACTTCTTTATTCCTCAACCTATGAATCTGATGGTCAAGGATCTAAACTGGGACTTCTTTATTGGAGAATATTCTTCCATGCCCACACTCTCTAAAGGAATGACTAAAGCTGGATCACCAATGCATTTCTTTAGCAAAGAGACATGAAATACTAGATGCACTATTTCTAGCTCTGTAGGCAACTCTAACTCATAAGCTACCTTCCCAAAATAGCTCAAAATCCTATATGGGCCAACATAGCAGGGACAAAACTTTTCTTTCTTACCAAATCTCTTTACCCCTTTCATGGGTAAGATTTTCAAATATACCAAGTCAACAATATCAAACTCAGGCCCCCTCTTCCTTACATCTGCATTAGATTTCTGTTGACTCTATGTTCTCTTCAGCCTTTCTCGAATCAACTAAACTTTCTCCATTGCCTCATACACTAAGTCTAGCCCTATCAAAGTAGCTTTTCCAACCTCAAACCAACCAATAGGATACCTACACCTCCTACCATAAAGAACCTCAAATAGAGCCATCTGAATACTAGATTCATATGTATTATTGTAGGAAAACTCAATCAAAGGAAAGTGATCATCCCAACTACCCTTGAAATCAATGACACAATCCCTCAACGTACTCTAAGTTATGAATGGTCCTCTCTTCCTGACCATCTATCTTGGGTGAAAAGTCGTACTGAGATAAACTTAGGGTACTAATACCTTTCTAAAAATCCTTCCAAAAATGAGAGGTAAAACTGAGTACCTCTATCTGAAATGATAGTCAATGGAACTCTATGAAACTTTACCAACTCCCTGAGATAGAGTCTAGCATAATCCTTGGTTGAATATGAAGTATGGACTGGGAAGAAATGGCCTGACTTGGTCATTATATCCACAATGACCCAAATATAATCATATTAACAACGTGTATGAGGTAACCCTGCAACAATGTCCATATTCACCACATCCTACTTCCAAGTGGGGATGCTGAATTCCTGAAGCATACCACCAGGCCTCAGGTGCTCAACCTTAACCTACTGACAATTTGAACACTTAGCCATGAATTCTGCAATATCCTTCTTTGTACCATTCCATTAATAAACTTCCCTCAAATCACGGTACATCTTAGTTTCTCCTGGGTAAATAGAATATTATGAACCATGCACATATTCTAACATTTTCTGCCTCTAATCAACCATATTTGGAACACATAACCTATCCAGATAACAAAGTACACCATCTCCCCTGGGAGAAAACCTCAACCTTCTGATCCTAAATTTCCTCTTTTAACTTTACCAAAATAGGATCTCGGTCTTTCTACTCTTATACCTCAGAAACAAAGGACGATTCCAAACCATTCTGAACCCATACACTAGCTTCAGCCAAATTAACCAACTGAACAAATAATCTAGAAAGCTGATGAACCTCATGAACTAACTCTTTATTATTATCCTTCACATAAGCAATACTCCCCATAGACAATCTACTAAGGGCATTGTCCACAATATTTGCCTTACTCCGGTGATACAACACACTTATATCATAGTCTTTTAACAATTTTGGCCACCTTATCTGATAAAGATTTAGGTCTTTCTAAGTGAACACATACTGTAAACTCTTATGATCGGTAAACACATAAACATAAACCCCATAAAGGTAATGCCTCTAAATTTGTAAGGCAAAAACAACTACTGCCAACTTAAGATCATGAGTCAAGTAGTTTTTTTGATAAGGTCTGAGATGTTTAGAGGCATATGCTATAACCTTACCCCGCTGTATCAACATACAACCAAGACCAACTTTAGAAGAATCATAATACACAACAAAACCATCTGAGCCCTCTAGTAGGGTCAAAATTGATGCTGAAGTGACTCGAGTCTTCAACTCCTAAAAACTATTCTTGTAGGAATCATACCACTAAAATTTGACTTTTTTATGAGTCAATATGGACATAGTAGAAGCAATAGAGAAAAATTGCTCAGCAAACCATCTACAGTAATCGGCTAAACCCAAGAAACTCCTACTTTCTAATGGAGAGATGGGTCTAGGCTAGTTTGTACTGCCTCAATCTTTTAAGAATAAACTCAAATACCATCAACGAAAATGATGTGACCAAGTAAATATATTGATTTCATCCAGAATTCATACTTGTTAAGCTTAGCGAATAACTGGTGATCCTTAAGGGTCTATAAAATAATCCTCAAATGGACTGCATATTCACCTTTACTGCTAGAATAGATAAGGATGTCATCTATGAAGACTATAACAGACATGTCCAAGTACTGGTTGAATACTCTGTTTATCAAGTCCATAAAAGATCCAAGAGAATTTGTTAGTCCAAAAGACATAATTACAAATGTAAAGTGACCATACTTAGTTCTTAAGCTTGTCTTCAAAATGTCACTTTCTCTGAATTTGAGCTGATGATAGCCAGATCTGAGATCAATCTTAGAGAAATAATTGGAACCCTGAAGTTGGTCAAATAGTCATCAATCCTGGGGAGAGGAAACTTATTCTTGATTTTAACTTTGTTCAACTGACTGTAGTCGATGCATATTCTGAGAGAACTGTCTTTCTTGCACATGAAGAGAACTGAGGTACCCCATGGGGAAACACTAGGCCTAATAAATCCCTTATCTAAGAGATCTTTCAACTGTTCTTTTAATTTTTTAATCTCGAATGGAGCCATTCTATAAGGTGGAATTGAAATAGGTTGGGTATCTGGGAGGAGATATATTCCAAAGTTTATTTTCGTCTCTGGAGAAACTTCAAGTAGATCTTTAGGAAATACTTTCAGAAACTCCTTAACTACTGGAACTTATTCAAGACTTGGAATCTTATATTTCAAGTCCTTTAATCAAAGACGGTGATAGATACAACCCATGTATGTCATCTTCCTTGCCTTAAGGTAAGAGACGGATCGACCTATAGGTGCGGAGGTACTACCCCTCTATTCTATGACTGATTCACTAGGAAATTGAAATTGGACTACTCTATTTCTACAGTCAACTGATGCATAAAAAGAGTGGAGCCAATCCATGCCAAGAATGACATCAAAATTGGTAATCTCTAATTCTATAAGATCGACTAAGGTAATTTTCTAAGACACTGTGACTGGGCAGTTTTTGTACACATATTTAGCTATGATGTAACTAACTACGGGAGTGGACACTATGAGGGGTTCTTTAAGAACTTCTAGGCAGATATCAAAATTTACCTCTTATTTTTGGAAGGCTTTTCAGAAAGATCTTGGTACCCAAGTTTATCTCAGTACGGCTTTTCACCCATAAATAGATGGCCAGGCATAAAGAACCATTCAGAACTTAGAGGAACGTTGAGGGATTTTGTTATTAATTTCAAGGGTTGTTGGGATGATCACTTGCCCTTGATTAAGTTTGTCTAAAATAACAGTTGTCACTCTAGTATTCAGATGGCTCCATTTAAGACTCTTTATGATAGGAGGTATAGGTCTCATATTGGTTGGTTTGAGGTTGGAAAATATTGTTTGATAGGGCCAGACTTAGTGTATGAGGCAATTAAGAAAGTTTAGTTGATTTGAGAAAGACTGAAGACAACACAGAGTCAACAAAAATCCAATGTAGATGTGAGGGAGAAGGGGCTTGAGTTTGATATTAGTGACTTGGTGTATTTGAAAATCTCACCCATGAAAGGGGTGAAGAAATTTGGTAAGAAAGGAAAGCTCTGTCCCCGCTATGTTGGCCCATATAGGATTTTGAGCCATTTTTGGAAGGTAGCTTATGAGTTAGAGTTTCATGCAGAGTTAGCATTAGTGAATCTAGTATTTTATGTCTCTTTGCTAAAGAAATGCATTGGTTATCCAGTTTCAGTCATTCCTTTAGAGAGTGTGGGCATGGAAGATAGATTCTCCAATGAAAACGTCCCAGTTGAGATCCTTGACGATCAGATTCATAGGTTAAGGAATAAAGAAGTTGCCTTAGTGAAAGTTCTCTGGAGAAATCAGTTAGTTGAGGGAGATACTTGGAAAGCACAAGATTATATGTGAGCCAAGTACCCCTATCTTTTCTCTTCGAATCCAAATTCAGCTTGATGTAATGGATTCCTTAATTAATTAATTCTCTCATTTTCTATCTCAACTATTTAGCAATTCTTCTTTCATAATGTGCATTCATGAGTTCAATTCAGTCCATGCATCATGTTTCAAATTCAAATTGTTAATCATGATTCAGCTGAAAGTATTCAGTACAAGATCTCAATTTTTCCTAGTACCCCAACTCAGATAGTTTCATTTGGGATAAATGATCCTAAGAAAGAGAAATTATAATAACCTGAATTTTCAAGATCTAAACCCCTCAAAATATAGTCCACTAAGTTTACTTTCTAACACCGTAAGCCTCACCTCGATCTGATATCATGGCAAGAAGTTATGATAGGCCACTAAGTGTTCATCAACTGCCAGTGGATGAGACTCACGTAACAACCTGTAATCAGACTTTATGAGTCATTACGGGTAGTAATAATCACAATAGAAAGAACCTTCAGTTTCAGCCCAGTGACCACAACTTTACTCCACGATTCGTAATCAGACATTATAAGTCATTAGGAGGGACTCGTAGTCACAACATTGATCAACCAAGAATCTGTTCTATTAGTTACGAGTCCAGCACACGACTTTTTATCTGACATTATAAGTCATTGTGTGGATCCGTATCCTAACCAGTAAAGGATACAAGAATCAAGCCTCAGACTACGACTCCACCTAACAAATTATAGTCAATCACAATGAGTCGCAGAAGGAAGGTCATAGTCATAGTAAAAAGAACACCAAACCTTAAGGTTCTATGTTACGACTCAGGACACGACTCATGACCAATTGTAATGAGTCATGAGGTGAGTCGTAATGATTGGGAACGGAATTGGTAATTTTAAACCCCTTTTTTAACCCAACACCCATATCATTTGGGTACCCCCAACATCAGTTATTGGTGGATTAAAACTGCCCTAAAATATCATAACTTCAGAAATCACTTCTCTTAGAAAAATAAAGTGATTTCCTTCTTCCTCAAGAGCAAACTAGAGTTTCCCAAGAACAAGATCAGATTTAAGGATTTCACCAAGGTATCTATTCTCAGGTATGCGGGATATTCATCAGTGGGCTCCTTTCACCCATTCAGTCTCAAGAAATTCCCATAAATTTACAAATACAAACCCTTTTTACCTTTTATAGAGTTTCAAGTTAAATATGAAGTTTATCATCTCTGTCTTAGTTATTTGGATTATGTACCATGAAAATATGTTCCCTCATAAGAATTATGTTTCCATACATTTGATAATGTTCATTGTCCATATCAAAATCAGATATTGCCACGTTGAGTATTAGTTATGATTTTCCATACTATGATCAGTTGTATTAGTCTATGCTGGTGGGTTATGAACACCCAATACCAAGGTTTTAAACATACTTCAATTTATAAGATCATGATTCCTTTAGTTATGTATACAGTATTAATTTCAGAATACCATGACTTGAGCATATCATAATTCAGTTTATATTTATTTAAACTTCAGTGATGTTTAGTTGGAAGTAATACTTAGCACCAAGTGGACACACAGATGATGGCTCCCCTGTAAATTAGGCAGAGTCGTTAGTAGAATTCCCTAAGTTCAAAAACTACATTGCCAATGTAGGTTATGAGGGGTCACCCATCATCTTAGGGCTTACACCCTCTTAGGGGTAACACGTCAGTTTAGGCTTAACACCCTAGTCCTTCAAGACAGCAGATTAATGGATCCGCGTCAGCCAGTGTTAGTACCCTTGGCAAGGTATCAATAACTTTCCAACTGAGGTTACAGGTTGGACCTTAATTAGATCATATTGGGGTATGTGGTTAGTTGTTGGCTCCCACAGTACTCAGTTCATTTATTCAGATTATGTTTAGTACAATTTGCATGACCAAGTGTTCAGTATATCATTCATCCAGTTATTCAGATTATTTTAGTACATGTTTATAATTGGTCTTGCATTTGATTTTTCATGTTCATACATTCATGCTCCTTATATATGTATACAATCTAGCTTGCATCTCACATACTCTCTTTTGCACTATGTTGTCATATAATATAGGTTCGGATGCTTAGTTCCTATATCACACATAGTTCATCCCTGTGCCACTCAGCTACAGCAATTGTAAGTCCTCATCATTAGAGGACTAGTTATATTATTAGTGATTTATCCTAGCATTTTATTTTATGCCATTTCAGTTAGTCAAAGTTAGTTGGAGACCTGTCCCAACAACTCATAATGTTTATAGGCTTTTAAACAGTCAGATAGTTAGACAGTTAGATGTGTTTTCCAATGATTTATTTCAATTACACTTGATATTTTTTCGATCACCAAACACTTTTAAATGACTTCCACATAGTTGTTTATTACTTTTTTTATATTTACAGCTTGTGCTCGATCATGGGTTTGCTTAGGGTTGCTCATAACCTTAAGCACCATGTTATGACTAGGGGGTATTCTTGGATCATAAAAAACTTGGTATTAGAGAGGTGTAGATCTCCTATTAGGTGGTTTGAGGTTGGTGAGACTAGATTGTTCAGTTTGGACTTGTCTCACCAAGCCATGGAGAAGGTGAAGGTGATTCGGGATAGACTTAAGACTGCTCAGAGTTGCCAAAACTCTTATGCGCATATGAGTCAAAGAGAGTTGGAGTTTGAGGTTGGTGATTGGATGTTCTTGAAGGTGTCTCCTATGAAGGGAGTAATGATATTTGGGAAGAAGGAGAAGCCCAGTCCCCGTTATGTTGGTCAATACTTAATTTTGAGGAGAGTGAGCAATATTGCGTGTGAATTGGATTTGCCTTTGACTTTGGATTCTTTTTATTTGGTTTTCCATGTATCGATGTTGAAGAAGTGTGTGGGCCATCCTTCTTTGGTATTTCCCATTGAAAGTGTTGGTATTTCATATTCCTTGTCTTACGAGGAAGTTTCAGTTGAGATTTTGGATAGACAAGTACGTCATTTGAGGGCTAAGTATGTGGCTTTGTGAAAGTACTTTGGAAGAACCATAAGGTAAAAGAATCTACTTGGTAGGATGAAGAGGATATGAAGTCCAGATATCCGTTTTTGTTCCCCAGGTTGGATAATCGTGCTTAAGGTATGGGTTTTCTACTCTTTTTGTTTTATGACTTTGTTAAAGGTTTTGTGATTGCATTGTTGTCCTACAATCTGGCTAATGGATGCCTTGACTCCTCATTCGGGGATGAATAATCTTAGGGGGGTAATGTAACACCCTAGATTTTTTCCTTTGAAAATTTATTGACTTTTATGCTCACTACCCAGGTAACGACTCGCCTAACGAGTCCTAAAGACTTATTACAAGTCATAGGACCCTAATCAAAGACTAACCAGTGTAGGTACCCAAGTTACTACTCTGATCACAACCTCTACCTCATGAGTCGTAAGGTATAGTCACAAGTCGTATGGAGGGACTCATGGCCACACCAGTGGATTGGCCAATGTTTTTGTCCTGAGTACTACGAGGACCCTATGAGTCGTAGTGTCACATTACGAGTCATATGGTATGACTCACAAGGTCAATAGTAAGGATGCCCTGAGTTACTGTCTAGACTACTAGTCTAGGAAATAACTCGTACCCAGACATCATAAGTCATGATGTGACCCATAGCGACTGGGGACAGTTTTTCCTACACATTTTCGTTAAGGGAAAATCGGTCTTTTCTCCCATCCAATCTCTATCACATGATTAATACTCTATTATCACCAAATTACCACAACATAAGCACTATTATTCTCTTAAATCCCCAAGGAAAGAAAAACTAGGGTTTCTAAGGATTTGGCTTCTAGAGATCTAATTGGTGATTTCCCTCCATAATTCTCAATACTTTCAGGAATGTATCTCTTTCCTACAAACTTGTGTTTTATTTATGGCATGTAATATTGATATTCATCTGGTTTTATATATTAATTTTGGAACTTGGGTTGAGGGTTTTGGATGATTGTTGCTTGAATGGTGCTCCTATGATTTTATATGCATTATTTATGTTTTATTGATGGTTTTTGAACTTATTGGGTGCATAGGCATGGTAATATGGGATGGGGGTCATGGAATTCCCCTAAATTAATGATTTTTTGTATTAGAATTGATTTGGAAATTGTGTAAGCTCAACCCACTTGCATACTTAGCTTTGAAACATGGTTAATCACATGGTTTGGCTTACTATCCTAAAAAATTGCATTACATAAGAGGCTAAATAGAATACAAATGATTTTTTGGAAAGGCCCTGATGGCCATGTGTTGACTTAGTTATAAACTACGGGTGTTGAGGTATTCCTTCAAGTTGATTTTTATAAACTATGGGTATCAATACATTACCCCAAAATTTGACATGATAAAATCATAGAGGTCGGGGCATTTCCCCAAGAGGATGAATAATTTGAATGGCATGATGATATTAGCTTGCAAGCGTAATTGGTATGACGATACTAATAGTATATGTCATAATGGATGATTCTTGGTTAATAAATAGGAATGTGTATATTGTTTTAATTAGGCTTAATAAGGGGTTGTGTAGCTTACCGTGAAGGTGTAAGTCACAGAGAGGACGAACACAGAAAACCAAGTTTGCCGGTGTGGGAGTCTTGACGGTTGTGTGCATAGTTCACACTTATATATATTCATGTATCCTGGAATGATTTGTGTTTGGGGCATACCCTGTTCTTTCTTTGATATCTCTGGTTCATGTGGTTAATATGCACTGGGGCCCTTTCAGCACGGGGAGCTAAACCCATAGAGCCCACGGATGCCTAGCTGATAAGATAGCTACACAGTCCAGGTTAATGTTTTAAATCCCATCCTAAATCTTTTTCCCTATCCAAATATGTTTTATATATATAATACAATAACTAGCAGCAGATGAATTCCAAAAAAATAACAAGATAGAGAAATCTATATCAAGAGGGATCTAAGAATCCACTACACAATCCGCCCACTCATTGTCCATAAAAGCCTCTAAGAAACCAAACATCAACCAAAGTCGGGACATGCCCCCAATCATAGTCAAATGCCTATCAAAATAGTGTAAGACATAAACAAAGACAAGATCATGAAATGAGGGATTTTTCAAAGAATGGAAGCTCACCACTTCAAAGTTGACTCTCAGATAATCCCAAAATCACCTAGCACTGCATAGGGAAAGTAAAAATATCTTCGAACCCTACATCGCATGGGGATACAGCGTCAGAGAACGGTTAGCGTGGTGGGTGCTAGCATGTAACTTAGGGAAGGGAAAAAATAATACCATGATCAAGTCAGTCTAAAATCATTCAAAAGCATATACACACAATCATATACATATATATATATATAACATATCGGGATAGGGCGCAAGGTTTAGCATGAGATTTAAGACATTAACCTGAATTGTATGGTTATCCCATCATTAGGTGTAACGCCCCGAGTCTTTGCCCTGGACGTCACACAGTGCTCATAATCCCAAAGGACTACAAGCTAACCCATGACTGGTACCTACTACAATCACTGAATAATAATACTGTATAATGCGGAAATTAGGCAAAAAATTGCCATAAGGTTCAAAACTAAATCAAATACTGACATGTAAATACTAAATACTGAACATCTGTCTGAAATAGTGTAGCCTAAAAAGCCTCTAACTGAACTGTCTGAAAGTAGAGTTGATAGGATAAGCCCCTAACTAACTCCGACTACTGAAAATATACTAAAAACTAATATAACAACTCTGTCCTAGAACTATGAGGACTCACCACAAACTCTGTTGCTGATAATCTGGGCTGCTAAGTATGGTCAGGAGCCCATGCATCTGAACCTATGATATAAGACATCATAGCGCAAAAGAATGGTATGCATCAGTACTTTAAATGTACTGGTATGCTAGGTGAGGTAAGGCTGAATGCATGGGTTCATATGCATGAACAATAACTGACTGATGGCATGAATATAACTGAATGAGAGTACATGTATATCTGAAACTGCTGTAGATACTAATTATGTAATGCTATGAACATAACAACATATACTGTAACTGAGCTTTCATTAACACTGGATAATGAATTCTAAAAATTGAATAACTGATATCTGAGTTTACTGATACTGTATTACTGTTAACTAAGTGACTATTTCTGATAGTCCTGATTCTGTAGAACTGAACTGAGTTATATACTGAGCTGGGTGACTATATCTGACAATCTTGATTTTGAAATTAAACTGAGGTTTTATACTGAGTCTGAAACTGAAACTGTGGGAGTGTTCATCTAACCGACATATCCGGATTAGGAACTGAGTTAGGGTCCAACCTATGACTCCAGTTGGAAGGGTGTTAGGACCTTGCCAAGGGATACTAATAATGGCTATGAGCTAACCCTCTCAAACAGAAAGCTCTTTTATCAACCCTCACTGGAAAGAAAACTCGTACGAGATATATCAACCCTAGATTGGCAGGAAGATATCTCACCCTACGCTGGCTACGTAGTTCTGTAACGCAGGGATTGCTACTAAGGGTCAAACCCTTTACTGATAGGAATGCCCCCATCCCTAGGTTCACTCAGTGTTGATTCCTACTCCTAACTGAATAGACACTGAACCAATTTCTAGACTGTACTAGGTTTGACTGAACTATTACTAATCATGTTGTCTATCTGAACTGGACTGAGTTCACTAAGTTCTGATAACTGACTGAATACACTAAGTTTTATTAACTGGTTGAATATACTGAGTTCTATTATCTGACTGAGTACTACTGTACGTGACATCACTGAGACTATTCTGAAATTACTATAAATCTAGGTAAATAGCTAGATTGTTGGGTATTAAATACCCCCAGGACTCAATTGCGTAAATTGAAAAACATAGCACAATCTTGAAAGCATGATAGCTAGACACTTTGTCACAATTCATTCATTGAGGCATTTTAGGAAACATTTGCATGGCATGAACTTATATACATGCTAACATGATATGATTTCATTACTCAACTCACATGATCAATTCATCAAACCCTTGGGGAGCATAATTTATACACGACTATACTACAACATGCAAGCATTATGATCAAAATCCCAAACTCACAAATTCAAGGGTTTTTAACATGAAACCATATAACAACACACATATGCCATTTTTTTCTCAAGAAACTTACAATTAATCATGGTTTATAAACCCAACTACATCATAATCATGAATACAATTAAATTCAATATGAAGTTTGTGAAAGAAATCAACTTGTAATCTGAAAATGGTTCTTGAACTCCAAGGGTGGAAGGAAACCCTTGGATGAACACCTAACATACCTTGATACTTGAATTCGTGAAGATTGATGGTAAATTTCTTGAATCTTAATCTTGACTTGATGGACTAGGGTTTGTTCTTGAGAGGATTTTAGTGAATAATTAGAATATTTTTCCTATTGAGGGTTTAATCTCGTATTTTGGGGCTGAATAGAAGTGGGAAAATGTCCCAAATACCCCCTCTGGATGTTGATTTAATTACTAAAAAGCGTGCCCAGTGACGCGCCTACCGACGCACCACATCATTGGCATCAACGCGATGACCATCGCGCCGTGTCGAGTTCGTGTTGGTTCACTAGAATTGCACTGAAAGCTAGGGAAAAATTATCTGTCGATGTGATAGGTGATGCGACGTGACGAGATCGCGTCGACCCACTATTTTGGTTACCTGAATATGATTCAAATGAGGTTTAAAAAATATGAAACTCACCCAGAGTGACCTATTGACACACGTAATCATGATTGGATTGATGTTTTAAGGTCATAAGGGTCATAAAATAGGATCGCCAACTTATGATTGCTAAAATAATTCTACGTATAAACACTTGGATGAAATTTCTAAGTCTGGGACCTCTTTTCAAGCTTTAACAAACTGGGTTAAGCTTAGGATTTTGTGAGGTCTTACAATATCTCCCTCTTGGGAACATTCATTCTCGAATGAGACTAACTAAATTAAGAATACTAATAGACTAAATCTATATATACTGAATATGCACAACTGAAGCATGATTACATGACTGAAAGTACTGATATACTGAGTAATCATACTAACATGCATAACTGAAGATTGACTGAGTTCTAAAAACATGACACATGACTGAGCTATTTTATAAAGGTATGCATGATATGAGAATGCTATGCAACTGAACCGATACAGAGTTGTAAAGGTAATCTGAGCATAGAACTGAGTAAATTCAAGGAAAATTGTTACCTTAGGATGAGTCTGTGTTTGCGGAGAAGAGGTGAGGATACTTGGTCTGCATATCTACTTCTTCTTCCCAAGTAGCTCCCTCAACGGACTGATTCCGCCAAAGAACTTTGACTAGAGGAACCTCTTTGTTCCTTAGTCTGTGAACTTGAAAATCGAGAATTTTGACTGGGATTTCCTCATAAGAGAGGTAGTTATGTACATCAATACCCTTTATCGAGACTACAACTGCTGGGTCACCTATGCACTTCTTTAGCAAGAAGACATAAAACACTGGGTGCACTGAAGATAAGTCAGAAGGCAACTCAAGCTCGTAAGCTACCTTTTCAAAATGGATGAGAATTCAGTAAGGATGGATATATCGCGTACTGAGTTTACCCTTCCTGCCAAACCTCTTCACTCCCTTCATAGGAGAGATTTTCAAATACACAAAGTCACCAATCTCAAACTCGAGATCCTTTCTTCGCACATCTGCATACGATTTTTGTCAGCTCTGATCTGTCTTAAGCCATTCCCTAATCAACTAAACTTTTTCTAAGGCACCAAATACCAAGTCAGGCCCTACCACTATGGCCTCACCCACTTCAAACCAACCAATAGGAGATCTACATCTCCGCCCTTAGAGCACATTTAACGGAGCTATCTGAATGCTGGAATGATAACTTTTATTATATGCGAACTCAATCAAGGGCAAGTGGTCATCCCAACTACCCTTAAAGTCAATGGGACACACTCTTAACATATTTTCCAAAGTCTGAATGGTCCTTTCTACTTGACTATCTGTCTGAGGGTGAAAGGTTGTACTGAGGTGAACTTGGGTACCAAGACCCTTTTGGAAGGCTTTCCAGAAAAGGGAGGTAAAATGGGTATCGCTATCTAAGATAAAAGATACTAGGACTCCGTGTAACTTGACCAACTCTTTGACATAGAGTTTGGCGTAGTCCTCGGCTGAATAAAAGGTATGAAAGGGCAAGAAGTGAGCTGATTTGGTCATCCTGTCTACAATGACCCAAATGGAATCGTGTTGACGATGAGTACGGGGCAAACCCATCACAAAGTCCATGTTCACTTCCTCCCACTTCCACGTGGGAATACTAAACTCCTGTATAGATCCACTGGTCTTCTGATGCTCAATCTAAACCTGCTGAAACATAGAGAACTTAGCTACAAACTCTACAATGTCCCTCTTCATCCCACTCCACCAATAGATCTCTTAAAAATTGCGGTACATCTTACTGGCCCCTGGATAAATAGAGTAACGTGCACCATGCACTTCTGCAAGAATTCATTACCTCAAGTCATCTACACCTGGCACGTATAGCCGACCCTGGCAACGCAACACACCATTTTGCCCTTGGGAGAAAACCTCTACTTTCTGATCTCTGACTGACTCTTTCAACTTGACTAAACTAGGATCTCTGTCCTGTTTTTCCTTCACTTTGGCAACCAGAGATAATTCTAAACTATTTTACACCCACACACTACCTTCTTCTGAATCGACTAAGAGGACACTTAGTCAGGCAAGCTAATGAACTTCCTGAACTAATTTCTTCTTACCATTCTCCACGTGCGCAACACTACTCATTGACATCCTACTGAGATCATCAGCCGCTACATTAGCCTTGCCCGAATGATATAGAATGCATATGTCATAGTCTTTCAATAACTCTAACCACCTTCTCTGACGTAGGTTCAGATCTTTCTGAGAAAACACATACTGCAGGCTTTTATGGTCTGTGAACACATCTACATGTACCCCATACAAAGAAATCCTCCAAATCTTTAAGGCAAATACAACAGTTGTTAACTCAAGATCATGAGTTGGGTAATTCTTTTCATGGGGATTGAGTTTTCTAGAGGCATAGGCCATGACCTTACCTTCCTGCATCAAAACACACCCCAAACCCACTCTGGAAGCATCATAATATACCACAAACCCGTCTGAACTATTTGGTAAAGTAAAAACTGGAGCTGTAGTGAGTCTAGTCTTTAACTCCTGAAAACTCTTCTCATAAGAATCTGACCACTAGAACTTAACTTTCTTCTGAGTCAATCTGGACATGGGGGATGCAACGAACGAAAATCCTTCAATAAACCATCGGTAATAGCTAGCCAAACCCAAGAAACTCCTGATATATGATGGAGATATAGGTCTAGGCCAGTTTCTCATTGCTTTGGTCTTTTAAGGATCAACTCTAATGTCATCACCAGAAACTATATGATGAAGGAAAGATACTGACCTTAGCCAAATTTTGCACTTACTAAATTTGGCGAACAACTGATGGGTTCTGAGAGTTTGTAATACTATTTTTAGATGGTCTGCATGATCATATTCACTACGGGAGTAGACAAGAATGTCATCAATGAAGACTATAACAAACATGTCCAAGTACTATTTGAACACGCGGTTCATCAAGTCCGTGAAGGCTGCTGGAGCATTAGTAAAACCAAATGACATGACTAGGAATTTGAAGTGACCATACCAAGTTCTGAAAGCTATTTTCAGAATGTCATATTCTCTGACTCTGAGCCGGTGATAGCCTGATCTGAGGTTTATCTTAGAAAAGTAGCTGGTACCCTAAAGTTTGTCAAACAAGTCATCGATTCTGGGAAGTGGATACTTGTTGTAACCGAGACTTTATTTAGCTGAAGATAGTCTATACATATTCTAATAGAATCGTCTTTCTTATGCACGAATAGAACTGGTGTACCCCAAGGAGATATATTGGGTCTGATGAATCCCTTATCTAGGAGATCCTTCAACTATTTTTTTAACTCTTTGAGTTCTGCTGGGGCCATTCTATATGGTGAGATATAGATAGGCTGAGTATCTGGAAGAAGGTCTATTCTAAAGTCAATTTCCCACTCGGGAGGGACTCCTGGAAGGTCTTCGGGAAACACATCTAGGAATTCACATGCTACTGGAACTGACTCAAGATTAGGGGTCTCTAAACTAGATACTTTAACTCAAACGAGATGATAAACACACCCCTTACATATCATTTTCTTTGCCCTAAGGTAGAAAACAAGTTGACCCCTAAGTTCTGAAGTACTACCCCTCCACTCAAGGATAGGTTCATTCAAAAACTGAAAAAGGACAACTCTGTTTCTGCAGTCAACTGAAGCATAGCATGAATGAAGCCAATCCATTTTGAGAATGACATCAAAATTGATCATCTCTAATTCTACTAAGTCTACTGAAGTGACTTTCTGAGATACCATAACCAGACAGTTCTTCTATACCCATCAGGCTATGATAGATTTACCTACTGGGTTAGAGACTGAGAAGGGCTCTGCTAGGATTTTGGGACTGACTCCAAAGTCAACAGCTATATAAGGAGTTATAAAGGACAAAGAAGCTTTTGGATCTAGCAAAGCATAAATGCGTAAATGATAAACTTATAACGTACCAGTGACCATATTAGGAGAACTTTCCTGATCCTGTCAGGACTGAAATGCCTAAAGCCTATTTAGGTGTTGTCCACTAGTGGCACTAAAAGTGGCACCCTACTAATTAAGCCGACCAGACTGAGCTGAAGGACGATTATGCTGACTCTGCGAACCCACCTGAGGACACTCTCTAACCCGGTGGCCTGGCTTGCCATATCCAAAACATACATCACTGTCAGCCCTGTAGACACCCTTGTGGTTTCTTCCATACTTTTGTCAAAAGGGATTCGTTCGGGCACTCCTAACACTACCCTGAGGTTTAGGGCCTGGTGACCTATCTTTATTGTTGTCTCTGAATTTTGGTATTGGAGTACAGGCAGAGGACAGAGCTGGAATAGAAGATTTCAGGTGGAACTGAGAACGACTCCCACCCTTTGACTTAGGCTGAGTGAAGTTAAAGCTACTTATTCTAGCTCTCTTGTTCTCTCTCTTCTTTTCCTTATTCTTAGCCTCCTCTATCTGCTGGGCATGGACCATGAGACTGGATATTTCCATCTCCTTAATCAGCATTATGGTCCTACACTCCTTGACCACACTGTTAGACATGTCAGACACAAACTTACTCATCTTAGATCTGCTATCTGCTACCATATAAGGGGCATATCTGGCTAACTGAGTAAAGTTGAGAGGATACTCTTTCATTGTCATGTTGCCCTATTTCAGATTAATGAACTCCAAATCTTCACTTCCCTCAACTCTAGTAGGAAGAACCTATCCAGAAAAGTAGTAAAAAACTCTTCCCATTCTACGGGCCCTGCATCTGTGGCCCTCTCTGCCTTCCACTGCTAGAACCATGAGTGAGCCATATCCTGCAACTGATAAGTGTCCAACTCAGCACTTTCATTAGCTGTCACCCCCATAATATTCGTGACTTTCTGCATCTGATCAAGGAATTCCTATGGGTGCTCCTCTGACTTAGACCAAGTAAAAGTTGGAGGGTTTATTCGGGTGAAGTCCTCAATTATAGATGCAGTAGTATGGGCCACTGGGTTGGTCAGAATAGCAGTTGGGCGTTCATTCTGTGCTGCCATAGAATGAGCTAGAGTGGTGAAAGCAGCTCTAAATTCTGCATGGGAAACATGCTCATCCAGAGGATCTGGCTGTAAGGGCGGAGCAACTCTAAATTCTGCATGGGAAACATGCTCACACCTTAGGCAAGGTACTCTAATCCCATGCCATATTATATAGGGGACCCTAACCCCAAACCAATTTATTTGGCGAGGCACTTCGGCCTCATGACATCTCATTATGTAAGGGACTTTAACCATAAGTGATTCTATTAGGCAAGAGACTTTAACCTCAAGCCATCACGACCATCATTAGTCGACATTGGAACTCTAACCCTTTATCCATGTATCCACATACATTTAATTCAACACATAAGTACTTTAACCCATTTAGTCAATTTAACACCATACATGACCACATGGTCTTCATGGGAGCCTTCATTGCTCAACCATTTCAATAAGTCAATGCCTTAATTCAACTCATCATACAATTCAAACTATGGTCCTCAAGACCCTTACAATCCATTAATACCTTAGTAACAATTCTATACCATAATTTAGTTCAACACACAATTCAAGTGCATTTTTATGTTAGGGACTTTAACCCCCTTCTTATTCATCAAACCATCAAGGTCATCAATTACGCAATACATGTATCATTTTACCCTAAAAGTATCATTTATAAAGCACTCATACATATTGGGACATTGCCCTAGTTCAAAGCATCATCATTATGTAACTAGATATCTCACTTAGATATTTTCACAAACACCTTATGTGTATGCCTTCAATAAGGCTATCTTCATGGTGGAATTCATCCAGATTAGGGTTACTCGTGACCCACATGTTAAACCATATACAACAAGAATTCACAGGTACAAGCCGTTATCAATAACATGTTAAAACACAATTCTAAGCAAGAATAATAATTATTCATCATTAAGCAACAAAACCCTTTTTCATTTGATTTCAAAACCACCATGTACACTTACTAATACAAGTGTGAAATACATGGGTTTAAAGTTATTTAGAAAGGGTAAGAGTTACATGCCTTAGACAACTTCAATCACCAAGAATATTGACTTCACTTTGCCTCTTGAAGATCACCCTTGAAACCCTAGCCTCCAATCCTTCAAAGATAAGCTTGAGAGAGTATTTAGGGTGTTTGATCCATCAAGATGGATGTTTATAAGGCTACACACATTTATATATGAGATGTCTTAGGTTTTTAGACATGGGAAATAACTACAAGGCCCTTATTTAAAAGCTAGAAATTGACACCATCCAGGGGTATGACTCACCGCACGGCTCACTTAAGTAGTCATACCCTAGGGTACGATTGGTACCCTAACTCGTACCCTAGGCTTCTCCTAGGTCACACACATTGTTAAGGATACGACCATACTTCCATGAGTCGTGTCCAAAGGGTACGACTCATCCATTATTTGTATGCTCCACTCGTAGCAAAATCAGTCCACTCCAAGCTAAGACCTCACCCCATACGACTTACCTACGTACGACTCATACCCTTAGGTACGATTAAGGTGAGGGTCACTCGTACCTAGGAAATTAAGTGAACCTCACCACACTACCTAGTATATGAAATGGTAGAGAAGAAGGATACGACTCGTATCCAAGGGGTACGACTTAAGCCCCTAGTTGTACCCACCTCAGTGATACCAAAAAATGAAGTTTTTAAATAGTTCTAAGTCTAGGTGTTTCATGTGTCAAGCTTGAAATATGGGAAAGTTATTCTCAAAGCCAAGACAATCAAAAATATGTGCGTGGATGATTTGGAGTTTGTGGTTGATGAGGAATTAACTTGCTTAAGCGTTCAAAGTGAAGATGTTGAATTATGGCACAGAAGGCTAGGGCATGTAAGTTCCTCCTTCCTAAACAAGTTAATTTCAAAGGACTTGGTTCGTGGAATGCCAAAGTTGAAATTTATAGACAATAAGGTGTGTAATGCCTATGTGTAAAGCAAACAAATCAGTTCTTCCTTTAAGCTAAAAAAGTAGGTAAGTACTTCTAAACCTCTAGAGATGTTGCATATAGATCTATGCGGACCTATTAAAGTCCAAAGTAGAGAAGGAAAGAATTTTATATTTGTGATTGTAGATGGCTACTCAAGGTTTACCTAGACAATGTTTTTGAGTAAAAAATATGAAACCTATAAGGTTCTGGTTACCTTTGCCAAGCAAATTCAAATGAAGCTAAATTGTAAGATTGCTCAATCCAGATCTGATCATGGAACTGAATTTGAAAACTCCCAAGTTGAAGGATTTTATGCTAAAAATGGAATTATTCATAACTTCTCTACTTCAAAGACTCCTCAGCAAAATGGAGTAGTTAAAAAAGGAATAGAACCCTCATAGAGATTGCCAGGACCATGTTGACTGATAGTGGACTTCCAAAGAACTTTTGAACTGAAGCTGTGAACACTACATGTTATTTGACAAATAGGTGCTTGATTAGATCACTCCTAAGCAATACTTTATATGTTTTTTTGTTCAATAAAAAGCCTAAGACTTTAGACGTTTTGGGTGCAAATGCATTGTTTTAAGCAATTAAAAGAATGATCTAGGAAAGTTTGACTCCAAAAGTGACTAAGCAGTATTTGTGGGCTATTCCTCAACAAGCAAAGCATATAGAGTCCTTAACAAAAGAACTTTGTGTGTGGAAGAAAGTGTGCATGTGGTCTTTGATGAGTCAGGAAAGATACTAAATCCAGATGATGATGAAGAATCAAAAATTGAAGAACATATTCCTATTCAAAGAGATAATATTATTAAAGATGATGATCAAAAGGTCAATGATGTAGATGAAAATTATGGGAGTGGGGGTGATCCTGGGTCTCAATCACATAACCCAGCTCCAGTTGAAGAACATGAAGAAGGATTCAATCAGATTCCCTAAGGACCTGGTCCTAGTGGAGCTAATCTCAGAAGATCAAACTGGAGGTATAGATCTTCTCATACACTTGAGAATTTGACCGCACTTTGGAATCTGGAGTTCAAACAAGAGCTCAAACCAGAAACTCCATGGCATTCTCAGCATTTCTGTCCCAAATTAAACCAAAAAAATATTAAAGAAGCTCTGAAAGATGCTGACAGGATTAATGCAATGTCGGAGGAGATTCAGCAATTTAAAAGAATTAAAGTTTGGCACCTGGTCCATAGAACTGTTGATAGAACAATTATTGGGACTAAGTAGGTATACAGAAACAAGTAGGATGAATAAAGAACTATCAACAAAAATAAAACAAGGCTGGTTATTCAAGGGTATAACCAAGAGGAAGGAATTTATTATGATGAAATATTTCCCCCTGTAGCAAAGATAGAAACTATCAGGATTCTTATTATTTTTGCTGCATATATAGGATTCAAACTCTTCCAACTGGATGTCAAAAGTGCATGTCTAAATAAAAATTTGAATGAGGAAGTATAAGTCAAAAAACCTCCAGATTTTAAAGATACAAATTTTTCTCATCATGTACTCAAATTGGACAAAGCTCTCTATGGGATGAAGCAAGATCCCTGGTATGAGAGACTTTCAAAGTTTCTTCTAGAAAATGACTTTAAAAAGGGAAAATCGACAATACTCTCTTCCTAAAGTCCAGAGATAACAACTTATTAATTGTTTAAATTTATGTTGATGATATTATATTTGGAGCTACTTCTGAATCCCTGTGTGAAGAGTTTGCAAAACTAATGAGGAGTGAGTTTGAAATGAGCATGATGGGAGAACTGAGCTTCTACTTAGGTTTGCATATCAAGAAAACTTCTCAAGGGACAATGATTTGTCAAGAAAGTACATCAAGAAACTACTAAAAAATACAACATAGGAGATGCCAAGGCAATTGAAACTCCAATTGGAACCAGCTCCAAGATGGATAATGATGAATCTGGTCCCTTAGTTAATGAGACCATGTATAAAGGGATTATTGGATCCTTACTATATGTCACTGCAATTAGTCCAAACATTGTGTTTAGTGTGGGAATGCGTGCAAGATTTTAGGCCTTTCCTAAAGAGTCTCATTTAAAAGATGCAAAAAGAATTCTCAGATACCTGAAAGGTACATGGGACCTGGTCTTGTATTATATTTTTGGAGTTGTTGCATTCAAATGCACATGCAAGTGTACGCGATCTTACAACTAATATAGTGACTCAAAAAGTCGAATATCGTACCCACGAGGACTATGCAGCTAACAATTCAACCAACTTTTAGTTTTAGATAAGGAGGTATTAAGTGTTGTAAAGTATCAAGATGATTTTAAAGTTTTAAATAAAAATGTAAATAAATAAGAAATAGCAATTTGTGACACTAGCAAAGCAAGCAAAGGTTGTAAACAGTAATGATGAGAATTCCAGGGTTGAGGTTCTTCTAACAATCTTACAATTCTCTATTTTTATCGTAGTCTAGTCGGTTATCAAGTTGTTGATTTGTAGGATTTCTAACACAATCATGGTCTCCCGACATCTAATCTTCTACCTATATGAACTTTGCAACTACATCATTGAGCGGGGATGCAATAATCCATTTAGATGTATATGGCTATCTTCCTTCAATTTAACCAAACAAGGCTTCTAGGTATATTCATATCCTAGATGTTAATTCAAATCCTCTATTTTATAAAAGGATGAGAACCTTGCTCCTTAATATCTTCGTTCTATCCAACGATTCTCCTCCCAGATGCATATAGAAATATAGATTTATTTTAATGGTGGTCACTCGTTAAAATAGTAAGCACAAGAAATTAAGAACAACCCATATGATAATCCAATAAGAAACTACGAATAAGAATATCAAAAAGTAATCATGTTCATGGCCTCAATCCAAGAACAAGAACTCATGTTTGAATTCAACATAAAAAATAAGCAATTAATCATACCCAAAATTAATCTTAAAGTAAATCAGTTCAAAAGAAATTCTAAGAACCCTAAAAGAGAAATTTTGTTGTTTTTCCACCGCAGTTGTGCATTCCAAAGTGTTTTGTGTTGACTTAATTTGTTCCTTTTATAGCTGGGTTATAATCCTCCCGTTTTTGCTCATCGCCGCAACGCGGCAACCTCACATTCGCTAGTGTCACCGCAACGTGATGCAATCGCGGTGGGATTCTTTTTTATGACAAATGTGGATTGGATCCTCACCGTGACGCAGTGTAATCGCGGTGAGTTACTAGATTTTGATAATTCCCAATTCTTTCTTCACCGCGACGCGATGGCTTCCTATCTCGAGAAATAGTGATTAATCCTTCACCGCGGCGCGATGACATACTTTAGGAGATTTGGAGTTTTGGTTTCTGCCTTTTCCTTCTTCGATTTCTTCCCAAGCCATGTTCCAATGCTTCCATTGCTCCCTTCATTGTTACATCTCACTAATGCATCCAATCATATTCAATTTCATCATAATTTAGTCCTGTCTACACTAATCATGTTCATTAGATAAGGAACACAATTAAAGCTCAATTATAATCAGAATATCATATTTAGCTCTTAGAACAAGTCCAAATATGGGTGCATGTTGTTGATTGGACATATAAATACGTCCAAGAACACCACCCACACTTAAAACCTTGTTTGTCCTCGAACAATTTCAAGCAACACAATATCCAATTAAGCTTAACATCACAACCTAGGCGAAATGCTTGTGCCGGGCACTTACAATTCTAACAATTACTTTTCAGCTCAAAACATGTCAACATCCTTTTATGAACATGAGATAATTCTTTTCAAACCCCATTATCTCTACAGTGACATCTAATTTGTTATCAAACTTACTCAAATCACTTAATCTAACAACACAATAAGTAATTTGGACTTTCATCTGCATGCTTCCTCACAACAAGAAAGTTTTCCCACACCACTCACAATTTTTCAATGTATCATATGAGGGAAATATCATAACTAAATCACTCACCTCAACAAAGAAATCATAAATGATAGATAATAAACCATAAGCTTGCCCTTAGTGTACTACTCCACTAATAGTCGAATGTTAGGATGAAGGATCAACTAGGTTAAGCTAAGGGACGGGTAGGAACTATTTAGGAAATAGTGACTAATCTCCCTAAGAGCTTTAATACCTTGCATTATACAATAAAGATCATTCTCTCTCAACCTAAATTCACCTTTTCTACCTTCACAACCTCTTGTTTCATCCCAATCTTATTAAGTATAATAATATAAACTATGGTAGGAGTATTTTTCTTTTACGTCATGATTCAATTTTCAGCCCTTCTCTACACCCATTTAATGTTATGCACCCCTATGATAGCCACCTTCAACTAAAGCTATTTACCTTGGTTGAGGTGCACAATGTCTAAGACGGACCAGGGCCAAAACAAGTTCATTGTAACAAAATCGAAAAAAACTAAAATTTCTTTCAAATTTCTATAACTCCTCACTACAACAATTGTACACTACTAACTTATTACTTTGGGCTTCACTTTCACCTTTTTCCTACTTCACTTAACACACCTTACTCAATTAATCTTTTTCACTAAAGCGCTTAAGAGCTTAGGATCAAATAAAGGTCTGCCAAAGAAGGGATTAGACTACATATGAGGCTACTAAAGAAATCAGGCTATAGGCTCAACGGGGCTAACTAGGGATATGCACAAGGGTAGGTAAAAACAAGGTCTCAAAATTTCGACTATCAAAGAAATGCCACATTATTTTCCACACCTGACACCCTTTATTTCATTTTGTAAACACACCGGGCAAGTTCTAGACATTCCTACACATTTAGAATACAAACAAGCACTCACACTCACGATGCATGCTAGGAATCAAATCAGATCCTTACGATTCCTAATCTTATTCTTTGTCAAATTCAACTTTAAGCCAACAAACTGCATTTCTCTTATTAAGAATTAGCATCTAAAATTAACTCATTTTTCTTTTTATTTTAAAAACAAATTCGTTCAAAGTTATTGTAAAAATAGCCCAACACAAAGCACTTCTCAAAAGTCGTGATTGGGTTCTCATATATTCTTAGCTTCTAAAGACTAACTCCCCTTACGACGGTCGTCATCCATCTATCATGGGGGAGAGTAACTAACTATGACGATTTATTTTGCATCACCTTGAGGGCAAAAACGCGCATATTTCCTTGAGGGCAACAATAATAACAAATACTTTAAACTTAAAAAAAACATTACTAAATCATTACTAACTATTACAGACATACTGTTTCGAATAGCTAGAAATGCCTATGTTCAACATCCCGACAGAAAAATAAAACTTAAAACATCCCAAAAACAGAAATAAAAATTATCTAACAAAATAACAAGATAAAGAGAAGAAGATGCGAGATACAACCACCCCACACTTAAACGAAGCACTGTCTCAGTGCTTACAAATAAGCTCAAATGGTGAGGTGGCTGAATACTCCCTATTTAGGCCTCAGCCATATCATCATTTGTGTCATCGGCATCATCACCGTCATCATCTTCCTCATCATCATCTACATCTTCTTCATTGGGCTGCTCATCAACATTTGAATCAATATCTGAGTCACACCATTGTCGCTCCTCATCTATCAGCATATCATCATCAACCGGCTCCACAAAATTTGGCACTAATCCTCAGTAGTGTCCAGGCATGATGGCCCAAGGGGTAATCCAGCTCCACAGTACGAATCTCTTTATTGGTGGTTGCTCTCTCCCAACCCACAGCTGCAGCATCTATAATCCGTACATTCTAGCAGTGATTTCATCAGTCCGACCTTGACGCTTGGACATAGTAAGGATCGATCCCTGAGCTCCAGCTGTGCTCCTAACTGTAGTGACATCAATAGGGCAAGCATTCACCACTGGTTTGTAGTCTAACCCCTCCTCCTCTACTCGGTGCCTCCTTAAAAACCAAGTCAACAAACCTCCAAGCAATATCTGCGCCCCTCATGGTAGCACGCCTTCTTCATAGCAGAAAAGATCAGATGGCCTACATTAATGTCAATATCATAGCATATGAGAGCATAAATCAAGCATACCCGATCACTTGCAACTTCTGTCATATATTTGCCTTGAATAAGGCAATGGTAAGCAATTCGTCCCCATATACGTGCCTCCTAGTTTATTTGTGCATACGGGAAGGAAGAATGAAGAAACTATGCCTTGCTGTCTTGTCCACCTCATAGCCGAACGAGTACCACACAACAAGTGTCTAATATGAGCATAGAGGAGTGACAATCAGCTGCCTTAACTGGTTTGCATCAGCTTCAGGAACTCCCAGCAAATCATTTATGTCTGCAGTTGTAAATCTGACCACTTTGCCACGAACCTTCACCTTATGATCTTGGTCCCGCGGGTCCCAGTTAGCATAAAATTCACGAACAAGGTGCAAATTGCACTCAGTAGGCTGGTGAAAGACAAAGGTCATATTCAAATACTCCAGTCGCCGAACCATGTTAGGGTATTCCCGTTGTAGGCTCCCCCATCAATAAACACCTCAGGAATGTATTTTGTGTCGAGGTGTTTAGTATACCACTTTTTGCATGCTTGTCTGACTACCTTAAATCCAAATCTCCTTGACTGACCGCGCGGGACTGGTGGAGCACGTGGCACCCTATCAATTTGCCTTTGTGGTTGCCTGCTTCATTTCCTAGTTGTCTCAGAAGTACCAGTCTTTCCCTTGCCTTTTGGTTATCTCAGCTCCATGGTGTCTGTCAGTCAAAACATGCAACTAATAAATTAGATTTGAGTCCGTTAATGCTCTAGCCTAAACTAAGTTGGACTAGGTGCGAAGGACGCCCCACACTTAGTTGCTAGCTACGGTGTGTAAGTATGAGACTAGGGTACTTCAGACTTCCCCTAATTTCAGTCAAACCAAACTATCATTAGCTCGTTCATTTGTCTAGTTCGAATTTCATCAAGTAAAATCACATTGGACCCATTTACACACAGCTCCCAGTGGGGAAGGTCTAACACATCAGGCACACAATTAAACATTACTCATACTAAAAAGGAGAGTGAATAAGAATGGTGCACAATCTTGAAAAGCGATACCCAATTATGCTAATTAAAGACAAACCCTCACCTTATTGTCATTCCACTCACATTTCGATAATGGGAGACCAGTAATCACATAGCACAATCACAATTCAGGATCACCCCACACGTAGTCACTTTGTTAAAGTTAAACGAGTATAAGCAGTGAGTACACTCAACAAAAGTTAATCTAGGCCAGCAAGACTGCTAAGCGAGGACACCCATCCTTTAGTCAACACACACCACACTATACACATGTTTTTTTTTTAATCATCATCCCCCACTTAGGTCTATTCATCCGTCTCAGCACAAGTATCATACCATACTTTATTTTAACATTCATTTACTCACCCTATCTCCTACTTAACAATTTAAAGCACACTTTATTGAATTAGTGGAACGCATAATTAGAGTAGTGACTACATATTTCAACACCATTTATAAGAAAAATTTATCATATCCCACTGTAGCTCAGAAAAAAAGCACAAAAACACAACTTACACATGCCAATAATATCAACATTCCCATCAAGATAAAGTGAAATATTAAAACTTGAGAACTTACCTTAGTTGTGTTGAGTGAAAGAATTGAAAGTGAAGAAAAAGAGAGAAATTCTTATTGTGGGGGTGGGTGGGCGGTGCTTAAGGTTAGAGAATCAAAGAATAAGAGGGTTTAGGGTTATAAAGTGGTATTTATAGAGGAGTAGTTTGAGTCCGGGTCGGTCGGGTTGAACCCAGCAAAATAATAAATAAATAATTCAAAAATGGCCCCCCACTGCACATTCTATCTCATGACAATTGCAAATTGGTCACCCACCGCGACGCGGTGACCATGAAAATTGAAACATTTTTTGTGTTTTAACTTCACACCACGATGCGGTGAAATTGTGATAATTCACTGGTAATTGATAATTGTGGTTTGACCACACACCACGATACAGCGACACCCTGATTTACATATTCGGTGCTTTTTTCAACCCATTTTCCTACCTAGTATTGTACCTAACTTACACACGTCATTTTTCAAACTTGATTGTTTCCTTGGACATGATATTATCCTTGGTTTCAATTCTCTCATCCCTGCATACTAAACAAAAAAAAAAAAATTGTAAGAAAAAGTGGGGTGCCTCCCACTCAACGCCTTAGTTTTGGTCGTGGCACGACTCATTCTTTTGTATTTTTGCTTTTTTTTTTCTTTTCTAACAACTAAAAATGGAAATAAACAATGCTAATACATTATATTCGTGGGTAGCCTCCCACGTAGCGCCTTAATTTACGTTGTGGCATGACTCAGCTTAGTCTCACTCATCCGCAAAGGTGATGGACACATTGTGCTTATCTCCATGATTTGCCCAATAATGCTTCACATGTTGTCCATTCACCAAGAACTTTCCAGTCTAATCCTTGTTCCACAGCTCCACCACACCATGAGATATTATACGCACTACCTCAAAGGGCTTTAACCACTTAGACTACAACTTACCCAAAAATAATTTCAACCTCGCATTGAATATCAAAACAAGTTGTCCAGGTTCAAAAACTCTGTCAAGGATATGCTTGTTATGACATTTCTTAGTCTTCTCTTTGTATAGTTTGGCATTGTCGTAAGCATGGAGACGGAACTCATCAAGTTAAACAAGCTTCAACAATCTTTTCTCTCCCACGACTTTCATATCAAGATTCAGCTTTTTCACTGCCCAATAATTTTGATATTCCAGCTCTACAGGCAAATGACAAGCTTTCTCATAAACCAAGCGATATGAATAGGTTCTTATAGGCGTCTTATAAGCTGTCCTATAATCCCATAGTGCATTATCTAGCTTTTCAGCCCAATTCTTTTGGCTGACCATTGACAGTCTTCTACAAAATCTGCTTTACCTCCCGGTTGGATACCTCTATTTGACCACTTGTTTATGGATGGTACACAATGGCCACCTTGTGCCTAACACCATATTTAGTTAGAAGATTTTTAAATCAAATGTTAATAAAATGCATACCTCCATCACTGATTATAGCTCTGGAAGTGCCAAACCTGGAGAATATGTGCTTCTTCACAAATTTTAATGCCACTCTGACGTCATTAGTGGGAGAAGTTGCAGCTTCCACCCATTTGGATACATAATCAACTGTCACTAGGATATAAAAGTTACCATTGGATGGTGGAAATGGTCCCATAAAATCTATCCCCCAAATATCGAATACCTCAACTTCAAAAATATTGTTCAGGGACATCTCATGACGCCTTGAAATTGTACCTAACCGCTGACACTGATCACAACCCTTCACAAAAGCCACTGCATCTCTTAACAATGTGGGCCAAATGTTTATCCAACTTTAATTCGAAAAACAATTAAGGAATATAAATATTTTCAATATATCTCTTGAGAAATGAACAATTCACTTGTTTTAGACATTAAAAAATAGTTCAAAAATTTACTTATTTTAGATTAGAGTGAGTAGTATATTTTTGTTGAGTTTAGCATTGTTTAAAAAGACATTCAAATAATCCTTGTTGGTAGATTCAAATTTTTAAATTTTTTGAAAGAAGTTATGTTTATATGTTAATGGTGAGAGTAGATATTGAAATGTTGGGGCGGGGGAATTAAGTAGAAAGATTCAAAATAGAAGGGTACCCACCTCTCTCTCCCCTTCAAAATAGGTAAGCATATCAGACAGCGGAGCACTTAAAACGGCACACCAAATTCCTACTCCCTAGTCTACTTACTTTCTTTAGCAACCAACGCGCTTCTTCTTCTTCTTCTCCTCCTCTCTCTAATTACAAAATAATCTTGTTACTGAGATTTGCACCATCTCATTTTCATTTATTTGTTTGATTTTGAAAGGTACTCATCTTTGACTGAATTGGAGGTATGATTTTTGTTGGTTTTTGCGGTTTTGAGTTGTTGATTAAATTGTTTTTACTGCCATCTAAAGTTTCCTTTTCACTGTAATATAAGTGCAAGATGTGCCCGATCTAACTTTTCATTTGTATGTTAATTATCTGGGTTTCTTGGAATTGCCATTTTTGTTTCTTCTTCTTACAAACTCCCACTGCTATTCTTCCTTAAAATAATTGGTTTTTATTTGACTTCTTGATTAAATATTTGCTTCTTATAATATCCCAAAGTCTCCTTCTCCTTCTTGTCCAATTTCCTCTTCTTTTTTTTCGTTTTGCTTCTCAAAAGCCAATCTTGATAAGAATTGTATGTTAATATTTGGTTTTCTTGGAAATTTTATTGTATTAAATTGCAGCGCAGGCGCGGATAAGGTCTGAGTACACTCTACACCCTCCCTGACCTCACTTTGTTGTATTCTTTGGTTTTACATGTTTCAGCAGTCTAAATTGTTACTCCATTGATTTTGTAGGTAAGTAATGGGGAGAAGTTTGAGCCCAATAGTTAGAAGAGAGCTGGAGAATTTGGATAAGGATGCTGAGAGTAGAAAATCTGCAATGAAAGTATTGAAATCATATGTGAAGGAGCTAGACTCCAAGGCAATCCCTCTCTTTCTTGCTCAGGTTTCTGAAACCAAAGAATCCAATGCATCATCAGGTGAATACACTATTTCACTCTATGAGGTACTTGCCCGTGTCCATGGACCTAAAATTGTTCCTCAGATTCATAATATCATGTCCACTATTATCAATACCCTCACATCCAGTGCCGGATCTTTTGCCCTTCACCAAGCTTGTTCAAAAGTTGTTCCAGCCATTGCCAGGTACAGTATTGACCCAACCACACCTGACGATAAGAAAAGATACATAATACACTCCCTGTCAAAACCCCTTTCAGATTGTCTTCTCGGCAGACAGGAAAGTTTATCTTCTGGAGCTGCTCTCTGCCTTAAGGCTCTGGTGGATTCTGATAACTGGCGAGTTGCTTCAAATGAGATGGTTCATGAGGTTTGTCAAAGAGTTGCCGGGGCTTTGGAGAAGCATTCACAAACAAATTCTCATATGGCACTAGTCACTTCTTTAGCCAAACACAATAGCTTAATCATGGAAGCTTATGCAAGACTGCTGATACAGTCTGGATTGCAAATTTTAAGTAGTAGCAGTGGAGAAGGAAATTCTCAAAAAAGATTGTCTGCAATTCATATGGTCAACTCTTTGATGAAGTATTTGGATCAACGAAGCATACATTCTGAGCTTAGAATGGTTATTGAGGAGATGGAAAAATGTCAATCTGACAAGATGCTTTATGTTAGAGGGGCTGCATTTGAAGCATTACAGTCTGCAAAGAGAATATGCTCTGATAAGGGTTCAGAATTTGACAGGGATGCAGATATAATGACTGGATCCAACTTTGACTGTAGAGGGAACATGAGGAGAAATATGTGGGGCTCTGGTGACCAATCATCTTTAACTGCATCACCAGAATCACGCACAATTAATTCGTTTGTTGACTATGAACCATTTATGGACTCCCCTGTTTCAATCAATCAGGTCCCTTATGTTTTGGGTAATGATAGGAGTGTGAACCGAAAGCTTTGGAAGAGGAGTGCAAATGGTGGTGTTGATGTCTCTCTTAAGGATGGCATTTTTTCCGAATTCACACATGGAAATGGTGTCATAAACCCTGAGCACAATGAGGTTCATAATGATACCGGAGACAATGCTTTTGGATTTGCTGGATTTTTGCCAGGCTCTGCCCGGAATGGTTTTGTCAGAAGTGCTACTCCAAGTCCTCAGGTAAAACCTGTTATTGAGTGTTGTTCTTTCCTGCTCAGTTTATAGTGTTGTAATTTTAAATTGCTTTAGTATTTCTAAAGTCGAAATCAAATTTTAGTAGAAGTTTGTTGGAATAACAGACAACATACAGATCTAAGGGTGTCACGACCCAATTTCCGAGTCATGATGGCACCTACCACATCCCACCGGTAGGTAAGACGATACCATAATCCGGAGCTATTGCAATGGGTTACCTTGGTAAGAACGTCCAACTTGGACCCTATATGTGAACACAACATATAACAACAACATTTCACAACTAAGGACAATCGATATTCAAAACACAAATCCCACGACCTGATAGTATTAATACAAGAGCTTCTAAACTTGACAAGAGGACTTTACAATCTCAGAATCTAAAATGCCTTAAACAATCTCATACATTTGTCTCGAAAGCAAAAGACAAATAAGGATAGAAGGGATAGAGGGCAACTCGATCCCCAAGAGCTCACCCTGTCTCCGAATAGTCAACTCGTACGAACTAGCTCAACAGCGGCAACTAGAACCTAGGCCTGCACCAAAAAGGTATAGAAGTGTAGTATGAGTACCAAAACACTGGTACTCAGTAGGCATCATCGGCCGACTGAGCTCAAATACAATGTAAAGACGATATAAAGAAAGACAATGATCTTAAAGTCAAGGGATAGGATCGTACCTGAATCTACTTTGATACCACTGTAACAACATCTATACTATTAAAGCAGTAACATGACATACTATTTCAATATACTCCATAATCACCATAACAACTGAGTATTATTTCGAAAGCATACAACCATATACACAATAGCAAAACATCTACTTGCCATAATCATCATCAACAATCTTTAGAACATACACACAAGAACTTACCACGACGTCCCATACCGCCGGGAAGTACACGAAAGAGAGCAAAACAAAGAACTCATCACGACGTCCCATACCACCGGAGAGTACACAAAAGAATACAACCAATAATACCATAAAGCACAACTACTCCATCAATTAATCAAAAACCGCGGGTAGCACAACCCCGCCATGACTCATTACCGAAATCCACTTCCAAGTACCCATACCATAATTCAACATAAAGAAAGCAACATTGTCATAGCATAGCATGTAATCATTAGTTCTATAATTCATTGATAAATACCGCAAGGTCCATACTAATTAACCTTATTTTTTTCAAAAGTCAAAAGATTACAAGTCTTAAAATCACTAGTCATCAAATTGGGGAAAAAACTACAGGCCACCCATAGTATAGGTTATTCAACTATCATAAGGCCATTCTTTAATTAGCATCATCATGACATGAGTTATCAATTAAGGCATCTCAACTTCACATATTAGGAGATAATTTAACTATCCATCACACAATACTAGATCTATCATTACCAAGCATGTCACAACCTTAAGGACTAATTTCCATATTTTAATCGAGTAAAGTCCACCAACTAGTTTACTAGGCTTCTAGGTTCCAAATAATAATCATATATTTTAGAAGTAGCTAATTATAACATAAGCCACCTTACTAGGCAATATTTCATAATATAACCTCTTATTCAAGTCAAGTATATATATTAGGTTAGCCCTTGAATTTTTATGCAAATTTACATATAACACTAAGCCTTAACTCAATATTAGGCATAAATTTCCTCTAGTAGCTAGTTTAGCATAAAAAAGGGTCACACCTCTTATATAGTGATTTGGAACAAGAAACAATTAATAATTTACCAATAGAGACCTCATAATTCTAGCACATAGGCGGTTGGTCCCATACGGCCTAACCTTACAAATATCAATGCATATAAGTAAATTTGCCCCACATGGCATCAAAATGTTCTTACCTCTTCCGGATTCACCGGGCATCATCACAATATCAACATATTCCGCCGAATTCATTGAGCATCATCATAATATCACACATTCCTCCGGACTCGAACCGGGCATCATCATAATATCACACATTCCTCTGGAATCGAACCGGGCATCATCATAATATCACACATTCCTCCGGACTCGAACCGAGCATCATCATAATATCACACATTCCTCCGAACTCGAACCGGGCATCATCATAATATCACATATTCCTCCGGACTCGAACCGGGCATCATCATAATATCACATATTCCTTTGGATTTACCGGGCATCATCATTGTATCAATATTTTCCAAGACAACAACATACACACATAAATGGCCCCAAATCAATAAACATACACAAGTTCACAATAATCGAGTAATAGAGATGTAAGATGCATAAACCATAACACTTTATTACTAGTCATCATCATGACATGTGAGTAGAAGCATAGGCATGAGTATCTAGATGACATACACAATTACCATATTTCCTTGGCTATCCATAACATGGTAATAAGACAACAATCAAGAATACACATTTTTCAACCATCGACCTTATTCATAAACCAACAACCGGGTTTAACCCTTATAATCTCAATAACACAATTTAGACGCTCATCAAGTATCTAGGTTACCAAGGAGTTACATAGTTCAAGCTTAAGGTGGGTCAAGTCCCACTTCTAACTCCCACTAATACTAAAGTCACTTCTACAAGACAAACTTCTACCCGGATTTAGGCTAGGTTATCTAAGTCACACCATAAGGGCTTATCAATCCTTACTAAGCATATAGGAGAAATCTTCTTCAAGTATTCTTCCTAAGACAACCCAACCCAACACCAAGGTCATCTCCTATCTAGGCATTTTATATAGGTCAATACACTCCTAAGGATAGAGAAGTATACCATTCATGTCTACTTAGACAACTATAATGTTCACACACTAGTCATGAGACCACAATTAAGCTAACTAAGGTCCTAGGCTAAGGGTCAAATATCATACCTTACAAATCCATGGCCTATAGGAATTAATAAATCCCAAGTTTACCATTTAATCAACTATCGTCTGAATTCCCCGCCCAATCTCGCAAGATATCAATGATTACATTACAAACAAGCTCAATCTATACTATAGGTAAGCCTAACCTACCTTGAATCCAAGCAACTCACGAACCAACGAGTTTTCCTTTTCTTTCCGAGAAGCTTCCTCTTCCACAAGCAATGCTATCAACAATATAATGTAAGCATTACAATAAGAATGAAAATACCCATTATAGCATCATTGTGCCATGGGTTTCAAATAGACACCAAAACCCCAATTAGGTTTCACCTTTGGAAAGGAGTTTCCAAGACCAACCATAGACTAATTATCTTTAGGGAGTTAAAAACCCTCAAGAAATTTGAGTCAAACACTCAATTTTTGAGGATACAATTGACCCACAATGATTTAGGATTTTGAGTCCAGAAATAATGAAATTAATATCAAATTAGAGGAATTTTTACCTTGAATTTGTAGTAAAAAGATGAATTACACAAGTTGTTTAAGTTCTCAATCAACCCACAAGACCAATTTTTGAGTCACCACTCTTTTAGGGCTGCTAGGGTTTTAATAGATGTGAAGAATGCTCAAAATCTGTCAAAAGCCCCTTTTTATACGGTTTTAGATGGGCCTGCAAGGTCAAAATTTATTTTTGACCTTCCGAACTCATTCAGACTCCGTTTTTCGCAAACGAACTATGTAACCCCACTAAATTCGACATTCCGGACGCATTGGTGAAGTCGAATTTTTCATACGAGGTCATTTAGACTACTTGTGGGTCCCACACCCCTATATTTCGATATTTGACTTTTCGACTAATTGGTCGAAATGAGCTCGGGTGCTATGGAATCCGAACCAAGGGTCTATCTATCCTAAAATTGATCTTACATAGATGTTGGCACAGTCGAGATTTGCATGTGAAATTATTTTACTGAAATTTCGTTCGGCGGCCGTTTGGAATCGACGAAGACTTCCAATTATAAAAGTGGTTCTAAAAACCAAACGAACCGTCAGGTAACCGAACTATCAATTCTAGCAAGTCACTAATATGACTATGGAGGAGCTCTATCGGCAAAATAAGCAAGAATACGGCTAATGACCCGAAGGGTCATTACAAAGGGCTGATATATCTAACAAGCAAATATATTTATCAAAACTACAGCGAGTCTTTAGGAGCTAAAAAACTACCCTGTGTATTATTGATGACCCGTAGATACAACTTGGTTGTTTAAGTTGCAAAGGAGATTAAAGAAATAAACAAAATAGATGGTTCCGTCTAATGCATCTGCCACAGAACTAATTAAATAGCAATGCCATTCTTAGAAGTAAAAACTTTGACGTATATGATTTTCTCACAGAGAAATTCTGTAATTGTTTTAAGTTAAATAACAAAGTTTTATGGGATTCCGAAACATAAATGGAACAGGCAAGTAAAATCCTTGACACATTGAATTTATGTGCTTCTAGTATGGTGTACTATTTAATATCTATTTAATGGCTGCCCTAACATGGTTGACATTTCATTTTTTGTGCTCAGAGGTCACGTTCTCATGTTAATGTCGAAAGTGTGAAGATCTTTGCAACGCCAAGAAAACTTATTCATCTCCTTCAGGATGCCAATGATGTGAACTCAGACGTTTCCGAGAGCAAAACCAGCAGGTTTAGGAATCCGTCCTTGTGCAGGTGTGAACAAAGTCCAGAAAAGTCTGAAGTAAATGGCCTCTTCCATTGTAAAAAGCGTGAGTATAGAGATGGGACATCTTATGATGGTAAACACTACCATCTGAACTCCGAATCAGTATCTTCAACAGAAGATGCTCAAGCTAATGGAGATTTGCAAGTATCTTCAAATGATGTTGCCCATAACGGAACAGAATCTCAAGTTGTCATTCCCCAAAAAGGCTATGCTTCTCGCATATTGATTTTTGGTATCTTAGCTGTACTTTTGGCAGCAATCATACTTTCGTTGTGGATAGGCAATCAAGATCAAAGCTTCAACCTTGTTCCCACCTAGAATATGTAGTTGGTCTTCTGTAATACATCCCACTCTTAGATAGTGGGTACTAAATAGGGACCTTCACTATCGTAATTTTCTCATTGAGGATTGATCTACTTTGCTACAGCACTACTATCCGATCATCAGAATTGATTATTCGGATGCTAGTATGATGCTAATTGAAGTCTTGCTTTTTCGAAAAAGATATTGCTATTGCATGCACTGTCAATAGGCTTGGTTCTTCACATCTGTTTAATCGTCCATTTATAAAAAAATTGTTTTCTATTGCTTGTTGAGTAAATTGATTACCTGAGCAGATGAATGAAAATAATATTTGTAAGCTTAACTTGAGTTAATGAGGGGAAACATGGACATTGGGACAAACATACCAAAGTTTTAAACAACCAAACAGTATTTATAGCTAAATCAAGTGTATTTGCTTGATTTATGGTTTCTGTGTGGTAATGATGTAGCCATCTCTTGATTTGCTGTGAGAAACTCTGTTCTGTCTGAGAACAAGTTGATCGGCTGGTTCAGAACTTCACATATTTGGGTTATGCAAACTTTGTTTACCTTTCCATTCACTTTGAGATTCTACGATTATTGGTTGAAGCAAAGCGGCTTGCCCAACACATATGTATGAGTATCTGCCATAACTTTCATGTCTTGAGCCAGGACTCAGCAAGTACACTTCTTTGAACCCGTCCCGTCCTACTACCACTGAGTTTCGTCTTCCCTAGTAATGAATAATTATCAACATGTCAAGATCAATTAGCATCTAGAATTCATAAATTGCTTAATACTTATTCATCCATGAAGATAGTTTACCCGATCAATGAGTGCGAAGTTCCTAGGTGCACTTCTATAAATTTTGCTCATTTCATCAGTCAAATGCTTGTAGTTGTCTGTTTCTTCACCCTCCAACTCTTTTTCTGCTTCTCTTGCAAATTTCTCTGGACTTCGATTTTTGGTACCCCAGCTTGAGAATATTTCCCTAAAAGATTTCTTAGAAGGCTGATTTTTCGTCTTCCCAAAGCTGGGAGGAAGAATACTGAAGTTAGCTAAAATTGGAGGCTTGCTGAAGAAATCTGACCCTTGCAGGCCCACTGCGTAGCTGGCTTCTGGTGTGCTTACCGTCAGATGGCTAAGAACTGAACCCACCATCCGGAGGCTTGCCATACCTAAATTAGAGATTTTAATCTCTGAAGTTAAAAGATCTTGTTGCAGAGTAACCATATACTTAGCTTCAATCTTTCCATCTGAACTTGTGCAGATCAATTCCACCTGCACCTCCAACAAGTCTAACCATCCAATTCAACAACATACTAGGCACTTGGAAACCATTCCTTAATAGTAAAAGAGAGCTAATTAGCATCTAAAAGAAACATAAGGCACCTGAATAGATCCTTGAGGGTCTCCTTTGACTTCATGAAGATCCCAAGAACTTGGTGTCCATGAAAGACCTTCATCGTTCTCGCAGTTGCAGGTGAGTGAAACTCCTCCTTCAATGACTGGTGAACCATTCCGTCCTTCTGAGACAGTGGTATGCAGCAACTCGATTGTGCCTCCATGCCACATTTGAGCTTTGTATGATGTGATCAAACCACTTGGAAGCATCAAGTTAGCTATACTTCCATTCTCCAACGCCATCCGGACAACACAGCTGTCATTAACTCCTGTGAAGGTGACTCCATGTCCACTGAACTCACTTTCCAAGTATTTCGTGTCGATGAGTGGGTAAGAGATTGAAGCTACCTCTGGCAATGGAATATTTCTTGTTAAACTACTGTAGTGGAGGGGACTGCATAGATTAGGAGGAAGTATGGATATGCTTTTGCTCGGGGATCTAGAAATGGGAGAATGGGAAATTATATTTGGAGAAAGGAGACAAGTGTTGATGGCAGCCATGCCAAACAGAAGAAGATAGAATGGAGTGAGGTGGTATGTGAAGATGACCTAGTTCTGTTATACTTGTTCAATGATATGATATTTCCCAAGTTGTATTTGGATAAGAAGAAGAGTAACTTTTGGTTGGCTATGGTTGAAAATTTGAAATGGTTTGTGGATTATGCTCCCTTTTCTGTGTGTAATTTTGGACATATCTTGATATGATATTTTGGGTGGTGGCTTCCTCTCTTTTTCAGGGTAGGATTTATGGGTGTAACGTGTGATTCTATTAACATGTCTAAGCTTATTATTTAGCCCCTGAAATTGCTACAGTTGAAAGAATATATCTCTAGCTCAACCATCCTCTTAACAATCAACTCACTGAATTTGCTTGCAAGCCAAGGAAAAAACAGGAGTAACAAGTGTGCGGTGTGCCCCAAATCCATTTGTATTTTAGAATTCTCAGATTGATAACAACAATTACTCTTCAGGCGAAGCAAAAACAGAAAAAAAGAACGTCTTTCCAAGCGATGGTGCAATAACTTTTTCTTGAGGAATAACCAAGTACATTTGGCATTGGATAACATTGCAGTTTCTTGACAAAGAATTCAGGAGGTACAGAAAGCTTGTAAAATAAAGATGTATGTAAAAAGAAAAGAAAAAATTAATCGAATCCTGAAGATCTAGAAGGCAAAATCATAGATTATCATGCTCAATAACTTGTGCTCCTCTCCACTCTTCACCAGGATTCACAACTAGAGGAACCAACATTGAAGCAGGGCCTGTGCAGATAAAGTAATCCTTCCCATACTTTTCTGAAAATGAACCAGGACTAGATAAGTAAATATCTTCAAAGCCCATACGTATTATCCTGAAGAAGAGCTCACGACCCTGGAAAAAAACATGAGAAAGATTTAAGTTTTCTGCTGTTTCGAAAGATAGCTTTTCTGCACTTTATTCTCTCTTGAGTTAGATAGTATAGAAAAAGCTGCCTGCTGTTTTTGATGACTTCATTTCTGCACTATACTCTCTTGGAACAGATAATTAATGTTGTGACAAATTTGTTCTTAAAATGCTAATATATAGAGATCAAAAGCATTAAAATGACATCTCTTTATGTTGAAATTTCAACTACTTTATACATCATTTTTTCATTTTTTTTAGGGTTGAATTAAATCCAAGACGTTAGTTTTATTAAGATGAGCATTTACAAACTAAAGGAACATCAACCATGAGTTATAAAACAGCATAAACTAAACATTACTTCTAATACTAGAAATAGTGAGCATCATAACCATCTACTTAGGAGAGTCTTTATTTTGAATGTGATACCTGATCGATTGTTTCATATTTTGAAGGTATTGAATTATAAAATTCCTTTGCCTTTTCTTCTGGTGGAACACCGTAAAGTCTACTGAGCTTGTGCTTCAGGACAGTGATGGGCACATCTTGAGTCGACCACATACCAGGCTTCTTCTCTGGTTCCCAACCAAAAGAGAACATATCAGGATCCTCAGTTTTCATAGCTTCCCCTGGAGATAAAATTTCAAAGGAAGAAGACAAAGGAGGATGTGTGCAATAAGTGCAGCTCCGGAGTCCTTGTATTCCTGTCCCCCCTCTTGTCTTAGACTTCAAATGGCTTAGGATAGCAGTCGTTAACTTGACAGGCTTTCGGCCATTGTTCTTCACTATAACTGCTGTTGCCATGCTCAGTGGATAGAGCGACACCACATAGTTAATATCCAGAGTCCCTCGGGTGCAGCTCAATTCAACCTGCCCATAACAGTGGCAGTCGGAAGTCGTAATTATTCACTTTTATCCCTTCTAGGGAAGGGGGAAAATCAGCTCATGAATATGAGAAACTATTTAAACAATGATGATAGCAGTGCTATACGGGGATAAATATATTTTCTGAACAAGGGATGAAGTCAATCAAGTTAAAGGATCAAGAACTCTTTTAGTTTGTTGAGGAGAAAGGTAAAAAAAAAAAAAAAGGGTCAAGAACTCTTTTTGTTTATTGAGGAAAAGGTAAATAAAAGGATCAAGAAATTCAACACAACACATTCAGTATTTATGACTAAAATGCTGGTTGATAAAGTTATATATATTGATAATTAAGTGTCTTTGAGTTCATTTAGTGAAGAGATGATGGGGCTAAAGACTGTAGGCCTTGTTGAATCAGTGGACAATCAGTCATGTACTTATTGCTACTATAAAGTCCATACCTGGAGGGCATCAATAGAGTCAGAATCAACATCTGTGACAGTCCATTCAGAAGCTGTTGTGGGTGCTGTTCCTTTAGGATTAGGCTCCACGATTTCATTGATTACTAAACCAATACCACCTCTGGAATTAGAAGAAGAAGAAGAAGATGGAGGAAGGGTATAAAGAACTTCCTCAAAGCCATCATCTTTCCAATGAACTTTAGGCTTGTAAGAAGTGATGTGGGAATTGGATATCTGTAGCTTGATGGAACTTCCATTTCTAACTGTCAGCTCAACTGTGCCTGCATCTGTAAATTTGATGCCTTTACGACCAAATTTCGGTTCAAGATTCTCAGGAACACAAGTGATAGTGCTGCCTGAAGCTTTAATTACATTAAGCTTAGGTAGAGAAGGAGATAAAAGAGCTGCAGCAGCCATTCTTAACCACCAACAAGAAGAAGAAATAACAAAGTCAAATTTTGGGACCTTAGCTTTATCTTCCACAAACACACAACAGTGAGTGCATACTGGCTAAGCCTATCCCCACCTCGTCCTTTCTTTCTCTAAACAAATTTGGACATTTTCCACCCCTCTTTTTATTTTCTCAAGTAAGTCTAACATAGCCTCCTGAACTTGACACGATCTTTCACTTTGGTACCTCAAGTGGACGTTGTTCACTTTTGGCACCTCAAGTAGCTATAACTGTGTCATTTTGACATTTTTTGCTGACATGGCATGGCGAGTGTGTAGCCATGAGCGTGTGAAGCTTCTTATTTATCCGAAAAAAATAAAAAACTATGCTTCTTCTTAATTATTTTTGATCATTTTGTTTATTATTATTTTTTGGTGGATATTTCAATATTGAAAGTTCTTTTCTTGTTCATCAGTGGTGAATTCATTGGCAAGGTAGAGGTGAGCAACACCCTTTACAGAATATTCTAATTTCTCAGAAGCCTCATTTTTTTTTTGACCATTTTGTTCATTATTATTTTTTGCTAGATATTTCAACATTGAAAGCTTTTTTCTTGATCATCGTCAATGGCGAATCCACTAGCAAGGCATAAATGGGCAACACTTTACAGAAAATTTCAATTTCTCCGAGCCTCATTCTTCAGAGCTAAAAATTTCAATGTAATTCGGTGATGACTTTCCCAACCCAAAATGATTATTGAAGGATAATCAATAGTTCAGAGTCAATTTCTAGAGAAATTGAAAAGTTAAATAGTTTCTTGTTTTCCGTTGGTGGTGCTTCGAGCTTCAAGAATGGTGAAGGGATTATGGGTAGTGATTATTTTCAGAAAAAACAACAACGGTCAGCGTATCATCATCAGGACGGAATTCTTGACGGAGAAGAGAATGATTTCGGTGAGAATTTTGTAACCCACGATGGGTCATCGAGTTTCGATGCGGATTCTATGTTTACGGCTTTGTTGAACAACAGTGATAAATCTAAGAATCAACTGCAATCTTTGGGGGGTATTTGGAGAAGATGATGTGGGGTATTTATTTATTTATTAATTTTTTATTTAAGTTAATTATTTAAAAATTAATTTTTTGAATTATAATTTATTTAAAATTATTATTTTACACAAAAACGTCATATGGCTTTTGTTAATTAGTCGTATGTCATTTCAGCACGTGCGTATTACACACACTTGATAAAATCAGCTAATTATAAAAAAATGTTAAAATGATACAGTTAATACCTACTTGAGGTGTCAAAAGTGAACAACGTCCACTTGAGATGCCAAAGTGAAAGATCGTGCCAAGCTCAGGGAGCTATCGATGGATTTGGCCTTTTATTTAATAACTAGTGTACTTCGCCCAACATTAACATAAGATTGAATATTAATCTCATAATTTTATTGAAGAAATCACTTTTATTAATCAAACATTCTTTTATTATTTTTACTAAATCATTGAACTTTTACTTTTTCAAACAAATATGACCATCTATCTTGCACAAAGAAATTTTGGAGAGTATATCTATTGTTATAAATGTACCATATATAGTGAATGTCTACTTTACTATATATAGTGAGTGCCTATTTTACCATATATTGTGTATGCCTATTTATGGAAAAATTACAAACCCCAAGGTTAGTTTTCCCCTATAAATAAAGAGGTTTTCCTTCATTGTAATTCATCTCTCAAGAGAAATAACAATTATTCTCTCTTCTCTCTCTACTCTTGTTCTTTATTCTTTATGATTTCATAACACGTTATCAGCACGAGACTCTGCCAAATAAGGTGAGATTATAAATCTAAAGTAATTTCAAGGTTAGTAATTTCTTATGTTATTTGTCTTTTGGTACTAATAATATAATTATTGTTGGATTTGAGAAAAAAATTTGGTTTGAAACCATTGATGTGTTAAATTTATTCCTCAAAAATAATATTATCAAAAGGGATGATAATATGTTGGGTTCAAGTCCCATCGATTTATGCCTAAGACGCATTTATATGGATAAGACGTTAGGTTTGAATCTCAATGCACCATATTGATGAAATTATGATGGCTAAGGCAAAATAATGGGTGTTTGGTGAAAAGTTAAACATGTCTCATTAAATATGCTTCATTCTTTGAATTGAATGTGGTAGCAATAAATCATATGTATAACTCAATTTGCTTTTGTAGTAGCTATCATAATTTGATACGCTTAAGGCATGATTATATTCCATTCTTGGGAATAAGAATTTCGATTATTATAAATACAAATCTATATCATGGGGGTGAATGTGACTGTATATACACTTGAACGTATTTTTTATTGTGAAGATATCACAATCCACCTCTAAAAGAGGTAGAATAATTGAAAGATTGAATATCTTCAAGTTATTGCAGTAAGAAACATGAATGTGAAAAGTTACCCAAGCATGATGGAAATCACATGCCATAATAAACTAAGAATTTATTATTTATTGATACAAAATTCATGTCACAGTAAACAAGAAGTTTACTAAAGTAAAAGACACATGTCATGGTAAATTTGGAGTTTACTAGTACAAATAAATTCATAAGTTGACATGAACGATTATGACATCCCAAAGATGTGTATATTGAGTAGTAAACATATATTGGCGAATTCAAAAATTCTTCATAAACTTTAATGTTGCTTGTTCTCATGATACGTTGGTTGGACCAACTAATTTTGGGATTGAATTCCTTAAAATCTGAAAAGTATAAAAGGTGAATAAGGGCCGGTTCACCTATCATGTGATCTATTAAGATGCATCAATAATATGTTCACTATGTATATTTATTGTCAACCTGCAGTTTGACATTCATAAAATTACTTGCTCAACAAAATTGAGTCAAGAGCATAATTTTTAGATTGTGTAATCAAGACAATTCATCTTGATGATGATGGTTTGACATTGAATGCCTTCGATAAATAGCTAAACCATTGCTAATGAGAACAAAGCTTCATGTGTTGGCCTGAAATATGATATGTTGCATACAATAACACTTGTATGCATTAGACCAATAAATTATGATTAATTTCCCCTCAAAGTTGGTTCTGAGTCAGGAACCACACGTTGTCCATCTAATAGTTTTGTTGTGCGGTATATGATTAATGAATATACCATAATGAACAAAGGTGGATTCCTCAAAGAAGATGGGGGATGTATGTGAGTTTTCCTAACATAAGGGGGAGATTATAAGCAGCTAAGAAATATGTTAGGAATTATCATCAGATCCTCTTCAAAAGATAATTCAAGTCAAATCCCAAAAACATCTCATATTAAGCTGCAAGTACTCCTATTTTGTGTCCCTAAAGGACAAAGTCTATGCATGCGTGAAGCATGGTGGACCAATCGGTTCCAAATGAAATAATTCTTGAAAAGGATAAGGAGCAAATAATCATAATAAGAAGGCAATGTGCTCTTGAAGAGCCTACGGTATAACACTGCATGAAACCTTAGGAGAGGTTCAGGTACCTGAAAATAATGAAGTAATGAGATCTCAAAATGTTATGTCGCATTGTGAACCGATACGAAATAATATATCATCAATATCTTTGACACAATATTGGCGCAATATTGTGAAAGATTATGAGGATTGGAATTCTACATTTATTTAAGCATGCTGACGTAGAAACATTTATCAAGTAACATGAAAGAGTGGATCTTGGTAAGTGAAAACTTATTTAATTTGCACTCCACACACGTGAAGATGTCACACATGAAATGTTGAATATTGTCACTTGACAAAATATATCTTGCAAATACAACAAGGCCTGATATAACCTTTTTGATTAATTTGTTAGCAAGGTATAGTTTTGCTCCTACTAGGAGACATCAAAATGGGATCCAATACATGATCTTATATTATTATAAAGATTGCAGTCTCGATCTTATTGATTATGCTGATCCTGGGTATTTAATTAACTCACATAAATCTCGATCTCAAATAGTCTATGTGTTCATATGTAAGGATACTGTCATATCTTGGAGATATACAAAACAGTCTATCGTAACCACTTCATTAAATCATGATGAGATAATAGATATTCATGAAGCTAGCCCAAAATGTGTATGGTTGAGGTACATGCTACATCTCATTCGAGAAAAATGTGGTTTATGTGACAATGTACCCATTATTTTATACAGAGATAATGCAGCATGCATAGCACATCTTAATGGAGGATTCATAAAAGGAGATAGAACGAAGCACACTTCATCAAAAATTTTCTACATATATGAGCTAAAAAAGAATGGTGATATTAACATGCAACAGATTCGTTCAAGTGACAACGTGGTTGATTTATTCACCAAGTCTCCTCCAATTGTAACTTTTAAGAAGATGGTGCACAATATCGGGATACAAAAATTCAAGAATGTAATCATTAGGGGGAGTTAATATGCACTGTACTCTTTCTCTCTTACGAGGTTTTTTTCCACTGGGTTTTCCTTGTAAGGTTTTTAACGAGGCAACCTATATGTGTATTATCTATCAATTAGACATTCAAGGGGGAGTATTATAAATGTATCATATATAGTGAATGTCTACTTTACTATATATAGTGAATACCTACTTTACCATATATTGTGTGTACCTATTTATGGAAAAGGTACAAACCCCAAGGTTAGTTTTTTCCTATAAATAAAGAGGTTTTCCTTCATTATAATTCATCCCTCAAGAGAAATAACAATTACTCTCTCTTCTCTCTCTACTCTTGTTCTTTATTCTTTATTATTTCATAACATCTATGATATTATTATCATATATTATCAAATTAATAGACATTTATTTTATAGGTGTAAATAATAAAATATGAAAATAACTCACATTTATTTCTTTTCACATGAAATTTAGTTATTTACTATGGAGTTAAAGATTTATTTTTATCAATCAAAATTTCATCCAAAAGGTAATGATGTGTTAGTTACTACCACTTATAATAGACTTTAAATATAATCTGAGTCACAATTACTTCAACAAATGTCAATTCAACTTAACAACTTCCTCATAAACAAAATCAATCCAAACACAACAAATACACACATTAATCAACCTTCAAAAAATAGCACAATTAAAATTAGCGAAATTAAAAGGAGAAAGCAAACAAACTCGCTAAGCACAATTCAAGCAATTGAAGCCGAAACAAGACGTCAAATACAGTTCAAAAGTATAATATTTCAATTAAGAATAACAATGAAAATGAAATGTAGACAAGAAATTAGATGTAAATAATAGCAGTTGGCACTATAATTTTTATTGTTTTCAACTGCAAAGGTCTAAAACATACAGTTTAAAAAAAATAAATCAAAAATCATGAACCATAGAGAAAATAGGACCAAAGGAAAAAAATATCTGGACCAATAGTTAAGTAGTTGAAGAAGGCTACAATTTTCAAAATAGAAATCATATGAGATTAAGAAGGGGGAAAGAAAAAGTTTAGGAGAAAAAACTACTAAAGGTATGTTTGGAAAGAGACCCTATAATTAGAATTGGTGTAATTATTAGGATGAAAATTATCAGCCTAGTAATTACACATCCTAATAATTACAATGACATGTTTGTTTTTCAAAATGTAATTACAAGTATACTATTTGGTTGCACAAGTGTAATCATGGTTATATTTGGTCTCATGCCAGGTCGTTCGACTATTGAGGTCATTTACCTCGTGAGGAGATTGGTAGAGCAGTTCAGGGTGAGGAAGAAGGACTTGCACATAGTGTTCATTGATCTTGAGAAGACATATGGCAAAGTGTCGAGGGAGATTATGTGGAGGTGCTTGGAGGCTAGAGGGGTTCCTGTAGCGTACACGAGGTCGATTCAGTACATGTATGACAGATAAAAGATACATATGAGCACGGTAGGAGGAGATTCATAGCCTGTTCCTATTTTGACAGAGTTGCACCAAGGATCGACTCTTAGCCCATTTTTATTTATCTTGGTGATGGATATTTTGACGGGGTTATTCAAGGGGAGGTGCCTTTGTGTATGTTATTTACTGATGATGTTGTACTGATTGACGAGACTCGAGGAGAAATTAATGATAAGTTGAAGGTGTGGAGACACAGGTCCGTAAGTAGAACAACTCCAAGGTCGTAGATCATTAAAGTTTGATTTATTACCAGTCCATAATTCATAAGGAGTAGAAGATACCGATTTAGAAGGCTCTTTATTCAATATGTAGGCCGCAGTCAATAATGCATCTCCCTAGAAAGAGATTGATAAATTAATCTGCGCCATCATGGACCTTATCATATCCAACAATGTTCTATTCCTTCTTTCAACTACACCATTTGTTGAGGTGTATAAGGAGTAGTTAATTGTCTGATAATGCCTTTTTCAACACATAGTTCTTCAAACTGTTTTGATAAATATTCACGATCACTATCGATTCTTAAAACCTTTATATTTTTATCTAATTGATACTCTACTTCATTCATATAACTTTTGAAGCATTCAAGTGCTTCAGATTTATGAGAGATCAAATAGACATAATCAAAGCGCATGAAATCATCAATAGATGTAATAAAATATAAAGCACTAGATCTTACCCATACATTTATTAGACCATAGATATTCATTTGGATTAATTGGGAGTTCAACTCTTTTAGCCTTCCTAAATGGTAAATGTATAATCTTTTCGGCAAGATAATTTTCACAAGTTGGCATTTCAAATTTGGAAAAAGAACCTAAAAGTCCTTTCTTTGCCAATCGATTCATTCAATCTTGACTTATGTGACCCAATCTAGCATGTCATGTAAGTATATAAATAACAGAATAACATGACATTACACAATGGTCAACATAATAGTCATAAGTTGAAGAATTATAATCTAAAATAATAAAGTGATCATAACGATGACCAAAACCATAAAAAAATATTATCTAGAGTTATTCTTACACCATTGCGACTGAAAAACAAAGTGAAAATCAACATCTAAAAGAACAAACATAGGCACTAAGTTTCATCGTATCTCGAGAGCATATAGGACGTCATGCAACATCAAAGATCGATCTCCATGCAAGTCTACTTTGCAAGTGTCAAACCCTTTAACTTCAAGTATTGAATTATTTCCTACATAAAAATACAGGTGAAACTCGACGGAACTCCACAAACATTTCTTGATATCTACTCACATGGTCGGTGGCTCCTGATTCTACAATCTACATAGGATAAAATTCAGTTAATAAAGCAGTACTACAAACATATATAGCACTTAGTGATGCATTTAGAAATGCTACCTTTTTCTGCTTAGAACATTCACGAGCAAAATGTCCTAGAACTTGGAATTTATAGCACTTTATCTTGCTCTTGTATTTCTCCTGGAAAAACATTTTTCCCTTCTTGAAATTTGACTTGTTCTTTTTCTCAGAAGGCTCTTCTTCGGTCTCTTTACCCTTCCCTTTCTTTTTCTAATTCTTCTTGCGCTTGAATCCTAAAGACTTCTTACCACTTTATTCTACCATAAAGGCATTAGAAGTAACTTTAGCAGGACCAAGCCGCTAATTTTCAAGTTCAATAAGACAGGTAATATTAGAAAAAAATTTGATGTTATCATTGTGGGTTAAATTAACCTTCAAGTGTTCCCAACTATTGGGAAGAGATGGGGTTACTTCCTGAACCTGCTGCTCATTTGAGAGAACATGAACAAAACTTTTGAGTTATGTTATCATATTTGACATCACCCTAGGTTTTTTTTTGATGTTTGGATCGTGATGTTTCTTGTAAGTGTTAAACTTGATAGTCAGCTGTCTAAGGAGGGTGATAGAAGTACCCCCATGTATTCCTCACAAGTGTGCCTAGATGGCATGAGCAGTAGAAAATTCCTCATACCCTTGAATAAGGTCATCAACTACAACACTAACAATAATTCCAGGTGCAATGAAATCAGCCTTTTTTCAAGCCTTATAAGCTTCAAAGTTCTTCTGTGTTGTGCAGTGTTACCCTATTCTGATTGACATAAGACATGGTTAATATCTTCAAGATCATTTTGTTCTTCCAGTACATACCATATTTTACGACTCTAAATATCATAGGTGTCATTATTTAGTTTTTCTCATTTGTTTAAGTCAACAATTATGATTTTTAATGTCATGTATGTTATTAATAGACAATCACGCAAGTATTTTATCAATTATGCATGCAAATTACACATTCAAGTAAATCATTTCACATAAAGGTTTTATGTTTAGTGTAAAATCTAAAGGACACTTAAGATTCTAATAATCATCTACGAACTAAACATTTGACTAAAATTAAAAATTAATTTCTTAATGCATATTAGAATAATAGCTTTCAATTAAGTCTTTGTAATCACAAATAAATGAATGAAATTTATATAAAAGGAGAGATACAACTTATATGTAGTTATAATATAAAATTAATAAACAACTTCAAGTTACAAGTCAATTTAAAGATGAAAATCACCGCACAAATATTCAAGACGACTTATATACACCCAAAAAGGCTCGCTAGACCAAATCTCGTGATAAAATTTAATTAATCTCTCGCTCCAGGGATCACGGAGAGAATTTGCTAAAATAGCTAAAGCTTCTCAATTCGATATTTCTACATAGTTTTTCAGTTCTACACGTTTTAATTCAAATAAATGAATAAAATTAGCAACTGTAATACTAGGAGACATTTTAAAAGACTTAAACTCTTTTAGTTTCTTATGTCTTTTCCTTTGTATAACCCTCTCATTCCGTTACAGATTTTGTGTCGTCCTGGGACACTATTTCTTATGATCTCTCGACCTCAAAAATATGTCCTTCGATGACGTGCTCTTCCACTTTGTCTCTTTGCTCTACATCCAGAACTCCCACTTGAAGTGATTCAAGTTTGTCCCCATTTAGCCATGTCTGAAATAGGAATCAAGAAACAATAAGAATGGTTGAACCACTCAATGATCTTTTGTGTCACAATTTATTGTAGAAGGCAAAATTCATTAAAAAAATTATGGACCGACTAAAATAAAAATAATATCAAGATCAATTTTAACCACTTATTTAAATCATAAACATGTTAAAATAAATAATTTAAGTGGTTACACAATCCCACTTAAAAAATAAGATCATGTTATTGATTTTGTTTGGAAAAAAATTTCAAAACAAGTCCTTTTAAAAATTATTGAAACTCACCAAAATTTAATAGAAACTTTAAATAGTAGCATACTGTTTCATCATATTTTCTCAAAAAAATACGACAAACTAATTTATTTATTTAGTTTTATCATCTCTCCCCCCTCCCCCCCCCCCCGAAAAAAAAGGAAAAAAAAACTTATCAATCTCATTAAAATATGAGTGAGAAAGATTTACTTTTTTTAATAAAAGAGGAAAGAGAAGAAACATAAAGTAAATACGGTTCCCACTTTAACAATAGAGGAAAGTGAAGAAACATAAAGTATATACAATTCCCACTTTAACAATTACTATTTCTTTCTTTTTCTAAAGAGAGCACAAGTTCTGAGTTCTTCTTTAATTTCTCAAAAAAAATAAAAAATAGGAACTTTCTCCTTTTCCTCTGCAGTAAAGAACTCTTCAATTTAATCTTCTTTACCCAATTTTCATTGAAGATCAAAAAGGAGAAATCAAAACAAAATTACAGATCCAAAAAGAATTAAAAAAAATAATTATAAATATATAATCGGATCTGTGGCGCAATGGTAATGCGTCTGATTCTAGATCATGAGGTTGCATGTTTGATTCACATAGGGTCTAAAAGCCTGATCTATATTCGGTGATGATTTCTTTCTAACAGGTAAGATCATATTCAATATTTCAAGAGTTTTCACACTTAAACTCGAGATTAACATGAAAAAATAGGGTAATAGACCTGGCTCTGTTGTCATTGATAATATATGGAGCAAAATCAAATTGTGTACCTTAAGATGTTGCAGCAAAAGTTGTTGATGTTGCCATAAAAAAAAATCTCCCCAAATCGATCTTTGAATCACTAAGACACAAAGTTTAATCCACGAACTAAATGCCTTTGTTTTTGGTGTTATTGTTAATGTGAAGAAAGAAATTTATTTTTCTGTTCACTGATTTTTGTTTTGGTTGTTTTTGTCACTTTAATGAGGAAGAAGTACCAAAAATATATAAGGGAAAAGTTCAACAGTTTTTTATGTAACTGTTCCTCCCAAAATTTCAAATTTGCAGATATAGGTAACTTTTTCTTATCTTCTTCTTAGATAAATGAAATAGGTTGGGTCGGATCAGATCGGTACACATGAGCGACCCAAGACCCGTAAAATCCAACACAATCAAATGAATTTGGTGAACTATAAAAATCAAAACCAGCCATGGCTACAGTAGCCAAGACGTATGATAGTTGATAGTAATCCTGATCGAATATAGTCGCAAAATTGGGGCTGAGAATCATAGGCTCTGATACTATTTATTGCAATTTTCAAATGGGAAAAACCATGAAAATTAACAAAGGAAAAGTAAGGAAAATATACAGAGAATTTTTTTTAGTTTTTTCATTCAACATTTCTCAAAATAGATTCTACACCCGGTACTTATAGTAAGGAGTATAAGATTACATTTGTAAAGTAACAATAAACTATGGTTTAATATGTAATCTCTAACACTTGATTGACTTGACTGATACTTAAAGTTTATATAGACTAATTATATGTTGTATTTACTGCAATCGTAATGAAATGAATCAACACACTCCGTCATTCTTTGTTAGGTCGATCTAGTGAAGGTCTATTGTATATCTCATTCTTCTGTCGCTTTTGCTTCATTTTTCAAATATGCAATGTGCATTTGTCAGCTTTTTACATACCTCACATTCATTGATACGTCAGGTTCTTCAGTTGCATTTATATTCAAAGATAAATATTTTGAGAGTTGTATAAAAGAACAAAGTAATATAACTAATAAAGTTACCATTAATAATTTATATTTACAATTTTTTCAACTAATTTGATATGCATGATCTATATTATTTTAATCTATTGTAGTATTCTGCATAAGTATTCTTCAAATTCAAAAGAAAGAGGTGATTGAGCAATCAAGTGTTATTTAAATCAAATAGTATTGAATATTAGAAAAACTAACCCTAATCAAGCACTATGTCCAGATGATGAGTATGAAGATAAGTAGGTCTATCTCACAGCTGTGGATTTGTATGTAGTATTTATACAAATTTTTTCCTTCCTTGGTTGTGCTCTATATTCATTTCTTATAAATAATGAGTTAATTTTTGGAGTACTTAAATCTTTAGGGAAGATAAGTATCAAAATTTTGAAAAATATAGAAGGATTAAGGGATTCATATTGTTATTTATTTATTTATTTATTTATTTATTTATTTATTTATTTATTTATTTATTTATTTATTACGTAAGATATATTATTGATTTGTTACCTAACTAGATAAAATGGAAAGGTGTAAATAGTTTAGGACGGTGTAATTGTATAAAAAGTAATTCATAAATGTGTAAAGTCACCAATGCGTAATCTTATATGATTTTGTCATTTTGATTGTATTTTTTTGTTTATCATGTAGAAAAAAAATATTTTAAATTAAAGAATTATGTTAACCGATATTTCTATATTGTTTATGTAAATTTACACATATTTAAAGTACAATTTTTATTTTTTGTACTTGTGAATAGTAAAATAACTAAACTGCTTAAATTAATTGACGAAAATATTCATTTCAATCCACTGAATAAATATGTTCAGTCGTTACTTTCAAAAAGTTTCAGCTGGGTTGGCTTAGCTTCTGATAAATATTTTTTTTGTCAATTAACATGTCATTATAGCCATTTTTATCAATTAGTAGGATTTCATTTTAAGATCTTGCTTAGTTTCTTGAGCATTACTTTGGCCAATTATTAATGACTATAGGATGAGTCTTTATTTTCATGTCAAGTATATTCTCTTTAGAATAATCATCATCATCCTACTCACCTTATCATGAGTACAAATACTCCTCCCTACGAAAATTCTCTAAAACTCCCTGATGAGGGAGTGTTATCCAACTTCAAGGCAAAGCTACTAACAAATGAATTTTTTGCTCACAGTGACATGGGAGAGTGCAATGACTCTACAAACATCATTAAAGCAGCAAAGTTTATTGCATGCACGAAAGAGCTTCCCAATGGTATTAAATTTATTATTCTTTCCCAATAAGATAATCAAAGGTTATATACTTGAAAAATACTCTATCCTAATTAATATGGTTGGGATACACATCACTCATCAATATCTTCATACCAAATTACACCAATTATGAAAGATAATGGATCGAGCTTCGCTTATTGATCTAGGGTCGAATTTCTATATCGTCAAATTTGCTAATTTGGATAATATGAATTTTTTTTCTTGAATGACGGTCCATGGTCTATCAATGGGCATTACTTTTCCATCCAAAAATGGGTACCCAATTTTATCTCGGAGAAAGCAATTCTATCGATTCTGCTATCTGGATTAGCTTGCCACAACTTCCTACTGAATATTATGACTATATTCTCCTTCAACTAGTGGGTAACTCCATTTGTAAGCTTCTAAAAATTGATGTATTCACAAGTTTCACGTTAAGGGGTAGATACGCAAGACTGTGCATTCAAATATCCTTTGATAATTCAATCCCAAATTTGATTCGAATCAGGAATCATATGCAACATATTGTTTATGAAGCTGAAAAATTTCTTTGTAAAAAATGCGGGAGACTGGTTCACATTCACAATGATTGTACATTCCATAATATACAAGAACACGTGCATCTTTTGTCATAAACCACAACTCAAATTTTGAAGCCACTTTCTTCATCTTTGGATGAATGGCTGACTATTCAGTTTCCAAGGAAAAATAAGATGGCAGTTATAGGTAAAAAGTACCAAGAGAAGGAACTTTCCTCTTCTTTCTCACTTCCACCTAAAATTATTTCCTTCAGAACTACTAGCTCCTTTAATGCTATTAAATATACCAACACAAATTATCGTACTACCAGTGGTCTCACAAACCAATATAATAATAGTATAGACAAAAATTCCCATAGTAAGTTCCTAACATTAAATAATCAATTTAGTTCCCTTAGTAATGATTTTATTTCCCCTACTGGTACGTCCCTTTAATTTCATGGCAATGCTATTATTGCGAGGGATCTCCCTAACAAAAATATTGATAAGCTTAAGCCCTCTCCTAAAAAAATATTAATCCCCCGTTAAAATATTTCTTACAAAATCACTCCCCAAAAGATATTATCCATGAACTCCCTCCTACGGCTGTTTCCATGAGTAAACACTTGGAAAGGGAAGAAGGAAAAGTGTCATGCATTACTTACAAAAAAAAATTAACCCACAAAATATTTTCTCTACTTCTATCACTACTCTATCACCCAATCAACCATCACTACAATCTTCATCAAAAGATTTTCAGTCGTCACCTTTTGTCTTACATCCAAATAACTACTCTAATCTCTCATCTTCCTCTTCTTCAAACAATGGTAGGATCCCAAATTTCCTCCCACCAACACATAATCCTCTCTCCACTCAGCCCTCCTCATATGCTAATGGAAGTCATGAACAACTCTAACCCCCCAACAGTTTTTGCTACCTCCCTCCTTCAGTTCCACTGCCCATCCAACCTCAATCGTGAATAGAAATGGGACTAAGGGATACACATCATTGTTCTCAATGGATGTCAATGACATTCAATCTCTGATATTATTTCAAAAAAAGAAACACTAGCCCAATGGGTGATGGAATAGATGATGATTGCTTTGGAAAATTTTGTCAACCAGATGCGGACATCAAACAACTTGAATTCGACATCACCAAACTCAATTTGCATTTTTTAGATCGTACAATAGATTTGGAACATCTCTTACTTCTTGATCATGTTTCCAAACATGAACAACATAACACAGACCCCCTTTTTTCACTCCTCACGAGATGATGTCGAACAAACTAATATTCTTCCCTCGGTGACTAATGCCATTCAAATTGAATCTACCTAGATTCATACCAACTCCTCACTTCTTCCCTCAAGAAGTCCCCACTTCATAACCACATTTCCCTTCACTCTTAAAACTAAATCAGCAGATCTCAATTATGGTTTTGGAAAGGTTAGAAAGGAAACCTCTCAGGACCGCATTCACAGAAATTTCAAATCTAAATTTTAAAGTCCTTATGGTATTCCCCAAGGAAGAAGACAAAAAATTTAATCTCAATTGCCCAACCAATCTTGTGAAATGCTCCTTTGTGATTCGTCCGGTTGTAAACCAATACTTGGCAAAAAATTTAGTGATCATGGTACCTATAATGAGGATGATTTCTGAGAGTAGTGAAGACATTTTTTTGAATGTTCTATATAATCCTTTGAATCAAGATACTGTAGCGCCCTGGGAGCACCCCCTGAACATCACACGGTGCTTAGGACTACAAATAGCCCCAAGCTAACCCATGATGTCTGTTCAACTTAGAACTCTCATGAAAAAGCGAATTAACATATATAGAAACTGAAGGCAAATAATTTTATATCTTAATGCAAATCTTTAACTTGGAAACTTTAAACAAACTCTTTGAACTTAGAACATACACCGTCCGACAAGCCTTTACTGCTAACTAGAGAGCCACTAGAACAGACCCCAGCTGACTCGAACTTAAACAGAAATCAAGGATCTAAAATAATTTTCAACAGTGAACATGAGTCTGATGAGATGGGTCCTCAGACTATGAGGACTCACCAAAAGTCGGGATGTAGGTGATAATGCCTGTAGTCAATCGTACTATTGGAAACGAGCACCTGAACCTATATTATAAGACAATGTAGCACATAGATATATATGTGGATCAGTACTTTTGGAATGTACTGAGTATGTGGGGGTGAATTCATAAGTAAAATAAGAACTGGGTATATATGTACACTTTCAAATGATGCATGTTAAGCGTAAATGACTCACCTTAGACTTGAGTAAAACTAAAGATTGCAAAATTATAAAACATAGCTAATAAAGCATATGAATAAGCTTAGTGAGCCATAACACTTAGTTTTTAAAATCTTTGCTTTTACTCTTTCTTGTGGGAGATTCTTCTAACCGACATAAACCATGTGAGCTACCATGTAGTCCAATGTCTTACCTACGTTGGGGAGAGTTTTTCTACCCTTGCCATCGAAATAGAACCTTAACTTAAGTAATCACTATACTTCATCCATATTTGAAAAAAGCTTAACCTACGGTGGCTCATAGTTTTTGGGAATTTAGGATACGCTCATCCGCATTCCCTTCTCGGTGCTAAATACTACTCCTAAATTATATATATATATATATATATATACTCATACTTAATAAATCCACTTTAAAATAGCATAAGGGTTTAGAGAATGAAAACCAATTATGTTTCTCTTTACTTTAAATCATAATCAAGATGAAGACTTGTGGATTTCATGTCTTATCTTTAGATCAAAGGATCAAGCTTTATTGAATCATACTATATTGCATATAATGGAACTTTAAAAACTTAAACTTTCTTGTAAACTTAATTCCTCTTCTTAAATCTTAAAACTTTATCTTTCTTTCATAGCGCTTATAACAAAATATCAGGCAACACCCATATAGAAATCTTTCATCAGAATCCAAATCAAAGTAATAAAATTCAAATCAAAATATCAATCTTAAAGTTCAAAACATGAATGAATGTAACATTTATGCATCTTTAGCCTTCAAATCACAAGATAATGGTATACTTCAATGTATGAGAATTTGAGGGATGAAGCCCAGTGTAAAACATGTAAATTCAATCTTAAAAATCATGTTTTTGGTGCACAATGATGGAAGATTAACCTTGTTCAAATACCCACATACCTGGAATTGCTTGACTTGTAAAGAGGATTTTAACTTTGAGACTTGAGAGATGACTTGGTGAGAGAAACCCTAGTCTTGTTGTTCTTGAAGATGGAAGGAGAAAAAATATTGTTAATTGAATGAAAGATTGAGGAAAATAACACTTCTCTTGGGTTATAGGTCCTGGGTTGGGATTTATAAGTGGGGAAAAGACCAAAAAGCCCCTTAATTGAACTTACAGAAATTGACCGCAGGTCGTCACAAGTCAATCTTACGACTCGTTAGATAAGGGTACAAGTTGGACTAGTAACTCGTAAGCTTGGCAGTGGCAAAGATAGCACACACTTTTCAATATATGAGAGGTATTTTATGGCTCGTTATATGTCCATACGACTCAAAATATCCACTCGTAACTTAGACAAAAACTAAGGGAACTTATATTGCTGACCTTACGAGCTCTCCTCATACGACTCGTAACAACCTATGACAATTCCTAGGGTCAAATCATAACTACAACAGACTTTAACTACTCCACACTGCTATAGCTACGACTTACAACATACGACTCGTAAGGTGTATATATGACTTAAGGGGATGAGTCATAAGTTGTACAGTGGCTTTCAGACATGGGGTATTATAGGAATACTCATGGGGTTAATAATGACTCCTTTTATATAAATCTCTAAGAAATCATAAGAAACCACAATCCTTGTTTCGTGGCTTTGCTTGAAACAAAAATGACTACTCATGCATGCATAAAAAATGAGTTTGCTTTTGATGGTATAATTGAAATCCCTTCTGTAGGACACTAGGGGGTCTTGTTATGATGTGTTACTCTCATGATATGCATGTTACTCACAAGTAATACACTTACCAAGAGGTTCATGCAATGATCCAGGTACTACCAAACTCTCCTCTTTGATATTTTTCAGCTATATATGCTAGTACATATCCTTATAAGAGAATGTCCCTCTAGAAGAACCTTATTAATTATTATAAATCTATAAATGGTTCTTGGTTAGTGTTGGGTGATTTTGATGAGGTTTTAACCAACAATATAAATGAGGCGAGAAGGGTATAAACAATCGTAGGTGCACCTATTTTTGGTCTTGTGCTAACATTTGTAATCTCATAGATCTTGGTTTTAAAGGAGGTTGTTACACTTGGTCAAATTATAGAAGAAAACATAATAGCATAGGTCCTATCTTATAGAGACTGGATCGTGTTTTACCATGGCTAACTAGCTTAATATTTACCCTAATACTAAAGTGATCCATTTACCTAAAATCCACTTGGATCACACCCTTTTATTAATTAACATTACTTCCTCAAGTTGACCTTGATCTTAAAGACCATTTAAACTAGAAAAATTTGAGATAAATCACCCAAACTTTAAATCAATTGTTGATCAATGTTGGAATAATAATAATAATAATCTTTTACAAGCTACACATCATTTTGAGAAAGTTGCTACTGTTTGGAGCAATGCAACCTTTGGAGATATTTTTAGAAATAAAAAGAGATTGTTGGCATGTCTTAATGGAATTTAGAGCTCTACTGCCTATCCTACTAGTACTTACCTATAAGATTTATAAATATCCCTTATCAAGGATTATAATACAATCTTAAGAGTTGAGAAAGACTATTGGAAGTTGAGATCTAGAATAAATTGGCTCAACCATGGTGATGCAAATACTAGTTTCTTTCACATGTCTATTATAAATTGCCATGACCCAATTTCATAAGTTATGATGACGCCTTATCCCACCAATAGGCAAGCTAAGCTATATCTCGAAATGATAAGTAATAGGCTAATAGATAGAAACCAGAAAATATCAGATAAAAATGATAACAGTAGTAATAATAAGCAGAAATAGAAAGAAAACCTATGAGTACAAAGCAAAGAGTACTCAGTAGGCATCATCGGCCTAGTGCGCTCAATCCAGGAAAAGTACAACTAAAATATGAGGGTGTAGTCTATGTCAACAGTAAATAGGGATAGAAAGGTAAACAATTACCAAGCTATACAAATGTGATAAATGAATAAGTAAATACTATGTAGAAAGATAAATAACGCAGTAATGAGAAGGAAAACCAAAACATAACCTTATTGGACCCCCATAAGCCCATTTGGCACACTTAAGAAGACATTTAACTCAACTGTACCCCTATAAGCCGATGGGTCACATAAAAAGTAATTAAAGAAAAAGCATAAATAATACATAACTTAACCAGTCTCAAGAAGCAATAGTAACCATCCAAATGTGTATCAGGCTTAAACCGGCACCAACAGATAATAATGAGAGGCTAGTCATCAGGCTCAAACCGGTAGCAGTGGATAATAACAAGAGACCATCTATTGAATTCAAACCATAAATAGTGAGTGTAACAAGAGATGACATATATGGTATACATCAAAACTCATATTCAGATGTCGGACTCGAACTAGAACCTGAGGAACCATAACTCCCAAAACAACAGTAATCAGTACCAGAAAATCTATCTTTTATCATCACTAGTTGCCAAACTCAAAGTGAAAGTAATAGTGACCAAACTCAACTATAAAAATAAAAACCTAACCGATGCCAAAGTGATGCCATAACTCATATTAAATAACAAAAATAAAGTATATGTTGGCTCTGAACTGTAACTGAAGTGCATTTATATAAATATATGTATAACTTGGCTAAATGTCAGAAATTTGAGGTTTTCAAGATACATACAATGCCCTAAGTTCATAAACATTACACCATAGTAAGGGATAACATGAAGGAATATATCAGAATGGGCCTTTAACCGAATAAATAAAGCATAAAATATTTCAAATGATATTCGAGCTACAACTACCTGCCCAAAACTAGCATAATAGTATACTAATACCATACATAATCTTAATCTAAAGATAGGTAAGCCTATCCTACCTTGACTCTAAAGCTAAAAGCCCCTTAGAGAAGTCTTCGAATAGTGCTTCACTAAAACCCAAACTTGAATAACTTGATTTTCTTCTGTAGATCTAATACCGTATAAAAATATTTTCTCACATAATTTATATTCAACATATACCAAAATATGAGTATGTTCGTCTAATGTAAGGTTGAATTAAGGGTAAATGTGTTTAAAACACATACATACTATATTCGCTATAGGAAAAATGATTCCCAAAATTCTTAAGTTAATATAATATATGATGACATATTATTTGTATATAGTAATTAATGAAACTTAAGATAGGTGTCAATCTAAGACACTTGTGCTATTGATAAGTGGAACTTTACATATTTGCTTCCAATATTACCCACTTCATGTGTGGGTGGATATGAATTTCAAGATATTTTTGTCTCAGTATGATGGAATGAAGACTCGGGTAAGGACAGTGAGAGGGGATTCAGAGTATTTCCCTATTTTGACAGAGTTGCACTAGGGATCAATACTTAGTCCATTTCTTTTTGCTATAGTGATGGATGTTTTGATGCAAAATATTCAAGGAGAAGTGTCGTGGTGTATGATTTTAACGGATGATGTAGTCTTGATTGATGAGACTTAGAGAGGTGTTAATGATAAACTGGAGGTGTAGATATAAACCCTGGAATCCAAGGGGTTTAGATTAAGTAGGACCAAGATAGAGTACTTGAAATGTAAGTTCTACGATATGACTCAGGAGGACGAGGTTGTAGTGAAGTTGAAATCATAGGTTATTTGTAGAAGGGATAGTTTTAGGTATCTTGGGTCTATGCTTCATGGAAATGGAGAGATTGGTGAGAATGTCACACACCATATTAGGGCGGGGTGGATAAAATAGAGGCTTTTTTCAGAAGTGTTGTATGATAAAAAGGTGCTTCCCAAGCTTAAAGGCAAATTCTATAGAGTAGAGGTCCGTCCGTCCATGTTGTATGGTGCAGAGTGTTGACTGGTCAGAAAATCTCACATCCAAAAGTTGAAGGTGGCAGAAATAAGAATGTTACATTGGATATATGGACTTACTAGGGGTGACAGTGTTAGGAATGAGGTTTTTCGAGCAAAGGTGGGAGTGGCCTCGGTGGAGGCCAAAATACGGGAAGTGAAGTTGAGATGGTTTGGGCATGTGATGAGAAGGCGCACGGATACCCCAATTTAGAGGTGCGAGAGGTTGGATTTGGATGGTTTTAGGTGGGGTAGAAGTTTTTCAAAGAAATACTTGAGTGAGGTGATTAGATAGGACTTGGAGTAGGTACAACTTACTGAAGACATAACCCTAGATATGAAAGTTTGGAGAACTCAGATTAGGGTAGAAGGTTAGTGCGTGGAAGTGAGTCATAGCAAGTAGTTAGGTGCTCTTTGGGGTAGTTTGATAGTGGTTGTATGTCTGTAATCATGGGATGGAGTCTCTAGGTAGGTGGATGCTTGGAGTTGGTTAGTGTATCGTACTACTTTATGGGTGCCTTATTTCTTATTTCTGTCATTTCATCTTATTTCATGTTTCTTGTTACATGTTCCATGTTTCATGTATTATTACGGTCCTTATCTACTGTCTTTATATCTTGATTAGGGGGTCTATCGAAAATAGCCTCTCTACTTCTTCAGAGGTAGTGGTATGGACCGCATACAGTTTACCCTCCCTATACCCCACTTGGTGGGAACTCACTGGGAATATTGTTGTTTTTGTTGTAGTGTGTGTGTGTGTGTATATATATATATACATACACACTCGGATTTTGCATAAGTTTGTGGTAAAATAAATACAATATTTTTAATATACCATAATTAATAGAAAATTATTTCTAATAAAACATCTATTATATAATAATAAAATTTAATATATCTAGATTCACTATCTTCGCTTAAAATATTAATAGATTATAAAAATTATTATAAGGTAATATAGATATATCATAATTAAAGAATTTTGCAAACATCAAAAATACTTTAGAAAAGTAATTGACTATATTGTCTGACCAAATTCTAATTTAATTTAAATATTTCACAACTAATTTAGTTTTAATAAAATTCTCAAACGAACTACCAAAAAATCAAACTGTCAATCCTAGCAAGTCAAAAATTACTTAGGACAGTTATAGAAAAACTTTGAACGTAAAAAATGCATGAACATGAGGGAAATAACTGTGAGGGTCATTACAACATCCACTACTAAAAGGACTTTCGTCCGTTAAAGTAAAGGATAAGAAAATACCTGAAGGCTTAAACAGGTAGGGATACTGAGCTTGCATATCACACTCAGTCTCTAAGGTAGTCTCCTTAATTGGATGGTGATGCCACTGAACCTTAAATACTGCAATGTCCCTAGAGCGCAACTATCTGACATCTTTGTCCAAAATGGATTAGGCTCCTCTACAAATTCTAACATCTCGTCCAACTGAACCGAGTCCTACTAAAGCATGTACGATTTATTTAGAATGTATTATCGTAGCATAGACAGATGAAACACTAGGTGGATAGATGAAAAGGCAGGAGGCAATGCCAATGCATATGCTACATCCCTACTGTATACATGATATCAAAGGGGTCTATAAACTTGGGACTAAGCTTGCCCCTCTTTCCAAACCTCATCACTCCCTTCATAGGTGATACTTATAGGAATACCCTATCCCCAACTCTAAACCTTAATGGACAACATCTATGATCAACATAACTCTTCTTCCTACTTTGAGATGCTCATATCATGTCTTGAATCACCCAAACTTAGTTCAATGACTCACGAACCAAGTATATGACACGTGGCCTAGACTCAGAAGTCTCAAACCAAAAAACACGAATTGGAATTGCCTACCATACAATGCTTTAAACGGGGCCATTTGGATGTTGGAATAGAAGTTATTTTATATGCAAACTCTGCCAAAGGTAGAAACTGGTCCTACTGACTCCCAAAATCCAACACACAAGCATGGAGCATATTCTCTAGGACCTTGATAGTATCCTTTGATTGACCATCATTCTGAGGGTGAAATCTAGTGGTATGGACAACCTGGGTACCCAACTCTTCCTAAAATATCCTCCAGAAGCTAGTAGTTAACTTAAAGACTTAATCTGAAATGATAGACACAATACCCCAAGTAAGTAAGCTACCTCATAAATATACACACGGTCTAACCTTTTAGAACTGTAGGAGACATTAATTGGGAAAAATGTGCAGACTTGGTCAATCGATCCATAATAACCCAAATTCTATCAAAACAGTAATATTTGCGAGGCAATCTGCCTATAAAATCTATCATAATTCGTTCCCATTTCCATTCAAGAATGGGTATTTGCTGAGCTGTACACCAGTCCTATGGTTCTCGTCCATTTCCTGGTTCGTGCGGCTAACATAGACAGAGACCCTTTCAGCAGGAGGAGCTGAATCCATATAGCCCGTGGGTGCCCTTAGAGCTACATAGTCTAGGTTAATGGTTTTGAAATATTATGTTAAATATTATTCCCTATCTCGGTATCTTATATGTATGTACATATGAATGTGTGAATATGGTTTTTGAATGGTTTTGTATTGATTTAATTATGGCGCTATTTTATCTCTTTTCGGAGTTACATGCTAGCGCTCACCCCGCTAACCATCCCAGGATGCTACATTATTTAATGATGTAGGGTACTAGGGGTTCTTCAGTTACCTTGTGTAGAGTTAGGTGATTTTGGTTCATCAGTTGGACTACATTAAAGTGGTGAGCCTCTATCTTCCAGAAGGCCAAATATTTCATTTCATTCTTATGAGTATCAAAATCTCATCAATTTATTTTATATATTGGATTCCTTTTTTGGCCATGGTCGAGGGAATGTCCTGACCTAACTTGGCATTTTGGTTTAGAGGCTTTTATAAACAAAGTGTGGGTGGTTATAATTTATTAATTCTTAATTCCTATTGAGTTGTCTATCTATCTTTCATATTATGTTTGGGTTGCTTTCGCTATTATATTTACTATGCTCAGGTGACTAGGAAAATGGGGTGGTCTCCGAACCTTGCTGGGCTTGAGATACCCATCGGACTAGGCCCAGGGTCGATTCATGACAATCTTAGTATCAAAGCCTAGGTTTAAGGTCTTTGGGTATACACAAAGAAATGTCGATTAAAGTCCCTATTATGGGTATGTAGTGTGCCACACTTATAAGAGGGAGGCTATATGGCATTTAAGAATGTTTCCCTTTCTTGTGTTTTAATTTCGAGCTATAGAGTTTGGGGTCTTGAATTCATCTAATTCTTAATTTACTTGTGTTTCAGATCATGCTTCCCCGAAGATCTAATGTTTGTAGAAACTTTGTTGGACCATCTTTTCTACCTGAGGACAATATGGAAGGAACTCGACATACTTCTGGAGTATAAACCCAGTCTAGGGTCCCTACTCCTGATTATACTACCCCTCATGGAGTTCTACCAGTTCCCACTAGTTCTCCTCGGGCTCTCTAGGCTCGCGGAACCTATGATCAGCTACCTCAAGAAGACATCTCTAATGTGGAGTTTCATCAATCCATTCATTTGCTTACCCAGTTGGTGATATCTCAGTAACTTTAGACTGACGGTGTTAGTTTTGTTGCTCCATCTTTGGAGGTCACTTGGGTTAGCCAATTCATGAGATTGAAGCCCTTAACCTTTTCTATCTCTAAGGTTGAAAAGTATTCTTAAGGGTTTGTGGATGAGATGCAGAAGATATTCAAGGTGATGGATGCTACTGAATTTGAAGGTGTATAGTTTTTTGCATATTAATTGAAGGATGTAGATTATCAGTGGTATGAGAAGTGAGAGCAGCTGAGATATAATGATGCAAAGTTCTCTAGGTGGGATGAGTTTTTAGTGGCTTTTCTTGATCATTTCTTTCCTCAGGAGTTTAGGAAAGTTAAGGCTGAGGAGTTTTTGAATTTGAAGAAAGGGGAGATGAGTGTGAAGGAGTATGCTTTCAAATTTCAACAGTTGTCTCGTTATGCTCCAGAGTTGGTGTCATCTATAAGGGATAAAATGAGAAAAATTTGCTTCTAGGTTGTCCTGTGACTTAGTATTAGAGTGCAAGGCTGCTATGTTGAATAATGACATAGATATCTCTAGGCTTATGGTTTATATGCAATAGGTAGAGGATGAAAAGAAGAGTGTAATACCCCGCATGTTTCTAAGCTAGGAAGTGAATAAATTTTCCTATGTATGAAACGTCCTACCCTGTGAGTAGCATTTTAGTGCATGACTTACAATGAATATCCTAGCGATAGAATAGCTTGCGATGTCTTAAGCATGCTCATATGAGTCGCTTAGAGTGATGCAATCTAAGAGTTTTTGAATCCATCAAGTCTTAGTGTTCTATTTTGCAGGGGTCATATTTGAATAAGAATAACGTGGTTTATATGTGCCATTTTGGCAGATTTAGACCCACCAAATTGTAGAGAATCGAATTATCTTTCCAACAATACCAATTTCATCAAAATCCAAGACCCGAGCAAGGAGTTATGGCCTTTCAATGTAGAATGCGTCGCCTAACCAATCGCACATGGCCACTGGAAAGCATAGGCGATATCATATGCGGCGCCTATGTAAATATAGGCGATATCATATGTGGTGCCTATGTATGATTTCAGCCACGAAAACACTTAGTTTTTGAGTTATTTTGAGGGTAGTTAAGTCTTTTAACACTCCTTACATGTCCCTAAACTTAACCTCACGAAATTTATAGCTTCTAAACATATTACAACCCTATTAACATCTCAAAGTTCATTATCCAAGAGCACCATAGGAGAAAAACAATTAGGGTTGCACAATTAAGCTTGAAGATCAAGTTTCAAGGAAATTCCTCCATCAATCATCAAAAACCTACCTTCCAAGGTATGCGTAGTGTTCATCCACGGATTCCTTTTGTCCGTGGAGTTCAAGAATCAATCTTTAAAATACAAAAGCTTGGTTGGTGTTGGTGATATGATCATACCCATGTTGATGCTTGTTTGTTTTGCTATATAATAGTATCGTGACTGTATATCTCATGAAAGCTATGTTGTTAGTTGAAAAACATAATCTTTAGATGGATTGATAGAATGCAAGTATGAAATCCACCTATGCCTTAAAGAATGCATGCAAGGTGTTCGATAAAATGCCTAGTATGTTAGAACTTCATATTTACATGATTTCATGATATCTAAATTACAAGTTCATGTTAGTCATACACTCCAATATGAATTTCCATGCAAATTATGTGTTGTTATTATTGTGGTATAAAACATGTATGATAATGGAGATATAAATTATGTACACAAAATATATCCATGCTTTTCCTATCATGTTTGAAATATTGAATAAATACATAAAGTATACTATCCCCTGCTTATGATATTGTGAATTGTGGACTCAAATCTTGTGATCAAGTCATGTCATGTGTGTCAGTTTCCTCCTATCGAGTCCTGGGGGTATTTGTACCCGAAAAATATAGTTGTGTGCCTAGAGCCATGTCATGTTTTCATAATACTCTCAGTCAAGCCATGTTCAGTAGACTTCAGTCAGTCTCATGAGTTAGGAAAACTCATGTAAAGGCAGTATCGGTTCAGTTTTACTCAGTACTCAGTAATCTACGTAATCTCAGTAATATTCTGTCAGTCTATGGAATTCAGTAAATCTCAGTATCAGTACAATTTAGTTCAGTATTCTGTTCAGACATCAGTAAACTTAGTTAGCTAATAGAACTCAGTAGCATTTAGTCAGTTAACAGAATTCAGTAGTGTTTCGCTAGTCATCGGAACTCCATAAACTCAGTCCATGTTTAGTTCAATTAAATAGAACAATCAGTAATAGTTTAGTTAATTCTAGTACGAACTAGGAAATCAGTTCAGTATAATCAATTTAGTGTCATTCAGTTGGGAGTAGGATTCAGCACCGAGCAAACCCAAGGATGGGAACTCACCTGCCAGTAGAGGGTGTGATTCTTAGAAGTAGTCCTTGCGTTCCAGAACTATGTAGCCAGCATAGGTTGAGACATCTTAACCTGTCAAATTAGGGTTGATGAGGTGGTTTATCCTGTCAGTTTAGGGTTCCCACCGTTCTCATTGAGTACCTGCCAGATGAGGGTCACTCACAGCTTGTCCTTACCAGTGGCACGATATTGACACCCTTCGAATCAGGGCAAAGATTGGACCCCAACTTAGCTATTATAGCGTATTTGGGGCATGTCGGTTAGATAACTACTTCCCACAGTTTCAGTATCAGTCTCAATAAAAGAACTCAGATAGTTCTTCAGGATATCAGGACTGTCAGATATAGTATGGAACTCAGCTAGTTTTATCAGATTTAGGACTGTCAGATATAGTCATTCATGCTATCAGTTATCAGAACTCATGTTATCAGATATATCAGTTATCAAAATTTAGTTATCATTCATGATATGTTATCAATAAATAAATGTCATCAGTATTCATACTCAGTAGTCATGTTATCACGAGCTCAGTTTCAGGACTATTATATACGGTCAATCAAATTAGTTCTTCATAATCAGAACTATCAGAAACAATCATTCCTTTATCAGTAATATAGTATCAGTCTTCCAGTATTCAGTAATACAGTATCCATTCCTCACTTATTAGTGAATTACATATCAATATCAGTAAACTCAGTCATTCGGTATCTCAATATCAGTAAACTCAGTCATTCAGTATCTCAACATCAATAAGCTCATGTTTTCAGTATTTAGACTCAGTAGTCAGTATCACCATGAGTTTAGTTGCAGTTACATATGTATGTATGTATTCTCACATTCATATCAGTCAGCATTGTTCATGCATATAAAACCCATTATATTTAGCCTACCTCACTCGTATACTCAGTATATTCAGTCGTACTGACACATTCACGCTATGGTGTTTTATTTGACACCATAGGTACAGAGACGTGAGTTTCAGAGTAGCAGTAGCATTGCAGATTTCAGCAGTCAGTGCTCCTCTTCATTCGAGGTCAATATTATTATTACTTTGTTACAATATTTCAGATTAGTTTTTCAGTTCATGGAGTTAGTTGGAGACATGTTCCTTCAACTCTTTATTCAGTTCAGTTAGAGGCTTTCAAACTAAATATCAGATTAGATGTTCAGACTTCAGTATTTATGTTCTTTTTTGGTATTGTTATACCATGCTTTTCAGATATGTATCAGTATTAAATCTTATGGCCTTACAGTTTATGTTTCCGCATATTTTATGAGATATTATTCGGTTTACAGGTACAGATATCAGTCATGGGTTAGCTTGTGGTCCTTCGGGGTCATGAGCACCGTGTAGCATTTCGGTTTAGAAAATTGGGGCATTATAAAGAGACAGATGAAGATGAAAGAGAGGCAAAATAAGAAGTTCAGGCATTCAAAGTAGGGTGAAGGTTAGCAAGTTAGTAGGGGAGACGACAAATAGTGGAGTAAGAAGAGGACTTGGGGAAATTTTTGTTCATATTTTTCGGCTAGTGATCCTTATCCTAAGCCATCTGGTAATTGTCGCCTTCAGGGCAGTAGCAGTCCCAAGGCACAGGGTTCCCAGTCTCAGGCTAGTAGAGCTCAGCCAGCCCCAACATATCTTTCTTATAGATTTTATGATCAGCTTTATCGGGGTTATTATGATGAGGGAAAAATTAGTGCTTTAATTATGGTCAACTTGGTCACATGCAGCGAGACTTTCCTGCAGCTAAGGTATCCACTGTAGCTAATAAAGTTTTGGTCACCACTTCTTCCGCTCTGCACCAAAAGGTGCTACTTCTGGTACTGACGCTGGTTGGAATCGTCTTTATGCCCTTGCTACCCGTCAGGAATCTGAGGCATCTCCTAATGTTGTTACCGGTATGTTATAACTTTTCTCTTAATATATGTATTATTTGATTGATCTAGGGTCTACTCTTTATTATATGACCCCTTATGTGGCTGTGCATTTTAGTTTTGGTCCTGAAAGTATTTCTGATCTCTTTTTTGTGTCTACTTTGGTAGGTGATTCTATTGTTGCTAGAAGGATCTATAGGGGTTATGTAGTGTCTATCTTTCATAGAGAGACATTGGTAGATTTGGTAGATCTTGATATGGTATATTTCAATGTAATCTTGGGGATGAATTGGTTTCATTCGTACTATGCTTCTCTGAATAGTAGGACCCAAAAGGTTAGTTTCCAATTTCCTAATAAACTAGAAATCGAATAGGAGGGAAGTTCCTTAGTGCCTAAAGGGAGGTTTATTTCCTATCTTATAGCTCATAAGTTAATTTCCAAAGGGTGTTTGTGTCACCTAGTTTGGGTTAAGGATTTAAATTCTGAGGGTCCTTCTTTGCAATTTTTCCATGTGGTTAATGAGTTTCCTGAAGTGTTTCTCGATGATCTTCCTGGTAATCCTCCCAATAAGGAAATAGACTTTGGGATTGATCTTCTACTAGATACCTATCTTATCTCTATTCCTTCTTATAGAATGGCTCCGGCAGAGTTAAAGGATCAGATAAAAAATCTTCTTGATAAGGGCTTTATTCGTCCTAGTGTTTCTTCGTAGGGTGCTTCCATGTTTTTTATGTATAAGAAATATGGGTCTCTTTATATATGTATAGATTATCGATAGTTTAATAAGGTTACAGTGAAGAATAAGTACCCTCTTCCTAGAATTAATAACCTTTTTTATCAGCTTCAGGGTGCTGGATGCCTTTTTAAGATTGACCTTCACTCGGTTATCATCAATTGATGATTTGGGATACTGATATCTCAAGACTGCTTTTCAAACCCGATATGGTCATTATGAATTCCTAGTTATGTCATTTGGGTTAGCTAAAGCTCCTGCCGTATTTATGGATCTGATGAACTAGGTGTTTAGACAATTTCTGGATCTGTTTGTGTTATTTTTCATCGATGATATGTTGGTGTATTCTAAGAGTGAGAGGATTATACCAATCACATTCGAATTGTGTTGCAGATCTTAAGGAACAAAGGTTGTATGCTAAATTTTCCAAGTGTAAGTTTTGGCTGAATATTGTGACCTTTCTTGGGCATGTTATTTCTAGTGAAGGGATCGTGGTGGATCTACGGAAGGTTGAGGCGATTAGGAGGTGTCCTGGACCCACGACTCCAATCGACATTAGAAGTTTCTTAGGCTTGGTTGGGTATTATAGTAGGTTTGTAGAGAGTTTCTCTTCTATTGCTTCTCTATTGACTAAGTTAGCCCAAAAAAGGTGAAGTTTTTGTGGTCAGTTGCTTGTAAGGGTAGTTTTAAGAAGCTGAAAGATAAGTTAACTTCTGCTCCAGTTTTGACCCTACCTGAGGGTACTGAGGGTTTTGTTATATATTTTGATGCCCGTGTGGGACTGGGTTGTGTGTTGATGCAACATGGTAAGGTGGTGGCCTATGTTTCTAGACAACTTAAAGGTTCATGAGAGAAATTATTTGACTCATGACTTAGAGTTAGCGGCTATGATTTTCTCTTTGAAGATTTGGCGCCATTATTTGTATGGGGTGCATGTGGATATTTATTCAAATCATAAGAGCTTGCAGTATGTGTTCACCTAGAAAGAGTTGAATCTCAGGCAGAGGTAATGACTTGAATTGCTTAAGGATTATGATATGAGTCTGCACTATCATCCAGGTAAAGTTAATATGGTTTTTGTTGCCCTAAACACGTTGTCTATGTGGAACTTATCGCATGTGGAAGAGAAGAAGAAAGGATTGGTGAAGGATATTCACTGGTTGTCTAACTTGGGAGTTTATCTTTTGGACTCCAAAAATGGAGGAGTTATTATTTAAGAAGTGGTTAAATCATCTCTTGGTGCTGAGGTGAAGGAGAAACAAGTTTTGGACCCTATTCTAATGCAAATTAAGGAAGATGTGGGTCAGATGACATTTGAGATGGGGGATGGTATTTTGAGGTACCAAGGTAGGTTGTGCGTTCCTAATGTCTATGGGTTAAAGGAAAGGATCTTGGTTGAGCCTCACGGGTCTAGGTATACAGTTCATCTAGATTCAATTAAGATGTACCATGACTTGAAGGAGATGTATTGGTGGATCAATATGAAGAAAGATATGGCAAATTTTGTTGCTAAGTTTATAGGTTGTCAATAGTTAAGGTAGAGCACTTATGGATTGGTGACATATCTCAGGAGATAGAGTTGCCCATGTGGAAGTGGGAGATGATCAATATAGATTTCGTTACAGGTCCTCCGCGGTCTCTTAACTAGTATGATTCAATTTGGTTATTGTGGACAAGATGACTAATTCTGCTCACTTCTTGCCCATTACAACTAACTACTCCAGAGAGGATTATGCCAAGTTGTTTATCAGGAGATTGTCAAGTTGCATGAGGCACCAGTTTCCATCATTTCAGATAGAGTTACGCAATTCTCTTTTTTTTTGGTAAATAAATTTTTTTATTTCACCACAAGTTTATGAAAAAAGACAGAGCCAGCTAATTATCTCTCAAAAAGTAAAGCAACAAACTCCAGTAAGACTCACACTAAAATCCGAAGGATCCATTAGTCTTATAGGAATTACAAGAAGCTAAATAACATAACAACACTAAAATTAACTTTTCAAGGCATGGATATTATTTGTTGCAGAACTGAATTCCACTTCGTTTGTTGTCTGCCTCTGATGTGGATGTGCACAGTTATTTCTTTACAAACTCTGTCTGGCATGAATCACCCCTGCTGAAATCTCATTGGTTCCTTTTTCTCTAGATTACATATATCAGTATGGCAAAAACACATCATGTTATAACTTATTTTCCTGGTTTGCCTATTGCCCAGCTTGCCAACCAATCTATTTTCTGCTGCCAGTCTCGTATGTGCCTTTGAATGCCCAACCATGATAGTAATCTGCACCACAATCCTCTGGTTATTGGACACTCAAAGAATATGAGAGCAAGTGTTTCCTCATCATTGTGACAATAGACACATAGGGTGTCTATAGTGATTCCAAATTTCACAAGCCTATCAATTGTTGCCAATCTCTTCCATAGTGCAAGACACAGAATAAAGTTGTGCCTTGGATGAATTCTAGGTTGGAGTATAATCCTCTTCCAGGGAAATTTTGGTATGTCAGGGAGAATAGCTAAATACATCTTCTTGATAGAGAATTTCCCTTGTACATACTGGTTTAATCTATCTTGGAAGTTACCCTATAAACCAGGTGCAAGTATAATTATCTTTCTTGATTCAATCACTTTCCTTACTACCCAAGTAGCATTTTTTGGGCTACAACAGTCTTCTATAGAAACATCCTTTATATAATAGTCATGCACCCATTTGATCCATAAACAATCAGTTTCTTTTGCTAATGCCCACATCTCTTTAGCAACTGCAACTTTATTCCAGTTGCAGAGGTTTAATATATTTTGCCCACCTGCTACCTTAGGCAAACATGTTTTTTTTTCCAAAGATACTAATGCTCTCTTTGATGGGCATGTGTGACCAGTTCACAGGAATACCCTACAATGAGAATTTATGAGTTTCATGATCTTTTTAGGAAGTATGAATATCTGATCCTTGTAAGTTTGTATGCCAAACACTATAGATTTTATCAACTGTAGCCTGCCAGAGTAAGATAGAAGTTTGGTATACCAACACTTCATTCTCTCAAGGATTTTATCTACCAAAGCGTAGTATTGATCCACTGTTAGCTTCTTGGAAGATAGTGGTACCCCTAGGTATTTGAATGGAAGAACCCCTTCATTGAATCCCAGAGTCTGTAGTAGTTACTATTTTACTGGTTCTTTGACACCTGACATGAAAATTGATCTTTTATCCTGGTTGGCATAAAGTCCCAAGGCAGCAGAGAACCTATGAAAATCTTGTTTCAAGAGTTCTATAGAGGCAATATTAGCTTTGCTGAACATAAGTAAATCATCAGAAAAACATATATGGACGCAATTCTCTTCTCATTTTTGGCATTCATTTTAGAAAGATTTGGGGACCAAGAAAAACCTTAGCACCACTTTCCATCCTCAAATGGATGGACAAATGGAACGGATTATTCAGACTTTGGAGAATGTGCTAAGGGATTATTTATAGATTTTAGAGGTAGTTGGGTTGATCAGTTGCCTCTTATTGAGTTTGCGTATAACAACAATTACCATTCGAGAATTCAGATGGCTCTTTTTGAGGCTCTATAGGGTAGGAGATGTAGGTCTCCTATTGGGTGGTTTGAGATTGGTGAAACTATATTGTTTGATCTTGATTTGGTTCACCACACCATGGAAAAGGTAAAGGTGACTCGAGAAAGACTTAAGACTGCTCAAAGTCGCTAAAAGTCTTATGCTTATGTGAGGCAAAGGGAGTTTGAGTTTGAAGTAGATGATTAAGTATTCTTGAAAGTCTCTTTATGAAAGAGGTGATGATATTTGGGGAGAAGGGAAAGTTCAGTTCCCGTTATGTGGGTCCGTATCATATTTTAAGGAGAGTTGGGAAGGTTGCTTATGAGTTGGATTTGCCTTCGAGTTTGGGTTATATTCACATGGGTTGATATTGAAAAAGTTTGGGGGTGATCCTTCCTTTGTTGTCCCTGTGGAGAATGTTAGTATTTTGGATTCCTTGTCTTATGAGGAGGTCCTGGTCAAGATATTGGATAGCCAAGTCCGTAGGCTGAGGACTAAGGATGTAGCATCGGTGAAAGTCCTTTGGATGAATTATAAGGTGCAAGAAGCTACTTGGGAAACTGAAGAGGACGTGAAGTCCAAATATCTATTACTATTCCCCGCACTGGATGGAAATTCTTGAGGTATGATTTCGGTTCTTTTTCTTGTGGCCTCTTGAATTTGTCGTTTGGGTATGTGTGCATTCTTTCTTGTTATCGTGCTAATAGGCGCCTTAACTCCTTATTTAGGGAATAATCCCAGGTGGGAAAGGGGTAATGTAATATCCCAGGTTTTGGACTCTGAAAATTTCTTGAATTTTACCCTCACTACCCAGGTAATGACTCCCATGATAAGCCGTACCCATTCTTCACGAGTTGTAGGTCTCCACTAGTAGTTCAACCAGTAGGATGGGCTAGTGTTTCTATTTGGTTCATTATTTGGCCCTTACGAGTCTTAGGGTGAGGTCACGAGTCATAAGGTATTACTCATGACCATAATAGTAAGGGGTTAGGGATTGGGGACTCAGGCTACGAGTATTGGTAATAACTCGTGACTAGTGACCACGAGTTGTTACCAGACCCGTAGCGACTTGGTGTTATTTTTCCTGCCCATTTTCATTAATGGCATTATGGTCTATTCCTCTTATCCTATTATTTCCCATGACTTAAAACTCTTCCTTTAGCCTTATTTCCATCAGTTAACATATCAAAAACCTCATTCTCTCCTCTCAAACTTCAAAGTTAAGAAAAGCTAGGGTTTCAAGGAATTGATTATCCAAGCTTCAATTGGTGGTTTCTCTTCCAAAATTCTTGGTGTCTTCAAGCATGTATCTCTTCCCAAACTTGGTTTTTCATAAAGGCATGTATTTAATCATTGTTTATGTGATTTTAAATAGTAGGTTTGAAATGATGGGTTGAGGGTTTGAATGGTTGTTACTTGGTTGGTTTTCCCATGGTTTTGGAATTGATATATATGCTTTAACTTGTGGTTTTGAACAAATTGGATGCATGGGCAAATGGTGAATGGGACGGGGGTCATGGATTCCCCAAAACTTATGGTTTTTAGTTTAGAACTGGTATTAATCTCAACCCACTTGCTTAATTGGTTTTGAAATATGCACAATTACATGGTTTTGCTTACTTTACTAAACTATTGCATTACATTAATGGCTACACGGATAAAAATAGTTTTAGAAGGCCTTGGTGGCCATGGTTTGGTTTTAAAAGGTTTTGAAAGGACATGGTCACCATCTATTGGTTTCTAAATTGGAACTTTGGAGTCTATTTGGCTAATTGGTTTGGAATGGCATAAAGGAATTGGCTTGCAAGCTTAACTTAATTTGGTATGATGATACCAACGGTAAATGCCTAATTAAGAGACTCTTTGGTTAATGGATGGGTTATGTGTAAATGATTTTAATTTGATCTTAAAGGGGATGGTGTAGCTCGTCGTGGAAGGTGGAGGTATTGGGGGACCCATACTGGAAACCATATTTGCCGTCGTGGAGGTCTTGGTGACCGTGTGCATAGTTTACATATTATATGTATATTCTTAGAATGGTTTGAGCCTAGAAGGCTTTAGCCTTTCCTCAAATTTTCCTAGTTCGGTTCCACTAACACACGTTGGAACCCTTTTAGCAGGAGAGTTGAACCCATATAGTCCATGGGTTCCTCCAGGATGGTTAGAGTTACACAGTCCAGGTTAATGGTTTTTGAATCTCATACTAAACCTTGTTCTCTATCCCAACATCTTATATGTATGTATATATGAATGTGTGCATATGGTTTTTGAATGGTTTTGGACTAATTTGATTATGGTACTATTTTATCACTTCCCTGAGTTATATTCTAGTGCTCAACCTGCTAATCGTCGCCGGATACTACATCATTCCATGATGGTTCCTAGGGGTTCTTTGGTTATCTTGTGTACAATTAGGTGATTCTAGTTCGTCGATTGGGCTGCGTTGAAGTGGTGAGCCTCCATCTTTCGAAAGGCCAGACATTTCACTTCTTTCTTTATAAGCGTCGAAATCCATCGGTTTCTTTTATATTTTCGACTCCCTTTTTTGCCATAGTCAGGGGCATGTCCTGACCTAACTTGGTATTTTAGTTTAGAGGCTTTTGTGGACAAAGCGTGGGTGGTTATTGTATATTTGTTCTTAATTCCTACGGAGTTGTCTATCGATCTTTCACATTATGTTTGGGTTGCTTCCGCTATTATATTTACTATGCTCAGGTGACTAGGCAAAAAGGGTGGTCTCTGGTCCTCGTGGGGCTTGAGATACCCGGTGCTACTAGGCCTGGGGTCGGGTCGTGGAACCTCGCATCCTAGCCATCTGTATAAAGAGTGAACCAACAAAGATTAAAAACCAACTCAGACCCAATGCACAAAAATGGATCAAGAGAATGATATTATTCCCTACAAATGATCTATAGCCTCCGACGATAGGATAAAGAGGTCTTCGTACTTATTCATGGGACCCTACCAAACATCGGTTCTAGTACCAATAATACTAGTGAAACCTAGGATATAATAGCAAGTTGTCACGATCCAATTTCTCAAGTCATGATGATACCTACCTTATTCCACTAATAGCATTCCAAGCCATACCTTAGAATAATAAGTAATAAGCTAACGGGCAGAAACCAAAAAAGACCAGATAGAAATGATAGCATTAGTAATAATAAGCAGAAATAGAAAAAAAAACTTATAAAATATACCAGAATGGGAGAAGGAATAGGACCAAACATACAAATAAATCCCTCCCAAGACCTGGTAAGGTCGGTACTAGAGTCACTACTAAAGATATCCAAAGAACTAAACAGAATAAAAGATATACATAATATGTAAAAAGTAGTCCCAAGTACAAAAGACTAAACTGGAATAGATGGCAGAGGATCAGCCTCAAACGACAACAAGCTCACCCTACTTTGGATCAGTATTGGGGTGGAGAAAATCACGTCAACCCCAATTTCTAATACTCGAATCTGCATTAGAGAAAATATGCAGAAGTGCAGTATGAGTTCCAAATCAAAGGGTACTTAGTAGGCATCATCGACCGGTTGAGCTCAATACAGAAAAAGTATAACTAAAATGCAATGGTGTAGTCTAAATCAACGGTAAATAGAGATAGAAAGGTAAATAGTTACCGAGCTATGCAAATATGATAAAGGAATAGGTAAAGATGATCCAAAAATATAAATAACACAGTAATAAGAAGTCAAACCAAACATAACCTAACTGGGCCCTCATAGGCCCATCAGGCATACTAAAGAAGACAATTAACCCAATCATGCCCCCATAAATTGGTGGGACTGACAAGAAGTAATTAAAGAAAAAGAGTTAATAATATGTAATTGAACCAGTCCCAAGAAATTATAGTAGCCAACCAGATATGTTTCGAACTTGAAGCACCACTGGTTAGTAACGAGAGGTAAGTCACCAGGCTTGAATCAATAGCAGTGGATAATAACAATAGGTCGTATACCAAATTCGAACCAAAATAGTGGGTAATAGCGAAATATCACATATATGATATACAACAAAACGCATATTCAGATGTCAAACTCGAATCAAAACGAAGAGGAACCACAACTCCCAGAATAACTATAATCAGTACCAGAACTTCCAGATCATCAAACTCAAATGGGAGCTAATAGTAACCATAATCAACTATAAAACTAAAATTGAAACCATACCATAAAGAATTGAAAAATTACAGAAAGTAGCATACTTAAGACTATAATTAAAATAAATAGCAATACTTTTGCAAAATTACAGTTTATAGCAAGAGTAACATTATTTTCCTCATTAACTAGACAATCGCCTATTTTACTTTTTTCTATTTTTACTCCATTATTTCACCCCCCTCTCCCCCCAAATATAACCATATCTTCTACCCTTTTTTTTATTTTTTATCATTTTCTTTTTTATTTTAATTTCTTTTTTTTCTTTTTTCTTTTTTTTTTATTTTTTCTTTCCACTTTATTTTCTCTGTTCTGTTTCTCTTCTTCTTTTTTTTTTTGTTTTTTTTATTTATTTTTTTCTTTTTCATTTTTTTCCTTTCTCATATTTGAAGATAATTATCTTCATAATCTTCAAAATTTTGAAATAAAACATCATTATTTTTTTTCTCTCTTTCACTCTCTTATATCTCTAACTTTTTTTTCTTGTTAGTTTTTTTTCATCTTATTTTTTTATCATTTTTTTTTAATTTTTTTTTTTCACTTTATTTTCTCTCTTCTATTTGTCTTTTTTTTTTTTTTCGTTTTGGTTTTCTTTTTTTTCCATTCTTATATCTTTTTTTCTTTTCCTATTTTCGTTTTCTTCTTCTTTTTTTTAAAAAATTTTATTTTGACACTTCTATTTCTCTTTCTTCTTTTTTTTTCTTTTTCACTTCTTTTTTTTCTTTTTTTTTCTATTTTTATTTTTTTTATTTTTTTACTCTTCTATCTCTAGCTGATATTTTTAAAAGACAAATATCTATATCACATATACATATTCATAAAATATACAAAATAACTAGGCATACCGATCTACATATGTATTTACAGTATAAAACATATATATATATATATATATATATATATCTGCATATGTATTTGTAGAAATACATATCTGGCTTATACGTAAATATAAACATATAGGACACAACATCTCTATAACAAAAATGACATAAATCTATATTCCATGTAATTTTCACAAAAATATAATACAAAATACATAGCATGCATATGTTTTATTTTAAATATATATTACACTACAAAAAATACATATAACTCTGCATATGTATTTACAGAATACATATCTGATTCATATGTATATTATTATATAAAAAATACAAATATGACTCTGATATGTATTTACGAAATACATTTCATATTCATATTAAACAGTAACAAAAATAACTATACTATATATCTTCATATTATTTTTGAAATACAAAGGCGACTCATATAAAATAAGAATATACATATGGATCAGGTATGTATTTTTGTAAATACATATGCAGAGCTATATGTATTTTGTATGGTGTTGGATTTGTCTTTGAACTGCTCTATGTCATTTTAGAGGGTAACATGCGTACTTATTTGTATTTTTTACTGTTTAAGATATGTATCATGTATCTTTTGATTACCTATATGTATATGTATTTAGTTGTCCTTTTTATATGTACAAATGCATATTCATATGTATTTTTGTAAGCTGTTGAATTTGTCTTTGAATTGTTCTTTGTCATTTTAGAGGATAACATATATACTTATTTGTATTTTTTACTGTTTAAAATATGTATCATCTATTTTTTGATTACCTATATGTATATGTATATAGTTGTCCTTTATGTTATAAAGATTTTGTGTCCTATATGCTTTTATATACATATGAGTCAGATATGTATTTTCGTAAATACATATGCAGGTATAAATGTATGTTTTGTACTATAAGTATATATGCAGATTTGTATGTTAATTTATTTTGTATATTTTTTTAATATGTATATGTGATATAGATATTTTTCTTTTAAAAATAAAAGATGGAGATAGAAGAGTAAAAAAAATAAAATAGAAAAAGACACAAAAAGAAAAAAAATCTGAAAAAAGAAGTGAAAAGGAGGGAAAAAGAAAGACAAATAGAAGTGTAAAATAAAAGCAAAAAAAGAAGAAAAAAAGAAGAAGCAGAAAATGAAAATAGGAAAAGAAAACAAATGAGAAAGGAAAAAAAATGAAAAAGAAAAAAATAAAGATAAAACGAGAATGGAAAAAAAGAAGAGAAATAAAAGAGAAAATAACGTAGAAAGAAAAAATAAATCAAAATAAAAAGTAAAACGATAAAAAAAAGATGAAAAAAACTTACAAGAAAAAAAATTAGAGATATAAGAGAGTGAAAGAGAGAGAAAAACATTAATGATGCTTTATTTTGAATTTTTGAAGATCATGAAGATAATAATCTTTCAGATTTGAGTTTGATTTGAAAAAGAAATCTACTGATTGAAATAAGGGTAATTTATGAAAAAGAAATCTACTGCAGTAATTTATGAAAAAAGAATTTACTGCTTCCTTATTTAACTCAATTGATTTGAGTAAAAGAAGGACAATAAATCTTGTTGTATATATATTTTAGTAGCAACACTTTTATAAAATACAAAATACAACTTGCTATATTTTGTAATTATGAAACAGTTACTATAAAAGCTCTAATTATAGCTATAAGTTTGCTACTTATGAAAAATTCCCTAACAAATTCTAAAGTGGTGCCAAAACTCACCGAATAACAGAAATAAAGTATATACTGGCCCTGAACCATAACTGAAATGCATTTAAATAAACATACACATAACTCAGCTAAATATGAGAAATTTGAGGTTTCAAGCATAATAACATGTCCTAAGTCCATAAATACTATATCATACTAAGGGATAATAGGGCTGAAATCTACTAAAATGGGGCCCTAACTAGATAAGTAAGGCATACAATATTTCAAATGATACCCGAGCTATAATTACATGCCCAAACTAGCATAATGGTATACTATACCATACATAAGCTCAATCTAAAGATAGGGTAACTCTAGCCCACCTGAATACTAAAGCTAAAAACCCCTTCGAGAAGTTTTCAAATAGTGCTTCACTAGAACCCGAGCTTAAATAACTTAATTTTCTTCTGCGGATCTAATACAACATAAAAATATTTTCCTACAGAATTTCTCTTCAACGTGTACCAAAATAGGAGTAATGTTCGTCCAGTGTAAGGTTAAATTGAGGTTAAATTTGTTTAAAACACATACATACTATATTATCTATAGGAAAATGATTTCAAAAATTCTTAAGTTAACATAATATATGTCGGCATGTTATTTGAATATAGTAATTAATGACACTTGAGATGGGTGTCAGTATAAGGCACTTGTGCAATTGATATGTGGCACTTTATATATTTGTTGCCAACATTTCCCGCTTTCACGTGGGGTTGGGTTTGAATTTCAAGATATTTTTATCCCATTATATATATACTTAGGTATTGCATAGGTTCATGATAAAATAAATATAATATTTTAAATATATCATATTTAATAGAAATTTATTTCTAATAAAATCACTATTATATAATAATAACAATGAAAATAATAATAATATTTTAACATATCTCGAGTCACTATCTTTTTTTTTAAATATTAATAGATTATAAAAACTATTATAAGGTAATATAGATATATCATAACTAAAGAATTTTATAAAAATCAAATACATTTTATAAAGGTAATTGACTATATTGTCTTATGAAAGTCTTATTTAATTTAAATATTTCACAACTAATTCGATATTAATAAAATTCTCCCCAACTGCTCAAAAATCAAACTGTCAATCCTAGAAAATCATAAATAACTTTTTACAATTATAGAAAAACTCTAAATGCTAAAATACACAAAAATGATCATGAGGGTCATTACATAAATAGAAGACGTAATAACAAAACATCTCATTTTAAAGATGCTAATGATAGTGGATTACTAACCATGATGGTAATGTTGATCATGCTCTCAACTATTTTAGAGATTGTTTTACTACTGCACGTACCTCCTCAAATTGGAAAGATTTTGGTACTTCTTACCATAATTTCCATAAACTGGATATGTTGTCTCTAGATAGGCCCGTGACAAACTTTGAAATCAAAAGGCCCTTTTCTCCTTCAAACCCTTTAAGGCCCCGGTTCCAAATGATTTTCATTCTTATTTCTACAAATATCATTGGAGTTGTGTAGGAAAAAGTATTCTTCATTGTTGTCATCAAATTTTTTCTACTCAAACCATCCCGGTTCCTTTAAACAAGATCTATCTTTGTCTTATTCGTAAATTCAATTCTAACCAACTTAAAAACTTCTGTCCTAATGGTTTATGTAAGACGGTATACAAAGTCGTTATAAAAATTATAGCTAACTATACTCCATCAAACCTCATTGGTCCATACTAGACTAGTTTCAGGTTGTTGGGTTTTCAATAACAATGTTCTTGTTCAGGAATTTTTAACCATATTAATAAAACTACCTATAAAAAAGGATACCTTGTGCTTAAATTGGACTTAGAGTAATCCTTTGATTGCTGGAATGGTCTTTTGTCTATCATACTCTTATTTTCTTTAAATTCCCTAGGAACATGATTACCCTCATCATGAACTGTATTACATTAGCACGATATTTGTTTTAATTAATGTTTCCCCTACAAAATTCTTCCCCCCCTATAGGGATATTCGGCAAGGTGGTCCTATGTCCTCGTACATTTTCATCCTATGCATGGAATTGTTATCAACCTACATTTATCACCAAGTAGATATCCTTCTGTGGAAAGCTATTTCTCTTTCAAGAAATGAGCTTCTATTCTCACATCTCTTCTTTGTGGATGACCTCACTCTAATATCAATGGCTACTCCCCTGTCTATTCAAAATAAGGAAAATTGCATTAATTACTTTTGTCCTATCTATGGATAAAAAATAAATTGTACTAAATCTAAAGCCTTCTTCTCAAATGATTGTCCTATTTCTTCTAGAAATCTCGGTTGTCAATCTTTTAATATTCATGAATCACAATAATTTAAAAAATATCTAGTTTTTTCTAAACTTAGCAATAGCCACGGGTAAAATATTTTCGGTACATTCTTGATAATATGAGAAAAACTAGCAAGTTGGAAAATTAAATTTCTTACCTCTATGGGTAGACTTGTTCTTGAAAAAACTTCTTTCAATGTCATCTTAGCCTATATAATGCAAAAATTTCTTCTGCCAAATGTATTTATAAATTTATTGATAAAATTCAATGTGATTCCTTTTAGGATTCCACAAAGGAAAAAAAGAAATTGCATCTCATATCTTGGGATAAGGTTTCAACTTCTAAAGTGGAGGGTGGTTTAGGCCTATTGAAAGTCGCGTTCAGAGGGGTATTTGGGTCATTTTTCCACTCTTAATTAGTCCCTAAAATACAAAATTCAGCCCTTAATAAGTAAAATACACTCACTTTCTCTCATATTCTCTCAAGACACAAACCCTAACCCATCAAAGTCAAAATCAAGATCCGAAAAATTCACCATCAATCTTCACAAATTCAAGCATCAAGGTATGTTAGGTGTTCATCCAAGGGCTTCCTTCCATCCTTAGAGTTCAAGAACCCCTTTAAAATTTACAAGTTGATTTCTTTCATGAATTTCATGTTAAATTGGTTGTATTTATGATTATGATGTTATTTGGATTTCTAATATATGATTTAGTACAAGATTCATGTAAATTTATTTAACATGTGTGTGGTATTATGTGAATTCATGTTTAAGCCCTTGAAATTGTAAGTTGGGGATTTGAAATCATGAGGCCTACATGTTATTTAGTATCATGTGTATAGATTATGTTCTCCGAGTGTTTGATAAATTGCCCAGGTGAATTAAATGGGAAAATGGTGAATTAAATGGTGTATAGCTTATATCTCCTAGGTGTGTTTGTTAAAATGCTTATGTGAATTGATTAGTGGAAAGTATGACAAGTTGTTATGTGATTTCATTCATGCATAAGCTCATGTATATCAAGTGTTTGACAAAATGTGTAAACTAAATGTATTACTACTAAGCAAGTATTATTATGCCTCTAAGTTCATGCTATGTTTATTGTTCATGCTATCGATTCCAGGGGTATTCAATACCCAAAAAATCTAGCTATTTACCTAGAGTTATAGTAGTTGCAGAACAGTCTCAGTTATGTCATGAAATCATAGTACTCAGTCAGTCAATTGAACTCAGTCAGTTACAGAACTCAGTGAACTTCGTCCAGTTCAGTCAGTTAGCATGATCAGTAACAATTCAGTCCAGCCTAGTATAGTTTAGAAATTAGTTCAGTGTCTATTTAGTTGGGAGTAGAATTCAGGACTGAGCGAACCTAGGGATGGGGGCGCACCCGTTAGATAGGACTGGGTCCCTAGAAGCAATCCGTAAGTTCCAGAACTACGTAGCCAGCATAGGTTATGAGATGTCACCTGTTAGATAGGACTGACATTCTCCGAGATCACCCGCTAGTTAGGACCGATCTCAGGGGTCACCCACTAGATTAGGACTAGCTCCACATCCAGTGTTAGTACCCATGGCACGATACTAGTACCCTTCTAACTGGGGTCATAGGTTGGACCCCTATCAACTCAGATTTGGGGCATATCGGTTAGATGATTACCTTCCACAGTTTTAATTTCAGTTTCAGTCTCAGTAAAGAACTCAGTTCAATTTTTCAGAATCAAGACTGTCAGAAATAGTCATTCAGTTATCAGTAATATAGTATCAGTAAACTCAGATATCAGTCAATCAGTATTTAGAACTCAGTATCCAGTGTTAGCGTGATCTCAGATACAGTTTATGTATTCATGCATGTACTCTCATTTAGTTACATCCATGTTACTCAGCTAGTCATCGTTCATGCATATGAACCCATGCATATCATCCTACCTCACTTAGCATACCAGTACATTCAAAGTACTGATGCATACTTTTCTTTTGCGCTATGATGTTTTATATCACAGGTTCAGACGCACGGGATCTTGACCATACTTAGCAGTTCAAATTTTTAGCAGCAGAGTTAGTGGTGAGTCCTCATAGTCTGAGGACAGAGATTTATTATTTTAGTATTTCAGTAGATGGAGTTAGTTGGGGAATTGTCCCATCAACTCCATATCCAGACAGTTAGACGCTTTTAAACTAGAGTATTTCAGATAGATGTGTCAATATTCAGTTTTTTTTGTATTCAGTATTTGTATCAGTTATGAACCTTAAGGCATATTTATTTCAGATATATTATCATTGTAGTGTTGTTATGGTTCAGTGCTCACAACAGGTGCTAGTCATGGGTTAGCTGGTGTTTCTTCGGGGTCGCTAGCACTGTGTAGCATCCGGGGTACAGACTCGGGGCGTTACAAACTAGGTATCAGAGCGTAAGGTTCAACAGAGTCCTAGGGAGTCTAAAAGCCGCATCAAGTATAGTCTTGTCCATAGGTGTGTAGCGCGCCATACTATGGATAGGTGGCTACGAGATATTTTAAGAAAAGTTTCTTTTCTTTCAGTATTCATGTCGTACGAGTGAGCATTATCTCAAGTTAAACTCTCATTCTAAATTATTTCTTACTTCCATTTACAGAACATGCCTCCTAAAAAGAACAACGAAAGAACAACTAGGAACCAGTCAGCACCTCAGCTCGTTCAGGAAGATCCCCTGGACGAGCATGTTTTCCATGCAGAATTCAGGGCTACATTCACCACTCTAGACAAATCCATAGCATCTCAGAATGAATGACCAACTGCTTTTCAGGCCAACCCAGTGGTTAATATTGTTGCATCCAGGATTAAGGACTTCACTTGAATGAATCCACCCCTTTTCTCAGGATCTAAGTCAGAAGAGAATCCATAGGAGTTCCTCAATTAGGTTCAAAAAGTCACAGATATCATAAGAGTGACTTACAGTGAGAGTGCTGAGCTAGCTGCCTATCAACTATAAAATATAACTCATACATGGTTTAAGCAGTAGAAGGTAGGCAGAGGTACAGATGCAGATCCCACAGAGTAGGAAGAGTTTTCTACTACTTTACTAGATAGATTCTTTCCTTTAGAGCTGAGAGAAGCCAAGGTGTTAGAGTTTATAAATCTGAAGCAGGGCAACACGAGTGTGAGAGTATTTCTTTAAGTTTACTCAATTAGCCAGGTATGCTTCTCATGTAGTAGCAGATAGTAGGTCCAGAATAAGCAAGTTCGTATCTGGGGTGTCAGATAGTGTGGTTAAAGAGTGCAGAATAGTGATGCTGATTAAGGAGATAGATTTCTCTAGGCTTATGGTCCATGCTCAGCAGATCTAGGGGGAGAAGTCTAAGGAGAAGGAGAGAGAGAATAAAAGATCCACTCTCAATTTAGTCAGAAGTTTTCAGCCCCATCTCCTTCTTCAGCTAGTGTGCCAGTACTATGGTCCAGGAATGGCAGTCATGACGGGGAACCAGGCTCCAAAACCTAGGGTAGTATGAGTAGTGGTCTTACCCATCCACTTTGCGAAGAATGTGGTAGACATCACCTAGGTGTGTATAGAGCTGGAACTGATGTATCTTTTGGATTTGGTAAGCCAGGACACAGAATGCGGAAGTGTAGAGTAATGGCTTAGAGGGGAAAATATTTGTGTCAACAGGGTTAGTACAATCATCCTTCATCTCAGTTTGGTCGCCTGAATCAGCAGGGTGCCGCTTCCAGTGCCACCAGTGGGCAACGCCCAAATAGACTTTATGCACTCCGGTCTCTCCATGATCAATAAAGTTCTCTTGATTTAGTTATGGGTACGTTATGAGTCTTTCATCCTTATGTTTATGCTTTGTTAGATCCCGAGGCTTCACCTCCTTTGTAACTCCTATATAACTGTCAACTTTAGTGTCAGATCAGAAATATTAGCAGAGCCCTCCTCAGTGTCTATCTCAGACTCTAGAGTAATATGGTTTTAGTTTGGTTTAAAGTTTATTAAGTAGTTCATAGATTTAGAATAACTGCTTTAAGCTAAGGGGGGAGATGGTAGAACCAGTAACTAAGTTAGGCTCTCAAATTTTAGTAATAATGTCCGTATGTGTAGAAAAGTAGTGGGGGATGATGACCAGCCCTTCTTTACCTTAGTGCAAAGTTTTGTACATCTGCTATCAAAATATCTACTCATGCCGCACACGTCAGCTCTATGATCATAGCTCATATTATGTACGTTATCAAAAAAATACATGTACACTTCAGTTCCTAGTATAAGGAGTTCCAGTTCGCTCAGCGTTACGAATTATGTTCAATGAATATAGAAATTCTAAACTCAGGTCACGCAGCTCATAACTCATATACACATGCTTTACAGTATGCTCAGTTCCTATGGCTCGTGCTACACCCTCAATGATCAGCTAAAGTCAGATTGTGCCACGTATATTTATATCGTCAGTTTAGTCCTCTTGATAAATCCATGATATTGATATTCTACTCCTCAAACCTCATTTAAGTGTCAAGTTTGGCATAGTATTTCATGAAAAGGAAAGATTGTTGCATGCTTGTTTTATACGAGGTGGTAGTTATGAGGATAGGCTTGAACGTCATGTTAGTGTGTAAGTGGCTAAAAACATTTCATAGATTTGAGTAGGCTTGAACATGATGAGAGAATTCAATCCAGCCCAGACTTTAGTAGGTTGAGTTATCAGTGCCTATGTAAATTATTTTTCAGTAGCCTTAATTGAAACGTGGTGTGGAAATAGAAATTATAGTTGAGGGAATAGTTGAGAAATGGGGATAAGGTTACAAGTTAGTAGTTGCAGTGCATAAGGTTTAGTAACTCTATCTTAGATGATGTTTCGTAGGCCTTTCTCCATGTTACAGAATTTTAGCCATGAGGTGATCTCCTATTCAGATATCTTGTTCAGACCATGCCAAGATTCCTTGCTCCCTAAAGTCAGTAGAACTTTATAGAAGGAGTGTCAAGAAATGCTCTAGTTGAGTATAAGTTTTCAGTATGAGTTAGTCCATAAAGCCAGGAATTCAGTTTAGCAGTTAGGCGGATAGGCTCGTATGGTTTCTCCATCTTTCCACCCAGTCATACTATTCGAAGTTTCATGAATATGACTTTTCCAAGATAGAGCATCCTAGTAGTTACAAGTTTATCCCATTTCATATATCATGCCTCAATTTCAGATCCCCGATATGCAGTCACGATTCAATTCATAGGTGCTCTTTGTATCGTCTCAGCTTTTTCTCAGTATCTCAGCTAAGTCAGCATTCTTCAGGAGATATACTGTCCCAAGGGGGAGATGCACTATAATTCTCCGAGCTTTCATAACCTAAATTCTCTATCTTCTCTTCACATAACGAATCCAGTTTGGAGTAGTGGGTACTCATAAGTGGACCCTCAAGTTCCAATCTCAATCGTAAGCCATGTATTCAGGGGCTCAGTTCAGTTTATGATATTCAGTTTATGTATCATGTTTCAGGCTCAATTATGTTCTCATGTTCTCGTTCGTGCATGTTTAGTAAATGATCTCAGGTTCATTAGTATTCTCAGCTTAAGGTAACAGTCTTTCTTAGATTGGCTTAGTTTCATATTTAGTTACAGTTACAAACTTGGTATCCATTACCGTCGCATATTCATTTATGCATTCATTAATCAGGTTAGTCATGTACTCATGCATCACATATGTATGTTCAGTTAGAAAACTCAGCTTATCATTAGTTTCAGTCAGGTGTTCCATACATCAGATATGCATATTCAGTGTGTAAGCTTAGTCTATCAGTGTTTCTCAGCTTAGTCAGCCTTATTCGAGGATGAATGTTCCCAAGGGATAGATATTGTAAGACCCTATAAAATTTTAAGCTTAACTCAGTCCGTTAAAGCTTGAAAAGAGGTCCCAGACTTAGAAATTTCAGCTAAGTGTTTACACTTAGAATTATTTTAGCCTTCATAAGTTGGCAATCTTATTTCACAATCCATACGACCTTTAAATGTCTATTTTTGGGTTGATCCATGATTAGGAATGTCATTAGGTATCCCCGAACAAGTTTTGGAATTTTTGGACCTCGTTTGAATCAAGTTTGGGAGTCCAAACCAGTGGATCGACGCGATCTCACCGCGCCGCGCCAACTATCACATTGATGAATGTTTTTCCCAGCTTCCAGTGTAAAATTCTAGTGAGCCAATGTGGACTCAACACGAAATGTTGGCCATAGCATCGATCCCATCGACACGACACATCGTCCTTAGCATCGATCCCATCGATGCGGCACGTCGGCCGTAGAATCGATCCCATCGACGCGGCACGTTGGGCTATGCGTTACTGGCTACACTTTTAGTCATTAAAAGCCACATCTAGAGGGGTATTTGGGTCATTTTCCCACCCTTAATCAGTCCCTAAAACATGAAATTCAGCCCTCAATAAGCAAAATAGACTCACTTTTTCTCAAATTCTCTCAAGACACAAACCCTAACCCATCAAAGTCAAGATCAAGATCCAAGAAATTCACCATCAATCTTCACAAATTCAAGCATCAAGGTATGTTAGGTGTTCATCCAAGGGTTTCCTTCCACCCTTGGAGTTCAAGAATCCCTTTTAAATTTACAAGTTGATTTCTTTTATGAATTTCATATTAAATTGATTGTATTCATAATTATGATGTTATTTGGGTTTCTAATCCATGATTTAGTATAAGATTCATTTAAATTTATTTGACATGTGTGTGGTATTATGTGAATTCATGTTTAAGCCCTTGAAATTGTAAGTTGGGGATTTGGAATCATGAGGCCTACATATTATTTAATATCATGTGTATAGATTATGTTCCCCAAGTGTTTGATAAATTGCCAGGTGAATTAAATAGGGAAATCATGACATGCTAGCATATGTACAATCTTATATCTCCCAAGTGTTTGTTAAAATACTTATGTGAATTGATTAGTGAAAAGTATGACAAGTTGTTATGTGATTTCATTCATGCATAAGCTCATGTATATCAAGTGTTTGATAAAATGTGTAAACTAAATATATTGCTACTAAGCAAGTATTATTATGCCTCTAAGTTCATGCTATGTTTATTGTTCATGCTATCAAGTCCTGGGGGTATTCAATACCCAAAAAATCTAGTTGTTTACCTAGAGCTATAGTAGTTGTAGAACAATCTCAGTTTTGTCACGAAATCATAGTACTCAGTCAGTCAATCGAATTCAGTCAGTTACAGAACTCAATGAACTCAGTCTAGTTTAGTTAGTTAACACGATCAGTAATAGTTCAGTCTAGCCTAGTATAGTTTAGAAATCAGTTCAGTGTCTATTCAGTTGGGAGTAAGATTCAGCACCGAGTGAAACTAGGGATGGGGGTGCACCCGTTAGATAGGACTGGGTCCATAAAAGCAATCCCTAAGTTCCAGAACTACGTAGCCAACGTTGGTTATGAGATGTCACCCATTAGTTAGGACTGACATTCTCCGGGATCACCCGCTACTTAGGATTGATCTCAGGGGTCACCCGCTAGATTAAGACTGACTCTACAGGCACGATACTAGCACCCTTCCAACTGGGGTCATAGGTTAGACCCCTATCAGCTCAGATTTGGGGCATGTGTGTTGGATGATTACCTCCTATAGTTTCAGTTTCAGTTTTAGTCTCAGTACAGAACACAGTTCAGTTCTGCAGAATCAGGACTGTCAGAAATAGTCATTCAGTTATCAGTAATTTAGTATCAGTAAACTTTGCTATCAATCAATATTAAGAACGCAGTATCTAATATTAGCATGATCTCAGTTACGGTGTATGTATTCATACATGTACTCTCATTCAGTTACGTCCATGTTACTCAACTAGTTATCGTTCATGCATATGAACCCATGCTTATTATCCTACCTCACTTAATATACCAGTACATTCAAAGTACTAACACATACTTTTTTTTTGCACTATGATGTTTTAAATCATAGTTTCCGATGCATAAGCTCCTGACCATACTTAGCTGTTCAGATTTTCAGCAGCAGAGTTAGTAGTGAGTCCTCATAGTCTGAGGACAGAGATTTATTATTTCAATATTTCAGTAGTTTAGTATATTCAGTAGATGGAGTTAGTTGGGGACCTATCCCATCAACTCCATATCCAGATAGTTAGAGGCTTTCAGACTAGAGTATTTCAGACAGATGTGTTAGTATTCAGTTTTTCAGTATTCAGTATTTGTCTCAGTTATGAACCTTATGGTGAATTTCAGCCTATCTTCCGTATTTATTTTAGATATATTATCATTGCAGTGTTATTATGGTTCAGTGCTCACAATAGGTACCAATCATGGGTTAGCTGGTGGTCCTTCGGGGTCGCTAACATCGTGTAGCGTTTGGGGTATAGACTCGGGGCGTTACAACCTCACATATAAATAGAGGTAGTCTTGCAGATTTTTTAAGAATAAGAATATATAGAGTTTACAAAAGTTAGAAAAAAAGAGTTTATTAGTTGAAGGGGTGTGTTGTTTTTGGTAGAGCTTTGAACTAAACTTTTGTCCAGAGTTTGTTGAGTTGTACTTTGTGAGAAGGGTGTTATATACTAGAGGGTACAAGTCAAGAAGTTTACTGTTAGATCATTGAAATTATTTGCTACATAGGCTTGACTCTTCTTAAAGAGAGCGAGATATCCGTGTCTCAGCCAAGAAGAAGCTTTCTGTATCTTCTTCATTTTTTGTGTTTTCAATTGTAATTATTGTAATACTTCACCAACAATTTTAAGGAGAATCAACGGCAACAATTGAAAAATTTTGTGGACGTCAAGATAAGATATCTTAACAAGTGTCAATCCAGTTTGGTTCAACAGTACTCTTTTCAAAAGGTGATAGGGTAAAATACTCTTCTACTTAAGTCTTCTCGATGTTTCTTATGTGTTAACTGAGAAGAATCCAAATAAAATAGATAACTCTTCTATAAATGATGCTAAACTTTTACTCTTCAAGAGAAAGTTAAAAATATGATGGTGACTCCTACAAATGTTAATATTGTTTACTTGATTGTCAATTTGATTATTATGATAGAACTTACTCTAGTGCAAAGAAAATTTGAAAAGCATTATAGAGTATGTATGATACGGTGGAGCCTGGAGCAAAAAAATATGTGGCTAGTGGATTTTTTTATTTCTAAATAGTGGACAATAAATTAGTGGTAGATCAAGATTGAGACTTCATAATGATTGTTGGTGAGCTTAGGTCTGAGGAAGTCAAAATTAGAGATAACCTTATTGTTTGTGGCATAATAGATAAACTTTCACCTTCTTGAAGGAATTTAAAAAAAAACTATGCGCCACAAGCAAAACAAAACTTCTCTTGGGACTTTGATAATGAGAATCTCCATTGAAGAAAAGGCGTCAAGATGCACTTTTGTAAACAGATGAGAACACTATCACACAAAAGGTAAATTTAACTACTTCAAATAATGTTTCCCTTTAAACTAACAAAAATACTTCTTTGAAGCCGAAGAAGAAAAAAAATAAGAAAAATGCTGGAAGATATTCCAAGGACAATAATGGTGGAGATAACCAAGAAAAAATTAACATGTTCAAGAAAAAGGACCATGCTTTGTCTGTGGAAAGAGTGAGCATATTGATCAATTTTTCAAATTTAAAAAACATGTGTCTACACCTCAGGAAAATGTTACCAAAGAATCATTTGTGCTGGTGATAACAAACATAAACATGGTGGAGAATGTTGATGGATGGTGGGCTGGCTCTGGTGCAAACCGTCATGTCTATTGTGACAAAGACTGACTTTAAAATTTATACTCCTTTTGAGGAGACCAAAACCATCATGCTTGGAGATTCTCACACAGCTCAAGTGCTTATAAAGGGAAATGTCGAGCCGATTTTTACCTCTGGAAATGTATTGACTTTAAAATATGTACTTTTTACTCATTTCATGAGAAAACTTAATGTCTAGTTTTCTTCTTAATAAAGAGGGATTCAAATAGATTATTGAAAATTACAAATACATAATTGTGAAAAATAGTATATTTATGGAAAATGGGTATGCTTGTGATGGGATGTTCAAGTTGAATGTTGAATAAAACATCTACTTTTATTTATATATTTTTTTCTAATAATTTTTGGCATGCTCGTTTGTGTTATATTAATGATCGTTATGTGAAAATTATGTGTAGTTCAGGAGTAATTTAAATGATTAAAAGAAATTTTTAAAAATATGAGGCTTGTAGTAAAGTCAAAATCGCAAAAAAGGTCTCATTTTCAAGTTGAAAGAAAAATCAATTTATTAGAATTAGTTCATACTCACATTTATGAAATTGGAGAAATTTTAACTCGTAGAGAAAATAGATATTTTATCACTTTCATTGATGATTTATCTAATTTACATATTTTTAATTGATGAAAAATAAAAGTGATGCTTTTTGAGGATTGTAAAACTTTTCTCCACGAAGTTGAAAATTAGTTTGATAAAAAAATAAAAATAATTAGAAGTGACAGAGGTCGTGAATATGAGTCAAATGAGTTTAATTCCTTTGTTAGATCATTGAGTATAATTCATGAGACTATTCCTCCATATTCCCTTGCATCTAACAGTGTAGTAGAAATGAAGAATAGAACTTTGATTGAGTTGACTAATGTTATGCTTATTGAGTCAAGTGCACCTCTAAATTTGTGAGTGAATCTCTTTTGACTGCTTGTTGTGTGTTGAATCGCGTGCCTAAAAAAATGACCAAATTAACACCTTTTGAGTTGTGAAAATTTCATAAGCCAAATTTGAGATATCTAAGAGTTTAGAGTTTCTTAGCCTATGTAAGGTTAATGGATCCTAAAATCTCTTAGTTGGGTAAAAAAGTTACTACTTGTGGTTTTATTGGTTATGCTTCAAATAGTAGAACCTATAGATTTCTTAATCTTGAAGATAGTATTATAATAGGATCTGATGATGTTATTTTTCATGAAAATATTTTTTTTTATTCTAATAATAGTGAGGGTCAAAGGATTGAAGAAAATATTTTGTCACTACTTAGTTACTTCTATTTTGAAAAATAAAGAACTTGATGATTTTGAGTTACTAAGAAGTAAAAGAACCGGAGGAAAAAATATTTTGGTCTTGATTATTATGTTTTTAATGTTGGAGATGACCCTCTCAATTTAAAAGGAGTTTTATCTTCTCATGATGATATTTTTTTTAAAAGAGGTTGTAAATGATGAAATAAAATCACCAATTTTCAATAAAATTTGGAAGCCAGTTGATTTATCACCGGGCTGTAAAATAATTGGATGTAAATGGATCTTAGGTAAAAAGTTAAAACCGAATAGATCTATTGACAAACACAAAACTAGGCTAGTGGCTAAAGGTTTCAAGCTATTAGAAGGCGTAGAATTTTTTGATACTTTTTCTCCAATAACTAGAATTACATTCATTAGACTTTTAATTGCTATTTCTGTAATTTTTTATTTACAAATTCATCAAATGGGTGTAAAATTAACTGTCTTTTTAGATAGGGACCTAAATGAGAAGATTTACATGAAACAACTTGAGTGTTTTGTTAAAGTAGGCCAAGAAAACCAAGTATTTAAACTTACTAAATGCCTATATGGCTTGAAACAAGAACCAAAGCAATAACATAAAAAGTTTGCATGATTGATAATGGCGTTAAAACAAATGAGTGTGATAAGTGCATATACCATAAGTCTTGGAATAATGTGTATGTTATTATTTGCCTATATGTTGATGATTTATTGATCTTTGGCTCTAACATGAATGTTATTGGAGAAATTAAAAATATTCTTAGAAGTCATTTTAATATGAAAGATCTTGGTGAGGCAAATTTTATTTGAGGAATAAAAATTACTAGAACATTTAATGGAATTTTCCTTGACCGGTCATATTATGTTGAGAATTTAAAAAAAAAAAATAATTTCCTTGATTGCAAGGATGTTGTAACTTCTTTTGATTCTAATATTCACTTATTTTTTGTTGAAAGTAAAAATGATGTAATAAATTAAAAGGAATATGCTAGCATGATTGAAAGTTTGAGATATGTGATTGATTGCACTAGGCCTAATATTGCATATGCAGTAGGAGTACTTAGCAAGTTTAATAGCAAGTCAGGTAATGAACATTGGTATGCTATAATGTGAGTTATGAAATATTTAATTGGGACAAAAACTTGCGGTTTGTTCTCTTAAAAATATCATATTGTACTGGAAGTCTTTTGTGATTTGGATTGGAACACTTTATCATGTTATTCTTTATCTTACCACTAGTTATATATTTACTTTGGGTGATGGTGCTATTTGTTGGAAATCTAAAAAGTAAACTATATTTGTAACTCTACCATAGAGGCTGAACTAATTGCTTTATCTTCAGCTAGTGAGGAAGCAAAATGATTAAGAGATTTATTATTTCAAATAACTTATTTGAAAAACCAATTCCTTCTATTTTAATTCTTTATGATAGCACCACTGCAATTGGTAGAGTTCAAAACCATTATTATAATGATAAATCTAGACCTATAAGGAGAAAACATAGTAATGTGAGGTCATATTTGACAAATGGTATCATTAATATTGATTATGTCAAATCTTGTGATTATTTTACAGATCTATTGACTGAGGTCATAGAAAAAGAAAAGGTCTGGAGCACATCGAGGGGGTGGGATTGAAGCCTATAAATTCCTAAGTTATATGTTAAGAAATTCAACATAGGAACTGGAGATCCTATAACAGGTTTAATGGAAAAAATGAATCATGTAATGACTTATTGTGAAAAAAATACACTAATTTTATCCCGCCTTATGGTGTGAGTGAATTTTATTGTAGTGATTGTGAGGTTAAGTTTAAAAAACTCTTAATGAAAATCTATAGCTCGTATGAGGAGGGCGCTAAAATTATAGAAGCACTCTCAACAGATTTCACCTATATGAGTGTGGAAGTAGGTCACCTCCTATAAGAATCAGGCTCATTCTCAAAAAACACTCATGAAACGGAGATAACAAATGGCCGTAATATGCTAGCTATGAAGATCATGTCAACACCTGATTTTTATGTATAAGCAGTGACTTTTTATTTTCCTCAAGCAGTCACAGTTCATGTCTGAGACCACTACGACTTTGGAGTAAAAATTACCGTTTTACTAAATGGAGGTTCAATGTAGAGCACACCTTAATTATGAATAGTATTCTTCCTTCATCTTGTAGACTCACTTATGTTAATATTAAATGAGTGCGGGTTGATGGAGTTGAGAATTTTAATAGTAGTATTTTAATAATATTAATTTGGTTCTGATTGTCTTTTCCAAAGTGTAAGTTGTTGATTATTGGACTATGCCACTTCTCCATTATCTTTTTAATGTTGGAGGATTTAAGAATGTCAGTAAATGGCTGACATTGATTGCTTTAGGATATTACTCCATTTTGGAGTTAGTGGCATAAGATATAATGTCATTGTTCAACATATTTTCTCCATCCCTTTGTACATGCATCCTACAGTAGTTAACAATCATTCATTTTGGTGACATTATGTGTCAATTACTTTTATGATTTAGTGTAAGAATGTATCCATAAGTTTTTTGTAACTCTTATAACTTCTACTATTATTCTACTAATCTATGTGTCATTGACCTTCCCTCTTTATTAACCATTATTTATTCTTATTCATTACAAAAATGAATACCTCACCTATAAATAGAGGTAGTCTTGCATATTTTTTAAGAACAAGAAAATATAAAGTTCACAAAAGTTAGTAAATGTAACACCCAAATTGTTTTGCCTTGGAAAAATTTATAGTTTGGAACTCACTGTCCTTACTACGACTTTTCATACGAGTTGTAGAGTCTCTTGATAGGTCGAAGGACCAAATTGTATGGTTTCTAGTGAATTTTTTCTGATTTACTGCCTTGGTGATGACTTGAGGTCAAGAGTCATGAAGACTTATTATGAGTCGTATATCCCCCTTTTGTAGCCAAACTAGTGTGATGCTCAAGGTTTCTACCTTGAGTAAGACTAGACTCAACAAGTCATAATGACTCTATTTGAGCCGTAAGGTACCAATCGTAGGGTGAACAGTATGTACCCAAAATTTTCTATCTTGATTACGATTCAGAACCAATGAGTTGAGTGAGTCCTTACGAGTCATATAGTGACCCGTAGTCACTGGCGTTGATTTTTCAACATTTAAATTAAGGGTTCCAACTAGGGACTTTGGATTCCCGTTGGCTAGTTGGTTTAGAGTCTCACTTGGTTATATGGTTTGGTTCCTACGTGGAATATTAGAGTCTTATCAGCTAATTAAATTAGAGTCCCATTGGCATATTGATGGATTTGGTAAAGTAACATGTGCTTGTAAGCTACACTCAGTATGAGGATACCACTTGATAATGCCTTAGCAATGACTCCTTGCTTGATGATTGAGAATGTGTGGAAAGTGTTTTAATTGGGATTTAATGGGGGTTGTGTAGCTATGCCATAAATGCAGAGGTCTCGAGGGGCCAATACTGGAAACCACGGGGGTCTAAATGATAGGGTGGTTCAATTCCCCCATGTTATATGACTGAGTGCTCAAGTCACTCTTGACACATGTTGGGAGGTTTGAGTCCCCCATAGTGCATATATATATGTAATTATTCTCTGGTTCATGCAGCTACACGCACTGGACCCCTTTCAGCTAGGGGAGAGCTGGACCCATATAGCTCGTGGGTGGCTTAATATGATAGTTATGCTACACAGTCCAGGTTAATGAGTCATAAAGTGTATGCTAAATCTTGTATCCTATCCTTATATTTGATACATATATATATTTATATATATATATACGTATGTGTGTGTATATGTATGTGATTATGTGTATTGGATTTGGATTTGGATGGATTTTGAACTGTTGATCATGGAATTATTTTACCCTTTACCCCTAAGTTACATGCTAGTGCTCAAACCACTAACCGTTTTTCGATACTGTCTCCCTACGTGATACAGGTTCTGAAGGCAATCCTACTTTTCTTGTGCATTATTAGTTGGATCTTCTCAATTCGTTGGTCATTTATAGTGAAGTGATAAGATTCCATTCTCCGAAAGACTTGATCATTTTATTGGTTTATTTTCATGAATTAGAGTTAAAAACTTTACATAACATTGTCATTGTTAGAGTCGGGGACATGTCCTGACGTAGGTTGCTTGTATGGTATAGAGGATTTGTGGATTACTATGGATGAATTTGGTTGTTGACATTCATAGACTTTTGAGTCACTATTTTCTCTATCTTTTTATATGTTCAAAAATCATCTATTGTCATGTATTTATGTATGATTTGTAAGGTATGACAAGGGGGTGGTCCTTAGTCCTCGGTGGACTTGGAATGCCCGTGACGGCAGGCCTTGGTTCGAGTCGTGACAAGTTGGCATCAGAGCCTAGGTTTGGAGTCATTAGATGTTCACAAATTTGTGTCAAGTAGAGTCTCTTTTATGCGTATGTAGCATGCCTCAATTATAAGGGAGAAACTACAAGGTATTTAGGAATGTTTTCCCTTTTTTGTGATCTAATTTCGGGCTATAGAGTCTAAGGTTTTAAATATTCTCTAATACCCATTTTCTTACATTTCAGATCATACCTCCCCAAAGAACTGATGCACATGGAAGATCTTCTGTCCCATCTAAGAAAAATATTGACAAAACTCATTCTACTTATAGAGTTCAGACATGGTCTAGAGCTCCAGATCCTAATTGTACAGCTCCATATGAAGTTTCACCGATCCCTACCAATCCTCCTTGGGCCCCTTGGGTTGATGATGATCATGCTCTACCGCCCCAAGGAGACATTTCTAATGCTGAGTTTCATCACTCTATTCATCTGTTGACTCAGTTGGTAAACTCTGAGTCTCGCCAGTCTGAGAATGAAGGTGTTGTTGCTCCTTCTACCGAGGCCACTAGAGTCGGCTAGTTCATAAGGCTTGAACCTTTAATTTTCACTGATTCTAAGGTGGAGGAGGATCCTCAAGGGTTTATTGATAGGATGGATAAGATATTTTGAGTAATGCATGCTTTTGACATTAAAGGTGTGAAGTTTGTCACATATAAATTAAAGGATGTGGCATATCAGTGGTATGAGGAATGGGATCAGTTAAGAGGTGATGATGTTGAAGTAGCCTTGTGGGATGATTTTTCTGGTGCCTTCTTTGACCATTTCTTTTCTTAGGAGTTGAGGAAAGCTAAGGTCGAGGAGTTTGTGAATTCGAAGCAAGACAGGATGACTATTAAGAAGTATGCCTTAAAGTTTCACCAGTTTTCCCATTATGCTCCTAAGTTGGTGTCTTCCACGAGAGAGAGAATTAGGAAGTTTGCTTCTGGGTTATCCCATGACTTGGTGTTGGAAGGCAAGGCCGCCTTGTTAACAAGGACATGGATATTTCTTGGTTGATGGTGTACATGCAATAAGTGGAGGATGAGAGGAAAAAGTAGGAAGGAATTTGGATAGGCAGAGTAAGAAGTTTTGGTATTCAGAATAGGGTAGAGGTCAGAAAAATAGTGGTGTGATGGCAATCAATGGTCTAAGAAGAAGACCGGGGAAAAATCTGGTTCTTATTCTACAGCTAGTGCTTTATATACTTAGTTGTCCGATGATCGTTGTTTTTAAAATAGTGATGGTTCCAGGGCATAGGGTGCCAATATCAGGCGAGTGAAGGTCAATCATCCCCATCTTATCCTTCTTACCAATTTAGTGGGCAGGTGCATCATAGATTTTGTAAAGAGGGGAGAAATAAGTGCTTTACTATGGTTAAATGGGCCACATACAACTGGATTGTCCCTTAGTCAGGGTTGATACTGGGGCTAATAAGGTTTTGGTTTCCACGTCTTCAGCTTTAACACTAAAGGGTGCTACTTCTGGTCAGAATTATCTTTATGCTCTTGCCATTTGCCAGGAATTTGAGTTATCTTTAAATGTTGTCACTGGTGTGTTACAACTCTTTTCCCATGATGTGTATTGTCTACTCGATCCGAGGTCTACTCTTTTTTATGTGACTTTATAGGTGGATGTTTATTTCAACTTTGGTCCTAAGAGTATGTTGGACCCCTTTTCTGTGTCCACCCTAGTGGGGAATTTTGTAGTTGCTAGAAAAGTTTATAGGGGTTGTGTGATATCTATATATGGTAGGGAGACCTTGGTATACTTGATAGAATTGTATATGATCGATTTTGATGTTATCCTAGGGATGGATTGGCTCCATTCGTGTTATGCCTCTCTATATTGTCAGACCCAAAGGGTCAGTTTCTAATTTCTAAATAAGTCGGTGATTGAGTTGGAAGGTAGTTCCCTAGTGCCTAAGGAAAGGTTCATTTAAAACTTAGAGCCCGAAGGTGGATCTCCAAAGGGTGTCTATACCATTTAGTGCATGTTAAAGATTCTAGTTTTGAGGTTCCTTCATTGCAATCTGTCCCTATAGTCTGTGAGTTTCCCGAAGTTTTCCCTAATGATCTTCTTGGTGTTCCTCTCGATAGGGAAATTGATTTTTGGATTGATCTTCTTTCGAACACTCTTCCTATCTTTATCCCTCCTTATAGAATAGCTTTGGATGAGTTAAAAGAACTTAAGAAGCATTTGAAAGATATTCTTGATAAAGGTTTCATTCATCCTAATATTTCATCATAGGGTGCTCTTGTGCTCTTCGTGCGTAAAAAGGATGGGTCCTTTCGAATACATATAGACTACTGCCAGTTGAATAAGGTGATGGTGAAGAATAAATATCCTCTTCTTAGGATTGATGACCTGTTTGACCAGCTTCAGGGTGTTAAGTATTTCTCTAAGATTTATCTTGGGTCAGGTTACCATCAACTAAAATTAGGGAGGGGGATATCCCTCAGACTACTTTTCATACTCGGTATGGCCATTATGAGTTCTTGGTTATGTTTTTTGCTTTGGCTAATGCCCCGACGATATTTATGTATCTTAAGAACAGAGTCTTTTGTTAGTTTCTAGACTTTTTCATCATTGTGTTTATTGATGACGTCTTGGTGTATTCTAAGAGTAAGAAAGATCATGTCAATCATGTCCGGGTAGTGTTGCAAACCCTTAAGGATTAGTGATTGTATGCAAAATTCTCTAAGTATGAGTTTTGTTTGAATGTTATGAACTATTTGGGTCATGTTGTGTCTAGTAAGGGGGTCATGATGGATCCACAGAAAGTTGAGTCGGTTAAGAAGTGGCCTAGACCTACGACTCCAATAGACATTAGGAACTTCTTGGGCTTATTCAGATATTATAGGAGGTTTGTGGAGAGTTTTTCTTTGATTTCTACTCCATTGACTAGATTGACTCAGAAGAAGGTGAAGTTCCTATGGTCTGATGCTTTTGAGGGTAGTTTTGACCCTACCCAAGGGTACCGATGTATTTGTTGTTTATTGTGATGCATCCCATGTGAGACTGGGTTATTTGTTGATGTAGCATAATAAGGTTGTGGCGTATGCTTCTAGGCAACTTAAGGTGCATGAGAAGAATTATCTAACTCATAATTTGGAGTTATTAGCTGTGGTTTTCTCGCTACAGATTTGGCGTCATTATTTGTATGGGGTTCATGTTTACAAATTCTCAGACCATAAGAGTTTGCAGTATGTGTTCACCTAGAAACAGTTGAATCTCAGGCAAAGAAGATTGCTTGAGTTGCTCAAGGAATATGATATGAGTCTTCATTATCAATCATGTAAAGCTAACGTGGTTGTTGATGTTTTTAGCAGGTTATCTATGGGGATCATATCTCATGTAGATGAAGAGAAGCGATAATTAATAAAGGATATTAACCTGTTGGCTAATCTTGGAGTTCGTCTCTTAGACTTTGAGGATGGAGGTGTGATGGTGCAAGAGGTAGTAAAGTCATCGCTTGGTGTTGAGGTGATAGACAAGCAGGTTTTGGATCCTATCTTGATGTGGATTAAGGATGATGTGGGCCAGCAGAAAGTGATGGTTTTTTAGATTGGTTGTGATGTTATCTTGAAATACCAAAGTAGGTTGTTTATTCCCGATGTTAATGGGCTGCGAGAGAGGATCTTGGTTAAGGCTCATGAGTCGAGGTACACTATTTATCCTAGTTCGACGAAGATGTACCGTGATTTGAAAGAGATCTATTAGTAGAATAACATGAAGTGGGATGTGGCAAATTTTGTGGCCAAGTGTATGGTTTGTCAACAAGTGAAGGTGGAGCACTTGAGGCCTAGTGGGTTATCTCAAGAGATTAAGTTACCCATCTAGAAATGGGAAGTGATTAATATGGATTTCATTGTCTATCTTTCTGGTCTCGCTATCAATTTGATTCGATTTGGGACACTGTGGATAGGATGACCTAGTCTGCTCATTTTCTATCAGTGAAGACTAATTATTCGACAGAGGACTGTGCTAAGCTCTTCATTCAGGAGGTCGCAAAGTTGCATGGTGTTCTAGTCTCCATTATATCTGATTGGGGTGCGCATTTCTCATCTCATTTTTGGTATTATTTTCAGAGAGTTTTGGGTACTAAGGTGAACCTTAGCACCACTTTTCATTCTCAAATGGATGGACAAGTGGAGAAAACTATACAAATTTTGGAGGATATGCTAAGATCTTGTGTGCTTGGCTTTGGTGGTAGTTGGATTGATCATTTTCCTCTCATAGAGTTTGTGTATAATAATAGCTATCACTCTAGTATTGGGATGGCTCCTTTTGAATCCCTTTATGGTAGGATCTATAGGTATCCTATTGGGTGGCTTGAGATTGGCGAGAATAGGTTGTATGGTCCCGACTTGGTTCACCAAGCCATGGAGAAGGTGAGGGTGATTCGAGATAGGGTCACCAGAGGTCCTATGCGGATATAAGGCAAACGAACTTGGATTTTGATGTGGATGATTTAGTGTTCTTGAAGGTGTCTCCCATAAAGGGAGTGATGAGGTTCAGAAGGAAGGGAAATCTCAATCCCAGTTATGTTTGTCCATATTGTATTTTGAGGTGAGTGAGCAGTGTGGCTTATGAGTTGGATTTGCCTTTGAACTTGGGTTCCATTCATCTAGTCTTTCATCTTTCGATGTTAAAAAAATGTGTGGGTGATCTTTACTTGGTATTTCCTTTGGAGAGTGTTGGTGTTTTGGATTCCTTGTCTTATGAGAAAGTATCGGTTGAGATTTTGGATCGTCAAGTCCGTCGGCTGCGGATAAAAAATGTGGCTTCGGTAAAGGTTCTTTGGAGGAATCAAAAAGTTTAAGAAGCTACTTGGGAAACTGAAGAGAACATGAAGTCCAAATACCCATTTTTCCCGTTTCGGAGAATTGTGCTTAAGGTATATGTTAATCTTAACATCTTTGTTTTCTGACTTCTTAAAAAGAAATTATGATTTCCGCGACATCTTTGTTTTCTGTCTCTGTTAAAGGAAAGTGTGGGTGTGTTTCTGAGTTAAATCATGCCAAAGGATTCCTTGACCCATCATTCGAGGATGAATGATCCTAAGGGGGAGAATGTAACATCCTAGATTTTTGGACTTAGAAAAAATTGGAGTTTTGAACTCACTACCCTGACTACGACTCTCCATACGAGTCATAGGGTATCTTAACAGATCGAAGGACCTAAATTATAGGGTGTCTGGTGAGTTTTTCTTGAGTTACTGCCTTGGTGACGACTTTAGGTCACGAGTCGTGAAGACTTATTACGAGTCGTATATCCCCCTTTCTTAGCCAAACCAATAAGATGCCCAAGGTATTCTGCCTTGAGTACGACTAGACTCAACGAGTCATAATGACTCTATACGAGCCGTAAGGTACCAATCGTAGGGTGACTAGTGTGTACCCAAAATTTTCTATCTTGATTACGACTCAGACACAATGAGTCATAGTGAGTCCTTACGATCGTATAGTGACCCGTAGTCACTGGCGATAATTTTTCAGCTTTTAAATTAAGGGTGTTTCAGACATTTCCCTCTTTCCCTAAACATAACATATGACTTTAAAACCTGATTGGGACCCCATTCCCATCCATAACATAACAAAATAACTTCTCTCTTCTCATAAATTCTCTCAAGTAAGAGCATTAGGGTTTTCTCAAGGTTGATTCTCTAGAGCTTCCAAGGGTAAATTCTTTCCAAAATTATGATCCTTTTAGCAATGTACCTCTTTCCCTAATACTTATTTTGTTAAAAATATGTGCTTAAATAGTTACTCATATGGTTTAGTTGTTGGTTTTTGGATATAGACTGGGGGTTTTGAATAATTATTATTTATGTGATGTTTTATGTTTATATATGCTTTGTTTATGGTTTAAATGGTCGTTTTGAAACCAATTAGATGCATGGGTGTGTTAATTGAATGGGAAAATAGTTTTCCCTAAGTTTGATAAGTTAATGATTTGAAGATTTCAATAACCTTAACCCAATCTTGTGAAATTGGCTTTGAACATAAGAATATGTATATTGAAAAACATTTTGAAACCTTGCACAATATAAAAGAGTAATAGAACCTGAATTGACTTCAAAAGGGGCTTGATGGCCATGAATTGAATTTGGGTTGAAAACTTTGGAGTCCTATTGGTCGAGGAGTTAAAGTCCCACTTGGCTAGATGATTGGTTCCTACTAGGGACTTTGGATTCCCAATGGCTAGTTGGGTTAAAGTCTCACTTGGCTACATGGTTTGGTTCCTACGTGGAACATTGGAGTCTTATTGGATAACTGGGTCAAAGTTCCATTGGCATATTAATGGATTTGTAAGAGTAACATGTGTTTGCAAGCTACAGTCGGTATGACAATACCACTTGATGATGACTTAACGTAAGACTCCTTTCTTGGTGATTGGGAATGTGTGAAAAATGTTTTATTTGGGCTTTAATGGGGGTTGTGTAGCTATTCTATGAAATTATAAGTGCCGAGGGGGCAATACTAGAAACCGCAGTTGTCGATGCGGGGGTTTAAATGACTGGGTGGTTTGAGTCCCCCATGTTATATCACTGAGTGGTCAAGTCACTCTTGACACATTCCAGGAGGTTCGAGTCCCCCATAGAGCATATGTATATGTGATTATTCTCTAGTTCTTCCAACCAGACGCATTGGAGCCCTTTCAGCTAGGGGAGAGCTAGACCCATATAGCCCGTGGGTGCCTTATTATGACGGTTATGCTACACAATCCAGGTTAATGAGTTTTAAAAAGCATGCTAAACCTTGTACCCTATCCCAGCAATATATATATATATATATATATGTGTGTGTGTGTGTATGTATATGCATGTGATTGTGTGCCTTGGATTTGGATGGATTTTGAACTATTGACTATGGCATTATTTTACCCTTTATCCCTAAGTTACATGCTAGTTCTCAACCCACTAACCATCTCCAGACATTGTATACCCTTGCGATATAGGGTTCAAAAGCAATCCTACTTTTCCTGCGCAGTGTTAGGTGGATCGGCGTGGTTCATCAGTCATTTGCGGTGAAGTGGTGAGCTTTCATTTTTGAGAAGAATTAATCATTCCATCGGTTTCCTTCCATGAATTAGAGTTAAAGACTTCACATTAACATTATCATTGTCATTTCCATTGTTAGAGTCGAGGGCATATCCCGACGTAGGTTGCTTGTATAGTATAGAGGCTTTTTGGATTACTGTGGATGGGTTTTGGTTATTGACATTCATAGACGTTTGAGTCACTATTTGCTCTATTTTATTATATGTTTGAAACTTATCTATTGTTATGTGTATATGCGTGATTTGTAAGGTTATACAAAGGGGGCGATCCTGGGTCCTCGGCTGACTTAGGATACCATTCACGGCCAGGACCTGGTTCGGGCCGTGACAGTAAAAAAGTGAGTTTATTACTTGAAGGTAGGTGTTTTTTTTAGTGGAACTTTGAACTCAACTCTTGTCCAAAGTTTGTTGAGTTTTAATTTGTGAGAAGGTTTTTGTGTCCTGGAGGGAAAAAATCAAGAAGGTTACTACTAGACCGGTGAAATCATTTGTTGCAGTAGGCTTGAATCGCCTTAAAAGAGAGTGAGATATCTGTGCCTCAGCCAAGAAGAATATTTATGTATTTTCTTTATTTCTTTTTGTATTTTCAGTTATAAATATTGTAATATTTAACCAACACTAAGAATATCACTCTCCTAACTAGCCTCGCCTGGAGAATTTTCTAACCCACATTCTCTTTGTGCAAGTACCTTAATAAAAAAGTATAACAATACTAAGCCCAACTATAATCACTCGTTTATTTGGGAAAATATTCTTTGGGGGGGATAAAATTTGTGCTCCTAATTTTGTTTGGGAACCTGATTCGGGCAAGGTTATAAATTATGGTATGATAGATGGATCCCAGAATCCCTTTTTCTTCGAAATCTCATTCATGGACCCCTCACAAAAGAGGAATATAATCTAAAGCTTCTTGATCTATAGGAAGATAATTGTTGGAGATGTCATAGGTTTTCTTTTGATATTTGGGCCTCAATTCTTACCAATACCAAATCTATAAACTTTAGCTCTCCAATTAACACCCTTGACACCCCCACTAGGCATCCATCTCCAACAACATCTTAACCATTAAATCAGTTCTCCAATGCATGCAAGGAAATAAGTTGACTACCTATAATTTTTCCTAGATTTGGAGGCTTAACACAAGAAATTAATTTGAATCCCTGCTATGGATTTTCTCCCATGATAGTCTTCCTACTATGCATTTCTCCATCACTTACGCATCACTGAGAATCCGTACCCCATTTGTAAATTAGAGGAAGAATCTATTCCTTACGTTTTCTTGCATTATTTTATCGCTAGGAAATTTTGGATTGACCTTGGTTTAAATGTTCACCAGCTGTACTTTTCAAATCTTCACTGGTTATTATTATTAAAAGACCAAAGAATTCTCTACCCTGACCTCTTCCATAACATACGACTGGACCGACTTTCTTCCCTTTGCACTTTGGCACCTATGGATTAATAGGAACATTTTTGTCTACAAACTTAAATCTGCTATCCCATTTGTCTCCTTTGTTAAGAATAATGTTTTGGAATTTATGTCGTATACAGATAGCAAGAATATCTTTGAAACCCCGCTTCCTATAGAAATCAAATGGACTTGTCCCCTCACTAGTTATTTTAAGATCAATATAGATGAGGCATATGACAAACATATAACTAAGGGAGGTATTGGTGGGGTTGCTTGAAACTCAAGTGGTAATTGGATCATGGGTTTTTATGGTTCATGCAATGCCCATACTTCTTTACACTCGGAGCTTCTGGCCTTACAAAAAGGGTTTGAAAAAATTGGTACCTACAACTTCTTGCCTTTGGAAGTTGAGGTTGATTCGACCAATATTTTTGTCATACTTGATGAATCTCCACCTTTATATAATTTTATTGTATGGTTTTGTAGGTTGATTCTGAGGAGGTTGGGAATTGTCACGACCCAAAAAACAAGGGGCATGATGGCACTTGTCGGGGAAAGCCTTGATAAGTAAGCCTATCACACAAATTAATATGAAAAGGGAAAATAATAACAATAACCCAAAGTAAGGCTTCTAGAACGATGTAAAACCACATAATATAATAAGAGCGGAAGAACATAACCAAAGATATCATACCATAATCCCAAAACCTAGTGTCATAGTATAAGAACATCACTAGTACAACTCGAGATCAAAATACATAACATATCCAAAATAGGAACAACTCTGTCTCTGAATGCAAAATAAAGACATAGTCTAAATAAAGAAAGGCAGTAGTCGACTCCGGAAACAAGAATCCAACTCCTACCTCAAAATATCTCCAAAGTATCACCCGAAGTCAACCACCGTGAGGTGCACTCGAACCAGGATCTGCATCGAAAGGGCGTAGTAAGGGAGAGTATGGTCCACTTGTACTCAGTAGGTATCATAGGCCGACTGAGCAAAGAAGAAAATAAAGCATACAAAATACACACTAAGGGCACTCCCCCTGCAACCAGAAAAGGTCCCAAACAGTAGCACACACTATCTTTACTAACAGTTCTATAATATTCGTATACACCATAACAATATGAAAGAAAAGCACAAGTATACAGGTATCACACATATGAATAAGAAGAAAGAAATACACATAGAAAGGAATCATAACAAGGAAAATAATACATCACAGAAATGTACAAAATAAATGCAAATATGGAGATGATGATGATGATAATGCTAATGATGATGATGCTTGAGGTTGTCGCACAACCTCCGTATACACCTACATAGCTAAAGCTTCTTGACGTAGGAACCATCGGGGGGGTTTTCAACCCATATATAACTAATTCAACACCAATATCCATAACTCCTCTCCGATACATCTATCGATGGAGGATTTTAAAGATGTCACATTTTCTGTCAGAAAAAGCAAGTGTTTCCAGTATTTCTACGGTGGTACCAATATTTTATTAATGTATATGATACGAGGATGTAATTCTCACAACCAACCAGAATGAGTATTTCCATATCCAACCAAGTGAGCCAATAATCCACTCAATATTTCCAACCATTAATGAATTCCAACATAAACCATATGCCAAGAGAGTAGAATACAATTAAATTACACTATTGATACCATATTAGCCTTTTTATTAATAGGATACAATTAATTTCACCTATACAAAGCCAAAAAAAAATATATAAGACCCCATATGATCACACAATAAAGAATGTTCCAAAAACCACCAAATAAATCAATATATAGGCCCCCCCACGGGCACGACACAATAACTATAGCTATTTTCATGATTAATTCCCACACCCTTAACATTTTTTTGTATCAATATTAACAACTCAACTCAGTCTAAAGAAAGTTAAGTCATAATATATCTCAAATGTCAAACCAGTCCGAAAGCCTTCAATTCAAAGACTTACTCCTCATGAATGGACTCAGAATCAACTAAATCATACAAATATAGAATCTATGCATCTAAAAAAAGTCAACGATACCAATAATACCTATTTTATATGTCGGGATAAAAAATGGACCTCGAAATGGGTTTTTGAAAAAAATAGTAAAATTATAATTTTATTTTTGAAATATGTTCCCCATATTTATAGGACTCTGGAGTTGAAAACCCAATCAAAAATAAATTAAAAACAAAGTCCTAATTGAAGAAAAATCATGCTTAAGCTTTACCGACAAAAATCCTCAAAATTCATTTTGAAATCAAGAATTGAAGTTATTTTAAAGATGAAATCGAAAGAAAAGTGATAATTATAAGATTAGAAACTCACCCAAGTGAAATGGGTTGAAATCGGGGTTTAAATGGGAGAATTATAATTTATAGGCTTTTCCGGACAAAATTCCCAATTTATACCTTTTTAATTCGCGTTTAAATGTGAATTACATGATGAAATTTGGAGAAAATAGTTAAAATAGATGTTATGGAGATCACCCAATCTTAAAAGTGGAAGAAATTACTCAAACTAACGAAACCCTAAGCTCCAAGTCTAAAAAATGGTGAAAATGAAAAAACATGGGTATATAAAGGACCCAGGCATCGCATACGCGATCACAATGTCGCGTACATGGTATCTGTCTTGAGAGAAGGTATCGCATATATGAATCTATCACCTCATACTCGAGTCCTACAATCGCAACCAAGATGTTGCATATGCGACACTTGCATCTAGTCAACTGAGTCGCATAAGCAACTGACTCATTACGTTTGCGGGTGCACCAGCACCAGCAGGAGACTTCGTGAATTCCAAGTCTCTGTAGACCTCTCAGGATTCATCCAAAATACCGTTAACATAAATATGTAGCCAGCAAAGGTTGAGACATCGTAGCCTGCTATATAAGGGTAGATGAAGTGGCTTAATTTGTTATGTGAGGGTTCCCACCGTTCTCGCTAGAGTTACCTATTATATGAGAGTTACTCACGTTATGTCCTTACCAGTGGTGTGGTATTGACACCCTTCTAATCAGGGCATAGATTGGACCCTAGCTCAGCTATCATAGCACTTTTGGGGCATGTCGGTTAGATACTACTTCCCACAGTTTCAAGTTATAGATTCAGGACTGTCAGATACAGTCAATCAGTCTCAATAATAGAACTTAGATAGTTCTTCATATTTCAGGACTATCAGATACAGTCAACTCAATTACAGTACAGAACTCAGATAGTTCCTTCAGATTCAGGACTATCAGTTACAGTCACCCACGTTATCAGTTATACTCAGATACAGTCACCCATGTTATCAGTATTTTCATATATAGTCCTTCATGTTATCAGTAATATCAGTTACTAGCATGTCACATTATCAGTATACAGATTCAAAAAGTATGAAATCACGTTGTCAGTTACGTATTTATGCATGTATTCTCACGTTCATGTTAGACAGTCAGTTAGCATTATTCATGCATGTGAACCATTGTATATATCCTACCTCACATGTATACTCGGTATATATGTACTGGCGCATTCGCCCTATGGTGCTTTCTTTTTATGTTACACCATAGGTTCAGAGACACAATTTTCAGATCAGCAGTAGATTCCAAATTCAGCAGTCAGAGTAGAAGTGAGTCCTCATCCTTCGAGGACATAATGATTTTCTAGTATCTTATTGATTATCTTATTAGTTGGAGTTAATTGGGGATATGTCCCATCAACTCCTTATTAAAATTCTTCAGACAGGAGAGGCTTCTAGACTAGATTCAAACTAGATACATACTATCATATTTTAGACTTCAGTTTTATTTTGGATATTCTATTACCCCACACAAATGTTACGTTATTTAGTTATGTTCATGATCGAACCTTATGGCCTTTTAGTGCATGTTTTCGCACTATTATGTTATCTTATGCAGTATATAGGTACAAATATCAGTCATGGGTTAGCTTGTGGTCCTTCGGGGTCATGAGCACCGTGTAGCATTCCGGTTCAGTAAATCGGGTCATTACAAACTTGGTATCAGAGCCTAAGGTTCAATAGAGTCCTACGAAGTCTGAAAGCCGCATCTAGTAGATTCTTGTACATGGGTGTGTTGCGCGCCACATTTGTGTGCAAGAGGCTATAAGATGTTATAAGAATAGTTTCCCCTCTTTCAGTATTCATGTCGTGCCTGTGAGCATAATCACACGTCAGTCTCTTAGTCTAATCTGCTTCTTCTATTTATTTTAGAACATGCCTCCTAAGAGAAGAAATTAGTCAGCCCCTCAGTCCAAAGAACCTTTGGGCAATCATGTTTCTCATGTGAAGTTCAGGACCGCATTTACCACTCTTACTCAATCAGTCGTTGCTAATAATGAACGGCCAACAGTCATTTCAGCCAACCTAGTGGCCAACTCAACTGTAGCAAGGATTCGGGACTTCACCCAAATGAATCCTCCAATCTTCTTTGGGTCTAAGATAGATGAAGACCCTCAGGAATTCTTAGATCAAGTTCAGAAAGTTACAGATTCCATGGGAGTGACTACTGTTAAGAGTGCTGAGCTAGCTGCATACCTGTTGCAGAATGTGGCTCATGCTTGGTTCAAACAGTGGAAGTCCGAAAGATCAGATGATGCAGGTCCTATAGAGTGGGAGAAGTTTGTCACTGCATTCTTAGACAGATTCTTTCCCCAAGAGCTTAGAGAAGCCAAGGTGCTAGAGTTCATCAACCTTAGGCAGGGCAATATGACAATGAAAGAGTATTCTTTTAAGTTTACTCAATTAGACAGGTATGTCCCTCATGTGGTTGCAGATAGTAGATCCAAGATAAGTAAGTACACTTTAGGGGTGAACGACAACGTGGTTAATGAGTGCAGATCTACCATGCTGAACAGTGACATGACCTTAGCTAGACTTATGACTCATGCTCAGCAGATACAAGAGCAGCAAATTAAGCAGAGGGAAAAGAAAAATAAGAGAGCGAAGATGGGTAGTTTTAACTTCGTTCAGCCTAAATCAGAAGGAGAAAACCATTCCCAGTTTAGTCTTAAGTCATCAGTTCCAATTCCCTCTACAACCAGAGCTCTAGTTCCTAAGTTCAAAGAGTGTAACAAAGATAGAGCGCCAGGATCTAAGACCCAGGGCAGTGTTAGTAGTGCCTGTACTTATCCTCTTTTCCAGACTTACAGTAATCACCATCAAGGTATGTGTAGAGCAGGTAGTGGCATTTGTTTTAGTTGTGGCAAGCCAGACCATAGAGTTAGAGACTGTCTGCAGCCAGGTCCTCAGGGTCAACAGAATCACTCTTCATCTCAGTCCGGTCGCCCAAATCAGCAGGGTGCCACTTCCAGTGCTACTAGCGGGCAACACCCAAATTGTGTCTATGCTCTTCAGACTCGACAAGATCAGGAAAGCTCTCCTGATGTACAGATGTTTTATGTGAATATTTATGCTTTGCTAGATCCAGGAGCTTCCTTGTCTTTTGTTACTCCTTATATAGCAGTTGATTTCGAAATCAGTCCCAAAATTCTAGAAGATCCCTTCTCAGTATCTACCCCAGTGGGTAAAACCATCATAGCTCAGTGGGTATACAGGAACTGGTTGATTATGATATTTTAGAAAGTCACTTCAGCAGACTTAGTCAAATTAGAGATGACTGATTTTGATATCATTCTCGATATGGATTGGCTTCATTCCTGCTATGCCATAGTCAACTACAAAAATAGAACAGTTCAGTTTTAGTTCCCAAATGAACCCGTCCTAGAGTGGAAGGGTAGTGTATCCGCTTTCAGAGGTCAACTTGTTTCCTACCTTCGGGCAAGGAAAATGATATCTAAGGGATGTGTTTATCATCTAGTTCATGTTAGAGATTCTAGTTCCAAGGCTCCTAGTCTCGAATTAGTCCCAGTAGTGAATGAATATTCAGATATCTTTCCCGATGATCTTCTAGGAATTCCTGCCGAAAGGGAAATATACTTTGGTATTGATCTTCTTTCAGACACTCAGCCTATCTCTATTCCGCCATATAGAATGGCACCAGTAGAACTCAAGAAACTGAAAGAACAGTTGAAGGATCACTTACATAAGGGATTCATCAGACCCAGTATTTCCCCGTGGGGCACACCAGTCTTATTCGTACGCAAGAAAGACGGTTCTCTCAGAATGTGTATAGATTATCGTCAACTCAATAAGGTTACGATCAAGAAAAAGTATCCTCTTCCCAGAATCGATAACTTATTTGACCAACTTCAGGGGGGCAGTTATTTCTCTAAGATAGACCTCAGATCTAGCTATCATCATCTCAGATTTAGAGAATGTGACATCTCGAAGACAACTTTTCGTACGCGGTATGGTCATTTTGAATTTTTAGTTATGTCCTTTGGTCTTACCAATTCCCTAGCATATTTCATGGACTTGATAAACCGCGTGTTCGAGCAGTACTTGGACATGTTCATCATAGTCTTGATAGATGATATTCTGGTCTATTCTCGCACTGAGCGAGATCATGCAGACTATCTCAGAATAGTACTCCAAACTCTCAGAAATCATCAGTTATTCGCCAAATTCAGTATGTGCAAATTTTGGCTAAGATTAGTAGCATTCCTTGGCCATATTATTTTTGGTGATGGCATTAGAGTAGATCCTCAAAAGACCAAAGAAGTAAGAAACTGGCCTCGCCCTATTTCTCCATCAGATATCAGGAGTTTCTTGGGTTTGGCTGGCTATTACAAATGGTTTGTTGAAGGATTTTCTTCTATTACATCTCCTGTGTCCAGATTGACTCAGAAGAAGTTCAAGTTTCAGTGGTCAGATTCATACGAGAATAGTTTTCAAGAATTAAAGACTCTACTCACCTCATCTCCAGTTCTAGCATTACCAGATGGTTCAGATAGTTTCGTAGTATATTGTGATACATCTAGAGTGGGTTTAGGTTGTGTCCTCATGTAGCATGGTAAGGTCATAGCCTACGCCTCTAGACATCTTAAACCCCATGAGAAGAATTATCCTACTTATGATCTTGAATTAGCAGTCGTAGTCTTTGCCTTAAAGATTTGGAGGCATTATCTCTACGGAGTTCATGTAGATGTCTTCACATATCATAAGATCCTTCAGTATGTCTTTTCTAAAAAATATCTCAATCTTCATCAGAGAAGGTGGTTAGAGCTCTTAAAAGATTATGACATGAGTGTCCTCTATCATCCGAGAAAGGCCAACGTAGTGGCCGACGCTCTCAGTAGACTGACCATGGGTAGTATTTCTCATGCTAATGATAGTAAGAAGAAGTTATCTTAAGAAGTACACCAGCTTCCTAGACTAGGCGTTCGCTTAGTCGATTCTTCAGAGGGCAGTGTATGTGTTCAGAGTAGTTTAGAATAATCTCTAGTTTCCGAGGTGAAAGAAAAGCAAGATAAGGATCCTACCCTTGTCAAGCTAAAAGAGTTAGTTCAGAATCAGAAAATAGAGGTTTTCTCCCAAGGGAGAGATGGCGTCCTCCGTTTTCAGGGTCGTCTATGTGTTCCAGGTGTAGATGACATAAGGCAGCGAATTCTTGCAGAAGCACATGGTGCGCGTTACTCTATTCATCCAGGGTCCATTAAGATGTACCGCAATTTGTGGGAAATCTATTGGTGGAGTAGGATGAAAAGACATGTTGCAAAGTTTATAGCTAAGTGCTCTACATGTCAGCAAGTTAAGATAGAGCATTAGAAGCCTAGTGGTCCTATGCAGGAGTTCAGTATTCCTACTTGGAAGTGGGAAGTTGTGAACATGGACTTCGTGACAGGTTTGCCTCGAACTCGTTGTCAGCATGATTCAGTCTGGGTCATTGTAGATAGAATGACCAAATCAGCCCATTTTCTTCCATTCCATACCTCTTATTCAGTCGAGGATTATGCCAAGCTCTACATTAAGGAGCTAGTCAAATTACATGGTGTTCTGTTGACTATTATCTCAGACAGAGGTACCCAATTCACCTCTCATTTTTGGAAAGCATTCCAAAAGGGTCTTGGTACCCAAGTTCATCTCAGTACAACCTTTCATCCTCAGATAGATGGTCAAGCAGAAAGGACCATTCAGACGTTAGAAGATAAGCTAAGGGCATGTGCAATTTATTTCAAGGGAAGTTGGGATGACCACTTGCCTTTGATTGAGTTTGTATACAACAACAACTATCATTCCAGTATTCAGATGGCTTCATTCGAAGCTCTCTGTGGTAGGAGATGTAAATCTCCAATTGGTTGGTTCAAAGTTAGTGAGGCCTCAGTCATAGGTCCTGACTTAGTATTCGACACCTTAGAGAAAGTTCAGTTAATTAGACAAAGACTCCGGGCTACTCAGAGCCGACAGAAGTCTTATGCAGATGTTCATAGAAAGGATGTCGAGTTTGAGATTGGTGATCATGTCTACCTCAAGATCTCTCCTATGAAGGGATTAAAGAGATTCGACAAGAAGGGAAATCTCAGTCCCCGATATGTCGGTCCCTTCAAGATTCTCAGTCAATTCGGCAAGGTAGCTTATGAGATCGAATTGCCTTCAAATCTAGCCTCAGTTCATCCAGTATTTCATGTATCTTTTTTCAAGAAGTGTATAGGTGACCCATCAGTCGTAGCCCCTATTCAGAGCATAGATGTTCAGAATAGCCTCTCTTATGAAGAGATTCCAGTTGAAATCTTAGACTATCAGACTCGTAGATTGAGGAGCAAAAAAGTCCCTCTAGTTAAAGTTCTTTGGCGAAATCAGTCCATAGAGGGAGCTACTTAGGAAGCAGAAGAAAATATGCATACCAAGTATATTCACCTCTTCCCTGCCAACTTAGATCAAGCTCAAGGTAATAGTTCTCCTTAAGCTTACTCAGTTTCATGATTAGTGTACATCACTAACTTAGTATTCAGTCTCATGTTCATGTTCCCATGATAATCTTGGTATCAAGTACCACCGCATATTTAGTCATGCATTTATGTAACAGATCAATTATATAGTTATGCATCAGATATGCGTTCTCATTATGAAAAAATTTAGTTCTTCAGAACTTTCAGTTATGCATTTATGAATCAGTTACGGATGCATCAGATATGCATGTTCAGTATGTTATGTTCAGCATGTCAGTCGCATCCATCATGAGATCATGTTTTAGTTATTCATGTATATTTCATGTTCAGTTTATTGTTTCCCCTCTCAGTCAGTCTCATTCAAGGACGAATGTTCTCAAGGGGGAGATATTGTAATTCTCGTGCTTTTTCTTAGCTTAAAAATCATATCAAGGATGTTAGAATTTACTTTGAAATAAGAATTCATTCTTATACATGTGGTATTTCCAAAATTTTTAATTTCTATCATGTGGGAAATTGAATAAGCTTTCCATCGATATATAATTCGCCCAAATCCGACACCCAGAAGAAGAGTTAGAGCTTTTTTAGTAAGATAGTGTTTGACCTGAGCCTTCAATGCGTCGCGGAGATAGCTCAAATGGAAATTGTCAAATTCCAGTGTTGCTCCGCGATATTGGCACATCGCACCAAACTTCCAAGTCATAGCCAAGGTGGCAATGCGATAGCTCCGCATTGCGCCACCATGCAATTTCCCAATTATCAATTTCCAGTGACACGACGCGATAATGCCGCACTGCGCCAAGGGCCCATCTCGGGAAATTTTACTAAAAATTTAATTATGTGACCAGGGTTAAAAGGGTCAATTTTTCCCCTCCTATATAAGCTTCCAAACACGAGATTTAGCCACTTTTCACCCAAAACATATTAGTTTCTCTCAAGAACAAACTAGCGTTTCTATTGGGGATTCAAATTCAGAAAGGTTTCACCATCAATCTTCACGAAATCATGATCTAAGGTATGCATAATGTTTATTCATGGACTCCTTTTGTCCATAAAGTCCAAGAATCCTTTTTAACTACAAGTTATGGATTTTATTCATGTTTTCATGTTTTGTATGTTCTCTTTCATGTTGGTAAATGAGGAATTAATTTCTATTCCATGATTTGATGATAAATTCCATGTGGGTTGATTAGTATAGATAAAGATTTACGAAATCTCATGACTAAAACCTTGTATGATGGAATTGGAATTGAAGCATGATGTTTAATTGTTGTATGATGTGCTTTACATGTACTATGCCTGCAATATGTTTGATTAAATGCCTAGATGAAGGAAAATTGTCTAACTAGCATGATATCATAAAATCCCCATGTATGTACAAGTTTATGCCTATTATATGTTTGATGAAAGACTCCAATGAATGTAGTATGTATTATGAAGTTAGTCAAGTCTTCAAGTAAATCATGCTATGTCAGTTTCCTTCAATCGAGTCCTGGGGGTACTTGTACCCAAAATATTAGTTGTGTACCTAGATCCATGTCATGTTTTCACGATACTCTCAGTCAAGCTATGAACACTTAGACTTCAGATAGTCTTATGACTCAGGAAAATCTCCATGTTCTCATGACTCAGTCAGTTGTCAGATATCAGTAGTAATTCGTCAGCCATGAAAATTCAGTAACTCAGTCCATGTTCTATTCAGTTCAGTTTAGTAAATTATGTTCAGTGTCCATTCAGATGGGAGCAGGAATTAGCACCGAGTGAACCCAAGGATGGGGACACACCTGTTATACTAGGGTGTGATTCCTAGAAGCAATCCTTGTGTTCCAAAACTATGTAACCAGCATAGGTTGAGACATCGTAGCCTGCTATATGAGGGTAGATGAGGTGGCTTAACCTGTTATGTGAGGGTTCCCACCATTCTCTCTATATTTACCAATTATATGAGGGTTACTCACATGTTGTCCTTACCAGTGGCACGGTATTGATACCCTTCCAATTAGGGCATAGATTGGACCCCAGCTCAGCTATCATAGCACCTTTGGGGCATGTCGGTTAGATACTACTTCCCACAGTTTCATGTTATAGAATCAGGACTGTCAGATACAGTCAATCAGTCTCAGTAATAGAACTCAGATAGCTCTTCAGATTTTAGGGATGTCAGATGCAATCAACTCAGTTACAGTACGAAACTCAAATAGTTCAATCAGATTTAGGACTGTCAGTTACAGTCACCTACGTTATCAGTTATACTCAGATACAGTCACCCATGTTATCAGTATTTTCAGATATAGTCCTTCATGTTATCAGTCATATCAGTTACTAGCATGTCACGTTATCAGTATACAGACTCAGAAATCACGAAATCACATTGTCAGTTTCATATTTATACATGTATTCTTACGTTTATGTTAGACGGTCAATTAGCATTATCCATGCATATGAACCATTGTATATAGTCTACCTCACATGTATACTCGGTACATATGTACTGACGCATTCGCGCTATGGTGCTTTTTTTAATGTTACACCATAGGTTCAGAGTCACGAGCTCCAGATCAGCAGTAGATTCCAGATTCAGCAGTCAGAGTAGAAGTGAGTCCTCATCCTTCGAGGACATAATAATTTTCTAGTATCTCATTGATTAGCTTATTAGTTGGAGTTAGTCGGGGATATGTCCCATCAACTCCTTATTCAGATTCTTCAGACAGTAGAGGTTTCCAGACTAGATTCAGACTAGATACAAACTATCATGTTTTAGACTTCAATTTTGTTTTAGGTATTCTATTACCCCACACAAATGTTACGTTATTTAGTTATGTTCATGATCGAATCTTATGGTCTTTTAGTGCATGTTTCCGCATTATTATATTATCTTATGCAGTATACAGGTACAGATATCAGTCATGGGTTAGCTTGTGGTCCTTCGGGGTCATGAGCACCGTGTAGCATTTCGATTCAGCAAATCGGGTCTTTACACCCTCATTGTTAGTTCACTAAAAATATATGTTCAAAACATTGTTCATGAGTCATTAATGGTGGTTTTTGAAAACCAAGGTTGAGGGTTTGAATGAATATTATTGGGTATCGCTTCATCATGATTTAATTTATGACTATGCATGTTTTAATAATGGTTTGCACAAGTGGATGCATGGGAATTGTGGTTTAACTAAAGGGTCATATTTAACCCTAAATATGATGATTTTTTATTTTGATAATGGTATGCCCTCAACCTGTTTGTGAAATTGTCAATGAGAATGATCTTGTCACATGATGAATTGGGTTTTAAACTAAGGAATTGGTGTAAGAATATTAATGATTGGTAAATGGTTTTATGACAGCCTTGTTAGCCATAAATTGATTTGAAATACTAAATGGGTTTAAGTCCCTAAATGATGAATTGAATTGACATCTTTCTTAGACAATGGGTTCGAGTCCCAAGATGATTAATAATGGTTATGGCATATTGTACCCTAGAAAGTGGGGTTGGTATGATGATACCAATGGAATTCCTTTGGTAAGTAATTGGATTAACGGTTGTATATGTGTAATGAATTTTTTAATTCGGCTTTAAAGCGGGATGTGTAGTCGAACCGTGAAGGTGGAGTTTGAAGGATTAACACTGGAAAACGCGCTAGCTGGTGCGAGTCTCAATATGACCCAAAGGTTTAAGTCCCCTGAACTGAATATATGAATGGGAGGTTTGAGTCCCCCATAAAGTCATGTACGGAGATGGATATTCTCTGGTTCATGTGGCTACATGTACTGGGGCCCTTCCAGCTAGGGGAGAGATGGGCCCATATAACCCATGGGTGCCTTGTTATATGACGGTTATGCTACACATCCCTGGCTAAGGTTTTCGAAGATCATGCTAAGCCTTGTTCCCTACCCCGCCATATGATGTTATATATATATATATATGATTATGTAATTCACATGATATCATGCTTTAGATGTTGTATTGGTTTTGACCTGTTGTCATGGCATTATTTTATCCTCTATCCCTGAGTTACATGCTAGCACTCCAATCGCTAACCATCTCTGGATTGTGTATCCCTATGCGATGTAGGCACCAAAACCTCTTCTACTTTTCCTATGCAGTGATCAAGTGCTCGAGTTAGTTCGTGAGTTGACATTGAAGTGGTGAGCTTCCATACTTCAGAAGGCTTCATTTCATGGTCCTTATTTCCTATGTCATAGACCTTGTTTAGATTTTGTTTTGGCTAGTGTCGGGGCATGTCCCGACATTCTATTGATTTCAGTTTTGTAGAGGCTTTGTTGGATTATTGTGGACTTGGGTGGTTTGGTCGATAGTTTCGGTGACGAACGGTAGTCCGATTACTGGTGGTTGGTATAGACATATAATGAATCATTATTAGTTATATTTTAAGTTATCTTTTTATATGTTCGGAATTCAATCTGATACTTGAAGTTGTTGTGCTCGCTAGGTTACATGAAGGTGGTGATCTCCGGTCCACGTGGGATTTGAGATACCCATCACGGTCAGGCCCTGGTTTGGGTCAAGACAATTTTACCATCCGACGCACAGATCAATGAATGTTGACCGAAGTAAACTATAAGCCTTTTTAAGCCACCAAAAATTATAATTTCACATAAATCACACCGAAATGCATTGGGAACTGTACCAAGCATCCCCACACCCCAAAAATACCACAATGCAACCACGGGGAGGGGTAAAATTCTCAAATTACATAGAAATGAATATTTCACATAAATCATCAAAAAATAGGTCATTAAATGAATCATCCACTAAAAAACTAGTTCATCCTCGAACTAAAGGAACCGGAAAAATACCTTAATCAACAAAAAGTTGGGAATAAGAACTGCGCATATCAAACTAGACCTCCCAAGTAGCCTCATCTACATATAGATGTATCTACTGGAGCTTAACCACTAGAATATCTCTAGAACGCAACAGTCTAACATCTCTAGCCAAGATAGAAATAGACTCCTCAACAAAAGACAACCTCTCATCTAACTGAATTGAATCTTAATGAGTGACATGAGACTCATCCGGAATGTAATGATAAAGCATGGAAACAAGAAAAACTGGATGAACAATTGATAAATATGAGGGCAAAGCTAACTCATAAGCCACATCACCAACAGTTCGAAGAATCTCAAATGGCCCAATATACCTGGGGCTAATCTTTTCCCTCTTCCCAAACCTCATTACACCCTTTATGGAAAAAAATAGAAGGAAAATACAATCACCCACATCAAAATTCAAGGCACGAAGTCTATGATCTGCATACCACTTTTGCCTACTCTGAGCCACTTGAAGGCTATCCTGGATGATCCAAACTCTGTCCAAAGACTCATGAACCAAGTCCATATCTCGATGTCTAACCTCAGAAACCTCAAACCAACAAACTGGAGAGTGACAACATTTACCATAAAAGGCCTCAAAAGAACCCATATCAATATTGGAATGGTAGCTATTATTATATGGAAACTCTGCCAGAGCTAGATGTTGTTCCCACTGGCCACCAAAGTCCATCACTGGATGAACAATTGATAAATATGAGGGCAAAGCTATCCACGATGACCCAAATACTATCAGAACCATAAAAAGTATGAGTCAACCCAGTCACGAAGTCAATACTAATTTGTTCCCATTTCCACTCAAGAATGGGTAACCTCTGAAACAATCCACGAGGCCTCAAATGCTCGACCTTCACCTGTTACCAACATAGGTAATAAGCTACAAAATCCGATATATCTCTCCTCATACCACCCCACCAATAATGTTTCCTCAAATTATGATACATCTTAGTCATTCCCTGACGGATTGAATACCTGGAACAATAAGCCTCCTCCAAAATCAATCGAATCCAATCACCCACTCTCGGCACACAAACCCAACCTCCAATCCTCAAAACACCATCTGATTCAAGTGAGGATTCCTTAGCCTCACCACTTAATACCTTATGCCAAATCAATCTTAATCCAACATCATCAAACTGATGAGCTCGAATCTACTCCATCAAAGAAGACCTAGCCTCCACGAATGCCAAAATACACTTAGGTGTCAAAATATCAAGACTAATTATCTAGTTATCCAGAGATTGAACCTCTAAGGCCAAAGGCCTCTCTTGGGTTAAAAGATGTGCCAAGCTACCTATGCTAGTCGACTTCAAGCTCAAGGCATCTGCAACTACATTAGCCTTGCCTGGATAATAGAGAATAGTCAAGTCATAATCCTTAAGAAACTCAAGCCAACGCCGCTGCCTTATATTAAGATCTCGCTGGGTGAAGAAATACTAAAGGCTATGATGATCCAAGAAAATCTCACAATGGACTCCATACAAGTAGTGCCTCCACAACTTCAAAGCAAAAACAACTGCACACAACTCCAAATCTTGGGTAGGGTAATTGTTCTCATGCGAATTTAACTGACGAGAAGCATATACAATCACCTTACCTTCTTGCATTAATATAGCACCTAACCCAATATCTGAAGCATCATAAAAGACAATAAAACCCACGCCCTCTTTAGGCAAGGTTAAGATAGGAGTTTATGTCAATAAATCCTTGAGCTTTTGAAATCTCACCTCACAAGAATCGAACCACTGAAAAGAAACCTTCTTCTGAGTCAAATTGGTCAATGGAGCTACGATAAATGAGAAACCCTCAACAAAACATCGGTAGTAACCTACCAATCCAATAAAACTCTAAATCTCAGTGGGCGAAGTAGGCCTAGCCCAATCACGAACTGCTGCAACCTTAGCTGGATCAACCATAATACCTTTTTTAGTCACCAATGACCTAAGAAAGAGACAGACTCCAACCAAATCTCACATTTAAAGAACTTAGCATACAACTTCTTATCCCTAAATCTTTGAAGCACAATCTGTAAATGCTCCTCATAATCGGCCTCACTCTTAGAATAGACCAAGATATCATCTATAAATACTATAACAAAAGAGTCGAGATACAGTCAAAATATTTGGTTCATCAACTCTATGAAAGTGGCTGGGGAATTAGTCAACCCAAAGGACATGACCAAGAACTCATAATGACCGTATTGAGTCCAAAAGGTTGTCTTTAAAATATTTAAAGCTCTAATCTTCAACTAGTGATACCCGAACCTCAAATCAATATTTGAAAACACCAAAGCACCCTAAAACTGGTCAAACAAATCATCAATACGAGGAAGAGGATATTTATTCTTGATCGTCACCTTGTTCAACTGTCGATAATCAATATACAGATGCATAGACCCATCCTTTTTCTTTACAAATAAGACAGGCAACCCAAGGTGATACACTAGGTCGGATAAATCCCTTATCCAACAACTCCACCAACTAATTCTTCAATTTCTTCAGCTGGTTGGGCCATCCTATAGGGAGAAATAGAAATGGGCTTGGTGCCAGGCTAGAAATCAATAAAAAAGTCAATATCACGATCCAGAGGCATACCAAGCAAATTTGTAGGGAATACATATGTAAAATCTCGAATGACACGAACGGAATCGAAGAAAGGAGATGAAACAACACTAGTATTATGAATATGAGCCAAATAATGCAGGTATCCTCTCTCAACCAAGCGACGAGCCTGAACATAAGATATAACCTTTTTGGGACCCGAATGAAGTGCATCCTTCCAAGCTACCCCTGGCACACCCAGCAAAGCTAAAGTCATGGTCTTAGCATAACAATCTAGGACAGCATGGTAAAGGAGTCAAATAGTCCATACCCAAGATGACATAAAAATCTACCATATCCAATACAATCAGATCTACCCAGGTCTCACTCCCAGTAAAAGTCATAACACAAGATCAGTATACCCGATCCACCACCAAAGAGTCCCCTATAAAGGTAGATAGACGAATAAGAACATCACAAATTGAATGAAAACCCAAATCAAAGTATACAGACACATAGGAGAAAGTCGATCCCAGATTAAATAATACAAATGCTAGTTTGAAACAAACGGGGATGATATTTATGACAATAGGATCGGAGGCCTCTACCTCTTGTCTAATGGGTATAACATAGCACTGTCCACGACCACCAACTGGCTGAATAGCCCCGCAACCACCACCAAGGGATCCACTACTTATACCTCGCGTACCTTTAGTAGAACCCCTACCTCTCACATCTGAAATAAGAGTAGCCATAAACACACAACGAAGATATTCCTCATCAAAATAGACAGACTCATCACAAACATAGCAACCTCTATGACCCGACTCAGTGGAAGAAGGTATGACTAGACTGGAGCGACCATCCAGAACTGTTGAACCGGAACACCCACTACCTGAACTCTGTAAGGCTGCTTGCATGATTTACCAAGATAACCATGGAAACCTTTAGAATACCTACCTCGAGAAGTGTAACCTCTGAACTCACTCAGACTGTGCACCTTCTTGGCACTTCCAGATGCTCAAAGAATACCCTTAGTTATCTTAGCATGATCCATAATACTCTGAAATGATGCTCCACATACTACCATCTGAGATGTAGCTAGCTGAAGGGAAACATCCAACCCCTTCATGAACTTTTGAATCTTTTCAAATTCAATGGCAATTCTAGCATAGAAATATCTAGACAAGGCATAAAAGTGTCCCTCATACTTTGCAATAGTCATCGAGCCCTGCTCCAGGGTATCAAACTCATCTCTCATCCAATCCCTCAAACTGAAAGGCAAATCTATCCAAAAAGGCCTCAGTAAATTGGTCCCAAGTCATATCAGGAGAATCGAGAGGTCTGCAACCGATAAGTGACCTCCACCAATCTCTAGCGGCATCTCTCAACCCAAGCAAACCCAGGAAATGCAACTTTTCATGACAATCAATCAATAAATCTTAGGCATCCTCGCCTACAACACTACTGAATCTAGGAGGACCCAAATGAGTGAACCTCTAAAATCTCTTCTGATTCTCAAAAGACATAACTACACTCGCAATGAGAGGAGGAGTGGTGAATTTAGCAGGTTGAGATCCCACCTGAGAAGGTAACATAAATAAAGGTTGAACTCCTAACCTCAAAATACCTTACTTGGATGCAGGTGCTGAAAGAGGAGTAATACTCGGAGTATGCGGAGTACCAAAAGAAGAAGTAGGTATTGCTGGAGGATCCACACTCGGAGCTAGAGGAACACCATAAACAAACCCTGGTATAGACAAAGGTACAATACTTGGGGATAGGAGAACACCAGGCGCAGTCAAAAAAGCACCCTCCAAATGGGTCAGCAAGCAATCTAATAACCCCTCCAAGATTGGGGTAGAAGAACTCGCTGAAACTGACGTAGGACCCATACTTCCAACATGCTCAACATGAGTCTCAAGGGAGAGTCCCCTAGCACCACTCCTAGATGGGGTAGATCCTCATGTCTGTCCACTACCTTGAGCCTGTCCACGACTCACAACTCACCTTTTAAATTGGGCTCTCTCTCGAATAAAGGCTCTGCATCTCTAACCTCACAAGATCTAGTCATCACCATCTGCGCACCAAAGAGTAAAACATGACTTGGTATGAAGTAAATCCACACAATAAGAAAAAAATGAGAAAAGTTTCCTAAAGACATCATATAGCCTCTAGAAGATAGATACGAATGTCTATGTACCGATCCGCGAGACTTTATTAGATATCCCGCTCTTATACTATTGAGATCAAATGAACCTGATTGCTTTAATACCAATTTGTCACGACCCAAAAACTAAGGGTCATGATGACACATGTCGCGGCAAACCTTGACAACTAAGCCTATCACACAAATTGATATGAAAAGGGAAAATAATAACAATAACCCAAAGTAAGGATTCTAGAACAAAATCGAACCACATCATATAATAAAAGCAGAAGAATGTAACCAAAGATATCATACCATAATTCCAAAACCTGGTGTCACAGAGTAAGAACATCACTAGTACAACTCGAGATCAAAATACATAAGATATACAAAATAAGAACAACTATGTATCTGAATGCAAAATAAAGACATAGTCTAAATAAAGAAAGATAGTAGTTGACACCGGAAGAAAGAATCCAACCGTTACCACAAAATAGTTCCAAGTATCGTCCGAAATCAACCATTGTGCTGCACATTCAAGCCAGGATTTACACTGAAAGGGCGCAGTAGGGGTGAGTACGGTCCACTTGTACTTAGTAGGTATCATAGGCCGACTGAGCAAAGCAGAAAATAAAACATACAAAATACACACTAAGGGCGCATCATCTGCAATCAGAAAATGTCCCAAACGGTAGCCCACACCATCTCCACTAATAGTTCTATAATATTAACATACACCATAATAATACGAAAGAAAAGTACAAGTATCCAGGTATCACACATACGAATACGAAGGAAGAAATACACATAGACAGGTATCCCAATAAGGAAAATAATACATCACAGAAATGTACAAAGTAAATACAAATGCAATGGAGATGGTGCTGATAATGCTAATGCTAATGATGATGATTCCCGAGGTTGTCGCACAACCTCTGCATACACCTACAAAGCTAAAGTTTTTCGACATAGGACCCATCGGGGGTTCGTCAACTCGTATACAACCAGTATCCATAACTTATCTGCAGCACATCCATCGGTATAGGGTTTTAAAGATGTCACATTTTCTGTCAGAAAAAGTCAGTGTTTCTAGTATTTTCATGGTGGTACCAATGTGTCATAATTGTATATGATATGAGGGTGTAATGCTCACAACCAATCATAATGAGTATTTCATATCCAACCAATATAACAACTGAGTGAGCCAATAATCCACTCATTTTTTCAACCATCCATGAACTCTAACGTAAATCATATGCCAAGAGAGTAAAATACAATTAAATTATACCATTGATACGACATTAGGCTTTTTCACTAACATGATACAATTAATTTCACGTATACAAAGCCAACAACATCATATAAGACCCCACACATTCACACATAACAAATAATATCTCAAAAACCGCAAAATACATCAGTATATAGGCCCCACACGGGCACGACACAATAATTATAGCCATTTTCATGATTAGTTCTCACACCCTTAACATGATTTTGTATCAACATTAACTACCCAACTCAATCTAAAGAAAGTTAAGCTATAACCTATCTCGAATGTCGAAAATCAGTTTGAAAGTCTTCAATCCGAAGCCTTACTCCTCACGAACGTACTCAAAATCAACTAAATCATACAAATATAGAATCTATGCGTTAAAAGAAAGCCAGCAATACCCATATTGTCTATTTTTATCTTGGGGTCAAAACGGACCCCCAAAATAGATTTTCAAAAGAGAAATATAAAATCGTAATTTTATTTTTGAAATATATTTTCTATATTTATATGATTCTACAGCTAAAAATCCAAATGAAAATGAGTTAAAAATAAAATCTCAATTAAAGAAAAATCATGCTTAAGCTTTACCAGCAAAAATCCTCGAAATTCATTTTGAAATCAAGAATTGAAGTTGTTTTGAAGATGAAATCGAAAGAAAAGTGATAATTATAAGATTACAAACTCACCCAAGTGAAAACAAATTGAAATCGGGGTTTAAATCGAAATATTATAATTTTTAGTCCTTACAGGTCAAAAATTTTAATTTCTACCTTATTATTCCCGTTTAAACAAGAATTACATAATGAAATTTGGAGAAAATAGTTGAAGTGGGTGTTATGGAGCTTACCCAAGCTTAAAAGTGGAAGAAATTGCTCAAATCACAAAACTCTAAGCTTCAAGTCTTAAAAATAATGAAAAATGATGAAACGTGGGTATATAAAGGACCAAGCATCGGATACACAATCACTGAATCATGTACGTGGTACCTGGCCTGAGGGCAGGTATCGCATATGCAAACCTGTCATCGCATACGCGATCCCGCAATCGCGACCAAGATGTCGCGTATGCGACACTTGCATCTGGTCGACTGAGTCACGTAAGCGATTGATCCATCGCATTTGCGGGTACACCAACACCAGCTGGAGACTTGGAGAATTTTGAGTCTCCGCAGACCCCTCGAGATTCATTTGAAATCTCGTGAATGCAAATGAACTATGATACCTTATCAAATTCGATGCTCCGAACTTAATGGTGATATCAGATTTTTGAAAAAAATGACATTTTCACAAAGTTGATCCTCGAAATTTAATTTCACAACTTTTCAAATCGAAGGTTGAAATGAGATATAAAATTTATAAAACCACACCAACTATGTTACCAACCTAAACTCAACGTTTCAAATATGTTGGTGCAGTTTGTTTGGCCATTCGATGCGCAGATCAATGAATGTTGATCGAAATCAACTATAAGGCTTTTCAAGCCACTAAAAACCATAATTTCACATAAAGCACAACAAAATGCATTGAAAACCGTATCAAGCATCCCCACATCCCAGAAATACCACAACGCAACCACAGGGAGGGGTAAAATGGTCAAATCACACATAAATGAATATTTCACTTAAATCATCAAAGATTAGGTCGTTATAGGAATCCAGTTTTGAACCATAATTTTCGTCAAGCAAATGGTGTGGCAGACTTTTTGTGCAAGATGGGTATCAAACTACCACCTAACCAAGTGCGAATTTTGCTAATCCCTTCAAGCCAAGCTTTGCAGTTTATGGAAGTTGATCTACACGATGCTCCTTCATCTTATAATAAATTAGCTAGTTTTGACAATCCATTTGTATTGCCTCGTGCTCAGGACACTCTGAATTCCTTTATTTTTTACTACTGTTTAATATCTATAATAAATTTCCTTTTATCCCTAAAAAAACTATAGGCATTTGGGTTTTAAACTTTTGAATGGTAAGAAACACGTTGGAATATAGTAATAATTAGTTTACTTGACCGCGCTTCGCGCAGTCTAAGAAAAATTCTCTTATAGCTTTACCATTTTTTCAATTAAGATCTGAAAAATTTAAAGATAAGCAATTTAATGAAAAATTTAAAATACAAAAAAAATCAAAATAAAAGGTAAGAAATTAATTCCTATATTTAGTTTAAAATATTTTTCTACCAAAAAAAAAATTTTACTATATAAATGTGAAATAAAGGAACTAATACATCATTTAAGAGTCTTCTTCAATAAAGCCAAATCAAAGTGATATAAAATAGTATAATACCATAGAATATATAACAATATTCCTACTTCAAATATGAAATTAAAGGGGTAAACTTGGGCAGAACCTCATGAAATAAAAGAATATGAAATTTTACAAATTAATAACTTAACTACAATATTTACATAGTTCATTGGTTTACATATTTACTTATTACTAGATTAGTTGCACGTGCCTCGCACATGTAACTTTTGATTTCATGATAATTTAATAATTAAAGTTTCAAGTCCTTGTCTTGTTTTTTTGGGCTTTAATTAAAAGACATATCTCTTGAACTTCAGAAGAATAAGCAAGAAATCTTTGATATATAATAGAACTTGATGAAAGGTAAAATAAAAATGATGTTAATGAATGCAACAAGATAACTTGAATCAAAATCAAAATAAGAAAAAAAGGAAGAAGTATATTTCAATTAATAAAGTGTTATGCAGAGTATAACTAAATTTAGAGTTCAACTGACAGGTGTAGAACCCTCCTTCAAATTTGGAGACATATCAATACAAGAACTACAATGACACTAAAATCAATATTTTGCTTTACATAGGTTTTCCACTGTTTTGTTAGAAAGGATCAAGAAAAAATAAATAGCTGCAAAAATCAACTAAGGGAAGCTTCGGTTCATTATCTAGCTGCTACATCTTCAACAATGGCTTCTTTATGTTATTATACATTAAATAATGCTAAATTTATCATTTTCCAACTATTTTTGAAGTTGTAGATTCATGATTTGAGTTTGACATTAAATAATGCTAAATTTATGACGGTTGACACCCAATTTTAACCCCCTGATGCTCTCTTAAGCTGCTATTTTGTCAATATTATCTAACTATTTTTTTACACATTATTTTGGTATCAAATAATTTTCACAAGTCATATTCATGATTTAAACATATACAAATTATTTTATTACTTTTTTATTTATAATATTCTACATAATTTTATTTCGTAAATATATACACACTCACATTTTTTAAAAATATATTATCTATTATTATTATTATTGATAATTTTATATAATAATCTTACGTAACATTAATTTTTAATGTATTTTTTTAATATCTACGTCTTATTATTTTTCTTGCAGTAAATTTTAATTTATTCTCCTATACATTTTAATTTCTAGTCATTGTTGTACTCAATTTGCAACAATTATAGTCAAAATTAACATCATTTTGGCCATAAAATCAAATTCCAACTTTTGAACTATTTTTTAAAATTATTTTAACCTCATCTGTTTATTCAAATTAATCCAACGGTTGAGATCAGTTAAACTTTCCTTTCCCTTTAAACAACAATACCCAAACCCTAATCGCCATTATTCCCATAGCAGCCGCATCCCCCCTCACTCTCTCCACCTCTCACCGCCGGCCACCACCAGAGAGGCCGATAGACGCAACTCGGCCATCCTCCGAGCGACACCGCCTGCCGCTGGACAGCAACAGCTGCAGCCGACCTCCCTTATCTCCCTCTCTTTCTCTTTAAAGCCACCGGGAAACACCATGCTCCGGCGATCCGCGTCTGCTGACGCCGGCGCCCTTCACTATCTCTTTTTCCAGTCGATCCACCAGACATCACTAGCCAGAAGTTCCACCAGTGCCGCTGCTGCCTCCCCACGTCGCCAAAACAGTCCATCCGACTCCAACCAACAACGATCCGCCTCGAGCCGCAACTCTTTACGCCCGCACTTTTCGTCACCTCCTCGTCGGAGTTGACAACCAACGAGGTCTACTACGTATTTCGGGTTTGATTCTTGTTACAGATTAATTTTTGTTGTCTGTGTTGCTTGATGTCCTGGATTGAAATTTTTGAAAACGTGATTGTGGTTTCGGCTTGTTTATTAGTTCCTTTAGACTGCTGCATGTGAAAAGCATTTTGGTGAACTTTAGTTTTGTGTTTGTGTTCCTTTATTCGTTGATTACCATTTTCCGCTGAATCATTTTTACTGATCTTGTTCATCGAGATTACGAGACTTGATTAGTATTAAGTCTTATCTGTTGTGATTAATTGTGATAGTCTTAGTGACCTTTTCTGTTCTTGTTCATGGCCTAATTAATGACAACCTCTTTTGAACGCTAATTATGGTGATTTTAAAATCCTTGACTTGTGCAAATTATCAAGTAATGTGTGGCAGATCGACATATTCTTTGGTAAAAATGATTTTTCTTGTCTTATCATTTGAAAAATCTCTTGATTGATTGTCCTCTTTATTTCATTGCTTTTTACATTTTTTAACTTGGTTATTTATGTCGAACGTAATCTGTTTATTTGATTTTTATCTAATTACGTTAATTAAGGAAATGATTCTTGCTGATTAATTTCCATGAATGTCTCATTTTCTTTTAATTTAGTTAACTGGTTGATGAAAATATTTTCCTTTACTTTTAACTTTTGGGCAGATTTTGTTGTTTTGAAAAAAAAATCACACTTGATTATAATTCCCCTCTCTTTTAAAGGAAAATATTTCACTGATTGATGGGATTATTATTTCCTTTTCTTTTTTCCTCTTGATTGATTCCCTGAATATTTCTTAATCATTTTCTTCCTTTCTAATAGTCATTCCTCCCACTATATAAGGACACCCCTTCTCATTCTTTGAGAAGACGGACAATCTCTACACTCCCTCGTACAAAAGCTTTAAGCAAAAATAAAAGTTACTTGATTTTCTTTTTCTAAGTTGCATTTTACCTTCGAAGCTTTGATCTCAATCTGTCCGTGGCAATTCGTGTCTTGACTTTTGGTATTATTTGGTTTTATTATTATTACCTTGTTATTATAAACTGGTAAGTCTCTGTTGTCGTAATTTCCTTTATACCTTATATCATGATGCTATAAACATGTCTATAGGAATTATTCGGTGTTTGCTTATGTCTGTGTTATGTTATACTCTTGCTTATACTGCTATTACATATTGTCTCACAGGTGTAAATAGACAGTTTCGGGGATTTGAAGTGTTGACGGGGTATTAGGGAGGGGGTTGCCCATTCCTTTTCCTTTATTTAGTTATTTATTTTATTCATTGTGTTGTAATAACTTTTGTAAGCCTCGGTGTAATAATAAATTTATGGGGACTGCTTGGGGGAGGAATTTATGTGTTTTACATGCTATGTGATCATGTAGGCAAACATAACTTAGGCTTATGTGTATTACGTGCTATGTGAATCACTTAGGCAAACACATCTAGGATTTATTAATACGCGAATTGCTTAGGCAAACTTAATTTACGATTTATTAATTGATTCGCTTAGAAATCTTACTTTTTAGAATTTTAACTAACATCCGTTATCTTAAATTGAAGTCAACCATGTTAATTTAACCCACGACGTATAAAATTAGTGACAACTTTAGTGTTTAATTTTACCACATTTTAAAGTCATTTTCAGCACATCTTTTTTTTTTTGTATATATAATATTCAGCATGTTTAGAAATTTTCAGCAATATATAAAGTCAGTTGCGACATTTTATTTTTCAGCCTATTTTATTAATTTGTCGATTGTTAAATAAGGTCTTCAACACTTTTTGGCCTTTAAATAGCATTTTTATAAGCTAAAACTCAATTTTCCACGCATTAAATCGTTTTTCAGCATTCAAAGTAATTCCAGCATACTAAATCAATTTTTTTAGTATTTTCTGGCGTTCATTTTAACTGAAAAAAGTACTTTTGCAATAACTATGAAATTTGGTTCTATCTCGAACAATAATTTTTTGCAACTCAACTTTTGCAATAATCAAAGGCTGTTTCAATTTTTGAGAAATAATCTTCAACAATATAAGGTGGGCTTTGACATTTAATTCTCAACACTTGTTATAACGAATTTTGACATGCTGATTCACATTTTGACATTTTTATTCCATCATATTGATCGACACTTAGATATCATGCCTATATGGTTAATTATATCACAATAAATTATTATTGTCTTTGCATGTTAATCACCTTAATCACTTCTTAATTAACAAAGAGGTTTCTTTGAGACTATTATGTGCTACTTGACGTCCTATTTTTTTTACGCGCTTTGAGTCCAACTAGAAAACCTAGATTCATTTGTCTAGCTCACAAATCCAAAATAGCAAAGTCCAATGCCTCTTGGACAATAGGTTGGGATGGTAGGCATTCTAGAGGCGTTAGTTTTATCCTTTCTTTTTAGAATGCTTTTAAGTTTGACAATCAGCCTAGGTGGGGGGAAGGATAGTCATTCGGAAGTGATGATACCCAACATATATTACACGACGTATGACATTGTCACTTGTCTAAGAATCTGATTGTCGACTAGTGGGTCAGATAAAGATTAACAAGTTGGGATTCTGATCCGAATGAAATCAAAAACATTTTCTTGGTTCGACTTTTCGATTTTATTCTTTTATTTTATCTGTTTATCTATTTGGGGTAGTTAGTTTATTTATGCAGTCCCCTTTGCTATAATCTGTGTCATTCTTATTTTCTCGTTTTCATTGTTCTTTTATTAATTCTTGTGTTGTTTACCATTTAGGTAATTATCAAATAGGAATAACCAAATAACTTTTTTTTGTTTATTAATTACTTTATCACTTAGTTAACATCAAGTTAATATAAATCAGTGACCTTTGTTTTATCGCATAAAATTTTCACGTAAAATATGAATTCAGTTGGAAACCATATTTGTGGACCTCGAAAGGTGACTAACACCTTTCTTTCGAGGTAATTTGAATTCTTATTCAAATTTCTGGTGAACTAAAACTAAATAACAAAATAGGTTCGTAGTTAGCCTAGAATGGTGCGACTCTTCTCTCTCATTAAAAAATTCTAAGAAAGAGTTTCCATGTCGAATCCCGCTTTTTGCGAGAAAAATGAGGCGCGACAGAATGGCGACTCCGCTGGAGATCTTAGGTTCTAACCATTACGAGTTTGTGTTTTATGTGGGATTCTACTACTTTCTTTGTCTTATTTTTCTTTAATTACCTTATCTTTTTTTCCCTTTTATTGTTTACATGTTAGTCCCTTCTCTTTCCCTTTTATGTGTTATTCATATTTCTCCATGTCTATCTCTTTCTCTTTTCTCCCTTTTATTGGCTATGTGCTTTAATGTTTATTTACTTTTGTATTGCTAAGCATGCTATTGTATTTTTGCTATATGCTACATGTTACTGTTTTATATAACTGGCATTTTGCTCATACTTTCCTCTACTTGGAACTTCCTTTATTTTATTATGAACGGTTGCGTGGGTATACAGACGTTCTTTCCTAAAATACCCTTCGAAAAATGCCTTGTGGATCGGTCGATCAGTGGTGCATCTGTTGGGTTCGAAATCAAGAGGGCGTCATGCGGAAGCTATTAGTTGCAAACATGAGACAATAAATAAGACGACAAAGAAAACAATACTAAAAAACATAACATTATTATATGTTTTGGCCAATCGACCTACATATTATAAAACCTAATATAAAAAATATTAAACCTATTGGGAGAAATCTCCCCCTAAACTAACTCTTTAATGACTACATTATGGATGCTATTGTGTTATGGTATGAGAAGGGGATCTTCTATTTATAGATGTACAAAACCTTTCCTCCAAGAAAGAGGTTTGCCAAATATGAAAAAATTTATATTTTCCTTTAAGGAAAAGTAAAAGTATTTATGGTTACTTTTATTTTCCTTATAAGAAAAAATAAAACTTAAATTTGGTAAGAAAATCGGGGCAAAAATCCTAACAAATCTCTCCTTTTTGGCTTGATTTTCTTGACTTGATCCGTCTTCTTCATGTCATATACATAATTTTGGTTCTTCACATAATCTTCATTTATCTCTGTTGTTTGTCATGCTTAAAAATTGAGCCCTTTTGGGTTAAAAATATATTATCTCTTTTGGGTTAAAAATATTAGAGCCCTAAATAGGGTTAAAAGAGAGCTTTATTTTCAAAGATGTGACAGCAGAATTGTTGAAAATATGATTGAAATATCTTCTCCACATGTAGTTGGAAAAAATCTTCATTATCATTCAATTGATTGCAAATTGATTAGAGCTGCCTTAGACTTGTCTTCAACCTCGCTTTACCAAACCATTGGATATTTGAACCATAGTCTCTGATACCACTTGTTGGGTTCAAAATTGAGAGGGCATCATGCAGAAGCTATTAGTTGCAAACTATGAGACAATAAATAAGACGACAAAGAAAACAATACTTAAAAACATAAAATTATTATATGTTTTGGCCAATCGGCCTACATATTATAAAACCTAATATAAAAAATATTAAACCTATTAGGAGAAATCTCTCCATAAACAAAAACTCTTTAATGACTACATTGTGGATGCGATTGTGTTATGGTATAAGAAGGGGGTCTTCTATTTATAGATGTACAAAACCTTTCCTCCAAGAAACAGGTTTGTAAAATATGGAAGAAATTTATATTTTCCTTTAAGGAAAAGTAAAAGTATTTATGGTTATTTTTATTTTCCTTATAAGAAAAAATAAAACTTAAATTTGGTAAGAAAATCGGGGAAAAAATCCTAACAGCATCGACAGTCACAAGCCTTCCCACTCTCGAGTTGTCCACTCGAGGGAACCATGTCATAAACCCATTTTTGTCCTTTAGGTCTTGGCTACATATTTCTTTTACTAAGGAATATGCGTCCCATTCAACCTAGGATGCCTTGGCACCCTTGATGCGTTGAATGTTAGTCTCATTCAAAGTTCAAAGGGGTTCACGACCCCAAAATGACGCATAATACTATTTATTATGTGTTGCATTTCTATGTATGCATTGATATCGTGTCTTTCTTTCTTGCTTTTATCGCTCCTTATTCTTAGTGTTCCTCATTTTGGAGTTCCTTACTCTCGAAGTTCTTATCATATTAGGACCCTACAATACACTCTTAGGGCCTATTCAAAACTTTCTTTCAAATTATCCTTCTGACTCATCCATTAGTATATTACTTATGATTTTAATCTCATCCATAATCTTTTGGTACAACTTATCATTTTAGGACATTCTCTTCTTAATGCCTTTAATGCTTACATATTATCATCCTTACCATGTTATCATATTCATGGCGTATTCTAGCTCTCCTAACATAGAGCTTTCATAACTTTTATTCGCTCCGAATGAGCATAACTTATTATGTTCAAATAAGTAGAATATTCATTCTAGACTCTCATGCGTACTCTTTTTACTAATCGTAAGTCGTTTCTTCCAAAGTTGACTAGAGTTGAACATCATAAATGGTCGGTCAAACAATGTTCATTAATTTTGTCAATAGCGAAGTTGAGCACGAGGGTTTGGGGTTGCATCAAAACAAGGTTATTTCGAGCATCAGAAGGATGGAAAGAAAAATAAAGAGAATTAGAGGAATAATGATTGTTCTTCGAGGTTCAGTTGAGATGCCACCAAGTTTTCCAGAGCCATTATCTGAAACAGACTTTAGCACCCCCATCTACATCACAGGGTCTCCTATATTAACGAACTTACCCACGCCTAATTATGAGGCACAAATATCTTCAAGTCAGTATTCAGTTGCACTGCAGAAAACACTCAATGGATTGACCACTATGGGCAAGGAGAAGGAAATAAAATTACAAATTCCTAAGCATAAGGCAGGGTCATCTCAACAGCCTGAGATGAATAAGTCATCCAAAGCTAAGGAAAAAAAATGATAAGATTGAGGACTTGAACATTTCATTATATGATGGGTCTAAAAATCCCCTCCCCCATTTAAAGGAGTACCTTGACAAGCTATCGGTTATAGGGAAAAGTGATATCCTGAAGATAAAACTATGTTAGTTCACTTAAGGGTCCAACATTAATGTGGTACGCCGAAAATGATACTAGAAAGTGGGTCTCTTGGGACCATTTAGAAAGTGACTTTCTTAGGCGGTTCAACAATAAGCTAAAGAAAAAGCTGACAGTTGAGACCAATTTAGATAGAGGGAAGACGATCATCGATAAGACATCAAAACCTCCAAAGCTTGAAGTAAGCATACCCCAACCTCAACTGATATGGTACCCAGCTCCAGAAATCATTCCAGCATCCAATTATGTCCAAGCCTATTATCCCAGTCCTTCACGAAACCTCCTCCACAGACTGTTTGCTACCCACCTTCATTTGTTGCTCCAATATCAAACTACCTTCCAATGTCCACCAACAAATCAACGATCCAATCGATCCACCAAACCTCAACATAAGTTGTAAAAAAATCCACCGAAATAGTACACTCCTCTAGGTGAACCCATAGAATAGTTATATGAATGACTCAAGGATGAGGGCTGTCTTACGCCCATTGCTGTCACACATTGTGATCCTAAGTCTCGACAGTATCATCCTGATCACATTTGCGCCTATCATTCTGGGATGAAATGGCATCCTACTAAGGCATGTTTTGCCTTGAAGAACAAGATTCAAAAGTTGATTGATACTAAGGTGATAAATATGACGGGGTCAAATTCTGATGCTGATTGATTTCATAAGTTTGACTTAAACTGGTTGACAATGGTGAAAAGGATATCAAGTTGATTCTCTGCTCCAGACTCTCAAATATTTGAAACTCCTTCAAGTTTTACAATTTTAATTTTCTTTTACACTCTTCTTACTTTTGTAAGGTGAACTACGATCGACCTGATTCCCCTATATGAGGGATACGTAGGCCTCATTTAATGAGTTCAGTCTCATCATAATAAAATCTTCTTTTCCCTATTTCATCATTTTTCTATACGGATTTGGATGAATCAATAATGTGACGTATGGATTAACAAATCTGATGTTCAATAAAAGTTGACTTTGTTCATTCCCTATCTTCCTATCTTCTTTATAATTACAATTTCCAATTTAACATCATGTTCTATTACTATCATTTTTTATGCATTAGGATCTTAAATTTTTATGCCTAGGTCAATTATTAAGCCCTAGTCTTCATCCTAGAATGCCTTTATTTTATATTTATTATGTTTTGAACTTATATGTGCTATGTGGTAACTTTTGTTTGGGCTTATTTATTTTGTTTAAAGGTTATGTAGCATTTGAAAATTGATCTCAATTAAATCTGCAATATGATGAATATGCTCAATATCTGAAAAGACTCCAGCCCTCCTTCTCCTTGCCCAAGACAGAACACCGTGCCTCCTTACCCTCGCCTTACTCCCACACCCTATCAATAATTTCCTTCTTCCCGTGAGAGAGTTGATTTTGATACACGTCGTCGAATGCTTTATGACCTAGAGAAAATGTTAGATGAGAAATTGCGTTCTCGAGGCATTTACAACTTGAGGTATGAGAAACTGTGTCTATATCCAAAAGTTGATTTACCTCCAAGATATAAAGTTCCAAAGTTTAACATATTTGATGGGCGTGGAGATCCAATCACACATTTAAGGGACTATTGCGGAAGGCTAGTTGGCATAGGATATCATGAGGCTCTTCTAATGAGATTATTTGTTCAAAGCTTGTCAGGAATGACGCTTACCTAGTTCGCCCTATAAGATTTTAACAAATAGAATAATTGGGAAGAATTGGCTCAAGTTTTGTAAGGCAATATAAGTTTAAAATCAATACCGGTCCAACAATGTGGAATTTTCTTGAGGTAAAAAGAATGAACTATGAATCTTTTAAAGAGTATGCAATACGGTGGCGGTTAGAAGCTTCTAAGACACGTCCTTCTGTTCCTGAAGAAGAGTTGGTCCAAATTTTCCTCAAATCACTAGATGGAATATACTTTCAGAAAATGTTCTTTCTAATGAGTCACAGTTTTGAGAGTTTAATTTCGATTGGAAAGAAAATAAAATATAAAATTTGAGCGGTGAGAATTATTGATGTTTATGCAAAGTTGGCCACTTTTCAAACACTAAAGAGTCTATCTGAGGAAGGAGAAGATGATTCATCACCCTCCATACCTCAGACACAAGGCTATCAAAATAATGAAGGAATTTATTCTGTTTTTGGTTCTCGTAGGGTATGTATTTAACCTTATGACTCACAAGATTCTCAAAGCAAGGCTTGTCAGATCCAACCCTACTCTATCCAGCAGGGTTCTCAAAATGAGACTTCTCAAACACTGTAAAAACTCGATTTGCTGAACCGGAATGCGACACGATGCTCATGACCCCGAAAGACCACAATCTAACCCATGATTGATATCTGTACCTGTATACTGAAAATCATGACATAATAATGCAGAATACGTAAACCTATAAGTCTATAAGGTTCAACTGAATAAAACCATGTCTGAAAATCATAACGTCCATGTGGGTGAAAATACCCAAAACAACTCAATTTGAAAGTTAAGTCTGAACGTAAATCTGAACATAAATTTAAAAGCCTCTAAACTATCTGAATAAGGAGTTAAAGGAACATGTCTCCAACTAACTCCGTAAAACTGAACTGAAGAAATAAATAAATGTATCAAATCATATTGTCCTTGAATTAATGAGGACTCACTGTGTCTCTGCGACTGGAATGCTACCGCTAATGCTGGGTTGGAGCTCCTGTCTCGGAACTTATGGTATAACATGAAAAGAAAGCACCATAGCGTAAATGCGTCATTACAACTGGAGTACTGAGTATACGAGGAAAGTAGGCTGAACATAAAGGGTTTCATGCATGAACAACACTGACTGACTAATATGAACGTGGGAGTGCAAACATACATATATAGAAACTGAGACCGTGAATGTGTGATAGCAAGACCTGTAAGCTAATACATGGTTTACTGATAACTGTCATTACTGATACTGCAAGATGATAACATGGACGACTGTATCTGACAGTCTTGTATATACTGAAATCTGAAGAACATAACGACTGTATCTGACAGTCCTGTATATACTGAAATCTGAAGAACGCCCTGAGTTCTTTTACTGAGACTGATACAAAAACTGTAGGAGGTAGTGTTTAACCGACATACCCCATGTATGTCGTTATGGCTAAGCTGGGGTTCAATCTTTGCCCCGACTGGAGGGGTGTCAATACCGTGCCACGGGTAAGGATAGCTTGTGAGTGACCCTTATTTGGCAGGTACTCAATGAGAACGGTGGGAACCCTAAACTGACAGGTTAAATCACCTCATCAACCCTAATCTAACAGGTTAAGATATCTCAACCTACGCTGGCTACGTAGTTCTGGTACATAAGGACTTCTTCTAAGAATCACACCCTGAACTGGCGGGTGAGTTCCCATCCTTGGGTTCACTCGGTGCTAACCTCTACTCCCATCTGGAGGGACTGGACATGAATAAATTACTATACATGACTTAATCTTACTGAATTCCGTTGACTGGCGAAATGTTACTGATATCTGACAAATGAATGAGATCATGAGGTTTTCCTGAGTCACATGACTGACTGAAGTCTATGGAATCATAGCTTGAGTTCGAATATCGTGAAACATGACATGGCTCTAGGCACACAACTATAGTTTTTGGGTACGAATACCCCCAGGACTCGATAGGAGGAAACTGACACACATGACATGACTTGATCACAAAATTTGAGTCCACAATTCACAATATCATAAGCAGGGGATAGTATACTTCATGTATTTATTCAACATTTCAAACATGATAGGAAAAGCATGGATATATCTTGTGTACATAATTTATATCTCCATATCATACATGTTTTATACCACAACAATAACAACACATAATTTGCATGAAAATTCATATTGGAGTGTATGACTAACATGAACTTGTTATTTAGATATCATGAAATCATGTAAATATGAAGTTCTAACATACTAGGCATTTTATCGAACACCTTGCATGCATTCTTTAAGTCATAGGTGGATTTCATACTTGCGTTCTATCAATCCATCTAAAAATCATATTTTTCAACTAACAACATAACTTTCATGAGATATACAGTCATGATACTATTATATAGCAAAACAAACAAGCATCAACATGGGTATGATCATATCACCACAACCAACAAAGATTTTGTATTTTAAAGATTGATTCTTGAACTCCATGGTTGAAAGGAATCCGTGGATGAACACTACTCATACCTTGGAAGGGAGGTTCTTGATGATTGACGGAGGAATTTCCTTAAAATTTGATCTTCAAGCTTGATTGTGCAACCCTAGTTGTTTTTATCCTATGGTGCTCTTGGATAATGAACTTTGAGATGTTAATAGGGTTGTAATGTGTTTAGAAGCTATAAATTTCATGAGGTTAGGTTTAGGGACATGTAAGGAGTGTTAAAAGACTTAACTACCCTCGAAATAACTCAAAAACTAAGTGTTTTCGTGGTTGAAATCATACATAGGAGCCGCATATGATATCACCTATATTTACATAGGTTCCGCATATGATATCGCCTATGCTTTCCAGTGGTCATGTGCGACTGGTTAGGCGACGCATTCTACTTTGAAAGGCCATAACTCCTTGCTCGGGTGTCAGATTTTGATGAAATTAGTATCGTTGGAAAGCTAATTCGATTCTCTACAATTTGGTGGGTCTAAATCTGCAAAAATTTCATATATAAATCATGTTATTCTTGTTAAAAGATGACCCTTTCAAAATCAAACACTATGACTTGATGGATTCAAAAACTCTTAGCTTGCATCACTTTAAGCGACTCATATGAGCATGCTTAAGACATCGCAAGCTATCCTATCGCTAGTATATTCATTGTAAGTCATGAACTAAAATGCTACTCATAGGATAGGGGGTTTTATACGTAGGAAAACTTATTCACTTCCTATCTTAGAAACATGCGGGGTATTGCAATATCTCCTCTTTGGGAATATTCGTCCTCGAATGAGAATTTACTGAGAAGGGATACCAGGCAACAGAACCTGAACTGAAAATAAAGAACTGAAAATTGATCGCATGACTGACATGCTAAGCATACTGAACTCGTGCATATCTGATGCACGGACAACTGATACATGAATGCATAACTGAGTATGCAACGGTTAATAGGTACCAAGTTTATACTGGAAACATGAACATGAAACTAAATAAGATTAAGGAGAACTGTTACCTTGAGCTTGATCTGAATTGGCGGGGAAGAGGTGAGGATACTTGGTACGCATATCTGCTTCTGTTTCCCAAGTAGCTCCTTCATGAGACTGATTTCGCCAAAGAACCTTGACTAGAGGGACTTCTTTGTTCCTCAATCTATGAGTCTGATAATATAAGATTTCGACTGGAATCTCTTCATAAGAGAGGCTGTTCTGAATGTCGATGCTCTGAATAGGGACAACAACTGCTGGGTCACCTATGCATTTCTTGAGAAAAAAGACATGGAAGACTGGATGGACTGAGGATAGATCTGAAGGCAACTCAATCTCATAAGCTACCTTGCCGAAGTGACAGAGAATTTTGAAGGGACCGACATATCGGGGACTGAGTTTTCCTTTCTTGCTAAACCTCTTCACTCCCTTCATGGGAGAGATCTTAATATAGACATAGTCATTGACCTCGAACTCGAGATCCTTTCTACGAACATCTGCATAGGACTTCTTTCAGCTTTGAGCAGCCCGTCACGAAGTCCATGTTCACTTCTTCCTACTTCAAAGTAGAAATGGTGAACTCTTGCATGGAACCACTAGGTTTCTGATACTCTATCTTAACCTGCTGACATGAAGAACACTTAGCCACAAACTTTTCAATATCTCTCTTCATCCCACTCCACCAATAGATCTCCCGCATGTTGCGGTACATCTTAGTGGCCCCTGGATGAATATACTATCGCACACCATGAGCTTCTGCGAGAATTCGCTGCCTCAATTCATCTACACCTGGGACACATAGACGACCCTGACAACAAAGAACACCATCTCCCCCTTGGGAAAAAACCTCGACTTTCTGATTCTGAACTGACTCTTTGAGCTTGACAAGGCTAGGATCCCTGTCTTGCTTCTCTTTCACCTCAGAAACTAGAGATGACTCTGAACTACTGTGAACACATACACCACCCTCTGATGAATCGACTAAGCGAACGCCTAGTCTGGCAAGCTGATAGACCTCCTGAGCCATCTTTTTCTTGCTACCCTCAACGTGAGAAATACTACCCATGGAGAGTCTACTGAGATCGTCGGCCACAATATTGGCCTTGCTCGGATGATAAAGAACACTCATGTGGTAATCCTTCAAGAGCTCTAACCACCTTCTCTGACGAAGATTGAGATCTTTCTGGGAAAAGACATACTGGAGGCTTTTATGGTCTGTGAAGACATCTACATGAACTCCATAGAGATAATTCCTCCAAATCTTCAAGGTAAAAACTACCGCTGCTAACTCAAGATCATGAGTAGGATAATTCTTCTCATGTGACTTTAACTTTCTAGAGGCGTAGGCTATGACCTTACCATGCTGCATGAGGACATAACCTAAACCCACTCTGGATACATCACAATAGACTACAAAACCTTTTGAACCATCTGGAAGAGCTAGAACTGGAGTTGAGGTGAGTCGAGTCTTCAACTCTTGAAAGCTCTTCTCGCATGAATCTGACCACTAAAACTTAATCTTCTTCTGAGTCAATCTGGACATGAGAGATGCAATAGAAGAAAATCCCTTGACAAACCATCTGTAATAGCCAGCCAAACCTAAGAAACTCCTAATATCTGATTGAGATACGGGTCTGGGCCAGTTTTTTACTGCCTCGGTTTTCTGAGGATCTACTCTAATACCATCACCAAAAAAAATATGGCCAAGAAATGCTACTGATCTTAAACAAAATTCGCACTTGCTGAACTTAGTGAATAACTGGTGATCCTTGAGAGTCTGAAGAACAATCCTGAGATGGTCTGCATGATCACGCTCTGTGCGAGAATAGACCAGAATATCATCTATAAAGACTATGACAAACATGTCCAAGTACTGCTTGAACACACGATTCATCAAATCCATGAAAGCTGCAGGGGCATTGGTAAGACCAGATGACATGACTAAAAATTCGAAGTGACCATACCGAGTATGGAAAACTGTCTTCGGAATGTCACATTCTCTAACTCTGAGTTGATGATAACCTGATTTGAGGTCTATCTTGGAAAAGTAACCGGCACCCTAAAGTTGGTCGAATAGATCATCAATCCTGGGAAGAGGATATTTGTTCTTGACTGTGACCTTGTTGAGTTGACGGTAATCAATACACATCCTGAGAGAACCGTCTTTCTTGCGCACGAATAATACTGGCGCACCCCATGGGGAAAGCTGGGTCTGATGAATCCCTTATATAAGATATCCTTCAACTGATCTTTCAGTTCCTTGAGTTCTGCTGGTGCCATTCTGTATGGCGGAATAGAAATAGGTTGAGTATCCAAAAGAAGGTCTATGTCGAAGTCTATTTCTCTTTTAGGAGAAATTCCTGGAAGATCTTCAAGAAAGACATTTGAGTATTCATTAACAACTGGGACTATTTCGAGACTAGGAGATTCAGAACTGGAATCTTTAACATGCACGAGATGATACACACCCCCCTTAGAAATCAGTTTTCCTTGCCCGAAGGTAGAAAACAAGTTGACCCCTGAACGCTGAAATGCTACCCTTCCATTCTAGGATGGGCTCATTCAGGAACTGAAACTGAACTATCCTGTTTTTGCAGTCGACTGTGGCATAGAAGAAATGAAGCCAATCCATACCGAGAATGACATCAAAATCAGTCATCTCTAACTCAACTAAATCTGCTGACATGGATTTCTGAGATATCATAACCGGGCAGTTCCTGTATACCTGTCGGGCTATGATGGTTTTACCCACTGGGGTAGAGACTAAAAAGGGCTCTGCTAGAATTTTAGGACTGATTCTGAAATCGCCTTCTATGTATGGAGTAACAAAAGACAAAGATGCTCTTGGGTCTAGCAAAGCATAAACATGAACATGGAAAATCTGTAACGTACCAGTAACGATATCAAGAGAATTTTCCTGATCTTGCCGGGACTGAAGAGCATAGAGTTTGTTTGGGCGTTGCCTACTGGTAGCACTAGAAATGGCACCCTACTGGTTTGGGCGACCGGACTGAGCTGCAGAATGATTTTGCTGACCCTAAAGACTTGACTGCGGACACTCCCTAATCCTGTGGCCTGGCTTGCTACAACCAAAATAGACATCACTACCAGCTCTGCAAATGCCCTTGTGGTTCTTACCACAAGTCTGACAAAGGGGATTCGTTCGGGCACTGCTAATACTGCCCTGAGATTTAGAGCCTGGTGCTTTGTCTTTCTTGCCATCTCTGAACTTCGGCACTGGAGCGCTGGCAGAGGAAGGGGCTCGAACGACTGACTTGGAGCAAAACTGTGAACGGTTTCTTCCATCTGACTTGGGGTGAGCAAAGTTGAAGTTACCTGACCTTGCTCTCTTGTTCTGGTTCTCCCTAGTCTTAACGTCCTGCTTTTCTGCTTGCTGGGCATGGGTCATGAGTCTGGTTAAGGTTATATCACCGATCAGCATCGCAGACCTACACTTATTTACCACGCTATCGTTGACCCCTGACATGAACTTGCTCATCTTAGCCTTATTGTCTGCAACCACATGAGGAACATACCTGGCTAGCTGAGTAAATCTGAGAGAATACTCCCTAACCATCATATTCCCCTGCCTGAGGTTGATGAACTCAAGAACTTTGGCTTTCCTCAGCTCTTGGGGAAAGAATCTGTCTAAAAAAGCCGTGACAAATTTCTCCCACTCAATAGGACCTGCATCATCTAACCTCTCAGACTTCCACTGTTTGTACCAATCATGAGCAACTTTCTGTAACTGGTAGACGGCTAACTCGGCACTCTCAATAGAAGTAACACCCATGATGTCAATGACCTTCTGGACTTGGTCAATGAACTCCTGAGGGTCCTCATCAGACTTAGACCCATGGAACGATGGAGGGTTCATCCGGGTGAAGTCCCGAACCCTAGATACTATGGGATTGGTCAATGGATTGGCCGGAATGACTGGTGGCCGTTCATTCTGTGCAGCCACGGACTGAGCAAGTGTGGTAAATGCGGCTCTAAACTACGCATGGGAAACATGTTTGCCAAAAGGATCTTCGGGCTGAGGAGCTGGCTGGTTTCTTCTCTTTGGGGCCATGGTCTGGAATAAGAGAAGAATGGATTAGACTGAGAGTTTAACGTGTGATTATGTTCACTAGCATGACGTGAATACTGAAGAAAGGGGACTGTTCCTAAAACATCTAATAGACTCTTGTACATAAATGTGGCGCGCAACACACCCATGTACAAGACTCTACTAGATGCGACTTTCAAACTTCCTAGGACTCTATTGAACCTTAGGCTCTGATACCAAGTTTGTAACGCCCCGATTTGCTGAACCGAAATGCTACATGGTGATCATGACCCCGAAGGACCACAAGCTAATCCATGACTAATATTTGTACCAGTATACTGTAAATCATGACATAATAATGCGGAATACGTAAAATTGTAAGGCCATAAGGTTCAACTGAATAAAACCATGTCTAAAAATCATAACGTCCATGTGGGTGAAAATACCCAAAACAACTCAATCTGAAAGCTAAGTCTGAATGTAAATCTGAAAGCCTCTAAACTATCTGAATAAGGAGTTGAAGGAACATGTATCCAACTAACTCCGTAAAACTGAACTGAATAAATAAATAAATGTATCAAATCATATTGTCCTCGAATCAATGAGGACTCACTGTGTCTCTGCGACTGGAATGCTACCTCTACTGCTGGGTTGGAGCTCCTGTCTCGGAACTTATAGTGTAACATGAAAAGAAAGCACCATAGCGTAAATACGTCAGTACAACTGGAGTACTGAGTATACGAGGAAGGTAGGCTGAACATAAAGGGTTTCATGCATGAACAACACTGACTGACTAATAAGAATGTGGGAGTGCAAACATATATATATAGAAACTGGGACCGTGAATGCGTGATAGCAAGACCTGTAAGCTAATACATAGTTTACTGATAACTGTCATGACTGATACTGTAAGATGATAACATGGACGACTGTATCTGACAGTCCTGTATATACTGAAATTTGAAGAACATAACGACTGTATCTGACAGTCCTGTATATACTGAAATCTGAAGAATGCCCTGAGTTCTTTTATTGAGACTGATACTGAAACTATGGGAGGTAGTGTTTAACCAACATACCTCATGTATGCCGTTATGGCTAAGCTGGGGTCCAATCTCTGCCCCGACTGGAGGGGTGTCAATACCATGCCACGGGTAAGGACAGTTTGTGAGTGACCCTTATCTGGAAGGTACTCAATGAGAATGCTGGGAACCCTGAACTGATAGGTTAAACCACCTCATCAACCCTAATCTGATAGGTTAAGATATCTCAACCTACGTTGGCTACGTAGTTCTGGTACACAAGGACTGCTTCTAAGAATCACATCCTGAACTGGCGGGTGAGTTCCCATCCTTGGGTTCACTCAGTGCTAACCTCTACTCCCATTTAGAGGGACTGGACATGAATAAATTACTATACATGACTTAATTTTACTGAATTTCATTGACTGGCGAAATGTTACTGATATCTGACAACTGACTAAGATCATGAGGTTTTCCTGAGTCACATGACTGACTGAAGTCTATGGAATCATAGCTTGAGTTCGGATATCGTGAAACATGACATGGCTCTAGGCACACAGCTATAGCTTTTGGGTACGAATACCCCTAGGACTCGATAGGAGGAAACTAACACACATGACATGACTTGATCACAAGATTTGAGTCCACAATTCACAATATCATAAGCAGGGGATAGTATACTTCATGTATTTATTCAACATTTCAAACATGATAGGAAAAGCATGGATATATCTTGTGTACATAATTTCTATCTCTATATCATACATGCTTTATACCACAACAATAACAACACATAATTTTCATGGAAATTCATATTGGAGTGTATGACTAACATGAACTTGTTATTTAGATATCATGTAAATATGAAGTTCTAACATACTAGGCATTTTATCGAACACCTTGCATGCATTCTTTAAGGCATAGGTGGATTTCATACTTGCGTTCTATCAATCCATATAAAGATCATATTTTTCAACTAACAACATAACTTTCATGAGATATACAGTCACGATACTATTATATAGCAAAACAAACAAGCATCAACATGGGTATGATCATATCACCATAACCAACCAAGCTTTTGTATTTTAAAGACTGATTATTAAACTCCACGGACGAAAGGAATTCGTGGATGAACACTACGCATACCTTGGAAGGGAGGTTCTTGATGATTGACGGAGGAATTTCCTTAAAATTTGATCTTCAAGCTTGATTGTGCAACCCTAGTTGTTTTTCTCCTATGGTGCTCTTGGATAATGAACTTTGAGATGTTAATAGGGTTTTGATGTGTTTAGAAGCTATAAATTTTGTGAGGTTAGGTTTAGGGACATGTAAGGAGTGTTAAAAGACTTAACTACCTTCAAAATAACTCAAAAACTAAGTGTTTTCGTGGATGAAATCATACATAGGCGCCACATATGATATCGCCTATATTTACATAGGCGCCGCATATGATATTGCCTATATTTACATAGGTTCCGCATATGATATCGCCTATGCTTTCCAGTGTCCATGTGCGATTGGTTAGGCGACGTATTCTACTTTAAAAGGCCATAACTCCTTGCTCGGGTGTCAGATTTTGATGAAATTGGTATCGTTGGAAAGCTAATTCGATTCTCTACAATTTGGTGGGTCTAAATCTGCCAAAATGTCACATGTAAATCACATTATTCTTGTTCAAAGATGACCCTTGCAAAATCAAACACTAAGACTTGATGGATTCAAAAACTCTTAGCTTGCGTCACTCTAAGCGACTCATATGAGCATGCTTAAGACATCACAAGCTATCCTGTCGCTAGGATATTCATTGTAAGTCATGCACTAAAATGCTACTCACAGGATAAGAGGTTTCATACGTAGGAAAACTTATTCACTTCCTAGCTTAGAAACATGCGGGGTATTACAAACACAACCCAACTTTCAACAAAGGCCTTATCCAGTACACAATATTTTTCATCAAATGAAGAGAGTAAGGTCTCAAAGTTTTACTCCCTTGACTGAGCTTTTGGCAAACATATTTGAAATATTAAGGTCCCAAGGTATCGTGGAACTGAAGAGAGGGTGGATCCCTACACATCCACCTCCTCATTTTGATCCATCTAAAAACTGTACTAATTATTTGAATATTCAAGGTCATGATATTGAGGAATGCTCGGTGCTAAGGTACAAGATTCAGAATCTGATTGAAAAGAAAAGGATAAAAGTGCAACTAGACTCAATAAGCAATGATCTTGTCACTACAGGTGAAAACTTTATTCAAGGTGATCCGACAAAAGTATTTTCAAGAAATTCACGAAAGAAGCATAAAGCTTAGCAAATAAATTGACGTGCAAACATTTCTTATTTTTTCACCATTCTCATTTGATTCGTCCTATGGCCAATAAAATTTTTTTATTTTATTTACCTTTCTTTGTACTCATGAACTACGTTCGACCTGACTTCCATTTGGATACGTAGGCTGCCCACTCTAGGTCTTGTCTTAATCTAATAAAACTTTTTCTTTCCCCTTTCTTTCCAATTCTTACACATCCAAAGTTTCAGGCTAATAGGCCAAACTCTTAAGCATATAAAGGCAGATTACAATTGAGGTCACGATGTTCAAGTGTAGGACAACCATTTCCGTGGGACTAATATTTTCTTTGAGTGACTTAGGAATATAAGGCTCCAAAGGCAAAAACAGGGCAGAATTTTTGTGGTTTCAAGAAAACCTAAAAAAATTCACAAGTAAGCAATATATCAATGATGTGCAAAAAATGTCTTTTCTTTTAAACTAGGGCAAAAATATTTTGAGAATTTCTCAAAAATTTCACCATGATGAAGTACGATTCCCAACAGCTGATGAAGAAGAAATAACGATCAAAGAGTCAAATCGAGCAAGATACGAATCAACATTTCTTTTCAACTGACGATTTTTCTTTGAGTGTAGACAATAGGTACTAAATGTAGCAACGATGCTATGATAATAAAAAAAGCCAGGATTATATCCCCAATAAGGGAAAAAAACTAAGTTGTTCTATCTTTTGACTTTGACGACATTGAAATTGATATTATATTATTAAACAATATTGAGTTCCTATAGAACCTTAAATGAATAATATTGACAACATGGGTTTCTGTAGGACCTTATTTGAATAATATTGGGTTTCTGTAGAACCTTAATCAATAATATCGGGTTCCTATAGAACCTTAATCAACAATATCGGGTTCTTGTAGAACTTTAATCAACAATATTGGGTTCCTGTAGAACCTTAATAAACAAATTTGGGTTCCTGTAGAACCTTAATAAACAATATCTTCCTGTAGAACCTTAATCAACAATATTGGGTTCCTGTAGAAACTTAATCAATAAATTTGAGTTCCTATAGAACCTTAATAAATAATATCGGGTTCCTTAGAACTTTAGTCAACAATATTGGATTCTTGTAGAACCTTAATCAACAATATCGTGTTCTTGTAGAACCTTAATCAATAATATCGGGTTCCTGTAGAACCTTAATCAACAATATTGGGTTCTTGTGGAACCTTAATAGACGATATTGGGTCCCCGTAAGAACCTTAATTGAACAATATTGGGTTCTTGAAACCTTATATTTTTCATGTCCTAAATCGTATTCACATCCCATATTTCAAAACCACTCTAATCTTGTTTATTCGAGCTATCATTATTCAAATTCTCTTCACTTCAATCACACCAACCCATAATATCATTGTTGACGCCCCTATTCTCTATCATTAACATTCTTTAGGAATATTGTTCATTCCTAAATCTAGAACTACACACGACTTGATTCTCGTAAAACCAGAGATATGTAGGCGACTTAAAACAAAAGTCCTAGTCACACTATTTTTAAAACTATCCTCCTGTATTTTCATTCCAACAAATCCTCTTTTTGGTCGGACAAAATTGACTACTACATCAACTTTTGTTGCTCGATAATTCTTTCATCATTCTCAAGAAACGAAGGAGCAGTTGTTGACATTCAATTTTGACCTCCCAATGCTCTCTTAAGCTGTTATTTTGTCAATATTAGCTAACTTTTTTTAACACATTATTTTGGTATCAAATAATTTTCGACAAGTTATATTTATGATTTAAACATATACAAATTATTTTATTACTTTTTATTTATAATATTCTACATTATTTTATTAAAATTTATTAAATTTTTTCGTAAATATACACACTCACATTTTTTTTTACAAATATATTATCTATTATTATTGACAATTTTATATAATAATTTTACGTAAGATTAATTTTTAATGTATTTTTCTAAATATCGATGTCTTATTATTTTTCTCACAGTCAATTTTAATTTATTCTCCTATGTATTTTAATTTCTAGCCATTTTGTACTCAATTTGCGTCAATTGTAGTATAAATTAACATCAATTTGGCTATAAAATCTAATTCCAACTTTTGACCTATTTTTAAAATAATTTTAATCTCAACCATTAATCCAAGTTAATCCAACGGTTGAGATCAGATAAACTTTCCTCTCCTTTTAAACAACAATACCCAAACCCAAATCCGCATAGCAACCGCATCCCCCCCCCCCCCCCCCCCCCCCCGCGTCTCTACACTTCAAACCGCCTGCCACCACCGGAGAGACCGACGACGCAACCCGGCCATTCTCCGAGTGGCATCACCGACTGCTGGACAGCAACAGAAGCAGCCGACCTCCCTTCTCTCCCCCTCTTTCTCTTTAAAACCACCAGGAAACCCCATGCTCCGGCGATCCGCATCTGCTGATGCCGACGCCTTTCACTATCTACTTTTTCAGCCGATCCTCCAGCCATCACTAGCCGAAAGTTCCACCGGTGTCGCCGCTGCCTCCCCACGTCACCAAAACAGTCCATCTGACTCCAACCAGCAACAATTCACCTCGAGACGCCACTCTTTTTGCCTGCACTTTTCGTCACCTCCTCGCCGGAGTTGACAATCGACGAGGTCTACTGTGTATTTTGGGTTTGATTCTTGTTACAGATTAATTTTTGTTGTTTGTGTTGCTTGATGTCCTGGATTGAAATTTGCAAAAACATGATTGTGGTTTCGGCTTGTTTATTAGTTCCTTTAGACTGCTGCATGTGAAAAACATTTTGGTGAACTTTAATTTTGTGTTTGTGTTCCTTCATTCGTTGATTAACCAGTTCCCGCTGAATCATTTGTACTGATCTTGTTCATCGAGATTATGAGACTTGATCAGTTGTGATGAATTGTGATAGTCTCTGTGACTTTTTCTGTTCTTGTTAATGGCCTAATTAATGACAACCTCTTTTGAACACTAATTATGGTGATTTTAAAATCCTTGAATTGTGCAAATTATCAGGTAATGTGTGGCAGATCGACATATTCTTTGGTAAAATTGATTTTTCGTCTTATCATTTGAAAAATCTCTTGATTGATTGTCCTCTTTATTTCATTGCTTTTTATATATTTTTTTACTTGGTTATTTAATTCGATCGTAATCTGTTTATTTGATTTTTATCTAATTACGTTAATTAAGGAAAGGATTCTTCGTGATTAATTTTCATGAATGTCTCATTTTCTTTTGATTTAGTTAACTGATTGATGAAAATATTTTCCTTTACTTTAACTTTTAGACAAATTTTGTTTTGAAAAAAAAAAATCACACTTGATTATAATTCCCCTCTCTTTTAAAGGAAAATATTTCACTGATTGATGGGATTAGTATTTCCTTTTCTTTTTTCCTCTTGATTGATTCCCTGAATATTTCTTAATCATTTTCTTCCTTTCTAATAGTCATTCCTCCCACTATATAATGAGAAGGCGGACAATCTCTATACACTCTCGTACAAAAGCTTTAAGCAAAAAAAAAAAGTTACTTGATTTTCTTTTTCTGAGTTGCATTTTACCTTAGGAGCTTTGGTCTCAATCTGTCCGTGGGAATTCGTGTCTGACTTTTGATATTATTTGATTTTCTTATTATTACCCAGTATCATCAACCGGTAAGTCCCTGTCGACTAATTTCCTTTATACCTTATATGATGATGCTAGTAAATATGTTTATAGGAATTATTCGGTGTTTGCTTGCTATGTCTGTGTTATATTCTCGCCTGTACTGCTACTACATATTGTCTCCCAGGTGTAAATAGTTTTGGGGATTTAAAGTGTCGTCGGGGTATTGGGGAGGGGGTTGCCCATTCCTTTTCCTTTATTTAGTTATTTACCTTAATTCATTGTGTTGTAATAACTTTTGTAAACCTCGGTGTAATAATAAATTTATGGGGACTGCTTGGGGCGGGGTTTATGTGCTTTACATGCTATGTGATCACGTAGGCAAACACAACTTAGGCTTTTGGTTATTATCTACTATATGAATCACTTGAGCAAACAAACCTAGGATTTATTAATACCTAAATCGCTTAGGTAAACTTCATTTATGGTTTATTAATTGATTCTCTTAGAAATCTAGCTTTTTAGGATTTTAACTAATATTCGACATCTTAAATTAAAGTCAAGCTTGTTAATTTAACCCACGATGTATAAAATTAGTGATCAACTTTGGTGTTTCATTTTACCGCATTTTTAAAGTCATTTTCAGCATATCTTTTTTTCTGTTTATATAACGTTCAACATGTTTAGAAATTTAGCAATATATAAAGTCAGTTTTGACATTTTGTTTTTCAGCCTATTTTATTAATTTGTAGCTTGTTAAATAAGGTCTTCAACACTTTTTGGCCTTTAAATAGCATTTTCAGAAGCTAAAACTCAATTTCCCACGTATTAAATCATTTTTCAGCATTCAAAGTAATTCCAGCATATTAAATCAATTCTATTTTTAGTATTTTTCGACATTAATTTTAACTGAAATGCTTTTGCAATAACTATGAAATTCGGTTGTGTCTCAAACAATAATTTTCTGTAACTCAAATTTTGCAACATTCAAAGACAGTTTCAATTTTTGAGAAATAATCTTCAACAATATAAGGTGGACTTTGACATTTAATTCTCAGCACTTGTTATAGCGAATTTTGACATGGAGATTCACATTTCGTCATTTTCATTCCATCATATTAATCGACACCTAGATATCATGCCTACAAGGTTAATTATATCAAAATAAACTATTATTTGTCTTTGCATGTTAATCACCTTAATAACTTCTTAATTAACCAAGAAGTTTCTTTGAGACTATTTTGTGCTACTTGATGTCCTATTTGTTTTACACGCTTTGAGTCCAACTAGGAAATCTAGCTTTATTTGTTTAGCCCACAAATTCAAAATAGCAAAGTCCAATGCCTCTTGGATGATAGGTTGGGACGATAGGCATTCTAGAGGCGTTAGTTTTATTCTTCTTTTTAGAACGTTTTTAGGTTTGACAACCAGCCTAGGTGGGAGGAGAGTAGTCATTTGGAAGTGATGATACCCAACATATATTACACGACGTATGACATTGTGACTTGTCTAAGAATTCGACTGTCGGCTAGTGGATCGGATAATGATTAACAAGTTGGGGTTTTGATCCGAATGAAGTCAAAAACATTTTCTTGGTTCGACTTTTTGATTTTATTCTTTTATTTTATCTGCTTGTCTATTTGGGGTAGTTAGTTTATTTAAGAAGTCCCCTTTGCTATAATTTGTGTCATTCTTATTTTCTCGCTTTTATTGTTTTATTAATTCTTGTGTTGTTTACCATTTAGATAATTATCAAATAGGAATATCCCACATAAAATATGAATTCGATTGGAAACCACATTTGTGGACCTCGAAAGGTGTCTAACACTTTCCTTTCGAGGTAATTTAAATCTTTATCCGAATTTTTGATGAACTAACACTAAATAACAAAATAAGCTCGTAGTTAGCCTAGAATGGTTCCCTAACGCACCTTAATACGTTAGGTGGCGACTCTTCACTCTCCTTAAACAATCTCAAGAAAGAGTTGGCACGTCGAATCTCGCTTTTCGCGAGAAAAATGGGGCACGACAATGGCCCTTGATGCTATCAAGAGAATCCACTATAACTATACTATCCTTTGACAAATTCTTTTCCTCGGTCATGTTCACGTAACTTTGGTTGCAAATAAGATGAAATGAAGTTTCAACAATAGTTCTAACTGATGGTTCTGGATCCGTTCGTCCAAGTGCTTCAACTAAACAAGTTGTAGTTGTTGATTTCCCGCTACATGATTGACCGCAGAACAATCAATGCCATCTACAACCAACAAAAAGGAACAAAAGTAAACACAATGACGAACTAATAATGAATATACCAAAATAAGGTTAATAATATATTAAAATATATATATATATATTCAAAACTAAGTCACGATTAAATAAATAAAGGAAAAAAAAATAAACCTTTGATTTTTTGAAACTTCCAAAAGTTGATATGCACTTCAACCTCAAAGACTGCTCCAATTAGTTTTGCCCTAGAAGCAATTGCTTCCATATTAGCAGAAATATTTGTTGTCATAATATTCTAAGCACAAAACACCAAAATAAATACAAGTCAGGTGGAGCAATGTAACTATTGACACTTGAACAACAACTGCGGTACCAAAGTCTCTTAGGCGGCTATTGCAAATATGTATGGAACAAAATACATTGAGGGAGGGTTTTTTACTCTCCATATATATATATATATATTAGTTTAGATGTACGCTTGCCTTGCGCGTGTACCTCACTTTATTAAGCTCAAATGTTATATTAAATAGGATATTTGTCTAAATAACAAAAATATATACAATAATTAAATTCAACATCTTTTGAAAAATTTATTTAATTAAACCTAACCTTTAAAATAAAATTGTTAAAGCCGATCGACATTCATCTGCAACAAAACAATACGATGATAGAGACATCAAAGCAATATAATTACACAAATTTTTTCAAAGCCGTCTGACAGTCATCTACCAACTGTAAACTGTAAAAAAATATACGATAATAGAGATATCAAAATAATACAACTAAACTTAACCTTTATGCAAAAATAAAAAAAAAATCTCAAAACATAGGTATAAAAATAATACAATTAAATCTAACCTTTACCTAAAAAAAATCTTCAAAATTGACCGACATTCATCTACCACCTGTAAATTCATCTGCAACCTGTAAACTACAACAAAATAATACAATAGTGATTACAAATCTTTAATTTTGATGAAAATAATTCTTCTGTGAGCGAAAATTTTGACCCTAAAAAATGACATGAATGAAAACAAAGAAGCTATATATATACACACACGTTGAATCCCGATAAATAAATTGATTTCTTCGGTAGTTTAACGTGCATCTTAATATTTATAGAAGTATTTCCTTAATAGAGATCTATTTTATGAGTATTTTTTCTAATTGATCAGTATAAGAAAAAATATTAATTGATTCTCCTTTCATATATTTTAGGAGTCTCATATATTTTAGGAGTCTAGTTAATATAATAAAAATAATTAAATAATAATTAAAGAAATAGTGAAAAGACAGTTTTGTCTAAAGAAAGGTCTTTTAACGAAGGACAAAAAGTTCAAATCACTTTTCTAAGGGTCTTCACACTTTAATATATTACTAGTATAATTGCACGTCTTCGCACGTGTAACCTTTAATTTGTAATCTTTAATTATTTAAAGTTAGACGATTTGATTTTTATAAAGTGCAAAAAGTTCAAATCACCCGTCAAAGATCTTTCATAGTTTAATATAATGTGAACATAACATATATTTTATTGTAAGCACATAAATATGTTACTAACAGAAGTTTCAAGTGGTTAATGGATTATCATTTTTGTGTAAATACGATTATTATTTTTTATATTTAAAATCTTTCCTTATTTTTAAAGTGAAATCTATAGAAAATCATTGATTACTTGCTTAAAACTTTTAAAAATTTGGTACTTCTTGTATTTTTCTTATTCTAAAGCTTTTATATTATTACTTCTATATTTTTCAAATCTTGTTAAAATAAACTTTAGTTGATTTAGAATTCCTAAACTAATGAAAAATGTATTAGTCGTCATTAATTCTATGACTTCTAATAAGAAAGATTATAAATATTTAATTAATTTTAAAATATTAAAAAAATAGTGAAAAAATAATTTTATCTAAAAGAGAGACTTTTAATAAAAAAATAAAAAATTCAAATAATATTTCTATTCACACTTTTAATATAGTCTACACCTTACCTAAATATCACAATAATTGTCATCAATATACCATTTGTAAACAATCAACACCCACCAGCCTTACTGTTCCTATTCCATTTATTACTACAATTTTTCATGCATACACAAGAATCATAATCAAGAATTGGCAGGTAAAATATGCTACAATTTTTTTTTAGAAAATCAGTGCATACGTCAATTAGGGTTTAGGTTCTCCTTTTATTGTGAGGTCTACGTTGTTCTAAGTTCTATCTCATTATCGTCAATTGATAAAGTGCCAAATTTTACAAATAATTCATAATGCTAAAAAATTAAATAAGGATACTGACCTCAATTAAGAGTGGAGTGAGACTGTGGACGACAAATTTTTCTAAGTCAAGAAAATAATAATTGAGCCAGAAAAATTGAAGTAACAAAGTGTAATATTTTATTTTAAATGTAGTAAGTGTTACAATCTCTAAAAATAATCCTCTGATTCTTCAAAGTAATATGAACTTGGACTTGAACTTAATTTGGATTCAAGGGCTTGAGTAGCTTGATCTTGAATCTTAATCTCCGGACTTGAATTTGTATGTTAGTTCGTCACAAATACTTGGATGGTTGCCACGAACGATGAATAAATAACTTGATCTTGAACAAAATTTCCTTCGTTCTTGATCTTGAACTTGATCTTGAGCTTGATAGTTTGAAACATATAACTTGCAGAGAAATTATGGTTTTGATCCACGAACTCTCTTCTTGCTTCTTGTTTCTCCCAAAATCCTCTATTTGTGAGTTATGAGGACCTCTATTTATAGTTGGAGGGGCAAAACAATTGTGTGATTTGATTGGTTGGTTTGAAATTGACCAATCACATTTTTTTGGTGAAAAGCTCTAATTTGATTGGTTAGAACATGTCACCTGCTTACATGGCATGATTTTAGTGGGTTATTTCATTTAACTTGGATTGCCACCTAATATTGACAGATGTCATGCTTTTAGTGGCTCATTTCATTTAACTTGAATTGCCACATAATATTGCCACATGCCTTGCTTTTAGTGGCTTAATTCATTTAACTTGGATTGCCACATAATATTGCCACATGCCATGCTTTTAGTGACTCATTTCATTTAACTTGGATTGCCATATAATATTGCCACATGCCATGTTTTTAGTGGCTTATTTCATTTAATATGGATTGCCATCTCATATTAAAGGCCAAACCTCATATATTTGAGATTAAATGATTAACCCAATTATATTAATCATATTATTTGGACTATTTTCTTAAATTTAATATAGTCTAAATAAATATGTGAATTTAAATTTAATAAAATTTCAATACTCACAAATGCCCCCTACTTCAAGACTTGTCAAATTCGATTTTTTTATTTTGTTTTCATTTTGAAAAAATAAAAAATAGATGGACTAAACTTGAAGTACAATTAAGAAAACAATATTTTTTTTGGTTGTCTTGTACGTAGTAAATACTTGCTTATTTGGCTTCAAGTAGTCACAACATTTCACAAGAATATTTTTTTGAACTCCGCATCCGATCAAAGTATATCACTTAAAATGAAACGGAGGGAGTAAATAAATAGCTGAGTTGAAAATTTTCACATGCAAATATTTTATTAGCAGTGATTTGATAATTTACTACTTGTAAAGTGGGGTCCACATTCTTTTTTTCTTTTTACCATTAGCTTTAAAGCTCTTGATAAGCTTTGAAAGATTTTTGATAGAAAATAAAATACTTTTTGTTCCTATCCAAAAAAAGATATTTGATTTATCATTATTATATTTGTATTGAACTAGAATACTACTATCTATTGTAAAACTCTTTTTTTTTTTACTATAAATAGTTGCTAGCCTTTTTGAAACTATTCAACAATTACCTGAGACTTTTGACAACCAACAATGTTGTAAGTTTCTTGAATGTCCTTCATATATATACAATAATATATATATATATACACACACTACTGTGCAGTGTCCATACTTTTTCTTTTGTGCAAAATGACAAAAGAAAAAGAAAAATAATAATTTAATGCTTAGCCGTAGATGGAAAAAAACTCCATTCATCCATTTTGTCTTTTTGATACAGCTCCTCAATGCTAATAATTTTTTAATATTTCTGCACATAATCACACACACATATATATATGCTTTTCTTTTCTGTGTAAAAAAAAATTACAAAGTCATTTATTCAACTTTGCAGTTAAGGGTAAGATAGAACCTTCCTTTATTTTTTTTTTAATAAAAGTACCTCTTTTTTTTATATATATATATATATGTGTGTGTGCGCCTTTATGTAGTCCCATTTTCAGTGAATGTTAAGTAAGAAGAAAATGACCAACTTTACTTTTAAAGCCTTTTTTGTTGACTTTTCAAAAAAAATGAAACATGACATATGAGTTTTTGTTTTTGGTAACATGTCATGTGAATTATGGCTCCTTAACTGATCATTGTGTCATAATAAGGAATGTTGGAATACGTGGTTAACAATAAAAGACAAAGAAATCGTGTAGATTTATTGTCTCGGTTAGCATTCTGCCTCTTTGTCTTCTGTATTTAGTAACCTTTTGATAGTGTGTATTTTCATCATGTTTAATTGAAAGAGTAACTTGATCAACCTTTGACGATTCAAATACACTTATACTCAGGTATACGCTCCTTCTCTTTCTCTTCTTCCTTTCCCTTTTCTTAAGGTCAACAAAAATAATAATATTTATGTTGTGGGAACGAAAAAAATGAAGGGCATTACCATAACATGACATGCCGATCTTATGTTGTGAAGGATCGTGTTTAATGTCCTCGCTTTAATGTCGTAATTTTGAGGCCTTAGAAACTGAGCATCAGGCGTCGTAAGTGTCGCCTTATTTGAGCCAAAGACTGTACACCGTCTAAGGCACAGATTTTACATAGCCTGTGGCTAATACTTTTACACCGTTGAAGGGCGTCGTAAGTGTCGCCTTATTTGAGCCAAAGATTGTACACCGTCTAAGGCAGAAACTTTACATAGTCTACGGCTAAGACTTTTACACCGTCTGAGCCAAAGACTTTATGTTGCCCAAGGCGAAGGTTTTACATAGTCTGAGCCAAAATATTTCCTTGTCCGAGCCAAAGACTTTACACTATCTGAAGCAGAGACTTTACATGGTCCGTGGCTAAGACTCCTACACTGCTTAAGCCAAAGACCTTACATTATTTGAGGCAACCATTTCACATTGTCTGAACTGAAAACATCACACTGTTCAATTCGATAACTTTATATGATCAATTTTTTTTTAACTGAAGTTGATCATATTTGAATTTAGAGTTCATAATTATTGAACTATCAAGTAATTACTAATGAAATACTTTTTTTTTCCAGTTTGAATCATGGTTTACTTTAGGGATTCAATATCTTTCTCATCTGAGTCGCGATATCTTATAATATCCGATCACAAGGATAGTAAAGTGAAAACAAAGTTACTCATTGGTACACCATTGGTTGGATAATATGTTACTCCGTGGCCGCCTTTGGAAAATCTAGCTGGTTTAGACCAATGGACTCTTGAATTCCATAGTCGTCCACCTAAGACATGGATTCTTTGCTCTCCGAATCATCGGACAAAGAATATTGCTAGTACGTTGCCATGCTTGGGACGCCGAATTATAAATAGAGAGAATAGGTGGGGCACAACTTTTCAGCTTAGTGGCGAGTTTCACTACATTCCTGGCTATTGGGAATGGGATATAGATGTTCTTAGTAGGAGCTACCAGGATTTAAAGGATGCAAAGATTTACTATATTGTATATGGGTCACTCTTTACTTACGACCATCATACAAATGTGTTACAGGCCTTCTGTGAAGCTTGGCGTCCTTCTACGAATACGTTGCTTACCTCAGTTGGAGAAATCTCCCTGTCTCTTTGGGATTTACACACCATTGGAGGTCTTCCAATAACAGGAAGTCTTTATGAGGAAGTTGTGTCGGACGTTACAGAACTTACAGGCACTTATGATAAGGGGAAAAGGTTTCTTCCCGAAACTTGTGAACATTTACTTGATGCCTTCCATCAGCTATGTGAAGAAAATAGTGATAATTCGAGCGTTCCCATCAGCAAATGGACACAGTTTTGGTGTAAGAAAGCTTTTAAATATGGGCCACCTCCGCCAAGAAGAGAAAAGAAATTAATTCGTCTGAAATTATCTCACAATCCATCTGGAAAAATCGACAAGGCAATTAATTGGTCATCCGAAGAAGAAGGCTTATTTCATAGGTTAGGAGTTAGGAGTCACAAGAAGGACGATACATACTTGGCTGCCTATTTATCCTGCTGTTTGTGTACATTTGTGTTTCCTATGATGGAAGGAGATGTTATCCGTCCAGGAGTTTTCAGAGTTGCTTGTCACTTAGCAATTGGGTGAAGGGTTAGCCTTGCGGTTCCAGTCTTAGCTATCATTTATAGGGGACTAAATGCAATATCAGAATGTCCACGGCTTGACCTTGTTTGAGCATGCTTCCTAGTTCATTACGTATACGGTTGGTTGGCCCGCTATTTCAATACTCATTTTTCTTTAAAAGGTGGACCAAACGATCCCCTCATGGCTGGATATTCTGGCGAAGGTGCTTCTAGGTACTACAACAAGGAAGAAGTGAGAAAATGTATACATGGAGGAGGAATCATTAAGTGGGATGGCACATTACTCGAGAGGCCTCAAGCTTATCACTATCGCGATGATGGAAATGATAAGGAATTTCAGTCGAATTTTTTTATAAGCCTTCGCTCGAACTATCTTGCTTTAAGGGATGGGAATGCCTTCATTATTGAGCCTTATAGTCCCTACAGATTTAGCCGCTAATTTGGCTTTTTCCAAGATCCCCCTGGCTTACTAGACCAAGATTTATGTGAGGTTTCGTTAGAAGATGGAATGAGACTTGCACGTATTTGTGTGTTGGCTAATTCCATGGCGAAGGCGACATTTTCCCCAATTAATACAAACTTAAAGACATTATCATCGTCCAATTATAAAGTTTGGTGGGAAAAGGTGCATGGGAGTGTTCTAGAAGATCACATACGATTTCTAGTGAGTACCGTGGGACCTAACATTGATGCCTTTCAAGAATGTGAGAAAGAGGCATTAGTTGTGCACAAGCCTCTCATGTTGCAGTCCAAGGAAGTTGTAGAAGAGATTAAAGAACCTTTGCATAAAGAAGATCAAGAAGAACAAATGACAATCCTGCCTCATCAAGTTCCCAACAAGCTGCTATCTGAAGATGAGAGTGCTAGCAGCCATGAAGATTGTTGTTGGAAAAAAATGAGACCGTCCTTAGAAGAACCATCAAATGCTAATTTGCACATGGTAGAGATTTATAGTGATAATATTAGTTCTTCAAGGACACTGACAGCTATCAAAGAGGTAATGGTTCAAGCTCTCTCCTCTGCTCTATGGTTTGTCCAATTATTTCACTAATCATTTTTTTCTTTTTCTTTTTACAGTTGAAAAATATCAACATACTGGATGCTCCTCATTGCAGTAGACCACAAGCCAGTGGAGAATCTGTTGCTGGACCAAACTTTATAAAAGCACATTCTACCTTAAAATTTGAGGTAGAAGTCACTTCTACCCCCATTGTGAAAGCTAAAATAAGTGCAGACTCAAATTTCCACAAACAACCAGCAATATCCATGTCAATTTTTTATGGAAGGAAGGTTATCTCAGAGCTGAAAAGGGAATTTGTTATGAAAGTGTGGGCCAGCATTCGCACAAAGTTAGAATGTCTTACTGCGGACCGTGTTTCTTCTCTTGCAGATGAGGTCCAAGTAGTACTTAAGGACGTGAGCGAAATGGGTGTATATATTTCTCCTTTATAGAATTTATTGGAGTCTTTCTTCGAGTTTACCACTTCCCATGATCAAGAACGGTCGACCCTTGTTGATAAGGCCGAAGAAATCGAAAAGTCAGAGTCATATATAAAGGCCAAGGAGCATCTTGAACTTGTGATGAAGGAAAGAGATGAGAAATCTGAAGAACTATCTGTTGCTTGCCAAACTTTTGAGAAGGCAAGAAAAAAGGTAAAGAAGTTGAAATCCCTCCGAGATACCGCCAAAGAAGAAGTTAGGAAAATTGAGTCCAAAGTCTCTGCTGCCGAGGAAGAGTTCAACAAGTGTGCTGACATTTCCTTGGACACTCAAAATGCCTCAAATGATGTTGATCAGAAGAAGCAAGTCTTAGAGGATTCTCTCCAGAATTTAGTTAATTATAAGTTGTGTTTAGACTAACTTTCGGAGATGTCATTCTTTATTTTCCAACCTTTTTGCTTTCCTTCCATCTGTTTTGTCTGATTAGTTGAATTCAGTAACATTAATAAACTCCTTCCATTTGGCTTTATGTTGCGTACTCTTTTTAATACTTCTTTTGCTTTTTAGCTCCCAAAATAATTTACTTATAATGCCTCGATGATATCGTACTAAGACTCAACTTGATCCAAGTTTCGTTGTTCAACACCTTGTGTTTTTAAGGTAGAGAATTCGTATTTAGAGACTAGAATACCAAAATAATGTGCTACTTGATATATCTATTTTTTTTAAAAAAAAATCAGGCTTTTTGATTAATACATACCAAAAATTCAGAATTTTAGAGCATTCGGGTTGTTTCAAATATTCTTTTTTTTAGTCAAGTTTAGATACAGTCGAACAGACATTTTCAGATTTGCATGACTACACCAAAAAATATTATATCTTGATGTAGAAATTCGCTTTATCCCCCATAAACTAGACTTTCAAATATAAAACATATCCAAAATTCAAGATTTTACAGCATTTGGATCGTTCTAAAAATTATTTTGAAATCAAGTTTACATGCTGTCAGGCAGACATTTTCAGATTTGTGCGACTACATCAAAAAAATATTATATCTTGATGTAGGAGTACCTAAATCAAATTCCGCTTAATCCAAATATAAAACATATCCAAAATTTAAAATTTTAGAGCATTTGGATCGTCCTAAAAAGTACTTTGAAGTCAAGTTTACATGCTGCCAGGCAGATATTTTCAGGTTTGCGCTACTACACCAAAAATATCATATCTTGGCGTAGGAGTACTGAAATCAAAATACGCTTAATCCTCCATGAACTAGACTTCCAAATCTAAAACATATCCAAATTTTAAGATTTTAGAGCATTTGGATTGTTCTAAATAATATTTTGAAGTCAAGTTATATGCTGTTAGACAGATATTTTCAGGTTTGCGCTACTACACCAAAAATATCATATCTTGGCGTAGGAGTACTGAAATCGAAATACGCTTAATCCTCCATGAAATAGCCTTACAAATCTAAAACATATCCAAAATTCAAGATTATAGAGCATTTGGATCGTTCTAAATAATATTTTGAAGTCAGCTCAGGTTCTGTTTTTATCAATTTTTTCAGCTTTACGCATCTTGTGATAGAGAACTCATAACTCGGAACGTGAACGCTCGGGCTATGAGAATTTTTTTTTATGAGAATGAACTTAGAATGAAACTCTAAGCGCCTACGTACCTCAGTGAAGAGGATCAAGTCATAACGTAGTTCTGAAAGAGCAATAAATTTGCTTATTTATTTATTTATTTATTTATTTATTTTCCTAACTTTTGCCTAGGCTACCTCTTTCGAGATTTCCAACCTAGCGGACTCTTTTTTTTTTTTTGGGCCGTACACAATTTATACTCATGCGGGCCAAGAGTAATATGCAGTTTAGGCTCGTGCCTTAAGGAGCATTCTTCTTTTCTTCAAGGATAATATCTCTTTATGAACTTTCCATTGATGGGGCCAATACGTAAACCTTCCGAGTCAACAAGTTTGTAAGCACCACTTGAGTATACTTCTTGTACGACATATGAACCATCCCACTTAGTTGAGAACTTACTTACAGATTGACGAGAGGTGATAATGAGCCTTCTTACAACAAGAACTTGGTCACCCACTTGAAAGCATCTAAGGCGGACCTTCTTATTAAAAGATCGTGAGAGGCAAGATTGATAACATGCCAGGCTTTGTTGAGCATCTAGTCTCTTTTTATCCAAAGCCTCCAATTCTTCAAGGCGTAACCGAGCATTTTCTTCATCATAAGTCCTTCTTGAATAGCAAGCCGCAATGATGGGATTTGACGCTCAAGTGGAAAAACTGCTTCAACTCTATAAATAAGTGAATAAGGAGTTGTTTGTGTTGGAGTGTGATACGTTGTTCTATATGCCCAAAGAACTTCTTCCATCCTATCATGCCAATCTCTTTTAGATTTTGAAACGACCTTCTTCTACAAGTTACAGAGTGTCTTGTTAAATGCTTTAGCAAGGCCAATAGCAGCAGCATAATACATAGAGGAGTTGCGTTGCTGAAGCCAAAAAGATCACATATCTTGGTCATTAACTTATTGTCAAATGTCTTACCATTATCCATCAGTATATATCTAGGAATGCCAAAGCGATAGATAATATTGACTCGAATGAAGTTTGCCACATTCTCTTTCTTTACTTCTTTCAGAGAAATGGCTTCAGCCCATTTTGAAAGCTAGGATGTACAAATGTCCACCACAAGACTTTAGTAATGGTCCGACAACATCCAAACCCCATGCCACAAAAGCCCATGAAACAACAGTTGGGTGTAATACCTCTGGGGGTTGATCTATGAAATTTGCATGAAATTGACAAGCTTTACACCTTCGAGCGTAATCTAAGCAATCTTTCACCATAGTCCGCCAATAGTAACCCATCCTTTATATATGAAAATGAAGCTTAGGGCCGGACTGATGCGCCCCACACACTCCAGAATGAGCTTCTTGCATAGCTTAAACAAACTTATCTGTGCCCAAGCATCGTAAGAGTACTCCATCAAATGATCGCCTATAGAGTGTACCCTTATAGTAAAGAAAACGAGGGGCTCATTTTCGGATTTCTATTATCTTTCGAGGTCTTTCTGGTAAAATTCCATAACACAAGTAATCAATTATTGGTTGCCGCGAGTCTTCTATCTCGGCCTCAGAAACAGTGATAACTTGTTCAACTTCCTCTACATTTTCATTTGGTGGTACTACCCATATTTGGAAAATGATGACTTGCATTTGATCAGGAGATACCAATGCAGAAACTAAAGTTGCCAATGCATCAGTCCTTTTGTTTTTTCTCCTAGGGACATGTTGAATGGTAACCTCTCCAAGCCAACTTATCAACTTCTGAGCGTAATCGCAATAAGGAAACAACTTAGGTTTATTGACCTCATAGATACCCAAAACTTGATTGATCACTAACTTGGAATCTCCAAAGACTTGCAATTGTAATTTTTTCATATCGATATCCATTTCGAGTCCAAGTATGAGTGCTTGATATTCAGCGACATTATTAGAGCAACATCATGTTAAAGTGAAGGAATATGGCAAAACTTCCACATTGGGAGTGATAAATACTACTCTAGCACCAGCTCCCTCACGATGTGCAGCGCCATCAAAGTACATCATCCAAGGAGATTGTATTTCTACAAACATAACATCTTCATCGGATAGTTCATCAGATAAATTCCAATCATGTGGAATCGGATGGTCGGCCAAGAAATTTGCCAGCACTTGTCCTTTCACTGCCTTTTGAGAGATATATAAAATTTCAAATTATTGGAATTATAGGTACCACCTTGCTAGTCTATCACTTAAGATAGGCTTGGACATGACAAACTTGATAGGATTCGCTTTTGAGATGAGTCGTACAATGTGAGCTTGAAAGTAATGCTTCATTTTCTGAATTGAGAATACAAGCACCAAGCACAACTTCTCTATAGGTGAATACTTTATATCATTTGGTGTCATCATCCTACTCAAGTAATAAAGGGCATTTTCTTTCCCTTTATAGTTTTCTTGTGCTAGAAGTGCCCCTACTGATCTTTCTTGTGTCGCAATATACAATATCAATGCCTTTCCAGGTATGGGAGCTACGAGCACTGGAGGCTTCATTAGATAAGAATTTATAATCTCAAAAGCATTGGTGCAGTCCAGGTCCCATTCAAAAGGGACATCTTTCTTCATAAGATGACTGAATGGTTGACACCTCCCAGCTAGATTTTGAAATAAACCTTCTAAGATACGCCAACTTTCCTTGCAAACTTTTCAGCTCATGAATATCTTTAGGCTCAGACATCTTCAAAATAGCATCTACCTTATCTTCATCAATTTCAATCCCACAATGACGAACAATAAAGCCAAGGAACTTTCCAGAAGCATCTCCAAAAGCACACTTCAGAGGGTTCATTTTGAGTTGGTATCTTCGAAGTAGTTCGAATACCATTCTCAGATCATGTAAGTGGTCGTCTCTTTTTCTTGATTTCACCACTAAGTCATTAACGTAGCACTCAATATTCTTATGAAGCATATCATCAAAAATATTCTTCATAGTTCGTTGGTAAGTAGCACCAGGATTTTTTAAACCAAAAGGAATCACCTTGTAGTAATATATTCCTTTAGGAGTGCGGAAGGCCGTGAGTTCTTCATCTTTTGGTGCCATACGAATCTGATTATACCCTGATGAACCATCCATAAAAGACATTTCCTCATATCTAGTTGTGGCATCAATCATAAGTTCGGTTATCGGGAGAGAAAATTCATCTTTAGGACATGCATTATTAAGATCCCTAAAGTCAACACAAACTCGAATTTGACCATTCTTCTTTCTTATAGGTACTATGCTTGAAATCCACGTGGGATACTTGACTTCTCGAATGAAACCTGCTTCGATGATGTTTTTAACTTCAGTTTCAATCAAAGGGACTAATTCAGGTCTAAACTGACGTTGAGCCTGCTTAACAGCGCGGGCACCTCTCTTCACAGCAAGGCGATGAACTGCAATTTTAGGATCCAATCCTGGAATTTCTTTGTAGCTCCAAGAAAATACATCTTTATACTCCATAAGCAACTCAACATACTTATTTTCTTCATCTTCATCCAATAAGGTGCTTATATACGTAGGCCTTCGATCTTCATGAGTCCCAAGATTGACTTTCTTTAATGCATCGACAGTGTTCTTCACCCCTTCCTCAAGTTCAGGTGGTGCATCTTTAGCGTCTTTAACTTCTTGAGGATCACTATCATTGAAAGATATGTGATGACATGTGTTGATATCAACAAACTCATCTTCGATCTTCACATAAGGGAGAGTACCCTTCTTGTCACACATTGTGAGGTGATATGATGATCCTACACTTTCTACATTTTCTTCACTCTCCTTAGTATGAACTATAGTATGAGTTCTTGCTTTGAGGACATCTCCACATGAAACTAAGACTTTTATTTCTCATCTCATTCTAGAAGGAATCAAACTAGAGCAATTTTTGTGGAAATTAGTCTCTTTAGCATAAACATGTTCTTCCATCCTTCTATCATTTTCTTGGCGTTTGTATTTCTTCTTCATTGGTCCCAACCTATCAAACACCGAAGTTCTTATACTTAGGTCAGTGAGCCGATCAAACACAGAAACCCTTTTGTTAGATGGTGCAGAATCATCCTTAGGGGTAATATAGTTGACACACGCCCTATTTATGGATATACGGATCGGTGATGGTTGTTTGTAACACAAACCTTCACGCGATTGTTTGACAGCATACCCTTTCTCTATCATTATCCTCTGAGTAGGATTTAGACTATGGTTTGGCCCTCCTTGTGCTTCAGGTGGAAGCTTCCCTAGCTTAAAGGATTTATCGGGATTGTATCCAACTTTTGCCAATAACTTATAGGCATTTGGGTCAAAACCCTCATTCGTACGCTTTTCAGGAAATACTTTACGTGGATCAAGATTAGATGACTTGACAAAACCTTCCACCGATCTTAAAGGCGACTTGATTACATCAATTTGCTTAATAGGAAAGGTCAACCCTCCTAACACATTTTGATGTAATTCATATGATTGTACTTCAACCTTCTTTTCCTTTGGGACATAACGGATAATTGGAGTGACCTTCTTACTTGATAATATCGCATTGATCTCGAGTACCTTGTTCGCATCATAAAACATTGGGCTCTTTTCAACCACCAACTTTTCATTTCCCATTTACTCATCATTCTTCTTCGCAATGTCAACCTTTCTTATAGGAACCACATCACCAACATTTACCTCCTTTTGGATGTGTTTCTTCAAGTAAAATTTTGCATCTGCAAAATGGGCATCTGCTTCAGTAAAAGGCTCATTGTCAGCAACTACCTTCTTTTGTACTCCATTTTCAAAATACTTAAAGCATTGATGGTAGGTGAACGTGACTACTTTGTTATCATGTATCCATGTCCTTCCCAATAAGATATTATATGAGGTTTTTGCGTCAATCACATACATCAATACGCTCGAACACATATCTCCCATGTTGACTTCCAGTTTGATAGAACCTATGGCTCTTTGCCCCCTTGATTGAATCCCTGAATCATAAGATGACATTCAGACAATTCATCCATCAAGATTCCAAGCTTCTTTACAGTGTGAATTGGGAGAATATTAACTCCAGAACCATCATCAATTATAATTCTTTTCACTTTGTGCTCACGCAAGTAGCCATCCATATACAAGGGAAGATTGTGTGATATCTCACCCAACAAGAGGTCATCATCAGTGAATGTGATCTTTGCATCACAAGTATTCACTTCCTCAGAAAGAGGTTTAACGGGTTCTTTATCTGGAAGGACTAGAGGCAATGACGAGTCTCCCGTTGTTGTCTCTTCTTTATCAATATTGCAACATGAGGAATTGATGCCAATATAAGGTATTTCTTCACTAAACCAGCTCGAAAAGAATTCCTCCAACGTGACTGGGTAACGGGGCTTTGAACGATAATTCTTCTCAACTTTTATTTTTCTCACTTTCTTCTCTGCCATTTTCCTTTGGGGTCCTTTGACCATCTTTCCTCTTGTTGCTTGTTTGCTCGGATCTTTTCATAAGCTCATCTTACAACGTCTCCATCGAGTCACCAAGATCCATTCTTCATCATCAGTGTGCTCAATAAGGGATTGACTTTCTTGTAATGATTCCTTCTTCACTATTACTTCATTCATCATAGGAAGAGGAAATGACTTGCTAACATCGATGGGTTCAAATTTGCCAAATTTAATCATGTTTTGTGGGGTCGCACTTAGGACATCATCATATTTATGCACTTCAACAAAGTTGCAAAAAAATTTGGGATCAAGTGAACCAAAAGTGATTGATACTTGATTTGAACTTTCCTTCTCATCTTCGAGCAATATCTTTCATTCGCGGGCCAAGTCCATGACCTTTTCCTTAAAGATAAAACACTTTTCTATGGGATGACCCAATAATTGATGATATTTGTAGTAATTTGGATCACTAGTCTTTCCAGCTTTATCTGGACGCTTTCTTTCAGGTAACTCAAAGAGTTTATATGAAAGAAGCTCGTCAAAAATTATTGGGACATCCGAGTCCAAGAACGGATACTTTTTTGCTTGCATCTTCTTTAAAGTCAACTTTTTGCTGGCATTATTCTGAAAAGATGTGGTTTTCACACTTTGCTTTTTACTTAGCTTTGTGGTGACCCTCAATGGTGTGGCATTAACATTCATTGCCTCTTTACTTTCAGATTTTGGCACAAACTTGCCCCCTTTCTTCACTTCTTATTTGTCTTTTCCTTTTCGAGGCTCATAAATAGGTGGTCCTTGATTTCCACTTGAGGACATACTTAACTCCATATCATGAGCGCGCATGGAAAGTTCTTCAAATGACTTAGGTTTGATGCCCTGTAGGATGTAACGAAGTCCCCAATGCATCCCTTGAATACACATTTCTATCCTAGAAACCTCATACACATTTCTATCCTAGAAACCTCACTAAGTCTGTCTTTACAATTAAGACTCGCGTTCCTCCATCGATTGATGTACTCAATGACGCGTTCATCTTCTCGTTGGCACATATTGGTAAGTTCGATCATACTTACTATACGTCTCGTGCTATAGAAACGATTGAGAAATTCATGTTCGAGTTGTTCCCAACTATCAATTGAACTAGAGTCGAGGTCAGTATACCAATCAAATGCGTTTCCTTGTAAAGTGCGCACAAACTGTTTTACAAGATAATCTCCATAAGTTCCAGCATTGTTGCATGTTTCAACAAAGTTTGCAACATGTTGCTTTGGGTTTCCTTTACCATCAAATTGTTGGAATTTTAGAGGTTGATAACCTGCAGGCATCTTCAAACCATCTATTCTCAAAGTATATGGGTTGGCATATGTAAGAGATGGTTTGGAAGAAACATCGTACTTATCTTTAATGGTTCCCATAATAAAGTCCTTCAGTTGGTGAATTGGGATTAACCCATCAGTAGATACTTGCAGTTCATCAGCAACATCCCTTTGCTTTGCAGTTGAATCTCCTTTGTCTTGTTCCATCGGACTCTTCCCAGATGCTTGGCTTGAGCCTCCCTCCATAATACTTTCAACTCTATCTGTCAACTTGACAATTCGATTATCCTGATCTTGCACATATTTTGTTAGGCCTTCAATCGCCTTAGTCAAACTTGCAAGTTGTTCTTCCACAGTTAAGGTGTTAGTCACCATTGCTTGGATAGCCACTGAAGATGAAAGATTAAAGCATGGATTTTTCCTTAGACTAAAATCTGAGTAAAACAGTTCACGTGGAGTAACTGGAACAGACTTAGTGATCAAAGCATGATCATCTTCATGCATGGTGTGGTCCTTAGTCTTATATGAACTAAGTCGAGCTAAAGTCTTTTCAACGATCTCAGCGGTATTCTCCCCTTTTTCCAACTCATTGGGAAAAAATCTTTCTCCTTTTGAAGACTGAAGATCAAATGTAGGAGCTGATACGGAAGACACTTCAAGTGTTTGTTGTCCTAGTAAGTTTTCTTTGTTCTTAGTAATGGCCCCCACACTTTCCATGGTAGCATCAAGTATGTTATCTACTTCCGCGGAAAATTTGGAGTCGGTAGCCTTAGCAACAACAGATTTGGAGTAAAACTTCTAGGATGCCATTTCAGTATTCTTAAATAGGATGATTAATATGAAGATATGAGAGGTAGAGAAGGTCCCACTGGGCGTGCCAAAATTTGTAGACAACAAATTTTTCTAAGTCAAGAAAACAATAATCGAGACAGAAAAATTAAAGTAACAAAGTGTAATATTTTATTTCAAATGTAGTAAGTTTTACAATCTCTAAATTCTTCAAAGTAATATGAACTTGGACTTGAACTTAATTTGGATTCAAGGGCTTGAGTAGCTTGATCTTGAATCTTCGTCTCCGGACTTGAATTTGTATGTTAGTTCATCGCAAATACTTGGATGGTTGCCACGAACGATGAATAAGTAACTTGATCTTGAACAAAATTTCCTTTGTTCTTGATCTTGAAGTTGGTCTTGAGCTTGATAGTTTGAAACTTATAACTTGCAGAGAAATTATGGTTTTGATTCACGAGCTCTCTTCTTGCTTCTTGTTTCTCTCAAAATCCTCTATTTGTGAGTTATGAGGACCTCTATTTATAGTTGGAGGGGCAAATCAATTGTGTGATTTGATTGGTTGGTTTGAAATTGACCAATCACATTCTTTTGGTGAAAAGCTCTAATTTGATTGGTTAGAACATGTCACCTGCTTACATGGCATGATTTTAGTGGCTTATTTCATTTAACTTGGATTGCCTTCTAATATTGACACATGTCATGCTTTTAGTGGCTCATTTCATTTAACTTGGATTGCCACATAATATTACCACATGCCATGTTTTTAGTGGCTTATTTCATTTAACATGAATTGCCATCTATTAAATTAACCTCATATATTTGAGATTAAATGATTAACCCAATTATATTAATCATATTATTTGGACTATTTTCTTAAATTTAATATAGTCCAAATAAATATGTAAATTTAAATTTAATTAAATTTTAATACTCACAGAGAGAATATAACTGAAAAATAAATAAAGAGAAAACAACATAAGATTTAAGTGGTTGAATCACCTATAGTAAATACAAAAAGAAAAAAAATTATTAATTTATTTACCTTTGTCAATTTTTGTTATTGCTGCAATGAATTTGGATACTCTCTGTACCTATATATACATACATGTTTTTGAAGCTGTATCAATTAGTCGGTTGTTGCTTAAAAAAATAACCTTTGTCAAGTAAAATCAATTGAAGATGGAGAAGTCAAGAACTGAGTGACTGTCAAAAATCCAATAAACAACAAAAATAAAAATCTTTAAAATCTAAATTCCGCATATAACCAAGAATTGAGCATAGAAAAATACCCAGTTATTATTAAACCATGAAAATTTGGCACCCATAACAAGAATAAAAATCCAGATCTTTCAAAAGGGTAATTACACAATGAAGTTAACATAAAAGTATAATCTTTGAATCCCCAACAAGGTATACACAAAAGAATAGTCCACATGACCACATACAATTGCATAAATAATACGTGAGGGAGGAGAAGAACGTGAATAACTAATATTGTAAGGAAATATTTTTAAAATTATTTTTGGGTTTCACGTTGGGACAGGTTATATTTGAGGTTTTGTGTTGTACTCTTTTAGTTAGGAATGGTTAATTGTTTTTAATATTTTAGATGGTGGAAAAAGAATTCTATTTTTGTGAGCAAAGTTTTTTTTAATTTAATATTAATATTATTAAAATAGTAGGAGAAAGGCAAAAAGATGATTTTATCTAAAGTGGAGATTTTTAATAAAGGATAAAAAGTTCAAACAATATTTCTAAGTGTGACGTGTGATCTGTTACCCCCTCAACCTTTAGTCGAAATCCCAACAACACACTCAACCTTTTAGTGTGATCTATTACCCCTGAACTTATTTTTATCGAATTTATTACCCCCCAGTTGCTGACGTGTCACTGGACGTGACTACACGCGCCCATAGGCGCGTTAGTTGACTTTTTTTCACTTTAAAATCATTATTTATTTATTGCCACGTCATTATTTTTAATAATTATTATTTTTTCTTAATAAATATTGGCTTCTTCTTCTATTCATCTTCTTCAATGGCTTCTTCTTCTCCTTCTTCTTCTTTTTTTTCTTCTTCTTCCATTCTTCTTGTTCAATGCCTTCAATGGTGCAACTTCAATGATGAAATGCCGATGAACAGTGACGACGCCAGAAAAATCAAAATTCCGTCGACTTTTTTTTGATGAATTTCACGTAATTCGATTCAACATTTTGATTCAACATTTGATTCAGCTTCACGTAATCAATGGCATTCGACTTTTTTAATTCAATATTCTCACATAATTCGAGTTCTTGGATGCCACTGAAGAAGAAGAAGAAGAAATGTCATTAATGAGTTCTCACTTGAACTAAGAACTTCGATTCAAAAAACTTGAAAAAAATTAAGAATTTGAATTCTTGAATGAGGAGATGAGGAGATGAGGAAGATGATAAATTAATCTTGAATGTCATTGATTAGTTCTTGGATGCTATTGAAGAAGAAATGCCATTGAACCCGAATTAACTTGAAAAAATTTAAGAACTTGAATTCTTGAATGAGGAGATGATAAATTAATCTTGAATGTCATTGATGAGTTCTTGGATGCTATTAATGAAAAAATGTCATTGATGGATTCTTGGATGCCATTGAAGAAGAAAAAGAAGAATTGAAGAAGAAGAAGAAGAAGAATTGAAGAAGAAGAACTGAAAAAGAAGAAATGAAGAAGAAGAATTGAAGAAGAAGAAAGAAAAAGAACAATTGCCATTGATGGGTTCTTGGGTGCCATTGAAGAAGAAGAAGAATTGTAAAAGAAGAAGAAGAAGAAGAAGAAGAAGAAGAAGAAGAAGAAGAAAGAAAAATAATAATGTTAAATTATTATTTTTTTTAGAGTAAAAAAATAAAAAATGACGTGTCAATAACGTGGCGGCGTGTGCATCACACCTTATTTGCAATGACTGGTTGTCAGTTTTGGGGGGTTTAATAATTTCACTTTAAAATAGTTCAAGGAGATAATAATTTCACTTTAAAATAGTTCAGGGGGTAATAGGTCACCTTTAAAGGTTGAGTGTGTAGTTTGGGGGGGGGGGGGTTAACAAACCATTTTCTCTTTTCAATAAGGAAAGGTTTTACAATAAATATATTTAATTAAATTTTCAACTTTTAAATATTAGAAAAAAAATGATTTTGTCTAAAACAAAGACTTTTCACTTCTCAAAGGGTCTTCACACTTTTAATATACTAGTTTAGGTGTACACGCCTTGCACGTATACCTCACTTTAATGAGTTCAAACATTATATTAAACAGGATATTTGTTTAAATAATAAAAATAAATATAATAATTAAATTTAATATCTTTTGAGTATGTAAAGATGGAGATTTATTTATTAAACCTAACCTTTATCAAAAATATTTTTAAAAGTCGATCGACATTCATCTATCATCTGTAAATTGCAACAAAATAATACAATGATAGAGACATCAAATTAATATAATTAAATCTAATCTTTACACACAAATATTTTTTCAAAGTCGTCCGACACTCATCTATCACCTGTAAACAATAACAAAATTATACGATCATAGAGATATCAAAATAATACAACTAAACCTAACCTTTACATAAAAAAATTTCTCAAAACCAACCAACATTTATCTATCACCTGTGAACTCAAACAAAATAATACGATAAAAGTGATATCAAAACAATACATTAAACTTAATTTTTACAAACAAAAATTTCTCAAAGCCGATCGAGATTTATCTACGAACTGTAAACTACCACAAAATAATAAATTAATTGAGATATTACGATAATACAATTAAACCTAACTTTTACCTAAAAAAATTTTCAAAGCCGACCCACATTCATCTAGCATCTGTAAATTAAAAAAAATAATAAGATAATAAAAATATCAAAACAATACAACTAAACCTAACTTTTACGCAAAAAATTCTTCAAAGCCAACCGACTTTCATGTACGGCCTGTAAACTATAAGAAAACAATATAATAGTGATCACAAAGCTTCAATTTTGATCCAACAAATTCTTGTTTGAGCGAAAATTTTGACCCTAAAGAATTATTTTGAACGAAAATAAAGAAGATATATATATGTTGAATTCTATTATGCTAACAAAAACAGTGAAGAAGTTGACGGATAGAAAATCAAATTAAACATCCACCAATCTAGACATGCAATCGAATTAAGTTAGATGAGCATCAATCATATTCTCTCAAAAGACAAACCGGTTTGTTCTCTAGTCTAATGTACAAATCAATATTTATAGAAATATTTTCTTAATTAATGAAGTCCTATTTTAGGAGTATTTTCTAAATGAACAGTAGAAAGAAAAATATTAATTAATTCTTTTATCATATATTTTAGGAGTTCATATATTTTAGGAAGTCTAGTAGAAAGAAAAATATTAATTAATTAATTCTTCTACCATATATTTTAGAAGTCTCATATATTTTAGGAAGTCTAGTTAATATAATAAAAAATAATTAAATAATAAATTAAATAAATAGTGAAAAAACAGTTTTGTCTAAAGAAGAGTATTTTAATGAAGGGCAAAAAGTTCAAATCACTTTTCTAAGGGTCTTTACACTTTTAATATCTTATAGATATAGATATAAATATAGAATAGATATAGATTATAGATAGATTATAGATATAGATATAGATATAGATTATAAATTATAGATTATAGATGTAGATATAAATTATAGATATAGATACTAATTTAAAATAATTATATATATTATCCTACCGGTTTAATCCTTAGTCATTCTAATTTAAATTTGCTCTTAAAGTAAAATATGCATATCTAAAGTTTCATGAATATTTTAATTTAGGCAGGTCTTCGTCTTCTTTTATGTGTGTACTTATATGCACGGTGTTTAATTTGTTTGTACATTTACTAAATGTATAAGTATTTCACTCTTTTTTTTATTTTAGCAAAAATATTAATTTTGATATCGACAAAAATACATGGAGAAAATTTACACATTAAACTAAACCCTTTAAATAATTTGAATTGCATGGCTTTCGCATCATTCTTCATACTTCCCTTTGTATTCCTATCCCTTTTTTTTTACTCTTGTATTTTTTTTTTTTTATGTCATTTCTTATTACCTTCTTTGTCCATAATGCATGGTTTGCAATAACTTATATTGCTAATTAAATATATATTCTTAAACATTCTATCATCGCATTAGACTTAATCCTCTACAATTCATCATATTCAATAAAATAATATATCGGTAATTTTTATACAAAATTAAAGAATACGATCAAGTTGTCATTTAATTACATCTTCTACATACCAAAAATATAGCAAATTAAAGAACACTATTAAGATACTATTTAATAATTACATCTCCTACATAACAATGTCGCTCCATTTTATCTTTTTTTTTCTTTTCCTTTTCCGCCTCTTCTCCTCTCCTCCGCCTCTTCTTCTTGTGTGTCTATATTAGCTTGTAATAATTTCAAATACTTTCTATGAATTATTGTTGCTATAATAATATATTTTCAAGTACTGCTGACAAATAATGCCTTATACAGTTATATCACTTTCATCTTTCTCACTCCCCCAAAACAAAGAATTTTGTCAAAAAAATTGTGCAACTAAAATAACAATCATGGAAAAATAAAACACCAATGATGGGGAAAAGATAGAATGAAAAACAACAAAGAAGAAAGAAAAACAACTATTTTTGTATAGAGAATTTCGTATAAAGAACAGGAGAAATTTCATGCAGTCAAAAACTTGTGCTTTACATATTTATAGTACTCCCTCCGTCTCAAATTATTCGTCCCAAATTTTCTAATTTGATTTCTCATTTTACTTGTCCTTTTTTATTAATCAAGAAGAGACAATTTTTTTTTTCATGTTTTCCCCTTTGCATTAATTTTTTTTTTTTTTTCAAATTAAAATGTAAACATCATTTAATAGGGGTACTATGGTAAACTAGACATGTTATTAATTATTTTTCTTAATTAATATGCCATCTCAATTTTGGACGGATAATTTGGGACGAAGGGGTATGTCATACAATTTGTAAGTTACATTGAGCGGTAAGAATTTAAAGAGTCACTTGGTAATTGTAATAAAATTTGTATTAAGTGTCTGTGATATTAAATTTAGTAAGCCTTTTCACTTGTCCATATTGAGCACAATAATTAAGAGATAATTAGAATGGAGTTGAGGGATATGTTATTTGAGTAGAGAATACGAATAGATAGAGGTTTTTTTGTAACTCATGAAGTATAATTACATATAATAAATAAGATAGTTTTTTTAAATTATTAAAAAATTAATTAATGGAAAAAGTGAAGGAAAAAATTTTAAAAAAGGAGAAAAAAGATAAATATAAATGAAGGTCATAGAGAGGTACCACATCACCTTGTTTATGACTCTCCTTTATATTATACTAGATGTCCATGGGGTCGTCCTAGCACGGGTCCAATATATGATTTTTTTTGTTTCAATTTATGTGACACAAATAAAATTTAGATAATCAATCATATTTTTAATATGTCTTTCGATTTTTTAAGATGTTAACTATTGTAATTCATATTTTTTTTTATGTAATTTTTAAATAATATGTGTTACTCTTCTTGTCCAAACTTTTACGGCATTGATAGTCAATTATATTTTTAAAAATAATTTAAGTTTTTAAGTATTGAGATTTATAATACTTTTTTCTCTATTTCAATTTAAGTGACACTGATATAATTTCAAAAGTCAGCCAAATATTTTATATCTTTTAATTTTTTAATTGTTAATTATTGTGATTTATAGTATTTTTTATGTATATTTTGAAATATATAATAAATTATTATTTTTTAGATATGTTAAGTTGTTAAATTACTGTACTTTATAATACTTTTATGTAATTTTTAAATAATATATGTTGCTCTTCTTGTCCAAACCTTTGTGGTATTGATAATCAATTATATTTTTAAAATAATTTAAGTTGTTTAATTATTGTGATTTATAATATTTTTTCTTCTATTCTAATTAAGTGACACTGACATAATTTTGAGAGTCAATTAAATATTTTATATCTTTTAAGTTTTTTAAGTTGTTAATTATTATTATATATAGTATTTTTTTTGCCTATTTTTTTTGAATGTATAATAGATTAAAAAAATAAGATAAATAAATTAAAGCGAGGAAAAAATAGAGATAAGGGAAAGGACCAATGAAGTTATGTCAAAGCAGACAGGTTGACCTTTAAAATTTTTAAGTTGTTAATTATTGTGATTTACATTTTTTTACATATTCTTTTGAAATACATAACATATTAATTTTTTTTTTAGATATTTTAAACTATTAAATATTTTAATTTATAATATTTTTTATGTAATTTTTAAATAATATATGTTACTCCCTTTTCAGACTTTTGTGGCATTGATAGTCAATTATATTCTAAAATAATTTAAGTTTTTAATTCTTGCGATTTATAATATTTTATCTTCTATTCCAATTTAAGTGACACAATGCTTAGATGACCACAATAATTAATTAGGGGTGATATAATAAAATCACAATTGAAGCAACAAAGCATACATGTCCTAGATGACTTATAATAACTATTTAGAAGTGATATAGCAAAATTACTATAAAATATACTTGTTGAAAAAATTTAAGTGGGTCTCGTATAATATGTCAAGTTAATTTAAAATATCAAGAGTTGATTATCATTTTATGTCTATTTTACCTTTTATATTAAAGTTATTGATTTTTAATACTTAGATGACTTATAATAATTAATTAAGGGTGATATAGTAAAATTACGGTTGAAGCAGCTGAAGCAGACATGTCATAAATATCTATTACTTTTTTTATTAAATATTATTAATTTTCTAATACGTAAATAAATTATAATAATATATTAGGAGTGATATAATAAAATTATGGTTGAACCAATTGAAACAAACAACACAAGTAGACATGTCAAACTGCTGCCTTCTTCAACAGGTTAACTCCCTCTTATTATACTAAGTGGCTCTGGCCGTGAAGCACATGCCCAATATTATACCTTATTTTTTCTAATGAAATGGTGGAGAAAATAATTAGATGGATATGATAGTAGAATCCGTAAATGGTAAAAAATTCATAAAATTACTTATATATTTGGTAACCGCATAAAAAATGTTAATAGTACTTTATAAGTTACACTAATTGACAATTCAAAATATTTAAAAGATATATGAAAATGAAAAGCACAAACAAAAATAGACATTAGGATAGCAAGAGTAATAATCAATAACTCATAGGAGTAGCATACTTAATCAAATATAAAATATTTTTTTTTGTATTTAAAAGAATAGTGAATAACATTTTATTTGGTGTTTACGTCAGATTTAATAAATATTCCTTTGCTTCATTTTTATTTGGTTCACTTTGACTTGGCACAGGTCTTAAGAAAATTTTTATTAGAAACTTTCCTTACTAATATTATTTACATATTTTGAAAATTTAAATTTGATGATTAGTACTTTATAGTTTCTTAATCATAGGATTAATGTTACGATAAATAATAAACTCTTTTAATTTTCCAAAATAAATAAGTAAAAAGAAAAATCATATTCTTAGCATAAAGCTAAATATAAAGAAATATATGATATTGATTTAAGTTTAATATTTAATTATAAATAATTAATATAAATTATTATATTTCATGTTTTGCTTTTCAAGAGTCAATGATTAATTTTTAAAGCTAATTTAGATTAAATTAATTTAATATTTGAAATTAAAAGTTGAATACTTAAAAACTATGCAAAGTCCTTTAAGTTGCAATTATAGTACTTTAAGTTGCAATTTTTTCTCATTTCAATACGAAGAAAAAGCATATCTTAAAATGTTGGTCACAATTCATATTAATTGACTATCAGAAATAAACCTATGACAAATAAAAAGAAAAGAAGAGAGTAAAAGATTGAATATAAATAGTAATAAATATTTACCCTCACATTAAAATGAAAATTTGTATGGGAACATTATTTACCTTTTACGGATTCAAATGAATATTATATGGAAGAGATGATTATAGATAATCGTCTATGGCCTCCATCATATTCAATAGCATCCATGGCATGAAAGGTAATTTATTAGAGAAGGATGGACTTTCTCTAAAATTGTTGCTAAAGTCCAACAAATAAAGCACAAAATAAAAATATTTCTCAGCAAGTTAACTCTGCAAGATGTTTTAAAGCCTATTATACCCTTAAACCTTCCATTCAATGTCTAAAAACTAGCATGTAAAAGAAAAATACTAGTATAGGTACCCACGCGATGTGCGGAATATTTTAAAAAATAAATCATTAGAAATGTTAGTTAATTAATTTAAAATAATAAATTAACTTTCATTGTAGCACATTAATATATTTAAAATTAATTAAGAAATATTAAATATAGTTTGTAGTAAATAATTCAAAAGATTACATTGTTCAATTGATTTAGGTGAACTATGTACTCTCCCTTCGCCGCCACTGCGCCATCCTCCCCCCACCCCTAAACCCCCAACCCCCTCTTCAACTGAAACACCCTAGTTTTGACCCTTGAAATTTTTTGGATTTTGAGCTTTGGACATCATATGACTTATGCTTACTTGTCGTATGATGTGGATACGGTTTGGAGTCCTTGGTCATATGATACTCAGTATGGTTTTGGTTGGTTTTTGTCCAAGGTATGAATGGACATCATACTAGTCGTATGTTAGGGTACGAGAAGTATAGTGTCAAACCATATGATGTCCTACGTCTAGCTTAGATGATTCTGCCTAGGGTACCAATCGTATGATTGGATACGAGTTAGGCTATGAACTCGTATGTTGGACAGAATTGGAGTCCAATATTCTGTCTAGGGTACGAGTGGTGGTGTGTACCACTAATATGATTGGTGTACAAGTTAGGGAGGGGGGAGAGTCGTGCCCCCTTGGCATATTTTTCATCTTTTAAGCTTAGGATATTTTAGACATTTTTCACTCCAAAACCCTTAAGAACCCACATCTTAAAACATATTGTAGCCTCTCATAACATACTTTGAAGGATCAAAACACTCCAAAAATTATCTCTAAACACTCTCTTGAAGATTGGGCTAGGGTTTCTACAAGGTATTCATCAAAAGCCTCAAAAGTCAAGTTTTTTTTCATGAATCTTCATGAATAAGGCATGTGACTCTTCCCTCATTGTTAGTTCAAGAAAATCATGTATCTAAAACTTTGTTTATGATTCATTAATGGTGGTTTTGAAAACCAATGTTGAGGGTTTTATTGCATATTGTTGAGTATTCTTTACTCTTGGTTTTAATTATATTTATACATGTTTTAAGGATGGTTTTGCATATGTGGGTTCTTGGTAATCATGGTTTAATAATTGGGTAATGTTCACCCTAAACTTGATGGTTTTTACTTTAGTTTTGGTCTTCGTAATGGTATGCCCTCAAAGTGATTGTGAAAATGCCTAAGAGAATAAACTAGTCACGTGTTAAATGGTGTTTTGAACTAAGGCATTGACCTAATGAATATGAATGGTTGGTAAATGGTTTTGCGAAGGCCTTATTGGCTATGTAATAATTTAAATGGTAACCTTGGTGGCTTAATTGGCTAAAATGGTTTGAGTCCCTAAACATTAAATTGATTTATGTGTTTATTAGATAATGAGTTCGAGTCCCTATACTTAGAATTGAATTAGTGTCTTTGTTAAACAATAGGTTCGATTCCCAAAGTCAAATGAATGATTGGTTGATTGAAAATAGTAATGGCATGTTGTAAGCTTGCAAATGGTATTAGTATGACGATACCAATGAAGTGCCTTTGGTAAGTAATTAGCTTAATGGTTGTGTATGTGAAATGATGGTTTTAAATTGGGCTTTAAAGCTGGATATGTAGCCGGGCCATGATAGTGGAGTCCGAAGGACTAACACTGGAAATTACGATAGTCGGTGCGGGTGTCTTTACGACTGAGAGGTTTGAGTCCTCCATAATACATGTATTGGTTCTTAAGTCACCTTGATTATGCAAGGAGATTCGAGTCCCCCATATAGGCATATATGGCTATAGATTTTCTTGGGTTCATGTAGCTACACGTATTGGGGCCCTTCCATCTAGGAAAGAGCTCGTCCCATATAGCCTTGGGTGCTTTGTTATATGATGGTTATGCTATAAAACCCAGGTTAATATTTTTAAAGCTCATGCTAATCTTGTTCTCTATCCTGGCATGGTATATATGTATATATATATATATATATGTATTGCATTGGTTATGTGCATTGGATGATTGGTTTTGAATTGTTGGCATTATTTTATCCTTATCCTTAAGTTACATTCTAGTGCTTCAACGGCTAACCATTCTCGGACATTGTATCCCCACGCAATGCAGGTGTTGGTCATACTATTACACCTCCTGCTCAGTGACTTAGATTCGGGGACAACTTGTGTTGACTTGAAATAGTAAGCTTATATACTTTGAAAGACTTTATTTCTTGCTTTGAGTTTTCTTTATCTTTATTGGTTTAGACTTTGATATTAGTTTTGGCTATGGTCAGGGGCATGTCTCGACCAGATATTCTTGTTTTATTTTAGAGGCTTTGTATGGACAAACTGTGGACTTGGGTATGTTATAGAATGGTTATGGGTTTTGTTATTATTTTGTGATTTGTTGATTGGTTGGGTTGAGAATCAGGGGTGATCTTCGGTTCTTGTTGGACTTGAAATACCCATTACGACAAGGCCCTGGTTTGGGTCATGTCAAGTTGGTATCAGAGCCCTAGGTTCATGCACAGTTGGGTGCCCACAAACCCATGTCAAGTAGAGTCTCTTTTATGGATGTGTAGCACGCCACACTTATAAGAGATAGGCTATGAGACATTTAGGAATGTTTCACTTTCTTGTTGTCTTGCATCGATCTATAGAGTCTAAGGTCTTGAATCTTTCTGATTTCTGTTTGCTCATCTTTCAAATCATACTTCCAAGAAGATCTGATATTTTTGTAAATTTTTCTATCCCGACTGAGGATAATGTAGACGGAGCTCATCCAACTTTTAGAGTCCATACCCGATCAAGGGTCACTACATCTGACTGTTCTCGTTGGGTTCCACCTGTCCCCACTGATCCTACTCCTGAGGGAGATACTTATACTCAGTCACCTCAAGGGAAGGCCACTAATGCTGAGTTTCGTTGCTCCATTACCTTGTTGACTCAGTTGGTAGCTTCTCAGTCTAAGCATGGTATTCCTGTTACTCCATCTCCCGAGACCACAAGGGTTGACCAGTTCATGAGGTTACATCCTTCTATGCTTATTGGTATAAAGGTTGAGGAGGTTCCTCAAAGTTTTATTAATGAGATGGAGAAGATCTTTTGAGTTATGCATGCTTTGGAGGTTGAAGGTGTTGAGTTTTCTGCCCACTAATTGAAAGATGTGGCGTACTAATGGTATGGAGAGTGGGAATAGTCGAGGGGAGAAGATATAAATTTTTTCTAGTAAGAAGATTTTTCTAATGTATTTCTGGACTGCTTTTTTCCTCGAGAGTTGAGAAAGGTAAAAGCAGAAGAGTTTGTGATTTTGAAGCAAGGTAGGATGTCTGTCAAGGAGTATGCCTTAAAATTTTATTAGTTGTCTAGGTATGCTCCTGAGTTGGTTTCTAGCATGAGGGCTAGCATGCATAAGTTTGCTTCGGGATTGTTCGTCAGTTTATCCTTGAGAGTAAGGCTTCCTTGACATGGATATCTCCAAGTTGGTCGTGTATATGCAACAGGTGGAGAAAGAGAAGAGAAAGCAGGCTGAGTTTAGTAAGAGGCAGCAAAAGACATTTAGTCCTTTTAAGCAAAGTGGTAGAGATGGTGGTAAGTGGCCAAAGAAGAAGTAGGGGAGTTCTTGTTCTTTCTTCATGGCTATTGCTCCTTACTCAAAGTCGTCGGGTGATCATCAATCTCAACATGATGGTGGGGTCCGATCATAAGGTGCCCAATCTCAGGCTAGTAGGGCTCAGTCGGCTCCATCCTACCTTCCCTGTAGATTTTATGGCGGTCACATCATGGGTTCTATGAGGAAGCAAAAGAACAAATGTTTTTATTATGGATAAATTGGTCATATGCAGTGTGAATGCCAAGCTAGAATGGCTTCTGGGGCTTGGGGCTAACAAGATCCATGTTGGCTCTTCATCTGCTCCTGCACCAAAGGGTGTTGCTTCTACATCTGTTTCTGCTTCTGGTGCCGGCACTGGCCGAAATTAGTTATGCTCTTGCATCTCATCAGGATTCTGAGGCATCCCCTGATATCGTTACTGGTATGTTAAAACTATTATCCTGTGATGTGTATTGTTTACTTGATTCAGGGTCCACTCTTTCTTATGTGACCCCATTCGTGGTTGTGCATTTTAGTTTTGGTCCTAAGTTTATTTCTGATCTTTTTGTTGTATCTACCCAGGTTGGTAACTCTACGATTTCTAAAAGAGTCTATAAGGGTGTGTGGTATCTGTTAGTGGTAGAGAAACTATTATGGATCTGATAGAGTTAAACACGATTGACTTTGATATCATATTGGGAATGGATTGGTTGCATTTGTGCTATGATTCTTTAGACTGTCGGACCCATAAAGTCAGGTTTAAATTCCCTAATTAGCCGGTCATTATATGGGAAGGGGGTTCTTTAGTGCCTAAGAGAAGGTTCATCTCATATCTTAGAGCCTGAAAGTTTATTTCCCAAGGGTGTTTGTATCATTTGGTCCAGGTTAAAGATTCTAACTTGGAATATCTTTCCTTACATTCTGTTTCTGCAGTAAATGAGTTTTCTGAGGTCTTCCCTAATGACCTTCCTGGTGTCTCTCTCAATAAGGAGATTGATTTTGGTATTAATCTTATTTCGGGCACTCGTCCTATCTCTATCCCTCCTTATAGAATAGCTCCAGTCGAGTTGAAGAAGCTTAAGGAGCAATTGAAAGATCTCTTAGATAAAAGTTTTATCCATCCTAGTATGTCTCCTTGGGCACTCCTGTGTTGTTCGGGTGTAATAAGGATGGTTCCCTTCAGATGTGTATTGATTATAGTCAGCTGAATAAGGTGACCATAAAGAATAATTATCCTCTTCCTAGGATCTACGACTTGTTTGATCAGCTTCAAGGTGCGAAGTGTTTCTCTAAGATTGATCTTAGACTGGGTTATCACCAGCTTAAGATTAGGGAGAAAGATATCCCTAAGATTTCCTTCAGGACCTAATATGGGCACTATAAGTTCCTAGTTATGTCTTTTGGGTTGACCAATGCTCTAACAGTGTTTATTTATTTGATGAATAGGGTCTTTCATCAGTTTCTGGATCTGTTCATCATTTTTTTCATAGATGATATTTTGGTGTACTCTTAGAGTGAGGTGGATCATGTCGATCACCTTCGTGCTGTGTTGCAGACCTTGAGGGATCAATATTTGTATGCCAAGTTCTCAAAGTGTGAGTTTTGGTTGAAGGCTGTGACTTTTCTTGGTCATGTTATCTTTAGTGAAGGGATCATGGTGGGTCCATAAAAGGTTGCAGTGGTTAAAAAGTGGCCTAGACCCGCAACTCCAACCGATATTCAGAGCTTCTTGGGTTTAGCCGGCTACTATAGGAGATTTATGGAAAGGTTTTTGACTATAGTTTCCCCATTGACTAGATTGACCCAAAAGAAAGTAAAGTTCTTGTGGCCCGATGCATGTGAGGGTAGTTTTGAGAAGTTGAAGAATAGGTTGACTTCAGCTCTGATTTTAACATTGCCCGAGGGTAATAATAGATTTGTAGTGTATTGTGATGCTTCTCGTGTTGGGCTTGGTTGTATGTTGATGCAACATGGTAGGGTAGTGGCTTATGTTGCTAGACAGTTGAAAGTTCATGCGAAGAACTACCCTACTCATGATTTAGAGTTGTTGGCTGCGGTATTTCCATTAAAAATTTAGCGTCACTATCTCTATGGTATTTATGTTAATATTTTTTCTGATCATAAGAGCCTTTAGTATGTTGTTACTTAGAAAAAGTTGAATCTCAGGCAAAGGAGGTAACTTGAGTTGCTGAAGAACTACGATATGATTCTCTACTACCATCTAGGTAAGGCTAACGTAGTTGCTGATGCTCTTAGCAGGTTATCCATGGGGAGTCTAGCTTATGTGAATGGGGATAAGTAGGAGTTAATGAAGGACATTCATCGTTTGACTAATCTTAGAGTTTGTCTCATGGACTCTGAGGATGGTGGTGTGTTTGTGTATCTGATATTATAGTTCTCTTGTTGTTGAGATAAAGGAAAAGAAAATGTTAGATCCTGATTAGATGAATATTAGAGGAAATGTAGGTTAGTAGAAGGTTGTTGACTTTGTGATTGGTGGATATGGTATCTTGAGGTACCAAGGTAGGCTATATGTTCCCGATGTGGATGATTTGAGGGAAAGGATTTTGGCCAAAGCTCATGGATCTTGTTATGCTATTTATCCTAGTTCTACGAAGATGTATATCTTAAAGAGTTCTATTAGTGGAATAATATGAAGCGAGATGTGGCTAACTATGTGGTTAAGTGCATTGTTTGTCAATAAGTGAAAGTTGAGCATATGAGACCCGGAGGTTTGTACCAAAAGATTGAATTGCCCAAACGGAAGTGGGAGATATTCAATATGGATTTCATTACCAGTCTTCCTCGATCTCAAAATTGGTGTGATTTGATTTGGGTCATTGTGTATAAGATGAGCTAGTCCGCTTACTTCTTGCCTGTGAGGACTAGTTATTTGGTGGAGGATTAAGTTGTATCTTGCAGAGATTGTAAAGTTGCATGATGCACCTGTTTCTATCATTTTGGACCGTGGTACTCCGTTCTCTTCTTATTTCTGGCGATCATTTCAGAAAGGTTTGGGAACTAAGGTGTGCCTTAGTACCGCTTTCCACTTGCAGTCGGATGGACAAGAAGAAAAGACTATTCAAACATTAGAAGTTATGCTTCGTGCTTGCGTAATTGACTATGGTGGTAGTTGGGTTTACCATTTGCCTCTTATAGAGTTTGCTTATAATCATAGTTATCACTCTAGCATTGGTATGGCTACTTTTGAGGTGTTGTATGGTAGAGATGTCATTCTCATATTGGGTGGTATGAAGTTGGTAAGGGTAAGTTGTTTGGCATTGACTTGGTTCACCAAGCCTTGGAGAAAGTGAAGGTGATTGGTGATAGACTAAAAGCCACTCAAAGTCATCAAAAATCCTATGTGGATGTGAGGCATAGGGAGTTTGAGTTTAAGATTGGCGATTGGCTGTTTCTAAAGGTGTCTCCCATGAAGGAAGTGATGCGGTTTGGTAAAAAGGAGAAGCTCAGTCTCCGGTATATTGGTCTTTATTTGGTTTTGAAGAGGGTTAGTTATGTTGCCTATGAGTTGGAGTTGCCTCCTATCTTGAGCTCTATTCATCCGGTTTTCCATTTCTCTATATTTAGGAAGTGTATGGGTGATCCTTCATTAGTTGTTTCTTTGGAAGGATTTGGTATTTTGGATTCCTTACCTTATGAGGTAGTCCCCGTTGAGAGCTTAGATCATCAAGTTTGTCGGTTGCGGAAGAAGGATGTGGCTTCTGTAAAGGTTCCTTGGAGGAACCATAAGGTTGAAGAAGCTACTTGGGAGGCAGAAACGTATATAAAGTCCAAGTATCAACACTTGTTCACCATTCCAAAAATTCATGTTTGAGGTATGTGTTGATCTTAATATCTTTGTTTTATGTCTTTGCTTTCTAATTTGGTTAAAGAGAAGTTTGATGAGTAATAATGTGTTAAATTGTGCTTGTTCTTTCTTTAATTTGTCATTCAAGGACGAATGATCCTAGTTGGAGAGAATTGAAACACCTTAGTTTTGATCCTTGGAAATTTCTGGATTTTGAGCTCTCTGGACATCATACGACTTGTGATTACTTGTCGTATGATGTAGATATGGTTTTGAGTTCTTGGTCGTATGATACCTAGTATGGTTTTGGTTGGTTTTTGTCCAAGGTACAAATGGACATTATACTAGTCGTATGTTAGGGTACGAGAAGTATAGTGCCAAATCGTATGATGTCCTATGTCTAGCCTAGATGATTTTGCCTAGGGTACGGTTCTAGGGTACCAATCGTATGATTGGATATGAGTTAGGCCATGAACTCGAATGTTGGATAGATTTGGAGTCCAACATTCTGTCTAGGGTACGAATGGTGTGTACTACTCGTATGATTGGTGCACGAGTTAGGGGAGGGAGTTGTACCCTCCTGGGCACATTTTTCAGCTTTTAAGCTGAGGATATTTTAGAAATTTTCCACCCCCAAACCCTTAAGACCCCATGTCTTAAAACACATCGTAGCCTCTCATAAGACACTTTGAAGGATCAAAACACTCTAAAAACTGTCTCTAAACACTATCTTGAAGATTGGGCTAGGGTTTCTACAAGGTGTTCATCTTGAGGCTCAAGAGTCAAGTTCTTTCCGTGAATCTTCATGAATAAGGCACGTGACTCTTCCCTCATTGTTAGTTCATGAAAATCATGCATTTAAAACTTTAATTATGATTCATTAATGGTGGTTTTGAAAACCAATGTTGAGGGTTTTGTTGCATATTGTTGAGTATTGTTTACTCTTGGTTTTAATTGCGTTTATACATGTTTCAAGGATGGTTTTTCACATGTGGGTGTTTGGTAATTATGGTTTAACAATTGGGTAATGGTTCACCCTAAACTTGATGGTTTTTACTTTGGTTTTGGTCTTGGTAATAGTACCCCCTCAAAGTGTTTGTGAAAATGCCTAAGAGAATAAAACTAGTCACATGTTAAATGGTGTTTTCAACTAAGACATTGGCCTAATGAATATGAATTTTTCGTAAATGGTTTTGAGAAGGCCTTGTTGGCCATGTAATTATTTAAATGGTAACCTTTGTGGTTTAATTGGCTAAAAGGGTTTGAGTCCCTAAACATTAAATTGATTTGTCTTTGTTAGATAATGGGTTTGAGTTCCTAAACTTTGAATTGAATTATTGTCTTTGTTAGACAATGGGTTCGAATCTCAAAGTCAAATGAATGATTGGTTGATTGATAATGGTAATGGCATGTTGTACGCTTGCAAGTGGTGTTGGTTTGACGATACCAACGAAGTGTCTTTGGTAAGTAATTGGCTTAATGGTTGTGTATGTGAAATGATGGTTTTAAATTGGGATTTAAAGCGGGATGAGTAGTCGGACCGTGAAAGTAGAGTCCGAAGGAATAACACTGGACACCGCGCTAGCCGGTGCAGGTGTCTTTACGATCGGGTAGTTCGAGTCCCCCAAAAAATTTATGAGTGGGAGGTTTGAGTCCCCCATAATAAATGTATCGGTGTTTAAGTCACCTTGATTATGTCTGGAGGTTCGAGTTCCCCATATAGGCATATACAGTTATGGATTTTCTCTGGTTCGTGTGGCTACACGCATTGAGGGCCTTCCAGCTAGGGGAAAGATGGGTCCATATAGCCCGTGGGTGCCTTTTTATTTCAAATGACCTTTTATGATTATTAAAAACAACGTAAATTTTTATTCTACTGTAAAATTTATAAATTGTAAAATGTATATGATATTGTGTAATTGCTTCATTATATTCTAGAAACTAGTTCAACCTCTCCTCCCCCCACCCTCCCATCGCCAATCCTTAATGTGCATTTTTTTCTAATTTATTTTAATTACTTTATTTTTCTATAATTTGACTTTGAATTAAATTATTTTTTTGTGTTACACACATAAGCAGTTTAGTTTTCTTCACTCTTATCTCAAAATATAGAAATTAGAATAGATAAGTTTTGTTATGTATAACAAAATAAATGATATGTAAATTAGAAGAAGACTTCAAACTAATTTAATATGTTAGAAGTGATTATAATTTAAAATTTAAGTTAAACACTTTCACAACTATCGAAATATAGTCTTATCTCATATTCTATAATTCATCTTTGTGCTCTTAATTTTCTTTCTTTATATTATGAAATTAAGTGATGCCCAAAATCACTAAAAAAGTTTATACATAGATATAAATTTGCAAGTAAAATTAAAAGAGAATAAATAAATTAAAATATCATGATGTCTATAAATATATTTGTGATCCTCTAAAAAAGTATATATGTGAATGTGATATTAAATATAGAAATCAGAAAATTATGAATTGCATATAATTGAATGAAATAAAGAAAAACTATAAAATAAAACAACATTAAAAAGATGAACAATAATATCAAATACATATTTTAAAATATTCATGACTTTCATTATTATAAAATAAATATTTCTATTTTGTTTACGTATGATTTTTTTGAACTTTTATTCTCTGTCTTTTCAATTTTTAATTTATAGATAGCAATATGTGTATTAACTAATTACTTCAGTATATTTTAAAAATTAGTTAAAAAACTATCCCCCAACACCTCAGTTTTCTATAGTTTGCTATTTATTTTTATGTTTTTTATTTTCTTTGTCTATTCTAAGGAACTACTGAAGAAGCTAGAACTCTATTCCAACTCAGATTTAGATATCATATCAATTTGTTAAAAGAGATCAATTTATTGCTCTTTCTTATTCTTGCTTTTTTAAATTGAGATAGATATTTGAAATAAAAAATATTCTTACATTAACAAAAATGGAATGAAAGAAGACCAGTTTGTTACTCGGGGTGATGAGCTAAAAGTGACAAAAGAATTTGAAAATTTGGTATAGGTGTCTCAAGTCTTAATAATTGAGTGGAGGTGAAAATTACTTTATTATGAATTAAGAAAGTTGAGAAAATTTAAAAATAACTCACAAGTTTTTAAATTTACACTTTGATCCAAATATTAGTTAATATAACGGGAAATGGAGGAAAAAAAGGTGTGTTTCTCTCTCTTCTCATCCGTTGTTGTTCTCTCTCTTCGTGATTTTTGTTGTTCATTATTACTACTGCTTTATTCATCATCTTCGGTTTCATTGTCATCATTTTTTACTTCATTATCATCTTCATCTTCTTCTTGTCGACCATTGTTGTTGTTTTTACCGCTACTACTGCTACTTTCCTTGACTAATTTTTTAGGTGAAGTTTTATTTCGTACATTACTTTTCACTTTAGCATTACTTCATAGGTGACTTTGGTAAGTAAAATTATGATTTTTTGTTGAATTTGTCATTTGGGTACACTGCTACTGCTGTTTTTTCAACAATGGATAGAACCCGTTCATGAATACAATATAAGAGCCCAAAATTTAAACATGTCACTCAGTCTATTGCAACAGAAGACTCATATGTTGGATTCAAATTTATAGTTCTATAGTGTCCGTAACATGAATCAAACAGATCGTTAATCAGTTGCAACAGACGTGTTATCTGTTTCAACAGATAATTATTCTGTTGTAATAGACAATTATCTGTTGCAACAGACGAGAAATATGTTGCAACAAAATATTTATCTGTTGCAACAGACTATTTATCTGTTGCAACAGAAGAGTAATCTATTTGGAATAACACAATACAACTCCTTCCACAAACCCAACAGATAACCCATATGTTTCAACTCTTACTATTGATATTGGATTCAAATTATTTCTTAATCGTCAGCATGTTTGTTGAGAAGAAGAAATAGACAAAATAAAAATTAAATTAGAATTAAAACGTCAAAGTCGATCAAACATAAACTTTTATTAAAAATAAATAAATAAAAATACATAGACTAAAAGAAAAAAAAAAATTTGCCTTCACGAGGTAGGGGTTAAGGTCTAGGGATATACCACCCTCCCCAGATCCCACTTCTGGGATTATACTGGGTATGCTGTAATTTTATTTTTGTATTTTTATCTGATCAACTTTAATAATTTACTAAGTGCTTAATTAATATGATCTAATAGTGGTCTCTACTTGAGTATTAATGTATGCATTGGGTCAAGTTTTAAGTTTCAACTCTTGCTATTGCTACTGAATTCAAATTATTCCTTAATCATCGACATGTTTGTTGAGAAGAAGAAATAGACAGAATAAAAATTAAATAAGAATTAAAACATCAAAGTCGATCAAACATAAATTTTTTATTAAACAATAACAAATAAAAATACATATACTAAAAGAAAAAAATAATTTTCCTTCACGAGGTAGGGGGTTAAGGTCTAGGGATACACCACCCTCCCCAGATTCCACTTCTGGGATTATACTGGTATGTTGTAGTTTTTATTCGTGTTTTTATTTGATCAACTTTAATAATTTACTAAGTGCTTAATTAATATGATCTAATAGTGGTCTCTACTTGAGTATTAATGTATGCATTGGGTCAAGTTTTAAGTTTCAACTTTTTCTATTGCTACTGGATTCAAATTATTCCTTAATTGTCGACGTGTTTGTTGAGAAGAAGAAATAGACAGAATAAAAATTAAATAAGAATTAAAACGTCAAAGTCAATAAAACATAATTTTTTTATTAAACAAAAATAAATAAAAATACATAGGATAAAAGAAAAAAAATCTAATTATTATTATCATCATTATTGCCAGTCGGCCAATCTTTAACCGACAGCAGCAGTGCCCTTCTCAGCCTTCGGATCTCCCGGAGCATCCTTGCTCTCATTGCAGACAACTCCCATTGCAGGTCATGAACCTGCGTCTGAAGTTCCCACACGGTTTCTTGTAAAATAGCAACATCCCATACTGGATCAGCCATATCTAGAATACGAATGAATTGACAAAAAACGTTAAAACAAAAGTAAAGAAAAGAATCCGAATGTAATACAACGTACACTGCCAATTGGGTATATTTACACAAAAAGTAAGAAAAAACTTACTTGAGTCAGGGAAGAGAAAGTGGTTGAAGGTGTAATATGAAAGACAATTTGAAGAAATAAATTTAGTAGAATGAACGAGTAAGGAGAGACCTATTTATAGAGGATTGAATTTGAATGAGTTAGGCAAAAAGGCGCGACTGTTCACCTCCATTTATTAATTACATACAAACTGATGACTTTTTGATTACTTTGAAAAGTTATGACTTAATTAAATGAAACTGTTGACTGACTTTTTGATTATTGTGATAAGTTATGATTTTTCAGCTTATTATTATTACTTAGTTCTTTTCAGTAATTGTTTTTATTGAGTTGTGGCAACAGATTCTATATTTGTTGCATTAGATAACCCATCTGCGGTAACAAATATACCATTTGTTGCAATAAATCGACAACATATTGCATCAGATAATCTATCTGTTGCAACATATAATCTATCTTTGTAATAATCATCATATCATTAATCCAAATTTGGTGACTTTTTTATTGTATAAATTTAAAAACAAAAATGACGAAAAGTCACTACTTATCGCCTATTTTATATTAACATCAATTATCCAAATTAAATAACCATTTTTTACGATTATAAATTGTGTTTATCATTTATTTCCTTATTGTCTTCTGTGAAAAAAATGACTTAATTAAAACAAGCTGGTGAGTTTTTACCAAAAGTCACGACTGTTCACCTTTTTTTAACAATCATCATATACCTTAGTTAATCCAATGTTGTGACTTCTTTATTATATAATAAATAAATAATTAAAAAAAATAGATTTAAAAAAAAATGGTGAAAAGTCACGATCAGTTATTAAAATTAAATAACCATTCTTTTATGGTTATAAATTGTGTTTATTATTTATTTCCCTATTATTAATTTACGAATCGTTTTTCATATTAAATAATCGAAAAATCATGACTTTTCACCCTCAATAACAATAACCCTTTTTTAATTAATAACCGTCTATTGCAACATATGATCCATCTGTCGCAATAGATTAACTATCTGTTGCAACATATGGTACATCCATTGCCACAAACGCTCAATTCCTACCTCCAACCATCAATATGTTGAGAATAAGGAATAGACAAAATTAAAATTAAATATTAAATAAGAATTATAAATCCAAAGTCGACCAAACATAGATTTTTGAATCCATTATATACAAATATATACAAGGAAAAAAATGTACCCCTGGGTAGATCTGATATAATAAAAGAAAATACATACGCTAAAAGAAAAAATATAATCTAATTATTATTATTATTACTATTATTAGTATTATTATTATCAACCGACCCATCGCCATCCGGCAGTAGCAGGGCCCTCGTCAGCCTTGCTCTCATGTCGCCCAACTCCCACTGGAGTTCATAAATTTGCCTTTCAAGTTCCCGCAAGGAGTCGCGCAGAATCACCTTGTCCAAATCCGGATCAGTCATATCTAGAAGTGGAGTTATATATAAATACATCTCTTAATTAAATAAAACTGGTGACTTTTCGAATATGTAAATTAAAAAAACTGATCTAAATCCAACATTTTATCATTTATTGTATTTCAGAAAGAAAAAAAAATTATTTTAAAATAAATCTAACAGATGGTTAATCTATTGCAAAATATATTATATCTATTTAATAATTTACAATATATCGACAATCTGTTGTAACAAATTGATATATCTGTTTGATTTTTCCAATAGATAAGTCATATGTTGCAACAGATTGATCATCTGTCGAAATAAATGTCTATAATTGTTTGGTAATTTTAGCAGATGTATCATCTGTTTCAACAGGTTCTGTTTATTCAAATTAACCCATATATGGGATAGAAAGAATAAGATGCGCTTAGATGGATGGATTCACTTTTATGTGTGGGAGTAATGTATTACTGATAAGGTCATTGGGACAATACACATAAAGTACAATGATTTTGTGAATGTAGTTTTTAACTGATTAGGCATTGATCATTCAAACAAGATCCTTCATTATACATTTTAGTTTGATAGGTTCGAATTGGTGAGGATGAGGGGCCCATAAAGATGGTGCCGATACCCTGTTACGAATTAATGACAGTTGTTGCTCATATTTATGCATGTCAAGTTTTGAAAAAGAATTAATATTTAGTGTCATTTCATAGATCCAATAGCGGTTGGACTTAACTTTAAGTGTGCATTAGACTCTGAGAAAGACTTCAAAGTATCACACTGCATCAAACAAGAACGGAATACCAATAGAAATTCTCCTCACCTAAATTTATATGGAAGTGTTGTTCGAGAAGATAGTTATACGCCAGAAAGAGCCGTAGGAGAATAATTGCGAGGGAAAGGGGGAGTTGATAAAAGACTATACCTTCTAAGAGCTAATTGAAGAGGAAAACATAGGGTAGCAAGGAACTTCTAGAAAATCTATCCGTTGAACCTGAATTAGAACACAAGAATCTGAATCAAGTGCAAATATAAAAGTGTATCCAGTACTAAAAATTCATCTATTGTCTCTCTCAAAGAAAATTAGTGCAGCTGGGCACTTTGGTGAGGAGTTGTGACTAGGTAGCGTGGTAGGAATGATCACCTACATAGAAAATAACAGAACACCAAGAAAGCAGCTTTGCGGGCATCGAGGGTTGAAATGATGTACGGTAAGTAAAGAAAACTTGGCCCAAGAACAACTGCATTTAAAATAAGCAATCTAACCGAAGGCGACAATTTTTGAATTTTAAATTTCTGCCCATGCCTTCTTATTTGTGGTTCTGATTAGGTCCACTGCTATTGACCTGATCGGAACCACAAACAAGATTGAAAGAAAGATTGAGTATCATTACTTCCTTAGCAATATGGATATAATTGCTTGTTTTTTTCTTGCCTTAGCATGCTTTCAACATATCTTGGAGAATATCAGATGCTTGTTGTAGTATATGAGTCCCAATAATTTTCAAGCTTGCCTCCAGCTTGCTGATTCGAGATTCAAGTTTGTCGTTGCCGTCTTTGAGGTTAGCATAGAGTTCTTGGCCTTTTGTGAGCTTGCCAATGAGGGAGGAACAATTATTTTGAAGATGTGGCATTGTAAAAGACCTTCCAGAGGCTTACACAACACTTTCTTTAGAAGTCTTAAATGACACATGAAGGGTCTCTATGTTTGTTCTAGGTCAACATCTTGATGCACACTCAAGCAGTGGTCCCAACAATTGAACAACTCACTTTTTCGATCGCTATTCAATGCAGCTTGTTCAACTAACCTTTAAAGGATTTGATAGACTATTCTTTAGGCTATCCTTTGGGCTATCCGTTGAAGGTTGGTTGAACAAGCTGCATTGAACAACGCTCGAGAAAGTGAGTTATTCAACTGTTTGGACCACTGCTTGAGTGTGCATTACCCTCCATGTATCATTTAAGCCTTTCAAAGAAAGTATTCTGGAAACCTTCTGAAGGCCTTTTACAATGCCACAACTTCAAAGAAAGTGTTCCTCCCTCACTGAATAGCTCATAAAAGATAAATAACTCTATACTAACCTCAAAGATAACAATAAAAAACTTGAATCCTGAATCAGCAAGCTGGAGACAAGCTTGAAAATTATCGGGATTCACATACTACAACAAACATCTGATCTTCTTCAAGATATGTTGAAAGCATGACAGTCCAAGAAAACACAATCATTTACATCCATATTTCTAAGGAAGTAATGATACTCAGTCTGTCATTCAATCTTGTTGGTGGTTTCGATCAAGTCAATAGCAGTGGACTTAATCGAAACCACAAACAAGAAGGCTTGGGATGCAATTTAAAATTCAAAAATTTCTGCCTTTGCTTTGATTGCTTATTTTAAATGCAGCTGTTCTTGGGAAAAGTTTTCTTTACTTACGTTACATCATTTCAACCCTTGGTGCCCGCAAAGCTGCTTTCTTAGTGTTCTGCTATTTTTTATATAGGTGATCATTTCGACCACGCTACCTAGTCACAGCTCCCCAGCAAAGTACCTACCTGCACTAATTTTCTTTGAGAGTGACAACAGATGAATTTTTAGTACTGGATACACTTTCACATTTGTACTTGATTCAGATTTCTCGTATTCTAATTCAGCTTCATCGGCCAAATTCACTAGAAGTTCCTTGCTAAACCCTATGTTTTCCTCTTCAATTAGCTCTTAGATGATATCGACTTTTATCAACTCCTCCTTTCCCTCGTAAGTATTCTCCTATGGCTCCTTCTGGCGTATAATCATCACCCTGAGTAACCCAGCCATATAAATTTAGGCTAGGGCAATAAATATATTGATTTTTGTTCTTGGTTGAAGTAGTGGGAGGCTTCAAAGGCCCTCTCAGAGTTCATGCACCCTAAAAGTTAGTCCAATCGCTATCGAATCTTTTATAATGCCATCAAAATATGATCACTTCACAAAGATTGACATATAGACATGAGCAACAACCGTCATTAAATCTTAACAAGGTATCAGAACCATATTCATGATCCCTCAGCCTTATCAGTTTGGGCCTATAAAACTTAATTGTAAAATTGCAGATATCTTGTTCGAATGATCAATGCCTAATCGGTAAAAAATAGCACTCACAAAATTAGCGTACTCTATGTGTGTTTCCACGATAACATTATCAGTAATATATACCTCCCATATATGAAGTGGTTTCATCTGCAAGCAACATATTTCTCCGAACCCATCTTTACTGTTGCCTCTTGTGTTGGTCGACCAAAAGTTGATCAATATTTATTTCCTTATATCTACAAACAAGAGAAAAATAATTGATGTCAAACAAGTGAAGAACAGAAAGAACATTATCCATCTGTTGTAACAGATTACCTATCTATTGCAACAACCTCCACATCTATTGTAGCAACTTTCCATTAGTTCAACAGATTGTAACAGATGTGGAGGCTGTTGCAACAGATGTGTAAACTGTTAAAATACATCAAACCAACCTTGCTAGTAGTTTAATTTGTTCCAATAGTTGCTCCGTCTATTGCAACATCAACAACAAAGAAACAACATCATTTGTGTTAACACCATCAACAAAAATACCACACCACAAGTTCCAACAACACCAACCCCACCAACGACATTAATAACAACATCAACAACAAAGAAACAAACAAAATACATACCAAAAAATGATACTGCCAACAAGGCTTTTAAACTTCTCCAAACAAATGACTTTTTTCTCATATTTTAATAATAACAACGGTTCGTTCATTCAAGACTTAAAAGTAACCTTTTCTTTTATTTTTTTAAATAAATGTAATATGGGTAAAGGTTAATTAAATTAAAAAACAGATGTAAATAACTAATTTAAATAACTTGCAAAGACGAAGATGAGAATGAAAAAACAATAGTGAGCCATACCTGCAATGTAAAAAGCACAGGGATCAAAAATGCAATTTCAGTTGAGAAAAGATATAGATCAGTTGAGATCAGAATCGATCTTTATGATAAAGAGGGGAGAAAAGAGAGAAAAAAAGGAGACGGTTGTGATAACCCTAAAGATGAGAGAAAGAAAAAGAAGAGAGATGAATAAATTTAGAGTTGAAGGAGAGATAATTCTAGACATGGGTTTAAAATTCATTAATAACTTGAGGGCTCGAGGAAGACGAGTGACATTGAAAAGAAAATATAAGACTACTTAAGGAGGTGATTTTTGAGTTATCCAAGAAATAGATTTGATCGCCTTAGTAGTATTTTATCTTTCTTCTTTCGGATAGAAGATTGCTTTAACATTAAAAAAAAGATTTTCAAATAGATATGTTGCAACAGATATCAATATCTATTTGAAAATTTCCAAAAGCTCAATCATCTGTCGCAACAGATGCAAATGTCTATTTGATAATTAAATCAGATATCTATTTAAAAATTTCCAACAGCTCAATCATCTATCGCAACAAATACAAATGTCTGTTGAGAATTTCCAACAACTCTCTTTGAAAACTTAATTTGGAGAATATAACTTTATAAAAAGTATAATACGGTCCCTTTTTATATTTATTAATTTTTCAAACATTTATTAAAATTATTTAATAAATTCAAAAAAATTTCTCTCTCCTCAAATCCTCTTCTTCTACGAATTTTTCTTCATATTTTTCGGAAAAAAGGTTTGGTTTACTCATTCTTCCCAAGTCCAAATTTTTCAGTTTCTCTTGCCCAGGTAAGTTTAATCTTCTTCTCCAATCAGTTTAGATCCATTTTAGAATATTTTTTTTGTTTTTGCTTTGTGTTTGGATTCTTTGATTTTGATAAAAATTGCACTGTTCGTCATTAAATTAGTCAAAATTTGAGTTTTTGTAGTTAACATTGTTGATTCCTCATGTTTAATCGTGTTTTGCTTTGGATAATGACTAGAAAATTTTTGTATTTATATTGCGGATTGATTTTGAATTTATTGTACTGAATTGGACCCATTTTAATGGTGTTCTTGTTGTTGTGAATTGCACTGCTAATATCTGGAGAAGTTGGAACTTGATTTGCATGTTTGATCCGAGGTGTTTTTCCATTTTTCTTAATAGAATAGTAGTCGATAGATCTACCACTAGAGATTTATTTTTGCTGCATTTTTTTGTTTTTATTAATAGTTCAGTGGTTAATAAATCGACCACTACAGATTCATTTTTGATTGCAGATCATAAATGGTGATATTTCATAGAGCAGTTAAAAGGCTTGCTTCCACTTCTTCTAGAAGTAGGAAGCAAAAATTTGAAGAAGTTTCCAAAACTTTGAAGAGGAAAAAAACTATACTCGATGAATTCGAGTCGGTAACTAAATAAAAAATCCTTGCTGATATTTCTAAATATGACAAAAGTAGTGCACATGAGAGTGACGATGTTGAGTATAGTAAAGAGAAAAGCGAAGGGGAAAGTAAATAAGAAAGTAAAAATTATAGTGGTGAAGATGAGGACAGAAGAGATAGTAAAGACGTGAAAGAGGATGATCCCCTATCCTTGCCAATTTATGCGAGAGATATCTCTGTTGATTCGTACGACCTAACATCTTGGATGGATGATCCAGGTTCTTTTCCTGCAAATCTTTTCGTAAGAGCAAGAATGATAGCCTATCGAGAGTTTAGAAGGATTTTTGTTGAACAAAAGTTGTATGCTGATTTTAAGATGACTTGTTTTGGATACTTGAGGCATATGCCAGAATATTATAAGTTTAATGGACAGATGGTCCATTATGTGTTGCTGTGACGTATAAAAAATAATAAAAAATGCATGAAATTTGGTTCTATGTGAATGGTAAGCCATCTTATTTTGGCTTAAAGGAATTTGCTTTGATTACGGGACTGAATTATTCAGCATATCCCTGTGAATAAAAAATAAACAAAGTTCTCCAAAATGGTGAAAGCTTTCGTTTTAAGGTGACGAAGAACAAAAGCATTACTGCCTCAAGGCTGGTTAGCCTGATCAAAGATAATAGGTTGATTAACCAACAAAAGTTGAAGTGCGCTTTAGTTTGGTTTGTACACTCGATGCTGCTGATAAAGAACCCGCCAAAGAAGGTGGATTCAGACCACATCAAGATGACGGCTGATTTAGATTTCTTCAGGGGGTATCCATGGGGAAAAGAGTTGTTTAGGCTAACATTGAGCTATTTGAAAAAGAAGATTGATTTGACAAAGCATAAAGAAGCGTTTGTGAAGAGGAATAATGCATCGTACACGTTATATGGCTTTCCCTGGGTGTTTCTGGTACTTGTAATCTACCATCTTATTGATTTATTATAGACTCTTACCTATTTATGTAATAATACATAGACCCTGTAGATTTACTTATGCTTCTATTGATTGCAGGTTTGGATATATGAGGCCTTTCATCATCTAGGAAGGTACGCCGGTAAGTCGTTGGATTCTCCTTTGCCCATTCCCCGTCTTCTTAGATGGCACACATCAAAATATGACAACATAATGAAAGGTGACCCATTCAAGTACAAAGAAAACAACACAAAGGTAAAATTATACTTATTATAATATGATAATAACATTATTATATTAGTGAATGTCGTGTAATTTATATTTATTTTTTTATAGATTGTGCACCAGTACCTTACCCCTACTGTCCATTAGATAGAACAGAGATACGCGAAAATATTTAAGCTATACACGAACGAAGTTAAGGATACGTCCATCGATGCCTTGAAGGCGCAGCTAAAAGTCGTGACTGTCCTGAATTCATCAGTGGGGAGGTCGCAGACGAAGATGAAGATTTGGGTGGTCACAAGTCCAGCACGTGCTTGTGATCATGCTGGTTCAAGTGGACTCAAAACTACACCCAACATTTCTAATGATGATGACCTGCGTGAGCGTGTTGTTGTGCTCGAGAGAAGTGTTCTGGATATTTCTTCTTTTGTTAGAGATGAGAGGTTGAGGAGAATCAAGAAGAATAAGAAGAAGCAACAAGATGAAGGTAAACTAATTTATTTTTTGTTCATCCAATTTAATTTTCTTGCATCATTTTTGTAATCCTTTCAAAATAATGTAGTGCACCTTGACAGTCCTCTTCGTAGCCAGCATTAAGTAAATCTTGAAGAATTTGCAGTCGTAGTGACTAACATTACTGCAGCAGATGAAAAAACTGAAGAAAAAAAGAAAGAAGAAGAAACAGAAAAGGAAAAAGCAACAGATGAACAAGATACGAAAGAAGAAGAAAAGGATGAGGAGAGGACAACTGAAGAAGAAGAACAAAATGAGGAGAAAATAGAAGAAGAAGAGAAAAACGAGAAGGCAATTGATGAAGAAGGAGTGGCTGAATAAGAGGACAAAAATATTGAAGAAAAGAAGAAATTAGAAGAACAAGAAGAAATGAAAGAAAATAAGAAGAAATAAGTAGAAAAAGAGGAGAAAAAACATGAAGAAAATGAAGTGGATGTGATGGGCATTGTTAAGGAACTTAATGACGATAACATGAAGTTCGGTGGTTTGGAACAAATAATTTTCTTAATGATTTGTTGTTTTAATGACTTTTTATGGATAATTGAATTACATATATTTGGCATGTCAATGATGACATTTACTGATGAAATTATGTTCAGTTATTCCATTGTCTTGTTAGATTAAACAGTTGATTGCATTGTTTTATCAGTTTAACTGTTGTCCTAATTTATAGAGGTCGATGACAAATATTATAGAAGTTGTTCTCTATAATTTTTAGACTGAACGCACGATTGATTGAATAGATTATATATTTACAATGACGACAAACAAGTTTACTGTTATATGTTGCATTGTGTCACCAATTCAGTAACTATCATGGTTTATAAAGGTCCATCGATTGTGTCCAGTGTAAATCATAGACTCAAATCATTGTCAATAATATACCGTATTGGTTTATTTCCCTTAGTAGCATATTAGGAAAAAAAAGAATAATTAATTAATAAAATAATAAATAATTGAATTTTATGCAATCAAATGAGCATAAACAAGTCATGTGATCGTATGAGAGTCCACGTAAATTGTAGAAGATGATCAAAGATGTGTGAGGATGGGTAGTGGTTGTACAACCAATATCCTCAGGGTATGTTTAGCCAAAGCACAAGTATGTTGTGGGGAATTCACTTGTTCAACCACAACTCATCACCTCACATATCTTTGATCACCACCTTCAATTTACGTGGACTCTCATACGATCACATGACTTGTTTAGGCTCATTTAATTGCATAAAATCTAATTTTTTATTATTTTATTAATTAAATAATCCTTTTCAAAATATGTGCTAGTCATGGTCTATAAATAAATATCCTCGTCTAGTTATTTAATTGTGGAAGTAGTTCCCAGTCAATTCTAGATTATATCAGGTCGAGTAAATAACTAAGCATAGTCTAGCATAAACTATAGACTACTTCATTAATATATGCACTAGACGAGGATACATATTCATAGACCATGACTAGCATATATTTTGAAAAGGATTATTTAATTAATAAAATAATATATAATTGGATTTTATGCAATTAAATGAGCCTAAACAAGTCATGTGATCGTATGAGAGTCTACATAAATTGAAAGGGTGATCAAATATATGTGAGGTGATGACTTGTGGTTGAACAACCAACATCCTTAGGGAAATGTTTACCAAAGCACAAGTATGTTGTGAGGAATTCATTTGTTCATCCACTATCCATCCGCACACATCTTTGATCAACTTCTCCAATTTACGTAGACTCTTATACGATCACATGACTTGTTCAAGCTCCTTTAATTGCATAAAATCTAATTATTTATTATTTTATTAATTAATTATTCCTTTTTTTTAAAATATGCTACTAAGAGAAATAAACCAATGCGGTATACTATTGACAAGGCTTTAAGTCTATAATTTACAATGGACACAAAATATGACCCTCAAATCACTTTTACTTATTTAATTATTTATATCTTTGACTATGTACTAATATTTTTTTGACCATTGCACCAACCCGTATATACCTTAACATTGACCGAGTGTGGATCTATACGGTTTAGAATACCCAATGAATGAGAAGGCATCGATTATATTTACGGTCTATGCAAGAGGTCCAACAGTATGGTATATTAGTGACAAAGCTTGCAGTCTATGATTTACAATCAACAGAATTACATTTATTTAATTATTTATATTTCATGAACCTATATAATGGAATTCATCGATTATGTAGACAGTCACACGTAGTTAGTGATCTCGATCAATCATATACTATATCGACCGTGCAGTTAATTTTGTAGAAATACACATAATCGTTGATAGACTAGATTCATTATCCATTAGCATATATATATATATATATATATGATAGATGATTATTTTTGACGTTTGACAACTGTTTCATTCATCTTCTAACAAGGGAAATTGCAAAATTTTAACCAAGAACAAAATTGTATAATTAATGTAGAGACAAACAGAAAGGGCATTGCAATAAAATTCCAAACACTTCATTTCATAAGTTCATTGTAGCAATGGTTTAACACCACATTACAATAAAATACGAGCAAAAAGGCAAAAGAAAAAATCTTTCATCTAAAAAATTCCCTAGCCATGGAAGCTTCTTTGCAATGAACTTATAATTACAACTATAATAGAAATTAAAATCTAAACTAAGGGGATGGTGGTGGTGGTAGGGGGGTGATGAACTCCTCAGGCTGCATGTTCAGCCTTTCTACGATCGCACATAAAAACTGGGCGATACGCCAGAGTCACGATGGAGGTGCTCCCTGTCTTGACCCAGACCGTAGAAGAGATGATTTAGGTCATTTTAGAGGAGGAGAATGTTGTGGCTACACTGGACATGAACCCTCCTTCGTGGTCTGAGTGGAATGCTCGGCATCTGGTCATATTTATCAATTTATTTGAGTTGAATAAGATGAATATTGTGTATAGTTGATGGTTGTTTATATAGACAAAAATAGAAGTCCTTGTCTTCCCGATCAGTTGTAGGTAGACGCATGCGTCGGTGGAATTTGAGGAGATATCGTATACCCAATTGACGCAGGGTGTAAGTAGATGTGCAACCACTTTTTTTATGTGTCATAAATGCTCGACTGTTCATCCGTTCATTTGAATAATTAGATTTTTTAATATACTTGAAATAGATTTGATAATAAACTATGTGGTATATAAAGAATAATCCTAATAGACTTAACACATAATATATCCCAATAAACTATGTGTGTGCTAGGGTTGTATATAAGAAGTGATGATGTCAACCTGGTGTCTAAATACTTAATTTTTCAAGACTTGTGTCAAAAAATCTAAAAAAGTTTTCAATGTGTCTATTTTAAAAAATGGAGTTATCCAAGAAATATTTTTTACCGCCTTAGTAGTATTTTTTCTTGAAAAATATTTTTAAATAGATATGTCATCTGTTGCAATAGATATGAATATTTGTTTGAAATTTTCCAACAACTTAGTCATCTGTTGTAACAGATTTCTTTGCAATTGATTTAAAAAAATAATTAAGATCAGTTCGGACCAAATTAATAATTTCAAAACTTGTCATTATTTTCCAAAAAATATAAATCAACCCATTACAAATCATCCATTTTCGAGAAAAACATTCATCTTTTTAAATCTCGAGTTCTTATTTTTTCTTTCTCTCTCTACAATACAGACAACAACTACTCAGCATATTACTCAACCTTTCAAAACAGATCGGTTTTCTTTCCTTTTCCGACCATAGTTGTTATTTTTGACCTCATTCTCTCTTGTATCCGTCATTTTCTCTATCTTCACAGGTAACAGAGTTCGAGAAAAGTTTTACATTTGTTCATTATTATAAAATTAGGGATTTCTAGATAATGATGAAAAAAAAGACTTTTAGTTGTATTACCTTTGAGAATGGGTTAAGAATTTTGAGTTTTGATGCTAAAAAATTGTAGAAAGTACCCGAGAAAACCCTAGTTTTTGTCGTAGTATTTCATTGATTATTGTGGTATTATTGGATGGTATTTGTGGTATTATTGGTGGTTGTTGTTGGTGGTATCGGTACTGGTGGTGGTGTCGGTGGTCTTGGTGTTGGTATTGGTGGCATTGATGGTATTGGCGTTCTTGCTGGTCTTGATGTGGGTATTGGTTGTATTGGTGGTGGTCTTGGTGGCATTGGTGGTGATATTAGTGGTCCATCTGTTGCAACAGGTGGAACAACTATTGGGAGATATTAAATAGGTCTTCAAATAGATTTCCCATCTGTTTCAACTGATGGATTATCCGTTGGAGTATTTTTTTGTAATGTGGTGTATAATAATTTATTAAAATTTGTGTTACCTTTTTTTAAAAATTTACGCAGACATCAAATGTAATGCATTTTTTTTTCCAGTTATTTGTTTTTAAAAGATGTCTCCTAAAAGAACAAAAACTGAAAGTGGATCAACTTCTGAGCACCCAACAAAAAAGACTAGAGTACAGATGGATTCGGAGAAACTTCCTGAACAATCTCAGTAAGGGAAAAATGAAGCTGAGGAAAGTTATGAAAAAGGAGGTGGAGAAGGGTATAAAGAGGCTGGTGAGGAAAATAAAGTGAGGAAGAAGAAGAAGAAGAGAAAGAAGTAGAAGGTGAGAAAGAGGATGTTGATTAACATGATGATAAACACGAAGAGGAAGAAGTAGAAAGTGAGAAAGAGGATGATAATCAACATGATGATAATGCATCACCAATGGGGCGTGATTTATAATCGTAATCCCAGCATGAAGCTGTCAAAACTATTAGTATTGACAGGTTTTAAGTTGCGATGCCAATAGATGACCCTGTAGAACTAACTAGTGATCTTCTACTTAAATGTCAGTTGGGGAAACCTTTTGATGAATTTAGGTAAACTATGAAGAATGAAAACATAGACGAACTTTTTAAGAAGAGCTTCTTTGGACACTTTCTTGAGCTGCCTGAGGACCACACTGCCCATTTACAAATGAGCATAGTATATGGTCTTCTCAAGTGCAAGATCAAGTACGTGGGCGATGATAAATATTCGAAGGAAGGGGAAAAAGATGGATGAAATTTGGATCAACTACTCTGGCATGCCGATTTGTTTTGGCTTGAAAGAGTTTGCCATTGTGACGGGCTTGAGATACGATCATCCAGAAGAACCTCTCACCAAGGAAACACCTCGCAAAAGGTCCAAGGCAAGAAGGACAGCTAAATCACCACCACCATCAAATAGTAGGAAGGCATTGTCCAAGCAACCACCCACCAAACCAACAAATACAAGGAAAAAATAGATGGGTTATTGGACATTGCTGGTCGTAGCTACAAAGCGGCAGATTTGATAGAAGATCTCAAGGACAAAACCATACCAAGGAAGTATAGGGAGTAATTGTGCTTGGTTTGGTTTTCCCATTCCGTTATATTGGCAAGAGACGTCAAGAAAGTCATAGAAGATGATTTATTAGCGCTTATTGAGGATTTTGAGAAATTTAACGATTATCCCTGGGGATATGACAACTATAATTTGACTGTCAAATATTTATTGACAAAGATATCCCCAAAGACAATCACATTATATGACTTTTCTTGGGCTTTCATGGTAAATTTAATCACTACTTGTTTACTCATCTATTATTTTATATTGAATAATTATTATGACTTCTTTTTGGTTGCTTCCTGTTTACACATTTTAGGCTTGGTCATTTGAAGCCATTCCTCCCCTCCGAAAGCAGGTCCAGGATTACCCGGATGGGTTTCTCATCCAAGGATCCTTCGGTTGTTGGCTGCAAATAGCAACATAAGAATTAAGGAGACTAATCTCTTTAACCCTTCGGATAATGCAGTACGTCTTATTTTGAGTAAAATAATTTAACTCAAAGAAAGATATTGAAACCGATGTGCTATATGTTGCAACATATGGGTCATCTGTTGCAACAGATTACCCGTTTACTACAACTGGTGCAATAGATGATTAATCTTTTGCAACAGATAATCCATATTTCAAAACATATTAACCATCTGTTGCTCTGGTTCTCTAAACCCGACTCAACATATTACCCATCTACTGTAAATTATGCAAAAAATGGGTAATCTGATGCAATATATTACCCATCTATTGCGACATACAGATTAGCTGTTGTGATAGATAGATCATCTTTTACATAAGTTCACTGTGTAAACATGTAACCCAACTGACTACAAATTATTATTATATAAATTAAATGTATCTGTCCTTTTTTTTATAGGTTGTGCATTCTTGGATTATGCCTACTGAGCAAGAGTTGGGGATGACTTCTTTTATTACGCTAGGTCTTGTTGATACAATAGCAGCCCCAACGGTGGAGTTAATAAAGAAGGAATTGGCTAGAACATTAGCCATAAGAAGAGCAGTTAGGCAAGGTCATCCTAATGTTGAAGCTCTTCATGACCAACCCACTGCAATAGATCTGGGTGCTTCTTCTAGGGGTGTTACTGGTGGAGTTGTTGATGTTGGTGGCAGCCATCCTGATACTGATGCTGATGCCAGTTATGATGATGAGCATGTTGATGCTTAAGAAAAAATAAATATATTTGAAATCACCTCTTACACAGGTCCCTATCACCCTTACACTGGTCCCTTCCACCCTTACAGTGGTCCCTATCACCCCTCTTTACCCTCATATTCTCATTGCAAATGCAAAGTATGCAAGGACAGACAACATAAACTTCTTGAAAAACTAGAGGCTATCTCTAAAGTTGCCAAGGAAATGAAATCTAAAAGGGGTGTCATACCATCCAAGAAGGTGAGAGAGCCATACACTCCTACAGTGGTGGTTAGGAGGAAAAAAAGATAAATTAGCCAAATACTCTCCAGTATGTAAACAAAACAGATTGCAACTCCTCTCTCTTCAAAAGTTGTAGAAGTTCTGGGTCTATTGAAGAAAGTGGACATATATGCGGCACTTGGCGACGAAGAGAGGATGGAATTGTGAAATACCATGTATCCCAAGAAGAAGAAACCTACAGAAGAATATACCATGCATATGTTTGACAACCAAGACTTCAGGAGTATGACAACTATGCGTAAGTGGTATGTGGATAGGGTAAGTTTACTTTTCCTAGCGTAGCCTTCTAATCTACTCCATGCAGAAGAAGCCATGCAACAAATGTGTTGTCTGTTGCAACAGTTGGGTATTCTGGTGCAACTGATGGTTTTTCTATTGCAACAGATTAAACATCTATTGCATAAGTTGCGTTAGCTGGGTAATTTATGAACAGATTCAGAGAACCCTCTGCAGCAGATGGACCATTCATTGCATCTTTCCACTATATTTTTCTTCTTTACAATTACTAACCTATTTAGAAATTATCTTCTTATATCATAGTATGTTGATGAAATTCTCTGCCTCATAAGGGGAAGACAATTAGCGTACCTAGATGCTTATGATGTTGCTGGTAGTATAATGGATCTCAACTTCTACAATAATTTCAAGAATAGGTAGTACAATGAGCTCAGTGAGTTAGCTAAAACTCTCGGTGGACCGGGATTTAATTGGTTAGTTTCTACATGTGAATGGGAGGAAGATATGATTAACTATGTTAGAGAGAAGAGGCCATATCCACACGGCAAGAGCTGGACCAAGGCAAAGAGAATTCTTGCAGTCTGGATTGTGAAAGTCAAAAATTTTCTCGCTGTTGAGATATTTCTCGAGGAGGGAAATATTAAGATTTATGACTGCAACTTACCTATCTTCGACGAAGGTGCTTTTTTTTAATCCACATGCAACCACTGTTGGAGTTGCTCCCCATCTTGTTGAGGCAGAGTAAACTTATGGATCATTTGCCAGCAGAAGTCTTCATGAAAAAAACATCGTATTTTGAAGGTCAAAATAAGGGCATGCACCTTTAAAAAAATAAAACCAGTGCCGCATGCGGGCTGTATGCACTTGTATCTATCGAATGTTTGTTGACCAACACAGAAACATCCGATTTGTGCGACGCCATTGTGAAAAAAATGCAAGAGGTCTGGGCTTATGGGGTACTAACTAAATGCTTAGAGCCTATGTATAAAGAAGAATATGTACAAAGACAAACACCATAACATTTTTTTATGTTTGACAAAAGTTAATTTTTTTATAATGCAACAGATTATCTATCTGTTGTAACTTGATTTTTTTGTAATGCAACAGATTATCTATCTGTTGTAACAGATAGTATATCTGTTGTGATAGATTGGCTATCTATTGCAATAGATTGGTCATTTATTGTATTATGCATAGGTTTCTCAGTCTCTATCGTAACAGATATACAATCTGTTACAACATATAGTCTATCTGTTGCAACTGATAGGTAATCTATTAGAATAAATCAAAAAAATAGGAAAACCTATTTGATAATTTCTAATAAATGACCTACATGTTAGAATATATGTCTAAATCTGTTTGATAATTTCCAACAGATATGTCGTTTGTTGCAACAGATGTATTATTTGTTGCGATATTTAAATATAGTATTTCATTTCAATTAATAAGTTCAAAACTAAGGATTAAATTATATTCATAGACAATATAAAATAAATCGAAGCCTTCAGAAATTACATGAAATAACTCAACAAATAAATAAAATATAAAAAAATCATTATGGGTATAAATGATTTACTCTACAAATAAATCAACAATTTAACCTTTGGTACCAATAATTACCAAGGAGAGGTTATTACTTTGACAGACTCAAGCTATAAAGATCTACTCAATATGGAAAAGTTGTTCTTCATTCGGTGCTATGGAATTTGGCTTTGGTCATCGTGGATCTTTAATGTCGCTTGCATACGATTTTAGAGCATTTGCTTCTTCACATTTCCATAAAAGAGCAGCATATATTTTTCAGAGTAATCCGGCATCAAGTCCATCATTTGGTACTTGTAATCCATCTCTTAAATACTCGACGTAAGCGACAATAAAACGACCGCAATCCCTGGGTTTTAAAAAAAAAGATAATCCATATCTTGCCGTTCTTGTAAGCGTTGTGAAATTTATAAAATAAAACCTAATCATGATACTTACAGGCTACCAATGGGTTATTGAGAAATTCCTTCAATATATTCTAGATCAAATAGATTACCCATTTTATCCCGGTATGCTTCAATCGTTGACCAATCAGTACGAACCTTTTGATCCAAAAAGCCACTCATATCAAGGTAAGTAGGAATTATTTTGGCCAGATTTTGTATCTTAGATGACGTCCCGAAACATCTCTTTTACGACATCAAGTCACAAACTCGGATGAGCCTCTTTTTTAGAATGACGACAACCAACACCCAATGAAATTCATCACCACAATTAATTGTGATGTACACTTCATCGAACAAATTCCAAGGTAAGCCAACTAGAATGCTAAAATCTTTGATGATGTTGGTTAAACATTCCTCATTTTGAGAAACTTTCGGCTGTTATTGATAAAACCTATCATAGGCATTATTGATGTAAACTTTGTACAAATAATTGCCTGTCATGTATCTGTATTATTCTTATGTTTGCAACTTAGCCTTCATTCGAAGATAATAAAAATGACATTGATGTGCTGCACATATTATCAAACATTTCAGATTATGTGACCATAAAATTAATACACAGATACAATTAAATAAAGTATTAATTAATAGTAACATGTATGGCATTTAAACCTCATCATTATGCTTTAACAGTCCATCAACAATCCATTCTGAATAGTCGTTGATCAACTTTGTTGGTTTTTTAGAGCCTCATCCGAGAAGTTGAACCCTTCAAACGGGTTATTCTTTCGTTCTCTCAAACTGACAAACTCCACTTTTTCTTCTTCCATAGAAGCAGTTGATGGATTATCAACTATGATATTATGCTGTTCAGTAGTAGCTTCTACTATGACATCCACCTGAAAAGCCAGAATTATCAATGCTAATCACAGATATACAACAGATTATCTATCTGTTACATCAGATGGATCATCTGTTGGGACAAACTCGAACAGGTAAAACAAAGTTGTACGATAATTTTGAACAGATAACCTATCTTTTGCAACATATGACTCATATATTGGTACAAATTAAAATAGTACTAAGACCTATTTGATTTACTGAAATAGACGGACATATGTTGTAATAGATAATACATCTGATGCAATAGCTTATACGACAGTTGCAATAAATATATATATCTGTTTGATAATTTTTAGCATATGTATAATCTATTGAAATAGATATGTGTCTGTTTGTTTGTTGGAATAGATGATATACATTCACTTTCTTCAACTCATGCTGCTCTACTCTGGCCCTTGTACATTGATCAAAGGTGCAAGACAAAGACAGAGGAGTTGTAATTTTGCTTTTTTCAATGCTTGATGATGCCTTGGAAATTTCTTTCTTTCTTTTCTTAGCCACTCTGATCCCTAGTGGAGTGTATGGATATAAAATCCTCTTTGATGGAATGACACCCCTCTTAGATGTTATTTCCTTTACAGAAGCAGTTAATGCATTAATAATATTAATCACTCCATCATGTTTCACCTTGCAGTCTTGATATTTGCATGCAGAACATTTTCTAGAAGTGGAAAAATCTGTATAACCAGTATGATCATAATCATAATCATAATCATAATGGTTTGTTGTTTCAAAAACTGTAAGAGGATCACCACTACCACTACCATCATCAACAACAACAAACCCACCCTTCAAAATTATTTTTCTTATGATGGTTGTTGCTCCAAATAGTTTCTTCTTTATTCTATCAATGACCTTAGGGTCCGATAAAGTTTGCATAGACCGTAAAGTAAGAAAAAATTTCATCTTCAACTCTCGATTAGTCGAAATAAGCCACGGATGGACAATCTAAAGTAAATCAGTACATATATTATAATGATGATAAAATTATTTTAAAAAATCATTAATTAAAACAAAAACTTATTAGAATTAGACTTACTGCTTCCTTCGGGGGGTTGAAGCAAGAAATTTTGTATTTTTATCAGGTTTGGCCAACAACTATCTCAGGATTCTTGGACAAGAAACTTTTTCCTGGTAGTTTACTTATTGTCTCAAATAAGGAATAGCTTCAAATGCCCAAGCCTATAAAATAATACCAATAAATCAAAAGCATTATTGAATACAAAAATGAATCATGTTATAATAAAAAAAATATTTACCATGAAAGCCCATGAAAATCCATATAAGTTGACTATCTTTGGCATTAACGGAGTCAACAAATATTTGACAGTCATTTTGAAGCTTTCATAACCCCAAGGATAGCTCTTAAATGACTCAACATCCTCAGAGAGCTTTATCAAACCAAGTGGTATGTTGTTGTTAACGTCTCTCGCCCAAAGAATATTATGTATAAACCAAACCAAGCACAATTATTGATTGTTCTTCTTTGAAAGTCTTTTACCTTTCAACACTTCTGCCAAATTTATATTTTGAAGCTTGGACAAACAAGGGACACCAGGTCATCATGATCACTCGAATTGTGTTTGCCTTTTTTGGGTGTGCGAGGTGCTTTTTTGGGTTAGAATATGTATAACTTGAGAAGGAGAAGAAGGATAACATTTTAAGCCAGTAACTATGGCAAACTCCTTCTTACCAAAATAAACAGGCATGCCACAGTAATTTATCCACACCTCATCCATCTTATCTTTGTTTTCATACATAAACCTACGCTTGAGAAGATCATATACCATTTTTATTTGGAAATGAGCATTATTGTCCTCCAGTAAATCAAGATATTGCCCAAAGTAGCTGTATCTGAAATAAGCATCCAATTTTTGTTCTAAAAGTATTTTCTGAAGGCATTGAAAGATTTTTCCATGGCTGACTTAATCACGAAATCACCCGTTAAATATGTGGCACTATCGCACCGTATTCTCACAGGATACCGATCAATGCTAAAGGTTTTGACTAATTCTTCGGTGGAAGGGCTATTAGAATTTGGATCTTCTCTTTTGAAACATTCCTCCTCCCCATGTTCATCATCTTTTGCTCCTGGTTGAGATAACGCTTGTAAAGCAAGCTCATAGAGTGGTGGATATAGTCTAGCTACTTCACTTGTTCCTTTACTTAGACTTGATTCGATTTCTTTTCTTTTGAGAGCCATATTATCTAAAATTAATAGAAACATAGAATAGATTATAATTTATCAATACATCGTTAAAAAATGATAACAGTAAATCAAACATATACAATAATAAAATAATAGTTTCAACAGACCACACATCTGTTGCACCAGGTAAGATACTGTTGTAGCATATAACCAACCTATTGCAGCGGAGAAGAAATCTGTTGGAAATAATAAAAATAGGCCATACATCTGTTGCACCAGGTAGGATATCTGTTGCAACATATAACCAACCTGCTGCAATGGATGAGTAATCCGTTGAAAATAATAAAAATAGATCACTCATCTATTGCGCCAGGTAGGTTATCTGTTACATCATATAACCAACCTATTACAAGGGATGAGTAATCCGTTGGAAATAATAAAAATAGATCACTCATCTATTGCATCAGGTAGGTTATCTATTGCAACTTATAACCAACTTATTGCAGCGGATGAGTAATCCATTGGAAATAATAAAAAAGATCACTCAACTGTTGCACTAGGTAGGTTATCTATTGTAACCTATAACCAACCTGTTGCAGCGGATGAGTAATTCGTTGGAAATAATAAAAATAAATCACTCATCTGTTGTACTAGGTAGGTTATCTGTTACAACCTAGAACTAACCTATTCCAGCGGATGAGTAATCTATTGGTAACAATAAAAATAGATCACTTATCTGTTACACCAGATAGGTTATTTGTTATAACCTATAACCAACCTGTTGCAATGGATGAGTAATCCATTGGAAATAATAAAAATAGATCACTTATTTGTTGCACCAGGTAGGTTATCTGTTGCAACTTATAACCAATATGTTGCAGCGGATGAGTAATCCATTGGAAATAATAAAAATAGATCACTCATCTATTGCACTGGGTAAGTTATCTGTTGAAACCTATAACCAACCTGTTGCACTGAATGAGTAATCCGTTGAAAATAATAAAATAGATCACTCATCTGTTAAAATAGTTCACTCATCTGTTGAAACAAATCACTCATCTATTGCCAAATGAGTTATCTGTTGGATCAATATTATTTAGATTTCTTTCAAACAGAAGAGTCGTCTGTCGCAACAGATAAATGATCTGTTAGATTGTTTATCTGTTGCATCAGATTTTCATGTGTTGTATCAGATTACCATCTGTCATATCAGATGTTTAATATATTGCATCAGATATTTCATCTGTTATAATAAATATTTAATTTATTGCATCAGATGATTCATCTGTTGCAACACCATTTTTATCAAGAAAAGCAACAAATTAACCCAGCAACACCAACTCAACACACATACACTAAGAACATCAACGGTACAAAAAATCACCAATATTATTATTTTGCGTATGTACAAACACAAACAACAAAAATTAAACTTCAAAAAACTCAGCGGACACCAACAAATCGAATCAACAGTTTGACAACAAGAACTACAATAACAACAAAAAGTTATATTTTACACCAAAAAGAGTAGAGAAGAAATGCCAGAAATTAGGGTTTTATTCAGTCCACATTTTAAATTTAAGCAAGAAATATTAAAATTATTAACCAATACTAGAAGAGAAGTTGGTTCAAGTTTCTATTTTTCTTAATAACTAAAAAGACATAATTTTTTACTTGTGGAAGAAGAAATGGGACGATGAAGAACTCGAAGTTGTTGTCGCCGGAGAACACTGCTTGTCACGTCGATTGACGGTTGAAAGTCAAAAATAAACTCGCCCAGCTATTTGTCACTGGAGGTTGAAGTCGTCGAGGATTGAAGGGAGAAATTTTGTAAAATTGTTGGTTGAGAGAGAGTTGAGAGAAACTGTCTCTCTCTCGAGAGAAGAGAGACGATTGATTTGGAAAGGAGAGGGGTGTGAGTTGATTTGTATTTTTAAACAGATTAGAAAGTTTTGAAAATATTAATCAAGTCCACAATTAACTTAATCAAGTTTCCTAATTATGTTTGACCCTTTAAGTTGGTCAATATCACTAATCCTTCATTTAAGACTTAATGACACCTTTCCTTCAATTTTCTCTTGTTACTCTTCATTATCCTTATAATTTTACATTTTTCCTAAGTTATTTACAATTAATAAATTTGTAAAATATTAAAAATAATCATTATGTTCTTTTAAAACATAAATATTGATATTTTTAAAGTATTTATTTTAAATGATAGTTTCATACTGTTATGTAATATAAAGAGAAATATTGGTTGACAATTTTATCTATTTATATTTTGCAATTAATAAGTTTTGTATCACGTAAAATTAGAATTATAAGTTTTATTATGCATAATAGAAATGATAAAATAAAATATAGAATAACATTTCACCAAATGAAATATAGAGTAGAAGAAGACTCCAATATAATCTAATTTAATTTGTTTGGAATACTTATTATTTAAAATTCAAACTCAGCACTTATTTAAGATAAACATTTGCACCTCTATTGGAGATAAGTTTTCTCATATTTGATTTTAATTTTTTAAATTCAAATTAAAAATTTATTAACTTTGTTCTTATGATTAAAAGAATTCAATAATGCATGGAATTATTTAAGAAAGAATGCAAAAATACCACCTCTTATATACTACAAACAATGCATAAAATCAGTAACAAAAATTTATTCATAAATGTAAATTTGTAAGTAAAACCATGAAAAAAAATAGATCAACAATATCTAAATGCTTACAAAATTATTTTATAATCTTCTAGAAGAAAGTAGATACAATTTTTTTTTACATTCATTCTTTATAAAAGTAATTTGTTAAATCTCCTCTATATATTTCGGGTCTCAATTATAGTTATCGATTTCGCAAATATTTATTTTGTATTTTTAAATTATTTACGTACATCACATTTGTGTAAACTTGACCTTCTTTAGATTCTTTTTGAAAATGAAAAGAAATATTTCACTGGCATTAAATTAACCAAGATATTCCAAAAGCATACAACACTTGAAATAACAACAGGTCAACCAAAAAACTTATCCACCAAAGAAGTAGTAGGCAACTTCCTCTCCTCTCCTCGAACTTTTACTTTCACTACAATATCATCGACAAAATAAGTAAATCAACTTGAGTGACTCCCCAATTTGAGCTACTTAATGACACACCTTCTTTGGATTCATCTATGACAAAAGATAAATATAGTCTTAATAATAAAAAATAATAGTAAAATAACTTAAAAAATTAAATTAAGCATGAAAAACACACCTTCTTATTTATTCAGAGAAATCTGAGGGTGAGCATTACCAATAATCTTTTTATCCATGATAGGTGCCTGTGTTTTATAATAAGTACAGTATTAAGAGAAAATGCATTGTTTCCACCCTGAACTATAAACGAAATTGCTGAGACACACTCTAACTTAAAGTGGGTCCTATTAATCCTGGACTAATTAAAATCATATTTTTGGCAATCTTAGTGCCTATGTGGCACATACGTGGCACACTGCATGAATCAATACACTGAAGGTATCATAATAAGCTAATTGAACTTTTTTCACTTTAATTTTCTTATTCTTTTTATTCCTAATTGAAGTATCTAACTTCGAATACAATTGCGCATTGATGTATTTAATAAAGAAAAAGACTGATGAATTTTTATTTAAAAATAATTGAAAAATATATTTGGAATTGAATATTAAAAATAAGCTTATTATGCAACATTTTTAATAGTATTAAGTTAATTCAAAAAATTCCAATCTTCTTAATTTCTAGCTTTTTTGAATAGTAGCAATTTAACTCAAGATTATTCTATCAATATGTTGTCCAATTCTTCTTAATCACTAGAGTATGTGTTCTAATTTTATTTGTATATCTACAATTACTTTTCTAATGGAGATTATCCGTTATTATATTTTTGATTGGTTAATTGCAATTTTTCTTATGTACCTTCTAAGGAAACATTGTACTAGTAAATAAAATATTGTAAGTGAATGTGAATATTGATTGATATATAGTAAAATAAATTCTAGTAATAATAATAATAATATAATGTAAAGATCAATTGATATATTAATATTGTTATCATTGTAGTGAGTAATTAGTTTAAAATTTTTATTGGATCAATTGATTCTTGAGGAATGAATTAGGAATTTTAATTTAAATTCAAAAGGCATAAATATGTCCCGCGACTCATATCTTTCTGCGTAATTTTTCTTTTTTAAAAAGTTGAATCTATCGTACATTGTCTCCTTGTCATCCCCATTTCAAAATAGAGGTTTTATGATTTATAGGATTTGTATAAAATCATTTGACTTTGAGCATGTTAAAATGTGCTGTCATTCATATAATCACCACTAACAAAGTCTATATCAAGTTTAAGAAAATGTAATATCATTTAGATTTCAAAATGGGAGGAGAAACATAAAATTAATTTACCAATAGAGAAATAAAAAGATGTTAATAGGAAAGAAAAGGTTTCTATTTTAAGCTCATTCTGTACATTTTTAGAAATTGATTTGAAAAAAAATGAACGTTCATTTTGGATAAACTGTTTATGGTTGGAGGTTTACGTTTCTTTTTCTTTTGGAGGATATGCACATTTTAGAATTGATTATCACTTATATCTAATTTTCAGTCCTAAATGCGTTTTAGTTATTTTAATAATAGAAAAAGTTCATCAATTTGCAAATACATCAACACTTAATTATATTTGAAAGTTGAATATTAGTAATGAATATAAAAAGAATAAGAAAATAAAGAAGAAGAGGAGTGGGTGAAAAAGGGAGTGGAGAATGACATAAAGTAAATAAATGGGTCCAATATCCACTTGTCAAAAGAAGAATGGAGGGTCACACAACTATTATTGATTGTGCTTCTCCTATTGTAATTTTTTTTGTAATTAATAGGTGCAACACTCCGGATTTTTGGTCCTTGCAAATTTATGAAATTTTATCTCCACTGTCCAGATTACGACTCTCCATACGAGTCGTAGGGAGTTTTGGTGGGTCTTAAGGACCCAATTGTAGGTTGGCCAGTATGTTGGCCTGAAGATTCTGCTATAGCTACGACTAGGGGATTCGAGTCGTAAAGACTCAAAATGAGTCATATGGTGTCTTCCGTAGCCTAACCAGCGTGATGCCCAATTGTTTCTACTTTGACAATGACTGGACCATGCGAGTCGTAATGTCTGGGTATGAGTCTATCACGACCCGAACAAGGGCCTGATTGTGACGGGTATCTCAAGTCCCACGTGGACTGGAGATCACCCCTTGCACCTAACCAAACCAAACCCAATATCCCCCAAGGTCGGATGAATTTCAAAACATAACAAGATAGCGTGCAATAAGCTTAAGAAAATTCAAAACATGTTTATAAGCGAAGATCGATGACCAACCAAACAACCGACCAACACTGCCCAATAACCACAGAAATCCAAACAAAGTCTTCTAAATAAAGAATCAAAAACTGAATATCAATAACGTGTCGGGACATGCCCCCGATCATAGCCAAAACAAGTCTAAGCAGTCTGAGACATAGGAGACCAAAACATGAAATACAGACTTCTGACGTAGGAAGCTCATCACTTTGATGTCAACTCACGAGCCGATCCCGAATCCTAATCACTGAGCAGGAGGAATAGGAGTATGACGTATTCCTGCATCACGTGGGGATACAACGTCCGAAGAATATTAGTGGTTGGAACACTTGCATGAAACTCAGGATAAGAATAACATAATGTCATGATCAATAATTTAAAATCATACAAAATCAATGAACATATCAAATGCATATACATATATACTTCACATGTCGGGATAGGGAATAAGGCTTAACATGCACTTAAAAACTTTGGCCTGGATTGTGTATCTCAACCATCATAACATGTACCCGCAGGCTATCTGAGCCTCAGCTCTTAGCCCCTTGTCGGGCCCTAGTGCGTGTAGCCGCATAAATCAGAGAATAGTCTCATATATATACACGAGGGACTCGAACCTCTCAATCATATAATAAGGTGACTTAAGCACCCGATCATGAAATGATGTGCAGGGGACTCGAACCTACCTAATTATGTAATAATAATGAGGGGGAATCAAACCTCCCTGGTCACTTTGACCCCTGTGTCGTCAAACAAGATTTTCACTATCGATCACTTGGAACTCCACTTTCATGACTCAGCTACACAATCCCCATTAAAGCCTAATTAAAATATTTATCACACAATTCCATTCATTAAACCGCAATATACACTTAAGCATACATTGTTGGTATCGTTATACCAACTACACTTGCAAGGTAACAATAACATGCCAAAACAATTACATCATTTGGGGGAAATTCACAACCCCCCATGCCAAAACAATTACATCACTTGGGGGAAATTCACAACCCTCTTGGTTCAATTTTATAAATTTCCATATTTCTTATAATTAAAAACCAATTTCACAATATGGGGTTGGGGTCATAACCACTTCAAAAGTCACAAGTTTGGAAAAATGACAATTCCCTAGTTCATTCACCATACCCATGCACCCACAAGTTCAAAGCCATAAATAAAGCATGATTAATCACATCTAAACCAGGAGAAAACATTGTTCAACAACCAACATTCAAAACCCTCAACTCTTGTTATAAAACCAACATGAATATCTCATGAACAATACTTTAAAACATTTCCTTTTAACAAATTAACAATGAGGAAAGAGTAACATGCCTTAAACACCAAGAAATTTGGAGAGAAATCGACCCTTGATCCCTTAGATGACCAACTTAATTAAACCCTAACTTGACTTTCTTGAGGGAACTCAGAGAGCCTTTTGGAGTGTTTAAGAAGTTACTTAAATTTGTTTCTAATTGTTAATGATACCCTAAAGGGGTTATAAGACGTGGGTTTTAATTTGGATAAGAAGAGAAATATCCAGAATGCCCTTAACTTAAAAGCTGAAAAAGTATCTCCATTGACTACAGGTCAACTAGTGACTCGTAGCCACTCCTTACGAATTGTCATAACGATTCATAACCAAGATAATCTCTAGGACCCTCACCCACTGTTGACCCTACGACTCAACCAATACCACTCGTAATGAGATCCTACGACTCATAGAGTTCAGTCATAGTCAACACAAAACTCAATTGGGTAAACACTAGACATCCTATGATTTGAACCCACTGACTCTTAACAAGTCCTTACGGATCATAGCGAGCGATTCTTACCCAGAGTAGAACTTAACCACTTAATTTTTGTTTTTATTACAATTCCATCACAACGACTCGTTATGAGTCTTTACGACTTATGTCCCTAAGTCGTACCCAAGACAAAAACTCAAGCATTATTTACTAGATACCTTACGACTAGGGTCACCTGACCCATTAAGACACATTACGACTCGTCAGGTGAGTCGTTGCCAGGGAAGAAAGCTCAGAACTCAGAAATTTTTTGAGGACCAAAAACCCAGGGAATTACATACTCCCCCCTTAGGATTATTTATCCTAGAATGATAGGACAAGGTATTTATTAGCACGATTGACTCCACATACCACAACTCTTATCTTTAACAAAGACAAAAAATAAATATGCCAAGGAAACCACCATTTTCTTTAACAAAGTCAGAAAACAAAGATGTTAAGGAATACATATACCTTAAGCACGATTATCCAAAGTGGAAAACAAGAACGGATACTTGGACTTCATGTCATCCTCGTCTTCCCAAGTAGCTTCCTCAAACTTTTAGTTTCTCAAAAGAACCTTTACCGAAGCCACATCTTTTGTCCGCAACTGACGGACTTAACAATCCAAAATCTCAACTGGGACCTCCTCGTAGGACAAGAAATTCGAGATACACCTCCTCCAAAGAAACAACCATCGAAGGATTACCCACAAACTTCCTCTACATCGAAACACGAAACACCAGATTAACGAATCTCAAACTAAAAGGCAACTCCAATTCATATGCAACATTACCAACCCTCTTCAAAACCAAGTACAGAACGATATAACGGGGACTGAGCTTCCCCTTCTTACCAAACCGCATCACTCTCTTCATGGGAGACACCTTTAAGAATAAATAATTACCAACACTAAACTCCAAATCCCTTTGCATCACATCCACGTAGGACTTTTAACGGCTTTGAGAGGCATTAAATCTATCCCGAATCAACTTCACCTTCTTCATGGCTTGGTGAACAAAATCAAGACCAAAAAACTTATTTTCACCGACCTCAAAACATCCAATAAGAGACCTATACCCCTACCATATAAGGCCTCAAATATATCCATACTAATGCTAGAGTGATAACTGTTGTTGTAGGAAAATTCTATAAGAGGCAAATGGTCAACCCAACCACCCCCAAAATCAAACACACAAGCTCGAAGCATATCTTCCAAGGCCTGAATTGTCCTATCTACTTACTTGTATGTCTGTAGGTGAAAGGTAGTACTAAAGGTCACCTTAGTCCCCAAACCTCACTGGAACGACCTCCAAAAGTGAGATAAAAACTGAGTACCCCGATCATATATGATGGAAACTGGAGTACCATGCAACTTCACAATCTTCTAAATGAACAACTTAGCATAATCCTCTGAAGATAAATTAGTCCTCACTGGCAATAAGTAAGCAAACTTAGTCATTCTATCCACGATGACCCAAATTGATGAGAGATAAATTTACTATTCATTTACGTTCAAAGTAGTACATACTACTATGATTTAATGAGACTTTTTATCATTTAAATGTACTAATTCTCATATTTTGCAGGTATACAGGTGATAAGAAGAAAAATAGTAAAATGAGATAAAAAATGATCAAAAGGGGAAGAGAAGTGCAAAAGCCAAAAAAGCAAGAGGAGGATCTGACCCTTGGTTACCGTGATCGCGGTCTGAGGGTCTTGATCATGACAAGTCAAGCTTGATCAACTGTCGATGATCGTAATGGTCTTATGGGGGTTGCGGTAGCCGTGATTGCGGCATAACAGGTTTAATCCTAGGGGCAATTATGTAATTTTCTATAGCCGATCCAAAATCCCTCATAAGGAAAAAACCCTTTCTCATTTGGTATTATACACTTTGAAAATTGAATTGGGAGACTTTGGAACCCTACCAAATTGGGGAAACTATTGTGTTTAAATTTTCAATTTGAGTTTAGTGCAATTGAAGTTAAATTGAAGAATATACTTGTTTGAAATTTCCATGGAAGAATTGAATGATCCTTTTGGTTTATTTCTTCTCCCTAACTTTATGAGTCGCTAAACATTTATCTTGGTATTATATTGAAATAGGGTACAAATCTGTGTGGGTTGTGATGTATTAGTGTAGATTTTTGGTTGTTGATGATGGGTTTTACTAATGCTTTCTTGATTTAGTTAGGATTTGTGGGTGAAAACCTCAAATTCCAAAAATGGATTTGTGGGTGAAAACACTAAATTTTCAAAACCTCATATCATCCTTGAGAAAGGAATATGAGTATACTTTTAGATCCTATATCATCCTTGAAAGAGGGATATGAGTGACAAGGCATTAGTGAACAATAGTTAGATGTAGCTTATTCTCTTTTCATTATCTTAGACATAAGGGTGAATTGAGAATTAGCTAGGTCTTGGGCATCTTCCTAGAAATAGGAATGTACAATTGAGGTATTAAGCGGATTTGATGGCCACATTCATGAGGTATCTGATAGGCTCCATGGGTGATAATATTGAGGTTTGGTTGACATACTAGCATCAAGAACTCCTAACCTATACTACCCATGTAATCATCAACTAGAATTTACATACAATTGTCATGAACCCATGCATTATTTTCCCCTAGGAAGACATAATCCCAAGACTTGTCTCATATTGAAAGCTAAGCCACATTTGTTGCTTTGAGTTGGTAGTTTGATTTGATTTTTGGTAACATAACTTTCAAAACCAATCCCCTATTTTAATTCATGCATTTCATTTTGTTTACACTACGGGCATACACTTAGACACTATCAACACATATAGGGTTTGAAGATTTGACTCACTCCTCAAGAATTTGACCTCAACGTGAGTTGAGATTTATTGACAACAATCGTCCTATATAAAAACTATGGTGTAGGTGAGAGTGATCAAAATAACATCGTTGCTAGAAAGTGAGACTTAGTTTTCACTTGTGCGATGTTGATTGTAGCTTTGGGTATACCCATGGTGGTTTTGATTTAATTTGTTTGTTGTTTTTGTTTCTTTTCAGGTGAATTCAATAGTGTCCATGACACCATGAGTGACCATGCAAGTAATGCTGGGACTTTTGATGGTCCTCTTAATAATGAAGAGCAACTCCATGATGTTGGACGTACGAGTGTAATTTGTATCTTACCTAATTAAGGGAACAGGGTATTTCACATCACGACTGTTATATTGCACATGCTTCAAATGAAGGGTCTCTTTGAAGGGAAAGCTCATGAAGACCCCACTTGTATTTGAAGAATTTTGTGGAAGTTTATGCCCTATTTGACACTGTTCATATCTCACAAGAGTCCACACGATTGCACCTCTTTCTATTTTCTCTAATGGGTGAGGTGGTATTATTGCTATGTTCTTTTCCCATTGGGTCAGTTATATCATGGGATGAACTAACTATTTCTTTCTTAAACTGATACTTCCCACCATCCAAGATGTTATAATTGCATGACAAAATCACTAATATTTATTAATTGAATGGAGAACCTCTATATGAGGTATGGGAGAGATTTAATGGGAAACTCATGTAATGTCCCAACCACGAGGTCCCAGAGAAGATGCTTCTCCAAATCTTCTACCGAGCTTTGGATCAACTAAACAAAACCGTGGTGGATAATGTGGCTGGGGGTTCACTTGTGAAGTTTTCTTACAATATAGATACAAACATGCTAGAGGAAGCCACAAATCAAAATCAAGAATGGCATACCCAAGACACCGAGGTAGCTAAAGGGTCTCCTACCACCTTCTATGTTGATAAAGAACAAAGAAAGAGAGATGGAGAGAGAGAGAGAGGAAAATATGGTAAAAATGATGACACAACTGGAGTTGATAATGAAACATGTGATTAGTACACCTACAAAAATAGTGAATGCCGTAACATCCAAGGGATATGATGAAGAAGAAGAAAAAAGGATTGATGAGGAAATTAGACATTTGGCTAACTATCCGGTGGGTTCCCGTCTGAACTATCAAAGATAAGGTGGGAACCAAGGTTGGAATGATCATAAAAGAGATTGGTATTGGCGTGATCGTGATAGAAATCACGATTAGAAAGACAAGGAAAGGAAATATGATCGATATGTGCCTCCTCATGACTGAGTAAAGGGTAAAGAGTCCAATTTTATTGACCTCAAAAAATTCAAGACTGAGGATGTGTTAGCAAGGATCTTGATGAGAGTGGAGGGAACAGAAAAAATGGTCTGAGAATTGAAAGAGGAATTTTCACAAATCAATCAAATGGTTGTATCATACTCTACTTCAATCAAGCAATTGGAGTCTCAAATCAGCCAAATCTCCACTCAACTTAATGCTATACAAAAAGAAGGCCTTCCTAGTGATACCGTTGTGAATCTAAAACATAATGCCCAAGTCTTATAAATCATCACTAGGAGTGGCAAAGCTCTCGATCATATTGTGTTGGATGTTTAAAAGGAGACAAATATTGAGCAAACAAATTTGAAGAAAAAGCATATGAATGATTCAAATAAGAAGGCTCCGAAGTCTCAAGAAGGGAATGAAAAAGAACCGATGCTAAGTAAAGAAGTGGATGATGAAGAGGGAGATCCGAAGAAAGTTAAGAATGATGAATTGCAAAGTGATCCATTGCCTACCATGAAGGTTCCCCCTCTATTTCCTCGAAGGTTAAAAAAAGGGGAAAATACTAAATTCAAGACGTTTCTTGCTAAGCTTAACAATCTATCAATTAATATCTCGTTGCTAGAGTAAATTCAAGAAATCCTAAGATACGCTAAGCTTATGAAGAAGTTGATGTCAAAGAAATGCCTTCTTGATTATGAAACCATAGAAATTACCCATGGGTGTAGCGCTATCATGACTAGCGCTATAATGGAAAAGAAAAAGGATCCCGGGGCCTTTACAACCCCTTGCACCATAGTGACAGACAGATTTGAAAAATCCTTGTGTGACCTTGGTGCAGGCATCAATCTTATGCCCTATTCAATCTATCAAAAAATCAGATTAGTAACTCCTACTCCAATAATAATTAGGCTATTGATGGCCGACCGGTCTATCAAGAGACCAGTTGGAGTTTTGTTTGATAATTTGGTAAAGATGGACAACTTTATTTTTCCGATGAGCTTCATTGTTTTTGATTGTGAAATCGACCAAGTGATACCTATTATCCTTGGTCAACCTTTCCTTTCAACCGGAGAATCTATTGTTGATATGGAGTTAGAAGAAATGAAATTTTGGATCGAAGCTGATGAAGTGTCTTTTTGGGTTTGCAAAGCTGAGAAACAACCCATGGAACTACAAGTGGTGTCCGTCATTGAAGTTGTAGACTCAGAGGTGAATGATGGGTCCCATGAGGATTCAACTTGGAAAGATGATGAACGTCATGCCGTGATGATAAATTAGGCGCTAGGTAGGAGGCAACCAACCAATGCTACGAAAGTCGCCCGTATCCTTTATTTTTTGATTAGTAGAGTAGATTTAATTTTGTTTGTGATTGATCCATGAAATTATGGTACTATACAGAGTTTTGAATGAGTTAGATAAAGGGGAAGTGTGGTGCATTTTAGTAGTGAACTGAACAGGATAAAACAGAGGACCAAATTTAGCCTTAGATACCACGATCGCGGTATACTTGTCACCATGATCGCGGTAGCCATGTGACCATGATTGTATAACTTGGACTGTGATTTCGGTCAAGTCAGTTTAAAAAACTGAACAGTTGCCCATTTACCCCACACTTTTTTCCAATTTTCTCTCAAATTACAACTGATTTTGGCTTAGTTTTGGGTATCCAAATTGTGCATCAACATCCTTTTGCATCCCTCAATCTGGTATGAGATTCAAACTCCCTCTTTTATGCGTATTTGTAGGCCTTAAAAATCATGTTGTAGGGATGGCCTAAAATGGTACTTTAAATGTTAAATCTTTGCTTGAATATGATTGCTTGGTGTAGTTAACTGTTGTAGCTGGTGTGTACACTGATGGGGAAGTCTTGAGTACCTAAATTTTGTACGAATTTGATAGAAATAGTTGTGCACACCAAGTGCTCGATTAACTACCCAGAAGAGTTCCATGTTAGTTTTTTCATGTTTTGAGGGCATAATAGAGTACCTAGGAACCATGTTTTTTTTCTCTTAATGAATGTTTTTTCTTTGGAACACAATGTGGCATTGAAATTGGACAAATTGAGTGTTTGAAAAATTTTGGTCGACATAGCCTCAGTTACCACTATCGCGGTTCAGTGGCCCACGAACACGACATCTGAGGCTATTTTTCAGCCCGGACAAAAAATCTGCTAAGTCCATTTCTTGCCCAAAAAGTGCTAAGGCACCACCTCATAAGATTAATTGGACAACATAGCATAGTTTTATCATAAAAAAAGTTAATGACGAGTGTTGTTGTATTGTTTTCAGGTTTTCAAGGCTCAACATGCAAGAATATGATCAAACCTAATTCATGGCCCCAAAATGCCAAAATCAGCATTATACCTACCTTCTCAATACCAAGTTTCTCCCAGAGAGAGGCATTTACTTAGATAAGGGGTCGAAGAAGCTCCCGACATTCCATACTCGCTTGGTAGCCACCGGGTGAAATTATTTTTCCCTAGATCCTTACCGAGTAAATGAGCATTGGGTAAGGGAATTATATGTATACCTTAGCGTAGTATATTTCTCCAAACTAGTTGTGTGGATCTGAGGAAAAATGTGCACTTCAGGGTTGAGCAAATTAATGATTTTATGGGTTGTTGGATAAAGACATGATCCAATTTAAGACGAAGGAGTGTGAATCGGGGAGCTGGATGGCTGAAAAGTTGTGCCCTGACAGGGAGGTTCTTTAGGCGGCCACCAAAAGGGGTATATCAATAAATGATTTCATAGTGGAGGCAAGGATATGGTTGAACAAAATTTGTAGCTGGGTTTCTTGTTCACACACATGACTAGCATTCCAGATATGCGAGCCTGGATGGTTGCCTATATACTAGACAACATTCCTTTAAATGTTGGCCGACTTGTGATCTCAGATATGAAATATTTCAAGATCCATGGTGGTAGGATCCTCTTATTACCTTATTTAATTACTGATTTATGCAGGAGAGATGGGGTTGAGGAATAAGCCGGAGATACTTTGGAGTGCCCAAACACCTCTATTTATCCTCTCAAGATTCGAGGAGAGAGAGTACCTACAAAAAGCAAAAAGAGGATAATCGACTTGGAAAAGTCGACTTATGAGGATACAGGGTCTTGTAGGACATCCACAACAAGTCCTTTTGATGATATATCAGTTGATTTGAGGGCAATAAAGGAGCTTATGTCGGGGTTGCCTTTGGGTCCAGGAGATCCTTCCACCACCTAACATTCCTATATGGCTTAGTCTGATTACGAAAGGTACTGTGAGGATCATAGAATGCAGGGAGATACTATTGTTTATATTGAGAAGTCCTATTCATCTTTGGCAGAGTCTCATAAGGAGATCAAGGAATCACATGAGAAGATGAAGAAGAGGGAGAAAAAGAGAGACAAATTCTTCACCAAGATATGGAATGGGATGACGGGCCTTAGGAAGGTCCTGAAACCCAGAGACAAACTTTCTTCTTCCATATTTGATAGTGATAATGAGGCCCCAACTGAGTGGTCTAATTCTGATGAGGCCATAGGTTATGATAAGTTTGAGAGAAACAAAAGCTCTTGATGCGGTTACAGGGAGAACCCTTTAACTCTCTTTATGCTTTATTGATTATGCAGTGAGATCACTACATGATTTTTAGTTGGGGGTTCCTGTCTCCGTAATCATTCATTTGACCTGTATTATTGAGATATTTTTGGATATTTTGATATTGATTTGGATGATTTTTATTTTATTTTGGGTTGTAATATTTGGGCACTCTGATGATTCCCACATTTCATAAATTAGTTTCTTGTTTCATTTTTAGTTTGTTTATTTTTATTCTTTTTATGATAATATTGGACGAGACTTCACCTATGATATATTGAGTGACGATACTCTTAAGGAAAAATCACCTTGATTAGATTTTGAGCCATGGATGCAGAGGAAGTTTGAGTACCCTAGCATCGGAGTATCAATGCAAGGGAAATCTAAGTACCTATGGCATTTTGGATTTGGGATCGCACTTATACATATGGTAAAGTCTGAGTAGACATATGGTTTACCCTTATGAAAGCCGAAATATGAGATGATGGCTTGGTTTGGTGCCATAAATAACAAATTGTGCGTGGCAAAAATGCGAAGGAAACACCTCCTTTCATCCAATTTTTTTTGAAAACTATGGGCATGGATGTGAACAATAACAATATTTACCTCTTTTTGTGACTCCGAAGTCTTTAGCTTGTAGAAATTAGCAAATACTCCTTTTATCTCTAGTAGGAAGTGTAATTGAGCCTCCTTGAAAAGTTTGAATGCCATGTGCGGTGAGCATAATTGTCTAACTCTCATGCATACTTGTACCATCTAGAACTTGCTCTGTTAGTCTCTCAAGGATAATTGTGACTATACTTGATTGGTGAAATGATCTTAGGCCTTCTTGCTGAACATTAGGAGCCCACTTTAGCCTAAATACTCCACCCATACATAGAATGGAATCCTTAGTTACCAATTTTGAGCCTTCAAGTTTTTCTTTGACAACCACATTACAAGCCTTGAACTATTCAAAGATTTCCCTCTTTTGAACCCTACCCTCCTTGAACTTAGAAATGAAAATTGAGGCCAAATGCCTAAGTTGGGGTTGGTAAGTTTGGAAGAGATGACCTTAGGCCATGTTAACGTAAGTGGATGCCTATTATGCTAATCAAAGAGAGAAATTGAAAAAGTGAAAGAAAGGAATCACAAAAAAAAGAAATAGCATTGAGTGCAAAAAAAATAGTCAAAAGAAAATACTCCCAAAGAATTAGGTAAATCAAGGTAGCAAAAGTAGGCATTTGTGAATTTTGGAAACAAATGAAGTGGTCCATGGTCCAAAGTTGGGTTAAAATAGTGTGATGTAGATGTTCAAGGAGGCTATAGTCACTTTGTTCTTAAATGATATCATACCCTTTCCCCGAACCTACGTTACAAGAATAAAAAGTCCTGTAAGATCTCCAACTAAGTGTATTCATTGTAGTGGCGATTGAAAATAAGGACAAGCCTATGGTATAGTACTTGTTAGCATTGAGAGAGTCTTTTTTAGAGAGAGTGTTTTGCATTAAAACTCCTTGTTATATATTAGATAATTTGGTGTGTGGAATTTCCTTCTTGTGAGGCGGTATGTAAACAAATCGAGGCGGGTGAAATTGTTATTTTTTGAAAAAAGAGGCAAAGGAGTATAGTTGAGTTCCTATCAATAGGGAGTAACTTATAGAGAGTTAGTAATAGTTGTATTGTAGTTCCTTTAAGTGTTGTGCATCCTTGAGATGGTGTTTCATGTTGAGGGGAGCTGTGAGAATAGATTTTCCCATGTTTGAGAGCTATGTGTTGGTGTTAATCAAGTTTGAAGTCATCGTGATCATTTGGTTGTATAAATGGACTTTAATTTGCATTGTCTCATTGAGTAAGGGGTAGTTTTGCTTGAGGATAGGCAAAGGTTTAAGTTTGGGGTGTTGATGAGTGGTAAATTTACCACTCATTTATGTCCAAATTAGTACACACTACAATGATTTAATGATATGAAAGAGTCAATTTTGTCATTTGAATGCACTAATTCCCATATTTTGCAGGTATACAGGTGATAAGAAGAAATGGAGTGAAATGAGGTTAAAAAGGATCAAAGGGGAAGAAAAGTGCAGAAACTGGAAAAACAGGAGGTGGATTTGACTCTCAGTTACCACAATCGCGGTCTGAGGGTCACGATCACGACAAGTCAAGCTTGGTCAACTGTTGACGATTGTGATGGTCAAGTTGCAGTGATCACGACATAGCGTGTTTATGCGCAGGGGAAATTATGTAATTCTCTGTAGCCTACCCAAATCCCTCATATGGCAAAAGCCCTTTCTCATTTGGTATTGTACACTTTAGAAATTGAATTGGGAGACTTTGAAAACCTACCAAATTAGGGAAACTATTGTGTTTAAAATTCCAATTTGAGTTTAGTGCAATTGAAGTTAAATTAAAGAATATTCTTGTTTGAAATTTCCATGGAAGCATTGAATGATCCTTTTGGTATATTTCTTCTCCCTAACTTCATGAGTAACTAAACATTTCTCTTTGGATTATGTTGAAAAATGGTGGAAATATGTGTGGGTTGTGATGTATTAGTGTAGATTCTTGGTCGTTGATGATAGGTTTTACTAATGCTTGCTTGATTTAGTTAGGATTGGTGGGTGAAAACTCCAAATTTCGAAAATGGATTTTGGGTTTTACTAATGCTTGCTTCTCCTTGATCTCTGAACTGAGAGACAACCTTGCCACCTCCTGAACAAATACACAACCATCCACAGAGTCCAAGAGACGAACTCCCAGATTAGCCAATCGGTGAATGTCCTTCACCAACTCCTGCTTGTCCTTATCCACATAAGCTAAACTCCCCATGGATAACTTGCTAAGAGCATAAACAACCACATTAGCTTTACCTGGGTGGTAGTGAAGACTTATGTCATAGTCTTTGAGAAGCTCAAGCCATCTTTTTTCCCTGAGATTAAGCTCCTTCTGAGTAAACACATATTGCAGACTCTTATGATACGAGAAGATGTCCACGTTCACTCCATCCAAATAGTGCCACACAATTTTCAATGCAAACACCACAAATAACAATTCCAGATCATGAGTTGGATAGTTCCTCTCTTGCACCTTCAACTGCCTAGAAAAATATGCTATCACTTTACCATGCTGCATCAGAACACAACCAAGTCCCACCCAGGATGCATCATAGTAAACCACAAACCCCTCAGTGCCTTCAGGCAGAGTCAAAACTGGAGCCAAAGTTAGATTATCCTTCAGCTTCTCGAAACTCCCCTCATAAGCATCTGACCACAAGAATTTACCTTCTTCTGAGTCAACTTAGTCAACGGGGCAGCTATAATCGAGAAACTTTCCACAAACCTCCTATAGTAACCAGCCAAGCCCAAGAAGCTCCGAATATCGGTTGGAGTCGAGGGTCTAGGCCACTTCTTAACCACTGCGACCTTTTGAGAATCCACCATGATCCCCCAATCAGAAATAATATGACTAAAAAAAGTGACAACATTCAATCAGAACTCACATTTCGAGAATTTGGCATACAACTGCTGCTTTTTCAAGGTCTGCAACACAATAGGGAGGTGATTGGCATGATCCACCTCACTCTTACGATACACCAAAATATCATCTATGAACATAATGACAAACAGATCCAGAAACTGATGAAAGACCCTATTCATCAAATCCATAAATGCTGCCAGAGTGTTGGTCAACCCAAAGACATCACAAAGAACTCAAAGTGCCCATATTGAGTACGAAAGGCATTCTTAGGGATATCCACCTCCCTAATATTAAGCTGATGATACCCAGATTGAAGATCAATATTAGAAAAGAATTTTGCACCTTGCAACTAATCAAACAAGTCATCTTTCCTTGGAAGAGGATACTTGTTCTTAACCATCACCTTGTTCAACTTCCAATAGTCAATACACATATGAAGGGAACCATTCCTCTTATGCACGAATAACATCGGCGCGCCCCACGGGGACATACTAGGATAGATGAAACCTGTATCCAAAAGAGCCTTAAGTTTCTCCTTAAGCTCTTTTAATTTTGCCGGAGCCATCCTATAAGGGGGGAATAGAAATTGGACGAGTGTTCGAAACCAGATCAATCCCAAACTCAACCTCCCTATCAGGAGGAACACCAGGGAGGTCAACAGGGAAGACCTCAGGGAATTCATTCACCACCAGAACCGAATGCAAGGAAGGACCTTCTAAGTTAGAATCTTTAACCCAGGCTAATTAATAGAGACACCCTCCGGAGATTAATCTTCAAGCTCTAAGATATGATATAATTTTATCCTTTGGAGATAGTGAACCACCCTTCCATTCAATAATCGGCTCACCAGGGAACCTAAAAACAACCTTACGGGTCAGAAAGTCTAAGGGTGCGTAGCACGAGTGTAACCAATCCATACCCAAAATAAGATCAAAATCCACCATATCTAATTCATACAAATCCACCAAAGTCTCCTTACTAACAACAGATACCATACCCCCCTATAGACTCTTTTAGTACCAACAGAGGCACCTACCAGGGTAGAAATAAAAAAAAGGTCTGAAATAACCTTGGGACCAAAACCAAAATACATAGCCACAAATGGGATCACATAAGAGAGTGTGGACCCCAAATCAAGTAAACAATAAACATCCTGAGAAAAGAGTTTCAACATACCAATCACAACATCAGGTTATACTTCAGACTCGTGTCGGGTAGTGAGTACATATTACTTATTTCGGCCTGTGCCAGTACCAGAAGAAGAAACAGATGTAGAAGCAACAACCTTTGGTGTGGGAGCAGATGAAGAGGCAACTAGAACCCTGTTTGCTCCCAAAGCAACATTACCAAACGGATAGTTTCTGAGCATATGGCCCAGCTGACCATATTTAAACCACTTATTCCTCCCCTCATCACAAAAACTCTGATGTAACTGATCACAGAGCCTACAAGGAGAACATGATAAAGATGATGGTCCCTACTATCCTGAGACTAGGAACCCTATATCCCAAAGTTATCGCCACCCTGCTGACGCCTGTCGCCCGACAACTTTTGGTAGGGAGAACTAGTTGTGGAGAAAGAATTAGAACTCTCCCACTTATTCTTTTTCCACTTGCCACCATCTCTACTGCTTTGCTGTTGGCTACCATCCTGCTCAGAGAACCTAAACTTCTTACCCTACCTTTATCCTATCTTAGCCTACTTTTTTTTCCCTCCTCTACCTATTGTATATGAATAACCAACCTATAGATGTCCATGTCCTTGATCTATAAAGCAGTCTTACTTTTAAGGATCAACTCATGAGATAGTCCTGAGGCGAACATTCTCATCCTTGCCCTCATATTCGACACCATCTCTGGAGCATACAGAGAAAACTAGTGAAACTTTAAGGCATACTCCTTGATGATCATCTTTCCCTATTTTATATTAACAAACTCCTCTAATTTTGATTTTTTCCTTAAATCTTAAGTAAAAAACGGTCCATAAATACATTGGAGAAAGTCTCTCACAAAGATGACTCCTCAACGTTACCCCTTGCCCTATCCCATTCCTCATACCATTGGTATGCCACATCCTTCAGCTGGTAGGCAGAAAACTCCACCCCTTCTATATTCGTGGAATGCATAACCCTAAAAATATTTTCTATCTCATCCAAAAAACCCTAAGGATCCTCCTCCACCTAAACACCAGTGAAAGTTGAAGGACTTAGCCTCATGAACTGGCCAACCCTTTTGGCCTCAGAAGATGGAGTAGAAGATGTACCACTCTTAGCCGAAGAAGCTACCAATTGAGCAATCATATGAATTGACCGACAAAAATAAACTTTTTTCACACCAGTCTGAGAAGGACTAGGGAGAGCCGGTGAAGCTCTCGAGAAATTAGGGACTGAACCCCTAGAACGAGTATGGATCCCATGAGTAGAGCATGCCCAATCAACATCATCCCCAATTGGGATAGAGGAGTTTTCGTGCGAATTAGATTGTCGAGGCATGATTTGAAAAGAAAACAAATAGGGATTAGAGAAGATTCCAAGGCTCAGACTCCAATCTTGAAAATAGAACACAAGGAAGAAAAACATTTCCTAAATGCCTTGTAGCCTCTCCCTTATGAGTGTGCCGTGCTACACACCCTTAAAGGAGACTCTACTCGACACGGCTTTGTGGACTCCCAATTGACCATGAACCTAAAGCTCTGATACCAACTTCACACGACCCGAATTGAGGCCTTGTCGTGTTGGGCAACCCAAGTCCAACCAGAACTGGGGACCACCCCAATACCCCACCTAACCTCCAAATGTATGCCCTAAGTCGGATGAATTTTTAACATATAACAAGATAGCGTATTTGTAGATATACTGACATTGGGATAAGTCTACTTTCCAAACAAACCAAATCAAGTCAATCCATAAAATAACCAACCAAACCAAGAGAATAACCCAATGAGTTTATATATATATAATCCAAAACAAAATGGAACAATCATAAGTCAAATAAAGTCAACCGGTTTTAGCCCCAATACCAATACCAATGCCAAGGCTAACACCAATACCAACACCACCCATACCAACCCATAATAGTACCACAAATCCTCAAACCAAAAGTAAAACAATATCCTGTTGGGACATGCCCCCGACCATAGCCAAAACCATAGTCTATAAAATGACCAAAGTATGTAAAGACATCCATGACATGAAATGGAGCCTTTCAAAATATGAAAGATCACCACTTTAATGTAATATGAGCTGATCCCAAATCCGATCACTGAGCAGGAGGAGTAGAATGGCCGGTTCCTACTTCGCGTGGGGATACAACCGCTCGAAGATGGGTTAGCGGGCGAATGATAGCAAGTACTCAAGATAAGGATAAAATAATGCGAACCTTTAAAACCAAGTAAGAAACCATATGCATTTACAACCATATATATATATATAATCCATACAGGGAAAGGGAATCGGGTTTAGCATGCCTTTAAAATCATTAACCTGGGTATGTATAGATTAACCATCCTAGAACCACCCACGGGCTATATGGGTCCAGTGTTACCACCTGAACGGGCCTCGATGTGTGTAGCCGCACAAATCAAAGATACCATCGGAGTAGGGGATTACTGTGTACCCTTCACTCTCCGTGATATATATATATACAAGTATAACTTTGGGATTCCTGTGCACCCCATAAGTTTCATATATGGTCATCATGACCAATCCTCATGTCGGCAAACATGAGTTTCCAGTGTCCGTCCATTGGACTCACACCTTCAAGGTTAGCTATCACACCCCACCATTATTGACCAATTAAAACCATTAGCACACAACTAAGACACCAATTCCATTCATTATTAACCAAGGCTATATGTAGTGGTATCGTCATACCGACTATAGCTTGCAAGAATTGTCCTTAGATAACTTTTTTAAAGATAAGGGATTTCTATGTACCCATAGATTTCATTATCATTAAGTTTCCTTGAGGGATTCCCATGTACCCCATAAGGCTTTCAATTAACCATATCCACGACCACCAAGATCTTACCATTTAACCATTTAAAACTATTCAAAACAATACAAACCAATTTAGGGTTCCATTACCACTTTATACTATGCAAAGTTTTCAACAAAAGTTCAATAATGTAACAAAAGCATTCTCATAGGCATTTTATCAAACATGTTGAGGGCATATAGTTTCCAAAACTAAAATCAAGTACCAATTAACCATTCCCATGCAACCATATATTCAAACCACCATTAAAACATGAAAACCATAATTAAGAACATGGGAAAACCATAACTAACCATTTATAACCAAAACCCTCAACATATAATTCAAAACCCAAAACCATACCACAATTATGCCATGGAAACCATACATTAAATCATTTCTTTAGTTGAACTAAAAATGAGGGAGGAGTAATTTTCCTTAGATTACGAAGAAGACAGAGAGAAAACACCCTTGTAAGCCCCAAATTGATCATATTGATAAAACCCTAGCCTTTCTTTACCCAAGAGCCTTAAGAGAGTATTTAAGAGAGTTTGACTACTTGTAAATAGGTGAAATAATGTCCCAAGAGTGTTATAAGTCATGGGGCCTTAAGAGGTTAAGAGGGGAAATGCCCAAATTACCCCTAACTTAAACTGTATAAAGTTCCCGCAGGAGGGTACGACCGTACCCCTCCCAACCGTAGCCTACCATACGAGTGGTACCCACCACTCGTACCCTAGGCATTCATTGGAACCCAACACTATCCAACATACGATCACCAAGGCTATTCGTACCCAAACATATGACCAGTACCCTTAACCTGTACCCATAATAGAATTAAGAGAGGTTGGGTACTTCCCTATATACAAGTTGGACTATACCATTCATACCCTATCCTCATAACTCATGGTGAGCCACTCATACTCAGATCCAAGTTAAGTTATTAAGTTTCAGATTAAGTGAAGAAAAATCCACCCCAACGACCTATCACCAATCATACGACTTGTACTCACCTAGTCGTAACCATGCGAGAAACTCAACCACCCAAAACCACCTAACACTGGACAACATACGACTGGGTCACCTGAACTGTACCCCTCACCATACGACTAGTATGGTGAGTCGTATGATGTCCAGAAAGTAAAAAACCTAGGAAAATTCTAAGGACCAGAACCCAAGGTGTTTCACCTTGGTACTCAAGATACCATCACCACCAATCTAAAAAATTATCACTTTCTACCTACCTACATTATTCTTTATTTGCGACAAGATAGGATCCAACACTTGCTTTTCCTTTACCTTAGCACCAAGAGATGACTTCACTACCTCTTGAACAATTACTCCACCATCCTCAAAATATAAGAGACGAACTCCAAAATTAGCAAAATGGTGAATATACTTCCCCAAATCCCACTTCTCCTCATCCACACGAGACAGACTTCCCATAGACAACCTTCTAAGTGCATCAGAAACTATGTTATTTTTACCTGGATTATAGTGGAGGCTCACGTTATAGTCCTTTAGAAATTCAAGCCACCTCCTTTGCCTGAGATTTAATTCTTTATGGGTGAACATATATTACAGGCTCTTATGATTAGAACAAATATCAACATGGACATACAAATAATGCCGCCAGATCTTTGATAAAACACCGCAACTAATTATTCTAAGTCATGGATAGGATAATTCTTCTCTTGAAATTTCAACTGTCTAGAAGTAGAAGTGTAATGATCCGAGACTACCCTCTAGTTTTTAACGGTGCTCATGATCCCAAAGGACCACAAGCTAACCTTCTACTGACATCTGTACCTGAGCTCTGCATAATATAATATAATAAATGTGGAAAACTGGCGGAAAACTTGCCATAAGATTCAAAACATCTAAAATACTCAAAACTGAAAACTAAATACTGATACATCTATCCTAAAAGCCTCTAGACTGTCTAAACTGTGAAGTTGATGGGACATGTCCCCAACTAACTTTGTCTACTAAACATAAACTAAATCTGATGCAATAATAAAATAATGAACATCCTCAAATGAAAAGAACTCACTGCTATGTTTACTGCTACTGACTGGGACTAAGCTGTTAAGGGTACTTTGGATCTCGTGCCTCTGAACCTATGGTATAAAGTAAAACACCATAGTGCAAATATGTCAGTACGTGGGAATATACTGAGTATGCTAGATGAGATAAGGCTAAATGCAAGGGCTTATGCATGAACAATTACTTAACTGAATAATCATGAGAGTACTGAATAAGGACATATGCATGAATGCACAAACCATAACTGGAATCATCGTGACTCTAAATACTGAAACTCGAGTACTGCTTTACTAACGTCTGAACTCACTACTAATACTGAGATACTGAACAACTGAAACTTCTGATATTGATAACTGAGTACTGAATTTAAGATCAGTCCTATCTAGCGAGTGATCTCAGAAATTGATGATACTGAAGCTGATTAACTGAATCTACTCATATCAATAACTGAGTTTTGAGCTTGCTACAATTGATTGACTAAATCTGAGACCAAACCTCTCTAATGGATGATCCCTGAATCTACTATCATTGATAAGAAATGATTATGTTTGAGATCAGACCTATCTAGCGAAAGATCTCTAATTTGATAATGAGAATAATCAACTGAACCTGAGACTGAGATCAGGCCTATCTAACGGGTGATCTCTGAATCTATTAGTACTGATACTGATTAACTTTATGAGACACCAGGCCTATCGAGCGGGTGGTCCATAGATCTATGGAGCTATCTAAGTTTCGTACTAAGATAGGTGACTGTATCTGACAATCCTGAATTTTGAGTTCTACTCTAAAGACTGATACTGAAACTACAACTGTGGGAGTTATCACTTAACCGACATGCCCTAAATCTGAACTGGTGGGGTCCAAACTGTAACCCCAGTTGGAAGGGTGTCAATACCGTGCCACGGGTAAAGACCTCTACTCTGGTCAAGCCTCTCTGACGGGTGACCCTGAATAGGAAGTCAAGCCTAAGGCAGTGTGATAGTCAAGCCTTTATCTAACGGGTGACTCCTGGTCCTGCACTGGCTACGAAATTCAGGAGTTCAGAGATTGCTGCTAATGACTCTGCCCCTCTAACGGGAAAGTCGTCATCCTTGCACTCGCTCGGTGCTAGCTCCTACTCCAAACCGAAAGACTCTGGACTGATTTTTAACTGAATTTAAACTAAGCTGAATCTATTACTTATCATATTTCTCGAATGATCTGACTGAGTTAAGATGAGTTTACTTGGTTTCGTTATCTGACGGAATACTACTGAATCTTATTATCTGAATGAATGATACTGAGCTCTGAATAGATTACTTGAATGCTATGAGGTCTGAACCTAACACTTGAATACTACTAGATTTGAGATGAGTACTAAACTGAGGCTAGAGTGCTAACGATACTGAGGTTACTTAAGTTCTGTAACTGTATGAGAGTACTGAGTTCTATAACTCACTGAGTTCTGAGAATCGTGGCTTGACTAAGATTATCGTGAAAACTGAAACGGGCTCTAGAATATAACTAATTTATCGGGTATAAATACCCCAGGACTCGATAACATAAAAGTAAAACATAACTATTCTTGAATAATCATGACCATGGACATTCATTCACCATCACAATTACTAAAAGAAATATTCAAACATTTAGAAATCATAAACATATGATAATATAAGGAGACATGTTATTGGCTCAAACTCCATTCAACAAGGTCTTGCATAAAACACTTGGCATGCATTAAAGAACACATAATTAGGGAATTTCATGCTATCATGTCATAGTTCATTCACTAAGGCTTTTCAACAAACACTTGGCATGCATGAGCTTGCACATAATTGGAGATTTTTAGTCAACATGCTATAATGGCTCTAATTCATTCACATAAGCATTTTATCAAATATATGGGGATCATGCTTTACTTATTTAATAATTTCTACACATAATTGACATGAACACATCACTTAACAAGCAACTTGAAGAGGTTTTATCTTGAACATCACTTACTAGGGCCAAAGCTTGAAAACCCTGTAATCAAAACATGAATTAAAACTCAATAATAGCACAAACTTTAATTTCAACTTACATGAATCATGAAAAATCATAAACATAAGATCTTTGAATTTTAGAAAAGGATTCTTGAGCTTCTTGGATAAAAGGGACCCAAGAATCAACATTTGCATACCTTAGGAAACTCTTTCTTAAAGGCTCTTAGAGGGATTCTTGATTTCTTGATTTTTTTCTTCTTGAAGAAAGAAGGGTTTTATCTTGTAGGAAACCCTAGCTTTGATGTTGAAGATGAAGAATAAAGCCCTCAGCTTCATTCCAGATATATATATAAGTGTAAAAAGGGTGAGAAAAGACCAAAAAACTATTTTTAAAAATGACTTAAAAATACTAAATGGGATTTGCGACGATCGGAGTGATTGTCCATCGCTAGTTTGATGGCCTGTCGGATTGTCCGTCGCACGTTGGTTAGAAAATGGCCACACTTCCTCAGTTGTAATGGTCTTAGCGACAGTCCATCCCTAGCTTGACGGTCCGTCGTCTTGGCCGTCACACTTAGGCCAGAAGAGAGAGTCACTTCCTTGGTTGCGACGATGTGGGCGACCGTCCGTCAACCTGTTTATCGCACCTGGGGATTCCGACAACTCTTAGTAAAATGGCCATAACTTCCTTGTCCGATGTCGGATTTTGAAAAAATTGATATCGACGGAAAGCTTATTCAATCATATACGTGGCAACAATTCGATATTAGGTAAATTCTACAAGGTTTAAAATATTTCTCACTTGGGATTCTCAATCTTTTAGGGATGGATTTAAGCTTCACCAGATACGCTCTAAGGCTCAGACTACAAGAGAATTTTGTGGGGTCTTACAATAAGCAACTACCTTACCATGACGCATCAACACACATCCCAATCCTACCCGGTATGCATTACAATAGACAACAAACCATCAGTGCCTCCAGGCAGAGCCAAGACTGGAGCTAAAGTCAACTTATCCTTCAGCTTCTTGAAACTACCCTCACAATCATCAGACTATAAGAATTTCACCTTCTTATAAGTCAACTTAGTCAACGGGGAAATGATAGAATAGAAACTTTTCACAAACCTTCTATAATAACTGGATAAACCTAAGAAACTCCAAATATCGGATGGAGACGTGAGTCTAGATCATTTATAAACTATCACAACCTTCTGTGGATCCACCATGATACCTTAAATAAAAACAACATGACCCAGATAAGTCACAATATTCAACCAGAACTCATACTTAGAAAACTTTGTATACAAATGTTGATCCTTCAAGGTGTGCAACACAAGGCAGAGGTAAACGACACAATCCACCTCACTCTTGGAATATACTCAAATATCATCAATAAAGGCAATCACGAACAAATCTAAGAACCAATGAAATACCAGATTCATAAGATCCATAAACGCGGTCAGGGAATTGGTCAAACCAAAGGACATCACCAAAAACTCAAAATGACCATACCGCATTTGAAAGGCAGTCTTAGGGATATTTGCCTCCCTAATATTCAACTGATCGTACCCAAACCTAAGATCAATTTTGGAAAAGAACTTAGCACCATGAAGCTGATCTAAGAGATGATCAATCCTCGAAAGTGGATACTTATTCTTCATAGTTATTTTATTTAATTGGAGGTAATCAATACACATATGAAGAGAACCGTCCTTATTACATATGAAAAGAACAGGAGCACCCTATGGAGACACACTAGGGTGGATAAAAACCTTATCAAGAAGATTTTTCAACAGCTCCTTGAGTTCCCTTAACTCAGCCGGAGCCACCTTGTAAGAAGGGATAGAAATAGGCTGAGTGGTCAGAAGAATATTAATTCCAAAATTAATTTTTCTATCAAGATTAATACCAGGAAGATCATCAGGAAACACCTTAAAAAATTTACAGACCACAGACAGTCTGTAAGGAAGGACCTTCGAATCTAGAATCCTTAACATACACTAAGTGATAGAGACGTCCATTAGAAACTAATTTTTGGGCTCTAAGATATGAAATAAACCTTTCCTTAGGCACTAGGGAACTACCTTTCTATTCAATTACCATCTTATTTAGGAAATAAAGCTGTCCCTTTAGGTACGACAATCAAGAGATGTATAGCACGAATGCAACCAATCCATCCCTAAAATCCCATAAAAGTCTAACATGTCCAACTCTATTAGATCCACCAAGGTATTTCAACCATGAAACGACATCACAAAACCCCTGTAGACTCTTCTAGCCACAATGGAGTCACCTACAGGCGCACACATTGAAAAGGATTCTAAAATACAGTCGGGATCAAAACTAAAATGGATTGCCACATAAGGGGACAAATAAGGAAGTGTAGACCCGAGATCAAGTTAATAATTTACATCACAAGAAAAGATTTTAAGCATACCAGTAACAACACCAGGGGATTACTTAGAATCCAAGTGAGTGGAAAGGGCATACTGACAGTTCCAACTAGTGCCAGAGCCAAAAACAGAAGTTGCACCCTTTGGTGCGGGAGCTAATAAAGTAGCAACAGGAATCTTACTCATCTCAAAAGCAACCTTAGAAGGATAATACCTCTATAGATTACCAACCTGAAAATATTTAAAGAACTTATTCCTTCTTTCCTTATAAAACCATGATGTATCTGACTATAAAATCTATAAGTGCGATATGACAGAGCTGACCGAGCCCTGCTAGCCTACTACTGGGCTCCTAGTGCTCTAAATCTACTATCATACTGAGAACGAAGGTCACTTGATGGATTAGGATAAGAAGAACTAGTCGTAGAGTAAGAACTAGAATTGCCCCACTTCTTATTAGACCACTTTCCACCATGTCTACCATTCTCCTACTGACCTCCACCCTAATTTGAATAGCAAAACTTCTTATTCTACCTCTTACTCATCTCCGCTTGCTTCTTATTTTCTTCTTCCACTTGTTTCATATACTCCACAAGTCTAGATATGCCCATATCCTTATTCAATAAGACATCCTTGCTCTCTAAGATCAATTCACGGGACAACCCCAAAGCAAACTTCCTCATTCTAGCCTTCATGCTAGACACCAATCCAGGAGCATTATGCGACAACTGATGAAACTTCAAGGCAAACTCCTTTACTAAAATCCTTCCTTGCTTCAAATTCAAAAATTTCTCAGCCTTTCCCTTTCTTATCTCCTGAGAAAAAAAGCAATCAAGAAAGGCACTAGAGAAGTCATCCCATAAAGGGGACTCAACATCGTTACCCCTATTCTATTCCCACTCTTCATACCATTGGTATGCTATATGCTTCAACTAATAAGCAACGAACTCTACACCTTCTATTACATAAGTATGCATCACATGAAAGATCTTTTCTATCTAATCAATAAATTTTGAGGATCTTTCTTTACTTTAGAACTAGCAAAAATAGGAGGACTTAACTTCATAAATTAGCTAGCTCTAGTGGCCTCGGAGGATAGAGCAACAGAAGTAAATCACTCGGTCTGAGAGGCCACCAACTAGGTAAGAAAATGAATCGAATGGAAATACTTAACATTAGACACATCAGCTCGAGGTGCTTGAGAAGGGATAAAGGGGACCAGTGGAGATCTCACAAGGTAATCAGAAGCAGCGACCCTAGACCGAGTCTAAACTCCTGGGGTTGGATGAGCTCCGTCTATATTATCCTCAGACAGAACAGAAAAGTTTCCACGAGCATCAAATCTTCTAGGAGGCATAATATGAAAAGTAAACACACGGGAATTAGAGAAGATTCAAGACCTTAGACTTAATAGCATAAAATAGAACAAGATGAAAAGGAAATATTCCTAAAAGCCTCATAGCTTCTCCCTTATAAGTGTGGCACTCTACACACCCATAAATAAGACTCTACTTGATAAAAATTTGTTGGACACCTAATGACACCAAACCAAGCTTTGATTACCTAGCCGTGAAGGTGTGAGTCCTGAAGAACTGATACTGAAAACTCATGTTTGCCGACATGAGGGTTGATTGAGATGATCATGTGCTTATGTCACACTATATAGATATTTGTATCATGGTTGGCGTAAGGTACGAGGATTCCCCGACCTTCTATGATATCCTCAATTTATGCATCTAACATGCACTAGGTCCTACCTAGGGGAAGACACTGGACCCATATATCCAATGGGTAGTTTTATGATGGTCAAGCTACATAATCCAGGCTAAGGTTTTCACATTGCATGCTATGTCTTTTTCCCTACCCCGACATACTATATATATGTATATGCATATTCTTGTATGCATTTGAATTTTTGGACTGATTTTGGATTATTGATCATGGCATTACTTTATCTCTTATCCCTGATTTACATGCTAGAGCTCAACCCACTAACCATCTCTGAACGCTGTATCCCTACGATACAGAAACTAAAAATACTTCTAATTTTTTATGCAGTGACTAGGTGATCCTGGGATAGCTCGTGAGTCAGATTGAAGTGGTGAGCTTCCATACTTTGGAAGACCTCATTTCATGTTTTGATCTCATATTGTCATAGACTATTTTTTTTGGCTCTTTTTAGCTATCACCGGGGGCATGTCCTGACTTAGATTGTCTTTAGTTTTTGATAGAGGCTTTGTAGATATTACTGTGGAATTAGGTATTGTTTATTGGTTCTTTTGGCATATCATAGATGTCTTTAAATTTACCTTTCCTATCTTGCTATATGTTTAGAATTCAATTTTTATTAGTGTGTATGCTCTGTTAATTAGGCTGAGGAGATGGTCTTCATTTCACGATGGACTTGACACACCCTTCATGGCCAAGCCCTGGTTCGGATCATGACAACACCATATCACCAACATCAAAACATTTTTCACTTCTTTTCTTGTCTGATTGAGCCTTTATTCTAGACTGGGCTAGAGCTAGGTGATACTTCAATAACCTAAAAGTTCTCTCCCTAGATTGTAAAGTCCTATCTACCTAATCAATCATAGAGCTATGAGGGATATAAGAAAGGTGTAGTGGGGGCTTCATATCATAGAGAAACTCAAAATGAGTCAACTACATAGCAGACTGAAATGTGGTCTTATAACACCACTCAATAAGGGCTAACCAATGACCTCATTCCTTGGTCTGTCATTACACATACACTTTAGATTAGATTCAACATATTTATTAACATCTTTAATTTGACCATCAGATTAGGGATGAAAGATGAAGAATGGTGCAATGCAACACCTTGAACTACAAAGAGAGCCTACCAAAACTTACTTAAAAAGATGACATCTCTATCACTTACAATAGTCTGAGGAAGGCCATGGAACTTGTAAACATTATCCAAGAAGGAATGGACTATAATAGAAGTTATATAAATGTGGGGTAATTAAGCTGATGAAGTGAGTATACTTACTCAGTCTATCTACTTTCACTAAGATGACAAACTTAGTTTTTGACTTAGGGGGCCTTAAATGAAATCTAAGCTAATATCCTGTCAGACTTTATTAGGAATTGGTAGACGTTGCAATAAGCCTGGATATTTCACATTTTCACCTTTGCATTGTTGACATATAGTTTATTGTCTCACATAATTGTAGACATACTACTTCAAACCATTTCAGAAATATAGTTGTCTCACTCTGTGCGAGTAAAGCCATGCCTAAATGACTTCCTATAGCTTTATCATACAAGAAATGAAGAATATCATATTTCAACTACTTGTCATTTCCCACCAAAATTCTTTCTTTCTTATATAACACTCAATCAGATAGTAGATATATAGGATTGGAAAGTACATTGGTTGATAATTGGGATAGCAGTTGTTATAGGTGTGCATCGCCTGCATATGAAGCCTTGATCCTAGTCAGAAAATCAGAAGTAACTAAAGAGAGTGTCTGTGTCTGCACACCCTCACAAAGAAACTTGGAAAGAGTGTCTGCCACCATATTGTCTTTTCTTTTCTTATAGATTATAGTGTAATCATACATGTCACCCCTCATTTTTCTCATGAAAAGTGGGATCCAACATGACAACTTTTTTAAGAATTTTTGAAAGAGATGAGTCACTACCTAACAAATTAAAGTGTGTTAAGGGCATTAGTCTAAACTAATCATGAACCATTTAATTAGTCTATGCCACCAAAAATTGGGCAAGAGTTCAAGTTACCTTAAAAGAAAGATGTTAAGCACCTTTTGAGTCCACAAGTATGGGTTCCTAATGAATTCATATATTACGTGGCAGATTTTATGTAATAAACAAAGGTCATTTATTTTATTAATTTAAGATTAACTGAGTGATTAAACATAAAACTAATTAATAATCTAAATATGCCTATGTTTCTCGTATTCTTCAAAAATGTCAATGGGTGCATGTTGGATTGGCAAAAATTAGTTTATTTTTGGAGAATCCAACACGGGTGCGACGTTGAAAGTGAAGAGTCCACGCAACTTAGAAATATGCAACTTAGTTATTTTTTAATTATTAATTGTCAAGGTGATAAAGTGTTATACCCCAATATTTCTATGATTTTATTTTATACCTACTTCGTGTTTAGCGGTGATTTTTGAGTTTAATTATGATAAGGGGTGATAACGGGACCATTAGGAAGTGTTTCAAAATTTTTGGAACTTATTTGGGGTCATTTTGTGACCCCAAACCAGTGAGTGTCCATGATAAGAGCATGCCACACTCTAGGCATGCTACGATAAGGGCGTGTCACGTCCTTGGAGTGGTCCGATAAAGGTGTTCCATGCCTAAGGTTGCAGAAATGCCAATTTTATTTTTTTAGTTTGGGATCGAGGACTTTTTTGTCTTTTATCTATCAAACGACTTTCCGATCATATATAACATGATTCCCACCCTCATCAGGGATGAATCTACAAGCTATTGTAGATCCCGCAAATATATTAAAAAATAGAAAAAGTCAATAAAATTTTATATATGAGATCCCATACACAAACTGAAGGCTGACTTGATGGCGTAGAAGTGACCCTTAAATTGCTTATGTTACCCCATGAACATGGGTTCAATCCTTGATGAGGATTGTCTTTTTGTTATTATTACATGGTAGATTTTATTACCAGGAATGTACTAGTTTAAAATTCTAGATCTGTCTTTGACCCTCATAACTCCAATTATCCGATTCCACTAGTTTAAGATGGACCCTCAAGAACATAAAAGAAGTGTTTTCACCGAAATTCAAGTTTTGCAAGGTCTCAATTCGAGTTTTCCTCAAGAAATGCATTAAGTTCAGGTATGTGGGGTTTGAACAAGAATACTTTTTCATTCTTGTGCCCAAAAGTTGAGTTTTTACATGAGTTTTAAGGAATTGATAACTAGGGTTCATACCCACTTTTCATATGCTTTGAGATTATAATGTTTCCTCATGAGTTTTACTTTATTTAACATAAGATTTCATGTTTACTTATGTTTTTATCCACGAAATTTATACTATGGGATGAGTTTTAGTATTTCAACATGAGGATTCATAAGTTGATAAATGTACAAGATTATCAACATGATTTAGTCAGTTTACGAGTAAAACAATGTGATTTTCATGCTTATTTAAGTTTATCTACGAAAGTGATTTTAAGCATTGAATTATGATATTTTGATATGAAGTTACCTTGAATTAATAAAAGATTACAATTTGAGCATTGTGTGTTCAGTTTATAAGAAGTTTAAGTTTACTAGTTTGAGTTTCAAAAGCATAGTAGTATAATCAGAATTTTAGTTTTGATATGAGATTTCAGACAAGCTATGAAGTTCAGATAAGAAACCAAGAGTTTGAGATAGAAACAGTGGCATACTATATTTTCTGACTAATCAACTTATATGCCTATTTTAAGGTGAAGTTCATAGATATAGTATGAGCAATAATATAACTTTGTGAGCAGTGTCTAGAACCGAGAGGGGAGTATGGGTTTACCAAATCCTATTTCCCAAAAATTGCATCCCACCGTAGGTTATTTTAGCTTTTACAAATATGCATGCCATTGATATTATTCAACTTGTCCAATCAGACAGGTTTAGGTGATCCCTATAGTTAGCCTTTATACCCTGAAAAGATATGTTGGGTCATTGCAATGAGGGTTTGAGACATCATGCCCTTTCGATGAGGGTTTGAGTCATCAGACTCCATGCTAGCTCACATGATTTATGCCGGTTATAAGAATGTCCCACAGAAAAGACAATTTTAGAAACTAAGTGTAGTGACTCACTCAGTCTATCAGATTATGCTTTGTTATTCATGTTTTATGAAATTTCAGTTATTATTTTATTTTCGTATCTTTGTGAGTCTATTTACACTTAGCATGCATGTTTTAAGATTCTGCATTAATTCAGTTTTATTTATTGCATTCACCCCCACATACTCAGTATATTCTAGAAGTACTGACCACATATATGTCTTTGTGGCTACATTATTTACAATATAGGTACCAGTTGTAGCCCACAACATCATGATCAAGCATTTTGCAGGTTCCAGCTAGCAAGTGATGAGTTCTCTTTATTCGGGGACTCAAGTTAGTTTATAGATTCAGTATTTTATTTTTATTCAGTCATATTGATTTGGTATAGCTGGGGGTCATGTCCCGGCTAACTATAGTTATTTTTAGTAGAGGCTTCACAAACAGTCATTCAGAGTTGATGTATTCAGTTTCAATTTTCCTTTTTAAGACTAGTTTTGTAAATGTTTTAAATAGTTTTGTATTGAACAAGTTCATCTAATGACACCTCTTCCACTTATTATTTTCAGTTTTATGTAATTTGTTTAATTTCTCATGAACTATGCCAATGTCATGGGTTAGTTTGGTATCACTTGGGGTTCTAAGCATTATGTGACATCTAGGAGGTAGTATCGAGGCATTACAAACATGGTATCAGAACATAGAGTTCAAGTGTACTAGGGTGTCTGTGACGCTGTGTCTAGCAGAGTCTTGCGGAATGATACAGTGACATCTGTACTTTTCTTCGAGAAGATATTGGGCATTTAAGAAATGACTTCTTCTTTCATACTCTAGATCATGTAGTAAGTTGTTCTCTCAGAAACGTATGTTGATTCGTGTTTCTCCAAAATCCTCCAACTATGACTTATACTTTAGTTAAGGTAAGTAGTAAATTCCAATTCCTCCCAAGATGATGCTCTCACATTTACTATCAGTAACTTTAGAAATCACACAAAGGGCTTGAGAGGAGCCTGTTAGTGTGTTTAAAGTCAGTTAATTCGGTATCTTATGCCCTTATCCACATGACTTGTATGGTTTAGACATAATATGTCATGTATCCAGATTTCTCTTTAACCCTTCATTACAGATAACATTCAAGAGTGGAGAGAGTATGTACCTATTGTCACGATCCAATTTATGAGTCATGATGGCACCTATTGAATCCCGCCAGTAGGGAAGTCAAACCATAACTCGGAGCTAACATAACGGGTTAATTTGGTGAAAAATGGCCAACATAATCCAAGTATTCTGAATAGATAAAACAGTCAATACAAGAAACCATCCCATGACCTGATATAGCCAGTACAAGAGCATCTAATAATAGAAATACAGACCAAGTATCTAGAGTAGTCAATACATTTGTCTCAAATCAAAAGACTGAATATAGAAAGATAGAAGGAAATGGGCGACTTGGACTCCAAGAGCTCACCCAATCTTCGGATATCAACACTTTATGAAAATGAATCAACAGCGGTAACTAGGACTCGAATCTGCACCAAAAAGGTGCAGAAGTATAATATGAGTACCAAAACAATGGATACTCAGTAGGCATTATCGGCTGACTGAGCTAAATCATGATATAAGTATAATAAAATGCAAGATAACATAACTAAGTCAAGGTACAGAAACGAACCTGAATCATCTCTAATACTATTGTACATAATAAGTAGATAAACCAGAATAATGACAGAATGTAACATAACATCACACAAATAATTACAAACTACAAAATTGCCTCCTATACTCCAATTGATGCAAAATAAATAAATAACTCATCACAGGCTCCCATACGCCTAGAGAGTACACTCAAGGATAGAATAAAGCAATCAACCAACATTATAACTAACCTTCATCGTCATTTAACCCCCATTCCATAATTTACCAATATTATACAATGTACCCACTTTCCATAATGCTACCATCATTTAACAACTATTTACCATATATCCGCTATTCTCCATTTATTAGATAACCATCATTTATCAACTAGTCATTTTACCACTAGAGTGTATTTATGTCATGCCACGTTATAATCATTTCCTCATTTTTTGACTTAGACAAATTGCTACCTTCAATCTCACACCTCGATATCGTTAATCATAAAAACATATCATCATAGCGTAATATGTATATTTGGACTCGAATCGGTTAATATAATCAATAGTCAAACTTGAATCGGTAAATATAATAAATAGTCGGACTGGAATCGATAAATATAATCAATAGCCAAAATTGAACTAGTAAATAATTAATAACTGAACTCGAACCGATAAATATAATGAATAGCCAGACTTGAACTGATAAATATATCATTAGTTCCATTATCATCCTCCGAACTCGAATTGAGTATATATAATTAACAACATAATCATCTTTCGAACTCAAATCGAATATATATATGTAGGATCAACATCATAAATAGTATCATCAACATGAATACATAAACCTTAATAAGCCTTAATTAACCCTAAGATAGCCCTAAATTCACCTGAATCTAATTCTCGAGTCCCATTTTAGGCAAATTTATATCCAAACTAGGCTTAAGGTATCTAATATCTCCTATTAGATGTTAACAAGCCTGAATTAGCCCTAAGATAGAAAATTCACCTGAATATGAGAAACTAGGTCAATTATGACTAATTTTAGTAATCTTACGCATTCTCATGCTAAACATGACGAATGAAGTCCAACTCACCAAAGACATAAAGAAACAAGCTAAGTCAACTCTACGGTTCACAATAGTTTAAATGGTTCAATTAACCCAAGTCTTGTATTTCATCCATCCAACGCCTAAATCCCATTCCAAATCTAACACAATATCATAAGAATACTATGAAATAGCTCAATCTAATAGGAGATAAGCCTAGCCTACCTCGAGCCGAAGAAAGCTCAACAATTTGCTAGATCACCTTTTTTCCTTCCGAGAAGCCTCCTCAAGCTATCATAAACACATTGTACCCATCAATACAAGAATAATGATATCCATATTGAACCACTGTGCTTCGGGTCCAAAAATCACATCCAAACTCAATGTGGGTCCCACTTGCGAAAATCTAGTTTTTAAAACCAACCCAACATTCTTACAAGATCAAGGAATAATTACCCTAAAAATGGGTGAAAACAAAGTTAAATTGGGGCTAAAATCAATCCCAAAAGGTTTTGGGGTTTTTAGTAATAAAGCAAGAAATTTCACCAAGAAATTATTGAATTCTTCCCTCAAATTGGAAGATAATCGCAACAAAAAAATGTTAATCTGGCTTCCCAATCACTAACAAGCTTCAATTTTAATCTCTCTCACTATTTAGGGCTCTTAACTCTCAAGGAAGTGATAAAGAATGGCCAAAATCATGGAAAAGGGTTCCTTTTATACCCAGTCCAGGTCTTTGACGGTCGCTATCGGGACCTGATGCCTCTCGATCACATCATCTTTTGCCTTTCACATGAGTCTCAATCACGATATCGCCTTGCAATCATGACATCTTCTCTGCATAGTGAGTCTCAATTGCATTCCAAAGTGCTGCTATCGCGGTGCACCTGACACTTGGTGCAACAGATTTTTTTCCAAGTCCAAAATGGGCTCGACCAGGTGCTCGGGATTTGTTTAGAATATGTATATGCAAATGAACTATGTAAACATAATAAATTAAATGTTTCAAACTCAATGGAGACTCAAATTTTCCATCCGAGGCTGTTTTGTCCAAATGTGAGTCCTACACCCATATTTCATTTTCTTAACCTTCCGACCAATAGATCAAAATGATCTTGGGTGCCTTGGGGCTTGAACCAAAGGTCTACCTAGCCTAAAATCGAAATTTTAGAGCTGCTGGTACAGTCAAAATTTGCATTTGAGATTGTTTTACAATTTTTTTTTCACAGTGGCCATTTGGAACCAGCGAAGACTTCAAAATAGGGAAATGGCTCTAAAAACCAAATGAACTGCCCGGTAATTGAACTGTCAGCTCCAACAACTCATAAATGACTTGGGGAGGTTATTGAGAAGCTCTAATAGTGAAAATAAGTAGAAATATGGAAAATGACCTAAAGATTATTACAATATCCACTACTAAAGAAACTTTTGTCCGCAAAAGTTAAGGATTAAGATGTACTTAAAGTCTCGAATAGGTGATTATACTGCGTTCGTATCTCACTCTCGATATGCCAAGTGGCCTTCTCCGCTGGGCGGTGCCTTCACTGAACCTTAACTACAGGAATCTCCCTAGTGTGAATCAGTAGCCAAAATAGGCACCAACTCCTCTACAAAGTTCAAACGCTCATCCAACTGGATTGAGTACCATCTAAGCACATGAGACAGATCAGGAATATATCTCCGCAATGTAGAATCATGAAAAACTAGATGAACAACGGAAAAATCTAGAGGTAGAACTAACTCATACGCTACCTTACTAACTGTGCGAAGAATCTCAGAAGGTACAATATATCTAGGACTGAGCTTGCCCTTCCTTCTAAACTTCATCATACCCTTCATGGGTGATACACGAAGGAATACATGATCCCCAACTTCATATCTCAAGGCACAAAGCCTACGGTCTGCATAGGCCTTCTGCCTACTCTGAACTGCTCTTAACCTCTCCTGAATCATCCTGACCCTTTCCAACGACTTTTGAAGAAAAGAAGTACCACGGGGTCTAACATTAGAAGTCTCAAATAATCCAATCGGAGAACGACATCTCCTACCATACAAAGACTTAAAAGGTACCATCTCAAAACTCAAATTATAACTGTTGTTATACGCAAACTCTACAAGGGTCAAGTGCTACTCCCACTTGCCTCCAAAATCCATAACACAGGCTCAGAGCATATCCTCAAGCACCTGAATGGTTCGCTCTTAGTGACCATCTGTCTATGGATGAAAGGTTTTACTAAGATCCACCGGAGTACCCAAATCCTCTTGAAAAGCTCTCTAAAACCTCGAAGTGAACACAGAATCTTGATTTGAAATAATAAAAATAGGTACAACGTGCAAATGGACTATCTCCCGAACAAAATATGGGCCAACCTCTCAGCTCTAAAGGATATCTAAATAAGAATGAAAAGTACTGACTTGGTCGAACAATCTACAAATACCCAAATACCATTGAAACTATGGGAAGTGTAAGGCAAATCACTAACAAAATGCATGTAACCATTCCTATTTCCACCCGGGATGGGTAACCTCTGAGTCAAACCACATGGTTGTTGTTGCTCGGCCTTTACCTGTTGATAACACCGGCAACAAGCGACAAAATCTGCCATATCTCTCTCCATACCACTCTACCAATAATATTGTCTTAAATTCCTATACATCTTAGCTGTGCTAGATGAATAGAATATATAGAGTTGTAAGTCTCATGCAAAATCAACTGAATCAAGTCATTGATCCTCGATACACAAATACGGCCATCAAATCTCAAAACACCTTAAGAATATATCGTGTTTCTTTTGGTCATACCACTCAACACCTGATCATGAAGGAATCAAAGCTTACTATCCTCAAACTGACGATCTGGAATCTTCTCAAATAATGAAGACCTATCCTCAACACTAGCAAGAATCCTCCTAGGATCTAAAATATCAAGGCGAACCAACATATTGTCTAAGGATTGAATGTCCCATGCCAACGACCTCTAAGAAATTGAAATACAAGCCAAGCTACCCATACTCACTGACTTCTAACTCAAGGCATCTGCTACCATATTTGCCATGCCCAGATGATACAATACAGAAATATCATAATCGTTAAGCAACTCTATCCATCTCTGTTGTCTAGCATTAAGCCCTCTCTGGATATTAAGATGCTGAAGACTGCGATGATCGGTGAAAATCTCAGAATGCACCATAAAGATAACGCCTTCAAATCTTAAGCGCAAAAACTACTGCTGCCAACTCCAAATCATGAGTAGGGTAGTTGTACTTATGCACCTTAAACTGTCTAGAAGAATAAGTAATAACACGACCCTGTTGACCAGAAGCATGACAAAATATGATAAATCCCATACCCTAAATAAGAAGAGCTAAAATAAGAGCTGAAGTGGGAAAATTCTTGAGCTTTCCAAAGCTTGACTCACACTTCTCAAACCATCGAAAATGAACCTTCTTTCGAGTCAATTAAGTCATAGGAGTTGAAATAGTAGCAAAACCTTTGATGAATCCTATAATAACCGGCCTATAATGAAGCTACGAACCTCAGTTGGATATGTAGGTATAGCCCAATTATAAATTGCCTCAATCTTGGCAGGGTCTACCATAATACTATCTTTAGACACTACATGTCCGAGAAATGTCACCGACTCAAGCCAATACTCACACTTAGAGAACTTTGCAAAAAATACCTAATATCTCAAAGTCTGGAGCATGATCCTCAAATATTGTGCATGCTCATCTCTACTCCTCGAATACACAAGGATGTCATTGATGGACATAATCATAAAGGAATATAATAAGGCCTGAATACTCGGTTCATCAAATTCATGAATGCGGCTGGGGCATTAGTCAACTCAAATGACATTACTAAAGACTCATAATGAGCATAAGGGGTCCTAAAAGCTGTCTCCTCAGCCTGAATCCTCAACTGATGGTAACCAAATCTCAAATCAATCTTAGAAAACACCGTTTCACCCTAAAGCTAGTCAGACAAATTATCAACGTGATGCATAGGATAACAACTGTTTCATCATCACCTTACTAAGCTACCTATAATCAATACACATATGCATGGAGCCATCTTTCTTCGTCACAAACAATACAAGAGCTCCCTAAGAGAAAATACTCGATCTAATAAAACCCTTACTAAAAAGATCCTGAAGTTGAGAATTTAGCTCCTTAAACTCGACAAGAGCCATATGATAAGGTTTTATAAAAATAGGTCAGGTGCTAGGCTCGAGATCAATATCAAACTCAATCTCACAGACAAGAGGAATACCAAACAGGTTGATAGAAAGCATATCAGGAAACTCTGAACAATCATTTTTTTTACCCAAATTCTAGGGTTCTTTGTTTCTTTCTCTCTAACCCCTCCCTTAATTTCTCACCCCCTTCAAAAAGTGTTAGGATCTTCTATAGAAATCTTGAATCAGCTATCCGAATTAACCATAATGCCCTTGCTTATTTATCTCGCTAGGCCGCGATCGTGGAGATTTAACTACGATCTCGCAATTACAACCGTGGCTATAACTGAGCGATCATGGTATGTTGACCTTCTTGATAAACTGTGATCGCGTTCCTCAAACTGCGATCGTGTTACCCGAGGATATATCTATTCTCTACTTAGCTGGCTATGATTGTGGTGCTCAGAACGTGACTGTGGTAACTGAGGCCGTTTCTGTTCTAAGTCACAAGTAGCACTTTATTGATTTTTTTTGATCCCTTTAAGTTCCAATCCGCATATTTCCTTACTATCAACTATGTGGCTGCAAAATATGGGTATTAGTGCATTCAATCATAACAATGTCTCTTTTATTCATTCAAATCAAGGTAATGTGCATGAATGATGAGTGTGAATGAGTGGTAGAATTGCCACTTATCAACACCTCCAACTTAAAAACATGCTTGTCCTCAAGCAACACTAGCCTTTCTATGAGATAATTTCACACGTAAGCCCTCATTCTTGCCTTACAAATCATAACGACTTTGAGCTTAGTCATCACCACAAAGTAGCTCATTGCACATGTGCTTGGCTATTTTTACTACAACCCTTATCATAAAATGCCATATCTAAGGATGCATAAGACTTGAAAGAGCACCCAAGCAACAAAAATCAATATTCTAGGAATGACTCCCCTTTTTACCATAACTAAGCTATACTCTGTTTATCTTATTGCTCTGGAGGTGACAAAATCACCCACCTTAACGTGTTCATATACCAACCTCACAAGAAAGAGAGTTCCACATACCGAGCTACCAAATATGCAACAAGGAATTTCAAGTTCAAGAATCTCCCCCTCTCAAAAGAAATCTCCATACAACAAGTGTTATACTATAGGCTTGCCCCTATTTTCGATCTCCACTACAAAGAAAGTACATGGTTGGAGATCTCAAAGTACTTTCTAAGCTTGTAACGTAGGTTTGGATTATGGTAGGATATCATTTGGGAACAACACAGCTACACCCTTCCTTGAAGATCTACATCACACTTTTCAACCCTCCTTTTTGACTAAGGGCCACTTTTCTTTATTTTCTTTCTTTTCTTATGCCTACTTTTTGCTTTCTTTGTTAACCACATTTCTTTCATCTCTTTTTTCTTGCAACTTTTGTGCAAATTCTTTTTTTTAATTAGGTACTGTTTCTTTAGTATTCATTGCTTACAATGCTAAAGCATATTAGGCATTTCACTTATAATTTTGTGGCACCAAACTTCCTTCCATCAACTTTCACCACCTCCAACTTAGGCATTTAGTGTTAAATTGTATCTTCAAGTTCAAAGAGGGTATGGTTCAAAAGAGGGATCAAAAGAATGGTTCACGATTTGTAATGAGTTTGCCAAATAAAGGCCAAAAGGCTCAAAGTGGGTAACTAGGGATTAACTTTATGCATGGGTAGACTTTTTAGGCTAGAGTGGGTTCCAAAGTCAAAAAGATGGCCTAAGATCACTTCTCCAACCAACTGCAATCAAAATTAGCTTTGAAAGACTAACAAAAGTACACAAGAGATGAATGAAAGAAGATCACCATATATGGCCTGAAAAATTAGCCAAGGGAGCTCAAATGCCCCCCCCGCTAGAGACAAAATTGGAGTATCTATTTCTATTCTCAAGTTGAAAATGTATGGAGCCATAAAAAGAGAAAGAGTTTTGTTACAACGTTGCTCACGTCCATGCCCTTGATTTTTTTAAAAATTTTGGACGAAGGGGATTTCTTGTTTTGCAATCTCACTACGCACAATTTGAACTATGGCTACAACTAAAACCTTAGTCTTACACTGCAAGCTATAGAATGGGTGGACCACCCATATGGCTACTCAATCTTCACCAATAGGTATGAATGCGATCCCAAATCATTAATGCTACAGGTACTCAAATTTCCTCTACACCCATAGCTAACCCAATTATGACGCTTTACCCTTAAGATTGTCGTCACTCAATCTATCATAGGTCAAAGTTAGTCCACAGCTAAGAAACCCTGGTAGCCTTGCCACACCCCCAGCTAAAAGGAATGAAGTTCCCTTACTGAAGTAAGATAAGAGGCATAAGGTATGAGAAAGGCTCCCATAGACAGTAGGCCGTGCAGGAGTCTGATGTCGCGATCGCATCCGCGATCGTGGTCTGCTATTTGCGATCACGGTAACTAAGACAAAATTCCCCTGTTTTGCTCTGTTTTTGATTTCCTACACAGCAGCCAATTTTCCATCTCTAATTTCCCCTATTTTTCTGGACACACTACTTATGTTAAAAGACCTACAAAATATCAAAACAAACACAAAGTGAGTAAAAGTTGGGTTGCCTCCCATAAAGCGCCTAATTTAACATCGCAGCACGACTCTCCCCTTTCACCAAATAACATCTTTTAATTTAGAACACTCCACCTTGGCCACCATGGGAATTTTCTGTAACACCACACATTTTTGAGCTAGAAATTGGACCGTAATTCCTACGTGTGCAAACTCTAATCCCATGATTCATATTTAAATTCATATGTCATGATCTTTATCCTAGTGTGTTAATTGATTATGAGGTGAAAAATATTAAGAGAAATCACTTAAAGCAAAGTTGAGCTAAGAGGTTTTGAATCGTCCAAAGTTTGGTATTCGATTCTACAAGGGTCAAATTTGAACATGTATAACTTTTGATATACGTGGAATTTTTTAGCTCAAAAGACACCAAATTATAAACAATTGATTCGGATTTCCAATGATACCAATTTTACCTTAATCTGATACTCGAGAGAAACGTTATGATCATTTTCGTCAGAACCAGTAAGCCACCACGATAGTGGCGCATCGCGGTGAGCTCAAAAAGTAGGATTCTGCTGAAAAATTTCAAAGGGCAGTTTAGACTTTTTCCCATAACCCCAAGTCATGTTTATAGCCAATTAAAATGTTATTAGGTCATTATATGTCCAAAATTTCTCAAATCCATCAAGAACAAAATCCTAAATCCTCTCCCAAAGATCAAGAATCAAGCTCTTAAGTCAAGATTTCCAATAAACAAATCAAGATTCGAGTTCTATCCTTCGAATTTAGTCATCTAAGGCACATGGGGTTTTCCTAAACTACATGGTCTTATTGAAAACGTTTTGAATAAGGCTTAAAGTTATGAAATCATATAATTATGAAGGGCTTTGAATTTAAAATAACAAATATGCATTGTGAACCCTTTTGTTGATAATGTTTTGGTCTTAGGGCCTTCCCCTAAATTTAATTTTCATTCATATATATGTATGTATCCGTTTGGAGTTTGAAAGTTGAATTGAGAGCATGAATATTTTTACTCCCTCTCTAGTTATGACCCTTTTGATTTTCACATATTACGAATTAATAAATTTCACTTTTTGAAGCATAGTATAAATGTTTCTTTGCTATTGTTAAATGATTTGAGATTGATTGTGAATTGAAGAAAGGGTGTTTTACTTGTTGATAAATGTGAAGATTTTCATTGAAATAATTGCATCATTTACTACAAAGTAAGTGACCACCCCATGTTTAAGAATTGAAAGATGAGAATCTTTGTATAAGTTTTCATGTATTTTAAATTACAAGTTCTCTTATACTGTTTAAATGATTTGGGTTGTCCAAATAACATGTTTTGAATGAAAAAACTGTAACATGATACTGTATAGCTTATACGACTTGCAAGTCTTGGTATGATGATACCAAATCAGACAAATGCCATAATAAACTCAGACTAGACTTTACTATAGAAAGTTTTCAGACATTAGACCACTTTTTAGAAAGACGCATGATTTAAAATGTTAAAAATGGGCTTAAAAGAGTTAGATGGTTACTTGAAGAAGGCGTTTGAGTGTAAGGGTTCATCGCTAGAAACCAAGTTTTGCCGATTCGGGTAATATGATTAGCTAAGGCCAATGTATACTAGTCCTTGAGACACTGGTATACTAGAATAGTATGTAGAACCCCTATCATTGTTACAAACTAAGATGTGGGGGCTTATCCAATGAGTTATTAGTGGACCCATATAGCCCATGGGTACTACACTTGTAGGGTGTACCATCTAGCTCAGAAGTAAGATAAAGAGTGAATCATGATTTTAAAGAATTGTTTCAAAGTCTTTAATGTATGCCTATGTGTTTTCCTATATTGTATATAATATGTTTTTACGAATTTCTCTCACTTATGTTGTAGAAAACTATACTATTTTGTATTACTCTGCGTACCAGTACATTTGTATTGGCCCCTTATATTTCAAGATCTGAGGCTCAGTCCCGGGGTCCTGCTAAGTAGTAGATTGGTGTGTTTGAGATTTGCAGTTGGTGGCCTTTTCTATTCCAAAAGACTGGGTTTATATAACATTATTATTTATTTGATTCATGGTCTGACTGGGGACCTTGTCCCGGTTTGTTTTTAAACATATGTTAAATCTTGTAATGTTAGAGATTTCGTAGACGGGTGTCATGCGTTTTGAACATTAAGGATTTCCTTTCAAATGGTCTAGTTGTATATTACATTGACCATGTTTTTGTATGCTACTATTCTATATTTTTTTATATTTTGTGAACGTTGTGCATGATTGCTAGATAGAAAGGGGCGCCTGGGCCTCCATGGTTCGGAATGCCCATCGCGGCCAGGGTCTCGGCTCAGGTCATGACATTTTCTCATTGTAGTGCTTCACCCTTTGACCATTGACTACAAAGTTCTTTCCTTCATTATCTTCAATTTCAATGCCACCACTTGGATGAAAGTCAGAAATCATAAATAGTCCCGACCACTTCGAGCGGAGCTTCTCAGTGGAGAATTTCAAATGGGAATTATAGAGGAGTACATTCTCTCTAGCATGGAACTCTCGCTGTAATATCGAGAATCATGTTATTTCTTCATTTTCTCCTTATAAAATGCTAAACTCTCATAAGACTTTAGTCAGAACTCCTTTATCTCATGAAGTTATGTCAGTCGCGCCTCAGATGCTTCTCCCCAATTCATATTCAACCTCTTCAAAGCCAATAAAGCCTTATGCTGAAGCTCGATGGGTAAATGGCATGCTTTTCCAAACACCAATTTTTAGGGAGACATTCCAATTGGGATTTTGTAGGCCGTTCTATAGACCCAAAGCACTTCATCAAGTTGTTTTTCCCAATTTGTGCGACCTACATTCACCAACTTTTCAAGTATGACCTTGATTTCTCAATTTAAAACCTCTACTTGACCACTCGTTTGGGGGTGGTATAGAGTGTCAACTTTTTGCTTAACCCCATACTTGTCAAGAAGAGCACCAAACACCCAATTGCAAGAATACGAGCTGCCATCACTAATGATAGCCCGAGGGGTGCCGAACCTTATGAATATGTGCTTTTTTAGGAATGAGGTAACACATTTTCTCTCATCATTAAGGAGTGTGATGACTTACACCCATTTGGAGACATGATCGACCACCACCAAAACGTATTTATTCCTAAAGGAACTCACAGAAAGACCCATGAAATCAACTCCCCATACATCAAAGAGCTTCACCTCAAGGTTAGGCTTGAGGGGAATCTCGTGCCTTCTTGAAATACCACCATGCATTTGACATTTGTGACAATATTTAACCCAATTAATGGCATCCCTATGCATGGAAGGCTAATAAAATCCACATTGGAGAAGTTTGATGGTAGTTCGGATTCCTCCATGGTGACCACCATAAAACGAAGAGTGACAAACTTCCAAGGTATCATTTATTTCAATATCCATGATGCATCACCTAATAAATCCATCAGCACATTCCCAAAAAAAAAATGGCTCATCCCAAAAATATCTCTTTACATCAAACAAAAACTATTTCTTTTGATGGTAACTCAGTCCCTCAGGGAGTACACCACTTGCTATATAGTTGGAAAAGTCGGCATACCATGGTGTATTATTCCCCTTGATGGACATTATCAATTTATCAAAGAAATCATCATCAATTTCTATTTCCCTATGCTCTTCATTGTTACTTTCAAGTCGTGAGAGATGATCGGCCACTTGATTCTCACACCCTTTTCGGTCTTTTACCTCAAAGTTAAACTCTTGTAATACAAAAACCCACCTAATTAGGAATGGATTTTATTCTTTCTTAGCCATGAGATACTTAAGGGCATAATGATCCATGCACACCACTACTCTCGTGCCTAACAAATAAGCGCAAAACTTTTCAAAGGCATACATAACCGCCAACAATTCTTGCTCAATGATGGTGTAGTTATGTTGGGCATCATTCAAAGTTTTTCTTGCGTAGTAGATAGGGTGAAAGATCTTGTCCTTAAGTTTCCCTAGCACCACACCCAATGTAATACCACTTGCGTCTCATATTATCTCGAATGGGGATGACCAATCCGGAGCCACAATAATAGAGGCTGAAATGAGTAATTCCTTAAGATGTTTGAAAGCTTTCAAATATGCCTCATAAAATTTGAATTTAGATTGTTTCTCAAGAATTTTACACATGGGGTGCACTATCTTGGAAAAATCCTTGATAAAACATCGATAGAACTCGACATGGCGAAGGAAACTCCGAACACCTTTTACGAAAATGGGAGGTGGGAGCTTAGAAATTACATCAACCTTGGATTGATCGACTTAAATACCCTTTCTCAATATCTTATGGCCTAAGACAATCCATTCTTTGACTATAAAGTGGAACTTCTCCCAATTCTAGACAAGGTTTGTTTCCACGCACCTTTCAAGCACCTTTTTCAAATGTTCGAGGCATGACTCGAATGAGTTCCCCACTATGGAGAAGTCATCCATAAACACTTCCATAGAGTCTTCAACCATATCCGTGAATATTGACAACATGCAACGTTGAAAGGTTGCCCAACACAATGGGCATTCGCTTGAATGCAAATGTACCATATAGGCAAGTAAAAGTTGTCATTTCTTGGTCCTCTGGGTGATATAAATTTGATTGTACCTCGATTAACCATCCAAAAAATAGTTCCATTCTCTCCCACTGAGCCTATCTAGCATTTGATCAATGAAAGGCATTGGAAATGGTCTTTCCCGATCCATGAGTTTAATTTTGGTAGTCCATACACACTCGCCATCCAATGACCGGTCGAAAAGGTATGAGATCATTCTTTTTATTTTCAACTATCGTGATGCCACCCTTTTTTGGAACACATTATACCAAGATCACCCAAGTGCTAGTAGATATAGGATATATCACTCCCGCATCGAGCCATTTTATGATTTATTTCTTCACCACCTCTTGCATGGGTTAATTTAATTTCCTTTGTTGTTCCACACTTGGTATATGATCATGCTTGCATTTAATTTTATGCGAACAAATGCCGGGAGCTATTCCAATAATATCTACTATCGTCCAACAAATGTCCCGAATAGGTTTTTTTACCACCAACTTCAATGCTTTTACTTGAGAGGAGTCGAGGCCACTAGAAATGATGATTGGTAGAGTATCACCCTCCCCCAAGAACATATATTTGAGATGGGGTGGTAAGGGTTTCAATTCAACCATGGGAGGTTCAAGGTTGGATGGTTTTGCGGGCAAACTTTAATAGTTTTTTAGATCAAGATCCAACTTAACCAGGTTCTTGATATGAAACCCAAGCCCAGTTAAAGATGCTACCACCTCATCATACCCCTCCACTTCATCTCTTGCACAATTTCACAATACCCCAACCAAAGGATAATTTAACAAGCTCACATCAATGTAGTTCGACACTTCCCTATCAATAGCATCAATCACCGTGATAACTTGTAAGTCCATTTGTTGTTTCATGGAATTGTTGATCTTGGGTGTATTTATATGCCTAAGAAGCATAATTTATCCATATTTTAGCTAAGTTTAGGGAACAAAGTTCCTAGTTTCTTATGTTTTTACTCTACTTCTATGTAATTGAGCTAACCGATGTGATTAGCATGATTTCAGGTATTAATGAGGTAGATGAAGACATAATGGGACTATGGAATGTGGATGGCATATGACACAAGATAGAGTAGCACTCTGGACCAAATATGGAACCTAGAAACTATGTCCAAGACTAATTTGTCATTTATAATTAGTTCAGGGACTTAGAAGGAAATTATGAGAGAAGAGATTATTAAAAGACTTAATTGCTGATTTTTTTTTCAAAAAATTCATTATTCTGTATTATTCTGAGAGAGGAGAAAGGCGGCTTAGCTTGAGGAGAGAGAGAGAAATATTTTTCTCTCTTGTTTTCAGTATTCGCACACCAAGATCGTCTTCTAGTTTTTGGTATGATGAATATATTTATGATGCTTTTCGTTTTATTCATGAGTAGCTAAGTTTATTAGTTAGGGTTATGGAAGCCTTGTAGCATACAATCTATTACTTTGAGTTTTGAATTCATTATGTATTAATTTGTTTACATCATACTCTCTTCGTTTATTTTGAATTCTCGTGGTTACAAACATAGAGGATGTGCCTTAAAACACAACTTGTTCGAGAGAAAGGTTGTTGTTCGGAAAAGAGAGTAGTGACATAAAAATAGGATTTCCAATCCCTATTTCATATGTTAATGCCTTAGCAAGATTAACTACTTGGAGATTTCGGATTATTTTTGGTAAACTCTTTTGATTCGAGAGAACTAAAGTGAATTAGTCCTTGATGGTTGAGAAACACTAAGATTATGTTATTAAATACAATACGTTTCTCTGTAAGCACGATGCATGTATGAATTTGTAAAGCCCATAGTTAGAAAGTATTGAAAACTACAAGGTGGACATAAACCTAGCTTGCTATTTCTCTGAATTTGAATACTACTACACATATTTCATCTTGTTAAACTGAAACCATTAATTTGTGAACTGAATCAAATCCCCTCTATTTATTTTATGGAAACAAATGATTAAAAATCAACTAATCTGCATACAACTTAATTAGCACCATATTCCCTGTGGGATTCGACCCCAACCTAGTTGGGTTATATATTTGACAACGACTACTTACTCTTTCGTAAGAGAGGTGTAATTTGGGCGTATCAAATTTTGGCGCCGTTGTCGGGGAATACGATTGTCGATTGAGTTTGTGTGTGTTAATTGACTATTAGTTAAGTTTCTTGATTTTACATTTAATTGTTGTTTTTGTTTGTTACAGGCTCATTGTTATTTATGCCATGAACCAGAAGTTCAGGAGAACAATTATTACCCTTCAATCCTGAACCTTATCTCATTGAAAGAATGGCTAACTAACAGGAAGCTGAAAGATTAGCCACTTTGGCTAATGCACAATTAAATCTACAGAATGCAGATAACCTAGGTTGGGTACTTAATCTAGATGAAGAGGACCTGGGAGATGATGATTTAATTGACTCAGCTAATAGGAGGCGTGCAGCAGGGTTAGTTGCACCTATAAATCGAAATCGTCCATTCAGAGGAAGACCATACCGCCAAGATGCACAGTTTGATATTGACAATGATGAGGACAATTTAGATGGAACTAGATCTATAGGGCCAATAATTTTACCACCGCTAGCTCCTAGGGTGAAATTCAACATCACTATTACTATGATCCAACTACTGAATCTAAAAGGACTATTTGGTGGATTACCTGGTGATGATCCAAATCTACATTTGGTGAATTTCATCAGTATTTGTAATTCATTTGATAATCCTGGAGTGGGGAAAAATGCTATTCATCTAATATTGTTCCCACTGTCTCTTTCTGTAGAGGCAACGATGTGGTTGAATGAGTTGACTCCTGATTCTATAACAAACTGGAGGCAATTGAAAGGAGCTTTCCTAGAAAGGTTCTTTCCTCCCTAAAAAATATTATAGTTGAGGGATGAGATCAGCAACTTTAGGCAATTGGCCAATGAAGCTTTGCATGACTTGGGTGAGGTTTAAAAAGAAGTTGACTCAATGCCCAATCCATAAGATGACTGACGAACACTTGATGGAAATATTCTACAGAGTTTTGAACTCACTTACAAAGCCAATAGTGGATAATGCTGTAGGAGGAGCTTTTATGGAGCTCACCTTTACTGAGGCTGCGGACATGTTAGAAAGAATGACTAAGAAAAGTAGAGCTTGGAATACCAGAGATTCTGTGGTAGCAAATAATACTGGGTCTAGTATAATATAAGCAGAGCAACATAGGAGAGAAGAGGATCTTGATCAGAATATGGATCACATGAAAACCCAGATGTATCTACTCACGAAACATTTTCTAGCAAGGAATATAGAAAAGGTAAAAGTTATGGGGTCCCATGGAAAGGGAGCTGAATCAAACATTGAGGAAGAGGCTAACTACTTGTATAACCATGGGGGTTTTCAGATCGGTGGTCAAGGAAACCAAGGTTGGAACTATCAAGGAGATTAGAAGAATAAAAGTGATATGAGTGGACTGTACATACCTCTTGGAAGTCGTGATAATGCTGCCACCAGTTTAGGAAAAATGTCCATGGAGGACATGATGGAGAAACTATTAAAGGGAGTTGAAGCGACCAATTTTGGGGTGTCTACTATGAAGAGTGACGTATCTTCCATGAGTCAACTAGTAAATTCGCACTCAATCGCTATTAAACAACTGGAGCAACAGATGAGCCAATTATCCACAACATTCAACCAAAGACAGAATTAGACTCTACCAAGTTATACAATTCAGAATCCGAGGACTGATGGATCGTGTATAGATATTACCACTAGAAGCGGTAAGATGTTATCAAGTCTAGGTTTGGGAGCATCCTCTTATAGTGATGAGGTAGAAATGGATTGGGATATGGTTGATGAATCTCCAGTGGTGCTTGTGAAGTTGGGAGGTTTAGAAAAGAAGAGTGCAGAAATGGAACAACCACCTAAGCAGAAACATGTTAGTGCTATGGAGCAAGGCATAAGAAAAGAGGTAGAAGTTGTTCCTACTGAAATCCCAAGGCCTCCACCCCCATTTCCACAATGATTAAAGAATAAAAAAGATGATGGTAGGTTTAGCAAATTCATGTCTATGTTGAAACAGTTGACAGTGAATGTGGCCTTAGTTAAAGCACTAGAACAGATGTCCAGATATGCTAAGTTTATGAAAGACCTGTTGATGAAGAAAAGGACTGTGAGCTATGAAATGATAGATAATCTTCATCATAATAGTGCTATTGCTATAAAATCTATTGTCTTGAAGAAAGCTGATCCGGGAGCATTTACTGTTTCATGTACGATTGGATTGCTAAAGTTTGAAAAAGCCCTTTGTAATCTTGGGGAAAGTATAAATCTTATTCCATTGACGGTTTTCAAGAAACTGGGTTTGGGAGATCCTAAGTCCACCAATATGCGGTTTCTAATAGCGGATAGATCGGTAAAAAGGCCGATTGGGACTCTACATGATGTACTTATAAAAGTTGCTGATTTTATATTTCCTGCCGACTTTGTAATTCTTGATCGCGAAGTGAACTTTGAAGTACCCATAATTTTGGGTAGTCCATTCTTAGCAACTGGGAGAGTATTAGTTGACATAGAGCTGAATGAGCTAAAATTTAGGCTCAATGAGAAAGAAGTTAGTTTTGAAGTATGTCGGTCTATGAAACAACAAAAGAAGATGAGTGTCTTCTCGATTGTTAATGTATTCTACGAGTATGAGTGAGATGCACTAGTTAAGGATATGTCTTTTGTGGAGACCATAGCTGGTTTGGTTGAACTTGCAAGAAAGTATGTGAGTGACTTCAAAGTGGTTGGACTAGGAATAAAGCATTGTCTTGATCCAACAAATGAGGTACAAATGGTATCATCAATGTACCTTGACGAAGTCTGAGTAGTCAAGATAATCGAGTCATGCCACGCCGTTAAATAAGGTGCTACATGGAAGGCAACCCATGATTTTATTTTCACTTTATCATGTTAAACAAAAATGCAAAAAGAAGAGTCGAGTCACGACCGAAACTACGACTGTTGGTGGGAGGCAACCCATCCTTCTAATCATTTTTGTATTTTTTGAGTAAGTGTAGGTGCATGAAGTACTAAGAAGGAGATTAGTACCAAATTTGATTTGAAATTGAGTTATGTCAATGGTGGTAAGTTTAGGAGTGATGGAACCATTACAGGTAAGTTGGAATGGTCAAATGTGTAAGGCTCAAGTATGATTCACATTAGAGTCGTGCCTCGAATTATGTTAATGCCTTAGCAGGATTAACTACTTGGAGATTTCGGATTGTTTTTGGTAAACTCTTTTGATTCGAGATAACTAAAGTGAATGTGTCCTTGATGGTTGAGAAACACTAGGATTATGTTATTAAATACAATATGTTTCTCTGAAAGCACGATGCATGTATGAATTCGTAAAGCCCATACTTAGAAAGTATTGAAAACTACAAGGTGGACATAACCCTATCTTGCTATTTCTCTGAATTTGAATACTACTAGACATATTTTATCTTGTTAAACTGAAACCATTAATTTGTGAACTGAATCAAATTCCCTCTATTTATTTTACGGAAATAAAAGATTAAAAGTCAACTAATCTGCATACAACTTAATTAGCACCATATTTCCTGTGGGATTCGACCCCAACCTAGTTGGGTTATATATTTGACAACTACCGCTTACTCTCTCATAAGAGAGGTGTAATTTGGGTGTACCACTTGTATACTGTAATACCCCATATTTCCCTAATTTAGCTTAACTCTTAATATACGAGTATTTCTTTATAAAATTGTTAAAACTATTCAGAATTTTTCAGTTTAGAGATTACCATTGCATAGGAAATTCAGTCATCTTTCCAACGATATAAAGTTCTCCCAAATCTGATTCCCAGGCAAAAAGTTAGAGCCATTTTTGTAAAGCAGTGTGCCATTTGGAACATAAGCGCATCGGGAGACCATCCAAATAGTAGTCATTAATTTCCAGTGAAGTTCAATGATAATGGTGCATTGCTCCAATGCTCTAGTTCACAATTGTCATTTTCCAGTATGTCAAAATGATCCCACCGCACCGTGCCACTAGCCATTTTCCCAGTTGTCAAATACCAGTGAGGCTCCGTGATGGTGCCACATTGTGATAAGGGTCCATTTCACGTTCATCCATTTTTACAAAGTATCATCCATATTCATGTGGCTCACTGCAATGCCACTGCATCGGATGAGGCCCAAATTGGGATTCCTCTCTCAAAGGGCAAAACCCTAGCTTTAAGAAATCAAGAACAAACTCAGGAATTCCTCCAAGAACCTTCAAGAATTTATATTCCCAGGTATATTAGGTGTTCATTCATGGTTTCCTTTCACCCATGAAGTCCAAGAACCCCTTTTAAACTTACATGATCTCAGATTTATGAATTCCATGTTTGAAATTGATTGTATTCATATTGAGGATTGTAATTGGGTTTCAATTCATGATTGATTATAAGTTTCCATGAAATCAAAATATTTTATGTGATGAATAATGTGAATTGTATGCTAAACCCTTGAAATCGCAATTGAGTATTGTATTCATGATGTTCATGTGTTGACCGTTATCATGTGAAATAATCCATACTCCCCAAGTGTTTGCTAAAATACCAATGTGAAGTAAATAGTGGAATCATGACATGTCATTATGTAGTCCCAATCATGTACAAGCTTATGCCCCACAAGTGTTTTATAAAATGTCTCTATGAATGAATTATGAACAAATGGACATTGTTATGTTTTTCAAGATCATGCTATGCTTTATTTTCATGCTATCGAGTCCTGGAGGTATCTAATACCCGACAATCTAGCTGTTTACCTAGAGCTACAGTAGTTATAGAATAGTCTCAGTCATGTCCCAAAATAGTAAGTACTCAGGCAGTTACAGAACTCAGTGAAACTCAATATCAACCTAGTTTATCTCAGTATAGTAATCAGTGTCATTCAGATGAGAGTAGGATTCAGCACCGAGTGAACCCAAAGATGGGGGCTCACCTGTCAGTAGATGGTGTGATCCTTAAAAGTAGTCTTTGCATTCCATAACTACGTAGCCAGCGTAGGTTGAGACATCAACCAGCCAGTTGAGGGTTGATGAGGTGTTTTACCAGCTAGTTGAGGGTTGATGAGGTGTTTTACCTGCCAGTTGAGGGTACCACTATTCTCATTCAGGGCACCTTCCAGATAAGGGGGACTCTTCATCTTGTCTTTAGCCGTGGCACGGTACTGACACCCTTCCATCTGGGGTTACAGGTTGGACCCCAAATCTATTTAGAAAAGGGGTAGTCGATTAGATGATTACCTCCCACAGTCTCAGTTTCAGTCTCAGTATAGAACTCAGTTCAGTTCTACAGAATTAGGACTGTCAGACACAGTCACTCAGTATCAGTAGTTTAGTTATCAGTGCTGACAGATATCAGTTACTCAGTATCAAAAATCAGTACTCATCTTCAGTATAATCTTAGATACAGTATACATGTATATGCACAATATTGAATACTCAGTATTTTACAGTAGTTTCAGTTATCCATGTATTCATATTTAGTTACTCTATATCATTCAGTCAGTTACTATTTATGCATATAAACCCTTGCATTCAGTCTTACCTCATCTAGCATACCAGTATATTACACGTACTGACGCATACTATTTCTTTGCGCTATAATGTATCATATCATAGGTTTGGACGCTAAGGTCCCTGACCGCGCTTAGACAGATTCAGTAGTGAGTCCTCATCTATCGAGGATATGCTTTTATTTCTGTATTTCTATTTATCAGTATTTTAGTAGTCGGATTTAGTTGGGGGTTTGTCCCATCAACACCACTTTCAGACAGTTCAGTTAGAGGCTTTTCAAACTAGACTAGTTCAGTCAATATTCAAATTTCACATGTTTTATCAGATGTTATTTTAGTACTGTATTTATCAGCATTCATATTATGAACCTTATGTAAATTCAACCTATTTTCCACATTATTTCAGTATTATTATTTAGTGCTCACAGCAGGTACCAGTCATGGGCTGCTTGTGGTCCTTCAGGGTCGTAAGCACCATGTGGCATCTATGGTACAGACTCAGGGCGTTATATATACATTGAAGGATACCTCCTCATTATTCAATATAAACTTCATCTCACCATACTTCACATCTACCAAAGCCTTCTCGGTAGCTAAAATGGCCTTCCAAGGATTATAGGAATTTCGACGTCCATTGCAAAATCCAAAATAACAAAGTCGGCTGGAAAGATGAACTGGTCCACTTTTACTATAACATCATGGAGAACTCCCATGGGCTTTTTAATGGATCAATCATACATGATCAACTTTATTTTGGTGGGCTTTGGCTTCCCCAATCCAAGCTTGTGAAATATGGCATAAGGCATAAGGTTTACATATACTCCAAGATTGCACAATGCCTTCGCAAATGTGAATGTGCCAATAGTGCATGAGATTGTAAGAACACCGGGGTCTTTCTTCTTTTCCACATGTGTTCTTGTTATCATGGAACTATAATGATGTGTCACTTTTAGTGTTTCATCCTTCACAAGTCCCTATTTAGATATCAAATTCTTCCTAAATTTAGCATACTCTGGAATATCTTACAACACCTCAATAAGAGGGATATTAATGGAAAGGGTACTAAATTTATCAATAAACTTGTTGAGCTTATCATGCTCTCCCTTTCTCAAGGACTATTTTGGGAAAGGAAGATGAATGGGGTTCAATGGCATAGAGACAATTTGGCAATCATTAAATATTAGCCTTCCCATCAATATCTCACCTAACTTTGGTTCTTCATCATTGGACCTTTTTCTCTTCGCCTTTGTCTCCTCCCCATTTAGCATTTCTTCGTTTTGCTTCTCCATGAGATACTTTGCTATTTGGTTTACTTTTGCCTCTAGTTGTTGGATGTCAGTGGATTGGGATGTAACCGTTTGGTGGATCATGGAGAATTCACTTTGCATCTCATTCACCATTTCAACGGTCCTCTCAACACTACTTAAGATTCACATCAAAGTATCTCTATTGATTTCCTCTTTTCTTTCACAATGTATCATGCTTAGACTTTCCCAATTCCAACCTTGATTTCCGTCTTGTACTTGTGGGTCAAGATAGAAACCCTCCTAGCTCTTAGGTACCACACCTAACTTGTTATCAATCGCTTCATCCTCTGCATCTTCACATAGTTTAACTTCTTTTGCGCTTATCACACTTACACATTCCATTTGATTACCTAACATACGCTCAAGTAGGAGTTCGAGGCATGGCATCACCTTGACCATATCCACATCGATCTCTTCCTCATTATTTTTTTATCATGGCACACAAAAGACGAGGAGGGAGCCCCCATGTCCACCTCGGCATCCTTTATGTCCCAACCCTTACACCAAATTGCCACTTGGTCCAAGACTTTTGAAACAATCCCATATGGAGAGTTGATAAATGATCCATCGGAGGCAATATCCACTATGGCCTTATTTTGTTGGTCCAATGCCCTATAAAAGATTTGGAGAATCATCTTTGGTTAACAACACACTAAATATATGTGCAACATTGAACGGAGCACAGACTTCCACAAACCCTTTAAGTGGGCATTCGGGTCTTCATGGACTTCACCCCTAAAAAGTCCCTTTAAGTGGAACAATTGCATCATTACACTTGTACCATAAAATACACCATGCTCCTTGGTGGTGGGGGAGGGGGGAGGAATACGAATGTAACTTTTATAATCTTTGGCCCCAAAATAATCCGAGTCCTCATGACTTATGATGATTTGGGAATAATAATGTTTACCTATTCAAAGATCAAAAACAACAAGTACATTAAATTAAATTTTCCATGGGTGCACCTAGTAAAAATCACACTTCACAAGCAAAATCTATATTTCACTACCCGGCAACGGCGCCATTTTGATAACGCTTAACTCACTCCCATGATTGAGGAGTGAGGCGGTTGTTGTCAATAACCCAACTCGCATTGGGGTCGAATCCACAAGGAGTGAAGTATAAGTTTCAAATCTTATGGGTGTTATGATAACAAAAAAGTTACTCATAATTACAACAAACACAACATGTAAAATAAAATGGGTGGAGTGGTTTTGAAATTATTTGTAACAATCTTTGGTTAACAACACACTAAATAGAACTTTTGGTGTAAACTCAAGTTAGGGAGTAATCTTGGGATTATATCTACCTAAAAGTAAGAGCATGTGGGTTGATAATGGTTTAGCATAATCTTTAGTTGTCATCTAAGGGATAGGCTAGGTCGAAGATCGAGGTAGTTAATATTTCAATAAAACCACAATGATTTCACCCATTAGCTCTTTCGAGAACCTAACAAGTGTGCAATTCATAATCACCCAAAACCTCAATCAAGCATCCCTATTTCCAGGATGATGCTCTTGACATGATTTACACTCTTATTACACTTATTTATAAGATTGTAAAAGTTAGTAGACCATAGGCTTAATTGTCCACTATTGCCTTGTCCCCCTATAACCCTCTTTCAAGGATTTTATGGGTTACCTCATGTTCACCTCCATCCCTCTTTCAAGGATGATGAAGGGTTTTAAGAGTTTGGGGTTTTCACCCATCAAACCCATTTGGAGATTTGGGGTTTTCACCCACAAGTTCCAACTAATAAGCACAAGAAATAGTGGAATCCATAATCAACAACTAAAAATCATGCAAACACATCAACTCCCACACACAAATACACTTTAGTTCAACATAATTCCAAGACAAAAGAAATTAACTACTCATAAGATAAGGGAAAAGAATTTTACCAAGGTATCTGCGACGGCTTGAGCGACAGTCCCCTCGACAGTCAAAATTTACATACAAGATCATTTTACTAAAGTTTTCTCTCGGTGGCCATTTGGAACCAATGAAGACTTCAAAATAAGAAAATGGCTCTAAAAATCAAGTAAATTGCCCGATTACTGAACTGTCCACTCCAGCAAGTCATAAATGACTTAGGAAAGCTATTGAAAAGATCTAACAATGAAAATAAGTAGAAATATAAAAAATAACCTGAAGAGTCATTGCACCTATATTATTGAATATATTTTTTACTGAGGGATATTGTAACTTAGAGTGTTATGATTCATAAGTAGTAGAACACCCATAGAGCTGGAAGTATGGATTTAGAAGTCTAGTGACAAAAAAGGTAGGAATAGTGATTGGTTAAAAGTATATAGATAGATCTACGCATGTTGTTGAGTTAGTATTGAGGTAATATGTTTTGGGTGTTAACTAAAGGGTAGTGAGTGTGGTGTAGATTTCATGGTGAAAGGTAGAAAAAGAGTTAATAGTTAAGGTGACTTAGAGCATGCTTGAAGTAGGAGAATAGTTCTTGATGGTATTTCATTATGTTAGAAATGTATAATTTATTTATGAAAGTTTTGGTGGTTAGGGATTGTTAATCTAGGCCTCCCCTTGTGGTTGTGAAAAGGAAATTAGTTGATGCTTGTAGAGCTAGGAATATAATCTAGATATATGGATGGATAAGTAGTAGTAATGCGTGAAAGGAGGATATGCTAATGGATTATAGTAAGATAGACCATAAGATTATGATCAATTATTGGTGGACTAGTGTTTCTTGATGTTTTGTCAAACAAGAATAGTGTGTGAGGTTATGGTTAATCATGTCTATTACTAAACACTAAGTTGGAATAGTGGATGGTCATTAAGGTGGAAATAATGATTTCTTTGGTTAGTGATGCAAGTTATATAGAAGGTGTTCTAGTAGGCTTGAAATCATGTATGCAAAAATTTAAGGTCATTTATTTGCAATTAAGTATGATGGTGTAGGTATGATGTAGAGGTGTACCCAAGGTAATATGTGTCTAAATTATTTCTAAGGTTATTAAGTGTTGGATGTGGTTAGATAGTACCCTTGAATAGTAAAGTATGAAGAAGGCTAGTTATATAGTGTATGGTGTTCTTAATAGCTAAGTTAAGGAATTATAGATAGATATGTTGAGCCTTTTGGTATAATTTTGATTCACATGATTTAGGAAAAAATATGAATTTAGAGGTGTTATACTAGAAAACTATGAGAAGAAGGGCAGATTGTGTATTTAGAGAGGCGTGTATGTTTACCAAGAAGAGTGTAAGTAAATGATGATGATTATTGAAGATAAAGGAAGTTAAGAATGGTATATATTAAAGGAGTGTCCAAGAATAAAGTTAGTATTTTTTTTCAAATCTAGTTTATCTGAGTGAGTTAAGCATTTAGGTGTAGACCATTAGAGTAAAGAAATTATAGCTCAGTCTTGAGGATATAGGAAAGGCATATGGAATTGTCTCATAGGCTTAGAATGTTGGCTTAGATCTAGCGGGAGATAATAAGGTCGAGAATCAAATTGAGTTTTGTGAATTAGATTGTGAGGCATGTCAATAAGAGTTTTGATGAGATAGTGATCCATTCTTACTCTAGCGTATTCCTTGAATTTTAGTCATTATGGCACACTATCTATATCTTATGTGATAGAGAAATGACTGTGACTTATGCTTATACACTTCATGCATATTCATGTTCATTCTCATCTCCTAGTAAAAGAAGTAATAGATTCACTCTGTGATCCTAGTCCCCCCCTTATGAATCTAAGAGTTCCAGTCTTATGTTAAGTAACTTATGATAAGTATGAACTCATGTTTCAGAGTATGCTCAGTTTTCAAAACTCGTAGTTCACCCTTAATGACCAGTAAGATTCACATTATGTCATGTATGTCCTCGATTTTAGATCTATTAAGAAAATTTATTCCCATGATACTCTATTTTTCAGGTCGTATCAAGTTAAAAAGTTATGTATAGTATCTTTTATGCTTTAGGTACTTATGTTCTATAACTTCAGTGACCCTTATTATGTTAAGATAATAGTGATGAAATTGTACGAACAATATTTTAGATGAGAGAGATTAGATGTTCCTCATTAGGGAAGATTATTTATGCTTATTTTATCTAAGGCTATAAGTTTGACAAAAGATCAAAGCAAAACTTAGGTATATATTATAGTTAGTTGAGAATTATTGGTGTGTCATCTTGGGGATAATTCATGCTATTGATACTGATAAGGGTATTAGAGAAAATAGAAAAAATTCCTAGATGGTTTGGCTTTCTGGAATTTAATATGTGGTTATAACAATAGACTTGAATGTTATCTTGGCATATAAGTGGATGAATGCATTGTGCGCTAGTGAATTCCTAATAAGAGCTCAGAGTTAGTTGTTGAATAGGTAAGGAGTATTATTCTTGAGATGAGATCTTTAAGAATACATAGGATATTGAATCCCATAGTTTAGAGTAATATTATTGTGTTATGTGTACTACCTTATGGGTCCGAGATAGGCTTGAACATTGTGAGAGTATATAGTTAAACTCAGACTTTGGTAGGAGTAGTCACCTATACCCATGTAAAGGTTATAAGTTGCATGGCATGAAGCACAGTACTTAAGAGGAAGAGTATAGTTGAGAAACATGTTTTAGAAGTGTTGCTAAGCTTGAAAGTTAATAGTGGAATTGCCTAAGGCAGACTAATCTTATTATAGTTTCTATTCTATGTGCCTATATTCCATATTATATAGTTTTAGCCATGTTTTTATTCTTTATTCGAATTCCATATTCAGATCATCGTCAAAATTCTTCCCCTCGATTGTTATTCGAAGTTATTATAAGGAGAGTCTTAGGAAACTCATATTTACTTCTTAGTAACTCTTGGAAATATTATTGCATTAGTTATCTCTTCATAGTTCTATATGTACGATCGTGTCATGAATGTTCAAGTGAGTTCTAAACTCTCATCATGAATCAACTCCATATAATCAACCAAGTCATCTCAGAAATCAATTTCATGATAGAAGTTTTATCGTTTTAGTTCAGTTATATCCTTTATTAGCAGACATGTCATGTCTACATTATTCCATACGATGTCCTATGTATGTGTACCTGTTCCATATGTATCAGCTGAGTCAGTACCTTATCATGAGGTGATTCTAATAATGAAACATGATCAATTTTAGAAATTCAGTTTTATGTTTTTCTTCTTAGGGTAAATCAAGTTTCATATCTTAGCCTAGAGAGTCCATGAGATAGTCATTTTTCCTTCCCAACCTTCATTTAAGGATGAATGGTCCCAAGGGGGAGATAATGTTAGACTCCAAAATTTCTACAATTTTATTTTTATACCTCCTTCGTGTTTAGCGGTGATTTTTGAGTTGAATTATGATAAGAGGTGATAATGAGATAATTAGGAAGTATTTTGGAATTTGTGGAACGTATTTAGGGTCATTTAGGGACCCCAAACTAGTGAGTGTCCGCGATAAGAGCGTGTCATGCTCTAGGTGTACTGCGATAAGGGCGTACCACACTCAAGGGTGCAAAAATATCAGTTTTATTCTTTTAGTTTAGGGTCGAGGTATTTTAGGTCTTTTACCTATCAAACAACTTCCCAATCATATATAACACACTTTCCACCCTCATAACTCCAATTATTCGATCCCACTTCTCCCAAAAAAATTTAAGAATACAAAAGAAGAGTTTTCACCAAAATTCAAGCTTTACAAGGTCCGAGTTCGAGTTTTCCTTAAGAAATTCATTAAATTAAGGTATTTGTGGTTTTAAAAAAGATACTCTTTCATCTTTGTGCCCAAAATTTGAGTTTTTAAGAATTGATAACTAGGGTTCTACCCATTTTTCATATGTTTTGGGAGTATGATGTTTCCTCATAAGTTTTCACTTTATTTAACACAAGATTTCATGTTTACTTATGTTTTTATCCACATAATTGATATTATGAGATGAGTTTAAGTATTTTGACATGAGGATTCATAAGTTGATAAATGTACATGATTTTCAGCACACTTCAGTTTACTAGTAAAAGTATGTGATTTTCATGCTTATTTAAGTTATCTATGAAAGTGATTTCAACCATTGAGTTATGACATTTTGATATGAAGTTTCCATGAGTTTATAAAAGATTACAATTTAAGCATTGAGTATTCAGCTTACAAGAAGTTCAAGTTTATTAGTCTGAGTTTCAAAAGCATTGCAATGTAATCACAGTTTCAGTTTTTATACGAGATTTTAGACAAGCTATGAAGTTCACATAAGAAACCAAGAATTTGAGTTAGAAATAGTGTCATATTATGTTTTCAAACTTATCAACTTATATGCTTATTTTAAGGTGAAATTCACAGATACAGTACGACAAATAGTATGATTTTTGGAGTAGTATGTAGCACCGAGATGGGAATGTGGGTTTAGCACATCTTATTTATCAAAAACTACGTATTATCGTAGGTTATTTTAGCTAGTCCAAATGGGCATGCCATTTATATTATTCATCTTGTCCAATCAGACATGTTTAAGTGATCACCACAGTTACCCTTTATGCCCTAGCAAGGTTTATTAGGCCGTTGCGATGAGGGTTTGAGTCAGTGTGCCCTTTTGATGATTTTTTGAGTCATCCGAATTCTTGTTGCTCATATGTTTTAATTCGATTTTGAGAATCTACCACAAAAAAGACAGCTTCAGAAACTAAGTGTAGTGACTCAACTAGTTTATTAGATTATGCTTTGTTATTCATGTTTTATGATATTTTAGTTTTTAGTTTATTTCAGTATCTTCATAAGTTTATTTACACTTCAGATACATGTTTTAAAATTATACATTGATTTAGTTTTACTTATTGCATTCACCCCCACTTACTCAGTACATTCCAGAAGTACTGACCACATATACGTCTGTGTGGCTACATTATTTTATAATATAGTTACTAGTTGTAGCCCATGATATCATTATCAAGCAGTCCACAGCTTCCAGCCAACGTGTGATGAGTTCTCTTATTCGAGGACTCCAGTTACAGTCAGTCAGAGTTGATATATCAAGTTTCAGTTTTCTTTTCCATAACCAGTGTTATAAATATATTAAATAGTATTGTATTGAACAAGTTAAGCTAATGACATCTCTTTCTCTTATTATTTTCAATTCAATGCATTTTATTCAGTTGATCGCGAATTATTCCAGTATCACGAGTTAGCTTGGGATTACTTGTGGTTCTACGCACCATGTGACGTCCAGGGGGTAGTCTCCGGGCGTTACATAAGGTAATATAAGAGTTATGAAAAGTGTAAATTAGATTAACGAGAAGAAAGAAGGGGACACAATGATATAGCGAAAAGATTATTTAAATAACTCTAAACTACCTCAAATAATTAAAAATCTCAAAATAAAAAAAAAGAAAAGTCGATTTAAAAGATTCGAATAAGGAATTAATTTTATCCTATTCGGATCAGAGCCCAACTTATTAACAGGTGACAATGTCATATGTAGAATTGTCCAATTCTGCTCTGATCAACTTTCATCATTTTCGACTATCTACCCACCTAGTTTGGTTATTAAGTTATTAATCCTAGAGGTGCACTAAAGAAAATGATAAAACTAACGCTGCCTAAGATGTCTACCTTGCCAACTTAACGTTCACGAAGCATCAGACTTGCTATTTCGAATTTGGGTCCATAAAAAAGAAAAGCTAGGCTGTCCAATTAGACTCGAAATTAGCGTCAAACAAATTAACAAGGACTAAGCACTTAGCATACGTCAATTTTAAGTAAGCCTCTTGATTAATTAGAATTAGTAAGGTGATAGGCCTGCTGAAAATGATTATCCATTTTTATATAATCAAACCTATAGGCATGATAACTAGGTGATGAATGATTGATTATTGCTAAAAAATAATTGACATTTTATCTTAAAAAAAAAAAGAGAAAATACCCAATTACCCCCATGAACTATACCCAAAAAGGTTATGACACACCTCAACTTAAAGGGGGTCCTATTACCCCCCTGAACTAATTAAAAGTGTAATTTTGACACCCTTAGTGCCTACATGACACATACGTGGCACAACGTGTGCCTACACGGACACTTCAGTGTGTTGTGTCACGTATGTGCCACATAGGCACTAAGGGTGTCAAAATTACACTTTTAATTAGTTTGGGGAGGGGGGGGGGGGGGTAATAGAACTCCTTTTAAGTTGAGGTGTGTCATAACCTTTTTGAGTATAGTTCAGGGAGGTAATTGGGTATTATCTCTAAAAAAAATCACTGTAAATTCATTAAGTGTGCTAAAATTTAATAGACATGTTGAAAATGAAGTAAACACGTTGAAAATTAGATAAACATCATGAAAATTGGTTATGCTAAAAATTAGTTAAAACAAGTTGGAAACACATTTAAGGTGCCGGACAATAAATTTAAAGTGTTGAAAATTAAGTAAAAAAAGATGGAAAATAAATTTAAATGTTGAAAATTAGTTTATATATGCTGGAAATAATTTATATGTGTTGGAAATTAGTTAAAAGTACTAAAAAATAAATTTAAATACTGGAAAATAATTTAAAGTGCTGGAAAACTAATTTAAATGCTGGAAAATATATTAAATATGCTGAAAATTAATTTAAATGCTGGAAAATAAATTAAAGTGTTGGAAAATAGATTAAATATGCTGAAAATCAATTTAACTGCAGGAAATAAATTAAATTATGCTAGAAAATAAATTAAAGTGCTGGAAAATAAATAAAATATGCTGAAAATTAGTTAAATATGTTATTAGGGGTGCTTATCGGGAGGATAAATATGCTTAACGGTTCGGCTTATCGGATATCGACTTTTAAATATACTAATCCACTAGCCAACCAATATGATATCGGTTGGTTCGGTTCGGATTAGTAATTATCGGATGGTTAACGGACGGTGTATTGGCTCAATCATTTCATGCTCCTTTCCTTCACTTACACAATTTCACTTGTCAATATATTGATCTCCCATAAAAACTTTTTTGCATACTCTACTTAAGCTTATAATTGTAATTTAAAACAGAGTGAAAAATACATAAAAACTTAAATTTTGAGGGTGCATACACATAAACATTTGCTTAAAAAATATTAACCATAATATACTTCAAGTATACATATTTATACATTAGAAGTGAAGACAAGTCTAATATGGTCCAAACTCCAGACTAATGAGCTAGTAGATCAATAAGAAATTCAATTTGCAAATCGTATCGTTATACAACTATGATGTCTGTGAGCTAGCTAATAAAACATGTAGCTTTCTTGTCATAACCGAAAGTCCAAAATAGAGAGTAAAACAACTTATTTTAATTTGATCTTTAAAGAGCGATATTTTGGTTTGATCAATTTTAAGGAGCAGTAGAATATCAAATGGAGCTTTAGGGTTAATAATAAGTACTTTAAAGTATTTAGCTAATGGTAAAAATTAACTATAATAGTCCTTAATGGGTTAATGGTTTATCCAATAAGAAAATTGAGAAATTCACTCCTGCATCAATAAACCGTTAACTATAAGATTTTAATCCATTTTTCAACTGTTAATCCAATAACTCAATATCAATAAGCGAATAAGTCAATTTTATGATTGGCTTATCAGTTACAATTCGGTTTTGAACAGCCCTACATGTTATAAATTAGATTTGACATGCTCGAAGTGAATTTACTATGTCAAACTCCTAAAACGTGTTTTTTAGGTGATAGAATTAATTAATATATATATATATATATATATATATATATATATATATATAAAGGAGAAACATAATCCTGCGATGTGACATGCTTCAATGATCAAAAAATGAATTTATCTTATTCTGGGGTTTTGGGGCCTTTTTACCTTTTAAAAAAATAAAAAAAGCGACTTAATTAAGAGTTTTTCAAACGTGCTTAAAAATAAAATGACAACTTAAATCCACTTAATTAGGACTTTAGGAGCTCCCAGTGTCTTCTTCCACACCTACCTTTTTTTCATTTAAAGACTCATTATAATCCTTTAAATCAATTCTGAGTTACAACATAATTCTCTATTAATAAAATTATAAAATTTGAAAGATTTCTCCACCATGTTAAACACAACCATATAAACAAATATACAATAAAATTCACCAACTTACTTTTTCATGAACCAGATCTGAATTTTGTACAATAAGAATTTGCAGAAATAAGATACAATATAATTTCGAGGATGAAAGAAGGAGGAAGAGGAAAGAGCTTAGGAGGAGCGGAATAAGCAAAAGAAAGAAAGAGAAGCATAAGAAGCAACAAAAAAGAGGCAAGAAGAAGAAGCACGAATCGGAAAAAAGAAGAAGAAGCGCAAAAAAGTTTTGGCCTTATTATTAGTTTGTTAAGCGTTCTATTTTCGTTTTGGTGAAACTATTCTTAGGAATTATATTAATTGTTTGTTAATTTGTTGCTAATTTTTAGGAATCACTTTTATTTGGAATTTGAAACTTATGTCAATAATATCGCAACAACTTTCAACTAATTTTTTTTTTTTTGGATTTTTCATTCGGTGTCTAATACTTGTATTGGAGCCCGACTAAATTCAAATTTATGCCGGAAGTTCGACAATATTGGAGATAAAGCGCTCCCTAACAAAGAGTTTCTACTATTGTTGTTTACGCGTTTTCGATATAATTTGATTTATTTTTCACTTCAGACTTTTGTATGAATGGATTAATTTTTCTTCATCACATATCTCTATCCTTTTTCACTAAAATACGTGGAACTAATATAAGAAAAAAGTGACAATATTTTAGGAAAAATTCATTATTGGTGAATTGTTACATAAAATTGGGAGAAGACAAAATGAAAAGTACATGGAGTATATGAAAAATATTTTCAAAATTAAATTTTAATTTGCAAATAATGGTTAATTTATTTTGTTTTATATATAGTCATCCTAAATTTGTAGAGAATAAGAATTGACTTTTGATTTGAGAGGAAATTTAGGAAATAAAGGAAGAATAATAATCGTCAAAAGGAAATATAATTAATTAACACGACGGGGAGAAGGAAAAATAAATAAAAATGAAAAAATAATGGCATAAAGAAAAAAAATAAAAAGGGATGTCGAAGATTTGAATTTAATTGTGAATTCCCTTTTTTATTTGTTTTTCATTTATAGTTCATTTCATAGTAATATTTGTATTTATATATAATAATAAAGTTAAAATGGAAATTTTTTATGAAATTTTAATTAATTTTATCTCGATTTAGTTAATAGACAAGTAATTTGGGACATGTATTTTTAGTAAAATGACTAATATAGGACGGAGGAAGTACCACTCTATGGTCACATTAGTTTTTATCAAGTCCTTAATTTTTTCTCTTTTTTTGCAATTCTTTTTAAATTTTTTATTCAATTTACCATTAAAAATAATTTTAATTACAATTAATTAATACACTTAATGTATTAATTTAATTATAATTATTTTAATATAAATTAATTTTTAAAATGTTATAGCCTATATTTTGTTGACTACTCCCTCCATTCCATTTTAGTTGGTTATCTTACTAAAAATAAATGTCTCATATTAGTTGATCACTTACTAGAGAAAATTGAAGGAAAGGTGTCATTTAAGTCTTGAATGAAGGATTGGTGACATTGACCAACTGAAAGGGTCAAACATAATTAGAAAACTTGATTAAGGTAATTGTGGACTTGATTAATATTTTCAAAACTTTCTAATCTTTTCAAAAATACAAACACCCCTCTCCTCTCCAAATCAATCGTCTCCCCCCTCTCTCTTGACAGTTTCTCCCAACCAACAGTTCTGTAAATTTCTCCCTTCAATTCCCGGTGACTTCAACCTCCGACGACAGATAGTTGGGCTTCGAGTTCCTTTTCGACTTTCAACCATCAATAGATGTGACAACATTCCTCTCCAGCCACAACAGCTTTGAGTTCTTCATCGTTCCTTTTTTTCTTTCACAAGTAAAAAATTATGCCATTTTAGTTTTGAAGAAAAAGACAAACTTGAGCCAACTTCTCTTCTAGTATTGGTTAACAATTTCAATATTTGTTGTTTTAATTTGAAATGCGGTCTAAATAAAATTCTAATTTCTTGTAATACCCCGTAAGATCCTAACTCAATTCAGCTCACGATTTCATGTTAAGAGGGTCCAAGACTTTGAAATTTCACTAAGAATATTCACAAATTCACCAAGTGAGGTATGTGTGATGTTCATCCATGGGCTCTTTTAAACTATGGAGTTCAAGAATCCCTTTTTGGTTTTAAATTATGAGTTCTCATGTTTAAGTTGAAATTTCTCCATGAATCTCTTGTTAATTCAATTACAAGTTATGTTTATAAGTACTTTCAAGTGAAATGAGCCATTATATGTTTTGAATGTTGTAATCCTCACGTTAAATCCCTAAGTTATGATTTTAGTCTTGTAATCATGTTATTCTCGCATGCTTTAACCGTTCCCATGCTTAAGTTCATGAATCTCATGAGTTTGATGAAATGCGTAAGTGTTGGGTTTTGAACAATGATCCCTTACCATGGTTTTAAAGCTTTTATATGGCATTATTGTTGCTTGCATTCAGTGCTGATGGGTTATGAACACCCGATACTTATGTGATTTACATGAATTTATCTTTTCAAGTACTCAGACTGTTAATCCATGACTCTTATCAGTATACTCAGATATTCATATTCATGATGAGCACTATCAGTTATAAAATGACATTCAGTTGAGTTTAGTTTAGTCCAGTACTAGTGTCAATTCAGTTGGGAGTAGGATTTAGCACCGACAGAATGCAAGGATGGAGGCTTTCCCGTAAGTTAGGTTGAGTCATTAGTAGTAGTCCCCATATTCCAGAACTACGTAACAACATAGGATATAAGGGGTCACCCGTTATTGTAGGCTTGACTTTCTCTCAGGAGCCACTAGTCAGTTTAGGCTTGACATCCTGGTCCTTCCGGACGCTAGATTAGTGGATCCACACAGCCAGTGTTAGTACCCGTTGCACAGTACTGACACCCTTCCAACCGGGATTACAGGTTGGACCCCAATTAGCTCAGATTGGGGCATGTCGATTATATGATACCTCTCATAATCTCAGTGAAGTACTTCAGTGTATTATCAGTTTAGGTTTGCTAGACCAAGTGTACAGACCTTCAGTTATTCAGTTATATAGTTTACAAATTCTTAGATTTCAGACTTATATCAGATTTTAGATTTCATGATTCGTTATCTCATGCTATTTAGTTTGTCCTTATTTCATATGGATAATACCCCATGTATATCAGCCTAACCTCATCTCATATACCAGTACATTTAAAGTACTGACCGCATACTCTTTTTATGCTATGATGTCTTATATCATAGGTTCGGACACGTAGTTTCCCAATCGTAGTTAGGCAGCTCAGCGTAATCCAGCAGCCGTAGTGGTGAGTCTTCATCTATCGAGGATATATTATGTTTATTCAGTTGATTTAGTATTTCATTTTGTTCAGTCAGTCGGAGTTAGTTGGGGGTCTGTCCCATCAACTCCTTAGTTAGTTTAGAGGCTTTCAAACATTCAGACAAAACAATTAGACAATCAGTTAGTTACCTTTAGTTCTTGTCAACTATTTCAGATATTCAGTATTTCATGTTTCAGTATTCAGATATATATATTACCTTTTTAGTTTATGTTATGCACAGATGTCATGTTCATATTTATTCAGTGCTCACAGCAGGTACCATCTCATGGGTTAGCTTGTGGCCACTTGTGACCGTAAGCACTGTTGTCGCGACTAGGGCGTAGCCTCGAGTCGTGACATATATGGAATTTCTTTTCTTATCTTTTTGGAGTGAAATATGATATTTTATTATTTGTTGCAATTTTTAAAGTTTGATTTTTGTTGTGTGTGTTTGTACAAACAAAACAGCGATGCTGGTGTTTTTTGTGTTGCCCTCGCTGCTACGTTGATTTGTTCTAATTCTTGGTAAAAATGGTGATATTATTGTTGTTCTATTGAACAAAATCATGCTACTATTTTTTTGCAATAGATTAACCTTCTGATGCAACATATTAACCTTCTGATGTAATAGATTAACCATCTGGTGCAATAGATTTACTATCTGATACAACCGATTTACCATCTGATGCAACAAATTTACTATCTGATGCAACAGAGGAACCATCAGATTAAAAATTTGATGCAACAGATTAACTACCTAATGCAACATATATACCATTAGATTAAAAATCTGATGCAATAGATTTACTATCTGATGCAACCGATTTACTATCTGATGAAATAGATTTACCATATGATGCAATAGAGGAACCATCAGATTAAAAATCTAATGCAACAAATTAACCATTTGATGCAATAAATTAACTATTTGATGTAATAAATTAACTATTTGATGCAATAAATTTACCATCAAACTAAAAATTTGTTGCAATAGATTAACCATATGATGCAACAGATTACCTATCTGATGCAAAAAATTAACCATCAGATGTAACATAGGAACCATCTAATGCAACAAATTTACCATCGGATTAAAAATCTAATGCAACAGATTAATCATCTGATGCAATAGAGGAACCTTCTGTTGGATAAAATCCTATCAACTATTCCAACAGTACATGTCCAAGACTTGATTTTTTCAATCAATCATTCATTTGTTGCGATAGATGACCCTTCCGTTGGAAGAAATCCTAATAATATTGAGCGTTGATGATAATTCTAACAAATCACTCATATGTTGCAACAAATATTTGATCTATTGCATAGACCAGTCATCTGTTTCTATAGATGAGTGATTTATTTTTAGTGTTGCAACAAATTACTTATCCGTTGCAATAGGTTAGGTATATGTTGTAACAGATAACATACCTGGTGCAATAGTTGTGTGATCTGTTGGAACTGTTATTTTACTGTTGTACATGTTAGATCTATTGTTATCCTTTTTTAACAATGCATTAATCAATTATAATTTATTTTATATTCTTGTTATTTTTAGATTAAGCTCCCGAAAGAATAGAAACCGAATCAAGTCCAAGTAAAGGAACAAGTGAAGCAGCTAGGCAACATCCACCACTCTATGAGCCTGTTTACAAATGTTATCTTAATCTGAAGCAGAAGATAATGAACATAGGGAGGAGGAATGTTTTAATAGAGATGATCCAATCCTTCAGCCCTTCCACCGAAGAGCTGGTCAAAACCTTCAGCATTGATAGTTATTGACACGATCCGCCCTAGGGCCGACCAGGACCGGAGACCACCCCCATTACCCAACCCAATTTTCTGCCCTGAGTTGGCTGAATTCTGAGCATGTAACAAAATAATGTACAACTCATATAAACACTCTGGGAATAAATCAAATCATGATCGACCCAACTGAGTCCAACCATCCCTTACCAATAATCTGTCTTTACCAAATCATACCAAAACAAAGGCCATAAACCAGGCCATAACCAAGGATATTCCAAAACATAATATAATTAATTCCAAAATGAAATATGATGAACGGTGAAAAATTATGTTAGATGATGCCAGCCTCCCGACTTATTCCAATGCCAAGGTCGGCACCAATACTATTTCCACCCATTCCAACCCATAGAAGTACCACAAAGCCTTTAACCAAAAGAGTAATGAAATCCGGTTGGGACATGCCCCCAACAATAGCCAAAACCAATGTCCAAATAAAACAAAAATGTCTAGAAATATCCATAACATAAAATGGAGCCTTCCGAAAGGATGGAACCTCACAATTTCAGTCCAAATGCTATCCCCGTGTCAATCACTATGTAGGATGAGAAAAACGGTCGATTCCTGCATAGCGTGAGTATACAACCACTAATAAGCGGGGTTAGCGAGTGACCACTAGCATGATCTTATAGTAAGGATAAAATAATGCCATTTATAAAACCAAGTAAAACCATCCATATGCACATAACCATCCATATATATACATATATATATATATATATATATATATGTATATATATATATAACCATGTCGGGAAAAGGGACCAGGTTTAGCATGCCTTTTAAACCTTTACCTGGGTTGTGTAGCTTTGCTATCCTAAACCACCCATGGGCTATATGGGTCCAACTCCCCCTACTGAAAGGCCTCAGTGCGTGTAGCCGTACGACCAGGGAAGTATCCCATGGAATGACTAGTACATACCCCAAATATAGTGTGACATCATGCACATGGTCACCAAGACCAACCTCATATCGGCAAATATGAGTTTCCAGTTTTGGTCCCCCCAGGACCTCCACCTTTTACGGCTTAGCTACACCTCCCGCCATTATTGTCCAATTAAAATCAATTTTCAAATAACCAAACCATTATCCATTTATTAACCAAGGCCATTGATATTGGTATCGTCATACCAACCCTTACTTGCAAGTATCATCCATAGCCAACCATTTATAGGTTTAAGAGGACTTTCCAGTGCCCTTCTATTTACCATATTAACCAATTGAGAGACTTCCATGTTCCCCAAAAGCATAACCAATTAGCCTTTTACAATTCCAAGTCATTTAAACCATGCATTATTCCTTTACCAAGTTTTAAAACATGCAAGAGTTCCATTAAAAGAAGTTAATGCAATGGACATATCTTTATAAGCATTTTGTCAAAAATATTGGGGGCATAATATGACCAAAACCAATTCCAATTACCATTGAACCATTCCCATGCAATCCAATTATCTAAAACCACCATTAATGCATATAAAAACACGATTAAGCTATGGGAAACCATAACCAACCATTTAATATCAAAACCTCCAAATTATATTTTAAAACCAACATCATACAATCAATGAAATCATGAAAACATTCATACAAATCATGCCTTTAAGTAAAATTAACAATGAGGGAAGAGAACATGCCTTAAACAGAGATGATGACGGAAACAAATTACCAAGACAAGCCCCAAATTGATCCTTTAGTTAAAACCCTAGCTCCGTTTGCCCAAAAACTCTTGAGAGAATTATGGAGTATTTAATAAGAGTTTCTAAGTATTAATGAATAGAATAATAGGGTAAATAATCTCCCAAAAAGGATAGAAGTCATGGGACCCTATTAGGATATGTGGAGAAATGTTGCACCAAAATCCCGTTAGAGGGATACGACTGACCCACAAGAGACTTACCCTTCTATACGATTAGTATCAACCACTCGTATGTCAAACCTCTACCCTTGGACCAAACACTATCCAGTATACGACTCATCAAACCAATTCATACGTACCCTTCTATATGATTGGTAACAACCACTCGTATGTCGAACCTTCACCCTTGGACCAAACACTGTCCAGTATACGTCTCATCCAACCAATTCATAACCAAAGTATACGATTTGTACCCTTCATCCATACCTCTGGTAGATTTACACCTAAGGGAGATTTAGACACTGTCTTCCATACGAGTCCTGGGTACGACTCGTAACCTAGCTTACGGCTCATGGTGAGCCACTCATACTTAGATCCAACCTAAGTAACCAAGTCTAAGATTAAGTTAAGCAACCAAATAATCCGTAACCACCAATATGACTCGTTCCCCTATGTCGTATCCATTTTGGTAACCAAAATCCATCCCACCAACCAACACTAGTTGTATAGGATTGGACCATACCATCCATGCCCCAACATACGTCATGTACCCATGAGTCTATTGGGTCCAGAGACCAAAATTCCATGAAATTTCCTAAAGTCCCAAAACTAGGGTGTTTCAGTCTTCTCTACTAGGAACATTTGTCCCTGAATGACAGACAAGGTAGGGGTAACCACAAACAAGAGTTATTTACGTTATCAAATATATTCCCAATCTTTAACAAAGTTCAAAAAAAGAGAGGCAAAGATATTAATCTTTCCTTTAACAAACTCAGAAAATAAAGATATGTTGAAGACACATACTTTCCATACGAATCCCAGGAGCAGAAAACAAATGCAGATATTTCGACTTTATGTCCTCTTCCGCTTTCCATGTAGCTTCTTTCACCTTATGATTCTACCAAAGAACCTTAATCAAAACTACATCCTTGATCCGCAACTGGCGAACCTGCCTATCCAAGATCTCAACCAGAACCTCTTCAGAAGACAAGAAATCCATGAGACCCAACCCTTCCAAAGGAACAACTGAAGAAGGATCACGAATGAACTTCCTCAACATGGAAATATGAAAGACCGGATGAACCAAGATCAAGCTAGAAGGAAACTCCAGTTCATAGGAAACATTATCAACTCTCCGCAAAATCTCATAAGGACCAACATACTGGGGACTGAGCTTCCCCTTCTTGCCAAACTGCACTACTTCTTTCATGGGAGATACCTTGAGGAAAACCTTATCCCAACCTCAAACTCCAAGTCTCTACTCCTAATATCCGTATTGGATATTTGGTGACTTTGGGCAACCTTATGCCTCTCCCAAACCACCTTTATCTTCTCTATAGCCTGGTAAACCATGCCGGGACTTAAAATGTCTGCCTCACAAGGCTCAAACCAACCAATAAGAGATCTGCACCTTCTACCATACAACGCCTCAAAAGGGGCCATACCAATACTAGAATGATAGCTATTGTTGTAAGCAAACTCCACCAAAGGTAGATGCTCAACCCAATTGCCACCATAATCAATCACACAGTCCTAAAGCATATCCTCTAATGTTTGAATAGTTCTCTATGATTACCCATCCAGCTATGGATAAAAAATAGTACTCGAGCTCACCTTGGTCCCCAACCCTCTCTAAAAAGACCACCAAAAGTGAGATGTAAACTGTTTGCCACGATCAGAAATAATCAAAATAGGCACCCCATACAGTTTTCAATCTCCTGGAGATATAGCTTTGCATAATCCTCCGCCGAAAAGGTAGTCTGCACTGGCAAAAAGTGCACAGACTTAGTCATCCTATCCACGATGACCCATATCGAATTATATTGACCCCTAGATCGAGGATGACCAGTAATGATGTCCATATTAATCACTTCCCACTTCCATTTGGGAAAATTAATTTATTGATACAACACTCCTGGCCTCATGTGCTCAACCATAACCTGTTGACACACCATGAACTTGGCCATAAAATCAGCCACATCCTACTTCATGCCATTTCATCAATAGATCTCCTTGAGATCATAATACATCTTAGTCGAGCCAGGGTGAACAATATAGCGCGACTGATGTGCCTCAGCCAAAACCCTTTGTTGTAAACTGTTTATATTAGGAATACACAACCTCCCTTGGTATGGTAAAGTACCATCACTGCCGATCTCAAACACCATTACCTTTTGCCCACCAACGCCACTCTTGGTTTTCATCAACATAGGATCTAGCACTTGCTTCTCCTTAATCTCTACACCAAGAGATGATCGAACCACTTCTTGCACCACCACACCACCATCCTTAGAGTCCAAGAGGAAAACTCCAAGATTAGCCAAGCGGTGAATATCCTTCACCAATTCCCTCTTTTCTTCCTCCACATGATCCAAAATCCCCATGGATAACCTGTTAATTTCATCTGCAACCACATTAGCCTTACCTGGGTGATAGTGAAGAGTGATATCATAATTATTAAGAAGCTCAAGCCATCTCCTCTACCTGAGATTAAGATATTTCTGGGTGAACACATATTGCAGGCTCTTAATATTAGAAAAGATATTCACATGAACACCATACAAATAATGCCGCCATATTTTCAAAGTAAACACAACCGCCAATATCTCCAAATCATGAGTTGGATAATTCCTCTCATGTACCTTCAACTGCCTGGAAGCATAAGCAATCACCTTCCCATGCTTCATAAACACACAAACAAGCCCTACCTGAGATGTATCGAATAAACCACAAACCCATCATTGCCTTCCGACAAAGTAAGAATTGGAGCCAAATTAGCTTATCTTTCAACTTCTCAAAACTCCCTTCACAAGCATCTGACCAAGAAAACTTAAACTTCTTTTGAGTTAACTTAGTCAAAGGAGCAACTTTCGATGAAAATCTTTCCATAAATCGCCTGTAATACCCGGCTAAACCCAAGAAGCTCTAAATATTGATGGAGTCGTAGGTCTAGGCCACCCCTTTACTACAACAACTTTCTGTGGGTACACTATGATCCCTTTGCTAGAAATAATATGACCTAAGAAAGTCACAACGTTCAACAAAAACTCACACTTGGAGAACTTGGCATACAACTATTGTTCCTTTAAGGTCTGCAACACCACACGAAGGTGATTAGCATAATCCACCTCTCTCTTTGAATAAACCAGAATGTCATTAATATATAATAATGAAGAGATCTAAATATTGACAGAAAACATTATTTATCAGATCCATAAACGCTGCCAGAGCATTAGTCAACCCAAATAACATCACCAAAAACTCAAACTGCCCATATAGAGTACGAAAAGCCATCTTAGGGATATCCACCTCTCTAATTTTTACCTGATGGTACCCAGACCGAAGATCTATCTTAGAAAAGAACTTGGCACCTTAACACTAGTCAAACAAATCATCTATCCTTGGAAGAGGATACTTGTTCTTGACCATCACCTTGTTCAAATGCCTATAGTCAATGCACATTCGAAGAGAACTATTTTTTTTATGCGCAAACAACACTGGTGCACCCTAAGGAGATATACTAGGATGAATAAACCCCTTATCCAGAAGATTCTTTAGTTACTTCTTGAGTTTTCTTAACTTAACTAGAGCCATCCTATATGGAGGAATAAAAATTGGACGAGTGTTCGGAATTAGATCAATACCAAACTCTATTTCCCTATCCGAAGGAACACTAAGAAGATCATCCAAAAAGACCTCTAGAAACTAGTTAACCACTGGAACTAACTGGAAAGAAGGACCTTCAGAATTAAAATCTTTAACCCAGACCATGTGATAAAGACAACCTTTGGAGATTAACTTCTGATCTCTAAGATAGAAATAAACTTCCCCGTTGGAGCTAAAGAAACATCCTCCAACTCTATAATCGGCTCACCAGGAACCTAAAAATAACCCTACGGGTCCGATAATCCAAGGACGCATAACAAGAGTGTAACCAATCCATCCCCAGAATAACATCAAAATCTACCATATCCAACTCAAATAGATCCACCAAGGTTTTCTTGCCATCAACATATACCACCCCCATAGACCTTTTTAGTAATAATTGAGTCACCTAATGGGGTAGAAATAAAAAAGGGATTCAAACTAACTTCCAAATCAAAACCAAAAGATACAGCACGTAAGGAGTCACATAGGAGACAGTATGCCCCAAATCAAGCAAACAATATGAGTCACAAGATAAAAGCTATAATGTACCTGTAACAACATCAGGTAATGCCTCGAATTCCTATTGGGACGCCAAAACATACAACATATTCCGACTAACACTAGAACCAAGAGCAGTAACAGAAGTAGATGCCACATCACCAGGTGTAGGAGCAGAAGATAAAACCACAAGAATCTTATTCTTCCCCATAGAAACCTTATTAACCAGACAATCCCTAAGCTGATGGCCTGCCCGAACACACTTAAAGTATTTGTCCCTCTCTTTATCACAGTAAACCTGATGAGGAAAACGACAGAATCAACAAAAAGGACATGAAAAAAACAATTGAACTTTGCTTACCTTGAATTGGGCTCCCTACGCTCAAAAATTATCACCACTATGATGACGCCTGTCGCTCGACTGGTAAGAAGCACTAGCAGAAGAGTAGAAACCAGAACTCCCTCACTTTTTTTCTTCCATTTGTCACCATCTTGACCACCCTGAGACTAAGCACCTCCTAGGTTAGAAAACCAGCTCTTCTTTCCCTACCTGTCTCTGAACTCTGCCTGCCTCCTCTTTTCATCCTCTACTTGCTACATATGAACTGTCAACCTAGAGATATCCTTATCTTTAATCAACAAAGCAGTCTTGCTCTCAAAAATTTGATCTCAATTTATCCTAGAAGCAAACTTCCTTATTCTAGCCTGCAGTCATCAGCCAAATCAAGAGCATACCTTGACAATTAGTGAAACTTCAAGGCATATTACTTGACAAATATTTTCCCCTAGTTGAGGTTCACAAACTTCTCTAACTTTGCTTCCCTCAACTCTTGGGGAAGCAAATGATCCACAAAAGCACCAGAGAAGGTATCCTATAAAGAAAACTTCTCCCCATCTCCTCTATCCCTATCCCACTCTTAAGACCACTGATATGTAACCCCCTTAAGCTGATAAGATGCAAAGTTCACCCCCTCCATATTGGTAGCCTACATTACCCAAAATATTTTTTTCGTCTCAACTAAAAATTCATATAGAGCCTCCTTCATCTTTACTCTAGAAAAAGTGGGAGGACTCATCTTCATAAATTAGCCAACCCTTGTGGTCTCAACAGACAAAGCACCATACACATCCCGCTCAGCTTGAGCAGTAACCAATTTTGCAATAGTATGAATAGACTAACAAAATACTACATTAGTCACCTTGCCTTGAGGAGGACTAGTACCAATTAGTTAAAATCCAGAACTATCAAGTATAGAACCATGAAATCGAAGATAAACCCCAAAAGTAAGATGCACCCCTTCAATATTTTCCCCAATTGGGATAGAAAAATTTCCTTATGTTCCAAATCAATGAGGCATAATCTGAAAGACTAACAAATAAGGTTTAGAGAAGATTCCAGGACTGAGACTCCAAGCTTGAAAATAGAATATCAAGAAAGTGAAACATTTCTAAATGCCTTGTAGCCTATCCTTTATGAGTGTGGTGTGCTACACACCCTTTAAAGAGACTCTACTCAACACAGCTTTGTGGACTCCTAATTGACCATGAACCTAGGCTATGATACTAACTTGACACGACCTGCCCTGGGGCCTTATCGTAATGGGCGTCCCAAGTTCGACCGAGATCGGAGACCACCCCTATTACCCAACCCAACTACCTGCCCTGAGTTGGCTGAATTTTAAGCATGTAACAAAATAGTGTACATCTCACATAAATACTTTGGGAATATATCATAATTGTGACCAACCCAATCGAGTCCAACCATCCCATACCAATAATCTAACCTTACTAAACCATACCAAAACAAAGGAAATAAACCAGGCCATAACCAAGGATGTCCCAAAACATAATATAATTAATCCCAAAATGAAATATGATAGAACAATAAGAAATTATGTCCGATGATGCCAGCCTCCCAGCTTATTCCAATGTCAAGGACGACACCAATATTGATCTCGACCATTCCGACCTATAGAAGTACCCCAAAGCCTCTAACAAAAAGAGTTATGAAATTTGGTTGGGACATGCCCCCAACCATAGCCAAAACTAATGTCCAAAATAAAACCAAAATGTCTAGAAATATCCATAACATGAAATGGAGCCTTCCAAAAGGATGAAAGCTTACCACTTTAGTCCAAATATTGACCCCAAATCAATCACTATGTAGGAGGAGTAGAACGACCGGTTCCTTCATAGCATGGGTATATAGCCGGCAGTTGACAAGGGTAGTGATTGACCGCTAGCATGATCTAAGGGTAAGGATAAAATAATGCCATTTATAAAACCAAGTAAAACCATCTATATGCACACAACCATACATATGCATGTGTATATATATATATAACACCATGCTGAGAAAAAAAAATGGGTTTAGTATGCCTTTAAAACCTAATCCTGGGCTATGTAGCTTTGTTGTCCAAAACTACCCACCAACTATATAGGTTCAGCTCCCCCTGCTGAAAGGGCCCTAGTGCATATAGCCGCACGACCAGGGAAGTATCCTATGGGATGACTAGTACATCCCCCAAATATAGTGTGACAACATGCACACGGTTACCAAGACCAACCTCATATCGACAAATATGAGTTTCCAATTTTGGTTCCCCCGTGACCTCTACCTTCAACGACTTATCTACACCTCCCACTATTATTTCCCAATTAAAATCAATTTCCAAATAACCAAACCATTATCCATTTATTAATAAAGGCCATTGATATTGGTATCATTACACCAACCCGTACTTGCAAGTATCATTTATATCCAACCATTTATAGGTTTAAGGGGACTTTTAAGTGCCCTTCCATTTACCATATTAACCACTTGGGAGACTTTCATGTTTCCCACAAGCATAACTAATTATCAGTTTACCATTCCAATCCATGTAAACCATGCATAATTCATTTATTAAAAGAAGTCAATACAATGGATATATCTTTATAAGCATTTTGTCAAACACATTAGGGGCATAATACGACCAAAACCAATTCCAATTACCATTAAACTATTCTCATGCAATCTAATAATCCAAAACCACCATTAATGCATATAAAAACACAATTAAAACCATGGGAAACCATAACCAACCATTTAATATCAAAACCCTAAATCATATTTTAATACCAAAATCATACAATCAATGAAATCATGCAAACATTCACACAAACCATGCTTTTAAGTAAAATTAAAAATGGGGGTAGAGAAAATGCCTTAAACCATGATGATGATGGAAATAAATCACCAAGACAAGCCCCAAATTGATCCTTTAGTTGAAACCCTAGCTCCCCTTGAACAAAAAATCTTGAGAGAATAATGAAGTGTTTAGGAAGAGTTTATAAGTGTTAATGGATAGAATAATAGGGTAAATAACCTCCAAAGTAGGCTAGAAGCCATGGGACCTTATTAGTATAAGTGGATAAATATCCAGAATACCCCCACTTAATTTGCACTAAAATCTCATCACGGGGATATGATTGACCCACACGAGTCTTAACCTCCGATACGATCGGTATCCACCTCTTGTATCTTGAACCTCCACCCTTAGACTATACACTGTCTAGTATATAACTCATCCAACCAAGTCATAACCACAGTATACGATCTATACTCTTCATTCGTACCCATGGCGGATTTATACCCAAGGAAAATTTAAACACTATCCACCATACAAGTCTTGGGTATGACTTGTACCCTGGCTTATGGCTTATGGTGAGCCACTGATACTCAGATCCAACCTAAGTAACCAAGTCTAAGATTAAGTTAAGGAACTAAATAACCCGTAACCACTAATATAACTCATATCCCTAAGTCGTATCCATTCTAATAACCAAAATTTATCCACCAACCAACACTGGTTAGTATACGACTCGATCATACCATTTGTACCCCAATATATGGCTCGTACCCTGAGCTGTATTGGGTCCTGAAACCAGAATTCCAGGAAATTTCCTAAGGTCCAGACACTAGGGTGTTTCAATTAACCTGTGAGAATGCAATGCGATGGTGCCACAGATTTAATGGGTGATTTCGTAGTTAAGTCAGCCATGGAAAAATCTTTTGACGCCTTCAAAAAAATACTTTGAGAATAAAATTTGGATGCTTATTTTAGGGGTAGCAGCTTTGGGCAATATCTTGATTTGTCGGAGGACAACAATGCCCGTTTCCAAATAAAAATAGTATATGATCTTCTCAAGCGTAGGTTTATGTATGAAAACAAAGATAAGATGGATGGGGTGTGGATAAATTACTGTTGCATGCCTGTTTGTTTTGGTTGGAAGGAGTCTTCCATAGTTTCTGGACTAAAATATTATCATCTTTCTCTTTCTCAAGTTATACCTATTCTAACCCAAAAAAAACACCCCACTCACCTAAAAAAGGCAAATACAAGTCAAGTGATCGTGAAGAATTGGTGTCCCTTATTTGTACAAGTTTCAAAAACAAAAATTTGGTAGAAGTGTTAAAAGGTAAAAGACTTTCAAAGAAGCACAAACAATTATTGTGCTTAGTTTGGTTTGTACATAATATTCTTTGCGCGAGAGACATTAGTAAGAACATACCACTTAGTTAATAAAGCTCTCCGAGGATATCGTCGCATTTAACAGCTATCCTTGGGATTATGAAAGCTTCAAAATGACTGTCAAATATTTGTTGACTTCATTAGCACAAAAGAGAGTCAACTTATATGGCTTTCCATGGGCTTTCATGGTAAATATTTGTTTTATTATTACATTATTCATTTTCTTATTCAATAATGCTTTTGATTTATTAGCGTTAGTTTTTAGGATTGGGCATTTGAAGCCATTCCTTATTTGGGACAACAAGTGAACAACCAGGAAAAAGTTTCCTGTCCAAGAATCCTGAGATGGTTGACGACCAAAACTGATAAAAATACAAAAATTTCTTGATCTCTTCAACCCAATGAAGGATGTAGTAAGTCTAATTCTAATTAAGTTTTTGTTTTAATTAATGATATTTTTGAATGATCTAATCATCATTCTAATATATGTATTGATTTATGTTAGATTATGCATCCATCGCTTGTTTTGACCAATCGAGAGTTGAAGATGCCATTTTTTATTACTTTATGGTCTTTGCAAACTTTATCGGACCCTAAGGTCATTGACAGAATAAAAATTAAATTATTTGGAGTAACAACCATCACTAGAAAAATAATTTTGGAGGGTGGGGATATTATTATTGATGGTGTTAGTAGTGATGGAGCTGTTGGTGGTGGTAGTAGTGCTGCTTTTAGGGCTAGTAACGCTTCTCTTACAGTTTTTAAAACAAACCATTATGAGTATGATCATACTAATTGTACAGATTTTTCCCCTCCTAGCAAATATTCTGCATGCAAATATCAAGACTGCAAGGCAAAACATGATGTAGTGATTAATGTTATTAATGTATTAATTGCTTCTTTAAAGGAATTGATATCTAAGAGTGGTGCCATTCCATCAAAGAGGATTTCATATCCATCCACTCCATTAGAGATTAAGGCTAAGATGAGAAGAAAAACAATTTCCAAGGTATTATCAAGCATCTAAAAAGGTAAAATTGCAACCCCGCTGTCCTTGTATTGCACTATTGAGCAATGTACAAGGTCCACAGGAGAGCAACATAAGCTAAAAAAGGTGAATATATAGCATATGTTTCAACTAACAAACAGACACATATCTGTTTCAACAGATGACACATCTGCTGAAAATTATCGTATAGATATATACATCTATTGCAACAGCTGACTAACCTATTGCACCAGATGCCCTATCTGTTGCAATATATGTCTCATTTGTTTTAGTAAATCAAATAGATCTATGTACTATTTTTATTTATACCAAAAGATAACCTATCTACTGCAATAGATAATTATCTATTGGGATAAATTAAATTAAGACTTCCTACTGTTTCATCTTTTCCAAACAGATGAGTCATATGTTGCAAAAGATAGTTCATCCATTGGAAATTATAATATATGTCTTCCATATGTTTTAATTTTTCCTAACAGATGATCGATATATTGCAACAGAAAGATAATCTATTTGCTAAAATAGATGAGTTATCCTTTTTCATTTTTTGTATCTTTGTGATTAGCATTGATAATTTGGCTTTCCAAGTAGATGGATGTCACAGTAGAAGCTACTTTTGAAAAACATTGACAATATGCTACTCTTTTTATGGAAATATGGAGAAGAAAAAGTGCAAAAATCATACACAAGTGACATTAAAGATCCACGATGATCAAAGCCGAATTTCATAGCATCGGATGAAGAAAAACTTGTCCATATAGAGTAGATCCTTATGTCTTGAGTCTATCAAAGTAATAACCTCACCCACCTTAGGAATTATTGGCATCAAAACTTAAATTATTGATTTATTTCTTGAGATCTATACCCATAACAATTTTTTTACATTTCATTTACTTGTTGATTTATTTCATGTAATTTATGAAGGCTTCAATTTATTTTATATTTGTCTATGAATTTTATTTTATCCTTAGATTTGAAATTATTAATTAAAATGAAATATTAGATTCATATATGCAACAGATAAGGTATTTGTTGCCACAGACGACATATTTGTTGGAAAATATCAAACAAATTTAGACATATATTGCAACATATAGGTCATCTATTGGAAATTATCAAACAGGTCTTTCCACTGTTGTAATAAATATACCTAGATAGAAACATCGACATAATGCAACAGATGACCAACCCATTGTAACAGATAAACTATCTGTCAAAATAGATAGAATATCTGTTACAACAGATTGACGCTCTGTTGCATTATAAAATAATTCAACTTTTATTAGACATAAAAAATTGCCAATACTTGTAAAGTGAAGTGACTTGAAATGAAAAAAGTGGAACCCATCGACAGATACCTAAAGTTACAGTAATCTTTCACTTTGGCACCTCAAGTAGACAATGTTCATTTTAAACACCTAAAATAGTCATCGAATGTGTCAGTTTGGCACTTTTTGCTCCGTTGGCCACTCGCCTGTAATTCACACAGCCAAGGCGCGTTAAATCCCTATTTTTGTTGACTTGGCATTTGATTTGGGCCCCAACGATTATTGTTCCCCCATTGTCTTATATATTAATCTTCTTCCTAAAATTTAACCCTAAATTCTCAAATTTTCTTCTTCATTATCTTTTTTTTTCTATTCAAATTCTTCAAATTATTTGTATTTGTTTTTTTTTTCATCTTTTTTTTTCTAACTGTGCTTTACAATGTCGACCTCATCTTTCACTGTCTTTGTGATAAAGATTTTCGATATTGTAAGTGTGGTCATGAAGCTCTATTGAAGACTTCTTAGACTCAACAAAATCCAATCGTAGGTTTTTTACTTGTAAGATTTCAAACGTAATACTTTTTTATTTAATTAGTTGAATAATTATTGACTTATAATTGTTTTGTAATTGTGGTCTTGTTTTTATAGAAATTGAGTAAATGTGATTACTTTGATTGGTATGAAGAATGACACCCTTCATAAAAAAATTGTATAATCTGGGGTTTATTGAAGAATGTCAAGGCTTTTGAAGAGAAACAAAATCGAGCAAGAAGATACTACATTGTTGGCATTATTTCTACTAGTTTAGTATTGTTGGGCACATGGATATCCAAGCCTAATTGCTGAAATTTTCATGGTGGTGTATTTTCTACTGATTTGGTGTTGTTGAGCACATGGATATTCATGCGTAATTGCTGAACTTTTCATGGTGTAATTACTACAAGTGTGATGTATCAAAATTGTTGGTTTTCATGATGGTTTAGTTGTACTGTTTTGATGTGTATTTGGCCGCTATTCAAGTGCAGTTTTTGTGTAATATTGTCCATGTAACATTACTTCTTTTTAATGAATGAAAAGTTTATTTGGCTTGGCCTTAAATATTCTTAGCAACAAAGTTTATTACTAAAATTTTCATGGTGTAATTTCTACTGGTACAGTAAAAGGGTTGTCAAAGTAGATAAGCAACACAACAAAGTTGCAACAAAATCACTTTCTTATACATGATTCATATTGAGCTCAAACTAATATCAATACAACTTCATAAATATTCTTTAAATTAAGCCCAAACCTATAGAATAGTCAGCTTCATAAATACGTCTCGTATTTGTAAGCAAATCAAATAGCTCTATGTACAATTTTTATTTGTACCAACAGATGACCTATCTACTGCAACAGATAGGTTATCTGTTGGGACAACAAAAATCAAGAATTCTTACTATTTTAGTTTTTCCAAACAGATGAGTCATATGTTTCAACAGATGGTTCATCCGTTAGAAATTATCATATAGGTCTTCCTTATGTTTTAATTTGTCCCAACAGATGATCCATCTGTTGCACAGAAAGATAATCTATTTGGGACAATATAAAATAAGAGGAAGACTTATTTGATTTACTAAAACAGATGAGTGATCCTTTTCTATTTTTTTTATCTCTGTGATTAGCATTGAAAATTTTGGCTTTCCAAGTGGATGTCATAGTACAAGCTATTGCTGAACAACATTCATAATATGCTACTCTTTTAATGAAAATACGGAGAAGCGAAAGCGAAGAAACCGTACGCAAGCGATATTAAAGATCCACGATGACCAAAGTAGAATTCCATAGCCCCAGATAAAGAAAAACTTGTCCATATTGAGTAGATCTTTATAGCTTGAGTCTATCAAAGTAATAACCTCACCCCTCCTTAGGAATTGTTGGCATTAAAACTTAAATTATTAATTTATTTATTGAGATTTGTACCCATAACAATTTTTTTACATTTCATTTATTTGTTGATTTATTTTATGTAATTTATGAAGGCTTTAATTTATTAATTTGTCTATTAATTTTATTTTATCCTTAGATTTGAACTTATTAATTGAAATGGAATACTAAATTGAAATATTGCAACAGATAAGGTATTTGTTACAACAGATGGTATATCTATTGGAAAATATCAAACATATTTAGACATATGTTGCAACATATTAGTCATCTATTAGAAATTAACAAACAGGTCTTCCCACTATTGCAACAGATAGACTTAGATAGAAACATCGACATAATGCAACAGATGACCAACCTATTGCAATAGATAAACTTATGGTCAGAATAGATAGAAGTTACAAAACATAGATAATCTATTGTATTATAAAACATTCAACTTTCATCAGACAAAAGTTGTTATGGTGTTTGTGTTTCTACATCTTATTCTTTATACACAGGCTTCAAGCGTCCAGTTAGTACCCCATAAGCCCAAACCTCTTGCATGTATGCCATAATATTATCGTACAGAAATGTCATTGGCTCGGTTATTTCTATGTCGGTCAGCAAATATTCAATGTGTTCAAGCGTGTACGACTCGCGCACGACAATGGTTTTATTTTTAGAAAGGTCCATGTCCTTGTTTTGACCTTCAAAATCTCATGTTTGCTTTATGAACACTTTTCGCTGGCAATGATCTATTAGTTTACTATGCCTCAATAAGTTGGGTACAACTCTAACAGTGGTTGCATGTGGGTGAAAAAAATGGCGTCGTCTAAGACAGGTAAGTTGCAGTCATAAACCTTGATCTTTCCCTCCTCAAGTAGTATCTCAACAACTAGAAATGTATGACGTCCACGTTCATGTATGCAAAAATCCTCTTTTCCTTGGTCCAGCTCTTGCCGTATGTATATGGCCTCTTCCCTCAAATATATTTAATCATTTCTTCATCCCATTAGAACCCAAAAACTAATGAATTAAATCCTGGGCAACTAGGAACTGATGCTAGCTTAATGAGCTCATCGTACCTATCCTTGAAATTATTGTAGAAGTTGAGGTGTATTATACTATCAGCAACATCATAAGCTTTCAGGTACACTAATTGCCTACCCCTCATGGGGTAGAGAATTTCTTCAACATACTATGATATAAGAAGAAATTTTTTAAATAGGTTAGTAATTGTAAAGAAGGAAAATATAGTGGAAAGATGCAATGGATGGTCCATCTGTTGCAGAGGGTTATCTGAATCCGTTCACAAATTACCCATCTAGTACAACTTATGTAACATATGGATAATCTGTTATAACAGAACCACCACCAGTTGCACCTGAATACCCAGCTGTTGCATTAGATGACACATCTGTTGCATAGCTTCTGCTTCACGAAGTAGATTAGAAGGCTAGGCTAGGAAAATTAAACTTACCTTGTCCATGTACCAGCTACGCATATCTATCATATTCTTGAAGTCTTGGAAAAAAAAGGTATGCATGGGGTAATCTTGTATGAATTGCTTGGCATTCATGGCCCGTCGTAGATCCCTCTTCTCTTTAGCGTCGAGTTTCGTGTATATGTCCACCTTTTTCAATGGCCCCTGAACTTTAACAACTTTTGGAGAGGGAGGAGCTGCAATTTTTTTGTTTTTTGATTGGAGAGTATTTTGCTAATTGTTTTTTTCTTCCTCCTAATAGCCATTGTAAGAGAGTATGTCTCCCTCACCTTCTTGGATGGTATGACACCCCTCTTAGATTTCAATTCCTTGACATTTTTAGCGATAGTATCTACTTTTTCAAAGAGTTTATCCTGTCTGTCCTTGCTCTCTTCGCATTTGCAACAAGAACATAAAGGTGGAGAGGGGTGAGAGGGACCAGGAGACCACTATAAGGGTAGGACGGACCGGTGTATGGGTGAGAGGGACCTGTGTAAGGGTGAGAGGGACTTGTGAAATGGGTGTTTTCAAACATATTTATTTTTTCTTGAGAATCAACATGCTCATCATCACGACTGGCAGTAACATCAACATCAGCATGGCTGCCACCAACATCAACAACTCCACCAGTAACACCCCCAGAAGCAGCATCCAGATTTGTTATAGAAGGTTGGTCATGAAGAGCATCAATATTAGGTTGACCTTGCCTAAATTCTCTTCTTATGGCTGTTTCTCCAACCAATTCCTTCTTTATTAACTCCACCGTTGGGTCTGCTATTGTATCAATGAGACCTAGAGTAATAAAAGAAGTCATCCCCGACTTCTGCTCAGTAGGCACAACCATGGATACACAACCTATAAAAAAGACAGATACATTTAAATCATATAATAATTTGTTGGGTTACATGTTAGCACAAACAACTTATACAAAAAATGATCTTTATGTCGTAATACATGATTCATATGTGGCAACAGATTAAATATATGTTGCATCAGATTACCTATCTATTGCATAATTTGCAGTAGATGGATAATCGGTTGAGTCAGGTTTAGAGAACCAAAGCAGCATATGGGTAATCTATTGCATAATATGAATTGTTTGTTAGCAACAGATGGCACATCTGTTTCAATACCTTTCTTTAATTTAAATTATTTTACTTGAAAGAAGACTTACTGCATCATTCAGAGGGTTAAAGAGATCAGTCTCCTTAATTCTTGTGCTGCTCTTTGCAGCCAACCACCTAAGGATCCTTGGATGAGAAACCTCATACGGGTAATCCTTGACCTTCTTTCGGAGGAGGGGAATGGATTCAAAATCCCAAACCTAAAAAATGTAAATAGGAAGCAAGCAACAAAAAATCAGAATATTCAATATAAATTAATGGAAGAGTAAGTAAATAGTGATTAAATTTATCATGAAATCCCAAGGAAAGCCGTATAATGTGGTCTTCTTTGGGGATAGATTTGACAGTAAATATTTGAAAATCAAGTTGTAGCTGTCATATCCCCAGGGATAATTGTTGAATTTCTTAAAATCCTCAGCAAGCTTCAACAAATCATCTTCTATGACTTTGTTGACATCTCTTGCTAATATAAAGGAATGGGAAAAATAAACTAAGCACAATTGCTCCTTGTACTTCTTTGCTATGGTTTTATCCTTGAGTTTTTCTATCAACTTTGTGGCTCTATAGCCACGTCCAACAATTTCCTACAACCCATTTATTTTTTCTTTGCATTTGTTGGTTTTGGTGGGTGGTCGCTTGGATAATGCCTTCCCTCTATTTGATGGTGGTGGTTTGGCTATCCTTCTTGCGTTGAACCTTTTGCAGGGTGTTTTCTTGATAAACGGTTCTTCTGTACGATTGCATCACAAGCCTATCACTATGGCAAACTTATTCAAGCCAAAACAAATTGGCATTCCACAGTAATTGATCCAGATTTCATTCATTTCTTGCCCCTTCCTTCGAATCATCCCCCACATACTTGATCCTGCGCTTGAGAAGACCATATACCATGATCATTTGGAAATGGGCCGTATGGTCCTCAGGCAGTTCAAGAAAGTGTCCAAAGAAGCTTTTCTTAAAAAGTTCATTTATATTTTCATACTTCATTGTATTCCTAAATTCATCAAATGGTTTCCCCAACTAAAATTTAAGTACAAGATCACCAGTTAGTTCTGCAGGGTCATCAATCGGCATCAAAACTTGAAACCTGTCAATACTAATAGTTTTGACAGCCTCATGTTGGTCTTTCGATATTAATTCATGCCTCACTGGTGATGCATTATCATCATGTGGATTATTATCCTCTTTCTCACTTTCTTCTTCCTTCTCTTCCTTTTTATCTTCTTCTTTTTGCTCTTTACTTTAATTTTCCTCATCACCATCTGCAGACCCTGTCCACCTCCCTCAATGTCATTTTCATATCTTTCCTCAATTTTACTTTTCCCTGACTAAGATTGTTCAGAAAGCTCCTCCGAATTCATTTGTACTCTAGTCTTTTTGGTTAGGTGGTCAGAAGTTGATCCACTTTCACTTTCTTTTCTTTTGGGAGACATGTTTTACTTACAAACAAAAGAAAAATAAAAAATACATTACAATTGATATATGCATAAATTAAAAAAAAAGATAAGATAAATTTCAATAAATTTTTGAGTGCCACATTACAAAAAATTTTTAATAGACAACCTATCAGTTGGAACAGATGAATCATCTATTACGACAGATGAATAACCTATTGCAAATGATAAACAATCTAATGGATGAGATCAAAATAGTCTTGCTACTGATGAAATATTTGTTGCAACATATAGCAAATCTGTTTGAAGACCTATTTTAATATCTCCCAATAATTGTTCCACCTGTGGCAACAGATGGACCACCAACACCACCACAAACACCACCAATACCGACACCACCAACCAATGCCACCAACTCCACCACTAATAGCCACCATAAACACCACCAGAAACGACACCACCAATACCGACACCACCAACACCACTAACCAATGCAACCAACACCACCAATACCGACACCACCAACAGTCACCACAAATACCACCAATATCGACACCACCAACAGCCACCACAAACACCACCAATACAGACACCACCAAAACAACCAACAACCACTATAAACACCACTAATGCCGCCAAATCCATTAATACCACCAACACCACCACCAATCTACCAATACCAATACCAATACCAATACCAATGGTACCAATACCAAGACTAAGATCACCAACACCACCAATGCCACCACGACAACCACCAACTCCACCACTAAAACCCACCAATACCAACACCTAGACCAACAACTCCAACACTAATGCCACCAACGCCACCATCAAACCATCAATACCAACACCACCACCAGCACCACCTCAAATTCCACCTATAACAACACCACCACCAATACCACAAACACCATCCAACAATACCACGACAGTGAACAAAACAATCTAAGAAAAACTAGGATTTTCTTGAGTTATTCCTATGATCTTAGCATCAAAACACAAAATTGTTAACCTATTCTAGAAGATAATACAACAAAAAGTCTTCTTTTTAATCATTAATATAATATCCCTAATTTTTAGAAAAAATAAAAAATATAGTACTTTTCTCGAACTCTGTTACCTATGAAGAGAAAGAAAATGATGGATACAAGCAAGAATGAAGTCAAAAATAACAACTATGTCGTCATAAATGGAAAGAAAATTGATCAATTGTGAAGGGTCAAGAAATGTGTTGAGTAGTTATTATCTGTATTATTGAGAGAAAGAAAAGAGCGAGAACTCGAGATTTGAAATGATGAATTGTGTTTTTCCGCTAATGGATGATTTGTATGGGTTGAATTGTATTTCTGAAAAGAATAAAAAGTTTTGAAAATGTTAATTTGGTCCAATAATTTGCTCATCCCTAGTTGTAGCTAAATCAATTTAGGTATTTCAAATAATACGCTAATATAAATTATTTCAACTCAGATTGGTCATTTGACGACTCGGGTTAGCAAAAAGGCAATACCAACATCATGCAATATAGATGACCCTATCAACTCATTCCTAGTTGTAGATAAATCAATTTAGATATTTCAAATAATATGCTAATTTGAATTATTTCAACTCAGATTGGTCGATTGATGACTCAGGCCAAGAGAAGCATAATACCAACATCATGCAATATAGTTGACCCTATCAACTGATCCCAAGTTATAGATAAATCAATAAAGGTATTTCAAATAATAAGCTAATATAAACTGTTTTAACTCAGTTTGGTCGATTGACAACTTGGGCTAGGAGAAACGCAATACCAACATCATCCAATATAGTTGATCCTATCAACTAATCCCTTATTGTAGCTAAATCAATTTAGGTATTTTAAAGAATAAGATAATGTGAATCGTTTCAACTCAGATTTATCAATTGACAACTCGGGTCAGGAGGAACGCAATACCAACATCATGCAATATAGTTAACCCTATCAAATCATCCCTAGTTGTAGCTAAAATAACTACAAACATTATGCAATATAGTTGACCTTATCAACTCGGATTGGGAGGAGCGCAATACAAACATTATGCAATATAGTTGACCTTATCAACTCATCTCTAGTTGTAGCTAAATTAATTTAGGTATTTATAATAATAAGCTAATATAAATCATTTCAACTCAGATTGATCAACTGACGACTCGGGTCAGGAGAAGTGCAATGCCAACATCATGCAATATAGTTGACCATATCAACTCATCCCTAGTTATAACTAAATCAATTTAGGTATTTCAAATAATAAGCCAATATAAATTATTTTAACTCAGATTGATCGATTGATGACTCAGGTCAGAGGAGTGAAATACCAACATTATACAATATAGTTGACCTTATAACCTCATCCCTAGTTGTAGCTAAATCAATTAAGGTATTTCAAATAATAAGCTAATATCAATCATTTCAACTCAGTTTGGTCGATTGATGACTCGGGTCAGGAGGAGTACAATACCAAATAATGTAATATAGTTGACCCTATCAACTCTTCTGTAGTTGTAGCTAAATCAATTTAGGTATTTCAAATAATAAACTAATATGAGTCACTTAAACTTAGATTAGTCGATTGACGACTCGAGTCAGGAGGAGCGCAATGTAAACACCATGTAATATAGTTGAACCTATTAACTCATCCCTAGTTGTAGATAAATCAATTTAGGTATTTCAAATAATAAGCTAATATGAATCATTTTTGCTCAGATTAATCGATTGACTACTCAGGTCAGGAGGAGAGCAATACCAACATCAGGCAATATAGTTGACCATATCAACTCATCCCTAGTTGTAGCTAAATCAATTTAGGTATTTCAAATAATAAGCTAATATGAATTTTTTTCCACTTAATTTGGTAGATTGACGACTCGGGACAGGAGGAACGCAATACCAACATTATGCAATATAGTTGAACCTATCAACTATCCCTAGTTATAGCTAAATCAATTTAGGTATTTTAAATAATAAGATAATTTAAATCATTTCAACACAAATCGATCAATTGATGACTCGAGTCAGGAAAAACGCATTACCAACATCATGCAATATTGTTGTCCCTATCAACTCATACCTAGTTGTAGCTAAATAAATTTAGGTATTTCAAATAATAAGCCAATATGAATCGTTTCAGCTCAGATTGATCGATTGACGACTTGGGTTAGGAGGATCGCAATACCAACATCATGCAATATAGTTAACCCTATAAACTCATCCCTAGTTATAGCTAAATTAATTTAGGTATTTCAAATAATAAGCTATTATGAATCATTTCAACTCAGAATTATTGATTGACGACTCTGGTGAAGAGAAGCGCAATACAAACATCATGTAATATAGTTGACTCTATCAACTCATCCCTAGTTGTAGCTAAATCAATTTAGGTATTTCAAATAATAATCTAATATGAATCATTTCAACTAAAGTTGGTCTATTTATGACTTGGATAAGGAGGAACGCAATACCAACATCATACAATAGAGTTGACTGATGTTGGGTGTATTTATTCATTCTAGAGTTACTATTCTAGCCTTTTTAGCCTTGTTTTGAGGATGATTCTTATGATATATGTGTTTATAATGATATAAATGAGCATTTATGTGTCCAACTATGTGTTTACAATGTTTAATGGTGGTTTCACATGAGTTTTGATTAAATTTTAGCATGTAGAAGTCAATTGAGAAAACTAGTGTAACTAGCTTGAGCTCGGTGTTTTTCTAGTGTCTTGTGTTGGGTTATAATGTGTTTTAGTGAGTTAATAAGGATGTTATTATGTATTTTTATGTAAAATAACTTATTTATATTGTTCAAGGGTCAATTGGATCAAGAAAAGAGTGAAAATAATGAGTTAAAGCTCAATATGAATTTAGCCTATGCTTAGCTCGTGTTTCTAGTTCATTGCTGAGGATGTTGTGTTGTTTTGAGCTATTAATTGATGTGTTTAATGATTTAGGATTCTTTTTAAATATATTATGATGATATATAAAGGATATACAAGCTTCAAATCAAGTGGAAACAACTCAAAAAGGCTTGGATTTTGACCACGAAAGCACAAGATGCAAGCTGGATGCAATTTGGACCCCTGAAAAGTATGGGGCGTGTGTAGACTAAAATAGAAGAAAATGGATGATTTCAAAATATAAATAGATTCAGAATAGGCCCAATTCTTTGAAAATGTGGCGTGTGTAGCTTATATTGCAGTTTAAGGAGGCCCCATGATGCTTGAAATTGCAAACAACTACTGGAATTTGACAGATTTTTTGAGAATAGTGAATTTACATGTCACTGCATCGCGCCGATGCCCAAAATTGGGAAAATTTCGCCCATCTGAAGGAAAACAGCGTGTAAACCTAATCTAACTTGATTTATAACTTGTCTACTATAAATATAACGTCCTAAAAACATTTTAAACATCTTAGGACCTCTTGGAAACCATAGATCAACTTGGGACATCATTGGAGGCTACCACAACTTATTTTTAGGTTTTATCATTCTTTAATTTTTTTTTATGGTTTGTATCATCATTCCAAAGGATTGAATGATGAATATTTCTATTCAGGCTAAACCCTCTTTTCGGGGTTAAAGCCAAGAACATAATTATTATTGTTTTGAATTAATTTTTTTTAATTCGCTTATCATTATTGGTTGTTTGTTTATTCTTGTTTTAATTAGTTTATGGATTGATCACCCATGAAATATATATATTGTCGATCTTTTGATCTCGGGAGAGGGAATAGAGAGATAGAACATGAGAATAAACAAAGTTTGGATTTTTGTTCTTTTATAAAATAAAGAATTGAACTTAGCATCTAGGACAAGGATGTACTTAGATTCCTTACTTGATTCAAATGTAGGATGATAGCTTTAATTAATTTAATTAGATTATTACATCCCCACTCAACTAGCTTTAATTAACTTAATTGGGTTATTACATTCCCGCTCAACGATGTAGTTGTAATGTCCATATTAGATAAAATATTAGAGGTTGGAAAACCATGATCATACAATTAACCCTACGAATCAACAACCAAGATAAACAAGTTAGCGAAGGAAATTCAATAACGTAATATGATTGTTCGAAGTGCTTTAACCCTAGAATTTTCTCCATTGATTGTCCCAGGACTTTTATTTTTATGCATTATTTATTTTATTTTTAATATACAAAATTACAAACTCTCTTCTTGTTTTTTTTTCGCAATTAGTTAGACTAGAATTAGATAGGTGGCGAACGTAAGACCCTATGAGATCAATACTTGGGCTTCCTTGAAGCAACTTTACTACTTGATAAGACCACATACACTTGCATGTGCACTTAGGCACTGTAATTGACCCTATCAAATCATCCCTAGTTGTAGGTAAATCAATTTAGGTATTTCAAATAATAAGCTAATATGAATTGTTTCAACTCAAATTGGTCGATTGATGACTCCGGTCAGGAGGAGTGCAATACCAATATCATTCAATATAGTTGACCCTATAAACTCATCCTTAGCTGTAGCTAAATCAATTTAGGTATTTCAAATAATAAGTTAATATGAATCATTTCAACTCAAATTAATCGATTGACGACTAGGGTCAGGTGGAGCATAATACCAACTTCATGCAATATAATTGACCCTATCAACTCATCCCTAGTTGTAGCTAAATCAATTTAGGTATTTCAAATAATAAGCTAATATGAATCATTTTAACTCAGTTTGGTCGATTGACGACATGGGTCAGGAGAAACGCAATACCAACATCATGCAATATAGTTGAACCTATCAACTCATCCCTAGTCGTAGCTAAATCAATTTAGGTATTTCAAATAATAAGCTAATATGAATCGTTTTAACTCAGATTGATCGAGGTTTGCCTAGAAAAAGCCATCCTTGAAAGAGTGCGTAATAGCTCGCTGATCATGCGCTCTTGCACCGAAGATGAATGGGGCTAAGTAATCTACCGAAGATGTGGGATGTTGGTTGAGAAAAACAAACCGCGCTAGTCGGAATTTAGGGGACCGTCTTTTACCCAAGGGCTTCTTACGGTCCTCCAAGGACAAGAGACACCTAAGGGTCGGCCTTAAGACCATTGACCACTCGGGTCAGGAGGAGCGCATTACCAACATCATGCAATATAGTTGATCCTATAAACTCATCCCTAGTTCTAGCTAAATCAATTTAGGTATTTCAAATAATAAGCTAATATGAATCATTTCAAATAAGATTGATTAATTGATGACTCGGTTCGGGAGGAGCGCAATACCAACATCGTGCAATATAGTTGACCCTATCAACTCATGCCTAGTTGTTGCTAAATCAATTTAGGTATTTCAAATAATAAGCTAATATGAATTATTTCAACTGAGATTGATCAATTGACGACTCAGGTCAGGAAGAGAGTTATACCAACATCATGCAATATAGTTAACCCTATCAAATCATCCCTAATTGTAGCTAAATTAATTTAGGTATTTCAAATAATTAGCTAATATGAATCATTTCAACTCAGTTTGGTTGATTAACGACTTGGGTCAGGAGAGGCGCAATACCAACATCATACAATATATTTGAACCTATCAACTCATTCCTAGTTGTAGCTAAATCAATTTAGGTATTTCAAATAATAAGCTAATATGAATCGTTTCAACTTAGATTGGTCGATTGATGACTCGAGTCAGGAGGAGAGCAATACCAACATCTTACAATATAGTTGGACCTATCAACTTATCCTTAGTTGTTGATAAATCAATTTAGGTATTTCAATACTAAGATAATATGAATCATTTAAACTCAGATTAATTGATTGATGACTCGAGTTAGGAAGCGCACAATACCAACATATTTTAATATAGTTAACCCTATCAACTCATCACTAGTTGTAACTAAATCAATTTTGGTATTTCAAATATAAGCTGATATAAATCATTTCAACTCAGTTTGGTTAATTGACAACTCAGGTTAGGATGAATGCATAACCAACATCATGCAATATAGTTGAACCTATCAACTCATCCCTAGTTGTAGCTAAATCAATTTAGGTATTTCAAATAATAATTTAATATTAATCATTTCAATTAAGATTTATTGATTCATGACTAAGGTCAGGAGGAGCTCAATACCAACATTGTGAAATATAATTAACTCTATCAACTTATCCCTAGTTGTAGCCAAATCTATTTAGGTTGTAGTTAAACATATGAACTCAATTGAAATTATTTAAAAACAAATATTAAACCTGTTACAACAGTTAATTTATCTATTGGAATTTATCAAATAGATTAATGAATCTTTTCCAACAGATTAGCTATTTATTGTAAATTATCAAATAAACGTTGCCATCTGTTGCGACAGTTGACTGAACCATTGGAAAATTTCAAACAAAAATTGACATCTATTGCAACAGATGACTTATATGTTTTAAGATCTTTTTTTTTTTTTTTAAAGTATTTCCTGTCCGAGATAAAAAAGATAAAATACTAAGAAGGTAAAAAATATTACTTGGATAACTCAAAAATCTCCTCCTTGAGTAGTCTTATCTTTTCTTTTCAATGTCACCGTCTTCTCGTACCCCTTTAAGTTATTAATGAATATTTAAAGTCCATCTCTGGAATTCGCTCTCCTTTAGCCATAAATTAACGCATCTTTCTTCTTTCTTTCAGAATTCACTTTCTCTCCTCTTTAGGGTAATAAAAACCCATCTCTAGAATTCTCTTTCACATGAGAATCCTTTCGAATCTCAACAAATCTATATCTTTTCTCAACTGAAATGGGTGTTTTGATCCCATTACTTTTTTGACATTTCAGGTATGGTTAACTATTGCTCTTTCCTTCTCGTCTTCTTCTCTATATGTTATTTAAATTAGAAATTTACATCTATTATTTTTATTGTTTTACCTATTACCAGTATCCTATTTATTGAGAAAATTAAAGGAAAGGTGACTCCTAAGTCTTGAATGAATGAACCATTGCTTTTATTATAATATGCAAAAAAAGTCATCTGTTGGGAGAACTTAAAAAGCCTTATTGTCAGTATCATTTTTTTATATCTTTTATTTGTTTCTTTGTTCGTGGTACTACTGTTGGGGGTGTAGATGTTGTTGGAACATGTGGTGTTTGGTTTTTTTGATGGTGTTGAAACATATGGTATTGTTTCTTTGTTGTTGATGTTGTCGTTAATGTTGTTGGTGGTGTTTGTGGTGTTGCAACAGTTTCCTCAACTATTGCAACTGATGAATCAAATGTTAGAATGGATAAAGCAACTTTTGGAAGAAATCAAACCAGTAGCAATGCTGGTTTAATTTGTTCCAACAGATGATCCATCTGTTGCAACATGTCAGCTATTTGTTTCCACAGATGCGCCATCTGTTGCAATAGATGACTTATCTATTGAACAGATGGGGAATCTATTGCAACAGATAGTCCATCTGTTGGAACTCTTGTTGTAATGTGTTGTATTCATTCAATTTTGTATTACCCTTTTATAATGTTCTTTTTGTTCTTCTCTTGTTTGACATCAAATATTTTTCTCTTGTTTGCAGATAAAAGGAAGTGAAAGTGGATCAACTTTTTCCTGACCAACATTTAAGGCTAAAGTAAAGATGGGTTCAGAGGAATAAATTGCTTGTAGATGAAACCACTTCATATGTGGGAGGTATGTATTACTATCAACCTATCGTGAAAACACACATATAGTACACTGATTTTATGAATATTGGTTCTTTACCTATATTAGGCATTAATCATTCAAACAAGATATTGTATTTTACAGTTTAGATTGTTACGTTTGAACTGATAAGGCTGAGGGACCAAGTAGGTGGTGTCAACACCCTATTACAATTTAATGAAGATTTTGCTAATGTTTATGTATCAAGTTCTGAGAAGGGTTCAAGTTTTTAGTAGCAGTGTAAATATTCAATATTGATTGGACTAATTTTAAGGGTTCAATGGACTTTTGAAAGGTCTTCAAAGCCTTGCACTGCTGCAACCAAGAATGGAAATAAATATAGTTATTGACCTGGTCTAAATTTATATGGATGGGTTGCTTGAGGAGACTATTATATAGCAGAAGGTGCTTGGGAGGATACCTATGTGGGAAGGGAGAGGTGGAGAAGACCATATATCAACTCAGACCTTATTAAAGAAGAATCACAGGGTAGGAAGGAACTGTAGCAAATTTGGCCGATGAAATTGACATGAAAAATGAAAAAATTGAATGATCTGCAAATGTAAAGTGTATCCAAAAATAAAAATCCATCAGTCTATTTTGAAAAGAAAAATGCTGAAGTGGTCTGGAGCTGTGCACTTTGTTAGGGGACTGCAACTAGCTAGTGTGGCCTGAATGAAGACCTACAAAATCCAACACCAGAACTCTAAGGTTGCAGCTTTGCGATCACTGATGGTGGTAATATTATCGGTATGGAACGACACCTGAACCAACTACTCTTGAATTAAAAATAAGGGATCAAGTCAAGGTGACAATTTCTGAAGTTAAACTTGCATCCCAGGCCTTCTGCTTGTGGTTCTGGTATGGTCAAAGGCAGTGGAAACAACAAGGCATGGGATTTTTGCCCAACTTCAGACCTTTTTGTTACTACTGCCATTGACCAGATCAGAACCACAAACAGAAGGCATGGGATGCAACTTAGACTTCAGAAATTGACTCCTTGGCTTCTCTTATTTTTACTTTTGGAGTTGTTGATTTAGGTTTCATTCTTGACTGAAAATCTTACCAATCTTCTATGCTCGCTAAGATTCTTCCTTAGAGTTATGGTCCTGCATTTTGTGGGTTTTCATTCAGGCCATGCTAGCTCATCGCAGTCCCTAGAAAAGTGTCCAGCTCCAGTCTTCTTTAGCGTTTTTCTTTTTCAAAAATGACTGACAGATTTTAATATTTGGAAACACTTTCACATTTGCAGCTCATTCAGTTTTTTCATCTTTTATGTCAATTTTATTAGCCAGATTAGCTAGAAGTTCCTTACTTGCTTCCTTGTGTTACCTCTTGAACAAAGTCTGAGATGATATATAGTCTTCTCTACCTCTCCTTTCTCATGCTGGTATTCTCCCAAGCACCTTCTGCTGTATAATAGTCTCCTCGAGCAACTTATCCATATAAATTTGGACTAAGGGAATTTCTATTGGGTTTCCATTCTTGTTTGTTGTTGTGGAAGGCTTTGAAGGCCATCTCAAAGTCCATTGCACTATTAAAATTTGTCCAATCACTACAGAATGCCTATAATGCCATAATATATTAATCCCTTCTCAGAACTTGATGCATAAACATGAGGAAAACCATCATTAAATTATAACAGGGTATCGATACAACCTTCTTGGAACCCTTCGGCCTTATCAGTTCGCACCTATCAAACCAGACTATAAAATGCAGGATCTTTTTTGAAGGATCAATGTCAAATTAATAAAAAACTTCATTCACAAAATCATTGTACTTTATGTGTCTGTCACAAAAGCCTAATCAATAATACATAACTCCCATGCATGAAAGTGGATCCATCCATCTGCACGAACCTTATTATTTCTACCCCATCAATGTCAGACAGTGTTTATTCTTCACTCTCCATCATTAATAGTGTACAAGACTACATAGACTCAAAGGGTAACCATCTTCAATGTCAGAGAACTACATGTCCGTCAAGAAAAAACAAGTGCTACAAGTCGTGACTTTTCACTCTTTTTATTTTTAAATCTATTTTTTTATTTTATATAATAAACAGTCACCAATTTGGATTAATTAAGGTATGTGATAACTATTAAAAAAAAAGGTGAACAGTCGTGACATTTTGTCTAAAACATTCAAAACAGTTGATAAATCAAATTTCCCATCTGTTGCAATTGATGAATGAGCTATTAGAAGAAATCAAAACATGTCCTCCAATAGATGGTCCATTTGTCATAACAAATAATCCATATGCTACAACAGATGTCTCATCTGTTGCACACATAGACCATCTGTTGCAACAGATGGTAAATCTGTTACAACAGATGGGTTATCTATTGTGACAGATGGACGAGCTGTTGTAGCATATGGATAATAATGCTTGTTATTAAGAGAGAAACCATTTTGAAAAGGTGAGAAGTTTTAATATAAAAGAAAAATCCATGACTTTTCACAGAAAATAAAAGGTCAGCAATATGAATGTAATTAATACAATGGAGCTGAACAGTCATGTCTTTTTTCCTAACACATTCAGATTCAATCCTCTATAAATACATCCCTCCTTAATCTTCATTCTACTCCATTTTATTTATTTCTTTCATTTTATCTTTTCATATTACATCTTCAACCACTTCTCTTCAAAGAGCATATTCCTTTCTCATTGAGGTAACTTTTTATAGTGTGTGTAAATCTACCGGTTGGTAGTATACGGTGTATTACATTTGGTCTTTTTTCTTTACTTTTATGTTTACATTTTTTGTCAATTCATGTGTGTTCTTGATATGGCTTATCCTGTTTGGGGCGGTACTATTCTGCACGACACCATGCAAAAACTTCAGAGGCAGGTTAATGACCTGCTGTGGGAGTTGGTTGTTGTGAGAGCAAGGATGTTCAGAGAGATATTTAGGTTGAAGAGGACCCTACTGTTTCCAGTTGACGATTGGATGACTGACAATAATAATAATAATAATAATAATAATAATATTTAGGTGATGTTTTTTATTTTAGCATATGTATTATAATTTTTCTATATCGGATCTATACCTAATGTATTTTGTTTTTGTTTAATCAAAAATTTATTTTTTGTCGACTTTGGCTTTTTAATTCTTATTTAATTTTCATTCTTTCTATTTCTTCTTCTCATCAAACATGTCGATGGTTGGACGTAAGGAAATTTTTTGAATCCAGTAGCAATAGCAAGAGTTTTGAGTTCTTTCAATAGATGGACCATCTGTTGAAACAAATTGGTCATTGGTTGGGTTTTTTTTCAGCTGATTATTCATCTGTTACAATAGATTTGTCATCTGTTGGAGGAACACATTCCAGTTTGATGAACTGTATTGTGTTCTTTTAGCTAATGTCCATCTGTTGCAATAGATGGGTAATCTGTTGAAAATAATTTTGAAGTATGTTGCATTTAGTCCCTGTTTTGCCTCTTTTTATTGATGCACAAGCTATTAAAAAATATTTTGTATAATAAATTATAACATTTACGTTCACAATAATGAGTTAAATATATAAAAGTCCATAACAAACAACAACACAAGTTTTTGCTATTACAATGATCACGATGGATTACGATCCGGGCATCTAGTTCTTTTGTGGCCAGCGTTCTTACATATAGAGAACTTGTTTTTCTTGATGTAAATGATTCTCTGACTCCATGCCTCCTCTTATATGACCTTCTTCCTAGTTTGATAGTGCTTGGGTCAATCTATGGAGGAGGTATTAATCTCCCCAAAAGTTCTATAGGAATTACCCAAGATTCTTTGGGAGGCATCGAATTAATATTCTCACTATATGACATTATATATTTTTCCACCAAATAATATGGAGAGGAGGGCTCATAAATTTTAGGTCCATATTATGCACCGTATTGAGATCGAAGCACTGCCATAGCATGTGGATAGGGTATTTTATCCAAGTCAAAAACTCTGCATGTACAAGATCTTGTTTGAAGAGTGACCATGACAACATCACCATGACCGTCGATACTGAACTTGTAATCTACTATTTGATGAGCAAATAGCCTATTCCCTAGACTGATGCTCTTTGATATTATTTTTTCATCTTCTAGAACAAATTTAGTTCTTGTGTTTTCGAACTTCACACACCTTCTGTGAAAAAATTTGCTATACTTCTGGTTTATTATAACAAATAGAGCCACGATGGAAAATTCTCTTTAATTACCAAATAATAAATTCACCGATTCAACTATATTTGACGTCATAATATTGTACCTATACAAAATAATCACTTAGTATGACATCATACTAAACTTGTAACACAAACATGACATTAATTTCATAAGAATGTACCTATTTGTCGGATAGAATGCCCGACTTCATATCTCAAAATTGACACGTATGAGATATTCTACTACCTTGGGATGCATATCCGTTATTTGATTGAAATGGTCTAAAAACTCCTCTCCATTATATGCTCTAGCTTCTCAATAAAAAGGGTCACAACCCTTTCGTTGTGAAAGTTATTCTGAATATTTTCTCTAAGATACCTTATGCAATAACCAAAGTGAGTTGAAGTGTAGAAAATTAAACCTATCTTTGGAATACTTGGATGCCTATCCGAAATAAAATACAACTCTTTGGTATCTTCGATGCAACTTTGCATCTGTTTTAAAAAATATCCATAGGAGGCGTTATATTCCTTGTCTTCTATACAAAAAGTGATAGGAAAAATGTGATTCTCCGCATCCTGTGCCACCGCCGCTAGTAAAACTCTATTATACCTGCACCTCAAGAAGGTCCTATCGACATCTATGAATTTTCTCAAATGTTGAAAACCTTGAATCCAAGAACCATAGGATATAAAAAAGTACTTGAAGCTTCCGTTTTCATCAAAATGCGACGTCGTCTTACTTCTGGGATTTATGGACTCAAGCATGTAACGGTAGGTATCGAGGACTACATATCCGTGCTTGTGTGTCCCTCTAAACAAGTCCTTGTAAATCCCTATGGCCGTATATATCTTCCAATAATTGACCATGACACCCAATTCCATAAGGAGTTGATTGTCTATATCCCTTGTAGAAGGGCCTTTGACATTGGGGAATCTATTCTTAAAATATTGACCGAGGACCTTTGTCGTGGCATGAGGATTTTGGCCCAAAACGTGCTCCGAACCACATGTGTGATACTTTTCATATTTATGAATGACAAATCTATCAGAACTTAAGTACTTCATCTCTCTCAACCACCACTTGCAGTTTGGATTAGCACATCTGAAGCAAAAGACTTTGCTCGAATTAATCACCTTTATTATTCTGAAATCTTTTTTAAAGCAAGCAATAAACAAATAAGTAGATAGTTTGTCCTTATCCTTGAATGACATTCCCTTGTAAAAGTCGGCCTCATCATCGCGATGATTGCTAGACTGTGTCGATTGAGAAGAACTGCCCACCGTATTGCTCACAACAATGGGCATAGGTGTTTGATCATATTTGGAATATTTATGTCCAGATAATCCAACTTATCATCAAAGATGTCTTATTATTGTTCTTCTTCTACATTCTGGTTCTCATTCTCTCTCAGTTTTTCAATCACGTACATAATACCGGCCTATCTGAATCACTAAGATAAGCATGCAATTAAACATGATCGATTATCTTGAAAGGTAGTACCCTCTAATTTTCAAAGGAGTTGTGCATATAGATGATGACGAGTTCTTTCGATTGAAAATTCAGTCCACAATAGTTGATGATTAAGTTCACAAAATCATCACACAAAACATCACTTTGGACTATCATAGCTATCGTCTCTTGCATTTCACCTTTCTTTTAATGTCATAGATATCGATTGCTCTTCTTGATCCGTTGACCATGAAAATCCACCCTTATTGTTACTGATCCCTCTATTAGTGGTACCTAAATAAAGTCATTCGTTAAAAAAAGTTAATAATGATATAATAATAAAATTAATAATGATTTCATAGTGCCATAATATTAACCCCAACAGATATGTAATCTGTTGCAACTGGTGAAAAATATGTTGCAATAGGTAAGTGATAAATTGCAATAGATTACTTGCCTGTTAGGATTAATGTTACTATAATGCCCCACGAGTACACCCTGGATGCCACACGGTGCTTACATTCACAAGTGGCCACAAGTTAACCCATGAGCTGGTAACTTCTGTGAGCACTAAACAAATTGATAATAAAGGGTACACACGTGCGGAAAACAAAGATGGATACACTATAAGGTTTAAAAATTTAAAAATATCTTTGAATTAATATGCCTGAAAAATAAATGTTTGAAAACAATACTGTAAAGACTACCAATAATAACTAATAACTGATTAACTATCTGTAAGTGTCTGAAAGACTTTAATTGACTGACTGTGGATTTGATGGGACATGTCCCCAAGTAACTCTGGCTGACTACTGAACTGAAACACTAAAATACACATAAATTGTCCTCAAAATATGAGGACTCACCACATCTACTTCTGCTGGTATGCTGGGATGCTTAGGTGTGGTCAGGAACCTGAGCGTCCGAACCTATGATATGAGACATCATAGAGCAAAAAATGAGTATGTGGTTAGTACTTTGAATGTATTAGTATGTGAAATGAGGTTAGGATGATATGCATGGATCATATTCATGAATAATAGCTGACTAAATAAATAGCACAAGATAATTGATGTATAGTATACGAGGAAGCTGTAAAATCTGAGAATGCATGACCAAGCATATGACATAATACTGGGATAGACTGTAAACTGAAACACTGAAATACTGATACTGAGCAACTAATAATTGTATGCCATAGTCAAGCAATCCTGAAACTGAACTCTGAAATGAATACTGGACTGAGACTGTAGGAGCTATTATCTAACCGACATGCCCTAACTAAAGCTAATTAGGGTCCAATTTGTGACCCCAGTTGGAAGGGTATCAGTACCATGCCATGGGTACTAACACTGGTTTTATAGATCCACTAAAATAAAGTCCAGAAGGACTAAAGAGTCACCTTCTACTGGCAGGTGCTCTAGTGAAATATATGTCAACCCTCAACTAGCAGGTTAACCTCTCTAACCTATGTTGTCTACGTAGTTCTAGAACGTAGGGGCTGCTACTAAAGATCACACACTCAACTAGCAGGTGAGCCCCTATCACTGGGTTTGCTCGGTGCTAAATCCTACTCCCAACTAAACTGACTCGGAATACTGAACTGATCTAAACTTGACTGGTAGGATAACTAACTGAACTAATAATACTCATATATTCCTGAAAACTATTATGAAAGTACTAAGAATAAGTAAACAACTAAATTTTGGGTATTCATAACCCCAGGACTCGGTAATATTAACAGTTAAAACTTACCAAAGCTTCAAAAGCATAATAAGTAGTCATTGCTCAAAATTTATCTCTTAGGCATTTCATCAAGAACTTGAAACTCATGAACTTAGGGACAAGAATGATTGAAACATGTGAGAATAACATAATCATAACACTAAAACCATACATTGGGGATTTAACATGGAATTTCATGCTTTAAATGTGTAAAGAATACTTTCCAACTAAAACTCTTGTAAACATCATACATAATCAAAATTCCCAAAAACTTTATGAAATTAACTCATTATAAATATGTGACTTCATGATTTAGAACACAAAAATAGGTACTTGGACTCCGTGGGTGAAAAGGGCCCATGGATGAACATTTAACATACCTTAAGGCTTTAGTCTTGTAAGAGAATTGATGTTCTTGATCGTTCTTGGGTGGTAAAGCTTGAATTATTGAGTTTCCTTGAAGAAATAATGGTTGAACTAGATAAATTTGGGTGATGGATAGGGTTTATTTTAAAGAGGAATTGTGGAAATAGGGCATATAATACCTTATCTGATGATTAATCCCGTGTTTTTACGAATTGGGGCCATGCGAAAAGATCAGACTGTCCCTTTGAAATTAAAATTCATAACATGAACACCGATTGAGCCCTAACCATGACGCGCCAAGGCCCCATCACTATTCCACTGCGATGCACCACAATCGCAGTGACTTGCTGTTTTGGAAATCTAAACGTGGTCCAAACCTCGTCCAAAAAATCTGAAATTTACTCGAGACATGATACTTACACCCCTTAACATGAATAAACTCAAAACATTAAGTCTCGAGGTCGGGATGGTCACTTTAAAAATCATCAAAGTTAAGAGGCCAAAAATAAAACTAAGTCTCCTACACTTAGCTAAATTTTCAGGTTCTAAGCCCTTTGTATATGCACTATGGGATGAATTGAGCTAAGAAAAATACGGGGTATTACAATATCTCCTCTTTGGTAACATTCGTCTTTGAATGAGACTGATTAAGGTGAGAAAATACAGAGGTACTGAGATTTCATGCTGAATATGCATAACTAAAAATATGATTACATGACTGAGCTGAAACATGGTGACTGAATGAACTGGTTCATGAATGTACGCAATGACATAAAGATAATCTGATGGCTGGAATTGAGAATGGAAAAGATAAAATCTAAGGAAAACTGTTACCTTGAGCTGAGTCTGAGTTCGCGGAGAAAAGGTGAGGGTACTTGGTACGCATGTTTGCTTCTGCTTCCCAAGTAGCTCCCTCAAAGGACTGATTTTACCAAAGAACTTTGACCAAGGGAACTTTTTTGTTCCTTATTCTATGAATCTGGTGATCTAAGATTTCGACTGGGAGCTCTTCGTATGAAAGGTTGTCCTGAACATCTATACTTTCTAAAAAAAAAAACCATAGTTAGGTCCCCACTAAACTTCTTTAACAAGGGCATATGGAAAATAGGATGCACTGAAGCCAAATCTGCAGCCAACTCAAGCTCATACGCTACCTTTCTAAATCGACTTAAGATTCTGTAAGGGCCTACATATTGGGGACTGAGTTTCCCCTTTTTGAAAAATCTCTTCACTCCCTTCATGGGGGAGATCTTCAATGTAAGACCCTTTAAAATCCTAAGTTTGATTCATTCCTGTAAAAGCTAGTAAGGGGTCCCAGACTTAGAAAAATTCAGCTAAGTGTTCATACTTAGAGTTATTTTAGCCTTCGTAAGTTAGTGATCCTTTTTCATGACCTTTATGACCTTTAAATATCAAATTATAGGTTAATTCAGGATCAGGAATGCTAGTAGGTGTTCTCGAACAAGTTTTGGATTTTTTGAACTTCGTTTGAGGCACGTTTGGAAGCTCAAACCAGTGGATCAATGCAATCTTGATGAGCCGCGCCGCCCATCACATCAATGAATATTTTCCTCCATCTTCCAGTGCAAATTCTAGTGAACCGATGCGGACTCGACGCATCACGTTGGCCATCGCGTCGATGCCAATGACACGATGTGTTGGTCTGCGCGTCGCTAGTCCAGTTTTTAGTAATTAAAAACCGCATCCAGAGGGGTAAATGGGTCTTTTCCCATCTTATATCAACCCCCAAAACATGTAATTAAGCCGTCCAAAAGGCAAAATTTACTCATTCTCTCTAGAATTTTTCAAGAACAAACCCTAGTTCATCACATTCAAAAATCCAAGTTCCAAGGAAATCCATCAATCTTTTAGGATTCAGGATTTAAGGTATGTCATGTGTTTATCCAAGGGTTACTTCCACCCTTGGAGTCCAAGAAACTCTTTTAAACTTTAGGTAAATTGATTTCGTGATTTCCACGATTTGGATTCAAGCGTATTCATGATTATAATGTTGATTGGGTTTATATTCCATGATTAAGTGCAAGACTTATGTAAAAACAATTATTATGTATATAGTATCATGTGAATTCATGTTAAAGTGTTTAAATTGTGATGCTCATGTGTTGATTAGTGTTATGTGCATATACAATGCCTTCCAAGTGTTTGATGAGTTGTTCATATGAATTTAATAGTGAGATTATATCATGTTAGCATGTACACTAGTTCATGCCATTCAAGTTTTTGATGAAATGCCTCTATAGATGCATTATGAACAAGTGTGCTTTTCTATGCTATGCAAGTACATGTGATGCTTTACTTTTCACACTATCGAGTTCTGGGGGTATTTAATACCCGACAAGTTAGCTGTTTACCTAGAGCCAGTGTTAGTTATAGAATAATCTTAGTTATGTCACGATCAGTAGTACTTTAAGCCAGTTATAGAACTCAAGAAAAACTCAGTAGACTCAGTATCAGTCTAACCCAGTTCAATATTCAGTTCAGACCTCAGTAAATTTAGTCAGTTAATAGAATTTAGTAGTATTTTGCCAGTCAACGAAACTTAGTAAATTCTGTGTAGTTCGGTTAGACAGTATAATCAGTAATAGTTCAATCAAGCCTAGTATGAACTAGGAATCAGTTCAGTGTCTATTCAATTAGGAGTAGGATTCAGCACCGAGCGAACCCAAGAATGGGGGTATCCTACCAGCAAAGGGGTTGACCCTTAATAGCAATCCCTGCATTGCAGAACTATGTAGCCAGCATAGGTTGAGATATCCTCCAGCCAGATTAGGGTTGATATATCTTGTATGAGTTTTCCTGTCAATGAGGGTTGATGAAAGATCTTTCTGTCAGAGAGGGTTAACTCATAGCTTGTCTTTACCCATGGCACGTTACTGATACCCTTCCAACTGGTGTTATAGGTTGGACCCCAATCTATTTAACAAAGGGCATGTCAGTTAGATGATTACCTCCCACCATCTCAGTTTAAGTTCTAATCTCAGTATAGAACTCAGTTCAGTTCTACAGTCTAATTTGTTCTCTCCTTTTCATTTACAGAACATGCCTCCCAAAAAGACTAACGAAAGAAAAATTGAAAATCAGTCAGCACCTCAGCTTGTTCAGGCAGATCCCCTGGTCGAACATGTTTTCCACACTGAATTCATAGCAGCTTTAACCACCCTAGCTCATTTTGTGGTAGCCTAGAATAAATGATCAGTTACTATTCCGATGAACCCAATTGCCAATTCTGCTACATCCAGGATTTGGGACTTCACCCGAACGAACCCTTAATCTTTTACCAAGTCAAAGTCAGATGAGGACCCACAAGAATTTCTTGATCAGGCATAGAAGGTTATAAATATTATAGGGGTGACAGCTAGTCTAAGTGCCGAGTTAGCTTCATATTAGTTGCAGGATGTGGCTTACTTATGGTTCAAATAGTGGAAAGTAGAGAGGGACGCAGATGCAGGGCCCATAGTATGGGAGGGGTTTGCTATTACTTTTCTGGATAGATTTTTCCTGCTAGAGTTGAGGGAAGTGAAAGTTTTAGAATTTATAAATTTGAAGCAGGGTAACATGACGGTAAAAAAGTATTTCTCAAGTTTGCTCAATTATCCAGATATGCTCCTCATGTGGTAGTAAATGGTAGATCTAAGATGAGTAAGTTTTGTGTCTAACATGTCTAATAGTATGGTCAAGAAGTGTAGAATCGCAATATTAATTAAGGAGATGGACATATCCAGGCTCATGGTCCATGCTCAGTAGATAAAGGAGAGAGAGAATAAGAGAGATAGAATAGATAGCTTCAACTTCACCCAGCCTAAGTTAAAAGATGGTAATCATTCTCAGTTCTACCTAAAATCCTCAGTCACAATTCCCATCCTCAGCCAGTGCTCCCATGCTAAAATTTAGAGAGGGCAATAGAGATAGGGAATCAGTCCCTAAACCCCAGGGTAGCGTTAGTAGTTCCTAAATAATTTTTCTTTGCTAGAAGTATGGCAGAAACCATAAGGGTGTCTACAGAGCTGGCAGTGACGTATGTTTCGAATGTGGCAAGCCATGCCCCAAAGTTAGACAGTGTCCTTAGGTGGGTTTGCAGAGTCAGCATAACCATCCCTCAGCTTAGTCCGATCACCCGAATCAGCAGGGTGCCACTTCTAGTGCCACCAGTGGGCAACACCCAAATAGACTCTATACACTTCAGTCCTGATAGGATCAAAAAAGTTCTCCTGATGTGGTCACTGGTACATTACAAATTTTCTATTTGCATGTTTATGCTTTGCTAGATCCAGGAGTTTCTTTGTCTTTTATAACTCCTTATATAGTTGTTGACTTCAGAGCTAGTCTTGAAATTCTAGCAGAGCCTTTGTCAGTTTTTACCCTTGTGGGTTAATCTATCATAGCCTGGCGGGTATACAGGAACTATCTGGTTATGGTATCTTAGAAAGTCACTTCAGCAGACTTAGTCAAATTAGAGATGGCCGAATTTGATGTCATACTCGGCATGGATTGGCTTTATTCTTGTTATGCCTCAGTCGACTCCAGAAATAAAATTTTCCAGATTCAGTTTTCAAATGTGCCCATCCTAGAGTGGAGGGGTAGTACTTCAGCACTTAGGGGTCAGCTTATTTCCTACCTTAGGTCAAGGAAAATGATATCTAAGGGATGTGTTTACCATCTCGTTTGAGTCCAAGACTCTAACTCAGGAACCCCTAATCTTGATTCAATGTCAGTACCATGTGAATTTCCAGATGTGTTTCCTAAAGATCTTTTCGGAGTCCCTCCCCAAAGGGAAATCAACTTTAAAAAAGACCTTTTTACAGACACTCAGCCCATATCTATTCCGCCATATATAATAGAACCTGCAGAACTCAGAGAATTAAAAGAACAGTTAAAAGATCTCTTAGATAAAGTATTCATCAGACCTACTGTGTCCTCGTGGGGTACACCAGTTCTATTCATTCATAAGAAAGATGATTCTATTAGAATGTGTATAGACTACCGTCAGCTAAATAAAGTCACGATCAAGAACAAGTATCCACTTCCCAGAATTGATGACTTATTTGACCAACTTCAAGGTGCCAGTTACTTTTCTAAGATAGACCTCAAATCAGGCTATCATCATCTCAGATTTAGAGAATGTGCCATTCCAAAAATAGCTTTCAGAACTCGGTATGGTCACTTTAAATTCTTAGTCATGTAATTTGGTATTACCAATGCCCAGCAGCTTTCATGGACTTGATGAACCATGTGTTCAAGTATTACTTGGACATGGTTTTCATAGTCTTCATAGATGACATCCTTGTCTACTTCCAATGTGAGCATGATCATGCAGACCATCTCAGAATAGTATTGCAGACTCTCAGAAACCATCAGCTATTCGCCAAAATTAAGTAAGTGCAAATTTTGGCTAAGGTCAGTAGGTTTTATCATATCATTTTTGGTGATGGCATTAGAGTTGATACCCAAATGACTGAAGTAGTGAGAACTGGCCCAGACCCATCTCTCCATTAGATATCCAAAGTTTCTTAGGTTTGCCTGGCTATTACCGATGGTTTGTTGAGGGATTTTTGTCTATTGCATCCCCTATGTCCAGATTGACTCAGAAGAAGGTCAAATTTCAGTGGTCAGATTCTTGTGTGAAGAGTTTTCAGGAGTTGAAGACTCGACTCACTACAGCCTCAGTTTTGACTCTACCAGATAGTTCAAACGTCTTTGTTGTGTATTATAATACTTCCAGGGTTGGTTTGGGGTATTTTTTGATGTAGAGAGGTAAGGTCATAGCCTACGCTTCTACACAGCTCAAACCCCATGAAAAGAACTATCCTACTCATGATTTTAAGTTAGCAGCAATAGTATTTGGCTTAAAGATTTGGAGGCACTATTTGTATGGTCTTCACGTTGATGTGTTCACTAACCATAAGAGCCTATAGTATGTGTTCTCTCAGAAAGACCTAAACCTCCATCAGAGAAGGTAGTTGGAGTTGTTGAAAGATTATGACATGAGTATCCTGTATCATCTGGGTAAAGCCAATGTAGTGGCTAATGCTCTAAGTAGGATGTCTATAGGTAGTGTTGCTCATGAAGAAAATGGTAAGAATAAGTTAGCTCAGGAAGTTCATCAGCTTGCCCGACTAGGTGTCTGCTTAGTTGATTCAACAGAAGGTAGTGTAAGGGTGCAGAGTAGTTTAGAATCATCTCTGATTTCTGGGGTGAAAGAAAAGCAGGATAGAGATCCCATCCTAGTTAAGTTGAAAGAATCAGTCAGAGATCAAAAGATGGAGATTTTCTCCCAAAGGGGAGATGGTGTATTGCGTTGTTAGGGTCGGCTATGTGTCCCAGGTATAGATGACCTGAGACAACGGATTCTTGCAAAAATGTATGGTGCGCATTACTCTACTCATTCAGGGGACAATAAGATATACCATGATTTGTGGGAGATCTATTGGTGGAGTGGGATAAAGCGAGACATCGTAGAGTTTATAGCTAAGTGCTCTACATATCAGTAGGTTAAGATTGAGCATCAGAAGGTCAGTGGGTCTATACAGGAGTTCAGTATTCCCACTTGGAAGTGGGAGGAGGTGAATATGGATTTTGTGATGGGTTTTCCTTGTACTCGTCGTCAACACAATTCAGTCTGGGTTATTGTAGACAGGATGACCAAATCAGCTCATTTCCTACCAGTTCATACCTCTTATTCAGTCAAGGACTATGCCAAGATCTATGTCAGAGAGTTGGTTAGATTACATGGAGTTCCATAATCTTAGATAGAGGTACCCAGTTTACCTCTTATTTCTGGAAAGCTTTCCAAAAAGGTCTTGGTACGCAAGTCCACCTCCGTCCAACCTTTCACCCACAGACAGATGGTCAAGTAGAAAGGACCATTCAGACTTTAGAGAATATGCTAAGAGCGTGTGTGATAGACTTTAAAGGTAGTTGGGATGACCACTTACCTTTGATTGAGTTTGCATATAACAACAGCTATCATTCCAGCATTCATATGGCTTAGTTTGAGGCGCTCTTTGGGAGGAGATGTAGATCTCCCATTAGTTGATTTAAAGTAGGTGAGGCCACAATAGTAGGGCCTGACTTGGTGTTTGATACCTTAGAGAAGGTTCAGCTAATTAGGGAAGGGCTTAAGACAGCTTAGAGCCGACAGAAATCCTATGCAGATATTCACAGAAAGGATCTCGAGTTCGAGATTAGTGATTATGTGTATTTGAAAATCTCTACTATGAAAGGAGGGAAGAGGTTTGACAAGAAGGGGAAACTCAGTCCCCGATATGTCGGTCCCTACCGAATTCTCAGCCATTTTAGAAAGGTAGCTTACGATCTTGAGTTACCTTCAGACTTAGCTTCAGTACATCTAGTGTTTCATATCTCCTTTCTTAAGAAGTACATAGGTGAACTAGCAACTGTAGTCCCTATAGAGGGCCTAGATATTCAGAACAGTCTCTCTTACGAAAAGGTCCCAGTCAAAATCCTTGACTATCAGATTTACAGACTGAGGACCAAAGAAGTCCCTCTAGTCAAAGTTCTTTGGAAGAATCAGCTCGTTGAGGGAGCTACTTATGAAGAAGAAGTATATATTAAAACCAAGTATCCTCACCTCTTCTTCGCAAACTCAGACTCAGTCCAAGGTTTCGATTCTCTTTAAACTTGTTCAGTTTTATGCTCAGATTTTCTTTAAAAACTTGGTATCAGTTACCATTGCATATCCAGTCATACATTCATGAATCCGTTCATCCAGATATTCATGCATCAGATATGCATGTTCAGTATAAGAGACTCAGCTTATCAGCAATCCCAGCCATGTATTCATGCATCAGATATGCATGTTCAATATAAAATTTCAACATATCAGTATGTCAGTCATGAAATCATGTTACAGTTGTGCATGTCCTATATCTAACTTCAGTCTATTAGTATTCTCAGCTCAGTCAGCCTCATTCGAGGATAAATGTTCCCAAGGGGGAGATATTGTAAGACCCCAAAAAATCCTAAGCTTGATTCAGTCCTGTAAAATCTAGTAAGGAGTCCTAGACTTAGAAACATTCAGCTAAGTGTTCATACTTAGAGTTATTTTAGCCTTTGTAGGTTGTCGATCCTTTTTCACGACCCTTATAACCTTTAAATATTGATTTTTAGGTTAATTCAGGATCAGGAATGCCAGTAGGTATTCTCGGATAAGTTTTGGATTTTTTGGACTTCGTTTGAGGCATGTTTGAAAGCTCAAACCAGTGGATTGACGCGATCTCGATGCACCGCATCGCCCATCACATCGATAAATACTTTCCTCCAACTCCCAGTGCAAATTCTAGCAAACCGACGTGGACTCGACGCGGTGCATTGGCCATCGCGTTGATGCCAATGAAGCGGCGCGTCTGTCTGCGCGTTGCTAGTCCAGTTTTCAGTAATTAAAACCTACAACCAGAGGGGTAAATGGGTCTTTTTCCATATTATATCATCCCTCAAAACATGTAATTAAGCCATCCAAAAGGTAAAATTTACTCATTCTCTCTAGAATTTTTCAAGAACAAACCCTAGTTCATCACATTCAAGATTCCAAGTTCTAAGAAAATCCATCAATCTTTTAGAATTCAAGCTTTAAGGTATGTCATGTGTTCATCCAAGGGTTCCTTACACCCTTGGAGTCCAAGAAACTACTTTTAAACTTTAAGTAAATTGATTTCATGATTTGGATTCAAGTGTATTTATGATTATAATGTTGATTGAGTTTTTATTCCATGATTAAGTGCAAGACTTATGTAAAAACAATTATTATGTATGTAGTATCATGTGAATTCGTGTTAAAGCTTTGAAATTGTGATGATCATGTGTTGATTAGTACTATGCGCATATACAATGCCTTCCAAGTGTTTGATGAGTTGTTCATGTGAATTTAATAGTGAGATTATATCATGTTAGCATGTATACTAGTTCATGCCATTCAAGTGTTTGATGAAATACCTCTATAGATGCATTATGAACAAGTGTACATTTCTATTTTATGCAAGGTCATGTGATGCTTTACTTTTCATGCTATCAAGTCTTAGAGGTATTTAATACCCGATAAGTTAGCTGTTTACCTAGAGCCAGTTTCAGTTACAGAATAATCTTAGTTATGTCGTAATCAGTAGTACTCTCAGTCAGTTACAGAACAAAGGAAAAATTCAGTAGACTCAGTATCAGTCCATCCTAGTTCAGTATTTAGTTTAGACCTCAGTAAATTCAGTCAGTTAGTAAAACTCAGTAAAATTTCATCAGTCAACGGAACTCAGTGAATTCAGTTCAGTTCAGTTAGAAAGTATAATCAATAACAATTCAGTTAAGCCTAGTATAAACTAGGAATCAGTTCAATGTCCATTCAGTTAGGAATAGGATTCAGCATCGAGCGAACCCAAGGATGGGGGTATTCTTGCCAACAGAGGGTTTAACCCTTAGTAGAAATCCCTGGTTACAGAACTATGTACCCAGCATATGTTGAGATATCCTCCTGCCAGATTAGGGTCGATACATCTTGTATGAGTTTTCCTGCCAGCGAGGGTTGATGAAAGAGCTTCCTGTTAGAGAGGGTTAACTCATATCTTGTCTTTACCGATGGCACGGTACTGATACCCTTCCTACTGGGGTTATAGGTTGGACCCCAATCTATTCAAAAAAGGGCATGTTGATTAGATGATTACCTACCACCATCTCAGTTTCAATTCCAATCACAGTATAGAACTCAGTTCAATTCTGCAGAATCAGGATTGTCAGATACAATCACTCAATTCAGTATGAAACTTAGCACAGTTCCACAGAATTAGAACTTTCAGATACAGTCATTCAACTATCAGATATACAGTATCAGTAAACTCTGGTATCAGTAAATCAGTAATTCAGAACTCAGTATCCAGTGTTATCATGATCTCAGTTACTACTTACGTATTTATGTGTGTACTCTCATTCAGTTATACTCAAGTTATTCAGTCAGTATTGTTCATGCATATGAACCCATGTATCTCATCCTACCTCACTTAGCATACCAGTATATTTAAAGTACTGACGCATACCTTTATTTTACGCTATGATGTCTTATATCATAGGTTCAGATGCACGGTATCCCGATCATACTTAGAAGCCCAATCCATCAGCAACAGACTTAGTGGTGAGTCCTCATAATTCGAGGACAAATTTATTATTCTAGTATTTCAGTACTCAGTTTATTTTAGTAGTCGGAGTTAGTTGGCGACTTTCCCATCAACTCTTTATTCAGACAGTAGAGGCTTTTTAGACTAGAGTATTTATAGAAAGATGTTCACTTTTGGTATTGATGTACCATACTCAGAATTTACTTACAGTTTTGAACCTTATGGCAAGTTTTTGCATAATTTCTAAATAATTACAGTATTATTATTCAGTTACTACAGTAGGTACCAGTCATGAGTTAGCTTATAGTCCCTTGGGATTATGAGCATCGTGTAGTGTCTGGGGTACAGACTTGGGGCATTACATTAAAATATACCAAATCTCCAATCTCAAACTCAAGATCTCTTCTCCTCACATCTGCATAGGATTTCTGGCGGCTTTGGGCTGTCTTAAGCCTCTCCCTGATCAACTGAACTTTCTCTAAAGCATCAAACACTGAATCTGGCCCTATCAACACAGTATGACCTACCTCAAATGAACCAATAGGATATCTACATCTCCTCCCATAGAGAACCTTAAATGGAGCCATCTGAATACTTGAATGATAACTGTTATTGTAAGGAAACTCAATCAATAGCGAGTGATCATCCCAACTTCCCTTAAAGTTGATAACACAAGCTCTCAACATGTCCTATAAGGTCTGAATGGTCCTCTCTTCCTGATCATCTGTTCGAGGGTGAAAGGCTGTACTGAGACGAACTTGGGTACCAAGAACCTTTTGAAAAGCCTTCAAAAATTAAGAGGTAAACTAAGTACCTCTATCTGAAATGATGGACAACTAGACTCCATAAATCTAACCAACTCTCTAATATAAAGCTTGGCATAATCCTTGGCTAAATAAGAAGTATGGACTAACAAAAAATGGGTTGATTTGATTATTCATTCCATAATAACCTAAATCAAATCGCATTGGCGACATGAACGAGGTAACCCTGTCATAAAATCCATGTTCACCTCTTCCTACTTCCAAATGGGTATGCTAAACTCCTACATAGAACCACTAGCCTTTGGTGTTCAATCTTAAACTGCTGACAATTAGCACATTTGGCTACAAACTCTGTAATATCCCTTTTCATACCGCTCCACCAATAGATTTCCTGTAAATCACGGTACATCTTAGTCGCTCCTGGGTGAAGAGAGAAACACGCACCATACGTTTCTATAAGAATTTTCTGTCTCAAACCATCTACACATGGCACACACAGTTTACCCTGGAAACGCAACACACCATCTCCCCCTTGGGAACAAAACTCTACTTTCTGATCTCTGACTGACTCCTTCAACTTAACTAGACTGGGGTCCCTATCTTGCTTTTCTTTCACTTCGACAACCAAAGAATATTCTAGACCCATACACTACCCTCAGCTGAGTCAACCAAATGAACACCTAATCTAGCCAACTGATGAACCTCTTGAACCAACTTCTTCTTATCATTCTCAACATGAGCCACACTACCCATAAACAATCTACTATGGGAATCTGCCACTACATTGGTCTTGCTCGAATGATACAAAACACGCATATCATTATCTTTCAGCAATTCTAACCATCTTCTCTGACGAAGCTTTAACTCTCTCTGCGTAAACACATACTAAAAACTTTTGTGATCCGTTAACACATTAATATGCTCCCCATACAGATAATGTCTCCAACTTTTCAAGGCAAACACAACAGCTGCTAACTCAAAATCATGGGTAGGATAATTCTTCTAATGGGGCTTAAGCTATCTAGAGGCATAGTCTATGACCTTACCTCTCTGCAACAGAACACAACCTAAACTAACTCTAGAAGCATCAAAATAAACAACAAACTCATCTAAACCATCTGGCAATGTCAAAACTGGGGCTGAGGTGAGTCGAGCAAGCCTAAAATTGAACTCTGAACTGAATACTGGACTAAGACTGTGCGAGCTATCCTCTAACCAACATGCCCTAATAAGAGCTAATTGGGGTCCAATCAATGACCACAGTTGAAATGGTGTCAGTACCATGCCATGGGTACTAACACTGGCTACTTGGATCCACTAAAATAATTTCCCAAAGGGCTAAAGAGTCACCTTTTACTGGCAGGTGCTCTAGTGAGATATATGTCAACCCTCAACTAGTAGGTTAACCTCTCTAACCTACACTGACTATGTAGTTCTGGAACGCAGGGAATGCTACTAAAATTCACACCCTCAACTGGCAAGTGATTCCTATTCCTGGGTTTTCTCGGTGCTAAATCCTACTCCCAACTGAACTGACTGGGAATACTGAACTGATCTAAACTTGACTTATAGGATAATTGACCGAGCTAATAATACTTATATATGCCTAAAAACCATTCTGAAAGTACTAAGACTAAGTAAACAACTAAATTTTGGGTATTCATAACCCCCAAGACTCGATAACATTAACAGTAAAAGCATACCAAAGCTTTAAAAGCATAATAATTAGTCATTGCTCAAAATTTATCTCTTAGGCATTTCATTAAACACTTGAAACCCATAAACTTAGGCATGGAAATGATTGAAACATGTGAGAATAACATAATCATAACACTAAAACTATACATTGGGGGATTTAACATGAAATTTCATGCTTTAAACGTGTAAAGGCTACTGTCCAACTAAAAACACTTGTAAACATCATGCATAATCAAAATTCTCAAATGCTTCATAAAATTAACTTATTGTAAACATGTGAATTCATGATTTAGAACACAAAAAATAGGTACTTGGAGAACATTTAACATATCTTAAGGCTTTAATCTTGCAAGATAATTGACGTTCTTGATCATTCTTGGGTGGTGAAGCTTCAATTCTTGAGTTTTCTTGAAGATATAATGGTTGAACTAGATGAATTTGGGTGATGGCTAGGGTTTATTTTAAACAAGAATTGTGGAAATAGGGCATATAATGCCTTATCTGATGATAAATCTTGTGTTTTTATAGATTAGGTCCATGGGAAAAGACCAGACTACCCCTCTAAAATTAAAATTCATAACTGAAATGCCGATTGAGCCCTTACCGCGATGCACCAAGACCTCCATCACTATTCCACTGTGACGCGCCACAATCATGGTGACTTGCTATTTTGGAAATCCAAATGTGGTCCAAACCTCGTTTGAAAAATTTGAAACTTACTCGAGACATGCTACTTACATCCCTGAACATGAATCAACTCAAAAACTTATGTTTTGGGATTGAGAATGTCACTTTAAAAATCATCGAAGCTAAGAGGCCAAAAATAAAACTAAGTCTCCTAGACTTAACTAAATTTTCAGGTTCTAAGACCCTTGTACATGCACTATGGGATGAATTGATCTAAGACAAATACAGGTGTTACAGTTATGCCCCTAATGCTGATTTTAAATAATGAGTCATCTATTTTAATAGTTGAATCATATGTTGCAACAAACTATACATCTATTACAATAGATGAAGTACTTATTAAGATAGTTGTTATAGAACTAAAAAACCTTTGAAGCTAATTCCAATAGATGAGTGACATGTTGCAACAGATAACTAACTTATTGCGACAGATGACTTACCTATTGCAACAGATGACGCATCTGTTGGAATTGAGTTCAGGTTCTGTCGCAATAGGTGACTAATCTGTTGCAATAGATATTTACTCTGTTGTAACAGATAACTAGTCTATTGCTATAGAGGGGTCATATGTTGCAATAGATGATCATCTGTTTGATTCATGTTGTAGAACTATAAGTCTTCCATTGCAACAGATGGCTCATCTCTCGATGAGTAATCTATTTAAATAGATGGCTCTCATGTTGCATTCATGTCCGCGTGCTATCTATTGTTGAAAAAATAGCACAATATTCCCAGATGACAAATTCAACTAAAAATCATAATTTGACTTACCAAAGTCTCTTATGAAGTAATGCCAAAGTGGAAAGTCATGTACGAAATAAAATTTGACCTAAGAAATTAGTCAAGTGCCAGCAATAGCGGTAACAACAACAACAACAACAATGGTAAACAAGAATAAGATGAAAATGATAATGAAGTAAAAGATGATGATAATGAAGCAGAAGATGATCAATAAATCAGCAACAATAATGAACAACAAAAATCTCTAAGAGAGAGAAAATAACAATGGATGACAAGAGAGATAAACACTCATTTTTTTCCTCCGTCTCCTATTATATTAGGTTAACATTTGGATCAAAGTATAAATTTAAAAACTTGTGTGTTATTCTCAAATTTTTCCAACTTTCTTAATCCATAATAAAGTAATTGTCAGATCCACTCAATTATTAAGACTTGAGTCACCTACACCTCATTTTGAAACTCTTTTGTCACCTTTACCAAAATTCCCCCACTTACTAAATTAGGATAGAATTAATTTATTTTTTTTAATTTTACCCCTACAATTAATTAAATACAATGTGAACAATTATAATTTCAATGTCCAATGACTATCATTGATATTGTAAAGGGTAAAATAATAAAATCCATCTCAATTTATGATTTCTTAATCACTTTGTAAAATGGAATGTGCCCAACTAAATGTATCGGAGGAATATATGTCTTAATGAGAAGTTTATTTTTGCTTGTTTTGAAATTTTGGAATTTTAAAAGTAAAATGGAATGTGCCCAACTAAAATGGATGGAGGAATATATGTCTTATTGAGATTTTTATTTCTTTGCTTGTTTTGAACTTTTGGAATTTGTAAAGTAAAATTTAATGAGACTTAAATATATTTATAATAACTTTTGTTATAAATAAGGTAAAGAGGTGAAGAGTTTTACTCTTTTACCAACATGGAATAGTAATTGAAGTATTTAAATATAGACTCTTTTGATTACTTTAAAGACTAAAACACACTTTTTTTCATTGCATAATTTTCTGTTTTCATGGCTTAACTTTCTTCCCTGATTAATTTTGCATAGAAAATGATTTAAATTATTAGCCTGGCTGAAAGTCTATTTTCTCTCAAAAGTGTTTATTTTTTAAAAAAAGTATTTACTTCTAAAAAGTGGGGTATTTGACCAAGCTTTTTAGAAAAAATAAATGCCTTTGGGAGTAGCAGAAATTGGTTTTTCATAAACTAAAAAATAACTTCTTTCTAAAAGAACTTTTTTTAAAAGTATTTTTGAAGAAAATACAATTAAAAGAACTTTTAGTGGCCAAATAATAATTGAGAAAGTGAATACTAAAACATTGGGTTGCCTTCCTATCAACACTTGATTTAACGTGTGCCCTATTAACGTATGCCGACATCAGAAAATGGCTTGGAAATGACAGCGAAGGCGAAGCTGACAACTAATACAACACCTAAAGGACCATCGGAAATAAAGCTACAACAATCTGCATCAAATGTGAAGCCAGTAGGGGTTTCTCAGCAATCTACAGTTCAGCTATCTAAGAGAGAAAATGAGGCTAGCAGTGACTCTGCTAGAATAGTCACACCATAAACAGGGGTTCCTCAGCCACTAACTACAGTTCAACTAGCTGAATGGGTACTAGGGACTGGCAGTGGCTCAAAAGATTCGATGAAAGCTCCGACACAGAAACCCCAAATCACGCACACCGCTAAAAATCCACCTGAAAATGTTATGGATGGGGAGGTCTCAACACAGGCGATGAGGAAGCTAACTTTCTTGGCAAGCTCCAGACCAGCTGAGGCACAACAAAGCAAGCTTTCGATAATGGGTAAGCAACTTCAATACTTTCCACCTGTAATGAAGAATGGGGTTAAAATGGTTAAACTGAATCTGGATGAAGTGGAAAAACAACAACGGAAATGGGACTGTATGTTAATAGGATATGTTGTGGGGAAGAATCCATCGTTCAAACAGATGTTACACTTTGTGTATACATTTTGGAAATTTGTGGTAACACCTAGAGTATTCTTACATGATAATGGATATTTCATATTTCGGTTTGAAAAAGAAGATAATAGAGAAAAAGTCCTCAACAATGGGCCATATACATATGACTATAGAAAATTTATGCTGAAACCATGGGTACCACACTTTCAGAGGAGTAAAGAGTCCCTGAAACAAGTACCACTATGGGTTGTCTTTCCTAATCTATAATTCAGTACTAGATTATTGAGAACTTGAACAGAATAGCAAGCTACTTAGGCAAACAATTGTGCATTGATGGACTAACTGCTGGGGAGGGCAGAATTTCCTATGGTAGAATGCTAATAGAAATAGATGTAACACAACCATTACCTGAGCATATTTTGATTAATACTAGAAGGCAGGACTTGGACTATGATTGGTGGTTGGAGTAATGCCAAGACTATTTCATTCTAGGACATGAGACACGTACATTCCCCTTAAAGAAAATAGCAAAACAACACCCTGAACCTCCTAAACCATCACCAATACAGGAGAAGAGTATGGGTCTCACACAATGGTTGCCAAAGACTATTTCTATAGTTGCAAAGAGTATAGGTCCTATAGTTGTTGATCCTGATGAATTAAAAGAATATGAGGCTAGGAGGATCAAGGGGAAAGAGCGAGTACAGGAACTACAGGCTGCAAAGTCAGATGCAGGTTGAAACACCGCTAGAGGACAAGAGGAAAGAGACATCTATGAGGCATGTAGACTCAGCTTATTGGGAGTTATTGAGGGTCCTGGGAAGATCTCCAAGGCTCCAACATGATTTTCTACTCATGGAATATAAGATGGCTAAATCAGTCCTTTAAGAAGAAAAAGTTAAAACTCTTTCTGAATTACAATAAAATTGATTTGTTAGGTTGTTTAGAAATAAAAATAAAGAGTAGTAAAAAAGATACCATCACAAAGATATTGGGTAAGGAATGGACATGCACAGCTGACGATAATATGGATCAGACAGAAATAATATGGCTATGCTGGAAGCATCAATAGATTAAGGTCACAATTGAATTAACTACACCACAATTGGTGCACTGCTATGTGGAAGATAAAGGATACATGTTTTCTAGTTTCATAACCTTTGTTTGTGGCTACAACACCTCTATATGCAGGAAAGACATATGGGAATAGCTGAAAGGAATACACCATAATATAAATAAACCTTGGGTCATACTAGGTGATTTCAATATAGGTCTTTCTGTGACTGACAGGCTTAATGGAGCCTCTATCCAACAAACTGACATACAAGACTTCTAGGACTATATAAAGTAGTTAGGATCGGGCATACTACCCAAACGAGGGTGTGACTACACTTGGTGTGATTGAAGAGAAGCAACTGATAGAATATAAAGCAGGATAGATTGGATACTAGGAAATGCAACCTGGTTAATGAAGTATGGGGCCCTAGAGGCTGCATTCAGGCAACCAGGATGTTCAGATTATTCACCAATCACTGTCAACTCAGAAGTGTTGATATAGATTACTAAAAGAACTTTTAGATTATTGAATGTCCTATTAAACCAAGACAATTTCCAGAATATGGTGAAAGAAATTTGGAGTCAAAACATTCAGGGTTATACAATGTACTCAGTTTGGCAGAAGTTATTGAGGGTTGGAGCCAAAGCTCAGACTCTAAATCAATAGATGTCCTCATTAGAGCAGAAAATACAGAAACTGAGATCAGAGCTACAATAAGTGCAAGCAAAATTAAATGCTAATCTGTTTGATACAGACTTGATCCAGCAAGAGAAATCAATTATTACTCTACTCTAAAAGTGGGACTGGATAAATGAACAGGTATTGAGACAGAAGTCCAGGGCAACTTGGATAGCACATGGAGACTCCAACTCAAAATTATTTTATGCTCATCTAAAGAAAAGATAGGCAAGGAAAAAAATTGGTTCTGTATGTAATGGCAAAGAAATAGGGTCACAGAGCCAACCCAAGTCCAGCAGGAATTCACTCAATTCTTTTAGCAACTCTTGGGGACTGCAGCAAGTGAATTTCCTTGCATCAATATTGACATAGAAAGAGATGGTCCTTATCTGAAAATTGAGAAATGGAAATAAGAATGAAAGAAGTGACAGAGTAGGAGATCTAGCAGACAGTTCAACACCTTCCTTGTGACAAGGCACCAGGTATTGATGGTTTTCAGAGAGGGTTTTTTAAAAGTAACTTTTCAGTAGTAGGACAAAAGGTTACTACAGTAGTTTTACAATTTTTTGAAAATGGGAAGCTATTAAAAAGTATAAATTGTGCAACTATCATACTTGTCCCTAAAGTAGACAACCATAATTTTGTGAATGAATATAGGCCAATAGCATGTTGTACTACTTTGTATGAGATTATTGCTAAAATTCTCACCGCAAAACTGAAGCCTATGGTAGATGTTCTATTGGGACATTCACAATCTACATTCATTGAGGAAAGAAGTATTTTAGATAATGTGATAGTGGCTCATGAACTAATCAGAGGATATGACCAAAAACATATTTCCCTAAGATGTTTCATGAAAATAGATATCCAGAAAGCTTATGATTCAGTTAAATGGTTTTTTTTTATAAATGATCATTGTTGAATATGGTTTCCCTGCAAAAAATGATTGAATGGATAATGACTTGTGTAACTACTGTTAGTTATTCTATGATTGTAAATGGGAATTTAATTGAGAAATTTGCTACTAAGAAAGGTCTTAGACAGGGGGACCCTATGTACCCATATCTCTTTGTGTTGGTGATGGGGAACTTAAACAGATCACTGAAACAGTTGAGGCATAACCCCAACTTCAACTATCACTCAAGGTGTGCCAGATTACAACTTATTCACATTTGTTTTGCGGATGACTTATTTCTCTATTGTAGAGCATACCAAATGTCCATCCAACTGATATTAGAGGACTTTGAGCATTTCTCTTCTGTCTCAGGGTTGAAAGCCAACTTAGAGAAAAGCTATTTTTATGTTGCAGGGGTAACCAGTGAATTTAAACAGAAGATCTTGAGAGAAATGCAATTTACACTAGGAGAAATGCCTTTTAAGTATTTGGGGATACCACTCTCATCCAGAAAACTAACTATCCAACAGTGCATTTATCTAGTTGAGAAAATAGTAGCAAGGGTCAAGTGTTGGACTGCTAAACTCTTATCCTACAGTGGCTGACTACAGCTGATTAAAAGTGTTCTATTTGAAATGCAAACATACTGGGCACAAGTGTTCTTACTGTCAAAGAAAGTCATATCCATGGTCACACATATTTGCAAGGTATTTCTCTGGACAGGAGGAAAACTCAAAGAAGTCACTGATTGCTTGGGATACCAAGTGTCTACAAAGATCTACTGGAGGGCTGAACATAATTGAGTTTGAGGGGTGGAATAAAACTATTATATGTAAGTTATTATGGGCATTATCAAACAAGAAGGACACCTTATGGGTCTAATGGATTCACAACATATATATCAAAGGTAAGGACTTAGAATCAGTGAAAACACCTAAATAAGCATGTTGGCTTATTAGGAAAATATTTTATACTAGATAAGGGCTTCCACCTGGCAACCCAATGCAACACCTAGCACAATTTACAGTGGGAGAAAAATTCAGTATCAACAAATTATACTATTCAATGCTGACTCAACATCCCAAGGTAGTATGGAGGAGCTTAGTGCAATCAACAGGGACCATCCCAAGACACCATTTAATAATATGGATGGCTCTACATGTTAGGTTAGCAACAGTTGAAAGGCTTGAGAAATGGGGAATCAATGCAGCTGCTGGTTGTGTCCTCTATTGTTCAGGAACTAAAGAAACTTGTCAGCATCTATTCTTTGAATGTACTTATTCTGAGAACACCTGGAGCACCTTATTGAAATGGATGAACATTCATAGACAAGTTCACACATGGACAACTAAAATCAAATAGATGACTACTGGTGTACACACTTCAAAGGCAAGATCACAGGTCCTAATATGTGTATTTGCTGCTACAATTTACCAAATTTGGATTAAAAGAAATGCACGCAGATTCAAGGCTCAATGTAAGAACAACACCCAGCTGATCAAAGACATCTACCTTCAAGTGCATATCAAAGGCCAACAACGACGCAAATGGCAGGACATACTAGCAAGTTTGAATCACTATCCATTATAATGTAATATAGTTGGGAATTGTAATAGTTAGAAAGGATAGAAAATTTGTAATTCAAATGTTCTGGTTGGAATAAAAAATTTCTTTCGACAAAAAAAACAATAATTGATGATAAAAGTTTTAAAAAAAAATTATTGGTCAAACACAAACTACTTTTAACGATTTTTTTTTTAAATAAGCACTTCTCAAAATAAGTCGATTTTAGAAGTTTGACCAAACTTGATATATGAAAATATAAGTGTTAATAACATGTTAAAAGACAAAATACTAAGAATACCTTTCAAAAAGAAAAGACAAATAACTATCTAGATAATATTACATCCTTCATATATTTAAATTAATATTGTTCTCTTTTTTTGTTATTTTTTGTTTTGATATTTCTTATTCGCATTTATTATATTGATTTAAGTTGATTTCATATTTAACTTAAAATGCTATTCTTATATATCTTCTGTCATAGGATTTTAAGACTACACGAGCATGGATAAGTACATTGGTTATACCATATAGGCATGCTTTCTAAGTGTTGAGATCAGAAGTATAATCATTGAAACAAGAAGCTAAACGTACACACTAACTCAGATCTGGAAACTAAGGGTCGTTTGGTCAAAGGGTGTCATGGATCAATTTATAAATAAATATGACACCTACTATATCCTGCCAGTAGGTAAGTCAAATCGTAACCCAGAGCTAAATGTAATGGGTTAACTTGGTGGAAAAGTGCCAATATAGGCAGAAATCAACAACACAACTTCATAATAACCAAAGTATTTGAAATAGACAAAAGATAGTCAATACATAGAAAACCATCCCACGACCTGGTAGAGCCAGTACAAGAGCATTTAGTAATAATACAAATCAAATGTCTAAAATAGTCAACAACATTTGTCTCGAAACAAAAGACTGAACATAAAAGACAGAAGAAAATAGGAGACTCTGAATTCCAGAGCTCACCCAATCTACGGATATCAACACAACACGAACGTCGATCAATGATGGTAACTAACCAAAAAGGTACATAAGTATAGTATGAGTACCAAAAACATGGGTACTCAGTAGGCATCAGTGACAAAATGAGCAAGATTACGATAAACGATGATGGAGTTGATAAGTATTATAATCAAAGGCTTATACAATAGAATATTCAATAGCTCATTATTAGTTTAATCAATAATATATTCATAGAATAATTAATAGCCTATTCATAGCATAACCAATAATCCTTACTTCCAACATCAACCCATCATAACTATCTATACCAAGGCATCTCAATATCATCGGAATCAACCCTTCTTATATGAGCACAAACTTATAAAAGGTCTTCAATAACTATCACCAGTCTTGACGCAAAGGTCAGTCGAAGAGCCCACTTCTAAACCTCCAAAACCCTTATCACACAAAATCTACCCTGGACTAAACTAAGGTATGTAAATTACATATCGCAATCGCAATTTATAGCCATCGCGATCATGCTTTATTCCATAAGATAAATTGCACTTGCCGATCATGATTTATATGCCGCAATCATGATTTATGAGTAAAACTCACTTGTAGACTGAGATTTACAGCCTACAATCGTGGTTGCACCAAAAAACCTAGTGCACCAGATTTTCTAAGTCTGGAATGGACTTCAATCGGGTTCTCAGGATTTATTTGAAACCATATGTGCGTAAACAAACTATACTACCATACCAAATTTGATGTTTTGGATGTGATGGGCTGTCATACCCCAAATCCCATTGGGACGGACAGGCATCCATAACCGTAACGACCTGGGATAACCAACTTATAACCCTATACTTTTCATGCATGTAACTATGAAATTCAAAGGTCTTACTAGTATGGATACGATGCATTGATAAAAACAAACCACGTAAGTAAGTCCAAACCTATATATACAAGACATGGTCGTTGGGGACACAATGTTAAAAGAACACAATGTTACCCCACTTAACTTTACATTAGTCTGTAAAGCCTATAAAAGACACATGGACTTAGTTAAGGTTGGGAAAAACCCTCGCCGTGCTTATAACTACTATACAATACCCAAATACATATAATAGACTCAGAAAGCTCCGAATCAACTTGCAGCTCACCAATAGCTGTTGGATGTCCTGTGCTCCTACTGGGGTGGTCTACTAGCTGGAGTACTTTTACCTGCTACATGAAACATAGTGTCACCCCACGGGGGATGTCAATACAAGAGTGTACTGAGTATGTATGACATGAAGTGACTATAAATAAGACAAGAGCTCAACAAAATTAATTATCAATATATAACTATAAAGATAATAATAGAATACCAACTTTGCTTGTACTTATGGGATCATGTACATTACATCTTTTACTTTATTTTATTCTTCTTTAATTTATAAAATTATAAGGCGTGATACAAATGACCAGCTAATCAGTGGTAAAAGAGGATGACCCATGCTAGGCACTTTAACCTCTGGGATAAGGTCCTTATAAGTACACAAATTGGGATTGACCCATGCTAGGCTTTCCTTTCACCCTTGGAATACCACCCGTAATGTTGGGATCAACCCATGCTAGGTGTTTCTTCCACCCCTGGGATACCACCCAAGAATATATAGAATCACTTCAGATCATTCTTTTCATCTTTAAAGTTATTGTTTTGGTGGTCATGTATTAGATTGGGTATTTTGGACCGGTAGAAAAAGGTATAAAATTATGCACTAGATGCAGTAGCAATAATGTAGGATACAAAAATAGTAGGAATATAACACATAGGAGCTTAACTAACACCATAGGTCATGTTGACTAGGAGAACAAATCATAAAGTTATTGTTGAAAACACCTATATCATACTAGTATTTAGAAGGGAAAATGGACAGATCTAGCAACAAACACATCTTCAGGTGCTTTAACAACCTAAAAAGTTAGAATAAGGTTATTACCCACCTTGAAGGTTGTACGCTGCATTTATGTATAATTTGAAAGGAAGAACACTTAGGAAGCTTACTTTGTAACAAAGGAGTTAGATTTATGCCAAAGAGTATAAGATGGATGAACCATACATACCTTGTTGCATAACTAATCACACTCTTACTTAATTCCCTTCTTTTTAGATTATTAATCTACAATAGCATAAAACTGGTAGTAGCATATAATTAACACATTCACGCTATTTAAACTTGCCAAAATAGTAGGCGAGTAGTAACCCATAATTAACTGATCTAAGGGTGTTCTTTCAACCTCGTTCTTCTCCAATTACATTCACATGCAATTTAATTTCTTATAAGATCCCCTTAACCATTTTGTCTTTATTGTACTCTCAAAATTGTATAACAAGTGGTGTGGGTAGTAAGAATATACAACGTTCAATTTGGTGGTGTACCACTATACCCTCCTTCTACCTTTCATTGGAAACCATTCACACCTTTCCCCCAACATCAACCAAGCATCCCCCAATATATATACATAAAACCATTCCATAGCATCCCCAAATATCAATATAGCAACCAAAATTGAACGGTCCATTCCTTGAGTTCTTAACAACAACATATATATGATCTCTACCAACACATGTATCGAAAAAGGTTAAAAATGGATAGTAGCCATACCTTTATTTCGGTGGTAGTTTATTCCCTTAATTTATATCTCTTGAATTGCTTGATTCTTTTACTCACAAACCAAAAGTGAAGAGAAAAATCTCTTAATAATCAAGAATAATGGGACTGCCAAACTTAAAAAGGGATGTCTTATAGTTTAATCACGGAGAACATAATTCTCATAGTATTCTTAAGATGTGCTCATGATTTCTTCACTTAATTTTAACTTGGAAGTAAGGTATGTCCCAAGAACCCTAGTGGAATTATAGGGATACTGCATAGCTAAGAGAGAACAAGAGATACAATCTTGAATTTTTTTTTTTTTTGCTAGTTAAAATGAGCTAAAAGAGCTTGTTTCAACCCCTTTAAAAGGATCTGCTTTTGGTCGATTTCTTGGCTATTTTTGGGCCATAATTTGTCAAGTAGGTGATGCACCTACTTGCCCATTAAATTGGGCCTTTGTGGATCTAAAACTATTGGGCCTTGGCTTCCCATTCTCCCCTCTTTCTCTCCTTGAAATTGGTCCAAAATTAAATCAAGTAGGTGGTAGTGTACTTGGCCCAATAAACTAATCAAGGGAGCCTTAATAGGTGATGCACCTACTTAGTTCTTAGGTTGGTCAAATGGTCAAAGTAGGTGACTCACCTACTAGCTTAAATATGTCAAGAAAGCACCTTAATATTTTATTCCATTTTAAGATCGAAATACTTATAGTTAAACTTAAAACTTATGTACACTTGGTCACTTCATCCTTTAGAAACAAATACCTACTTAATGGCCCAAGTTTTGATACTCTCATCGATGGTAACTTAATCATACCACATTTCAATATATGCGGGAATTCCTTCAAACCTATCTTACCATCACTAATCACAGAGGATACCCGAGCCCATTACCTATCCCATAAGTCTATATCAAGTGCCACATGAGTTGAACTAGTACATACGGAATATAGGGTCTTACATGGGTAAATTGATATTTCCATCGGTGGTTGTTTTGATAAAATATGGATCCCACACCCAATTTTCAATTTCTTAACTTTCTGACCAATAGGTTGAAATGGGTCGGGTGCCTCGAACCCGAACCAAAGGTCCACCTAGCCTAAAATCAACATTTCAGAGCTGTTAGAATAGTCAAAATTTACATTAGAGGTCGTTTAGCTAAATTTTTTGCCTGGTGGCCATTTGAAACCAATGAAGACTACAAAATAAGAAAATGGCTCTAAAAACTAAATGAATTGTCCGATAACCTCAGTGTCAGTCCCAGCAAGTCATAAATGATTTGGGGCAGCTATAGAGAAGCTCTAAAACAAAAATAAGCAAAGATATGAAAAAATGACCTAAAGGGTCATTACAATATCCACTACTAAAAGAGCTTTTATCTATGAAAGTTAAGTATTAGAATATACCTAAAGTCTCGAATAGGTGAGGATACTGCATCCGCATCTCTCTCTCTCGATCTCCCAAGTGTCCTTGTCCATTGGGCGGTGCATCAATTGAACCTTAACAATAGGAATATCTCTAGTGTGCAACCGCCTAACATCACTAGCCAAAATAAGCTCAGACTCATCCATGAAGGTCAACCGCTCATCTAACTTAAATAAGTCCCATCTAAGCACGTGATAGGGATCAGGAATATATCGCTCTAATATGAAAACATAAAAAACTGGATCGACAATAGAAAAATCTAGAGGTAAAGCTAACTCATAATCCACCTCACCAACTGTGTGAAAAATCTCAAAAGGCCCAATATATTTAGGACTATGCTTGCCCTTCCTCTTGAACCTCATCACACCCTTCATGGGTGATACACAGAGGAATACCTGATCACTAACCCCAAATATCAAGGCACGAAGCCTACAATCTGCATAGGTCTTCTACCTACTTTAAGTTGTTCTCAACCTGTCCTGAATCACCCTGAATTTATTCAATGACTCCTGAGGCAAATCAGTACCACGAGGTCAAATCTTGGATGTCTCAAACCATCTAATCGGATAACAAAATCTCCTACTATACAAAGCCGCAAAAGATGACATCTAAATACTCGAATGAAAACTATTGTTATAAGCAAACTCTACCAAGGCTAAGTGCTCCTTCCACTGGCCCCCAAAATCTATAACATAGGCTTGGAGCATATCTTCAAGCACCTAAATAGTCCTCTCGGACTGACTATCTATCTACGGATAAAAAGTTGTACGGTCCACCTGAATACCCAACTCCTCTTTAAAAGATCTCCAAAAGCTAGAAGTGAACATGAAACCCTGATCTGAAATAATAGATATGAGCACCCCATGCAAATGGACTATCTCACACACATAGATACAAGCTAACCTCTCAGCACTAAAGGACATCTGAATAGGAATGAAATATGTTGACTTGGTCAACCAATCCACAATTACCCAAATACCATCAGAACCATAGGAAGTACAAGGCAACCCACTAAAAATCCATGGACCACTCCTATTTCTATTCGGGAATAGGTAATCTCTGAGTCAAACCACAAGGTCATTGATGCTCGAGTTTTACCTGTTGACAACATAGGCAATGAGCTACAAAATATGCAATATCTCTCTTTATGCCAATCCTCTAATAATATTGTCTCAAATTTCAATACATCTTAGTTGTACCCGGATGAATAGAATATCTAGAGATGGATCAAGTCATCAATACTCAGAACACAAATGAGGCTATCAAATCTCAAGACACCCTCAAAATCTATGGTGATCCTCTCAGACTCACCACTTAGCACATGATAACGAAGGAAACAAAGCTTAATATCCTCAAACTAATGATCCCGAATTTGCTCAAATAGCAAAGAGCTCACCTCAACACTAGAAAGAATTTCCTAGGGTCTGAAATATCCAAGCGAACCATCAAGTTGGCTAACGACTAAATGTCCCGTGACAATGAACTTTAAGAAGCTGAAATACAAGCCAAGCTACACATACTCACTGTCTTGTGACTCAAGGTATCTTCTACTATATTTTCCTTACTCGGATAATACAAGATGGAAATATCATAATCCTTAAGCAACTCCATCCATATACACTGTCTAGAATTAAGCTCCCTTTGGGTCATAAGATGCTGAAGACTGCGGTGATCGGTGAAAATATCACAATGCACGCCATAAAGATAATGCCTCCAGATCTTAAGCGCGAAAACTACTTTTGTCAATTTGAAATCATGAGTGGGGTAGTTACGCTCATGAACTTTAATCTATCTCAAAGAATAAGCAATAACACGACCCTACTACATTAAAACAAAACCTAGAACAACACCAGAAGCATTACAATACACGGTGAATCCCTTACCCTCTACAAGAAGAGCTAAAATATGAGCTAAAGTACAAAAATCCTTGAGCTCTCCAAATCTTGACTCACACTTCTCGTACCATTAAAAGGGAACCTCCTTCCAAGTCAATCTAGTCATAGGCACTAAAATAATAGCAAAGCCCTAGATGAATCGTCTATAATAATTGGTCAAACCAATAATGTTATGAACCTCAGCCAGAGATGTAGATCTATCCCAATCACGAATTTCCTCAATCTTAGCTAGGTCTACCATTAGACCATACTTATACACCACATGTCCAAGGAATGTCACCGACTCAAGCCAAAACTCACACTTGTAGAACTTGACAAAAACATATGATCTCTCATAATCTGGATTACTATCCTCAAATGATGCACATGCTCCTCCCTACTCCTCAAATACATAAAGATATCATCTATGAACATAATAAAAAAGGAATCCAAATATGGTCTAAACATTCAATTCATCAAATCTATAAATGTGTTGGGGTATTATTCAAGCCAAATGACATCACCAAGAACTCATAATAACCATAACAGGTCCTAAAAGTGGTCTTCAGTAAATCCTCAGCCTGAATCCTCAACTGATGATAACCAGATCTTAAATCAATCTTAGAGAACACTGTTGTTCCCTGAAACTGGTAAAACAAATCATTAATGCAAGGCATAGGATAATAGTTCTTCATCATCACTTTATTAAGTTGTCTATAATTAATACACATATTCATGGTGCTATCTTTCTTCTTCACAAACAACAAAGGAGCTCCCCTAGGAAAGACACGGACTAATAAAACCCTTACCAAAAAGGTCCTGAAGCCATTTAGCTCCTTAAGCTTGGCAGGAGCCATACAGTAAGGTGCCATAGAAATAGGTCGAGCACCAGGCTAAAAAACAATAGCAAATTCAATCTCATGGGTAGGGGGAATACCGGGCAGGTAGATAGGGAACACATTAGGAAACTTACAAACTATAGGAATTGAGTCAATCAATGGACTCCTCACACTAGTATCATAAATATAAGTGAGATAAGACTCGTAACCCCTTAAAAAAAGCCTCTAAAAATGAACATAAGAAATAATCCTCGGCGGCTCGCCGCTAACAACTCCCTGTTATACGATTGGGGGTATGTCGGGCATGGCTTAGATAATAGTCTTTGCAAAACAATCCATGACTGCATGATAATAGGATAACCATTCCATGCCCAAAGTCAAACCAAAGTCTACCATATCCACAATAATAAGATCAACATGAGCATCAACATCTTTAACTGTCACAAACATAGGATCTGAACATTTGATCCACTTCTAAAGAATCATACGGGAGTAGATACATACAAGGGCACATATAATAAATCCCAAAATAACTCTAATTGTCAAGCATAATAAGTAGACACAAAAGAATCAGTGGAACTTGGATCAAATAAAGCAAGGGCCGACTATCGACACACAAAAATTATACCTATAATAACAACATCTAAAGACTCAGCCTCGGCTCAAGCAGGTACTGCATATAACTTACCATACCCGGCACCTGGATAGGCTCCTAACTGACCTCCCATCTTGCCTTCTTGAGAACCTTCCCGAGTACCCTGGAAACTACCCCTACGACCTTGAAAACCACCTTTAGTTGAGGGATAAATTGCTCTAATAGGGGGAAATCTCTGAGCTTAAGCAACAATAGCCCCACGATAAGGGAACTCTTATGAATAGTGACCATAAGCTCCATAACTATAACATGTAACATAAACTATACCAGAACTAATAGATTCGACTGACCCAGAGTAACCACCACGACTAGAATAACTAGAAGATGAACCTCTCAAATATTGACTACCACCTTGACCAGGGAAATTATTAGGACTAGAATGACCTCTATCAGTAATTTGAAGAGCTACCTAAAAAGGGATGATAGGATGGACGTGGTGGATATCTACCATGAGAACTGTTACCTATAATTTGGGTACTACTACAGCTCCTGCTAAAACCATCATGATATCTAGGACGCTTATAATATACCCTTGGGCCTTAAAATCTATCTCCCCAATCACTTGAGCATGATATAAAACCTTGATAAAAGACCTGCCCACAAACACCAAACTCTGAGTAGACATGCGAAGAGAAAGTCTCAATCCTTAAACAAAGAAACGAACTCTCTCATACTTAGTGTCCAGAATAAAAGTAACACACCTACCCAACTCATAAAAATGAGCCTTATACCCCACAACAGTCATGGAGACCTCCTCTAATATAAAGAACTATTCCCTCAAATAATCCCTAAGGATACAAGGCATGTACTTCTCTAAATATATCTCAAAAAACTAAGCCCATGTCAAAAGAGAAGTTCTAGCTAGTGTAGAATCCATATAACCTCTCCACCTATGTCGAATAACTAAGTCCAATTGAAATATGGTGTAATCCATTCTACGAGTCTCAAAAAGGCCGAAACTATGGAGCCTATCCTCACAAGCAATCAGAAACTCATATGCATCCTTTCCTGGAGCACCAAAAAACCTAGGTAGAGCCAATCTCAAGAATCTACCCATTATCTTCTGCTCCTCAACATACATAGTGGGATGGGTAACCACTGGCTGAGTAACTAATGGTTGAGAAACAACCAGCGCTGGAGGCACCTCAATTCTGGGAGCTATAGCTATAGGTTGAGCCCCTGCCTTCGTACCACTCTAATTTATATATTATGCATCATCAAATGGAGCACCACCAACTATACCCAAAATCTAAACCAAAGCATCTCTAATCACTAAATAAAAAATAAAACATGGTTAAGCCTGGGCTAGTCTTTGTTCCACTACTGGCTGAGGCAGAAGAATATCTAGCTCAAGCGTGGCAACAGGGTCTAGTGGAGGCCTCCCTATCCTAGACCCTAGTTGGGGACATATATCTAGGCTATCCATGACCTTTAGTTCATCGATGACAAATGTTAGGATCCCTAGGCTTGTCTTAGAGACCCTCATCTCATGTAGCGGTAGCACGTGTCCTAGCCATCTGCGAAAGAGTAAGGTCAAAGGAATATTCTATAAACCAACTCAGAGTCTTAGCACAAAAAAGTGAAAGAAGTAAAGATCTCCTAATAATGTCCCATAGCCTTCCGAAGATGAGAAACAACAGCCATAGTTCTGATCTGCAGGACTCTACAAGACACTTACTCCTGTATCAATAATATCGGTGAAACCTAGGTCCGCTACCAATTTTTTAGACCCAATTTACGAGTCATGAAGGCACATACTATATCCTGCTAGTAAGTAAGCTAAACTATAACCCAAAGCTAAACGCAATGGGTTAACTTGGTGGAAAAGTGCCAATATAGGCGGAAATCAACAATACAACTTCATAATAACCAAAATATTTAAAATATATAAAATATAGTCAATACATAGAAAACCATCCCACGACCTAGTAGAGCTAGTACAAGAGCATCTTGTGATAATACAACTCAAATGTATAAGATAGTCAACAATTTGTCCCAAAATAAAAGACAAAAAATAAAAGATAGAAGGAAAAGGGCAACTCTAACTTTAAGAGCTCACCCTATCTCCGAATATCAACATAGCATGAACATCGATCAACGATGGCAACTAGTACTCGAATCTTCCCAAAAAGGTATATAAGTGTAGTATGAGTACCAAAACCATGGGTACTCAGTAGACATCATTGACTGACTGATCTAGATCATGATATAAGTATGATAAAATGCGAGATCACATAACTAAGTCAAGGTAGAGATGAACCTAAATCAACTCCAACATCGTCGTGCATAAATAAGTAAATAAAACAGAATAACAACATAACATAAGACATCAGCACATGCAATATAAATACAGAATTGGCCCTCATATGCCAATTAGTGCAGAAAAGTAAATAACTTATCGCAAGCCCTCATAAGCCTGGAAGATACAAATAAGATAGAGTAATCCACCACCACCATTTACCAACTCTCAAAGTACAATTAGAATTCATTCATTCCATGCCACATTATAACCATCAATTATCCATAGTCTCTATCTATCAATTAATCAATGTATCTATAGAATCCATTCATATCATGCCAAATTATAATCATTTTCTTATTTCATACCTAGATAGAATCACTATTGTCAATCTCACCCCCAATATCATTATATCATAATAACTATATGATCATAGTATAATAGGTATATTCAAACTTGAACCAATATGGATATTCAATAATATCCTCATTAATATGATCATTAACATTATCCTCCCTATTATCACCAATATTATTATTTTTGTCATCAATAACATAGTAATCCTACGGACATACATCGGGTAATAATAATTGATACCATTGTCATTGTACGGGCTTGAACCGATATTTGTATAATTCATAACATAAATAATATTCGAACTTGAATTGGTAATTATATCATCATTTTCATGGCCAATAGCATAGTCGTTAGTGAATTCAAAATCATAATTGCTAGGATAGTAAATAATCATTATTTCTAGCATAATGAATAGTATAGTCACTAATATAGTCAATTAGCATGTTCTTCAACATGAATAATAGCATGATCTCTAATATAATAAATAAGCACGATTGCTAACGTAGTTGATAGACATGATTGCTAATTTAGTCAAAAAAATACTCAACGGCCCAATCAATATCCTAATCAATGGCTTAATCAATATCATAATCAAGGGCTTATGTAATAACATATTCAATATCTCATCATTAGTTTAATCAATAATCTATTCATAGAATAATCGATAGCCTATTCATAGAATAACCACTAATTATTACTTCCAACATCAACCTATGATAGCCATCAATACCAAGGTATCTCAATATCACCGCAGTCAACCCTTCCTAGATGTACACAAGCTTATAAATGGTCTTTAATAGCTATCACAAGTCTTGGCCTAAAGGTGGATAGAAGAGCCCACTTCTAACCTCCAAAACCCTTATCATGCAATGTATACCCCAGACTAGGCTAAGGTATCTAAATCCACTATTAGATGTTGAATAAGCCATAACTTGCTAGAGGATAGAATTTACTTCCAAAATAGAGCAACTAAGTCAATTCCACCTAAGGTAATGGCAACTAGGCTAAGTTTACTCTAAACTTAAGTTACCGAGGCAATATCCTTATTAGTTGAGTAACTAAGGTGTTTCCATCCTAAACAAGATCCACGAGGTCAACTTCACCTAAGGTATAATTAAGTAGGCTACTTATGCTAAAACTGGTTTCAAAAATATCCTAAACTGTCCAACTAACCCAAATATTAAAATTTATCAGACCAACACCTACAATCCATCCCAAATCTAACACAATATCATAAATATACTATGAATTAGCTCAATATAACAAGGGGTAAAACCTAGCCTACATGGATGCTGAAAAGGCTTAAAAGATCTTCTAAATCAATGTTTTTCCCTTCTGAGAAGCTTTCACAAGATGCCAAACTATCAAAACCACATTCTACTCATCAATACGTGAATAATGATACCCATATTGCACTATTATGTTTCGTACTCAAAAATCATACCAAAATTGCATGTGGATCCTATTTATGGAAAATTACATTTTTGAAACCAACCTAACGTTCTCTCATGATCAAGGAGTCATTACCTTAAAAATGGGTGAATTCTGAATTAATTTGGAGCTAAAATCAAGCGTCCATGATTTTGGAGCTTTTGAACAAGAAATGTGAAAATTATACCATAAAAGGATGAAATCTTTCCACAAATTGGAACATAATAACGTAAACAAGTATTATCCAAGATCCCAAATCACCCTCAAGCTTCAATTTCAAGCTATCTCACTATTTAGGGTTTTAGCCTCTTGAAAATGAATGACAGAATGGGAAAATCAGGCTAAAAGAGACTATTTATGCCCATACCAGGTTCTCAGGTGTCGCTATTAGGACCCAAGACTGGTAAATATGATTTGGAAAAGTAAATCGCATATTTCAATCGCGATTTATGGCCATCACGATCGGACTTTCAGCCACAGGGTAAATCACAATTGGCGATTGCGATTTATATGTCGTGATTACAATTTGTGAGTAAAATGCACTTGGTGATCATGATTTACAGCCTGCGATCGCGGTTATGCCAGAAAAATTGGTGCACCAGATTTTCTAAGTTCAGAATGAACTTTAATCGGGAGCTCAAGATTCATTAGGAACCCAGTGTGCACAAACAAACAAAGCTACCATATCGAATTCGATGTTCCAAACATGATGGCACAATCAAAATTTCCATCTGAGGTTTTTTTTTGATGAAATATGGGTCCCATACCCAATTTTAAATTTCTTAACTTTCTGACTAATAGGTCGAAATGAGCCCGGGTGCCTCAAGACTTGAACCAATTGTCCCCCTAGCCTAAAGTTGACATTTTGGAGTTGTTAGAATAGTCAAAATTTACATTTGAGGTCGTTTAACAGATGTTTTTGCCCGATATTCACTTGGAACCAATAAAGACTTTAAAATAGGGAAATGGCTCTAAAAACCAAATGAACTGCCCAGTAACCGTACTGTCAGTCCCATGAATTGTCATAAATGACTTTTGGTAGCTATAGAGAAGCTCTAACAGCGAAGATAAGTAGAAATATGAAAAACATCCTTAAAGGTCATTACAGAGGGATAAGAATAAGTAATTCCAGGATTAATTTAGAAGAGGAGATTATCCCATGTTTGGTTGGGACAAAATGTTTGGAATAACTCATCCCGGAATTAGTTATCCTAGGATTGTAGTATTTTTCTTATCCCTCCTTAAGTGTGGAATAACCAATTTTGGGATTAGTAATCTGGGGATAACTTGTTTTTCAACCAAACGACTCCATTAAAGGAATATATAAGCATGATATTTAAACACATTCATATTCAAAGAAAAGAGTCAAAACACATAAGAGGTCGGGGAGAATACCTATTTGATTTCCATAGAATTCCTAATGCATTCAAGCTTTTTCAACATACATTGATAATGGCAATAAATAATACTACACCAAAACTACCATTTTAAGAATTGAAATTACTTCGTTAGGATACTAACCGATTGGAGATTAACACACACTTGAGTATGAAGACATAGAAAGTACGCCTTTGTGAAATAATAAACATAGGAGGAGAATAATGTAAGAGAGCATGTGTTCAGAATTATTATTGAGATAGAGAGCTTAAAGTCTGTTAGAAGTTGTGAATAGATAGGAGAGGTCATAAAGTAAATCCTCCTTCAATAGGATCAAGAGGCAAGTAATTATATTAAGAAGGTATGATTTATTTCAAAAGATATAAAAATCCAAGGTAATTTAATTTCAAATCTCTCAAATATGGATGGATTGGAGTAGATTCATAGGGGAGATTGAGTAGAAACAAAAGATAAAAAAATCCAAGGGAATTTAATTGCAAATCTCTCACATATGGATGGATTGGAGTAGATTCATAGGGGAGATGGAGTATAAATTTGGTATATCAATTTACAATGGGAAATAAAGCTTTAACGGTAAGCAGAGAAAATCTTCTAAAAGTGAAAAGGGAAAACTATGATATTGGAAAATAGTTAAAAAAAGATGGGTTAGAGAGAGAAGGTCTCATCCTTCTATAACATAGGCACCCAAACTTACCCTTTCCACTGACTACCCTTTCTTTCACTCTCAATTCTACTCTGCTATCAATGGAAATTAAACCTACTTACAAGGATGTCACCTCAAATCACATTACCACAACCGATCACCTGGTGGATGTTACAGCTTTCAAAATTGAACCAACTGAGATGGAAGGAGGATTAATAAATCTGACTCTGGAAGAGAAGTATCGGATATATGCACCTTGGCCATTTTCTGTTATCCTAAAAGTGTTTAGGGGGAACTCACTCACCAATACCTAAAAACTAAATTGGATGCCCTATGGAAGCTTCCGGAACCTCTCTGCCAAATAGATTTGGGCTATGGTTTATTCAATACCAAATTTAAAGTCAGGGACAACCAAGACAAAGCTTTAAAGGTGGGAGATAGTTCGTGGATGACAGCTTTATCTCGGTGCAAAAATGGAACCCAATTTCATCCCAAGAACCTCCAAAATTGATTCCACAGTGATTTGGGTACGTCTCTCTCAGTTACCCATAAATTTTTATGATCGAGCAATCTTGGAATGAATTGCCTAGAAAATTACAAATCTACTCAAAGTAGATGTATGCACATCATCAACAATTCATGGTCTTTGTACCCAAATTTGTGTTCAAATTGATCTGGGAAAGTCGGTCAAGACTTTAGTGACCATTGGCAATCACAAACAACCACTACTGTACGAGGGTGAAAAAATTCTTTGTAAATTATGTGGGTATTTGGGTCACATCTCCATTTCTTTTCTAAAGAAGAGGCATCCCCTTCTTCGAAGAATTCACCACCCCAAGAAGCTCCTCCCCCAGCTGTAGATCCTAAAGAGGAATGGAAAACAGTTACCTTCTCAAGGAGAAGGTCTGTCAAAAAATCATCTGCCTTACTTATCACTCCAGGAAATCATGATCGAGGTAACAGAGGGATGATTGTTGCTTCCCCTTAAGGAGGTGGTGCCCATGGATGTTAGCAAAGTCGATCAGTTAGGGTTACACTGTGCTACTGGCCAATTCAATTCGCCCAGACTTCTGGACCATCTCGGGCCCATATTAGTCAACCCACTACTCTTTTTACATCATTCTCCTTCAATTACCTATTTCTAATATTAATCTTAGGGTCTCTGGGACATAAATTGGAAGTAATAATAAAATAAACTCCCCCATCTAAGAGTCAATCTCAGACCCAGTCTTTCACTGGACCCAACTACCTCTTTAGAGCCCAATCCTAATTTTAAATATGAAAACTTGGTTAATTACTCTTCCCCCTTAATAATTCCTCTTCCAACCCTCTTCTTTCCAACCTTCTATGGGGGCCCATCCCAATCACCTATTGATTACCCTCTTATATCCTTGTAACTTCTTCCTTACGCTGTCAAAAATCTCTTTCTCTTTTCAGGGAGATTTGATGGCTAGTAGTCTTAGAAAAGACAAGGCATTCAATGCCACTGAGTTTTCCAAAGAAGAGTCTTTCTACATTCCCCCGCATCTCCCTAATATTAACATTAATGAGGAATACATACATTGTGACTCAGTTGAACAAAATAAGCCTCCCTCCATATCTGAATATGATCACTCTTATCTCAACCCCTCTCCCACCTTCTCACATACCAATATCTTGGTTGGAAGTTTTCCTAGCCAGTTAGTCAATCCTCTTTCATCTAAATTGGAAGGGGACTCAAATGATCATCTTTATTTAGGACCCAAGTTACCTGTCCCTTCTGGCTATGGAATGTCTCAATCAGGGGCTACAGAACTTTGGACCAAATGTTTGGATGGCCACTCTCATGCAAATCCTCAACCCATCATTTCAAGGGTACCTAACCTCATCGACCATAACAGAACTGATGAGTCTCACTAGCTCGATTCTACGTTTCTTCCCACCTCCAAATCCTCTAATTTTGACTCTAGGTCCTTATTTTGTGAGTCTCATTGGGGAAGTCCCCTCTCACTTGAATGTAAACCCCTAGAGTCTACCTACTCTAAACCTTCCTCTAAACTAAGAAGTTCTCAAAAGGAAAAAGACTCTAGAAGACCTCAGGGAGAGCAACAGGGAAATGAAATCCCTTCTAGCCAAACTGAGGATTCCTAGAACGGATGTTCTCACTTTAGAAAGACCTATAAACCTAGTCTTAAAGGGGCCTACTCAGGAAATGGTCATTGTGCTCTTTCCAAAGGACATCTCAAGGCTAGAACTAGGATTAGGACTGCTAAACCCTATAATAGGGGAGCACTACAAAGCAAAAATTTCCCCTCTCACCAGGAAAAGAAAAAACATGAACCACCTCAGTCCATCCATTCCATCATAAAAAGGGAAAACAGTCCTCCAGGAGAACCCTCAACCATCAAAACCAATGATTAATAACTTTCTAATATGGAATGCTAGGGGAGCTAATAATACTGAATTTAGACATCACTACAAATCTCTTTTAGGAATTTATCAACCCTCTATTCTATACCTTTTAGAGACTAGGATGTCTGATCATAGGGGTTTAGCTGATGAGTTGGGTTCCCCCTATTTTCTTCAATCCTCTGCCACTAGATCCTCTGCAGGAACTATTATCTTCTTGAAAGATGATTTCATAAATATTAAGGATATCTCTATTTTTTCTCAAGCCATTCATGCTACTGTTAATGTTAGTTCTCCTCCCTCATGTTGGATCTTAAGTATTATTTATGCCAGTAATGTGTTTTCCTTTAGGAAATCTCTTTGGGTCAATTAATATGTATTTCTAATTCCCTCCATTCCCTTAAAAGTGACAGTTGGTTAGTAGGTGAAGACTTTAATGAATTATTGACAGCCTCAGAGAAATTTGGGAGAAATATTATTAACCATGCTAGGACTTCTCTTTTTAGGGATTGCTTAAACTACTACAACCTTATAGACCTTGATTTTAGAGGAAGTAAATTTATTTGGTCAAATATGAGGTATACACATTGACAAAACCTTATCCTAGAAAGACTTGATAGATTTTTTTCTAATGATCAATGGATTTACCTTTTTCCTGAGGCTTCTGTCCTTCATCTTCCTAGGACACACTCTGACCACTCTTCTCTCCTGCTAGCCTTTATTAGGTTCACCCAAGTCACTCCTAAACCTTTCCGAGTTAAATCTATATGGTGTAACCACCCTGACTTTCCCTTTCCAGTGACCCAATCCTTCCCTACTCATTCCAGCCTCACTAGAGCCACTTTGGACTTTATTGACATTGCCAGTTCTTGGAATAAAAATATCTTTGGTAATATTTTTAATAATAAGAGGCACCTTTTAGCTAGGCTAGAAGGTATCCATAAATCCCCCAACTACCCCACTAGTTTTTTCCTCCATAACCTAGAAATGGAACTTATAAAAGATTACAGCTTTATCCTGAAAAATGAGCAAGACTTCTGGATGTTAAAATCTAGAATCAATTGGCTTATGGAAGGTGATCAGAATACTAGATTCTTTTACTCCTCAACTCTTAACAGAAGGAGAAGAAATAGAATCAACTCTCTCCAAGACCAAGGTGTTTGGATCCATGATCAGGAAGGCATTAAGGATGACATCTTATCTTTTTAATTTTCTTTATTCAAGACTGAACATCTTTAAGCTCATCTTAAAAGTCAGGTTAACCCTTCTCACTATGTCTCAATCTCCTCCTCAAATCACTCCTTTTTATATTCCATCCCTACTCTAGCAGAAATCAAAGTTGTTGTCTTCTCTTTCTAACCCTATAAGGCCCCTGTCCAGATGGTATGCATCCCTTTATATACCAAAAATACTGGGATACTTTACCTCTCTCCTTTTGGAATTTTGTACTAACACCTTCACTTATGGTGAAATGGATACCAGAGTCAATTCTTTTTATTCCCAAATGCAGAAATGCAACCATTATCAAGAACTTTAGGCCCATTGGCCTTTGTACTACTCAATATAAAATCATCACCATGATCATTGCTACTAGGATTAAACCTTTACTTCAATCTTTAATTGGTGATACTCAAGCCAACTTCTTGTCCCAAAGAAGAGCCTCTAATAATGCTATCATTGTGCAGGAATACATTGATCACTTCAGAAGAATGAAAGGGAAAACCCTAACATGATTTTGAAAAGTTATCTTGAAAAGGCCTTTGATAGGCTTGAATGATATTTTATTAGAAAAGCCCTAGTTTATTTTAACTTCCCTTCGGGTATTTCCAAGCTTATCATAACCTGTGTTTCCTCCACCACTATCTCTATTCTTGTCAATGGAAGTTACACTCATAGTTTCCAACCTTCCAGAGGAATAAGACAAGGAGACCCCCCCTTTCCTTATATTTTTATCCTCTGCATGGAACTTCTCTCTAGAAGGATTAATAATGAAGTGGACACTCTCCAATGGCACCCTATCCAAATTAATCATAAGGACCAAAAATATCCCATCTGTTCTTTGCAGATGATTTAACTCTCTTTGCTAGAGCTTACCACCTCAATTGTGCTACAATTGCTAGAACCTTACACAATTTTAGCATCTTTTCAGGCCAAAAAGTAAACTTAGCAAAATCCAAGGTATTATATACTTCTAATTTCCACAACTCTACTAAAGACCACCTTTCATCCATCCTTGACATTAAAACTAGCCACACCTTTGGGAAGTATTTGGGTTTTCCAATTTTTAAAGCTAAACCTAAGCTCTCTGACTTCCAGTTCATCCTGGACAACATCAATAATAAGCTTGCTAGTTGGAAAGTTAAATTTCTCAATATGGCTGGTAGGACTACTCTTGCAAAAGCTTGCCTGAGGAGTATTCCAAACCATGTTATGCAATACATCCTTCTCGCTAAGAAGATTCATAACCTTATTTATAGAGACCAAAAGAATTTTATTTAGGGTTCTACTAAAGAAAATAAAAGGATGCACATGATCAACTGGGCCACCATTACCCAACCCAAGCATTTGAGAGGTTTGGGAATGAAGTAAGCTAGTATAACAAATGATACTGTAATATTCCAAAAAATCCAAACCAATATTAGAGACATATACCCAGCTCATGCATAGTACATCATGGTTCTTTTATAGTTTTATGAGTAAGTTAGATGTATATTAAGGCTTCGAATAACTCCCAGCTATCAGACGAATCAAAACATTCTTTACCGATTGAATTCTTAAGAAGGATATTGATATAGTCAACTTCAAATGAGAATATCTCTCATTATACCTGGAATTTTTTATCTCATAACCTATCAACATATATATAATTGAATTATATTTCCAACTATACCAATTTCGTCTAAATTCGATATCGGAGCAAAGAGTTATTCCTATTTTACTCCAGCATGTCAAGCTGGAAATAGTGTGATGACATTCGTGGTAGTTTACCACATTTGTGACGCCCTATCACAAAGGTCGTCAGCCTTAGGAAGAAACCAACACCTAAGTGATGACATTCTTGATAGCTTACCACATTTATGATGCCCTATCACGAAGGTCGTCAGCCTTAGGCAGAAACTACCTCCTAAGTGACGACATTCGTGGTAGATTACCACATTTGTGACGCCCTATCACGAAGGTCACCAGCCTTAGGCATAAACCAGATCCTAAGTGACGATATTCATGGTAGCTTACCATATTTTTGATGCCTTGTCACAAATGTCGTCAGACTTAGGCAGAAACCATCAATTCCAGCTCCTGTGTGACGACATTTTTTATGGCTTGTCATATTTTTGATGCCTTGTCACAAATGTCGTCAGCTATGATTTTCAGCAACTGTGAATTTATTTCATAAGGGTATTTTGGTCTTTTCCTTTACCTTCCACGACTTATAACCCTAAAGAGGAGGAATTTTTCCCATTTTTCTTCAGTTAAGCATCTTAAAAACCCTCTCTTACACTCTAAACCACAAGATTAGGGTTTTCTCTCAAGATCATCTCCTCAAGAGCAAGCCTAAGGAATTCTTCAAGAACCTTCAGAAATATTAGATCTCTTTCAAGATTCAATCACTTAGGTATGCGTAGTGTTCATCTATGGATCCAATCTGTTCATAGAGCACAAGAACAATGTTTTAACTATTATTTTGTAAAAATTTTGTGGTGATATTAGTATGTACATATTGAAGATTGTTGTTTAAGTTTCAATGTGATATCTAAAGGTGTTGTCATGGAATATATATGTTTGTTGATTGAAAACCATGAACTTTAGGTGGTATAATATGGTGAAAGTATGAAACTCACCTATGCCTTAAAGAATGCATGCAAGGTGTTTGATAAAATGCTTAGGATGCTAGAAATTCATATTTGTATGGTTCTATGATGTCTAAATGACAAGTCCATGTTAGCTATATACTTCAACATAAATCCCATGCTTTTCATGTGTTGCTATTGTGGTGATATGAAACATGTAAGATAATGGAGATATACAATATGTACACAAAATATATCTATGCATTCCCTACAATGGTTAAGATGTTGAATAACTATATGAAATATGATATCCCCTACTTATGATATTATGAATTGTGGACTCAAATCTTGTGATCAAGTCATGTCATGTGTGTTAGTTTCCTTCTATCGAGTCCTGGGGGTATTCGTACCCGAAAAAAATAGTTGTATGCCTAGAGCCATGTCATATTGTCATGATAATCTCAGTCAAGGTATAATATATAGAACTTAGTCAGTCATGTGACTTAGGAAAACCTCAGAAATCTCATGATCTCAGCTAACTCTCAGATAATAGTACTACTCCATCAGTCAACGGAAGTTAGTTAATCTGTCCATGTACAGTCAGTTGAATCATGTTTAGTCTTTATAGATGGGAGTAGAAGTTAGAACAGAGTGAACCCAAGGATGGGGACTCACCTACCAGTTTTACGGTGTGATTCTTAGCAGTCATCCTTGTGTTCCAGAACTACGTAGCCAGCGTAGGTTGAGACATCTTAGCCTGTTAGATTAGGGTTGATGAGGTGGATTAACCTATCATTTTAGGGTCCCACCGTTCTCACTTTGAGTACCTTCCAGATAAGGGTCACTCATAACTGTCCTTACCAGTGGTGCGGTATTGACACCCCTCCAGTCGGGGCAGAGATTGGACCCCAGCTTAGCTGTAATGGTACACATGGGGCATGTCGGTTAAACAACTACCTCCCACAGTTTCAGTATCAGTCTCAGTAAAAGAACTCAGATAGGTCTTCAGATATCAGTATACCAGGACTGTTAGATACAGTCAAATTCAGTTATAGCACTGGACTCAGGGAGTTCTACCAGATTCAAGACTGTCAGAAACAGTAGCTCATGTTATCAAAACTACAGTTTCATTCATATATTAGCATACATATTTAGATACCACGTACTCACGATCTTAGTTACTATGTATGTATGTTTGTACTCTTACATTCATATCAGTCAGTCAGTTAGCATTGTTCATGCATGTAAATCCTTTTGCATTAGCCTGCCTCACTCGTATACTCAGTACTCCTGTTGTACTAATGCATTTACGCTATGGTACTTTCTTTCATGTTACACCATAGGTTCAGAGACACGATCTCCAGATCAGCAGTAGCAGTAGCATTTCTAGTCATAGAGATTCAGTGAGTCTTCTTCATTCGAGGACAATATGATTTGATTTATTCATTAATATTTTAGTGCGTTATCAGTTTACGGAGTTAGTTGGAGACATGTTCCATCAACTCCTTATTCAGACAGTACTTAGAGGCTTTCAAATTCAGTATTCAGACTTATATTCAGATTTGATTCAGTTTTTAGCTGTTTTGGGTATCTTTCACCCATATGGATATTAGGTTTTGACAGATTTTTTATTCAGCTGAATCTTATGGCCTACATGTTTATGTTTTCTGCATTATTACGTTATATATGTAGTGTACAGGTACAGATATCAGTCATGGGTTATATTGTGGTCCCTCGGGGTCATGAGCACCGTGTAGCATTCTGATTCACAAAATCGGGGCATTACAAACTTGGTATCAGAGCCTAAGGTTCCATAGAGTCCTAGGAATTCTGAAAACCGCATCTAGTAGAGTCTTGTACAGGGGTGTGTTGCGCGCCATATTTATGTACAGGAGGTTATGAGATGTTTTAGGAACAGTTCCCTTTTTTCAGTATTCATGTCATGCTACTAAGCATAATTTCAATTCTGTCTCTTAGTCTAATCCGCTCTTCTCTTATTTCAAAAACATACCTCCAAAGAGAAGAAATCAGCCAGTTCCTCGGCCCGAAGATCCTTTGGGCGAACATGTTTCTCATGCAGAGTTCTGGACCGTATTTACCGCTCTTGCTCAGTTTGTAGCTTCCTAGAATGAACAACCAGCAGTCGTTCCGGCCAACCCAGTGGCCAATTCAACAGCAGCTAGGATTCGGGACTTCACCCTAATGAACTCTCCGTCCTTCTTTGGGTCTAAGCCAGATAAGGATTCTCAGGAATTCGTTGACCAAGTCCAGAAGGTCATTGATATCATTGGAGTCACTTCTTCTCAGAGTGCCGAGTTATCCGCATACCAATTGCAGGATATCGCTCACACTTGGTACAAGCATTGGTTAGCAGAAAGGTTAGAGGATGCAGGCCCTATTGAGTGGGAAGAATTTGTCATGGCTTTATTAGACAGATTCTTTCCCCAAGAGCTGAGAGAGGCCAAAGTTCTTGAGTTCATCAATCTCAGGCAGTGAAATATGACAGTTAGAGAGTATTCTCTTAGATTTACTCAGCTATCCAGATATGCCCCTCATATGGTTGCAGACAACAGGGCTAAGATGAGTAAGTTCGTGTCAGAGGTGAATGATAGCGTGGTAAATGAGTGTAGGTATGCGATGCTGAATAATGATATGACTTTAGCCAAGCTCATGACCCACTCTCAGCAGATAGAGAAGAAGAAGGTTAAGACTAGGGAGAGGAAGAACAAGAGTGCAAGAGCAGGCAGTTTCAATTTTACTCAGCCCAAATCAGAAGGAGAAAATCATTCGTAGTTTTATCCTAAGTCAGCAGTTCTAGCCCCTTCCTCCGCTAGTGCCCCAATGTCGATGTTCAGGGACGACAACAGAGACAGATCACCAGGCTCTAAATGTCAGAGTAGTGTTAGTAGTGCCCGAACAAACCCCCTTTGTCAGACTTGTGGTAAGAACCACAAGGGTATTTACAGAGTCGGTAGTGATGTCTGTTTTGGTTATGGTAAGACAGGCCATAGGATTAGGGAGTTTCCTCAACCAGGCCCTCAGGTTCAGCAGAATCATTCCACAGCTCAGTTCGGTCGCCCAAACCAGTATTGTGCCACTTCCAGTGCTACTAGTGGGCAACGCCCAAATAGACTCTATGCTCTTCAGACCCGATAGGATCAGGAAAATTCTCCTGATGTCATTACTGGTACGTTACAGATTTTCCATGTTCATGTTTATGCTTTACTAGAACCAGGTGCATCCTTGTCTTTTGTCACTCCATACATAGCAGGCGATTTTGGAATCAATCCCAAAATTTTAGCAGAGCCCTTTTCAGCCTCTACCCCAGTGGGTAAAACTATCATAGCTCGATGGGTATATAGGAAATGCCCGGTTATGATACTTCAGAAATCCACATCAACAGATTTAGTCAAGTTAGAGATGACTGATTTTGATGTCATTCTCGGCATGAATTGGTTTCATTCCTGCTATGCCATAGTCGAATGCTGAAATAGAATAGTTAAGTTTTAGTTCCTGGATGAGCCCGTCCTAGAGTGGAAGGATAGCACTTTATCTTTCAAGGGTCAGCTTGTTTCCTACCTTCGGGCAAGGAAAATGATTTTTAAGGGGTGTGTGTATCATCTCGTGCATGTTAAGGATTCCAGTTCTGAATCTCCCAGTCTCGAATCAGTCCCAGTGGTTAATGAATATTCAGACATCTTTCCCGAAGATCTTCCAAGCATTCCTCCCGAAAGGGAAATAGACTTCAGCATAGACCTTCTCCCAGACACTCAACCTATTTTTATTCCGCCCTACAGAATGGCACCAGCAGAACTCAAGGAACTGAAAGATCAGTTGAAGGATCTCTTAGATAAGGGATTCATCAGGTCCAGTGTATCCCCATGGGGTGCGCCAGTCTTATTCGTGCGCAAGAAAAACAGTTCTCTCAGAATGTGTATTGATTACCGTCATCTCAACAAAGTCACGATCAAGAACAAGTATCCGCTGCCTAGGATAGATGACTTGTTTGACCAAATTTAGGGTGCCAGTTATTTCTCCAAGATAGACCTCAGATAATGCTATCATCAGCTCAGAGTTAGAGAATTTGACATTCCGAAGACAGTTTTTCATACTCGGTATGGTCACTTTGAATTTCTATTCATGTCCTTTAGTCTTACCAATGCCCCTGCAGCTTTCATGGACTTGATGAACCAGGTGTTCAAGAAGTACTTGGACACATTCATCATAGTCTTCATAGATGATATTCTGGTCTACTCTCGCATAGAGCGTGATCATTCAGACTATCTCATAATTGTTCTTCAGACTCTCAGGGTTCACCAGTTGTTTGCCAAGTTCTAAGTGTGAATTTTGTCTAAGATCAGTAGCATTCCTTGGCCACATTATTTTTGGTGATGGAATTAGAGTAGATCCTCAGAAAACCAAAGCGGTAAGGAACTGGCCTCTCCCTGTCTCTCCATCAGATATTAGGAGTTTTTTGGGTTTGGCTAGCTATTACCGATGTTTTGTCGAGGGATTTTCTTATATTGCATATCCTATGTCCAGATTGACTTAGAGGAAGGTCAAGTTTTAGTGGTCAGAACCTTGCGAGAAGAGTTTTTAGGAGTTGAAGACTCGACTCACCTCAGCTCCAGTTTTAGCACTTCCCGACGATTCCGATGGATTCGTAGTATATTGTGATGCATCCATAGTAGGTTTAGGTTGTGTCCTCATGCATCATGGTAGAGTCATAGCCTACGCCTCCAGACAGTTAAATCCCCATGAGAAGAATTATCCTACTCATGACCTTGAGTAAGCAGCAGTTGTTTTTGCCTTAAAAATTTGGAGGAATTATCTATACAGTGTTCATGTAGACGTCTTCACAGATCATAAGAGCCTTCAGTATGTATTTTCCTAGAAATATCTTAATCTTCGTCAGAGAAGGTGGTTAGAGCTCTTGAAAGATTATGACATGAGTGTCCTTTATCATCCTGGCAAAGCCAATATAGTGGCTGATGCACTCAGTAGACTGTCCATGGGTAGTGTTTCCCATGTTGAGGATAGTAAGAAGAAATTAGCTCAGGTGATTCATCATCTTGACAGACTAGGCATTCACTTAGTCGACTCTTCAGAGGGTAGTGTATGTGTTCAGAGTAGTTCAGAGTCATCTCTAGTTCTAAGGTAAAAGAGAAGCAAGACAGGGATCCTAGCCTTGTCAAGCTAAAAGAGTCAGTTCAGAGTCAGGAAGTAGAGGTTTTCTCCCAAGGGGGAGATGGTGTTCTTCATTGTCAGGGTCGTCTGTGTGTACCCGGTGTAGGTGACTTGAGGCAGCGAATTCTTATAGAAGAACATGGTGCGCGATAATCTATTCATCCAAGGGCCACTAAGATGTACCACAACTTGTGGGAGATCTATTGGTGGAGTGGGATGAAGAGGGACGTTGCAGAGTTTGTGGCTAAGTGCTCTACATGTCAGCAGGTTAAGATAGAGCATCAGAAACCTAGTGGTTCCATGCAGGAGTTCACTATTCCTACTTGGAAGTGGGAAGAAGTAAACATGGACTTCATGACGGGTTTTCCTAGAACACGTCATCAACATGATTCAGTTTGGGTCATTATAGACAGAATGACCAAGTCAGCTCATTTTCTTCCAGTTCGTACCTCTTACTCAGCCGAGGATTATGCCAAACTCTATATCAGGGAGTTGGTCAGATTATACGATGTTCCACTATCTATCATCTCAGACAGAGGTACCCAGTTCACCTCTCACTTCTAGAAAGCATTCCAAAAAGGTCTTGGTACCCAATTTCATCTCAGTACAACATTTCATCCTCAGATAGATGGTCAAACAGAAAGGACTATTTAGACTCTAAAAGATATTCTAAGGGCGTGGACAATTGATTTCAAGGGAAGTCAGGATGACCACTTGCCTTTGATTGAGTTTGCATACAACAACAACTATCACTCTAGTATTCAGATAGCTCCATTCGAAGCTCTCTATGGTAGGAAATGTAGGTGTCCGATCGGTTGGTTGAAAGTTAGTGAGACCGCATTCATAGGGTCTGACTTAGTATTCGATGCCTTAGAGAAAGTTCAGTTGATCAGAGAAAGACTCCGGGCTGCTCAGAGCCAACAGAAGTCTTATGCGGATGTTCGTAGAAAGGATCTCGAATTCGAGGTCGATGACTATGTCTATCTCAAGATCTCTCTCATAAAGGGAGTGAAGAGATTCATCAAGAAGGGAAAGCTAAGTCCCCGATATGTCGGCCCCTTCAGGATTCTCAGTCGCTTCGGCAAGGTAGCCTATGAGCTTGAATTGCCTTTAGATCTAGCCTCAGTTTATCCAGTCTTCCATGTCTCTTTGCTCAAGAAGTGCATAGGTGATCTAGCAGTTGTAGTCCCTATTCATAGCGTTGACATTTAGAATAGCCTCTCGTATGAAGAGAATCCAGTCGAAATCCTTGACTATTAGACTCGTAGGCTGAGGAATAAAGAAGTCCCTCTAGTCAAGGTTCTTTGGCCGAATCAGTCCATGGAGGAAGCTACTTGGGAAGCAGAAGCAGACATGCGAACCAAGTACCCTCATATTTTCTCCGATAATTCAGACTTAGCTCGAGGTAACCATTTTCCTTAAGCTTATTCAGTTACATGTTCAAAATTCCAGCATAAAATTGGTATCAAGTATCAGTGCATAGCTTATCATGCATTCATGAGTTCAATTTATCAGTCATGCATCAGATATGCATGTTCAGTTGGGCTATATTTAGTTTTGAATTCAATTCAGTCCTAAAATTATGTGCCAGTTGAACATGATCAGTGTATGCGTTGTTTTATCTTTTCTCCCCTCTCAAGCAGTCATCATTCGAGGATGAATGTTTCCAAGGGGGAGATATTGTAATACCCCAAAAAATCCAAGCCAGTATTAGAGCCATGTACCCAGCTCATGCATAGTACATCATGGTTCTTTTATAGTTTTATGAGTAAGTTAGATGTATATTAAGGTTTCAAATAACTCCCAGCTTGACGAATCAAAACATTCCTTACCGATTGAATTCTTGTAAAGGATATTGTTATAGTCAACTTTAAACGAGAATATATCTCATTATACTTGGAGTTTTTGAGCTCATGACCTATCATTAGATATATAATTGAATTATCTTTCCAATGATACCAATTTTGCCTAAATCTGATATCGGAACAAAGAGTTATTTCTATTTTACTCCAGCATGTCAAGCTGGAAATAGTGTGACGACATTCGTGGTAGCTTACCACATTTGTGACGCCCTATCACGAAGGTCATCAACCTTAGGCAGAAACCAGATTCTAAGTGACGACATTCATGGTAGCTTACCACATTTGTGACACCCTATCACGAAATTCGTCAGCCTTAGGCAGAAACCAGCTCCTAAGTGACGACATTCGTGGTAGCTTACCACATTTGTGACGCCCTATCATGAAGGTCGTCAGCCTGAGGCAGAAAACAGCTCCTAAGTGATGACATTTATGGTAGATTACCACATTTTTGATGCCTTGTCACAAATGTCATCAGACTTAGGCAGAAACCATTAATTCCAGCTCCTGTGTGACGATATTTTTTACGGCCTATCATATTTTTGACGCCTTGTCACAAATGTCGTCAGACTTAGGTAGAAACCATCAATTCCACCTCCTGTGTGACGATAATTTTGACGGCTTGTCACATTTTTTATGCCTTGTCACAAATGTCGTCAGCTATGATTTTCAGCAACTGGGAATTTATTTCATAAGGGTATTTTGGTCTTTTCCTTCACCTTCCATGACTTATAACCCTAAAGAGGCATAATTTTTTCCATTTTTCTTAAGTTAAGCATCTTAAAAACCCTCTCTTACACTCTAAACCACAAGATTAGGGTTTTCTCTCAAGATCATCTCCTCAAGAGCAAGCCTAAGGAATTTTCCAAGAACCTTCAGAAACATTAGATCTCTTTCAAGATTCAATCACTAAGGTATGTGTAGTGTTTATCTATGGATCCAATCCATTCATAGATCTTAACAACTATGTTTTAAATATTATTTTGTAAACTTTTTGTGGTGATATGAGTATGCACATGTTGACGATTGTTGTTTAAGTTTCAATGTGATGTCTAAAGGTGTTTTCATGGAATATATATGTTTGTTAATTGAAAACCATGAACTTTAGGTGGTTTAATATGGTGAAAGTATGAAACTCACCTATGCCTTAAAGAATGCATGCAAGGTGTTTGATAAAATGCTAAGGATGCTAGAAATTCATGTTTGTATGGTTCTATGATGTCTAAATGACAAGTCCATGTTAGCTATATACTTCAATATGAATCCTATGCTTTTTATGTGTTGCTATTATGGTGGTATGAAGCATGTAAGATAATGGAGATATACAATATGTACACGAAATATATCCATGCATTCCCTACAATGGTTAAGATGTTGAATAACTATATGAAATATGATATCCCCTACTTATGATATTATGAATTGTGAACTCAAATCTTGTGATCAAGTCATGTCATGTGTGTCAGTTTTCTTTTATCGAGTCCTGGGGGTATTCGTACCCGAAAAAAAATAGTTGTGTGCCTAGAGCCATGTCATGTTTTCATGATAATCTCAGTCAAGCTATAATCTGTAGAACTCAGTCAATCAAGTGACTCAGGAAAACCTCAGAAATCTCATGATCTCAGTTAACTCTCAGATAATAGTACTACTCTATCGTCAATGAAAGTCAGTCAATTTGTGCATGTACAGTCAGTAGGATCATGTTTAGCCTCTTCAGATGGGAGTAGAAGTTAGCACCGAGTGAACCCAAGGATGGGGACTCACCTACCAGTTTTAGGGTATGATTTTTAGCAGTCATCCTTGTGATCCAGAACTACGTAGCCAGCGTAGGTTGAGACATCTTACCCGAAAAAAAATAGTTGTGTGCCTAGAGCCATGTCATGTTGTCACGATAATCTCAGTCAATCTATAATCTATAGAACTCAGTCAGTCATGTGACTCAGGAAAACCTCAGAAATCTCATGATCTCAGTTAACTCTCAGATAATAGTACTACTCCGTCGTCAACGAAAGTCAGTTAATATGTCCATATACAGTCAGTAGGATCATGTTTAGTCTCTTCAGATGGGAGTAGAAGTTAGCACCGAGTGAACCCAAGGATGGGGACTCACCTACCAGTTTTAGGGTATGATTTTTAGCAGTCATCCTTCTGATCCATAACTACGTAGCCAGCGTAGGTTGAGACATCTTAACCTATCATATTAGGGTTGATGAGGTGTCTTAACCTGTTAGTTTAGGGTCCCACCGTTCTCACTTTGAGTACCTGTCAGATAAGGGACACTCACAACTGTCCTTACCAGTGGCGCGGTATTGACACCCATCCAGTCGGGGTAGAGATTGGACCCTATCTTAGCCGTAATGGTATACATGGGGCATGTCGGTTAAACAAATACCTCCCACAGTTTCAGTATCAATCTCATTAAAAGAACTCAGACAGTTATTCAGATATCAGTATACCAGGACTGTTAGATACAGTCAAATTCAGTTATAGCACGGGACTCAGGGAGTTCTACCAGATTCAGGATTTTCAGACACAGTCTCTCATGTTATCAGAACTACAGTTTCAGTCATGTATTAGCATACAAATTTATATACCACATACTCACAATCTCAGTTACTATGTATGTATGTTTGTACTCTTACATTCATATCAGTCAGTCAGTTAGCATTGTTCATGCATGTAAATCCTTTTGCATTAGACTGCCTCACTCATATACTCAGTAATCTAGTTGTATTGACGCATTTGTGCTATGGTTCTTTCTTTCATGTTACACCATAGGTTCAGAGACACAAGCTCCAGATCAGCAGTAGCATTTCCAGTCGCAGAGATTCAGTGAGTCCTCTTTATTCGAGGATAATATGATTTGATTTATTCATTATTATTTTAGTCCATTATAAGTTTACGGAGTTAGTTGGAGACATTTTCCTTCAACTCCTTATTCAGACAGTACTTAGAGGCTTTCAGATTCAGTATTCAGACTTATGTTCAGATTTGATTCAGTTTTCAGCTGTTTTGGGTATCTTTCACCCATATAGATATTATGTTTTGACAGATTCTTTATTCAGTTAAACCTTATGGCCTACATGTTTATGTTTTCCGCATTATTATGTTATATATGCAGTGTATAGGTACCGATATCAGTCATGGATTAGCTTGTGGTCCTTCGGGGTCATGAGCACCGTGTAGCATTCCGATTCAGAAAATCAGGGCGTTATAGATACCCTGCTTTGTATCTTATCTTAGAGGCTTTACTCAGATCTTTCTTCTTTATGGGCTAGGGTTCTCCTTTTAAAGAACAATCCTAATTCTAAAAGATGTCCATCCTTTCACTCTAAACCATGGAGAAATATCAATAGAGCCTAAAGCTTCTGCAGAGATCTAGTCCAGTGGTCTGTCTATAATGGACAAAAGGTTAATATTTAGAAGAATAGGTGGATCCCTAGTCATCCCCCTCTCCTTGCTCTGTCATCTAAGAACCCCTTCCCAAGCCCTATTTCTCTCTATAACTCTCCTTCTTTTGGCAAAATTGTACTTAGAACTTTGAGTCCTTACCCTTTGATATCCCCAGGCCTCTCCAATTAAGCATACAAAACTCCTTCATGCCTAATCCTCAGAATAATAGTGACACCTCCCTCTGGTTCCTCTCTGGAAATGGTGTGTTCTCCTACAAGACTGCTTACCAATATCTTATTTCCAAAAGACATCTCTCTGCCCATAATTCCACTCAGTTTGGATGAATTTAGAAACTCTAAATCCCCAATAAACTTAAGTTTTTTCTTTGGCTCCTTCACCATAATAGTATCCCTACCAAATCCACTCTTTCCTACAAGGTCCTTCACATCCAGCCCCACTGTAGTCTCCAAATTAAAGACATCCCTCATCTCTTTTTTATCGCCCTCACGCCAACTCCCTTTGGCAAGACCTCATCCCTCACTACCATGGAGACTCTACTATCAATCCTAACATGTTTCACCTTTCTAATTGGAACTCCACCTGGGATGTTTTTAAATACTCCAGTTACTACACGTTTCTTAATTGGACAACTTTTCTTACTTTTTATCTTTGGAACATTTGGAAGAATAAGAACTCTAATGTTTTCAACAACAAAGCTGCATTTTCTTCCTTCAAGTCTGCCTACTCGGAGGCAGTTGTATTCTTCCAAATTAAACCCACTCCATATCTAAAACTGACTAGCACTATTCGGATCAGTTGGATCCCTTCCTAGGCATTACTTTAAGCTTAGCACTGATGGTTCTAGCCTAGGCAACCCTAGTAGGGGTGGTATTGGAGGTGTCATTCGAAATGCTAATGGTAACTGGGTTTTGAGATTCTCTCAAAGTGCATGCTACTAACAATTTCATGGAGCTTTTAGCCCTTTGGTAAGGCCTCCATCTTGTTCTAGAGCATAACCTATCTCCTATCATCATCAATATAGATTCTGAAGATATCATCAAAATGCTAAAATCTGGTAATCCCTTCTTTAATCCTTTTATTCATGACTGCAGGTTGATGCTAAGAAGACTAGGAGGACCTCCTGTCCAGCATAGCTATCATGCGCAAAACAAGGTAGCAGATGCTCTAGCAAATAAAGGTGCAAAAAGAGACTTTTTGGACAGTTGTAAAGTTTTTACTTCCCCCCCCCCCCTTTGTAGCCCATACTGTATGGGATGACATGGAAGGCACAACCTTCACTAGAACTATCTCAAATGCGTTGATGCATGTAACGCGTCAATCTCTTTTTTGTATTAGAGGTGGGTTGAGCTCAAACTCCCTTTGCTTATTATCAATGCATCTCTACTTTACCATAAAAAAAAAAGGAAAAACTAATAAGTAGTGGAGAAAAGGTAATAAATAATAAGAGAAAGGAAACAAAATATTATGAAAAGCAAATTACAAATAATGAAACAAATATGAGAAGTAATAATAAATAAAGGATGGAGGAATGTTTGGCTAATTTGCCAGTGACGTAGGTGGACGGTGTGGGTTTGAACTGCTGGAAATGAGCTTAAAAATATTAAGAGGAATTGAGCTTACTACTGTGGGTAATAATAGAGCTACTATTCAATTTAAAATAAAATGTCATGATCATTGAAAACACAATTAATAAATAATAAGTAACTGACTAAAGATGCATGGCATAAGAAACAAATATTGAAGAAAATGTCGCTTACGTGAATAGAGAGAGAGGGGGGAAAAAAACTTTGTAATATTTAATTTCCATTTAATTTAACAAAATTAGCTAGTACAAATATTATTATGAGCATTGTAAATAAAATAGTAGCTCAAAAATGGAGTGAAGAAAAGGATCTAAGATATTCCCGGAAATCCTTGCCTATTTCGTGATAATATTAAACTTGGATTGGTTCTTCAACTAATATCTGATCTTGTAATTCTTGTATTTTCCTTTTAAAAGCAAATCTTGAGATCAGTGGAAAGAGGATGAGAAAAAAATATTGTAATGGTATAAACTTGGGAGCAAATTGTGCCTTGAAGTATGTTTAAGAAATTACGGGAATAAACTAAAACTAAAATTGAAAGAAAAATGTAAATAACTAAAGAAACTAATTAAATTAAATTAAATAATTTGGGAAGAGAAGAGGGACGTTGGGCCATATTTGAGGTAACTGGACTTGGCAAATAATAATAATAGTTACAATTATTATAATAAAAATAGCAAATAACATTGGTATAATGATGATAAAAATAATAGCAAATGTAATAATCGTAATAGCAAAACCAATAATGATAGTGGTGTTTGTAAATTATGAGTATGCATATTTTGCGGAAATAAATTAATAAATATTGATAAAATTATGTAAAATATTATATTTAATAAATTATATATATATATATATATGTATGTATATATATATGTAACGCCCCCAAACTTTTCCTAGCTAAATTTTGTCTCTAAAGTGTCAAGCTTTGGCTTCTAGAATGATTTACACTTATTTACCAATGGAATTCCGTAGATTTCAACTTTTCATTACGTAGATGACTGAATAAGCTTCCCGTCGATATAAGATTCGTCCAAAACGGACACTCGATGAAGAAGTTATTGCAATTTTATGTGTTAGTCGTAAAACATCGTCATTTTGGTGTTTAGCACATCGCGGAGATGGTTTAATTAGCAATTGTCAAATTCTAGTGGGACCTCGCGATAGTGGCACGTCGCAGAGGATCCCAATTTCGTATTCGTCAATTTTCAGTGAGCCACCGCGAAAGTGGCACGTCGCGGTGGCCCATAAAATCGGGCTCCAGTTTTATTTTTACTCCATCTCATTAAGGGTAAAATGGTACTTCTGCAACCCCTTATCATCTCTAACCCGGGATTTAATCCCAAGAACACCAAAGTAAGATTATTTTTCATCAAAATCTCTCAAGAAACTCCATTAGGGTTTCAAACTAAAAATCCTCGTAAATCAAGATTCAACCGTGAGTTTTTGAAGATAATTAGAGATTTGGAATCCCCAATCCGTAAGCTTCATGAATCATTCATTATTCTTCGAAATAGAGGTACGTGGGGTTTATCCTAAAAATCTACATGGGCTTGAAATTGTTAAAGCATGATTTAAAGGTTTTGATGCATGTATTTTATGGGGGTTTTGAAAACTATATTATTGATTATGCTTTTCGAAAGTTTCAATGCTACTATTGCTTTGGCCTTGTAGTTTTTTCCCCTAAATTGATTTACATATATATGTATATGTATGAATTTGAGATTTAAGATTGTTGAGAGCATAAATTATGAACTCCCTCTCTTGTATTGATTTAAAGAATTATGATTTTGTGATTTGAAAGATGTTTTTGCTATATCCTAGCATTTAAACATGATTTGAAATTGTTGAGAGGGTGTTTCTGGATACCAATATGTTCTTGTGCGTATGAGAAAGAATTGCTTGTGTTTACATGAGGATTGAGAAAGAAAAGATTCATTGAATTGAATTATTGAAATGCTGGTCTCAAAACTTGTGTTTTGAATACAGAGATTTATGATAAACTAATAATGGCTCAGAGATATGACTTGCAAGTCAATGGTATGACGATACCATATGTATTTATGCCATAACAGATTATGTTTTCAGAGTATGTTTTCAGAAACTGCATGTTTTGATAGAGTTTTAAGAAGAGGCTTAAAGAGGGTTAGGTGGTTATCCGAAGATGGCGCGAGTTCAAGCAACTCATAGCCTGAAATCGTATTTGCCGATACGGATAGATTATTATTTTACACTGGCGACGACCGTGTGGCATAGTAGATTCAGAGACTCCGACCCTTGCGGAACACTTGGGTTGGGGGCTTCGCTGCCGAGTTAATGGCAGTTTTCATATAGCCCATGGAATTTTTCAGAGTTGTAGGGTATACCACCTAGCACAGATTTCTCTGAGTTGTGATGATTTTTACAGAGTCTTTAAAATGCCCATGTGAATTCTTACTATATGATATACTCATAAACTGTTTTAAATTGCTCTCATATATGTTGGATAATAAATGATTATTTTGGATATGCTCTGCATACCAGTACATCTGCATTGACCCCCTCCCCCTCCAACCTCCTGAGGCACAGTCTAGGGGTCCAGATAAGCAGTAGATAATTCAGACAGCTGATCAGATTGTGCAGTGGTGAGCCTTCTCTATTTCAGAAGGCCTGTCTTTTCAGATTATGCCACTTATTTCATATTTGGTTTACTGGGGGCCTTGTCCCAGTTTCAAATAGTTGTCAGATTTTCATGTAGTAGAGATTTCGCAGACTGAGTCAGATGCTATTTAGATGTTGTTGAATTGCAGTTTCCATAATTATGTTGAATTTAGAATTGACCATGTTTCCGTAGCAGATTATGTTTCCGCGTCTTCTTTTATTATATGAATGTTGTGCATGATTACCAGATAGAGAAGGGCGTTCCGGGCATTCATGATTCGGGATGTCCGTCACGGCCAGGCCCTAGTATATATATATATATATATACTATATATAAAAATGCAAAATTAAATGATAAACTAAACTGCATACTTTATAATTATGAATGTGATACGTCAAGGTTATTTGATACTAAAATAATAAGTAAGAAATATCAATATGTAAAACTACTAAATTCTGTAAAATAACAACCTGGAAGGAATATCGGGACACCAAAATTGAATGTCAACCGGTGGTGGACCTATAGTATATACTATGGGTGCTTTAAGAACTCATTGCTTTTTTTATAAACATTATCACTTAGGTATAAAATATAGCAATTCATTTAAATGTATTGGTTTAGCACCCCCTTTATGTAGCAATTTTCAAACTAAAAATAGTTGAGCACCCATGATGTAAAAATTTTAAATTTTTCATTGATGTCAACAATATCCCATGAGCTTAGCTATCCATTTTTGTTGGCTAGGAGTCGACACCCTTTGCTCCAACAATTACTTTTTGACTTTGATGGTCAGTATTTTTTAAAAAATGCCTAACAATTAGGTAGTGTCTACTTATCAATTGTAGCCATACTACCCATCATTTCCTTCTCATATACTAATAGCATCTAGTGTTTTATACTTAAACCTTTACTCATATAAGCTGAAGGATGATCTTTTTGCAGTAAAACAACTCCAATACCATGCCCACATGCAACCATTCAATAGTGAAATCAGCTGAAAAATCAGAAAGTGCTAACACTGGTGTTGAACACATAGCTTGTTTCAATTGTTCCAATGCCACTGTTGCCTCTTCTCACAATTCAAACTTGTCCCTTTTCAAAATATTAGTCAAAGATTTTTCCATGAGTCCATAATCCTTCACAAACCCCCTTATCATGTGAGACCCCAAAAAACTCTTAGTTATTTAATGGTTTTAAGAACTGGCCACTCTCTCATTCTATTAAAGTTTAAAGCTTAACTTCAAATCTTAGAAATAGAAACAAAGGAAGGAACAAGAGAATAAAATTTACTGCAAAAAGATTGATTTTTTCACTAAACTGAAATGGTGCTTTAATGTGGAAAAAATACAACAACTAAATCCTATAATTAAGCAACTACCTTTCACATGATTAAATGATTAAAAAAATTCTAAAAATTTGAACAACTAACTTCTAAATAACAGCAATTAAGTTCACAAAACACGTCTAAAGAGCTGAATAATATCCAATAACTTCTCTAACTTTTACTGCAGTAACTAAGACAATTAATCAACACTCTTACTTGCATTAGTAGTCGCAAATTCTACGTCTTTCTTCGAGAAATTCAAATTTTCTATTTGGCAAGGCCTTGGTAAACATATCAACCAGTTGAAGATCCATCTTGCAGTACTTTAATCCAACCGATTCTTCTTTATGCACGTCTCTTAGAAAGAACACTTTAATATTGAGATGTTTGATTTTTGAATGAAAAACAAGATTATTTGAGATAGCAGTAACTTCTTGATTATCCACAAACACCTTTGTGCACTTATCTTGCTTTAAATTCAGATCAAATAGCACTTTTTTAAGTCATAAGATTTGATTTGCAGCAGTTGTTGCTTCAATGAACTCAACTTCAGCTGTCGATTGTGCAACAATCTCTTGCATTTTAGAGCACCAAGAAAATAAACCTAAACTAAGATCAAATCAATAACCAAAAGTGTTCTTCATATCTCCAGAAGAGCCACCTCAGTCACTATCAGAATACCCCTGCAACACGTGTTTCTGACTTGCATAGAACTTGATTCTAAAATTTAGTGTTTCCTTAATATATCTTATCACCCTTTTCGCTGCTCTAAAATGAGTGTTAGTTGTACAATTAGTAAATCTAGATAGAAGACTAACATAATATAAAATGTCGGGTTTAGTTGTTGTAAGATACATGAGACATCTAATCATACTTTTATAAAAAGTCTCATCCACTTTTTCAGCTTCATTATTTTTGCTCAACTTCTCCTTTTGATACATTGGAGTAGTTATCTCTTTGCAATTTTCCATCCTAAACTTTTTTAAAATGTCTCTTGTATACTTCTTTTGACATATGAAAACCTCATTTTTCTTTTGCTTGATTTTCATTCCTAGAAAATAAACTATTTCTCCCAAGTTTGTCATCTCAACGGTATATTGTGTATCTTCTTTAAATTTCCAAACAAGCTCATGATTGCTTCCTATAACTAGCATGTCATCTACATAGAAGGTAGCTTCGCTGAGACTTATTCTAAAATTTAACTACACAAAATATTCATCAATCCTGTTGTACCAAGCTCTGGGTGCTTGATTTAGTCCATATAAAACTTTTTTGTGTTGACACACTTCATCATCATGTCCTTTGACTGCAAATCCTTCAGTTTTCTCAACATGAATTCCTCCTCAAGATATCCATTCAAGAATGCAAATTTAACGTCCAATTAAAATACTTTCACTACAACAAATTCAATTAGTAGTGATGAAATATTTTGTCACGTAAAAGTCATATTTCTTCCAAAAAAAATCTTCCTGACAAAAAAATTCATCACTCGTTCTTCCCTAAATCACGGGTCACTAAATGTGTATTGAGAAGACTTAGTGCTTCATCACTAAATAGCCTTGCATTAACTACGAAAATAGTTTTTATCCCCAAATGCATAGTATTTATGAAGATTTTGTTCGTCATAGAAATTATATCTTTTTGTAGGTAATAGTATTTTTTTGTCACTAAAGAAGTTATAATGCCGACGAGAATGATATGTTACCAACTTTTTATTTGAATTAATGATGAATTAATTTGTCTTTTATCTTCTATGTATTTCATCATTGAACAAAAATTAGTTGCACTAAATACAATCTTTTACATACGCATTCTCAATTTGTCTCTAAATGTTTAAATTACTGACAACATTACTTTCTTTCAATTTTGTAGCTGAAAGTGATCACGTCATTACTAAAAATACTTTTTTTTCCAACGAAATAAATTTGTCACTAAAAAATATCATAATTAGTGATGATAGCAATTGCCATAAAATACAAAATTAATTTATAGGTAAAAAAATTACTCATGACACCGAATATTGTAATATGATGACAAAAATATGATCGTCTTAAAAGTTCAAAAAAGTCACTGCTTTAAGTTAAGCTTTTACGGAAAAAAAATTTTGTCACTAATTGCAATCATTTGTATTTAGCTAGCTAGGTTTTCATAATTTGAAAATAAAATCATATATAAATATCTCAAACTTCATTATAAAGAGCAATATACAAATTTAAAATAACAACATACTAAATAAAATAAGATAACAGGAAAAAAATTTAAAACACTATCATATATTAATTAAGAAAAACCAGTATGACATTCATGAGATAATATCTCACTACATATGCTTAAATAAAAATCAACATTGAATAAAATTCATCCAACTTGAAAGTCTAACTGAGATATACTAAAGATTAACAAAACGAAGATAATAAAATAGAGGTTTCTCAAAATATCAATGCAAAAATATTTTTATAGCAACTAGTCTTGATTTCTATCATCCACAAACTGTGCAAAAGAAAAATAAATCAAGATTAGCATTCATATGTTATGATACCATAATATAGTGCAACAACAATGATATACTTAGCGTAATTTCACGAGTCAGTGAAGGGTTGGATGTACACAATCCGTACCTCTTTCCTTGCGATGTAGAGAGAGTGTTTTCAATAGACCCCTGATTCAAAATAAATGTAAAAAATGTAGGCCGTATATGAATTTCTTCAACAAAACTTCATAATCCATATTTTCCATCATGATAACAAAACAACATAGAAGTTCCTCAACTAATGACACCAAAATGATCAAACAGGATTGGTAATCAGAAAACATTCCAATAACCAACTTTGTCTAGAATTAATCACAAAATCAAGATCTTTTGGTTAGTTATCGGTCAACATTAGAGAGGATTTAATTTAGTAATCTAGACAACTAATTGTGATATTAGAGCTATATGATAAAAAGTAAAAACACCAGCCTTTTTTTCTTCAAGTACTACTAAACATCTTTTTCACACATCGTAACTCTTCCAGAGATATTTTTTTTTGCAAAGTTGAATTAACTTAACCAAACGCTACCTATACTTGGAGAACTTAGGAGTTCAAAATTATACTCACATATCAAAGTACACAAAAAATTGTGTTTCTTGGCAGATAGAATTATGTCTAGGGTGAAACTACTACTAACAAGCTAACTGAGTACTGGACACATAATTTTCTAATCTAACAGAGATATCCTAGGCTTCACGCTTACTTACTCGTCTAACTACTTATTTGCTAGATTAGTCAGGCCGTCCTTGTCATTTGTCAATGATAACAACAAATCTTCATACTTCATTAAAAAGAATATGTATAGCTTGATGGGTAATTTCTTTAATCTATTATAATTCATAAAATGACAAATAACGTTTAGAAGAGTCCTAATTCTCCAACATCCACATCATGGGACAAAATTAATGAACTAAAAAATGACAACTCTATTAATTAAGTGGATTCTCTAGCTAACAAATTAATAGTTCAGGAACAAGCTAATAATGTTTCCTCCTCAATGATGGATTGGGAACAAGAATGGCTAGAGTTGGGAACAAGAATGGCAATGGATTCTCTAGAAATTTCAAGGAAGAAATTTCAAGAGTAACCTCCTCAAAATCGAACTTGCTGCAATGGTGTATGATATTTAGATCATCTCAACAAGAAGAATGAAAGGGTAGTTTTTCTTGATAGATGATGTATGAGTGTAGTAAATGTCATGGTAGAATTATTTATAGGTGACTGATAAAATTTGAGAGGGGATGAAGTAGGATTTTCTCCCCTATTTGTATTTCGTTACTAGTGATTAATGAAAACTTTTAATTACCAAAAAAGAAAAAAAAATCTAACAATAAATAGCAAATTAATAGTTCAACATTAAACTAATAGTAAATAAAAAATTTTTAGTTCAGAAATAGGAACAAGATAACATGAAAACAAGGTAAACAAAGACAATTGAAATCTCTCATAGAACTTCTATTTGGTTTAATAATTTGATTTCTGGAGATTTATGTTCAATCTCAGGTGTAATTAAAAAAATAAACAACAAAAATTTTAAAAATAAAATTAATGAAAAGAGACTTATGTAGTTATTAATTGTACCCCAAGGAATAACTTGCTAAGGTTCAATGATCACTGTATTATGAAAAGAAAATATAGTTAGGGGCTAAATGCTATAAATTTTTATCTAATTTAATTAAACGAACTATAATGAAATTTATAATTCAAACTACACTAATTCTAACTTTGATTTAGACGATCTCATAAAATATTGCAGTTTTTTCAAAATATCATCTTGACGCGCCAATACAATTTTAAATTGGGAATTTAATGTTCTTATTTGAGATTGTCGATTTTCTACCACAACTTCAGTTGCATCTAATCATTTCGATAAATCATATTAGACAATAATAACTTCCTTGTTCACCCTTTTAAGGGAGTTTTCTAACTTTTCTACTCTTCTTTGTATTTCTCGAGTAGTGTTAGATTTCGGATCATAACCAAGACTTTTTATGTATCCCGACTTTTTATCAAGTACAACGTCCACAATTTCATCAATAGTCATGGATGACACTCTCGAAGTATATATAGCTTTCAAATCATTCATGCTATTCTGCAAAAAAATATATATTTATTAAAGTTATGATAATAACAAGTTAATCATATTTGCATATGTGATAAAAATATCCGATTTCGTACATAGTTTCAGATTGTTCAGATGATCAGCCTTTTTTAGTTGAGTAATGAGTGCTTTTGTAGAACTCAATTTTGTCTTGTTCTACCCCTTTATGTTCTTCTCCCTATAAAGTAAATAAAAAGGATGATTGCATAGAATGACAATGAAGTTAGCCTGCTCTATTTTTTTACCAAAAGATTGATTTTTATTTTAAGTTTGAAAAGAATTTTTATTATAAAGTGACAAAAATAAAAATTTATTTCAAAAAGAAATTTTTTACAGTTAAACTCAGAGTCACCACTTGACATAAATCGGATGTGCCAAGTCACCTTTGAAAATTCTTTTTCAAAATGATTTGACTCTTTAAAACTGGTTCATGAACAGAGATTTAGATTAAGGAATTTTATTGACCGAGGGGAAGGTGTCAGGTACCCCTCGGTCCCATGATTCAATCATGGTCGCTTCGTGGAGTATAGCGGCTAGTATGACAGTATGGAATGTATAAACCAACAAAACACATAAACAAGAAAACAAACAACCAAAACAATTAAAAATCCAAAAATAGTATCCAGAAAAATTTCTAACAAACCAAAATAAAAATGCTAAAATAAAAACTTAAATTATTCTAATTACCCTAGCTATGCTTTATCCGATGCCTCGGGCCTTCATTACAAAAATTCTCTACGTACATAATATTTTGGGGCATTCTCCGATAAATAAGTACATAAGACCTCGAGTCATTCCCCAACGAAATGAATATATTTTTCAATTTAGAGTAATAAAATAAAGCAATCTCAAACATAACAATTCAATCACTCAATAATCATCGATTTCTACAATTTGCCTACCCCAAACCTAAGATTTTCCTATCAATTCTCAGCTTAAAACATGATACTATTGGATTTGTCAAAATTAACATCAATTTCAAATCCGACTACAATAAAAAATCAAAGCAAATCAATATTCACTTCATCAATTTTCAACTCTCATTCCAAATTGTTCCCAATCATGCAATTACAAAATTTTAAGATAGAAATCAAGGCAATGACGATCAACATTAGTTAAATATATGCAAAACACACCACCAAATGACAACATCAACCATGTTTGAGATAATAAGAAGAGTAAAGTTGAAAATTGGACCTCCAAAGAATGGATTTTCATTGATAATAATGAATTAATGAATCCCGAACTCGGAATCATCGAATATAAAACCTAAAAACTACCAAAACCAACTAGGCATCAAAAACCACAACCCAAAATTTGATTTAAACATAAATCCACAAATAATATAGCGACCAACCAACCCGATATCCAAATCGCAACTCGAAATTCGATTCAAACACAAATCCACAAAGAATACGAGTAACCCGGAACAACGATACCCATATCCTAATGAAATACTAACAATAACACGAATCTAAATCAATTTTGGGGAAAAAATAGAGTTAGTGATGCTGTCTGTCGGTAGGTTTCATCAAAAATTGGAATGAGGGGGTTGAGTTTTGGGGATTTAGTTGTTTAAGGGTTCGATCCCTGGTGGTTTAGGGCTTTTCAGCGATATGACAGTCGAGCAGTAGTGTATTTTAGTGTAGGATGGAGCTGATGGCTTTATCGGAGCTTCGGCGAGCTCAGATAACGATGAAGGGTGTTTAGTTGTCGGTGGGGATATTATTTCCAATGGAACTTCACCGAAAGGAGCTAGACCACGACTATCCTTCACTTTTTTTCCCTAAATCCATACTGTTTTCTCTCCGTCTCTATTATTACTCTTGATCTCTCCTAATTCTCTCTCTTTCTTTCACTGATCTCCCTTCCCTTTAAATTATTTACTAGTTTTTGCAGTGTGTTTGTGTGTCTTCTCTTTTCAATTTGAAAAATGGAGTGTGTATGGGTGAGGGTGGATGGTAAGGTGAGGTAACTGAGTAAATTTTTCTTTTGGGAGGGGAAAAATTATATTTCTACATCATGCCCCTCTTTATTTGTGAACACAAAGTGTTTACATACAAAGAAGTAGACAACGAGATAAATTTTGTCTCGATATTTGTTTAATAAAAAGAAACTGAAAGTGTGACCGAACCTTGATTTTGCATATCCTACCCATCCCAGGTTATGCGGAAATTAGGTCACATGTAGTTCTAGGGCTGACAAGGAGATGGACTAGATCGAGTTGGAGAGTCGAGTGAGGTCCTGTCGAGGTTCTAGACCGCGACTCTATCATTACATCAAGATGAAAATTATAAGTTAAAATATAAATTAAATTACTAAAGTTCTATCTATGCAGCATCTCTTGATTCTTGTTTTGAGTCTTCAATGTTTTCTCAAGTGATATAATATCTGCTTTTCTTATCAAACAGTTCTTCCTCCATGTAAAATTTGTGTTGGAGATGAACTCAAGCATTGACCTTGTTCTTTATGTGGGACTTCTGAACTTTGAACTTGAACTTGAAAATCTTCACCTTATTCTTCTGGAGGGCTCCTGACTTGTAATTTTATCACTATGTTCTTCGAGCGGGCTCTTGATTTGCTATTTCACCACCCTATTTTCCAGGCGGACTCCTTACTATAATCTTTCTCACCCTGTTCTCCAGGAAGGCTCCTGAAATCAAAATTAAAACTAGAATGAAGATTATTCCAAACAAATATTATGATAAAGAAATATTTCATTGTCCAAAAAAATAAAGTCCCATGTTCTAGGAGGGTCCTAAAGTGAGGTACCAAGTAACATGAATTAAATTTTCCCCCAGTTTATCATTAGAAAAATTTTGTGGAGTCAAATCCTACCACAACTACTTGTAAAATGCATAATGCGAAGGTGAATCGAGACACTGATCAATAAATGCATCTTTTGGCGATAGAATTAAATGACCAAGACCAACAGTTGCGCCTCTTAAGAGTAAAAATGAGGAATTTCGGCTCAAAAGTTCTCCTTCTAGAGATAGAGGTTTATGTTAGGAAGCTTGTCATCTGAAAAATGAAAACTGAAATGCGTCTCCTTGGAATTAAAAAGAATGACTTGACTAGAAAATGCGGCTTCTAGGAGTAAAGGTTCAATTTAGAAAGTGCATCACCTAATAAATGAAACCTAAATTACCCAGATAAGGAGGTGCATCTCCTAGGGTTACATGGAAGGACTCAACTAAAAAGTGAATATTCTAGGAGTGAAAGTTTAAGTTAGGAAGTGTGTTACCCGACAAATAAAACTTGAAACACCCAAACAAGGAAGTGTGTGTCCCTGGGTTTAAGTGGAATGACTCGACTAGAAAATGCATCTTCTAGGAATCAAGGCTTGAGTTAGGAAGTGCGCCATCTAACAAGAAAAACTTAAATACCCAAATAAGGAAGTGTGTCTCCTATGGGTTAAGTGAAATGACTAGACCGGAAAGTGCATCATCTAGGAATCAAGGCTTAAGTTAGGAAGTGTACCACCTAATAAGCGAAACTTGAATAACCAAACAAGGAAGTGTATCTCCTATGGTTTAAGTGAAATGACTCGACTAGAAAGTGTATTTTCCAGTAATCAAGGCTTATGTTAGGAAGTGCACCACCTAACAAATGAAACTTGAATTACCCAGATAAGGAAGTGTGTCTTCTAAGGGTCAACTGGAATGACTCGACTAGAAAGTGCATTTTCTAGGAGTAAAGGCTTATGTTCGCAAATCCATCACCTAACAAGTGAAACTTGAATTACCTAGACAAGGACATGTGTCTCCTAAGGGTTAACTTGAATGACTCGACTAGAAAGTGCGACTTCTAGGAGTCAAGGCTTAATTTAGGAAGTGAACCACCTAATAAGAGAAACTTGAATTACCCAGACAAAAAAGTATGTCTCCTACGGTTCAAGTAGAATAACTCAACTAGAAAGTGCATCTTCTAGGAGTCAAGGCTTAAGATAGGAAGTGAACCACCTAATAAGCGAAACTTGAATTACCCAGACAAGGAAGTATGTCTCCTAAGGGTTAAGGTGAATGACTCAACTAAAAAGTGCATCTTATAGGAGTCAAGGCTTAAGTTAGAAAGTGATCCACCTAGCAAGCATACTCAAACAAGGAAGTGCATCTCCTAGGGGTGTAAGATGATGAGTTTTTACCATTATTGTGATTATCAAATCTGTGCAGCAAAATTGTCTCTCACATTTGTAGAAGTGAGGCACTACAACCTTTGATATTTAGGCTCTGAAGTCCTTGATTTGAAGGTAACAAGTGTTCCTGTTTCATACAAAAGAAAACTTGTGAGTTTAAAAATATAGTGGTTGGCTTGCGGCTTTATCTTTTGAGGCGATTGCTCTTGCACTTATCATATTTAATATTTTTTCCAACTAATGGCATATCACTGTCTTGTTGCACGATTGATCCAAGATCAGATTATTAAGAATGACTCTGAAATAAATACAATATCTTTATTCTACAATGTTCTTAGATAAACCCTTTAAACCTTGGTATTTCCACGAATCCCTAAATTTTTATGTTGACAAAAACTTTCTGCATGCCTTGTTCTGACATACAATCATGCCTCTTTCATGTGATGGTCTTTTGTCTTTCTTTGTGCAATTGAAGAACTTGGTTGCAAGTTTTGAAATCTCTTCACTTTTTTTGACATGGAATTGACTCAAAGACATGAGAAAAATGATAAGAATTTTTATTTGGATAACAGACTCAAATGCAAAAAAATAGAGAAGAAAGAAAAGACAGTGTATGACTCTTTTTGACAATAGAGAAAAGTAAAAAAAAATATCTGAAAATGACAGTCAACTCTAATGATTATGACTTGCATTTGGATTGAGCTGCATGATCTTTCTATCTAAACATTCATCAATTGTTGTTGAGTTAATGACCCTAAAACTGAGTTGCTTCCTTAGGCCAATTGCACTCATAGAACTCATTCGGCTAGTGACGCCTTGAAGGGTTTTCACTAACAAGCCTATCTTATTTTCTTTCTCTCACCTCACTATCATTTTATGGTTCCCATAAGGGTTTTCACCAATAAGACTCTTGTATTTCACTTCTCTCAGTTTACCGTCGCCTTACGATATCCATGAGGGTTTTCACCAATAAAACTCTCATCTTCATTTCTCTTAACTCATAATTATCTTACGATGCTCATGAGGATTTTCACCAATAAGGATCTCATTTTATTTTTATCAACTCACTATCATCTTACGGTGCCCGTGAGAATTTTCACCAATAAGACACTCTCATTTCATTTCTCTCCTGATTCCTCATGTCAAGAAAGATAAGTAGTTTCCAAAATGCATAATCATATCCATTGCATGCTTAGACTTAATATTATCAAAGATTGATTTGAAGGTATTTCTTTGGTTATAGCTTGGCTTTTAGATAGGGTTAAAAAAAAAGTATGACATGAGGCTCAAACGACACTTGAAGTGGGTGGGACTTACAACTTTTGAAATCGAATCAAACAATGAAGATTAAATTATGCCCTAATTTTTTTGACTAGGTAATTCTAAATTATTTATTTGGTTGGACCGAACCCAGAGTAGGGTTGCCTATGTATCGCGCTCCCGAAAGAGGAGAATCAGGTCAAACGTAGTTTAGACAACTCGTTCTTTTGCCTGATTCTGATTTCTTTTCTTCTTTTCTTTTTCTTTTATTGACTTTTTTTCTCTTTGGAAATTTTTTAACTCTATTTTTCTTGACACTCATCTCCTTTGTTTCTTTTTGACATATTTTTTTCTTTTTTTTTACTCTATTCTTTTACTCGACACTTTTTCTTGAACTTTGTTGACTCTATCTTAATTCCAAAAAGAGGTGTATGAAAGAAAATAGACTAAATCTCAAATGGGATAAACAAAGTATGACACAATATTTGGATAACAGAATGAAATATCTTCGTCATATCAATCCTTGAAAATGCAAGTACATATCATGCAATATGAAGTGAAAGATGAAGATCATTTGTGACACTTTAACAACAATAACTTTAACTGAGCATGTGTGTCACTTCTTCTTCTACACTTGTCAAACATTCAAACTTCACCTTTGTTGTACATCCCTCACATCGAATGATCCATGCTTTCGCGGAGCTGATTTTCTTTCTGTTTCTCTTAATATAGCATTGTGCATCCACTGTTTGACCTAAATGAGATATGTATTTAAATTGATGACCAAATTATTCTTGTGATTAGCAAAATAATTGCCTTGATTTTTAAATAAGGCTTTAACTCGGTCACCAAATATCTCAACACTGTACCTACTTTCTTAGATGATTTTTTTTCTTCTAACATTAGCCCTCTGATTCAATGTTTTCTGATTAAACTGAATTTTAAGATCTGGATAAATTTTTTACAAATATGTCATATCACTAGAACCAACATAAAATGTATTGTGTAAAGAAAACAAACAACACATATTAACAAGCAAAAGGGACGCCACATTTAGAGGAAAGAAAAGATAGAAGGTTTTGAAAAAAGATGACAAAGAAACAAAATTAGATAGATCCCGAACTACAACCCTGAAATAATTCGGATAACAGAAAATAAAATAACACAAACTACCAAAAATCCTTCGTAGTAAGGAGAAGTGTGACTTCCCAATTGCTGAGCTTGACGTCTAGCCACTAGTTTGCATATCAGCATGACTAGAGCTTCCACTATTGTAAAATACATTCCCATCAGCAAATAAGTTCTAGATCCCCATGCTTAACTCATTGCTTCCAATATATTATGAATTATCATGTGTTGGTGAAGGATTATGTATAATGCTTCCAGTTTTAATATTTTGCACTACAATCATTTTTTCTTAAATCATCCTTTCTATTTCTCTTTACAAAGTACGACAATCTTCAATACTGTGACCTTGAACATCAGAATGATAAGAACACCGTACATTAGGATCAAAATTTTTTGATGTGGTTCAGGATTGTACCCAAGGAGAGGAGTGATCATGCCCAAATGTTTCAATCTCTGGAATAAACTGGCATACGATTCCCCAATTAATGTAAAATTATCATTTGAAATTCTCCTCTTTGCAAACTCAGGCCTCTATTGAAACTTAGATTTAGAGGTTCCTTGGTAAATATATGGGGTCGAGGATGATGTTGAGGGACTGGTACATAACATTGTGGATAAGAAGACGGATGAGCATACAATTATACATTATTCAAAGGATACTGAGGAAGTGGAATAGAATATCTTAGATTTTTAAAAATGAAACCTTGTTGCAGGTGAGTATGTGGATCTCATATGTAAGATCGGGATTAAGACTGACAATATTATTGAGTTGGACTTCTCAAGCTTTGGTTTGCCCCTAGAACGATGATAAGTACGTTTTCCTTCTTCTTCCCTTTAGTTTTTGTTAATTGATTGCAATATCGCCCTAAATGTTTCACGGAATCCTTTTGTCCATCATGCTCCTCAAATTTTGATATCTCAAAGCTTGGAGGAAGATTGACATTTGAATACATGCCCATTCTTTATATAAAACATATTCATAACCCGCAAGTCCTAGGAAACTTTTCATAGCATTTTCTGTTCTCTTCATTTTTCCAACCATTTTCTCTAGCTCTTCTGGCATGTTAGGCTTCTTAGTATGAAATTTTGGTGGTCCATCTAACTTAAATGTAGGATGAGGAGTATAGCAGTGATCATCAAGGGTATTGAATATAGAATTATTAGTAGATTTAGAAAGCACAACTGTTGGGTGGATAACCAAAGTGAAAGCTTCAGTAGAGGACGGAACAACAAAAATCACAAATGATATATTGTGTTGTGAATGTGGTATACTTATACTGAAGAGCTAGAGAATGAGTGGTGGAAGTATTGGGATGCAGTGGCGCGGAGTAAATTTTGAGACATGTTGCGGTGCATCAACAACAGTGGAATCCTGACTTTGCAATTTTAATGAAAAACTCAAGGTATTTGTAGGGTCAATAGTGGGAAATGGAGGAGGAGGCAACCCACTAATCCAGGCTCTATACAGTTCCATCATTTGTGGCCTTAAGCTCACAATCTCTTTCTTTAAACTCTTATTTTCGTAACTCTTTGTTTGATCTATAATGTTACTCACTATATCCTTGTTGGACACAACTAACCCTTCCTTGTATTTGATGTTATGTGGAGGACCAGTCAGAATGCCACAAACCAACCATCTTAAAATAACTAAACAATAGAGATAAACAATGGGTTAGAGTTTAACACTTTCAAAAATCTTTTTCCTTATTTTTTAAAAGATCACCGAACCGTACAAGGGTGCCTACATATCTCACCCTCGAGAGAGGAGAATCAGGTGGGCGTAGTTTGCAAAGTTTGACCACAAAATGGCCAGTCAAACTCTTTTTTTTTTCTTGACACTTTAGAAGAAAACAAAATAACAAAGTGTCAAAAGAATCGACAAAAATCGTTTTGAATTTTTCATGTTTAAATTCCCTATGCAAAATAAAACCTATGATTACCAAAAGAAAATCTTTTTTTATTTTTCATATGGAGAAATGCATGGATTAACTAATCTATTATCAAATGAATTTTTTTTTTCCAAAGATACGTACACAATCTTTTTTAAAATTTTGATTTTGAAACTCATACAAAAATGAAACCTAAAATTATCAAAGAAAAATAATTTTGTATTTTTTAGATGAAGCAACACACGCGAACAACTAATCTAAAATGAAGAGAAAATCTCTTTTTCTTGTTTTTCTTTAATCATTATTTTCAAAAGATAGTGACAAATCTTTTTGGATTTTCAATTTTGAATTTCATACCAAAATGAATCCTAAGACTATTAAATAAAATATTTTTATATTTTTCCTTTTCAAGGCGTATATGAAACACCACTCTAAATGAAGGGCGAAGAAAATCTTTTATGGATTTTTTAAAATAAGATTATCGAACTCTAAAAGGGCTTCCTACATATCTCACTCCCGAGAGAGAGAATCGAGAGTGTGTAGTTCATCCAGATTGGACAATTAAACAGTAACTAATAGATTGAACACCAACTTAAGAGACATGACCACAAACAGACGATGAAAAAAGTCAATAAAATCTTCTTTGAGTTTTCAATTTGACACTTCACATAAAAAATAATACCAACAACTATGAAAGAAAAATCTTTTTGGTATTTTCGTTATATGAAATGTACAAAACTTCTACCATCTTTTTTGAATTTTTCTTTTATAAAAATCTCCTTTTAAAAAAAATCTTTTGGAATTTTTCGAATTATGAATGTTTGCTAAAGGAAATAAAAGAATTTTTTTTTTGATGTTTTTATTTTTGAAAAATGAGTGCAAATGGTAAAAAATCTTTTTGAGCTTTTGAATTGTGGAAAACAAAAATCATAAAGATAAAGAACTCCTAAAAACTACGAGACTCTTTCTTTTTTTCCCTGCCTAAACACATATTTTTTTCTTAATTCTAGCACATATTTACCTAATCAGTCCATCAAATGACCCTATTACCCTCAAAGATGCAACAATTAGCACATAGAGATGCTTAGGGGTAAGTCTCCTACAAAGGACCAAGTGGGTCCCGCTAAATCTCAATATGATGAAAATAAGCATGACTTAAAGACTGACCTAGGCTGGGATCCACTAACAAGGTTGTTTGAGGGAGCATATAGTCGATAGTGGCTACGACAACATTCCACCCACTCCATACGTCCGACAACTCCCCGTCTTAAAATAAGGGTGGCTCAACTATAGTTCATTTACACGATGTGTACTTCGAGACTTGTTGCAAATAAATTGACTCGGGGTAATGCATATGATGTCAAATATAAAGCAGTAACATATAAGAGAAAACTGTAAGAAAGTAACATATACACATCGAACAATGATAAAACAATAACACAAACATAATGTCTATAACCTATAGTGTCAAACTAAGCCGATATAACTCGAAAATAAGCTCGAATTATGAAAATTCTCCAACAGAGTCTCCAGAGATGTCACACCCCTTTTTTTTACCAAAAGATTAATTTTTATTTTAAGTTTGAAAAGGGTTTTTATTATTAAGGTGACTTGGCACACTCGATTCAGGTCACTGATCTAAAATAAAAATAAAAACTCTTTGAAAACTCAAAATGATTTGACTCTGTAAAATTGATCTACGAATAGAGATTCTAGTTAAGAAATTATGTTGACCGAGGGAAAGGTGTTAGGCACCCCTTGGTCCCGTGGTTCAACCACAATCGCTTCGTGGAGTATATCGGCTAGTGAGACACTATGGAATATATAAATCAACAAAACACATAAACAAGAAAACAAACAACCAAAAAAATCAAAAATCCAAAAATAATGTACAGTCCAATTTATAACAAATCAAAATAAAAATGCTGAAATAAGAACCTAAACTATTCTAATTACCCCAGCTATTTTTACCCGATGCCTCAGACCTTCATCACGAAAATCCTCTGCGTACATAATGCTTCGAGGTATTTTTGATAAATAAGTACATAAGACCTCAAGGCATTCCCCAACAAAATGAATATATTTTTTCAATTTTGAGCGATAAAATAAAGCATCTCAAACACAACAATTCAATCACTCAATAATAATCGATTCTATAATTTGCCTACCTCAAACCTAAGATTTACCTATCAATTCTCAGCCTAAAATATGATATTATTAGGTTTGTAAAAATTAACATTCATTTCAAATCCAACCACAATCAGAAATCAAAGCAAATCAATATTCACTTCATCAATTTTCAACTTCCGTTCAAAATTATTTCCAATCATGCAAATGCTCAATTTTAAGATAGAAATCAAGGCAACGACGATCAACATAGTTCAAATATACTCAAAACATACCACCAAAGCATAGCATCAACCACCTTTGAGATAATAAAAAGAGTAAAAATTAGAATTGGACCTTAGAAGAACGGATTTTCATTAATAATAGTGAATTAATGAATACCGAATTCGGGATCCTCGAATGACAAACCTCAACAGTGGCCAAAACCAACTCGACATCTAAAACTGCAACCCAAATTTGATTCGAACACAAATCCACAAAGAATACGAGCGATCAACCAACCCGATATCCAAAAACGCAACCTGAAATTTGATTCGAACACAAATCCACAGAGAATACTAGTAACTCAGAACAACGATACCCAGATCCTAATGAAATACCAACACTAACATGAATCTAGATCAATTTTTGGAAGAAAATGGAGCTGGTGACACCATTTGCAGGTGGGTTTCACCGAAAACTGGAATGGGGGGTCGGGTTTTAGGGATTTTTTTTTTGGGGGGGGGGGGGGGGGTTTAGACGCTGATGGTTTGGGGATTTTATGGAAATATGGCAGTCGAGGAGTAGTGTATTCTTCGTAGGATGAAGCTGACGGCTTCGTCGGAGCTCCGACGAGCTCAGACAATAATGAAGGATGTTTGATCGCCGGAAGGGATATTTTTCCCGGCAAAACTTTACCGGAGGAATCTGGACCACGACTTTCCTTCTCTGTTTTTCCCCGAATCATCACTGTTTTCTCTCCTTCTCCATCAGTACTCTCGATCTCTCTCTTTCCTTCACTGATCTTCCCTCTCTCTCAATTATTCACTATGTTTTAGTGTGTCTATGTGTGTTCTCTTTTCAGTCTAAAAAATAGAGTGTGTATGAGTGAGTGTGTATGGTAAGGTAAGGTAAATAGGTAAATTTAGCTTTTAGGATGGGCAAAATTATGTGTCTACACTCCACAAAGTAAGAAGAGGAAAAATCGAGTAGTCATTTATAAAAAATGATATTCACAATAATTTTAGCATTAAATCACCATTTATGAGAAAATAAAAAAAATGGCTTACAATTTCAGCACGAGCAGCTACAAATGCTTTTGAACCCATGAAATGATTACATTTCATCTTGATCGATTGCCCTTATTTACTTGACATTATTTCTACAAAGACAATACATATATAATTAAGTTAAATGACACCAAAACAAATGTAGCGCATACTTATTCGCAAATATAGGTCACCTTATGCTCTGGATTTGACCACATGTTACAAAGCATATTCTAATTTTCAGGCATCAATTCTTCTACTTTAATTTTACAAGCATCTTCCTCGGAACGTGCACTTTCAAGCATCTTTTTAATTTACAACGCCATTGAAAACTACTATTTTGGAGGATATCTTCACAACTATCTTTGACGTAATGTTCATTAGAATTAATTTCAAACTTCTCCTGAAGAAAATGTGCAAGGACATAAATATAATCAAGATTCCGAATGTATTAAAAGACTACTATAATCAATGTTACAAGATTAGAAAGTGTAGAAATCGTGCATGACATCTAATTAGTGCAACATCTTTTTCCTCTTTTGTGAGTTCCTTCCACTTGTTTGGAAGCGTACAAAAATTTCATGCAATTATCCCCAACTCATTTCATATTTTTTATGACTGGACCGCCTTAACTGGACTTCCCTTACTAAATGAAATTTCTATTACCATTTTTTTTTCCAAAATCCTCTTCAACTATTCAAGACCTTTTCTCCTAGTTTTTCCTCAACCCTTCTTAATTCTACTTGTATTATCTGAGTAGAAAAAGTCAGTTACAAATAGTGGTATATACATCATAGCATTTTTAAAATTACAAATAAGAATATTTTTTAATGGATGAATCTTATCCATCAAATTCGACACATGTAATGTTAAGATTGCAGAGTAATAAAAAAATAATTGATTGTAGAGGTGATAAAGAGTCCTGAAAACTTGGTATCGGGGAACATGTGATAAATTCGTTGCGTATTTGAGTCGATTTCGTACATTATAGACGACTTTAAGTATCCAAGAAAGCTTCTGTTTTTTATTTTACTGATGCAAAAACAAAATCAAATTTGGCTGCAACAGAGAAAGTGTAGCTTTGAGTTTCTCATGCTTAGTAACTTCTTGTCTTTCAATTGCAAACACAAACAATATGAAGAAAGTTACACCCTGGGTTGTAAACTCATAAGAATTAAAACTTGACTATGAACCAAACTTAGTCCATCAACTAGTCACTGTAACACATACTGCTATAAGTGATGGTTATCTTGTAACACTGTTGCATTTATCAATAGATATCTATTACATACATTCATAAATCAGCATTCCAAGAGCTAGAAGTAAAATTTGCATACACTCTACTCCCCAAAGATTTGGGAATTTCACTTGATATGATATTATTGTATTTAGATGGAATAAGCTATATGTTATTCTTCGTTAAGTTATTACAACTTTGTAGTGGTAAATGTGGATGTACTCGTGTACCTTTAGAGATAAATTTTTGATTTTGTGGTCTCCGACCAAATTAATTCAATGGAGTACGTGTTATTTTTCACCAACACGAATAACTTTGTTCACCAATTAGACTTGACTAAGATGGCTACAAATAGATTTTTTTTTTCTTTATAAATGTGGTGACCGGGCTAACATGTCGCACCTCGACTAATCCATAAAGGAACTTTTTCTATCTTCTACAAGTACAATACTGAGTAATTTTATTCATCAAGGCTTGGACATATTTTTTTCTTTTAACCATATAGCATCCGGGTCAACTTGCAGACTACATCAACTAATTAATTTTATGAAATATCTATCATTTTTCATCAACATAAGCATCGAATAACTTAGTTTACCCAAGCTTGCATATATGGCTAGACATATAAATTTATAGAAAAGGTGAAGAGACTAATGAGAAAATAAAAGGATAAGTGAAAGACATGGAAAAGAAATTGAAGAAGGGTGTGGGAACAAATACTTTTGTTTCATACAAATGTGTTACTCTCTAATTCTTGGCCAATTATTTTTCAAAACCAAAGGCAATAACTACAACAATACAACAACAATAATGTATTTCAATATTGGTGGGATCTCCACACTAGTTATCCTGCAGCACTGTTGCATAGAGCTTAGAAATGCTGGTTTTTAAAAGTATGTGACAAATATCCATTGATTAATATAAGAAATGGTATTACCTGTAGTATTTGCAAGAGTAATCTCTTATGACTCATCGGCAGATTGAGTAGCTGAAATAGTTTCTCTAGTAAGTGTCTTTTACTTATATATATATCCTCCTGGTGCCATGAATTTGCTTATATTCCTGCGAAATGTCATGACAGATGAATTATAAAGGTTAACTATGAAAATTAAATGTTGGAATTTCCCTCTGTTATATTCCTGCTCATGGTAACTCATGTCAATTGAAAACACCAACTTTTTCCAGAACAAAGTGATTGTGTTGGTGATTTTAGTGACGCGTTCACCACAGAAAACAAATACTATCTTCGGTTAAATGAAGTTTTAAATCTTTTTGAGAATATAAATATCAATTCTAAAGTTTAACTCCACAAGACAGAAAACCAAATTGAAAATATTCCAAGTACATCACTGCTTGTAAAACACAAGGAAAAGAAGAACAAAGAGGCAAGCCAAAAGACAAGCAAGACATTTTATTACTTCGAACACGGAAAGATATGAAAAATTGGCATACATGGATCCTAATTTTCATACAAAATTACAGAGTGTAATTTCATGTGTGTCTACTATCATTTTTATAACAAATTTAAATAATTTTCTTCACACAAATAACTTTATTTATAATTGAATTCTTTCTATATTCAGTTTTTATCGGGGACAAATATTTCTAATGCATACACAAAATCCAATTTATTTAAGGTATTAATACCTAAATGTGTATATTATATCGGCCAAAGTCATCGATAGGCACTCAAACTTGTTGACAAAATTCACTTAGACACCTAAACTAAGGCCTGTTCCTATCAGACCCCTAAACCCCCCACATTTTGTTCCAATTGGATATTTTTTTTGCTGTTCTCATCAGCTTGTTCGCGCGTGTCTCCAAACGCAGCTGATGTGGAAAGTTTTCCACATAAAACTCTCCATGTGGATAAACTAAATCCACATATACTTATTACATTTTAAATGAAAAAAAATTATTTTGGCCGTTTGTTTCTCTCTCCTCGTTAACTCTCTCTCCTCGTTAACTCTCTGTCCCCGTTAACTCTCTCTCAGATAACCGCAAAATTAACCCTAATTTAACAAAAAATCCACTCAAATCGAAGGAGAAATATGGGGGTTTTCCACACATCTTCCTCGTGTAAGTGTTATTATGATTTATATTTGTTAAATTTTGTTGAATTTTAGCATATTTCAGTTTTTAGGGTTTTGAAATTTCACTATTAGGGCTGTGATTTTGGGAATATTCCATCTCTTTCTTAACATGCATTAAAGGTTGTAGATTTTAGCTTATTGGTGTGTACTTTGAGTATATTTCGTTAACTAACTTTGAATTCTTACCCTTTTGTTGCAGGTGACGTAACAAATGGAGATAATATTCACAAAATTTCACCATGGGGGATCTTTTTTCAACAAGGGTGTCCCTACATATGTTGCAAGTTGTGTGCCAGAGCTAAGGTATATTGATAAGGACCACTTTTCCATGCTGGAATTGTTATTTTATACTAAAGAATTAGGGTATGACACTATTAGGGGGTTTTATTATCAAGATGCAGTAACTAAGCAGTTCAACTTGGTGAAGAGTGAAAGATATCTCGTTGAACTAATTAAAGACTTAAAACATGAGGACTCTATTGATTTTTATGTCTATCATGTTTTAGATGAAGCAATTCTTGACCCTGATGGTCCCACTGGTTTTTTACCTGCACCTGATATTATTGAGTGTGCAGACCTAGAAAGAGAAAGTATTTGTGTTGATGATAGTGCTAACATAGAGAGAAAATCTGTTGGAGTAGAGGAAGAAAGGGAGGTTGATATAAAAGATTTTAACCTAAAAGATGTTGAGATAAAGAATGTTAACTTAGGTAAAGAGAGGGAGACTCATGTAGAAGATTTGGTGTAGAAGAAGGTGATAAGGCTAATATAGAAAATATCCATGTAGAAGATGTTAACCTAAAAGATTTTGGTGTAGAAAGAGGTAATGAGGCTGATGTGCCAGATATTCATGTAGAAGATGTTAATAGGATAGCAAATGAGTTGTCAGATTACTTGAGTAGTGATTCAGATCTTGGAGATATTCCTTCAGAAGATGACTCAGATGTTGATGAGGAGTTGAGGGCATTTAGACAAGAAAGAAGGAAAAACAAAGCCAACAAGAAAGAAAAAAAACAAAAAGCAAGAAAAAAGGTTGTTGAAACTGAACAAGTACCTGTGGTAGTTGTTGGTTGTGTAGATAAAGGCTTTGGGGATATTGGTAAAAATAAGGCTAGTAAATATTCTGGAAAGTTGGGTGGAGATGAGAAATATCTTGATAGTTCTGATTGTTGGAGTGAATATAGTGAAGATATAGATGTGGATGCTATTAGAGGAGTAGATCTACCTAGAAGAAGAAGAAGTAAGAAAACTAGGTATGATGAAAATTGTGAGTTTTCTGTGTTTGAGCTTTTGATGATTTTTGAGGGTGTAAAATAGTTTAGAAAAGCTGTTGCAGATTATGTTGTAGAGTATAGAAGACAGTTGAAGTTAAAACCTAATGAAAAAAATAAAATAAGGGTGAAGTGCATTGCAACTAATTGCAACTGGTTGCTGTTTGCTTCTACTGATAGGGAATCAGGTGATTTTATTGTGAAGAACTATAATCCTATTCACAAGTGTATACCTCTAAACAATAACAAGATGTGTGAGGAATAACAAGCTGGTTGCTAGAAAGTTCAAGGAGAGAATTGTTTCTCAGCCATACATTAGGATTTGGGAAATTCAGGATTTGGTAAGAGAGGTGTTGGGTCTTTATGTAGGTAAAACTATTTGTTTTAGGGCTAAAAAAATTGTTATGAGGGAGAATATGGGAGATTGGAAGCTGGAATTTGCCAGATTATGTGACTATGTAGATATGTTCAAGACAACAAATCCTGAAAGTTCTTGTTGGATAAAAATTGACAAAGAAGCTGAACCAGGGAAGAACCTCTTTGTTTATTTCTATGTGTGCTTTCATGCCTTCAATCAAGGATGGTTAGATGGGTGTAGCAAAATTATTGGTTTTGATGGATGCTATCTAAAAGGAGCTTGTAAGGTTGAGTTATTGATTGTTATGGGGGAAATGGCAACAACCAAATGTATCCTATTGCATGGGAAGTTGTGGATACTGAAACAAAACATAGGTGGGATTGGTTCATAAGGCATCTGATTGGTGATCTAAATCTAGGAACTGGTGAAGGGTTGACTGTAATGTCAGACCAACAAAAGGTACTATTACTTAATTATTTTTCTCATTACTTGACTTTATTTTCCAATAATATTCCTGTTTTAATAATACTAAATACTTATTACAGGGTCTTGTTCCTATTTTGATGGATCTGTTACCAAATACTGAGAGAAGAATGTGTGCTAGACATATTTGGAGCAATTGGCATGTGCACTGGAGAGGACAAGAGAGAAGAAGGCAGTTTTGAAGATGTGCAAAAGCAAGCTTTAAAGTAAAGTTTAGAGAGGAGATGCAAACAATGTCAAATCTAGGTCAGAAAGAAATAACTGAGGACATGTTAGTCAATCCTCCTACTTCTTAGTGTAGGGCATATTTCAAAACACATTCCAAATGTGATGTTGTAGAAAATAACATGTATGAGACTTTTACTTCTTGGATCTTAGCTGCTAGACATAAATCCATAATCACAATGTTAGCATAAAATGATGAATAGACATGTAGATATGATCAAATTTGCAGAAACATGGATTTCAGACATTGCACTTATGGCAAGAACTATTTTAGAAGATAATAAGGAATATTCAAATAGGTGTAGAGTATTATGGAATGGAGTTAATGGTTTTGAAATTGGGGATGGGGGTTACACATTTGTTGTTCACTTAGACAAGAAGTATTGTGATTGTAGGTTATGGATGTTAAGAGGTATTCCTTGTCCTCATGCCATTTGTGCTTATTATTAATTGAATGAAGATCCCGATCAGCATGTAGAGCACTGGTATAGTAAAGAAACCTTTCTTAAGTCTTATAGCCATTTCATGCAACAAATTACCAACATGTGAATGTGGCCGAAAACCGCAAACCCATCAATTGAACCTCCAAAACCAAGAAAGATGCCAGACAGACTTGGCAAGAACAGAAGAAAGAACAATGATGAGCCAAAAAAGTGGGGCAAACTCTCAAAAAAAGGTGTCAAGATCACCTATTCAAGGTGCAAGCAAGTTGGCCATAACAAGACTATGTGTACCAAAATGGTAAGCCTTAAATGAATTTTCATAATACTTTGTAAAGTTAACATATTTCTTAACTTTTTATATTTATGTTTGTATGTTAGAATGGTATGGGAAGCAGTAATAGTAGTCAACCTAGCACTTAGCCTGCAGCTTCATGGAATCCATCACCACCACAATCAAGTTCTATTTGTGGTGACACCAGTGCAATGGCAAGAGATACCTACACTCAAAGTCAGACAGCAAGAGTAAGTTATATATGTTCTTCTACCTTAATATTTCTCTCCTACTTAATATTATTATTAAAAACTGTTGAAAATATTGTGTTGCATTTATTCACAGTCAAGCTCCATCTTTCATTCATATGCAACTACACAATCCAGTCAATCAGGATCTATTTGTGCTGACACAGCTGTTGTGCCAAGACAACCTCAAAGAAAGGTGTCAAGTGCTGCTGGTAGAGGTTAAGGTGCTGCTGGTAGAGGTAAATGTAGTTCTGGAAGGGGTAAATATGGTGCTGATAGAGGAGGTGGTTATGGTAGGGGTCAATGTGGTGTTGACATGAGAGGTAGTTCTGGTAGGGGTCAATGTGGTGCTGATAGGGGAGGTGGTTCTGGTCGGGGTCAATGTGGTATTGATAGGGGAGGTGGTTCTGGTCGGGGTCAATGTGGTGCTGATAGGGGAGGTGGTTTTGGAAGGGGTCAATGTGGTATTGAGAGAGGAGGTAGTTCTGGTATAGGTCAAGGAGGTATTGGTAGAGGATTGGCAAGAAAAATAGCCAATGCAAGAGGGACCCCATTTGAAAGTGGAATAAATACTTCTTCTAATCAAGTACCACTTTTGCCAACCAACAAGAGGCCATACAATGCTACCTCATTTACTGCTGCTATTGCATAAAAAAAGGCCTGCAACTGGTTTTGGTGTTTACTCTGATCCAATAACTGGAACCCAAGTGTACAATATATTTCTCTCTGTCTCATTATTTACCTATAACAATGTTTTCATTCAAGTTTTCAATGTTCATTGTCTTACAATTATTTCTAATTTTGCAGCCTGGTACATCAACTGAGAGGGTTCTTTATGGGGGTATAAATTTAAAGAGTGCTTCACCAACCAATATAGATATTGGTTTTAAACCTAGTGGCTTAAAATGGAATGGAAAAGATGCAGTCACCAATACACAATTGCAACAAATAAAAGCAAATAAGAGAAAAAAAGTGGATGCAGCCAAGTCTTCTTCATCAGTTGGATCTTCAAAGAAGTAGTTCATTTAGAAATGATTTGTACTGTAATCAGGGTTAATGACTTTGAACAAATTGTGTTACTATTTTTTGAACAACTTTTTCTTAGGCAACAGTTAATGATTTTGGTGTATGTTGTAGTTGAACACTATTATGCTTAATGTTGAGCTTTATTTGAACACCTTGTTTACTGTATGCAGTTTTTAGCTCAATTTTGAGCTGTATTAATATGATATCCAACTTCTTGCACTTTTAGTTCAATCTTGAGCAATTTTAATAAGATGGATGTGTTGCTTCTAATATAGTTCATTTTTATCAATACCTTCAGTAGTTACAAATAGGCTATATGGTTAAGTAGTTTCACAACTAGACACAAAGTAGCCAATTGACAATGATATTGTCATACAAAACATGTGGATTCATTTAAACAACTACTACAAACTACTACTACTACAAACTAACCAAACAACTACAACAAAATACTACTACTGCTACAAACTAACCAAGCAACTACAACAAACTACTACTACAAACTACTACTACTACTACAAACTAACCAAGCAACTACAACAAACTACTACTACTACTGCTACAAACTAACCAAGCAACTACAACAAACTACTACTACTATAAACTAACCATTTCAAATCCATTACGAACTAAACTAACCAAACAACTACAACAAACTAACCATTACACCATATTAAAGAACCACTTTACAGTAAGAACAATGAGAAGAAGTAGAACAAGTCTATTCAATTTGAGCTTAGCACATTCCCTTTCAAGTTTAACTTTTTTGAGTTTTTGCCTCAATGAAATCAACTTCTATTCACTATCTTTCAATTTCTCACACAGAGTGTCCCTCTCTTATTCAACGTCTTTGAGGTTTTGCTTCAATTGATCACACGAATTTTCACCACCTTTGCACTTTATCATTAAGCTCGATTCTACCTCAGGATATTGATGCACAGAAATTGAAGGTTTTGGATCAATCCATCTAAAGTACCCACATCCACCATTTTCCTAAAATGAAAAAACCGAAGAATAATAAAAAAAAATTACCAAAACAATAAAATTAAAATCTGTCAAAATGATACAAACCTTTGGAACTTTACATCCAAAAAATCTACGACCAGAATTTGATGGAGTCCTTGAAGTTCTTAATGGACAAAATTCGGAACAATAACACAAATCGGGAACCTCAATGTTAATGGAATTTTCCGACATTCTCATGGAAAATGAAAGAAAAAATTGATTTAAGAGAAATTATGAGATAAATTTGATAGTGAGATGAGAGAAGTTGAGAGGAAAATCAGCTATGGAGGAGAGAATAAAGAAAGAAGAAGATGAAATTAGGTTAAAAATAGAGAGAAATTGAAGGGGATGGCAAAAGTAACGTTAAATAACGTTAACTTTTGCCACATAGACAGCTTTTTCACAAGTTACGCGCCACCCGCGACTAAACAACACGCGCAGTGCCACGTAGGCCAAAAATATCCAATTGGAACAAAATGTGGGGGGTTTTAGGGGTCTGATAGGAACAGGTCTTAGTTTAGGTGTCTAAGTGAATTTTGGCAACAAGTTTGAGTGTCTATCGTTGACTTTGACCATATTATATATGTGTGATTCATGAAGATAGTGTTGTATGTAATCAGGGGCGGCTCAACGATATTTGTGGCCTAAAGCGAAATTTTAACAAGAGGCCTTAAATTTTTCGTTATTTGTGGCCTAAAGCGAAATTTTAACAAGAGGCCTTAAGTTTTTCGTTAAGGAAAAGAATTATCATAATTTTATTTTAAATATTTTCTTTTAGCACTTTTAGATGTAAAATAATTAATAATTGACTTCTAATAATTCGTTTGATTGGTAATATAGTTAATTCATATTAATCTCTTTGAGACATTGTTGATCTTAGATAAGATTTTCTTAATTTCACTTTCGAAAAACTTCATAGGGACAATTTCTCTTAACACTTGCATTTTAAAAATGAATCTACTTTATAATTGATATATTTAATTTAAACTCTAATAAATAACTATAGTATGAAGCAAAAAAATATAAAATAACAAATCTTAAATGCAAAATAACAAAATATCGACCTCTAACCTGGTTCGACAAATAAAAAACTTGATATTATTTGTGTTACTTGAGTATTCTTGATGCAATGTTAGAACTTAGGAAAAAAAATTGACAATTGAATTTTATCTAATGAAGATCGGAGAATTGAGAAAGTGAAAAAGTAAAGTACAAGTAAAAAGATAAAATTAAAGGATAAAAATACGTGGATGTAATAATGATGATTGTATATAAATGAGGAAAGAGGGTTATTCACACTATTCCCAAAAAATATTGCTCCTTTTACTTTCCAATTTATTACGTACAAAGAATCTCAACATTTTTTTTTCTAAATTATATGTACCTATGCAAAATTTTGAGGCCCCGGTGATAATGAGGCCTAAAGCAACTGCTTGGGCCTCTTTACCGTTAGGCCGGCCCTGTATGTAACACTGTTCAAACAAAGAGAAAGAGGAATCGTTCATACCTTGTACATTTCTTCAAGCTTGCAAATCCTACTTCACTGTGAAATTAGCTTTGTCATTTGTCTCATATATATATTCTTCTAAAATCAAGTTAGGAGCCAAAAATTCAGAAATTAAGCGCAAAATTTTTTCTTTTTGTATTTTTATCTCCAAATATGGTTCAATTTTTGTGGGAATTAGCAAAAGCAATTTGAAGAGTTATGAAGGTTATCCCCACAACATAGGAAGTGGAGAAGTGGTTGGAAAGTGGTAGGAGTTGTTCTGTGAATTAATTAGGTTAAAAATTAATTTGAAACATTTAAACAATAAGGAAAAAAAAATTAAAAAAAAAATAGAACACTATTATGGTCCCTTACGTTTTTTTTATTTGAAACATTTAATAGATAAGGAAAAACAAAAAATAGAAGATGATGGTCCCTTGCGTTTTTAAAGAATCAAAAATAAGCCACCAAAAAATGATTTAACTATCTTGGCATAGTGATATTTTGACTCACCGAATTCTTATGGAGTCGTTTGGTATTAGCAATGAGGTATAAGGTATAATAATTTTGAAATAAAATGCATGATTATTTTATTCTGCATTTGGTTGGGGTATTAATTAATCTCGAGATTATTTACATTACCATTTATACCATAGTGGTGGAATAAATTATCTGATATATATGGTAGGATAACTTAACCAAGGATAGTTAATCCTGGAATGGACTATTTACAACCAAACAAATAATAAAACGTGTGCACGCAAATTACTTAACAGAAAATTTAATAATAAAATGTTATAGTGTGTATACGACACAAGACGTCCACAAGGCTTGGTGCCAACGAAAGTCAAATTCTTTGAAGCTAGAGAAATTACATGGCCATTGGGAAACCTGGTGCCCTAAAGGTGCCATTTCTTGTGTGAGGAGGAAATATCTCGCGAGGTGCCAGTCTGGGTGCGAGTAAGTGAAGTCAGGCTGAGTTCTGGAGAAGGGTATTTTTGTCCAATGATATGTATACACCTTATATAAGCTAAATAATATTTTTTTGTGAGTGTATAGGCTGATTGGAGGTAGAAATATGTGAGGAGACGAAGTGATTGACGCTTAGAGTTTTACTTTTTTCATTACTTGTTAATTATGAAATTTCAAGAAATTCTCCAAACATAATTGGTGTTGGATGACAGGTACCAATTAACTTTAGCATCTATCGGATACAACTCCTCTATCTTTGTGAGGTAGAGATGGGGTCTATGTATATTATACTCTCCCAGACTTCACTTGTGAGATTACACTAGGATGTTGTTGTTATACTTGGTGTGGGAGGCTAAAAAGGAAGAGGAACGAAAACTCACTGGTCAATCCATCTTGAAAAATGGAAAAGCTATAAAAAGAAACAAAAATTTATTTGAGGACGTCAACTCCTCAATTTACATGAATTTGTCTACTCCTCGAGATGAATTGGTTGAAGCGAAGAGATTTCAACTTCAAGGATGAGTCCAAAGTCTTCCGTGACCACAAAGAAAGTTTTGGAAGTAAAATAAGTCGTTCAACTTGAAGAAAAAGAGCAAAATCTTGAAGATGAAATTTCTAGTTCTCAGTGCAAAATGTGATACCTAAGAAATGACCTCTTTGCTTTCCTACCACCACCCAACAAGCATCACCGAAATCTTGATTCAAAATAGGGAAAAAGTTCATAAGCTCCAAATGGTGATAAAAGTTGTAAAGGTGGTAATTGTCGCATCACGATGTTAAATCCGTAGCTTTATTGGAAGCAATCAATATTTTCTTAAGTTTTAGTTCAATGTTGCAATTTTAATTTTTAATGAAGTATCTTTATTTTCTCTCATCATTCGTCCAAGTTTCAGTGGCGTTCATGTCATTTTGGATAAAATAAAAAATAAGTCAATTTAATTGGGTTTTTAATTATTCAAAGGCCCTTGCTTCACAAACTCAAATCTAGAAACAAGAAAAAAGATGGACACTATTGATGAGAAAATGAATTGAGAGTACCTCTCAAATCTTTAATTAAATAAAGGTTACAAGTGGATCCCATAATATTATTAAGTTAAAAAAGTAAAGTCTCTCAAATAACTGGAGACAACTATTCGACAATTGCTTTAGTCATCCAAAAAATTATAAAAGTTGTCCAAAAACTTCACACAGTTGTCAAATAACTTTGCACAGTTTTTGAACAACTTTGACAGTTGTTGGGACAACTTCTATAGCTGATGAGACAACTTTTATAGTTGTTAGAGCGAAAATGTTTTAAAAAAATTTAAATTTTTTTCTCACTTTTACCTAATTTTTAAATCTTGAAGGACCCCCACTTAATTGAAAAATTTATTTGTCACTTTTAATTCAAAATTTCATTTATGATGATTCTTTTTTATAAAAACTAGATGGGTGGTTCCCGTGGTGCGCACGGGCCCAACATTCATAAGTACTACGTTAGTTTCTATAATTTTCTATTGAGATCTCATTACTACATAAATAATATATAGCTCAAGCTTGATAAATAACACAAAAAAGCTACATTACAAATCCAAAAAGTAAATTCAAACTTCTATAAAAATCTAAAATAGAAGTGTAAGTTTACACTCTGCATTTAGCACCCAACAAATTGAAATTCAATGTTCAATTAGTACTCCCTCTATTTCCTTTTATTTGATTCAATGTCAAACTTGAGACAACCCTAAGGGTTTTCCTTCATTCCTTTAGCAGTGGACACCTTCAACTACTTTTGTCGATATAATCACGGGTAGACCAAAAAGGAAGGCCAATTACTTAAGGGTCTATGTTCGGTTCCATACCGCAATTGTTTTTCAATTCCATAGATCAAGTTACCTTGTTCGTCCTCATCACTGTAATATAAAGCACCATCTTTCTTTAGTTATATTTACCTCCAGAAAGGAAAAGCATTGTCTTCCTTGATAATAACAGATGGAGGTTCAGCAAAATATATTAGAAAGAGTACTATGAAAAAGTAAAGTATAGCCTCAACGTCAACAACAAATCCTAATTAAATATGAAAAAGAGATTCTGATGCAAGAACAACAAGAAAAAATATTGATACTGGTGTAGATCTGACAAATGAAATTATAATAAAGCATTACAAAGTGTCCAACTATTAGTAATATATAAAACATGTGACCACTACACAATTGGCATACTTCAAACTGCAAACCTCATATGAACAAACTGTAGAAGTATTGCAAAATCATAAAGTTATTAGGAGTTGAAAGGGCAGCTAAACACTTGCCTTCTCCATCCAAACAATTCTTCAGCTACTAACACTAATGCCAACCATCATAAGAAATAATTGATTCATAAATTTCAAACTGTTAATGAACCTATTCTTTTCTTTCCTGAATAAAAATCAGATATTTTTCACCAACAATTCTTTGCTTGTCTATCATAGATAATGGATCACAAGAAATTCATGATATGCAGCTAACCTAATAAATAAATCCCCCATTTTCTTGAATTACATCAAGTGAGTAATAAACTATAACAAAGGCTTTAAGTAATTTGGTAGAAGGGGAAATACCCAAGTTCTTCAAAAGAAACTTCAACAAATGAAACAGGAAAGATTCTAGATAAAAATTGAATATGCAAATAATAAAATCTCCTTTCAACAATAGTAAGAGAAAAAACTTAACTAGACTTACAAAAATCCAAGTAAACCAACAACAACAATAAAATAATACCTAGTATAATTTCATAAGTGAGGTCTAAGGAGGGTAGAGTTGTACGTGGATCTTATCCCTACCTTGTAGAGATAGAGAGGTTGTTTTCGATAGACTCTCAACTTTAAAGAAAACATTTCTTCTAAAGGAAATACAAAAATGAAAGATAGCAACGAAATAATGCAAAATGGAAAATTATACTCAACAACAGAACAAAGAATATTAACAACAGAGAAATAATACGATAATCAAACCATTAAGAAATATAGATGACAATAAAAAATCCAAATTAGCCACTCTGCAAAAATTCTAGTATTTCTTCTTTCACTGTCCTTTGCTTATAATTAACAACATAATTTCTACCTTTTTCTATTTCAGCATACATGTATCAAGAAAAAACAAAAAATTCAAAAAAGTAGCAACTCCCCCCTTTTCACCAACCAAAAAACAAAACAAGCCCAAGTCCTCTATTCATAAAATTCATGAAGAACAATTTTTTTCAAGCAATAAGTTCACTTTTTTTCTTCCTTAAGCCAAGTCAAATTAGAAACAACCACCCCACATTCTCAATCCACAAAATCCATCAAGAATTATTTTTTTAAAATAAAAAGTTCACCTTTTCCTTCCTTAAGTCAATTCAAATCAGAAACAACAACCCCAGCATATCAACCAGCAAAAGTTTCGCACAAAAAAGCAGCAACGCTTTGACAAAAGGTTCCCAAAATACTAATAATGAGAAAAAAGTTAAAAGGGGTTAGTAGAAGATAATGTATCTCTATGAGAAGATTGATATTCTTTAAAAAAGGGAGCAATAACATAAAATTTAAGTCATTTTTTTGTTGTTGCTGCTCCAACATTCCTTTAAAGGTATATGAATCATTTTCACCCTAGACATTCAACTAATATAAGAGAGAGTAGAAACATAAAATTTGAGCCATCTCATTTGTTGTTGCTACTCCAAAGTTTATTTAAAGGTATATGCATAATTTTTACCCTAGACATTCAACAAATACAAGATCGACATAGAGATAAAGGCTTTCTCATTAAACTTTAAATCAATATAATGATAATAATTTTTTATTAAAAAATCATACTATGACTATGAAACTTGGGCATTCTGCAAAATTTAATTGTTGGAATTTTGTCATCGAAAAGATCACTCATTTTCACCAAATCATGAAGCAATAGTTTGTGAACAAATGCAACAACTGAAAACGTACATTTAAGTGACCGGCAAATAATTCTAAGACTCTACAAACTGAATAAATCAACATATACTACCACACAACCCGCTTAACTACAACAGAGGTTTGGGGGAAAGGAACATATAATAATCTCTTTTTCAGTAATATATGATGCTTTATGTAGGATAGATTCCTATATGAATCAAAAAAGAACAGAAAGAAATAAAACCAAATAATTAAAAATAATAAACACACTACTTTGACTCTACAGACACTTATTTAAACCTTAGAAAACTTAAAAGAGTCGATTGACTCTTATGTGCAACAAAAAGTTTAGACCAACCCAGAAACACCAAAAAAATTAGATCAGCACGGGAAAGAAAATAGAGAGAATGGAATCAAAAAATACAATGAAGAAGATATAACAGTTGTGTAACTATCACAAAGTTTTAAAAAAAGACCAATTAGGAGATGGATTAATCCAAGAATAATAAACAAATAGAGAGGCAAATTAAAGAAAGCTAAACTAGGATAATTAAAGCAATAAAAAGAGCAACACTTACCAAATTTAAAGGATACTGAACACATGGAGGAACAATAATTAAAATGATACAGACAAAAAACTGAAAAGACGCAATCAGAATTATCAGTTTGATTAATGTCTTAAGCATTTTAAATTGCATACAATATTTTACTGCTTTGTTGATGATGCTTTATGCATATGTAGTTCAATAACCACAGATTAAAGTGTACATTACAAATATTTTGACCACCAAAAACCCTCCAATTTCATAAATCAAATAAAAATAAAAACTCTCTTCCATCTTCATTTCCCTCTCTGATACTATTTTTACAAAGATCAAAATTATATGAATTCTTAACACAAAATCTATCAAACACGACATATGGAGAAGAATCTCAATAATATATAGATGAAGAAGTAGCTATGAGGATTGAAGAAGATTTTTATCAAAACCTACACAACAATAGTGCAACCTGAAAATTGTAAAAGTAGGTTAAGAAGATTGAAGTGTAAGAGTTATTTCATCTGGATTTAATAATTTTTGGTAAGATTTTATCTCAATTTCTGCCCTAATTTTGATTCTCCTAAGATTTGACTCATAGAACTAAATCAAAGATCAAATCTTGATAAATTTACTTACCTAAATCTCAAAACAAAAGAATGAGTTGAAGATGAAGAGAAAGTAAAAAAAACACATATGAAGATCAAAATATTATAAATAAAATCCAAAATTTGAATGGATAAAGGCAAAGAGAAGGAAAAAATAAATAAAACGACAGAGAAATGCTAAAGAACTACCTTTAGATTGCAACAATACTTAATAAAGTTGAAGATGAAGAGGAATATTGATGAATAATACCCAATATTGATGAAGGAGTGGTGAGGTATGGAGGCCACAAATTCAAAGTGATGGCGTACGTGTACACTAAGTGGAAGACAAAATGATTTAAAATGATATTAAGATGAATTTAAATGAAAAATAGCCTCCATGATGAAACCTTTTCTATAACTCACACTTCTAATAAGTAGAAAAATAAAAATAAGCCACCAGGTAGCAATTAATAAAGTTCTTTTTGCGTTAATTTTAACACAACCCAACACCTAAATCGTATCATTTCTCATCCAAAACAAAAAGAACACCTAAAATTATCGGTTATCCCCCTCTAGTGACTCTCCTCTATATAAAATTTTTATCGAAGCTTCTAGATATACCTCAACCTCGCCAGTGTTCAAGTAAGGTTCTATCTATCTTCTCTTTCATGCTTGTTGTCAGATCCATTCCCTTCTGTCTATGAGCCAAATTTTATAAAAATTGACATGATTTGTGTGCTTTATTAGTGAAACAATTTATGAGTCCCTTTGGGTAGGTACTATTGTGATTTTCAATTTGATCGATGAATAATAATTTCTAAATTTTTGGAAGGAAAATTACTGCTGCACTAAGCTTATAATAGGATTCCTACAATCTTTTCAACAAATTATATGAGAGACGATTTAATAAGTAAAGTCTAAGTTACTGAGCGCTATTGCAATTGTGTGGTGTTGGTGCACAATTGAGCTTAAATTAGGGATGTCAATGGGGTAGGGCGGGGCAGGTAATACAATCCAAATTTCCTTCGGACCTTTGGATGGGATACTTGTGATGCTCGAAGTTCTTGACTACTCCTTAGTTCTATTAAAAAATGCCACATGGATGAATATTACTATTAGGGAGGGTCAAAGGAATTTTAAGAGGATAAAGGAGAGCAGTACGGGGCTAAAAGGCCCTTTGGAAGGGACGTGCACCAAGGCACTTTAGATCCATCTTTGATCCACTCTAGCATTTCATGAGCGGGTCAAAACATCCCCTAGTGGGCCTTTTCTTGCCATTTGGTCACTTTTTGCCCTAAATGTGTAATAATTAGCCTAAACTATACATACTAGGGAGCTAGCTTATTTCCTTAGTTTACATTTTGATTATAATTGTAAGAAAACTCCATTGAGAGTGTTTGAGAGCTTAGAAAATCTTGTGTTGAGATTTGTTTAGAAATGGTAGTTGTAAGGGCATTTCGATTCCCTTGCAGTCAACGTAAGAGTAGGTTCTTGTCAATCATTGAATTAAGGGTTTTAGGGTTTAATATACTCTTTGGTTCTTGAATTTTTCATATTCTTTATGTCTATCTTCTTATCTTTATCAAACTATCTTTTATCTTACAATTTTTGTATTTAGATTCTTGTTCTCATGTTGAGAATTTTATCCCTTGGTATCAGAACCAAGCTTAATTTTATTTCTACAAAGTCAATCTTAGGTCTTGTCGTATCAAAAAATAAAAAATCCCCCAAAAATAATTCTATTCACATTTTAGGTATTAGGTTACTCTTTGACTTTCTTGTGTTTGTAATGTTAGATTTGAGTTCCCTAACTCTATTAGAGTCCAAATATCAAATTTGAATCAAATCAAAGTTTATTTGAGTGTTCTATCCTTATTGGAATCTTGAGTTGAAGAAATTTGAAGTGGATTGAGAATTTGGAACATTTGGTGAAGAATTTAAGAAATTTTTTGAATGAGTTTCGAATGTTGAAAAGTGCCTAGTTCGAAATTTCACCTCATTTTGAGATAAGGAAAAAATTGGAAAAGTAGGCGTTCTTGGTATTCTTAAAGAAATTGTTATATTCATCTTGGATGATCATCCAAAAGTGGGTGTAATACCCCAGGTTTTGACCTTTAAAATTTCTTGCGTTTGGTCATCACTGTCCAGGGTATGAATCAGGTGATGAGTTGTGAAGACTCCTTACAAGTTGTAGGGAGCCAGTCGTAGCTTGACCAGTCAGGTTTTCCTAAATTTTTATTTGGGTCACCACTAGGACCCAACGAGTCGTAAATTTTGGTCACAAGTCATATGATGGGAATTGTGACCAACCCAGTGAGCTAACCCTGAGTCACTGCCCAGACTATGAGTTGTGGTGATGACTTGTGGCTAGTGACTAGGAGTTGCTACAAGACCCATAGCGACTGGCAATATTTTTCTACACTTATAATTAAGGGAACTTTGGTCATTTCCCTCCCTCCTACACTTAACTTTCATGACCTAAATACCCTAAGGGACTTTGTTTTTTATCATTTAATAAGTCATAAACACTCTTTTCTCTCTCAAATTCCCCAATCAAGAGCAAAGTTAGGGTTTCTAGGGATTGGTTATTCAGAGCTCCAAATTGAAGTTTCTCTCCAATTTCTTAGTATTCTCAAGCATTCATCTCTTCCCTAACTTGGTTTTATATAAAAACATACGTTTAATCATGGTTTATGTAAATTTACTTATGGGTTTTCAATGATAGGTTAAGGGTTTGGAATGATTGTTACTTGGTTGGTTTTACCATGGTGTTAGAATTATTATTCATGCTTTATATCATGATTGTTGAAATAATGTGTGCATGGGTTTGGTGAATGGGAAAGGGGGTCGTGTCATTCTCCCAATTTTTAAGAAACTTGGCTTTGAATTGGCATTAACTTCAACCCACTTATAAATTTTTCTTTGTAACACAAAAATATGCATGATTAAACCCACTTTTAAAACTATTGTATTGCATAAAAATTTAATGGAATATAAACAGTTTTGAAAGGCCTTGGTGGCCATGGATTGGTTTTAAATTGGAACTTGGGGGTCGTGGAATTCCCTCAAAATAACTTACAAGTGGAAGGGAATAATGTAAATTGACTTTCAAACTCAATTGGTATGACGACACCAAATGGTAATTTCCTAAATGAATAACTCCTTGGTTAATGGATGGGAATATGTAAATGGTTGTAATTGGGCTAAAAAGGGGTTGTGTATTTCTCCATAGAAGGTGGAGGTCTCGGTGAGACCAATACTGGAAACCACATTTGCCGGTTTAGGGGTCTTTATGACCATGTGCATAGTTCATAGTTACATATATTTTGGATTGGCTGGGGTCGAGGCATTCCTTTTCTCATCCTTAGATTTTCCTAGTTCGTGCGGCTAACATGCACTGGACCCTTTCACCAGGAAGAGCTGAACCCATATAGCCCGTGGGTGCCCTAAGGACGGTTAGAGCTTCACAGTCCATGTTAATGATTTTAATCTCATGTTAAACCTTGTTCCCTATCCCAATATTTAATATATATGTATATATGTATGTATATATATGTGTGTGTGTGTGTGAACATGTACATTGAGTTGGGACTTGATTTTGAAATAACCTTATTTTATCCTTATCTTGAGTCACATGGTAGTGTTTGCCTCACTAATCGTCCTAGGACGCTACATTATTTCATAATGTAGGGTTCAAGGACACTTTTTTTTTAACCTTATATAACATTAAGTGGGTTTTGGTTTATTTTTTGGTCTGCATTGAAGTGGTGAGCCTACAGAAGGCTAGACATTTCATTGTTCTCCTTATGAGTATCAAAATCCTATCAGTTTCTTTTCATATCGTGGATTCTTTTTTTTCCATGGTTAGGGGACTGTCCCGACCTAGTTTGATATTCAGATTGGTTTAGAGGCTTTTGTGGACAATATGTGCGGGTTGGATGGTGTTGTTGACTCTTAGTGCTTATTTTGAGTTACATTAAGTGTCTTATCTTTATTTTCTGGATTGTTTTCCAATCATTATTATTGGGAATATGATTGGATTGGATAGTCTATAGGGGTAATCTCCGGTCCCCAGCGGACTTGAGATACCCGTCATGACTAGATCCAGGGTCGGGTCATGACAAGCTTGGTATTAGAGCCTAGGTTCAGGGTCATTGGGGTGTCCATAAATCCATGTCAAGTAGAGTCTTTTTTATGTGTGTATAGCGTGCCACACTTATAAAAGAGAGGCTACAAGGCCTTCAAGAAAGTTCCCTTTCTTGTGTTCTATTTCGGGCTATTGAGTCTAGGGTCATGGAATTTCTCTAACTCCTGGTTTGCTCACATTTCAGATCATGCCTCTTCTAATATTTGATATTTGTAGAAACTCTGTCGGAACCTCTTCCCCACCCTAGGGCAATGTGAAGAAGACTCGCCCCATTTATGGAATATAGAACTGGTCTAGTATCGCTGCTCCCGATTGTATGGCTCTACCTGGGGTTCCACCAGTCCCCACTAGTTCTTCTCCGGTTGGTAACACTCATGCTCAATCACCTCAAAGAGATATTTCTAATGCAAAGTTCCGCCATTCTATTTATCTATTGACCTAATTGGTGACGTCTCAGTCTCGTTAGTGTGGTCTTATTTGTACTGTTGTGGTTTTATCTGAGGTTACTAGGGTTGGTCAATTTATGAGGTTTAATCCTCCAACCTTCATTGACTCTAAGGTTGAGTAAGATCATCAAGGATTTATTGATGAGATGGAGATGATTTTCCGAGTGATAAATATTACTGATAGGAAGGAAGGGTGTGGAGTTTATCGCATATCAGTTGAAGGATGTGGCATATTAGTGGTATGAGGAGCGGGAGAAGTTGAGGGGTAATGATGTTGAGCAGGCTATGTGGGAATTCTCTAGTGCCTTCTTTAATTTTTTCTTTCCTCAGGAGTTGAGGAAAGCTAAGGTGGAGGAGTTGCAAATCTAAAGTAAGGTAGGATAAGTGTCAAGAAGTATGCTTTGTAATTTCACCAGTTGTCTTTCTATGCTCTGGATTTAGTATTTAGTATGAGGGATAGAATGAGAAAGTTTTCTTATGGTTTGTCTCGTGACTTGGTATTGGAATGTAAGGCTGTAATATTGAATAGTGATATAGAGATCTCAACACTTGTAGTTTATATGCAATAGGTGAAGGAGGAAAAGAAAAAGCAAGCAGAGATGAGAGAGATACAGAATAAGAAATTTAGATACTCAGAGCACGGTAGAGGTAAGCAAGCTAGTAGAAGGGATGGTAGACAGTAGTCCAAGAGGAAGAATTAGGGGAGTTCTAATTCCTATTCAATAGCTAGCATTCCTTATCCTAATCCATCTGGTGATCATCATTTTCATGTTAACAGTGGTCCTAAGGCACAAGGTGCTGAGTATCAAGCTAGAGGAGCTCATTTATCCCCACCCTTTCATCTTTGTCGATTTTGTTGTCAACTTTACTGTTGTTATTGCAATGAGGGAAGGAACTTATGCTTCAAATATGGTCATCCTGTTATATTCAGAGGAACTATCTTTCAGCTAAGATGGCTACTAGAGCTAATAAGGTGTCGGTCATTACTTTTTTGGCTCCTGCACCAATAAGTGCTACTTCTGGTATCGACACTAATCAAAATTACCTCTATTCTCTTTCCACCCATCAGGGATCTGAGGCATCTCCTGATATTGTCACTAGTATGTTAAAGCTCTTCTCTCAAGATATGTATTATTTGCTTGATCTGTAGTCTACCCTTTCTTATGTGACCCCTTATGTGGCTGTGTATTTTGGTTTTGGTCCTAAAAATATTTTTGAGTCTTTCTCCATGTCTACCCCAGTGGGTGATTCTATTATGGCAAGAAAGTTTTATAGGGGTTGGTGGTGTCTATCTTTCATAGGGAGACATTGGTAGATTTGATAGAGTTGGACATGGTGAATTTTGATGTCATTTTGGGGATGGATTGGCTTTACTCGTGCTATACTTGTTTTGACTACAGGACCTTTATGGTCAACTCTAATTTCCTAATAAACTAGTAATAGAATGAGAGGGGAATTCCTTAGTGTCTAAAAGGAAGTTCATTTCTTATCTCAGAGCCCGAAAGTTGATTTCCAAGGGGTGACTATATCATCTTGTTTGGGTTAAGGATTCTAGTTTTGAGGGTCCATCTTTGTAATCTGTCCCTGTTGTTAATGAGTTTCCTAAAGTGTTTCCCGAGGATTTTCCTAGCATTTCTCCTAATAGGGAAATAGACTTTGGGATTAATCTTGTACCGAATACCCATACCCATCCTATCTCTATTTCCTTGTATAGAATGGCTCTGACTGAGTTGAAAGAACTAAAGGATCAGTTAAAAGATCTTCTTGATGAGGATTTCGTCTATCATAGTATTTCTCCATGGGGTGACCATGCTTTTTTTGTATGTAAGAAAGATAGGTTTCTTTGGATGTATATAGATTATAAATAGTTGAATAAGGTGACGGTGAAGAATAAGTGTCCTCTTTCTAGGATAGATAATCTCCTTGACCAGCTTCAGTGTGCTAGATATTTTTTTAAAATTGACCTTTGCTCGGGTTATCATCAAATGAAGATTCAGGAAATTGATATTCCCAAGATTGCTTTCTGAACTTGATATGGTCACTATGAATATTTGGTTCTGTCATTTGGGTTGACTTATGCACTGACTGCTTTTATGGATCTTATGAATTGGGTGTTCAGATAATTTTTAGACCTCTTTGTTATTGTCTTCATTGATGATATCTTGGTGTACTTTAAGAGCGAGAAGGATCATGCCAATCACCTCGAAATTGTGTTGCAAACTCTCAAGGATCAGAAGTTATATGCTAAATTCTCTAAGTTTTGGTTGAATATTGTGACTTTTCTCGGTCATATTGTTTTTAGTAAGGGGATCAAGGTAGATCCACAAAAACTTGAGGTGGTTAAAAAGTGGACTAGACCCATGACTCCCACCGACATTCAGAGTTTCTTAGGCTTGGCTGGGTATTATAGGAGGTTTGTGGAGAGTTTCTCTTTTATTGCTACTCCATTGACAAGATTGACTTAGAAAAATATGAAGTTCTTGTAGTTTGATGTGTGAGAGGTAACTTTGAGAAGTTGAAAGATAAGTTGACTTCTGTGTCAGTTTTGACCTTGCCTGAGGGCACTGATGGATTTGTGGTATACTATGATGCGTCCTGTGTGGGAATGGGTTGTATTTTGATACAGTATGGCAAGGTAGTGTCTTATGCTTCTAGGCAGCTTAACGTTAATGAAAGGAATTACCTGACTCATGATCTGGAGTTGGCGACTGTGGTTTTTGCTTTGAAGATTTGGTGCCATTATTTGTATGGGGTGCATGTAGACAACTATTCTGATCATAAAAGCCTGCAGTATGTCTTTACTCAAAAGGATTTGAATCTCAGGCAGAGGTAATAGCTTGAGTTGCTGAAGGACTATTATATTAGTCTTCACTACCATCCAGGTAAAGCAATGTGGTTGATGATGCTCTTGGTAGGTTGTCCATAGGGAGCTTATCACATGTGGATTAGGAGAAAAGAGGAAATTCATCAGTTGGGTAACTTGGAAGTTTGTCTTTTAGACTCAGAGGATGGAGAAGTAATTGTGCAAAAGGTAGTCAAATCATCTCTCACTGTTGTGAAGGAGAAACAAGCTTTGGATCCCATTCTTATGCAGATTAAGGATGACGTAGGGCACCAAAAAGGTTATGGCCTTTGAGACTGGTGGTGATGGTATTCTGAGGTACCAAGGTAGGATATGTGTTCCTGATATTGATGAGTTGTGAGGGAGGATTTTGACAGAGGCTCATGAGTCGAGGTATACAGTTCATCTAGGTTCGACTAAGATGTACCATGACTTGAAGGAAATTAATTGGTTGAACAATATGAAGAGGGATGTGGCTAAATTGATGTCTAAGTGTATGGTCTGTCAATAAGTAAAGGTTGGAACTTAAGGCCCAGTGATATGTCTCAAGAGATAGAGTTGCCTATGTGGATGTGGGAAATGATTAATATAGATTTTACTAAGGGTCTTCTGCTGTCTTATAATTAGTATGATTTGATTTGGGTAATTATGGATAGGATGACCAAGTCATCTCACTTCTTGCCTGTGAGGACCAATTACTTTAGGGACGATTATGCTAAGTTGTTCATTGAGGAGATAGTCAGATTGCATGGAATGCTGGTGTTCATTATTTCAGATCGAAGTAAACAATTTTCTTCTCACTTTTGGCGTTCATTTCAAAAAGGTTTGGGGACCAATATGAACCATAGTGCATCTTTCCACCCTCAAACGGATGGACAAGAAGAATAAACTATTCTGACATTATAAGATATTCTAAGGGCTTGTGTGATGGACTTTAAGGGAAGTTGGGTTGACCACTTACCTATCACTGAGTTTGTGTATAATAATAGTTATCACTTTTACGTTGGAATGGCTCTTTTTGAGGATCTTTATGGTAACACTACAAGAAATCAAGTTTTTAGTGGCGACAATTAGTGGCGAGTCAACTAGTTGGTGCAGAAACATATTATTTAGTGGAGACATTTATTATCGCTGCAATACATCAACTTTTAGCGGAGGATAATTTTTTGTCGCCTCTAATAGTTGTCACTATAATAAAAATTTCAGTTCCCGTTTATAATAAATTTTTTGCTCCATTTTTATAGCTATGACTAATAAAATATCGCCTCTGAATTAATTATGTGGCGACAATGTAGCCACTAAAAGTAATTTATTTTATTTTTTAAAATTTTAATAATAGGAAACTTCTAGTATGTATATAACTAAGGACTTTTCATTTCAGACAAATAAAAAAGAAAGAAAATTTATTTCTCTTTCATCGTCTCTCTCTCTACTGAAGCTCAACCTTCATCGTGTTAGCTCAGAAAACCCTTCATCGTCTCTCTACTGAACCATTTCATCCTTTTTCTCAAGCAAGATCTCAAACCCATTGAAGAAACAAAATTTTTTAAGGGGTTAGCTGAATTTGTTAAAGGGGTTAACAAAATTCTCAAACCTTCATCGTTTTTCTCAAACCCATTGAAGAAACAAAACCTTCATTGTCTCTCTACTGAAATTTGTTAGGTTTCTTAAGAGCCGAAGGTACAATTTATGTTTCTCACTAATTTATTCTTTGTATTTTGTTAATTTTCAATTTTAAAAATTGTCAGTGAGTTATCGTTGTCTTTATTTGGGTAAGCTGAAAGTTCATTTTTGAATTTGTAGACCTTTTGGTATTATTATTGTGATTGCATGTCTATAGATTGGGTATGTTGAATCAATAATTATTGTAGAACAAGTTTTTTTTAATGTTTAACGGGTGACTAGGCTTGCAGTACAACGAAGATGAGGAAAAAACTGGTGTGACAATTAGTGTAGTGAATGAGGATATCAGTGTTGTAGTTGTAGTTGCACCGAAAGCCATAGAAGTTCTTGTCTCAGGGATCATGCCCCCAACATGGGATTTGTGTTATCTTTGCCCACCCAATTTCGTAGTCTTTGTTATAGATGAGTAATCTTGACTATATGTAAAAAGGAGTTGAGATACAATTGCTCCTGTTCTCGCAGCTTGTCTTACAACATCTATAGGATTTGCATCCATGATAATGTCTTCATTCTCTCATTTTACCCGAGTCTCAAATTCTTTCCTTTGTCGTCCATGGTGTAATGGTTGCACGCCTGACTCCAAATCAGAAGGTTGTATTGTGTATTTGATTGACCAGTTACAGTGTCTTTATATGGTTGAAATTACTTTTTCTAGATAAAATTAGTATTTAGTTATGAGGATAACGAGTGACGGGATCTTCACAAATCACCTGAAAATGGGCTGTGATGTTAAATGCTTCTTTCCGGGCAATCTACATTACTGTGTGGAGAAATCTTACCCATATCTTGGGGGGCGACCTGGTATAGCATTTGTAAACCTTAATTGTGTGCAACCATGACATGTTGGTTTCTTTATCTTTCATTTTCATAGAAAAGAAGAATGTGAGCTTGGAATTTGACCTCACAAGTTGTATTCTTGGAAGTAAATCTTGCAAACCAAATAGTATTTTAAATTATTCTTTAAGAGTTAATTGTCATGTTGAGAGTCCTGGAGATGTGTTGGCCGTTATATTCTATTTCTCAGTTTCTGTTTATTTAAAAAATGTGTAGGATAAATTTGAAGTTCGAAATGGGCTGCCAGAGCATAAGTTGCTAGGTTTTGTGATAAGCACTATGCAATGACTGTTTAGAGAATGGAAAGCTCAATTACATGTTATCTACTCTAGCTATAGGAATGATAAATATAGATTGTCGCATCGTCCAGAGGATGTTGAGTGGGATGACTGGAAGCACCTAGTGGAATATTTTGGCAGTGATAAATTCAAGGTAACAAACACATAATTGAAATTTGATTTGAGAAAATATAGGTCTGTACCTTCAAATATAATGGCCATACACCCTCAGACCTGGATGTTTTTCTTAACATATCAAGTATTTTTGGTCAACGGCAAGCCAAGTAATAACACCTCTTTTGCAGTTTCTTAGACTATCGTATTTCAAATGTAGAATGGTGAACCTGCAACTTAATGTTTCTATCTTATAGCCTGACTTCTATCTGCACATTTTCTTTGAAATGTGGATTGTGGAATTCTGGTTTGTTAAAAATAAAAGTCTAGTTTATTGGAAATGGAAGTTATTTTGTATTAGGATCGAGACGTGTTTGATTGATTGATTGTTGGACTGATTAGAGATTTCCTAATCTCTTCACATAAGTGCAGGTCGTCAGCGAGAGAAACAAAAGAAATTGAGAAAAAAAAAATAACTAAACATTGTTGTGGTACAAGATCATTTGCAGAAGTAGAGGAAACTACGGTTAAGATACATCATATTTGTTCCCTTATTATTACATATACTTCTTTGATATTTATATCATTCTACATAATCTTTTGGTTATATAAATATATTTTTCCTTTTGATATTATAGAGAAATCCTCTAACAGGAGAAAAAGAGACACCAGATAAAATCTGGGAGATCCAACACACACGTAAGAATGTTAATGGAGAACGTGTATGGATGGATCCACAATCTGAACAGATTCATGTAATTTTCTGAAATCACAGTCGTATTACCTTTTTGATGTACTATAATTTACGCTCAATATATTAACTAATGGTTGTAAATGGTTATGTATTATTATAGGGATAGCTCCAGCAACTTGTTGTTGAACAACAGTCCGAAGAGATCGAGCTTCGCATGACCGGAGATAAGATTTTATCTTTGGTTCTTGGTGAGAGATTGGGATATGTTCAGGGAAAAGGATATGGTAAGAAGACTCCTAAAGAGAATCAAACACAACAGGAAAACATAGAGGCTAGTGTGTCTTCAGCGGTAGAAAGTATGCATCAAGAGATGCAACTTGACATGGAAAGAAAGTTGCAAGAAGAGCGTGGACAAACGACTGCAGATTCAAAAAGAGATATGGATCAGGATTTGCAAAAGAAACTGGAAGAGGAGCGTGAACACATGAAAGGAGAAGTAGGAAAAATGTTTTAAGAAAAAATGGATGCTCTCATGGATGGAATGAAATAGGTACTTTCTCGTCCAACTCATTGTTCAGAAAAGAACCATTAGCACTTTAACTTTCTTTTTTCTGTGAGTCACAAATACAAATTCATTATTTGCAAATGAAAACATGAAAAATGGCGAAGGATAATGAACGAAATTCTGGAAATATTACCAAAGAAAGAAAACAAAGGATGATTGTTTGTCAGTATAATTTCCTGTGATTGATGTTTTGTAGTAAAACTAGCCATAGGCATGCTTTTTAGCTTTTTTCTTGCTTTTTTTACTCTCTTTGGTGATTGTTTGTCAGTGTAATTCTACCCACTCCCCTTAGATCTCTTGAATGTAATAATCTGTTTATCTTTATCCTGTATGCTGGTATAAATTTCTTGTTCCACCATATCATTTTCCCTCTTATATTATTTAGATAATTCTCTGAAAGCTAGTTTAAGTTGGGATACATTTGCATTGTCTTTACGGAATCATTATCAAACTATGGATTGCTTAAAGCTTGAGATTTGCATCGGAAAAGATCAAATTGAAAAAATAAATATACCGAAGGTATAGGATTTTCTTGTTAAGATGTATAGGTTATAGAACCTGTTGAAAAAGTATAACATGAACTTGTTTTCCTTTGGATCTGATGGGTCAAAATGGTCTGACCCAAACCTGGAGACATTTGACTTGATTCCACCACCACCAAGAGCTAGGGTGTATAGTGTTATGTAGAGAAGAGCAAGTTGCTGGTCACTGGCCTCTGGCCGCTGGATGCTGGCCTTTTACCGCTGGTCGCTATATGTTGGATATATGTTGTCTATTAGTATGAAAAATAGGAGACGACTTCTCTATATTTAATTTGTGCAACAGTCAAATTACAACCAAGTTTAGCATCTGCCAAGAAACCACCTACAAGTCCAAAACCTATGCATGGTTGAACGAAAGCTTTAATGAGTAGTCGAGTCTAATTACTGTTTCTATAAACACCTTCACGGAAAAGGAATGTCAATACAAATGGAGATTTAAAGATATTTGGGATGATATTATACTTGGATTCTAGACTTTCTTCTTTAAAGAAAAATGTGAGATTAAATAATTAGGCCAAAAGATAGAAAGGTAGACTGTAGCAGCAGGATTCTATTGCTATTATATCTTCAAAAGTTGGAATGTACTAACTGATTCCAGCAGGTTTGTTTGAATTTGGAAGGATCATTTTTTTTTTCTAAAAAGTTTACAATCTATTAAGATATTAGATTGGAAATTGACATATATTTGAATGAATGTGGTTCTTATCTCTACACAATGGGACCAGTTTTCATGAAGATTGATACTTAAAACATTAATCTCGTAAAAATAATAACGCAATGTGTTTCTAACTATTTTGACTCAATAAAAAGAAGGTAAATATGAACTGACTAGGAGAAGGACTTTAAAAAAATAACTGAATATAACTCTCCCTATATACAAAATTCAAATGAAGCTCGAATCAGAAGTATATATAGTATAATTCAGATAAAGCTTGAATCTGAAGTTATCTATAGTATAGTATGTAGTCTTTAAGTTGTATTTCTGAAAGATACTGTTTCACACAAAGAGAAAGATTCAACAGAAAATTATATTTCCTCACCTAGTAGAGTTAAAACTTTTTTACTCTATGCTTGAAGAATGTGGAAACCGAGGGAAGGAGGAAATATAAAAAAAACTTTCATTTTTGATCTAGATCCTACTCCATTATGAAAATAACTCAATAACAATTAGTTGAATAATGGACCAAGAAGATGAATTTCCATTATAAGGGCAATTTCATAAAATCAAGACCCAAAAAGATAGAATTTTGGAACTATTTTTGAAGCCATATTACTGGTTCAGAATGCTGTGTGATGAATTATACTAGAGTTTTGTGCCTGGTGTGGTTATTATTTATGGTATTAATCAAGGAATGATTTTAGGTTTAAGAAAGATTAGTACTCAGTATTATATGAAGGGCGAGCAAAAGTTCTGAAGTTCAAATTTATTCGGGAGTAATTCAATTTCCTTGGCTTGTGAAACCTCTTTGGGGACTTTTAACAGATACACTTCCTATTATAGGATATAGGAGAAGGCCATACTTCATTCTTGCTGGTATGTTTTTTTCAAGAATGTGCTTTTTTGGTGAAATTATTAGTCAAGAATGTATTTTTTTCTTTTTGTTGTTGTTGTTGTATTTGTATGTTTGTTTGTTATTTTGTGTTTCTTGAAGTGAATCATCATGTTTGGTTGTGTCATTTATTTCATGTCCCTTGTGATTTCCTTTTCTGTTTGTATATATCTCTCTGTAATCATTATTCTTTGAGTTAAAACTATTATATATATATATAGTAGACTCGGAAACAACATCTCCACCTCTACAATGTAGGGCAAGATTTACGTACACTTTAATCTTTTCAAGGGTAAAGTTTGAATTAATCATTTTAGGGGTGAACTTGCCACCTCGTTAATGAAATCGTCACCACTGCCTTTTAGTTCATTCAGTATATATATGCACTTTTTTTCTAGAATCATAAAGTGACTTGGTGTGTTTTAATGACAGGGGCATTCTTAAACAATGAGGAGCATGAATGCGTAGAATGCATGTTTGATTTTTTATCATATGTATGAATATGGTAAAACTGAAGTACTATATATCATTATTAATGTATGTATCGTTGGCTTCTTAGTAAGTGAAGTACTTGTAATATTTAGTCGGAGAATAATTTTGTAAAATACTATGGGATGCTTTTAATAGATAATATTATATGTAGTTCTTAAATTTGTTGTCAATTTTGTCTAATATAGGTATTGAATAAATTCAATTCTTTGGTTGATGAAAACAATATTTTTATTTGAGCACAAAATTTAATCTAGTGGCAAAATGAGACTTGCCACTAATGATTAAGTAGATATGTGGCAATGAATTTTGCTATTATAAGTTTATTTTTAGCAATAAGATATAAGAGTCACCACTAATATTTAAAGGTATAGCAGCGACATGGATTGCTACTAATATAAATATGTAGTCATTAGTGATAATAATTTTGCGGCGATAAAGGTTGCCACTAATAGAAAGGTTTTTATGGCGAGGAAACAGTCGTCACAGATGATAGTGATTTTGTGACAAGACTTAAGTCATCACAGATAATATAAAGGTTTTTGTGGCGATCCATAAGTCATCACAGCTAATAGCAAAGTTTTTGTGGAAATAAAGAAGTCATCACAGATAATTGTGATTTTGTGGCGAGCCATATGTCGTCACAGATAATAACACTATTTTTGTGGCGAGGAATATGTCGTCATAGATAATGGCGATTTTGCAGTGGCAATGTCGCTGCTAATTCTAGTATAATAAGTGGCAACCTAATCCATATTTGTTTTGTCAAAGTGCAATTTGGAGCGAAATTGTCTACCTTTTGTGGCGATAAAACTCGTCACAAATACCTTTTTATTGTTGAGACTTAGATTTGTCGTTGTAAATAAATTTTAGTTACGAAAGTACTACCAACGCCATAATTTTTGCTGCCAAAAGTCTTTAGTGGTGACTTTTTGCACCACTAAAAAATAGATTTCTTATAGTGTAGGAGATTTAAGTCTCTTATCGGGTGGTTTGAGGTTGGTAAAACTTGATTGTTTGGTCCCGACATGGTTCACCAAGCCATGGAGAAAGTAAAGGTGATTAGGGATAGGCTTAAAACTACCAAAATTCGCCAAAAGTCCTATGCAGATATGAGGCGAATGAAGGTGAGTTTGATATAGGTGATTGGGTGTTCTTGAAAGTTTATACTATAAAGAGAGGGATGAGATTTGGGAAGAAGGGAAAGCTCAATTCCCGTTATGTTGGTCCATATTAGATTTTGAGGAGAACGACAAATTTTGCTTATGAATTGGAGTTGCATGCGAGTTTAGGTACTATTCATTCGGTATTTCATATATTGATGTTGAAGAAGTGTGTGGGTGATCCTTCTTTGATTATTTCTTTGGAGGACGTTGGTATTTTGGATTCATTGTCTTACGAGGAAGTCTCAGTTGAGATTTTAGATAGGACAGTCCGTAGATTAAGGACTAAGGACATGACTTCAGTAAAAGTCCTTTGGAGGAATCAAAAGGTAGAGGAAGCTACTTAGGAAGCTGAAGAGGTCATGAAGTCCAATTATTCGTTCTTGTTCCCCGCATCGGATAGAAGTGTTTGAGGTATGGGTTCCCAATTTGTTTTTTTGTTTTTAGCATTTTTCATGGTTTTATGTTTGCATCGTGTCTCGTATTCGTGCTAATGAGTGCCTTAACTTCTCATTCGGGGATGAATGATCCTGTGGGGGGGAGGGGGGGATAATGTAATACCCCAGGTTTTGACCTTTAAAATTTATGGGTTTATTCATCATTATCAAGGGTATGACTTAGGTAACGAGTCATGAAGACTCCTCATGAATCATAGGGAGACAGTCGTAGCTTGACCAGTGAGGTTTACCCAAGTTCCAATTTGGGTCACGACTACGAGCCAAAGAGTCGTAAGGTTTGGTCATGAGTCATAGGGTGGGACTAGTGACTTAACCAGTGAGGTGACACTGAGTTACTGTCCATACTATGAGTCATGGTGATGACTCCTGGACAGTGCCCATGAGTCGCTATGAGACCTATAACGACTGGCGACATTTTTCTGCACTTTTAATTAAGAGCACTTTGGTCATTTCCCTTCCTCCAACACTTAACTTCCACGACCTAAATACCCTAAGGGACCTTATTTTTCATCATTTAACTATTCATAAACACTATCTTCTCTCTCAAATTCCCCAATCAAGAGCAAGGTTAGGGTTTCTAGGTATTGGTCATCTAGTGCTTCAAATTGTGGTTTATCTCAAATTTCTTTGTATTCTCAAGCATATATCTTTTACCTAACTTGGTTTTATATAAAACCATGTGTTTAATCATGGTTTATGTAAATTTAATTGTGGGTATTGAATGATGGGTTGAGGGTTTGGAATGATTGATAGTTGGTTGGTTTTTCCATGGTTTTAGAATTATTATTCATGCTTTATTTCATGATTGTTGAACTAATGTGTGCATGAGTTTGGTGAATAGGAAAGGGGTCATGGCATTCCCTAATTTTTTAACAAAGTTGGCTTTGAATAGGTATTAACCTCGACCTACTTATAAATTTGGTTATGGAACAAGGAAATATGCATGATTTAACCCACTTTTGAAACTATTGTATTGCATAAAGAGTTGATGGAATATAAATGATTTTGAAAGGCCTTGGTGGATATGGATTGGTTTTAAATTAGAACTTGGGATCAGACAGTACCCCAAAATAACTTACAAGTGGAAGGGCATAATAGAAATTGACTTACAAGCTCAATTGGTATGATGATACCTAACGGTAATTGTCTAAACGAATAAATCCTTGGTTAATGGATGGGAATGTGTAAATTGTTTTAATTGGTCTTAAAGGGGGTTGTGTATCTCGCCGTAGAAGGTGGAAGTACTGGGGAGCCCAATACTGGAAACCATATTTGCCGGCGTATGGATCTTTATATCCATGTGCATAGTTCATTGTTATATATATATTTTTTGGATTGGCTTGGGTTGAGGCATTCCCTGGCTAATCCTTGGATTTTCCTATTTCATGTGGTTAACACATTGACAGCGCACACGCAAGTGTACATGGTATTATCAGGTAATATAGTGGCTTCAAGAAAGCCCAAGTATCGATCTCTCAGGGACTTGCGTTCACCGCCTATCCTATTCTAGTTTAACTAATTGAGGAGAGTAGCAAATAAAGTTGTAATTTTGAAAGTTAAAACTAATCTAAACTAATGCATAATATAAAATCTTGGACAATCAATGGAGTAAAGACCAGGGTTGAGGCATTTCGAACAATCATACAAATATCTAATCCTATCACAGTTTAGTTGGTTATCGGATTGTTGATTCGCAAGGTTTAAGCTACGATTTTAGTCTCTCGACCTCAAATCTTCTATATAGTGAACATTGTACCTACAACTCCCGTAGAGATACAAAAATTCATCTAAATCTATGAAGTTATCTTCTTGCAATTGAATCAAACAAGGTTTCTAGGTATATCCCTATCCTAGATGCTAATTCAAACTCCTTATTTCATAAAAGAGTAAGAACCTTGTTCCTTAATTTCTTCATTCTATCCGATGATTCTCCTCCCGGATTCACAGAGAAATATAAATTTATTCTAATGGTAGATAATCATCAAAATAGTAAGCTCAAGAAATCAAGAATAATCCATATGATAATCCATAATTAAACTACAATAAAGAATATTAAAGAGTATTCATGTTCTTGGCCTCAACCCCAAAAAGAGGGTTTTAGCCTTTAATGGAAATACTCATCATCCAATCCCTTTGAATGATGATACAAATTATAATAAAAAACTAAATTAAAGAATGATAAAACCTAAAAAGAAGTTGTGTTAGCCTTCAATGATGTTCCAAGTTGATCTAGGGTTTCCAAGAGATCCCAAGATGATTAAAACGGAGTTTGGGATGTTATATTTATAGTATACAAGTCATAAACCGACTTGGTTTGGGTTTCCATGCTATTTGACTTCAGATGGGAAGAATTATCCCGATTTTGGGCATCAGTACGACGCGGAGACATGCAAATTCACAGTTGTCAAAAAATCTGTCAAATTCCAGTAGTTGTTTGCGATTTCAACACATCATGGGGCCTCCTTAAAATCCCAATTAAGATACATGCGCCCTATTTACAAAACCTTGGGATTATTATGAATCTAGTGATGTTTTTAAATCCTCCATTGGCCACCTGTACAGTCTACACTCGGCCAATACTTTTCAGGGGTCCAAATTGCATCCAACTTGCGTCTTGTGCTTTTGTTGAGCATTCCGAGCCTTCTTGAGTTGTTTCCACTTGATTTAAAGCTTTTTTTATTATTCAAATATCATAATAGTCCATTAAAAAGAATCCTATAGCATTAAACACAACAATTTAGCACTCAAAACAACACAACATCCTCAACGATGAACTAGAAACACGAGCTAAGCATAGTCTAATTTCTCATTAAGTTTTAACTCATTGTTTTGACCCATGGCTTGATCCAATTGACCCTTGAACATTATAAAAAAGTTTTTTCACATATAAATACATAATAACAATCTTGGAAACTCATTAAGACACATTAGTACCCAACACAAGAGACTAGACAACACCTAGCTCAATCTAGTCACACTAGTTTTCTTAGTTGAACTCTAAATGGTCGAATTGAATCAAAACTTGTGTGGAAACACCATTAAACATTGTGAACACATACTTGGACACATAATTGATCATTTATATCATTATTAACACATATAGCATAATAATCATCCTCAAAACAAGGCTAAATAAGCTAGAATAGTAGCTCTAGAATGCATAAATTTACCCAACATCACACACACTAGGATCCTTTCAGCAAGGGAAACTGAACCCCTATTACCCGTGGGTGACCTTAGGATGGTTAGAACTACATAGTCTAGGTTAATTATTTTAATATCATGTTAAACCTTGTTCCTTATCCCAGCATTATATATATATATATATGTATGCATGTATATGAACGTGTACATTGATTTGGGACTTGATTTTAAAATAGAATTATTTAATCCTTATCCTGATTTACATGATAGTGCTCGCCCCGCTAACCATCCTAGGAAGCTATATTGTTTCATAATGTTGGATTCGAGGACACTTCTTTTACCTCTGAGTAGCGTTAGGTGGATTTTGGTTCGTTGGTTGGTCTGCATTGATGTGGTGAGCCTCCATCTTTCGGAAGGCCGTATATTTCATTGTTCTCTTTATTAGTATCAAAATCCTATCAGTTTCTTTTCATATTCTAGATTTCTTTTTTGCCATGGTCGGGGGCATGTCCCGATATAGTTTGATATTTGGATTGGTTTAGAGGCTTTTATGGACAATATGTATGGTTGTATGGTGTTGTTGAATCTTAGATCATATTTTGTGTTACATTAACTATCTTTGTCTTTATTTTCTAGATTGTCTTCCACTTATTATTATTAGGGATATGATTTGATTGGAAAGGATTTGGGGGTAGTCTCTGGTCCGCGATGGACTTAAGATACCCATCACAACTAGGATGGGGTTGGGTCATGACACTAAGTGTTTGATCCAAAAAGAAGAAAGAAAAAAGAGTGAAAAGTGTTTATAAAAAAACATCTCAAAAGGATTCCAAGGATATTCCAAGATAAAGTGAAAAATAGACCATAAGAAGGGCATTTTTGACCATTTAGCAAGCAAGGGGAAGGAAACTTGCATTGGACTTGAACCCATCCTTCTTTGCATCTGAGATTGAGCTACTCCAGCATGTCAAGGCAGTAGCTAAGATACTCACCTGCGCCCAAATGTGTTGGACATGCGCCCGAGGTGCTCCTGCATATCTAGGCAGCCCTCTCTTGTGCTGGATATGCCTTTGAGGTGTGCCCAAGGTGTATGACATATCTCCAATGCATATCAAGCCTCCCTAATATCAAATTCAAGTTCCTAACACTTTTTAACACTCCTAAACTCCTATTTTCTCAGGTTTGATTCCTTAGTTTCACTTCTTGATTCCTAAATTTTTCTTTTGATTCTTAAACTGTCAACAACTTGTAATTCACCTATTAAGTTGGTTGATTAGTTCTTGAGTCTGAATTTTTTCATCATCCTATTTCTTTTGAGCTTTTCTAGTTTTATTTTCGTTGTTACTTTTTAATTCAAGTTGGCAAGTAGTTCTTATTCCTTTGAGTTGTTCAAACAAGAATCCACTCTGGCCATAAGTGAAGATTGACACCTTATGTACCACCATAGTATTAGAAACTTTCAATATTTACCACTCCAGTTATGAGGACTACAAAGGTGAGATTCTTACGAGTGTTGGTGAGGAGCTTTTTCTACTTGTTTGTTCATTTTGTAGGTACAAGGAGTTATAAGGAAGTATGTCTTTGATAGACTAGGATAATTGTGACACATAGTAGACTATGATTGTGGTGAAGAAAGTTATGGGTATGATGAAGATGGAGATTATTATAGAGGCTATGAATATAACCATGATCAAGAGTTGTGTGAAAGTGAGGGATACTATTTTGAAGGAGAATTTGAGATAAATGATGACCCTAGTTCTTATTGAGAATATAAAGATGATGAAGAGCCTTGTGATGATTCATATGAGGAAGATATTGGAATGAAAGGGGTTCACCACACTCTGAGGTACCAGGTCCCTTAGAGTCAGTCATAGGTAATAAAACAATAAAGCACTGTAAAACTAAAAAAATTTCTGAAAATAAAAGAACATAAAGTTTTAACATGGAAACCTCCTTGCTAGAGAGAGGAAAAACCATGGATTTCCCGCACAAGAACTTCAACAATACACTATAATCAAACTCTTGATTATGAACACCAATGAACCTAACTCAAGGCTCCTCCAGTTTGCAATAACTTTATTACAAACCTATCTTGACAACTTTGCCAAGAACACACCTCAATAATGATTAACTCTAACCAATATTGAACTCCGGTAACTTTACCTAAGCACTCTCAAGAGATCAAAGAAATAACTACTCTTATAACACGAGTAATTCAGTTACGGAACATGACGCTACTCAAGAGAACTCATTCTTTCAGTACATAAAAAATCAAGATCTAGAGCAATATTGCAAAGTTGAGTTTTTGCCTCTCTCTCACTTCTATAATCTGATCTTGCAAAAACTCACCAATTGAGAAGAATTCTTTTTCTTTTATAGTGGAATAATAATTAGGGTAGAAATATTACTGGGCCAAGTATCCTGAAAGGTACAAGCTCACCTGCAGGGATCTGTCCCTTTTTGTCAGTTGATCATCATCAAAATAAGATATAGCAATTTTCTCCCATTTTGATGATGAAATACCATAGAAAATGACCACAGAACTTTGGAGTAACAAATACATTCACCTTATTCATCCAGAGTGATTACCACGACCGTAAGTGAATGTTTCTCCTATCATTATGCACCATGATTCCCCCTATCAATATGTCCATTTAGGGATATGGTCCCTTATTATTAGTTGACATCAAAATTCATTCATTGTATTTCAATATTCCCTCGTTAATATACTTGCATTCATCAATGTTCATTTGAGGTTTATTCCCCTTGTCAATATGACATCATTACTTTACCATTATTGCATTTAGCATATATCACCTATCATCTGCTTGCATTCAACACATTTGCACCTACTTTGGTACCTGGTCCCTAGGTCCTACTATATGAATTGTATTCCTCCTTTTGGCATCATTGAAAACTGATAACAGTAAACCAAGAGTATTACAAACATAAGTTAGTTAAATCATGGACACTAGGGCGACACTAACATAAAGAACAACTTTAAATATAGAAAAGAGACAAATGAAAAACACAAGCAAAGGATTCATTGATTATAGAGAGAGATCGGTGCATTGCATCCCACTAAAATAAACATAAAACTCCAATTCATCAAAATCCACACTAGAAATAAGGAGTAGAAACTGTCACATAGAGATGACAAAGTGACACAGGGATAACATGACTTAGGTAGGGGGCTTAAGGGAGAAAGATTTCAGCAACAACTCCATTCTAGAACCCTCTACAGCATGAGCATTTAATAATTACTTAGTGAAATCTTTAACTTCGGCATTCCTGAGTGAGTTCTGCAACCTTGACCTAGAGTTTTGCATTTTCTGTTGTAAGTTCCTCAGTGGAACCAGGTCCCTCTAGGAACAACTTTTGATTTTGCATTTTTAAGTTCACTATCTGAGCATCCTTTACAGCTAATTGGATTCTCATCTCCTCTATCTCCTTGTTTAAATTCTCCTGAGCAGCCAAAAGTTCTGACACTTGGGACACAATTCTCACTTTTCCTTCTATGCATTCATTTTCCACCAATGTTGTCAGACTAATCTTTTGTTTGACTATTACAGGTGTCTCCTTTTTTTTATCACTCCAAAGTGATTAAACACCTTGTTCAATAAGTACCCATATAACATACCATGTTTTCCTTCCTTCTAAATGATCACTTTATTAATGTGCTCTAATATAAGATAAGGTAGACTTATCAGCTCTAATTTACTCAGACACTTAAACAGAAACAAATCAATAGTAGAGGCAATGGTTCTTTTCTCTCACCTAGGAAAAAATACCTTGTTCACAAATTCAAATACTGATTGGAACTCACTTGTGAGAAATTTCTTTCTCACACCATCTATTGATGTTCCTCCTACCTTAGAGATATTCATTATTAATTTAGTTGAGGGTTATTGCTTCACAACAGTCCTCACACCAATACCAAGCACATCTAAAATCTTTCCCAGAGTCTCTTCATCCATTTTAATTTGCTTTCCCTGCATTTGTGCTGTTAAACTTAAGTCATTATCTGAGAATTCCATAGTGTAATAGAATTCTCTTACCTCACCCACAAAGACCATGAGAGCAGTTTTCTCTAACAGGTGCAACAAACCCTGATGTCTTGCATACTCTACTAGGTCTACCATTCAGGATTCTCATATATATTTGGATAAAAAACCCTTCCTGACATCACCTTCTGTGTTTTCAATATCTCATTTCTTTGGTCTTTAGACACATCCTTCTTTTCTTCTTCTTTTCTTGTTCTTTTTGAATCACTGCTTGATTAATTTTCAACAATTTTTCTCTTCTTAGGACCAGGTACCTCAGAGACTTTCTTCTTCTTAATAGCTATGTGTTTCTATTTCATTCCTGCAGGGCTACCAAAATTTGAACTAGAGGACCTGGTCTTTCCAACAGCATGAATATCTTTTCTTACTTTCTCTGTTGCAGTAACAACATCGGGATAAATGTTCTCATCCTTTCCAATCTCTACAACTTCAACATTCTCCCCTTCCTTCACTATAGCATCTTTCTTAAGTTTTCTTCTCTTAGTGGTCGAGGACTTGCTTTCCTTCATTGCATTCACCATCAGCTTCTTTTCAAATCCTTTAGTAGAATATGTTCTATTAACTTTTACACCGGAATCACTCACTTTCTCCTCTCTTTACCACCCATTTATTTCTTCATGGACTACCTCAAAAGTGGTTCATCCTCATCCTCCTTATTAGGAGGTAACACAACATCTTCATCCTTGGTCACTTCATCCTTTTCTACTACTATTTGTTATTCTGCACTAGCAGAGCTTTCCTTGGAATCATATACTAGAAGAAGCAAATTTCCAGCTACCCAATTTACACTGCTAAAAGGATTAGATTTCTTTACAAAAATTTCTTGGTCACACAGTTAAGCAAAGATAGGGTTTGAATCTGAGAGAGTAGGGGAACCACGTACTTATATGTTTTCTAAAATCTTAGAACCTTCTAATTCTTTAGAGGGAAGAAGGATTTGAGAAATATCTGAGGATTTTGGCTCTTCTGAGGAGAGAGGAACTTTGGATTGAGGTACTTCTTGTTTAATTAGTGACCCAAAACCTTGATTTAAGTATACCTTAAAGGTTAACTTCACTAGGTTTTCAATGGATGTTTGAGTTTTGACTAGATCAGGTTCACTTACGGCATATGGCATTTCTGAAGAAGATTGAGTGAGAGAAGTCAACATCGATTCTTTTTGTGGACTTATGGTGATGTTTTACATGGTTCTAGTGTTAGAGAATCAAATTTTTCGATTTGAGGATTTTCTATAATAGGCTCATTTGGGGTGTTGGGAACTTCAAGCGAAGGCGTGGTGAGTAAAACACTCTTATATTCTCGAGGAAGATTAGAAGAAGATTATTTTATGGGGGTTGAGGAAAATAAAATATCTGCCATTTTGAGGTTTTTGGTGAGAGATAAAGAAAAGGACTAAGTTAGTTTAGAGAAGAGGACGATTTAGACAGATGATTTAAGTTAATTCAGAGAAGAGTGGGAATAAAAAGATTTGATTTTGTAATAAATCAAGGTGACCATTTGACATTTTAAAGGTACCTTTTTGAATTAACGCATCTAACTACAATAGGTGCGACTTCATATTTTCTATGAATTGACAACATTTATTTAGATGAGAAAAGATGTGTGGTTTTTAAATAGAAATTTATGATTTTTAAAGCAAATTATTTTGGTACTATCCAAAGAGATTGGACTAGGTCCCTTTCTTTCTTGAGTGAATTCACCATTTGTGTTTGCCTCAATTGATTTTCTCCCAAAACTATTCCCATAGGTGTATTCCTACAAAGATATATTAATGATTTATACTAATATTCACCTACTTTACCAATGATACTTGTCTCCTGATCATAGCCAATTTTAGGAGGAGAAATTAACTCATTTAGTAGGTCAGGTTGATTTGATCAATTCCAGATTCAACTTATTAGTTTTAGTGCACCACTTAACTCAAAAAAATATTCTAAAAATGGGTCTGGGGACCAGGTACCAGACACAACATCTTTTAAATTACTTAGGTTCCTTTTGCATTGTATTAAACCAGTCAGCATCTTTCTAAAACTTGTTCACATTTTTTAGCATGCTTTGGGACACGAATGCTGAGAATACGATGGAATTTCTAGCTTGAGCTCTCGTTTAGACTCAAGTCTCCAAAGGTAAAGTTAGAATATCAAGGGGATGAGAAAATTTGTGCCTCCAGTTTAATCTTCTGAGATGATTTTTATAGAGACCAGGTCCCTAAAGAACTTGACTGGACCCTTCTCGATATTCTTTCCATTAGAGCTGGGGTTTGTTACAATGTTCTTGAATCACTATCACTTTCATTATTCCCTTCTGCATCTATTAGTCCTTGACCATCATCTTCATCAATATCAACCCTTTGAATAGTAAAGATTTCTTCAGTGTCAGAATCTTCCTCATCACTTGGAATCACCAGCTTTCCCAACTCATCAACAATCACATTAACATTTTCTTCAACACATAGAGTTCTTTTTGTTGGAAACTTTGTATGCTTAGCTTGATAAGTTGTATACCACAAGAGAATATTTTTTTGAGTTTGCAGGAAAAAATAACCAAAGCCTCATAAATTTTATTCTATAACGAAATATGATGGGATTTGATCGAAAAAAAAAGAAATATGACCAAGGAGTGTTAGGCTTACTTACCTTAGCTTCAATGGATGATTTTCCAAACTTTCTCATGTCCCATGCTTCCAAAAAAGGCTGAAACGAGTTGACAAAATGAGTGTAAAATTGGGTGATGAAGGGGATTTAATCTACCGCAGAAAGTGCTAAAGTGATTGAGTGATTGCTTAAGCGATCACACCATAAGTGGTCGAGCGTCTCTTAAGAAAACCCCATATAAGAGGTGAGGCCATATATTAAGTTGATGAGTGGGGTCCAAGGGTGATCGCTAAATCTACCAAAGGTCCGCTAAAGCAATTGCACCACATGATGCTAGGCACCATATTTTGCTAAATCTAAATAGACTTCGATCGGATGCTCGGGATTTCTTTGAAACCCCGTGCGTGCAAATAAACTATGATACCATACAGAATTCAACATTCTGGTCTAAACGGAACCATTGAAACTTTATCCTAGATTGTTTTAATTAAATATGGTCCCCACACCTATAATTTCATTTTTCATAGATTCCACCTAATATCCCAAAATGTTTTTGGAAGACATAGGATCTGAACCGAGGGTCCCCCAGCCTAATATCTATGTTTTAGAGCTGATGGCATTGTCAAAATTCTCATCCAAGGTTGTTTACTAAGAGTTTTGGTCTGAGACCAATTTCTTAATAATAATAGCTCCACAATAAGGAAATGGGCCTAAAACCCAAATAAACTATTTAGTAACCAATCTGATAATTGTGGAAAGTGATAAATGGCTTGTAGCCATTGTAGGAGGGCTTGAAATGCTAGAAATATATGAGAATCAAGGAAATAACTTGGAGGGTCATTATTGTTTAACTCATAAAGGATGTGATGAGGAATGGAAGAAAGGAAATCTTAGTTCAAGGTTCATTGGACCTTTCATGATCCTTGGTAAGTATGAAGATATGACATATAGGCTAGCTTTTCCTCCAAATCTATCAATTGTTGATCTTATATTCCAAGTTTCCATGTTGAAGAGATACTATCCAAATGATGCATATGTGATTCGGTGGGATTTTGTTTTATTAGACCATGATTTATCCTTTGAGGAGGAACCCTTTGGTATCCTAAATAAGTAAACTAGGAAGTTGAGGTCTTATAATATTGACTTACTAAAGGTCTAGTGAAGAAATCACCCTATTGAGTAGGCTACTTTGGAGGTCGAGTCTGATTTGTGGCGTAGATTCCTCCAAATTTTTACTTCTTTCGGTACTATTTTTGCTAATTATTTTGAGGATAAATTTGTGCATTAGTGGTGGATAATGTAACAACCATAGTTGTGAATTTCTACTTTTAATGTGTTTTGACCATTTTTCTTTTCCCAATAGTTGTTCTATGCTATTTTTGAATTGTGGAAAGGTTTACATGGTTCGTAATGCATTTAGAAGTAATTTGGATGAGTTTGGGGCTTTAAGAGGCTTTTAAAGCCTTGATATTGGCATAACTCAACATTTTGAGTTTTGAGAGTCGAATAGTGATTTGGAAAATTCAATTAGATCCAAAATGTCGATTTTGAGTTAGTAGCGGGGTTGGTTCGAGTTCGGATCCTCTATTTTCACTTTTGAACTTTTTTACTAAAACTAGTTAAAATAATATTTTAGAGGCCCCAAAGGGTAATTTCTTGTAAGCGACCTCTTTTCATAAATTTGATGGTTTCATTAAAAATGTCAAAAATTAGCCAAGTAGCTTATTTGGTTTCATTTCATGGGGTCCCAAATAAATTATGAGGGTCTTTTAAGAGAATTTAAGTTCTTGGTTTCATCTAGTTCATAACTTATATCAGGTGCACGAATCCTTCTTCGTTAATGAGAGACATTGTCTATAGATGAGTAGAAGAAAAATATCCTTTATTGCGATCGCCAGGTGGTGGATGCCATCGCAAAAAGGTTGTCAGGAAATCAGGTTAGGTTTGTCTCACTGTGATCGCGAATGTACCATCATGAATGTGGGTGGTTTGGGTCATCATCCTTTACAAATGTAAGGATTTGGTCATGAGCGTGAAGGCCAACTTAATGGTCGATCAACATTAACCCTTGCAAATGCAAAGGGTTGACCGCGTTCACAAGGTACTATTCACCTAAATAGTATATTAAACTTATTTTCGTGATTTTCACTATTTTTGGACAAGAGAGATTTGGGAAAAGCCATTTCAAAGAGGTTTCTGCACCATTATTGCTTAGATAACCTCTAAACCTCTATTTTTATAATTTCTATCAATTTTACCTTCATAATAGTTTTAAAAAGGTGATTTCAAATTGGTTTTGGAGCTTTTACCTGATAAGCATAAAGTTGGGTTTTCTTCATTTTTGAAGGTATATTTCATTTCACTTTTACTTAGGGTTTCAAATATAGATTCCTTTGAATTGAGGATCATGATTTTAAAATAAAATTCTAGATTTACCCATCTTGATTTTGAGCCTATTTTTGAACTAATTTTAGACTTGATTTATATATAGTCGATATGGGTATCATTAGTTCCCTTTAGACACACATATTATATTTTTTTAGATTAAGTTTGATCTTAGACCGCTTGTGAAGGGAAGGCTCCGCACTGAAGGGTCTTGGCTTGGATTATGATTCATTGGTGTGTGTTATGGCTTAACATTCCTCAGACTGAGATGAATAGTTAACCATTATTTTAAAGCATGCTATGGGTTGGGGAATTAGATAAGAAATTATTTCTTGAGATTATTATTGTTATCGTGTTGTCTGTATGGGGGCTTAATTGCTTATTCTTGCTGACTTGAGAGTTATATTTGTGATGATGCCTAAGTGAGGGCTTTATTTGACATAATAGGCCTTATTTATGCATTAAATTCTATTATTATTGTCGTGGTTCCAAAATGGGGCCTTGAATAGGCATTACAAGCTTTATTTGAACGTTATCTAATTTTATCACTATAGTAATTCCCGAGTGAGGTGTTTTGAAATGATTTTATTGATGTCTTAATGACTACTTATTCTAGTGGTGTCAAGCAAGGTCTAATATCATGAATTATTGACATATGGATTTGATTCTGAGTGCATATATACCTGTAGTGAATTGATTATCATTTTCTTACTGATTTATTGTGAGTATTACATCCTTAGTCTGTACATACATATTCATACTAGTACCACTGATAAACACTATTTTTGAAAGTAAATAAAAAACTTATAAAACCTTTGATCGTGAACACTAGCTGACAAGGTTTATTGAGATTGAGATATGAGTAAGTATGTTGGTTGTGAAACCCCCATGGGTTCTATTGTAATAACCTGACTTTTGGTGATTTGTGTAAAAAATTATTTTTGTGTGATTTGATCAATTTACCCTTCCCCGTGGTTGCATTATGGTATTTTTGAGGTATGTGGATGATTGGCGTAGCTCCCTAAGATTTTCAATGTGATTTGTGCAAGTTTTTTGGTTTTGCTAGCTTGGAAAGCCTTAAAGTTTACTTTGGCCAATATTTATTGATCTGTGCATCGAATGGCAAAACGGACTGCCCAACAGATCCAGAACATTAATTTTAGGTTGGTAACACGGTTGGTGTGATTTTATGGATTTTTTATCTCATTTCGACAATCGATTAATAAAGTTGTGAAATTGGATTTCGAGGATCAACTTTATGAAAATGACATCTTTTCAAAAATATGATATCACCATTGTGTTTGAAGCATCGAATTTCATAGGGTGGCATAGTCCATTCTCACATTCTCAATATTCCTAATGAATTTTGAGGGGTCCATGGAGACTCATAATTCTCCAAGTCTCCAGCTGGTGCACCCCCTTAAGCGACATTTTGGTTGCTTAAGTGACCCAACTTAGCAGCCGAGATATCTCTTACGCGACTCCTGCATCATGTATGTGATCGTCGCTTAAGTGACAATAGGATCACTTATGCAACACTCAATGATAGGTAAGGTATCGTGTAAGCAACACCTGGTTGTGTAAGCGATAGTTTCTTAAACTTGGGTAAGCTCCAAAACTCCTATTTCAACTACCTTTCTTTGAATTATCATTCAAGTCTTGTCTAAACTTATAATTAAAGAGGAACTTTTGGTATTTTGGCCCATAAGGCCCAAAAATAGTATTCTTCGATTAAAATCTCAATTGAACTCATTTTTTTCATTTGGGATTACTCCCATGAGTTTCTTTAATCCTGGGAAATTTTTTTTTGGACAAGAATTCCAGTTTTACTCTTCTTTTTCAAAAACTCGTCTCGGGGATTCGTTTTGACTCCAATTCGAAAGTCGTTAATATGGGTATCATTGGCTTTTTTTTTATATGAAGATTCTCTATTAGTATGTTTTAGTTGATTGTGGGGCTGTTCGTGAGGGGAAAGCTTCAGATTGAAGGCCTTTTGAACTAGTTTTTGGCATTCGAGGTAGGTTATGCCTTATCTTTCTTCAGACTGGGTTAGGTGGTTAATAATACTGTAAAATTATTTTATGGGTATGGGTTTGTATCATAGAAAATAAATGTGCCCGTGTGGGAGCCTATGTGGATGATATTTGGTGGTTTTGAGACATTAATTTCTATGTGTGTTCGTGTGGGGTCTTGTATGATGTTGATGGCATAGTATTGATATATGTATATTTGGTTACACTCCTTTTGGTTGGAAAAAACCTATATTTTGGGAATTATGTGGTATCAATTACATTTTCTTGCATGTTTCACTTGATGCTTTTTTGATCATATTGGATTATGGATGGTTGGTTGATTTTAGTGGATTTTTGGCTCACGTGGTTGGTATGTTGGTTGGATACTGGATATTCTCATTTTGGTTGGTTGTGAGCATTACATCCTCATATAATATTCATTCATGAAATATTTGTACCACCATGGAAATACTAGCTTTATTTGGATAAAAATGAGACATCTTAAAAAACCCTCTACCGATGATGTGCCAGAGAGGAGTTATGAATATTGCTATTGGATATTGGTTGTATATGTGTTGATCCACCACCCATGGGTCCTACATCTATATATGAGTATGGTAGTGTGTGTTTAAAAACCCCTCATGGGTCCTACTTTAAAGAAGAGCTCGGTAGGTGTATAGGAGATTGTGTGACGACCTCGTGCATCATCGTCATCATCTTCATTGCACTTCATATATTGTGCTTATGTTGTGATTGTATTTCTGTCTTTGACTTGATATCTGTCCATTTGTTCTATCTTTCTATACTTGTATTTGATGTTTGTGTATTTTCACGATCCGAACTAGGGCCTGGTCGTGACGGGCATCCCAAGTCCTCTGAGGACTAGAGACCGCCCCCTGAGCCTATCCCAATACAACTAAGATCACCTAGTAGTAGACGAATACCAATATAATACAAAATGTAATAAGAAATCCAAGAAGGATCTATATCAGATCAACATCCAAAAACATCCACAATACACAAGTCCACAGTACCCACAAAGCTACCAACAAAAATCGAGTACCAATAAAGTGTTGGGACGTGCCTCCGACCATTGCCAAAACAAATATGAAATAAAGTATATGTCATAAGAAACCAAACATAAAAAGAAGCCTTCCAAAGAATGGAAGCTCACCACTTAAAGTCAACTCACGAACACATGATCACTATGTATGAAAGGTAGAAGTATGGCCATTTCCTGTACCGCGTGGGGATACAACATCTGAAGACAGTTAGCGGTTGGAGCACTAGCATGTAACTCGAGGATAAGGGAACAAATAATGCCAAGTATAATAATTCAAAACCAGTCAAAAATCATGAACACCATCAAATGCAAATACATACATATATATATGTGTGTGTGTGTGTGTGTGTGTATGTATCACTTGCTGGGGTAGGGAACAAGGCTTAACATAGACGTTTAAAAATATTAACCTAGACTGTGTAGTTTAACCATCATATAATAGTACCCACGAGCTATATGGGCCCCAGATCTCACCCCATTATTGGGCTCCAGTGTGTATAGCCGCACGAACCAGAGAATAATCACATATATATGCAAGGGGGACTCAACCTACTAATCATATACTAAGGTGACTTAAGCACCCAATCATGTAATATAAGATGGGGGACTCAACCTCTCAATCATATAATAAGGTGGACTCAAACCACCTGGTCATAAGCATAAAAAAGGACTTTAACCCCAAAGCCATATCGACCCCTGCACCAGCTAGCACAATTTCTAGTATTGGCCCCTCGGGACCTCCACCTTCCACGGTTAGCTACACAACCCTCTTTTAATCCCAATTAAAACATTTAACACATTCCCATTTAATTAAACTAGTTATGCATCAAGGTAACTCGTTGTTATATTCACACCAACTTCACTTGCAAGCTAATATCATCATGCCATGTCAATTATTCACCCTAGTGGGACTCTAACCAATCAGCTCAAATGACCTCCAGCTGGGACTCAAACCCATTTAACCAACCGATGTCCAAGGTTTTAATTCAAAATCAATATATGGAAACCAAGGACTTTCAAAGAAAACATTTAAACTCCACTAATCTTTTTATGCCAATGCATTAGTACAAGTGAGCAATTAGAACTATGTGATAAAATCATATTCATTGTCAATTTCACAAACAAGTTGCGGGCACATTTTTTTCAAACTATATATCAAGGAAAAATCATCAAATTGGAGTTTACACATTACCCCTCAGTTTATTCACCATTCCCATGCACCCCACAGTGTTCAAAATCAATAATAAAACATGAATATTGCATAATAAACCATGGAAAAATCAATTTATAGATCGAGCATGTCAAAAGCCTTCAACCACGTCAAGACCCACACCAAAACCACATATTTATAATCAATTTATGCCATTAGTAAATGTATAAGTATAGGGAAAGAGGTACATGCCTTAATTACCAAGAAACTCGAAGGAAACCACACCATTAGGACCCTAGATGATCACTTCCTTAAACCCTAGTCTTGACTTGAAAAGGAGAATTTGAGAGAGTATGTTTAAGAGTGAATAATGACCTTCGTATAATGAAAATGATAGAAATAGGTTCTAATAGTTATTAAAAAACATTTATAGGTGAAAGGACCTCACTACCCCTCTTTCCTTTTTAATTAAACAAAACAACCACAAAATAACACAGGTTCATGATAAAGACCTTATCACGGAGATCCACACTCCATGACACAGATCCTATCGTGGAGGCTAACCTCCATAACACAAACCTTATCATGGAGATTATTCTCCGTGATATGGGGCTATCGCTAAGGCTCACTACCTCCATGACCCAAAACTACCCCAAACTCCATTCAAAAATACCAAAACTCTTTTGGGTTACCCTTTTAACATCTCCGAGCATAATTTGAGTCAAAAATCAATATTTCAAGCACGGAAAGGATAAAAATAAAATACCCAAAATTTTGAGGGTGTTACATTATCCCTCTCTTAGGACCATTCATCCATGATGAGCTAGGACACGTTCGTACAAGAATGATAACATCACACCACAATTAAATGATAAACTTGGATAATAACAAAGAAAAACAAAATTCATACCTCAAGATTCTTTATCCATCACTTGGAATAGAAATGGATACTTAGCCTTCCTATTCTCTTTCGCCTCCCAAGTGGCTTCTTCCTCTTTATAGTTCCTCCAAAGGACCTTTACCAATGTTATATCCTTAGTCCACAATCTACGAACTTGTCTATATAAGATCTCTACCTGAACCTCTTCATAAAACAGGGAATCCAAGACACCAACATTCTCAATAGTCACTACTAAGAAAGGATCACCCACACATTTCCTCAACATGTACACATGAAACATAGGGTGAATTGAACCCAAACTCGCAAGCAATTCTAACTCATAAGCAACACTTTCTACTTTTTTCAAAATCAAATAAGGACCAACGTAACAGGGACTAAGCTTCCCCTTCTTTCTAAAATGTATCACTCTCTTCATGGGAGACACCTTCAAGAATACCCAATCACTCACATCGAACTCCAACTCTCTTTACCTCATGTCCGTATTAGACTTTTGGTGACTTTGGGTAGTCTTAAGACTATCCTAAATCACCTTCACTTTCTCCATAGCTTTATGAACTAAATCAGGACAAAACAACCTTGCCTCACCAACTTTGAACAACCCAATGGGAAATCTACACCTTCTACCATATAATGCCTCAAATGGAGCCATACCAGTTCTATAGTGATAGCTATTATTGAATGCAAACTCTACAAGAGGTAAGTGGTCAACCCAACTACCACCAAAGTTACTTACGCAAGCTCAAAGCATATCTTCTAAAGTTTGAATGGTCCTTTCCGCTTGACCATTCGTCTGTGGGTGAAAAGTAGTACTAAGGGTCACTTTAGTCCCCAAACCTTGCAGAAACGATTGCCAAAAATAAGATGAGAACTGAGTACCACGATTTGAAATAATGGAAATAAGAGTACCATGCAACTTCTCAACTTCTTAAATATACAACCTTGCATAATCCTCGATAGAATAATTAGTCCTTAAGACAAGAAGTAAGAAGACTTACTCATCCTATCCACAACAACCAAAATAGAATCAAACTGGTTCTGAGACTGTGGAAGACCGGTAACAAAATCCAAATTTATCACTTCCCATTTCCATATAGGAAACTCAATTTTTTGAGGTAACCCACAAAGCCTCAAGTGTTCCACTTTCACTTGTTGACACACCATGCACTTAGCCATAAAATTAGCCACATCTCACTTCATATTATTCCACCAATAAATCTCCTTAAGGTCATGATACATCTTAGTCGATCCAGGGTGAATCGAATAACGCGACTCATGAGCTTCAGCAAAAATTCTACCTCGCAGCCTATCTATATCGAAAACATATAACCTTTTTTGGTACCTTAAAGTAACATCACTACCAATTTCAAAAGACATAACTTTTTGCCTACCGACATCATCTTTGATTTATATCAAGATAGGGTCTAAAACCTGCTTCTTCTTCACCTTAGCGCCAAGAAATGACTTTGCCACCTCTTGCATAAACTCACCACCATCCTCAGAATCTAAGAGACAAACTCTTAGATTAGCCAAGCGATGAATATCCTTCAGAAAATTCTACTTCTCTTCTTCCATATAAGATAAGCTCTCCATAAATAACCTGCTAAGAGAATCAGTAACCATGTTAGCTTTACATAGGTGATAGTGGAAACTTATGTCATAGTCTTTGAGCAACTCAAGCCATCTTCTCTGCTTGAGATTCAACTCCTTCTGGGTAAAAACATATTTTAGGCTTTTATGATATAAAAAGATGTCAATATGGACCCCATAAAGATCATGCTGCTAAATCTTCAATATGAACACCACAACCATCAACTCCAAATCATGATTCGGATAATTCCACTCATGAAATTTCACCCACCTATAAGCATACACTACCTCTTTTCTATGCTTCATTAAAACACAACCAAGTCCTATACGAGACGTATCTCAATAAACTATGAAACCATCACTACCCTCTGGTAGGGTCAAAACCATAGCAGAAGTCAATTCATCTTTCATCTTCTCAAAACTCCCTTCACAATAATCAAACCATAGAAACTTTAACTTCTTCTAAGTCAACCTAGTCAAAGGTGCAACAATCGATGAAAAGCTCTTTACAAACCTCCTATAATAACCCACTAAACTCAAGAAGCTCCAAATATCAATTGGAATCATGGGTCTAGGCCACTTCTTAACCATCATGATCCCTTCACTAGAAACAACATGACCCATAAAAGTAATAGCATTCAACCAAAACTCACACTTAGAAAACTTAGCATACAATTGTTGATCCTTTAGGGTCTACAACACAACATGGAGTTTATTGGCATGATCCATCTCACTCTTAGAATATACCAGAATGTAATATACAAACAAAATCATGAACAAGCTCAAAATCTAATGGAATACACAATTTAAGAGATCCATAAATACCACCAGGCATTGTTCAACCTAAAAGATATAACCAAGAACTCAAAATATCCATATCGGGTATGGAAGGAATTCTTAGGGATATTCTCCTCCCTAATCTTTAGTTGATGATAGCCTGAACGATTGTTGGTTTTAGAGAAATATTTATCACCCTGAAGCTGGTCAAATATATCATCAATCCAAGGAGAAGGGTACTTATTCTTCACAGTTACCTTGTTCAATTAATGGTAATCAATACACATTCGAAGAGAACCATCCTTATTATACATAAAAAGAATAGGAGAACCTCACGGAGGCACACTAGGAAAGATAAAATCCTTGTTAAGAAGATCCTTCATCTTCTCCTTAAGCTCCTTCAACTCAGTCGAAGCCATTCTATAAGGAGGGATAAAGATAGAACAGGTGTCTAAAATAAAATCAATCCCAAAGTTAATTTCCCTATTGGGAGGAAAACCAGGAAGATCATCAGGGAAAACCTCAAAAAATTCAATAACCACAAGAATAAATTGTAAAGAAGGACCCATTAAGTTAGAATCAATAACCTGGACCAAATGATAAAGACACCCCTTGGAAATTAATTTTTGGGATCTAAGATACGATATGAACCTTTCCTTTGGCACTAGAGAACTCCCTTCCCATGTAATAACTAACTCATTAGGGAATTTAAAGATAACCTTATGGGTTTGACAGTCTAAAATGGCATAGCACGAGTGCAACCAGTCTATCCCCAAGATATCATTAATATCTACATGTATAATTCAAAAAGATCCATAAAGGTTTCCCTACCACCAAAAAATACCACACAACCCCTATAGTCCCTTCTACAAACCACCGAGTCACCCACCGAGGTAAAAATAGAAAAAGGGTCCAAAATACACTCAGGACCAAAACCAAAATGCATAGCCACAAATAGGGTCACAAAAAGAGTAGACCCTAAGTCAATTAAATAGTACACATCATGATAGAAGAGTTTTAAAATACCAATGATGACATCAGAGGATGCCTCACACTCCTAATGAGTAGTAAGAGCATAGAGACGGTCCTGACCAGTGCCTGAGCCAAAAGTGGCACCCTTTGGTGTAGGAGCTGATGAAGTAGAAATAGGAATCTTGTTGGACCCAGAAGCAAACTTTGAATGACAATCCCACTGCATATGTCCAATCTAACTATACCCAAAACACCTATTCTTTCCCTCATAACAAAAACCATGATGCAACCGACCATAAAATTTTCAAGATAGATATGATGGAGATAATTGGGCCTCATTGGCCTGAGATTGGGCACCGTGTGCCCTATAACCATCACCGCTCTGAAAATAATGATCCCAAGATAGCTTCGAATAAGGAGCGCTAACCGTCAAATATGAACTCAAGTTGCCCCACTAATTCTTAGACCATTTCCCACCATCTCTACCACTCTACTGCTAACCCCCACTTAGATCTAAATTCCAAAATGTAATACCCTGCATGTTGCTAAGCTAGGAGACAAACCATTTTTTATACATATGAAATCTCCTATCCTGTGATTCATACTTAAGTACATGACTTATAATGAGTATCCTAGTGATAAGATAGATTATGATGCATTAATCATGTTCATATGAGTCACTTAAGGTAATACAAGCTAAAAGTTTTTGAATCCATCAAGTTTTAGTGTTCGATTTTGTAAGGGTCATATTTGAATGAGTATAAATCGATGTTAATGTAGTATTTCTTCATATTTATACCCACAAAATTATAGAGAATCAAATTAACTTTCCAACGATACAAATTTCACCTTAATCCAATACCCGAGCGAAAAGTTATACTAATTTTTGTGAGAGACAGTAAGGGTATGCGATTGGTTAGGCGCCGCCCAACCAAACTTAGGTGATTGGTTAGGCGCCACCCAACCTGGCTCGTGCAATTACTTGGGCGCCGCCTAATCAGTTCCAAGTGCCAAAAACACTCCATTTTGAGTTATTTTGAGGGTAGTTAAGTCTTTTAACACTCCTTACACGTCCCTAAACTTAACCCTGCAAAATATATAGCTCCTAATTACATTACAACCCTATTAACATCTCAATGTTCATTATCCAAGAGAACCATAGGATAAAAACAACTAGGGCTACACAATCAAGCTTGAAGATAAAATTTCAAGGAAATTCCTCCGTCAATCATCAAGAACCTCCCTTCCAAGGTATGCATAGTGTTCATCCATGGATTCCATTCATACGTGGGGTTCAAGAATCAATATTTAAAATACAAAATCTTAGTTGGTTGTGGTGATATGATCATACCCATGTTGATGCTTGTTTGTTTTGCTGTATAATAGTATCGTGACTATATATCTCATGAAAGTTATGTTGTTAGTTGAAAAACATGATCTTTAGATGGATTGATAGAATGCAAGTATGAAATCCACCTATTCCTTAAAGAATGCATGCAAGGTATTCGATAAAATACCTAGTATGTTAGAACTTTATATTTACATGATTTCATGATATCTAAATAACAAGTTCATGTTATTCAGACACTCCAATATGAATTTCCATGCAAATTATGTGTTGTTATTGTTGTGGTATAAAACATGTATGATAATGGAGATATAAATTATGTACACAAAATATATCCATGATTTCCCTACTATGTTTGTGATGTTGAATAAATACATGAAGTATAATAGCCCTAAATCATTACAATATGAACTAAATATTACATGTTGCCGTTCCCTTATGCTTGAATGGTTTCCATGCCATTGCTATGAATAGTATATGTTGTCGAAATGCCCATGATATTAGAATATGAGATTTATGACTTGATTATAAGCATTCCTATTCATGATAGATATTATGATGACCATGTACTACATGAAATCCCCCACTCATGTACTATGGATTTTTATTGATGGTCGTGTACTCAAGAAATTCAAGTTGTGTCAGTTTTCTTTCATCGAGTCTTGTGGGTACTTATACTCGAAAAATATAGTTGTGTACCTAGATCCATGTCATTTTTTCACGATACTCTCAGTCAAGCCATGATCTATAGAATTCAGTCAGTCATGTGACTCAGGAAAACTCAGAAATCACAGTAATCTCAGTAATCTCAGTGCTCATTAACCTCAGTAACCTCATTATTCACAGTCAATCTAGTAACTTCAGTACTCTCAACCAGTCCTCAGAATTCAGTACATTCCGTCAGTCATCGGAATCCAGTAAACTTAGTTTAGCTCCGCTAAACAATACCACTAGTATTAGTCCAGTTAATCAATATCAGTCAGCTAATCAGTCCAGTTCTGTTATACAGTTCAGCTTAGTTATTCAGTTTAGTGTCCTTCAGATGGGAGTAAAAGTTAGCACCGAGTGAACCCAAGGATGGGAACTCACCTGCCAGTTCAGGGTGTGATTCTTAGTAGTCATCCTTGTGTTCCAGAACTACGTAGCCAGCATAGGTTGAGACATCTTAACCTGTCAGATTAGGGTTGATGAGTTGGCTTAACCTATCAGTTTAGGTTTCCCACCATTCTAATTTGAGTACCTTCCAGTATAGGGTTCTCACAGTTGTCCTTACCAGTGGCGCAGTATTGACACCCCTCCAGTCGGGGCAGAGATTGGACCCCAGCTTAGCTATTATAGTGTATTTGGGGCATGTTGGTTAGATAACTACTTCCCATAATTTTAGTATCAGTCTTAGTAAAAGAACTCAGATAGTTCTTCAGGATATCAGGACTGTTAGATACAGTACGGAAATCAGCTAGTTCCATCAGATTTAGGACTGTCAGATACAGTCATTCATGCTATCAGTTATCAGAACTCATGTTATCAGATATATCAGTTATCAAAATCCAGCTATCATTCATGATATGTTATCAGTAAATACATGTAATCAGTATTCATAATCAGTAGTTATGTTATCATGAGCTCTGTTTTAGGACTGTTATATACGGTTAATCAAATTAGTTCTTCATAATCAGAACTATCAGAAACAATCATTTCTTTATCAGTAATATAGTATCATTCTTCCAGTATTCAGTAATACAGTATCAGTTTCTCACTTATTAGTGAATTACATATCAATATTAGTAAACTCAGTCATTCAGTATCTCAATATTAGTAAACTCAGTCATTCAGTATATCAATATCAGTAAACTTAGTCATTCAGTATATCAATATCAGTAAACTCAGTCATTCAGTATCTCAACATCAGTAAGCTTATGTTTTCAGTATTCAGACTCAGTAGTCAGTATCACCATGAGTTTAGGTGCAGTTACGTATGTATATATGAATTTTCACGTTCATATCAGTCAGTATTGTTCATGAATATAAAACTCTTTACATTTAGCCTACCTCACTCATATACTCAGTACATTCAGTCGTACTGACGCATTCGCACTATGGTGTTTTATTTGATGCCATAGGTACAGAGGTACGAGTTTCAGAGCAACAGTAGCATTGCAGATTTCAGCAGTCAGTTCTCCTCTTCATTTGAGGACAATATTATTATTACGTTACTACAGTAATTTAGATGACTTTTTCAGTTCATGGAGTTAGTTGGAGACATGTTCCTTCAACTCCTTATTTAGTTCAGTTAGAGGCTATCAGACTAGATGTCAGATTAGATGTTCAGACTTCAGTATTTATGTTCTTTTTTGGTATTGTTATACCATATTTTTCAGATATTTATCAATATTGAACCTTATGGACTTACAGTTCATGTTTCCGCATATTTTATAAGATATTATGGAGTTTACAGGTACAGATATCAGTCACGGGTTAGCTTGTGGTCCTTTGGGGTTATGATCACCGTGTAGAGTTTCGATTTAGAAAAGTGGGGCGTTACAAACTTTGCATTAGAGTCTAAGGTTCAACAGGGTCTTAGGAAGTCTGAAAGCTGCATCAAGTAGAGTCTTGTACATGGGCGTGTTGTGCACCACACTTATGTGCAGGAGGCTATGAGATGTTTTAGGAATAGTATCCCTTCTTTTATGTCTCAAGATCGTGCTATAGCAAGTTTCTCTAAGGAACCCATGTAGATTCATATCATGCACCCCTCATGTTCACTTTACCTTACTTTGAAGGTAACAGAAATAGTAAAGTTCAAAGTCCTAAAGATAGGGTTTTCTCAGACAGTTCCTACAGTCAGTTATAGGATTAGCCATAGACTCAAACAGTATCCCATCAGTTCATTATTTTGCCAAGGTTGTACAGATTTTATTCATGATCATGAGAACTCATTCTTGAACCCAGAAGTTTAGCAGTAGTAAAGTTGGGATAGTATTATTCTATTTGATCAGATTATGTATTCATGGGGATTAGATCAGTAGGCTTGAACAGTACGAGCTAAAAACTTAAGTTTATTGACTCAAAATTAAATATGAAGGTGTGAATGTGATATTAGCAGTATATGAGGAAACAAAATTAGATGATATGTTTAGTAAGACAGGCAGGTGTTGAACAAAATATAGGTATGTGATGGTAGATCAAGTACCTAAGCCAGGCCCTCAGATTTTAGTAGTAGAGCCAGTATGTATAGAAAGCAGTAAAGGAAGACAATTCCAGACCCATTCTTATCTCAGTACAGAGTTTTGCACCTCAGCTATCATAAAAAAATCCACTCAGGAGTTGCATGTCAACTCTATGGTCACGAACCAGACTCATGTATTTATTTTTACCATAAATCATGTATGATTTTCGTTCCCAGTATAAGGGGTTCAGTTCCATCTCCCTCAGTATTATGAATCATGTCCTACGAGTACAGAAACTCTAGATTCAGGTCATGCAGCTCATGAATCATGTACGCATATTATGCTTTCCAGTATACTTAGCTTCCATAACTCATGTTATACCCCTACAGATCAGATACATTTAGACTATATCATGTATATCCTCAGTTCAGACCTTATTGATAAATCCAAACTATTGATATTTTATTCCTCAAGTTTCAGTCATGTGTCAAGTTTAGTTTGTATCTATTCATGTCTCAGGTCCTCTTGATTTACTCCTCCAGTTAGCTATCCTTATAGAACAGTGTAGTGATGAGCAGTTGTTTAGATAAGAGAAGATTGTTGCATGCTTACTTTGCACGAGGGTGTAGTTGTGAAGATAGGATTGAATGTCATGATAAATGTGCAAGTAAACGTCTAGAAAGTGGTTGTATTTAGAAGTTGGGAAAGTACAAAGTGTAAGTGTACATTTAGATCCTTGACTTATGTCAGTCCCCAGCATGTATCCATCAAAAACTCAGTTGCCAACTCAATTATAGTTTCAGTATCCAGCACTCAGTGATCAGTCCTTAAATTCAGTACTTCAGTATCAGTCTAAGACTCAGTTACAACAATAGTTCAGAAATCAATATTCAGTAAAGGACTCAGATAGTCCTACAAAACCATGGCTTTAGTTACCAGTTACTTAGCCTCAGAATTTAGTACTTCTGTACTAGATATAGGCTTAGTTATAATGTCATCTTCAGTTCAATAACCAAATTTGAAACTCAGTTTAGTTCCAGACATGCTTGACCATAACATTCAGGTTGTCAGTACTCAGTTATCAGTATTTTAGTACCCCAGTTTATAGAATACCTCAGAGCCATGTCGTACACTTGGTATCGCATTCATAAATAATACAGAATTCATTAATCCATGCTCAGATACCTCATTCTACTCAGTTAGTCCTTATCTCCTATGCATAAAACTTAAAAATCTTAGCCCAACTATTCAGACTAAGTACAGTTTAGCTTTGCAGATCCAGTATTCAGCTATCAGTTATTTTGTTAATCAGATAAGTTAGTATATTTATGCAATCGTGTTCAGCTCAGTTCATGTATCATGTCTCGGTTTCAGATCCTAGCTATTCAGTCATGACTCAGTTCCTAGGTGTCTTACGCATCACCTCAATTCCCCTCAGTAACTCATTCAAGTTAATATTCTTTGAGGTACATAGTGTCCCAAGGGGGAGATACATCATACCCCCAGACTTTTATGACATAAACATGCTGCTCTTTTTTCTTTTGATGAATCCAGTTTGGAGAAGGGGTACTCATAAGTTAACCCTCAAACTCCAACTTCAGTCATATGCCATGTTTTCAAGATTTAGTTAAGATCATAATATTCAGTATATCTACCACGTCCCAGACTCAGTTATGTTCTCATGTTTCCAATCATGCATATGGAGTAATTAATCTCAATCTTATTGGTATTTTCAGTTCAACGTAACAGTTTTCCTGAAACTTACTGGTTCACATGTTCATATTTCAGTACCAAACTTCGTATTCAGTTCCATGCTCAGTTTTCAGTTCAAACTTGATACCTTTACCATTGTATGTTCATGAGTAAGTTTAGTCATGAATTCATGCATCAGATATGCGTGATTAGTTCATCAGTACTTTCAGTCATACATTCACGTATCATGTCAGTCATATAATCATGCATCAGATATGCATGGATTCAGCCTTTCAATTTTGCATCAGACATGCATTCTCATTTTGAGAAAACTCACTTTATTAGAATCCTCAGTCTTATATTCATGAATTAGCTTCCCATGCATCAGATATGCATGTTCAGTATGTTGTGCTTGGCTTTCAGTCATGTCAGTCATGAACCCATATTTCAGTAGTGTATGTCTTGTATGCACTTCATCTTATCATCTCTCCCGCCTCAGTTAATTTCCATTCGAGGACAAATGTTCCCAAGGGGGAGATATTGTAATACCCCGCATGTTTCTAAGCTAGGAGACGAACCATTTTTCCTACATATGAAATATCCTATCCTGTGATTCATACTTGAGTACATGACTTACAATGAGTATCCTAACGATAATATAGATTATGATGAGTTAAGCATGTTTATATGAGTCACTTAAGGTAATACATGCTAAGAGTTTCTGAATCCATCAAGTTTTAGTGTTTGATTTTGTAAGGGTCATATTTGAAAGAGTATAAATCTGTGTTAATGTGGTATTTATGCATATTTATACCTAGTAAATTATAGAGAATCAAAGTAGCTTTCCAACGATACCAATTTCACCTTAATCCAATACCTGAGCGAAAAGTTATGCCCATTTTCGTGAGAGACAGTAAGGGTATGCGATTGGTTAGGCGCCACCCAACCTGGCTTGTGCAATTACTTGGGCGCCGCCTAATCAGTTCAAGTGCCAAAAACACTCCGTTTTGAGTTATTTTGAGGGTAATTAATTCTTTTAACACTCCTTACACGTCCCTAAACTTAACCCTACGAAATATATAGCTCGTAATTACATTACAACCCTATTAACATCTCAAAGTTCATTATCCAAGAGCACCATAGGAGAAAAACAACTAGGGTTGCACAATCAAGCTTGAAGATCAAATTTCAAGGAAATTCCTCCATCAATCATCAAGAACCTCCCTTCCAAGGTATGTGTAGTGTTCATCCACGGATTTCTTTTGTCTGTGGAGTTCAAGAATCACTCTTTAAAATACAAAAGATTGGTTTGTTGTCGTGATATGATCATACCCATGTTGATGCTTGTTTGTTTTGCTATATAATAGTATCGTGATTGTATATCTCATGAAAGTTATGTTGTTAGTTGAAAAACATGATCTTTAGATGGATTTATAGAATGCAAGTATGAAATCCACCTATGCCTTAAAGAATGCATGCAAGGTGTTCGATAAAATAACTAGTATGTTAGAACTTCATATTTACATGATTTCATGATATCTAAATAACAAGTTCATGTTAGTCATACACTCCAATATGAATTTCCATGCAAATTATGTGTTGTTATTGTTGTGGTATTATGCATGTATGATAATGGAGATATAAATTATGTACACAAAATATATCCATGATTTCCCTACCATGTTTGAGATGTTGAATAAATACATGAAGTATAATATCCCCAAATCATTACAATATGAACTAAATGTTACATGTTGTCGTTCCCTTATGCTTGAATGGTTTCCATGCCATTGCTATGAATAGTATATGTCGTCGGAATGCCCATGATATTAGAATATTAGATTTATGACTTGATTATAAGCATTCCTATTCATGATAGATATTATGATGACCATGTAATTCATGAAATCCCCCACTCATGTATTATGGATTTTTATTGATGGTCGTGTACTCAAGAAATTCAAGTTGTGTCAGTTTCCTTCCATCGAGTCCTGGGGGTACTTGTACCAAAAAAATATAGCTGTGTACCTAAAGCCATGTCATGTTTTCATGATACTCTCAGTCAAGCCACTGATCTATAGAATTCAGTCAGTCATGTGACTCAGGAAAACTCAGAAATCTCAGTAATCTTAGTAGTCCAGTAATCTCAGTAATCTCAGTGCTCAGTAACCTCAACAACCTCAGTATTCACAGTCAATCTTAGTAACTTCAGTACTCTTAACCATTCCTTAGAACTCAGTACATTCCGTCAGTCATCGGAATCCAGTAAACTTAGTTTAGCTCCGCTAAACAATACCACTAGTATCAGTTTAGTTAATTAGTATCTGTTCAGCTAATCAGTCCAGTTCAGTTATTCAGTTCACCTTAGTTATTCAGTTCAGTGTCCTTTAGATAGGAGTAGAAGTTAGCACCGAGTGAACCCAAGGATGGGAACTCACCTGCCAGTTCAGGGTGTGATTCTTAGTAGTTATCCTTGTGTTCCAGAACTACGTAGCAAGAGTACGTTGAGACATCTTAACCTGTCAGATTAGGATTGATGTGGTGGCTTAACCTGTCATTTTAGGGTTCCCACCATTCTCATTTGAGTACCTGCTAGTATAGGGTTCTCACAGCTGTCCTTACCAGTGTCGCGGTATTGACACCCCTCCAGTCGGGGCGGAGATTGGACCCCAGCTTAGCTATTATAGCGTATTTGGGGCATGTCAGTTAGATAACTACTTCCCACCATTTCAGTATCAGTCTTAGTAAAAGAACTCAGATAGTTCTTCAGGATATCAGGACTGTCAGATACAGTATAGAACTCAGCTAGTTCCATCAGATTTAGGACTGTCAGATACAGTCATTCATGCTATCAGTTATCAGAACTCATGTTATCAGATATATCAGTTATCAAAATTCAGTTATCATTCATGATATGTTATCAGTAAATACATGTCATTAGTATTTATACTTAGTAGTCATGTTATCACTAGCTCAGTTTTAGGACTATTATATACGGTCAATCAAATCAGTTCTTCATAATCAGAACTATCAGAAACAATCATTTCTTTATCAGTAATATAGTATCAGTCTCCCAGTATTTAGTAATACAGTATTAGTTCCTCACTTATTAGTGAATTACATATCAATATCAGTAAACTCAGTCATTCAGTATATCAATATCAGTAAACTCAGTTATTCAGTATATCAATATCAGTAAACTTAGTCATTCAGTATCTCAGCATCAGTAAGCTCATGTTTTTAGTATTCAGACTCAGTAGTCAGTATCACCATGAGTTTAGTTGCAGTTACGTATGTATGTATATATTCTCACGTTCATATCAGTCAGCATTGTTCATGCATATAAAGCCCTTTGCATTTAGCCTACCACACTCGTATACTCAGTACATTCAGTCGTACTGACGGATTCACGCTATAGTGTTTGATTTGATGCCATAGGTACGAGTTTCAGAGCAATAGTAGCATTGCAGATTTCAGCAGTCAGTGCTCCTCTTTATTCGAGGACAATATTATTATTACTTTACTATAGTATTTCAGATTAGTTTTTTAGTTCATGGAGTTAGTTGGAGACATGTTCCTTCAACTCCTTATTCAGTTCAGTTAGAGGCTTTCGGACTTGATGTCAGATTAGATGTTCAGACTTCAGTATTTATGTTCCATTTTGGTATTGTTATACCATGTTTTTCGGATATGTATCAGTATTGAACCTTATGTCCTTACAGTTCATGTTTTTGCATATTTTATGAGATATTATGCAGTTTACAGGTACAAATATCAGTCATGGGTTAGCTTGCGGTCCTTCGGGGTCATGAGCACCGTGTAGCATTTTGGTTCAGAAAATTGGGGCGTTACACAAAATTTCTTACTCTGCCTCTCCTCCATATCTTCTTGCCTTTTATTTTCCTCCTCAACTTGCTGCATATACACTACCAGTCGAGCGATGTATATATCCTTATTCAACAAGGAAATCTTACTCTCCAAAATCAACTCAATAGACAAACCAAAATAAAATTTCCTTATTCTAGCCCTCATGCTAGACGCTAGCTCAGGAGCATATCACAACAAATATGAAACTTTAAGACATACTCTTTTACTGTCATCATGCTTGCTTCAAAGTTACAAATTTCTCGGCTTTTGCCTCCCTCAACTCTTAGGAAAGAAGCGATCCAGAAAAACACTAGAAAAATCATCCTACAAAGTAGACTCAGCATCATTACCCCTAAGCTACTCCCACTCCTCACACTATTGGTACGCTATATCTTTCAGCTGATAAGAAATGAATTCTACACCCTCTATTTTAGTATCATGCATAACTCAAAAGATCTTCTCCATCGCATCTATAAAACATTGAGGATCCTTCACAACCTTAGTACCAGTGAAAGTCGATGGGATCAGTCTCATTAACTGGACAAATCTAGTAGCCTCAGATGAACTCCCAACAATACCAACAGAACTAGCCTGGTGTGACTAAGATGTCACCAACTGAGTCAACAGATAAATGGATTGTCAAAACTTAGCATTAGTAATATCTCCCTGAGGTGGCTAAGTATGAGTGACACCAGCTGGAGAAGGATCAGTGGAGACAGGTGGAACTTCATGTGGACAATCAGAAGTAGTGACCCTAGACTGGGTCTGTACCCTATAAGTTGGACGAGATCCGCAAACATTGTCCTCAGGTGGGATAAATGAGTTTCCATGAGCTTTCGATAGTCTGGGAGGCATGATCTGAAAAGAGAATAAATGGGAGTTTGAGGAATCCAAGGCCTTATACTCTATAGCCCAAAAATAATACAACAAAAAATAGAAACATTCCTAAATGCCTCATTGACTCTCTATTAAAATTGTGGCGTGCTATACACCCCTTAAAAGAGACTCTACTTGATATGACTTTGTGTACATCCCATGATACCAAAATCTAGCTCTAATACCATCTTTATCATGATCCAAACAAGGGACTGGAAGTGAAGGACATCCCAAGTCCATCGAGGACCATATACTACCCTCGAGACTATCCCAATACATTTAAGATCATCGAGCAGTGGATGAATACCAGTATAAGACAAAATATAATAAGAAATCCAAAAAGGATCTATATCGGATCAACATCTGAAAACATACACAATACCCAAATCCACAGTATCCATAAAGCCTCTAATAAAAACAAAGTACAAATAAAGTGTCGAGACATGCCCCCGACCTCAGCCAAAAAAAACATAAAATAAAGTCTATGTCATAAGAAATCAAACATGAAATGAAGTCTTCCAAAAGATGGAAACTCACCACTTCAAATTAACTCACGAACTAACCACGGACACCTAATCACTGCGTATGAAAGGTAGAAGTATATCCAGTTCTTGGATTGCGTGGGGATATAATGTTTGAAGACAGTTAGCAATTGGAGTGCTAGAATGTAACTTAGGGATAAGGAAACAAATAATGCCATGTATAATAATTCAAAACCAGTCAAAAATCATGCACACCATCAAATGCAAATACATACAAACATATATATATATATATCACATATTGAGGTAGGGAACAAGGCTTAACATGAATGTTTAAAACTATTAACCTGAACTATATAGATTAACCATCATATGATAGTATCCATGGGCAATATGGACCCCAACTCTCACCCCATGGTCGGGCCCCAATGCGAGTTGCCATATGAACCAGAGAATAATCTTATATATATGCACGGGGGACTCAAACCTCCCAATCATATAATAAGGTGACTTATGCACCCAATCATATAATAAGATATGGGACTTGAACCTCCGAATCATATAAGAAAGTGAGCTCAAACCACCTAGTCATAAGCATAAAAAGGGACTCTAACCCCAAGCCATATCGACCCCTGTACCGGCTAGCGCAGTTTCTAGTATTGGGCCTCCTGGACCTCCACCTTCCACGGTTATCTACACAACCCTCTTTTAAGCCTAATTAAAACATTTAACACATTTCTATTTTATTAAACCAATTATGCATCAAGGTAACCCGATCAGCATAACAACTTCACCTGCAATCTAATATAATCATCTCATATCAATTATTTAGCCAACCGGGACTCTAACCCATCGGCTAAAATGAGATCCAAGTAATTTACCATTTGGGACTCAAACCCATTTAACCAAACGAAGCCCAAGGTTTAAATTCAAAATCAATCCACAGCTACTAAGGCCTTTCAAAGAAAGCATTTATCCTCCATTAATATTTTTATGCCAACGCATTAGTACAAGTGAGAAATTTGAACTATGTGACAAAATCATATTCATTGTCAATTTCACAAATAGGTTGAGGGCACATTGTTTTCAAACCATATATCATGGAAAAATTATCAAATTAAGGTTTACACATGGACCCTTTATTTATTCACCATTCCTATGCACCCCACAATGTTCAAAATAAATAATAAAACATGAATATTACATAATAAACCATGGAAAATCAATTTAATGACCAAGGATGTCAAAAACCCTCAATAACATTAAGACATATACCAAAACCATGTATTTATAATCAATTCATTCCATTAGGAAAAGTATAAGTAAAGGGAAAGAGATACATGCCTTAATTTCCAAGAAATTCAAAGAAAACCACACCCGTAGGACCCTAGATTATCACCTCCTTGAACCCTAGTCTTAACTTGAAAAGGGGAATTTGAGAGAGGATGTTTAAGAGTGAATAATGAACTTCGTATATTAAAAATTGATATAAATAGGTCCTTATAGTTATTAAAATATCATTTATAGGTAAAAGAATCTCACTACCCCTCTTTCTTTTTTAATGAAGCAAAATAGCTGCAAAATAACATAGGTCCGTGGCACAGACCTTATTGCGAAGGTCCAAACTCCATGAAATGGATCCTATAATGAAGGTTAAACTCTATGACATGGAACTTATTGCATAGATTATACTTTGTGACATGGGGCTATCGCGGAGGCTCACTGCCTCTGTGACCCAAAACTACCCCAAACCCCGTGTGAAAATTCCAAAACTCTTTCGGGTTACCCTTTTAATATCCTTGAACATAATTTAAGTAAAATATTGATATTTCAATCACAGGAAGGATAAAAATAAAATACCCAAAATTTTGAGGGTGTTACATGTATATTTGTTCTTTTTTTCTCTACATGTATATGTTATATGTGTGTACATTAGAACTACTAGTAGAGACAGTGTGGGTGACAATTTGGGAAATTTTTTTAGTATATGTAACGTGCCCATAGTTTATGTTTATGTTCTTTATTCTTTACTTTACTCAGTTGGCCTATGATACCTACAAAGTACAAGTGGATCATACTCATTCCCATTGTTCCCGTTCAGCGTAGATCCAGGTATGAGTGCACCACACAGATAGATAATTCAGTGAATTTTAGGTGTATTCAAGGTAGTGGACGTCCTATTCTTTAGGAGTTGACCTATTACCTCTTCTTATCTATTACATGTCTTATTTTGTATTTAGAGACAGTTTTGATCCTCTTTGGACTGTTATTATAACTTTTGACATTCGAGATGTATTTAGTATTTCTTATAGTATGACACCAAGTATTGGGATTCGGTTGGTATCTTGAATATATTTTTGCTTTTTCTATATATATGGGGTCCGACTCCATTCTAGGGGTCTTTCCTTGGTTTTGGTATTGATTTCCCATTTTGTATTAGTTTGTATGATAGGCTTACTTTTCAAGACTTGTCACAACAAGTGACATCATATCCCTTGGTTCTTGGGTCGTGACGTCTATCCTGGAAGCACTGAGGCTCGAAAGGTGTACATGAAAAGTCATGTTATTCCTTATAATCATCATGATCCACCATCATCACATTGTATTGAATTGTATCTTGTATTTTCTCTTTCTATTTGTTGTTTTGTACTTAGTTTCTCCGTATATTTAGTATGTAGCTATCCTTTTTTATTTTGTATTATAGAACTATTAGTGTAGATAGTGTGAGCTACCATTTGGAAACTTTTCTATTTTTAGGTGCATGTGCTCATATTATCTTTTACTTGTTTAGTTTTCCACTTTGCTTAGCTAGCCTATGATACCTAATTGGCATAAGTGAACCGTATCATTCCTACTTGTGTTCCTTTTTAGGACATATCATAGTATGAGTGTGACATGTGGTAGCAGATCTCCTGCTATTTAAGTTGAAAATCTAGAATGGGTGACACTTTCGAGTTCAGGGAAAAGTTTTGACCTCTTATTCTATCTCATCTTTATTTATTATCAGAAATAGACTTATGTCTTTCAGACTCGGTTTTGTATTAGATGCTCTTTACACTTATGACACTAGTATCTTGGGGATTATGTATTTATTGTCGTTCGGACACCTATGTTATTTAGATATTGTGGCCTAACTTCATTCTAGAAGTCTCACATTTTCCTATTTTCTTCACATACTGTTTTTCCTTTTATCGGGTTTGTCTTACCTACCAAGGCTAGGTCGCGGTAGGTGTCATCTTGACTCAACCTTTAGGGTCGTGAAAAATATTTTTCAAGAAATATATTATGTATAAAATAAAATAAAAAAAATATTTATGGTAATCATCATTAATCTCATGCACACACTAAATTTCAAGTATTAATATCTAATTTAAAGGAAAATGTATTAAAAATAGTACACATCAGTTATTTCATAAATTCAAGAGAAAAAAACTACTAATGTTTGCCTTTTTTTATATTCATGTTGTTTCTATTTTTGCATACTTTTTTTATAATAGCTAAATAAGATCTAAACTTCAAATGCAGTACACATATATAACAACACCTCTAATCTTGGGTGTATTTATGCACTTAAGTACCATGTTTTACCCATAGTTGAGCCAAGTTCTGAGAACAAAGTGTTTTGATTCATATGTTTTATCTTACTTTTGATGTAAATGAGCTAACCAATGTGATTAGTACCACTTCAGGAGTAAATGAAACACAGAGACTAGGAAGATCATGGAATGCAAAGAATACAAGATGGGAGAAAAACGACATGTCCGGAAGTTATTTTGCACTGCAACCCCTGAGGTGCATGATAAGCCTCGTACTGTGAACCCTAGGGTCTGCACTTAGATTCACGTTGTGATTCATAGGGTCTGTGCTGAGCTTCACATTGCAACCCTTGAAATGTGCGATGGGAGTGCACCGCCAAGTCCTAATTCAAGGAAAACTTATCCTTTTAAATTAAATCTGAGTGATTAGGGGTAATTTTACAAGGCAATTATAAATACCCCAAGCTCAATTTGTAATGTTTATTACGTATTATTGGAGTAGAGAAGTGGAGCCTAAACGTTTTCATTAGGGTTGATCTTGTCATCTTAAAAAACGTTGGATTTGGGTATGAATAGTTTGATTAATTCGATGTTATTTGTAATCATGAGTGGCTAAGATTTTTAGCTAGAACCTTTTAATCAATAATCTAAACTATGGGTTTTGAGTTTATGTGACAATTGTTCTTATATCTTATTCTCTTCATTTTTAATGAATTCTCGTGGTTCCAAACTTGAGAATATTACTTAAAACACAATTTTCTTGTACAAAGAAGTTATTGCTTTGAAAACAGAATAGTGACAAGGAGCTAGAGTTTTCAATCTCTAATTTGTTAATTAATTCCATAATCAGATTAATGTCTTGGAGAATACGTATATTTATCATTAGAACTTTAAGTTTGAGAAAATTATTGTGTGCTTTTCCTTAAAGGTTGATAAACACTTGGATTGAAACTTAAATACATTACTCTATAAGTACGATCTGCATAACTATTCATATAACCCATAGTTGACAAGTGTTGAAACAACAAGGTGAACATAACCCTAGTTTACCATTTCTTTTTGTTCAAACATTACAAGAATTGTCTCATTGTTTTCATACTGAAATCACTAAATTATCCTCTGAATCAAACACCATTTTATTTTGTGGAAACATATGATATAAAAGTCAAGTAATCGGCATACAAATTAATTAACACTATATTCCCTGTGTAATTCGACCCCAACCTTCATTAGGCTATTGACAACGCCCAAGCGCACATGCAAGTGTACGATGTCTACCAAGTAATATAGTGGCCTACAAGAAAGTCGAATATCGATCCCACATGGACTTGTGTCGATAACTATCCAATTCTAGTTTAAAAATTGAGATAAAGTAACCAACAAAGAGTGTTGAATAATTGTAAACTAAAATTAATAAATAGTGCATAAAAATAAAAGTCTTGGGACAGTTAACGGAGAAAGCCCAAGGTTAAAGAACTTTGAACAATTATACTATGTTATTGAATTTCAATCGTTAACTTGCTTATCTTAGTTGTTGATTCGTAGGGTTAATTGCATGATCATGGTCTCCCAAACTCTAATTTTTTACCTAATATGGACATTACAACTACATTGTTGAGCAGGGATGTAATAATCCAATTAAGTGTTTTAAAGCTATCATCCTACGTTTGAATCAAGTAAGGCATCTAAGTACATCCCTGTCCTAGACACTAATTTGAATTTCTTATTTATAAAGGAATACAAACCCTACTTTGTGTATTCCCATGTTCTATCTCCATATTCCCTCTCACGAGATCAAAAGGTCGAAAATAAATGTATTTTACGGGTGATAAATCCATAAAATAATTAAAACAAGAATAAACAAACAACCAACAATGATAAGCAAATTAAACGAATTTAAAACATAATAATAGTACTCATGTTCTTGGCTTTAACTCCAAAAACAGGATTTTTAGCCGATAATATTCATAATTATGCTCCAATTAATTGAATACATGATGTGAATAACTAAAAATCTAAAGAAAATAAATTGATAAAACCTAATTACGTGTAGCAGCTTCCGTTTTTCTCCAAACTATGTCCCAGGTGTGCACCACCGTTTCCACCGCTTCCAGTTGTCCAATTATGTTCCAATTGTCACAAAAATTGTCCCATGATGTGTATTTATAATATAATATTCCTAATTATTATAGGATTAAAAATGTTGGCACGTGGATCAAGGGAGATTCCCACAAGATCCCCACTAGTCTTTTAATTACTTAATAACTTGTGCCTGTGTCGGCAGAATTGTATTTGAATGTTCATGGATCAGCGACGCGGAGCATCAATGATCGTTTCGACATGAACTTGGAATAGTGATGCGATGCATCGAGATTGCCTCGACTTACTGGTAGTAGCCTCCAAACTTTTGGTTAAGTGTTGAACGTCCCTCCTTTTTCCCATGCCTTTTGTGGTGTATTTCCAATGAATTTCAAGCCTTTGAATCATTAGTATATCACCATATTCATCTCACAAACCCTACTACAATATCACACATCACATATTAGAGATCATCTCAATGACAAATCAAAACCAGTGCTAAGATAAGGCTAATTCCCACAATCTTCAAGTTTATGTTTCGACTCTTAACTTAATCAAATTGAACTTTGAACATTACAAACAAGTTATTCCACTCATAATTACACATTTAAACCATTTAGAACAAATTAAACACATTAGAATCCTACTAAGCCAATAGACACACAATTAGCTCAAGCTAGTTAAACTAATTTTTCAGGTTGAACTCTAAATGACTCAATTAAGTACAAACTTGTTTGGAAAATATGTTGAACATTGTAATCACACACTTGGACACTATATGCTTATTTATATTACATTAACACATAAATCACACGAATTTCTCTCAAAACAAGGCTAAATAAACTAGAATTGTAATACTAAAATGTATAAATACACCCAACATCACCACCCCAAACTTAAAGCCTTGTTCGTCCTCGAACAACTCTTAACTCTAAGCATCATAAGTTGAGGAGACTTTACACTTCTACTACATGCAAGACACTCAATATTGTACCACAATGAATACATGGAATGCAAGTTTCTACACAAAGCATGTTATTTACGCAATTGATAGTTCATGAACACTACTCCAAAACATCCTAGCCTCAATAATTGACTCACCTAAGTGGAAAACTCATGATTATAATTCAATCAAGGACATCATATCACCCACATTCATCAAACATAAGCCCTCACAACAAGAGAGTTACCCATAATCACTCACAGTAATGCAATTTATCACAATGGGTACAAAAGTCAAATTACGCTCACTCTCACAAACAATTCACAAGTTACACACAATGAACCATAAGCTTTCCCTTAGTGTCATACTCTTCTAATATTAGAATGTCAATTATAAGATCAAATAGGTATTTTCCGGGTTGTAATGTAGGCTAAGGGACGGGTAAGAACTATTTTGGTCAAGAATAGTGACTAACCTCTCTAAGCACTTTAATACATCACTTTTTACAATTAAAACCAATCTCCAACAACCAAATTACACTTTTCCAATACACCCATATCTTTTGTTTTGCCCCATTTCTTTTAAGCATTTTCACAAACACATGGTGGATGTATTGTTTATTACCACATGAATCAATTTTTTTTTCTTTTTTTTTCTCAACCATGGAAATATTTCTAGCATAATGTCTATCATACCAATCCACCACACATCAATTATCAACACCAATAAATATTATCTTGGGTCATAAAATACACCTTTTTCATCTTATTTCTCAAACTCCTTACTCAATTAATTTTTCACTAAAGCACTTAGGAGTTTTTTGAATCAAATTATGGTCTATCAAAGAAGGGGATTAGGATACATATAAGGATACCAAAGAAAATAAGCTAAAGTCTCAAAGGGGTTTAACTAGGATTATGCACAAGAGTAGGTTAAAAAGAAGGTATAAAACAAGGCTATCAAGGAAGTTCCTAAATCATCTCCTAAACCCACTCTTTATTTCGCTTTGCACACATATCGGGCAAGTTCTAGACATTAGATGCAACAAGGAATATACAAAATACCTCACATCACACTTGGCACATGTTCGACTCACGTAGGATCATCATAGATTTTCAACCAAACAATAACATGAATTCAATTTAAGCCAAAAAGTACAAGAGTCAAAAAAACTTGAGCCTAAGAGTCTCAAAAGTAACAATTCACTCATTCAACATGCTTTTACAAAACAAAACACTTGCCCCATGTAATTAAAAATAGCACCAACAAGACAATCTCACTTATTCCTAACCTAAATTTTTTTAAATTGAGCCAAAATTGGAATTTTCCCCACCCCACACTTAAAAATCTACTTTGTCCCCAAATTATACTTAAAAGCAAGAGATAGAAATACTCCCTGAGGCCTCTAGGCCTAGCTAGTAGCATCTTTAAATATCAACAAAGTCTGGGGACCCCACTCTTAGTCTTTTCCATGCTCCTTAGCTCAGGTTTCCAGTACTTAGACTTCCCATTAACCTGTGACTCAACCAAAACAAAAACTATGTGAAGTAAAAAAAACTAGAAATACTAAAATAAAACATACCTTGCTTGGGTTGCCTCCCAAGAAGCGCCTGATTTAGTGTCGTGGCACGACCCAATCAACTTTTTCCTCCATCTTGAGGATATGAATTTCACCCCAACATCACATCTATCTTTTTGCCTCACTGATAGGGAGGTGGTATAAAGATTAGGGAATCGAGTACTAGAATGTGCATGGAAAACCACTCGTCCTTGAAGTGAGGTGTGTTTTTATGTTGATTATCCGATGTAAAATTAAGAATATAGGATTCTTATTCCTCATCTTCACATTCTTTCTATATTTTAAATGATTCCATAGACAAGACATCATCTACACATAATGTACAAAAGTGATTTGAGTGAGTCCCAACCAATTCCACATTAAAATTTACACCATCTTCAACACCCTCACTCATATCACCTTTTCAATTTCAGTCTCAAGAGAAAGATGACAACTAAATGGCTGCAATTCATATGGTGATGGTAGTATCTCCTTAACTTGTTCAACAGTTTTAGTTTTCGAGTACTTAGAGTTCCTTGAATTGTCAGCAACTTTGTCTTCAATAGTTTGGGAAGTCAACTCTGCATCTACCTCCTTAATTGTCTTTGGAGTTCTTCATTGAGCTCTATACCATTCCTCAAAGTGATTGCAATTACTTGTCCACTGTCACTTGGCAAATCACCTCGAGGTCTGGTATTATGTACCTGTTGCACTTGCCCTATCTGCATTACCAAGTTCCTCATAATAATTTTCTAACACTCTAAATTAGTTCCATAAATCTTTATATCTACTGACAACTGTGCTTGATCAGCTAAAATTTATTTCAGCATCTCTTTCAAATTACTCATTTGAAATGGGGCATGGTAATTCTGAACCTGCAGCTGTTGAAACTGTTGTTGTTGATTGTAGGCATTCACATAGTATTGCCTTTGATTATAGCCCACAAATATTACTAAATCAGGGTTGACAGCACATATATCTTCAGAATGACCATTATTTCCACAAACCATACACCATGTAGAATCAACATCACTCACAAACCATCTATCCCAGTCTGCCATGTCAAGAAGTGTGATAAAAAAAGAAATAAAGAAAAATAAAAATATCCTCAAACTAAAAATAAGGTAGTTGTCAATCTACAAGTCCTCGAAAATGATGCCAAAAACTTGATAGCGCACATGGAAGTGTACATGGTCTACCAAGTAATATAGTGGCCTTCAAAAATGCCTAATATCAATCCCACAAGGACTTGTGTCGACAACTATGCAATTCTAGTTTAAAAATTGAGATAAATTAACCAAAAAAGAGTGTTGAATAATTGTAAACTAAAAATAAATTAAACGGTGCGTAAAAATAAAAGTCTTGGGACAGTAAATAGAGAAAGCCTAGGGTTAAAGCACTTTGAATAATTATACTATGTTATTTAATTTCATTCGTTAACTTGCATATCTTGGTTGTTGATTCGTAGGGTTAATTGCATGATTATGGCCTCCCGACCTCTAATCTTTTACCTAATATGGACATTACAACTACATCATTGAGTGGGGGTGTAATTATCCAATTAAGTGTTTTAAATCTATCATCCTACGTTTGAATCAAGTAAGGCATCTAAGTACATCCCTATCCTAGACACTAATTTGAATTCCTTATTTTATAAAGGAATACAAACCCTACTTTGTTTATTCCCATGTACTATCTCCCTATTCCCTCTCCCAAGATAAAAAGGTTGACAATACATGTATTTTATTGGTGATCAATCCATAAAATAGTTAAAAAAAGAATGAAAAAACAAACAACAATGATAAGCAAATTAAATGAAATTAATCCAAAATATTAGTACTCATGTTCCTGGATTTAACCCCTAAAATAGGGTTTTTAGACGATAATATTTATAGTAACGATACAATTAATTGAATACATAATGTGAATAATTAAAAAGATAAAGAAAATAAGTTGATAAAACCTAATTACGTGTAGCAGCCTCCGTTTTTCTCAAAAATATGTCCCAGGTGTCCACCATCGTTTCCTCCGCTTCCAGTTGTCCAAGTATGTTCCAGTTGTCACAAAAATTGTCCTATAATGTGTATTTATAATATAATATTCCTAATCATTATAGGATAAAAATGTTGGCACGTGGATCAAGGGAGATTCCCACTAGTCTCCTAATTACTTAATAACTTGTGCCTGTGTCGGCAGAATTATATTTGACTGTGCATGGATCAACGATGCGGCATTTCAATGATCACATTGACATGAACTGGGAGTAGTGACTCGATGCATCGAGATCACGTCGGCTTACTGGAAGTAGCCTCCAAAATTTTGGTAAAGTGTTGAACGTCCCTCCTTTTTCCTATGCCTTTTGTGGTGTATTTCTAATGAATTTCAATCCCTTTTATCATAAATATATCACCATATTCAGATAACAAAGCCTCCAACAATATTACAAACCATATGTTAGAGACCAAAACAATATAATATTCTCAAGGACGAATCAAAACAAGAGCTAAGATAAGGCTAATTTCCATGATCTTCAACTTTATGTTTTGACTCTTAACTTAATCAAATTGAACTTTGCACATTAAAAAAAAGTTATTCCACTCATAATTACATATTTAACCCATTTGGAACAAATTAAACACATTAGAATCAAACAAAGCCAACTAGACACGCAACTAGCTCAAGCTAGTTAAACTAATTTTTTGGGTTGAAATCTAAATGACTCAATTAAGTACAAACTTGTTTGGAAAAAACGTTGAACATTGTAATCACACACTTGGAAACTTATATGCTTATTTATATCACATTAACACATAAAGCACATGAATTTCTCTCAAAACAAGGCTAAATAAGCTAGAATTGTAATGCTAAAGTGTATAAATACACCCAACATCAGTTATATATTTGACGACGACCGCTTACACTTTTGTAGAAGAAGTTGTAGTTTGGGTGTATCAAATTTTGGCGCTGTTGCCGGGGAATATAGTTGTCAATTAAGTTTATGTGTATTGACTGACTCTTCTTCAAGTTTCCTGAACCTTACTTTTTTTATTGTTTTTGTAATTACAGACTATTGATTGTGTATGCCATATACACGATGGTCAGCTGATCATCTAGTACCTTACGATCCTGAACTTGAAAGGTCTTTGACAAGGAACATAGAAGCACAGAATAAGGCAGATAGGGTGGCCGTATTAGCCAACAACCAGGTGAACTAATAGAACGTTGATGCAATATGTTATGTAAGGAATATGGACGATGATGAACTGGGAGATGATGAGTTGGTTGACCCAATGAATAGGAGAAATGCAGATAATGCTGCACCAGTTAACCGTAATTAATAAGTACGAGAAAAAGGACGACAATAACCTGTAGTGGAATTTGCTCTAGATGATGATGCTGATTTTGATGGAGCTGGTGCTACTTGAGAAATTATACTACCACCACTGCCCCAGGAGTAAATTTTAACACCACTAGCATAATGATCCAGCTACTCAACTTGAAGGCTTTGTTTGGTGGGCTACATGGGGATGATCTAAACATGCATTTGGTGAACTTTATTAACATTTGCAAGTCGTTTGACTATCCTGGAGTTGGAAAAAATGTAGTTTACTTAAGCTTGTTCTCATTTCACTGTCTGAGGAGGCAACTCTATGGCTAACTAAACTAGTGCCCGATTCTACAACAAACTAGAGGTAATAGAAAGGAGCTTTCCTAGAAAGGTTCTTTCCATCTTCAATGATGTTATAGCTAAGAGATGAGATCAAAAACTTTAGGCAACTACTTAATCAAGATCTTCATGAAACATAGATGAGATTCAAGAAGAAATTGACTCAAAGAATGAATCATAATCTTACTGATGAATATTTGATGAGACATTTTACAAGGCTTTTAACTCAAATACAAAGCCTACAGTGGATAACACAGCTGGTGGAGATTTTATGAATTGAAATTTTACCGAGGCTACAGAGTTGTTGTATAGGCTTACAAAAATAAGTAGAGCTTGGCATAGCGGGGATTTTGTGGTGCAAGCAACACTAATTCAAAAAGAATGTTGGTGAAACAATGCTGAAGAGAGAAGGAACGTGATCAGGATATGTCTCACATGAAAACACAGATTAACTTACTTACTAAGTATTTACTGTCAGGTAATGTGGAGAATGTCAAAAAAGTTGGGTATCATAGTAGGGAAGTTGAATTTGATTCTAAAGAGGAGGCTAACTACTAGCATAACCAGGGGTTTTTGGGCTGGTGGCTCAGGAAACTAAGGTCTGAACTATCAAAGGGATAATTATTATGAAAAAGTAGGTTACAGAAACTATGATCAAGGAGACTAGTAGAATAAAAGTGATTGGAGTTAATTATATGTGCCACCTAAGAGCCGAGACAATGTGACTTGTTATTCAGGGAAGATGTCTATGGAAGTTATGATAGCTAAGTTGCTTAAAGGGCTAGAGTAGATTGATGCAGGTGTTAAGGAAATGCGGGGTGATCTATCAACCATGAGAGAATTAGTTGATTCTCATTCTATCTCTATTAAGAACTTCAAGTATCAAATGAACCAACTTCCAGCTACTTTTAATCAAATAAAATATTAAACATTATCGAGAGATATAGTAAAATATCTAAGGAATGATGGTACATGTTTAGCCAACACTACTTGGAGTGGCAGAGTGCTATCGGAACTGCATCTAATAGTGCATTCACAAGTTGATGATATTGAGTTAGATAATGGGGTAAATCATGGTACACCAACTGAGTTTGAAAAACTGGAAGATTTGGAAGAGAAAAGTATAGAAGTAGGACAACCATCTATGTTAAAGAATACTACTAATGTAGAACACAATAAAGAGAAGGAGGTATAGGTTGCCCAATAAAAATCCCAAGGCAACCACCTCCCTTTCCACATAGGCTGAAGAAGAAAGTAGATGAGAGAAAGTTTAGAAAATTCATGGCTATTCTGAAATAATTATTAGTAAATATGCCTTTTGTGTAGGCATTAAAGCAGATGCTGGAATACGCTAAATTCATGAAGGACCTTATGGAAAAGAAGAGAATAGTGAGTTATGAGCCTATGGATAATTCATCATTGTAGTTCCATTTCTACTAGATCACTAGTGTAGAAGAAAGTTCATTCGAGAGCATTCACGATCCCGTGTATGATTGGAGCATTTAATTTTTCTAAAGTGTTTTATGATCTAGAGGCAAGTATCAACCTTATGCCATTAGCAGTCTTTAAGCAATTGGGTTTAGGGACTCTTAAACCAATGTTTATGCATCTATTTGTGGCAGACCATTCAGTAAAGAGACTGGTAGGTATTCTCTATGATGTATTTGTAAAAGTGGCTAGTTTTATATTCCCAGCAAATTTTGTAATCTGCGATTGGAAAGTGGATTATGAAGTACTCATAATCTTTGGTAGGCTATTTTTAGCAACCGGGAGAGTATTGGTGATATGGAGCAGATGAAACTTCATGGTGAAGGAGGTCATAGTATTGGGGCACAAAATCTCAGCCAAAGGAATTGAGGTGGATCGAGCCAAAATTAAAGTTATTGAAAAACTACCTCCTCTCATCTCAATAAAAAGAGTTCGTAGTTTCCTTGTCCATGCCGGTTTCTGCCGGATATTTATAAAAGATTTTTCCAAAATTGCAAACCCACTTTGCAAATTATTGTAGAAGGAAAACAAGTTTGCATTTGATGTTGATTGCTTGAAGGCTTTTCAATTCCTTTAAGAAAAAATTAATTGTTACACCCATCATTATTGCTCCAAATTGGTCTAAACTATTTGAATGATATGTGATGCAAATGGAGTTGCACTTGGGGATGTCCTTGGGAAAAAGAAAGAAAAGTTTTTTCATCCAATTTATTACACTAGTAAAGCCTTGAATGGTGCACAAAAGAACAACACAGTGGCTGAGCAAGAGCTTTTAGCTATAGTTAATGATTTCAAAAAAATTACACGTATTTGTTGGGAACAATAGTGGTAGTGAATACTGACCACACAACATTAAGATACTTAATGGAAAACAAAGATTCCAAATCGAGTCTTATAAGATGGGCGCTGCTACTTCAGGGTTTGTCCTTGAAGTCAAAGATAGAAAAGAGTGTTAAAATCAAGTAGTGAACCATCTGTCTTAGTTAGAGAGTGAAGGAAGGATCTCAAAAGAGTTAGAAATTGACTTTTTTCTGGATAAGTAAGTTCTTGATGCTACTCTTGATTTGGTGCCATTGTATGAATATCTTGCAAACTGTGTGGTCACTGATATCATTCCAGAAACCTTAGCTTTCATCAAAAGAAAAAGTTTCTACATGAGGTAAAAAGGTACTTATAGGATGAACCTTATTTGTTTAGACACTATGCTGAAGACATTATTAGGAGATGTATGTCGGAGGTAGAGATGTTGAATATTTTAGATCCTTATCATTCCTCCCCAATTGGAAAATATTATGCAGATGATTAGACTGCTAGAAAGATCTTGCAGATTGGTTATTATTAGCCCTCAATTCATAAAGATGGGTATGAATTTGTGAGGGAGTGTGATCAATGCCAGTGACAAAGGTCTATTTATAGACACCATGATAAGCCAATGATGAAGATGTTAGATGTGAAGTTGTTTGACGTATGAGGCATAGATTTCATGGGGCTCTTTGTGAGATCCTATGGTTATAAGTATATTTTGGTAGCTGTGAACTACGTATCCAAATAGGTAGAAGTTGTGGCTCTAGCAAATAATGAAGGCAAGAGTGTGGTTGTATTCTAGAGAATGAATATCTTCTCCCATTTTGGTGTTCCACGAACCGTAATAAGTAATAGAGGCTCTTACTTTTCCAACAAGATGTTTCGGGTTGTTTAGCCAAAGTATAGCGTGAAGAAACATAGGGTATACATGCCTTATCACCAAAAAAATAGTGGGAAAGTGGAAGTGTGGAACAGGGAAATCAAGAGTATTTTGGCAAAGAATGTTAATGTAAATAGAAGTGGTTGGTCGGCAAAACTTGATGATGATCTACAGGCGTATCGAACTACTTTCAAGACACCCATTGGAATGTCTCCTTACCAACTACTCTTTGGTAAATCTTTTCATTTCCCAGTGGAGTTAGAACATAACTTGATCTTGAAAAAAACAGCTAACATGAGGATAGATCAACTTAATCAGATGGATGAGTTTTTCCTCAAAGATTATGAATGGGTTGATATTTAAAATGAAATGAGGCGATACCATGGTTAGAGAATTGAATGAAGTGACTTCTAAGAGTGTGATTGGGTACTACTGTTTAGCTCGAGATTCAAACTTTTTCCTGGGAAGTTGAAATAGAAGTGGCTGGACCGTTCAAAATAATGCAAGGTTTTCCATCTGGAGTGGTTGAACTATAAATCAAAGACAAAAGTTTGTTCAAGGTAACTGGAAAAAGAATCAAGCAATACATTGGTTTAATATATTAGGTAAAAAGGTTGTTTTTGGTTTATCTTAATGAAGTCTGAGTAATCAAGATAACCAAGTCATGCTGTGACGTTAAATCAAGCATTGCATGGGAGGAAAACCCATGAATGTAGTGTAATGAAAAAAAGAAAATAAAAAAAAAAAAAATTAGATAAATAAAAACACAAAAATAAATGTCAAGCAACGATTGAATATACAACTCTTGGTGGGAGGAAACCCACCATTCTAATAATTTTTACTTGTTTTTGATTGTTTTGAAAGTGTATGAGATGTTATAGAGGTGCGATAGTTACAAATTAGGCTTTAGAAGTGAGTTAAATAAAATGTGGTATGTTTTTGGACTTAAAAGGACCTTTACAGGTAAGTTTATGTTGTGAAATTTTCTCCTGAACCAATATCTCATTACGGAACTGTATCTCATCTTTAGATCTAAGACACATCACTCATAGAGACTAGATACTAGTCGATATTCACAGACCTTACAGCGCCACCGATCCTCTTTTCTACGACTGGCATTACAATGCGGACCCTCTTTTCTACAATAGACATCGCGGTTCAAAACTCACCCTTCGCGCTGCCTACTGGCATGATCTACATCGTGACCCCTTACTTCCTTTCTTATTTGGCCACAACCATGGTGTGTAACCTGCCTATCGAGATACCCATTACGCCGCAAACCTTTTTTCCCAAATTAAAATTGGGTCAACCCGACATAGTTCTACCATATTAAATCACCCAACACCTATATTCACCTTTTTCTTCTAATATAAGACCTAATCCGCTCCGCCAGCCTCCCTTTTGCTCTCAAATTCACACCTAAACATCAATCCACAAGAATTTTCCTCTTTTTTTTAACTAGTTCCTCACTCTAAGGTTTGTTTTCTCTCCTTATTCTCTTGTTTTTATTACTTTGTTGCTAGTGTTTACTTATATTTTTATGGATTTTGGATGAATACACACCATTTCTATAAAAAAATAGTTGTAATGCCCTAAATTTTCAAGCTCTAGAACCCTTAAGAGATAGGTCACAAAGTTATCTTTCCAATTCTTTAAGTATCGCCTTAATTTGATGTCGTGGCAAAAGTGTATGGAAATTTTCCCTAAGGACCTGATACAATTCTATGACTACGACTCAAGAAATGAGTCGTGACATTTTGTGATGAGTGGTCAAGAGTGAGTCACAGTCACTCTAATGAAGGCCCTAGGTTTGAGCCTAGTGGGTACGATTAGACCTTACAGATCATAATCGGGGACTACGAGTCTTAGGGAAGGACTCGTAGCCTGACCAGTAAAGGACCCAAGACTTAGTATTTAGATAATACCTCTATCTTATGACTCATAGTCTGTCACAATGAGTCATAAGTAGAAAGTCATAGTCAAACTAGAAAAGGGTCCAGACCCTATATTCTAACCTACAACTTAGAATATGACTCATAGTTAGTCCCCACGAGTCGTAGGGTGAGTCGTAGTGACTGGGAACCTAGATTCTTTCATGATTTTCCAAGGGATTTGAAGTCTTTTCCCACTCCTTTTAAAGCCTAACCAACATTGTTTAGGCTTCCCAAAGAGGGGTATAAATGAGACAAAACCCCAAAAATTCTATCATTAATCATAATTTAACTTAGAGAAATCAGAAGGAGCGACTCCCTTCCTCATCAAGAGCAAACTAGGGTTTCTCAAAGAATAAGACCAATCTCAAGGATTTCATCTAAGGTTATAAACTCATGTATGTGGGATATTCATCAATGGGTCTCTTCTGCCCATTGTGTCCCAAGAATTTCCTATTTTTACAAGTATAAACCCTTTTCCCTGTATTGGTGAAATTTCATGTAGACAATGAATTTTATAAATTTTTCCTCCATTGTTTTTATTATAAATCATGAAAATACATTCCCTTATGATAATGGTGTTTCCATTTGTTTGAAAATTCAAATTTCTACTCCATGCTTAATTATTGAATATTGGATGTTAATAAAGAGTTTTCCTCAACCATGGATTTATCAACTCTACATTAGATAGTGCTAGGGGGTTATAAACACCCGATACCTAGGAAAATCATGCATGTTACCGTTTTTAGGTTACAAGTCATTTAGATTAAGCTTGTTTTGTTAAATTCAAAATATTATCCTAATAATCATTTGTCAGTACCATATCATGATAAATGAATAAGAATACGAATGTCATTCAGTTTGAAGTAAATCTTAGAACCAAGCGGATGCAGGGATCGCGGCTCCCCATCAGTTAGGCATGAGTCGTTAGTAGCAGTCCCTAAGTTCCAGACCTATGATTTCACCATAGACTTTGAGGGGTACCTCATCAGTAGAGGCATGACACCTTTGTCCTTTGGGACATCAAATTAGTGGATCCACGCCAGCCAGTGTTGGTACCCCTGGAAAGGTACCAATGCCCATCCAACTAGGGTTACTAATTGGACCATGGTTTTTCTCAGATTGGGGAATGTCTTCTATAGTTAGCTTCCGCAGTCTAAGTTTTGTATTCAAATTATTCAAGTTCAAGTTTACAGGTCTAGGTGTTCAGTTTATCATTATTCAATTACTCAGTTTTATAGATTACCTTAGTACATGTTTATGCTTAGTCTTGCATTCGTTTTTCATGATTATGCATCCATGTTCATTGTCCACATGTATATTATCTAGTTTCCATCTCTTATGCCAGTACATTCTAAGTACTGACCGCATACTCTCTTTTGCACTGTAACGCCCCTAGTCTGTACCCTGGATGATAGACCACAAGCTAACCCATGTATGGTACCTACTATAATAACTAAATAATAATACTGTAAATATGTAGAAAGTAGGCAAAAATTGGCCATAAGGTTCAACACTATAAATAGAACTAAATACGGTATAACAATACCAAAACTAAAATATCTATTTGAAAATACTCTAGTCAGAAAAGCCTCTAATCTGTCTGAACTATGGAGTTGATGGGACAATCCCCCAACTAACTCCAACTACTGTAAGTGAACAGATAACTGAAATACTAAAAGAAAACAATCATGTCCTCAAACTATGAGGACTCACTGCTAACTCTGACTGCTGAAATTCTGAACTACTAAGGGTGCTTGGGAGACCGCGCGTCTGAACCTATGATATAAGACATCATAGTGCAAAAGAAAGGCACGTGTCAGTACTTTGAATATACTGGTATGCTCAGTAAGGTAGGCTAAAATGCATGGGTTCATATGTATGAACAATACTAACTGAATATCATGAATATGACAGAATGAGAGTACATATATGAATACGTATACTGTAACTGAAATCATGATAACACTAGCTACTGAATCTGAATACTGATTAACTGATATCTGAGCATACTGATACTGAATTACTGATAACTGAATGACTATATCTGAAAGTCCTGAATCTGTGGAACTGTACTGAGTTCTGAACTAAACTGAGTAACTATATCTGATAGTCCTAAATCTGTAGAACTGAACTGATTTCTATACTGAGACTAAATCTGAGACTGAGACTGTGAGAAGTAATCATCTAACTGGCATACCCCTTCTCTAATTGATTTAGGGTCCATCCTGTAACCCCAGTTGGAAAGGTGTCAATACTATGCTATGGGTAAGGATAAGTGCTGAGTCACCCTCATCTGGCAGGTGCTCTGAATAAGAATGGTGGTACCCTCTACTAGTAGGTAGATCACCTCATCAACCCTTAATTGGAAGGTTGATGTCTCATCCTATGATGGATATATAGTTCTTGAACACAAGGACTGCTTCTAAGGATTACACCCTCTACTGGCAGGTGAGTCCCCATCATTGGGTTCACTCGGTGCTGAATCCTACTCCCAACTGAATAGACACTGGACTGAATTCTAAACTGTACTAGGCTAGACTGAACTGTTACTGATTGTACTATTTGACTGAACTAAACTAAACTGAGCTCACTGAGTTCTGTGGACTGACGGAATACTACTGAATTTTGTTAACTTACAGAGTACTACTGAGTTCTGAACTGAATATTTTGACTAACTTATGAATACTACTTAGATTTTCCTGAGTTCTGTAACTAACTGAAGCTCTAGGTAAATAGCTAAGTTTTCAGGTATTAAATACCCTCAGGACTCGATAACATGCAAGGTAAATCATAGCATAAGATTGAAAAGCATAATCATGTGCACTTGTTCATAACTCAATCATGGAAACATTTTATCAAACACTTGCATGATACAACTTGCACATAATCTAACATGCCATGATCTCTTACCCTTATTATTTCGCATGATTAATTCATCAAGCACTTGGTGAGCATACATATGCACATAACACTAAACAACAAGTAGACATCATAATTCAAATCCCCATTGACAATTTTAAGGCTTTTACATGGATCCTCATGGTATTACATACATATCAATTAACCTCACATAAAACGTATCATAAAACATGGATTATAATCCTAATTAATCATTATAAACATGGATATAATCAAAACCAACATGGAATTCATGAAATCCATAAACTTGAAGTTTAAAAATAGTTTCTTGGACTCCAAGGGTGGAAGGCACCCTTGGATGAAAACTTCACATACCTTGATTACTACTTTTGAGAAGATTGAATTTAGTTCTTGAGACTTGAATTCTTGAACTTGATGAGGATAGGGCTTGCTTTTAAGAGAGAGTTTATGAGTAAAGAATGAGATTTTTCCCTATAGGATGATTAATTTTGTGTTAAGGATGAATAATGGTGGAGAAAATGACCCATTTTCCCCTACAACCCGCATTAAAATAATGCTGAATAGGGTTGTCCTCATGTCGCGACCCCTGCTTGGGTCAAGTAGGCATTGCGATGCGACCCCTACTCGGGTAAAGTAGCCATCGTGGAGTGACACTTACTTGGGTTAACTGTCCCTCGCGATTCGGAGCTATTACAACTGTTCACTGTTGTGAGCATCCAAATTCACCCTTACGCTAGTTCAAAAAATCCAAAACTCGCCTGAGATGACCTACAAGTGATCCTGATCATGAATCAATTTAAAAATTAACTAACTAAGGGGGAAGGTCAAAAATAAAATCTTCCAAATTTGGAAGGCTAAAATAATTATAAGTCTTGATACTTAGCTAAAATTTTCTAAGTCTGGGACTCCCTTAACAAGCTTAAAGGACTGAGTTAAGCTAAGAATTTTTTGGGGTATTACAATATCTCCCCCTTGGGAACATTCATCCTTAAATGAGATTTACTAAGATGGAAGAACTGACTGACTGCAAGTACGTACTGGACATACATAACTGAAATATGATTTCATAGCTGAGACTACTGTTATATAGGAATTTCATACTGAACATGCATATCTAATGCATGATTTCATAACTGATATTACTTATAAGCTGAGTTTATATATACTGAACATGTATGTCTGATGCATGAGTACATGACTGAACACGATTCATGAATGCATGACTGAATATCCAACGACAACTGATACCAAGTTCGTGAGTAACATCTGAGCATGGAAATGAGTGCGTTTTTAAGGAAAACTGTTACCTTGAGCTGAGTCTGAGTTTGCGGAGAAGAGGTGAGGATACTTGGTCTGCATATCTTCTTCTGCTTCCCAAGTAGCTCCCTAAATGGACTGATTCTGCCAAAGAACTTTGACTAGAGGGATTTCTTTGTTCCTCAATTTACGAATTTGATAATCAAGGACTTTGACTTGAACCTCTTCATAAGAGAGACTATTCTAAATATCTACGCCCTCTATCAGGACTACGGCTACTGGGTCACCTATGTATTTCTTAAGAAAGGAGACAAGGAACATTGGATGCACTAAAGCTAAATCTGAAGGTAATTTGAGCTTGTAAGCTACCTTTCTGAAATGGCTGAGAATTCTGTAAGGACCGATATATCAGGGACTGAGTTTTCTCTTCTTGCAAAGCCTTTTAAATCCTTTTATAGGAGAGATTTTCAAATACATATAATCACCAATCTCGAACTCAAGATCTTTTCTGCGCACATATGCATATGATTTTTGTCGGCTCTGAGTTGTCTTAAGCCTTTCCCTGATCAACTAAACTTTCTATAAGGTATAAAATACCAAGTCAGTCCCTACCACTGTGGCCTCACCCACTTCAAACCAACTAATAGGAGATCTACACCTCCTCCCATAATGCACCTCAAATAGAGCCATCTGAATACTGGAATGATAGTTGTTATTATATGCAAATTTGATTAAAGGAAAGTGGGCATCCCAATTACCTTTAAAGTCTATCACACATGTTCACAGCATATCCTTTAAAGTCTGAATGGTCCTTTCTGCTTGACCATCTGTCTGTGGATGTAAGGCTGTACTGAGGTGAACTCAGGTACCAAGACCTTTTTTGAATGCCTTCTAGAAATGAGAGGTGAACTAGGTACCTCTATATGAGATAATGGAAAATGGAACACCGTGTAATCTGACCAACTCCATGATACAGAATTTGTCCTAATCCTCGGCTGAATAAGAGGTATGGACTGGTAGAAAATGAGTTGATTTGGTCATCCTATCTATTATGACCCAAACTGAATCATGCTGACGATGAGTACGAGGCAAAACCATCACAAAGTCCATGTTCACTTCTTCCCACTTCCACGTAGGAATGCTGAACTTTTATATGGACCTACTAGGCTTCTGATGCTCAATCTTAACTTGCTGAAATATTGAGCACTTAGCCACAAACTCTGCAATATCTCTCTTCATCCCACTCCACCTATATATCTCCCATAAATCATGGTACATCTTAGTGTCCCCTGTATGAATAGAGTAGCGCACACCATGCGCTTTTGCAAGAATTCACTTTCGTAAGTCATCAATACTTGGCACACATAGTCGACCCTAACAATGCAATACACCCCATCTCCCCCTTGGGAGAAAACCTCTATATTTTGATCTTTGACTAATTCTTTCAAATTGAATAGATTGGGATCTCTGTCCTGCTTTTCCTTTACCTCAAAAACCAGGGATGATTCTGAACTAATCTGCACCCCCCACACTACCTTCCTCCTTTGAATCGAATAAGAGGACACCTAGTCGAGCAAGCTGGTGAATTTCCTAAACTAACTTCTCCTTATCATCTCCCATGTGAACAACACTACCCATAGACATTCTACTGAGAGCATCAACCATTATATTAGCCTTTCCCGGATTGTATAGAACAATTTTTTTATAGTCTTTTAGCAACTCCAACCACCTACTATGATGAAAGTTTAGATTTTTCTGAGAGAACACATACTGGAGGATCTTATGGTCTGTGAACACATCAACGTGCACCCCATACAAATAGTTCCTCCAAAACTTTAGGGAAAATACTACGGCTGCTAACTCAAGATTATGAGTGGGGTAGTTCTTTTCATGGGGCTTAAGCTGTCTAGAGGCATAGGCTATAATCTTTTCTCTCTGCATCAACATACACCCCAAAATGATCTTGGAAGCATCACAATAAACAATGAAGCCGCCTGAATCATCGAGTAAAGTCAACACTGAAGTTGTAGTGAGTCGAGTCTTAAACTCCTGAAAACTCTTTTTGCAAGAATCTAACCACTGGAATTTAACTTTCTTCTGAGTCAGTCTGGACATGGGGGAGGCAATAGATAAAAATTCCTCAACAAACAGTCGATAATAGCTGGCCAAACCCAAGAAACTCCTAATATCTGATGGAGAGATGGATCAAGGCTAGTTTCTTACTTCTTCTATCTTTTAGGGATCAACTCTAATGCCATCACCGAAACTATATGGCGGAGGAAAGCTCCTGACCTTAGCCAAAAGTTGCACTTGCTGGCATTGGCAAATAGCTGATGGTTTTTGAGGGTCTGTAATACTATTCTGAGATGGTCTGCATGGTCGTGATCACTGCGGGAGTAGACAAGAATGTCATCTATAAGGACTATGACGAACATGTCCAATTACTTCTTGAACACACAATTCATCAAGTCCATGGAAGCTGCTGGGGCATTGGTAAGACCAAAGGACATGACTAAGAATTCGAAGTGACCATGCCAAGTTTTGAAAGCTATTTTTTGGATGTCATATTCTCTGACTCTGAGCTGATAATAGCTTGATCTGAGGTCTATCTTAGAAAAATAGCTGACGCCCTGTAGTTGGTCAAACAAGTCATTGATTCTGGGAAGGGGATACTTGTTCTTGACCGTAACTTTATTTATATGGCGGTAGTCAGTACACATTCTGAGAGAACCATCTTTATTACTCATGAATAGAACTAGTGTACCCCACGGGGACACACTGGGTCTGATGAATCCCTTACCTAGGAGAATTTTCAACTATTCTTTTAACTCTTTGAGTTCTGCTGGAGCCATTCTGTATGGAGAAATAAATATGGGTTGAGTATATGAAAAAGATCAATTCCAAAATCAATTTCCTTTTCGGAAGGAACTTCAGGAAGATCTTCGAGAAACACATTTGGGAATTCACATGCTATTGGAACTGACTCAAGACTGGGAGTTTCTGAACTAGAGTCTTTGACTCATACAAGATGATAGATACATCCCTTAGATATCATTTTTCTTGCCCTTAGGTAGGAAACAAGATGACCCTTAAGTGCTGAAGTACTACCCCTCCACTCTAGGATGGGCTCATTCAGAAATAGAAATTGGACAATTCTATTTCTGAAGTTGACTGAAGCATAGCAGGAATAAAGCCAATTTATGCTGAGAATGACATCAAAATCGGTCATCTCTAATTCGAATAAATCTGCTGAAGTAACTTTTTGAGATACCATAACCAGATAGTTCCTGTAAATCCACCGAGCTATGATGGATTTACCACTGAGGTAGAGACTGAGAAGGGCTCTGCTAGAATTTTGGGACTAACTTCGAAGTCAACAGCTATATAAGGAGTAACGATAGACAAAAAAGCTCCTGGATCTAACAAAGAATAAATATGTGAATGATAAACTTGTAACATACCAGTTACCACATCAGGAGAACTCTCCTGATCCTATCGGGACTGAAGAGCATAGAGTCTGTTTGTGTGTTGCCCACTAGTGGCACTGGAAGTGGCACCCTGCTGATTCGGATGACCAGACTGAGCTGGGTGATGGTTATACTGACCCTGAGAACCTAACTGGGGACAATCTCTGACTCTGTGGCTTGGCTTTCCACACCCAAAACACGCATCACAGCTGGCTCTGCAGATACCCTAGTGGTTTCTACCATATTTCTGACAAAGGGGATTAGTTCAGGCACTGCTGACACTACCCTGAGGCTTAGGGCTTGGTGCCCTATCTCTAATACTGTTTCTAAATTTTGGCACTAGAGCACTGGATGAGGACGGAGCTGGAACTTAGGATTTCGAGCAGAACTGAGAATGATTCCCACCCTCTGACTTAGGCTGAGGAAAGTTGAAACTATTTGTCCTCACTCTCTTGTTCTCTTTATCCTTCTTATTCTTAGCCTCCTCTATCTGTTGAGCATGGACCATGAGCTTAGCTATGTCCATATCCTTAATAAACATTGCAGTCCTACACTCTTTGACCAAACTGCTAGACACCCCAGACACAAACTTACTCATCTTAGATCTGTTATCTTCCACCACATGAGGAACGTATCTAGATAGTTGAGTAAACTTAAGAGAATACTCTTTCACGGTCATGTTTCCCTACCTGAGATTGATAAACTCTAACACCTTGGCCTCTTTCAGCTCTAGGGGAAAGAATCTATCTAGAAAAGCAGTGGCAAAGTCCTCTCATTCTATGGACCTGTATTTGTGGCTCTCTCCTCTTTCCATTGTTTGAACTAAGAGTGAGACACATCCTACAACTGATATGCAACCAACTCAGCGCTCTCGCTAGTAGTCATCCCTATAATATTTGTAACCTTCTACACCTGATCAAGATATTCATGCGGGTCCTCATCTGGAGGGTTCACTCGGGTGAAGTCCCAAATCTTTGCATTAGTAGTATTGGCCACTGGGTTGGCCAGAATAGTAGATAGGCATTCATTCTGGGCTACCACAGAATGAGACAGGGTGGTGAATGCTGCTCTGAATTCGCCATGGGAGATATGTTCATCTAGAGGGTCTGGCTGGATGGGTTGGGGTTCTGGTTTGTCTCATTTTCCTCCTCTCTTAGTCTTCTTTAGAGGCATATTCTGTAAATAAAAGAGAAACTTAGATTAGAAAGAGGGTTTAACTGGCACTCATGCTCAATCACACGACATGAATACTGAAAGAAGGGAAACTGTTCCTAAAACATCTCATAGCCTTTTGTCCATAAGTGTGGCACGCAACACACCCATGCATAAGAATCTACTATATGCGGCTTTCAGACTTCCTAGGATTCTATTGAACCATAGGCTCTGAGACAAAGTTTGTAATGCCCTGAGTCTGTACCCCAGACGCTACACAGTGCTCATAATTCTGGAGGACCACAAGATAATCCATGTCTGGTACCTACTGTAATAACTGAATAATAATACTGTAAATATGCAAAAAGTAGGCAAAAATTAGCCATAAGGTTCTACATGTAAATAGAACTGAAATACGGTATAACAATACTAAAACTAAAATATCTGTCTAAAAATACTCTAGTCTAAAAAGTCTCTAATCTTTCTGAACCATGGAGTTGATGGGACAAGCCCCCAACTAACTCCAACTACTGAAAGTGAACTGATAACTAAAATACTGAAAGAAAAAAATCATGTCCTCAAACTATGAGGACTCACCACTAACTCTAACTGCTGAAAGTCAGAACTCCTAAGGGTGATCGGGAGCCCGCGCATCTGAACCTATGATATAAGACACCATAGCGCAAAACAAAGGCATGCATCAGTACTTTGAATATACTGGTATGCTCAGTGAGGTAGGCTGAAATGCATGGGTTCATATGCATGAACAATACTAACTGAATATCATGAATATGACTGAATGGGAGTACATGCATGAATACATATATTATAACTAAAATCATGATAATACTAGATACTGAATCTAAATACTGATTAACTAATATTTGAGCATTCTGATATTGAATTATTGATAACTGAATGACTGTATCTGATAGTCCTGAATCTATGGAACTGTACTAAGTTTTGAACTAAACTGAGTGACTGTATCTGATAATCCTGAATCTGTAGAATTGAATTGAGATCTATACTGAGACTAAATCTGAGACTGAGACTGTGGGAAGTAATCATTTAATCAACATGCCTCTTCTCTAAATGATTTGGGGTCCAACCTATAACCCCACTTGGAAGGGTGTCAATATCGTGCCACGAGTAAGGACAAGTGCTGAGTCACCCTCATCTGGCAGGTGCTCTGAAAGAGAATGGTGGTACCCTCAATTATCAGGTAGATCACCTTATCAACCCTCAACTGGAAGGTTGATGTCTCAACCTACGCTGGCTACATAGTTCTTAAATGCAAGGACTGTTTCTAAGGATTACACCCTCTACTGGCAGGTGTGTCCCCATCCTTGGGTTCACTAAGTACAGAATTCTACACCTAACTGAATAGACACTTGATTGAATTCTAAATTGTATTAGGCTGGACTGAACTATTACTGATCGTACTATTTGACTGAACTGAGTTTACTGAGTTCCGTGGACTGACGGAATACTATTGATTTCTTTTAACTTACTGAGTACTACTGAGTTCTGAATCGAATATTATGAATGACTTATGAATACTACTAAGATTTTCCTGAGTTCTATAACTGACTGAAGCTCTAGGTAAACATCTAAGTTTTTGTGTATTGAATACCCCCAAGACTCGATAGCATGCAAGGTGAATCATAGCATAAGATTGAAAAGAACAATCTTGTGCACTTGTTCATAACTCATTCATGGAAATATTTTATCAAACACTTGCATGATACAACTTGCACATAAGCTAAAATAACATGATCTCTTTCCCTTATTAGTTCACATGAGTAATTCATCAAGCTCTTGGTGAGCATACATATTCACATAACACTAAACAACAAGTAGACATCATAATTCAAATCCCCATTGAAAATTTCAAGGCTTTTACATATATCCTCATGATATTACATACTTATCAATTAACCTCATATGAAACATATCATAAAACATAGATTAAAATCCCAACTAATCATTATAAACATGGATATAATTAAACCCAATATGGAATTCATAAAATCCATAAACTTGAAGTTTAAAATAGTTTCTTGGACTCCAAGGGTGGAAGGGACCCTTGGATGAACACTTCACATATATTGATTACTACTTTTGAGAAGATTGAAGTGAGTTCTTGAGACTTGAATTCTTGAACTTGATGAGGCTAGGGCTTGCTCTTGAAAGAGAGTTTATGAGTAAAGAATGAGATTTTGTCCTATAGGCTGATTAATTTTGTGTTAAGGTTGAATAAGGGTGGGGAAAATAACCCATTTTCCCCCACAACTTGTATTAAAATAATGCTGAACAGGGTTGCCCTCACATTGCGACCCCTTCTTAGGTCAAGTAGCTATCGTGATACAACCCCTACTTGGGTCAAGTAGCCATCGCAATGTGACCCTTACTTAGGTTGACTGGCCCTCGCGATGAAGGGGTATCATGACCCTTCACTATTTTGGGCATCCAAATTCGCCCTTACACTAGTTTAAAAAATCCAAAACTCACCTGAGATGACCTATAAGTGACCCTGATCATGAATCAATTTAATAATCGACTAACTTAGGACAGTAAGGTCAGAAATAAAATCTTCCAAATTTGGAAGGCTAAAATGATTCTAAGTCCTGATACTTAGCTAAAATTTTCTAAGTCCGGGACCCCCTTAACAAGCTTAAAGGACTAAGTTAAGCTAACAATTTTTTGGGGTCTTACATGTACTATGTTATCTTATAACATAGGTGTGGATGCTCAGTTTCCCAATTATACTTAGATGCTTTGTGTGCCCCTCAGCAGTAGTTATGGTGAGTCTTCATCCTTTGAGGACAACTTATCAATAGTTATTTTCAGTATTTTTTCTATTACTATAAGTCTGACATAGTTGGGGATTTATCCCATCAATTCCTTATGTTTAGAGGCTTTCAGATAGTCAGACTGTTAGTTATGTTTTTTGTTGATGTATTTTAGACTCATTTATTATTGACTTGACTATTTAAACATATATTAAATAACTTTCACATAGTATTTTGTTATTTCCTTTCAGTATTCACAGTTTGTGCTAGTTCAAGGGTTAGCTTGACGTCAATTATGGCCTTTAGTACTATGTTATGACTAGTGGAAGTCTCGGGTCATGACAAAATTAGAACAGGAGCACAAGGTTTATGGTGTCCTAGGTAGTTTGGAAGTCGCGTTAAGTTTTCTTATGCATGGGTGTAAAGCACTCCATATTTATGGGAAAGAGGCTACTAAATGTCTTAGGAAAGTCTCTCTTCCTTCATTATTCATGTCGTGCGATGAAGCATGAGCTCAATTGAATTTTCTTTTAAATTCGTCCTTCATCTATTTATAGAAAATGCCTCAAAGAATGGCTAATGAAAGGAGAAAGGGGGACCAGCCTATGCCACCTGTTAAGGAGAACCCTCTGAATGAACATGTCTTCCATGCCAAATTTAGGGCTGCTTACATAGTTTTGACCTAATCTATGGCTACCCAGAATAACAACCAGGATGTTTCTCTAGCAATCTAGTAGCGAATATGGCAGCTGCTAGTATCTATGACTTTACTGAGATCATGGGTTTCACTTCTAGTGAGAATACTGACTCAGTTGATTACCAATTTCAAAGGGTAGCTCATACTTGGGTTAAGAAGTAGAAGGAGGATAGAGATGACGGTGTAGGGCCTATAGAGTGGGATGAGTTTACTACTGCTTTCTTAGATAGGTTTTTCCCACTCGAGTTGAGTGAAGCTAAGGTGAAACAACTTATCAATCTAAAGTAGGGAAGCATAAGTATGAAAGAGTACTCACTCAAGTTAACTCAGTTAGCAAGGTATACTCTAACCATGGTGGTTGATTCTAGGGACAGAATGAGTAAGTTTATATCTGGTATTTTTGAGGATATAGTCAAAGAGTACCTAATGACTATGCTGATTAAGTAGATAGATATCTCTAGTTCTTAGCTCCTCCAAAAACCTTCAGTCCTATCCCTATCTACTGTCAGTGCTCCAGTGCCGAAGCTCTGTCTAGATGCTCATGATAGAGTACTAGGATCTAAGTCTCAGGATAGTGTGAACAATATCCATACACATCTAGTCTGCAAGAGGTATGGTAAGAATCATAAGGGTAAATGTAAGGCTGACAGTGATGCATGTTTTGGGTGTGGCAAGATAGGCCATAAGATAAAGGATTGCTAACGGATATGTAGAAGGGAAGGAATAATCATCATCAAGGCTAGACTAATTCTTCAGTAGAACCAAAAGGTCACCCTACACATCAGGGTTCCACTTTTAGTGCGACCAGTGGACAGCACCAGATGCCCTCCAAACTCGGCAGGATCAGGAAAGTTCTTCTGACCTGGTCACTGGTATGTTGCAAGTCTTCCAACTTCATGTTTATGTATTATTAGACACTGGAGCTTCACTTTCCTTTGTGCCTCCTTATATAGCAGTAGATTTTGTTGTCAGTCCCAAAATCCTAGTAGAGCCCTTCTCAGTGTCAACTCCAATGGGTAGTTCTATTATAGCCAGACGGGTGTACAAAAATTGCGCAGTCATAGTATCCTAGAAAGTTACCTTAGTAGACCTTGCAGAATTATAAATAACTGACTTTGATATCATTTTTAGCATAGATTGGCTTCTCTCCTATTATGCCTCAGTTGATTGTAGAAATAGAATTATCGACCTCTGATTTCCTAATGAGCCATTCATAAAATAGAGGGGTACTACCTCAACGCCTATAACTAGATTGGTCTCTTACCTTAAGGAAAGGAAGATGATCTCCAAGGGTTGTATTTATTACCTCAAGTTTCAAAATTACAAGTCTTATGAGTTTCCAGAAGTATTTCTAAAGATCTGTGTAGAGTTCCTCCCGAGAGGGAAATTGACTTCAAAATAAATATCCTCCAGATACCCAGCCTATTTCAATTCCACCTTATATAAAGGCTCCAGCTGAGCTTAAGGAATTGAAATAATAGTTGAAAGATCTCTTAGATAAGTGTTTTATTAGTCTAGGTATTTCCCCATGGGGTGCTCCAGTTCTATTCATGCCTAAAAAAATGGTTCTCCCAGAATGTGCATCGACTACCATAAGTTGAACAAAGTCACAATCAAGAATAATTATCCTTTACCCATGATTGATGACTTGTTCGACCAGCTTCTAGGGGAAAATTATTTCTCTAAGATAGTCCTCAGGTTCGGCTATCATCAGCTTAGAGTCAAAGAATGTGATATTCCAAAGAAAGCCTTCTGAACTCGGTATGTTCACTTTGAATTAGTAGTTATTCTTTTGGGATAACAAATGCCCCTGCAACTTTTATGGACTTGATGAAAAGAGTGTTAAATTAGTACTTGGACATGTTCTTAATAGTCTTCATATATGACATTCTCGTCTACTCTCATAGCGAAGGGGACCATGCAGACCATTTAAGGACTATTTTATAGACCCTTAAGGATCATCAGTTATTCACAAAGTTCAATAAGTGTGAATTCTGGTTGAGATACATAGATTTCCACTGTCATATAATTTTCAGTGATGGACTTAGAGTTGATCCTCAAAAGACCAAAGTAGAGTGAAACTAGCCCAGACCCATCTATAATTAGATATCAGGAGTTTCTTGGGTTTAGACAATTACTACAGATGGTTTGTTGAGGGATTCTCTTCTATTTTTTCTCCCACGTCTATACTGACTTAGAAGAAAGTCAAGTTTCATTGTTCAAATTCCTATGAGAAGAGTTTTTAGGAGTTTAACACTCGACTTACTTCTGAGCTAGTATTAACACTACTCGAAGGTTATTCGGATGGGTTTGTAGTTTTTTGTGATGCCTCCAGGTTTGGTCTTGGATATATGTTGATTTAGAGAGGTAAGGTCATAACCTATATGAAACACCCTAAACCTTGTCCCTTGAAAAAAATTTTGGGTTTTGGATATTTTATCCATGGTACGACGCAAGGGTACAAGTAGTACCCTAGGATACAACTTTGGCCCCCTTTCTCATATGTTAGCCAGTGTAGTGTGAGTTACATATTGTCCAACATATGTTTTATCCTCTCCCAAGTCGTATATTGGGGTATGGGTCGTATGTTGCCTAGTTGTATATTTCCATAAGCTTTGCTTAGATAAATCTGTCCAAGGAATAGTTTAAGGTATGGTTTATGGTACCATTCATACCCTAAGATATGAGTTATGCATATGTAGTCATATCCTGGATAGTTTAGGGTCCAGGGTGAGGCCGAGGGTATGATTTAGGGTACCACTTATACCCTAGGGTATGGTTTGGTGTGGGAGTCATACCCTCTTATGGTTTAGTTTCCAGCTTTTAAGCCAATGGATTTATGGGCATTTCCCACCCCAAAACCCTTAAGTTCCCTCACTATATAACATGTTTAGGCCTCTTATAACACATTCTAGAAGATCAAGACTCACCAAAAATTCTCTCTAACTCACTCTTGAAAATTGGAGGCTAGGGTTTCTTAAGTGTTCATCTAGAAGCTAAGAGGGGTCAAGTTCCTTTCGTGAATAATCTGTATAAGGCATGTATCTCTTCCCTCATTGTTAACTCAAAATATCATATGTTTTAAACATTGATTTTTACTTGTAAATGTTGGTCTTGAAATCAAATATTGAGGGTTTTAATGCATAGTAATAGTGATAACACTCAAACTACACCTCTCTGATGAGAATGTAAGCGATCGTTGTCAATATAAAACACAACTAGGTTGGGGTCGAATCCCATAGGAAATATGGTGTGAACTTAAGTCATTTGCAATTTAATCAACTGATAGCTAGATGTTTCCTGAAATGGGGTTTTTTAGTTTAGCAAGTAATTGTTGGTCACTTTAGTTACAGTGTTCGTAATCAAAAGTTTATGGAAAAACTAGAATTATGTTCACTAGGGGTTTTGGTACTTGACAGATGCTAATGGTGGTTCAAGATTCTCACCGTAGGTAGGACAAAAAGTTATCTTTATCGAAGTTATGCCTAAATGTCTCTCGACCTACTTAAGCATTTAATTACCTAATCCTCTTGGACTTAGGAAATTTATATTCATGACCAGATTTTACCTCAGGTTAATCAAACTTGTTACAGCGTCAATTATTAAATGGAAGTTTTTAGTGCTTCCAAGTCCCTATTAATAATTCACTTCCCACTATATTTGATTTCTTTCTCAAGAAAATCAAAGTAGGTGTTATCTATCATTTGCAACCAATAGACGATACTTAAAACCTCAGAATTATCAAGGAGTCCTACCACCTTTTGAATCTTGAACACTCAGCACCTTATCAAGACTTAACCCTAGATCCCATAATTCAGGTTAAAGAAATTTAGACGCTCATGATGTAATAATAAAAAAAACTAGTTATATTCATGATTTGAAAGATAAACTTACCACAAGATGAATAGAAACTAGAGATTCTCAGATAAGATCACAATAGTAATCCCAAAATAATGATGATAATCTCTTTAAAGTAATTGCTTGTTCAAGTCAAGAAACTAGAGAGAGAAAATATCAAAATACGTGTCTCCAAAAAATTTTGAAACTCCCTAGAAAACCCTAAAGAAGACTTTAAATAGTTCAGCCTAAATAAGGAAACAAAATCACAGAGTTTAGTAATCCCTCGAATTAGGTGACGACATTCGTGACAACCTATCAGGAGGCTGATGACTTTTCACAAATGTCGCCAGCTCCTCTTTGCTTTTGATACTCACTGCTTTAGGCTGACGACAAATAGTGACATCCTATCAACTCCTTGACAACTTATCACGAATGTCGTCAAGTCTCTACCTCAGCTCTCATGTTTTGCCTTAGGCTGACGACAATTTTGATGACCTATCAAATCCTTGATGGCTTATCACAAAATGTCATCACAACTCTCAACTCAGGTGCATTCTCTGTCTGAGGTTGACGATGAAGCTGATAACTTATCACAGGGCTGACGACTTATCAGAAATATCATCATCCACACTTCTCTTCGAATTACTGATGTCTGAGCTAATTCTAACACATTTTAGGCTTTTAACTAAGAATAATTGTGAAGTCTTAAGAAACTTTTATCGTTTTTTTATTGATTTATAATTGATTTTGGAGTTTAAGCTGATATGATAGAGAACCAACAAGAATGGAAGGAAAGAAGTTGAAATCTAAAAAAGTCTAAAGACAAGTATGGCTGATGACATTTGTAATAAGTCGTCAGCCCTATGATAAGTTATCAAAGTCGTCGTCAGCAGTAAATAGAGAATTGGCCTAAGTTGAAAGATATGACAACATTTTGTGATAAATCGTCAAGGGTATGATAAGCTATCAAGAATGTCGTCAGCCTGAGGCAACACAGGAGAACTAAAATATAGCTTTGATGATATTTTGTGATAGGCCGTCAAGAAACTGATAAGTTGTCAAGTTTGTCGTCATCCTTAAATAGGAAGAGCCAAAACTAAAGAAGGAGCTGACGACATTTGTGATAAGTCGCCAGCCTCCTGATAGGCTATCATAAATGTTGTCACCTAATCCGAGGGATTTCTGAATTCTATTATTTTTTTTCTATAATTATGGTGAGCTATTTAAAGCTTTGTTTTAGTTTTTTCTAAGGGAGATCCACACATTGAGTTTTGACAATACTTTTGATATTTTTCTCTCTCTAATTTCTTGGCTTGAAAAAGAAAATACTTTGAAGAGATTATTATCATTATTCTAGGATTTTCCTATGTGATCTAATCTGTGATTCTCTAGTTTTTATTCTTTTTGTGGTAAGTTTAACCTTCCAAGCATGAATACAACTTGTTGTTTTGATTTTAGAATTATGAGTGGCTAAATTCCTTTAACCTGAATTATGGGATCTAAGGTTAGGTCTTGATAAGGTGCTAAGCGTTCAAGATTCAAAAGGTGGTAGAATTTCTTGATAATTCTAAGGTTTTAATTAACGTCTGTTGGTTGCAAACAATAGATAACACCTTCTTTGGTTTTCTTGATAAAGAAATCAAATATAGTGGGAAGTGAATTATCAACAGGAACTTGGAAATACTCCGTTTAATAATCAGCGTTGTAACAACGTTGGTTAACTTGAGGTAAAATCTGGGCAGTGAATATAAATTCCCTAAGTCCAAAAGGATTAGGTAATTAAATGCTTAAGTAGGTCGAGATACATTTAAGCATAATGTCGATAAATATAACTTGTTGTCCTACCTACCGTGAGAATCTTGAACCACAGTTAGCATCAGTCAAGTACCGGAAGACCTAGTGTACATAATTCTAGTTTTTCAGAAACTCTAGATTACAAAAACTGATTAAAGTGACCGAAAATTACTTGTTAAACTAAAAAAACCCCATTTATGGGAACATCCAACTATTAATTGATTGATTTGAAAATGACTTATGTTCACACCATATTCCCTGTGGGATTCGACCCCAACCTAGTTGGGTTTTATATTGACAACGATCGCTTACATTCTCATTGAGAGGTGTAGTTTGAGCGTTATAAAAAATGGCTCCGTTGTCGGGGAATACGATTGTAAACTGAAGTTTGTGTACGCAAATTGACTGTTAGTTAAGTTTTCGAGTTTTACGTTTATTTGTTGTTTTTACTTATTTGTAGGATCTTTATAGTGTATGCCAAGAACCAGAAGTTCCGGTGAACCATTATTTCAACCTAATCCGGAACTGCAACGAATTGGAAGAATGGAAGAACAGCAAGAGGCTGATAGACTGGCAGCCTTAGCCCTAGCTCAGGTGAATGTGCAAAATGTCGGGTAACAAGCACGACATCCAAACCTTGAGGATGAAGATTTGGGAGATGAGGAGTTGCTGAATCCTGGTAACCCAAGGCGTGCAGAGCAAATTGCTGCACCAATACGGCGTAATGTTAACAGGAACCGTCTATTTCGAGAAAGACAACAGTGCCAGTCGGTCCAGTATGATCTCAATGATGATGATGATGGAATGGACAGAGAAGGTATAATGGGTGCAATCATTCCTCCACCGTTGGCACCTGGGGACAAGTTCAACATTACGAGTACTATAATCCAACTCCTCAATCTGAAGGGGTTGTTTGGTGGCCTTCTTGGGGATGACCCGAACATGCATCTGGTGAATTTGTCAACATCTGTAAATATTTTGATAACCCAGGAGTGGGAAAAAATGCTATCCGGTTGAGATTTTTCCCATTGTCTCTTTCCGGGGAGGCAACTTTGTGGCTAAATGAGCTGACGACCGATTCTATAACCAACTGGAGACAGTTGAAAGGAGCTTTCCTAGAAACGTTCTTTCCTCCTTCCAGGAGGGTACAGTTGAGGGACGAGATCAGCAACTTTACGCAGCTCTCGACTGAAGCCTTTCATGAAACATGGGAAAGATTCAAGAAGAGGCTGACACAGTGTCCAAATAATAACATGACAGACATACACTTGATGGAGAATTTGTACAGGGCTCTTATCTCTGTTATGAAGCCAATTGTAGAGAATATTTCTGGTGGTTCATTTGTTGATCTTACATTCCTAGAGACTTCAGAGATGCTGGACAGAATGACTAAACAGAGTCGGGCATAGCATACCAGAGACTCTGTGGTAGCTAGCCCCACTACTTCTGTGGGTATTACTGCGGAACAACGCAGAAGAGAAGAGGAGTGTGACCAAGACATGGCTCACCTTAAAACGTAGATGGACTTACTGACCAAGCACTTGCTATCAGGTAAGGTTGAAAAGGTAAAAGTTGTGGGATCTCAAGATAGAAGTTATGCTGATGCAGATGAAGAGGTGAACTATGTTAATAATCAGGGGGGTTTCGAGGTAATAGACAAGGGAATCAAGGTTGGAACTTTTATGATAAGCCTAGTTATAAAGATAGGGAGAAAGGAAATTGGAGGAATAATAATGACAGGAGCGGGATATATGTTCCTCCTGGAAATCGTGAGGCTACTTCAACAAGTTCAAAAAAGATGTCCATGGAGGACATGATGGCTAAGTTGTTGAAGGGAGTAGAGGCAACCAACTCTTGTGTGACCACCATGCAGACCGATATGACATCCATCAGTCAGTTGGTGCACTCACACTCCACTGCAATCAAATAGTTGGAGTAGCAGATGAGCCATCTTTCCACAGCATTCAACCAGAGAAAGAGCAGAAAGTTACCGAGTAATACGGTCCAGAATCCACAAAATAATGGCTCATGCATGGATGTTACCACTAGGAGTGGTAAGATGTTACCTGACCCTTTTGTGGGAAAATCTGTAGCTGATGAGGTAGTTGTTGATAAACCAGAAGAAGGTGATCCAGTGGATTTGAAAAGCTGGACAATTCTGATAATGCTCCGGAGAAAGATAAAGAGAAGGAAAATAAGGTAATGCTGAAAACTATCCCAAGAACACCACCTCCATTTCCTCAACGATTGAAGAAGAAAATGAACGAGGCAAAATTCAACAAATTCATGGAAATGCTCAAGCAATTGACAATAAATGTGCCTTTGGTTGAGGCACTTGAGCAAATGCCAGGATATGCAAAGTTCATGAAAGACCTTTTGACTAAGAAATGGAAGGTTATCCATGAACTCAAGGACAATCTCCTTCATTGTGGCGCTATCTCTACAAGGTTTTTAGTGCAGAAAAAGGCAGATCCAGGAGCATTTATCAGCCCACCCACTATTGGTTCCCTGAATTTCACAAAAGCACTATGCAATTTGGGAGCCAGTATAAACCTAATACCACTTGTTGTGTACAAGAAACTGTGTTTGGGGGATCCTACTCTGACAAACATGCGGTTAGTGATGGCAGATAGGTCTGTGAAGCTGCATGTAGGCATATTACATGATGTCTTAGTTAAGGTGGCTGATTTTATTTTGCCTGCTGATTTTGTAGTCCTGGATTGTGAAGTGGAATTTTAAGTGCCCATCATCTTAGGTAGACCATTCCTTACAACTGGGCGAGTGATATTAGACATGGAGCTGAATGAGATGAAGTTCAAGCTCAATGAAAAAGAAGCACACTTCGAAATACACTCATCCATGACTCAGCAAAAAGAAATGAGTGTTTTATCAATCGTTGAAGTATTCTATAAAGATGCTAAAGGGGTATCAATAGGTTGTCTTGACAAAGTCTGAGTAATCAAGATAACCAAGTCGTGCCGCAACATTAAATCAGGAGCTATTGGGAGGCAACTCAAAATTTTTATACTCCAGTAAATTATTTATTTTTGTAGTAGGCTATAGCTCAAAGAAGGTGGAATCGATGTATTCAGCTAAGTTCCCCTGACAACATTTTTTGACGGGCTATCACGATTGTAATAAGCTATCAGATTTATCGTTAGAGACCTCATCTTTGAAGAAGGGTTTGTCAAGGCTGATGACATTTGTAATAAGCTATCACAATTGTGACAGCTTATCAGAAATATCATCACAAAAAGCCCAACATTAGCTGAAACTGTGGGCCAAATTAAAAAGACCCGACCTGGCCCACAGCTTGGCCTTTCCACCTTCCCGCTTAGTTTTTAATTCCTTTAAGTTATTTTTCTTCCATACTTAGAATATTTTCTTCCCTTTTTTGAACTCATTCCAAGTAAAACAAGAAGCAAGTTCCTTGTGTGGGGGGGTTTGCAATTAAAATCAAGAACATCTTCTTACTTCCTCTTGTTCGTGTAATCATATTGAAGGCTCACATCAGGTATGCTCGAAATTTAACTTTTCTTTTCTAATAGTAAGTGATAGATTGATGACAACCCAAGTTCCGAAGAAGATTGAACCAAGTTCAACTTGCAAAGAGGGCTAAAAATCATAACTAAAGTTTGTTGTACAAGCCTAAGGTTTATAAGCTCAACTCAAAAATGAAACTCGAGTGGATTTTAAGGAAAAATGGAACCAAAAATTGAGTTAAAGTCAGAGTGAAGTTCTGATAAGAGCTGAAGACTTTCATGATGAGCTATCACAACTGTGACGGCTTATCAGAAATGTCATCAAAGGCTACTAAGAATGAAGTAGGTTCTATTTAGAGCTGATGATATTTGTGATAGGCTATCACGTTTGCGATGACTTATCAAAAATGTTGTCAGAAGTTGATAAAATCTAATGAGTTTTGTTGAGAGATGACAACATTTATGATAGGCTATCATGTTTGCGACGTCTTATCAAGAAATGTTGTCTCACCTGGGACCTGAAGCATTACTAAACCCTTTCAAGGGGTGTGGAATTTCAATGATCGATGTGTTTGTGTTTGTACTCTTGAGGGTCAACTAATGGTTTTTATCTTGCTACAGGTCTTGAAATGGCACCCAAAGGAAAGAACTTAAAATCCACAAAGAAAGTGACCAAGGGAAGTGCATCCCGGAGAATCTTTAATGAAAAGTCTGATTATGAAGAGGAAGAGCCTCTTCTTAGGAAACAAAAAAAGAAGCAAAACTCTAAAAAGACTCTACCACCCCCACCAGTTGAGCTGGAAGAGAGTGAAAAAAGTGAAACTGAGCCAACAACATTCGAGCATACAGCTTCTAAGCAGTCGACCTCTGAGCAACAGACGTCTGAACATGCTGCATCTAAAGAGCATAATTCAGATCAGCCTGAGTCTGAGGAACATAAGTCTGGGCAACTTGAATCCGAGGGACCATCAACTGAGTCCCCTTCTGCTGAGCCATAGGATGATGAAGACTCTTTTATTCTGGGAACTAGGGTCAAATGCAAGAATCCTGAAGTACAAAATAGCACTAGATGGAAGATTCCCAAAGCTCAAAAAATCTTCTTTGATGGGCTTCACAAAACCAACAGGAGAGCTGTCAAGAGCCCAATCTTTGAAGAGAAGAGAATCATCACTAAGGGGTTGAGCAAGTACCCAGAAGTGGAGAAACAATTTCATGGCTATGATTTGGGATGGACTACACGAGGAGAAAATTCATTTTTCCCTACACGAGTTAGGGGGTTCTATGCAAACTACCAAGCTCGCTTAAAAAACATATGTAGAGGAGGAGAGAAAGCAACCGACCAACCTTTGTTGGACAAAGTTCTGGTACGGGGTGTAATGGTGGATATTTATGAAGCAACAATCAATAGATTCCTTTCTATGCCCGGTTGAAGCATTGGGAAAATCAGCGAAATTAGTTATCCACACTCATAGTCGATGGAGTACCAGAATGGCTAACAAATTTGAGTGAAAGGATCTTCAAGGCCTCCCTAAATTTAGAGGAAATATTTTGGTGGGGTATTGTTCGTACTTAGTTGATGCCCACAGATGGTGATAATATTCTTGGGGATGATAGAGCAATATTAGTCGTAAGTTTTGTGTCTAACTTCAAATTGAATTTTGGAGAGATTATTACTGAAGAGATAAAAATTTATGTCTCGAGGTCTGATATAGCATATCCCTTCCCTTGTTTAGTTAAAAGGTTATGCGGGGAAGCAAATGTGATGAAGATTATGGGGCTAGAAGAAGAACTCCTTGCCAAGAAAACCCATAATCCTATCAGAAATGAGGAAAATCAGTCGAGTCTAATTTTTGACAAGGGCACAGAGATTCCCACTGACCCACAGGTCACAGGTACTAGTTCAGTGCCTAATGTAGAGATGCCTGATTCTGAAGCTGTACCACCAATATCTACAACAATGAAAGAATCATCAGTGCCCAGAACTGAGATAATTCCTCCAGCTGCAGTGCCTACAACAAAATATGCCTTTCAACTTTATAAATTTCAGAAGAGTAGCAAAATAGTCCAAGTAGTGCGAGACTCAGCTTAAACTCTTTGCCAAGCAATTTCTAGTTGTAGTGGACAAGAGGGTTAAGGTTGCACTCGATCCTTACAAGGCTCTACCGGGCCGGATTGATAAATTGGAGAACTACTTTAATGCTCAGTTGAGAGAGAGGTCTACTCCAGAGATGGAATTATTCAGATCAGACCTAGATAAAGTAAAGGTGGAGGTTGGAAAGCTATAACAGCACTACTTTATGGCGTCAGTAGACCTGGTAGCAGAGGAGTCTAAGGGAGAAATCCCGATGCATGATCTCATAGAGGAGCCAGTGAAGAAAAAGATAAAGAAAGGTGAGAAGAAAGGCAAAGGAAAGAGAGAGAGGCCCGACAGTGATGAAGAAAGAAAAACATAGAAGATGGAAAGAAAGAAGTCTGAAAAAGAGGAGATAAAGAAGGCAAGGAATGAGTCCTTAGCAGACAATGAGAGATGAGAGGCAGCCATCCAAGCGAGAGTAGTAGGTGCCTCTACCAGTAGGCCTTCAGAGACTGATAGACCAGCTACACCAGAATTGTTTGAAGTTCCTGATGGAGATGCAGCAGCAGGTTTAGGAACCCATGACCCCCAGGATTAATCCATTCCAAGTATACTCTAACCCTATGTTCAAATTTTCTTTGATTTTAAGTTGAGGGTGTGGATTAAATTATTGTTGTAAAATTTTGTAGCCGATTAAAAGAAATACTTCTACTCGAGGTAGTTGAATTGTTTTGTGATTTTTGTACACCTCTTCAAGTGGTCTAATTCTGTAACTGTGTGATTTGCATTCAAGTGTGACCACTGTGTATCTTTGTATGGCTTTAGTTGTAGTAACATAGTAATCATTGCTAAACAGTTGCATGAACTGAATGAGTCATAACTTGTGATATACTTGTGTTCCATGTATGTATGAGCAACTATTTAGTTGTCTCTGTATGCTGAAGCCAGAACTTGCCTAGTTAGTCTTACCTAAGTTGAAGGATAGGGGTTAGGAAAGGATCATAGACCATTTTGATTTTAGCACACTTTAAGCCTAAATGACCTACCCTATGTGCATAATATCCCTTGATCCCTATTTTGAGCCTAATTAGCCTATTTTTTTGTATGGCACCTACCACCTTCTCATTTGGATCATAATGAACCTGTTTTGGCCCTGGTCCTCCTTGGACACTGTGCACCTTGACTTAGGAAAATAGCCTAAGTTGAGGGTGGCTATCTTAGGGGTGTGTGATATAGAATGAGTATGAATAAAGGTAGCATAAAAGAAAAGAATAAAAAGTTAGGTGCAGAAGAAAGGGCAAGAAAAAGAAAAATTGTGAAAAAAATAAGTAATTAAGAAAAGACTGTACCCAGCCTAAATAAGTGTGATCAAGGAAAGAGAAGAACTGAAAAGACTATTTAGTGTAACCCTAAAAAGCTAGTGTAGTGCCAATGAGGCTTAGTCATTTTAAATACCATCGAGTATCCTACCAGCCCCTATCCTGCATTATAAGCCTAAGAGAAGTCCTATAGTGATCCTAACGGTTCTATCTGAAGATCTGGGTAATAAAAATACGGGCATGCCTATGGTACTTGGCATACACTGATTGAAACTTCATTCTGAGAGTGAGTGTTTGATTGTCCCCATGGTTACATATATAATTCCTGATATGAAATGAGTGGGATGTATTTACTGTGAGGGCACACTAGTTACATTGCTAGTTACTGACTTGTTCAGGTAGTGTAATAATGGTCTATACATTTTTTTATAACTGAATTGATGTCGTATCTTCATTCCTGTGTGTTGCATTGGTGTTCTTCATTGTTCTTGAATTGAGTGACCTTGGAGATGGTAAAGTGTTTTGAGATGATATGGATGATTGACTGCCAAATGTACTTTGTAATATCTTAGTTGTGTTGAGTTGCTTGAGGATAAGCAATTGTTTAAAGTTGTGGGTGTTGATGTGTGAGCTAATGCAAACACATTTGAGGCTTTTAACTAAGAATAATTGCGAAGTTTTAAGCAAATTTTGTCATTTTTGATTGGTTTATGTTTGAGTTTGTTGTTTAAGCTGATATGATAGAGAACCAATAAGAATGGAAGCAAAGAAGTTAATTAGGATAAATACTTGTACTTGAGGCAGTTGAATTGTTTTGTTATTTTTGTACACCTCTTCAAGTGTTCTAACTCTATAACTGTGTGATTTGCATTCAAGTGTGACCACTGTACATCTTTGTATGGCTTTAGTTCTAGTAACATAGTAATCATTGCTAAATAATTTCATAAGCTGAATGAGTCATAGCTTGTGATCTAATTGTGTGCCATGTGTGTGTGAGAAACTACTTAGTTCCCTCTGTAAATGCTGAAGCCAGAACTTGCCCGGTTAGTCTTGATTTTAGATCACTTTAAGCCTAAATGACCTTCCCTATGTGCATAATATCCCTTGATCCCTATTTTAAGCCTAATTATCCTATTTCCTTGTATGATACCTACCACCTTCTCATTTAGATCATAATGAACCTGCTTTGGACCTGGTCCTCCTTGGACACTATGTACCTTGACTTAGGTAAATGGCCTAAGTTGAGGGTGGATATCATAGGGGTACGTGATATAGAATGAATATGAAGAAAGGTAGCATAAAAGAAAAGAATAAAAAGTTGGGTGCAGAAGAAAGGGAAAGAAAAAGAAAAATTGTGAAAAAGAATAAGTAATTGAGAAAAGACTGTACCCAACCTAAATAAGTGTGATCAACGAAAGAGAAGAGCTGAAAAGGCTAATGAGTGTAAACCAAAAAATCTAATATAGTGTCAAGGAGACTTATTCACTTTAAATACCATCGAGTATCCTACCAGCCCCTAGCCTGCATTACAAGCCTAAGAGAAGTCTTATAGTGATCCTAACGAAACCTATTTGAAGATCTGGATAATGAAAATAAGGGCAAGCCTATGGTACTTGGCATACACTAATTGAAATGTTGTTCTGAGAGTGAGTGTTTGATTGTACACATGGTTACATATATAATTCCTGATATGAGATGAGGGGGATGTCTTTGCTACGAGGGTACACTGGTTACATTGCAAGTTATTGACTTGTTCAGGTAGTGTAATAATGGTCTATGCATGGTTTTTATACTAAATTGATGTCGTATCTTGAGTAATGTGTGTTTCATTGGTGTTCTTCATTGTTCTTGAATTGAGTGACCTTGGAGATAGTAAAAGTGTTTTGAGATGATATGGATGATTGACTGCCAAATGTACTTTGTAATCTCTAAGTTGTATTGAGTTGTTTGAGGAAAAAAAAGTGTTTTAAGTTGAGGGTGTTGATGTGTGATCTAATGCTAACATATTTGACGTTTTTAACTAAGAATAATTTAGAAGTCTTAAGCAACTTTTGTTGTTTTTGATTGGTTTATGTTTGATTTTTTAGTTTAAGCTGATATGATAGAGAACTAACAATAATGGAAACAAAGAATTTGATTAGGATAAATACTTGTACTTGAGGTAGTTGAATTGTTTTGTGATTTTTGTACACCTCTTCAAGTGGTCTAATTTTTTAACTGTGTGATTTGCCTTCAAGTGTGACCACTGTGCATCTTTGTATGGCTTTAGTTCGGGTAACATAATAATCATTGCTAAATAGTTGCATGAACTGAATGTGTCGTAGCTTGTGATCTACTTGTGTTCCATGTGTGTGTGAGAAACTACTTAGTTCCCTCTGTATGCTGAAGCCAGAACTTGCCCGGTTAGTCTTTCCTAGGATGAAGGATAGGGATTAGGAAAGGATCATAGGCCGTTTTGATTTTAGCTCACTTGAAGCCTAAATGACCTTCCCTATGTGCATAATATCCCTTGATCCCTGTTTTGAGCCTAATTAGCCTATTTCTTTGTATAAAACCTACCACCTTCTCATTTGGATCATAATGAACCTGTTTGGCCCTAGTCCTCCTTGGACACTTTGCAACTTGACTTAGGAAAATGGCCTAAGTTGAGGGTGGCTATCATAGGGGTGTATGATATAGAATGAGTATGAAGAAAGGTAGCATAAAAGAAAAGAATAAAAAGTTGGGTGCAGAAGAAAGGGCAAGAAAAAGAAAAATTGTGAAAAAATAAGTAATTAAGAAAAGACTGTACCCAGCCTAAATAAGTGTGATCAAGGAAAGAGAAGAACTGAAAAGGCTATTTAGTGTAGCCCTAAAAAGCTAGTGTAGTGCCAATGAGGCTTAGTCATTTTAAATACTATCGAGTATCCTACCAGTCCCTAGCCTGCATTACAAGCCTAAGAGAAGTCCTATAGTGATCCTAACGGTTCTATCTGAAGATCTGGGTAATAAAAATAAGGGCATGCCTATCGTACTTGGCATACACTGATTGAAACTTCATTCTGAGAGTGAGTGTTTGATTGTCCCCATGGTTACATATATAATTCCTGATATGAAATGAGGGGGATGTATTTACTGTGAGGGCACACTAGTTACATTGCTAGTTATTGACTTGTTCAGGTAGTGTAATAATGGTCTATACATTGTTTTTTTAACTGAATTGATGTCGTATCTTCATTCCTGTGTGTTGCATTGGTGTTCTTCATTGTTCTTGAATTGAGTGACCTTGGAGATGGTAAAGTGTTTTGAGATGATATGGATGATTGACTGCCAAATGTACTTTGTAATATCTTAGTTGTATTGAGTTGCTTGAGGATAAGCAATTGTTTAAAGTTGTGGGTGTTGATGTGTGAGCTAATGCAAACACATTTGAGGCTTTTAACTAAGAATAATTGCGAAGTTTTAAGCAAATTTTGTCATTTTTGATTGGTTTATGTTTGATTTTTTTGTTTAAGCTGATATGATAGAGAACCAATAAGAATGGAAGCAAAGAAGTTAATTAGGAGAAATATTTGTACTTGAGGCAGTTGAATTGTTTTGTTATTTTTGTACACCTCTTCAAGTGTTCTAACTCTATAACTGTGTGATTTGCATTCAAGTGTGACCACTGTACATCTTTGTATGGCTTTAGTTCATGTAACATAGTAATCATTGCTAAATAATTTCATAAGCTGAATGATTCATAGCTTGTGATCTAATTGTTTGCCATGTGTGTGTGAGAAACTACTTAGTTCCCTCTGTATATACTGAAGCCAGAACTTGCCCGGTTAGTCTTGATTTTAGATCACTTTAAGCCTAAATGACCTTCCCTATGTGCATAATATCCCTTGATCCCTATTTTAAGCCTAATTATCCTATTTCTTTGTATGATAACTACCACCTTCTCATTTAGATCATAATGAACCTGTTTTGACCCTGGTCCTTCTTGGACACTGTGTACCATGACTTAGGTAAATGGCCTAAGTTGAGGGTGGATATCATAGGGGTATGTGATATAGAATGAATATGAAGAAAGGTAGCATAAAAGAAAAGAATAAAAAGTTAGGTGCAGAATAAAGGGCAAAAAAAAGAAAAATTGTGAAAAAGAATAAGTAATTGAGAAAAGACTGTACCCAACCTAAATAAGTGTGATCAACGAAAGAAAACAGATGAAAAGGCTAATGAGTGTGAACCAAAAAATCTAATATAGTGTCAAGGAGACTTATTCACTTTAAATACCATCGAGTATCCTACCAGCCCCTAGCCTGCATTACAAGCCTAAGAGAATTCCTATAGTGATCCTAACGAAACCTATTTGAAGATCTGGATTATGAAAATAAGGGCAAGCCTATGGTACTTGGCATACACTGATTGAAACTTTGTTCTGAGAGTGTGTGTTTGATTGTACCCATGGTTACATATATAATTCCTGATATGAGATGAGAGGGATGTCTTTGCTACGAGGGTACACTAGTTACATTGCAAGTTACTGACTTGTTCGGGTAGTGTAATAATGGTCTATGCATGGTTTTTCTACTAAATTGTTGTCGTATCTTGAGTAATGTGTGTTTCATTGGTGTTCTTCATTGTTCTTGAATTGAGTGACCATGGAGATAGTAAAAGTGTTTTGAGATGATATGGATGATTGACTGCCAAATGTACTTTGTAATCTCTAAGTTGTGTTGAGTTTTTTGAGGACAAAAAACTGTTTTAAGTTGAGGGTGTTGATGTGTGATCTAATGCTAACATATTTGAGGCTTTTAACTAAGAATAATTTAGAAGTCTTAAGCAACTTTTGTTGTTTTTGATTGGTTTATGTTTGATTTTGCAGTTTAAGCTGATATGATAGACAACCAACAAGAATGGAAACAAACAAGTTGATTAGGATAAATACTTGTACTTGAGGTAGTTGAATTGTTTTGTGATTTTTGTACACCTCTTATAGTGGTCTAATTTTTTAACTGTGTGATTTGCATTCAAGTGTGACCACTGTGCATCTTTGTATGGCTAAATAGTTGCATGAACTGAATGTGTCGTAGCTTGTGATCTACTTGTGTGCCATGTGTGTGTGAGAAACTACTTAGTTCCCTCTGTATGCTGAAGCCAGAACTTGCCCGGTTAGTCTTTCCTAGGTTGAAGGATAGGGATTAGGAAAGGATTATAGGTCGTTTTGATTTTAGCTCACTTGAAGCCTAAATGACCTTCCCTATGTGCATAATATCCCTTGATCCCTGTTTTGAGCCTAATTAGCATATTTCTTTGTATGACACCTACCACCTTCTCATTTGGATCATAATGAACCTGTTTTGGCCCTAGTCCTCCTTGGACACTGTGCACCTTGACTTAGGCAAATGGCCTAAGTTGAGGGTGGCTATCATAGGGGTGTATGATATAGAATGAGTATGAAGAAAGGTAGCATAAAAGAAAAGAATAAAAAGTTGGGTGCAGAAGAAAGGGCAAGAAAAAGAAAATTTTTGAAAAAGAATAAGTAATTGGGAAAAGACTGTACCCAGCCTAAATAAGTGTGAACAAGGAAAGAGAAGAGGGGAAAAGTCTAATGAGTGTAACCCCAAAAATCTAGTGTAGTTTCAAGGAGGTTTAGTCACTTTACATACCATCGAGTATCCTACCATCCCCTATCCTACATTACAAGTCTAAGAGAAGTCCTATAGTGATCCTAACGGACCTATTTGAAGATCTGGGTAATGAAAATAAGGGCAAGCCTATGGTACTTGGCATACACTGATTGAAACTTCATTCTGAGAGTGAGTGTTAGATTGTTCCCATGGTTACATATATAATTCTTGATATGAGATGAGGGGGATGTCTTTGCTGTTAGGGCACACTAGTTACATTGCTAGTTATTGACTTGTTTGGATAGTGTAAATATGGTCTATGCATGGTTTTTATAACTGAATTGATGTTGTATCTTGATTCCTATGTGTTGCATTGGTGTTCGTCATTGTTCTTGAATTGAGTGACCTTGGAGATGGTAAATGTGGTTTGAGATGATATGGATGATTGACTGCCAAATGTACTTTGTAATCTCTTAGTTGTGTTGAGTTGCTTGAGGACAAGAAATTGTTTTAAGTTGAGGGTGTTGATATGTGAGCTAATGCTAACACATTTGAGTCTTTTAACTAAGAATAATTGCGAAGTCTTAAGCAACTTTTGTCGTTTTTGATTGGTTTATGTTTGATTTTGTAGTTTAAGCTGATATGATAGAGAACCAACAAGAATGGAAGCAAAGAAGTTAAAATCTGAAGAAATCTTAGGACAAGTGTGGCTGACAACATTTGTGATAAGTCGTCATCCCTATGATAAGTTATCAAAGTCTTGGTCAGCAGTAAATAGAAAATTTCTCTAAGTTGAAAGATGTGACGACATTTGTTGTAAGTCGCCAAGGGTCTGATAAGCTGTCAAGAATATCGTCTGCCTGAGTCAGCACTAGAGAACTAAAACAGACCTTTGACGATATTTTGTGATAGGCCGTCATGAAGCTGATAAGTTGTCAAGTTTGTCGTCAGCCTTAAACAGGAAGAGCCAAAACTGAAGAAGGAGCTGACGACATTTGTGATAAGTCATCAGCCTCCTGATAAGCTATCACAAATGTCGCCACCTAATCCAAGGGATTTTTGAATTCTATTATTTTGTTTCCTTAATTAGGGTAAACTATTTAAAGATTTGTTTTAGGGTTTTCTTAGGAGGATCCGCACATCGAGTTTTGACAAGACTTTTGATATTTTTCTCTCTCATTTCTTGGCTTGTAAAAGAAAATACTTTAAAGAGATTATTATCATTATTCTGGGATTTTGCTTTGTGATCTAATCTGCGATTCACTAGTTATTATTCTTCTTGTGGTAAGTTTAACCTTCCAAGCATGAATACAACTTATTGTTTTGATTTTAGCATTATAAGTGGCTAAATTCCTTTAACCTGAATTATGGGATCTAGGGTTAGGTCTTGATAAGGTGCTAAGTGTTCAAGATTCAAAGGTGGTAGGATTTCTTGATAATTCTGAGGTTTTAATTAATGTTTTTTGGTTGCAAATAATAGATAACACCTTCTTTGGTTTGCTTGTGAATGAAATCAAATATAGTGGGAAGTGAATTATCAACAGGGACTTGGAAATACTCCGTTTAATAATCAGCGTTGTAACAAGGTTGGTTAATCTGAGTTAAAATCTGGGCAGTGAATATAAATTCCCTAAGTCCAAGAGGATTAGGTAATTAAATGCTTAAGTAGTTCGAGAGACATTTAAGCATAACGTTGATAAAGATAACTGGTTGTCCTACCTACCGTGAGAATCTTGAACCACCGTTAGCACCCGTCAAGTATCGGAAGCCCTTGTGAACATAATGCTAGTTTTTCAGAAACTCTTGATTACGAACACTGATTAAAGTGACCAATAATTACTTTTAAACTAATCACCCCCCATTTGTAGGAACATCCAACTATCAGTTGATTGATTTGAAAACAACTTACGTTCACACCATATTCCCTATGGGATTCGACCCCAACCTAGTTGGGTTTTATATTGACAACGATCGCTTACATTCTCATTGAGAGGTGTAGTTTGAGTGTTATCAATTACTTTAGATTTCAACTCTTTTGCTTCCATCCTTGTTGGTTCTCTTGCATCATAGCTTCTACAGCAAAATCAAACATAAAACAATCAAAAACGACAAAAGTTGCTTAAGACTTTGCAATTATTCTTAGTTAAAAGCCTCAAAGGTGTTAGCATTAGCTCACACATCAACACCCTCAACTTAAAACAATTGCTTGTCCTCAAGAAACTCAACACAACTAAGAGAATACAAAGTACATTTGGTAGTCAATTATCCATATAATCTCAAAACACTTTCACCCTCTCCAAGGTCAATCAATTCAAGAACAATGAAGAATACCAATGCAACACACAGAAATCAATCTACGACATTAATTTAGTTACATTAACCATGTATATACCAGTATTACACTCTCCAAACAAGTTAGTAACTAGCAACATATCTGGTGTGCCCTCACAGCAACAAAAGTCCCCCTCATCTCATATCAGTAATCCTATATGTAACCATGGGGACAATCAAAATACTCACTCTCAGAACAAAGTTCCAACCAATGTATGCCAAGTACCATAGGCTTGTCCTTATTTTCATTACCCAGATCTTCAGATAGGTCATCTAGGATCATTATAGGTCTTCTCTTAGGCTTGTGATATAGGTTAGGGGTTGGTATGATACTCGATGGTATTTAAAGTGACTAAGCCTCCTTGATACTACACTACCTTTTTGGGTTTTCACTCATTAGCATTTTTCACTCTTCTCTTTTATTGATTACACTTATTTAGGCTGGGTGCGGTGTTTTCCACAATCACTTATTCTTTGTCACAATTTTTCGTTTTCTTGATCTTTTCCTCCGCACCCAGCTTTTTTTTTCTTTTCTTTTATGCTACCTTTGTTCATACATATTTTGTATCACGCACCACTATGATAGCCACCCTCAACTTAGGCTATTTGCCTAAGTCAAGGTGCACAGTGTCCAAGGAGGACCAGGGCCAAAACAGGTTCATTGTGATCTAAATGGGAAGGTGACATGTGATATAAAAAGAAATAGGCTAATCAAGCTCAAAATAGGGATCAAGGGATATTATGCACATAGGGAAGGTTATTTAGGCTAAAGTGAGCTCATATCAAAACGGCCTATGATCCTTTCCTAACCCCTATCCTTCAACCTAGGTAAGACTAACCAGGAAAGTTTTGGCTTCAGCACACAAAGGGAACTAAGTAACATCTCACACACACTTGGCACACAGGTATATCGCAATCTACTACTTATTCAGTTCGTGTAGATCTTTAGCAATGATTATTGTGTTACTATAACTAATGACATACAAAGATACACAGTGGTCACACTTAAATGTAAATCACACAGTTAAAGAAGTAGACCATTTGAAGAGGTGTACAAAAATCACAAAACATTTCAACTTCCTCAAGTACAAGTATTTCTCCTAGTCAGCTACAAAATTTTACAACAATAATTTACCCTACACCCTCAACTTAAAATCAAAGAAAATCTAAACTTAGGATTAGAGTATAACTGGAATAGATCAATCCCGGGGGTAATGGTTTTCCTCCCATGCAAATCCTAGTTTAACGTCACGGCATGACTCAAGTATCTCGATTACTTCAGACTTCATCGAGACAGATAGTAGTGACACTTTTCGTTGATTCTTTTGGACCAATATAAAGTTTGACTTGTTGCCCATTTACTTTGAAGATACTTCCATATTCAATTTAAAGTTCCACTACTCCATATGAGTAGACTTGACTAACTCTAAAAGGGCCTGACCACTTAGATTTAAGCTTACCTGGGAACAGTTTGAGTCTGGAATTGAATAGAAGGACCAAGTCACCCTTTTGGAAGTCTTATTTCTCTATCCTTCAATCATGGTATTTTTCATCTTTTCTTTATATAGGTCTTCTTGTTCATATGCCCTGAGACAGAATTCATCCATCTCATTTAGTTGTCCCAGTCTCAGCTCTGTTGCCTCCTTCCAACTCAAATTTAGCCTTTTGAGTGCCTATAAGGCCTTGTGCTCCAGCTCTATTGGTAAGTGGAAAGCTTTTCCATAGACCATCTGAAATGGTGACATGCCAATGGGTGTCTTGAAAGCATTCTGATATGCCAACAAGGCATCATTTTCGAGACCAATCTTTCCGACTAGCATTCACCGTTTTGGCTAGGATGGCTTTAATCTCTCGATTCGACACCTCCACTTGCCCACTAGTTTGTGGGTGATATGGAGTAGCTAATCTATGTTGTTTCACCCCATATTTTGCTAAAGCTGCTCGAAACACTTTTTTGCAAAAATGAGATCCTCCATCGCTTATAATAGTGCATAGTACTCCAAAGCGAGAGAAGATGTTCTTTTTGTGAAAAGCAACAACTCTCTTTCCTTCATTATCAGACAAGGCAATCGCTTCGACCCATTTTGAGACATAGTCAACAGCAACTAAAATATACTTCATCCCATACGATCTTACAAAAGGACCCATGAAATCGATGCCCCAGACATCAAACAATTCCACTTCAAGCATCTTAGTCAAAGGCATCTCATGTCTTTTGGAGATTGACCCCTGCCTCTGACATTGGTCACATTTTAGTACAAACTCGTGGTCATCCTTGAACAATGTTGGTCAATAGTAACTACCTTGCATCACCTTCCTAGTCATTCAGTCACCTGCATGGTGACCTCCAACGGGGGAAGCATGACATGATTCCAATATGCATAATACATCCACTTTCGGCATGCATCTCCTTATAATATTATCCGCATATCGTCGAAAAGATACGGCTCATCCCAGAAGTAATGTGTCACATCATGCAGGAATTTCTTTCTTTAATGGATGGAAAGATTTTCTGGGATGACCTCACTCACAACATAATTTGTAAAATCAGCATACCAAGGCAATTTTTCCATAGCAGCAACCAAGATCTCCTTATCAGGGAAGGCATCATTTATCTCCATTTCATCACTAATTGCCTGCTCACCTTCCATTCTAGATAAATAATCTACAACTTGGTTTTCACACCCTTTCCTATCTTTGACTTCAAATTCAAATTCTTGTACAAGCAACACCCATCTAATTAGCCTTGGTTTTTCATCCTTCTTAGCCATCAAATACCTCAAAGCTGCATGGTCAGTGTGAACCACCACCTTGGTCCCAAGCAGATAAGCCTTGAATTTCTCAAAAGCATATACTACAGCCAGAAGTTCCTTCTCAGTGATGGTGTATTTCTTTTACGCTCCATTCAGTGCTTTTCTGGCATAATATATTGGATGAAATAGTTTTTCCTTTTGTCCCAATACATCTCCAAGGGAAACACCACACGTATCACACATGATCTCAAACGGTTTTGACCAGTCTAGTGCAACAATAATAGGGGCCTCAACTAGATTCTTTTTAAGGCATTCAAATTCCTTCAAGCATGCATTATCGAAGGATAACTTCACTTTTTTCTCCAAAAGTTTTCAAAGTGTTTGCAACCTTCGAGAAGTCTTTTATAAACCTCTAATAGAAGACAACACGTCAAAGAAAAATACGCACTCCCTTCACTAAAATGGGAGGTGGTAGTTTCTCAATAACTTCCACCTTGGCTCGATCAACTTCTATCCCTTTTGCTGAAATTTTGTGACCGAGAACGATGCCCTCATTTACCATAAAATGGCAGTTTTCCTAGTTAAGCACCATATTGAATTCAACACATCGTTGCAAGACTATACTCAGGTTTACCAAACACACCTCAAATAAATCTCCCACCACATAGAAATCATCCATGAATACCTCTATGGTGTGCTCCACTATATCTGAGAAAATAGACATCATGCACCGCTGAAAAGTAACGGGTGCATTGCATAACCCAAATGGCATCCTTTTAAATAAAAAGGTTACATATGGACATATGAATGTCGTCTTCTCCTAATCTTCAGGAGAAATATAGAATTTTTTTATCCAGAATAACCATCCAAAAAGCAATACCATCCCCTTCCGGCCAATCGATCAAGCATTTGGTCCATAAAGGGCATAAGTAAATGGTCTTTCAGAGTTCATGAATTTAGCTTGCGGTAATCCATGGAAACTCTCCATACAGTCACAGGCTTGAGTGGAATCAACTCATTCTTTTTATTTACAACCACTGTCATGCCCCTTTTTTTGGGCACGCATTGAACTGGGCTCACCCATTTGCTGTCAGAAATAGGGTAAACCACTCCTGCATCCAACCACTTAATAATCTTATTCTTGATCACCTCTTGAATTGGTGGGTTAATATGGAACTGATGCTCTATAGTTGGAATACAATCTTCCTCAAGTTGTATTTTATGCGTGCAAATGCCAGGGAGAATGCCAATAATATCTGTGATGGTCCATCCTATATCTCTCTTGTGCCTCTGAAGTATTGAAATAAGTGTTTTTACCTGTTGCTCACCCAAATCAGCCACAATAATAATAGGTAGCATGTTTCCATTGCCCAAAAACATGTATCGTAAGTGCCCAGGCAGTTCTTTCAATTCCAACACCGATGGCTCTTCAATGGATGGCTTGGCTGGTGGTGTTGGTCGATTATCAAGGTTAAGGTCTAGATTTTTAGGAGCATAAGGATATGAACCTATTCCAAACAAGGAACAAATAATCTCTTCATATTCTTCAATGCATTCACGATCAAAGTTCATCAGAACTGCGGCTAAAGGATCGATACAAGTTTCTCCTTTCTTAACACCTCATGTTCGTCCTCATAATACACATCAACTACTGTGAACACACTCATTTCTTCCTGCTTCTTCATTGATTTACACACATCAAACTGTACCACTTCATCATTCATCCTGAATAAGAGCTCATTCGCTCTCAAATTAATCAACACACTTTCGGTTGCGAGAAAAGGTTGACCCAATATTATGGGCACCTAAAAGTCCACCTCGCAATCCATAATGATGAAGTCTGCAGGGAAAATTAAGATGTCTACCTTCACCAACACATCATATAAAATTCCAACAAGTTATTTTACTGACCTATCCGCCATCACGAGTTGCATGTTGGTGGGTGTAGGATTTCCCAGACCACACTTTCTATATACTGCCAGCGGCATCAAATGAATGCTTGCTCCCAGATCACATAATTCCATGGTGAATTCCATAGTCCTAATTGTATAGGGAATAGTGAATGCGCCTGGGTCTGGCTTCTTCTTCCCCAAAGTCCTTGTAGAAATATCACTTTTTTCTTAGTTACAAGGTCCTTCATGAATTTAGCATATCCTGGAATTTGTTCAAGTGCCTCCACCAATGGCACAATTATTGTCAACTGCTTGAGCATTTCCATGAATTTGCTGAATTTTGCATCATTAGTTTTCTTCTTCAATCGTTGAGGAAAGGGAAGTGGTGGTCTTGGGATAGTTTTCAACACTACCTTGTATTCCTTTTCTTTCTTTTTTCGGAGCATCATCAGAATTATCTAGCTTCTTAAACTGCACTGGACCTCCTTCTTCCTGTTCATCATCAACTACCTCATCAACCAGATGTTTGCCCATAGAAGGGCCAGGTAATATCTTACCACTTCTATTGGTAATCACCATACATAAGCCATCATTCCGTAAATTTTGGATTGTATCACTAGTAACGTTATGCACTTTCTATGGTTGAATGTTATGGAGAGTTGTCTCATCTACTGCTCCAACTGTTTGATTATGGTGGAGTGCGAGTTTACCAACTGAATAATAGATGATAGATCATTCTTCATGGTAGTCACACCAGAGTTGGTAGCTTTCACTCTCTTCAACAACTTAGCCATCAAGTCCTCCATGAACATCTTTTCAAAACTTGTTATAGTAGCCTTACGATTTCCAAGAGGGACATAGAGCCTGCTCCTATCATTGTTGTTCCTCTGATTTCCTTGATCCTTATCTTTATAACCAGGCTTACCATAAATCCATGTTTTACTACAACTTTCATATGGAGTTAATTGATGTTTGTGTAGTATTATGTGAATTCATGTTAAACCTTTAAATGTGTGAAATTGGAATTGAAGTTATGATGCCTACATGTTGTTTAGTATCATGTGCATAGATCGTGTTCTCCAAGTGCTTGATAAATTGCTCATGTGAACTAACAAGGGGAAAATCATGCCATGCTAGCTTATGTTCAAGTTATATCATGCAAGTGTTTGATAAAATATCTCTATGAATGAGTTATGAACTTTTCAAGTCTATGTTATGATTTACTTTTCATGATATAGAGTCCTGGGGTATTCAATACCCGAAAACTTAGTTGTTTATCTAGAGCTATAGTAGTTACAAAATAGCCTCAGTAGTGTCATGAACAGTAGTACTCAGAATCAGTCATAGTTCCAGTACAGTATTCAATTCAGACCTCAGTAAACTCAGTCAGTTAATAAAACTCCATAGTATTCAGTCAGTTAATAGAATTCAGTAGTACTCCATCAATTAATGGAACTCAGTGGACTCAGTTCAGTTCAGTTAGATAGTACAATCAGTAACAACTTAGTTAAGCCTAGTACAGACTAGAAATCAATTCAGTGTCTATTCAATTGGGAGTAGGATTTAGCATCAAGCGAACACATGGATGGGGGAATTCCTGCAAGAATAGGGTTTAACCCTTAGTAGCAGTCCCTGTATTACAGAACTATGTACCCAGCATAGGTTGAGGTATCTTTCTTCTAAACTAGGGTTGATATATCTCATACTAGTTTTCCTGTAAGTGAGGGTTGACGAAAGAACTTCCTGTATGAGAGGGTTAAATCACAGTTTTTCTTTACCCATGGCACAGTACTAACACTCTTCCAACTAGGGTTATAGGTTAGACCCCAATCTATCCAAAAAGGGCATGTCGGTTAGATAATTACCTCCCATAGTCTCAGTTTTAGTTTTTAGAATAGAACTCAGTTCAGTTCTACAAAAATTAGGACTGTTAGACACAGTCACTCATTTTAGTAGGGAATTAAGAATAGTTTCATAGAATCAAGACTATCAGATACAGTCGCTCAGTTAACAGTAATACAGTATCAGTAAACTTAGATATCAGTAAATCAATATTCAGAACTCAGTATCTATTGTTATCATGATCTCAGTTACAGTTTAGTATTCATGCATGTACCCTAATTCAGTTATGCTCATGATACTCAGTCAGTATTTGTTCATGCATATGAACCCATGTATATCATCCTACCTCACTTAGCATACCAGTACATTCAAAGTACTAACTCATACTTTTCTTTTGCGCTATGATGTCTTATATCTTAGGTTCAGATGCAAAGGCTCTCGATCATACTTAGCAACCCGATCCATCAGCAGTAGACTAGTGGTGACTCTTCATTATTCGAGAATAGATTTATTATTACAGTATTTCAGTACTTAATTTATTTTTGTAGTCGGAGTTAGTTGGGGACTTGTCCCATCAACTCTTTGTTCATACAATAAAGGCTTTTCAAACTAGATTATTTTCAGACAGATGCTCAGTTTCAGTATTTATTTCAGATTTGAACCTTATGGAAGATTTCTGTCTTATTTCTGCATAATTATAGTATCACTATTCAGTTATTACAGTAATCGATAGTCAAAGCTTCTTGGGCTTGGTTGGGTATTATAGGAGATGTGTGGAGAGTTTCTCTTCCATTGCCGCTCCATTGATCAGATTGACTCAAAAAGAGGGTAAATTCTTATGGTCTGATACTTGTAAGGATAGTTTTAAGAATTTGTAGGATAATTGACTTCTACGCCAACCCTATCCGAGGGAACCGATGGTTTTGTTGTGTATTGTGATGTGTCCCATGTGGGACTGGATTGTGTATTGATTTTGCATGGCAAGGTTGCAGCTTATGCTTCTAGTCAGCCCAAGGTTCATGAGAAGAATTATCCGGTGCACAACTTGGAGTTGTTGGCTGTGGGTTTTTCCTTGAAGATTTGGTGTCACTACTTGTATGGGGTTTATGTGGATATCTATTCAGACCAAAGATCTTGCAGTGTGTTTTAATACAGAAGGAGTTAAATCTCAGATAGAGGCGGTGGCTTGAGTTGCTCAAGGATTATGATATGAGCCTTCACTATCATTCAGATAAAGCTAATGTGGTTACTGATGCTCTTACTAGGTTGTACATGGGATGTTTCCCATGTTTATAAGTAGAAATGAGAATTAGTAAAGGACGTTCATCGGTTAGCTAACTTAGGAGTTTGTCTCTTGGACTCCAAGGATAGACGTGTGATTGTTCAAGAGGTGGTTAAAACATCTCTTGGTGCTGAAGTAAAGGAGAAGCAGGCTTTGGACCCTATTCTTATGTAGATTAAGGGCGATATGGGTGTAAGACCCCGCAAAATCCTAAGATTAACTCAGACCTTTAAATCTTGTTAAGAAGGTCCCAGACTTAGAAAATTTTAGCTAAATATTCAGACTTGGTTTTATTTTAGCCTTCATAGGTTGGGAAATCTATTTCACGACCCTTGTGACCTTAAAGTAATGATTTTTATGTTGAATTATGATTAGGAATATTAGTGGGTGTTTCCGGACAAGTTTCAGATTTTTCAGACTTCCTTTGGATCATATTTGAAAGCTCAAACCAGTGGATTGATGCGATCTCAACTCGTCGTGTCGCCCATCGCATCGATGAATATTTTTCTCTAGCTCCCAGTGCAACTCTAGTGAACCGATGCAGACTCGATGTGGTGCGTTGGCCATCGCGTCAATGCCAATAATGCGGTGCATCAGTTTGTACGTCGCTTGGTCAGTTTTTAGTCATTAAAAAGTCGCATCCTCAGGGGTTATTGGGTCTTTTTCCCATATCTATCATCCCCAAAACAAGAAATTAAACCCTTCTAAGTGCAAAGAAATTATTAATTCTTCACAAGTTTCTCTAAAAAACAAACCCTAGGATATTTCAAATTCAATTCAAGGCTCAAGAACTTACCATCAATCTTTCAGAATTGATTGTTATAGAATGTGAAGTGTTCATCCAAGGGTTCCTTCCATCCTTGGAGTCCAAGAAACTATTTCTAAACTTCAAGTGCAATGATTTCATGAATTCCATGTTGGGTTTGGTTATATTCGTGATGATAGTGATTAATTAAGGTTCTAAATCCATGTTTCACTACAAGTTTCATGTGGAGTTAATTGATATGTTTGTAGTATCATGTGAATTCCTGTTAAACCCTTAAATGTGTGAAATTGGAATTGAAGTTATGATGCCTACATTTTGTTTAGTATCATGTGCATAGATTGTGTTCTCCAAGTACTTGATAAATTGCTCATGTGAACTAAAAGGGGGAAAATCATGTCATGCTAGCTTATGTGCAAGATATATCATGAAGTGTTTGATGAAATGTCTCAATGAATGAGTTATGAACAAGTGCACATGATTATTCTTTTCAAGTCTATGCTATGATTTACTTTTCATGCTATCGAGTCCTAGGGGTATTTAATACCCAAAAACTTAGATGTTTATCTAGAGCTAGAGTAATTACAGAATAGCCTCAGTAGTTTCACGAACAGTAGTACTCAGAATCAGTCGTAGTTCCAGTACAGTATTCAGTTCAGACCTCAGTAAACTCTGTCAGTTAACAGAACTCTATAGTATTCAGTCAGTTGATAGAATTTAGTAGTAATCCATCAATTAAAGGAACTTAGTGGACTCAGTTTAGTTCAGTTAGACAGAACAATCATTAACAGCTAGTCAAGCCTAGTACAGACTAGAAATCAATTTAGTATCTATTCAATTGGGAGTAGGATTCAGCACTGAGTGAACCCAGGGATGGGGATATTCCTTCCAGCATAGGGTTTGATCCTTAGTAGAAGTCCCTACATTACAAAACTAAGTAGCCAGCATAGGTTGAGGTATCTTCCTGTCAGACTAGTGTTGATATATCTCATATGAGTTTTCTTGCCAGAGAGTGTTGACGAAAGAGCTTCCTGTGAGAGAGGGTTAACTAACAGTTTGTCTTTACCCATGGCACGGTACTTATACCCTTCCAAATGGGGTTATAGGTTAGACCCCAATCTATCTAAAAAAAGGGCATGTCAGTTAGATGATTACCTCCCATAGTCTCATTTTCAGTCTTCAGAATAGAACTTAGTTTAGTTCTACAGAAATTAGGACTATTAGACAAAGTCACTCAGTTTAGTATGAAACTCAGAATAGTTCCACAGAATCAGGACTATCAGATACAGTCGCTCCGTTAACAGTAATATAGTATCAGTAAACTCAGATATTAGTAAATCAGTATTCAGAACTCAGTATCTAGTGTTATCATGATCTCAGTTACAGTTTATATATTCATGCATGCACCCTGTTTCAGTTATGCTCATGTTACTCAGTCAGTATTTGTTCATGCATATGAACCCATGTATATCAGCCTACCTCACTTAGCATACTAGCACATTCAAAGTACTGATGCATATATTTCTTTTGTCCTATGATGTCTTATATCATTGGTTCAGACGCACGGGCACCCGAGCATACTTAGTCGCCCGATCCATCAGCAGCAGACTAGTAGTGAGTCCTCATTGTTCGAGGACATATTTATTATTTCATTATTTTAGTACTCAGTTTATTTCAGTAGTCGGAGTTAGTTTGGGACTTGTCCCATCAACTCTTTATTCAGACAGTAGAGATTTTTCAGACTAGAGTATTTTCAGACAGATACTTAGTTTCAATATTTATTTTAGATTTGAACCTTACGGCAGATTTCTACGTAATTTCCATATAATTATAGTATTATTCAATTATTGCAATAGGTACAAGTCAAGGGTTAGCTGGTGGTCCTTTGCGATTATGAGCACCATGTAGAGTCTGGGGTACAGACTCGGGGTGTTACAAATTTTGTATTAGACCCTAAGGTTTAATAGAGTCCTAGGAAGTCTGAAAGATGTATCTAGTTGAGTCTTGTGCATAGGTGTAACAACCTAAAATTACCTCCCGGGACGTCACACGGTGCTTAAGGCTACAAGTAGCCCCAAGCTAACCATTTTGAGCCTATTTCTACTAATAACACTCAGTTTAAGATAAAATAATTCAAACACTAGCATAGTCATATCATAAGAAGGGAGATACGGAGAGAATACTCGGTCCAAATGACCATAACACTAGAATTCTCAACACAATCACAAACTAATAACTAGACTGACAAAGCCTCTACTAATCCATGAACTAGAGAGCCGTTGGGACAGGTCCCCAACTGACTCAAAATGAACTGAAAGTAATAACATAGTCTCTCAAATACGTAAATGTCTGAAGATAAGTCCTCGAACCATGATGACTCGCCACTGTAGGAATATAGACAGAGGTACTCGAAAGTTACTGATATGGTTGGGACTAAGCACCTGAACCTACATTATAAGACAATGTAGCCCATAGACGTATATGTGGATCAGCACTTGGGAATGTATTGAGTATGTGGGGGTGCATGCATTTATATAAGACAACATCAATACTCTTAAATCAAATCATGCATGCAATAAGTAATGACACATATGGCTTGAATAAGTATAAAATGTAAAGCTCATGAATCATGTAGAATGGAGCATGTAACACAAATCTCGTGAGTCATCATAGTTTAACTTTGAAATTGGTAATCTTCTCTTATTCTCATTATCCATAGGCTAAAGGAAACTTTAAACAATACTTTCAACTCATTCATGTGTCTCATGTAGAGTAAAAATTCTTTAATGCTCAAGAACTCATAACTCTTTTGAACTCAAGTACTTGGAATTCAGAATCATATAACTTTGAAACATACTTGAAGGCATTTCATTCACTTTAGGAAAATATCTCATTTCAAGCTTTAGGGAAATCATTCTATCTTAATGGAAAGATACTCTAGTTTAGGGAAATAACGTATCTCATAGCTTTAGAGAAAATACTTTATCAAGGGAAAATACTTTAGTCTTAGGGAGAAAATCTGCAACTTTACTAGGAAAATAACTTATATCAAGGGAGGTTCTCTTAACTGATATTAACCATGCGAGCTACATGGAGTCCAATGCTTTGTCCTCCTAAGAAAGAGACCCCATGTTGGGGAGGAGCGTTATACTCTTGCCAGGGAGTATAACCTCAATTCAGTGATCACGTATCTCGGCCTTGGGCCCAATATCTCGGCCTTAGGCCCAAAATCTCAAACCTACAATGGCACGTAGTTCTGGGGTAAGAAACCGTAGTAACTTACCCAAATAGGTGCTAAATACTACTCCTTTTAGTTTATCTCGCTCATCTCATGGAAATTCACTTGAAAATAATCTCATGGTTCATCAAAAACCTAATAATCAAATCTGTAATCTCATGTAATGAAGTGGATTTCAAAATTCCATGACCATTGGTTCAAAATATTTCTCAATAATCTCAAAATACTTAAATCATGGGTGCTTATAGCATAAGAGTTCATAAAATTGCAAATCTCAAGTAGGGTTCAATAACCCATAATTCAATCTCAAGTTAAAACTCATCAAAAGTATAATAGATAGAATATAGATTCATAACTCATGCAGAAATCTAGAAATTTCAGCAATTTGTCTCAAAATCTCAAAATACTCGTATACATGTATATCTCAAACACTTCAACTATTAGTTTCTCAAGAATTAAAATCATGGGGTATAGACCCAAATGCAATTTCTCAAGAAAACATGTGAAAATCATGCCATTAGACTCTCAATTCATGGGAAATATCAAAATATTGGAATCAATAATAATGGGTGGAAAACCCTAATTCAAATTCATGTAAAATCTCATAGATTGCAGAAAATCATAGTTTAAATAAGCCTTTGGGCACAAGGGTGAAAGGAATACTCTTGTTAAAAACCCCACATACCTTAGATTATGAAATTGGATGAACGAGCTTGCTCTAAACTCTTCTTATTACTCTTGAGAGAGAGTTCTTGCTACCTTTGAGCTTGGGAAACTCAAATCTCAACTCAATTTGTAGAATCCATTGTAAGTTCTTGGATTGCTTGGAGAAGGGTTTAGATTTGATTTTGAGGGAGAAATCCTAGCTCTCCTATCTTTTGGATGATAAATGAAGCCATTTGTTTTGACTGGAATATATCTGGTTGATAAAAGAGTGGAAAGACTGAAAAGCCCCTTGTTAAAATGAGTTAAAAACACTGAACGGAGGCTGCGACGGTCAAAGCGACGGTCCATCGCAGGTCGGCGGTCCATCGGATCATCCGTCGCACGTTGGCCAGAAAATGAACACGCTGCCTCGATGCAACGTCTCAGTGACAGTCCATCGCATACCCGACCGTCTATCAGATCGTCCATCACACATTGGCCAGGATGAGGCCACACTGTCTGAGAGTGATGGTCCCAGCAACGGTCCGTCGCATCCATGACGGCCCGTCATTTTGGCCGTCGCACTTGGGCCAGAAAAGGGAGTTACTACCTTGGTTGCGATGGGTCGAGCGATGGTCCATCGCAGACTGGACGGTCCATTGGATCGTCCATCGCACCTGGGCGGTTCCAACAACTCTCAGTAAAATAGCAATAACTTCTCACCCCGATACCGGATTTGGAAGAAATTGGTATCGTTGGAAAGATAATTCAATTATCTACATGAAAAAAGTCAAATTTAAGAAAATTCTATATGGTTTAAACAACAATAACTTGGGAAGTCACTTCTCAATCTTTTAGGGCCTGAATTGCACTTCACTTGACACGCTCTAAGGCTCAGACTATGAGGGAACTTTGTGGGGTTTTATAATATCTCCCCTTTAGAAACATTTGTCCTCGAATGTCGCTAGTTAGACTAGGAACACAAGAAAAATAGAGTACACATAACTGAAGAAATTTTTACTAAATGGCTCAAAATCTCTCTAAACTCTTGAATACCTCAGAAATTGTAAGAACTCATGCAAGAATAGATACATAGCTGAACTTTAGGTTAGAAGGGCTGAATTAAGGAAGAATAATACCTTAAGATTGATCTCAACTCACAGAAAAGAGGTGCGGGTACTTGAGTCGCATGTCTGCTTCTTCCTCCCAAGTAGCGCCCTCAACTGACTGGTTCCGCCACAAAACTTTGACTAAGTGAACATCTTTGAACTCAGCCTACGGATCTGAAAATCTAGGATCTCAACAGGAATCTCATCGAATGAAAAACTGTTCTGAATATCAGCACTCTCTGAGGGATCTACTACAACAGAATCACCAATATGCTTTTTAAGCATGGAGACATGAAAAACAGGATAAATCGCTGAACAACTCTGCGGGCAACTCAACCTCATAGGCTACCTTACCAACACAACTCAAGACTCTATACGGGACAACATAACGGGGACTAAGCTTTCTCTTTTTAGCAAACCTCTTCACCCCTTTCATGGGTGAAATCTTCAAGTATACCAAATCACCCACCTCAAACTCAAGTTCTCTTCTCCTTACATCTGCATAAGACTTTTGAAGACTCTGATCTTTCTTCAACCTTTCTCTAATTAACCTAACTTTCTCCATAGCTTCAAACACTGCATCAGGCCTAATCACGGCAGCTTCACCCACTTCAAACCTTCCTATGGGTTATATACATATTCTAACATATCAAGCCTCAAATGGTGCCATCCCGATTCTATCATGGTAACTATTGTTATAGCCGAACTGTATCAATGGCAAGTACTCATCCTAACTTCCTTTGAAATCAAGAGCACATTCTCTCAACATATCCTCTAGAGTCTGAATGGTCCTCTCAGCCTGACTATCTATTTGAAGATGAAAAGCGAAACTCAAAAGAATTTGGGTTCCAAGACCCTGCTGAAACACCCTTCAAAACTGAGAAGTAAATTGAGTACCCTTATCCGAAATGATAGACAAGGGAACTTCGTGCAGCCTGACTAACTCCTAGATATACAATCTAGCATAACCCTCAGTTGTATAAGATGTGTGCATGGACAAGAAATGTGCAGACTTAGTCATCCTATCCATAATAACCCAAATAGAATCATGATGACAATACAAAAGAGGTAACCCAATCACGAAGTCTATATTCACCACCTCCCACTTCCAAGTGGGTATACCAAACTCTTGCATAACACCACCAGGTCTTTGGATCTCTACCTTAACATGTTGGCACATTGAACACTTTGCTACAAACCCAGCTATATCCTTCTTCATACCATTCCACCAATAGGTTTCCCGCAAGTCACGGTGCATCTTGGTAGTGCCAAGATGAATGGAATACCGCGCTCCATGTGCTTCAGCCATAATCCTCTGTCTCAGATCATTAACACACAAAACACACAATCTGCCCTGCAATCTCAACACGCTATCTCCCTTTTGGGAGAAAACCTATACATTTTTATACTTAACAGACTCCTTCAGTCTGACCAAACTAAGATCCCTTTCTTACTTCTCCTTCACTTCCGAAACTAAAGAGGATTCAGAACTACTCTGCACCAAAGTACTTCCCTCAGCTGAATCAAGCAACCTAACACCCAATCTATCCAAATAATGCACATCACGAGCTAACTCTTTCTTACCTTTCTCTACATGGGCAACACTCCCTATAGACAATCTGCTAAGGGTATCCGCCACTACATTGGCCTTGCTCGGGTGATACAACACACTCATATCATAGTCTTTTAACAACTCTAACCACTTTCTCTACCTAATATTCAACTCCCTCTGAGTAAACACATATGGCAGGCTCTTATGATCAGTAAACACATTAAGATGAACACCATAAAGATAGTGTCTCCTGATTTTCAAAGAAAAGACCACAACAGCTAACTCAAGATCATGGGTTGGGTAATTCTTCTCATGCGGCTTTAACTTTATAGAGGCATAAGATATAACCTTACCTTTTTGCATCAACACACAACCCAAGCCAACTCTAGAGGCATGAAAATACACCATAAAACCATTTGTATCATCAGGCAAAGTCAACACAAGGGATGAAGTAAGTCGAGTCTTCAACTCCTGATAACTCTTCTCACAGGAATCTGACCACTGGAACTTAACCTTTTTTTGAGTCAATCGAGTCATGAGAGACGCAATAAAAGAGAAACCTTTAACAAAATGATGGTAGTAGCCCGCTAGACCCAAGAAACTTTTAATGTCAGATGGAGAAATAGGTTTAGGTTATTTTCTTACAGCTTCTGGCTTTTGGGGATCAACTCTAATACCTTCGGCTGAAACAATATGACCCAGAAAGGCTAAAAACCTTAGCCAAAAATTCACAATTACTAAATTTGGCAAAAAACTGGTGACCTCTAAGAGTTTGCAAGACACTTCTAAGGTGATCTGTATGGTCATTCTCAGTACAGGAGTACACAAGGATATCATCTATGAACACTATGACAAACATATCAAGATATTGCTTGAACACTCAATTCATGAGGTCTATAAAAGCTGTTGGGGCATTGGTTAGCCCGAAAGACATGACTAGAAACTCAAAGTGACCATAGCGGGTTCGGAAGGCTGTCTTTTGAATATCATATTCCCTCACTTTAAGTTGATGATAGCCAGATCTAAGGTCTATCTTGGAGAAATAACTTGCACCTTGCAACTGATCAAACAAGTCATCAATTCTCGGAAGAGGGTACTTATTTTTTACTGTGGCCTTGTTAAGCTGACGATAGTCAATGTATATATGCAAAGAACCGTCTTTCTTTTGCACGAATAAGATAGGTATTACCCAAGGAGAAATAGTAGGCCTAATGAAACCTTTGTCTAAAAGAACTTTGAGTTGCTCTTTTAACTCCTTAAGCTCAGCAGGTGCCATACGGTATGGCAAAATAGAAATGGGGCGAGTGTTGGGAAAAAGGTCAATCCCAAATTTTATCTCTCTGTCAGGAGGTACCCCTGGGAGATCTTCCAAAAAAACATCTGGAAACTCATTAATAATATTGACTAATTGAATAGTTGGAACCTCGAACTTAGTGTTTTTGACTCTAACTAGGAGATAGATACAACCCTTGGATATTAGCTTTTTGGCTTTGATATAGGAGATAAAATGACTCTTGGGAGATACCGAACTCCCGAACCACTCAAAAACTGGCTCATCAGGGAACTAAAACTTGACCACAAGGGTATGACAGTCTATAAAGGAATAACAAGAATGAAGTCAATCCATACCCAGAATAAGGTCAAAATCCACCATGCCTAACTCTATCAAATCAGCAAGTATGACTATATGAAGAACAATAATAGGACAATCTCTATACACTTGTTTAGCAACAGCTGACTCCCCTACTGGTATAGAAACTAGGAAGGGCTCAAAAAAAAATTTGGGACTTATTTTGAAATTCACAGCTACAAGTGGGGTCACATAAGAGAGACTTGACCTGGGGTCCAACAACACATAGACATCAAAGCAAAAGACACGAAGCATACCAGTAAAAAACATCGGTAGAGTCCTCCTTCTCCTGACGGGATGGTAAGGCAGAGAATTTCTTCTGGCGCTGACCGCCAGCAGTACGAGATGAAGCGCCCCGAGCAGGGGCGGGATGGGGTACAGAAGCTGGTGCACTAGTAGCTCGTAACTGAGGTCGGGGATCTCTGTTCCCCGGGCTAGCATGCAGACAATCTCTAAGTCTGTGGCCCTACTTGCCACATCCAAAACAACCCGTCAAATCTATGAAACACTCATCGAGATGATCATTACCGCACTTAGCACAAGGTGGATAACGGGGCCTATTACCAACACTGTTCTGTGACCTAGACATAAAAAACCTGCCCCCTTGCTCCTGCCTACCTCTACGTACGGGAGCACTAGCTGAGGAAGGTGCTGGTATAAGTGGACGTCTCTAAAACTGAAGGTAATTCCCTCTATGGAACCTAGGTTGGCTAAACTCATGCTGCTCAGATCTAGCCCTCTTATTACCCCTCACTCTATCTCTCTCTCTAATCTTATCCGGCTTTATCTACTGGGCATGCATTATCAACCTAGCCAGATCCATATCCCTATGCAGCATCACAGTCCTACACTCCTTCAGTACTAACCTAGAAACACCGATCACAAACTTGCTCATACTAGCCCGTATGTCAGAAATCAAATCAGGTCTATACTTGGCCAACTAGTTAAACTTCAAGTAGTACTCCTTAACAGTTATGGAGCCCTGCGTCAAGTTCATAAACTTCTCAATCTTTGCCTCCCTCATCTCAAACGGAAAGAACTTGTCCAAGAATGCCTCTTGGAATACCTGCCAAGTCATTGGAGCAGCATCCTCACCTCTACCCTTCCCCCACAATACAACCCAGTCATAAGCAATGTCCTTCAGTCTGTAGGATGCCAACTCAATATTTTCTTCCTCAGAAACATGAATCACTTATGTGATCTTTCTCACCTCCTCAAAGTACAACTATGGGTCCTCACCTGCCTTAGACCCATAAAACTCTGGTGGATTAATCCGCATAAAATCATGAATCCTAGACACAGCTACATCCCATCCCTGATGATTAGCAACTGTGGCCTAGTTATTGGCCCAAACATTGGCGGTGACTACTTGGGTTAATGCCTGAAAGGCCACTCAAAACTCAGCATGAGACACAGTCTTATTCAAAGGATCAACAGGTGGGGGTTGCTCATCATCGTTCTTGCGGGCATTTTCTCTTCGAAGAGGCATTTTTTGAAATAAAAGAGCAAAAATTATTAGATAAAAAGTACAACTGTAGGCACGATATAATTCAAAAGAAAGAAATAACTTTTCCTAAAACGTCTTGTAGCCTCTTGCTCATAGATGTGGGACGCTACACACCGATGATCAAGACTCTACTTAACACGGCTTGTCAAACTCCCTAGGACTCCTTTAAAACCTTAGGATCTGATACTAAGTTTGTAACGACCCAAAATCGCCTCCCAGGATGTCACACTGTGCTTAAGGATACAAGTCACCCCAAGCTAACCCTTTGAGCCTATTTCTAGTAATAACACTCATTTTAAGATGAAATAATTCAAATACTAGCATAGTAATATCATAAGAAGGGAGATACAGAGAGAATACTCAGTCCAAATGACCACAATACTGGAATTCTCAGCACAATCACAATCTGATAAAGCCTCTACTAATCCATGAACTAGAGAGTCATTAGGATAGGTCCCTAACTGACTCAAAATAAAATAAAAGTAATAGTCTCTCAAATGCGGAAATGTCTAAAATAGGTCCTTGAACCATGAGGACTCACCACTGTAGAAATGTAGACAGAGGTACTCAAAAGTTACTGATGAGGCTGGGACTGAGCACCAGAACCTACATTATAAGACAATGTAGCACATAGACGTATATGTGGATAAACACTTGGGAATGTACTGAGTATGCGGGGGTGCATGCATTTATATAAAACAACATCAATACTATTTAATCAAATCATGCATACTATAAGTAATGACTCGCATGGCTTGAATAAGTATAAAATGTAAAGCTCATGAATCAAGTAGAATGGAGCATGTAACACAAATCTCATTTCAAGATTTAGGAAAATATCTCATTTCAAGCTTTAGGAAAATCATTCTATCTCAATGGAAAGATAATCTAGTTTAGGGAAATAACTTATCTCATAGCTTTAGAGAAAATACTTATTTCAAGGGAAAATACTTTAGTCTTAGGGAGCAAATCTGCAACTTTACTACTAGGAAAATAACTTGTATCAAGGGAGGTTCTCTTAACCAACATAAACTATGCGAGCTACATGGAGTCCAATGTTTTTTCCTCCCAAGGAAGAGACCCCACGTAGGGGAGGAGTGTCATACTCTTTTCAGGGAGTATAACCTCAATTCAGTGATCACTTATCTCGGACTCAGGCCCAATATCTCAGCCTCAGGCCTAATATCTCAGCCTTAGGCTCAAAATCTCAAACCTATGGTGGCACGTAGTTCTGGGATATGAAACCTTTGTAACTTACCTAACTCAGTGCTAAATACTACTCCCTTTAGTTTATCTTGGTCATCTTATGGAAATCCACTTTAAAATAATCTCATGGTTTATCAAGAACCCAATAATCAAATCTGTAATCTCATGTAATGAAGTGGATTTCAAAACTCCATGACCATTAGGTCAAAAAATTTCTCAATAATCTCAGAATACTCAAATCATAGGTTCTTATAGCATAAGAGTTCATAAAATTGCAAATCTCAAGTAGGGATCAATAATCCATAATTCAATCTTAAGTTAAAACTCATCAAAAGCATAATAGATAGCATATAGATTCATAACTCATGTAGAAATCTGGAAATTTTAGAAATTTGTCTCAAAATCTCAACATAGTCGTATACTTTAATATCTCAAACACTTGAAATATTAGTTTCTCAAGGATTAAAATCATGGGGTATAGACCCAGCTGTAATTTCTCAAGACAACATGTGAAAATCATGCCATTAGACTCTCAATTCATGGGAAACATCAAAATATTGCAATCAATAATAATGGGAGGAAAACTCTAATTCAAATTCATGTAAAATCTCATAGATTTCAGAAAATCATAGTTTAAATAAGCCTTTGGGTACAAGGGAGAAAGGAATACCTTTGTTCAAAACTCCACATACCTTAGATTATGAAATTGGATGAACGAGCTTGCTCTAAACTCTTATTCTTACTCTTGAGAGATAGTTCTTGCAACCTTTGAACTTGGGGAACTCAAATCTTAACTCAATTTGTAGAATCTATAGTGAGTTCTTGGATTTCTTGGAGAAGGGTTTTAGATTTGATCTTGAGGGAGAAGCCCTATCTTTCTTGCGTTTTGGATGATGAATGAAGACATTTTATTCACTTAGAATATATCTGGTTGATAAAAGAGTGGAAATACCAAAAATCCCCTTGTTAAAATATGTTAAAAACACTGAACCGGGGCTACGATGGTCGAAGTGATGGTCCATCACAAGTCTGATGGTCCGTCGGATCGTCCATCGCACGATGGCCAGAAACTAAAAACATTGCCTCGATGAGAAAGTATCAGCGATGGTCTGTCGTATGCCTGACAGTCTGTTGGATCATCCATCGCACGTTGACCAAGATAAGGCCACACTATCTGAGTGAGATGGTCCCAGCAATGGTTCGTCACATCCTTGACGGTCTGTCATTTTGACCATCTCACTTGGTCCAGAAAAGAGAGTTACTGCCTTGGTTATGATGGGACGAGTAAAGGTCCATCGCAGACTCGACGATCCGTCAGATCGCCCATCGCACCTAGGTGATTTCAATAACTCTCAGTAAAATGGCCATAACTTCTCACCCCGATACCGGATTTGGACGAAATTGGTATTGTTGGAAAGTTAATTCAATTCTCTACATGAAAAAAAAGTCTAATTTTGGAAAACTCTATATGGTTTAAACATCAATCACTTGGGAAGTCACTTCTGAATCTTTTAGGGATAGAATTTCACTTCACTTGACAAACTCTAAGGCTCAGACTACGAGGGAACTTTGAGGGGTCTTACCATAGGTGTATAGCATGCAAAACTTATGGATAGGAGGCTATGATATGTTTTAGGAAAAGTTTTTCTTTTTTCAGTATTCATGTCATGCGAGTGAGCATGAGCTCAAGTTAAACTCTCAATCTAACCCGTTCTCTCCATTTTGTTTATAGAACATGCCTCCCAAAAACATTAACGAAAGAAGAACCAAAAATCTGTTAGTACCTCAGCCCGTTCAGGTAGATCCCTTGGACGAATATGTCTCCCACGCTGAATTCAGAACAGTTTTCACCACCCTAGCTTATTCTATGGTAGTCCAGAATGAATGCCCAGCTGTCGTTCTATACAACCCAGTAGCCAATAATGCTGCATCCAGAATTTGAGACTTCACCCGAATAAACCCTCTATCTTTTATCAAGTCGAAGACTGATGAGGACCCTCAGGAATTTCTTGATCAGGTGCAGAAGGTTATAGATATTATAGGAGTGACATCTAGTGAGAGTGCCAAGTTAGCTGCATATCAGTTGTAAGATGTATCTCACTCATGGTTCAAATAGTGGAAAGTCGACAGGGACACTGATACAGGGCCCATAGAATGGGAGAAATTTGCTATTGCTTTTCTAAATAGTTTTTTCCTGCTAGATTTGAGGGAAGCGAAGGTTTTGGAATTTATAAATTCGAATCAAGGAAACATAATGGTACAAGATTATTCTCTTAAGTTTACTTAATTAACCAGATATGCTCCTCATGTGGTAGAAGATAGAAGATCTAAGATGAGTAAGTTTGTGTCTGGAGTGTCTAATAGTATAGTCATGAAGTGTAGGACCGCAATGTTGATTAAGGAGATGGACATATCCAGACTCATGGTCAATTCTCAGTAGATAAAAGAGGCTATGAATAAAGAGAAGGAGAGGAAGAACAAGAGAGCTAGAGCAGGTAGCTTCAACTTCACCCTGCCTAAGTCAGAGGGTGGTAATCATTTTCAGTTTCACCCAAGATCCTCAGTCCCAACTCCATCCTCAGCTAGTGCTCCTGTACTAAAATTGAGAGATGGAAATAGAGATAGGGCATCAGGACCTAAACCCATGGGTAGAATTAGCAGTGCCCAAATAAATTCTCTATGCCAGAAGTGTGGTAGAAATAATCAAGGTGTATGCAGAGATGATAGTGACGTATGTTTTGGATGTGGCAAGCCAAGCCACAGAGTCAAACAGTGTCCTCAAGTGGGTTCACAGAGTCAGTATAACCGTCCCTCAGCTTAGTCGGGTCGCTCGAATCAGCAGGGTGCCGCTTCCAGTGACACCAGTGGGCAACGCCCAAACAGACTCTATGCACTTCAGTCCCGACAGGATAAGACTAGTTCTCCTGATGTGTTCACTGGTCCATTATAAATTTATCATTTATATATTTATGCTTTGCTAGATCTAGGAGCTTCTTTATCCATTGTAACTCCATATATAGTTGTCGACTTCGGAGTTAGACCCAAAATTCTAGTAGAGCCTTTCTCAGTCTCTACCCCAGTGGGTAAATCTATCATAGCCTAGTGGGTATACATGAACTTTCCGGTTATGGTATCTCAAAAATTCACTTCAGCAGACTTAGTCGTGATCGATTTTGATATTATTCTCAGCATGGATTGTCTTCATTCCTGCTATGCCTCAGTCAACTGTAGAAAGAGAATTTCCCAGTTCCAATTTCCGAATGAGGACATCCTAGAGTGGAAATGTAGTACTTCAACACTTAGGGGTCAGCTTGTTTCCTACCTTAGGGAAAGGAAAATGATATCTAAGGGATGTGTCTACCATCTCGTTCAATTCCAGGACTCTAGATCAGAAACCCCTACTCTTGAGTCAGTAGTAGTAGCATGTGAATTCCCAGACGTGTTTCTCGAAGATCATCCTAGAGATCCTCCCAAATGGGAAATCGACTTCAAAATAAACCTTCTTCCAAATACTCAGCCCATATCTATTCTGCCATATAGAATAGCACCTTCAGAACTCAAAGAATTAATAGAAAAGTTAAAGGATCTCCTAGATAAGGGATTTATTAGACCCAGTGTATCCCCGTGAGGTACACCATTTTTATTAGTGCGTAAGAAATACGGTTCTCTCAGAATGTATATAGACTACTGTCAGCTAAATAAAGTCACGGTCAAGAACATGTATCCCCTTCCCAGAATCAATGACTTGTTTGACCAACTTTAGAGGTCCAGTTACTTTTTCAAAGATAGACCACAGATCAGGCTGTCATCAACTCAGAGTCAGAGAATGTGACATTCTGAAGATAGCTTTTAGAACTCGGTATGGTCATTTCAAATTCATAGTCATGTCCTTTGATTTTACTAATTCCCCAGCATCTTTCATGGAGTTGATGAACTGTGTATTCAAGCAGTACTTGGATATATTCGTCATAGTCTTCATAGATGACATTCTTGTCTACTCTCGTAGTAAGCATGATCATGCAGACCATCTCAAAATAGTATTGCAGACTTTCAAAAATCATCAGTTATTCTCCAAATTCAGTAAGTGGAAATTTTGGCTAAGGTCAATAGTTTTCCTAGGCTATATCATTTCTGGTGATGGCATTAGATTTAATCGCCAAAATACCGAAGTAGGGAGAAATTGGCCCAGATCCATCTCTCCATCACATATCCGGAGTTTCTTGGGTTTGGCTGGCTATTACCGAAGGTTTGTTTACAGATTTTCATCTATTGCATCCCCTATGTCCAGATTGACTTAGAAGAAGGTCAAATTCTAGTGGTTAGATTCTTGTGAGAAGAGTTTTCAAGAGTTGAAGACTCGACTCACTACAACTTTAATTTTGACCCTGCCAGATGGTTCAGATGGATTCGTTGTGTATTGTAATTCTTCTAGAGTTGGTTTTGGGTGTGTTCTGATGCAAAGAGGTAAGGTCATAGCCTATGCCTCTAGATAGCTTAAGCCCCATAAAAAGAACTATCCTACTCATGATCTTGAGTTAGCAGCAGTAGTATTTGTCCTAAAGATTTGGAGGCACTATTTGTATGGGGTGCACATTGATGTGTTTACTAACCATAAGATCCTACACTATGTGTTCTCTTAGAAAGACCAAAACCTTTATTAGAGAAGGTGGTTGGAGTTGTTGAAAGACTACAACATGAGTGTCCCGTATCATCCAGGTAAATCCAATGCAGTGGTTGATTCTCTAAGTAGGGTGTCTATGGGTAGTATTGCTCACGTGGATGATGGTAAGAAGAAGTTATCTTATGAAATGCATTAGCTTACCGGACTAGGTATTTACTTAGTTGATTCAGCACAAGGTAATGTATGGGTGCAGAGTAGTTCAGAATCATGTCTGGTTTTCAAAGTAAAGGAAAAGAAGGATAGGGATCCCAGTCTAGCTAAGTTGAAAGAATTAGTCAGATATTAGAAGGTTGAGGTTTTCTACCAAGGGGGAGATGGTATGTTGCGATTCTAGGGTCAGCTATGTATGCCAGGTATAGATGATCTAAGACAGCGAATTCATGCAAAAGTGCATGGTGAGTGTTACTGTATTCATCCAAGGGACACTAAGATGTACCATGATTTGTGGGGGATCTACTGGTGGAGTGGGATGAAGAGAGATATTGCAGAGTTTGTAGACAAGTGCTCAACATATCATCAGGTTAAGATCAAGCATTAGAAACCCAGTGGGTCTATGCAGGAGTTCAGTATTCCCATTGGGAAGTGGGAAGAAGGGAACATGGATTTTGTGATGGGTTTTCCTCGTACTCGTCATCAGCACGATTCAGTTTGGGTCATTGTAGATAGGATGACCAAATCAGCTTATTTCCTACCAGTCTATACCTCTTATTCAGCCGAGGACTATGCCAAGATCTATGTCAGGGAGTTGGTCAGATTATGCGGAGTCTCGTTGTCCATTTTCTCAGATAGAGGTACGCAGTTTACCTCTCATTTCTGGAAAGCCTTCCAAAAAGGTCTTGGTACCCAAGTTCACCTTAGTACATCTTTCCATACTCATACAGATGGTCAAGTAGAAAGGACCATTCAGACTTTATAGGATATATTGTGAGCGTGTGCGATATACTTTAAGGGTAGTTGGGATGACCACTTGTCTTTGATTGAGTTCGCATATAACAACAGCTATCATTCCAGCATACAGATGGCTCTGTTTAAGGCACTCTAAGAAAAGAGATATAGGTCTACCATTGGTTGGTTTGAAGTGGGAGAGGCCACAGTGGTAAGGCCTGACTTGGTGTTTGACACCTTAGAGAAGGTTCAGTTGATCAGGGAAAGGCTTAAGACAGCTCAGAGCCGACAGAAATCGTATGTAGATGTGCGGAGAAAGGATCTCGAGTATGATATTGGTGATTATGTGTATTTGAAGATCTCTCCTATGAAAGAAGTGAAGAGGTTTGGAAATAAGGGGAAACTCAGTCCCTGATATGTTGGTCCTTACTAAATTCTCAGCCGTTTTAGAAAGGTAGTTTACGAGCTTGAGTTGCCTTCAGATTTAGCTTCAGTCCATCCAATGTTCCACGTCTCCTTGCTAAATAAATGCATAGGTGACCCAACAGTTATAGTCCCTGTAGGGAGTATAGACGTTCAGAATAGCCTCTCTTATGAGGAGATTCCAGTTGAAATCCTTGACTATCAGATTCGCAAACTAAGGAACAAAGAGGTCTGTCTAGTCAAAGTTCTTTGGCAAAATCAGTCTGTTGAGAGAGATACTTAGAAAGCAGAAATAGATATGCGAATCAATTATCCTCACCTTTTCTCTTCAAACTCAGTCTCAGCCCAAGGTAAAAGTTTTCCCTTGAACTTACTAAATTCCATGCTCAGATTTCCCTTATAGACTTGGTATCAGTTACCATTGCATTTTTAAGTTATATATTCATGCATCAGATATTCATGTTTAGCATGAGAAACTCATCTTATCAGCAATCCCAATCATGCATTCATGAATTATGTTCAGCCATGTACTCATACATCAGATATGCATGCTCAGTCCAAAATTTCAGCATATCAGTAGTGTCAGTCATGAAATTATGTTACAGTTGTGCATGTCTCATATTTAAATCTAGTCTATTAGTATTCTCAGCTTAGCCAGTCTCATTCGAGGAAAAATTTTCCCAAGGGGGAGATATTGTAAGACCCCGCAAAATCCTAAGCTTAACTTAGACCTTTAAAGCTTGTTAAGGGGTCCCAGACTTAGAAAATTTTAGCTAAATATTTAGACTTAGTGTTATTTAAGCCTTCGTAGGTTGGAGAATCTATTTCATGACCCTCATGACCTTAAATTAATGATTTTTAGGTTGAATAATGATCAAGAATGTAAGAGGGTGTTCCCTGACAAGTTTTTGATTTTTTGAACTTCAGTTGGATCATATTTGAAAGGTTAAACCAGTGGAATGACACGATCTCGACATGCCGCATCATCCATCGCGCCGATGAATATTTTCCTCCAGCTCCTAGTGCAATTCCAATGAACCGACGCAGACTCGATGCGGCGCGTTGGCCATCGCATTGATGCCAATGATGCGGCGTGTCGTTCTACACATCTCTAGGTCAGTTTTCAGTAATTAAAAAGTCACATCCTCAGGGGTAATTGGGTTTTTTTCCTACATCTATGAGCCCTAAAACATGAAATTAAACCCTTTTAAGAGAAAAAACTATTCATTCTTCACAAGTTGGTCTCAATAACAAACCTTAGGAGAATTCAAATTCAATTCAACACTTAAGAACTTACCATCAATCTTTAAGAATTTGATTGTTAAAGTATGTGAAGTGTTCATCCAAGGGTTCCTTCCACCCTTGGAGTCCAAGAAACTATTTCTAAACTTCAAGTGTATTTATTTCATGAATTCTATGTTGGGTTTGGTTATATTCATTATGATAATGATTAATTGAGGTTCTAAATCCATATTTCACTATAAGTTTTATGTGGAGTTAATTGATATATGTGTAGTATCATGTGAATTCATGTTAAACCCTTGAATGTGTGAAATTGGAATTGAAGTTATGATGCCTACATGTTGTTTAGTATCATGTGCATAGATTATGTTTTCCAAGTGCTTGATAAATTGCTCATGTGAAATAAAAAGGGGAAAATCATGTCATGCTAGCTTATGTGCTAGTTATATCATGCAAGTGTTTGATAAAATGTCACTATGAATAAGTTATGAAGAAGTGCACATGGTTATGCTTTTCAATTCTATGTTATGATTTACTTTTCATGCTATCGAGTCCTGGAGGTATTCAATACCCGAAAACTTAGATATTTATCTAGAGCTACAGTAGTTATAGAATAGACTCAGTAGTATCACGAGCAGTAGTACTTAGAAATCAGTCATAGTTCCAGTACAGTATTCAGTTCAGACCTCAGTAAACTCAGTGAGTTAACAGAACTCCATAGTATTTTGTTAGTTAATATAATTCAGTAGTACTCCATCAATAAACAGAACTCATTGGACTCAGTTATGTTCAGTTAGACAGCATAATCAATAACAACTCAGTCATGCTTAGTACAGACTAGAAATTAGTTCAATGTCTATTCAGTTGAGAGTAGGATTCAGCATCGAGCGAACACAGATATGGGGGCATTCCTTCCAGCATAGAGTTTGACTCTTAGTTGTAGTCCATGCATTACAGAACTACGTAGCCAGCGTAGGTTAAGGTATCTTTCTGCCAGACTAGGGTTTGTATATCTTATACGAGTTTTCCTACCAGCGAGGGTTGATGAAAGAGCTTCCTGTCAGAGAGAGTTAACTCATAGTTTGTCTTTACCCATGGCATGGTACTGACACCCTTCCAACTGGGGTTACAGGTTGGACCCTAATCTATCCAAAAAAGGGCATGTCGGTTAGATGATTACCTCCCACAGTCTCAGTTTCAATCTTCACAATTGAACTTAGTTCAATTCTATAGAAATCATGACTGTCAGACACAGTCACTCAGTTCAGTACGAAACTCATAATAGTTTCACAGAATCAGGACTATCAGATATAGTCGCTCAGTTAATAGTAATGCAGTATTAGTAAACTCAGATATCAGTAAATTAGTATTCAGAACTCAGCATCCAGTGTTATTATGATCTCAGTTATAGTTTACGTATTCATACATATACCCTCATTCAGTTAGTATTTGTTCATGCATATGAACCCATGAATATCATCCTACCTCTCTTAGCATACCAGTACATTCAAAGTACTGACACATACCTTTTTTTGTGCTATGTTGCCTTATATCATAGGTTTAGACGCAGGGCTCCCGATCATACTTAGTAGCCCGATCCATCAGCAGCAGACTAGTGGTGAATCCTCATTGTTCAAGGATAGATTTATTATTATAGTATTTTAGTACTCAGTTTATTACAGTAGTCAGAGTTAGTTGGGTACTTATCTCATCAACCCCTTGTTCAGACAGTAGAGGTTTTTCAGACTAGAGTATTTTCAGATAGATTCTCAGTTTCAGTATATATTTCTGATTTGAACCTTATGGTAGATTTTAGCCTAATTTCTGCATAATTATAGTATGACTATTAAGTTATTACAACATGTACCAGTCATGGGTTAGCTTGTAGTCCTTTGGGATTATGAGCATTGTATTGCATCTGGGGTACAGACTCGGGGCGTTACAGTAGGTCAACTAAAGGTTATGGTCTTTGATATTGGTGGTGATGGTACCTTGAGATACCAAGGCAGGTTGTGTGTTCCTGATGTTGATGGGTTGTGCGAGAGAATTTTGAATAAGGATCATGAATTGAGGTATACAGTTTATTCAGGTTAATAAAAATGTATCATGACTTAATGGAGATCTATTGATAGAACAATATGAAGAAAGATGTGGTTAATTTTATGGCTAAGAGCATGGTTTGTTAGCAAGTGAAGGTTGAATACTTGAGGCCTAGTGGTATGTCTCAAGTGATTAAGTTGCCTATATGGAAGTGGGAGATAATCAACATAGATTTCATTACAGGTCTTCTGCAGTCTCGAAATCAGTATGATCTGATTTGGGTCTTTGTGGATAGGATGACTACGTCTACTTATTTCTTGCTTTTGAGGATCAACTACTCTGGAGAGGATTATGCTAAGTTGTTTATTCAAAAAATTATGAAGTTGCATGAAGCACTGATGGTTTCCATTATTTTAGACAGAGGTATTCAGTTTTCATCTCACTTTTTGCATTCATTTTAGAGAGGTTGGGGACTAGGGCGAACCTTAGCACCACTTTCCACTCGCAAATAGATGGACAAGTGGAGAGGACTATTCAAACTTTGGAGGATATTCTAAGGGCATATGTAATTAATTTTGGAGGTAGTTGGGTGGATCACTTACCACTCATTGAGTTTGCATCTACCAATAGTTATTATTAGAGTATTCAGATTGCTCTGTTCGATGCTCTGAATGGTAGAAGGTATACATCTTCTATTATGTGTTTTGAGGTGGTAAGACTAGGTTATTCAGTCTTGACTTGGTTCTCCAAGCCATGGAGAAGGTGAAAGTGGTTAGGGAAAGACTTAAGACTGCTCAAAGTCTGGTGATGCCCAAGCTACACCTCCACTCTGAAGATGATATGGTCCCTGCCAAATATATTAATCCAACAAAGTATGGGGTCGAGTCCCAAGGGAATATGCGGAATTGTGGCTCTCAGTTGTTGTAATCAACAGGCATAACTGGAAACGTAAATAGGGGAATTTTAGTATCAATGTCGAACTAGTAGTAAATATCGACTTTGATTGTATTCAGTCATAGGTGAACATTATGATTGTGTTCCCCCTGGATTCTCAACTTCGTAGGCTTATCGTTCATTATTGAACCAACCTGATACCATACATGAAGAATCGATAATTTATGAACCTTTAACAGTCTTTTGGATAAGCAGAAGGATTTCACCCTTTACCTTTTGAGTCTCAAGATGTCGCCTTACTAACCCTTATCTTGATCCCAGTTAACTATTACCTTTTGAGTCTCTAGTTATTAGATAAAATTGAACCATCTTACTTAGATAAAACCTAGTAGCGTGGATCGACAGTTAAACTCCAAATTATTGTTATCATTATCTTTTCCTAGTCACTACTCCTCTTTTGGAGTAAGTAGCAATAATCTAGGTAGGATCCTAATTTTTGCAATCGTTGATAACTATTAAAGTAAAGATAATACAATGTATGCATAGGTATCGGTTCAGAAAAACAATAGCACTTTTCCTACTTCGTCAATCCGCTGGGATTTCCGCAACCCTAGCTAAGGGTTTTTAGCCGCTCATACTTGTGAAGTAATCAATAACCTTCATGATTGAAAGCATAAGATTAAATCACAATAATCACAAGTGAAAACCAAAACCGTAACTAAATTAATCAACCAAAATCAATACAAGAAAAATCCAAGACCAAAATAGAATTTTGAAAATAAAATATGTTTGTAAGTATCAAGAGTGCGTAACTTCTAATAAAAAATACATAAGGGGTATTTATAGTGCATGAGGAAACCCAGAGACCAAAGCCCATATGAAAAAAGAGAATAAATGGATGGTGGCTACATGTAGTCTCCACATACGGACTGGCCTTGGGAGCATGTGGTACATGCGGCCAGAGGCTGGGAAGATGTGGTGATCGCATGTGCCCAGACCAAAAATTCCTACAGGTCTGCTTTTGGGATTTTGGACTTTTGACATATACTTTTCCCACATGCAGTCCACCTATGCGACATGTTGTCCGTATATTGACTTAGAAAGTGTCGGAAGTTATGAACGTAGCATCCAAAATCTAGTTTCCTGCAAAACATACCCAAAACGCATCATATCTAACAAAACAACCTCAGAAACTTGCATATTTTCATAGTTTTAAGCGTTGAAAGTGTTACATTTCAATGGTACATCAACATCCTCAACTTATAACATTTTTATGCCCTCGGGAAATAAAATGTAGTAAAAAAAAAAACACAACGCTTAACTAGGACATTCTAAGCTATTCAAGGCAGTCAATCAACACTTTAAGCTCAAATCACAACACCCTTTCTTATCTCAATTTTTCAAAACCAACTATGTATAAACATGAAGTACAACAATGTGATACAATGGGATAAAGGTATGACACCATATTATCAATAAACAACCATCTATTGTACAAGTTACACTACCTAAACATGTAAGCAGCTAGAAATATGACTCATGTTCACTCACAACAAAGATATCTCACTTACTCATATGAAATAATGTATGTCAATATAGGGACATTATAGAGAAACTCACACTCAGAAGAGAAATTCCAATCAATGTTCATCAAATATCATAGGCTTTCCCTTATTTATTTATATTATCATTCAGACAGTCAAGTTAGGATCACTATAGGACTTTCTCAGTTTGTAATGTAGGCTTGGGGGATGGTATGGTACATATGGACATAGCAAGTGAATAAGCCTCCTGGACACTACACTAACCTTGGGGTTTCACTTATTTTCCAATTTCCTTTTTAATCTGCCCTTATTTCTCCCTTTTTATCTTAACACACATTATGGTTGGGTGTGGTCTTTTATTCTTTCATTTTCATTTTTTCACAATTTTTGTTTTCTTTTTCTTTTTCTTTGTCAGCTTTTTCTACCATACCTAGCCTACTTTCTTTTTCTTTTATTTTTCCTTTCTTCATAACCACTTTACATCTGCCCCCCTATGATAGCCACTCTTAACTTAGGCAATTTTCCTGAGTTGAGGTGCACAATGTCCAAGAAGGAATAGGGTCAAAATAGGTTCATTGTAACACAAATAGAAAGGTGAAAGGTAAAAACAAAAAAATAAGCTATAAGTTTCAAAATAGGGATCAAGGGATACTATTTCACATTGGGAAGTTCATTTAGGCTAAAAGTGGACTAAAATAAAAAACAACCTATGATCTTTTTCTAATCAACTATCCTTCAACCTAGTCTAGACTAACCAAGCAAGTTCTAAATTCAACACACAAAAGGAAATAAGTAGTATCTCATACACACATGGCACTATGTAAATATTACAAACTACTACCTATTCGGTTCATGCAATTGTTAGAAGGAAATTATCACGTCCCTAATCCTAATTACATAACAAGATCCACAATGTTCACACATATAGATATTTACATAGTTTTAAAACACAATTTTGGAGGGGTATCATTTTTTCAAAAAAAAACAATAAAAACATGACTACTGCCTTAAATACTTAAAAATTTACTAATTACACAAAAACACAACAAAATACGACACAAATTAACCCAAAAATTCTAGTTTTATAACTATACTACGGTCGGCGGGAAAAGAAGCATGACAATAAAAACCTGCGGCAGCTATGATATACCCCACCCCCAACTAAAAATAGTGTAACTCAGTGCATAAAAATAATACAAAACCAAAAGAAAGTGAGAATATACCTGGGATGCACTAAGCGTCTATGTCATGAGCATCCTCAGATAGGGGCATGCCAGCTGGCAGAGGCGGTGGTAGTGGTGGTACACTACTAGAAGATGAACTCGCTGCTGTCGCATCATGCCTCTTCCTTTCAATAAATACAGAATCTATAAAATCATGTCTGGCCTTTTTAACGGCCTGGTCATATGGCATATCAGGATCCTACAGGTCTCCTATGTGACCTCTCTTGACCCAACTACTAGGACCTTCGCATCATTCTTTACGGAGAAATGAAAATATATGGGTGCACATGGAGGTAATATCTGGACCACTGGGGTATGACTGAAGGATTTACTGTTATATGGCTCTCTATGACAGAGAATACCTCTGCTGCAATATATCCATCTCTTCCCTCATCTAGAATAGATCCAAAATCTTTATCTCTGTAAATTAAGTTATAACCCATCTCTCAAACTCATTAAGACATGCCTGTAAGTCGGCATGTAGCTCAAATGGGGAGCTCTTTGTGCTACCTCTCATCTAGCCTCTACCCTCTCAAATCTAGTTTGAACCCCTGAGTGTATCTTCTCATATAGAGTAGTCATCTTGATCTCAATAAATGTAACCAAGCATCAGTGGCTCTCTGATTTTCCACTAAGCTCTGTAAGAACTCTAGAGATATAGTAATCATATATGTAGAAGGAATTGTAATAGATGGGTGAGTGGGTGTAATTCCCCAAAACCTAATCCCGATGCATCACACGATGCTCAAGACTATGAGTATCCTTAAGCTAACCCTGTATGCCTTCTACTATATCTGAATCTCATAATAAAGAAAATATCGACATAAAAGTCATACTTAATGTGGAAAATTATCTTAAATAGCTGAGAATAATTTGAATGTAATGTCTGAAAATCAATACTATAAGTCAGAATAATATCTAGCAGTCTGACAAGCCTCTACTACTAATAACTAGAGAGTCACTTGGACAAACCCCCAACTAACTCGAACAATTTGAAAAGAAATACTAAATCATATAAACTAATAAGCTGCAAAATCTGAATGAATAAATCCCTAAACTATGAGGACTCACCAACTGTCGGATATAGACAGAGATGCTCGAACTACTCACGTTGCTGATACTGAGCAACTGAACCTACATTATGAGACAATGTAGAACATATATGTATATGTGTATTAGTACTTTGAAAATGTACTGAGTATATGGGGATGAAATGTATAAGTAAAACATTATCTCATCATCATAGTTTGTAAAACAATGCATGCTAAATATAAATGACTCACATAAGCTATAATATCTAAAATACTAAAATAAAAAATCATGGATAGCAAATCATATATATATATACACACACACAGGCATCAGCCACCCTCAACTTAGGTTGATGCAATAAGTCAAGGTGCACATTGTGTTAACTAGACCAGGGCCAAATGCTCTAATTTAAATTCTAGACCAACCGTCAATTAGGCAGTTAACAACCCTATAATAGCCACCCTCAACTTAGGTGTTTTGCCTAAGTTTCGGTACATATTGCCCATTTCTAGGACAGGGCTAGAGCTAGGAGTCAACAGCTGAAACAGAGTTAACTAGAATACTAGGTGATGAAGAAAAATCTACAAAGGCTCAAAGAAGGGTTCAAACATAGAAAATTATTTTAGGTGGGGTTAATTTTTGGCTAATTGGACTAACAGCACAAGGTGTCTTTCTATCACTTCTCATCCCATCAACTACAGAACAACATCAAATGAACCAGGCAAGTTCTAGGTACTATACTATGTCAGAACTAATACAAAGTACTCGCACGCATAGTGGCAACTGAGTCAAACTCATTCTACTATTCTTAAGATGTGCATCACATGTCATGTGAATTTATAGATTAATGCCAACTATAGACCCACTAACAGTTAATCACATATCTTAGGAGACAAAAGCAAACAATCAAATGGAAATAGTCATAGCTTAATGCCAACATCATTCATCATTCATATTTACAACAAGGTACTAACACAAAAAACACTTTTATTTCATGGACCAACATCAGCAACATAACAAAACTTGAAAATAATAAAAATGCAAATTAAACCTAGACATACCAATTCTCCTAAATAGCATATGGTAGGGTTAAGAATATTGGCAACACAACCCCCCATGGTACAAGAACATCCCACCCTCACAAAAAAGTAATGCTTTGTCCTCAATGCATATAATTTAAGTACAAAGAAGGGGAGATACTTGTGGTACCTCTTATTCGTCTGAGGTATCTGTGAAGTGCGGTGAGGATATTGTGTCCTCACCTGGTAAAATATTAAACCCCATGGTGGTGGGGGTGCTCACAATCTCTTCCTTCGAAATCGGAGGTACAACATCTCTAGCTAGATCTATAATTTGCCTCCTAGTTGGGGCTGAACTGGTAGACACTCCGGATGCTTCGTCCTATGCACTCTTCCTTCTTCTCTCTTCATCTTTCCTTGATTTTATTCTTGATTTCTTCATGTCATGATGCTCTCATTTCTCTAGCAACATTTCTTCAAGTCTCTTTCTTTTAAAAGCTTTTCGTGCAGCTTTTTCATCAGTCTCCACTACTTTCTTACCCTTATCTTTGATCAGTCGCCCCATTAAGTCAACAAGACCTTCTTATTCATCACTTTCAACAAGGCTATTGTGATTGCTGATTCATCTTGTCTACATCAGCCCAGATTTGTCTAACTTCCTCAATCAATTTTGCAAAATCCAGAATGGACATAGCATCCAACTTCTTGTTGATTCGCTCCTCTATATTGTCCATTATTAGATGCATATTCCTAAAAGGCCTCACTATTTCCTCCATTATTCTTTCAACAAAGGGTTTGAAATTTCCCTCCCATATAGCCAACTACTTTTCAAACCTCTTCTACGCTCAGACTGTCTTCACAGAGTTCTCTTGGTTTAGCCTATACTTTGAATATTGAGGTAGAACTAATGCAAAATCTGTGGTCCCACCCATAAGCATTGAAGCTGAACTTGTAGATATGGTCGGAGACACATACGTAGCAAGAGGTAGTGGCATGCCTGAAGGGAATTCTAATGCCTCAGGAAATAGCGCCTACTGAGTTTACTGAGCTGAGGTTCTGTTGACTCGCATGTCGAACTTCAAGTCATCCCTACTCTTTTAATATTCTTCTTGTGTATTTCATGGATCTCATTATCTATTCCACTGATCAAAGGTATCTTCTCTTGCTTGCACAATTCTATGATAAGGCATGGGAATGGCAGTACAGTCTGAGTTTTGTGAGCACAGTAGAACAACTCATCAGAAATGATGTGGCCAAAATCCACTGTCAACCCCTAAATCAAAGCAGCAACAATCACAGCTCTAGTGAGTTCTAGGCGGTCATCACCTCCTGTTGGCATCAACCTCAGCCTCATAATTGCCCACCAGAACTTGACCCTAAATCTTAGAGATGACTTAATATAACGCCCCAAATCTGGTACCCGAAAAGCTACATGGTGCCTATGACCCCGAAGGACCATAAGATAACCCATGACTGATATATGTAACTGAGCACTGAATAATATACTGAAATTATGCGGACTATGTAAAAGTTGTAAGGCTATAAGGTTCAAAACTGAACTAATATTGAATATAAAACAATATCTGAAATAGGGCATAACAATAGCCAACACTGAAATAAAACTGTATGAAACATGTTGTAGTCTGAAAGCCTTAAAACTATCTGAAAACTGTGGAGTTGATGGGATATGTCCCCAACTAACTCTGAACTACTGAAATTATAAAGTAATAAAATAATCATGTTATCCTAGAATGATGAGGACTCACTGCTAGTTTGGCTACTGAACATCTGATCTACAAAGGATGCTCGGGAGCTCGTACTTCTAAACCTATGGTATAAAACACCATAGCACAAATGCATCAGTACTATGAATGTACTGGTATGCAAGTGAGGTAGGCTGAATGCAAAGGATTCATATACATAAACAATACTAACTGACTGAATAATATAAATGTGAGAATACATGCATGAATACGTAACTGTAACTGAGATCGTGACAGGACTGAATACTGAGTTCTGACTGCTGAGTCTACTGATAACAGGGATTTACTGATATCTGAGTTTACTATTACTAGAATACAGATTAACTGCATTACTGGTAAGCTGACAACCGAGTTTACTGATATGGATATCTAAATATTTATTCTGATAGTTCTAATTATGAATAACAAATCTGATTGACTATATCTGATAGTCCTGAGTCTGAATACTGATAACATGAGTTTCATATAACTAGTATACTAAAACTGAGTGACTGTATCTAATAGTCTAAGTTCTGATAGAACTAGCTGAGTTCTATACTATACTGAGTGACTGTATCAAACAGTCCTGAAATCTGTAGAACTATTTGAGTTCTATTACTGAGACTGAGACTAAAACTAAGAATGTGGGAGGTAATCATCTAACCAACATACCCCAAACTAACTGGTGAGATCCAACCTGTAACCCCAAGATGAAGGGTGTCAGTACCATGCCATAGGTAAAGACAAGTTGTGAGGTAACCCTCTCTGATAGGAAGCTCTTCCGTCAGCTGAGACTGAAGGAATAACCCCAAACGAGATATATTATTAGCCCTTTACATAGGGTTACATCTCAACCTATGATGGCTACGTAGTTCTATAATGCAAGGATTGCTTCTAAGGATCACACCCTCCTTTGAATAACAGGTGAGTCCCCATCCTTTGGTTCGCTCAGTGCTGACTGAGATTACTAAGATTACTGAGATTATTGAGTAAGACTAGAATGATACAAAATTTACTGAGTTTTCTTGAGTCAGAAGACTGACTAAATTCTACTGATCATGGCTTGACTGAGATTATCATGAAAACATGGCATGGCTCTAGGCATACAGCTAAATTATCGGGTATAAGTACCCCCAGGACTCGATAGAATAAAACTGACAAGGCTTGACACTTTTGATCACATGACCAATATCAACAATTCATAATTTCATAGTTGGGGATTCCATGAAGCACATGATCATCATAATGTTGTACATAGATAGTAATACGTATAAACATGGCATAATTTCATACTTCTAATCTTATGAACATCTCATCAAGCAATCACAATGCATAGGTTTTGCATGGGAATCATCTTAATCAAGTAGGTATAGCATAACTTAAGAGGCATGATTTGATCTTGACACATGAAAACTAAGTACTTGATCACCATTCATTCATTGGGGCATATTATCAAACACCTTGCATGCACACTTAGGGCATAGGTATGGTTCCACAATTTAACTCAATTGCATGAATTTCAACCCTATACTAACATAGGTTCATGAAAACATGATAAGGATGCAATCTTGTCAATCATACAATAATAACAACATGAACATAATCAATTCAAAACAAGAACATCATGACATATAGTTTAAAATAGGGTTCTTGAGCTTCATGGATGAAAGGAGTCCATGAATCAACATTGTACATAACTTAGTTCTTGATTCTATAAAGATTGATGGAGATATTCTTAAATTTGGGTCTTGGATTTGAATCCCCAATTGAAAGCCCTAGTTTGTTCTTGTGAGAAACTTTAGAGAAACCCTATATTTTGGATAAAATATGGCTGAATCGAGTGTTATTAGGTTTATATAGGGGTGAGAAATTGAAATTTTTAATCCTTGGACGCATATTTTATTTCTAAGAAAATTTTTTGATTTGGCAGGCTGGCACGATGCGGTGCTATCGTGCCGTGTCGCTGGAAATTGCCAACTGGGAACTGGGCTGGCGATGCGACGCGGTGAAATTGCATTGAAACACGGGAAAAAGGATTATTCTGAATTTGAGCCCTGGCTCAATACGCCATAATTGCGGAGGCTCACTGGATTTTGACAATTGCCATTTTGACCTGCTCCGCAACGCACTGATGGTTCAAGTGGGACACTGTCTTACTAAAATGGCTCTAACTCTTCACCCGTGTGTCAGATTTGGGAGAATTTGGTATCGATGGAAAGCTTATTGAATTTCCCACATGACAAAAAGTGAAAATATTGAAAATGCCACATGTATAAAAATGGATTCATCTTTTAAACAAGTCCTTGATATTTTTAAGACAAATTTAAGCTAGGTAGAAGTATGGGGTATTACAATATCTCCCCCTTGGGAACATTCATCCTCGAATGAGACTGATTGAGATGGGAGAAATGACAAGTTGTAGTACATTCTAAACATGACCAACTGAAACATGACTACATGACTGACATTACTGAGATTCAAACTGAGCATGCATATCTGATGCATGATTTTATGACTGAGCTGATGCATGACTGCATGACTGGGATTACAAATAAGTTGATCACGCATATCTGATGTGTTAATACATGACTGAACGAACTCATAAACATACAACTGAAAATATAAGGGTAAAGATACTAAGTTTGAAATGAAAACTGAGCATGGAACGAATACCATATTTGTAATTGAAATCTAAACATGAAACTGGATAACCTTAAGAAAAGCTATTACCTTGGGCTAAGCCTGATCTTAATTACTAAATATTCGTGAGCAGAAACATGAGAATGTAACTGGGTATGGAGTGTGATACATGAGATGAATATCATGATCTGAACTAAGTTCCTTGAACACATGGCATACGACCGAGATTGGAGCTAGAAGGTCAACATATGGGTACCCACTACTCCAAACTGGGTTCGTTACATGAAGAAAGAATGGGATGTTTTTTTCATGAACGTTTAGGGGTTCATAGTGTATCTCCCCCTTGGGACACTATGTCCCTATAAAAATACTGACTTGACTGTGGTACTAAGGAAAACTGGGACGATGCACAGGGCACCTACGAATTGAATCGTGACTGAATATCTGGGATTTGAAACTAAGGCATAATACATGAACTGAGCTGATCTCATAACTACTGGGATTTTCTATCTTGGAATAGTTACATTCTTAAGATTTCTGATATTAGAACTAGGTGGAAAGATGGGAAACCACACCATACGAACTTGATGCCTGATTTCTAAACAGGATTACTGGCTGATCAATTTAACTCATACTAAAAACTTATACTTAACTGAAGCACTTCTTCTTTACCTGAGACTACTAAAAATATTTTCATGAACGTTGAGCACGAATGCCTAAACATACTAACTTATCTGATTAACTGAATAACTTATAGATGAATACTGGCATATAAGACTGAACTGTACTTAGTCTAAACGACTAGCCTAAGGCTGTAGAGTATTATGCATAGGAGGTAAGGACTAACTGAGTGACATGAGGTGACTGGGCATAGAATTATGAAAACTGTGTTACTTGAAATTGCGAGACCAAGCGTATGACATAATTCAAAAATATTCTATAACTGAGGTACTAAAATACTAATGACTGACTAACTGATAGCTATATGCTATGGTCGGGTAATCCTAAAAGCAAACTGAGTTTCTAATATGGATGAACTAGGACTGGGACTGAGATTGTAGCTAAGACGGTAATTGAGACTAAACATTGATTTCTAATAACTGAGGTTTAGACTAGTGCTGAAGTATTTAATTCTGGGACTAAATGCTGATTACTGAAACTAAACACTGAAACCTTCACTGAGTTATGATAATTGCTTACGGATAATTGGAATACGCCAGGGATATATCGAATTTGACATTTAACTAAGGCCTGAGAAATAGAATACCAAAATCATGGATTTATCAAGGGCTTTAAGCTGAGGGTGTACATGACACTACTGAGTTTGGTTGCTCACTAGAAGTGGAACGTGATTCATATGGTCTAAGCATACTGTAAAGCTTGACACGAGTACATGAGTCATGAGTTGCATGACCTGAGTCTAGAATTTCTGTGTTTCATGGAACATAATTCGTGACACTAAGTGAACCGGAATTCCTATACTAGGAACTTGGAACACACTATTCTGTGAGAAGCATATGGTTATAAGTTGTATTTGTAGAACTGAGATGGGTAGCATGCGTAAATATCATAATGACTATAGTATGAAACTTTGCACTAAGACAGGAACGGGTCGAGAATCATCTTCCCTTATATATTATCTACACATACTAGAACTATAACTTGAATCTGAAGGCTTGACTTTCTGACCCCAAAGTTTAACTGCTATGCAAGGTTTCAAAAGAAAAGAAACTCATGAATCTGAAGAAGCGCAAATATGTAAATAAGAGATTAATAACATACCAGTAGTTGCATCAGGATAACTTTCCTGATTCGGTCGGGAGTGAAGTGCATAAAGTCTATTTGGGTGTTGCCCACTGATAGCACTGGAATTGGTGTCCTAGAATTTCAGGCGACCGAACTAAGCTAAAAAATGACCATGCTGACTTTGAGTACCGGGTTTAGGAAAGTATCGAACCTTGTGACCTGAATCACCACATCCAAAACACATATTACTGCCGGATCTACACACACCCTTATGATGCTTACCATACTCTTCGCAAAGCAGATGAGTAAAAACCTTGCTCTCACTACCCTGGGCCTTGGAGCCTGATGCCCCATCCCTACGGTCATTTTTGAACTTTGGTACTGGTGTACTACTGAAGAGTGAACTGGGGTTGAATATTTCTGACACAACTAAAAATGATTACCACCCTGCCACCCTGACTGAGCAAAACTATAACTACTTGTTCTGGCCCTCTTATTTTCTCTCTCCTTCTTCTTAAGTTTCTGCTCCCCAATCTACTGAGCATAGACCATAAGCCTAGATATGTCCATCTCCATAATCAACATCACAATTCTGCACTCTTTAACCACTCTACCTAATATCCTAGACATAAACTTATTCATTTTGGATCTACTATTTGCTACTACATGGGGAGCGTACCTGGATAACTGAGTAAACTTGAGGAAATACTCTTTTATGCTCATGCTACCTTGTCTGAGGTTTATAAACTCTAACACTCTGTCTTCTTTCTGCTCTAGCGGAAAAAATCTATCTAATCAGGCTATAGCAAACTCTTCCCATTCTATGGGCTTTGCATCTGTACCCCTGTCTACCTTCCACTGTTTAAACCACATATGGGCTACATCTTGTAGCTGATAAGTGGATAACACTGCACTGTCATAGAAAGTCACTCCCATGATGTCTGTGACTTTCTGAACATGATCGAGGCACTTCTATGGATCCTCTTCAGACTTAGAACCTGAGAATAGAGGAGGATTCATTCAGGTGAAGTCCCGAACCCTGGATGCAGCAAAATTTGCCACTGGGTTGGATGGAACAGCAGTTGGCCATTCATTCTGAGCTGCGACTGAACTGGATAGAGTAGTAAAGGCATTCCTAAATTTTGGATGAGAGACATGCTTATCCAAAGAATCTGACTGTCTGAACTGTAGAGTTGATGAGACATGTCCCCAACTAACTTCGTCTACTATATATAAATTGAATCTAATGCGATAATAAAATAAGGATCATCCTCGAATGAAGAGGACTCACTGTTACGTCTACTGCTGCTGACTGAGTCTGGACTGCTAAGGGTGCTCTGGATCTCGTGCTTCTGAACCTATGGTATAAGACACCATAGAGCAAGAGAAAAGTATGTGTCAGTACTTTGAATGTACTGGTGTGCTAGATTAGGTAAGGCTAAATGCAAGGGCTTATGCATGAACATAGCTCAACTGAATAATCATGAGAGTGCTGAATGAAGACATATGCATGAATATACAACAATAACTTAAATCATCGTGACTCTGAATACTGAGACTCGGATACTGCTTTACTGATGTCTGAACTCACTACTAATACTTTGAAACTGAATAACTAAATCTTTTGATTTTGGAAATTGAGTACTGAAGTTGAGATCAGTCCTATCTAGTGAGTGATGTCTAAATCTGATGATACTAAAGATGATTAACTAAATCTACTCGCATAAATAACTAAGTTCTGAGATTGCTACTATCGACTGACTAAATCTGTGATCAAACCTTTCTAATGGATGATCTCTGAATCTGCTAATAATGATAAAGAATGATTATATCTAAGATCAGACCTATCTAGCGGAAGATCTCTGAATCTTTTAATAATAGAAATAATGGACCGAGTTTGAGATCAGGCCTATCTGATGGGTGATCTCTGGATCTATTAGTACTGATTCTGATTAACTTTATGTAAGACCAGTCCTATCTAGCGGGTGGTCTATAAATCTATGGAACTATCTAAGTTCCTTACTAAGATGGGTGACTGTATCTGACAGTCTTGATTTTTGAGTTCTACTCTGAAGACTGATACTGAAACTACAACTGTGTGAGTTCTCACTTAACCAACATGCCCCGAATATGATCTGGTGGGGTCCAACCTATAACCCCAGCTGGAAGGGTGTCAATACCGTGCCACGGGTAAAGACCTCTGCTATGGTCAAGCCTCTCTAACGGGTGACCCTGAAAAGGAAGTCAAGCCTAAGGCAGTATGATAGTCAAGCCTTAATATAACGGGTGACTCCTGGTCCTGCGCTGGCTACGCAGTTCTGGAGTTTAGGGATTGTTGCTAACGACTCTGCCTCTCTAATGGGAAAGTCGTCATCACTGCACTCGCTCGGTGTTAGCTACTACTCCCAACTGAAGGACGCTGAACTGATTCTTATACTGAACTAAACTGAACTGAATCTGTTACTGATTTGATTTTCTTACTTAACTGATCTGACTGAGTTTACTTGATTCCGTTATCTAACGGAATACTTCTGAATTCTACTTTCTTTCTGAATACGACTAAGTTCTATAACTTACTAAGCTTTACAGAAATCTGAACTGAGTACTGAGCTTGATTAGACTGACTACTAAGATTTACAGAGTTTCCTTAACTTCTGTCACTAACTGAAATATACTGATCATAGCACGACTGAGATTATCTTGAGACTGACTCGGCTCTAGATAAGCAGCTAAGTTTTCGGGTATTAAATACCCCCAGGACTCGATAACATAAATAGATAAGACATGACAACTCTTGCGTAATAATCATAACAATAGACTATCATTCGCAATATAACCAATGAAGCATCATTTCGGGTACTTGGGAATCTTAAACATGTAATTGTAAAGGGAAGCATGCTATTGTCTCATAACTCATCCAACAAGGAGTTCACATCAACAGAAAGACATGCAACATATCATAATTCATTCATTTAGTCCTTTCAACAAACACTTAGCATGCACTAGTTGACACATGCTTGGGGATATTATACTTCATATTACAATGACACTATTTTCTTCACATAAGCAATTTATCAAGCATGTGGGAGGCACCCTTTGGTCATACAACTTTCAATACACCAAATTAACATAATTACATAATTCAACATGCTTCTTGAAGGGACTTTATCATGAACATCACATAACCAACACATACTAAGGTCAATACTTGCATCTTTATGATCACAACATGAATCAAAATTTCATGTCAACAAGGACTTCAACTTCAAACCACATAAATCATGGAAATTCACAAAAATATAATCTTTGAACTTTAAAAAGAATTCTTGAACTTCTTCGGTGGAAGGAACCCAAGAATCAACATCAAACATACCTTGCTATGTAATTCTTGAAAGATTCATGGTGAAACCTTGATGATTTGGGTCTTGGATTAGAAATCCTAGGTATTGTTCTTGATGAAAATTGAGAGAAAACAATGATATTTGGGTGAAATAATGAGAAATCTCGTGTTAAGGAGTATAAATAGAGATAGAAAAATGATCGTTTTTCCCTTGGAATAAAAATCCGGAACTGAAAAAATCCCAATTTTACATGCTGGCGCAATATGCCATAATCGCGCCAGATTACTGGAAACTGAACAATTGGAAAACTGCTTAATGGCGCGACGTGGTGGAAATCGTGTTTCCACCTTGGTTGCGAACTGGAAAGTCACCACGACGTGGTGGAATCGCGAAAGCTCACTGGAATTTGAAAATTGCCATTTTGGCTGGCTCTGCGATGTGCTAAAGTACCAGGTGGCACACTGTCTCACGAAAATGGCTCTAACTCTTCGCCCGAGTGTCGAATTTGGGCGAATTTGGTATCGATGGAAAGCTTATTCAATTTTATATATGAAAAAAAGTTTATATTAGGGAAATTCTACATGGTTTAAAATATTTTCCACTTTGGAAGTCACTTCTCGATCTTTTAAGGCCAGAATTACACTTCACTTGACACGCTCTAAGGCTCAGACTATGAGAGAACTTTGCGGGGTCTTACAAATTTGCTATAGAATTTTGCAACTAGGTCTATTTAATCCGACTATGTTGGAAAGGGGTAATTCTGTTGTGTCCTGAATACTAATCTTACATACCTTAAATGCACAAATACTAAGTTGGGTTTTTGCCACTTGCTTTGGGAATTGGGATTTTACCTTATTTGTTTCTTGATGGCAGGGTGATAACAGAAACAAAGATGACTTGGGGAAGTTATTTTCTAAAAAAGTTGAGAAACCCTGCAATTGATATATGGAGCATAGGCTACACCTTTGTTGAAGTTCTTACTGGGAAGCCGCTTTTCCCTGAAAAAAATGTAGTTCACCTACTACATTTAATGACTGGTCTACTTGGAACACCTTCAATGGATACAATTTCTCGTGTATGAACATGTTTGAATACATATTTAAATTTTTGACCATTTTTCCCCAAAATAACTTTTTCTCATTACTCTTTTTTGTGGCTATTGCAGGTACATAATGACAAGGCTAGGATATACTTAACTAGCATGAAAAAGAAGTAGCCTGTTTCTTTTCCCCAGATATTTCCAAACGTTGATCCTTTGTCCCTTAAAACTTCTTGAAATATTACTAGCTTTCAACCCCAAGGACCGACCCACTACTGAAGAGATTCATGATATCATGACGATTGTTATTTGCAAATAGGTATTTTATCAACAAAGTACCTAAACATCAGACTTTTACAGGATTCAATATATTTTGTAATCGTTATAAAGGAGGCCTACTTTGCAGTTCCCATCTTATGTTATAGATGAATCAAAATAACTTTGAATTTGTTGGGCCCGTACTTGCACGGGCCCCAACATCTAGTAGATATAGAAGAGTGAAGAGAAGTAGGAGACTGTTGTCGTCCCTGCTTCCTCCGTGATTTTACCATATCACCTCTAATTAATTATTATATATTATTTATGTATTAAAAATTAATAATATTTAATAAAAATATAAAATAGACATTTATGACATGTCTGCTTCAGCCATAATTTTACAATTTCATCCCTAATTAATTACTATAGGTCATTTAAGTATTAAAAAATTAAAAATATTTAATAAAAAAGATAAAATAAATAAAAAATGATAAACTAACTATTGATGTTTCAAATTATCTTGATATCTTTTATGAGGCCCATCTAAATTGTTTTCACAACTATTTTTTATATTAATTTTGTTATATCACTTCTAATAAATTATTTTCTAATTAATTATTATATGTTATTTACATATGAAGAAAATTAATAATATTTAATAAACATTTATGACATGCCTATTTCAGCGGTTTCAATCAGAATTTTACTATTTCATCTCTAATTAATTATTATGAGTCATCTAAGCATTAAAAAAATAATATTTAATAAAAAGAATGAAATAAAAAAAAATTATAAATTAACTATTGATATTTTAAATTTACTTGACATCTTATATGAGGTCCGCTTAAATTTTTTTCACAACTATTTTTTATAGTAATTTTGTAGTATCACTTTTAATAAGTTATTATGAGTCATTTAAGACATGTCTGCTTCGTGACTGCAACCATGATATTTGATCAACTTTCGAAATTATATAAGCGTTACTTAAATTGGAATAGAAGAAAAAGTATTATAAATCATAATAATTAAAAAAATAAATTATTTTTAAAATATAATTGACTTTCAGCACTACAAAATTTTGGACAAGAAAAGTATTATAAATTATAATGGCTAACAACTCAAAATAGTAAATTACAATGTCAAAAAATTATTATAAATTATAATAACTAAAAACTCAATATATCTATCAAAATATTAAAAATATAATTAATTGTCAAAATTTTATTTATGTCACATAAATTGAGACTAAAAAATAACATATATTGGGTCCGTTCTATAGAAGTGTGAAGAGAAGCAGGTGACGGTCATCATGTCTACTTCCTTCATGATTTTACTAAATCACCCTAATTAATTATTATATGTCATTTAAGTATTAAAAAATTAATAATATTTAACAAAAATATAAAATAGACATTTATGACATATCTGCTTCAATTTCTTTAATCATAATTTTACTATTTCATCCCTAACTAATTAATACAAATTATTTAAATATTAAAAAAATTAATAATATTTAATAAAATGGATAAAATAAAAAATAATAAACAAACTATTGATGTTTTAAATTAACTTGACATCTTATATAAGGCCCGTCTAAATTTTTTTCACAACTATTTTTTATACGGTCGTCATGCCTGCTTCCTCCGTAATTTTACTATATCACCCCTTATTAATTATTATATGTTATTTAAGTATTAAAAATTAATACTATTTAACAAAAAATATAAAATAAACATTTATGACATGTCTGCTTCAGTTGCTTCAACAATAATTTTACTATTTCATCCCTAATTAATTACTATAAGTCATTTAAATATTAAACAAGTTAATAATATTTAATAAAAAATATAAAATAAACAAAAAAATGATAAACAAACTATTGATGTTTTAAATTAACTTGACATCTTATATAAGGCCCGTATAAAAAAATTTCACAACTATTTTTTATATTAATTTTGTTATATCACTTCTAATAAGATATTTCCTAATTGATTATTATATTTTATTTACGTATTAAAAAATTAATAATATTTAGTAAAAAAAATAAAATAGACATTTATGTCATGTCTGCTTCAGCCATTTCAACCGTAATTTTACTATTTCATCCCTAATTAATTACTATGAGTCATCTACAAATTAAAGAAATAATATTTGATAAAAAATAAAATAAACAAAAAAATAATAAATTAACCATTGATTTTTAAATTAACTTGACATCTTATATGAGGCTCGCTTAAATTTTTTTCACAACTATTTTTTATAGTAATTTTATTGTATCACTTATAATAAGTTATTATGAGTCATTTAAGACATGTCTACTTCGCGACTTTAATCATGATATTTGATTGACTCTCGAAATTATATCAATGTCACTTAAATTGAAATAGAAGAAAAAGTATTATAAATTCCAATAATTAAAAACTTAAATTATTTTAAAAATATAATAGACTATCAATGCTACAAAAGTTTGGACAAGGAGAGTATTATAAATTATAATGGCTAACAACTTAAAATAGTAAATTACAATGTCAAAAAACTATTATAAATTACAATAGCTAACAACTTAAAATATCTAAAAAAATATTTAAAACATAATTAATAATCAAAATTTTATTTGAATCATATAAATTGAGACTAAGAAATAACATATATTGGGTATGTGCTAGCACGGGCCTTCGATATCTAGTCTAGTGTATAAATGTGAGTGAAACACACACATCATAGTTGTCATGTGTGCTTCATGGAATTATTAATGAATTTGAGGGTATTTTAAGAATGTTTTATTTTTGTCTCCTTCAAGTTGTTGTACCTAAATATTTATGCATGTGTACAGTTTGAGTATTGGACAAAAAACTCAACTTAGGTTTAGTTTATTACACCTTTTTTTTTTATTGTTTTAATTCTTTAATATATGTGGACTCTACAATTAAAATTTTGGCTGACCACTGTCTCAATTCCTTAATATGTATGAATCCCAAAGTTAAAATTTCAGCTGATCATTTTACTTTCTTTAATTATTTTTAATATAATATATATATTGAAATTACGTAAATTAGTTAGTACTATATAGAATCACGATAAAGCAGCACCTCTTCGTCGACATATTTGCTTGCTTCGTGATTTTACTATATCACTCCTAAATAATTATTATATGTCATTTATATATTAAAAAATTATTAATATATTTTTTAAAAATAAAATGAACATTTATGACATGTTGCTTCAGCTATTTCAATCATAATTTTACTATATCACACCTAATTAATTATTATAAGTTATCTAAGTAATAAGAAATTAATAATATTTAATTAAAAATTAAAATAGAGATAGAATAATAAATTAACTCTTGATGTTTTAAATTAACTTGACATCTTATATGAGGTCTAGTTAAATTTTGTTTACAAGTATTTTTATAGTAGTTTGTTAGGGTTCTTGTCCTGATTTTCTTATCAAGATTAAGTTTTACTTTTTCTTGTAAGGAAAATAATTTACTTTTCCTGAAAGAAAAATATAAAACTTTTCCTTGTTTGGCAAACCTCTTTCTTGGAGGAAAGGTTTTGGACATCTATAAATAGAAGACCCTCTTCTCATACATTAACATAATAGCATTCACAATGTAGTTTTTCAAGAGTCTTGTTTAGGGGGAGATTTTCTCCCAATAGGTTTTATATTTTTCAATATTAGTTTTTCATGTGTAGGCCGATTGACCAAATAATATCAATAATATGTTATTTTAGTACATTTTTATTTGTCATCTAAATTATCACCATATTAATTTATAAACTTTAAGCTTCCGCATGACGCCCTCCCGATTTCGAACCCAATAAGTGGTATCAGAGGCAATGATTCAAAGATCAGATGGTTCGATTGAGAATAGTTTAAGATCAAAGTTGCAACAAAATTGATGATAATGAAGATATATGTCCAAAAACTATATATGGAGATGATTGTCAATCATATTTTCAACAATTTTGTTGTTACATATTTAAAAATAAAGCTCACTTTTAATCCTACAAAGAGCTCTAATATTTTTAACCCAAAAAAGGCTCATATACTTTTAACCCAAAAGCTCCATTTTAAGCATGCTAAGCAGTAGGGATGAAAGCTATGTGATGAACAAAGATCAAAGATGTGAAGAAGATGAATCAAGTGAAGAAAATCAAGCCAAAACGGGGAGATTTGTTAGGGTTTTTGCCCTGATTCTTTTACCAAGATTAAGTTTTACTTTTTCTTGTAAGGAAAATAAAAGTAGTCATAAATACTTTTTCTTTTCCTGAAAGGAAAATATAAAACTTTTCTTTATTTGGCAAACCTCTTTCTTGGAGGAAAGGTTTTGGACATCTATAAATAGAAGACCCTCTTCTCATATAATAACACAATAACATCCAAAATGTATTATTTTAAGAGTCCTGTTTAGGGGGGATTTTCTCCCAATAGGTTTGTAATACCCCGTACTTCTACCTAGCTTAAAATCATCCCAAGTATGTTAGAAACTTACTTTGAAAGATGAATCCACTTTTATACATGAGGTATTTTTAAGATTTTCACTTTTTTCATATGGAAAATTGAATTAGCTTTCCAACGATATCAATTTCGTCCAAATCTGGTATCGGGGTAAAAAGTTATGGTCGTTTTAAGAAAGCAGTCAAAACTGTCTAGGTACGACGATGAGGACAGACGGATCGTCGAGCTAGCGACAGACCGTCGCCCAAACCGTCGTAGCGGAGGCAGTGAGACCACCTTCTGCCTAAGGTCAACAGCTCAGGCCGACGGACCGTCGCCCAAGCCGTCGCAGCAGAGGCGGTGAACCCCTATTCTACCCAGGTGTGACGGTCAGGACCGACGGACCGTTGACCCAGCGACGGACCATCGCACCCACCCTCTCATAGTTCATTAAGTTATTTTAAAGTCATTTTTAAAAGGGTATTTGGGTTTTTTCCACCCGTTTTAACCCCTAATTATATCAGACCAAGGCTCATAAGTTCATTATCCATCTACAACATCAAATTAGGGTTTTCTCTCAAAGATAATCCCCAAGAACAAGATCCAAATAATTCTTCAAGAAACTAAGAGATTTCAAGTTCTTCAAGTCTAGGAACTTCAAGAAACTCACAACCCAGGTATGTCATGTGTTGATTCATGGGTCCCTTTCACCCATAAAGCTCAAGAATCTCTTTTCAAAATCCAAGATTTGTGTATTTATGAATGTTCATGATTTAAATTGAATTGAAATTCATGTTCATGATGTTGTGGGGTTTTGATTTATGTTTGAAATTACATATTCCAATGATTGACCCTAGGATGTGATGATTTACATAAAAATCATGATAAATCTTTAAATTTACACATTGATGGATGTATCCATGATTATTAGATGTGTTTATGATCGTATAACCAAAGCATGCTCCCCATGTGTTCGATTAAATGCCTATGTGAAGGAAAAGTGCCATACTGGTATGATAATATGAAATCCCCAATCATGTACAAGTTTATGCATGTCAAATGTTTGATGAAATGTCTTAGTCAGTGAATTATGGATACATGTGTAACCCTTGTGGTGCTTTAGAACTTCTACTTCATGAAATCTCTAACTTATTGTATTATGGATTGTGATGTTGGTCATGTATTCAAGAAAGTCATGCTTTGTTAGTTTCATGCTATTGAGTCCTGGGGGTACTTGTACCCAATAATTAGCTGTATGGCTAGAGCCAGTGTCATGTTTTCAAGATGCTCTCAGTCGAGCCATGTTCGTAGAAATTCAGTCAGTCATGTGACTCAGGAAAACTCAGTAATCTCAAAAATCTCAGAAATTCAGTAATATCAGTAGTATTCCGTCAGTCAACGGAACTTAATTAATTCAGTCCAGTTCTATTCAGTAATCCATGTTCAGTGTCTATTCAGATGGGAGTAGGAATTAGCACCGAGTGAACCCAAGGATGGGAAACACACTGTCAGATGAGGGTGTGATTCTTAGAAGTCATTCTTGCGTTCCAGAACTATTTAAGTGGACCTCATATAAGGTGTCAAGTTAATTTAAAACATCAAGAGTTAATTTATTATTTTATGTCTATTTTACCATTTTTATTAAATATTTTTAATTTTTAAATACTTAAATACATTATACTAATTAGTCATTTAAGACATGTCTACTTCGCTTTTTCAATTGTAATATTTGACTGACTCTCGGAATTCTATCAGTGTCACTTAAATTGGAATAAAAGAAAAGTTTTATAAATCACAATAATTAGAAACTTAAATTATTTTTAAAAAAATAATTGATTATCAATGCCACAAAAGTTTAGACAAGAAAAGTATTATAAATTACAATAGCTAATGGCTTTAAATGAAAAATTACAATGCCAAAAAAATATTATAAATTACAATAATTGATAACTTAAAATATCTAAAAATATATTAAAATATAATTAATTATCTAAATTTTATTTATATCATAAAATTGAAATTAAAAGATAATATATGTTGGGTCCGTGCTTGAATAGCTAGTATATTATATATATTAGAAGGGTGAAGATTAAAGAGTGAACGAAAACCTCATTTCAGTAGATAATTTTACCAAAACACCATTGCCATAAAGGAATCTATCACAATGATTATTTTAAGACTTGGTATAGATATTTATGTCGCTGCGCTTCTATGTAGAAATGGCTGATAGTTTGACACAAAATTCATCTTTTGTAATTATATTTTATAATATTATTATTTATAATCATTGTATTTGATTTATAGTCGTTGTATTTACTTTTATTCAATAATATGTATTCATATAAAATTTAAATAAATTATCTGTTTAGTCGCGTCAAAAATGAGATTGAATATTTTTTTCTTTTTTCTTTTTTTTTTTTATTTTTTTTTATTTTTTTTCTTTCTCTTTTTTTTTTCCTTTTTGGTTGCATTTTATATTTTTTTTGTATTTTTAAAAAATATGACTACGTCGAGTACAAATCATGAATGATGAAGGAAATATCATAGTCGCTTATTGTATTTGTATTCACCATCATTCTTTTTTTTCTTTTTTTCTTCTCTTTTTCCATTTCTTTATTTTTTTCGTATTTTCATTTTCTTTTTTTTTGGATTCTTTCTTTACGTTATTTTCTCTCTTATAACTCTAATTTCTGCTTCTCTTTTTTTCTTTTTTTTTTTCTTTTTTTTCTTCTTTTTTTTCAGTTCTAAATTTTTTCATGATAACGAAAATACCACAATCGCTTATTATATCTGTATTTTCCTCAATATTTATATTTTTATATTCGTTGATATAATTATATTTGTATTTATATTTATATTTTATAATTCACACTTGTATTTGTATTTGTATTTGTATTTTATAGTTCGCACTTATATTGTTATTTTATAGTTTGCACCATCATTTATATTTTATATAATTCAACATTTGTATTTTAAAGAATTGATTTGTATTTGTATTTCATCGTTGACTGCATATTGTATTTCTATTGGTTTTATTTTGTTTTTATTTGCATTTGTATTCTATTTTTATCGATGAACTTTTATTTGTAAAGAACAATTTTGTGTTTATATTCATAAGTTGGCCGCATATTGTATTTGTAACTTCATTTATTTCATTTATTTGTATTTGAATTTGTAGTTGTCAGTATTATTTGTATTTAGAATAATTAAAAAAGAGTTGTTAGTTTTCTTTCTATGAACATTTGTTTTATATATATTGATACGTGTATTTTATTGATACAAATTGAATAATACAAATACAAATGATAAATTATGCAGATACAATTTTTAAACTATACAAATACAAAAGTTACATTTGTATCAAATGATACATGTTCATACAACTTGAACCATACACATATAAATGATACTTATTTATATACCAATACAAATGATAAATTTGATATATACAAATACTAACGATTCATTTGCATTAAATGATACATTGTATATTTATATATTTTAGTCTCAAATAAACACAATTAATGCATATACTTGTTTGTATATATAAATACAAATAATAAATTATACATATTCATGACTAAACTATTCAAATACAAATAATAAATTTATTTAAAATATATAGTATGACACAAATAAATATAAAATATATAAAATAAAAAATATAATAATAAAAAAGATGAGAGAGAAATACAAAAAAAGGAGCAAAATGACAAAATAGACGAAACAAGAATGATAAAGGAAAAAAAAATTACAAATAGCAAAGAAAAGAGAAATAATAAGAAGAAAAATAGATGGAAAAAATGGAAAAGAAAAATGAAAATATAAAAATATGAGTAAAAAATAAAAAGAATAAAAACTAAAATGAAAAAAGAGAAAATGAAAAAAAAAAAAAGAGAAATAAAAGATAGAAAAAGAGAGAAAATAAATGAGAGAGACTATGAATTGTATTTAATTGACAATAGAGGCTATGAATTGTAAGTAATTGAAACTTAGGCTAAATGAGGGTAATTAGAAGCTTATGTTTGCTAACTCATGTAGTTATCTCTCATTAATATATTATTATTAAAAAAATAATTTCAATAAATATAAATAAAATAGGCATTTCCTCTTTTGGTATAAATATATACATAATATATTGATGTTCTAAATACATTCTAAATTTTCGATTAGCTAAGGATATAACAAGCATCGAGAAAAGTTATTTTTTTTTTTAATATTATAGTTGATTCTAGGGAACTTAGTGAATTTTTAGGAATTAAAGTAATGAACCGAAAATAAATTTTAAGAATATCAAATTGATTGAATAAATTAATATAAGTACAATATGTTTTATATATTATGTTTTACGTAATCAAACATTAAAATTTTTGCTTAGGATTTGAGCTGATGAAAATGACTACAAGCCAGCTGGTAATTACATTCAAAGATTCAATTGCAAAACAATTTACATGAGTAGTATACTTAATCATATACTTGATAACATGTTTTGTATATACAATAATATCTAATTACACGCATTTGTTGGACAATAAAATTAAGGATCGAGTAAATAAATTATAGGAACAAGAAAAATACTACAACAACCATTTTATTGATTTCAATATGTGAGTTTTACCATCTCTATGAATCCTCTAATTCGCCTTTTCAAATATAAATTAAAGGGCTTCGAGCTTGATCTTGAATTTGGACTTTATTTGTGAAATTAATGGATTTGATCTTGACTTATACTTGAATTCAAGGGCTTTTGAACTTGTTCTTGAATCTCGTGATCTTGATCTTGAATCTTGATTTATGGATTTGGGAACTTGATCGTGACTTGTACTTGAATTCAAGGGCCTTTGAGCTTAATATTGAATCTTGAGGTCTTGATCTTGAATCTTGATGAGCTAGTCTTGAATGCTTGAATTTATAGAGAAATCTATGGCGTTTGATCCACGGGCTCTCTCTTGATTCTTTCTAGAATTATTGGTCTCTTTTTTGAATTATGAGACCCATATTTATGTTGTAGGAAGGAAAGAGTCATGGTAAAGGTGAGCTTCTTTTGCCCAATCAGATTTAAGTGACATGACGTACTTTTATGTGCTTTTGATTTCATTAGGCCTGCTGCATCATTTTGATATGTGGCATGATCATATTGGCTTCTTTGCTTGACTTGGCATGCTACGTCATTTGAAATGTGACGCTCAATTGGGCCTGTAGAATAAGATAACATTTTGGGGTTAGCAAAACGGGCTCATCATTGTAGACCAAATTAATGGACTCGCCCCATTAAAAAATTAAAATCTAAATAAATCCGTATTTATTTGAATTTAAATAATTAATTCAATCATATTAATTCATCATATTTATTTGGACTAATATATTTCAAATTTAATTTGAACAAAATTTATATGACTACAAATGCCCCTTGCTTCAAGACTGGTTGAGAGTATACTTTAGAGACTAGACTTGAAGTATGATTTATTTAAACATGCTTCCTTCGTCCTTCAAAGTTTTTCATACACATGAACACCCCATTTCATTAATTGAGAAAATTTAAAGTTGAACCATGCAATTTACATATTAATATTGCCTCTCAAAAACTCTTTTTTTGAGTCATGATTTTTTTCATGAATTTTTACACGTAAGATCCATTGGTGAGGCATGATATCCAACTCCAATAATGAATTGCTTAATGATTTCCACTTCTTCTAAGATATCTTGACTTTGTCCAATCCCAAATAGATTTTGGAAAACTTTTCAGCACCTTAACCATTTTCAATTAGAATTAAAAAACTCTTCCAATTTGAATTTATATTGGAGATAGAAACTCTTCCAATTTGAATTGTATTTGAGATAAAAATAACCTCTAATTTGAATTTATATTGGAGATGGAAACAACCTTTATATAAAAGAATGTAGGTTCTGCACTTATTCAATATCAGTTTTGAGATTTCTAAGCCATGAATAATGTTGAGGTACTCCTTTCCCTTCTACTTTTCTTTTATTTTTCGTTACTTTTTTTCAGCCCAGCATGTTAGTGGTAGAAAATTCATATCTCATTGTAGGAATATCGAAATCATAAACCATTTGATATTCCAGAAACTAGACTTTGAGATCTATAACATATCCAAAATTAAGATTTAAAATACTTCAATATAATTCTAGAAATATTTTTAAAATTAACCCTAAATTTTATCATGCTGAAAATTTCAGATTTGCGCGTCTTTGCTAAAACTTCCATATCTTGAAGTAGGAAGACCGAAATCACAAGATGCTTGATTCTTGTAAAACCAGACATAAAGATCTATAACATATCCAAAGTTAATTACTTAATACCTTAGATATCTTTTCAGATGTTATACCAAAATCAACGTTAGGGTTTTGATGCACCAATAGTTTCAGATTTATGCGATGACACCAAAAAAATTATATCTCAATATAGGAGTATTGAAATAATGATCCACTTGATTCTATAGATTCTAGAAACATGATATATAATATATCCATGATTTGAAATTTATGACCTTCGAAATTACTCTAGACAATTTTTTATAGTTGATCCTAGATTCTGTTGAGCAGAGAATTTCAAATTCGCATCGCTGCACCAAATAATTTTTATCTTGATGCGGAAACATCACCATCAAAGGGTATTTTGATTTCTGCAAACCAAATTTTGAGGGTTTCATTCTCACCAAAATATTTTATCTCAATTCAAGTTGGTGATATATGACTTTCAAGTTCGAAACATCTCGCGAGGTAACAATCTCTCTTCTACTTGTGTTTTCTTTGTGTTGTATCTTTGTTCTTCTCTTTTGTAGAATCACAGCAGATAGCAGTGTGCAACAATCGACTTAGGGTGCGAGAGTTTAACTTTGCCTCGATACACCTTAAGATCGACTGCTATATATAGTTTTGATGATGAGCAACTAACTTCAAGGGACCAGGTCCCAAGATGTGTTTGGTATAGTACAGCTGGCACGCGTAGTTTTGCCTTATTTTGTAACAAACCCGCAGGTGCTACTTGTACTGAATAGGACACCTGATCCAATGATATTTCAGCTCTAATTATCACTCAACTATAAAAGGAAAAAGATGCTTCTTCATCAAATAATTTTTGTACAAATTTAAAGAGTGAAGAGAAGCAACAAAAACTCCATTTCAAGATTGCTCAAGCATTGCTCATGTTCTTATCTTTGTAGTATGCTTAAAGAGTGAGTGAGTGTTCTTGAGTGCTGATTTATAACAGAATTACTCATGCTATAAGAGTAATGTCTTGCTTTATCATCACTCGAGATTGCTTAGGTAGAGTTGCCTAATTTTGATACTGATTAGACTTAATCAGTATAGAGGGTCCTTGACAGAGTTGCCAAGATGATCTTGTTGTAGAGTTATTACAAGTGAAAGGATCCTAGAGTTAGGTTGAAATCGAGTATGTAACCAAGGAGTTAATTATAGTGGATTTCTTTGGTGCTTGTGAGGACAAGCTGTTGTTTTTCCTTTCTTGAACAAGGAGGTTTCTATGTTAAATTTTGTGTGTTTTTTTTTGTACTACATTTATTTTTCCTGCAATCTATTGTTTGATTTTCTGTGATTGACTTTAAGGAACTTGGTCCCTCACTATGTGGTGCAACCCCCCAAGGGTTCTAAAAATTATTATCAGAGACAGGTCACTCTAGAAGGTTCACACCTAGAGTGTCTTGGTTAGCATGACTGCTCCACCTAACCTGAAAGAAGGGCAATCAACCACTAGACCACCTACATTCAATAAATAGTACTATGGGTGGTGGAAAATAAGGATATTTGACTTTATTATGGCTGAGGATAGTAAGCTAATGGACATTATTCTTGATGGTCCTCATATACCTGTAAGAGAAGTCAAATAAGGAGATGTTACTAGAATGGTTATCAAAATCAAAAGGGAGTTCAATGATGAAGCAAAAAAAGAATTGATAAAAACTACAAAGCCAAGAAATTGTTTGTCTGTGGCATAGGACTAGATGAATACAATAGGATTTTAGCTTGTGAAATAGCTATAAAAATCTGGGATTGCTTGAAGACTGATCATGAAGGAACCACTGATGTGAAGGATTCAAAATATGATATGCTGACCACTCAGTATGAAACCTTCATAATAAAAGAAGGAAAAATTATTCAAGAGATGCATACCAGGTTTTCTTCTATCACTAATGAGTTGCACTGCTTATAAGAAGTAATTCCTTTATACAAACAAGTGAGAAAAATCCTTGGGGTTCTTTCTAAATCCTGGGAAAGAAAAGCGGATGCTATCACTGAGGCTAGGAACTTGAAAACTCTCACCATAGATGAACTCAATGGGAATCTGAAGACTCATGAACTTAAAAAGTAGCAAGGGCATAAGAAGATAGAGGTAAAAGGGAAAAAATCTCTGGAACTAAAAGCATTTAAATCAAACTCTAATGAAGAAGACACTGATGTTGCCTATTTGACAAAAAAATAGTTATAGCTATGAGACAAAGTGGCCAGTTTCAAAGAAGTGGGAGTAACAGAAAAAATAGAGGCACTATGGAAGTTTGTCACAGATGTGGAAGTCCTGAATATTTTATTAAGGATTGTCCAATGCACAAAATAGACTATCAGGATTATCACAACACTGGAGATGACAAAGGAAGAAACAGGAACTAGGTCCCTGTAAAATCAAAAAGACAAGTTGCAACTGATCTTGCAGTTAAACAAGCCTTAGTTGGTTGGGGTGACTCCTCCAGTGAATCTGATGAAGCTGAGAAGTCTGCAGATATTTCCATGCTTGTTGTGGAAGATGAGAAGGTGACCTTTGATTCCTTGTTTTCTTTTATGGAAAACAACGAAGATGAAGAAGAAAATAAGGTAACACTTTCTGACCTTAAAGAAAACTTGGATAACTATTCAGCTAGAAAGATAATAAGGATTGAAAATGTGCTGATTGACTATGTGTGAAATGACTGAGAAAAAATTTGCTCTAGAAGAAAAAGTGGAAAGTCAAGAACTTGAGTTAATTGCTTTAACTCTCCAAATATCTAAAACTGAAGAGCAGGTTACCAAGTTAAAATCTGAAAATCTAAATTTAGTGAGTCAACAGGAGAAAAGAGATGATGCTTGTGATGGATAAAAAAATAATGCTCTAGAGAAAAAATAGAAGATCAGGAGCTTGAGTTGATAGCTTTGACTATCCAAATATTAGAAACTGAGAAACCGGTTGCTATGATAAAATTTGAAAATCTGAGTTTGGCAAGTCAACTGAAGAAAACAGATGCTTCTGATAGTAAAGGTAAGAAAGAATCCCCACAACTTTAAATTGAGATTGAAGAAAAGCTAAAAATTTCTCAATGACTGCACTCCAGAAGAATGAGGAGTTAGAAAGGGACTTGGTCTATCTGAGGGAAGAACTTAAAAAATCCATACAATGAACTGCATCCTTTCAGATCTTTTCTAACTTTTCAGATCCTTTCTAACTTGACTAATTAAGGAGTTAATTATGGTAAAGGTCTCGGGTATCAGTACAAAACTCAATCACCCGGGTCTCATGGAAAGGCTGCTTAAAATACTAAGAACAAAGTCCACAAGCCTTCATGTACTCACTGTGAAAGAAATGGACACATCAAAGTAGACTGTCAAAGCTGGCACAGAGCAACAATGATCAATGATGGGCATATAAGGAGGGGAGTATGTATCCTAAAGGTTTAAGACCTTTCAAAAACATGAAAAATCTTTCATTACCTAGATGGATGAATAAAGATTTAATCACACCTCTGTCTTCCTACTGGGAACTCAAACTCAAATGGGTTCCCAAGTATAACAATTGATCTTAAGTGCAGGAGGGAGAAAGGGTTTGCAATTAAAATATTCTTCTTGATTTGTAATTACCCAAGGCTATGAATGAAAGGTCTGATTATATTCTCTTTCTTGAGATACTTCAAGGTGAAGGTGTCTTATGTGAATAGGTAAAAAGGGTTAAAAAATTACATGCAGTTGATGGGAATGGTCTAGATCGTAATAATGTGGAAAGAAATGAGGAATGATGATCCAAGATATCAATCACAAACATCAGCTCAAGTAGAAGATCTCCAAGAAGTGTCTAGTCAAAATTCACAAGGACCTGGTCCCAGTGAAATTCATCTCAGAAGATCAAACTAGAAGAACATATCTTCTCATCCCCTGGATATTCAAATTTAATGGAGAAATGTAAACAAAAAGTCTAAGTCAGAAACTTCATGTTCTTTTTAGCATTCCTATCCCAGAAGATGAGCTCACAAAGGTGTAAAAGACTCTGGAAGATGCTTTCTAGTCTACAGTAATATAGAAAGAACCTTGAAAATTCAAAGAATGCTAAGTCTAGGACCTGAACCTCAGACCTACCTTCAGGAAAACTTCTATAATAATATGGTGTGTTAAAACTAACAAGTTGCAACTGGGATTGATCAAATCAACTTGACTTACTAGATGAATCAACTTCCCTTCTAAAATTTGGCTATGTTCAAGAGGCAGGTATCCTTGGTAAATTAGGTACATGTTGGTCTAACTCAGTACCATACCCTTGGAAGTATACACCTATGGGAGAAACTTTGGAGATGGACAGATGTGACAATACAAAAGTTGAAGATTCACTCAAACTAGAGAGGGACCTTGTCCCATCTCTCAGGTTAGTATCATGTATGTGCAATTTTTTTTGTTCTATTAAGAAAAATCCGCATCCTCTTTGTCCTTGTGTCAGAAAAAAGTTGTCCCATTCTAAAAAGGAAGGCGAGTCACCTAAAATCTGACATTGATCATATCTTGTTCCCCCAGAAAATCCTTTCTTGTGCTTATTGTTCCCTTAAATCTAGTTGAACCCACTCGTTCTCTTATCAAAAAGGAAAATCAAAATACCAAATAGCCCTTCTAAGAAAAAGACCTTCCTGATGGTTGTAGCTCTCCAATTTTTATGTCCTTCAAAGGATTTTGAGCTTAGCATGATTAAAAACACCTTCCAAAACCTTCATGAAAAACATCCTTCTTCTTCTAATCTTCCAAAGATTAACTCTTTCATCACTCAACTTGTTAATAAAGAATCATCCCTGAATCTTCAAAACTGTTCTGATAGTGTTGTAGCGGATGAAACCTGAGTTGCTAAAAATCTTATCTTGTTGTCAAATAGCCCAGGAAAGAGCATAGTTGATCATAAGAAACAATATTTTAGAAAAACACCAAGAATTTTTGGAAAATGGTATGGAAGTTTTACTGAGAAGTAGTTGACTCTTGAGAGACCTGGTCCCAAGAAGAGAAAATTAGCTGAAAGAGAAACGGTGATCACTTATACTAGAAGAAAGAATAGGGAAAAAGTAAGGTTTTATACAAGGAAGTTAAAAACAGGTTATTGAAGAATCAAAAGGTGTTAACTAGAAGGATTTCTGATTCAAATGTGCTAACAAAACTTGGTATGGTGGAATTAGTTGAGCTGGATAAGCATCAAGGTTGTATACATCTTATGAAAGGACCTATTCCCACTGTTTTTAATGAGATAGTCGGGGAATTCTATTTCAATTTGGAATTCTCAAAGGATGGGATAAATATGACTACATAGGTTCAAGGAAAGAAAATAAAGCTGAATGAGGAAACACATGAAGTTTTTTTAGAAGTTCCTATATATGGGGTAAGAACTGTCTCCAAGAAGCTTCCTTCAATAGAATTGTTAGCAAATACATCCAAGGTCAAAGGGAAATCTGTGGCTACAGTGAATAGAAAATTATTCAAAAGTGAGTTTCTATTGATTTTTGACTTTATGAATAAGGCAATTCTGCCTAGGTCCCTGTGTTTCATGATGGTGAAAGCATGATGATAGGGGGAAATTTCATCTTCAGATTAGTAATCACACTGATTAAATGTGATGGATGTATATTAATGCTCAAAGATGTATGGTTGGTTTGTCATTATCAAAAAGGAAAAAATTTCTATATGTAGTTCTGATGATGATAATCTAACTTCAAGGGACCAGGTCTCTGGATGTGCATGGCACAGTACAGCTGGCACACATAGTTTTGTCTCTTGTGTAACAAACCTGTAGGCGCTACTCCTACTGAATAGGACACCTGGTCTAATGATATTTCTGTCTAATCATCACTCAACTATAAAAGGAAAAAATGATTCTTTATCAAATAGTTTTTGCATAAATCTATAGAGAAAAGAGAGGCAGTAAAAACTCTATTTCAAGATTGCTCAAGCATTGCTCATGTTCTTATCTTTGTATTATGCTTAAAGAGTGAGTGAATGTTCTTGAGTGCTGATTTGAAATAGAATTACTCATGCTATAAGAGTAATGTCTTGTTTTGTTGTTGCTCGAGAGTGCTTAGGTAGAGTTGCTTAAGTTTGATACTGATCCGAGTTAATCAGTGTAGAGAGTCCTTCACACAGTTGCCAAGATGAGCTTGTAGTAGAGTTATTACAAGCAAAAGGATCCTAGAGTTAGGCTGAAATCGAGTCTGCAATCAAGAGGTTGATTATAGTGGATTTCTTTGGTACTTGTGAGGGCAAACCGTATTTTTTCCTCCCTTAAGCAAGGAGGTTTCCAAGCTAAATCTTATGTGTTGTTTCTTTCCTGCACTGCCTTTTGTTTTCCTGCACTCTATTTTTTGATTGCTTGTGATTGACTTTGAGGGACCTGACTCTTCACTTTGTGGTGCAACCCCCTAAGGGTTCCAGCACCGACCAATTTGGCTTCAAGATTGGTGGCTAGTTAGGATTTAAGTATGGGCTCTTTCATCAATATACTTATATAATGGTTTTCTTTAAGTATGGGCCCTTTCATCGGTGCACTTATAAATGGTCTTCTTTAAGTATGGGCCTTTTCACCGATGTACTTATGCAATGGTATTCTTTACGTAGGGGTGTCACGTCCTAAACCAGGGCATGACTGTGATGGGTATCTCAAGTCCGCCATGGACTGGAGACCACCCCCATCGCCTAACCTCATGAGCACAAAGTAATAATAATAACAATGCATAAGTCAATTAAACAGTAATGAATGATAGATAAATGAACCAAGGTAGGGGTTCTAAGAATTCAACAATACCCAATCCACAGTTGTCCACAAAAGCCTTTTACAAAACTAAACATAATCTAGGTTGGGACATGCCCCTGACTATAGCCAAAAAGTCACCAAAAGATAGTCTAAAACATAAGAGAAACAAACTATGAAATGACGGGCCTTACGGAGAATGGAAGCTCACCTCTTCAAAGTAACTCGACAGGCGTGCTAATCCATCTAACGCTGCACAGGGGGTAAAAGTAGTGTCTTCCAACCCTACTTTATGAAACAATGTAGCGTCCTAGGACGGTTAGCGGGGTGAGTTCTAACATGTAACTCAGGGATAAGGGGTAAAATAATGCCACGACCCAATTAGTCCAAAATCATTCATAACTATATGCACATATTTATATATATACATATATATATATATACATGTATATATATACATATACATATATGTATATATATACATATATATATATATGTATATATGTACATATATATATATATGTATATATGTATATATATATATATATGCATATATGTATATATATATATATAAGATGTCGGGATAGGGAACAAGGTTTAGCATGAGAGTTAAAAATCATTAATCTGTACTGTGTAGCTAAAATCATCATAAAAGGCACCCACAAGCTATATGGGTCTGGCTCCCCCCACCAAAAGGTCCCCAGTGCATGTTAGTCGTACGAATAGGATGTATCAAGGAAGACTAGGGAATACCCTCGACCCTACGTAAATCCAGGATACAAATGTATATAAAGTGTGACACATACACACAGTCATTAGACCAACCCCCACACCGGCAAACGTGGGTTTCCAGTATTGGTCTCTTAGGACCTCCACCTTCACGGCGAGCTACACAACCCCCTTTAAGGCCAATTAAAACATTTTCACATTCCCATTTCATTTAACCAAGAATCATCTATTAAGGCGCATACCATTGGTATCGTCATACCAATTATACTTGAAAGATAATATCATTATGCCATTCCGGTTATCCATAAACCTGGGGGAATGCTATAACCCCTATAATTTATCAAATCCATTTGGGGGAATGCCACGACCCCCATGGTTTCAATTTTAAAATCAAAGCATGGCGACCAAGGACTTTCCAAACCATTTGTATTCCATTTAGCCATTAATGTAATGCAATAGTTCCAAAAGTGGTTTCAATATACAGATATCCATATTTCAAAATAAATTCATAAAAAAAGGGTTGAGGTTAATACCAATTTCAAACAAAAATTATCAATTTGGGGGATGCCTTGCCCCCCATTCTAATCCATTATGCCCATGCACCCAACTAGTTCAAAACCATCAATTCAAAGCACGAGTAATCCATAAAAAACATGGAAAATTAATTCAACTAAATAGCACCCAGAAACCCTCAACCCAATTGCAAAATCAACAATTAAATTCTCATGGGTAATAATTAGACACATGCTTTCAACAAAATAAGTTTTAGGGAAGAGATACATGCCTTAAATACACAAGAATTTGAAAGTAATTCAGAGTTTGGAGCCCGAATGATGATTGCACAGTGAAATCCTGAAGCTTTCTTGGGTTTTAAGTTTTGAGAGAGAATGAAAGATTTTGATCTTTAAAACTGATGGAAAGAGGTTTCTTTTAAGTTTAAAGGTCATACAAGAGTGAAATGACCCGAAGTTTCCTCACTCCAAATGAATAAAAACAAAATTGCATGAAAATTTGGCCTTACCGTTGCATGCCAATACTACGGAGACTATCCTCTGTGCTAAGACAATATCGCGGAAGGTAGCCTCCATGACACGACCATATCGTGGAGGCTTACTTCCTTAAAATTCTAAAATAACCACGAACCCCTTTCAATAATTCCAAAACTCTTTTGAGACACCCTATTAACATACCTAAATACATTTTAAGTAAAAAATCGATGTTTTGGAAATGGAATGGTAAAAAATAAAATCATCAAAGTTGTAAGGGTCTTACATTACCCCCTCCCCCTTAAGATCATTCATCCCCGAATAATGATCTAGGAAAATTTTAGCATGAGAATAGCAAGAATACATCAAAATCAAATGATAAACTCGAAAGAAAAATGATACGAGGGAAACATAAGTCATACCTTAAGCACCTTCATTCGACATGGGGAACAATAATGGATACTTGGCTTTCATATCATCTTCATCTTCCTAAGTATCTTCTTCTACCTTTAGGTTTCTCTAAAGTACCTTCACTGAAGCTACATCCTTTGTACTCAACCTACGAACTTGCCTATCTAATATCTCAACCCGAACTTCCTTGTAAGACAAGGAATCCGAAAAACCAATACTCCTAACAGTAACTATCAAGGAAGGATCACCCACACACTTATTCAATATCAAAACATGAAATAGGGATAAATAGGACCCAAATTCATAGGCAAATCCAACTCGTAGGCAACATTTACAACTCTCCTTAAGATCAAATATAGCCCAACATAACGGGGACTAAGCTTCATTTTCTTCCCAAACCTCATCGCTCTTTTCATAGAAGTGTAACAACCCAAAATAGGGCATGGCCGTGATGGGTATCTCAAGTCCAATGAGGATCGGAGACCACCCCCTGCACCTAACCAATAGAACACAATACCCCAACATCGGATGCATCCCAAACATATAACAAGATAGTATAAGATAAACTTGAAGACTTCAGGATAAGTCAATAGATGACAACTGGCTAAAACAACCAAGAAACATCACCACTCAAGTCCACAGTAATCCAACAAAGCCTTCTAAACAAAATAAAAATTAATAAATTGTTAGGACATGCCCCGACCCTGATAATGAAAATGACAATGGCAATGTTAATGATAATGTAAACTCTCAATTCTAGTCTATGATAAGAACTAATGAAATGTCTAGAAAATAAAAGCTCACCACTTCACCATAATGAATCGATGAACCGACTAACCAAACCGATCCACCTATCTCTGCGTAGGATACGTAGACGTATCTTTGATGCTTGCATCACATGGGGATACAACATTCAAAGATGGTTAGTATGTTGATTACTAACACGTAACTCGGGGATAAAGGATAAATTAATGCCATAGATAACCATTCAAAAACAGTTCCAAATCTAATACACATAATCATATGCAAATACATGTATATATCACGTGTCGGGGTAGGGAACGCTTAGCATAAACTTTAAAACTTTAGTCTGGATTGTGTAGCTCAACTATCATAATATAAGAATGCAGCCATGGGCTATATGGGCCCAACTCTCTCCTACATGGAACGGACCCAGTGCATGTGGCCGCACGAACCAGAGGGTACACATATGCATTATAGGACACTCGAACCTCTCGACATATAAAGGTGACACAAAAACCCAATCATGTAATATAATATGGAGGCCCAATCATATGATAATAATAAGGGGAAATCGAACCACTTGATCATGTAGACCCTTACTTCGACAATCATAGTTTCTAGTATTGGTCCCTCAGAACCTCCACTTTCATGACTCAACTACACAACTCTCATTAAAGCCTAATTAAATTATTTATCACACATTTTCAATCATTGAACCATGATACACATTTAGGAATACATTGTTGGTATCGTCATACGAACTACAATTGCAAGGTAACATCAACATACCAAAATAATTTCGTCATTTGGGAAAATTAACAGCCCCTTGGTTCAATTATGCATTAGCTTGGGGATCTTCACAACCCCATAAGGTTCAATTCAAAATCATGATGCTTCATTAACTTTTCACTTTGTGCAATAGTTCAAGATCATTTAAATATACATACTTACATATTCAAAACTAATTTCACCATATGGGGTTGAGGTCATTACCACTTCAAAAGTCACAGGTTGGGAAAATCACAATCCTCTAGTTTATTCACCATACCCATGCACCCCACCAGTTCAAAACTATAATCAAAGCATGAACAATCATATATAAATCATGGGAAATATTATTCAAAAACAAATATTCAAAACCCTACCCATGTTTCAAAACCATTATCAATACCATATGAACAATGCTTTAAATATATGTTTTTAACAAATTAGCTATTAGGGAAAAGTAACATGCTTGAAATACCAAGTTTCACAGAAAGAATTCAACCCTTGAGCCCTTGATGACCTACTTCTTGGAAACCCTAAGTATCTTGCTTGAAAGAATTTGAGAGAGTTATGAGAGTATTTAATCATGTTATGAATGAGAAATAACCCCCTTGAGTGCTTTATGAACGTGGGGTTTTTAATTGGTACTACTAGAAAACTGCTTACTACCTGGGGATTTTACCTAGGAAATATATTGCAGGAAATACATGCGGATTTACCTACGAAATTATTAAATAAGTCAATATTAAAATATATTACTTGCGAACTATATATTTGCAATAAATTCCGCAGGTAAATTTGGCACCATATTGCGCAAATTTCGTACTTGCGACATTACCTGGGGAAATATATCAGCGGGTATTTTATCTCTAGGTAAATCCGCAGGTATATGGACAAATATATATATATATGTTAAATCCATAGAAAAATTCCCAGGTAATTTATCCTACGGATTTACTTAGAGATATTTTGGTGGAAATTTATGTCATGGATTTTATTACCTGGGAAATTATTTGGGGATTTGTGCTGCGAATTTTGCTGGGGATTTATTCTTGGGGATTTATCTGTGAAATTATTACTTGCGACATTACCTGGAGAAATAGATCGGCGGGTATTTTATCTCTAGATTAATCCGCAGGTATATGAACAAATATATATATTTTTAAAATTCTCAGGTAATTTATCCTACGGATTTACTTAGAGATATTTTGGTGGAAATTTATTTAATGAATTTTATTACTTGACAAATTATTTGGGGATTTTGTTTTGCGAATCTTACTGGGGATTTACCTGCGAAATTATTACTTGCGACATTACCTGGGGAAATGTATCGACGGGTATTTTATCTCTAGATAAATCTGCAGGTATATGAACAAATATATATATTTTTTAAATCCATACAAAAATCCTCAGGTAACTTATCCTACGAATTTACTTATAGATATTTTGGAAAAAATTTATGTAATGGATTTTATTATCTGAGAAATTATTTGAGGATTTTGTGCTGCGAATTTTCCTGGGGATTTATTGTTGGGGATTTACCTGCGAAATTATTACTTGCAACATTACCTGGGGAAATATATTGGTGGGTATTTTATCTGTAGGTAAATCCCCAGGTATATGGACATATATATATATATATATATATTTTATTTTTTTATTATTATTTTTTTTAAATCCATAGGAAAATTTCTAGGTAATTTATCCTATGGATTTACGTAGAGATATTTTGGTAGAAATTTATGTAATGGATTTTATTACCTGGGAAATTATTTAGGAATTTTGTTTTGCGAATTTTGCTGGGGATTTATTCTTGGGAATTTGCCTGAGAAATTATTACTTGAGAAATTATTGGGGGATTGTGTTGCTACGAATTTAGCCGAAATTATTTTTTGGGGATTTACCTACGAAATTATTACTTGAAAAATTATTGGGGAATTGTGTTGCTACGAATTTAGCTGAAACATTGTCTATTATTATTATTATTGTTATTATTATTATTATTATTGTTATTATTATTATTATTATTATTTTTATTATTATTATTATTATTGTTATTGTTATTATTATTGTTATTGTTATTGTTATTGTTATTATTATTGTTATTATTATTATTATTGTTGTTGTTGTTGTTATTGTTGTTGTTGTTGTTGTTGTTATTATTATTATTGTTATTGTTATTATTATTGTTATTGTTATTGTTATTGTTATTGTTATTGTTATTGTTATTGTTATTGTTATTGTTATTGTTATTGTTATTGTTATTGTTATTGTTATTGTTATTGTTATTGTTATTGTTATTGTTATTGTTATTGTTATTGTTATTGTTATTGTTATTGTTATTGTTATTGTTATTGTTATTGTTATTGTTATTGTTATTGTTATTGTTATTGTTATTGTTATTGTTATTGTTATTGTTATTGTTATTGTTATTGTTATTGTTATTGTTATTGTTATTGTTATTGTTATTGTTATTGTTATTGTTATTGTTATTGTTATTGTTATTGTTATTGTTATTGTTATTGTTATTGTTATTGTTATTGTTATTGTTATTGTTATTGTTATTGTTATTGTTATTGTTATTGTTATTGTTATTGTTATTTTTATTATTATTATTATTATTATTATTATTATTATTATTATTATTATTACTATTATTACTACATTTATTAAATAACAACCTAAGTCAATTCAATTTGCCCAACTTATGTAATGTCTAGCCTAATTCTTATTCAATTAATATTAATTTTAGTCAGAATTGATATTTATTTAAGTTGAATAAAACTTAGCTTGACTCAATTTTAAAAATACTTGTAAAGCTCACACGAGCTGATCAAGCAGCTGAATATGGTATCAAAGATATATTTGAGCTGATCATCAATCATAGCTTGACTCGTTATTGAGATCGAGAAATTAATGATCATCAGTGATGGATAAGTAATTCAGAATTAACTAACACCTCTACCTAAATGCACGAAAAATAGGTGTCATCGACATGCCTGCTTTAGCTACTCCGTGATTTTACTATATTACCCCCTAATTAATTATTATAAAGTATTTACACATAAAAAATTAACAATATTTAATAAAAAATAAAATAGACATTTGTAACATGTCTGCTTTAGATGCTGTTGACACCTAATTTTGACCTCTCGATGCTCTCTAAGGCTGCTATTTTGACAAAATTATTTAATTTCAAATATTAATATTTTTACACATTATTCTTGTATAATATACTTAACGACGTGTCGCACCCATGATTTTAAAATATACAAATTATTTTTTTTATTATCATTTTTTATAATTTATTAATTCAAATATAATATTTAATTTATTTATTTATATATTTTACATAATTTTATTAATATTTATCATATGCACACTCACAATTTACAAATACATTCTTTAGTTTTCATTATTATTATTATTATTATTAATATTATTATTTATTTATTTCTATTATAACAATCCCTTTTTTTATTATTTGTTTATTTAATTTTCTCAACTTATTTATTTTTAACTTAATTTTACCAATTTATGATAATTTTAGCCTAGATTTTGCCCACTTGAGTTTAATTTTAACTCTTCAATTTAATTATGGCCCAATTTTAAATATCCTGTAACTTTAAATCTCAGCCATAGATCAAATTGATCAATGGCTGAGATTGATTCTCCATCCTTTTCATTTTTAAAATACCAAAAGGAGAGTTTAATTGATCAAATTGAGTTTAATTTGACTCAATCGAAATTCCCAATTTAATTTTTTTAACCCAATATCTAATCTCAATTTGACTCATCTCCTCAATTCTAATCTCCTCAATAAAATTGACATTTGTTATTATTTATTTTTTAAAAATAAATTATTATCAAACTATTATTATTAATAATAATTTATTTTATAATACGTAAAATTAATTTTACACACGTAATTTACTTTTATATCAAATCTTATTTTTTTCCTCGTTATTATTATTATGTTATTATTACATTTATAGCAGCCCAAACTCAATTCAATTTTTTCAATTTTATTTAACTTCTAGTCATTTGATATTCAATTTGTGTCGATTCTAGTCTAAATAAGTTTTACTTTGATCAAATTGAAAATCTCCAATTAAAATTACTTGAATTTGGCTATCTCTATAATTTTAATCCCAACCATTGATTATATATGATCAATGGTTGGGATTACATCAACTTCTTGCCTTTTTAATAAGGCCACCACCTAAAACCCTAATGTTTTTTATGCCAAAACAGCCCCACCTGCCATTTTTCTTTCCTTTCTCTCTCTTCAATTCAAACCAACAGCGACTGCTCTTCATGTGTCACCATGCCGCTGTCAGTGGCGGCTCTTTTTCTCTACTACCGGTGAACATTAACTGTCGCCTCCCAGCCACCACGCCTCCCGCTGCTCCGTCCAGCTACCGGCGGAAGAGCACCCACCATTTACGGGAGCCCAATGACCAACAACTCCGACTGCCACTCATCGAAAAACCCATCGCCAGCAAACCCCGATTTCAGCCGCCACGCGCCATCATCCCGGTGATGAGTATAAATCTCTGCCATGAATTTTGCAGATAAGATTATATACTTAAATTCGTTAATGTTACTTCATATGACTTTATTAGCTGATATAGTCTCGTACTGTTTCTGTGTATAAACTAGATAGTGTGAGATTCCAGTTGAAATATGCAAATTGGAGAAACAAGGATATGGATTTGCTTTTCTTCATATTACCAATATTAGTTGCTGGCTGGAGTTCACTTGGTGTTTGCTTTGTTGGAGTTTGGTATGATGAGATATGAAAAGCATCGTACTTCAGGTATATGTCTAAAGTTCCTTTTAGGCTACTGCACTTGAATACCGTTAAAATATATGCTTTGACGTTGCAGCTTGGCATGTAATATCCATGTAGATAATCTTGAGAATATTCAAATCAAGGTGACATAATTAAGTTGCAATGTTAAAGTAGTAGTAGTATTTTTTTTGAATTCACTCATTGCTTGCAATGAGTATTTTAGGAGTTTCCTAGTAATGAGTATTTTAGGAGTTTCCTTTTCATTCGCTGTAACGAATCTGTATCTGTTGAAGAGAGTGTCCGGTGCACTAAAGCTACCGATATGTGTGGGTTTGGTAAAGTTTTAACTCCTGGGAAAGTAATGTGGACCAAAAAGATAGGATTTTCAGATTTACGTATAACTATTATAATCAAATAAAGAAAATGTATGTAATATTGATTTCTCCCCTGCATCCATGGCTCCCTGAAATTGTGGACCAAAATTTTTTATTTAGCAGTAGAATTCTTACGTATCAATAGGTTAACAATATCTCATTTCACTATATATCTAGTTATTAGTTTTTTAAGACTTCCATCTCTTTGTCGTGGCATTCTGTTATCTGTTTACTAAAATTTTAAAATGGTGAAATGTCGATAATATGAATCAGGATTTGCATATTTTTATATCTAGACAGATATGCTAAATTGCTAATATGTTTCTGATTAGCAAGCTCAAAATAAGGGATGAAAGGCCTATCAAATCTTACGCCTATAAGTGTTCCACAATGTTAGGTTTACAGTTATAAAGGATACATGGAGTTGGTAGATTTGTAAATCTCTAATATGAGCAAAAGAAGTATCTTATACTTATATGATAAGAAAGTTATACAAGTGACTTTAAAATGGTTGTGTAGACTGTAGTAACTTGAAATGTGTACTGGTAACTTGAAAATAGTTAAGTATAGTCACTTAAAATGTGAACTAAGTTACTTTAAATTGTGAACTCGTGACTTAAAAAGAATTAAATGTAGTGTCTTGAAATGTATACTAGTGACTTTAAAATGGTTAAGTGTAGTGACTTGAAATGTGTACTAGTGACTTGAAAATAGTTAAGTGTAGTTACTTGAAAATATGGTTAAGTATAGTGGCTTGAAATGTGTACTAGTGACTTGAAAATTGTTAAAGGGTAGTTACTTCAAATGTGAATTAGTTACTTGAAAGTGGTTAAGTATAGTTATTTGAAATGTGAAGTAGTTACTTGAAAATAATTAAATATAGTGACTTGAAATGTGAATTAATTATTTTAAAATGGTTTAGTGTAGTGATTTGAAATGTGTACTAGTGACTTGAAAATGGTTTAAGTGCGGTGACTTGAAATATGAATTAGTTACTTGAGAATGGTCAAGTGTAGTGACTTGAAATGTGTACTAGTGACTTAAAAATGGTTAAATATAGTGACTTGAAATGTCAATTAGCTATTTGAAAATGGTTTGAGTGTAGTGACTTGAAATGTGTACTAGTGACTTGAAATGTAAATAAGTTATTTGAAAATTATTAAGCGTACTGACTTGAAAATGGTTAAGTGTGGTTACTTGAAATTGTGAACTTGTGACTTGAAAATGGTTAAGTATAGTCACTTGAACTGTGTGCTAATGACTTGATACTATAATGTCATATAATTTATGTTAATAATATATTTTTAGCACTTTTTATGGCCTGAATTAATATATTCTTATGCAGAATGAGTTTGAAAGAAAGAAACAAGAAATATTAGCTGCTAAAAGTGCATCAAGTGTGGAAGGAGGATGAGAAAGGAATTGGATTTGTCGATGAAGCATCTTCCAATGATGAACGCCCATTTCAAGAAGACAACCAAGCATATGAGGATGAAAGTGATGGTAACTCTAACGACGTGAATGAAAGTGATAATCCTGATAACGTGAATGAAAGTGATTCTGACCCTGATGATTGGTAGTTTTATTGAGGATTCAAATTTGAAATATTTTGTTTTGGACCATTTAAGAATCATACATTAGTGATGTGGATGTTTTGAATTATGCTTTTTTGTTAGTTGTATTTGTTTATATTAAACTTGTATTGAATGATAATTTTTAGAATTGTTGAAGGTTTTGAATAGATTTTTGATTAATTGTGAATTTTTTCTAGTAGTTTACGTGCGAATTATTACTTGAAAATTTTTGTGAAAATCCGCAGGTAAAATCCTTTTTTATGAAATTTTATCAAATAATTCATTCAAAATTTTGCTAGTTAATTGCAAATAAAGCCGTAAATAATGTACCTGTGGATTTATTTCCGCAGCTAAATTACTTAGGGATTTACTTGGCAATCTTCATGGGAAATAATTTATAATTTTTTTCATGGAAATCCACAGGTAAAGTCCTTTTTATGAAATTTTATCAAATAATTTATGCAAAATTTTGATAGTTAATCGAAAATAAATCCGTAAATAACGTACCTGTGGATTTATTTTCACAGCTAAATTACTTAGGAATTTACTTGAGATTCTTTGTGGGGAATAATTTGTGATTTTTTTCATGGAAATCTGCAGGTAAAATCCTTTTTTTATGAAATTTAACCAAATAATTCATGCAAATTTTTGATAGGTAATCGCAAATAAATCCGCAAATAACATACCTGCGGATTTATTTTTGTAGCTGAATTACTAGGGATTTTATAAATCCGCAGGTAGTAATTACCTACGAAGGTATTTCCTTTGGATTCTAATTGATAAGAAAATCCGCAGGTAATCAAATTACTTAGGGATTTTACCACATTATCCCTATAAAAATCCCCAGGTAATAAGTAATTTTCTTGTAGTGTGGGTAAGAAGGGAACTGTCCGAAGTTCCCTTAAATTAAAAGCCAAAATTTAGTCGCCAGTGTCTATGGTTCACTATACGACACATAGGGATTTGTTATGACTCACACCCCGAGTAGTAACCAAAATATTTTCAAGGGCGCACACACTGTTGACCTTACAACTCAACTAATACGACTCATAATGGGACCCTACGACTCATGGGGTCCAATCGTAGTCAACATAGAAACCATTTGGGGTAAACATTGGACATCCTATGATTTGTATAAAATGACTCATCCCGAGTCCTTACAACTCGTAGTGAGCCACTCTTACTCAGAATAAAAGTTAGCCACACACACACTATTTAGGATACGATTTGAGTCCAATGACTCTTGATGGGTTATTACGACTCGTGATCCCAAGTCGTAATTAGGATAGCAATTCAAGCACAATTCACTAGACACCTTACGACTAGGGTCATATAACCCGTCAAAACACCCTATGAGTCGTAAGCTAAGTCATAGTCAGGATAGTAAGGATAAAATTTCAGAAATTCTCAAAGATCAACACCAGAGGTGTTTCATTCTCCCTCTTTAGGATCACTCATCCTCGAATGATGGTCCAAGGCATCCTTTAGCATGATTTAACACAGAAATGCACCCACATTTACCTTTAACAAAGATAGAAAATAAAGATGTCAAGATCACTCATACCTTAAACACAATTTTCTAGAATAGGAAATAGGAACAAATATTTGGACTTTATGTCCTCCTCGTCTTCCCAAGTAGATTCCTCATACTTTTAGTTCCTCCAAAGAACCTTTACTGAAGCCATGTCCTTCATCCGCAATTGACGGACTTGACGATCTAAGATCTCCACCGAAACTTCCTCATAAGATAAGGGATTCGAAGTGCCCACACCTTCCAAAGAAACAACCAACAAAGGATCACCCACACACTTTCTCAACATCAAGACATGGAAGATCGGATAGATGAAGCTCAATCTAGAAGGTAATTTCAATTTATATGCAACATCCCCAACCCTCTTCAAAATCAAATACGGACCAACATAATGGGGCCTGAGCTTCCCCTTCTTCCCAAATTGCATCACGCCCTTCATGGGAGACACCTTTAAGAATACCCAGTCACCAAAATTAAACTCTAACTCCCTTTGTCTCACATTCGCGTAGGACTTTTGGCTACTTTGGGCGGTCTTAAGACTATCCCAAATCACCTTCACCTTCTCCATGGCTTGGTGAACCAAATCAGGACCAAATAAACTATTTTCACCAACCTGCAACTCCTACTATACAAGGCCTCAAATAGAGCCATACCAATGCTAGAGTGATAACTGTTGTTGTAGGCAAATTCTATGAGAGTCAAGTGGTCGACCAAACTACCACCATAGTCAATCACACAAGATCTAAGCATATCCTCCAATGTATGAATGGTTATCTCCGCTTGCCCATCCACCTGCGGGTTAAAAAATTGTGCTAAGGCTCACCTTAGTCCCCAAGCCTCTTTGAAAGAAATCAAAAGTAAGAAAAGAACTGAGTACCTCGATCAGATATGATGAAAACTGAAGAACCATGAAACTTCACGATCTCCTCAATAACAACTTGGCATAATCTTCAAAAGAGAAATTAGTCCTTACTGGAAACAAGTAAGCAAACTTAGTCATCCTTTCCACGATGACCTAAGTCGAAACAATTTTTTGGAGAGACAGCTGAAGACTAGTAACAAAATCCATATTAATTATTTTCCATTTTCACACAAGCAGTTTAATTTCTTGGAAAAATCCACCAAGCCTCAAGTGCTCTACCTTCACTTGGTAATACACCATGCACTTAACCACAAAATTGGTCATGTCCTTCTTTAAGTTATTCCACCAATAAATATCCTTAAGATCATGATACATTTTCATTGAACTAGGATGAATAGTTTATTGTGACTCATGAGCTCCAAAAAAAATTCTTTCTCATAGACCATCAACATTGGGAACACATAATATACCTTGGTACCTCAAGATACCATCACCACCAATCTCAAAATCCATCACCTTTTGCCTACCTACATCTTTTCTAATCTGCATGAAGATAGGTTCCAACACTTGCTTCTCCTTTACCTCAGCACTAAGAGATGACTTCTCCACCTCTTGAACAATCACACCACCATCCTCGAAATCTAAGAGACAAATTCCTAGATTAGCCAAACGGTAAATATCTTTACCAATTCCCGCTTCTCTTTATCCACATGAGATAAGCTCCCTATGGACAACCTACTAAGTGCAGCAACAACCATGTTAACTTTACCTGGATGATAGTGGAGACTCATGTCATAGTCCTTTAGCAACTCAAGATACCTTATTTACATGAGATTTAGCTCCTTCTGAGTGAATGCATATTGCATGCTCTTATGATTAGAATAAATATCCACACGAACCCCATACAAATAATGTTTCCAGATCTTCAATGTAAATACTACAACTAATAAGTTCAAATTTTGAGCCAGATAATTCTTCTCATGAACCTTCAACTGTCTAGAAGCATGTGCAACCATCTTGCCATGCTGCATTAACACACAACCCAATCCCACTTGGGATGCATCACAATAGACAACAAAACCATCTGTACCCTCAGGTAGAGTCAAGGCCTGAGCTGAAGTTAATTTATCCTTTAACTTCTCGAAACTACCCTCGCAAGCATCAGACCATAATAACTTCACCTTCTTAGGAGTCAACTTAGTAAATGGGGCATCAATAGAAGAGAAACTTTCCACAAACCTTATACAATAACTGATTAAACCAAAGAAGCTCTGAATGTCAGTTAGAGTCATAGGTCTAGGCCACTTTTTAACCACCACAACTTGTTGTGGATCCACCATGATCCCTTTGCTAGAAATAATATAACCCAGATAGGTCACAGTATTTATCCAGAACTCACACTTAGAGAATTTTTGCATACAACTACTTCTCCTTAAGGGTCTGCAATAATAAACGAAGGTGATCAACATGATCTGCCTCACTCTTAGAATACGCCAAAATATCATCAGTAAACACAATCACGAACAAATCTAAGAAATAATGAAAAACCTGGTTCATAAGATCCATGAATGTTGCCGAGGCATAAGTCAAACCAAAAATCATCACCAAATACTCAAAATGACCATACCGAGTTTGAAAAGTAGTCTTAGGGATATTCACCTCCTTAATCTTTCACTGATGGTAACCCGACCTAAGGTCAATCTTAGAAAAGAACTTAGCACCCTAAACCTGATCGAACAAATCATCAATCCTCAAAAGGGGAAACTTATTCTTCATAATTACCTTGTTCAATTGGCGGTAGTCAATATATATCTGAAGGGACCCATCTTTCTTACTCATAAATAGAACCGAAGCACCCCAAGAAGAAGAAATAGGGTAGATAAAACCCTTATGTAAAAGATCTTTAAGCTGTTCATTGAGTTATTTCAACGCAGCTGAAGCCATTCTTTAAGGAGGGATAAAAATAAGATGAGTGTCTAGAAGAAGATCGATTACATCAGGAGGAATAACAAGAAGATCATTAGTGAACACCTCAAGAAATTCACAGACCACAGAGACAGTCTACAAAGAAGGGCCTTCGGGTCTAGAATCCTTAACATGAACTAAGTGTTAAAGGCACCCCTTAGAAACTAATTTTCGGGCTCTAAGATACGAAATGAAACTTTCCTTAGGCTCTAGGAAACTACCTTCCCATTCGATACCCGACTCATTAGGGAATTGAAAACTAACCTTTCAGGTTTAAAAATGAAGAGACACATAGCACGAATGCAACCAATCCATCCCCAAAATCACACCAAAGTCTAATATGTCCAACTCTATCAGATCCACCTAGGTCTTTCTACCACAAAATGATATCACACAACCCCTATAGGCCCTTCTAACTATAATAGAGTCACCCGCTGGGGTGTACATAGAGAAAGTATTTGGAATACACTCAGGGTCAAAACCAAAATAGATAGCCATATAGGGGGTCACATAAAAGAGGGTAGGCTCGGGATGAATTAGACATTATACATCACGAGAGAAAAGTTTGAGTGTACCAGTAACAACATCAGGGGATGCCTCAGAATCCTGGCTAGTGCCAAGAGCGTACAGACGGTTTTATCCAGTGCTAGAGCCAGAAGCAGAAGTAGCACCCTTTGGTGTAGGAGCCGATGAAGTAGTAATAGGAATATTATTTTCTATGATATCAACCCTAGAAAGAAAATCCCTCTACATATAACCAATCTTCCTATATTTAAAACACATGTTCCTCCCCTCTTCATAAATACAATGGTACACCTGACTGTAAAATCTACAAGGGGGATATGATGGAGCTGACTGAGCCCCATGATAATACTCAACTCACTCCTATGTTTGAGGGGTGAGGCGTTCGTTGTTAAGTAACCCAATTTGAATTAGGGTCGAATCTCAAGGAGCGAATTATAGACTTCAAACACTATGGGTGCTTAAATTACTATGAGATTACCCGGAATGCTAACAAAAATGACATGTAAAATAACATGGGGGATTTGTTTGGGAATTCTTCACAACAAACTTAAACAAGCACTTGGTGAATAAAACTTTTAATTATAATTCAAGATTTAGAGAAAATATTGGGATTATGTCATCCTAGAGGTAATGCATGTGGATCAATGTTGGTTCCTCATGAAATTTTAGTTGTTAACTAAAGGATAGGCTAGGTCGAAGTTCATTGGGTTCAATCTTTCAATAAAACCACAACGACTTCATCCGTTTGCTCTTTCGAGCACCTAACAAGTGTACACATTTTCATAATCACCCAAAAACTCAATCAAGCATCCCTATTTCTTAGATGATGCTCTTGACATAATTTACACTCCCAAAACACTTATTTCTAATATTTCAAAAGGTAGTAAACCATAGGCTTAATTGTCCACCATTGCCTAATCCCCCTATAACCTTCTTTTGAGGATGTTATAGGTTACCTAATGTTCACCTTCATCTCTCTTTCGAGGATGATAAAGGGATTCTAGATCTTGGGGCTTTCACCCATCAAACCTAATTGGAGATTTGGGGTTTTCACCCATCAAATTCCAACCTATAAGCTCAAGCAATGGTGGAATCCATTCTCAATAACTAAAATCCATGCAAATACAACAATACCTACACACAATTACACTCTAGTTGAACATAATCCCAAGACTAAATTACTTAGCTACTCATGAAGAAAGTAAAGAAAGATATACCATAAGGATTATCCAAAGCATTCATTATTCACAAAAATCCAAATAAATTTATCCTCCAAAGTTAGTTACACACTTTCCCAAAATTATTCAAGTCTAGAATTTAAAAATATCTTATGAGCCAAGCTATCCATAAAGAGGAAGGCATTTTTGCTTATATATGGCTTGGGATGCATCTAAGTACTTTTATAGATCTGTCCCTGGGCATATTCTCGCTTAACCACGATCGCGCACTGCTTCTCTCGACCACGACCATGCGACCGTGGTTTTATACTGCGACCGTGTTTCTCTGACCGTCTTGACTAACTGTGACCGCTGATAGAGGACCACAGTCATGGTAACCGAGGCTGATGTATTCCAGGTCTTCAGCTGCACTCTTCTTTTCTCCCTTTTTATCATTTTTTAGCTCCCATCTACATCTTTTGGTCTCCTCAACTTTATACGTGCAAAGAGTGGATATTAGCGCATCTATCCATAGATTTTGTCTCATTTATTCATTAAAAACAAGGTAATGTGCATTAATAATGAGTGTGGATGAGTGGTAAACTCACCACTCATCAAAACCCCCAACTTAAGACTTTTCTTGTCCTCAAGCAACTCTACCTCTTACTATGAGAAAATTTTATATATGTGCTCTTATTTTATCACTCAATGATCATGATGACTCAAACTAGATTTCTACCACAAAAAACTTTGCACACATGAGAAAATAGGATTTTAACAACTCCCCTCATCATAAAATAGAATTGTGAAGAATGTAATAAACTTTGAGGAGCAACCATGTAACAACTACTAACGCTCTAAAAATGACTCACATGATGACTTTAAACATGCAATACTTCTAATTATCTCATTGTGTGGAAGATGACAAAATCATCCACCTCAACTAGTTCATATGCCTTCTCACAAGAGTGGAGTAATTCACACACTTAGCTGCCAATCATGCAACAAGGAATTTTAAGTGAAATCACTCACTTTCTTAAGAAACTCTCCATGTTAATGAGTACCATGCCATAGGCTTGACCCTATTTTCAATCACCACAACAATGACTACACTTGGTTGGGAATCACAAAAGTCTTATTGAGCTTGTAATATAGGTGTAGGGTAGGGTAGGAGATCAACTTACGAAAACAAGGATACACCCTTCTTGAACTTCTACATCATACTCTTTTTATGTAACACTTATTGGGCCACTTCTTTTCACTTTACTATTTTGCCTACCTTTGTTTTTTCTTGGATTTCCCTTTTTCCTCTTTTTCTCTTTTTCTATAATTTTTCCACATAGATAAAGCCTTTCTTTCCCTTATGGGACCTTTTCTTTATTCAAATCCAAAAAGCTTCACTTTCTCAAGATTGTAGGAACCTTCTTAAGAATTTGTGGCCCAACTATACTTCTTTCTCTTTCCACCACCCCCAACTTAGGCTTATAGCCTCAATTTGTATTCTCAAGTTCAAGGAGGATAGGGTTCAAGAGTGGATGAATAGAAGGGTCACGGCTTGTAATGTGATTTCCAAAGAAAACTTCAAAGGCTCGAAGAGGGTGACTAGGGGTAATTCTTATGTATTAGTAGGATCTTTAGGCTAAAGTGGACTTCTACAATCACAAGATGGCCTATGATCATTTTACCAACCAAGTACAGTCAAAAATTAGCTTTGAAAGACTAAAGGGGCAAGTCTAGATAGTATAAGTACACATGAGATGGAGACAATTAACCTCACACACATGACATGTGAATGTCGTCAAGGGGGTTCAATTGTTCTACCAGCTTGAGACAAAGATGGAGTATTCATTATTTTTTTGAAGTCAACTTTCGGAGTCCTAGAAAGAGGGAAATTTTTTGTTACAAAGTTGCTCACGTCCATGCCTTCAAATTTTTTAAAACTTCTGGATGGAGGGGGTTGTTTTCTTTTGAAGCCGCACCACATATAATTTGCTAATCATGGTGACCATCCAAGCAATCATCTCACATTGAAGTTCATTGTATGGGCGACTCACCATATGGTTACTCAGATTTCACCAATGGGTCTTAATGCAACCCCAAATTATCAATGCCACAGGTACACAGGCTTCCCTTGAATTCTATGGACTTGATGACACAGGTACTCAGACTTCCCCTGCATCTATATTTACAAACCCAATCATGAAGGCAAAGCTCAACTAATGAAATTTAGACTAAAATCTAAGAACAAATAGTTAATCTATGCAAATGTGAGCACCATCAGAGTGCCCGAATATTACAACCCAAATAAATATCATACTAAGAATTTTCCAAAAGAACAAAAAAGTGTGCAGCAATATCACTAATACAAGCCCAAATTAAATGAATAAGGAAACGACATCCCCAACTTAAAAGGTAGAAGTATACCTACTGCATGAATAATCAAAGATAACAAAGAGATAAGGGTGCTCCCTAAAACTCCATCAAAGACCACTATCCTTTTCAGATTTCTGCACCATCACCATTTATCTTGAGATTAAACCATTCCTGCATGCAAGAACTTGAGCAAGAGTGTAAGGAAATTAGGGAGGTAGTCGGTGAATATAGGCTTATGTTTCTGTGATTGCAGTTGACTGACCGAGGTTGTGGATAGACGGGTAACCACGGTTGTGGATAGGTGGGTAACCATGATCGCGCATAAGAATTACAGACACAACAACCCAGGGCATGTCTGCTCCCCTGTTTTCCCCTTGTCCAGCTTTTCTGCTCACTTGGTGCTCATTAATCCTTTGGTTGATTTTAACCTCAAATTATGCACACTTATTCCTTTATAATCTTATGCAAATAGTGTCACACATGCATGAGTTATTCATATGCAAAAACTAACATCAATACTATAAAAATATGATAAAAAGGATACGAGCCATCTTGTGGCATTTGTGGGTTACCTCCCCACACAGCGCCTTAGTTATCATCGTGGAACAACATTGGAATGTATTAATTTTTCAAGGAGGATCCACAAGACCTCACTCATCAAAATCCCCTTCATCAATTAACCTTCCAACAATGCTTTTCACCTTTTTTTTCTCTTTGTCGATTAGACTTTGGGACAACCTCTCTTTTGATTGGACGTTGGGCATTTTTCCACCCAAGTCCTTCGTTATGTTCTCTTCCTTTGTTTTTTACTCTCCGCACGCATTTCCAAGATTTGATCAACATTTTGGAGGTTGGCGATTATGCTACTAGTGAAGTCCCCCTTAGGTTTAGCATCTAGATGTGTCGAAGACTAGTCTCATTTGATTTTCCAATTCTTTAATAGAGACCAGATGGGAGACCACCATTTTAGAGAGTGAAATGAAGTCCTCTTTTAATTCACAAACCATTTTTTTTGTTCCTTCAACTTTTTTCAAAATTCTTGCAAGGAGATCCTCCGTTCTACCTCTGTCGGCATTAATGGAGCTTGACTCTTTATTAGAATCCCGATCATGGTGAGGCGCGACTGTAAATGCTCATGTTCTCGATCTATCCAAACTCGACCACCACCACAATTTATCCAACCTTGATTCCCACCTTGCCTATGATAGGCCGACTGAGAACCCCCTGAGTGGTTAGCTAGGTACCAAATTTCTTTCTCCACTCTACTAGCTTTATCATCTTCATAATGGGCTCTTGGTGTAATGGGGTTAGCCATATTCATGGGTGCACCCATGAAATACTTGGTTAGGAGCTCAAGTTGGGTCAAGATCTTTTCTATGGTTTGCTCTTGTTCCTTATCCCACTTTCTTTGTTCTCTATTAATCATGGGCTTGGGTGGAGGGCTAGTTGAAATGTTGATGTCTTGGGTATGACATTCCTGATTGTGTTTAGTTACCTCTCTCAACAATTTTTTAGCCGTATGGAAATACAAGTTTAAGAGAGATCCTTCCGCCGCATTGTTTACCATCATTTGGTTCAAAGGACCTAGTGCCTGATAGAATAATTGGAGAAGTGTTTTCCCTGGAATCTCATGGTTTATGCATTTGGCTAACTTCCTATGAAATCTCTCCCATACTTCATGAAGTGGCTCCCCATTCCTTTTTCTAAAGTTCATGATTTTATCTCTCGGGTAACACACCTTGGATGGAGAGGAGTATTTATCTAAATATTCCTTTGTGAAATCATTCCATGATGTAAGTAAAGCCGTAGGGAATGTGCAGAACCATAACAATGATTTACCCGTTAGTGAGAACGGAAAGAGTCGTAGTTGAAAGGACTCTTGAGTAATATGAGAAATGTTGAAAGGAGTACAAAACTTCCAAAAAATTCTTTAAGTGAACATATGGATCCTCATGGGCTTGGCCTCCGTATAGCCCCTTTACTTGCAGCACATGAAGCATGACACTAGTCACATGAAATGTCTCGCCCCCATGGTGAGGTGGGATATAGTTTTCACTCGCATGACTCCCACCATTCAAGTGGCTTTCTCCATGAGTGGGTTCATTGAAGGACCCCACAAGAGTGGTGCTTTCACTCATAGTTTCGGTTATGCTAAGGTTACCTACAAAAGATCCAAAAAAAAATAAAAAAAATACGACACTCTGAATCCTCCTAAGTAAAAATAACACCACACAAGTGAAATCTATATTTCACTCCCTGACAATGACGCCATTTTGATAACGTTCAACTCACTCTCATGTTTGAGGGGTGAGGCGGTCATTGTCAAGTAACCCAATTTGAATTGGGGTCGAATCTCAAGGAGCGAATTATAGACTTCAAACACTATGGGTGCTCAAATTACTATGAGATTACCCGAAATGCTAACAAAAATGACATGTAAAATAAAATGGGGGGATTTGTTTGGGAATTCTTCCCAACAAACTTTAACAAGCACTTGGTGAATAAAACTTCATATTAGAATTCAAGATTTAGAGGAAATATTGGGATAATGTCTACCTAGAGGTAAGACATGTGGATCAATGTTGGTTTCTCATGAAATTTTAGTTGTTAACTAAAGGATAGGCTAGGTCGAAGTTCATTGGGGTCAATCTTTCAACAAAACCACAATGATTTTACCCGTTGGCTCTTTCGAACACCTAACAAGTGCACACATTTTCATAATTACCCAAAACCTCAATCAAGCATCCCTATTTCTAGGATGATGCTCTTGATATGATTTACACTCCCAAAGCACTTATTTCTAAGATTGCAAAAGGTATTAAACTATAGGCTCAATTGTCCACCATTTCCTTGTCCCCCTGTAACCCTCTTTCAAGGATGATAAACGAATTCTAGAGCTTGGGGCTTTCACGCATCAAACCCATTTGGAGATTTAGGGTTTTCACCTATCAAATTCCAACCCATAAGCTCAAGCAATGGTGAAATCCATTCTTAACAACTAAAATCCATGCAAACACAACAATACCCATACACAATTACTCTCTAGTTCAACATAATCCCATGACTAAATTACTTAGCTACTCATGAAAAAAACTAATGAGAGATATACCATAAGGATTATCTAAAGCATTCACTCTTCACAAAAATCCCAAGAAATTTAGCCTCCAAATTTAATAACATACTTTCCCAAAATTAGGGTTTTAAGTCTAGAATTCAAAATATCTTATAAGCCAAGCTATCCCTAAAGAGGAAGGGTTTTTTTCTTAAATATGACTTGGGATACATCTAAGGTCTTTTAAAGATCTTCCCCTAGGCATATTCCCGCTTAACAGTGATTATGTACGACTTTCCACAACCGTGACCATGCGACCGCGGTTGTGTGCCGCGACCGCGTTGCTCTGACCATCTTGACTGACTGCGATTGCAGATAGAGGACTGCAGTTGCGGTAACTGAGGCTGATGTCTTCCAGGTCTTCAGTTGCACTCTTCTTTTCTCCCTTTTTATCATTTTTATCTTCCATCCACATCTTTTGGTCTCCTTAACTTTATGCCTGTAAAGAGTGGATATTAGTGTATCTATCCATAGATTTTGTCTCATTTATTCATTCTAAACAAGGTAATGTGCACGAATAATGAGTGCAAATGAGTGGTAAACTCACCACTTATCACCCCACTAGCCTGAGGTTGGGCACCCTGTGCCCTTGGACCAATACTATTCTAAAAACAATGATCGCCTGGCGACTTTGGATAAGGAGCACTAGCCGTAGAGTAGGAACAAAATTGTCCCACTTCTTCTTAGACCATTTTTCATTGTTTCTACCACTCAACTGCTGACCTCTACCCTGATCCGACTACCAAACTTTTTACTCTGCCTTTCACTCATCCCAACTTGCTTCTTCTTTTCCTCCCCAACTTGTTGCATGTACACTACCAACCTGGAGATGTCCATGTCTTTGTTTTGCAAGGCGACCTTATTCTCCAAGATAAAGTCACGGGACAACCCATAAGCAAACTTCCTTATTCTATCCCTCATGCTAGACACTAATTCTAGAGCACATCGCGACAGTTGATGAAACTTCAAGGCATACTCCTTCATTGTCATCCTGACTTACTTTAAATTCATGAATTCCTCGGCCTTCGCCTCCCTCAACTCCTGAGGAAAGAAGAGATCAAGAAAAGCACTATATAAATCATCCCACAAAGCAGACTCAACATTATTACCCCTAGATTGGTCCCATTCCTTATACCACTGATACACTATATCCTTCAACTGGTAAGCAGCTAACTCCACACCCTCCATATCAACACCATACATCATATGGAAAATCTTTTCCATCCCATCAATAAAATTTTTAGGATCTTCCAACTTTAGAACCAATGAAAGTTGGAGGACTCAACCTCATAAATTGGCCAACTCTAGTGTTCTCAGAGGATGGAGCAATAGAAACAACACTCTCAGTCTGAGAGGCCACCAACTGGGTAAACAAATGGATTGACTAGCAAAATTCAGCATTAGACACACCAGTTTGAGGTGCCCGAGGAGGGCCAGGGGAAATGATGGAACTCTACTAAATAAGTGTGGTGCACTATACACTCATAAAAGAGACTCTACTTGACACGAATTTATGGAAATCCAATGACACCAAACCTAGGCTCTAATACCAACATTGTCACCACCTGAACCAGCATTTGGCTATGACGGGTATCTCAAGTATAATGAGGACTGAAGACCACCCCTTGCACCTAACCAACAGAACATAATACCCTAATGTCGGATGAATTCTAAACATATAACAAGATAGTATAAGATAAACTCAAAGACTTCAAGATAAGTCAATGGCCAACAACCGGCTAAAAAAACCAAGCAACATCACCACCCAAGTCCATAGTAATCCAAAAATGCCTTCTAAACAAAACCAAAATCAATAAAGTGTTCGGACACACCCCAACCCTGATAATGACAATGACAATGACAATGACAATGACAATGTTAATGATAATGTAACCTCTCAATTCTAATCTATGATAAAAACTGATGAAATGTCTAAATCTTTTGGAGAATGGAATCCCACCGCTTCACATTAAAGAATTGATGAACTGAGTTGATCTGCCTAACTCTGTGCATAAAAAATAGAAGTATCTCCAATGCCTGCATCGCGTGGGGATACAACATTTGGAGATGATTAGTAGGTTAAGAACTAATATGTAACTTAGGGATAGGGGATAAAATAATGTCATGGATAACAATTCAAAACTAGTCCAAAATCTAATACACAAAATCATATGCAAATACATATATACATCATGTGTCGGGCAGGGAAAAAGGCTTAACATGCACTTTAAAAGTTTATCCTAGATTGTGTAGCTCAACCATCATAACATAAAAAGGCAGCCACAGACTATATAAGCCCAACTCCCCCCTAAATGGAAGGGCCCTAGTATGTGTAGCTGCATGAACCAGGGGGTATACATATGCACTATGGGGAGCTCGAACCTCTCGGCATATTAAGGTGACACAAGAAACCAATCATATAATATAATATGGAGGACTCAAACCTCCCAATCATATGATGATAATAATAAGGGGTACTCTAACTACCCGATCATTTTGACCTCCGTATCAGAAATCGCAGTTTCCAATATTAGTCCCTTGGGACCACCACTTTTATGACTCAACTACAACACCTCAATAAAGCTTAATTAAATTATTTATCACACATTCCCATTCTTTGAACCATGATGCACATTTAGGCATACATTTTTGGTATCCTCATACCAACTACACTTGCAAGGTAATATCAATATACCAAAATAATTTTGTCATATGGGGAAATCAATAGCCCCCTTGGTTAAATTATACATTAGCTTGGGGAACTTCAACACCTTGTAAGCTTCAAGTCAAAATCATTATGCTTCATTAACTTTTCACATTGCGCAATAGTTCAAGAGTATATAATATGCATACTTTTCATATTCAAAACCAATTTTACAACATGGGGTTGAGGTCATTACCACTTCTAAAGTCACAAGTTAGGGGAAATCACAATCCCCTAGTTTATTCACCATACCCATGCAATCCATCACTTTAAAACCATAATCAAAACATGAATAATTATATGTAAACTATGAAAAACATTGTTGAAAAACAAACATTCAAAACCCTCAACCCATGCTTCAAAACCATCACCAATACCATATGAACAATACTTTAAACATATGCTTTTAACAAATTAGAAATTAAGGAAGAGTAACATGCCTGAAATACCAGGTTTCACGAATAGAATTCAACCCTTGAGCCCTTGGATGACCTACATCTTGGAAACCCTAAGTATCTTGATTGAGAGAATATGAGAGAGTTATGAGATTATTTAATCATGTTATGAATGTGAAATAACCTCCTTGAGTTATTTATGAATGTGAGGCTTTTAGTTGGGTAAGAAGGGAATTGTCCAAAGTGTCCTCAAATTAAAAGCTGAAATTTAGTCGTCAGTGTCTACGAATCACTATATGAATCATAAGGATTTGTTAAGACTCATCACCGTAGGTCATAGCCAAGACAGTTTTAAGGGCACACACACTGTTGACTCCACGACTCAACTAATTCGACTCATAATGGGACCTTACGACACTAGTCGTAGTCAACACAAAACCATTTGGGGTAAACACTGGACATCCTATGATTTGAAAAAAATGACTCGTAATAAGTCCTTACGACTCGTATTGATACACTCGTACTCATAACAGAATTTAGGTACACACACACACACCGTTTAGGCTGCAATTTGAGTCCAATGAATCGCCATGAGACTTTACAACTTGTGACCCCAAGTCATAATCAGGATAATAACTCAAGCACCATTCATATGACACCTTATGTCTAGGGTCATATGACCCGTCAAAACACCCTACGACTCATAGGGTACGTCCAAGTAGGACAGTGAGGATAAAATTTCAAAAATTCTCAGAGATCAATACCTGGGGTATTTTAAGGAGAGACTTTTAGGAACACCCAGTCACTTACTTTAAACTCTAATTCTCTTTGCCTCACATTTGCATAAAACTTCTGGTGACTTTGATGTTCTATGGAAATATAGTACTTTTGACACTTAAAACTATGAAACTATGCAATTTTTGAGATTTTTTTGTTATATCTGATGCTTTTTGGGTATGTTTTATAGGAAACTAGATTTTGGATGCTAAGTTCATGAAAAAAAGGTAAAAAGGTATTTTTGGCTACTTATGTGATCAATAATGGGTGTTCATGACACTTTCTAAATTATTTGTGTGTGCGGAAATTGAAGAAGGGCTGAAAAAATAACTTTTGACACTTGCTAAGCCTACATACGGACCACATATAGAACATGTGGACCACATGTGGACAAAGCATGTGGTATACTATTATGGATCCCCATATCACCTGTTGCGGAAGTGCCAAAGGATGATGAGGTTGTTGTTGATGAGACACCTGTTGTGAAGTCAGAAAAGGAAATAGATGGTGATGATACAGTTAGTAAGGAAAAAGTAAGGGTTTGGTTGTTGGGCAGGAAATAAGACAAATTTTGAGACCACCTCCACCTTTTCCTCAGCGACTGAAGCATAAAAAAAAAGAACAGAAATTCAAGAGGTTCATTGAGATACTGAAAGAATTAGGCTTGAATATTCCTCTTCTAGATGTATTGGAGAAGATTCCTAGATATGATAGGTTTATAAAGTAATTGGTACCAAAGAAGGAAGGAGCTACTATTGAGGATGTTAATGTCTTACACCACTGTAGTGCAGTCACTACTAGGTCTCTGGCCCAAAAAATGGTATCTCCAAGCATTCACTATACCATGTACTATTGGGTTATCCTGATTCACCAGAGCCTTATGTAACTTAAGAGCCAACATAAATTTGAGGCTGCTAGCTATATTGAAGCAATCGAGCTTGAAATCTCCTGACCGACTTCAATGTAGCTATTGATGGTTGATCGCATGATGACAAAAACTGTGGGCATTTCATTTGATGTAATTGTGAGAGTTAATAATTTCATCTTTCTAGATGAGTATGTCATTTTGGACTGCGAGGTTGACTCCGAGATACCCATTATATTGGGGAAACCATTTATGGCCATATGAAGAGCGATGGTTGACATGGAGAAATAAGAGTTAAAGTTCAGAGTTAACGGTGAAGAGTCCACATTCAACATACGAAAATTAATGAAATAGCCAACCGACATAAGGGTGGTGTCGGTGATAAATTGTATTTATGACCTTGGAGGGAAATCATATGGGTATCTTGATTAATTTTGAGTAATCAAGGTACCCGCATCGTGCAACGATGTTAAATCAAGCACTACATGGGAGGAAACCCCTGGTCTTGTTGGTGTCTAAGTAACCAACATAGACACATCATTCCATGACGTTAAATCAAGTGCTGGGTAGGAAGCAACCCACTATTTTAGTGTTCACGTTTTGTTGTTTTCCTTTTATAGGCTTTTAGCTTATGTACTTACCCAAAATATGGTAAGATTGCTACAAGCATTAATTTCTAGGTAAGGGGGCTGTGTGTCCAACCCATTATGGTCACAAGTTCCATACAGGCCAGGTAAGGTAAGCATTATATTGAAAAAATGAATTTTTTTAGGATAAGAATGGAAAGTTGTGGACTTTAGTACATAATCATACTTTTGGGACTATAAATTTAGGTTACAAAACCATAAGTAGCTAGGGAATTATCAAAATACCATGTTCGGAATGCAGGAAAGTGGGCTAAAACTTTTGGCCCAAATGCACCCTGCACATGTAGGCCACATGTGGCATATGTGCCCCATGGCTGGCTGCATGTGGAAAGCACATGTGGCTGCCGGGGATAGGTCAATTTATGGGCCTAAAGTTTAATTAAAGTTTTGGGCCCACCAACACATATTTAAGACCTAAAATAGCCCCCAATCCTTATTTGAACATCTTTAGCCTCATTTTAACTCATTCAAATCCTCAAAACTTCACTTTTCTCTTTAAATTCAAACTTCCCTCTTAAATCACAAACTAATCCCGCACTTAAAGAAAGGCTAAATTGAAACTTGTTTGAGGTACCAGCTTGTCCCAACACACTTAAAACAATTTCCAACTTGGGGTTTTGCTCGATTTCTTCACTGTTCACTTTTGGATTCTCATAAAAGAGGTAGCTTTTTTGGCTTTTAATGGTTGTATATTAATTTTTTATCGAGTAAACAAGTTGATATGTGTACTCCCATGAAAATATATAGAATATATCATACTTGTATGTAGGAGACTTGAAGTATCCTAAAATCTTAATATATGGCCTTGTTTTGAATTAAATTCTAAGGTTAGGCCCCAACCAGAATTTGAACTTGAATGAGTAGAGTAATCCCAAAAGTTAGTTTGCTTTGAAAATTGAGAATCTTGATATGTGTGTGCACATTGGACTTTTTGGGACTTCACATAGGTTATAGGGGTGTTAAATTTAAGAAAAAAATTGAACTTTTGAATTTTGAGTTTTTCTTCAACTGTTGTAATCCTTTATTTTTGTTGGAAACTAATGACTAATTTTTGTAGGTACACATGGCACCAAAATCTTCTAAGAAGAAGAAGGATGAGATATCAAGAAGATGGGATGAGTCTCCCAAGCCCAGTTCTTCGATAGAGGAGTACTCTATTGCATGATGTAGAGAGACTACAGATAGGGTGACATGCAGAGTTACTAGAGGACAGGCGGAAACGGAAACTGAGACTATTATATTGGGAACTATGAGATAGCCACTACCTGAGAAGTCATAGTGGTGTATACGACCAACTTTTACTCAGCCTAGGTCTCGGGTTGAGGCTACTCAAATTATCCAAATTGTACAGGCACGTGTAGCTAGACCGAGGATGAAATCAACATGAAAGTCACCTCCATATTCTCCTCCACCGAGTGATCATGATGATAAGGATACAAATTCTGAGTCAGATACACAAAGAGTAGCTCAGGACCTCTAGTCAAAGAAGGGTTCCCAGGATTCATTAAAGAATACAGAGCAAGAGGAGTCATCAGTGATACCCCAGTATGAGGAGGGTACCACCACATATGTACAACAGTTAGATGTACCCTAGACTGAGAAGGGTGTAAATCAAGCTTCCCATGAGGCACAAGTATAGCAGGGGCAGAGTCCCACACCCATACATGCCTCAAAAGCACCTCCTGAGGAGGAGAATCTGAGGTGGTATGTAGAGGGGATAGGGGAGATATATGATATAGATAGTCATATTTCAGAGGCTGTACATCCTAAGAGGCTTATTTATAAGGAGCATCGGATTGATCTATCTGGTCTTAGCAGAGTACCACAGTTGTGGGCTTTCTTTAATCATTACCAGTTAGTGTGGATAACTCGACCACTCAATTCTTATAGCCTTGCTATGGTACGTGAGTTTTATGCATCATGCAATGCTACAATGGTTTTTTTATGCACAGATCTCTAGGCTTGATAAGGCATATAGAGCAACCCCATCTTGATGAGACCCTTATAAGAGCAGTCAAGGTTGATCTTTCAACAGACTATCAACTGGGTTATTTTTGGTCCAGATTATATCACTCCCATATCCATAGCTGAGTTCGACTACAAACTAAGAGTCAAACATGATATACACATTATAAGGGAGGTCAAGCATAGTCATGAGAGAGTTGAGATAGCTAGATGGATAGACAACTATATTTCACCTTTCGGTGATGAGATCCCATGGATCAAGGGTCATTATGTAATAAAGAAGGGTCTGTTGACATTTGATACAAATTTTGGTAGTTGTTCATCTGATATCGACTATTCCCTATTAATTCAGATAATGTTTTGACTTTTGAGAAAGCAACCCTGGTTTTTAGTTTGATGGTCGGATATTCTATTAATTTTGTAGCCATCCACCAGCATGACATCTATGATAGAGAATTTGGGGAGATGCCAAATCTGCCATTTCCTTGCTTGATTCATAGGTTATGTGATGAGGTCAATGTACCTGAGATACCGGGAGTAAATAAGAGGGTACTTGTGATAAATATCGTACATACGAAGAGTATAAAGGATCTAGCATGTCTAGGCCTTCCTAGGAGCTCTAGTGAGCTTGCCATAGTACCTAAGTCCCTGACTGAGGGTCCATTAATTTCCATAGATCCTGGTGATGAACATGGAGGTGATATGGGAGTTAGTTATGATATTGAGATAGGGGAGCATAGAGAGCCCCTAAATATGAGCACTCAGGGTGAGGGTACACCAACCACTTCTTTATTAGCACTGAATTTGACTTCAGAACTGGTTGACGTATTTTCATAGCCTACTGTAATGCCCTGCACTTTTCCTAGTTTAATTTTTCTCCTAGAATGTAAAAGGTTAGCTTTAAAAATAAATACCTTTTTATGCATGTGAAATTGTCCAGATTTAGACCCTCTATTATGTAGAAAATTGAATGAGCTTTTTATCGATACTAATTTTGCCCACATCCGATACTCGGTTGAGGAGTTATGGCATTTTTAGTAAGTCAGTGTGTCACCTTGGCGAGCACCATGTCGCGGTGAAGGTTGATTTCTCATTTGGCAAATTCCAGTGGAACTCTATGATTTCCTCGCATTGCCGAGGGGTCCAATTTCCCAATTGTTAATTTCCAGTGACTCACCAAGATGGTGGCACGTCGCGCTGATGGCCAAAATGACATTTCTATAGAATAGCGTGATGGCTCCACATCGCGTAGTATTTCCAGTTTCCAATTGTCCCTTATCCAGTGAGCCACCACGATTATGGCACATCACGGTGGAATGGTAAATCGAGAAAATCTTGCTTTTTCAATTCTGATTAAATATTAAAAAAGGTATTTTGGTCAATTCCCAAAGCCCCAATTCGTCATAAACAAGGAATTTATCATATTCAAAGAACTTTATGCTTATTTTCATCCATTCTCTTCCAAAGAAAAATCCCAAAACTCAAAAGCTTCTTCTCCAAGAAATCAAATTCCACCATTGTTTCTCCAAGAAAGCTCTAAATTAAGGATTCCCAAGACAAGATAATCAAGAACTCATCTTTAAGAACTCAAATACGAATCAATAATTCAAGTTTCTTTATCTAATCATCAATCAAGGTATGTGGGGTTTATGAACAAGGATCTTCTTCCATCCTTGTGCTCAAAACTAGATTTTAATTATAAATTAATATGATTTTGAATGAATATTCATGAGTTTTAAATTAGGGTTCATACCCATTATTTCTAATTGCAAGATTTTGAGATTTCAAGTGTTTATGAAGTTGAATTGCATGTCTACTTCTATATTTTCATGCCTATTGCTGTAAATTTTAGATTTTGGATTGAATTATCATTATTATCAATATCAAGTATGAATTTTATGATGTTTTGACATGAACTTGATGCATGGGTTACTAAGCCAAGGTTTATATGTTGATATTTCAAGAAAGGTGATGCTTTAAGCATCCTATGATCAGATTATTTATAGACTTTCAGTAAAGCTTTGATTTTTTTATCCTCAGCTATGTTTTAGAATCCACTTTATAGATTTATTATAGATTACAGAAATCAGATCGGCTTTATTTATAAATTTAATTAGATAAAAGCATAATTGGTTTTAGAATAAACCCTTATGCTAGTTTTAAAGTGGATTTCCAATAGAATAAGCACAACTTAAAGGGAGTAGTATTTAGCACTGAGCGGGAAGTGTGGGATTAGTGTGCCCTATCTTCCACAAAACTACGTAGCCAATGTAGGTACAGATTATCAGATTATTTCCACTTCTATGTGGATGACACTTACAGATGTGATCACTTAGCTTAGGTTATACTCCTTGGCAAGAGTATGACACCTCTCCCCATCGTGAGGTTTTCCCCTTAGGGGAACGAGACGTTGGGCTCCATGTTAGCTCACATAGTTTATGTCGGTTACGAGAACCTCCCTACTAGTAAAAGTAAAAGATTAATATAAAAGCTTTTAGAAAACTAAGTGTAAAGGATCATAATTTTATTCAGATTATGCTTTACAGAAAGATAATAGTTACAGATTTCAGCTTTCAGATTTCAAATTTAGAAGTGGGTCCTTTCTATACTTAGAAAGTATGATTTATAGACATAACATTAGCAAAACTTTTAGAACTAAATGTTATGACTCACTAGATTTATAATGTATGATTTGCTATCCATGATTTTAGATTTCAACATTTCAGATATTCCAGCTTATGTGAGTCATTTACATATAGCATGCATTGTTTTACAAATTATAATAATAAGATGATGTTTTACTTATGCATTTCAACCTCATATTCTCAGTACATCCTCAAAGTATTGATCCACATATATGTCGATGTGCTATATTTTCTCATAATGTAGGTTCAGGTTCTCAATATCAGTAGCGTGAGTAGTTCGAGCTTCTCTATCTACATCCGATAGTTGGTGAGTCCTCATAGTTCGGGGACTTATTCATTTAGATTTTTTAGATTATTAGTTTATATGATTCGGTATTTCTTTTCAGACAGTTTGAGTTAGCTGGGGGTTTGTCCCAATGACTCTTTAGTTATTAGTAGTAGAGGCTTGTCAGACTGCTAGATATTATTAAGACTTATAGTATTGATTTTCAGACATTACATTCAAATTATTCTCAGCTATTTCAGATAGTTTTCCTCATTTAGTATGATTTTTATGTCAATATTTTCTTTTATTATGAGATTTAGATATAGTAGAAGGTAGACAGGGTTAGCTTAAGGCTACTTATAGTATTGAGCATCGTGTGATGCCCCTATTTTGTGGAGAGTATGGAAGGAATCATAAAGGTATGTGTAGAGCAGGAAGTGATATGTGTTTTGGATGTGGTAAATCAGGCCACAGAGTTAGAGAATGTCCTAAGGCTGGTCCTTGGAGCGGGATCAGATTTTGGGGCGTTACAAACTTGGTATAAGAGCCTAAGGTTTGTATCAGTCTTAGGGAGTCAGACAAGCAACATTACGTAGAGTCTTGGTCATGGGTGTGAAGCACGCCACATTTATGAGCAAGAGGCTATAGGATATTCTTAGGAAATCATCTCTTTCTTTCATGATCTATCGTTCTTACAGTATCTTTATTTTCTTTTAACTCGTGCTTTTATGTGACTTTTGAATATGCCTCCTTGTCGAGCTAATGCTCACAAAAATAATAACCAGCCACCTCAGGCCGCCAATCCTATGAATGAGAATGTGTCCCATGCTGAGTTTTGGGCTTCCTTCCAGGCGTTAACCCAAGCTGTGACTGCTAATATTTAGGGCAACCATCAGGCTGCAGTCTCATTTTAGTAGAATGGTGATTTAGCAGCAGCCAGAATTAGAGATTTTATGAGAATAAATCTGCCAGAGTTCTTTGAGTCGAAAGCAGGTGAGGATCCATAACTTTATTTAGATGAGGTGAAAAATATCACCTAGATTATGCATGTTTTTTAAAAAGAGAGTGTAGAGTTAGTATCTTATAGGATAAAAGATGTAGCGTATGATTGGGTAGTTATATGGAAGAATGGTAGAGGTGATAATGTAGCTCCTATGAGTTGCAGGTGCTTCAGGATGCTTTCCTAGAAAGAGTTTTCCGACGTTAGAAAAGGAAAGCTAAGGTAGAGGAGTTTGTGAATTTGAGACAGGGCTCAATGAAAGTGAAAGAGTACTTCCTTAGGTTTAATTAGTTGTCTTAGTATTCCCCTTATACGATGGCTGATCCTAGAGCTAGTATAAGTAAGTTTGTTACTGGCGTATCTATTTTGGTATTCAAGGAGTGTAGGACTGCAATGCTAATTGGGGACATGGATCTTGCTAGATTGATGATTCATGCTCAGCAGATTGAGGCAGAGAAGTAGAAGGGAAGAGAGAGGGGAAGTAAGAAGGCTAGAACATGGAAGTTTGAGTATGGCCAGGCTAGGTCTCAAGGGGGAAATCATTCACAGTTTCAAAATCATTTATTTATGCCAGCACCATCTTCATCTAGTGCTCCCGCTCCTAGATCTAGACACTTCTGTACCTTTTGGTGCAGATTTGAATACTAGTTGATGCCATTGATTGTTGTTTGTATTGTGTTAATATCCAAATATAGGGTGAGCCCTTGGAGTCGAAGTCACTTATTTTTTTCTATCTTTCTATATTTAGTCTTTTATTTTGAGATAGATGTTACTGACTATTCTAGATACTTGGGTTATATTTTTATCATTATTAGATTCTCTTGTACTGGATCTACCAGGTCATGGGATGGTATCCATATTGACTATCTATATCTATTTTAAATACCTTATTATTTATAAGTTGTGTTGTTGATTTTTGCCTATGATGGTACATTATCCACTAAGTTAACCCATTGTGTTTTGCTATGGATTATGGTTTGTCTTACCTACTGGCGGGATAGAGTAGGTGCTAACATAACTCGTAAATTAGGTCATGACAAATTTGTATCAGAGCCTAGGCTATATCGGTATTGTTGGTACAAGAGCAAATATCTAGTAGAGTCCTGCAGATCAAAAAAATTACATATAATTCCTATCTTTGAGTGTCTATGGGACATTCTTAGGATTTCTTCACTTCTTTCACTCATTTTATGCTAAGAGTCTGAGTTGGTTTAGAGAACATTTAATTGACTTCACTCTTTCGCAGATGGCTAGGACACATTCTACCACTACATAATATGAGGGTATCGAGATCGAGCCTAGGTATCCTTCTTTTATTCATGGATGACCCAAAGGTCATGGAAAACCATGAGATATGTCCCCAGCTAATGAAAAAGATAGGAGTCCTCCATAAGACCCTATTTCTGCTCAAGAGTAAGAGATTCTTCTACCTTATCGTAGTGGGCTAGGGACCATCCCAGGATCCACCAGGTTTTATTTCTTCTTTAGTGTTGGAGGATGATTTAGTTTATCTTTGGGGTTAGTTGGTGGTGTGTTGTATAATGGTGCACAATCTACAGATCAGAGTGGTATGGAGGAGGGGGTGTAGACTATAGCAGTGCCTGTCAAAGTTGAGGTTTATCATGATTTCTCTGCCAGTATTTTCTCAACCGATGGTTTCCTAGCTTTCTATGTGGGATAGAGAGAAAAAAATATTGGGTAGATTCTTGAGATTGACTCGGCCTAGCTCGGCCTAGGTTTTCTGGTGCTTCGAGCGAAGATGCATATGAGTTTCTAATTACTTGTGAGGATAGGCTCTATAATTTGGGCCTAACTGAGACTCATGGTATGGATTACACAACATCTGAGTTGGACTTGTCTACATGACATTGGTGGAGAGGTTTTATGGATTCTAGACCACTCGGATCTTCTCTTTTGACATGGACTCAGTTTTCCAAGATGTTCCTAGAGAAGTACATGCATCATAACCTTATAGATTGTTTGAGGGACCAGTTTTCTAGATTGAAGTAGGTCTTCATGAATATTATGGAGTATGAGGCTCATTTTGACTAGTTGGCTAGGCATGCAATTTTTATTCTGGATACTAAGTATGAGAGAGTTCGTTGCTTTTTCGGAGGGTTGAGCCTTCTCCTTTGTATTTTAACTTAGAGTTTGGTTGCTATGGATTGGTCATTCACGGAGGTGTCTGATCATGCTCAACTTAAGGAAGAGATAAATAATGAGGCCCATAGAGGCAGCAATACGAGGCCTAGACATTAGGGTTGTTTCAGTGAGAGTCGTAGTAGTTCCCGATTTAGAGGGAGCCATTTTCATGGTAGATATCCTTCACGTCTATCCTTTAAATATAACAGTTAGCCTATTCAACCTGTTTGGGAAGCTCTTTAGATCACTGACGAAGGCCAGTCTAGTGCTAGTGATTGCCCTGGTCGGGGTAGTGGTTAGTCTTGGAGAGGTACATATTTTGGTCATTATAGATATGGTGGTTAGTACAGGTCTAGATCTGTTGGTTCAGGTTTAGCTTAGGTGACATATGATAGTTATGGAGCTCATGGTCACTATTTGCGAGATTGCCCTAGTCGTGGGGAAATTTTGCTTCAGTTCAGAGTGTAGAGTAGTTCATCCATTAACTAAAGGTAGTCTTTAAGGTCATAGGGGTAGTTTCCAGGATACTCGAGGAGGTTCTCAGGTTGGCAGGATAGAAGATCAGTGATAACGCCCAAACTACAGCTCTCGTAAGAGTGTAAGCAGTCACTGTCAAATATAGAACCCAACTGGGTTAGGTGTCGAATCCCACAGGGAATACTTGGTCACTAAGTGTTGCAACTATTATTAGACTGTTGATCGAAAATTCCACGGAAAAGGGGGGATTGGATTGTGGCGTGAATTAATTCTATCAAAGTAACAACAGAATGCTTTGTTTAGTAAGATTTAATCACGGAGAAAAATAAGTTAGGGTTATGTCCACCTTATGAGTTCTACGTATCTATTAACTATGAGTAATGCGGAATTCAGACATGCATGCACTTATAGAGATTTGTATTCTAAAGGTAAATCCTAGTGTTTCTCAACCATCAAGGATTATTTCACTTTAACTCTCTCGAGCTTAAAGTGTATAACTAACGGTACAAATTCTCCAAGAAGTTAACCCAGTTACGACACTAACGTGTAAATAGGGGTTGGTAGCCCTATTTCCTTGTCACACTCTCTTTTCCAAACATATAACTTTTCTCTCGAACAAGTTAATGCTATAATGGCGTATTCTATATGTTTGCAACCACAAGAATTTAATTAAAACAAAGAGAGTAATGATATAAGTAGCATACGCATCAAGAATTCACAAACTCATAGTAATAGATAGTATATCAAAAGGCTTCCATAACCCTAACAGAGAAGTTTAGCTACTCATGATTGTAAAGGAAAACAACGAAGACATCATCATCATCATACCAAAACAATAACAATCTCACGATGGGTATGTATTGGCGTCACTATGAGAATGACGTGGTTTCCTCTCTAGCCGTTCTTGTAGCGCTTTTCTCTGTCTAAAATTACAGAATCTGTAAACTGAATAATACTCAAAGTGTCGACTCAATTCTGAAAAAGCAATCGTGAATGCATGCATTCCATCCGTGCTGAAAAATTCAGCAAATAGGATTTTTATAACATCCTTGTCCTAGTCCTATTAAGTTACTGCTACACCCCTAAGTATTTAAAAATACTGCTTTTGCCCGGGACAATTTCTCCATGCGTCACATTCAGTCCATAAGCTTCCAAAAGATGCCTTCCCTCTTCTGTGAAGTTTTCCTTTGCTGCCCAAAGGTCCACAAGGTGCTGAAATCTTCATCATTAATACCTGAAAACATGCTAATCACGTAGGTTAGCTCACTTACAGGAAAATGGACTAAAAGTGCAGGAATTTTATATTTTATCCTCAAAACTTAGCTATAACATGGGTAAATTATGGTGTTTAGGCGTGTAAATACACCCAACATCAACACCCCACACTTAAATCTTTGTTCATCCTCGAACAAAATATTACGTCCATGCAAACATCTAACTAGGAATTCACAGCAGTAGCACAAAATTTATCCTCAAGACATGCACGACAATTATTCACAAAGAGTAGGTTTCTTGATCACTACTAGAAACAATTCAACCTCCAACCTAGACTCGTGAGGATGGATAATTCGTATCCACAAGTTAAGTCTCAAAGAATCATATAACACTACCCAACAATCATCAACCATGTGTGTCTCACACAAGATATCACCCATAATCACTCATAAGTTTTGCATTTTTCGAAACATGGGTACAAGATTCTCCTTGCTCTCACTCTCACAAAGAATTCTTATGTTGCAACTGATGACCATAGGCTTGCCCTTAGTGTAATGCTCCACTAATATCAGAATGCTAAGCTTAGGATCAAGTAGGTCTTTACAGGTTGTAATGTAGGCTAAGGGACAGGTAGGACTATTTTGGTCAGAAATAGTGACTATGTTCCCTAAGCGCTTTAATACACTATGTTATGTCATTAACACTCTCTTTTAAACAACCCTTCTACCTTTCTTTTCATCTAACACCCCTTTTTACCTATTTTGTTATTCAATTATAAACACAAAGATGAGAATATACAACTTTTTTTTTTTTATATATTTTTCTATTTCTGTTTTTTTTTCTTTTTTTTTTTATAAAACACCTCTATGATAGCCACTCCTTTTCACAACAATTTCAAGTACCAATACACTCTGAGGCATCACTCTCACCCAATTTTCTCTTATTTTGTCACATGACTCTACAATTTAAAGCGCTTAGGAATTTGGATCAAATTATGGTCTTGCAAAAAATGGATTAGGCTACATATGAGGCTTGCCAAAGAAAATAGCTAAAGGCTCAAAGGGGGTTAACTAGGATAATGTCCACGGGTAGGTAAAAAGAAGGTAAACAATCACAGGCTGTCAAAGAAATGCCTAAATCATCTCCTAAACTCACACTCTTTATTTTGCTTTACACACACACCAGGCAAGTTCTAGCATCAGTCACAACACAGAATATACTATAACCTCACACACACAAGGCACATGGTCAACTTTATTGGGAGCAGTATAGACTCTTGACCCAACAGATGAATGAATTAAACCATACACGTATCACACAGTGAGTCACACTTAGAGCCTAAACGTCTCAATAGTAATGATTTTGGCACAAGCTCTTGTCATAATACCATGCCGCCTATCAGAACAATTTCATGCAACATCTAAAAAATCTAAAATTAAACTAACTAATTACGACTGATTAAAACAAACAAGAACTAGAATAAATGTAGGCAAAGAAGTACAAGAAGCATACCAATACCAGCACCCCACACCTAGACGGGACACACTATCCTCAGTGGAAAAGAAATAAGGAAAACCTGATTAGTCGGACTCTTCCTCTATGTCTGGGGTCATGCCCCCTGCATCGGAATCATCATCAGAGTCATCGTAATCAGAGTTATCCTCCACGTCTGAGTCTGGCTGTCGGTGATCATCGTCAGTCGGTACGTCATCATCGAGAGGTTCCTCAAAATTTACACCTACTCCACATATAGCCTGCGCATGCTCATTCATCGGGTAGTCATAATCCAACTGCTGGAGCTCTGCATTAGTTGGAACACGTCCCCCACTCATCATGGTAAACCTCGTCATGCCATATAAATGGCGGAAGAAGCTTTCATCGCGAGCATGTCTTTATGCAGTGGTCAGGTTGACGCCATACATAGTTTCAGGATCTTTAACCTTCGTAAGATCAACCTTATTCGGGTTGTGTGGAAGCTTATGATCTGCAGGTTCCTCTTCAATGTCCTCCTTCCTTAATATTGCGGTCAATAAATTGCCAAAGCTGAAGTGGGACCTCTTGTGCAGCCTAGCCTTATGCATTGACGACCGTATAACCGCACCAACGTGGATGGGAATATTAGTCATCAGAGCGTACACTAAGCATACTCTATCATGTATGATCTTTGTGTACTGTGACCCTGGAATCAGGCAAGAGTTGACTATCCGCAACCATATCCGAGCTTCTCTGTTCAAGGAAGCATACAGGAAGGTATTGTGCCGACCGGTATCCTTGTGATGACTCCAACGTGCCATTGATCTTGTTCCGCACAGTGTGTGTCTGATTGACCTGTATGGAGGTCTGTGATAAAGCTCCTTGAGCGGTGATGGATCCACAGATGGAAGACCCAAAAAAGAGTTGAAGAACTCCGCATTCAGTTGCAAGACTTGGCCCCGAATCTTCACTTCACTTCCGGTAGTCTTTGGGGACCAATTGGCATAGAATTCTTCTGTTAGATCAAGATTGCATTCTCCCATATCTTGGAAGATGAAATCAAGATGTAGCGCCATGATTTTAGCCAAAATGCAAGGTTCTCTCTTCGCTAGACTCTCCTTTTGTATCAACTCCATATGAACATATTTTTTCACTTTATTGTTCTTGTACCACTCCTTTCCTTCCTCCTCTAGGACCCATTTTATCCCGAACATGCGGCGAGGTATTTGCAGCGAGGAGGATTCAGCTTGCTCTTTTCTTCCCCTTTTCTGACCTTTCTGTGAGGTGGACGCTTTTTCTTTTCCTGATCGACCTTTTGGTGCCATTTTACCTGAGATTAAAATAAAGTCATGTTAGCTTATCTCGGAAGATTTGTTCGACAAACAAATAATTTTGGCACCACCCCACACTTAATTTGTTGGCACCAACTAATTAAGTGGATGATATCGATTACTCAGACTTCATCGACATACATGTAGGCGATATGTTCCAACAATATGTTCAGCACAGTCATACTTTCATGGAACCTTAACTATCTTTTTCAGCTCTATGTCATGTAATCTTGACCATACTTTATGGTTTGGATTAATGCACTTTTTGAACAAGACTACTACGTAGAGATCGAATCAAGTTATGGCATAGAAATAATCACAACATCTCATGCTTGTATTCAGTCATGATCTTTATCTCGATGAACGAGTCATTCAAACATTCCAACTTTCAACTTACAAGATTATGTAATTAACTTTACCATTTCGATTCCGTAAAAAGATGATAGTGTATAACAATCAAACACAAATCGGAACAAAGTCAAGAACACCCACACGTATTCTTTTACTCAACTAGATGTATCATAACGAACCATCCATATTCAAATCACCAACACCACTTCAAGATTTGACAAATCATTATGGGCGTAGTATTGTAATAACTACGGAATATAAAAGAAGAACTTACTTGGTGATGGATTTGGAAGATGATCTTGCAAGGTTAGATGAGCAAAAAGAAAAGTTTTGAGAGATTTGGGAAGGTTAGGCGGCGCCTAGGTTGAGCAAACAATGTGATTTTGTCTCAAGGTTGAAGTTCTATTTATAGACCAAGGCTTGGGTCGGGTTTGACCCATGAAAAATCGGGCTAGGAGACCAAAAAGCATAAGTAGGCGGCGCCTATGCTATGGCATTGTTGAAACAGTGAGCATAGGCAATGGCATAGGCAGCGCCTTTATCTTTGCCTAGGTGAACATAGGCGGCACCTATGCTATGGCCTAGTTGGGCATAGGCGGCGCCTATGCTATGGCATTGTAGATTCAGAGAGCAAAGGCAATGGCATAGGCGACGCCTTTAGGTTTTCCTAGTTGAGCATAGGCGGCGCCTATGCTATAGCATTGTCGATTCAGAGAGCAAAGGCAATAGCATAGTCCTTGCCTTGTCCGTTGCCTAAATTTACATAGGCCTTGCCTTGTCCATTACCTAGATTTGTATAGGCAATGCCTAACCGAAAGCCTTTTGCTCCTTCATTACTCACTTACTACCTTTAACATTGCTCACTTTCACATCAAAATTTGAGACCAAGCTCCTCCTTTATACGTCTTCCCCTACACTTAATCAAAAACAACAAAAACGATTAGAAAGATGGGTTGCCTCCCATCAAGCGCCTTAGTTTTGGTCGTGGCTCGACTCTTCTTTTTGGATTTTTATTTAACAAAACAAACTCCTAGAAAAGAAAACGACTAAAAATGATGGGTTGCCTCCCATATAGCGCTTGATTTATTGTCGCGGCACGACATAGTTACCTCGATTACTTAGACTTCGTCGAGATAGATGGTGGCCATGCATTTTATCGAGTCAAGAGGACCGATATATGGCTTCACACGTTGGCCATTCACCTTGAAGACACCACCATTTTTTTCTTCTAACTCTACTACTCCAGACGAGTAGACTTGGCTAATTCTGAACGGACCAGACCATTTAGACTTCAAGTTACCTGGAAATAGCTTCAGTCTGGAGTTGAAAAGAAGTACCATATCACCCTTCTGAAAGTTTCTTTGGATAATCCGCCGATCATGGTACTTTTTCATCCGTTCCTTGTAGAGGTCTGCCCTTTCATACGCATGTAGACGGAATTCATCCATCTCATTCAGCTGTTCCAATCTCAGATTAATAGCATCCTCCCAATTCAGGTTAAGCCTCTTCAACGCCCACAATGCTTTATGTTCGAGCTCAATCGGCAAGTGACAATCCTTCCCATAAACTAGTTGGTACGGGGACATGCCAACTGGTGTCTTGAATGCAGTCCTATAAGCCCATAAGGCATCATCCAGCTTTTGGGACCAATCCTTCCGTACTAGCATTTACAGTCTTAGCAAGGATCAGCTTGATCTCCCGATTAGAAACCTCTACCTTCCCACTAGTTTGTGGGTGGTAAGGTGTAGCTACCTTATGTTGCTTGACCCCATACATCACCAATATGGCTCTGAACAGCTTGTTACAAAAGTGTGATCCTCCATCGCTTATGATGGTACGTGGTACCCCAAAACGAGAAAAGATATTTCTCTTTAAGAATGCTACAACACGCTTACCTTCATTATCAGCCAGCGCTACCGCTTCAACCCATTTGGATACATAATCCACAACAACTAGGATATATTTCATCCCAAACGAACTCATAAATGGGCCCATGAAATCAATATCCCATACATCAAATAGCTCCACTTCAAGAATTTTAGACATGGGCATCTCATGGTGCTTCGAGATAGAGCCTTGCCTCTGACACTGATCACATCTTCTCAAAAAATCGTAAGCATCCTTGAATAATAAAGGCCAATAATAGCCGCTTTGCAATACCTTCCTGGTTGTCCGATCACCTGCATGGTGACCCCCAACTTGGGAAACATGACTTGCTTCCAAGATGCTAGGCACCTCCACATCAGAGATGCATCGCCTAATAACACCATCAGCACATCGTCGAAAAAGATACGGTTCATCCCAGAAGTAGTGTTTCACATCATGCATGAACTTTCTCTTTTGATGAAATGAGAGATTCTCAGGCATCACTTTACTTACCACGTAGTTCGCAAAGTCTGCATACCACGGTAAGTCTTTCACCATAGCGGCTAGGATCTCTTTGTCGGGAAATGCATCATCAATCTCAAGGTCGGGTTGCGCTATGTGCGCACTCTCAAGTCTAGATAGATGATCAGCTACTTGGTTTTCGCAACCTTTTCTATCCTTTACCTCGAAATCAAATTCTTGAAGCAATAACACCCACCGAATTAGCCTTGGCTTAGCATCCTTCTTTGCCATTAAATATCTCAGAGTCGTATGATCTGTATGAACCACCACTTTGGTTCCCAACAAGTAAGCACGAAACTTTTCAAAAGCATAAACAACTGCTAGAAGCTCTTGTTCCATGATGGTATAGTTCTTCTGGGATCCATTTAAGGCCTTGCTCGCATAGTATATTGGATGAAACAGCCTTTCTCATTTCTGACCAAGTACAGCACCCAAAGCTACCCCACTTGCATCACACATCACTTCAAACGGTATAGACCAATCGGGTGCTACAATAATAGGAGCTTTAACTAGCTTCCCTTTGAGGCATTCAAATGTCTTCAAGCAATCTTCACCGAAGTCGAACTTTGCATCCTTCTCCAGGAGTTTGCATAATGGAATAGCAATCTTGGAGAAGTCTTTGATAAACCTTCGATAAAAACCTACATGACCGAGGAAACTACGCACTCCCTTTACAGAAATTGGAGGTGGTAGTTTCTCGATAACTTCAATTTTGGCTCGATCAACCTCAATTCCTCTTTCGGAGACTTTGTGCCCAAGAACAATGCCTTCCTTAACCATAAAATAGCACTTCTCCCAGTTTAGCACCAAGTTGAACTCAACACATCTCTGTAACGCCATACTCAGATTCGCCAAGCACGATTCAAATGATTCACCCACAACTGAAAAATCGTCCATGAACACCTCCAAGGTGTCTTCAACCATATCAGAAAAAATGGACATCATACAACGCTGAAAAGTGACAGGTTAGTTACATAACCCAAATGGCATACATTTGAAGGCAAACGTACCATATGGGCATGTAAAAGTGGTCTTCTCTTGATCCTCAGGAGCAATACAAATCTGGTTATAACCGGAATAACCATCTAAGAAACAAAATCATCCCTTCCCTGCCAATCAATCAAGCATTTGGTCCATGAATGGCATTGGGAAGTGATCCTTAAGCGTCCACGAATTCAGCTTTCGGTAGTCCATACACACTCTCCACCCTGTGACAGGTCTGAGTGGAATCAGCTCATTCTTTTCATTCGCAACTACCGTCATGCCCCCTTTCTTGGGCACACACTGTACCGGACTTACCCACTTACTGTCGAAGATTGGATATGCTACCCCAGCATCTAACCACTTAATAATTTCTTTCTTCACCACCTCCTGCATGGGTGGATTCAAACGTCGTTGATGCTCAATGGTAGGCACACAATTTTCCTCGAGCTGAATCTTGTGCATACATATCCCAGGAGGGATACCAATAATATCAGCAATAGTCCAACTGATGGCTCTCTTGTATCTCCTCAGAACAGAAATAAGAGTCGCAACCTGCTGCTCACCTAAATCAGCCGCAACAATAACCGAAAGTGTATCACCACTTCCCAAAAATGCATATTTCAGGTGACTGGGCAGCTCCTTCAATTCTAGCACTGGTGGTTCTTCAATGGATGGATTTGCTGGTGGTGAAGGGCAATTTTTAAGATCCAGATCCAGCTTCTTAGGAGCATGAGAATAGGAGCCAATTCCTGTTAGAGCACAAATAGTTTCTTCATACTCTTCAACATCCTCACACTCAAAATTCATAAGAACAGCAGCCAATGGATCGACAATAAGCTGCTTCTCTACAGATAATTCTTTCTCATCATCATAGTAAACATCAGCTATAGAGAACACATTCATATCTTTGGTATGCTTCATTGATTCACATACATCAAAACGGACCACTTCGTCATTCATCCGAAATAAAAGCTCATTAGCTCTTAGATCAATAAGCACACTTCCTGTTGCAAGGAAAGGACGCCCCAAGATTATGGGCACTTCAGAATCCGCCTCGCAATCCAAAATAACAAAGTCTGCAGGAAAGATGAAGGTGGAAACCTTCACCAATACATCATATAAAATACCAACAGGTCATTTTACCGACCTATCTTCCATCACGAGCCGCATATTGGTTGGTGTAGGATCACCCAACCCCAACTTTTTATAAATAGATAGTGGCATCAAATTAATGCTAGCTCCCAAATCGCACAATGCCTTAGCAAAATCCAAAGATCCAACCGTGCAAGGAATAATGAAAGCACCAGGATCTGTCTTCTTCTGAACTAGCGATCTTGTAGCGATTGCACTGCAATGATGAACATTATCTGCCAGCTCATAGCTTGCTGCCCGCTTCTTTGTCAAAATGTCCTTCATGAATTTAGCGTATCCGGGCATCTTCTCTAGCGCCTCCACCAAAGGAACATTAATAGTCAGCTGAGGTAAAGAATGATTTGTCTTTACTGAACCTGGTGTCATCGACTTTCTTCTTCAGTCTCTGAGGAAAAGGTGGTGGTAGAAGGGGAATAGTTTTTTCTGCCACTTCCTTTTTATCCTGCTTCCGATTGTCGATCTTTTCAGGCTGCAGACGTCTAGGAGTAACTTCAGGGACACTATCTTCAGCTTCTACGGCATCTTCACATTCTGCATCAATAACATTATCTGCTATATCATCAATCACCTGCTTGCCTTTGGATGAATTTTCCAATGCTTTACCACTCCTGGTAGTAATAGCCATACATGATCCATTATTTCTTGGGTTTTGCACAGTGTCTCTAGGTAAGGTGCCAGCCTTTCTTTGATTGAATGTCGCTGATAGTTGACTCAATTGTTGCTCCAGTTGTTTTATCGCGGTAAAATGCGAATCAACCAATTGATTTATTGATGACAAATCATTCTTTACCTCAGTAACGCCTATATTGGTTGCCTCCACCCCTTTCAACAGCTTAGCCATCATATCATCCATGGATATCTTTCCAGAGCCAGACGCCACAGCCTCACAGTTTCCAGAAGGAACATACAAACCACTCCTGTCAGTCTTGTTCTTCCAACTACCTTGATCGCGGTCCTTGTATCCAGATTTATCATAATAGTTCCGACCTTTGTTTCCTTGGGCATTGCCTCGGAAACACCCCTGATTATTTAAGTAGTTCGCTTCTTCCTCAGAGTCGGATTCATCTCTTCCCTGTGATACAACAGCCTTGACTTTTTTGGTCTTCCCTGATAATAAATGCTTGGTAAGAAGATCCATCTGCGTTTTCATATGAGCCATATCCTGGTCACGTTCCTCTTGTCTTCATCTCTGTTCTGCAGTCATGCCAATAGATACAGTAGAGCTCGCTACCTCAGAATCCCTGGTATGCCAAGCTCTACTCTGTTTTGTCATACGATCCAGCATATCACTCGCCTCAATAAAAGTAAGGTCCATGAATGACCCACCTGCAGCATTATAAACCACTGGCTTTGTCACTAAGTTTAAAGCCCAGTATAATATCTCCATCAAGTGGATATTCATCATTTGATGGATTGGGCACCGCATAAGCTTCTTCTTGAACCTCTCCCATGTTTCGTGGAGAGCTTCAGTTGGAAGCTGTCGGAAATTGCTGATTTCATCTCTTAACTGTGCTCTCTTGGATGGCGGAAAGAATCTTTCTAGGAAATCGTCTTTCAGTTGCCTCCAATTAGTAATGGAATCAGGAGTTAGCCCGTTCAACCATAGAGTTGCCTCCCTAGACAGAGATAATGGAAATAAGCGCAGCCGTATTGCATTCTGCCCAACTCCTGGATTGTCAAACGACTTGCATGTTGAAATAAAATTGACCAGATGCATATTCAGATCATCGCCTGCAAGTCTACCAAATAAACCCTTGAGCTGCAATAACTGAATCATGGTGCTAGTGATATTGAACTTAGCTCCGGGTGCCAAGGGTGGAGAAATAATAGCCCCTGTGGCACCAGCTCCATCCAGATCGTCATCATCATCATCAAAAGGATCCTGCATAGCGCGGCGGTCAGGTCTCATTCTATCTTGGCGATCTCTCTTGTGCATAGGTGCCGCCACCTCATCAGTACGCCTAGGATTCAGTAACTCATCATCACCCAGGTTCTCATCATCAGGATTTGTTGCTCGCCCTGGGTTATCAATATTCTGTTGATGTACTTGAGCATCTGCCAGTGCAGCTAATCTAGCCTGCTCCTGTTGAGATGCCCTTCTGTCAATGTCACGTTGTGCCTCCATTCTGCCAATAAGTTGAGGTTCTGGATTTATGGGTAATAATGGCTGACCAGAACTATGAGTATTTGGCATGCACTCAACAGAACCTGAATAAAACAAAAACAACAACTAAAAGTAAAATTCAAGAATCTTTGACCAAAGGGTCTAGTAACTATCACAAACTTAGTTGACAACCGTATTCCCCGGCAACGGCGCCAAAATTTGATAACGCCCAAACTACAGCTCTCGTAAGAGTGTAAGCGGTGGCTGTCAAATATAGAACCCAACTGGGTTGGGTGTCGAATCCCACAGGGAATACTTGGTCACTAAGTGTTGCAACTATTATTAGACTGTTGATAAAAAATCCCACAAAAAAGGGGGGATTGGATTGTGGCGTGAATTAATGCTATCAAAGTAACAACAAAATGCTTTGTTTAGTAAGATTTAATCACGGAGAAAAATAAGTTAGGGTTATGTCCACCTTATGAGTTCTACGTATCTATTAACTATGAGTAATGCGGAATTCAGACATGCATGCACTTATAGAGATTCATATTCTAATGGTAAATCCTAGTATTTCTCAACCATCAAGGATTATTTCACTTTAACTCTCTCGAGCTTAAAGTGTATAACTAACGGTACAAATTCTCCAAGAAGTTAACCCAGTTACGACACTAACGTGTAAATAGGGGTTGGTAGCCCAATTTCCTTGTCACACTCTCTTTTCCAAACATATAACTTTTCTCTCGAACAAGTTAATGCTATAATGGCGTATTCTATATGTTTGCAACCACAAGAATTTAATTAAAACAAAGAGAGTAATGATATAAGTAGCATACGCATCAAGAATTCACAAACTCATAGTAATAGATAGTATATCAAAAGGCTTCCATAACCCTAACAGAGATGTTTAGCTACTCATGATTGTAAAGGAAAACAACGAAGACATCATCATCATCATACCAAAACGATAACAATCTCACGATGGGTATGTATTGGCGTCACTATGAGAATGACGTGGTTTCCTCTCTAGCCGTTCTTGTAGCATTTTTCTCTGTCTAAAATTACAGAATCTGTAAACTGAATAATACTCAAAGTGTCGACTCAATTCTGAAAAAGCAATCGTGAATGCATGCATTCCATCCGTGCTGAAAAATTCAGCAAATGGGGTTTTTATAACATCTTTGTCCTAGTCCTATTAAGTTATTGTTGCACCCCTAAGTATTTAAAAATACTGCTTTTGCCCAGGACAATTTCTCCATGCGTCACATTCAGTCCATAAGCTTCCAAAAGCTGCCTTCCCTCTTCTGTGAAGTTTTCCTTTGCTGCCCAAAGGTCCACAAAGTGCTGAAATCTTCATCATTAATACCTGAAAACATGCTAATCACGTAGGTTAGCTCACTTACAGGAAAATGGACTAAAAGTGCAGGAATTTTATATTTTATCCTCAAAACTTAGCTATAACATGGGTAAATTATGGTGTTTAGGTGTGTAAATACACCCAACATCAGTCAGTCAGAAGGCCAACCTGGTAGCAAGTGTGGTCAATTGTATGTAGTACTTTCTATACCCGAGAATGAGTCTTCGGATATTGTTATTATAGGTATGATTTTAGTGTGCCATCAATCGTCCCTTGATTTATTTAATTTAGGATCTACTTATTCTTATGTATCTTCTATTATGCTCCACAATTAGAGTTATCTTGGGACTTATTATCTGTGCCTTTTCATGTATTTACTTCGTGGGTGATTTTTAGAGTGGATCAGGTGTTTAGATCCTGTGTTGTGACTACTAGAGATGTTAATACTCGCAATGATCTTATTGTAAGAATATGGTGGACTTTGATGTGATTCTAGGCATGGACTGGTTATCCCACTATCACGCAGTCATGGATTATTTTGCCAAGACCGTTACCTTAACCATGCCTGGTATACCCTAAATTGTGTGGTAGGGAGTGGTTATCCGCGAGATGAAAGGGATTATTTCTTACCTTCGTTCTAAGAGGCTTATTTCAAGGGGTTGTGAGTCTTATCTCTCTTATATTAATGATACTAGTGCAGAGAGTTCGTCGCTTGACTCTGTTCCTGTAGTTTGTGAGTTTCTTGATGTGTTCCCTACCAGCCTTCCTGGTATTCCCATTGCCCGTGAGATTCAGTTTTCTATTAATCTTGAGCCTGGCACCCAACCTATTTCTATGGCACCTTACCGTATGGCTTCTACCAAGCTTAAAGAGCTAAATTCTCAGCTTTTGGATCTTCTTGATAAGGGTTTTATTAGACCGAGTGTGTGTCCTTTGGGAGCCCCTATGTTGTTTGTGAAGAAGAAAGATGGCTCCATGCGTATGTGTATTGATTATAGGCATCTTAATAAGGTGACAATGAAGAACCTTATCCTATGCCTCGTATTGATGATTTGTTCGACTAGGTTTAAGATGCAACGATCTTCTCTAAGATTAATTTAAGATCTAGTTACCATCAGTTGAGGATTCGAGCTGAGGATATCCTGAAGATAACTTTTAAGATCCGTTATGGTCATTATGAGTTCCTTATGATGTCTTTTAGGTTGACTAACGCCCTAGCCATGTTTATGGATTTGATGAACTGAGTGTTTAGGAATTACTTGGATTCCTTTGTGATTGTGTTCATTGACGACATCCTTGTGTATTTGAGGAGTAGAAAGGAGCATGCACAATATTTAAGGATTGTGTTCTAGACTTTGAGAGATAATGCATTTTTTGCCATGTTCTCTAAGTGTGAGTTTTAGCTTGAGTCGGTGACATTCCTTGGATATGTGGTGTCTAAAGATTGTATTATGGTAGACCCGACGACAAGTGAGGCTATTTGTGATTGGGCTAGGACAATATCTCCAACTGAGGTTCGTAGTTTTATAAGTTTGGCTGATTATTATAGACGATTTGTTGAGGTTTTTTCTACTGTTTCAGCTCCTATAGCCAGATTGATGATAACACTCAACTTACACGTCAATTGAAGTACAAGGCGATCATCTCCAATATATTTACCCAACTTAGGAGTCGGGGTCGAATACATGAGGAACAATATGAGTGGCAATCAAGTTGATTCAAAATAATAGATACAAGTTAAATCCAAACCAATAGTACAAAAATATAAAAATGGGGGAGACAAGTATCAACACTAATGATTCTTTTTTGGTTTTTCTAGTATAAATTCGGGGCTATGAATAATTAGAGTATTAACAATTAGGCACGGATCCTTGAATTATGCATTACTAAGGGAATGACATGTGGGTGTTAGTAATAAACATCAATTTAGTAAATCAAATTTGGGTAGGTTCGGTTATATATTTTGATGCTAGTCTTTCAACAAAACACCAAACTTTCCCCCATTGATTATTTCGAATAACTAACGGATCTGTTCAACATTTGGTAACCAAACCTCAAGTTAGGTACCTATTTCTAGGATGATACCCATGGTATAGTTAACTTCACAATCACCCTTATATCTAAGATAGTGAAAAATTAGCAAACTACACACATAATTATCTATCATTGCTTTGGTCTCTATATCTCTCTTTCAAGGATAATGTGGTTTCCTAAAGTTCACCCAAAACCCTTCTTTCGAAGATGGCCTTGAGCTTTCTAGAGTTTGGAGCTTTTACTCATCAAACCCATGTGGGTATTTGGGTCTTTCACCCATAAAGCTCAACCAAGTTAGCATAGCAATGATAAAACCCATAAGTATGAACTACCAAATAGAGGTAACAATAACAACCCACACACACTTTAACCCCAATTCACACATAACCCCAAGAGTGAGATATAGCTACACATAAGATAAATAATCAAATATATATCCATAATCTCCATTGAAATGATTTATTGAAGTTTAAGTGAATGGTACTTCAAACTTTGCACTCCCACAAATCAACAATGGAAGTGAGCTATTCCTTCTCTTAGAAGGTCTCCAATATATTCTTCACCCAAAATTTATACAATAATTTCTTCTTTAGGTATGGAGGCAATGAACTCATGAGATAAACTTAAACAAATTGGGGAAGATGGAATATGATGAATCATTCTAGGGTTTGAGTCTTTTTGTCAAAATTGAGATCAGCCACATGTATTTCCAGATTTGCCCTTGGGCTGAACTCTTCCTCTAAGCCACGATCGCACCAGCTTGGCCACGACCGAAACCTCTATGATCGTGATAGACTTACGCGACCATGGCTGATTGACCCTGCTTAACAATCACGATCACGATTAGTAGACCATGACCACGATAACTGAGGTCCTTCTGCTCTAGGTCTTCAACTGCACTTTCTTGCTCCCTTTTTGATATTTTAATCTCCAATCCACATCTTTCTATACCCTCAACTCCATGCCTACAAAGAGTGGATATTAGTGCATTTAAACATAATTATGTCTTGTTTATTCATTCAAAACAAGGAAATATGTATGAATATTGAGTTCGAATGAGTGGTAAAATCACCCCTCATCAACACCCCCAACTTAAAGCTATTGCTTGTCCTCAAGCAATACTACCTCTTACCCTGAGACACAATTACTTATGATCAAACTTCAAGCCTTAAAGATCACAATGACTTCAACCTTATTCACTACCACAAGTAGCTCCATTGCACATGGGCTAAGCTATTTTTCACTACTCCCCTCATAATAAGATGCACTATCAAAGGATACATGAGACTTCAAAGAGAAATCAAGCAACAACAACTAATGCTCTAGAAGGGACTCACTTTTTGATCAAAACTATGTCATACTCCATTTGCCTCATCGCTCAGAAGGTTATGAAATTACCCACCTCAACTTGTTTCAAATTCCAACCTCACAAGAAAAAGAATTCCACACACCATGCTACCAAATATGCAATAAGGAAATTTAAGTGAAAAAACTCTCTCCCTCACAAAATAAATCTCTATGCAATAAGTGTCATACTATAGGCATGCCCCTATTTTCAATCGCCACTACAAAGAAAGGAAATGGTTGGAGATCTCAAAGGACTTTCTAAGCTTATAACGTATGTTCGGGTTAAGGTAGGATATCATTTGGGAACAACATGGCTACAACCTTCCTTGAACATCTATAACACACTTTTCAATCCTCATTTTTTACTATGGGCCACTCTTCTTTATTTTCTCTAATTTTTCATGCCTATCTTTTAGTCCATAGGGTTTCAATGAGTCACGCATGGAATTCTGGGAGCTTATCCTCCACCTTGTGTAGGTTAATACCCCTTTCAGGTAGTAACTTAGCCGTGTGGAAATCTGCATAATAGAGGTATTGGCATTGTACGGACATGGAGCAGTTCCAGGATAGACCATATGAGCTAGGGACCTGGATGGAAAAAATTTTATGTCTTGGAAAAGCAGTTCCCTGGGCTATCACCAAGAGAGATATTTTGATTAATGACTCCCCGACAATGGCACCATTTTTTATAAATCTTAACTTACACGCCAATTTAAGTGCATGGCGGTCGTCATCAATATACTTACCCAACTTAGGAGTTGGTGTCAAATCCATGAGAAATAATGCGAGTGGTGTCAAATCCATGAGAAATAATGTGAGTGGCAATCAAGTTAATTCGAAATAATAGATATAAGTTAAATTCAAACCAATGGTACAAAAAGACAAAAATGGGTAATACAAGTATCAACACTAATGTTCTTCTTTTGGTTTTCCTAGTATAAATTTGAGGTTATTGATAATTAGAGCTTTAACAATTAGGCATGGATCTTAGGATTGGGAATTACTAAGGAAATGACATATAGGTGTTAGTAATCAACATCAATTTAGTAAATCAAATATGGGTAGGTTTAGTTATAGATTTTGATGCTAGTCTTTCAAAAAAACACCAAACTTTCACCCATTGATTCTTTTGAATACCTAACGGATGTGTTCAACATTTGGTAACCAGACCTCAATTAAGGCATTCCTATTTCAAGGATGATACCCATGGTATAGTAATCTTCACAAGCATCCTTATGTCTAATATAGTAAAAATTTAATAAACTACACATATAATTGTCTATAATTGTTTTGGTCTCCACATCCCTCTTTCAAGGATGATGTGGATTCCTAAAGTTCACCTAAAACCCTTCTATCGAAGATGGACTTGAGCTTTCTAGAGTTTGGAGCTTTCACTCATCAAACCTATATGGGTATTTAGGGCTTTCACCCATTAATACCAACAAAGTTAGCATCAAAATAATAAAACCCATAAGTATGAACAACCAAATAGAGGCTAACTTTAACAACGCACACACACTTTAACCCCTATTCACAGACAATCCCAAGAGGGAGATCTATCTACTCATAAGATAAATAAGAAAAGATATACCCATAATATCCATTGAAATAATTTATTGAAGCTTAAGTGAATGTTTCTTCAAACTTTGCACTCCCACAAATCCACAATGGAAGTGAGTTATTCCTCTTCTTAGAAGGTCTCCAATGTTTTATTTACCTAAAAGTTATAAAATATTTTCATCTCCAAGTATGGAGAGTATGAACTCAATAGATAAACCTAAAAATATTGGGGAACATGGAATATGATGAATTATTCTAAGGTTTGAGTCCTTTTGTTAAAATTTGGATCAACCACATGTATTTAAAGATTTACCTTTGGGATGAACATTTCTGCTAAGCCGCGATCGCACCAGCTTGGCTGCAACCGTGGCCTTTGCGATCGTGATAGACTTATGTGACTGAGGTTGATTGACCCTGCTTGACTGTCGTGATTGCAATCAGCAGACCATAAATGCGGTAATTGAGGCCTTTTCTGCTCCAGGTCTTCAGCTGCATTTTCTTGCTTCCTTTTTGATCATTTTAAGCTCCAATCGACATCTTTCTATCCCCTCAACTCTATGTCCTCAAAGAGTGGATATTAGTGTATTTAATCATAAATATGTCTCCTTTATTCATTAAAAACAAGGTAATATGTACGAATGTTGAGTGAAAATGAGTGGTAAAATTACCACTCATCAATTCACTTGGAAGGGGTTCATTTTTTATGGTCTGAGGTGTGTGAGTCAAGATTTTGAAAGCTCAATGATTTCCTAACTTCAGCCCCTATTCTAACTCTTACTGTAGAGAGGTGAGGGATTCACTATGCATTATGATGCTTTTGATGTTGACCTAGATTATGTATTGATGCAGAAAGGTTGTGTTATTTCTTATGCTTTGATAAAACTTTAGGTTCACAAGTGCAACTACCCCACTCATGATTTAGAGTTGGCGATGGTATTTTTTGCACTTAAGATTTTGAGGCATTATCTCTATGGTGTGCATTGTGAGATTTTCACCGACCATCACAATCTTATACATCTTATGACCCAACGAAAGCTTAATGTTAGACAACATAGATGGACAGATTTACTTAAGGATTATTATATCTCTATCTTGTATCATCTGAGTAAGGTGAATATAGTAGAAGATGCCTTGAGTTGGAAGAGAGTGAGTATAGTATCTTGGTTTGTATTTCAGTTTCTCAGAGGTCGTTGGCACGGGAAATTCAATCCTTATCCAACTTGATGGTTTGTCTTGATATTTCAGACCCTAGGAGGATTGTTTCTATTATTGGGGAAAGATCTTCGCTATTTGAGAAAATTCAAGACCATCAATTTAAGGGTAGTAAGCTTCATTTCCTTTGTGATCAGGTGTTGAGAGGTGAGTCCAAGAGGATTACCTTATATTCTGAGGGTGTTTTAAGATTTGATAACCATATTTGTGTTTTGATGATTGATGACTTGATCCAGTTGATTCTGTATGAGGCTCATAGCTCTAGATATTCTATTCATCTGGGGCACAACAAAAATGTATAGAGATTAGAAACAACATTATTAGTGGAGTAGAATGAAGAGAGATATGGCAGACTTTGTAGCCTGTTGCCTTTATTGTTAGCAAGTAAAGGCCGAGCATCAACGTCAAGGTAGTTTGACTTAGAGGTTGCCTATTCCTGAGTAGAAATGGGAGCAAAAAACCATGGATTTTATTAGTGGTTTGCCTCGTACCTCCCATGGATCTGATGGTATTTGAGTCATCGTGGATTGGCTGACCAAGTTGGCATATATCCTACCTATTTAGATGTCTTTCAGTGCCGAGAGGTTAGCCCGCATCTATGTGCATGAGATAGTCTGTTTGTACAATTTTCCCATATCTATTATTTTGGACCGAGGTTTCGTGTTTACTTCTATCTTGTGGAGAGCTTTTCAAGAGGATTTGGGTACTCAACTGGATCTTAGTTGAGCTTCCATCCATAGAAAGATGGCCAGTCCGAGAGGACTACTCAAGTACTCAAAGATACACTCTTTTTTGTATTATAAATTTTGGAGGGTAGTGGGAGGAGCGCTTATCCTTGGAAGAGTTTGCATATATCAATAGTTATAATTTGGGTATTGAGATGACACCTTTTAAGGCATTGTATTGTAGGAGATTTCATTCTCTATTGGATGGTTTGAGACTTCTGAGATTCAACCATGTGTTATTGATTTGCATTAGGAGTCGTTGGATAGAGTCAAGGTGATTCAGGAAAGGTTTAGAGAAGCTCAGAGTAGGAAGAAGGCCTATGCAGACTGTAGACTATGTGCCTTGAGATTTGAAGTTGGTGACCAAGTATTCCTCTGAGTATCACCCATGAAGGGTGTGATTTGGTTTGGGAGGAAGGGCATGCTCAACCCTAGGTATATTGGACCTTTCGAGATTCTTCATATGGTTGGTGAGGTATCTTATGAGTTACCTTTACCACTAAATTTTGTTATTGTCCATCCAGTTTTCCATGTTTCTATGTTATGGTAATACATTATTTATCCATCTCATGTGCTTAGATAAGACTCAATCCAGTTGGATGAGTGGTTGGACTTCATAGAGGAGCTGGTGCTCATATTAGCTAGTGATGTTAGGTGGTTGCGCACTACCGAGATCCCTTTAGTTAAGGCTCAAAGGAGGCACCGCCAAGTAAAGGAGGACACTTGGGAGATTGAGAGAGATATTAAGACCCATTATCCTCACCTGTTTGAGACTTTAGGTATATCCTAATCCTTAACTTATGCGGATGAATTTTTATTTAGTAGTAGATATTGTAATGACCCTTTATGAAATTTTCCATCTTTCCACTTATTTTCGCTATTAGATCTTCTCTATAGCTTCACTAAGTTATTTATGACTTGCTTGAACTAATAGTAAGATTATCTAGCAGTTCTTTTGTTTTTTAGAGCCAATTATCTATTATGAAGTCTTTGTTAGTTCCAAATGGCCACTGGTAGAAAACATTAGTCACACGACCTTGAATACAAATTTTGACTTTTCCAACAACTCTAAAATATCAATTTTAGGCTAGGTGGACTTTAGGTTTGGGTCCCGAGTCACTCAAGCTCATTTCGGCCTATTGGTCGGAAAGATAAGAAATTGGAAATTAGGTGTGGGTCCCACAATTCATCAAAATGACCTCAAATGGAAATTTTAATTGCTCCATTGAGTCTAGAACTTCAAATTTAGTGTGGTTACATAATTTGTTTGTGTATATGGGATTCTAGATGAATCCTGGGGGCTTGGCAGAGACTTGGAAAATTCCAAGTTTAAGCTTAATCTGGTGCACCCGCAATCATGGACCATAGATTGCAATCGCGATCTAGCAGCACTAGCAAGTGCTGCAATCGTGAAACTTCAAGTCACAAATACAACTCCTTAAACAGGCTAATAGAATTGTGATCGCAGTGGGATAATATCGCAATAACGAAATACTCGTCTGATAACTTGCATTGTGACCACGAACATCGGGTCACCATAATATGACCCAAGAACCTGGCATTGGTAAAAATACCCCATTTTAGCCTTTTTTTTTGCCATTGCATCTTCCATTGTCTTGAGAGCTAAAACCCTAAATGGTGAGATAGCTTAAACTTGAAGCTTGTGGGTGATTAAGGAGCTTGGAAAACACTTGTTTACACGACTATCTTCCAATTTATGGTAAGATTTCACCTTTTTCATGGTAGAAATTTCCATTTATTGTTCAAAACCCGAGAAATTTCCATAATGAAATTTGGTATCCAAAACCTTAGAGGCTTGATTTTAGCCCCAAATTAGCTCGAATTTCACCCATTCTTTAGTATAATGATTCAATGAGCATGTGAGATGTTATGTTGGTTATGGAAACATGATTTTCTGCAAAATGGGACCACATGGGTTTTTAGGTAATTTTTGAACCCGAATCACAATGGTGCAATATGGGTATCCTTATTCTCGTATTGATGAGTAGAATGTAGTTTTGATAGCTTGGCATCTTATGGAATCTTCTTGAAAGGGAAAATGGTGATTTAACTTATCTTGTGATCTTTCTTAGGCATCCAAGTAGACTAGGTTCTTACCCATTGTTAGATTAATCTAATTAATTGTATGTTTGTGATATTGTGTTAGATTTATGATGAGTTTTAGGTGTTGGTATGGTAAATTGAAATATTTAGGATTAGTTAGATCATTTAGGCTATTTTGGATATCATTTTGGGCATGATTAGCCGAGTTAACCATACCTTAGGTGAAGTTGAACTTATGGGTTTATGCTTAGGTCGGAAATGCTTTAGTTACTAAATTACTGAGGAGATTTTCTTGGTTACTTGAGTTCAGGATAAAACTCAACCAAGTTGCCTTACCTTAATAAAATTGACTTAGCTGCTCAATATTAGGAGGAATTGCTATCCTAGGACTAGTAATGGGTTGTTCAACATCTAATAATGTATGTAGATACCTTAACGTAGTCCGAGGTAGACATTGCTTGTTAAATGATTTACAAAATTTAAAAGTAGGGTCTTCGACCCATCTTAGGCCAAGACATGTAATAGTTATTGATGACCCTTTGATACTCTTGTGTACATATAGGGAGATGGTTATTTTGGTGATATTTAGATGCCTTGGTATTTGTTGGTTATGATAGATGACATTAAAGGTAATACTTAACGAGTATGTTATGAATGAGTTATTGGTTAAACTTATGTTATTGATGAGCTGTTGAATGTGCTATTGTTTGGCTATGGATTAGGCTATCGAATATACTATTTATTAAGCCCTTGACTATAATATTGACTAAGTCATAATTATGCTCTTGATTGAGCCAATGAATCAACTATTAACTTTGCTAGCGATATTATGTTTATTGGTATATTAGCATTTACGCTATCATTCACTGAGGCCATGCTTATTGACTTCATTGGTAGTTAAGCCATTGATTATGCTATGTACAAACTATAGACTATGCCATGGATTAGATATTGACCAAGATAATGATAAGCTACCTACTATGCTATTGGTAAGCCATTAATTAGGCTATTGATAAGTTATTTCCTCTTCTTGAAGTACATATTGAATATGTTAGAGGTCATGTTTGATGACTATATTGAAGAATATGTTATGGATTATGCTAAGGGGCATACTTATAGATTATATTAGCGAGTATGCTATTAAATATGCCAAAGATCATGCTTATTTATTATATTTATGACACCACTCGAACCAGGACCAAGTTATGTCGGGTGTCTCAAGTCCAATCGGGACCGGAGACCACCCCCAATACCCAACTGTAACCACCATGTACCCTATGTCGAATAAATTTCAAACATACAACATGATAAAACAATAATAATAAAAAGACATGTAATGTAGTCTATAAGCATGATCAATCAGCCACAACAAAATATCCATCCATAACCAATCCAAATGCCAATACCAATACCAAGGCTTACACTAACACTGATATCACACATGCCCATAGTAGTCCGACAAAGCCTCTAACCAAAGTCAAATAACATTCAGTCGGGACATGTCCCCGACCATATCCAAAAATCCAATCCAAAAGAAATAATAAAAATGAAAAAAAGTCCATAGCATGAAATGGAGTCTTCCGAAGTATGGAAGCTCGCCACTTCAGTTTGACTGAAAGTTATCCCCGGATCTAAGTCACTGAGCAGGAATAATGGTAGTATGGCTGGTTCCTCTATCGCATGGGGATACAGCGCCCGAAGATGGTTAGTGGAGTGAACGCTAGCATGTACTCAGGGATAAGATAAAATAATGCCAGTGATTCAAAACCAAGTTAAACAACCATATGCAATCACATACATATATATCATGTTGGGATAGGGAACAAGGTTTAGCCTGCATTTGAAACCGTTAACCTAGACTGTGTAGCTTTACCATCATAATCTACCCATGGGCTATATGGGTCCAATGTTAGCCCCTAAACGGGCCCCAATGCATGTAGATGCATAAATTGGAGATATGATAGGGACCGAGGATTCCCATACACCCTTCGCCCTCCATGATACATACATAAAAGTATATAGTTGGGGGATTCATGTGTACCCCACAAGCATATGGTCACCAAGACCAACCCTCATGTCGGCAAACATAAGTTCCCAGTGTCCATCCATCATCTCACACCTTCACGATTAGCTCTCTCAACCCTCCATTATTGCCCAATTAAAACATTCAGCACATAACCGAACCATCAATTCATGTAGTCCATTATCAAGGCATTATGAAGTGGCATCGTCATACCGACTATAGCTTGCAAGCAATGTAACTATCTAACACTTAGGGGATTCACATGTAACCCAAAATATTTCCAATTAAACTAAAGACGTATCTAGCAAGGACTATCCAAACCATTTAAAATCAACCAAACCAATTTAGGTTCCATTACCATATTATGCAATGCAAAGATTTCAATAATAGTCAATCTATGTGACCAAAATTATTGTCATTGGCATTTTACCAAACACGTTGAGGGCATATAGTTTCCAAAACCAAAACCCTAGTATCAAATGACCATTACCATGAAACCACATGTTTAAACCATAATTATAACATGAAAAAACATAAGAAAAGCATGGGAAAACATTATCCAACCATGAACAACCGAAAACCCCAACATCTGTTTCAAAACCAAAATAAATCCACAATAATACCATCAAAGCCATACATTAAAACATAAGATTTTTGTTAACTAACAGTGAGGGAGGAGTAACATGCCTTAGACACCAAGGAAGATCGGGATAAACCACCCTTGAGGGCCTTAATTGGATAGCTTGATGAAACCCTAGCCCAATCTCCTTGAGAGGTTTTTGAGAGAGTTTAAAGAGTGTTTTAATCTTACAAGTATAGACTGAATGCCCAATTTTTGTTATAAGACGTGGGGTCGTAAGGGCTTTGGGGTGGGAAATGTCCAAAGTACGCCCAACTTAAAAGCTGTAGAAACCCGCAAGTGGTTACAAGTTGACCCTCTAAGTCATCTCCATATCATATGACTGGTACCTTTAAGTCATAACTAGAACAAAATATTGGACACCTTAGTTTGTCCAACTTATGATCCCTCATCACTAGACCATACGACTGGTAAGATCTAGTCGTATCCAACATAGAACATCAAGGGCTAGATAATGGACAACATAAGATTGGACCTTAACCCTCTCATCACAAGACCACACAACTTGTAAGGAGTCTCTTGAAACCAAGACAAAACTTAGCCAACAGCACACTGACCAATATACAACTAGGGTCCCTAAACCCATAACCACACCATATGACTCATATGGTGAGTTGGTACAAGAATAGTGAGTTCAAAGCTCAGGAAATTTCCAATGGCCAAAACCCATGGTGTTTCAATTCTCCCCCACTAGGATCATACATCCTTGAATAATGCAATAAGGCATTACAAGCATGATTTAAACCCCAACACCTCTATTCTGACCTTTAACTAATTTAGAAAACAAAGATGCAAGGAAATCAATCTTTTCTTTAACTAAGTTAGAAAACAGAGATGTTAAGAAGAACACATAACTTACACATGAATTTATGGAGAGGAAACAAGAATGGATACTTGGACTTTATGTCCTCTTCAGTTTCCTAAGTAGCCTCTTCGACCTTGTGGTTCATCCATAGAACCTTTATCAAGGCCACATCCCTTGTCTGAAACCAATGAATCTATCGATCCAAGATCTCAATCAGGATCTCCTTATAAGACAAAGAATCCAAAATACCAATATCCTTGATAGGTATAATTTACGATAGATCACCCATACACTTCTGTAACATAGAAACATGGAATACCGGGTGAATGAAGTTCAAACTAGGAGGTATCTCCAAATCATATACAACATTACCAACCCTTCTCAAAACCAAGTATGAACCAACATACCAGGGACTAAGCTTCCTCTTCTTCTAAAATTGCATCGCTCCCTTTATGGGAGACAACTTCAACAATACCCTATCCCTAACCTCAAACTCCAACTTTCTTCACCTCTTATTTGCATAGGACCTTTGGCAACTTTGGACAGCCTTAAGTCTATCCCAAATCATATTCACCTTCTCCATGTCTTGGTGAACCAAATCCAAGCCAAACATCTTCGTCTTACCAACCTCAAACTATCCAATATGAGATCTACACCTCTTACCGTATAATTCCTCAAACAGAACTATTCCACTGCTAGAGTGGTAGCTATTATTATAGGTAAAATCTATAAGACACAAATTCTCAACCCAACTACCACCATAGTCAATCACGCAAGCCCAAAGCATATCCTCCAACGTCTGAATAGTCCTTTATGCTTGCCTATCAAACTCTTGGTGAAAAGCAGTACTAAGACTTACCTTGGTCCCCAAAGCTTTTTGAAATTATCGCCAAAAGTGAGATAAGAACTGTGTATCACAATTTGAGATGATAGAAACAGGTGCTCCATGCAACATTACAATCTCTTAAAGGTATAACCTTGCATAATCCTCCACTGAAAAACTAGTCCTCATAGTCAAGAAATGAGCAGACTTTGTCATCCTATCCATGATGAGCCAAATCAAATCAAATTGTTTTCGAGACCGAGGAAGACTAGTAACAAAATCCATATTGATCACTTCCTACTTCCATAAAGGCAACTCAATATCTTGATACAACCCTCCGAGCCTCATTTGCTTAATTTTAACTTGTTAACACACCATGCACTTAACTATAAAACTAGCCATATCCTGCTTTATATTTGTAATACACCATAGTTTTCCTAGCTTAATTTCATCCCAAGAATGTCAAGGATTAACTTCTAAAATGAATACCTTTTATTTAGTGTGTAATTTTCTAGATTTAGACCTCCCATTGTGTGGGAAATTGAATAATCTTTATATCGATACCAAATTCGCCCAAATCCGATACTCAGTTGAGGAGTTAGAGCATTTTAAGTTGACAGTGTCCCACTTGAGCAACCACCACATCACGGAGAAAGATAATTTCATAATTTTCAATTCCAGTAGACCTCTACAATATTGGCGTATAATGGAGAGTTCCAAATTCCTAATTGTAAAAATCCAGTAGCCCAACGCAATACTAACGCATCGTGCCAGTGGCCAAAATGGCAGTCCAAAGGGGCACCGCGACTGTGGCGCATCATAGTGAAGGACCAGTTCCCACTCGTCCTTTTCCAGTGAGCCACCGTGATAGTGGCGCATCGAGGTGGCCTATTAAATCAGGATTTTTCTTTATTTTCCAGTTCTGTTTATAAGTTTATTAGGAGAATTTTGGTCAATCCCCAAGCCCCAATTCATGTAAAGCACAACATTAAGCATATTCCAAAGCACTTTATCCTTATTTCATCAATTTTCTCTCAAAACAAAACCCTAGAACTCAAGAGCTTCATCTCTAAGAAATCAAAATCCTCCATAGTTTCTCCAAGAAAGTTCTAAATTGAGGATTTTCAAGATAAGATAATCAAGAACTCATCTTCAAGAACTCAAATAGGAATCAATAATTCAAGTTTGTTCATCAAATCATCAATCAAGGTATGTGGGGGTTTTGAACAAGGATAATTCTTTCATTCCTGTGCCCAAAACTTATTTTAATTACAAATTTACTAAATTTTATGTGATTTCCTATGAAATTAAAGTTAGGGTCTACACCCAATATTGCTATTTATGAGATTATGAGATTTCAAGGAATTTAGAAGTTGAATTGCATGTCTATGTTCATATTTTCATGCATATTGCAGAAATTTCTAGATTTTAAGTTGATTTATAAATATTTACATCACCAAGCATGAATATTATGATGTTTTAACATGAGTTTGATGCATGGACCATTAAGACCTAACTAAAGATTGTTATTTCAAGATTGATTGTGCTATGAGCACTTTATGACAAGATTCTTTTTAGATTATTGATAAATATTTGACCTTTTGGTGTCAAGAATAGATATGAAATCCACTTTACAGATTCAAATTACAGATTTATCTTTACAAATATATAATTGGTTTTTATTATAAACCATTATACTATTTCAGAAGTGGATTTCCATCAGAATGAGCATACAGATTTAATGGGAGTAGTATTTAGCATCGAGATGGATACGTTACTACAGTTTCATACCCCAGAACTACATGCCAATGTAGGATTTAGATTGTTACCACTTCTACATGGATGATAGATATGTGATCACTTAGATAGGTTATACTCCTTGGCAAGAGTATGACTCATCTCCCCAATGTGAGTATTCCTCCTTAGGGGGATAAGAACGTTAGACTCCATGAATTCTCACATAGTTTATTTCGGTTAGAAGAATTCCCATGCAGAATAAATTTTAAGATTTCTAAACCCTTAAGATAAAGTGTTTTCCTTACATATAAGCTTCAGATAAAGTATTTTCCCTTGCATAATAGTTTTTCCCTAATAGTAAAGATTTTTAAAAGAATATTAAATTAAAAATCTTTTAAAAAACTGTGTGAAGGCTTACAAGTTTTACTCAGATTGTGCTTTACAAAAAAGATATTAGCTACAGACTTCAGCTTTCAGATTTTAAAATTTAGAGTGAGTCCTTTCTACACTTAGATAGTATGATTTAAAGAGAGAATACAAGTATAGATTTTAGATCTAAATTTTATGACTCACTACATTTATAAAGTATGATTTGCTTCTCATTATTTTAGTATTTCAGATATTCCAACTTATGTGAGTCATTTACATTTAGCATGCATTGTTTTACAAATTATGATGATGAGATGATATTTTACTTATGCATTTAACCCTAATATACTCAGTACTTCCTCAAAGTACTGATCCACATATATGTTTATGTGTTGTATTGTCTCATAATGTAGGTATCAGTTTAGTTGTAGCATGCATACTATATTCAGACAATTTGTAGCTTCCATTCAGTAGGTCATAAGTCCTCTTGATTCAAGGGCTCGAGTCAATCATATCGTTTGAGCAGTATTTTATTTTATTCATTCAGTCTTATTGATTTGGGATAGCTGGGGATCATGTCCTAGCTACCTATAGTCAATACTAGTAGAGGATTCATAGACAGTCAGTACAGTTAATGTATTTGATTCCAGTATTATTTTGTAAAAGCAGAGTTTTAATCATTTTAATTTAGTTTTGTGTTGATCAAATTCAGAAAGAAGTTATCTTTCATTTATTTTATTTAGATTTATGTATTTTATTCAGCTGCTTATGAGTTATACTAGTAGAAGGGTTAGCTTGGGGTCACTTGTGGCCCTAAGAACCGTGTGATGACTAGGGGTAGTCTCGGCTTGTTACAAACTTGGTATCAGAGAAAAAGGTTCAAATGTCCTAGGATGTCTGTGAAGTCGTGTCTAGTAGAGTCTTGCGGAATGGTGCGGAGACGTCTGTACTTTTCTTTGAGAGGCTACAAGGCATTTAAGAAAAGTTTTCCTCCTTTCATACTCCAGATCATGTTGTAAAGTTGTTCCTTTAGAAACTCTTATCTACTCATGTGTTACCCCAAAATTCTTCGTCTATGACTTATTCTTAAGATAACACGATTATCCAGTTCTAATTTCCTCCCCAGATAATGCTCTCAGATTTACCATTAGTAATCTCAGAAGTCACACCAAAGGGCTTGAGAGGAGATATCTAGTGTGTCATAAGTCCCTCGAGTTGAAATTTACGTCCTCATCCTCATGAGTTGTTCAGTTAAGACAGGATTAGATGTGTATTCAGATTGTCCATTGGCCCTTTCCAATACAGATAGTACTAATGAGAGGAGATAGTGTAAACCTAGACTGTTAAATATAGTGTGCATTTGAGGGATATTATGAACTTCCATGTTATGATTTATGAATAGTAGAACCCTATTATAGTTGGAAGTATGGGTATAGAAGAGTAGTGGCAAAAAAGTGGGAATGACAATTGACAGAAAGCATAGAGATAAACTTAGGCATGTTTTCGAGTTTTGTTAAGGTGATATATCCTTGTGTGCTAGTTTAGTGAAAGGTAGAGAAGGATTTATTAGTTTAGGAAAATTATTGTTTGCTTGAAGTACAGAAGAAGTTATTGATAATATTTATGGTGATTGAAAGGTATAGGATATTAATAAAATATTTGGTGATTGAGTACCATTAATTTAGAAGTATAGAAGGGTAAATAGTAGTGATGTGTAGAAGTAGTATGTGCTAATGGATTATAATGAGATAGATCATATGATTTTGATATATTACCATTATTATGAGGATCTCGTGGACTAGTGTTTCTTGATGTTTTATTTTATAGCTTCCAAGTGAGAATTATATGTAAGGTGGGTTGTCAAATCATGTTTAGCACTAGACATTATGTTTGAACAGTTGATGGTCATCAAGGTGGATGTAATAATTTCTTGGTTAGTAGTGCTAGTTATATAGAAGTGATCTAGTAGGCTTGAATAGTATGTGCAAGATTTTGAGTCTATTTTAATTCGTAATTAAGTATGATGTTGTATGTATAATGAAGAAGTATGCCCAAGGTGATATGGGATTGCATTATTTTCTAAGGCTATTATGTGTTATGTGTGGTTAGTAGTACCGTTAAGTTGCTAAGTGTAATGAGACTATTTATATAGTATATGATGTTCTTAATAGCTAAGTTAAGAAGCTGAGTTATGGATAGATGATGTCGAGCCTTTTTGTATGATCTTGATTCTCATGGTTTAGAAATATAAGTTTAGAGATGCGATATTAGTAGGCTATGACAAAAGCAGTATTGTTTATTAAAGGTTGAAGATATTCGTGTTAAGTGTTAGAATCTAAGTTTGAATCTTTGAAGATTGAGCAAATGGAAATGAGAGTTGAAGCTCTAAATAGTGTGAACTTAGGATGTGGTGATACTCATGAACATTTTAAGTTAGTAAGTATGATGATTAATGGGGCTGTAGAAAGATAGAGTTGTACCTCGAAATAAAGTATTAGAAGTGGGTTTTACACTTCCAGGTGTAATATTTCAGAGTAAGTTTATTATTTGCACGTACTGTTGTGTTCCAGACTCTAGAGTGCAGTGAGTGTAGTCCACTTTAGAGTTTAGTAAAGGGTTCCTCAGACTTAGAATGATGGCTTAAAGCTAAGGGGGAGATGATAGAATGAGTAACCAAGTCAAGCTCTCAGATTCTAGTAGTGATGCCAGTATGTTATAGAACATCAAAGTGAGGATGATGCCCAACCCATTCTTATTTTGGTATTTATGCTTCAGTTACTCCGACATCTACTCATACCTTGTGTGTTAGTTCCATGATCACAGTCCAGTACTCATGCAACACTCTTAGCGATCAGCAAAATTTAGATTTATATCATGTAGTCCTCAGATTAAATCTCTTTAATGAATCCATGTTGTGAACACTCTTTTCCTTAAGCCTCGGTAAAGTGTCAAGTTATGCTTGGTATCCCTTCATGTTTCAAGACCTGGTATTTTAATCTTTTAGTGACCTTTTCTTAGGTCAAGATAGTGATGATGAATAGTAGCGTAGATGGGAGAGAGTAAATGTGTTATGTTGGGAAAGATGGTTGTATGCTAGTTTTATGTAAGTCTATAAATGAAGAAATATTGAGGTGAAGCTTTTTGTGTATGACTTGGTTAGTTGAGAATATTTCTATATGTGTCTTCCTAGGATTAGTACATGAAAGTTGTTATTAATAGAGGTATTAGAGAATATGAGAAAGATTCTCTTATGGGTATTTGTTTAGAAGTGCATATGTGGTTATGAAGATAGTCTTGAACGTTATGTTGGTGTATAAAAGGATAAGTGTATGGTGCATTAATGAATTTATAGTAAGAGTTTGAATTTAGTTTTTAAAGTGATAAGAAGAAGAATCTTAGAGTGAGTAGTTATGACAATACTTAGGGTATTGAATCCATGGCTCAGACTAGTATTATGATGTTATGTGCAGTGCCTCGTGATTCCGAGTTAGGCTTGACCATGATGAGAGGATTTAGTTCAGTTTGGACTTTATAGACGGATTTATCAATTCCCTTGTGAGAATTTCAAGTTGAATCAAGTGAATATGGTATTTAAAGGGGAATAGTATAGTTGAGAGAGTTCTTGAGAAGTGTTGCTAAGCTTGAAAGTAAGAAGTTGCATTGCTTAAGGGCTAGTAATTCTATCCTAGCTTATAATTTATAGATCTATGTTCCATGTTATAGAGTGGTAGCAATGTTGTGATTTCTTATTCAGATATTTTTTTCTAATCATGCCCAAAGTTCCTTGCTCCCTAATATCATTAGAAATTTCTTATAAGAGTGTTGGAGAAATAATCCATCTGAGTATGAGCATTCAGTATGATTCAGTTCGTATAGCCAACAATCCAATTTAACAATCAGACAGACAAATTTCTATAGTTTTCCATATTCCAATTTAGTCTAGTCTTACTTCTTGAAATTTCATAAGTCTGGCCATTTCAAGAGGTAGTTTGTTTGCATCCAGGTAAATTCTGAATTCAGCTCAGTAGATGCATCAGGCATCAGTTCCAGATTCAGATATCTAGTCATGATTCATTTCATAAGTATTCACTGAATGATCTTAGTTTTCCAAGAATCCCAACTCAGCTAATGTAATACCTATTGTATGATGTTAGCCTAATTGTCTCATGATTTGTGCATATATAATTTATCACTTCACCATTATATATGAATAATTGCATCATGAACACTTCAAGTGAATTCTAAACTCTCAGCATGGATCAACTTCTTACAAGAAGTAAAGGCAAGTCAGCTCAGAAATCAGTTTCATGATAAAGGTTGCCAATGTGAGGAGAAGAGATCTTGAGTTTGAAGTAGGTGATTTGGTATACTTGAAGATTTCACCCATGAAAGGGGTGAAGAGGTTTGGTAAGAAGGGAAAGTTGATTCCCCGTTATGTTGGACCATATAGATTTTTGAGCCGTGTTGGGAAAGTAGCCTATGAGGTTGAGTTGCCTGCGGAGTTGTCAGTCGTTCATCCTGTGTTTCATGTCTCCATGCTTAAGAAGCATATTGGTGATTCTGTTGTAGTAGAACCTTCAGAGAGTGTTGATATTCAGAACAGTCTTTCCTTTGATGAGATTCTTGTTGAGATCCTAGATTTTCAAATCCGTAGACTGAGGAACAAAGAAGTTTCCTTGGTCAAAGTGTTATGGCGGAACCAATCAGTTGAGGGTGCTACTTGGGAGGCAGAAGGTGATAAGCGAGCCAGGTACCCGCACCTCTTTTCCACGAGTTCAGATAGATCCGAAGGTATTATTCTTCCTTGATTCAGCCCTTCTATTCTAAAGTTCAGATATATATCTATTCTTGCATGAGTTCTTGCAATTTCTGAGGTATTCAAGAGTTTAGAGAGATTTTGAGCCCGTTTAGCAACTTGCTTCGGCTATGTGTACTCTATTTTCCTGTGTTCCTAGTCTAACTAGCGACATTCGATGATGAATATTTCCAAGGGGGAGATATTGTAAGACCCCGCAAAGCTTCCTTGTAGTTTGAGCCTTGAGCGTGTCAAGTGAAGTGTAATTCCGACCCTAAAAGATTGAGAAGAGACTTCCCATGTGATTAGTGTTTTAATCTTGTTGAATTTTCCTGAAAATGACTTCCTATAGTGTAGAGAATTTAATTAGCTTTCTAACGATACCAATTTTATCTAAATACGGCATCGGGGTGGGAAGTTATAGTCGTTTTACCAAGAGTTGTCGGAACCGCCCAGGTGCAACAGACAGGTTGATGGATCGTTGAGTATGCGATGGACTATCTAATAGACCGTCACACCTAAGGCAGTAACTCCCTTTTCTATCCTAAGTGCGTCTCCCAGGACGATGGACCGTCAAGACTTCGACGGGCTGTCACTAAGACTGTAGCCGCTGAGGCAGTGTGGCCTTATCCTGGCCAACATGTGACGGACGATCTGACAGACCGTCGAATTTGCGACGAAACATCGATGAGACCATCACATCAAGGTAGTGTGTTCTTTTTCTGACTGACGTTCGACGGATGATCCGACGGACCATCGCTTCGACCGTCGCAGCCCCCGTTCAGTATTTTAAGTCATTTTTAAAAGGGACTTTTTGGTCTTTTCTACTCTTTTATCAACCAGATATATTCCAAATGAAGAAAATGACTTCATTCATAATCCAAAACACAAGAGGGCTAGGGTTTCTCCCTCAAGATCAAATCTAAAACCCTTCTCCAAGAAATCCAAGAACTAACCATTAAGTTCCCCAAGTTCGAGGGTTGCAAGAACCCTCTCTCAAGAGTAAGAAGAAGAGTTTGAAGCAAGCTTGTTCATCCAATTTCATAATCTAAGGTATGTGAGGATTTGAACAAGGGTAATCCTTTCACCCTTGTACCCAAAATCTTATTTAAACTATAATTTTCTGCAATCTAAGAAATTTTACATGATATTGAATTAGGGGTTTTCACCCATGGTTATTGATTGCAATAACTTGATGTTTCCCATGAATTGAAAGTCAAATAGTATGATTTTGCATATTTTCTTAAGTAATTGAAGCTGGGTTTATACCCTATGTTGTTACTCCTTGAGAATTTAAGAGTTTCAATGTTCTAGAAATTGAAGTATATGAGTATGTTGATATTCTAAGACAAATTGTCGTAACTTCCAGATTTCTACATGGATTATGAATCTATATGCTATCTATTATGCATTATAATGAGTTTTAACTTGAGATTGAATTATGGGTCATTAAGACCTACTTGAGACTTGAAATTTTATGAACCATTGTGCTATAAGCACCCATGATTTGAGTATTTTAAGATTAATGAGAAATGATTTGACCTAATGGTCATAGAGTTTTGAAATCCACTCTACCACATGAGATTATAGATTTGATTGTTGGGTTCTTATGAACCATGGGACTATTTTGAAAGTGGATTTCCATTAGATGAGCGAGATAAACTAAAGGGAATAGTATTTAGCACCGAGCTAGGTAAGTTACCATAGTTTCTTACCCCAGAACAACGTACCACCGTAGGTTTGAGATTTTGGGACTGAGGCTGAGATGATTGGGACCGAGGTCGAGATAACTGATCACTGAGTTGAGGTTATACTCCATTTCAAGAGTATGACACCTCTCCCCAATGTGAGATTTCTTCCTTAGGAGGACAAGATGTTGGACTCCATGTAGCTCGCATGGTTTATGTCGGTTCACAGAACCTCCCTAAACTAAAGTATTTTTCATTGAGATAGAATATTCTCCCTAAAGATTTGAGATGAGATATTTCCTAAAGTGAACGAATTGCTTTTGAGTATTTTCCAAAGAAGAAAGTAGTTTTATCTACTAATAAGAGTTGATCATCAGCTTTTAAACCAAATCCATATGGTTCCGAGTTCCAAGTGTTTGACTTCAAAAGAGTTATAAGTTCTTGAACAATTAAAGAAGTTTTACTCGCCATGAGACATATGCATGAGTTAAAAGTATTGTTTAAAGCTTCCTTCATCCTATGAGTAATGAGAATAAGAGGAGAGCACATATTTTAAAGCCCAATTATAATGACTCACGAGATTTGTGTTACATGCTTCATTCTATATGATTTATGAGCTTTACATTTTAGACTTATTCAAGCCATGCGAGTCATTCCTATTTGCATGCATGATTTGATTAAAGAGTATTGATATTGTTTTATGTAAATTCATACACCTCCATATACTCAGTACATTCCCAAGTGCTAATCCACATATACGTCTATGTTCTACATTGTCTTATAATGTAGGTTCTGATGCTCAGTCCCATCCTCGTCAGTGATTCTCGAGTACTTTTATCTACATTTCTACAGTGGTGAGTCCTCATGGTTCGAGGACCTACCTTCAAACATTTCAGTATTTGAGTGTTTATGTTATTACTTTCAGTTCAGTTTGAGTCAGTTGGGGATCTGTCCAAACGTCTCTCGAGTTCATGGAGTAATAGAGGCTTTGTTAGACTAGTTATCAGACTATGGTTTTATTGAGATTTCTAGCATTGTGGTCATTTGGACTGAGTATTACCTTCATATTTCCTTTCATTTGATATGACAGTGCCAGTGTTTTGTATATTTCTTCTTGAATGAGTTATTATGACAAGTGATAGGCTCAAAGGGTTAGCTTAGGGCTACTTGTAGCCCTAAGAACCGTGTGACATCCCAGGAGGTGATTGTGGGTCGTAACAACCATGCATTCATGCTCCGAAACTATGCATAATCAACCCAATAAATAAGGCCGGTCAAGTTAATAAATCAACAATAACATATAAACATAATCAAATATTCAATGCATATGAATGAATGCAAGATGTGTGCTTCATCTCTTTTGCTTCTTAATCCCATCAATATTAGTTTTGATGTCATGAACATCATCATTAATATCATTATTAGGTCATCAACAACAACATCATGCATATCATAAGTTTGAACATCACAGTGACAAACCCATCATCAACAACATGATGAATATACATATGCAATCAACAATCATATAGAGTACCCAAAGGAAATTAAAAATTTTAGTCCTCATACAAACATTGAGATATCAATCTCATTTTTTGTACATATACATAGGTATATATGTCTAAATAATTATGTATACCCATACTCGTTTTTCCAACATTGTCTTCAATTCTTTCTTAGTACCCCAATCGGGATACTCATACTTTGTACTACTAACCTTACCCTTGTTATTATACAACCCTTACCAAGTTACCAACTCTACTACATACCTTGCCACTAGGTTGTACCACTAAGTTGTCTTATTCATTCAATTGCACTCGTAAGTTGCTTAGAACTTAATTATTTTAACTATTAACCCTTAATCTACATTGGCACTTTGTTAACCTGCCTTAATACAAATCATGATTATCCAGATTACTAGGAATACTTTTTATCAAACCCTAGCTTAACACTTCTTGCTCTTTTTTTACCATACTTAACCCCTACCATACATATAAACCATGGTGCTTAATTACTAGTCATAATTCTCACAATATTTGACCCATTTCATATCAATAATATCACCTTATTGGAGTACAACAACCATTCATATTATCTTTAAAGCCTAACTAAAGTCTTAGCATTCTGTCCATATAAACACCGTGCCTGAAGGCCTAATACATGAAAAATCCCAATATTATTATCAATATTACCTAAATCTAGCCTAATTCTATTGAAATTAAACCAAATTAAACAAGAACCTACCTCATCGATGAAATATATAACTATTGAGAGGCAAAAGTTGTTCCGTGGGTGCTAAGGATCCTTTTATGTCGGGTCCCAGGGTATTCCTCAAAATATCCCTCATGAATTTTTTACTTTGGATCTCTTAGTAATGGTGGTGGGGCTTACTCAAAGTGTTTTAGGTAAAAGGGATGACTTAGGAGAGTTGAAATAAAAAGGTTTTTATGAGAGAAGTTGATTTGGCCACTGTCGGGTTCCACTGTTGTGGTTGAATTTATCAATGCAGTGGTACCACTGTAGTAGTTAGTTTATCACTGCAATGGTAGGTAGTAGGTCATCCCAATTTCTTTTTAAATATTTGTCCCAATTACATTGGGCTTTATTTCTCCTCATGAATTAAATTCCATCAGGCCAAATAGGAGGATTTTAGTCGTAAAATTTATTCGGAATGTTTTTCAGCATAATGATGTTTTTAGGCCATTAAATTAGATACCAATTTACCCATTGTTTGTTCTCAAATGGTCACAATGTGAGAATAAAGGGTTTTAGGAATGACTCAATTATTCAAATCTGTGACGTGTTTAAGTACAATGACCTCATAATTTCGTTCTTTTTCACCTAGTCTATGCTTGGTTAAATAATCCTTAATCCAATGCAACCAATCCACATATCATTAGTAAATCCCACATTTTTCACATTACTAGCCCAAATTTCTATCACTACAGGTAAAGTTCCACTATATGCTTACATAATAGGTCATCCCAAAAATATCTGAATATTAAAAAACATCATAATGTATGAAAAGTTGGGACAAAAACTGAAACTCAGGATAGGGTAGAAGTTACTCCTGCAACTGGAATTTACTACATTAGCAGTTCGTAGTAGATTCAAAATAGGGGTAAATGAACATTTCCTCTATTTTCACGCCCTCACTCAAAACTCTCTCTGAATCACTCTGTCTAATCTTTCTCCCATAAAATTTTTAAGGTAACTTCTCATCCTTGCTACTTTATTTAAGTATTTCTCATTGTAGAATTGTAGAAACTTCATTAGGTTGAGAATATTTAGGTGGTTTTGGTTCATGTTTTTTATCATAAATTTTGATAGTGTTCTTTAATGAAATTATGAGCATGGTAAGTTTTCTTGCTTTTACAATGCACCTACATCATTTAGGCATAAAAATGTCGTACTTTATGAAGGATTCAAGCCATGGGATTGGTGGAAGGTTAAAAGTTATCTTCCCCAATAACTTCTGTGACATATGTGTGAATTAGATTGTTATACACTCCCATGTTAGTGTAAAAAGCGTATATAACCTTCACCAATCCTGATCTACCCTTAAATCTTATAAATATATAAAAGTTGAAAATCTATCATGGATAAGGAGGTTGACGAGTTGGGAATGATGGAACTGCTACAACAGTAACTTTTCCACTGCATTGGTAAGTTACCACCACAATAGTTAATCAACCGCTACGGTGGCAGTAGCTTTCTAAATTTTTTTTTATTGCAGTTTTTGAATTTATTATCTTCTGTATCAACCCAATATAGTTTCTAACCCTGTGATCATGATGTTTGTAGGATTATCATGGAGAACCAACCTCAATATCAAAGGTTCCTCACTACTTCTAGACGCGACCATTATAAGGAGGGCTTAAGTATGAGGGACTTCCTCCATGAACGTGGTTTTATAGTGAAGGATATGAAGGATGAGGCATCTGAGTTCAACAACTAGTTGAGGGTATGCGGGTGGTGTATGCTGACTGAGTTCATCCCAAGGTGCAACTTGAAGTTTGTTTGGGAGTTTTATGCCATCATCCTAATCATTAATTGGTCTGTGCCCCTCCCCACCATCGATATTTGTGGAAAGAAGAATTTAGTGGATTTTTCCTCTATTAATGATACCTTAGGGGTCCCAAACCTCTCCAATTTTTCTTTGATGCTAAATTCCAAGTGTCGAACTTAGAGTGGAAAGCTAGGATCTTAGCGCTGGAGATCCAGAAGGGAAAAGTGAATAGTCTAGTCTTAAAGGGACCGAGAGTACCTACTTTTTGATGGAGGACAAAATATAGTTGCAGCTGGTGTCTCAGAGGATTTGACCTTGTCAAATGAGAATAATGTGATCTTCATAGGTCTATGGTGGTGCCTTTTGATCTTGCGGGGATCGAATTAAATGTGGGGGCACAAATTGTGGATGAGTGGCAATAGTTTTATGCTAGGGAGAGTTTGGTAAAGGATATTTTATTACCTTCATTGATCACCGGTATATGCTAGAGACTGAACATGGCTAATGAGGATCATGATACCTATTTAGAGTGAGACATGACATTTAACCCTTTATGGGAAAGGGGCATATGAGAAGGAAACGAGAATTAAAGAAAGGTGGGAAAGAAAGGTGAGAGTAGTTTGATAGGTGGGGGTAAGGAGCCTAGAACACCTCCTACCCAGGCTCCTACATCTCTTTGGGGTTGAGAGGTTGACCTTGTTTCTATGTGATTTATTTGCAGAGGACTCATTTTCCTCCATTACGATTGGACTTCAAGCTTTACTGTGCCAGTGGACTAGTCTTGATCCTATGTTGAGCTTCGAAGGGAGCTAGAAATAGAAAAAAAAGTGTTGCTCTCGAGACTCTATACTAGTGAGGATGTGGAAGGCGGTGAACAAGATGTTCAAATGTTCCTCCCCTTCCAAGAATCTCTTGAAGCTAACCAAGATGGATGGTGAGGAGTTCTCATTACTCAGTAGGATGAAGGAGGATAGTTTGGATGCCTTGAGCCTCGCAGATAGTGTCACCATCTAGATTCCCCTGTTTATGTTTTATGGTTTTGGATTTGAGGTTCCCCCATTTGGGGCATGTAATAGACAATTACTTTTCTTTTTATTTTCTTTGTGTTTTTAGGAAATCTATAGTATCCACACCTTAACATTAATCATTTTAGCTTACTTAGCATGCTATAAATTATTATTTTTGTTATCATGAATACAATATTGCTTTATAATGATTGAAAAATCACGAAACAAAGGCGAATCCTTGACAACTCACTACCTGAAATTGCTACAATGGTTAATCATAGTGGTTACATTTCTCCCTTTTTGCTAATTGTTTTCTAGGTCTTTTCTCATACTTTGCCATCCTTGGAATACTGTTACTGCTTATTACTCTCACTTACCATGGGCTTTCAGGTCTAGAGTGGTTAAATTTTGACCTAAACTATCATAAATTCACCTACATGCTCAACTAGATTAATTCCAACACATTTTACCTTCTTTTAATCCTAAGTACCACATCCCTCACAATATTTGCCACAAAATAGCAAGGTATATGTATAGTTTATTAGGGTTCAGATAGAAATTAAGGAATATTTTGAATTGCAGACAGATGAGATCTGCCTCAAGTCAAAGAAATAAAGACAAACATCGAGATCATACCAATCCTCCAATCTCCACGCCCCTTGGCTACACATCATACAGATTAACATACACAGCAAACTTTTTCTTCTTAAGAAATTTGACCACAGAATACTAGGTAATAGTATTATTAAAAAATACCATCCATATAAGTAATGCATATCACATTCTTTCATACCACAAAAAAAAATTAAAGTATCGATGTTTTGATTCAATACCAAGTGAAGTAAACAACATAATACTTCAACACCTATGCATCAAACTAATCTCTACTGGTTGGAATGCCCTATCCCAACCTTTTAAATGTTAGTAAGATACCAATTAGGACCAACTAGTTCCGATTGTGATGTTTAAGATACCAAATGGACTAAACTTGGATAGACAACACTATGATAACACGATAGAAGAGAAAAAAGTGAAATAGATTCCTAGATGTCTCGTGGACTCCTACAAATTTAATGTGGACGTCAATACACCAATTCACAGGACTCTACTCGACACTACTCAATATATTTTTTATACTGGGAGACCAGTAACCTATGATCTTATACCTCTTGGCATGGCCCAATCCGCAAATAGTGCGAGCACCTACCTAATACCTACCTCGGATAGGAGAACACTTCTACCCAACCATTCTTTTAATATAGAAGTTAAGAATTTCTACTTCAACAATACAACCCCAGTCATCTAAATAAATAATCCTTTATTCAACCCTTTAATCTAATTTATATCCTAAATATAAACCTAGTTTAATACATTTGATACATAAAAGTAATATGGGAATAACCAACAGCAAATCCCTAGAAACTAGCCTAAATTGGTTCAAGAGCATTAGACAAGGAAAATGAGACTCTAAGATGCAGCATCTAATAAGATTAAGATGACAGGAGCCACGGTAAAGTTATTACCTTTGCTGCTATATAAACACCAACTGACCTATACCATGGCTATGTCCCAGTTGGAGATATAGTAAGTGTAGCAACAGTATAACTACACATACATATTGGCATTATCGACTGACCTGGGTTATAAGAACATAACATTAATAGTAAATAGGATGAAATCATAGCATCAAGTAAAGTTCTGATTTTTAACTATTGACTTATGAAATTATTAACACAATATTTGTAGCATCTCTATGACCTACCTACCATTTAATATTTTTGTATATCCTTATGCTTGATAATCCACTCTAACTTAAATCCTTTGAAAATTCCCTAACATATTTTTATGGATGCTATAATTTCTAACCCACTTTAGACAACCTACAGACTTAACCAATTAAGGACATAAGGGCACCCCTCAACTGGACCTATTTCCTTAATGTTAAATGACTATGATGAACTACAGGATTTACAACCACCACGACACTTATGCTATTAACAACCCTACAGATAGGGACACTATAATATACCTCACCTATAAAACTATATACTTACGGGAATAAGTATTATACATAAGCCAAGACATACCTTGTGATCATGCTTTGCTACTATGCATAACACCACAATAAATAAGGTCAGTCAACTCAAGAAATCAACAACAACATATAAACATAACTAAATATTAAATAGATATCAATGAATATATGTATATAAGACATATATATCATTTCTTTCTTTTCTCAGTCTCATCAATATCATTTTTGACATCATGAACATTATGATCAATATCATTATCACCAACTTCATCATTAGGTCAACAACAAAAACATCATGAATATAATGATTTTGATATCAACATTACAGTTACCAAGCCATCATCAATAATATATATGAATATGCATATGCAATTGATAATCAAATACAATGCCAAAAGTGATTACAACACTTAGTTTGCATACAAGAATAGAGGCATCAATCTTATTTCCATACACATACATAGGTACATAAGTTTATATAATTGTGTATACCCATACTCTTGTTTTGAAAATCATCGTAAACTCTTTCCTAATACCTCAGTTGGAGTACTTATACTCGGAATTACTAATCTTACCTTTGTTACTCTATAGCCTTTACTAAGTTACCCACTTTGCTACGTACCTAGCCACTAGGTTGTCCCCCTAAGATGTCTTATACATTTAATTACACTCATAAATTGCTTAAAAATAGTTAGTTTAACTATTACTATTTACTCTACACTAATAATTTGTTAACCCGCCTTAATGGAAATCACGATTATCTAGGTTATTAGGAACACTTTTGATCAAACCTTAGCTTACTTATTACTCTCCCTTTTACCATATTAAAACCCTATTGTACATATAATCCATGGTTCTTATTCATTAGTCATAATTCTCACAAGATTTGACCCATTTCATATCTCATTTATCACCTTAATCAATACAACAACCATTCACAACATCATTAAAACTAACCTAATTTTTATTATTTTCCATCCATCCAAACACAGTGTCTGAAGTCCTAACGCATCAACACTCTTGAAATTACTATTAATATTACATAAATCTAGCTTGAGTTCATTCTAATTAAACTATAACCTTCCTCATAGATGAAACATATGGTTATTGAGAAGAGAAAGTCGTCTTACTAGTGCTAAGCATCTTCCTAGTTAGGTCCCCATTAGGTGTGACTCAAAACCTCCCTCATGAATCTAAGACTTTAGAATATCATGTTTGTGAAGATGGGGTTTATACATGGTGTTTTAAAGGGATAGTGGTCGTAGGTTCTGCCTTTAGAAGTTACTGAGTAGGAGGCAGTGTATACACTTGTACTAGATATGGTATTTGGTTCAACTCCCATTGACTAATTTTTACGTTTCATTTATTAAGTGAAACACCTTAGGTTTTTGCCCTTGAAAATTTCCTTCATTTTGAACCTTCTGATCATCATACAACTTACACCCTGACTCGTATGGTATGGGTACGGGTCTAGGACCCTAGTCGTATATTGATCAGTATGATATTTTCCAAGTTTTGTTCTTGGTATGAGAAGACATCATATGAGTCATATGTACACGATACGAGAGGTAGGGTCTAAATCGTATGTTGTCCAGTGTTTAGCCTAGATGTTTTTGCTTTCGGTATGACTTAAAGAGTACTAGTCATATGGTGATGATATGAGTTAGGTAAGGGAGTCGTATGTTGGACAAAATATGGTGTCCAACTTTCTGATCAAGGTACAAATAGAATGTACCACCCGTATGATGTGGGTACTAATGGAGGGGTCCAACCATACCCTCCTGCGAGTCTTTTGTAGATTTTAAGCTAAGGGCATTTTTGATAATTCCCACCCCAATACCTTAAGACCCCACATCTTATAACCCTAATTGGGCATCTTTTTCACACTTTAGAATATTAAAAACACTCTTTAAACTCTCTATAACAACCTCTTAAGAAGATTAGGCTAGGGTTTCTTCAAGGTGGTTATCTAGAGGCTTAAGGATCAAAATCTCTTTGTGAATCTTCGTACCTCAAGCATGCTACTCCTCCCTCATTTTTAGTTCAACTAAAATCATGTTTTAATGAATGGTTTTCATGGTAATATTATGGTATTGATTTGGTTGTGAAATATATATTGGGGGTTTTGGTTGTTCTTGGTAGGATAATGTTTTCCCATATTTTCTTATGGTTTTTATGTTATAATGGTGGTTTGAATATATGATCGCATGAAAATGGTTAATTGATGCTTGGTTTTGGTTTTGGAAACTTCATTCCCTCAATATGTTTGATAAAATGTCAATGAGAATGATTTTGTCACATAGTTTGACTTTTACTGAAATCTTTGCATTGCATAATATGGTAATGGAGCTTAAATTGGTTTGGTTGGTTTTAAATGGTTTGGAAAGGCCTTGGTGGCCATTTCTTTGGTTTAATTATAAATCTTGTAGGGTACATGGGAATCCCCTAAGTGTTGGATAATGACATCACTTGCAAGCTATAGTGGGTATGAAGATACCACTACATAATGCCTTGGTAATTAAATTCTAGAATTGGTGGTTTGATTATGTGTTAAATGTTTTAATTTGGCAATAATGACGGGTTGTGATAGCTAACCATGAAGGTCTAAGTTCAATGGATAAACTCTATAAACTCATGTTTGCCGACATGAGGGTGGTCACGGTGACTATATACTTGTGGGGTATAGGGAATCCTTTAAATTTATACTTGTATAAATGTATCATGGAGGGCAAAGGGTACATGGAAATCCCCATCCTCTATGATATCTCCGGTTCATGCGGCTACATGCACTATCCCATCTAGGGGGTAACAATGGACCTATATAGCCTGTGGGTGGATTATGACGGTAAATATATACAACCCAAGTTAAAGATTTTTAATGCATGCTAAACCTGGTTCCTTTCCCAGCATGATATATATATATGTATATATGTATGTGATTTTATATTCTTATTTACTTTGATTTTGAATAATAGCATTATTTTATCCTTACTCTTGAGTAGATGCTAGAGTTCACTCATCTTCAAGAGTTGTATCCCCACGCGATGTAGGAACTGTCCATACTATCATACCTCTTACTCAGTGACTTAGTGATTCGGGGATATCTTGAGTCAGAATAAAGTAGTGACCTTCTATTCTTTGAAAGGCCCATTTCATGTTATGGTTTATCTTATTATTTTTATTATTCTCTTGACATTTATTTTTTGCCATAGTCGGGGACATGTCACGACTAGATATTCTTTGACATTATTTAGAGGCTTTGTATGGACAACTGTGGACTTAGGTATATTATGGTTTGTTTTGGTTTAGACGGTATGGTCTTGGTTCTAGAATTATCATAAAGTTATTGAAATTATAATACTCTATCTTGTTATATGTTTGGAATTCATCTGATACAGGTTGTATATTGGTTGGTTGGGTTGGGTATAAGGGTCCAATCAGACTTGAGATGCCCGACATGAAGATGCCCTGGTTTGGGTCATGTCAAATTGGTATCAAAACCTAGGTTTTGGTATCATGGGATTTCCACAAAACCATGTAGAGTAGAGTATGTTTTATGGGTGTGTAGTGCGCTATACTTATAAGGGAGAGTCTACGAGATATTTAGTAATGTTTCACTTTCTTGTAGTTCTATTTTTGGGCTATAGAGTCTAAGGTATTGAACTCTCCCCTATATCTTATTTTGTTCATCTTTCAGATCATACACTTTCGATGATATGAAACTCGTGGAAACTCACAGGTTCTACACGAGGATGACATGGATGGATATCATCCAACCATGGGGTACAAACTTGGTCAAGGGTTGCAGTTTTTGATTTCCCCCATGGAGTTCCACCAATTTCCACTGACCCTTCTCCTAAAGGTGACACTCATGCTCAGTCACCTCAAGGAGATGTTACCAATGCTAATTTTTGATGTTTTATTCATCTGTTAACCTACATAGTGGAATCTTTATCATGCCAATCCAGTATTATTAGCATAAGAAGGAATAAGAAAAGGCAATAAATAGGTAGAGCAAGAAGTCCCAGTATTCAAACTAGGGAAGGGGTTAAAGAAATACTAGTAGAGGTGGTGGAAAGTGGTCTGAGCAAGGGAATATGGTGAGTTCCCATGTGATTATCAGTGTCCCTTATCCTCTATCTTCTGGTGAATATCATTTTAAGGCTGGTGGAGCTCAGTAAGCCCACCCTATCCTTCCTGCCGATTTTATGGTCGATTTCAATATGATTATTGCTATAAGGGGAGGAATCAATATTTTAGCTATGGTCAGTTGGTTCATATGCAGTAGGAGTGCCCCATAAGGATTACCACTAGGGAAAATAAGATCTCAATTACCATTTCTGCATCGAGGGGTGCTGTTCTGGCTTCGGCACTGGTCGAGACTATCTTTGTAATCTCACTACCCAATAGGAGTATGAGGCATCGTTTGATATCATTACTGGTATATTGAAATTCTTTTCCCATGATGTGTACTGTTTACTTAATTCAGGGTTTATTTTTTCTTATGTGACCCCATTTGTGGTTATGTTTGGTTTTGGTCCCGAGTTTATTCTGTACCCTTTTCTATTTCTAACTCGATGGGTGACTCTATGATGACTAGAAGAGTATACAAGGGTTGTGTGGTATTTATGGGCAGTCGGAAGACTTTGGTAGATTTATTTGGTTAGATATGGTTAATTTTGATGCCATATTGGGGGTGGATTAGTTGCACTCATCCTACTCATCTCTAGACTATCAGACCCATAAGGTTATTTTCAAATTTCCTTATAATCTAGTTATTGAGTGGGAGGGTAGTTCCCTAGCTCCTAAGCAGAAGTTCATATCACATCTTAGAGCTTGGAGGTTAATCTCCAAAGGGTGTCTCTATCATTTGGTCCAGATTAAAAATTCTAACTCAGGGGGTCCTTCTTTGTATTTTCCTGGTGGTGAATGAAATTCTCGAGGTCTTTCCTGATAACCTTCCTGGTGTCCCGATAGGGAAATTAAGTTTGGATTAATCTTGTTCTGGACACTCGTCCTATTTCTATTTCTTTTTTATTAAATGACTCCAGTCGAGTTGAAGGATCTTAAGGAACAGTTGAAGTAGCTTAAGGAACAGTTAAAGTATCCTTTTGATAAGTTCTTGTCTGCCCTAGTGTTTCTCCATGGGGTGTTTCCATTCTTTTGTGCATAAGAAAGATGGTTTCCTTTGGGTATGTATAGGTTATCGGTGGGTGAATAAGAAAATAAGGGTGACCTCCTTGTGGGGTGGACCATATATGTATAATTTACATGGGGTACTCTGTTAGTAGTGTTATGGTTGATAGACACTAAGTTTGAACCCTAGATATTGATTTAGTGAAAGGAGTATGTTAGCTCAATGGTAAAAAGGCGAGAGTTATGGAGGTATATTGGTGGGCCTAGTGGGTTGTGAGAAAGAGACAAGGTTTATGACTCAGGGGATATAGGAGTGGAGAAATTATGACATATAGGCCAGAGGTCCATGTTGAGCTGATGGATTGAGGGATAAGTCATTGAATGGATTAGGGAATAGAGTTGGTAAGACTAGGCTGAACTCTAGGCAGCATCCGTATAGATGAGGTCTTAAGGATAATAGAGTCGAGTGTCCCTAGTGCATATCCATGGTCATACCCCTTAGAGTAGAGTGTTGTTCTTATAGGTATAGTAAGATGGAGATCGAGGGCTAATATTAGATTTTCTCCTAGAAGTAGACTTCAAAGGGAAAGTAAAGGTGACTTTACTCTTATTTTAGCGATTCCCTTTTATCATAGTTAAGAGGGCACTCTACTAGTGTTGCACACATTCTAATAGTGGTTATACCTAAAGTTCACATTTTGCATACCGTGTATGTCCATACTCCAGCCCCTGAACCAAAGGTAATAATGGTTCTCATAAATTCAAACTTCCAAGTGTTCAAGATCTATGTCATTACACTCATGATCCATATATTCATGTATCATGTCATGCCTAGTTCCAAGACATAGTAGTTTCAAGAAACAATCCTTGATTTGTTCCTTGAATATGAATCTCAGCTTTACGTTATATTACCCATGATATATGTTGTCGTGTTTCTCCCAGTGCCCAACCCTAAGAAATTGTGCTATGGTATGTTTATGTTGAAATGATCCTTCATTTATAACCTATATGGTTGTTATGGAGTACCTCATTCCTAATGTGACATGTTTTATTTTGCAGGTCTCACCTTGAGTAGAACGACAAATTGGAGTTGTAATTGAGAAGTACCATCCCTCGTTCTTAATGTTTGTACTTTAGTTCCTCAATGACCCTTCTTATGTTAGGGTGGTAGTGTCTATGGAAGCATAGTAATATTTTAGGATGAGGGAGTAGACGTCCTTGGTTGTGAAATTTTATGGTGACTACTAGAGCTAAGGTTATAAGAGTAGATGTAAGAATAAGAAGAACTTTGTCTTATGAAATAGTTAAGGAGGAGAGGTGTGGTGAAAACCTTTGTGATAGTAATTGAAATTCTAGCTCTTAGGTGGGAGATCCATAAAGTGGGGGTAGAGAGGTAGGTTGAATATTGGGGGGTTGATAGATACCTACCTATTGTGCTATGCGGTTATAGCTCCTTGATTAAGACCTGAGGTTTCTTGATTATAGTGATAGATGGGGTGGTATTATCGGAGTAATGTAAAGTATAGGGTCCCATGGCTTTCACTAGCACCTTTAACTCTCGATTAGTCCTTAGCATGGGATGGGCGTGCGGTTAAACTCAGTCCCTCTAGTTATATGTTTTTGGGGGAATTTGAGAGGTTGAGATGGAGGAGTATTGTCTTTATGATAAAAGCTTGGTGAAGAGTGTGGTCCTATTTAAGGGATATTAGATGCATTGGTTGCTTAGGAATGAGCTCTGTGGGGAGCTGAAGGGGACATGGAGTCTGATTACTCATTCTTACTCTCTTTTTCAAATAATTGTTCTTAAGGTGTATATCTATTTTTAACGTCTTTGTTAAAGGTAGATTGAAGATTTACTTAGCAACTTTGTTTTCTAACTTAGTTAAAGTAAGAGTAGAGATGTTTGGGGGTTTAATCATGCTTGTAATGCCTTATCCCATGATTCTAGGATGAATGATCCAAGTGCGGAAGAATTGAAACACCCTGAGTTTCGGCCCTTGAAAATCTCCTCGATTTTGAACCTTCAGATCATCATACGACCTACACGCTAACTCGTATAGTGTAGGTACGAGTCTAGGACCCTAGTCGTATGTTAGTCAGTGTGATATTTTCCAAGTTCTATTCTTGGTACGAGAATACATTATACGAGTCATATATATATAATACGAGAGGTAGGGTCCAAATCGCATGTTGTCCAGTGTCTAGCCAAGATGTTTCTACTTAGGGTATAACTTGAAGAGTACTAGTTGTATGGTGATAGTATGAGTTAGGTGAAGGAGTCGTTTGTTGGATAGAATGTGGTGTCTAACTTTCTGATCAAGGTACGAGTATAAGGTACCAATCGTATGATGTGGGTATGAGTGGATGGGTCCAACTGTACCCTCTTGCGAGTCTTCTACAGTTTTTAAGCTGAGGACACTTTGGATAATTCCCACCTCAATCCCTTAAAACCCCACTTCTTATGACCCTAATTAGTCATCCTTTTCATACTTTAGAAGATTAAAAACACTCTTTAAACTCTCTCTAACAACCTCTCAAGAAGATTGGGCTAGGTTTTTTTCAAGGTGGTCATCTAGAGTCTTAAGGATCAAAATATCTTTGTGAATCTTTATAACTTAGGTATGTTACTCCTCCCTCATTGTTAGTTCAACTAAAAGCATATTTTAATGAATGATTTTCAAGGTAATATTGTGGTATATATTTGGTTTTAAAATATATGTTAGGGGTTTTTGGTTGTTCTTTGTTGGATAATGTTTTCCCATGTTTTCTTATGGTTTATATGTTATAATAGTGGTTTGAACATGTGGTTGAATGGGAATAGTCAACTGATGCTTGGTTTTGGTTTTGGAAACTTCATGCCCTACATGTTTGATAAAATGCCAATGAGAATGATTTTGTCACATAGTTTGATTCTTATTGAAATCTTTGCATTGCATAATATTATAATGGAACTTAAATTTGTTTGGTTGGTTTTAAATGTTTTAGAAAGGCCTTGGTGGCTATAGATTTGGTTTAATTTCAAATCTCGTGGGGTACATGGGAGTCCCCTCAGTGTTGGCTAATGACATTGCTTGCAAGCTAAAGTCGGTATGACTATACCACTACATAATGCCTTAGTAATTAAATTCTAGAATTGGTGGTTTGATTATATGTTAAAGGTTTTAATTGGGCAATAATGGCGGGTTGTGATAGCTAACCGTGAAGGTGTGAGTTTGATGGACGAACACTGGAAACTCATTACCGACAAGAGGGTTGGTCACAGTGACCATATACTTGTAGGGTACATGGGAATCCCCTAAGTTTATACTTGTATATACATATCATAGAGGTAGAAGGGTACATAAGAATCCTCGACCCCTATAATATCTCTGGTTCATGTGGTTACACACACTGGGGCCCATCCAGGGGGTAACACTGGACCTATATAGCTCGTGGATGGATTATGATGATAAAGCTACACAACCTAAGTTAAAGATTTTTAATGCATGCTAAACCCTGTTACCTTTCCCAACATGACATATATATATATATATGTTTATGATTGCATATGGTTATTTACTTTAGTTTTGAATAATGGCATTATTTTATCCTTACTACTGAGCACATGCTAGCGTTCACATACTAACCCAACTTCAGGCGTTGTATCCCCACGTGATGTAGGAACAAACCATACTATCACACCTTCTACTCAGTGATTAGGGGAAAGCTTGAGTCACACTGAAGTGGTAAGCTTCCATTCTTCCGAAGGCCCATTTCATGTTATGGTTTATCTTATGCTTTTACTATTCTCTTGACATTTGTTTTTGCCTATGGTCGGGGAAATGTCCCAAGTAGATATTCTTGGACATTATTTTGAGGCTTTGTATGGACAACTATGGACTTGGGTATATACTAGATTTGGTTTGGGTGTATTACATTTCTCCTTTCTTCTAGTTCTCTTTCTTCCTTTATTTAGTTTGGTTATCTCTTCTTTTATTATCTTGTTACCTTCTATTCCAAGGATATGGATTAACTAACCAACTGGTGGGTTAGAGTAGTGAAACACCTTGGGATTTGGCACTTGGAATTTTCCTTAGTTTTCAGCCTTATGTGGATCATATGACTCACCATACGAGTAGTATAGTGAAGGTATGGGTCAGGTGACCAATCTCTTAGGATGTCCAGTTCTTGGTGGTCAAGTTTCTGTTGTGGTTACAGGTTGGTGGTATGGGTCATATGGTTGGTGATGGGTCGTTGGGTTGATCCTTCACTTAATCTAAAACTTAGTGACATGACTTGGCTCTGAGTACGAGTGTCTCACTATAAGCCATAAGGATAGGATACGAGTCGTATAATGGAGTCGTACGTTGTCCAGTGTCTAACCCCTGTGATTCTATCTTGGATACAACTTATGGGTACTAGTCATATGGTATGGGTACGAGTGGGGAAAGGAGAGTCGTATGATGGACAGTGTGTGGATGTCCAACCTTATGTTCTGGGTATGACTGGATGGTACCACTCATATGTTGTGGATAGGAGTGGAGGGGTCCAACCATACCCACTTACGGGAATTTTTATAGTTTAAGTTAGGGGTATTCTAGATATTTTCCCTCAAAACTTCTTTTAACACCACAACTTAAAACACTTGCGACTTTATTAACCTATTATTCCAAAATCGAACACTCTCAAATGACTTAAATATCTCTCAAGCTCTTGGGTTGAGGAAGGATAGGGCTTTATTCAAGGCAATCAATTAAGGCTCTAGAGGGTGGTTTCTCTCCGCATTCCTCATTGTCTAAGGCATGTTAATCCTCCCTCATTGTTAGTTTAACTAAAAACATGTTTTACTTAATGGGTTTCATGTCATAATTGTGGGTTAGTGTTGGTTTTGAAATATATGTTGGGTGTTTTGGTTACTAATGGTTGGATAAAGTTTTCCCATGTTCTATTAATGGTTTTTCATGTTATAATATTGATTTAAACATGTGGTTGCATAGGAATGGTTAATTGGATTTTGATTTTGGTTTTGGAAACTATATTCCCTCAACATGTTTGTTAAAATGCCCATGAGAATGGTTTTGTCACATAGTTTCACTTTTATTGAAATCTTTGTACTGCATAATATGGTAATGGAACTTAAATTGGTTTGGTTGGTTTTAAAGGGTTTAGAAAGGCCTTGGTAGCCATGGCTTTTTTTTAAAAAACCTTGTAGGGTATATGGGAATCCCCCGAGTTATCTTTATAAAGAAGTCAATGGGGTACATGAGAAATCCCTAAGTATTGGCTAATGACATTGCTTGCTAGTTATAGTTAGTAAAACAATACCACTTCATAATGCCTTGGTAAATAACTCTTGGAATTGGTGGTTTGGTTATACGCTAATGGTTTTAATTGGGCACTAATGGTGGGGTATGAGTAGCTGACCGTGAAGGTGTGAGTCTGATGGACAGACACTAGGAACTCATATTTATCGACATGAGGGTTGGTCATGGCGACCATATACTTGTGGGGTACATGGGAATCCCCTAAGTTATACTTGTATATATGTATAAAGGAGGGCGAAGGGTACATGGATATCCCCGACCCCTATGATATCTACGATTGTTGTGGCTACGCGTACTAGGGCTCGTTCAAGCGGTAACACTGAACCCATATAGACCGTGGGTGATTTTAGGATAGTTAAGCTATACAGCCCAGGTTAAGATTTTAAATGCATACATAACCTGGTTCCCTTTACCGGTATGGAATATGTATATATATGTATGTATGAATATGATTGCACTTTGTTACTTACTTGGTTTTAAATGATGGAATTATTTTATCCTTATTCCTGAGTATATGTTAGCGTTCACCTACTAACCCATCTTCAGCACTGTATCCCCATGTGATGCAGGCACCGACCATACTACTTCTCTTGATTAATGATTGGATTTGGGGACAACTTTATGACAGATTAAAGTGGTGAGCTTCCATACTCTGAAAGGCTCCATTTCATTATATGTAATTCTTTATGTTATTTGTGTTTCTTGGACTTTGGTTTTGGCTATGGTCGGAGACATGTCCCAATCAAATGTTTATTTTTTTGGATAGAGGATTTGTGTGACTACTTTGGGCATTGGTGGTGTCAGTATTGGTGTTATGCTTGGCGTTGGTATTGGTATTTGTGCTGACACTGGTTGGATATTTGATTGGATTTTTGGTTGGTTATGGTTATGGATTTTATTATTGTCTTTGAGTATTTATTATTTTATCTTATTATATGTTCGGAATTCATCCGACATAGGTTACAGGGCAGTTATGGTTGGGTATTGGGGGTGGTCTCCAGTCTCGGTTGGACTCGAGGCACCCGACATGACTAGGCCCTGGTTCGGATCGTGTCATATTGGTATCAGAGCCCTAGGTTCATGGTCAGTTGAGAGTTCCTCAAAGCCACGTCGATTAAAGTTTGTTTTAAGGGTGTGTAGCATCCCACACTTATTAAGGAGATTATACAAGACATTTAGGAATATTTTCCTTTCTTGTGTTCTGTTCTCAAGTTGTAGAGTCTGAGTCCTGAATTCTTTTTTAATTCCTATTTGTTCGCTTTTCTGATCATGCCTCGACGATCCAAAGCTTACGAAAACTCTTTTATCCTAACTGGTGATAATGTTGATGGGAAATACTCTGCTCATGGGATCCATACCCGATCTAGGGGTCCAGTTCAGGATTATTCTGGAGTTCCTCCGATTCTCTCTAGTCCATATCAGACTCCTCAAGTTGATGTGATGAACGACGAGTTTTGTCAATCTATAAATATGTTGGCACAGTTGGTAGCTACTCAGTTTGAGCGTGGTGCTCCTGTTACTCCAAATTCTAAGGCCACAAGGGTTGGCCAACTCATAAGGTTGAGCCCTCCAACCTTTACTGCTAGTAAGGTAGAGGAGGATCCTCAAGGTTTTTTGGATGAGATAGAAAAATCTTTCATGTTATGCATGCCATGAATATGATAGAAAAAATCTTACGTGTTATGCATGCCATGAATGTGGAGGGCGTGGAGTTTATCGCCTACCAGCTGAAAGATGTGGCATACCAATGGTACGAAGAATGGGATCAGGTAAGGGGTGATGATGTTAAGACATCTCTGTGGGAAGATTTTTATAATGCTTTTTTAGACCACTTCTTTTCTCAGGAGTTGAGGGAAGCAAAAGCAAAAGAGTTTGTTAACCTAAAGCAGGGTAAGATGTCATTCAAGGAGTATGCCTTGAAGTTTCACCAGTTATTGCGGTATGCTCTAGAGTTGGTTTCTAGTATGAGGGGGGATAAAGAAGTTCGCATCCGCTTTGTCTCGAAACTTGATTTTGGAAAGTAATGCAGCCTTATTGATCAAGGACATGGATATCTCCAGGTTGGTGGTATACATGCAATGGGTAGAGAAAGAAAAGAAGAAGTAGGTTGAGATAGTAGAGGGGCAGGGCAATAAGTTTATGTTCTCTAAGCAGGGTGGTAGCCAACAACAGAGTGACAAGGATGGTGGTAATTAGCCCAAGATGAAGTGGGGCGATTCGGGGTTTTATTCGACGGCTAGTGCTCCCTACCCAAAGCTGTTGGCTGATAACATTTCCATGGTGGCAATAACTTTAGGGCACAGGGTGCCTAATCTCAGGATGGTGGGGCTTAGTCAGCTCCATCATATCCTTCTTGCAGATTCTGTGGTCGACTACATCGGGGGTTCTGTGATAAGGGAAGGGACAAGTGCTTCAACCGTGGTCATCCAGGGCATATTATTAAGAACTTTCCAGTGGCCAAGGTTCCTTCTGGGGAAAGCAAGGTTCCAGTTTCCTCTTCTTCAGTTTCGATACCAAAGGGTGCACCATCTGGATCTGCCATTGGTTGGAACCGTCTCTATGTTCTCACTACCTAATACGTGTCTGAGGCATTGCCTGATGTCGTGACTGGTATGTTGAAACTTTTTTCTCATGATGTGTACTATTTACTTGATCTGAGGTCTACTCTATCTTAAGTGACCCCATTTGTGGCTGTGCATTTTGGTTTTGGTCTCAAGTTTACTTTAGGCCCTTTTTTGTTTCTACTTCGGTAGGTGACTCTGTGATTGCTAAAAGAGTCTATAAGGGTATGTGGTATCTGTTGGTGGTAAAAAAATGGTGGTGGATTTGTTTGAATTAGATATTATGGATTTTGATGTCATACTGGGAATGGATTAGTTACACTCGTGCTATGTGTCTCTAGACTATTGAACTCATAAGGTTGTCTTTAATTTCCCTAATGAGTCAGTTAATAAGTGAGGGGGTGGTTCCCTAACTCCTAAGAAAAAGTTCATATCATATCATAGAGCTCAGAGGTTGATCTCTAAGGGGTGTCTCTATCATCTAGTCTGAGTTAAAGATTCTAACTCAGAGGGTCTATCTTTGCATTCCATCCCTGTGGTAAATGAATTTCCTAAGGTTTTCCCTGATGACCTTCCAGGTGTTTCTCATGATAGAGAGATTGAGTTAGGGATTGATCTTGTTACGGACACTCATCTAATTTTTATTCCTTCGTATAAAATGGCTCCGACTGAGTTGAAGGATCTTAAGGAGCAATTAAAGGATCCTTTAGATAAGGGTTTCATCCATCCTAGTGTATCCCTGTGGGGTGCACCAGTGTTGTTAGTGCGTAAGAAGGATGGTTCCCTTCGGATGTGTATTGATTATCGACAGTTGAATAAGGTGATGGTAAAGAATAAGTATCCCCTCCTAAGGATAGATGATTTGTTTGATCAGTTGTAGAGTGCTAAGTATTTCTCCAAGATTGATCTTTGATTCAGCTATCATCAGTTAAAGATTATGGAGGAGGATATCCCTAAGACTTCCTTCCATACTTGGTATGGGCATTATGAGTTTTTGGTTATGTCTTTTGGGTTGACCAATGCCCTGGCGGCATTCATGGATTTGATGAATAGGGTCTTCCATCAGTTTTTGGACTTGTTCATCATTGTGTTCATACACGATATTCTGGTGTACTCTAAGAGTGAGGTGGATTATATCGATCACCTTCGTTTGATATTGCAGACCTTGAGAGAGTAGCAGTTGTATGCTAAGTTTTCAAAATGTGAATTCTGATTGAACTCTATCACTTTTTTGGGTCAGATCATTTCTAGTAAGGGGATCATGGTAGATCCGCAGAAGGTTGCGGTGGTTAAGAAGTGGCCTAAACCCACAACTCTAATCGACATTCGGAGTTTCTTGGGTTTAGTTGGTTACTAAAGGAGGTTCATACAGAGTTTTTCTTCTATAGTTTTCCCATTGACTAAGTTGAATCAAAGGAAGGTAAAGTTCTTGTGGTGTAAAGCTTGTGAGTGTAGTTTTGAGAAGTTGAAGGATAAGCTAACTTCGGCTCCAATTTTGACTTAGCCTGATGGCACGGATGGGTTTGTGGTCTATTGTGATGCTTCTTGTGTTGGTCTTGGTTGTGTTCTGGTGCAACATAAAAAGGTGATATCTTATGCCTCTAGGCAGTTGAAGGTGCATGAGAGAAAATATCTAACTCATGATTTGGAATTTTTAGCTGTGGTATTCGCGTTGAAAAGATGGAGTCAATAGTTGTATGAAGTACATGTGGATATTTTTTCTAATCATAAAAGCCTGTTGTATGTGTTTACTCAGAAAGAGCTTAACCTCAGGCAAAGGAGATGGCTTGAGCTGCTCAAGGATTATGGCATGAGTCTTCACTACCATCCAGGTAAAGTTAATATGGTTGTTGATGCTCTTAGCAGGTTGCCCGTGAGGATTCTAGCTCGTGTGGATAAGGAGAAGCGGGAGTTGGTGAAGGATATTCACCATTTGGAAAACCTTGGAGTTCATCTCTTCGACTCTGAAGATGGTGAAGTGTTCATTCAGAAAGTGGCATAGTCGTCTCTTAGTGCTAAAATTAAAGAGAATCATGTGTTAGATCCCGTATTGATGAGGATCATGGGTGACGTTGGTGGGCATAGGATGATGGCCTTTGAGATTAGTGGTGATGGTACTTTGTGGTACCAAGAGAGATTATGCATTCCCGACGTCGATGGGCTGCAATAAAGGATTTTGGTTCAGGCGCATGAGTCACGCTATGTTGTTTATCCAGGTTCGATGAAAATGTATCAACCTTAAAGAAGTGTAATGGTGGAACAATATGAAGAAGGATGTGGCTAATTTTGTGGCCAAGTGCATGGTGTGTCAGCAAGTGAAGGTTGAGCATATGAGGCCTGGAGGTTTGTATTAAGAAATTGAGTAGCCCGAATGGAAGTGGGAAGTGATCAATATGGATTTCATTACCAGTCTTCCTCGGTCTCAGAATAAATTTGATTCAGTTTGGGTCATCATGGATAAGATGATGAAGTTGGCTCACTTTTTTCCAGTAAGGACTAACTTCTTAGTGGAGGATTATGCAAGGTTGTATCTCCATGAGATTATGAAGTTTCATAGAGTACTGGTTTCTATCATATCGGATCACGGTATGTAGTTTTCATCTCACTTTTGGTAGTTGTTTCAGAAAGGGTTGGGGACTAAGGTTAGTTTGAGTACTGTTTTCCACTCGCAGTAGAATGGGCAAGCAGAGAGAACTATTCAGACACTGAAAGATATGTTTCGTGCTTGCGTGATTGACTATGGTGGTAGTTGGGTTGGGCATTTACGTCTTATAGAGTTTGGTCTCAATAATAGCTACCACTCTAGCATTGTGATGGTTCCATTTGAAGTCTTGTATGGTAAGAGGTGTAGATCTCTTATTAGGTGGTTCGAGGTTGGTGAGGTAGAGATGTTTTTCCAGGATTTGGTTCACCAAGCCATAGAGAAGGTGAAGGTGATTTGGGATAGGCTTAAGCTACCCAAAGTCACCAAAAGTGCTATGCGGGTGTAAGGCCTAGGGTTGAGATTGGGGATAGGGTATTCTTGAAGGTATCTCCCATGAAGGGAGTGATGCAGTTTGGTAAGAAGGGGAAGCTCAGTCCCCATTATGTTGGTTCGTACTCGGTTTTGAGAAGGGTTGGTAATGTTGCTAATGATTTAGAGTTTCCTTCTAGTTTAAGCTCCATTCATCCAGTGTTCCATGTCTCTATGTTGAGGAAGTGTATGGGTGATCCGTCTCAAATCGTGTTTGTCAAGGATATTGGTATTTTGGATTCTTTGTCTTATGAGGAGATCTCGATTAAGATCTTGGATCTGCACGTTTGTCGACTGCGGAACAAAGATGTAGCTTCGATCAAGGATCTATAGAGGAACCACAAGGTCAAAGAGGCTACTTGGGAGGTGGAAGAGGACATGAATTCCAAGTATCTATTCCTATTTTTTTCTCCAGAAATTCATGTGGAAGGTATGTGTTCTTCATCATACTTTTGTTTTCAAACTTTGTTAAATGAAGGATTAACTTCCTTGCATCTTTGTTTTCTAACTTAGTTAAAGGTCAAAGTCGAGGTGTTGGGGTGTAAATCGTACTTGTACTCCCTTGTTCCATCATTTGAGGACGAATGATCCTAGTAGGGGAGAACTGAAACACACTGGGTTTTGGCCCTTGGAAATTTCCTGAGTTTTCAGCTTTCTGTGTATCATACAACTTACCATACGAGTCTTATGGTAAGGGTATGGGTCAGGTGACCCATCTCGTAGGATGTCCAGTGCTTGGTGGTCAAGTTTCTGTTATGGTTACGATTTGATGGTATGGGTCGTATGGTTGGTGATGGGTCGTTGGATTGATCCTTTACTTAATCTAAAACTTAGTAACTTGACTTGGCTCTAAGTATGAGTGGCTTACTATGAGTCGTAAGGACAGGGTATGAGTAGTATAGTGGAGTCGTACGTTGTCCAGTGTCTAACCCCTTTGATTCTGTCTTGGATATGACTTATGGGTAATAGTCGTATGGTATGGGTATGAGTGGGGCAAGGGGAGTCATATGGTGGACGGTGTATAGATGCCCAACCTTCTGCTCTGGGTACGACTAGATGGTACCACTCGTATGATATAGGTATGAGTGGAGGGGACCAACCGTACCCACCTACGGGAATTTTTACAGTTTAAGTTGGGAGTATTCTGGACATTTTCCCTCGTAACTTGTTTTGACCCCACGACTTAAAACACTCTAAGGAATTTATTACCCTACTATTCCCAAATCAAACACTCAAATCACTCTTAAATCTTTCTCAAGCTCTTGGGTCAAGGAAGGCTAGGGTTTTCTTCAAGGCAATCAATTAAGGCTCTAAAGGGTGGTTTCTCTTCGTCTTCCTCATTTTCTAAGGCATGTTACTCCTCCCTCGTTGTTAGTTCAACTAAAATCATATTTTACTTAATGATTTTCATGGAATAATTATGGGTTTGTGTTGGTTTTAAAATATATGTTGGGAGTTTTGGTTACTAATGGTTGGGTAATGTTTTCCCATGTTCTATTTATAGTTTTTCATGTTATAATGTTTGTTTAAACATGTGGTTGCATAGGAATGGTTAATTGGTTCTTGATTTTGGTTTTGAAAACTATATGCCCTCAATATGTTTGTTAAAACGCCTATGAGAATGGTTTAGTCACATAGTTTGATTTTTATTGAAATCTTTGATGCATAATATGGTAATGGAACTTAAATTGGTTTGGTTGGTTGTAAATGGTTTGGAAAGTCCTTGGTGGCCATGGCTTTGGTTTTAAAAACCTTGTGGGATACATGGGAATCCCTCAAGTTATCTTTATAATAGAGTCCATAGGGTACATCGAAATCACCTAAGTGTTGGCTAATGAAATTGCTTGCAATATATAGTCGGTATGATGATACCACTTCATAATGACTTGGTAATTAACTCTTGGAATTGGTAGTTTGGTTATGCGCTAAAGGTTTTAATTGGGCAATAATAGTGGGGTGTGATAGCTGACCGTGAAGGTACGAGTCCGATGAACGGATACTTAAAACTCATGTTTATCGATATAAAGGTTGGTCATAGCGATCATATACTTGTAGGGTACACGGGAATTCCCTAAGTTATACTTGTATATATGTATCATGAAGGACGAAGGATATACGGGAATCCTCAACCCCTATGATATCTCTGGTTCATGTGGCTACATGCACTGGGGCGCGTTCAGGGGGTAACACTGGGCCCATATAGCCCATGGGTGGTTTTAGGACGGTCAAAATACACAACCCAGGTTAAGATTTTAAATGCATGCTAAACTCGATTCCCTTTTCCAGCATGGAATATATATATATATGGATGAATGTGATTGCACTTGGTTACTTACTTGGCTGTAAATATTGGCATTATTTTATCTTATTCCTAAATACATGCTAGTGTTCACTTGTTAACCCATCTTCGGGCGTTATATCCCCACGTGATGTAGGAACTGGCCATACTACTCCTCCTGCTCACTGATTAGATTCGGAGACAAATTTATGTAAGACTGAAGTGGTGAGCTTCTATACTCCGAAAGGCTCCATTTTATGATATGGACTTCTTTATGTTATTTTTGTTTCTTGGACTTTGGTTTTGGCTATAGTCAGGGGCATGTCCCGATCGGATGTTCATTGTTTTCGAACAGAGGCTATGTATCGACTTTGGGCATGGGAGGTGTCGGTATTGGTGTCAGCCTTGGCATTAGTATTGGTACTTGGGCTGACACCGGTTGGATATTTGATTGGATTGTTGATTGGTTATGGATTATGTTATTGTTTTTGAGTATTTATTGTTTTATCTTGTTATATGTTCAAAAGTCATCCGACATAGATTGCAGGGCAGTTATGATTGGATATTGGGGGTGGTCTCCGATCCCGATTGGACTCGAGGCCCCTGACACGACTAGGCCCCAGTTCGGGTCGTGTCAATTAGGTGTCGTTATGATCTGAGAAATCAGGTCATGGCACTAATATTTGGTATTTGACATCAGCATCAAGCGAATTAATTATGTCTTTCTTCACTACCTCTTGCATTGATCGGTTGAGTCTTAGCTAATGTTCAATGCTTGGAGTACACTCTTCTTCATATTAATCTATTGGGTGCAAATACCTAATAAAATTCTGTCAATATCCGCATCCGCATTAGTTCATCCAATAACCTTTTTGTACCTTTGCATTACAGATACAAGTTCTTCCACTTGTCACTATACCAAATCAGCTACTATGATCATGTGCAATGTATCATGATCATCAAAAAATGCATATTGAAGGTGGTCAGAAAAATCTTTGAGTTTCAGCACCGGTGGCTCCTCTTTTGAAGGTTTGCTGGAGGAGTTGGCATATTTTTCAGATCCAGGTCCAACTATTTTGGGGCATATGAATAAGACCCCATTCCAACTAAAGCATTAACAGTCTCCTTATAATCTTCGATGTCTTCACCATTGAAATTCATCATCGGAGCAGCTAAGGTTTCAACAAGAAACCTTTTTTAATGGGTACCTCAACGTCAACTTCATCAACAATTTCAATAACCGAGATAACATTCATGCCTCGCAGTTTCTTCATTAATTGACAAACATCGAACTTTATCCAAACCGGGTGCTTACACTCAATGGAGTTAAGTTAATCATACGTGTCTTATTTTAATTAAAAAAATTAAAAGGCAACAAAGATTAGTAAACACAAAAGGAGGTAAAATTATAGTAGCTAACTAACGGAGGAAAACACTTAAGGTTGGTAAAAACTTCTTCTTTCCTTAATTTTCTTCACGTCTTCTTGTTGCCATGCCTTAACTCTCAAATTTTACCTCATTTATTCTTCATTTTTTCGTAAATCCCAAAATAACACGCACATAATTGAAAGTTTAGATTCAGAGGCAAAGGCATAAAGGAATGAACCTGTAATCTATTTATGTTGAGTTAATTTTGTTAATGATAAAATTGATGTAAATATTATTGCAAAGAGCTCAATGTAAAATATATCACGAGAGTCGAGTTAGCAGGTAAGCATGATTTTGTGAATTTTTCATTTGTTAATCTTGTATTTGTCATATTAAGGGTGTATAAGCGTAAGTACTTTTTTTAATGCTTTGTCATATTAAGGGTGTATAGGCGCAAGTACTTTTTTTTTAATGTTTAAGCATTATATAAATATTTTTGAAAGTTAGCTAATTTATAACAAAATATAATTACAGACTGTAGAAGAATTTTTTGGGCAAAATTAGCTAGCAATTGCACTACAAGAAAATGACAAAGTTGTGATAGACGTTTTAGCCATAAATCCATCACAAATCATTGAGTGTGATGGATTTGTGACGGAAAAATGGACATCTCAGAATCGGGGGTCATAAATTCATTGTGACGGATTTAAATTCTCTCACAATATTATTGTGATAGAACTGAGACAGACTATCCATCACAATATAAATCCTTATAGTTGGGCTAAATTCCGTCACAAATTTGTGACAAATTTTTACGTTATAAAATAGTAACAGAATAGTTTCTGTAACAAGTTTTTAAATCTAGTCATAATAATTGTGATAATTTATTTCGTCATGAATAAATTGTGACGGACTAATTTAATCGCAATATGGCTCTCTTACCTACATTAGTGACGCATATAGAATAGATTGTGACATACTAAATTTGTCACAAATTTTATTTAAATTTTTAATTTTAATAAATAATAATTACAATATATATATATATATATATATATATATATATATATATATATATAATTAATTTAAAACACATAAATAATTAACCATCATAACAAAACAAACATAATATCATATTTATAATTAAAAAAGGTCTAAAATTAATTAAAACATGCAAAAACACAATTTCAATAAGCAAATATCTACCAATATTTAAAACTTAAAGCATATAACTACCCAAAAAAAGTGTGACAATGTTAAAGTCGACACTTCAAGTAACTAAAGTCTCAAAATATTAAACACTTAAGTATTAGATGAGTCCCTATTATGGAGAGTAGGATTACTAAATGAGGGAGAAGATAATGCCATATCGCTCATCATGCGAGACCATTGTTCCTCCATAGATTTGAATCGATCATCACTTTGTTACCTCATATGAGAGACCTCCTGCTCTACTCGTTGTTGCACCTCCGCCTCTACACGCTCTTGAAGAACTCTCTCTTGATTTTCTCTCATATGCAACACCTCTTTCTCAAGTATTTTGATATGCTCTTCGGCAACATGATCGGACACTACAGACAAATTGCATAAATTGGAAGAATTTTGATCTTTATACAAGTTCGAAGCTTGAAAGCCAAATCCATACACATGTTTTTTTGCTCCCCCCGCAACATCAAAGTACATGGAATTTATATCAAGTTCTTAATCTTCTGGCGAATCATCTAATGAGCTCGAAAGGGTAGTAGCTATGACAACCTCTATTTTATCCTAAAAATTACAAATAATCAGCCATCAAATTTAACTTTTCATAAAATTATACATATCAAGACAAGTTAATAATGGAAGCAAAGTTAATAAGACCAAAACATACTTATCCAGTTAAACTACTTAGTATGTTTATCCTAAAAATTACAATAATCAGCCATCAAATTTTTAACTTTTCATAAAATTATACATATCAAGACAAGTTAATAATGGAAGCAAAGTTAATAAGACCAAAACATACTTATCCAGTTAAACTACTTAGTATTGTAGGAACTTGTAAGACAAACTAATTCTTGCTTACAAGTTACAGTTTAACCAGATAATTTTCTAGTTCGTCATTTTCATCTCATCTAGGATGTGGAATTTTGCCAGATTGATGTAGTTCTATCATCCTAACTTATGTGGACACCCATAATACCTAATATTGAATCAAAAATTTTAATATTTATACAATATAAGAATAAAGACTTTCCCTATAAGAATTAGGCACGCCTAAGGTTATGGTTTAGCTCATGGATAGGTTGATACATACTTATCCATTTTATCCTACTCAGTATTAGGTTGAAACATACTTATCCAACAAAACTACTTAGTAATAAGACCAATCCTTGAGTAGCTTGACATTATTTTACTATACTTAGTAATAGTTTCAATTCCACCACTGTGAGGTGCCATAGTTGTTATAAAGTCCAAAAGCTCTTAAGCTATATATTATAGTGTAGCTCAGACTTTTCAAACTTCTTGTAGTATCCGTGTCGGATCCTCCAAATATGCACTACTTTTGAAGGATCCAACACTCAACGACACTTTTGAAGAGTCCAAGCAACATACACTATGGGTACGCAGAAATGCAGAGAAGGTTTCTTTAATTATTAAGGAATATTTATGAAAAGAGGTTAACTTCAATGATTGAACTAAGCAGAAAACGACTACAAAGGTATTATAAAACTCAAGCACGAGCAGCAGCACCAATTGTACCAAAAACACACAAAATTTTTTGCAAAATTACACAAACAGCTACACCATAAAATCTACTTAAACCAACACAAATAGCTACACAATAAATCTGCTCATAACAACACAAAATCTGCTCCAAAACTGAACAAAAACGACAAAAACAACTGCATCAGATGTCAAAATCTACATTAGTATTCATCCATAACATACTCATTAAATTTGAAAATTCTAATAATCTATCACTCAATGTCAGCGAAATTATTCTGTTTATTCCCCCATACATGAAAGCATATACCTCTACAACCTATTAATAAGATTGACTGCCAAGTTCAATCAAGATTATCAAATTGCTTACTTATATTACCCGTACACACACACGGCAGTTTTGTGATGTGATGCAGATAGTATTCCTCAACCAAACAAGCATAAGAAAGTGATAAAATACCTAATTGTACTAATTACTAAACTATTTCTTTTCTCTTTTCCTCTGAATTCGACACAATAGCAGAATAATGATGGCAGGAATGTAATCGGGGACACACCTTAATCTTTAATAAAACATCTAGCTCATCTATTTGCACAATCCATCATGATGTTTGATTCAATCATCAACTCTGTAAAGCTAGTTTTTATGTATTATTTCTCTCAAGTGGCCTGGAAATGGGTCAAATGGTTCATTTTCCGACTAGCTTCATACAGATGTAGAATTTCATCACTATGCTACTTGAAACCTCTACTACAAAGTTAAAGCTTTTATCTCTAACCTTTTCTCCGATAATCTAGAAATGAAGATATACAGGACTTGACAGACCTACTAAATTTTCAAACAAAATAAAGCTTATCCACTTACCTAAGAACATTAAAGAATAAATGAATGTGGCCAGGGAAAGAACATTAAAGAATAAATGAATGTGGCCAGGGATTCTAGTGTTAGCCTGGAAAGTGAAATAACATCAAAAGGTTTTTCATATGACAAAAACTGAAGGGAACTACCATTTCTTTATAGTTAGAGGAATCTCAAAAATCAATTCAGCACATAAAACAATAGATGCACAAAGTCTTGCTCTTTTTTTGTTTCACTTGGTGTTTAGTATTCGTATCAAATTCAAATTTGCAAATTACAGAGCCCATTACTGAAGGTGGCACTTTTAAACAAGATTATTTTTCATTCTCGAGGCTCAAATTCGATACCTTCAATTAAGGCGGGACCTCAACCATCCCACCATTGGAGATGATCGATAACATCACAGTGACTAGAATAGAAGATGAAGAGAAAGGCAGTGATGACAAGAAGAAGGGTCGTGGCAGAAAAAGAAGTGCAACCACAAATTATAATAAGAAAAAGGCCCAGAGAGCTATTGATCTCATGCTTTCAAGATATAGAAGTTTATTAGAAAACTTACATTAATTCTCTTAGACTTGGCATCAACAAAACTGCCATCCTTTTTTTGGTGCAACATCTTAAATATCTCCCATGAATTTGGTTCAGGCCCAATTTTTTTGCCTGAAAAAAAAAGTTTAACATTAAAATCGGAGATAAAGTTAAAGAATTAATCTATTAAAGTATGAAATTTACGAATTTTATAGTATGCTCAACTGTTGACCTTGAACCACCGGTAGAACTCCAACTCCAATTTATATTCATAGAGATAAGTACTTGTAAGAGTCGTGTAAAATATGCATGGTCAGAATGCAGAAGGTTGAAAGGGACTTTGCATAACATGAAGTATCAAAAGGATGTTGGAACTAAGGAGAACGACAAAGTAAAGAATGACTGATAGCTAAAGGCAGTGCCACCCTGGAAAAAGCTGAAAACAGATGGATGTGTTTAGGAGGTAGTGAACTAAAAAGAAATCAAACTTAACAAAAAGCATCAAAGGGAAGTAGGAACTAAGGAGACCGACAAAATAAATAATGACCGACAGCTGAAGGCAGTGCCACACTGGAAAATGCTGAAAATAGATGGATGTGTTTAGGAGGTAGTAATTGAAAAGCAAACAAACTAGCTCAGCTACAGAGAATCAAAAAGCTTTGGCAAAAAAAATGCAACATATCTCCATTAGAACAATATAAAACAAGGGTTTCAGCATAAGCAAACAGCAATACAGAATATATGCATTACAAGTTTAGTCATCATCTAAAGAATAAGATGACCAAGTGGAAATTAGACAACTCCAAGATATGTGATGTGGACAAGATGAAAAAAATGGAGGAAGTATACAGGAATGCTATGGAATATGAAGTGTATCAAATAAACTGAAAGGCCAGCATCTCTAAAACCAACAACAGTAGATGAATGTGATGTTTGACCTCTGAGACCCATGTCAGAATAGATCTTGAGTTAATACATGATTGAACAAGATCATAAATGATCAACTCCTGCAGAAGGTGCAAGCACCACACAAAGGATAACACGAAAGAATATCCTCTCGAGATGGTTTGATCATCCTATGCAGGATTTCTTGCACAGACCTACTCCAAAGCAAAAAAAACTATGAGGTGCTAAGAATGAACACTCAAACATAATAACACATGGAAGAAAATTATATTAAAAGACCTATAGTTCCTCCGAATAAGCACGGACTTAACAAAAATCGGAACACAATAGAGTAGAATATGAATATTGGTAAGAACAGCTTATTTGGAATTCAAGCATAGTTAAGAGTCACAATTACAGTGGGTGCCTGTCAAGAGTCTATCTTATACTCTTCCTGTTCTGTAGAAACTTGATTGTTTGTGTATAGATAAGGATTAAACCACCTCTAACTTATCAAAATCATAATTTTACTTAAAAGAGAAAATTATTTTAGTATATAAAAAGTATCTTACATAGATCAACACACATACAATAGAACCACTTTAGAATGGGGTGTAGTAGGTTGATATGAACGAACCAAACTCAAAACTTAGGATACTATCAAAAGGGATCTCATCACTTCAAAGAAGTCCATGATATTATTTCGAAGATTGTAAAACACGGACAATAAATTAAGTCTCATAGCTATGCTATGAACTGTCCATCAATTTTTCACAAATTGAAAACTTTACAACTTTTATATGTTTACCTTCCCTAAACATTATAATTGCTAGATAATTTAAGAATTCTAAGCTATAGGATCTCTATTCATCTCAGCTCTTACAAAATCAATAAAACATAAAGCAAAGTATTTTCATTTGGTTGGTTTGAACTCAAATACATAACTCAAATGTATCGATCAATGTCAGTATGACTGCTGAGCTCAAAAGTGAACTGACTAATATTACAAAAGCTGGCTAAAAAATCAGAACCACAGAAGCCCCAAGCACCTCAAATAAAAAAACTCACAATTACATCCCTAATCACCACCACCAAAATTCATATTGAAACAAAATAAAAATCAAGTACAACGCTCACCTGTTCGATGAAGACACAAAAAAATTCGACCTTTATCAAGTTTTCAACTCCTGTCCCTAGTAGCGAACTCACTTATTTAATTCGACTGCTTGTGCACAATGAAGAAATGAAGATGAAAGTGAAGGGTTTGAGGAAAACTGAAAGTGACTGCTTGTGCACAATGAAGAAATTGAGATGAAAATGAAGGGTTCGAGGGAAACTGAAAAGATGTTAAAATAAAATTGAGGGAAAACGAAAACATAAAAAAAAATTTGAGGGAAATCGCCCAATTTTGCTTTTGATGGAAATAAATCCATCAAATCTTTTTTAATTTTACTGTGACGGAATAAATTCGTCACAAATTTTAATTACATTAGTTATTTTTTAAAAAAATTTATTGTGATGGAATGCTCAATCTGTCACAAATTTAGTCACGAATTTGTGACAAAAAATTATTATTTTTTCTCATCAGCTTTAATTTGTGATAAAAATATGTCTGTCACAAAAATTATATTAAAATCTATCAAAAATTTGTTACAAAACTATTACTCTTTGAATTTTTATGTGAAAATAAAAATATTAAAAAATTTATATTTATGCAAAAATAATCCATCATAAATTCATCAAAATTCTGTCACAAATTATGATAGAAGTGTTCCGTCTCCAATACTGTTAAGAGATTCTTAAGTTATTTTAATATATTATATATTTAAGATATGTGAAAATATATAGTAATGAACTATGGTTAAGTATTGATAATTAGTTAAAGAAAATGACACATGTCATTTGTTTATTATCGAGTATAAACACCCGGTACGGGTAAGTTTTTATCCCCGGATTACTATTTTAACAATTTTGCAGGCTTATTCCAGTAGGAAAAGTAATTCATATATTCATCTTTAGAAATTAAAAACTACTTATGCGGATAAAATACCAAACTAAAATGCCATCTAATATTTATAGTTTATTTTTTAAAAAAAGAGAACTAAATTGCCATCAAAACTTTGTCCAATTTGTCAAAACATTTTACTCCTATTCTGTGGTTGTCATTTATCATAGTAACTAACAATATTATCATTATGTTTGTTAATGTTCTCATTTTTTAAAACTGGCCGAATTATGAGCCCAGCCATTCCATGATTGTTGACATTGTTTGGCCTCCCATATAATGAATGGTTCATGCAATGCCCTTCTGGTTTCTTAGGCTCTCTTTATTCCCTATAAATTCACCTCCATTATTTTTTTTAGCATTGGCAGGTGTCTATGCATTCAATATTTTTCTTACCCAGTATCCCCCTTCCCTCCTGCCAGCAGAAAAAAAAAAAAAAAAAACATAAAATAAAACCACAAAAAAGAAAAAAGAAAAAAAAAAAAAACAATATGGGAAAGCTTTTGGTGAGTGTTTTCCTAGTAACATTCTTGTTCTTTTGGGGGCACAATGTGGAAGGACTTGGTGTTAACTGGGGTGACATCTCCTCCCACAAGTTGCCTCCTAAAGATGTGGTCAAAATGTTGCAAGAGAATGGCATTAAGAAGGTGAAGCTTTTCAATAATGATGACACCATCTTGAACGCCTTGGCTGGAACTGGCATTGAAGTCATGATTGGCATATCCAATCAGCTACTCAAGGATTTGGTTAATCCTGATGTAGCCAAGAAATGGGTAAAAGAAAATGTCACTCGTTATGAGCCAAAGTCTCCTAAAGGTGTTAATATCACGTAAGTGTGTACTATTTTACCTTGATTCATTTGGCATCTTTATATATTCAATTAATCTTATGATTCATAAATAATGTACAAGTTATATATTTGTTTTATTAATTAAATGGTGCAGACTAATAGGTGTTGGAAATGAGCCATTCTTGAGGGATTACAAGGACACACTAACAAATGTCACAGGGCCAGCATTAGAGAACATGCAAAATGCACTGAATGACGCTGGACTTGGTGACACCACCAAGGCAACTGTACCTCTAAATGCAGATGTTTACTTATCACCAAGCTGGAATCCTGTCCCTTCTGCTGGGTTTTTTCGCTCTGACATCGTCGATCCACTCAACTATATTCTTAAGGTCTTGAACAAGAACAAGGCTCCTTTTATGGTTAATATTTATCCTTTTCTTAGTCTTTTTTATGGAAATGGTGCATTCCCGTTTGACTATGCCTTCTTTGATGGTGTGAGCAATCCTCTTAAGGACAAAGATGGTGTTGAATACACCAATTGCTTTGATGCCAATCTTGACACTTGTGCAGCTGCTCTAGCAGGAGCAGGGTATGGCAACATGACCATTATGGTAGGAGAAATGGGATGGCCTACGGATGGAAATCCTTATGCCAATGTGACATTGGCTGAAAAGTTTTACAAAGGATTTGTATCATATCTTGCAAAAGGAAAAGGAAGCCCACGTCGCCCTGGATACATTGAGGCTTACCTATTTGCCTTATTTGATGAGGATAGGAAGAGCACACTCCCAGGAAACTTTGAGACACATTGGGGAATCTACAACGACGATGGCACACCAAAGTTTACTCTTGATCTACATGGAAATAAAAAGAATCTTGTCTCTGTCCCAAATGTGGAGAAACTCTCCAAAAAATGGTGTGTGATAAAGCCAGATGTTAAAAATTTTACAGGCCTTATGTCATATGCTTGTGACCGTGCAGATTGTACACCTCTTACTAATGGATCATCTTGCCAAAATCTTAGTGATGCTGACAAGGCTTCATATGCCGTGAATACCTATTTCCAAAACCAACAACAACAAAATGGCAGTTGTGATTTTGAAGGCAAGGCAACAACAACGAAAAAGGATCCATCTCAAGGGACATGCAAATTCACCATTGGCTTCAAGACACTTACTTCTCTTGCTCCTTCTTCTTCTCCTTCGGGTCATTCAGATGCCAAGGCTCCTTCATCATCATCTACTTCTCATTTAGCTTCAAAATCTCTGGCCTTTGCTTCCATTGGTATCTTTTTTATTGTTTCAATATTTTTCATGTAGATGAATAAAATATTGGAGTAGTTATTTCATGATTTGTGATTAAATCCTTTAGGATTCTTATTTTTGTGGAGAGTCAATATTTAAATGTTAATAAAATGTACGGATCATATATAGGGGCGGATCTATTAAGGCCCGTGGGGATGGCATGTCACCCGCAAATTTCGACCGAAACTTTATATATATAATTGTGTATATATATGAATATAGTTAAGTATTAAATATGGCATCCATAATAATAGAGCCTGCCTAGTGCAGGTGGTAAAGTGTTGTTTTTGTATCCCCAAGGTCGTCTGTTCGATCCTGGCTAGCAACATTTGTTTTTAAAATCATTTTTGTTAATAACTTTTCATTAAAACAAGACGACAACCAGACCAGGCAATAACGAACAGCATATAAGTTTAATTAAAATAGGGAATAAACGGATTAGTTTATTATCAGTTGACTTTTTTATAAAATTAATCTTATTTTTTGACTTTTTTTATATTTAATTGTTTAAAAGATATAATCAAATATCTCTCATTAAAATTAAGACAAAAACCTCTTTCCAAAGGACCAAATCAAAATATCGACTCTTTAACTCTTGTTCTTAAAGTTTGCTGCTGCTGCTTGCTCTCTCTCTCTCTCTCTGCTTGTTGCTTGCTCTCTTTGTAAGTTATTTTAAAAAATTATTTTGTTTCTCTTTCTTGAGCCTAGAAATCCAAATTTGAAATTATCTTGATTTAGGAGAAAGTGTTCTAATTTTGTGAATTGAGATGGAGAATTTTTTCAAGAAGGTTAATTATTCTCAATCTAGTTCTAGTAATGTCAATATCAATCGTTCTTGTCTTATCACTGACCTCGATTTGGGTTCACTTAAAGCCGATTCGGAAGAAAGAAGACCTATTTCTGATTATGATCCTCGAATACGAGATGAAGTGAGAAAATATTATATTGAAAAAGGGTTTGTCAACCTGTCTTGAAACCATATCCTTCAAGTGAAATAGGAGGTAGAATGCGTCAATTTGCTTCAAGTTGGTTTAAAGGTTCACATTCGACTTGGTTGGAGTATAGTGTGGAGAAAGATGTTGCATATTGTCTTTGTTGTTATTTGTTCAAAAATGAATTTGTTCATGAGACTACGGGTGATTTTTAGGCATCAAAGGATTTTAGGGGTTGGAATAAGGCCCTTGAAAGATTTCATTTACATGTCGATAAAGTTAATAGTGTTCACCACAAATGTTACAATAAGATGCTAGATTTATCAAATCATCGTCAATCAATTCAAGTTGTTCTTGACAAACATTCTCAAAAGGCAAAAAGTGAGTACCGAATTCGTTTGGAAGCTTCAATTGATGTGGCAAGACTTCTTTTGTATCATGGATTGTCTTTTCGAGGTCATGAAGAAAGTGAAGCTTTAACTAATCAGAGCTACTTTTTACAAAATTTGCGGTGGCATGGAGACAAACATCCGGATGTGAAAAAAATGATATTAGAGAAAGCTCCACAAAATGATACTTTGACTTGTCCTATGATTCAAAAGGATATTGTCAATGCTTGTGCAAAAGAAACATTGAAAGTTATAATTGAGAACTTGAATGGAGATTACTTTGGGATATTAGTTGATGAATCCAAAGATATCTCACACAAAGAACAAATGGCTCTTGTTTAGAGGTATGTTGATAAGAATGGTGAAGTTATAGAATGATTTATCGGCCTTGTCCATGTTAGTGATACATCGACATGCTCATTGAAGAATATTTGTTTTTCGATCACTCACTAAGTCCATCCAAAATACATGGACAAGGTTATGATGGAGCTAGTAATATGAAAGGAGAGATAAATGATCTCAAAATTTTAATTATGAAAGATAGTCCTTTGACATATTATATTCATTGTTTCCACATCAATTGCAACAAACACTTGTTGCTATTGCTAAAAAATATTTGGAAGTTGAAGACTTTTTTTATCATGTTACTAATGTGTTGAATGTTGTTGGAGGATCTTTTAAGCGGAGAGATTTACTTTGTCATCACCAAGACAAAAATTTGAAGCAATTACTTGAGTCCGATGAAGCTCATACCGGACAAGGATTACATCAAGAATGTGGGCTTCAAAGACCGGGTGATACTCGTTGGGGATCACATTTCAAAACATTGGATAACTTTTTTGTTATTTTCTCATCTATTGTCCATGTGCTTGAAGTGATTGAAATTGAAGGTTCTACCTCAAGTGATAGAAATCAAGCGAAATATCTTTTGACAAAGGTCAAAACATTCAAATTTGTTTTTATGCTTCACTTGATGTTGAAAGTGTTGGCCATGTCAAATGAGTTAAGCAAGATTTTACAAAAAAAAGATCAATATATTGTTAATACCGTGGAGTTTCTTAGCATCTCAAAGAAAAGATTGCAAGATATGAGAGAAAGTGGGTGGGAATCTTTGTTGGATGATGTTTCTTCATTTTGTGATTCACATGGTATCTTAATTCTCAAATTAGATGAGCCTTATTTTCCTGGAAAGTCAAAGCGTAAGTGTTTGGATGTTTGTTATTCGCACCATTTGCGTGTTGAAATCTTTTGTGTTGTCATTAATGTGCAACTTCAAGAGCTTAATGATCATTTTGATGTAATGAGTAGTGATTTGCTTCTTGGGATGGGTAGCTTGAATCCTGTCAATTCTTTCTTTAACTTTGACAAAGATAGAATCATGACTTTAGCGAAGTGTTATCCAAATGAGTTTGATGATGGAAAGCTTCAAGATTTGAGTTACCAACTTGAAACTTTCATAATTCATATGCGAGGTGGTAATTCCAAATTCTCCAACTTGCAAGGAATTCGTGACTTGGCAAAGACATTAGTTGAGGCAAATCTTGTGGAGACTTATTTACTTGTTTATTTACTTGTGAAGTTGGCTATAATTTCACCCGTTGCTACGGCAACTGTGGAAAGAGAATTCTCTTTCATGAAGCACATAAAAAATGAAGTGCGAAATCGTATTGGTGATCAATATTTAAATGATTGTTTAGTATGTTACATACAGCGTGATGTATTTGCAAATGTAAGTAATGATGTCATCGTTGATCGTTTTCAGAATATGAAAACTCGTCGTGGACAATTATAATGAATTATGAATATTATATTATGATATTAGTAATATTATTGAAAGATTAAGTTGTCATTTTATTATTATTAATTGGTTGGTTAATTGTTCTATAGATTGAAAAATGAATAATCTGATTAATTTAATCGATAAGTTTGCTTGACACCCAGAGAGTCCGGATCCTGGATCCGACTTTGATCTTATATAAGATGATGCAGACTTGATCTCCTTTATATTGGCAAACATGTTGATCATTTTTTGGTCGCACATACCTTGTATATCAAGTTTGTATAGAGTACATGCTATGACACTTTACCAATAAATATTTGCAAACCTCTATCTGGTGTACTGGATCCTATCATGCTTTCTGCCATTTGATACTTCATTTGACAAGGACTACTGAGGGATAGGAAGAAAAATCTAAACAAAAGGAAAAAAAAAAGACAAGGTAAGCGATTTTTTTTCTCTATTTCGTCTGCTCATAAAAGGAAGGAGAATGAATCGTAGTATTGTCACCTTCTCTATATGTTCATTAATTTAGCAAGCCCAGGAGAAAATAATTATATTTGGGAAATACATATTTTTAACTTTTCGCGCTCTTTTATCCTTTAGTTTCCATGTAACATGTGGTTATTCTCAATCGCATTCGCGTATTAAGCTAAGTAATAAATTTCAAGGAGTGTAGAAGCCATAGAACTTTAGTAATATGTAGTCAACTAGCAATAATTCATGTGATGCATTTAGGGTGTGTTCAGTATGGAGGAAAATCAATGGAAAATATTTTCTTGTATTCATTACACAAGTAGGAAAATGCTTTCTAAAAGCATATATATATAAAAACAAATTTTAAACTTATTTTTAATAAAAGAATTATTTGGGGATGAGGTGGGGTAAGAAATTTTTTTTTTTTTTTCAAAAAATAATGTTTGGAATGAAAGGTCAGACCGTCAAGATAGGGGTGGGTAAGATTTTATTTTTTTTTATAAAATTTTTTTTAAAAAAAATGGGGTGGTGGTTGAGGGTGGTCTTATAAGGGGTGGGGTTCGGGAAAGGGGTGGGCAGTGGGATGAGATATTTTTTTTTGAAAATTTTCCGAAAACAAATATAAAAATTTTAAGATTTTATATTTGTTGTGGCAGTGGGTGGGGTGCAGGGCTGGTGAGGGTGAGGGTTGGGGTCGTTAAGAAAACAATTTGAAAGTTTTTAAAAAAATAAATTTAAATTTTTTTAAAGAAAATAATTTTGTGGGGAGGGTGGCCAGTAGGAGTTGGGGGTGGGATTGGGATAATAATTTTTTTTTGAAATCTTTCACAAAAAGAAAATTAAAAAAAAATATTTTTTTCTTTGGGGGGGGGGGGTGATGAGGGATTCAGGATAGGCGGCCCGATAAAAAAAGATTATAAAAAATTGAGAAAATAAATTAAAAAATTAGAATATTTTTTTGGAGGGCAGTGGGTAGGGTTTGGGGTGGATAAGAATTTTTTATTTTGGAGTGGGGGTGGATAATTTTGAGAGTGGTATGAACATTGTAATATATTAAGCATTTTATTTATATGATACCACAAGTACGAAAAATATTTTTGAAGCGTCGTTTGATAGGCGGGATAAGATGGGATATCCCATGATTAATTCAGTGATAAAATTTACATTGCATCTATCTGATAATTTAATCCATCCTACTATAAATTTATACTATCAACCAAACATAGTATAAATTTAATCACAAATTTAATCATCATATCACACCTTATCTCATTTAACTTGAGATTATTTTATTTCATCTCATAAATGAGATAAATTAATCAAGAGATTATAATATATGGACTATAGTTTCAAGTTAATTTGATCAACATAACAGATATACTCAAAATAGACCTTCAAATGATTTAACACGATCATATGCGATAATAACAACTCAATTAGGCTAGGTTAAATCCACAAGGAATATGAGAGAACCTCTTACTATATACTATTTGTATGACTACTCAACTTATAGGTAATTATCCTTAGAGTTATAGATAATGATTATGAGATTAAAACTTCATGATTGTGTCCCCACAATAGATTATTTTGCTCGGCGGTGATCATGCAACTAAATCCACTTGGAGTTACAGATATGTATCTTTGGCAATAACACTCAAATTCTTTTGAATGTCATGAATAATATATCTACATATGATACTTCCATACCTATATGTGTTGAAATATCTCTCAATCTCTCACACACTCACACACAACTGCCATTGCAGCAGTTATTGAGCTTGATGAGAGAAGGGAAAAAGAGAGAAATTGAGCAGCTTTCACATACTCACACACAACTGCCATTGCAGCAGTTACTAAGCTTAATGAGAAAAGGAAGGAAGAGAGAAATTGAGCTAAGAAGAAACTTTGTATATTGAATTATGTACAATGTGAGTTCATGCTACCTATATATAGACTCACATGACTAACATGTGATAATCCAGAAGCTTTCTAACAACCTCCTAACAACTTAATTAAGTGGCCAACTCACTAACTAACTTGACAGACTCAACTAACAAGCAATGCAACAGTGTTAACTAACTAAACAGTATTAACCAACTATTAACTAACTAACATAACAGAAACTATGAATACTGAATATTAGTCCTATAAGTTTCAACGCCCCCCTCAAGATGCAGGGTGCAAAATATTGAGCACCCTAAGCTTGCTTAGGAGATGCGAGTGTTGATAATGACTCAAGCCCTTTGTGAGGATGTCTGCAACTTGTTGATTTGTCTGCACATACATGGGTTGAACTTATCGTTCTTTGATCTTATCTCTGATAAAGTGACAGTCCACCTTAATATGTTTGGTCCTCTCATGAAATATGGGGTTAGCATCTAGCTGAATAGATGATTTTCTAACACTAAAGATGACAATAGGTTTAGTAATTGGGACCCCTAATTCTGCAAACAGTACATCCAACCATGTTACTTCTGCCAAAGCTAAGGCCATGCTCCTATATTCTACCTCAACTGAGCTTCTGGAGGCAGTATGCTATTTTTTAAACTTCCAGGATATCGATGAACCACCAAACTGCACCATATAACCTGTGATAGACCTCCTAGTATTTGGACATGCAGCCCAATATGAGTCACCAACAAACTAACTCTGCAGTAGGTTGTGACTTGAGTCATATACCTTGTCCTACAGTCCCTTTAGGTATCTTATCACCCTATTTTCAGCCTCCAAATGTGATTTTTTTGGTTGTTGCATGAATTGACTCAGTGTCTATACTGCATAACTGATATCAAGTCTTGTTACTGTTGCAGACATCAATTTTCCAACAAGCCTTTGATATGATGTTATATCTCTGAGAACAACATCTCTTTTAACACCTGCTGCTTCATCTACTTCAACAGAGGTTAGCTTGATATTAGTCTCTAATAGAGTAAGAGCTGGCTTAGCACCAGCAAGCCATGTGTCAGATATAAGCTCCAATATATATTTTCTTTGGTTCAATATTACTCCACTTGCAGATCTCAACACTTCAATGCATAAAAAGTACTTAATCTCACCTAGATCCTTAAGTTTGAACTGCTGATGGAGAGTACTTTTAGCTGCATTTATCATGTCTGTATTGTCACCTGTTATCAGAAGATCATCTACATAGACCAGAATCACCACTATACCTTCTGACTTTTTTAAGGTAAAGAGTGAATAATCATAGATGCTTTAAGTGAATCCTGCATTGATCAATGCTGCATTAAGCTTTACATTCCACTGCCTTGATTCTTTCTTAAGTCCATACAGTGACTTAATTAATTTGCAAACTTTGTGTTGCTTTCCCTCCTTGAAACCATCTGGCATTTCCATATACACTTCCTCATCTAAATCACATTGTAGAAAGGCATTGTAGATATCCATCTGGTACATACACTACCTTTTTGATACTGCTAAAGTAATAACTCTTCTCACTATAACTATTTTGGCCACATGGGAGAATGTGTCATGGTAGTCTAGTCCCTCCCGTTGGCTGTAAACCTTGGCCACCAACGTTGCCTTAAACCTTTCTATATCTCCATTGGCTTTGTACTTGATTTTGTACACCCATTTTGATCCAATTATATTCTTGTCTAGAGGAATATCAACTACCTCCCAAGTGTGATTGTCTTCAAGAGCTTTAACCTTCTATTTTATAGCTTCAATCCACCTCTTATTTCTGCTAGCTTCATTGTAAGATTGTGGTTCCACTTCTGCTAACATAAAGTACACAAAACTTTAGTATCTTAAAATAGTATTAGCATAAGATAGATAGTTTTTCATGGCATTTTTGGTTCCTCTTCTTTTCCCTGGTGATGCAGAGCCCAACAACCAATAAGGTTGTTTGATGACTCTAGATGATCTTCTTGGGGAAATTTCTGCAGATGATAAGGATGACCCATCTATGCTGGGCAAGTTGTGAGTGTCTTCATCTTAGATACTATCAGGATTATGTGGTGATGCACCTTCCTCTTGTGGATTATGTGATTGAGTATCAGGATCTATGTAAGCATCTTCTTCTATTGCTGCATCAATATAATAGGTAAACTCAACTTAAGGAAATCAACAGTTGATTCTGATCTTAGTTTCTCTACAAAAGGGAATGAGTCTTCTTTGAACACCATATCTCTTATGAAAAACAACTTGTTAGTACACCAATCCAACAATATATAACCCTTCTGAGTGTTAGAATAGCCCATCAACACCACAACTTTAGCTCTTTCATAGAACTTATCACTCTTTGGTAGTACTGAAGCATAAAATTTGCATCTAATAACTCTTAGGTGTGTCAATGATGGGACTTTACAAAATAGCAATTCATAAGGACTTTTACCCTCAATAGATGATGATGGTAACCTATTAATAAGATACATAACATCCTTAACATTCAATCCCCAAAACTTGATAGGCATCTGTGATTAAATATTGATGGCTCTTGCAACATTCAATATCTGTTTGTGTTTTCTCTCAACCACACCATTTTGTTGTGGTGTGTATGGGAAGCTACTTTGATGTATTATTCCCAAGGAATGAAACAACTCCTTACATTTAGAATTAAAGAACTCTATCCCATTATTTGACCTCAGTATTTTCACTTGAGCACCAAACTGATTCTGAATCAGAGTAAAGAAGTCTTTTATGGCTACAATACACTCAGACTTTAATTGTATCAGATGCAACCATGTATATATACTATGATCATCAATAACAGTTAAAAAATAGCACTTCTTGTCAAAATTAGGTGTCTTATAAGGCCCTCAGTGATCCATATGCACAATATCAAAATATTTTAAAGCTCTAGATTTACTGACAGGAAAGATTTGTCTAGTTTGTTTAGCTAATGGGCAAACATGACACTTATTTAGAATATCTACATCACTACTGTGTCTCAACAGATTTAAAGTTCTTAATGCTAGAGAAGAGGGATGTCCTAGCCTCATGTGCCATAGATTGCATTCATGCATCTCTACTCCTGCAACCTACTTTTGATGAGCCACATTAGTGAGAATTCCATTCATTCTACATACATTATTGAGGATGTACAATCCTCTTTTTTCCTTACCAATCCCCTTCACCTTGCTACTGTGAAGGTCCTGAAATACACAAAAGTCAGGATAGAATGACACAAAATAAGAGAGCTTCCTAGTCATCTTAGACACTGATAACAAGTTTAGTTTGAAATCAGGAACATATAATACATCCCTTACAACCTCATTCTTCAACATTTGTGCTTTTCCTATATGTGATATATCCACCTTATCTCCAGTAGGTAGGTTTATTTTATCACATATCATCTTGTCTATTTTGTGATAATGTGAAAATATATCTTTGTGTGATGTCACATGGTGTGTGGCTCCAGAATCTACTATCCATTCATGTGGAACAACATGACCAGAAAAATAAGTGTTAGCACCTTTCATATTAGCCTACTCAGAGTCATATGTTTCTCTGTTGATCAATGCTATAATCTACTTGTATTCATCTTTTGAGAATCCTTGTCCCTTTGCCAGACCATCATTGTTGCTGCCTTTACTTCCCTAGCTACTAGATTGATTAGCCAAACATGCTTTCTCTGCCTGAGGTCTAATGAAGTTATGAGCTGATAGCTGGCTATTGTTTTGACCAGCAACTGCCTGTCCATATTTACTACTTCTACCTTGACCATTGTAGAAGGCTTGATTTGACACTCCCCTTGGATTATTGTAGTTTCTCTTCTTCTTGTTTCTCCAATCACTTAGATATCCATGTAGCTTATAACATTTTTCTCTTGTATGACCAGTAAAGTTATAGTAATCATAACTTTTACCTTTATAACCTTGCCCTCCATAACTGGTTGATGCCTGGTTATTGCTTCTATATCAAGAATCTACATAATTTCTGTGTACTTGTATATCAATAGGCTCAGTCTTATCATTAATAGTTGCAGCACAAGCAAGTTGCTGGATTTCATTCTCAATGATCATTACATATGCTTGGTTAAGTGTAGGTGTTGTTTCCTTTATCAGTATTTGTCTCTTTGCTTGGTCATATGCATCATTTAGTCCACTTAGGAATTGTATTAGCCTCAACTGATACAAGTGTTCTAAATACTCTTTAGACTTAGGACAATTACATGATGGAGCTGGTATAACTGCATCATGCTCACTCCACAGATTCTTCAGCTTAGTGAAGTATGTTGAAACTGAGTCAGTGCCTTGGTGTAGGTTGTTGATTTACCTGTGCAGTTGATACAACCTTATATGATTCACCTTGTCAAACCTATCCTAAAGGTCTTTCCATACCTCACAAGCATTTGTTACGTACACAATACCATTAAGTAACTCTGCACTTACTGAGCTCATCAGCCATGAGAGTACCACTGCATTACATGTTTCCAAATGATCATGTAATTCCTCTCTGTATGTGTCCTTGATGAAAGTACTAGTTACAAAACCATACTTCCTCTTTCCCAATAGTGCAATCTTCATATATCTACACCAAATTCCATAATTCTCTGAACCAGTCAACTTAATGGGAATCAATGCAGCTCCTGCTACATCTGATGCTCCAAGGAACAGGGGATCACTAGGATCTATCTTAGTGTTATATCTATTTCACAGGCAACATCTAAGGTGGAATAAAAAAATTCATAGAATCTCGAAATCTATAACTTGTAATCAGAGATCTATGGCTCACAAATGGAGATCTAACACCTCTAAGCTTACTAGCTTACAAACAGGAATGACAAGTAGAATAAACTCACTGTATTAATGATGTATTCACACTCGATTGTTGTTTTTCCAGTTCCGTGATCACAAGGCTCTGATACCATGATGAAATATCTCTCAATCTCTCACACACTCACACAACTTCCATTGCAACAATTACTGAGCTTGATGAGAAAAGGGAAGAAAAGAGAAATTGAGCTAAGAAGAAACTTTGTATATTGAATTATGTACAATGTGAGTTCATGCTACCTATTTATAGACTCACATGACTAACATGTGATTATCTAGAAGCTTCCTAACAACCTCCTAACAACTTAATCAAGTTGCCAACTCACTAACCAACTTGACAAACTCAACTAACAAGCAATGCAATAGTGTTAACTAACTAAACAGTGTTAACCAATTGTTAACTAACTAACATAATAGAAACTATGAATACTGAATATTAATCCTATAATTTTTAACAATATGACTTATTGATAATAAGAACGACAAATTATGCCAATTAAGTCTGATATTCCTAATATTAATTTACCAAATAAGGGTTAACACGTCAAATTCATGCAAATATTCTTTTAATAAATCATAACCCAATCTTTCAAATCTGTAGATCAAGATATTATGATGTAGATTAATGTTTACAAACACTAAGCCTTATAACATAGTTAAAAAAATATGATATCTTATAACCCTAGTAATATGCAATCACACGAAAATCTTAAGGCCTCCATAATCTCATTGAATTTCACAATCCCCGTTGATGATTTAGCTGCTCAAACTGATGGTAAACTAACTAGAATATAAATAAAAATACTTCATAACTTTCTATGAAGATCGAAAACATGAAAGTATGTTGAAGACTTTGTTCAAATGAAAATTTTACACCGAACAACAAGCCTAAATGTTAGAGTACGTGTTCTACTGATCAGTGACTTTAACGTAAGAGTTGCCTATGGATGGAACGAGTTTCCTAACATGTTCCAAGGAAGCAGTAAAACGGGAAGTAAAGAACACAATGATTTTTTACGTGAAAAACACCCGGCTCAAAAAGGTGTAAAAATCCACAACCTGCACCTCTACAAGATTTAACCCCAACTTCACTAAATAACTCTGAGCCTCAACAACAACTGATTACAAAACTCTTGTAACCTAGGAATTATAAAATCTAATTCATAACTACACACACCACCCAAGGTATGTGTTCCCAAAGTCTCTGAGTTTTCCCCAACTCGAAGTCTAGCTCCTACTTTAGTTTATAACACACTGAAACTAATATTACATCAATAGTTCAACACAATGAACAACTCCTAACAATCAACGCTAAAGCTCTTAGCTAGATTCTATATTAGGACCAGGTTCTTCAATTGTGTTTCTTCACTGATTGAGTAGCACTTTGTGAAATCAATCTGTCTATTTCTCTTTTTAGCTTTGTGAGTGCATAAGTTACTCTGAATGATACATCTTTTACTTAAGCACAACTCTCCAAAAAGTTATTTTTTATTTCAAAATCCCCCTTTAATCAGAACTCTCATTGCATAGAGTTCTACTTCAAGTGAGACTCCTTCTTAAATAAAATAAATGACATATTTCATATCACATTTGGTACTTCCTTGATTTTTGCACGCTTATGTTTAATCATTGATGATTTTGCTACAAGTTTCAGCTACATGAGACAGTGCATTTGTGAACCATCTTGACTGACATGTTTCATATCACTTTGTCAGTTTTTCAATCATCAAAACCACATCGTACCCAACACTAAAACTATGAAATTTTTTAATTTCCTACAACTGAAACCTAACCATCTTGGTTCTGCAATCATGTATTACTTCATGGTTTAAATTTTTTGACCGCAAGTTCATTTATGGTTGTTTTTCTTCAAGTATAGATCATAAAATAAGTTTGTGATCATATCCTGACCATCTTATACAGGGTCCTGATTGTCAGTCTCGCTAATACTTTCATATTTTTCTTTGCAATATATCAATTAATTTGCGATCTAGAATGCTTGTAAATCATCAAAAAATAATTAATTTTCTATATTTTATATCATTTGACCAATTAGATCTTACAAACCTACAAGATAGTAAATTAAAATAAAAACACAAAATAATATAATGAAACAAGTGTAAGAACAATTATAACGTCAAGTAAAGGATATCAACAACAACAACAACAAACCCAGTGTATTCCCACATAGTGAGGTCTGGGGAGGGTAAGATGTACGCAGTCCATACCTCTACCTCTAAAGAAGTAGAAGGGCTGTTTTCGATAGACCCTCGGTTCGTGACACGGAATACTACACAAATACATAGTAAAACATGGAACAAGATGACATAACATAAATACGACACCCACAAGTAATAGAAAACAGAGAAAAGTAAATAGATTCGTAATAAAGCATGAAACAAGGTATCATAACAAGAATAATACCCCCACCAAGTAAAGTAAAGGATATCAAATATGTTCTAAATTCTAGGTGCATTAATAATCTAAACGTAAGGTCTTTTCTTTTTTCTCAAGAAATTAACACTAGATTAGACTCTATTACAAATATTTTCAAATAAAATAACGTAAGCTTCTACTAGTGGTTTCAAAAAATTTCTACCGGCATTCACTTTGAAAAATAAATAAATATTTTTGAACCCTTTTAATTTAACAACCTTTTAAAATCAATTGTTTCACCTCAAATTGACATACCTAATAATGCAGCCTCAATTTGTTACATCTAGTTTATCAGTTATACGAATTCATACAAGAGACATAGTTTTGAAGAGTTTGACTTTACACAATACTTTTTATCCAAGTGTCCTCACAATGAACTAAATAATACCCCAAAAATAAAAGGCATATTTACAAAAATAGTGAAACATTAAACTGAGAGAGAAGAGAAACCACCTAAATTTTTTTTTATATATTGTTTATGAATGTATCATAGGATTGCCTTTATTTTCTGTTGTCAAACTCTGTTGCTAAAACATAAGAACTATTCTAAGATTTTAATGTAGGTTCAGAGATAGTTAGGGATCAATCCTTGAGCCTTGACCCTGGACATAACTACCACCCTAGACCATGATACAAGAATAATCCCAGACATGGATTTATAAGAGTGTGTGTTGGATCCGAGACTTGGTGTATTCAATTAAAGAGACAAAGAGGACCTAATTATGCACCCAAAATAGTCCAAACACTACACTTGGGCTACACTTGATGGGAGCCCATTACTTAAGGGCCTTTTGGTTATTTTTAGCTTTTATTTTATAATAACTATATAAGTAACATGTTAGGGCTTCCATTATTAGTTTTTGGGATATTATTGTAAGTTTTGTAAGACTTGAAACACCATAGTTAGGTCTTGGAAAAGCCACCAATCAAAACTAGGGCAAGATCTAGTGTGGAATCACTAGTGATTGTGTTTGCTTGAAAACATTGATGCTTGGGAGGTGGAATCTGAACTTGTATCTTTGTAAGAGATAGGTTTATTGTTGTGTGTAGTGTTAAGGGTCCAAGATTGTCCATTCTTGGATTCTTAAGATTATACCTTCATGTGGTCTATCTATCTATCCTTTTACCTTCTTGTAATCTTGTTTATTGTTGTGTTGTAATCTTGTGTTCTTGTTGTTATTGTTAAATTTGAATATTGTTTCTTCTTGTTAACCATATATTATGATTAATATTAGTTTGGGCTGCTGATTTTGAGTCAAATACACCACTATATCTTGTAATCTTATTATTGGTAGTGAATCCGAGAGTAGTCTCCATCTTGGTCCTCGAATCCTTAAGATTTGTGGACTGATTTGGAGTGTTTTTCGTGCCTTCCTTGTTAGTATTGTATCATTTGGTATCAAAGCCATCTTTGGTTTTATTCTTACAATACCAATCTTGGGCTTTCTTTCTAAGAAAAAAAAAGAAAAGAAAGACGTGTTCTTGAGCTTGAGATCTTGACCGAGAAGTTGAACTTGTTGTTGTATCTTGGCCGAATATTGTGTCTCTAGGTCTAGGATTTATTTTTCTTGTGTTGTTGTTTCAAGTGTTAGTATTCTTGTCCATTAACACTTTGAGTCGATCTAGATGTGAGCTTTAAAAAATTGATGTTGTTGTTGTGAACAAGACCATGGCCGTGTGTTGAAGTTATTGTTCTTGGACGTGTGAACTTGTTGTTATAGTCTTGGTTGGAAGTTGTTGGTGTTGTTTTTTCTCTTGATAAATTTTTTGTTGAGTTCTTGACATTTATCATAACCTTCACCCTTGCTAAAACCGAAATACAACACCAAAAAGAACCTTGGCCGTGTGTTGACACTAAAATTGGCCGTGATGTGTGTTGATGTTTGCTGTGGGGTGGAAATTGTTGTTCTGTTGTTGATATGTTCTTGAAGGTTGTTGTGGTTTTCATATTTTTCTTCATCTCATCTTACATCTTAAGACAACCAAAAGTGTAACATAGATTCAAAAAGGTGAACCTACTAGTTGTAAAGTTGTTTGTGAGAAGACTTGAGCCATCACTTTCTTGACATCTACTTTTCAACCACTTTCCTTGTTTAGGGACCTTGTTTTTTGGGAATTGTACAAAGTCAAGTCTTGCCTTTTGAAGATTATACTTAAAGGAGATTTAAGACAGATACTTCCCATCCAAAACCAATTGTTTCCATTACATAGTAACTAAAGTTTGTAAACTTCAACTAGTGACTAATTATAGGGCCGTGACCAATGGTATGCTGCTATGTCACCCAAGTTACTGTTCAGACGAAAATTTTAAGCTCAAAATTTGATCTTCTAGTTTCATTGTGTTGTTTTTTTAGTTTCCTTTGTTGATTCCATTACTAACTTACAAACTAGTTTTAGATTGTAAGTTAGTTTTGAAACCGTCCTTCGGGTATGCGTTCCTTTGTGTGTCTTATTCTTTTGAGTCGTTGTAATACATGGTCCACCTCTTACTGCCTCATGGAGTACAAGCAAGGTTACAACACTTGTGAGATCAAAGTGAGGAAAAAAAATCCGAGAGACAAAATAATAGAGAGGGAGTGTGAGGACCATTCTTGTACAACTAACTTATTTTTTGTTTTGTAGGTAACTTCTTGGCCATAATAGAAACCATTTTGGCCCTCCTTGATTCTTTGTCTCGAGACCTTGCTAGGGCAAATGCAGGTCTTGAAAAAATTGACTGAAATGTGGTAACTATGAGTGAGAGATTGGATCTAATGGAGAGTCGAAGGAACTCTCGTGCTTTTACTCCCAAAACTTTACTTCCAATGACCAATCCTCCAAGGCCACCACATAATTCCACAAGCCAAGCTCCAAATACCCCTCAAAACCGAGACCAAGATAGACTACTTCCCCCGTAAGTTGATCAAGTCCAACTAGGAGGACTTAGAAGCCAATTTCCTCCCATCCAATATCCACAACCGAATCTTCACGTTACCAAATCCAGCCTCTCAACCAAAACTTTCCTTTCCAAAAATCGATACATCCAAGAAGAGGAACATAGTATAAAGGAATATGAGGTACATGGAGTCTACAATGATGCTTCTATGATGGAAGGAGAATTGAGTCGGGCGAGATTGAAGGCAAGTCTTAAGATGGAGAGGAAGCCGAGGTGCAAAATGAAGTTGTTGTATTGAGCTCTCGGGTTCCTCCTATTTTGCGGACTATTTTGTACCGTTTCATGTTTTTGTGGGTTGTTTTGTGCCATGAATTTATGGGAAAATTCCTCTCAAGATGGAGAGGATGATACAAGAATAATCCCGAACATGGATTTATAAGAGTGTGTATTGGATACGAGACTTGGTGTGTTCAATTGAAGAGCCAAAGAGGACCTAATTATGCACCCAAAACAGTCCAAACACTACACTTGGGCTACACTTGATGGTAGCCCATCACTTAAGGGCCTTTTGGTCATTTTTAGCTTTCATTTTGTAATAACTATATAAGTAACATGTTAGGGCTTCCATTATTAGTTTTTGGGATATTATTGTAAGTCTTTTAAGACTTGAAACACCATAGCTAGGGCTTGGAAAAACCACCAACCGAAACTAGGGCAAGATCTAGTGTGAAATCACTAGTAATTTTGTTTGCTTGGAAACATTGATGCTTGGGAGGCGGAATCTGAACTTGTATCTTTGTAAGAGATAGGTTTATTGTTGTGTGTAGTGTTAAGGGTCCAAGATTATCCATTCTTGGGTTCTTAATATTATACCTTCATGTGGTCTATCTATCTATCCTTTTACCTTTTTGTAATCTTGTTTATTGTTGTGTTGTAATCTTGTGTTGTTGTTGTTATTGTTAAATTCGAATCTTGTGTATTCTTGTTCATCATATATTGTGATTAATCTTAGTTTGGGCTGCTGATTTTGTGTCAAATACACCACTATATCTTGTAATCTTATTGTTGGTAGTGAATCCGAGAGTGGTCTCCATCTTGGTCCTCGAATCCTTAAGATTTGTGGACTAATTTGGAGTGTTTTTCGTGCCTTCTTTGTTAGTCTTGTATCAGACCATCACCGACTCGTGTGAACCACCTGACTTACATCATGAGAATTAAACTATAAAGCTAAAGAAACATTTAATTCATAAAGATATAACAATGAAAAATTCAGTTCTAAACTAGAAATTAAAGATACATATCTGGAGATTCAAGGAAATATAATGTAAAAGTAAACAATATATGAGTCTAACAACTACATCTATTTATGAAGCCTCTAAACAAGAGAACTAATGTATATCATGAGAAAACCCTAGCATACCTTAATAACTAAACTAGAGAAAACATACCAAACCAAGCCTCCAAGAATAATAGGTGCTCACCAATTGCTAACTTTGATGAACTTAGTGATGCGTAGAACCATGTGCATACATACCTAAATTTGTATCGTAAAATGATACAGTGCCAAATACCATAATACATGAAATGTATGGTACGTAAAATTAGGAAGGAAGAACCAGGCATAAAAATTTTGTGAAACTGAAACAGTAAATCTTGGATCCATAAATACCCCATGAGCTATGTGAGTCCCACCAACACCCAATCCCGAGGTACTAAATCATGTTTCCTGCATAGTAATAGGTTTTGTATATAACAATGTGAAAAGAGTGCTAAATAATGGGAAACATAAAAAGGGTCATTTGACTTATAGGGAGATCCATACCTATATTATAAATCTAGTTTTAGGTAATGAGTGTATTTTAACTCACACCTTCTCAATTAACTATCTATATCCATTAAGCCCATATTAAGTTATTTGATCCTATTTATTGGAGTTCATAGCTTAGTCATTTGACTAATGATTATAAATTAGCCACATTCAGTTCATGCTCACACCTTCAATTTATCTTAAGAATGGGTTCATGAGATATGTACAATTATACTCTAATCTATGTGTTTGGGTATCCATAACATATACAACTTATGGATGTTTTATAAAAGTTAATGTTGTTAAATAAAAAGATAATTTATAGAGAAATTCATGAAAATGGATTAGAATAATAAATAAAGAAAACAATAGTAACAGGGTTTAAATGAAAAATGATAATTCGTGTTAGCATTTCCAAAATCAATTTGCAATTGAAATTCATGATGTTCATAACATCAATAGACTTATATTTGTTCTTTGAGGGTGATATTATTCTGTAACTTCAAAAAATTCAAAATTTACAAGTTCATGAAGAAGAAACCATGGAATTTCACATGCTACACTAATTCATGAAATAAGTATAAAAGTAATGAATCTCATGGGTATACTTAAAAAATTGAAGTAACTTAGTAATTTCACAAGGGATATAGTTCTAACACTAAATCATTATAAAGGAATTAACTAGAAATGAACATATTATAATATGAAGGAAATTCTGAAGTTTTACAGTCTTACATATCATGAATAAGAAATTTAAATAAGAACTGTTGATGGAAATCCCTAGCTTTGACTCTTCATGAGTTCTTGAGTGTTGGAATTTGAGAGAGGAATGAGAGGGAGTTACATTGATTAATCCTAAGATCTAAAGTGTATGGGATATTATAAGGTTTAGAAGGATGGTTTCAAAATATTCTTATGACTAAAATGCCCTCTAAAAGGTGGAGTTGGGGAAAATCTTACCTATAAAGGGCAGGGGCGCAGTACGATGCTTATCTCATGTCCCCAACCTCATGCCTCAAGGGCCATCATGAACTACAGTATCCATGCCAAAAGACCCAATACATGGGGGACTACTTTTCTACCTCTCTATTGCTAGTAACATGGCGTGTCTCCCTTTTATGGTGCACTGGTTTCGTCAAATTTTTTAAACTCATACCAAAAAATTTTCAACTAATTTAAAGTTCAAAGACTAGATTTTCAAGATTAAAATGGCATGATAAGCTATGTGAATGTGATAAAATTATTGAGGCGTTACAACGTCTCCCCCTTGAGAGCATTTATTTTCAAATGATGGCTATAGACTTATTGAAGTTCTATGTGCGAGAATTAGAGGATGAAATTTTACTAATGAACTTTGTAAATGTATAAGCACGAATTATAAGGTACAGAGAGCTTGTCATCAAAATGAGCCAAGACATGAGATTTATGGAACATGATTCAAACTACGTAAGGCATGAATTTATAGAAAAGACAAAGTCATCGATAGGCACTCAAATTTGTTGCCAAAATTTCACTTAGACACCTAAACTAAGGTCTATTCCTATCAGGCCCCTAACCCTCCAATTTTGTTTCAATAAGATATTTTTTGCCTACGTGGCACTGCGCGTGTAGTGCAAACACAGGAGGCACGTGAATAGTATTTTTTTTAGTGAATTCCAAATAAAAATATGCCAAGTGGCATGTGGGCCCCAAAAATTATTAATAAAGCAAAATTTCTCTTTTAAAAAAAACTCACTTCATCTTTTTTTTTTTTCTTAAGCCCCCCCTTAGAACCTCCCTTAGGTCATCGTCTTCACCCCACCCCACCCCACATCATCGTCTTAACCCCACCCCAACCCACTCCGCGTCATTTTCTCTATCCCTAACCCAGTTGTCGTCTTCAACCCTCTCTGCATCAAATATAACATAATCACAGTAGAACATGAACCATTATATTACTGCAAAAATAAAAACCATAAAAATGCTCATGATATTAATGGTGGCTGCAATTTTACTTTGCAAAAATTGCCAAATTTTGAAATTTCAAAATCAAAGGGAAACGAAGAAATCAAAGGGGAACGAAGAAATTTTGAAATTTTTGGGACTGGATCGATCAAACGGTGGACCGAGAATCAATTCCGGCAAAATTTTTGCCGGAAAAAGCTCGAAAAAGGACCAAATCTCTCACCAATTCACTATTCCAATCGTTCGCTTCCTATTTTTCAGTCTATTTTTGTTTTTCTTCTCCCTGTTTTTGGCCTTCTCTAATCTGCTCTCCCTCTCCCGATATCCCACTCTTGATCTTTTTTTTACTGTGTGCGTGTGTGTGCTTTTTTCGGTGTGAATCAGTAGTGTGTGTATCATGAGATGTCCTAGTGTGTGTGCGTATAGAATCGTGAAGAAGCTCCCCTACTATGTGTGTGAAAATCTGTGTATTCTCTAAAGTATAAGGAGGTTGGAGAAGAAGATGAAGTACGTGGGGGTGGGGGTGATTTTTTTTTTATAAAAAAAAATACTATAATTTTTTTTAAATTATAATTTAATTAGTTATAAAAAAAATTTAAATTATTTTTGGATTTAATACCACGTGTGTGTTGCATACACTTCAGATTTTGGCTGATAGACAAAAAAAGGCTCAATTGAAACAAAATTCGGGGGGTTTAGGGGTCTGATAGGAACAGGCCTTAGTTTAGGTGTCTAAGTAAATTTTGGCAACAAGTTTGAGTGCCTATCGATGACTTTGGCCTTATAGAAATCATAAGTATAGATTATGATTGTTACCTAATGTGGGGCCAAAAATAATTTATTTTTAGTCATTATTTGCCTAAAAATATAGAAGAAAATTGGTGAACTTAATGATGTCGTGCCGCGACATTAAATCAGGCACTTGTTGGGAGGCAATTCAACATGTAGTAGTTAGTTACTTATTTATTTTGTTAGTGTCATTTTTTGTGTTCGTTTTGTTTTTGTAGAATTAGGAGAAGTCAGAGTACCCAAAATTTTAAGCAAAGGAGCATGTTTGAGCTTAAATGTGGGGTGCGTATGATCCTAAAAATTAAAGAAACATACTGCTAGTTAGGCCTTAGAGGGCCTCAGGGAGTATCGTTAATTCTTGTTTTACTTTATTTATTATTTTAGAGATGAAAGATGATTTCAAGTGTGGGGTGACATATCTTTCGATATGTGTTTAGGGTGAAGTATGCTATGTGATTCTTATTTTTTAAAATATTTTTTAGTTGCTTGCTTTAGGTGAATTTTTTTTAGAAATTTAATAATTTCAAAATCATTAAAATATTTTTTATTCTTTATATTAGAATAGATTTGATTGGTTTTGTACTTTTTAGTTATTTAGGAGAGCATACTTCGCTAACCGCTTGGTTTTCTTTTTGTTTTTTTTCGAGGGTGTTGCCCTTTGAATCTAGTATCTTTTAATTTTTTTTGGAGTAAATTCTATTTTATATTTATACTGGAGAGAAAAGAAAAGACATATTTTGTCACAACTCGATTTCTCAGGTCATGGTGGCACCTAATATAACCCACCAGTAGGTAAGCCAACTCGAAGACCGGAACAACTAGTAATGGACTATCAATAAAAATGGAAAAGATAGCGGAAAAGAATTGAAATAAAGGACTAATATAGGATACAACCCAAAGACCTGGCGAAGTTAATATAAGAGCTTCTAATACGACATTGGAACAAAATGAAATACAGAGTAAATATACATGTGCAAACCAGTTCTAAATACAAATCTGAGATAAATCTAATCAACACGCGGGAGAGCACAAATACTCCAAATGTTAGGAGTTCACCCCAAAACTTCAATCTAAAGCTACTCCGCATGATACACACGTCAACGGCAAGAACACACACTATGATCTCCAGGCTGTAGAAGTGTAGTATTAGTACCAAGCACGTAGTACTCAGTAGGCATCGACCGACTGAGCTCCAAATATAATGTGAACATAAATAACACGTAAAGCAGGAATATAAGTGGAAGAAAACTATCCGAGAAATTAAAAATAATGATGCTAATAGGGCAATAAGGTTAAACTATCCTATTTTAGCAATACTCAAGAACTAAAGTACAATACCGTATATCATTAGCCAATATACAAATGAAGAGTTAAGGATGTATATATTGTAGTAATACAAGGCCAAAGAATACATATACAATATGAATAAATAAAGAAAGAAAGGATATTTGATAATACCATATATATATATATATATATATATATATATATATATATATATATGCACACACACACACCTATGTAGGACTAAACTCAGAGATAATAATCTGAGGGAACCTACCTAACCTCTTGAGGATCATAGCCAAGAAGAAAAGATAATACTAGCATAATCAGGGTCTCTAACCAAAGGATGAGTAAACATGAGATAATCTAACAATAATATATCTTACTATGAAAAAGAAAAGGAATCAGGAATGTACAAATAATCTTGGGTATCAGTCCATAATCATCATGTCACAAACTAACGATAATAACCAACAAATAAAGTAACTACCCAGTCCGAACAAATAATAACCTAATCTGATCTCTATAAGCTCGGAAGGTCCAATCAAAAAGTCAACAAACAATAATCATAGCTTAGACCTATACAACTCCCTATAAGACCGATAAATATAAATGCTAAATAATTATATTGGTGATAGATAGTGCATATAAATTAATGGATGCAATATAAACCAATAATAAACCATGTCTATGAATCCTCCCATACCATAAGCACCAGACTCGAACCGATTTCTTAAGATAATAAGTACTCTATCAGTACTGGACTTAAATCGAAAATAGTAGCATAGATTCTAAGCTCAAACCAAAAATAGTATCTTAAATGCCAAACTCGAATAAAAAATAGTATCATAAATACAGAACTTAAATCGAAAATAGAAGTCGACCTAGAATAAAAATAGTATCATAAATGCCAATCTCTAATAAAAAATAGTATCATAACTTCTAAACTCAAACCAAAAATAGTTCTATAACTGAATAACCATTGCCCAAGATCAACTCCAACACTAAACAAATCTAATTTCATAGAAAGGATCAGAATATCTCTCGATCAAAGTAAATAATAGAGGTAAAAGAGTGGATAAGCAATGAACCGATATCAATCTCGATCTAATTTTAAAAACATCATCTTTAGTTTTAAAAGCTCATAAATTATTAAATAAGGTGGTATGATTTCCGTTAGAAAAGAATTTGTTTTAAAACTGAAAAGTTTAAATAAATCTCTTTTCAAAAAATAATAGTAGAATTATGATTTTTGTTGGAATCATACCACTAAGTGAGCATTAATGCACTTAAAAGTATGCATTCGATCATCAATATCCAAACAATACAACAATAAGCGCCTAAGCATCTATATACTAGAATCACGTACTAATCACTAAGTTGAATGATACATATATACTAAGGAATACTTAATATCAAACTATGATTAACATGATTATAATTAAGGATAAAAGGGTCCTACGACCATAAAAAGTATTTCATCCCAAGGGTCGGGTTACCTTTCTAGTCCAAAATTTTCTAAAGAGGCTAAGTCATGATATGCTAGTTAGAAATACATTCTGGAATTCATACCTAGCATACAATCCATACTATACACAATCTTATAAAGAAAAGTAGACCGAACCTACCTCGACGTCGAACTGCAAGTCTTGAACCATCCATAAATTGTTCGTTTTTCCTCCATGATCTCAAAAATAACGTTGCACTATAAAAATACTTATCTACGCATTAATAGAAGTAAAACGGTACTCATATTGCTATATAAAACTTCAAGCTCAAAATTGGATCAATGATGGACTTGTGGGGCCCATTAAGGAAATTTTAAAATTTAATCCATCATGAGGTCCCTCAAAGGACAAGGAATGCATGATCAAAATTTAAGCACAAACAGAGCTTGTATCGATGCCAAAATCTGCCCACAAAGTTAAGGAATTCAAAAACTAATTTCTAGAAATTTATAAGGAAAAAAACAGAATTTGACGGAGAAAAATAATGGAAAATGATCAAGAGGTATTGAATTATCTTACCTTAGCCTCAATGGATGATTTTCTATAATTTCTCATGATACATGCTCCAACAATGGCATGAAAAGAGTTTGGCTTAAGTCATCGATAAAACCCTAAACGTGATTTAAAATTTTACTTGGACCCCTCAACTAAGACTGATACCTATTGAACACCTATACTATGTAGAAAATTATTCCTATTAGGTAGTTTCAGATATTTAGCAAGAATTATAAAATGTGTGTAACACACTTGTGGTGACATGACAAAAACGACTAATTAAAAATTATCATATGGTATTGAGGGCCTAAACAATTATTAAAAAATAATTATATTTTTTTAAAAAAACTAAAAATCAAAACTGATCCCCCTTCCCCCGTCCCTCTTTCATCTCCTTCTCCATTATTTGGCCATCCTTATTCCTTTTTTTCATATGTTTTTATATATGATTTGGGAATCATTTTAGTGAAGATAATCGAAAATCATATGGAAAACACTATGGCTCGTTAGTATAGTAGCAATGATATACTCCAGAGTTTGATTTCTGGCAAGTATCGCCGAAAAATACATTCCTCAAAAAATTTCTCCGACTAACTACCAATGAGCTTTAATCTGATTCACAAAGCTCCATTCAAGTTAAATCAAACAATTGGGATCAATCAACCAAACAACAACACCATGAAACACATCATAGAAAAACTAAAAAATATAAAATTACTAAGATTTTTTTTAAAAAGGTACAGAAGTTTAAATGAAAGAAATGAAAAAGAGGACGACGGGGGGGGGTCGGGTTTTGCTTTTTTATTCTTATGAAGAAGACAAATTCTAAAGAGGGGGGGTCAGGTTTTGCTTTCTTTATTCTTACGAAGAAGACAATGACTCCAAGAGAGAAGGGGGTGAGAAATAAAAAAGAGGACGATGGAAGGGGAGAGGGGGTAAGAAATGAAGAAGAGGATAACTTAGGTAGGGGTCCGCTTTTTTTTTCTTACAAGGAAGACAACGTTTGGGGGGGGGGGTCTTTTTCTTTTTAAAATTAAGAATTGTTATTATTAAAAATTATATTAATAAAATAATTTAAGTGTAAATTTTATAATAAAAAAGGATTTGCTATTCAATATATGCGCCTAAGGAGAGTGTCTTACACTTTTCTTGCCAAATCAGCATTTTGTGCTTGATAGGTATGTATTTTGAATAATTTAGATGTTCAATAGGTACTAGTCTTAGTTAAGGGGCCTAAGTGAAATTTCGAAACAAGTTTAGGGTCCTATTGATGACTTATGCTAAAGAATTTTGAATCATAATTTTAGTTGAAAATTATGAAAAACGAAATGGGTATTCTTAAAAAATGAGAAATATGAAGTTATAAGCACATAGACATTGATTATACGAGAAAAACGCATCGAGAATCGTAAAAAAATGGAGCTTCCTAACTCCCAAAAAATCAAAGATACAAAATGGATTTGGTTTGGATCATATACTCAGTGATGGTCTCTTAAGAGATGGTTTGTTCACTTAAGAGACCTAGTCAAAGGGTAAAAATACAGCTAAATCAGTCAAATGATCACTTAAATGGAACAGTCAAATGGTCAACAATCACTTAAGTGGCCACAACAACCTAACAACTTTCAATACTTATTTTTGACCCTCGAAACTCATTTGAAACCCTATGAACATGAACCAATAGCACAAAATGATCATAAAGCATCTGGATCCAATGGAATCATCATGTTTATGAAAAAGATTGTTTACAATAATTTAACCCTCGAAACCTCTCTTTGGGTATTTTAACAAATTTTCATCTATACAATCAAAACAAAATACAAAGACTCGAGACCTAAACTAACTATGCTACCACGATAAATTTGACATTTTAAAATTATCAACACTATCAAAATTTCCATTAGAGGTCATTTTAATCACATATGAGTCCCACACCCAAAGGGTCATTTTAACTAAAATCCACCCAATAGTCCAAAACAAGTCTGACAGCTTTGGAACCCAAACTAAGGGTCCCCCTAGACTAAAATCAATGTTTTGGAGCTAATGGCATTGTAGGAATTCTCACCTGAGGTCATTTATGAAGTATTTTTGGTTTGAGACTAATTTCTTAACAACAATAGCTCCAAAACTGGAAAATGAGCCTAAAACCTAAATAAATTGGCTAATAATGGAACCGGCTGTCTTGGAAGTCATGAATAACTTGTAGCTGCTGTGGGAATGCTCAAAATACTATAAATATGTGAAAATTGAGGAAATGACCGGGTCATTATAATTTCTACTACTAAAAGGTCTTTTGTCCGTAAAAGTCTATGGAAAGGAAGAGCTTGAAAGAATGAGATGTTAGGTATGTATTCCCCGAGCATGGCTCCCTAGTTAACCTCTAAGGAGAGAAAATGCTTCCAAGTAATTTTTCTATAGGTATCCCTTTTTCAACCAACTTCCTTACTTCACTTTTCAAATAACCAAAAGTTAGCCTTAACAACCAATTATCCTCTAACTGAACTGACAATGGCTGATGCACGTAAATTCAAACTACAACTTACTGATATCACGTCGGTACAAGCACAACCAAGAAAAAACTTAACAAAGCTACAAGTAATTTAAGTCATGAATGTCATCCGAGTCCTGTACGCGCAAATACATCTCGCTATACTCAAAAGACTAGAGCTGATCCATCAATGATCCATAATGGCAAGCATAAAAATAAGCCCATAAGGTGATACCTTGGATCTTTGAAGAGGGGATGATAAACACTTTTTTAGGGTTTATATCTCTTTACTTTAGCTTTTTACTGGATTATATCATGTATTCAATTACTTTGATTGAGGTTATGTCTATTAGTGGCTAAATGCCCCCTTTCCGGGGTTAAGGCTAAGAAATGTTTACTTTATCTTTTAATTGAGTTTGTTTGGAGTGATTATCATATTTTGTTGTTTATTTGTCTTTGTTATCACTATTTTAAGGATCCGCGACCCTTAGTATATATCAATTATTGACTTTGTGCTCTTGAGAGGGGAAGTTAGAAGATAGAACATAGGGATAGGTAAAGTAAGGTTCTTATTCTCTTATAAAATAAGTAATTTGAATTAGCGACTAGGATAATGATATAACTAGGAGCATTACTTGGTTTATTATGGGAAGAAATATAAATGTGTTTAGCTTAGTTCTCACATCCCCAATCAACGATGTAGTTGTGGGTCTAAGTTAGATAGGTGACTAGAGGCTCAAAAGACCATAATCATAATATCAACCCTATGAATCAACAACCAAGATAAGTAATCTCATGAATGAAGTTCGATAGCATAGTATGATTGTTCGCAGTGCTTTAACCCCAGGCTTTCATTTATTGATTGTCCAAAGTCTTTACTTTTACGCATTATTTTAGTTTACTTTTAGTTTATAAATATTCAAAGCTCGTTTGGTTAAGTTGCACTAGTTAATATAAATTGATAAACTAGAATTTGATAGTTGCTTAGCACAAGTCTCAGAGGGATCGATATTCGGCTTTATTTAAGGCCACTGTATTACTTGGTGAGACCACATACACATATGTATGCTCTTGGGCGCGATCAAGGAGTAGTGACTAGGAAAAGATAATGACAACAGTAATTTGGAGTCTAACTGTCAATCCACGCTACCAGGTTTTATCTAAGTAAGATGGTTAGATTTTATCTAATAACTAGAGACTCAAAAGGTAATAGTTAACTGGAATCAAGATAAGGGTTAGTAAGGCAATATCTCGAGATTCAAAAGGTAAAAGGTGAAATCCTTCTACTCATCCAAAAGACTAAAGAAGGTTTATCAATTCTGCAAGTAAGGTATCAGGTTGGTTAAACAAGCACGATAAGACTATGGAGTTGACAAGCTAGGGGGAACACAATCCTAGTGTCCACCTACGTTTGAATACAATCGAAGTTGATAATTGTTACTAGTTTGACATTGAAACTTAAATTTCTTATTAACTTTTCTAGTTCTTGTTATTGATTACAATAGCTGAGATCCACAATTCCATGTATTCCCTTGGGACTCGACCCCAACCTTTATTGGTTTACTATATTTGCCAGCGACTGCATTATCTTTAAAGTGGAGGTGCATCTTGAGCATCACCACTTACCTGGGCACGTACAACTCGTATGTATTGCTTACTTGGAATTAGTGCCAATGTAGGTGTTATAAATTAGATGTCTAAAGGCTCAGAAGTGTAGAAAAAAAGACTCTGTCACTTACATAGGGAACCTACGGTTCGTAGATTCCATCGTCTGCCTATAGGTGATAGAGTAGGTTGTATGGGTTAAAAGTCTAGAGAGTTCAGTAGCTTTTAAAGAAAGAGGGAACATACGTGGGACCATGTATGGTTTGTAGGTGCCACTAGGGCCCGTAAATTGGCTTAGTAGGTGGCTACCAACATCAATTTTGCTTTTTCATTCAGGATTTGATTTTTAGGGTTTTAATCTAAACTATATATATGCTTTTAAAGTTTTACTCACTCTATGTTCATACAAACATATATTTTATTCTAGGATTTGATTTTGATCTTGGGATTACTTTGTATTGATTTTGGTTGTTTATTTAGTTAAAAAATTTGGGTTTTGTCATTGATTATTGTGATATTTTTTGAATGTCTTCAATTATGAATTCCTTCGATAGTATTACAAACATGAGTGGTTAATTCCCCTAGCTAGGGTTGTGGGAGACCTGGCTAAATAATGAAGTAGGGGAAGTGTTCAATCCTTCTATATAGTTGTTGCTGAATGTATTGTTATTTTCTTTGTACTTATTGCTTTTATATTGGTTGAAAACATTAGAATCCAGTTTGTATTCACTACAAATTTGAAGGCAGGTAGAGATTGGGAAAAAAGAGACCATAATAGTTATTTGGGATTAACTACCGAAGTAAGCTTACCTATATTATCTACTTAAGATGTTTAACTTACATCGAATAAACTTGAGATCAAGAGGAGATAGTTGAAACTGGGGTCCAAGTTAAGGGTTAGTAAGGTGATGCTTTGAAACCGAAAGAAGATAAGTGAAATTCACCAAAGCATACTGAGAGGCGGTTGGTGATACCTAACTTACCAGATTCTACATGTACAATAATTTGATAGTTGGATTAAGAACAAAAAATCTACTGAGTTAGAAGCCAGGAGGAACACAAGCCTAGTGTTCATTTCTGACTATTTATAACCAAAGTTTTTGAGTTCAGTTACTTGTTTGAGATTACTAATACAAACCCCATTTGGTTTCAGTACTTCCCATTGATTCTAGCAAACTATAGAGACAAGTCCATGTATTCCTTTTGATTCGACCCCAACCTAAGTTGGTGAATCCCCCTGGATTCTTGTCCTTAGGAATTTATTGATCTTTGATCTCACCGCTCTAGTAATGACTCATCATACGAGTCATATGGTATAGGTACGGGTCAAGTTATACTAGTCATTAGGTGTCCAGTAGATGGTGATTAGATTTTCTATCTTGGTTACGACTTGGTGGTACGAGTCATTAGGGGTGGTGACGAGTCGTTGATGATAGGCGTATTTACACACCTAAAGTACTATAATTGACCCATATTTTAGCTAAGTTTTGAGGACAAAATATATAATTCATGCACTTTTAGTCCTTTTTCCTGTAAGTGAGCTAACAAACGTGATTAGCAAGTTTTCAGGTATAAATGATGCAGATTTCAGCATATTATGGATAACTTGACGCCCAAGGAAGCTTCACGAAAGAAGGAAGGGAAAGCTTGGACGCCAAGGACCAAAAGTGACGCATGGAATATCTGTCCTGGGCAAAAACAACATTTCCAAAGACTTTGGGGATCAGCAGTAACTTATTAGGATTAGGACAATGATGCAGTAACCTAGTAGGACTAGGATAAGTAATGCAGTAGCTTAGTAGGAATAGGATATGGGTGTTATAAATATCCTATTTTGTTAGAGATTTTAAGCATTCTACTTCTAGTTCCGAATCATTCTAATTCTTCCATCAATTCGAATTCTCATACTTTTACTTTTTATTCAATTAATTCTTATTACTTTCTCTTCATCTATTCGATCTTAAGTTACACAATAAGAGAAACGCTATTCTCAAAGGACTTCACGCCACAAGACACATACTACACGTGAGATCCTATTTTGATATAATGATAATGTCTATTGTGATTTCCATCGCACTCATGAATAGCTATACTTCTCTGTTGGGGTTATGGAAGCCTTATGAGATACTATCTATTGCTATGAGTTTGTGAATTCGTGACACGTATGCTGCTTATATTATTATTCTCTTCATCTTAATGCAAATTCTTGTGGTTGCAAACGCATAGAATACGCCAGTATAGCATTAACTTGTTTGAAAGAAAAGTTATATGTCTGGAAAAGAGATAATGTCAAGGTAGCACCAACCCCTGTTAAAAAGTTAGTGCCATAACTGGATTAACCTCTTGGAGAGTTTGTACCATTAGACACGCTTTAATCTCGAAAGAGTTAAAGTGAAATAATCCTTGATGGTCGAAAGACGCCTGGATTTACCATTGAATACAATTCTCTATAAGCACATGCATGTCTGAATTCCGCATAACTCATAGCCAATAGAGACGTATAACTCATAAGGTGGACATAACCCCAACTCTCAATTCTCATTGGTTAAAAATCTTACTGAACATTTTTTCCTTTTTACTTTGCTATTTTCCATTTTTACTCTACTATTTTGTTACATTATTGCACGCTATAAAATCCCCCCTTTTACGAGACTTGCACCAAAAGTCTAATAATCTTTGCTTACATAGTGACCGGCTATTCTCTGTGGGATCGATACCCAACCCAGTTGGGTTATATATTTGACAACGACCGCTTACACTCTTACGAGAGCTGTAGTTTGAGCGTTATCAAAAATTGGCGCCGCTGCCGGGGAATACGGTTGTCAACTAAGTTTGTGATAGTTACTAGACCCTTTGGTCAAAGATTCTCGTACTTTACTTTTAGTTGTTGTTTTTGTTTTCTGCAGGTTTTGTTCAGTGCATGCCAAATACTCGAAGTTTTGGTCAACCATTATTACCCATAAACCCTGAACCGCAACTTATTGGTAGAATGGATGCACAACGTGACATTGACAGAAGGGCGGCTCAACAGGAGCAGGGTAGACTAGCTGCACTGGCAACTGCTCAAGTGCATCAACAGAATATTGATAACCCAGGTCGGGCAACAAATCCTGATGATGAGGACTTGGGTGATGAGGAGCTACTAAATCCAAGGCGTACTGATGAGGTGGCGGCACTTATGCATAGGAGAGATCGTCAAGCTAGAATAAGACCTGACCGCCGAGCTGTGCAGGCTCCTTTTGATGATGATGATGACGATCTGGATGGAGCTGGTGCTACAGGAGATATTATTCCTCCGCCCTTGGCACCTGGAGCAAAGTTCAATATCACCAGCACCATGATTCAACTATTGCAGCTCAAGGGATTTATTGGTGGACTTGCAGGCGATGATCCAAATATGCATCTGATCAACTTCATCTCTACATGCAAGTCAATTGACAATCCAGGCGTTGGACAGAATGCAATTCGGCTACGCTTATTTCCATTGTCTCTATCTGGGGAGGCAACTCTATGGTTGAATGGGCTGACTCCTGATTCTATTACTAATTGGAGGCAACTAAAAGACGCTTTCCTAGAAAGATTCTTTCCGCCATCCAAGAGAGCACAGTTGATAGATGAGATCAACAATTTTCGACAACTTCCAACTGAAGCTCTCCACGAAACATGGGAGAGGTTCAAGAAGAAGCTTATGCGGTGCCCAAATCATCAGATGACCAACATCCACTTGATGGAGATATTATACAGGGCTTTGAACTCAGTGACTAAGCCAGTGGTTGATAATGCTGCAGGTGGGTCATTCATGGACCTTACTTTTCTCGAGGCAAGTGATATGCTAGATCGTATGACAAAGCAGAGTAGAGCTTGGCATACCAGGGATTCTGAGGTAGCAAGCTCTACCATATCTGTTGGCATGACTGCAGAGCAGAGGCGTAGACAAGAGAAACGTGACCAAGATATGGCTCGTATGAAAACGCAGATGGATTTTCTTACCAAGCACTTATTATCAGGAAAGACCAAAAAGGTTAAGGCCGTTGTATCACAGGGAAGAGATGAATCCGACTATGAGGAAGAAGCGAACTATTTGAATAATCAGGGGGGTTTCCGAGGCAATGCCAAGGAAACCAAGGTCGGAACTATTATGATGAATCTGGATACAAGGACCGCGACCAAGGTAGTTGGAAGAACAAGAATGACAATAGTGGTTTATATGTTCCCCCAGGAAGACGTGACACTACTGCATCTGGGTCGGGAAATATGGAAGAGATGATGGCTACACTGTTGAAAGGAGTGGAAGCAACCAGCGCGGGAGTAACGGAGGTAATAAATGATTTGTCCTCAATGAAGAAATTGGTTGACTCACATTCCACTTCAATAAAACAAATAGAGCAGCAATTGAGCCAACTTTCAGCAGCACTCAATCAAAGAAAGACAGGTACTCTACCTAGTGACACTGTGCAAAATCCAAGGAACGACGGATCATGCATGGCTATTACTACCAGGAGTGGTAAGGTGCTGGAAAATTCATCCCAAAGAAAGCAAGTGGCCGAAAATAAGGAAGATGATGACGCTATAGAAGCTGACCAAGACGTTCATGACGTCGCTCCTCAACATCCACAGTCTGAAAATATCACTGAACCAAAACACGATAAAAAGAAAGTGGTGGAGAAAACTATTCCCCTTCCACCACCACCTTTTCCTCAAAGATTGAAGAACAAGGCGGATGATACAAGGTTCAGCAAATTCATGACTATGTTAAAACAGCTGACCATTAATGTGCCGTTGGTGGAAGGGCTTGAACAAATGCCTGGGTATGCGAAATTCATGAAGGATCTTTTGACAAAGAAGCGGGCAGCAAGCTATGAGTTGACAGATACTGTTCATCATTGCAACGCAATTGCCACCCGATCACGAGTTCAGAAGAAGGCCGACCCCGGTGCTTTCACTATGCCCTGCACCGTTGGATCTTTGAATTTTTCCAAAGCATTATGTGATTTAGGAGCCAACATCAATTTGATGCCATTATCTATTTACAAAAAGTTGGGGTTGGGTGATCCTACTCCAACCAACATGAGGCTAGTAATGGCGGATAGGTCGGTAAAACGACCTGTTGGTATTTTATGTGATGTATTGGTAAAGGTTTCTTCATTCATCTTTCCAGCAGACTTCGTTATTTTGGATTGTGAGGCAGACTCAGAAGTTCCCATAATCTTGGGGTGCCCTTTCCTTGCAACAGGAAGTGTGCTTATTGATTTAAGAGCTAATGAGCTTTTATTCCGAATAAATGACGAAGTAGTTCGCTTTGATGTGTGCAAATCAATGAAGCACCCCAAAGAGCTGAACGTATTCTCGGTAGCTGATGTTTATGCTAATGATGAAAAAGAATTATCTGAAGAGGAGAAGATTATTGACGACCCATTGGCGGTTGCGCTCATGAATTTTGAACACAAGGATGCTGAAAACTATGAAGAAACTATTGATGCTCTAACAGGATTTGGGTCATATCCTCATGCTCCCAAGAAGCTGGACCTTGATCTTAAAAATCGACCCACACCACCAGCTAAACCATCTATTGAAGAGCCACCCACGTTAGAGTTGAAGGAGTTGCCAAATCATTTAAAGTATGCATTCCTAGGAAGCGAAAGCACACTCCCAGTCATTGTGGCAGCCGATTTGGGTGAGCAGCAAGTTGCAGCTCTCATTTCTATTTTACGAAAGTATATAAGAGCCATTAGTTGGACCATCACTGACATCATTGGTATTCCACCTGGGATTTGTACACACAAGATTCAACTTGAAGAAAATTGCACACCCACTATTGAGCATCAAAGGCGTCTCAATCCACCTATGCAAGAAGTAGTGAAGAAAGAAATTATTAAGTGGTTAGATGCAGGGGTTGTGTATCTAATATCTGATAGTACATGGGTGAGCCCGGTACAATGTGTTCCCAAGAAAAGAGGCATGACGGTAGTTGCGAATGAAAAGAATGAGCTTATTCCACTCAGACCTATTACAGGATGGAGAGTATGCATGGACTACCGAAAGCTAAATTCATGGACGCTTAAGGACCACTTCCCAATGCCATTCATGGACCAAATGCTCGATCGATTAGCGGGGAAAGGATGGTTCTGTTTCTTCGATGGTTATTCCGGCTATAATCAGATTTGTATTTCCCCCGAAGACCAAGATAAGACAACGTTCACATGCCCATATGGTACGTTTGCCTTCAAACGCATGCCATTCGGGCTATGTAACGCACCAGCCACTTTTCAGCGTTGTATGATGTCCATTTTTCTGATATGGTTGAAGACACCTTGGAGGTGTTCATGGATGATTTTTCAGTTGTGGGTGAGTCGTTTGAATCATGCTTGGCAAACCTAAGTATGGCGTTACAAAGATGTGTTGAATTCAACCTAGTGCTGAACTGGGAGAAGTGCCACTTTATGGTTAAAGAAGGTATTTTTCTTAGGCATAAAATCTCCGAAAAAGGAATTGAGGTTGATCGAGCTAAAATTGAAGTTATCGAGAAGCTACCACCCCTAATTTCAGTAAAGGGAGTTCGTAGTTTCCTCGGTCACGCAGGTTTCTATCGGCGGTTTATCAAAGACTTCTCCAAAATTGCTAGTCCATTATGCAAACTTTTGGAGAAAGATGCAAGGTTTGACTTCAATGAAGACTGTTTGAGGGCATTCGAATGCCTCAAAGGGAAGCTAATTGAAGCTCCTATCATTGTAGCACCAGATTGGTCTCTACCGTTTGAAGTCATGTGTGATGCTAGCGGGGTAGCTTTGGGTGCTGTACTTGGCCAGAGAAGGGAAAAGTTATTCCACCCAATCTACTACACAATCAAGGTCCTGAACAAAGCCCAGAAGAACTACACTGTCACAGAACAAGAGCTTCTAGCGGTTGTGTATGCATTTGAAAAGTTCCGTGCTTATTTGTTGGGAACCAAAGTGGTAGTTCATACTAATCACACAGCTCTGAGATATCTAATGACAAAGAAGGATGCGAAACCAAGGCTAATTCGATGGGTATTGTTGCTGTAAGAATTTGATTTCGAGGTAAAAAATAGAAGAGGTTGCGAGAACCAAGTGGCTGATCATCTATCTAGACTCGAGAACGAGCATATAGCGCAGCCTGATCTTGAGATTGATGACGCATTCCCTGACGAAGAGATCTTAGCCACAATAATGGAAGAGTTACCATGGTATGCAGACTTTGCGAATTTTGTGGTGAATAATGTGATGCCTGCAAATCTATCTTTCCATCAAAAGAGAAAGTTCATGCATGATGTAAAACACTACTTTTGGGATGAGCCATATTTGTTTTGATGATGTGCGGATGGTGTTATCAGGCGATGCATATCCCATGTAGAGGTGCCGAATATATTGGAGGCATGTCACACTTCCCAAGTTGGGGGACATCACGCAGGTAATCGGACAACAAGGAAGGTATTGCAAAGTGGATACTATTGGCCTTCGATATTTAGAGATGCCTACGAATTTGTGAGAAGATGTGACCAATGTCAGAGACAAGGCGCAATTTCGAAACACCATGAGATGCCCATGACGAAAATGCTTGAAGTTGAGCTATATGATGTATGGGGTATTGATTTCATAGGCCCATTCATAAATTCGTTTGGAATGAAATACATCCTAGTCGCTGTAGATTATGTTTCAAAATGGGTCGAAGCAGTAGCATTGGCCGACAATGAAGGAAAGCGTGTTGTAGAATTCTTGAAGAGAAATGTCTTCTCTCGCTTTGGAGTACCACGTACTATCATAAGCGATGGAGGATCTCACTTTTGCAACAAGCTGTTCAAATCCGTATTGGCCAAATATGGTGTCAAGCAACATAAGGTAGCCACACCTTATCACCCACAAACTAGTGGACAAGTAGAGGTTTCCAATCAAGAGATCAAGCAAATCCTTGCTAAAACTGTAAATGCTAATAGGAAGGATTGGTCTCGGAAGCTGGAAGATGCACTATGGGCTTATAAGACTGCATTCAAAACGCCAATTGGCATGTCCCCATACCAACTAGTTTATAGGAAGGCTTGTCACTTGCCCATTGAGCTCGAGCATAAAGCATTGTGGGCGTTAAAGCAACTTAATTTGAATTGGGATGATGCCATGAATCTGAGATTGGAGCAGCTGAATGAGATGGATGAATTCCGTCTACATGCATATGAAAGAGAAGACCTCTACAAGGAACGGATGAAAAAGTATCATGATCAGCGGATTGTTCAACAAAACTTTCAAAAGGATGATATGGTACTTCTTTTCAATTCCAGACTGAAGCTATTCCTAGGTAAGTTAAAGTCCAAATGGTCTGGTCCATACAAAGTTACCCAAGTCTACTCGTCTGGAGTAGTTGAGCTAGAAGACAATAATGGTGTTGTCTTTAAGGTGAATGACCAATGAGTAAAACCATATATCGGTCCTCTTGACTCGATAAACTATATGGCCACCATCTACCTCGAAGAAGTCTAAGTACTCGAGTAACTATGTCGTGCCGCGACAATAAATCAAGTGTTAGATGGGAGGCAACCCATCGTTTTTCATTCTTTCTTTCGTTCTACTAAGTGTTTGTTTTTGTTAAATAAAAATCCAAAAAGAAGAGTCGTGCCACGAGCAAAACTAAGGCACTTGATGGGAGGCAACCCATCGTCCTAATCGTTTTTGTTGCTTTTGAGTAAGTGTAGGTGCAAGAGGTGTAAAGGAGGAGATTGAGTTCAACGCTTGATTTGGAAGAATTGCATGTTCAAGGTGGTAAGTTAGGATTGAAGAAGCAAAAGACTATGGGTTGGGCATTGCCTATGAAAATATAGGCAAAGAACAAGGCAAGGCCTATGTAAATCTAGGCCACGAACAAGGCAAGGCCTATACTATGGCCTAAGCTCTCGGAATCTAGTGTGCCATAGCATAGGCGCCGCCCATGCCTAAGTGTGCCATAGCATAGGCGCCGCCTATGCAAACGCATTTTGTCTCTGAATCTCATGTGCCATGGCATAGGCGCCGCCTATGCCTAACAATGACATGGCATAGGCGCCGCCTATGCTCAACAATACTTTGCAAAAGGCGCCGCCTATGCTAAGCATAGGCAAAGCAAAAGGTGCCGCCTATGGTCACTTTTGGTCTCCAAATCCAATTTTAAATGGGTCAAAACCCGACCCAAGCTTGCCCTATAAATAAGAAACTTAGTCTTAGACCAAAAATACATTGCAAACCTAAGAAAAGCGCCGCCTACCTCTCCAAATTCTCTCAATAATTTTCCTTTTGCTCTTTTACTTCACAAGAACATCTTCCAAAGGCATCAACCAAGTAAGTACTTCTTTGTTCTTCTTTTATATTCTGTAAGTACTACAATACTGCGCCTACAATAAATTTTTAGATCTTGAAGTAGTATTGGTGATTTGAATGTGGTTGATTTGTTGTGATACTACTAAGTGAGTGAAAGAATACGTAAGGATGATTTTAACTTGTTTCCATCTTGTATTTGATTTTCATACACTGTCATACTTTTGCGGAATTGACACGGGCACGAAAATTGCATAATCTTGTAAATAGAAAGCTTACATGTTGGAATGACTTGTTCATCGAGATGAGAATCATGGTTAAACTACCAACTTGTGAGGTTGTGATTATTTCTAGATGTTATAACTTGATTCAATCTATATGTAGTAGTCTTGATCAAAAGATGTATCAACCATGAAAGTATTGCCAAGATTTTTTTGGAAGTATGACTGCACTGATTATATTGTTGGAATATAGCGCCTAAAACGTATATCGATGAAGTCTGAGTAATCGACATCGTTCACTTCACTAGTCTGTACCAACAAACTAAGTGTGGGGTGGTGCCACTACTGCTTGTTCATTGATTGTATCCACCGAGATGAAGCTAATATGAATATTATTTTAATCTCAGGTACAATGGCACCAAAAGCAAGGCAAGGAAAGGATAAAGCAACCACTTCCCAAAAAGGCCAGAAAAGGGGACGAAAAAAGCAAGGCGAATCCTCCTCGCTGCAAATACCTCGCCGCATGTTCGGAATTAAATAGGTCTTAGAAGAGAAAGAAAAGGTGTGGTATAGGAACAATAAAGAGAAGAAATATGTTCACATGGAGTTGATACACAAGGAGAGCCTAGCAAAGAAAGAACCTCACATGTTGGCTAAGATAATGGCGTTACATCTTGATTTCATCTTCCGAGATATGGGAGAGTGCAATCTCAATTTAACACGAGAATTCTATGCCAACTGGTCACCGAAAACTACAGGGAGTGAAGTTAAGATTCAGGGCCAAATTCTGTAACTAAATGCAGAGTTCTTCATCTCCTTTCTAGGCTTGCCATCTGTTAATCCCGCACCATTCAAGGAGTTTTATCGCAGACCTCCATACAGAGCAATCAGACACACACTATGCGGAACAAGATCAATGGCACGGTGGAGTCGTCACAAGGATACCGATCGGCACAATACCTTCCCGTATGCCTCTTTGAATAGGGAAGCTAGGATATGGCTGCGAATAGTCAACTCTTGTCTCATTCCAGGGACACAATACACAAAGATAACACGATATAGAGTGTGCCTGGTGTACGCATTGATGACGAATGTCCCTATTAACATTGGGGCAATTATTCGATCTACAATGCGGAAAGCTAGGCTACACAAGAGGTCCCACTTCAGCTTTGGCAACCTGTTGACTGTAATATTGAGGAAGGAAGACATCGAAGAGGAACCGGCTGATCATAAGCTTCCACACAACCCGAAGAAGGTTGACCTCACAAAGGTTAAAGATGCTGAATCCATGCATAGCGTCAACCTAACCACTGCAGAAAGACATGCTCGCGACGAAAGCTTCTCCCGCAATTTATATGGCATGATGAAGTTTACCATGATGAGCGGGGGTCGTGTTCCAACTGCTGCAGAGCTCCAACAGTTGGATTATGACTACCCAATGAATGAGCATACGAGGGCGATGTGTGGAGTAGGTGTATATTTTGAGGAACCTCTTGATGACAACCTTCCAACCGATGATGATCGACGAATGCCAGACTCCGACGTGGAAGAGAACTCTGATGACGACAACTCTGATGATGATTCCGACGCAGGGGGTATGACCCCAGACATAGAGGAGGAGTCCGACTAACCAGGTTCTTCTAATTTATTTTCCACTGAGGGCAGTGTGTCTCATCTAAGTGTGGGGTGCTGGTATTTGTATGCTTTACTTCTTTGTCTGCATTTGCATTTATTCTAGTTCTTGTTTGTTTTAATTAGTCGTAATTAGTTAGTTTAAATTTTAAATTTTTTAGATTTTGATGCATGAAATTATTCTGATAGGCGGCATGGTGTTATGACAAGAGTTTGTGCTAGAATCATTACTATTGAGACACTTAGGCTTTAAGTGTGACTCACTATGTGATAATTGTGTGGTTTAATTCATTCATCTGTTGGGTCAAGAGTCTATACTGCTCCCAATAAAGTTAACCATGTGCCTTGTGTGTGTGAGATGATAGTATATTCTGTGTTTGTGACTGATGCTAGAACTTGCCTGGTGTGTGTGTAAAGCGAAATAAAGAGTGTGAGTTTAGGAGATGATTTAGGCATTTCTTTGGCAACCGATACTTGTTTACCTTCATTTTACCTACCCGTGGACATTATCCTAGTCAACCCCTATGAGCCTTTAAGCCATTTTCTTTGACAGCCTCATATGTAAGCCTAATCCATTTTTTTTCAAGACCATAATTTGATCCAAATTCCTAAGTGCTTTAAATTGTGAAGTCATGCGACAAAATAAGAGGAAATTGGGTGAGAGTGATGCCTTAGAGTGTATTGGTACTTGAATTTGTTATGAAAAAGAGTGGCTATCATGGAGGTGTGTTATAAAAAAAAAGAGAAAAAAAAAGATCAAAGAGAAAGAGAAAATAAAAAGAAATCGAAAAACAAAAAGATAAATTTTGTTTATGATTAAATAAAAAGATAGTTATGCTTGAATGGAAAAACAGGTGAAAAGGGGTGATAGATGAAAGAAAGGTAGCAGGGTTGATTAAAAGAGAGTGTTAATGGCATAATGTGATGTATTAAAGCGCTTAGGAACATAGTCACTATTTTTGGCCAAAATAGTCCTACCCGTCCCTTAGCCTACATTACAACCTGTAAAGACCTATTTGATCCTAAGCTTAACATTCTGATATTAGTAGAGCATTACACTAAGGGCAAGCCTATGGTCACCAGTTGAAACATATGAATTCTTTGTGAGAATGAGAGCAAGGATAATATTATACCCATGTTTTGAAAAATGAAATACTTGTGAGTAATTATGGGTGACATATTGTGAGACACACATGGTTGATGAGTTTTGGGTAAGTCGTATATGATTCTTTGTGCCTTAACTTTTGAATACGAATTAACCATCATCACGAGTCTATATTAGAGGTTGAATTGTTTCTAGAAGTGATTAGAAAACTACTCTTTGTTTATAATTATCGTGCCTGTCTTGATGAAAATTTTGTGTTGTTACTGTGAAACCCTAAGTAGATGTTTAGATGGACATGATATTTTGTTCGAGGATGAACAAAGATTTAAGTGTGGGGTGTTGATGATAGGCGTATTTACACGCCTAAAGTACTATAATTGACCCATATTTTAGCTAAGTTTTGAGGACAAATATATAATTCATGCACTTTTAGTCCTTTTTCCTGTAAGTGAGCTAACAAACGTGATTAGCAAGTTTTCAGGTATAAATGATGCAGATTTCTGCATATTATGGATAACTTGACGCCCAAGGAAGCTTCACGAAAGAAGGAAGGGAAAGCTTGGACGCCAAGGACAAAAAGTGACGCATGGAATATCTGTCCCGGGAAAAAACAGCATTTCCAAAGACTTTGGGGATCAGCAGTAACTTATTAGGATTAGGACAATGATGCAGTAACCTAGTAGGACTAGGATAAGTAATGCAGTAGCTTAGTAGGAATAGGATATGGGTGTTATAAATACCCTATTTTGTTAGAGATTTTAAACATTCTACTTCTAGTTCCGAATCATTCTAATTCTTCCATCAATTCGAATTCTCATACTTTTAATTTTTATTCAATTAATTCTTATTACTTTCTCTTCATCTATTCGATCTTAAGTTACACAACAAGAGAAACGCTATTCTCAAAGGACTTCACGCCACAAGACACATACTACACGTGAGATCCTATTTTGATATAATGATAATGTCTATTGTGATTTCCATCGCACTCATGAATAGCTAAACTTCTCTGTTGGGGTTATGGAAGCCTTATGAGATACTATCTATTGCTATGAGTTTGTGAATTCGTGACACGTATGCTGCTTATATCATTATTCTCTTCATCTTAATGCAAATTCTTGTGGTTGCAAACGTATAGAATACGCCAGTATAGCATTAACTTGTTTGAAAGAAAAGTTATATGTCTAGAAAAGAGATAATGTCAAGGTAATAAGGCACCAACCCCTGTTAAAAAGTTAGTGCCGTAACTGGATTAACCTCTTGGAGAGTTTGTACCGTTAGACACACTTTAAGCTCGAAAGAGTTAAAGTGAAATAATCCTTGATGGTCGAAAGACGCCTGGATTTACCATAGAATACAATTCTCTATAAGCACATGCATGTCTGAATTCCGCATAACTCATAGCCAATAGAGATGTATAACTCATAAGGTGGACATAACCCCAACTCTCAATTCTCATTGGTTAAACATCTTACTGAACATTTTTTCCTTTTTACTTTGCTATTTTTCATTTTTACTCTACTATTTTGTTACATTATTGCATGCTACAAAATCCCCCCTTTTACGAGACTTGCACCAAAAGTCTAATAATCTTTGCTTACTTAGTGACCGGCTATTCTCTGTGGGATCGATACCCAACCCAGTTGGGTTATATATTTGACAACGACCGCTTACACTCTTATGAGAGCTGTAGTTTGAGCGTTATCAGTCATTAGGAAGATCCTTAATCAAATCATTAACTTAGTGAATTGACTTGGATCTGAGTACGAGTGTCTCACTAAGAGCCATGAGGAAAGGGTATGAGTGGTAGGATTGTGTTGTTATGTTATCAAGTGTCCAATCCCTTGGATTCTGTCTTGGATACGACTAGACCATACAAGTTGTATGGTCTGTTATTGAGTGGGTTCATGGAGTCATATAGTGGGCAGTGTATGGGTGTCAAAATCACTATCTTGGTGATGACTCAATGGTACGAGTCATATGTTTTGGTCATATGATAAGGGGTCGACTCATAACCACATGCGACCTTTTTACAGGTTCTAAGTTGAGGGTATTCTGGATATTTCCCACTTTAACTCCCTTTGATACCATAACTTAAAGAATCTTTTTGGACTTCTTTAACACATAATTCTCAATCAAACACTCTCAGATTCTCTCTCAAACTCTCTGTTCAAGAAAAAGCTAGGCTTTCATCAAACTAAGCAATTAAGGCTTTCAAGGGTGGTTTCTCTCCTTATTCCTTGGTGTCTAAGGAATGTTACTCCTCCCTCATTTTTATTTTACTAAAATCTTATGTTTTAATGTATGATTTTCATGGTATTGTTATAGTTTTGAAATAATGGTTGGGAGTTTTGGATGTTCATGGTTGACTGCTATTTCTTATAGTTTAATTATGGTTTTCCTTGTTTTAATTATCAATAAGGCCTTGGTGGCCATGGTTTTGGTTTAATGGTTTATATGGAATAGACTTGCAAGCTCTAATTTTGGTATGACGATACCAATGGTTAATTCCTAATTAAAAGAATCCTTGGTAATATGGGCTTAAAGTGGGTTGTGTAGCAATGACGTGGAAGGTGGAGGTCCCGGGGGGAACGATACTGGACCACAAAGCTACACAATCCAGGTTAATGTTTTAAATGAATGTTAAACCTTGTTCCCCATCCCGGCATGATATATATGTATATATGTGATTGCATAAGGTTATATGATTTGGTTTTGAATAATGACATTATTTTATCTTTATCCCTGAGTTACATGCTAGAGTTCACTTTGCTAAATATCTTCAGGCATTATATTCCCACGAAATGCAGGAACCGACCATACTACCATTCCTCATACTCAATGACTTAGATTTGGGTACATCTTTGAGTCATATTAAAGTGGTGAGTTTTCATACTCTGAAAGACTCCATTTCATGCTATGGATTTTTTTTCATTATTATTATTTCATTGGTTTTAGTTTTGGCTATGGTTGGGGACATGCCCAGACTCGATATTCTTTAATTTTGGTTAGAGTCTTTGTCGGACTACTATGGTCATGGGCAGTGTTGGTATTAGTGTTAGCATTGATATTAGAATCAGCATTGGGATTAGTATTAGTTGGATATTTGGTTGTGATTGTTTGGTTATGGTTCTAGACTTCTTTTATTATCTTTAGATCATTATTGCTTTATCTTGTTATATGTTTAAAAATTCATCCAACGTGGGATGCAGGGCGGTTAACGGTTGGGTATTAGGGGTGGTCTCTAACCCTTGTTGGACTTGAGATTCCCGACATGTCTAGGCCCTGGTTTAGGTAGTTTCAAATTAGTACAGAGCCCTAGGTTCATGGTTAATTGGGAGTCCACAAAGCCGTGTCGAGTAGAATTTCTTTTAAGGGTGTGTAGCGGGCCACGCTCATAAGAGAGAGGTGAAAAGGAAATTAGAAAAGTTTCTCTTTCTTGTGTTATGTTTTTGGGCTATAGAGTCTAAGGTCATGAAGTCTTCTCTAATTCCTATTTGTTTGCTTTTCAGATCATGCCTTCCAGATGATCTAAAGCTCACGAAAACTCCTCTGTCCTACCTGAGGATAATGTTCATTTAGCCCATCCTACTTATGGGGTCCAGGCCCGGTATAATGGTCCAGTTCCTAATTTCCCTTCTGGAGTTCCAACGGTCCCCTCCAATCCTTCTCGAGCTCCTCAGGATGATGTGATGAATGATGAGTTTTGTTAATCTATTCATATGTTGGCTCAATTGGTAGCTTTTACGTCTGAGCGTGGTTCTTCTGTTACTCCATTTTCTAAGGCCACAATGGTTGGCCAATTTATGAGGTTGAATTCTCCAATATTTACTGGAGTTAGGGTCGAGAAATATCCTCAAAGTTTACTTGATAAGATAGAAAAGATCTTCTATGTGATACATGCCACTAATCTGGAGTGTGTGGAGTTCGCCGCCTACTAATTAAAAGATATGGCTTATCAGTGGTACGAGGAATGGGACCAGTCAAGGGGTGACGATGCCGAGTCAGCTCTATATGATGATTTTTATAATTCTTTCATGAATTGCTTCTTTCTTTAAGAGCTAAGAAAAACAAAGGTGGAAGAATTTGTTAATCTGAAGCAAGACAAAAAGTTAGTCAGGGAGTATGCCTTGAAGTTTCACCAGTTATCTAGGTATGCTTCGGAGTTGGTTTCTAGCATGAGGGTAAAATAAGGAAGTTCACTATTGGGTTTTCCAGAGACTTGATTTTAGAGAGTAAGGCTTCTTTGTTGAATAAGGACATGGATATCTCTAGGTTTGTTGAGTACATACAAAAGATTTAGGAAGAGAAGAAGAAATAGGCAGAGATAGGGGAGGGGCATAGAAAGAAATTTAGATTTTCTGAGAAAGGTGGTGGCTAATAATAGAGTGGAAGGGATGGTAGAAAGTGGCCCAAAAAGAAGTGGGGCAATTCTGGGTCTTACTTGACGGCTAGTGCTCCCTACCCAAAGCTGTTAGGTGAAAAACATTTTCATGGTGGAAATAATTATAGGGCACAAGGTGCCCAATCTTAGGCTAGTAGGGCCCAATTAACTCCATCTTATCTTTCCTGTAGATTTTGTGGTCGATTGCATCAGGGATATTGTGATGAGTAAAAGGACAAGTTCTTTAACTGTGGTCATCTAGGGCATATGATTATAAAATATCTAGTGGCCAAGGTTGCTTCTAGGGCAAACTAGGTTCCAATTGCCTCTTTATCAGCTCCGACACCAAAGGGTGCACCATCTGGCTTCGGTACTGGTCGGAACTGACTCTATGCTCTCACTACTCGTTAGGAGTCCAAGGCTTCGCCTGATGTCATTACCGGTATGTTGAAACTCTTTTACCATGATGTGTATAGTTTACTTAATTCGGGGTCCACTCTCTCTTATGTGACCTCATTTGTGGCTGTGTATTTTGGTTTTGGTCTTGAGTGTATTTCGAACCCTTTTTCTATTTATACCCCTGTGGGTGACTCTGTGGTAGCTAGAAAAGTCTATAGGGGTTGTGTGGTATTTGTGGGTGGTCAGGAGACTTTGGTGGATCTGTTTGAATTAAACATGGTTGATTTTGATGTCATATTAGGGATGGATTGGTTGCACTCATGCTATGCTTCTCTAGATTGTCCGACCCGTAAGGTCATCTTTAAATTCCCTAATGAGTCGATTATTGAGTGGGAGGGTGATTCCCATGCCCCTAGGGGAGGTTCATATCATATCTTAGAGCTCGAAGATTAATCTCCAAGGGGTATCTCTATCATCTGGTCTGGGTTAAAGATTCTAACTTGGAGGGTCCTTCATTACATTCCGTCCCGGTGGCGAATAAATTTCCTGAGGTTTTCCATGAGGACCTCCCTGGTGTCCCCCCTCCCCCCGGTGGGGAGATTGATTTTGGGATTAATCTTGTTTTGAAAACTCGTTCAATTTCTATTCCCCATATCGAATGGTTCCGAATGAGTTAAAGGAGTTTGAGGAGTAATTAAAAGATTTTTTTGATGAAGGTTTCGTTCATCCTGGTGTGTCTCCGTAGGGTGCACCGGTGTTGTTTGTGCATAATAAGGATGGGTCCCTTCAGATGTATATTGATTACCATTAGTTGAATAAGGTGATGGTTAAGAATAAGTACCCTCTTTAAAGGATAGATGATTTGCTTGATTAGCTTCAGGGTGCTAAATTTTTCTCCAAGATTGATCTTTGATTCGGGTATCATCAGTTTAATATTAGGGAGGTGGATATCCCTAAGACTGTCTTCTGTACCCGGCATGGATATTTTGAGTTTCTGGTTATATCTTTTGGGTTGATCAATGCCCCGATGACATTCATGGACTTGATGAGTAGAGTTTTTCATCAATTTCTTGATTTGTTCGTCATTGTGTTCATAGACGATATTCTGGTGTACTCTAAAAGCGAGGTGGATCATGCTGATCACCTCCGTATTGTATTGAAGACCCTGAAAGATCAGTAGTTGTATGCTAAATTTTTTAAATGTGAATTTTGGTTAAACGCTGTCACTTTCCTGGGTCATATCATTTCTAATGAAGGGATCATGTTAGATCTGCAGAAAGTTGCAGTGGTTAAGAAGTGGCCTAGATCCACGATTCCTACTGATATTCGGAGCTTCTTGGGTTTAGCTAGTTACTACGGGAGGTTTGTGGAAAGTTTTTTGACTATAGTGCCCTGAACATTAGTTCCCGAGCTATGGCATACAAAATTACAGGAGGAGATTTCATCCATTTACACTGGGAAACATCATCTGAGGTGCTAGACCAGATCTTTCTCACTAATCGAGGGTGGCATACTCGGGAGGTTGAGAGGGGTGCTGGCACTTATACCATTGGGGCTTCCAGCGACCATAAAATGGTTTAGGATTTTGTGGCACAAGAAATTGCGTAGTTGAGGATTAATGTTAGGTTGCTGGCTAAGCAGTTTTAAACAATGAATTATGAGAAGGTAAATGTGGTAGATTCACAGGGTTTAGCCTCTAGAGCATATGAGTATGACTTGTAAGAGGAGGCTAAGTATCTTGATCGTGAATAGGCAACTTTTCAAGCCAAAGGGCAAGGGAACCAAGGTTAAAATTATTATGGAGATAGATATAGAGATCGCAGTAGGGAGCATGATGGTGACTGAAGATGAAAAGATGACTATAAGGAGAAGGGAGACAGGTTTGTCCCGCCATGCAGCCGTGATACTGAATAGAGAATTGAGGCATTGCTGTCTAAACTGGTGAAGGTTCAACAAAATTAGGCAACATGACTTAAGGAGATTAATGCTAATATCTCAGTTCTGACCCAAAAGGTTAAGTCCAATGTGACTACAATCAAGCAGTTGTAGATGCAGTTTGGGCAGATGTTTGCTACTTTAAATCAGAGGCAGTCGGGTACCCTTTTGAGCAACACGATTTAGAATCCAAAGAACGATGGTCATTGTCTTGTCATTACCATCAGGAGTGGTAAGTCTACTATTGATCCCCCGTTGCTTACTGTGGATGTGCCGAAGAATAATAGTATTGTGGTTTATAAGACACCTACCATGGAGTCATAAAAGAGGACATATGTTGACATTAGTATTGGTTAGGATAAAGGTAAGGCAAGGTCGATGAGCCCATAGTAAAGCAAATTTCATGACCGCCCCCATCTTTCCCTCAAAGACTAAAATAGAAGGAGGAAGAGAAGTTCAAGAGATTCATTGAGATGCTGAAAGATATGAGTTTGCATATCCCTCTCCTTGAGGCTTTGAAGTATATGCATAGGTATGCCAGGTTTATGATATAATTGGTGAAAAAGAAGCGAGCAACTAGTTTTGAGGACGTTGGTGGATTGCACCATTACAGTGCAGTCATTTTTAAGTCTCTAGCCCAGAAAAAGGGTATCCCAGTGTGTTCACAATCTCATGTACTATAGTGATATCCAGATTTGCCAGAGAAGTATGTGACTTAGGAGCCAACATTAATTTGATATTGCTGGCTGGATTCAAGTAATTGGACTTGAGCCCTCTAGAGCCGACTACTATGCGGTCTTTGATGGAAGACCACACAATAAAGAAACCCGTGGGCATATCATTTGATGTGTTGGTAAAAGTTGACAACTTTATTTTTCAGGCTGAGTTTGTCATATTAGATTGTGAGGTTGATTTTGTGATTCCCGTCATATTGGGAAGACCATTCATGTCCACAGGTAGAGTGATGGTTGATAACGCTCAACTTACATGTCAATTTAAGTGCAAGGAGGTCGTCGTCAATATATATACCCAACTTTGGAGTTAGGGTTGAATCCACGAGGAACAATATGAGTTGTGACTAAATTAGTTTGGAACTATAGATACTAGCTAAATTCAAACCAATAGTACAAAAATATAAAAATGGGGGGTTTGAAAAATATCACACTGAATATTTCTATTTGGGATTTTCTTGTATAAATTCGGGGCAATGAATAATTAGTGTCTAGGCAATTAGGCATGGATCTTGGGATTATGCTTTCCGAGGGGTATCATATGCATGAGTGTGTGATAATTTGATGCGAATTCTAAGTGTTGGTGATGTGGTAGGCTAGGTTGGAAATCCTTGAGGCTAGTTCGTCAACAAAACCCCAAGGGTCTCACTCATTGACCCTTTTGAGCACCTAATGAGTGCTTCTATCAAAACCACCTAATACCTTAATTAGACAACCCTATTTCTAGGATGCTTCCCTAAGTATAGTAAACTTCACAATCACCCTTATTTCTAAGATAGTGAAATTATTCAATCATGCTCATAAATTGTCTATTATTACCTTGGTTCCCACATCCTTCTTTCAAGGATGATGTGGGTTCCTAAAGTTTACCTAAACCTCTCTTTCAAGGATGGTTTGACCTTTCAAGAGCTTGGGATTTTCATCCATCAAACCCATTTAGGTATTTGAGACTTTCACTCACAAATCCCAACCAAGCCACTCAAGAAATAGTAGAATCCAACATTACAAACTAGTAAATGAACAAACAAATCACATCTCACACATATTTACACCCTATTCTAGCATAATTCCAAGAGGAAAAACTAGCTACTCATAAGATAAATAAGTAAATATTTTGCCCAAAATCTCTATTGATATGATTGGAGAAAATCAAAGTGAATGTTACTTCAAATTATGAGATCCAACAAATCTTCAAAGGGAGTTCACTAATTTTCACTTGGAAGTGACTCCAAAATATTCTTCACCAAAAATTTATACAATATTTTCTTCTCCAAAAATGGAGGCTATAAACCCTAGAACAATGTTCAAAATAAGGGAAAATGGAATATGATGAATAATAGGGTTTGAGTCTTTTTTTTTTAAATTTGGGATCAGACATGTATATTTACTGTTCTTCCCTTGGGCTGCACTTTTTTCTCCATACCGTGACCGCACAGACTTGGCCGTGACCGCGCTAGACTCACACGATCGCGCCTTGTTGACTTGCTTGACGACTGCGATCGTGGTCCTCAGACAGCGACCATGGTACCTCCGCCTATATCCTACTCCAAGTCTTCAGCTGCACTTTTTTTCTTCATTTTGATCATTTTTAGCTTCAATCCATATATTTCTATCTCATCAACTATGTGCCTGCAAAATATGGATATTAATGCATTCAATCGCAATTATGTCTCATTTATTCATTCAAAAAAAGGTAATGCGCATGTATGTTGAATGCAAATGAGTGGTCAAATCACCACTCATCAATACCCCAACTTAAAGCTTTTGCTTGTCCTCAAGTAACACTACCTCTTACCATGAGGCAACAATTATCTATGCCCAAACTTCATGCCTCAAAGATCACAATGACTTCAACCTTTGTCACTACCATAAGTATCTCGTGACACATGGGCTAAAAATTTTTCATTACTCCCATCAACATAAAATGTAATATCTAAGGATGCACAAGACTTCCAAGAGCAACCAAGCAACAATAACCATTACTCTAGAAGTGACTCACTTTTTACCAAAACTAATCTGTACTCCATTTACCTCATTGCTTGAAAGGTAAAAAAATCACCCATCTCAACTCATTCACATGCCTTCTCACAAGAAAAAAAATTCCACACACCAAGCTACCAAATACACAACAAGGAATTTAAGTGCAAAAACTCTCTCCCTTACAAAAGAACTCTCTTTGTTAACAAGTGTCATACCATAGGCTTACCTCTATTTTCAATCGCCATTATAAAAATAGTAAATGGTTGAATATATCAAAGGAACTTTTGAGATTGTAACGTAGGTTCGGGTTAGGGTAGGATATCATTTGAAAACAACATAGCTACACCCTTCCTTGAACATCTGCAGCACACTTATTTAATCCGCCTTTTGACTATGGGCCACTCCTCTTTGTTTTTCTCTCTTTTCATATGCCTAAATTTTACTTCCTTTGTTCACCCACTTTCTTTTATTTTTTTTCTTAAAACTTTCATGCAATTCATTCCTTTGTTGGATCCTCTCTTTTTTCTATTCATTCGTTTTCAATGGTTAGGCATTTAGACATTTCACTTACAACTTCATGGACCCACACTTACTTACATCAATCTTCACCACCCCAACTTAGGCTTTTAGCCTCAAGTTGAATTTTCAAGTTCAAGGAGGGTATGGTTCAAAAGAGGGATAAAAAGAATGGTTCATACATTATAATGTGTTTGCCAAAGAAAGTTTCAAAGGCTCAAAGTAGGTAACTGGGGATTGCTTTTATGCTTGGGCAGGATTTTTAGGATAAGGTGGCTTCCAAAATCACAAGCATGGCCTAAGATCATTTCTCCAACCAAATATAATCAAATTAGCCTTAAGAGACTAAAAGGGCAAGTTCTAGATAACACAAGTGTACAAGAGATGAATGTAAATAGCTCACCACACATGGCATGCAAAATTCACCAAGGAGGCTCAATTGCCCATCCCATTAGAGACAAAATAGGATTATATATTACTATTCACAAGTCAAAAATTTGTGGAGCCACAAAAAGAGAAAATTTTTTGTTACAAAGTTGCTCATGTCCATATACCTTGAGTTTTTGAAAAATTGTAGATGGAGGGGGTTGTTTGTTTTGCATTAGCACCACGCTGAATTTGCCAACTTATGGCTACAACCAAATCTTTAGCCTCACATTTTATCTTAATATGGGAAAATCAACCATATGGCTACACAGACTTTATCAATAGTGAATAATGGGACCCCAAAATTTACAATGCCACAGGTATTCAGACATCCCTTGCATTAATGACCTAGATGCCATGGGTACTCAAAATTCTCCTTTATCTATGGCTCAAAACCCAAACATGATACTTTACCCTTAAGACTATATTCACTCAATCTATCATAGGGCAAGACTCGTTATGTATCATCATAATCAAAATAAAACTAAAGTAAAAACAAAAAATATAAATAAAACTACATGATAATACATAAAAACGTGGGCACCATCAAAGTGCCGAAATATGGAATCCCAAAACAAAATAAAATGGTATCCAAAACAATCATAGAAATATCTAGAAACAATCAAAACAATACAAAATCTAGTAAAATCACCCCAACTAAGAAGCTAGCAGTGTCCCCATTGCATGATCAATAAAGCATAAGAAAAAAGTAAGGTGCCTCTCTTCCGCTGACTCTGTACCATCACCACTAGCATCTTCAGCTGACCAATCTGCAGAGGCCTCATCATTACTCTCCACGCGGGGATAAGGCAATCTATCATGGGGTTTGAGAACCTTCACAGGCCCTTTACCCTTTTCCACATCTTAATGAAAATTTTTCCCTCTTCTTCCCCCTCTTTTTTATCTTCTCATGGGAGTCCCTAAGGTCCCTATATGATCCGGCTAAGGTTGAGTAGGCTATCTCCAACTTGGAAACAATGGCTTTCTGATTCTTCTACTCTTCACGGTATATGTCATAATCTGACTGAGTCACATATGAGTGGCAAGCGGTGGAGGACTCTCTTGGTCCCTGAGGAAATTTGGACACTAGTTCCCTAACCTTCCGCATCTGACTTGAGATGTCATCGAACGGGTTGGCTGATGAAAGTATACTAGAATTTGTTCCCTCCTGGGTCGACTTTCCTGAGTCCACCTTCCTTTTCTTGCTCTAACTTGGGTCACCCTCACCCCAAAATTTAAGTGGGAAGATGTGGGGACCTGGGAGCACCCATGTATCTGCAACATACTCCTCCACTTGTGCTCTCCTACATAGCTCAGTGATAAAGGATGGGAAGAGAAGATGTGTACCTCTATAGTTCTTGAAGTACCTCCACGCTGAGAGCACAATCTCTCCTATATTGAGTTCAATGCTAGATATGATATAATCCACCAATCGATCTCACAAGTCTGTAATAATGGTCAAGTGAGTGCATAGATATACTCAGCTAAAGATGATATTCAGCCAAAGTCTGACCTCAACTATGAAATCATTCATCAAAATGTCTTTCTTGGTAATGGCCTAGGGAACCTCTTTGTTAAGACATAAAATGTTTGCTATGCAGGTCCCTGGCTCGCATAATTTTGCATGGAACTACTCCATGTCAGCATCTTAGAGCCCATACACCTCATTGATCCGCTCCTCTCCAAAGTTCACTTGCTTATCCTATATTTTTATCTCTGGGTTTGTGAGAGAAACTATGCTGAGGTTCGCATAAAAATCATGTACCCACTACTCATTAGCATGGCACGGGTCCAGGTCAAATCACCTCCACTCGGTAGCAGTGATTCTATCATAGAAACCTGGGATCTTCTCCTCTACTTTATCCAAGTTGATACCTCTCTTAGGGAGTAGCTTTTCCTAGGCAAGTCAGCATAGTAGAGTTTTTGGCATTAAGTGGCCATGAATCTAGTGTTTTCAAAATCTCTTATTCCTGTGGCTTAATACCTGTAAGCAATGCAATTCATACAATCATTAGAATTATCACACCAAAAACATGATAGATTAATCAGATAACTTATGTGGTAGTGATATAGAAGGTTTTTGGGTTTGAAATAGATATGAAAAAAATTTGATTTCTACAGACAACCACCCTCAGGTATGGCAATCACGGAGCAGTGACCGCAATTACTGTACTTGAGACCATAGTGGACAGATCTGCACATTAGTTAAAAAACACAATTTTATTCCTAAATTAGTGTTCTACTAGGTACATAAACATTATTACAAAAAAACTTGAGCCTAGATCGCATGATTATACCCCTAAACTCGAAGAATTTTGGTAAGGAACTCATAGAGGTATTGAATCGAACACATACTGTACACGTTAATTTCAACAGTTTAAGGCCTAAATCTGGGTAATCAAGACCCCCATTTGTGTGTACATCAATTACAACAGCTAACAACCACAATATTCACAAACAAGCATGCAATCTAGTATTGAAAACACTATTCAGGCCTATTTCTAAACTACAAGTTCTAAGCATACAATTTATATCAACATCAAGGGGGTTGAGACACATACCAAGTTCAGAGATGAAAATGGATTGAAATGACACTTGGATACTCAACACGAAGCCAAAATTTTAGAGAGAATTTTAAAAAAGTTACGTACGAAGAAATGGCAGTCGGATGGCCATTTAAACTGATTCGACCGCAATTGCATTCCTAGTACCGCAATCGCGGTCACATAACCTCCATGATCATGGTAGAATAGACCACGGTCGTGGTAACTAAGACCAAAAATCAGGTCTTCTGTACTTCTCTGCTCAGTCCCAATATGCCAATTTCACAACTCCCTTTTTCAATTTCAATCAAAATTTCTCCTAGTACCACCTTTTCATGGATTATGCATGAACAAATAAAAAAATAAAATCTACTCTATCATGCATAAAATAAAAGGATACGGGCCACTTTTCATGGTGTGATGGGGTGCCTCCTAACGAGCACTTAGTTTAACGTCTTAGCATGACACCACCTCCACTTACTTTTGTGCTTCCACTTAGAATATTTGAATCTCTTTCCTGATTTTTGTTCACTATACAATGAGCAGTAGAGGGACAAAAGATTTAGATCTTCCAAGATAAAACTTAGAAGAAGTGAGGAAATGACAAGGGATCTTCGATCTCTCCATTTTGAAGACTTGAACCTTTTACCCAATTTCACATCAAACTTTTTGTTTGGATCCTTGGGCAAATGTGAGGACATCAATAGTACACTAATTGCATATTGGAAGTTGAAGTCTTTGGCCATTGATGGTGGGGCTTCCATATGCTCCTTTGGAATGTCAAATCCAAAAATATAGGAATGTTATTCCTTCTCCCCACAAATAACCATTTGCCTAAGTAGATGGATTCTTATAACATACTCTAAGAACAATGTCGATAAGTAGTTTGAATGAGGATTAACCCCTAATTCCAAAGTTGCTTCCTCTATAGCACCTTCACCCTGAAATGTACTAGAGTTGTCATAAGAGGTTGGATTTGATTCTTCTTTTGACTCTAGTAACATTTCCTTTATTTAGAAATCTTCCACATTATTTGATTTGGTTGATTAGGAAATCACATAGGATTCTTCACTACCAATCTCATCATCATAGCTTTATTTATCTTCTTTATTAGCCTCCTCTTGGGAAATGGGCAAGGTAGTGATGTTTGCTAGTTTTTATTCCGTGCCAATTTCCTCTATCTTGATGATTTACCTTTTGAATACCTCATTGGATTAATCTATGTCTTGTACAGTCTCCCCTGCTGTAGTTACATGACCCAAAATATTTTGAAGCATTGCCTCAAAACTATTGGGTCCGGTATGGTTCTCTTTCTTCTTCTCGTCATAAGACTGTTAGCTAATAGGGGGAGGGGGAATTTGAACAATTACTCCAATGTCCATATCAACCACCATATAAAGAACACCCATACTCCCAATAGGATCAAAATAGTGGTTCTACCTCTTTCTTGAGATCATATCTACAATCTCTTCCAAAGTGGGGTCCTTCACAATATGGACATGGATCGTCAAGATAGGACTTCCAACTACCAAAATCATACTTTTCGGAAGATTCCATAGAGAAAAGTAAAACAAAACCAAAAATCTACCTAAAATAAGAAAAAAAAGAAAATCACAAACAAATATATACAAGTTTGAATCCAAGCAACTAAGCTAGAATTCCAAACTAACTTAATACGCCAAATTAGTCCCCAGAAACAACGCCATTTTTGATAACGCTTAACTTACACTTCAATTGAAGTACAAGGAGGTCGTCGTCAATATATTTATCCAACGTTGGAGTCAGGGTCGAATCTACGAGGAACAATATGTGTGGGGACTAAATTAGTTTGGAACTATAGATACTAGCTAAATTCAAACTAATAGTACCAAAAGATAAAAATTTGGGGTTTGAAAAATATTACACTTAATATTTCTATTTGGGATTTCTAGTATAAATTCGGGGCTATGATTAATTAGAGTCTAGACAATTAGGCATGGATCTTTGGATTATGCTTTCCTAGGGGTAACATATGCATGAGTGTGTGATAATTTGATGCAAATTCTAAGTGTTTGTGAGGTGGTAGGCTAGGTTGAAAATCATTAAGGCCAGTTTGTCAACAAAACCCTAAGTGTGTCACTCATTGGCCCTTTTGAGCACCGAATGAGTGCTTTAATCAAAACCACCTAATACCTCAATTAGACACCCCTATTTCTAGGATGGTGCCCTAAGTATAGTCAACTTAAAAATCACCCTTATGTCTAAGATAGTGAAAATTAGTTCATAAGTTGTGTATTATTGCCTTGGTTCCCATATCCCTCTTTCAAGGATGATGTGGGTTCCTAAAGTTCACCCAAACTCATCTTTCAAGGTTGATTTGACCTTTCAAGATCTTGGGATTTTCATCCATCAAACCCTTTTGTGTATTTGAGACTTTTACCCATAAATCCCAACTAAGTCACTCAAGCAATAGTAGAATCCAACATCACAAACTAGTAAATGCATAAACAAATTGCATCTCACACATATTTACACCCTATTCTAGCATAATCCCAAGAGGAAAAACTAGCTACTAATAAATAAATAAGTAAAGATTTTACCCAAAATCACCATTGATATGATTTGAGAAAATCTAAGTGAATGTTACTTCAAACTATGATATCCAACAAATCTTCAAAGGGAGCACTAATTCTTCACTTGGAAGTGACTCCAAAATATTCTTTACCCAAAATTTATACAATATTTTTTTCTATAAAAATGGAGGCCACAAACCCTAGAAAAATGTTCAGAATATAAAAATATGGAATATGATGAATAATGGAGTTTGAATCTTCTTTTTGTCAAATTTGGGATCAACTATGTGCATTTACAGTTTTGCCCTTGGGCTGTATTTTTCTACCATGTCGTGACCGCACAGACTTGGCCGCGAATGTGGTACTACGACCATAATAGAATCACATGATTGTGTCTTGTTGACTTGATTGACTTCCATGGCGGTCCTCAAATCGCGACCACAATACCTGAGGCTATGTCCTTCTTTAAGTCTTCAGCTGCACTTTCTTGCTTTCTTTTGATCATTTTCCGCTCCAATCCATATCTTTCTATCTCATCAACTATGTTCCTACAAAATGTAGATATTAGTGCATTCAATCGCAATTATGTCTTATTTATTCACAAAAAACAAGGTAATGCACACTATTATTGAGTACAAATAAGTGGTAAAATTACCACTCATCAATGGTTGATATGGAAAAAAGGGATATCAAGTTCAGAGTTACTAATGAAGAAGTAGCATTCAACATCCAAAAAACTATGAAGAATCCTACCAACATGATGGTGGTGTCATTTATTCATTGTGTTGATGATCCTAGAGGTTAATCCTTTGGGTATCTTGATGTATTCTAAGTAGTCAAGGTACCCACGTCGTGCTTCGATGTTAAATCAAGAACTGCATGGGAGGAAACCCATGGGCTATTTGGTGAAGTCTGATTAACAAACTTATCCATGCCATGCTGTGACATTAAATCAAGCACTGGGTGGGAGGCAACCTATTATTTTAGTGTTCATGAGTATTTTTTTATTTTGTAGGAATAGTAGCATGAGGAACGTCCAGGAACATAGTAATACATTACTTCATTCATGATATTTTAGGTAAGGCCAGTGACCACCTTAGTACGGGATATATATACCGGACGAGTGTCCACTACCGGCATATAATCAAGGTCCTCCTCCTCCACATCAAGATCCCTTAGAAACTGCATCAATAATCCACCAAAGCCATACCTGCGCCCAGCCTGGAACCTTTCTTTTCTCATGGCCAAAAACATGATAGCACCTGCATTAACATAAATATCATCACACATTAAGGCATAGATAAGACATAACCTATCTTATGTTACCTCAATCATATGTGTCCCATGTAAGAGACAAGTGTTGATAATCTTAGCCTACATACGAGTCTCCCTATTTATGTGACTGTAGGGGAATAAAAGGTGAATGCCGCTGTCCTTATAATGTATCCACTTGGCCATAGAGTGGTTCCCTCATAAGAGATGGCGGATATCTGCATAAAGTGGTTCGATGTACATCTTCTTCAAAGTCTCAGCATCTACCTCAGGTGTACCTAGAAGGATATTAAAAGAATGAGTAGTGAAAGTTAACACCTGGCCTCGTATATTGACTTTTGAGTCCCTCTCCCATGGGTCCAAGTTTGTATAAAATTCACTAACAAGGTTCAAGTTGCACTCGTGGGGCTTCTCAAATAGGATGTTAATGTGTAGCTCCTCTATGCGGTACACCATGCTGGGGAACTCTCTAAAAAGGATGGCTCGATCAATAAATTAATCCGCAGAATACTTAGAATTATTGTGCTTTTCATACCCCTTCTTCTTGGACTCTACAACCCATCTAAATCCATACCTCATAGCTTGCCTGTGTGGGATAGCTAGAAGTCGAGGCACATAACCAGGTTACCCAGTTCTCTTATTTCTTTTGCGTGCAGGCTCAGAAGGTTCAACAAAGTTATTACCCTTTTGATGATGATTAGACATCTCACCTGTTAATCACAACATTCATCAAACACATCAAATAATGCACCTATCTTGAACTAGCAAATACTAAGTGTGAGAAGGTGTCGAAGACACCCCATACTTAGTTGCTAGCAGGGGTGCGTAAGTATGAGAACTAGGGTACTCAGACTTCCCCTATTCACTATACATTTCACATAAAAATAACTACTTTGATATCAAACAATCATTAATTAAAAATGTCATTCCATCTTATGGCATTCATAATCCACATCATTTCATCAAAACAACTTTAAGTGTACACATATCATTGTATCAATAGGACCACGCCAACATGAACTCATACTTATTTCCAATTCAACACTTTTCCACAAGTGCATGCATAATGTAAAAACATAAAATCAAAGGTATTGGAACACATGTCATAATTTTTAGCAACCACTAAGTGTGTGGAGATCAACAAATTACCCCACACTTAGTTGGTTTTATGGTAGTGTACTTAAATACCACAAGGTACTTAGACTTTCCTTGTCAACAACATACACCCCTCACTTTCACATTTATCAATCATGAAAACTACTCACATATGCTATATTCCACTAACAACTCTTGGAAACAATCTATATCTACAACAATGGAACAATCAAAGCAAATAGAGCATCTTGTGAATTTTCTAGCACAAACATCCTTTATAAACCTAATTTATCTCATTAAGTATAAAGAAAGCAATTATACATTTCAATTATGCCTAAAACACATGCACTTATTGAACTCAAATAATCAAAGAAATAAGAATATGATAACTTACTTTGGTTGTCTTGAAGAAGATGAGTGAAAAGATTCTTGTTGCTTGATAGAAAATAGCATAAAATAAAAGAAAAAATGTTACTTGTGGAATTGGGGGGCGGCGCGGCTAGGGCTTCAATAGGAGAAGGGAATTAGGAACATACTGGAGTATATAAAGGGTAAAATAAGTAAAGGGGCCGAAAAGTTTTATCACGGGTTGGGATAATGGCACTGTAATGCCCCAAAACCTAGTATCGAGGTGTCACATGGTGCCCAAAACTACGAGTATCCTTAAGCTAACCCTGCCTGCCTTCTACTCAATCTGAATCTCATAATAATGGAAATATAGACATAAAAGTCATACTAAATACGGAAAACTAGCTGGAATAGCTGAGAATAATTTGAATGTAATGTCTAAAAATAAATACTGTGAGTCTGAATAATATCTAGCAGTCTGACAAGCCTCTACTACTAATAACTAGAGAGTCACTAGGACAAACCCTCAGCTAACTCGATTTATCTATAAAGAAATACTGAATCATATAAACTAATAAGCTACAAAATCTAAATGAATAAGTCCCCAAACTATGAGGACTCACCAACTGTCGTAGACGAAGATGCTCAAACTACTCACACTACTGATACAGAGCACCTGAACCTATATTATGAGACAATGTATCACATAGACATATATGTGGATCAGTACTTTGAGGATGTACTAAGTATATGGGGGTGAAATGCATAAGTAAAACATTATCTCATTATCATAATTTGTAAATCAATTCATGATAAATGTAAATGCCTCAGATAAGATGGAATATCTGAAATACTAAAATCTGTAATCATGAATAACAAATCATACTTTATAAATCTAGTTAGTCATAACATTTAGTTTTGAAAGCTATACTTGTAATCTCTCTTTAAATCATACTGTCTAAGTGTAGAAAGGACTCACTCTTAAATCTGAAAGCTAAAATCTGTAACTATTATCTTTCTATAAAACATAATCTGAATAAAATTATTAGCCTTTACACTTAGTTTTCTAAAAGCTTTTCTGTTAATATTTTACTTTAACTAGCAGGGAGGTTCTCTTAACCGACATAAACCGTGTGAGCTAACATGGAGTCCAACGTCTCGTTCCCCTAAGGGTAAAACCTCACGATGGGGAGAGGTGTCATAATCTTGCCAAGGAGTATAACCTGAGCTAAGTGATCACATCTATAACTGTCATCCACATAGAAGTGGGAATAATCTGATAATCTGTAGCTACGTTGGCTACGTAGTTCTATGGAAGATAGGACACGCTAATCCCACACTTCCTGCTCGGTGCTAAATACTACCCTCTTTAAGCTGTGCTTATTCTATTGGAAATCCACTTTAAAACTAGCATAAGGGTTTATTCTGAAACCAATTATGCTTTTATCTGATTAAATCTATAAATAAAGTTATTCTAAATTCTGTAATCAGTAATAAATCTGTAATAAATCTGTAAAGTGGATTCCAAATCTTATTTGAGGATTGAAAGATCAAAGCTTTACTAAAAATATAAAAATATACTGATCATCTGATGCTTAAAGCATAAATCTTTCTTCAAATAATGATATTCAATCTTGGGATAATAACCCATGCATCAATCTCATGTCAAATATGATAATAATCATGCTTGGTAATGAAAACAATGATAATTCATCTCAAAATATGAAATTTACTACAATAGGCATGCAAATATATAAATAGGCATGCAATTCAACTTTATAAACACTTGAAATCTCATAATCTTGCAAATAACAATAATGGGTATGAACCCTAATTCAAATCTCATGTATATCCATTCAAAATCATATGAATCTTTAATTAAAAACTTGGTTTTGGGCACAAGGATAAAAGGGGATCCTTTTTCATAAACCCCACACACCTTGATTGATGATTAGATGAAGAAACTTGAATTATTGATTCTTATTTGAGTTCTTGAAGATGAGTTCTTGATTATCATATCTTGGGAATCCTTAATTTAGAGCTTTCTTGGAGAAACAATGGTGGAATTTGATTTCTTGGAGAAGAAGCTTTTGAGTTCTAGGGCTTTTCTTTGAAAGAGAATGGATGGAAATTGTATAAAGTTCTTAAGAAAGGGCTAAATCTGATGTTATTCATGAATTGGAGGCTTGGGAATTTACCAAAGTGCCCTTTTTAAACTCTTAATCGGAGATGGAACAATAAAAATTTTCCGAACTGGCATGCCACCGAGATGCGACACTATCGTAGTGGCTCACTGGTTTTTGATGATTGGGAACTGGAAAATCTCCATGATGCACCACCATCACGGTGCTCTATAGAAATGACATTTAGGCCACCAACTCAATGCGGTACAATCACATTGGCCTACTGGAAATTGCCAAATGGGAAATTGGACCTCTCCGCAATGCGGGGAAATTGTGGAGGTCCACTCATCTCTACGATGCGGTGAGTGCCCAGGTGGCACACTGCTTCACTAAAATCACCAAAACTTCTCAACCTCGTATCAGATTTAGGCAAATTTAGTATCGATGAAAATCTTACTCAATTTTCTACAAAATTGAGGGTCTAAATTTGGAAAATTTCACATGCATAAAAAGGTATTCATCTTTGAAGCTAACCTTTTACATTCTAGGTGCGAAATTAAGCAAGGAAAAGTATGGGGTATTATAGGCATGCATCGCGACACTTTATTCACGGGAGAAAGGCATGTGTCTCACCTCTTATTTCATGTTAGAAAGCCATGTGTCGTATGAATATCACGTAGAGCTACTGGAATTGCATTCTTTTACCATGAATTTTAGCATTTTTTTGGGAATTTGCATTCCCCCTTTTCTTTTTCGCCCTGTACCTTTCTGTAGTGAGTATTTTACTTACTTAGAAGCTTCCCTTGACATAGTTTCACTCACTTCTCATTATCCCTTATTCCCGCACACTAAACAAAAACAACAAACTAATGTAAGAAAAAGTGGGTTGCCTCCCACACAACGCCTTAGTTTTGGTCGTGGCATGACACATCTTTTTGTATATTTGCTCCCTTTCTATTTTTTTCTTTTCTTTTTCTTGTAACAACTAAGAAACAAAATAAACTATTACATTATATTCGTGCGTTGCCTCCCATGCAGTGCCTTAGTTAATCTCGTGGCACAACCCAACTCAACTTCATTCATCTGCAAAGGTGATGAATATATTCTACCGATCTCCATGAACTGCCCAATAATGCTCCACTCTTTGTCCATTCACCATGGATTTTTTAGTCTTCTCCTTGTTACATAGTTCAATAGCTCCATGGGAAGTCATCCTAACAACTTCAAATGGTCCAGACCACTTAGACCTCAGCTTACCTGGAAACTACTTTAATATTGAATTGAATAACTACACAAGTTGTCCAGGCTTAAAAACTCAAATCAGAATATGCTTGTCATTCTATTTCTTAGTCTTTTCTTTGTACTATTTTGCATTCTCATAAGCATGGAGACGAAACTTATCAAGTTCATGCAGTTTCAACAATATCTTTTCACCTGCAGCCTTGATATCAAAATTTAATTTCTTCACTGTCCAATAAGCTTGATGCTCAAGTTCCATAGGCAAGTGATAAGATTTTCCATATACCAAGTGATACGTAAAGGTCCCAATGGGTGTATTATAGGCTGTCCTATATGCCCACAGTACATTATCCAGCTTTTCTGACCAATTCTTATGCTAGCCATTAACCGTCTTCTATAATATCTGCTTGATTTTATGATTAGCTACCTCTACTTGGCCCCTAGTTTGTGGGTGATACGTTGTGGCAACCTTGTTCCTAAAACCATATTTAGCTAACAAATTTTTAAACCAAGTGTTCACAAAATGCATACCTCTATCACTAATAATAGCTCTGGGTGTGCTAAAACTAGAGAAGATATGCTTCTTCACAAACTTTATCACAACTCTCGCATTGTTCGTGGGGAGGGAAGTAGCTTATACCCATTTAGATATGTAATCGACTGCCACTAAGATATACAAATTACCACAAGATGGGGTAAATGGACCCATAAAGTTTATCACCCACACATCAAATACCTCAACCTTAAGAATATTATTCACGGGCATCTCATGGAACCTTGATATTGTGCTTATACTCTGACATTGATCACACACCCTTACATAGTCAACCACATCTTTGAATAATGTTTTCCAAAAAAGCCTGATTGTATCACCTTTCTATCTGTTCATTCACCCCTATGATGGATACCATAAGAAGATAAATGACACTTTTGCAACACTTTTTTAGATTCAGCTTCAAAAATATATTTGTGCATAATCCCATCAGCACCTTGCTTGAAGAGATATGGCTTATCCCATATGTATGCATGAGAATCATGTAATAGCTTCTTTCATTATTGATTGATAACTTTAAGAGGGAAAATCCCACACACTAACAAATTTACAATGTCTGCATACCATGGAATCTCACATACATCTAGTGCCAATAATTTCTCATTTGGAAACTCTTCTCAGATGCAAAGTGTATCATCCGAAATATGATCACGATTCTTTAGCCTTGATAAATGATCCGCAATTTTATTTTTAGCTTTTTTTCTGTCACGCACTTCTAGATCAAATTCATGGAGCAATAGAATCTACCGGATCAATCGTGGCTTTCCAAATTTTTTGTTGACCAATTACCTGATGGCAGCATAGTCTGTGTGATACAATCCTAAAGAGCACAAGGATTATAAGGTTTTGTAGAAGGTTCAAGTTTTGAATGTTGTAAGTAATTAAAGAGCTTTTTGAAGCCTTTTCAAAGTCTTGTCCAAGCGAAGAAAAAAAGAGGGTTCCTACACTTAAGAGGTGCCTCACATTAAGGGAACTAAGGAATTTTTACACTACAAAATAACACTCAAGAGGAGCCTTTCTTAAAGCCCCATTAAGGGCATTTTAGTCATTGTGTTGTAATAAGTATAAATAGATATTTTAGCTTAACTTTTCATTAGACTTTGATGAAATTATTGAGATAATACTCTTTGTAGTTTTTGTTCTTCCTCCTTAAGAGGTGAACCCAAAATTAGGACCAACATTAGTGTGGATTTCACTTTTTTTGAATCTTTGGAAAGAAATGTTGGTGCTTGGGGAGGGTGACTCCTTTTTTGTCTACCTAAGAGTAAGGTGTTGTCATCAATGGTGGTGTGTGTCTAAGTGATTAATGTACACTTTGGTGCTATTTATTGTCGAAGATCTATGTCTCATTACTATCCTTTTATGTCTGTTTCTTCTTTGTATGTAAGTCCTTAAATTTGAATTGTGTGTTTGTTTGAATTTCAAGTGTGTCTTCTACTTCATCTCCATTTCTTTTTAGTTGTTGTTTTCGAATTCTTATTGTTTTTTCAAGTTTAGCTTTGTTCTTACATAATATTGTATCAAGATCTATGTATTAGATTTGTTCCCACAACTCTAAGCCTTGGATCTAAGAAAATCTCACAAAAAAAGAGTCTAGAGTCGAGAAAAAAAAGTAGTATCTTTTGTCTTGTGGTAAATTCGAGTTTAGAATATTAGATATACTCAATTTTGTTGTGTTTTGTTTGTTTCAAGTGCTAGATCCTTGCTCCCTGGAACCTAAGGAGTCTAGATCTACTTTTGGAACAAGATTTGGTTGAATTTGAGATAATACCTCCATGGTTATGGTGTTTTGAAGCTTCAAGAGGCCAGATCATGTGTTTTTTTTGTGTTGTAGACGTTGGTTGGTTGTGATTTATTGTTATATGAGTTCACCTTGGTCTAAGGAACCTAGATCCACAATAAAATTTGAATTTGGGGTTAATTTGATTAGGGGTTAAACTTTGGTCAACTCTTGAATATTCATCTTATTCGTTAATCTTCATCAAATCTTGTTGGAGAAGAATATTCAAGAGGTGTATTTGATCCAAAAAGAGGAGTAAAGAGAGTTTCCTTGGTGTTTTTACAAGAATATCCGTTAGCATATTCCTAATCATCAAAAAGAAGGAAGAAACAAACGAATAATCAAAGTATAAATCAAGTACAACTCCAAGTACAAGAGGGGGGGCATTCTTTTTGAATTCAAATTGGAGCTTGAAAAAGTATCCAAACTTGTTGTTTTTCCCTCCCAAAGCATTTTATCTTCTTCCCCAAGGTGTTAGGCCGAAACCTGAACAAAATTTGGGAATTGAAATTTAAAAATCACGTCCAATCAATTGATGCCACATCATCATTAGTTAAACGGCCAAATCTAGTTCCTAGGTAGATTTCTTAGTTTCTCATTTTGTATTATAGTTCTTGTATGTTAATTCTATCACTAATTAGCAAACTATTAAGTACCTACTAGGTTGGTAATTAGTCTAAAGTTCGTTTATTTCGTGTCTTCAGTTTTTTGTGTGCTTTTCTCATTTTTAAGTCGTCGTAACTTGTTAGTTCAAGTCCGAACATCATTTTTATTTGAGTCATATCAGAAAAAAATTGATTCCGCACCAAAGTAGATTCAACACTTATTCGCTTGCCAAGTATTGCCAAGTTTTCAACACTTGTGAGACCAAGTATGAGGTAAGAATCAAGTTTGAGAGCGTTGAGGTTTATTGAACTAACTTGTTTGTTCGTTTTGTAGGTTTTTTCTTATTTGATAGGTATATTGAGAATACAACCCAAGGGTTCAAGTGCTCCTTAACTTGTAAATGATGTCTTGGGAGTCTTGGTGGCTCAGTTTGATGCCTTATCCCATGACTTGAAGGGTGAGTTGGGAACTATGAGAGGAGATTTAGATTCAATGAAGGGTTATATGGGATCAAAGAAGGGTGACATGATTAGAATAAAAATGGGTGTTGATAGATTATGTCCACCAAATCCTCCACAAAATTCAAACCACCAAGTCCCAAATCCACTTGACCAAAGACACCACACTCCAAAAAATCCCATGCCACAAATCCAAATACATCATTAACCAAATCCAATGCCTCCTCCCCAAGATCCACTAAACCAAAATTACCCCATACAACTAAGAGAAGAGATGGTGATTGAATCCGAGGGTAATGAGGTTGGTTTTCAGTATAGAGAGAACCTTGATGTTGAGATACAATAAAAATGTGGAGAAAAGAAGGAAGGGGAAAGTGAAACCGTGCATAGTGAAGTAGAAAAGGAAAAAAAATGCTTGATTATGGATCTTGTCCACAAAGGACCCTTGTTACTCATTAGCCCAAGTGATAGAATTTTTCCTAGCATTGATTCTTGTTATGTGCAGGTTCAAGATCATACATTCTCAAAGAAGAATCTAAAAGGAGTTCCACACACACACATGGTTGATGAGTTAATGGAACCCTTGGCCGAAAGTTCCAATCTTGGGACAAGTGATGAAGAAATGAATCCAAGGGGAAATATTGACATATTCCATTATGATGTGGAGCATGAGGGTTTCCATGTTACAAAACCAAGTGAATAACACACTTCCCATGATCTACAAGGTAACAAAGCTATCTTCTACACTCCTAGAAACTTGAATTGTTGTGATGTGGCTAGTAGTAGCCAAAGTGGTATAGTTTCGGATTGGCTTAGTGAAGAAGTGTATGAATCTTCCTTTTGTGATACTCTTGGTGTTTTTGGGTTTCATAAGGACCAAACTCTTGTTGTGAGTACGAAAGCACTAGTTGATCCTTTAGATGAAAAAATCAATTCTTTTCGTAAGAATGATTTGTGTGCATCTAGTTCTAGCACTTATAACTTGAATAAGGTTCCATTACAAAGTGACAAGAGTATTCACACACTACATGACACCCTTGTAGATGGTAGAACCTTGGGTGATGTCTTCACACTTGATTCCTTCCTATACTACCTCTTTACCTATGATGATAACTTTGTTAATTTTGAAATGGTATTATGTAGAGGTAGTAAGTTTGGTGGCTGGTTTACTTATTTTAATGATGATGATATGTGGTGGACCTTAGGATCAATAGTGGGACCATATTTGATGAGGCCCTTTGTAGAGGTAATGAAACAAATTTATCTTTTGGTCGCTAAACCAAAGGTAGCCTTACCTTTTGGGTATAGTGAAGCCATTAAGATCTTTGTAGTTTGCTTATCTCTTTCCATTTGCCAAAACCACCTCCTTTGTGAACTTCATGCTAAGCCTTTCATATCAAACACAAATGACCCATGGATTTATTTCAAATATGAATAACCTTGGCTTGTTGATGCTTGTAATGTTGATCTAGATATTGAGTAAGGTCCTTTTAGTTTATGTGATGAAAACCATTGCACTAATCTTGTTCATGATGATTGTGTATTTGGAAAACTTATGAATAAATGTGTGTTTGATCTTAGGGGGGAATTTTTAGGTTCCAACCCCTTTGTCTTGAATGATAGATTTCTCATAAGGGTAATTGTTTGGGGTAATTGTGAGCATGATTGTCTAGTAAAAGGAATGGTTATAGTTGGCTTAGATTCTTGTCTGCTTTTTCCACTTGACCCCGATATACTATTTGGGTAGGGAAGGGTTTGTCTCAGATTGCATTCCTCTTTTCTTGATATCTATCTTAGCCATGTCCTTTGTGATGTTTATAGTAAGTGTTTTATGATCATAGCAAAGGATTATTGGTTTTATTCCAAGAGTGTGTCCCCTTGGCATGTTTACATAATTATGATACTAATGCTAACCCTTCTATCTTATGGATTATGTGCTTTTTATCTCTCTCTTTGGTTTTGTAAGGTGTGAATTTAAGGTCAAATTCCTTTCAAGATGGAGAGGATGATACAAGCCTAAAGAGCACAAGGATTACAAGGTTTTGTAGAAGGTTTAAGTTTTGGATGTTGCAAGTAATTGAAGACCTTTTTGGACCATTTTCAAAGCCTTGTCCAAGCGAATAAATAAAGAGGGTTACCACACTCAAGACACCTCTCATTAAGGGCACTAAGGACTTTTTACACTACAAAATAAAACTCAAGAGGAGCCTTTCTTGAAGCCCTCATTAAGGGCATTTTAGTCATTGTGTTTAATAAGTATAGATAGATATTTTATCTTCTTTTTTCATTAGAATTTGATGAAATTTTTGAGAGAATACTCTTTGTAGATTTTTTTCTTCCTCCTTAAGAGGTGAACCTGAAATTAGGACCAACATTAGTGTGGATTTCACTTTTGTTGAATCTTTGGAAAGAAAGGTTGGTGCTTGGGGAAGGTGACTCCCTTTGTTTCTACCTAAGAGTGAGGTGTTGTCATCAATGGCGGTGTGTGTCTAAGTGTTTAATATACACTTTGGTGCTATCTATTGTTGAAGATCTATGTCTCATTACTATCCCTTTATGTTTGTTTCTTTTTTGTATGTAAGTCCTTGAATCCGAATTGTGTGTTTGTTTGAATTTCAAGTATGTCTTCTACTTCATCTCCATTTATTTTTAGTTGTTGTATTCGGATTCATAGTGTTTGTTTAAGTTTAGCTTTGTTCTTCTATCACTATGTGAACAATTAACTTTGTGCCCACCAAATATGATTTGAATTTGTCGAACGCATATATGAGCGCTAGCATCTCTTTTTCTGTGAATATGTTATTCATATGGGAATTATTTACGACTTTACTTGCATAATAAATAGAATGAAATACCTTATCTTTTTGTGGCCCTAAAACTGCTCCAACAACCACATCGCTAGCGTCATATATTAACTCGAATGGAAATGCCCAGTTAGGAAAAATCAAGATGGGTGCTTCTGTCAGTCTTTTCTTCAGGCCCTCAAAATATTCCTAACACTCAACCCAAAATCAAATTTAGCTTCTTTTTCTAACAACTTGCACATAGGACTTTCAATGTTCAAAAAGTCCGTGATAAACCACCTATAAAATCCTGCATGCCTGAGAAAACTTCTCACTCCCTTTACTATCACAGGATACGGTAGCTTATCAATGACTTCAACTTTGACTCTGTCTACTTCAAGTCCTCTATATTACACCTTATGACCAGGACTATCCCTTCCTTAACCAAAAATAGCATTTTTTCCATTTCATTACAAGGTTTATCTTCTCACAACGAGCTAAGACTCAATCCAGATTCTATAAGAACATATCAAATAAGTTACCATAAACAGAGAAATCATCCATAAATACCTCGATAAATTCTTCCACCATGTCATAGAAAATTTCCATCATGTATCTCTGAAACATTGCGGGTTCATTGTAAAGGATAAAAGACATATGTCTGAATGCATACGTTCCATATGTAAAGGTAAAGGTGGTCTTTTCCTGATCTTCTGGTGCTATTGTGATCTTATTATACCTTGAGTATCCATCCAGAAAGCAATAGTATTCTTGCCCTGCCAACTTGTCCAACATTTGATCAATGAATGCAATAGGATAATGATCCTTCCTAGTTGCTTCATTCAACTTTCGGGAAACAATGCAGATCCTCAACCAGTAACTATGAGAGTGGGAATCAACTCATTAGCTTAGTTGGTCACCATAGTCATCCTATCTTTATTCGATATACAGTGCACAGGGCTGACCCATTTGCTGTTGGATATGGGATAGACAATCCCAGCATCAAGCCACTTAATGACTTATTTTCGTACCGCTTCCTTCATCACAAGATTCAATCTTCATTGTTGCTACACATATGTTTTATAGCCCTCTTCCATATATATATATATATATATATTATGCATACAAAAAGCTGGATTAATCCCTGTGATATCTGGTATCTGCCATCTAATTGCCTTCTTCTTTCTTTTTAAAACTACCAATGCCCCTCTCACCTACATATCAGATAAACTTGTAGACAAAATCTTAGGCAAAGTATTATCATCACCAAGGAAAACATATTTTAAATAAGGACGAAGAGCCTTGAGCTCTAATTTTGGTGTTTCATCAATAGATGCCATGGGAGATGGGCCATTGGTCTGTTCAATGGCTCAAAAGGAACCATTCTAGTTTCAATTACCACCAAATCCATAACCTATGCCATTTCTAGCGCCTCTACATCACCATAGAGATCATGCCCTATCACAATTCGCTCTAGTGGATCTTTTGATAACAACAAGTGAAACTCAAATAAAAGGTCTACAACTGCAATAGCTAATAGTTCCTCATACACAACAGGTCTCTTCATTGACTTGTATAAATCAAAAACCTCAACATTGTCATGAGCTCTCATGGTTATTTTCCCTGTAGCTACATCAATAAGTGACTTCCCAATTTTTAAGAATGGGCGTCCTAAAATAAATGGAACGACATGATCAACTTCAAAATCAAGAATGAAAAAATCCACTGGAAAGATAAATGATCCCACTTGTGCCAATACAACTTCAGTGATCCCGTCAAGCCTAGCAAGGGACCTGTCAGCTAACTGCAAAATAATGGTCGTAGGCTTGGGACTCCCGAGACCCATCTTGATGAACTAAGATGTGGGCATGAGATTGATGCTCTCCCCTAAATCACATAACCCTCAATCACTGATGGAATGCTTCTGATGATTTGCAAAGTAAAACTACCTGGATCTTTCAGCTTTGTGGGCAATTTATTCTGAATCTTGTATGTGCACTCCTCAGTAAGTGCTACTATAGCATATTCTGTCAAACAGTTCTTGTTTTTCACTATGTATATCATATACTTTGCGTACTTTGGAACACTCTACAAAATATTGACAAGAGGGAGATTATATGAACCTACTTCAAAAGCTCCAAGAACTTCTTGTAACTGGTCTCCTCCTGGTGCTTATGAAGCCTTTGAGGGAAGGACAAAGGTAGATTCTTCTTCTCTACTTGGGTTTCATTACTTAAAACTTTTTCTTCAACCACTTCCTTCTCATTATTTTTAGTATCACCATCAGTAGTTGTGGGACTTACAAGCTCAGGTTCTAACTCATTTAACTGCAAACCACTCCTAGAAGTAATTGTATTTACCTATTTTGTATTTGGCTCAATATCAGTAGGTAGACCTCCCTGAGATCTAGTGTTTTGCGCTCCTGCAATTTGACCAATGTCAAACTCCAAGTTCTTCATAATCAACTATTGATTCTTCATATCTACCTGTTGACACTTTATATCTATTGCCAACTGTGCCTAAAAAGCTAAAAGTTGCTTCAACATCTCCTCTATATTACTTGTTTGAGTTGTGGCCTGATTACCCTAAACTTTCTGCTATTGATTCTATTGTACTGGCCCCGTGTACTAATTGTTATTCTACACCTTATTTCCACCTCATGAGAAATTAGGATGGTTTCTCTAACTCGAATTGTAAGTGTTACCATAGTTCTACTGCTCTTAATGATTAGCATTCCCCACATCATTGACAGAATCTGGATTCATCATACAAGCATCCATCACATGCTCACTACTTCCAGAAATCTCACCATGCATTCTCCTGTTGAACTGTATTAGTTGTTGTTGCTGGCTGTATAGCCCCTAACTTCATGTTACTGAATTTAGTAGTCATCTTATTCTGTATTTTAGAAAGCTAAGCTTATAAATTAGTAAATTGATCTACGTCCAACATACCTGCAACCTTCTGAGGAGCATTCATTGAGTCAGCGTGCCACTCAGGATTCCTTTGTGAAATCCGATTCAGAAGTGTATATAGTTCATCACAAGTCTTCTCAAGAGCCTGCCCACCTGCTGCTGAATCTAAGAGAATCTTGGTTTTGGGCTCAAGACACTCTATGAAGGTATGAACCAGGACATTATTAGACTGATGATGATGAGGGAAACTCCTAAGCATGCCCTTAAATCTCTCCCAAGCTTGGTAGAGATTTTTTCCTTGTTTCTACCTAAAACTCAGAATATCGCTTCTCAAATGTGTTGTCTTCCCTGATAAAAAGAATCAAATAAGTAACTTCCAAGCTAGATCATCCCAGGAAGTGATGGAGTTTGGTGGTTTAGCATATAACCACCTTTCATTTCCCTAATTAAAGAAAAGGGTAAGACCATCAGTCTGACACAATCAGTTGATATCCCAACAAGAATATAGGTATCACTAATTTCCAAGAAAGTCTGTATGTGCTATTGTAGATCTTCATGTGAGAACCCTGCAAACTGTCCACTCGAATACAACAATTGCACCATATTTTGCTTTAATTCAAATCGACCACCCGCCTAAGGTTTGTGGATTAAGTTAGTTGTATGGTTCATAAGTGGGATTGTCGCTTCAAAAACAAGCCTGGCTACTGCTTAAGAAGGAGAAACTGGAATCGCCGGAGCTGGACCAAATGCAGGATTAGGATCAATTGTATCAATGAAATTAGGATTTTTTTTCCCACCATTTCAAAGTGTTGAATTAGTTGTTGAACGGTTGCAACCCTCTGCCTTTGATGAAATATTTTATCCGATTCTAAATATGGCTGAACAAATTATCTCTTCCTTGCCAACTTGTTATTTCAAATACCTACAAAAGTCAGCCAGCCAAGATCAAGTCGTTAACACTTAAACTTATTATCAAAAACCAAAAATTTAGAAAATTACTAATTATAATAGTCCCCGGCAACGGCACCAAAAACTTTTTGTGGTCTAATGCACATGCAAGTGCACACGATCGTACAAGTAATATAGTGACTAGAATAGTCGGATATCATACTCACGAGGACTATGTAACTAGTAATTCAACCAACTTTAGTTTTTGACAAGAATGTATTAAGTGTTTCAAGGAATCAAGATGATTGTGAAGTCTCAAATAAAAATATAATTAATAAAGAAATAAAAAGAGGTGACAATAGCAACGTAAGCAGAGTTGTGAACAATAATAGTAAGGATTCTAGGGTTGAGACACTTTTAACAAGGGTTGAGACGCTTTTAACAATCATGCAAATCTCTATTACTATGTAGTTTATTTGATTATTGGGTTATATATTCACAGGGCTTATAGTATAATCATGGTCTCTCGACCACTATCTTCTACCTAACTGGGAATTGCAACTTCATCATTGAGAAGGGATGCAATGATCCAATTAGATGCATTAAGATATCATCCTGCAAGTGAACCAAACATGTTTCTCGGTATATCCCTATCCTAGACACTAATTCAAATTCCTTATTTTATAAAAGAATAGGAACTTTGCTCCTTTATATCTTCGTTTCATCCCAAGTTCACATAGAAATATAGGTTTATTTTAATGGTGGCCAATCATCAAAATAGTAAGCACAATAGATTAAGAATAACCCATATGATAATTCAACTATAAACTACGATAAAGAATATCAAAGTGCAATCATGTTTTCAGCCTCAACCCTAGAACAAGGGTGTTTAGACACTCATATTTGAATTCAACATCAAAAACGAATAATTAAACATACCCAAACGTTATCTTGGAATAATGAAGTTCAAAGAAGCCTAAGAGAAGTATTCAAAATGTTTTTACCTTTGTTGTATATTTCCAAAGTAGTTCCAATTGTGCCTGAGTTTTTCTTTTATAGTGGGACAATTTTAGACTAGTGGAAAAAGAGCTTTGTGCCGTGTTTGTTACTACATGGGAGATATGTGTGCTTTATGTGGTTCACAATAAGGGATAGAGGTGAGCATCGCGTGGTTTACTCTAGGGGAGAGAGGTGCACATCGTGGGCTAATCGTGTGACCTCACTAGAAATTCCCACATATCCAAAATTACTTCTAAGGCATATTCATTCCCAGCTAATTGCTTCTCCACCTTCAAATTTATGTTTTCCAAGCTCGATCCACTTCTTCTCAAGTCCATACAATTAATCCCAAAGTATCATGTACACTCACTTCCCATCATACATCCAATTTCATCCAATTCCATCAAGAAATAACCCTGCATCACTAATCTTGTCCATTAGCTAAATCATGCAATTACATATCAAACACAACAACAATAACACATTTTAACTAGTAGAACAAGTCCTATTATGGGTGAATATTGGTGCTTGGACATATAAATACACCCAAGATCAATGTTTTGCAGGAAATAAGGTTTTGGATGCTAAGTTTGAGAAAAAGATGAAAATGGAGTTTTTGGTTACTTAATTGATTATTTTTGGGTATTTATGGCACTTACTTGATGTACATGACCAAAGCATGTACTAAAACATGAAGTTCGAAAGCTTGGTTTCAAGAATTGGAAGGCCTGGCACTTACCTATGTCTACATGTGGACCGCATATTACATATGTGGTCTGTATATGACTAAGGTAAGTACAAGAATTAAAGATCTCAAGAGTGCAAGAGATGAAGAATAAGTTCTGGAACTTAACTACGCCTACATGTAGACCGCATGTAGGTAAGTTAATGTAATTCCCCGAGTCTGTACCCCTAATGCTACACGGTGCTTACAACCCTGAAGGACCACAAGCTAACCCATGACTGATATCTGCTGTTAGCACTGAATAATAATACTATAATAAATATGGAAAATACACTGAAATACCGTAAGGTTTAAAACATCTGAAAAATTGATAAAGTATATTACTAAAATAATAATCTGCAAAACTGAAAACTATCTAAAAGTCTAGTCTAAAAAGCCTCTAACTGAACTATCTGAAAGCAGAGTTGATGGTACAAGCCCCTAACTAACTCCAGCTACTAAAATACTGATAAAATGAAATACTAAAATAAAAAGCATTCCTTTGATAGATGAGGACTCACTACTAAAACTGTTGCTGATAACTGGATTTGTCTATGTGCGGTCAGGAACCTGAGCGTCCGAACCTATGATATGAGATATCATAGCACAAAGAAAGAGTATGCATCAGTACGTGGAATGTACTGGTATGATAGATAAGGTAAGGTTGAGTGCAAGGGTTCATATGCCTGAACAATAACTAACTGAATGATATAAAGTAACTGAACATGTATGAATATGGATAACAGATACTACTGTAAATACTAAGTATGCAATATGGTGCATATAAATAAATACTATGACTATCTGAAGCTAAGTCCTGAGTTCTGATACTGAGTAACTAATATCTGAAGTTACTGATAATTGAGTTACTAATACTGCTGACTATATCTAACAGTCCTAATTCTGTTGAACTGAACTGAGTTCTATTCTGAAGACTGAAACTGAGACTTTGGGAGGTAATCATCTAACCAACATTCCCCAAATAAGATAACTTAGTTGGGGTACAACCTGTGACCCCAGTTAGAGGGGTGTTAGTACCGTGCCACGAGTAAATATACAGAAGAGTCCCCTCTACTGGCAGGTGCCCTAAACAAGAATAGTGGTACCCTCTACTGGCAGGTAAAGCACCTCATCAACCCTCAACTGGCAGGTTAATATCTCAACCTACGCTGGCTACGTAGTTCTAGAATGCAAGGATTGCTTCTAAGGATCACACCATTTACTGGCAGGTGAGTCCACATCCTAGAGTTCACTCGGTGTTGAATCCTACTCCCAATTGAATAGACATTGAATTGATTATACTGAACTGGGCTGGACTGATACTGAGTTTTACTGAGTTTTCCTAAGTTCTATAACTGATTGAGTTCTACTGAGTTCTATAACTGACTAAATTCTATTGATCGTGACATGACTGATACTATTCTATAACTGACACTGGCTCTAGGTAACAACTAGATTGTCGAGTATTGAATATCCCTAGGACTCAATAGCATAAATAATGCCATCAGATAATCTTGAATAACATAACAATATTCACTTGATCATAATTCATCCATAGAGGCCTTTCATCAAATACTTGTAATGCATTAACTTGTACATGAAAGGGGGAATACATGCTATCATGTTATAATGGCACTATATCATTCACATAGGCATTTTATCAAACACATGTGAAGCATGCTTAGGTCATATAATTATCAACACATAAAATTATCATGGCTACATCCATCAACTTGCAAATTGAAGAGTTTATCATGACGATCATGTAATTCAACATATATAATGATTAATTTCATGAAAGCTTGTAATTTAATAATGGACTGAGACCCATCAATAACATGAACATGAATTCAATTTAATTCCAAGTATGTAATTCATAAATCAACAATCTTGTAGTTTTAAAAATGAATTCGTGGACTCTATGGGTGAAAGGAACCCATAGATGAACACCTAACATACCTGAATTAATAATTTATTAGAGTTCTTGGAGAAATTCTTGAGATTGACTTTGATTTCTTGGATTTAGTGTTTTGCCCCTTTTGAGAAAGAATGACTTAATCTTTGAATAATGTGAATAAATGATGAGATAATGGGTTATTTAGGGGTTTAATTTCATGATTTGACTGATTAGGGCAGTGGAAAAATACCCATTTACCCTCGGGAATGACTTAAAAGTCATCACTGGAAAAACCCGACCTAGACCCCTGGCGCGACGCGGTGCTATAGTACCGTGTCACTGGAAATTGACAACTGGGAAAATTCATGGTGGCGCAACATAGTGGTATCGCGTTTCCACACTGGGTGCGACCTAGAAGTTCACAGCGACGCGATGGGATCGCGTTGAAAAACTAGAAAGGGCAATTGTGAAATTGAACCTTGGTACGATGCGCCATGATCGTGGAGGGTCACTAGGATTTGACAATTTCCATTTGGTCATGCTTCTCAACGCTCAGAAGTGCCAGTTGTCACACTACTTAACAAAAATGGCTCTAACTCTTCGCTCGGGTATCGGATTTGGGCAAATTTTATATCGTTGTAAAGCTAACTAAATTTCCTACGTATTGACAGGCTCTAGAAATAAAAATACTGAGTATTTAAAATTTTTTATATAGGGTAACCCATGTACTAAGGGTTAATTTAAGTTAAGAAAATACGGGGTATTACAACATCTCCTCCTTGGGAACATTCGTCCTCGAATGAGACTAAGTTGAGGAACAGTGATAGAATGAGCTTACACACTGAACAAGCACACTGAAACCTGACTATATGACTGAACTACTGAGAAGCTGAGTTCTCATACTGAACATGCATATCTGATGCATGGAATACATGACTGAAGTAACTAATAAGTTGAATTTTCATACTAAACATGCGTATCTGATGCATGAGTACATGACTGAACTAATTCATGAAGGCATGACTGAATATGCAATGGTAACTGATACCAAGATTATAACTGTAACTGAACATGGAACTGAGTAAAGCTAAATAAGACTGTTACCTTAAGCTGAATCTGAATTTATGGAGAAGAGGTGAGGATACTTGGCCCACATACCTTCTTCTACTTCCCAAGTAGCTCCCTCAATGGACTGTTCCACCAAAGAACTTTGACTAAGGGAACTTCTTTGTTCCTTAGTCTGTGAATCTGACGATTGAGAATCTAGACTGGAACCTCTTCGAAAGAGAGATCATTCTGAATATCTATACCCTCTAAGGGAACTATGACTGCTTGGCCACCAATGCATTTCTTTAGAAAGGTGGCGTGCAATACTGGGTGTACTGAAGCTAGATCTAAAGGAAACTCGATCTCATAAGCTACTTTTCCAAAATGATTGAGAATTCTATAAGGACCGACATATCAGGGACTAAGTTTTCCCTTATTGCCAAACCTCTTTACTCCCTTTATGGGAGAGATTTTCAAGAACACAAAATCATCGATCTCAAACTCGAGATCCTTTCTCCTAACATCTGCATATGATTTTTGTTGGCTCTGGGCAGCCCTAAGCCTTTCTCTGATTAGATGAACCTTCTCAAAGGCATCAAACACTAAGTTAGGACCTACTACTGTGGTTTTACCTACCTCGAACCAACCAATTATAGATCTATATCTCCTACCATAGAGAGCTTCAAATGGATCCATCTGAATACTGGAGTGATAACTTTTATTATATGTGAATTTGATCAAAGGTAAGTGGTCATCCCAACTACCCTTAAAATCGACAACACAGGCTCTTATCATATCTTCTAGAGTCTGAATGGTCCTTTCTGCTTGACCATCTGTCTGAGGGTAGAAGGATGTACTTAGGGGATGAATGGTCCTTTCTTCTTGACCATTTATCTGAGGGTAGAAGGTTGTACTGAGGTGAACTCGGGTACCAATACCCTTTTGGAATGTTTTCCATAAATGAGCAGTAAACTGGGTACCTCTATCTGAGATGATGGATACTGGGACTCCGTGTAAGTTGACCAACTCTCTAATATAGAGTTTGACATAGTCCTCGGCTGAATAAAAAGTATGAACTGGCATGAAATAAGATGATTTGGTCATCCTGTCTATGATAACCCAAATAGAATCATATTGATGACGAGTACGAGGAAAACCCATCACAAAGTCCATGTTCACTTCTTCCCATTTCCATGTGGGAATACTGAACTCCTGCATGGACTCACTAGGTTTCTAGTGCTCAATCTTAACCTGCTGACATGTAGAGCACTTATCTATAAACTCCGAAATATCCATTTTCATCCCACTTCACCAATAGATCTACCGCAAATCGCGATACATTTTAGTGGCCTCTGGATGAATAGAGTATTGTGCACCATGTGGTTCTACAAGAATTTGTTACCTCAAGTCATCTACACCTGGCACACATAAACGACCTTGGCAACGCAACACACCATCTTCTTCTTGGGAGAAAACCTCTATTTTCCAATCTCTGATTGACTCTTTCAACTTAATAAGATTGGGATCTCTATCCTGCTTTTCCTTTACTTTGGAAACTAAAGATGAGTCTGAACTATTCTACACCCACACACTACCCTCTGCTGAATCGACTAAGTGGAAACCTAGTCGGGTAAGCTGATGAATTTAAAGAACTAACTTCTTCTTATTATTCTCAACATGAGCAACACTGCCTATAGACAATCTACTAAGAGAATCAGCCACTACGTTGTCCTTACCCCGGTGATACAGAACACTCATATCATAATTTTTTAATAACTCTAACCACCTTCTATGACGTAAGTTTAAATCTTTATGAGAGAATACATACTGCAAGCTTTTGTGATCTGTGAACACATCTATATGTACCCCATATATGTAGTGCCTCCAAATCTTTAAGGAAAATACTACAGCTTCTAACTCGAGATCATGAGTTGGGTAATTATTCACATGGGGCTTAAGCTATCTGGAGGCATAGGCTATGAACTTACCTCTCTATATAAGGAAATAACCCAAACCTTTTCTGGATGCATCACAGTACACAACAAACCCATTCGAACCATCTGGTAGAGTCAAGACTGGGGCTGAGGTGAGTTGAGTCTTCAACACCTGAAAACTCTTCTTGTAAGAATCTGAACATTAAAACTGGACTTTCTTCTGAGTCAATATGGACATGGGGGATTTTACAGATGAAAACCCTTCAAAAATATGATGGTAATAGCCAGCTAAACCCAAGAAACTCTGGATATTTGATGGAGAGATTGGTCTAGGCCAGTTTCTCACCACCTCAGTCTTTTAAGTATCAACTCTAATGCCATCACCGGAAATAATATGACGAAGGAATGCTACTGAACTTACCCAAAATTTGCACTTACTGAATTTGGTGAATAATTGATGAGTTCTGAGAGTCTGAAGTACGATTCTGAGGTGATTGAGAATAGACAAGAATTCCATCGATGAACACTATAACGAACATGTCCAAGTACTGCTTGAACACATAATTTATTAAGTCCATGAAAACTTCTGGGTCATTAGTAAGACTAAAGGATATGACTAGAAACTCAAAATGACCATACCGGGTTCTAAAAGCTATTTTTGGAATGTCACATTCTCTGACTCTGAGCTGATGATAGCCTGATCTGAGGTCTATCTTAAAAAAGTAACTAGCACCCTGAAGTTGGTCAAAGAAGTCATCAATTCTAGGAAGTGGATATTTATTCTTGACTGTGACTTTGTTCAACTGATGATAGTCGATACACATTCTAAGAGAATCATCTTACTTACACACGAATAAGACAGGTGCGCCCTACGGGGAAATGCTGGGTCTAATGAATCCCTTATCTAGGAGATTCTTAAATTGTTCTTTTAACTCCCTTGGTTCTGCTGGTTCCATTCTATATGGTGGAATAGATATGGGCTGAGTATCTGGAAGAAGTTTTATTCCGAAGACTATTTCCCTAACGGGAGAAACTCCAGGAAGATCTTTGGAAAACACATCTGAGACTTCATGTACTACTAGAAATTATTCAAGACTGGGAGTCTCTAAAATAGAGTCGTTGACTTGTACAAGATGATAGACACATCTCTTGGATATCATTTTTCTCTCTCTAAGGTATAAAATCAACTGACCCTTAAGCGCTAAGGTACTACCTCTCCATACAAAGACTGGTTTATTTGGAAACTAAAAATAAACTATTATGTTTCTACAATCAACTAAGGCATAACATGAATGGAGCCAATCTATACCGATAATGACATCAAAATCCACCATCTCTAGCTTTACATAGTCTGCTGTAGTAACTTTTTGAGATATCATAATCGAAAAGTCCCTGTATACCCATCTGGCTATTATAGATTTACCAACTAGGATAGAAACTGAGAATAGCTCTGCTAGGATTTCTGGACTGACTCCGAAGTTAATGTCTATATAAGGAGTTACGAAATATAAAGAAGCTTCTGGATCTAGCAAGGAATAAAAATGTAAATGGAATATATATAACATACCAGTGACTAAATCAGGAGAATTTTTCTAATCTTATCTGGACTGAAGTGCATAAATCCTGTTTGGGCGTTGCCCACTGGTGGCACTGGAAACAGCACCCTACTGATTTGGGTGACCTAACTGAGCTGAAGGATGATTATACTGACCCTGAGAACTTGACTAAGGACAATATCTGACTCTGTGGCATAGCTTGCCACACCCGAAACAAACATCACTGCCAGCTCTACAGACACCCTTATGGTTTCTGCCACATGTCTGACAAAGAGGATTTGTTCGAGCACTGCTGACACTATCTTAAGCTTTAGATATTAGAGCCCTATATTTTTTACCATTTTTGAACTTAGGTACTGGAGAACTAGCTGAGGACGGAGATAGAACTGAAGATTTTGGGTGAAACTGGGAACGGTTACTGCCCTCTGACTTAGGTTGATTAAAATTGAAGCTACCTATTCTAGCTCTCTTATTCTGCCTCTCTCTCTCTCTATTCTTAGACTCTTCTATCTGCTAAGCATGGACCATTAATCTGGATAGGTCCATCTCTTTAATTGACATTGTATTTTTGCACTCCTTAACGACACTATCTAAAACCCCAGACACGAACTTGCTCATTCTGGACCTACTGTCTGCTACTACATGGGAAGCATACCTGTCTAACTGAGTAAACTTGAGGGAATACTCTTTCACACTCATACTGCCCTACTTGAGATTGATGAACTCTAACACCTTGTCTTCTCTCGGCTCTAAGGGAAAGAATCTATTTAGGAAAGCAGTAGCAAACTCTTCCCACTCTATGGGCTCTGCATCTGTGCCCCTGTCTACCTTTCACTACTTAAACCACATATGATTTATATCTTGTAGTAGATAGGAAACTAACTCAGCACTCTCATTGGAAGTCACTCCCATAATATCTGTGACTTTTTGAACCTGATCAAGGAACTCCTGTGGATCCTCTTCTGAATTAGATCCTGAGAATAGGGGAGGATTTATTTGGGTGGAGTCCCAAATCCTGGCTGCAGTAGTATTTGCCACTGGGTTGGCTTGAACAACAGCTGGCCATTCATTCTGAGCTGCTACGGAATTGGCTAAAGTAGTGAACGCAACTTTGAATTTTACATGAGAGACATGCTCGTCTAGGGGATCTTCCTGAACAGGCTGAGGTGCTGACTGATTTTCAGTTCTCCTTTCATTAGTCTTTTTGGGAGGCATGTTCTGTAAACAAAAGGAAGAAATGGATTAGACTTAGAGTTTAACTTGAGCTTATGCTCACACGCACGACATGAATACTGAAAGAAGGGAAACTTTTCCTAAAACATCTCATAGCCTCATTTCCATAAGTGTGGCGCGTTACACACCCATGCATAAGACTCTACTTGATGTGTCTTTCAGACTCCCTAGGACACTGTTAAACCTTAGGCTCTGATACCAAGTTTGTAACAACCCGGGTATGTACCCCAGATGCTACATGGTGCTTACAATCCCGAAGGACCAAAAGCTAACCAATGACTGATATCTGCTGTGAGCACTGAATAATAATACTGTAATAAATGTAGAAAATAGGCTGAAATGCCATAAGGTTCAAAATATCTAAAATATTGATAAAGTATATTACTAAAATAATAATCTACAAAACTGAATTCTGTTTGAAAGTTTAGTCTGAAAAGCCTCTAACTGAACTGTCTGAAAGCGGAGTTGATGGGACAAGCCCCTAACTAACTCTAGCTACTAAAATACTGATAAACTAAAATACTAAAATAAAAATCATTCCCTCGATAGATGAGGACTCACTACTAAAACTGTTGCTGATAGCTAGATCTGTCTATGCGCGATCAGGAACCTGAGCATCCAAACCTATGATATGAGACATCATAGCATAAAGAAAGAGTATGCATCTGTACATGGAATGTAATGGTATTCTAGATAACATTAGGCTAAATTCAAGGGTTCATATGCATGAACAATAACTAACTAAATGATATAGAGTAACTGAACATGAGAGAATATGAATAACTGATACTACTCTAAATACCGAGTATGTACTACGGTGCATATAAATAAATACTGTGACTGAGCTTATCTGAAGATAAGTCCTAAGTTTTGATACTGAGTAATTGATATCTGAAGTTACAAATAACTAAGTTACTGATACTGATTGACTATATTTGACAGCTCTGATTCTGTAGAACTGAACTGAGTTCTATTATGAAGACTGAAACTCAGACTGTGGGAGGTAATCATCTAACCGATATGCCCCAAATAAGATAACTGAGTTGGGGTCCAACCTGTGACCCTAGTTGGAAGGGTGTCAGTACCATGCCATGGGTAAAGACACTAAAGAGTCACTCTCTACTGGCAGGTGCCCTAAACGAGAATGGTGGTACCCTCTACTGGCAGGTAAAGCACCTCATCAACCCTTAACTGGAAGGTTGATGTCTCAACCTATGCTGGCTACGTAGTTCTAGAATGCAAGGGTTTCTTCTAAGGATATCACTCTCTACTGGCAGGTGAGTCCCCATCCTTGGGTTTACTCGGTGCTAAATCCTACTCCCAACTGAATAGACACTGAATTGATTATACTGAACTGGACCTAACTGATACTGAGTTTTATTTAGTTTTCCTGAGTTCTGTAACTGACTGAGTTCTACTGAGTTCTGTAACTAACTAAATTCTACTGATCGTGACATGACTAAATTCTACTGACTATTCTGTAACTGACACTGGCTCTAGGTAACATCTAGATTGTCGAGTATTAAATACCCCCAGGACTTGATAGCATAAAAGAATGGCATATCATAATCTTGAATAACATAACAATGTTCACTTGATCATAATTCATCCATTGAGGCATTTCATCAAATACTTGTAATGTATTAACTTGTATATGAAAGGGGGAATACATGATATCATGTTATAATGGCACTATTTCATTCACATAGGCATTTTATCAAACACATGGGAGCATGCTTAGGTCATACATTAATCACCACATATAATTATCTTGGTTACATTCATCAACTTGCAAATTAAAGGGTTTATCATGACGATCATGTAATTCAACACATATAATGATTAATTTCATGAAAGCTTGTAATTTAATCATGGACTGAAACCCAACAATAACATAAACATGATTTCAATTCAATTTCAAGCATGTAATTCATAAATCAATAATCTTGTAGTTTTAAAAATGGATTCGTGGACTCTATGGGTGAAAGGAACCCATAGATGAACACCTAACCAACCTAAATTGATAATTTCTTTGAGTTCTTGGAGAAATTCTTGAGATTGACTTTGATTTCTTGGAGCTAGGGTTTTTCCCCTTTTGAGAGAGAATGACTTAATATTTGAATAAAGTGAATAAATGATGAGATAATGGGTTATTTAGGGGTTTAATGTTGTGATTAAACCAATTAGGGCCGTGGAAAAATACCCATTTACCCTTGGGAATAACGGATAAGTCATCACTGGAAAAACCTGACCTGGACCCCTGGCGCGACGCGGTGCTATCATGCCGTGTCATTGGAAATTAACAATTGGGAAAATGAACGGTGGGGCGACGCTGTGGTATTACGTTGCCACACTGGGTGCGACCTAGAAGTTCACCGCGACGCGGTGGGATCGCGTTGAAACACTGGAAAGGGCAATTGTGAAATTGAGCCTTAGCGCAATGCGCCATGATCGCGGAGGCTCACTGGATTTAAAAATTTCCATTTGGTCATGCTACGCCAAGCGCTGAAGTGCTAGTTGGCACACTGCTTTACAAAAATGGCTCTAACCTTTCTCCCAGGTATCAGATTTGGGAAAATTTTATATCGTTGGAAAGCTAACTAAATTTCCTACGCATTGGAAGGATCTAAACTAAAAATACGAAGTATTTCAAAAATTTTATATAGGGTAACCCATGTACTGAGGGTTAATTTAAGTTAGGGAAATACATGGTATAACAGCTAAGTACCAGAAGTCCAAAATCTCGAGAATGAACAGTGCAGGAAACTTTTTTGGCACTTACCTGGGTCCACATACGGACATATGTAGCACATGTGCCCACTGCTAGACCATATGTGGACATATTCGACCTTTTTTGTACTTTTTCATTCAGGATTCGATTTTTAAGAATTCCTCATGTACTATAAATACCCTCTATGTGCTTTTTAGTAGAAGTTACGCACTCTTGATACTTACAAACATATTTTGATTCTGAGATCTGATTTTGGTCTTGCAATTCTCCTCTATTGATTTTGGTTAATTAATTTTGTTAAAGTTTTGGGTTTTTCATTGTTATTTTTGTGATTTTACATCTTATATTTTCAATTATGAAAATTTATGATTACTTCACAAGCATGAGCGGTTAAAAACCCTTATCTAGGGTTTTGGAAACCTTGGTAGATTGGTGAAGTAGTGAAAGCCCTATGTTGTTCTTAACCGATATCCATGCATGTATTGTATTAATTTTACTTTAATAGCTATTTTAGAGGTTGAAAACATTAGGATCCCGCCAAGATTATTGCTACTTACTCCTATAGAAGAGTAGTGACTAGGAAAATATAATTACAATAGTAATTTGAATCTTAACTATCGATCCACACTACTAGGTATTATCTAAGTAAGATGGTTAGCTGCCATCTATTGACTAGAGACTCAAAATGTAATTGTTATCTGGGATCTAGGATAAGTGTTAGTAAGGTTACATCCTGAGACTCCAAATGTAAAGAGTGAAATCCTTCTACTCGTTCAAAAGACTATAAAAGGTACGTAACTTATCAATTCTACATGCAAGGTATTGGGTCGGTTCAACAAAGAACGATAAGCCTACAGAGTTGAGAAGACAGGGGGAACACAATCCTAGTGTTCACCGATGACTGATCATAATCAAAGTTAATACTAGCTATTTGTTTGATATTGATACTACAATCCCCCCATTTATATTTCTAGTTTTTCCCGTTGACTACAACAACTGAAAGTCATAATCCAATGTATTCCCTTGGGATTTGATCCTAATCTTTATTGGGTTACTAAATTTTCCAGTGACCACATAATCTTCAGATTGAAGGTGTAACTTTGGCCTTATCACCCGACTAGAGCAACCACGCCCAGAGTGATGTAGCCACGGACTAGAGCCCAGAAACATGCTACAACTAAGACTATTATTATTGTGACCTTGGGCACACCACTTACATCCTATTCACAGTGGGGCAGACGACCTATTTCTACTCAGACTAGAGCTCAGCCACAACCCAGTATCCCAGTACCCAGGATGAGGATGAAGAAGGCTAGGATGTCACCTCCCTACTCTTCCCAATATGACAAGGGTGAAAATGAGATAGAGGGGGATGAGGTGTAGTTTGAGTTACCTCCAGCAGAAGTTATGTAGACCCTTAGCCTGAGGAAGAATCACAGGATAATGATGAATCTGAGGCAGTAGTTTAGGAGCAGTCATCAGTTGTACCCTAGTCTGAAGAGGGTATAGACCAGACTTCACATCAGGTGCCACCACCAGGTATAGAGCCACCAGTTCAAACAGATCAGGCCTCCAACCCTACACGCATCTCAACTGAGCCTATTGATGAGGTGAACCCGAAATGTTGTATAGAGGGACTTTAGCTACTTTATGAGAGAGATAGTTTTATTAATGAGATAGGACGACCCAAGATGGCCATTTATGAGAGATAAATGAACTTGTCTAGGTTGGCTGGAGCACTATTTTAGCAGGTTGCATTTGATAGGTACCAGCTGGGGTGGATAACCATACTCCTAGGTTCATACAGCCCGACATTGGTGCGAGAGTTCTATGCCTCCTACCATACTATAGTATCTTTGATTATACTTAGAGGTAGAAGGTATGTAGAGCAACCATAGTTTAAGAAGCTACTTGTAATAGGGGTTATGGTTGATATTTTAGTGGGGGCCATCTGCCAATTTTTTTAGCCCAGATATGCAGATCCTACGTCTACAGCTGAGTTTGATCACCTTTGGAAATTGGCGTGTGATAGACGCGCCATTGAAGAGGATGATCATAAGAGTTAGATAGTTGGTTTGGTGATATGGATCGCTAGTTATATTTCACCTCTTAGTATGAATACCCCTTGGGTCAAGGGGTAAGGTGTGATTAAAAAGGATGCGTTAAATTTTGCTGCAAAGTTTTGGTGGTTGTTAGTACGTTATCGATTATGTCTGACTACAACAGAAAACTTACTTTCTTCAGGTAATGCAACACTGATTGCTACCATGGCTGCTATTATGATATTGACTTTGATGGCCATCATCAGATTTGAGATGCATAAGCGGGCATTTGGGAAGACGACCACATTGACCTTTTCTTATCTCGTACAGTTGCTATGTGATAAGGTCGGTGTGCTAGAGATTTTAAGAGTTGATATAAGACTAGAGGCAATGGTCTTGGACTAGTAAGATCAAGGATCCAACAAACTCGGTCCTTGTACAGAGGTTCTGTACACCTTTGATAGTGATTCTGGCCCAGTCTAAGGGCCCATCAGTCCTGCAGAGCCTCCTGATAATGCTCAACTTATACGTCAATTTAAGTGCAGGGCAATAGTTGTCAATATAATTACCCAACTTTGAGTTGGTGTCAAATCCACGAGGAACAATGTGGGTGGCGATTAAATAAGTTTGAAATTAAAGTTACTTGCTAAATTCAAATATATTATACAAATATTTTGGGGGATTTTGAGTGTTTTCAAAAGTGTAAGATAATTAGTGTGCTTCTAAATGACTAATTAAAGACTAAAAATAATTAGAGTGTAATCAATTAGGAATAGATATTGGGGCTATGCTTTACTAGAGGCAACTACATGAAAATCAACTTCAAGTCTTAGCTAAGGCATGCTTAGGTAGGCTCGATTAGGGATTTCGATACTAGTCTTTCAACAAAGCATCAAACTATCACAAATGGATTCTTTCGAATACCTCGTGGGTGTGATCAGTCGATCATCACAAAGATTTAATTGGGCATCCCTATTTCTAGGATGATGCCCAAGATATAGAAATTCAATAAATTATCCTTATTTCTAAGACAATAAAAAGGGAATAACAAATATCTATTTTATTGCTCACAAATGCTCATGTCACCTACATCTCTCTTTCAAGGATGATGTAGGATCTAGACTACCCACATCCCTCTTTCAAGGATGATGTGGAGTTAGGAAAATTGAGGATTTCACCAACAAATTCTATTTTATAGTCAAACATTTGTGAAACCCAACAACATTAACTAAGAAATAAAGCTAATAATCACAACCCATACACACTTGCACCCTATTCAAACATAACCCCAAGAGGAAGAACAAGTAACTCATAAAGATAATAAACAAAAATATACCAAAATATCCATCAATTTGATTCATGAAATATAAAGAGAATGCAAACCATACTTTAAATTCCAATGAATCTTCAATTGAAATTTGTTAATCCTTCACTTAAGAGTTACTCTAGTGTAATCTTAGATCAAGGTTAGTACAAATTTTTGCTCCAGGAACCCAAGAGATGAGATAAAAGTAAAGATGAAAGATAGGATAAAGATATGTTCAAAAATAAACTAAAAACCCTTATTTGAGCCCCAATTCCATATTTTCCAAATAATACAAAAATTCCCGTGAAAATTTTCTACTCTACTGCGATCGCCACCTCTTCACAGCGTTTGTGACTTTCAAGATTGTGATTGTCATATCGCAATTTCCATCAGATTGATTTGTTGACTGGTCGGAATCGTGACCCTCAGGACACGATTGCGGTAACTGAGGGTCAATTCTCAGGCTTGATTTCTAGAATTTGGCTCTTTTATTTCACATTTAATCTCTTTTTGACTTGAATGACTTGCTCGTCTTAGGAAATTTAGGCTTAAAAAATGCTAGAAAATCCTCAAATTGACGACTTATCAACACCCCCAAACTTAAACTAATTCTTGTCCTCAAGAAACTAAGAACAATTCAATAAGATAGGGTATTCAACTCAAATCCACCCAACAGAAAGCTATACTAAAGAAACAAGCTAACAAAGCTCTATAAAGACTTTCAAACATGCCATGGAAACAAACCAAAATTTTTCAATTAGCACATCATCCTGAAGCAAAGATGAAAGTTTGTATCACATGACCTTCCAAATCTACAAAACATCTTAAGAGGAGACACAAAATCTTTAAAGATTGTCTCAATCTTCACATAGTAACTTACTTAACCTATTTATCCAAACCAAGAGTAAGACTTCACCCTCTACCCCAAAGTATCGATGCTGCTCATAAGAAAGAGTTATCTACACACACAAGACATTTAAATTTCTAAAGGAACTCAAATAATTAAAGAATTCACACTCACTCTAGCAAAGAAATTCAAGTACAATGAGTAGAACCATAGGCTTACCCTTTGTGTTTTTCTCCACTAATGTAGACTTACCTAGTTTGAAATCACCAAGGTCTTGCGGGTAAAAATAAATGTTTAAGGTGCGGGAAGGAATATACATGGATCAAGTGACTAAAAGACCTTATTCAATGCTATCGCTTAACCCCTTCTACCCCAAAATTTTCAAACTATCCACCTTATTCTCCGTCAAATCATTTCTCATATGTCCCTATATTTTTTATTAGTATTTACAAAATAATTCAAATCCACCATTTTTTATTCATTTCTTTGGTTTTTCAAGAGACTTTTTAACTTTATGCGCTTCTTAGCCCCTTTATTTGCCTCTTTTATCTTCATATTCTATGGTCTAGGCTATACAACTTTACCATCAAGTATGTTTCTTATCTCTTAAGCACATGATTTGACCACCTTACATACACCTTTATTGGTTCATCTTAGCACATCATATTAATCCCCCCAAACTTTGAGTTTGAACCACCCGTATATTATTATCCCAACTATACAAACCCCTCAAACTTGGGCTTTTTCCTACAATTAATTAATTTGAATCATTCAATGCATCAAAGGAAATTAAGTGCCAAAAGAAAGATTTTAAAAGGGGTTAGGTGTTTTAGAAAGGTTATCATTACAAAAAGAAAGAAAAATTCGCAAAAAGGCTCAAAGGGGCTAACTAAGGAACGATGTTAAGGTGGAAATTTGGCTATGTGATGGGTCAAAAATGGCCTCGGGTTATTCTCCAAACCAATTTTGTCTAGAATTTCTCTTTGAACACACTCGGGGCAAGTTCTAGACTACACATATGTACAAGAATTATTCAAAAATCTCACCACTTATGGCATCGTACTCATAGAGCAAAAAGTTAATCTCCCAACCAATTTGAGCAATTTGAGCTTAATAAGTTACTCTGAGTGAAGTTTTCATCCTTGTAAAGAGAGAGCCAAAAATTAAATTTAATGGCCCCACTCAAACGAAAGCTCAAAAATATCCCTAATCATATTTACAAAGAAAACTAGAATTTTTTGTTTTTTCTCAAAATCATTTCATTTCTTGCCAATAAAATTTTGAAAGCATTTTTGAACTTTTGCCTCTTCCTAAACAATTAAAGAAAAACTTAGGGGAATGCAAGAAAACATTATCATTAAACTTCATGGTATTCTTTCCTCACAACTTCACATATCGCGCATTTAGATTATAAAACACTCATAACACCAATAGAAACACAAACGACCCTATACCCTAAAGAATAGAATCACCCAATCTATCATAGGGAAAGTCAAGCATTTATGTCTCTCTTACCATGGGTGAAACATTCCTCAATAATTTAAACCAAATAACATCGGTTATTCCATAATCAATACCAATTAAACTCAAAGATATGCTCCAAAAATGATCATATAATGCCCCAAGAAAGTTCACATTAACCTTTACAAACATATAAGGAATTTTTCTCTTATTGATATTTTAACAAACATGTGCTATGCATGAAAAATAAGAGCTTGAATATAGAAAATAACAACACATGTGAACGATCCCAATGCACCAATTCATCACCAAACACACCACTTGTAATCATACTAACCCAATTAAACCACCCACCACTCAATTAAGCAAACAAACCTTAAGTGGGTGTTTCATCAAACACATGGTGTGCACTAGTGTATGAAAACAAGAATTTTGCAATTTAGCATTTGAGACAAGGAACACATTCAAAAATCCTCATCCTAACAATCACATTCTACCAAATTAAGCTCAAATGAATTAAATTCAAACCAAAAGAAACCATGAAATATGATCATCATTTGTATTTTAATGATCATTCCTTGTGCTATCATCTACAAACACTCAAAACAAGCTAAAAATTGAACCAAAAAAATTAAAAAACATCAAGAAAAATTTCTTGGGTTGCCTCCCAAGAAGCGCCCTAGTTAAAGTCGCGGCACGACATCTTTTGACTATCATTTATGTCTCCATTTAGAAGATTTAAATCGGCGGCCCAACTTTAGATCAATACATCTTTGAGTTACTTTGAGTAAAGGTGAGTACACAATGAAAAATTTTCTATCTCACCACTTTAAATACTTGAACCTTTTACCCAACTGCACATCTAACTTTCGAATAGGCTCGTCGGGTATTGGTGAGAGCATAAAAAACCCACTTATCAAACATTGGATTTTGCACTTATTGGCCTTTAAGTAAGGGAACTCACCTCACCCTTTTGGAATGAAAAACTCAAAAATATAAGGATTTTGTAACCCTTCTCCCAAATTTGTCATTTTCTCGGGTGGCTCGACTTTCATCACATCCACCAATCGTAATGTCGAGAAGTGATTAGAATGACGTTTTCTTCCTAATTATGGAGTCACATTAATATTAAAGTCCTCAACCAATAATGTAATATATCCATCACAAAGGATTTGCCTATATTTCTATTTGGGCTCTAGTACCACTTTCTCAACTTTGGTATTTGGTTCGATTGGTTGGAAAATCCCCGAGGATTTTCCACTATCAAGCTCATAATCAACCATATGGCTTGATGTATTTTCTTTATCATCCTTATTTTAATGATTGGTCCTATTCACGACACTTGAAAGATTGGTCTCCTCACCCACTTCTTTTTCTTTTTCACTCTCCATTCCAAATATCGCCATGGATTGATACAAGTGATGTATGTCCTCCTCTATTGTATTCACCCAATCCAACAGAGTTAAAATCATTGTTTCAACACCATTGTATTTGACATGTTGTTCTTCCTTTATCACATCATGAGACTTATCAAACTCATAAAAAGAACTATTATTTTTGTTAACATAACGAGGGGAGGGGGTATTTGGGAAATCACTCCAATGTCTATCCCAACAACCATACAAAGAACAATCATACTCCCAATAGGATCAAGATGGTGCACACATCTATTTCCGGGGAGCATATCTACAATCTCGCCAAAAGTGGGGTCCATCACAATATGGACATGGATCATCAAGATAAGAATTTCAACCACCAAACTTACATTCATTCCTAGATGCCATAGTGACAAGTAAACAAAAACAAAAATCTACCTGACATAAGAAATAAAAAAATCCACTAACAAATATTTACAAGTTTGAATCAAAGCAAGTAAGCTAAAATTCCAAACTAACTCAATACGCCAAATTATTCTCCGACAAAGGTACCATTTTGATAACGCTCATCTAAACCATCGAAATTGGTAGAGGACGGTCGTTGTCAATAGCTCAACTTATGTTGAGGTCGAATCCACGAGGAGCAAAATTAAAATTCAAGTCATGGGTGTTAAATGATTCAAATAAGATACCCGCAATGTGAATAAAAAAATGCATCAATAAAAATGGGGAGAGGGGGTTGATTTGGAACATTTTTTTTTAATATCAACTCAAGTCAATAATGTGAACAAAAATAGTGATTTAAATTTTATATGAGAAAAATCTTGGGATTATGTCTACCTAAGAGCAAGTTATGCATGGGTGCATGAAGATTTAATGTACATGCTAGTTATCAATAATATGGTAGGCTAAGTATAAGATCCGTGGGGCTAGTCTAACAACAAAACCTCAAAAATTTCACTCATTGACCCTCTCGGGTACCTAACAAGTGTAAAATTTCAACCACCCATTACATCAATTAGGGATCCCTATTTCTAGGAAGATGCCCAAAATATTGTAATACCCTATATTTTCTTTAAGTTGAGTTTCATCTTTAAGAAGACTAAGGGCTGACTTCCCAAGTGATAAATATTTTAAACCATGTATAATTTCCATAATATCAACTTTTTTTCATGTAGAGAATTGAATTATCTTTCCAATGATACCAATTTTATCCAAATCTGATATCAGGGTGAGAAGTTATGGCCGTTTTACTGAGAGTTGTCGGAATCACCCAGGTGCGACGGACAGGTTGACGAACCGTCGAGTTTGCGACGGACAGTCACCCAAACCGTCGCAACCAAGGCAGTGACTCCCTCTTTTGGCCCAAGTAAGATGGCCAAGATGACAGACCGTTAAGTTAGCAACGGACCATCGCTAGGACCGTCGCAACTAAGGCAGTGTGACCTTTTTTTGACCAACGTGCGATGGATGACCAGACGGACCGTCAGACTAGCGGCGGACCATCTCTCCAACCATCGTAAATCCCGTTCTGTATTTTAAGTCATTTTTAAAAGAATCTTTTGGGTTTTTTCCCTTTTAATACCCTGATATTCGAAACAAAGCAGATAGCCTCATTATCTCCCAAAACATCCAAGAAATAGGGTTTGTCCCTCAAGAGAAAATCCAAAATCCTTCTCTAAGAAATTCAAGAACTCACCATAGACTCTTCAAATTGAGTTGAGATTTGAGTTTCCCAAGTCCAAGGCTTCAAGAACCCTCTCTCAAAGAGTAAGAGTAAGAGTTTCAAAAAAACTTGTACATCCAATTACACAATCTAAGGTATGTGGGGTTTTGAAAAAGGGTAATCCTTTCACCCTTGTGCCCAAAATACTTATTTTAAACTATAAGTTTTCTGCAATTTATGAGATTTTATACGAAATTGAATTAGGGTTTTTCACCCATTGTTATTGGTTGCAGCTTTTGATGTTTCCCATGAATTGAAAGTCAAATAGCATGATTTTACATGTTTTCCTAAGAAATTGAAGATGGGTTTATACCCTATATTGTTATTCCTTGAGAATTTAATGGTTGCAATTCTCTAGAAATTGAAGTATATGAGTACGTTAAGATTTTGAGACAAATTGCTGTAAATTCCAGATTTCTACATGATTTATGAGTCCATATGATATCTAGTATGCATTTTGATGAGTCTTAACTTGAGATTTGACTATGGGTCACTAAGCCCTACTTGAGATTTGCAATTTTGATGAACTTTTGTGCTATAAGCACCCATCATTTGAGTATTTTGAGATTATTGAGAAAGTTTTGACCTTAATGGTCATAGTAGCTTTGAAATCCACTTTATTACATGAGATTACAGATTTTATAGTTGGGTTCTTTATGAACCATGAGATTATTTTTAAAGTGGATTTCCATGAGATGAGCCTAGCTAACTAAAGGGAGAAGTATTTAGAACCGAGTTGGATAAGTTACTACGGTTTCATACCCCAAAACTACGTACCACCATAGGATTGAGATTTATGGGCACAATGCCGAGATAAGTGATCACTGAGTTGAGGTTATACTCCCTGGAAAATATATGACGCCTCTCCCCAACGTGAGGTTTCTTCCTTAGGAGGACAAGACGTTGGACTCCATGTAGCTCGCATGGTTTAAGTCGTTTAAGAGAACCTCCCTAAAGTATTTTCCCTTAAGATAGAATATTTTCCCTAAAGCTTTGAGTTAAGTGATTTTCCCTAATAGTAAGATTTTCAAAATAGTTTCTTGAAGTAAAATTTTCCCAAGAAGAAGTTTTCTCTACTACTAAGAGTTATAAAATTCTGAGTTCCAAGTGTCTTGAGTTTAAAAGAGTTCTAAGTTCTTTAGCATTAAAGAAGTTTTACTCTCCATGAGATATATGCATGAGTTTGAAAGTATTGTTTAAATATTTCTTTAGTCTTCGAGTAATGAGAATAAGAGAAAAGTTCAGATTTTAAAGCTAAAGTATAATGACTCACGAGATTTGTGTTACATGCTTCATTATACATGATTTATGAGCTTTACATTTCCGACTTATTCAAGCTGTGTGAGCCATTCCTAATTACATGTATGATTTGATTAAAGAGTATGTATATTGTTTTCTGTAAATGCATGCACCCCCATATACTCAGTATATTCCCAAGTGTTGATCCACATATACATCTATGTGCTACATTTTCTTATAATGTAGGTTCAGGTGCTCAGTCCCAGCCGCGACAGTGATTTTCAAGTACCTTTGTCTACATCTCCATAGTGGTGAGGCCTCCTAGTTCGAAGACCTATTTTCAGACATTTCAAAGTTTTAGTAGATATATTATTGCTTTCAGTTCAGTTTGAGTCTGTTGGGGACCTGTCCTAATGGCTCTCTAGTTCATGGAGTAGTAGAGGCTTTGTCAGACTAGTTATCAAATTGTTAGCATATTGAGATTTCTAGTTTTGTGGTCGTTTGGACCAAGTATTTTCTTTGTATTTCCTATTATTTGATATGACAGTACCAGTGTTTTAATTATTTCATCTCGAATTGAGTTGTTATATATAGTAATAGGCTCAAAGTGTTAGCTTGGGGCTACTGGTAGCCTTAAGCACCGTGTGACATCTCGGGAGGTGATTTAAGGTTGTTACAAACTTGGTATCAAAGACTAAGGTTTAAGGAGTCCTAGGGAGTCTGATAAGCTACGTTGAGTAGAGTATTGATCATCGGTGTGAAGCGCGCCACATCTATGAGCAAGAGGCTACAAAACGTTTTAGGAAAATATTATTTGTTTCTTTCAAATTCTATCGTGCCTACAGTTGTCCCTCTCATCTAATAATTCATTCTCTCTTATTTTAGAAAATGCCTCCCCGATGAGCGAACGCCTGCAGAAATGATAATGAGCAACCCCATCCTGTTGATCCCTTGAATGAGACAGTGTCTCATGCTGAGTTTTGGGTGGCCTTTCAAGCGTTAGCCCAAGCAGTCATCGCCAATGTTCAGGCCAATAACCAGGCCGCAGTTGCAAATCAGCAAGGAGATGATTTAGCTGTTGCTAGTATTCATGATCTTATGCGGATGAATCCGCCAGAGTTTTATGGGTCTAAGGTAGGTAAGGAACCACAGTTATACCTTGAGGAGGTGAGAAAGATCACACAAGTGATGCATGTTTCTGAGGAATAAAGTGTTGAGCTGGTATCTTATAGGTTGAAAGATATTTCTTATGATTGGGTTGTAGTATGGAAGAAGGGTAGAGGTGAGGGTGTTGCTCCTATGAATTGGAAGGTGTTCCAAGATGCATTCTTGGACAAGTTATTTCCTCTTGAGATGAGGGAAGCAAATATTGAGGAGTTTATGAACTTAAGGCAGGGCTCCATGACTGTTAAGGAGTACTGCTTGAAGTTCAACCAGTAGGCCAAGTATTCTCCTGATTTGATTTCTGACACCCGAGTTTGTATGAGCAAGTTCGTGACAGGTGTTTCTGGTTTGGTACTGAAAAAGTGTAGGACTGCGATGATGAATAGGGATATGGATCTGTCTAGGTTAATGATGCATGCACAGTAGATAGAGATGGATAAGATAAGAGAGAGAGAGATAGAGTAAGGGGTAACAAGAGGACTAGATCCGAGCAACATGAGTATAGTCAGGCTAGGTCCCATGTAGGGAACTGCCCATAGTTCCAGAGTTGTTCGTCTATGCCAGCGCATTCATTAGGTAGTTCTATCACGCCTAGAGGTAGGCAGGAGCAAGGGAATATGTCTTCTATGTCAAGGTCACAGAATAGTATAAGTAACAGACCCCGCTATCCTCCTTGTGCTAAGTGTGGTAGAGATCATTTCGGTGAGTGTTTAGCAGATCTGAGGGGTTGTTTTGGTTGTGGCAAGATGGGACATAGACTTAGAGATTGTCCGCATACTAGGAAGGGGAACAAAGATTCTCGACCTCAGTCAAAGACTACTAGTATTCCATCTCCTATACCTCATCTCGCCCCTGTTCAGGGCGCTTCATCTAGCACTACTGGCGGTCAGCGCCAGAAATTTTTTTATGCCTTACCATCCCATCAGAAGTAGGAGGTCTCTCCCGACGTTTTTACTGGTATGCTCTGTGTCTTTTGATTCGATGTTTATGTGTTGTTGGACCCCGGATCAAGTTTCTCTTTTGTGACCCCATTAGTCGCTGTGAATTTTGAAATGAGTCTTGAAAAGATTCCTGAGCCTTTCCTAGTTTCCACACCAGTAGGGGAGTCAGTGGTTGCTAAGTAAATGTACAAAAATTGTCCTGTTACTGTTCTTCATATAGCCGTATTTGCTGATTTGATAGAGTTAGACATGGTGGATTTTCACCTTATTCTGGGTATGGATTGGCTTTATTCTTGTTATGGATCTATAGACTGTCGTACCCATGTGGTCAAGCTTTAGTTTCCTTATAAACAAGTTTTTGAGTGGTCCGGGAGTTCAGTATCTCCCAAGAGTCCTTTTATTTCCTATATCAAATCCAAAAAGCTAATATCCAAAGGTTGCATCTATCACCTAGTTAGAGTTAAAGGAACTAAGTCTGAGGCTCTAACTATTCAAGCAGTCAACATTGTTAATGAGTTTCCTGATATTTTTCTGAAAGATCTCCCAGGGGTACTGTAATACCCCAAAAAATCCAAACCAATATTAGCGCCATGTTTCAAGCTCATGAATTGTATATCATGGTTCTTTTATAGTTTTATGAGTAAGTTATATGTATATTAAGGCTTCAAATAACTCCCAGCTATCGAACGAATCAAAACATTCCTTACCGATTGAATTCTTGGGAAGGATATTGTTTTAGTCATATTAAAATGGGCATATCTCTCGTTATACTACGAATTTTGATCTCATGACCTACCAAAATATATATAATTTAATTATCTTTCCAACGATACCAATTTCTCCCAAATCCGATATCGGAGCAAAAAGTTATACCCATTTTACTTTGGCATATCCGTCTGGCAAATGAGTGACGACATGAGCTGACGAATTATCACAAGTCTGACGGCTTATCAGCCCATGTCGTCAGGATTAGACAGAAACCCAAAAATTCCTACTCCCAGGTGATGACCTGGGTTGACAGGATATCACAGATCTGTCGGCTTATCAACCTTGGTCGTCAACTGATAATTTCAGCAACTCAGAAGCAATTTTGTAGGGGTATTTTGGTCTTTTTCCCTCACCCTAAACCATACCCCTACAACATAAAACACCAAAAACACATATTTAGCTATTGGTATTTAGTTTCAAAAGCTCTTAACCCTCTTTTTTCCCAAGAATAAACTTAGGGTTTCTTCTCAATTAACTTCAAGACCCCATCACACTCTCCACAAGATATTCAAGAATTAATATTCCCAATCCAAGAACATTCAAGAAAGGTCAATTTGCTTTCAAGATTCAATCCCTAAGTTATGCATAGTGTTCATTCATGGACTCCTTTCGTCCATGAAGCCCAAGAATCCCTTTTCTAAATTCAAGTTTATGGATTTCTTTATGAATTTCATGCTGGGTTTGTTTTGTTTATGATGAGAATGATCAATTGAATTTAAATCCATGTTGGGTGAGAATTTCTACGTAGGTTTAATTATTATAGCTATAGATTCATGCAACCTTATGACTAAACCCTTGAATGTTGAAATTAAAGATGAATCATGATGTTTGTTTGTTGTATAATGTTGTTTACATGTACTATGCCTACAATATGTTTGATTAAATGCCTAGATAAAGAAAAAGTGCCTAACTAGCATGATATAATGAAATTCCCATGTATGTAAAAGCTTATGCATATCACATGTTTGATGAAGTGCTTCAATAAATGAATTATGAATTGTGTTGATTGGTCATGTGTTCAAGTAAGCCATGCTATTTCAGTTTCTTTCCATAGAGTCCTGGGGGAACTTGTACTCGACAATTTAGTTATGTGCCTAGAGCCATGTCATGTTTTCACGATACTCTCAGTCAAGACATGATCCATAGAACTCAGTCAGTCATGTGACTCAGGATATCTTAGAAATCTCAGTAATCTCAGTGATTTTAGTATTCCCAGTAAATCTCAGTAACTACTGTACTCTCAGTCAGTCCTCAGACTCAGTATATTACGTCAATCAACAAAACTCAATAAATTCAGTTTAGCTCTGCTAGACAATACCACTAGTATCAATTTAGTTTAGTTAATCAGTTCATCTCAATTAATCAGTTTAAATTCTTTTAGATGGGAGTAAAATTTAGCATCGAGCTAGCCTAGGGATAGGGACTCACCTTCTAGATAGGACTGAGATCCCTAGAATCAATCCCTAAGTTCCAGAACTACGTAGTCAACATATGTATGAGATGTCACCCGTTAGATAGGACTAACATACTCAGGGATCACCCGGTAGCACATTTAAATGTATAGGACTGATCCCAGGGGTCACCCGCTAGATTAGGACTGACTCCACAACAGTTGTCTTTACCAGTGGCGTGGTATTAACACCCTTCCAATTAGGGTTAGAGGTTGGACCCCAGTTAGCATAGTATGGGGCATATCGGTTAGATGAATACATCCTATAATTTTAGTTACAAAATCAGGACTGTTAGACACAGTCAATCCTTATCATTATAAATAGACTTTGGGATCACCCATTAGATAGGACTAATGTCAACTATGGTCAATCAGTATCAACATAATTTGATTCAGAGATCACCTGCTAGGTAGGACTGATCTCAGACTAAGTCAAATCATCTTTATTATCAGTATTATCAGATTTAGAGATCACCCGCTAGATAGGACTGATCTCAGATTCAGTTACTCAGATATAGTACGAAACTTAGCTAGTTCCATAAGATTCAAGACTGTCAGATATAGTCACTCATGTTATCAGTTATTTTAGTTATCATAACTCATGTTATCTGTATTCAACTATAGAACTGTTATTTACAGTCAACCAGACCAGTTCTTCATAATCAGGATTGTTAGATATAGTTATTCATGTATCATTAAATAGTATTAGTCCCTTAGTATTCAGTAATATCATATCATTCTTTCTCACTCATCAGTGACTCAAATGTCAATATCAATAAAATCAGTAGTCAGAACTTGGTATTCAGTCCTATCACGATGACAATTACAATTACGTATGCATGCATGTATTCTCGCGTTCATGTTAGTCAGTCAGTTAGTATTGTTTATGCGTATGAAACTATTGCATTTAGCCTACCTCACTTTCATACCAGTACTTTCAAAGTGCTGACGCATTTGCACTATGGTGTCTTATACCATAGGTTTAGAAGAACGAGCTCCAGAGCATCAGTAGCATCCCAGTTCAGCAGTCAGAGTTAGTTTTGAGTCCTCATCCTTCGAGGGAATGATGATTACATTACTATTTCAATTTTTAGTCTATTTCAATAGTTGGAGTTAGTTGGGGACATGTCCCATCAACTCCTTGTTTAGACAAGTTTAAAGGCTTTCAGACTATAGTATGTTCAGACAATTATCTCAGTTGTTTTGGTATTATTATACCCTATTTTTAGTTATGTATTAGTATTGAACCTTATGGTCTTTCAGTTTATGTTTCCACATTATACAGTATTTTATGCAGTATACAGATTCAGATATCAGTCATGGGTTAGCTTGTGGTCCTTCGAGGTCATGAGCATCGTGTAGCATTTCAGTTTAGAAAATCAGAGCGTTACAAACTTGGTATCAGAGCCTAAGGTTCAACAGTGTCCTATGAATTATGAAATCCATATCTAGTAGAGTCTTGTACATGGGTGTGTTGTGAATCACACTTATGTGCAGGAGGCTATGAGATGTTTTAGGAACAGTTTCCCTTCTTTCATGTCTCAGATCATGCTATAGAAAGGTCCTCTAAGAAACTCATGTAGATTCTTATCATGCTCCACTCATGTCAACTTCACCTTACTTTAAAGGTACCAGAAATAGTAAAGCCCAAGTCCTAGAGATAGGGCTTTCTTAGACAGTCCCTGCAGTCAGTTATGGGATTGGTCACAGACTCAAAGTATCCCATCAGTCTAGTTTTGTCCCAAAGTGGTACAGATTTCATTCATGAACATGAGAACTTATTCTTGAACACGAATTTAGATATTCCATCAGATCCCTTCTTAGAATTCTATGATAGCATAGACCTAGAGTTAGAAGCATAAACCCAGGAGTTTGGCAATAGTAGAGTTGGGATAATATCATCCAGATTGAGCAGATTATGTATTCATGGGGAAAGTTGTACCAAAGTGAATCAGTAGGCTTGAACAGTGCAAGCAAGAATTTAAGACTATTGATTTGAAATTAAGTGTGTAGAGGTAGATGCGAATTAGGAAATGTGATATTTGTAGTATATGAGGAAATAGTAGTAGAAAATGTGTTTAGTAAGGCAAGAATGTGTCGAAAAGAGTGTGAATGTATATTCGGTTCCTTGACTTATGTCAGTCCCCATCGCGTACTATGAGAACTCAGTTTCCATCTCAGTTACAATTCCAGTATTCAGTACCTTGTAATCAGTGTTCAGTTCTAGAATTTAATATTTTAGTATCAGTTTGAACCTCAGTTATCAGCATTCAGTTATCAGAACCCAACATTCAGTCCTAGTAAGAATCTTAGTTACAGTTTTAGTTATAATGTCAACTTCAGTCCAGTAATCAGATAAAAAACACAGTTCATTTCCAAACTTTCTTGACCCATTCTACAGCTATCAGTCACTCAGTTAGTTGTATTTTAGTACCTCAGTCTACAGGATATTTCCAAATCATACTATACTCCTACCCATGCATTCTTGAGGTGATATAGTTTTGCCCCTTCATTCTTAGTTACCTCATGTTATCCAAACAATTATTACCTCCTATGCATAACATTTTACAGTCTTAGTCCAGTTGTTTGGATTAAGTAAAGACCAGTCTCACATTCCCAGTATTCAGCTATTAGTTATTCCGTTAATCAGATAAGTTAGTATATTCATGCAGTCGTTCTCAGCACCTCGTAAGTCTTTCAGTAGTCTCAGTTGCGGTGCATGAAGGTTAGTTACTTCATCTTAGGTGATGTATCATGCCTCAAGTCTCAGATCTTAGATAATCAGTCATGATTCAGTTCCTAGATGCCTTACGAATCACCATAATTTACCTCAGTAGCTCAGCCAAGACAGTATTCCTAGAGGGACCTATTGTCCCAAGGGAGTATGCTATGATCCCCTGAGCTTTATGACATAAGCGATCTATTCTTTTCTTAATTAATGAATCCATTTTAGAGTAGGGTATTGACCCTCAAGTCTGAATCGAAGTCGTGAGCCATGTATTCAAGGGCTCGAATAAGCTCACGAAATTCAGTTTATGTATCATATTTCAGCCTCAGTCATGTTTTCAGGTTCCTGTTCATGTATACTTCTAGCATAATCATGGGGTCATCAGTTCTTTTCATTTTACGTAACAGTTTCTCTTGAACTTATTCAGTTCCATGTTCAAATTACCATTACAGACTTGGTATTCAGTTCATGCTCAGATCCCCATTATAGACTTGGTACAAATTACCCTTGCATATTCAACCATGCATTCATATATCAGTTCAGGCATGTAATTATGCATCAAACATGCATTCTCACCACGAGAAATTCAGTTCATTAGAATATTTAGTCATGTATTCATGAGTCAATTATCCATTCATCAGATATGCATGAATTCAGCTTATCAGTCATGCATCAGATGTGCATGTTCAGTATGTTATATTCAGCTCCTCAATCATGTCAGTCATGAAATAATGTTTTGGTAGTGTAAGAGGAAGAGAAAGAGTTTCAAACAAGCTTATACATCTAATTACACAATCTAATGTATGCGGGGTTTTGAACAAGGGTAATCCTTTCACCCTTGTGCCCAAAGACTTATTTTAAACTATAAGTTTTCTATAATTTATGAGATTTTCCATGAAATTGAATTAGGATTTTTCACCCATTGTTATTGGTTGCAAGCTTTTGATGTTTCCCATGAATTAAAAGTCAAATAGCATTATTTTACATGTTTTCTTAAGAAATTAAAGCTGGGTTTATACCCTATATTGTTATTCCTTAAGAATTTAACGGTTGCAATGCTCTAGAAATTGAAGTATATGAGTACGTTGAGATTTTGAGACAAACTGCTGTAAATTCCAGATTTCTATATGATTTATGAGTCCATATGATATCTAGTATGCATTTCGATGAGTCTTAACTTAAGATTTGATTATGGGTCATTAAGCCCTACTTGAGATTTACAATTTCATGAACTTTTAGCTATAAGCACCCATGATTTGAGTACTTTGAGATTATTGAGAAAGTTTTGACCTTAATGGTCATAGTAGCTTTGAAATCCACTCTTTTACATGAGATTACATATTTTATAGTTGGGTTCTTTATGAACCACTAAATTATTTTTAAAGTGGATTTCCATGAGATGAGCCTAGCTAACTAAAGAGAGTTGTATTTAGCACTGAGTTGGTAAGTTACTATGGTTTTATACCCCAGAACTACGTGCCACCGTAGGATTGAGATTTATGGGCCCGAGGCCAAGATAAGTGATCACTGAGTTAAGGTTATACTCCCTGGAAAGAGTATGATGCCTCTCCTCAACATGAGATTTCTTCCTAAGGAGGACAAGACATTGGACTCCATGTAGCTCGCATGGTTTATGTTTGTTCAGAGAACCTCCCTAAAGTATTTTCCCTTGAGATAGAAAATTTTCCCTAAAGCTTTGAGTTAAGTGATTTTCCCTAATAGTAAGATTTTCAAAATAGTTTCTTGAAGTAAATTTTTCCAAGAAAAAAGTAGTTTTCTCTACTAGTAAGAGTTATAGAATTCCGAGTTCCAAGTGTCTTGAGTTTAAAAGAGTTCTAAGTTCTTGAGAATTAAAGAAGTTTTACTCTCCATGAGATATATGCATGGGTTTGAAAGTATTGTTTAAAGCTTTCTTTAGTCTTCGAGCAATGAGAATAAGAGAATAGTTCAGATTTTAAGGCTAAAGTATAATGACTCACGAGATTTGTGTTACATGCTTCATTATACATGATTTATGAGTTGTACATTTCAGACTTATTCAAGATATGTGAGTCATTCCTAATTGCATGCATGATTTGATTAAAGAGTATGGATATTATTTTCTGTAAATGCATACACCCCCATATACTCAGTACATTCCCAAGTGCTGATCCACATATACATTTATGTGCTACATTGTCTTATAATGTAGGTTCAGGTGCTCAGTCCCAGCCTCGTCAGTGATTTTTGAGTACCTTTGTCTACATCTCCACAGTGATGAGTCTTCATGGTTCGAGGACCTAATTTTAGATATTACAGAGTTTTAGTAGATGTATTATTGCTTTCAGTTTAGTTTGAGTCAGTTGGGGACCTGTCCCAATGGCTCTCTAGTTCATGGAGTAGTAAAGGCTTTGTCAGACTAGTTATCAGATTGTTAATATGTTGAGATTTCCAGTTTTGTGGTCGTTTGGACCGAGTATTTTCTTCATATTTCCTATCATTTGATATGATAGTACCAGTGTTTTGTTTATTTCATCTCGAATTGAGTTATTATATGTAGTAATAGACTCAAAGGGTTAGCTTGGGGCTACAGGTAGCCTTAAGCACCGTGTGACGTCCTGGGAGGTGATTTTAGATCGTTACAAATATAGTCAACTTCTTAATCACCCTTATATCTAAGATACTAAAAGATAACAAACTATATCCATTAATTATCTACTATTGCCTTGTCACCCATATCCTTCTTTAAAGTATAATAGGGGTTCCAAAAGTTCACCCAAACCCCTCTTTCAAGGATGGTTTGAGCTTTCAAGAGTTTAGAGTTTTCACCCACAAACCCATTTTGGGTACTTGAGGCTTTCACCCACAAATCCCAACTAATTTAACCAAGAAATAGCAAATCCCATCATCAACAAATTAGCATATACACAAATACATCACAACCCACACATAATTGCACCTTAGATCAACATAATCCCAAGGTAATGAAAGTTTATCTACTCATGAAGAAAAGTAAGAAAGATATACCATAGGGATTGTTCAAGGAATCCATTCTTCACAAATACTAAATTCAAAGTCTTAAAATCCAATTACAACTCTTGCACAATTTAGGTTTTTACACTTCAAATTCAAAAATGTTTTAATAGTCTAAAATTCCCAAAAGAAAAGGGGTTTTAGCCTCTAAAAGGAATTGGGTTCGGTTGAGAGAAATTACAAAATTTTCTGCGATTGCGGTACCCCCAACCGCGATAAGATCCACTTGATTACAGTGGCTGGCCAATCTTAACTAGCCGCGATTATGACCCTCAGACCGCGATTACAATAACTGAGTATGATCTATGCAGGCTCTTCAACTGTGCACTTTTTCTCTTCTTTTTATCTTTATTTAGCTCAAATCCACATATTTCTATCTCATCACCCGTGTGCATACAAGAGAGTGGAAATTAGTATATTTAATCGTAGAAACATCTCATTTATACAGTAAATTCATAGTTGTGTGCATGAGTGTTGAGTGTAAATGAGTGGTAAATTCACCACTCATCACCTACTACTACAGAGAGAATATATGTTGGTGTTAGCATAGATTTTGATATGAAGGAGCTGAGAGAGACCCCTGAGATAAGTACACTGGTGGGGGGACCTCAACCACATACACTTTAGTTCTAGCTTACTCTTTAGAGCTAATTAAGATATTTGTATTGCCCCCTCTCCCCTCTAGTATAGTTTCTACTACAGGTATGGTTTTTGTATTGCGTTAGTTCTTGCAGTGCTTAGTATATAGTCAGAGAGTTACCTCCACCCGACTAGAGAATGTTCTGAGGTGGCATTATTGTATGGGCAGATCTAACCTTGGTTTCGGATAACACTTGAAGTGGTAGAGATAAGATTACATGCTGCAACAGGGCTGAGATGTTAGAGTTTTCAGTTGAGGTGCATGTCGATATAGATGCTTTTGAGGGCCTAGTATTAGTCTAACTTAGTGATATTGAGGCACCTAATCTGGGTGAGATTAGAGAAGAGGTGGCCATAGTGTGGGAAAAGATATGCTCTCTCACTAAAAGCACCATTTTGGCCATCCCTCTAGTTGTACCTCTTGTGTGTACCTAGATGCTTTGACTTGTTCACGAAGGATGAGGAGACGGTCCCTATAGCTGGGACCATGAAAGGCAAGGAGGTAGAGTTTTAGGATTCCTATATACAATTTGACCACTCCCTGAAATGGTCCCAACGTGATTCGAGGGATACTGACTTTTCTAATTGGCAGAGGCATACAGAGCTAGCTGTGGGTGTATCCTCTAGTAGTGCACTACTGCTACCACCTCCTTCGCCAGTTGAGATCCTCTATATGGGGATGATCTAGCCACGGACGCCTAGTTCATCCCAGGTATGTCCTCATTCCATTTCTTTACATTATTTACATACACTAGGGACAGGGAGTAGTCTTTTAGTTGGATAAGGCATACCATAGTTGTTGCGGGTTTTATTATTTTGCTTTTTTTCTATTGGCCGCGGTATGGTTGTAGAATCTGCATATCTAGGTTAATTTTGTGTCATGATGTGTTTTGTTTTATATTGTGTTATATTTTTTGTGTAATTAGGAGATTTTTTTTTGTAAACAAAATTTTTTATTTCACCAAAATGTTCATTACAAAACCAGGTGACTGTTGACTAATCACCTCTCATCTTCTACTTCTACTCACACATACATTTTCATGTCTATCTATAAGTACATCAAGGATAAGTATTCATCTTCTATAAGTGCTTGTGCCACTTAATTACAAAGCTTTCTTTTGTATGTATATGGAATGCTATATCTCTACAAATTTTATCACTAGAATAAGGTCTCTTCTGAAATCTGAGGTCATTCTTGGCTATCCAGATGGAGTAAATCATCATGCTAAACACTGCTGCTACTAATTCTCTATACCCTTCTTCATTATTTAGCCATGTCATCAAATATTGTACCTCTGCATTCCAGCTTCCAATTTTTCTAGCTTGTCCTAACCAATTAAGAAATCTTCTCTAAATGCCCTTATTAATGTTACATTCAAAGAATAAATGATCAAATAGTTCATCTGCTAATCACAAAAGACACATGATTTAGGGACTTGTATGCCAATCTTCAATAATCTCTCCATTATTATCAATCTATGTTGTAGAGCTAACCATAGATTAAATTTGTGACTTAGTTGTATATGAGGTTGTAAGATCAGCTTCTTCCATGACACTCTAGGGTGTTGAGGTATCTGCAATAATTACAGTTTTTTGATGCTGAATTTCTCTCCTTTTTGCAATAGCTTTAACCTGTCCAACATGTGTCCTTGCAAATGTTGTGTCTCCATTATCAATATCCTAGTGTTCAAAATCTTCCTAATTACCCAAGAGACATTCTTGGGTAGAGGGATTTGTTCCAATTCCTGCTGCTTTATATAGAAGGTGTGGAGCCATTTTATCCATATATAGTCCTTTTTAATTGCTACTGCCCATAGATGTTTTGCTATTGCAGCCTTGTTCCATAGGTAGAAGTTGATTACATTAAGTCCTTCTGCACTCTGTGGCAGACATATTTTTTCCCAAGAGACAGGTGCTTCTTTTGAAATTTCATTCTTGCTAGTCCACAAGAAGGTTCTACATATAGTTTCAATACCCTTTAGTACTTTCTTGGGGATCAAAAACACTTATGGCTAGTATGCCTGCATACCAAATATCACAGCCTTGATTAATTGAAGCCTTCCTGCATAGATTAACAGCCTTACAGACTAGCAAGTAATTGTTGTTTTTATCCTCTCAACCAATGGCCAACAAATAGCAATGGACAATTTCTTGGCAGCAATAGGTACACCCAAGTACTTGAATGGGAATCTTCTAACACTGTAGCCTGTCTCCTCCAGAATTTCTTACTTCAAGTTGTCTGAAATACCAGTTAGGAATAGAGAGCTCTTGTCTACATTTACCTGCAATCTTGACCCTTGAGAAAACTTCCTAAATGTCTGGTTAAGGAGACTGATGGATCCTATCTCTGCTTTACAAAACATCAGCAAAGCATACATGTATATCTCTCATCTTTTTGCATCTTGGGTGGAATTGGAAATTCTTATTCTTTTCCAGTAGCTTCAACAACCTATTTAACTATTCCATAGCAAGTACAAATAGGTAAGGTGACATTGGGTCACCTTGCCTTATACCTTTCTTGCCTTGGAATGACTCAGTTAGGCTACCATTAATAGTTAAGGAATAAGAAACAATGAATATACATGCCATAATCTACCCTACAAATTTTCTAGGAAATCCCATCTCTATCAATAATCTTCTTAAGAAACACCAGTCTAGTGAATCATATGCTTTTCTGATATCTACTTTGAGGATACACCATAGAGATATGCCTTTTCTATTGTATCCCTTGAACAGTTCATGAGCAAAAATGATGTTATCTGTAATGCGTCTCCCTTCTATAAAGGCTGATTGTGCATCCCCTATCAGGTCCCCTATAACACTGTTTAATCTTCTGGTAATCACCTTAGTGATTATCTTATACATAATTGTGCAGCATACAGTAGGTCTATAATATTTTACATGAGTAGGGGAGGGTACTTTAGGGATCAAAGTTACATCAGTACAATTGATTCTTTTATCCATTACACTACTGTTGAAGAATTGAAATACAATATTTAAAAGGTCAGTTTGAGCCTTATCCCAGCAGGTAGTGAAAAGTTCTATGGAAAAACCATCAACTCTAGGTGTTTTATCCTTTGTAATCTTCTTGATTGCAGTTGTTACCTCCTCAATGGTTACCTGTTGGATCAAGCACATATACTACTCTCTAGTTAGATAATATCCCTCCTAAACTATATTAATATCTGGGCAAGGGTGCATCTCCTCTTATTGCCCCATCAAATTGGAGAAGAATGAAATAAACTCATCCTCTATGTTCTCAGGTACAGTTAGCTTGACCCTAGTCTCACTGTGTATAGAAGTGATGGTGTTGATACTTCATCTTATTTTCCACTGTGCATGGAAAAATATTATATTAGATTCACCACTCTGTATCCAAGTAGCTCTGGCTTTCTGTCTCATCACTTGTTCTTCTACTCTACTCCAATTCTCCATTTTTTCCAGTTCTTTCTTTTCCTGTTCATATAATTGATAATTAGCATGGCTCATAATAATTCTTGTTTACACCACTTCTAATGTTTTCTTGGCATCTTCTAAATGGTGATGGTATGCTGCAAGGTGGTTGTTTAAATCTTTTATAGCAATCTTCACTACCTTTAATTTTTTTCCAAATGATCTACATTAGATCACCATTTACTCTCTTAGTCCAAGCCTCTTGCACCTTGTTTGAACTCAGGATGGCTCATCACTGTAGAGTATAGTTTAAAAGGTTTTAGATGTAAGGCTTTGGGTATTTTTATGGTACAATCGATCACTATTAGAGAGTGATCTGACACCCTTAGTACCATGTAGTTATCCTCAATATGCCCTTGATTCTGCAACCACCAGTAGTTCCTAAAAGCACGTCAATCTTACTATAAACTCGGGTGTTTGCTTCCTGCTTATTAAACTATGTGAAGTGACATCCTGTGTTTCTCAAATGAGTGAATTTATTTACTTCTACCATATCCTAGAAACCCTGCACTTCAGCCTGAGTGACTGGGGTACCAATTCTGTCTCCTGAGCTCATCACATTATTAAAATCTTCACAAACCAGCCACTCAGTATTTATCTGACATACCTTAGCTATGAGTTATTTCCACAAATTATGTCTTTCTACCTAGTCATTACTGACATACACTATAGTCAGCATATATGAGAACTGTGTGTTAGTATTGATTTTCTTATAGTGCATAAACTAAGCCCCCATTTGTAAAATCTGTAACTGAATGTGCTTTTGAGCCAGATCCTCCCATTTGTGGTTTGATTATAATTATACTGGGCATTTAAATCTCTAGCTATATTAGTTTTAACTTTTGTTTTGTTGTGACTTCTCACTCTAGTTTTAGTTATTCCCATAATCTCTACTTTATTCTTTCTCAGAAAGAGTTTTAACTCCTTCTGTTTGAATGGCTTATTAAACCCTTTAATATTTTAGGAGCCCACAATCATGGGGGTTGGAACTGATCCCCACCTAGAACACTAGTCTTATCCCTCTCCCCTACTATTTTCTTCCCTTTACTTGAGCTTTTCACTATATTTTCAACCACAGTTGGATTAGGAAATACCTGGTTAGCATTCTCACAATTTTTTTCTATTTTCTGAGAAGAATCAGACTACTCTACCACTTGGTTCTTATTCATAATTGGTTCTGGGTCTTTAGTCTGCTCAGGATTAGCCTTATCAGCTTCTTTGACTTCCTATTTCTGAATCACTCTTCTACGTATGTGGTTTCTCCTCCTTCTCCCCTGTTGTGGGGGATGGTTGTCCTGCTCTTCTTTCTCAGGTTTCTTCTTATATATAAATTCATCAACAATATGTCCAAAGCTATTACAGTCACTGTAAAATTTTGGAGTCTAATTATATGTAATGGCTTGCTGTATAGTCTCCATTAGTATGCTAAGTTCCACCTGCATAGGTAATGTGTGGCTAATGTCGTCCTCCACTAATACCCTCATATATAATATCCATTCCATCTCAATAGTATACTTATCTGTGTACATCGTCTTCCCCACAAAACTTGCTAGTTTGCTCAGTGATTCCATCAACCAAAACCCCAAAGGTAGACTAGGGAACTTTACCCATAAGGTCACCTTATTCAGGAAGTCTAGATTGAATTTGAAATCTATCGTCCAACTCCTTAAGATCAGTGGTCTATTTCTATATGTATAAGGGCCTGATTGCAGTACTAGATCCCTATCCGCTAGTGTAGAAAATTTGAAAATGTAATAGCCATTATCATGATATAGTACCTTTGGTTTGGATACAAAATTACACACATGAGCTATGTAATTCTCCATTGTTTAAAAAATAGAGACTTCCCTAGTATATTTCCGATCAATACTGTGCTCCAATGGTTGGCCTGGACCAGTATATCATCTTCCTCTAGTTGAACTATCATCTTCTTTCCCTTCATCATTAGTGGTATATAAGAAAAAGCCTTCCCTATTTGTGATCTTTGATTTGTGGTTTTCCCCGATTCATTTACCTCTTCTGTTTTCACTTCATTTTAAACTAGTGAAGCTTGTGATAAGGTTCCCACTTCAGAAAATTGCAACCTCCGAGGAAATTATGAATCCTTTGGCCGCCTTGAAATCCTCTTCCCAGCTGGGTCATTTTTCATTAACCTCAACTCCTCAAGGTCAATTTCCTTGCTGATAGTCTGAAATGAGCAAGGGAGGAAGTTCCCAAATATTAATGGGCCTAGTTGTTGTTGAATTCCACTCACTGGTGTGACGATGACCGGTGTTGGAAATGTTGCAGATCGATAAGCCATTTTCTCTACCAGCGTACATTAGCAGCCCTGCTATCATATGCCTATAGTGAAAAATAGTGGGAGATTTTTTAGTATCTAAGGAAGTTGACATGTTTTTGTTGTTGATTTTAATGATGAAAATGATACCCCTCAAAATATTTTTTTTAGAACTGTGTGAATATATGTGTGTGTCCATTATGGATCTTGTTATGGCATTAGTATTAGAGATATGATAATCATAGCTAACTTATGCATGAACCAGATAGGTAGTACCTTGTGATGTGAATCTGTGTCATGTGTGAGTGAGATGCTACTTAGTTCCCATTGTGTGTTAAATCCAAAACTTGCCCGATTAGTATTGCCTAGGTTGTAGGATAGTCAGTTAGAAAAGAATCATAGGTATTTTTTTAAATTAGTCCACTTTTAGCCTAAATGACCTTTCATATGCGAATAAGTATCTTTTGATCCCATGTTTTTGAGCTTTGTAGCTTATTTTTCTTGTTAGAACTTTTACCTTCCCATTTGTGTTACAATGAATCAATTTTGGCCCTGTTCCTCTATGGACATTATGTACGTCAACTCAGGCAAATTGCCTAAGTTGAGGGTGTCTATCATAGGGGTGCGTAGTGAAAAGTGGTTATGAAGAAAGGTAAATATAAGAAAAAATGATAGTAGGGTTCTCTATGGTAGAAAAAGAAAAAGAAAAGAAAAGAAAAATGAGGAAAAAATAGAAAAAAAGGAATAAAATAATCCACATCCAACCTGAATGTGCAACAAAAGAATAAAAATGAAGAAATAAGGGTGGAATAAAAAAAAATTGGTTGATAAGTGTACCCTAAAGTAATTGAAGTACCAAGGAGTCCTAGTCACTAAATATATCCATATGTACTATACCATCCCCCCAAACCTACATAACAAGCCGAATACAGTCCTATAGTGATCCTAACTTGACTGTCTAAAAACTAACATAAAGAAAATAAGGGCAAGCCTATGGTATTTGATACACATTGGTGGAACTTCTCTCTTGAGCATGAGTGTCTCTTCACCATCCCTGCATTGATTGTATTATTCCATATGATCGAGTGGTACTTTTTTATTTTGAGGGCACGTGGGATGTATTGCTAGCTGCTTACTTGTATGGGTAGTGTAACTTTTATATATGCATGGTTATATGTTGCAAATGTAATGCCATATTTTGATTCCCTTGTGTCACATTATTGTGCTTCATGTATATACATAGTTGGTTTTGAATTGTTGAAATAGGAAGGGGTAATGTTTTTGAGCTTATTGATGATTGACTGCCTTGGATATATAAAGTCTAGAGAGAATTCAGGAGTTTTTGGAGAAAGAGGGAACCTACGTGGGACCACCTATGGTCTGTAGGTTCCACCCATGCCCCGTAGGTGGCCACCGACCTCAGTGTCCCTTTTTTATTTGAGATTTGATTTTTTAGGGTTTCCTTGTAACCTATATATACTCTTTTGGCATTTTTAGTTAAGCTTACGCTTATATATATATACTTACAAACATATATTTGATTCCAAGATTTTATTTTTATCTTGGGATTGCATTGTATTATTTTGGTATTAAGTTCAAGACTTTGGGTTTTATCTGTTGATTATTGTGATAATGTTTGAATATCTTCAATTATGAATTCCTTTGATCGTATTACAAACACGAGAAGCTAATTCCCTTAGCTAAGTTTGTGGGAACCCTGGCTAAATAACAAAGTAAAGGAAGTGTTCAATCCTTTTAGATAGTTGGTATTGCATGTGTTGTGGTTTTGTTTATACTTATTGCTTTCTTAATGGTTGCAAATGTTAGGAACTAGCTTGTATTCACTAGGAACCCAAAAGAGAGGTAGAGATTGGGAAAATGAGATCACAATAGTGATTTAGGGTTAACTGCCAGAATAAGCTTACCTATATTATCTACTTAAGATGGTTAACTTATATCTAATCAACTTAAGACCGGGACGAGATAGTTGAAACTGGGGTACAAGTTAAGGGTTAGTAAGGTGATTCTCTAAGACTGAGAGGAGATTAGTAAAATTCACCAAAGTATGTTGAGTGGCGGTTGGTAATACGTAAATACCAGATTCTACATTTGCAGCAGTTTGGTAGTTGGATTGAGCACGAGAAGCCTACTGAGTTAGAAACCAGGGGCAACACAAGCCTAGTGTTCGTTTCAGATTGATTACAACCAAAGCTTTTGAGTTTTGTTTCTTGTTCAAGATTACTACTACAAACCCTATTTGCTTTCAGTACTTCTCATCGATTCAAGCAAACTAGAGAGATAAGACCATGTATTCCCTTGGGTTTGACCCTAACCTGAGTTGGGCTACTTTACTTGACAGCGACCATTTTATCTTTTATTAGAGGTGTGTTTTAGGTTACTTACCTTGGAAATTTTAGGTGTGTGTTCCACTTATCGGGCGTATGTGACCAAAGTATTTTATAGAAGTCTAAGTCCATAGAGCTGTAGGAGTTATATAGAACTTTTGGCACTTACCTAGACCCACATACAGTTCATATATGGTATATATGGTTTGTATATGGCCTAAGTAAGTGCCCACTAACCTCAAATTTTCTTTTTCATTCGAGTTTTGATTTTTATGATTTCCTTATATCCTTATATACCCTTTTGATGTTTTGTAGTTAGGTTACGCACTCGTAACACTTACAAACTTATATTTGATTCCAAGATTTGAATTTTGATCTTGGGATTACTTTGTTCATGATTTTGGTTTATAATTCAGTTGTTGGCTTTGTGCTTTACTTGTTGATAATTATGACATCATTTAATGTTTTTTATTATGAATTCTATTGATCATTTCACAAGAATGAGGAGTTAATGCCCTTAGCTAGGGTTTTGGGAACCCCGACATATTGACAAAGTAGGGGAAGTGCTAAATTGTTCTGAATAGTATCGTTGCATGTATTGCATTATCTTTAGTTTGATAGATGTCTTAGCATTTGTAAATGTTAGGTTCCCGCCTAGATCATCACCACTTACTCCACAAGAAGAGTAGTGACTAGGAAAAGATAATTACAATAGTAATTTAAAGATTAACTATCGATCTAGGCTAATCAGTATGATTGATGTAAGATGGTTATCTATCATCTAATAACTTGAGACTCAAAAGGTTATAGTTAGCTGGAATTGAGGATAAGGGTTAGTAATGCGACATCCTGAGACTCAAAAGGTAAAGGATAAAATTTGTTAATGGGTTTATAAGACAGTTGATGGTGCATAACTTATCAGATTTTGCATGCAGGGTACTGGATCTGTTTAGCAAAGCACAATAAGTCTACTGATTTGAGAAGCCATGGGAAATGCAATCCTAGTGTTCGTCACTGACTAATTATAACTAAAGTTGAGATTTTCTACTTGTTCGAGATTATAATAACAACCCCTCATTAACTTTTAGTTTTGCCCATTGAGTTCAGCAAGGTAGAGATATGCATCCACGTCTTCCCTGTGGGTTCAAACCTAACCTAGTTGGGTTTCTTTACTTAACAATGGTTTTTCTATCCTCAATTAGAGGTATAGTTTGGGATTTGATCAAAATTTTGGCGTCATTGTCGGGGAATATGATTCTAGATTGACTAATTAGAATTGTTGAAGTTGTCAGGTTTTTATTTTCTATTCTTTTTTGGGCCTACGCTAGTGTATGCCTACTCTTCTTGATATGAAAACTTGTCCAGGGAAAGTATGGAGTGATGAAGACTTCTTAATTATTGATCCTTATTCTTTTGATATGGTGCATTATTGCAAAAGTGTGGCAGATATAGTGTGTGAACACAAGGATAGCCTATTAGAAACATTGACACACCTTTTCCATAACAATCATGAGATTATTCAAAAGGTTGATAGATTTGTCTTGGATATTCACCACTTACAAGTAAAATTAGATGCAAAATCTATTGTGTGTAACACCCAACAACTGAGTTATGGGTGGTGTAAGACTAAAAAAATTTTGAGAAGCCAACTTGAGGAGCTAAAATTGAAGGAGTCTAAAATTACTCATACTCTTATGGATATTGTCACTCTTAAGGAGAGAATATAAGAGTTATGTGGTAATGTAATACAATTCTTGAGTTAGGGCATATTGGACCTCATTCAAAGCATTTTTACACATTATGTTTGGATAGTCAGATCTTGATCGAGCCATCTAAACCTAAAGAAGAGTGCAAGAAGAAGGAAACATATGTCTACATTCTTGAATTTGTTGAGCCAAAATAAAAAAATTACATTCCTCATATAAGGTCCAAGAAGTACAACATGTCTTATCTATTACTTGAGTCCTTTATTTTTAAACTACCGCCCCTTGAGCATAATGGGAAATCAGGAAAATAATTAGGGGTGAAATTCATAAGTTCAAAATGGAAAGAGAAAACTATAAGCCAACTTTTATGCTAACTTGATGACGTTTGAGTAATCAAGGTACCCATGGGATTGTTGGTGAAGTCTAAGTATCCAACCAAGCCTCGTCATGTCGCGATATTAAAACAGGCGTTGCTTGGGAGGCAACCTAAGGTATTTTATTATTTGTACGAGTTATTGTGATTAATTTTAGAGCTTCGTAGCTATGGTGCAACAGTTATGTTCCTAACTCTCTTGTTTTGTAGTGGTCTAATAAATTGGGGACAATGCATGATTTTAGGTTGGGGTGGGGCTACGTGTGCGTCTTGATGTCCTCTTGGGGTTATTGTTGTCATGCCTCTTTCCCCGGAGTCTATTTTTTAGTAGAGTTGACATGTTTAGGCGTATTGTGTTTTGTTTTGCGATGTTTTATGTTTAACTAGGAGAAAAATGAGTATCTAGGGCATTTGACATGTTTTTGTTGATTGTTGAGAAAACGATACCCCTTTAATAGCTTATTTTTTAATTATTTGATATGTGACTATTGTGAATCTTGTTATGGCATTAAATTAGGGACATAATAATCATAGCTAACTTGTGCATGAACCGGATAGGTAGTAGCTTGTGATGTGACTATGTTCTATGTGTGAGTGAAATGCTACTTAATTTCCTTTGTGTGCTAAATCCAAAACTTGCCTAGTTAGTCTTGCCTAGGTTGTAGGATAATCAGTTAGGAAAGGATCATAGGCCATTTTTTTATATTAGTCTACTTTTAGCCTAATTGACCTTCCATGTGTTGAATAGTATCCTTTGATCCCAATTTTCGAGCCTTATAGCCTATTTCTTTATCTTCACATTTCACCTTCCCATTTGTGTTGCAATGAACCTATTTTAGCCCAAGTTTTCCTTGGACATTGTGTACCTCAACTCAAGAAAATAGCCTAAATTATGAGTGGCTATCATAGGTTTGCGTAATGTAAAATAGGTATGAAGATGGGTAAAATAAGAGAAAAAAATAGTAAGGCTGGGTTTGGTAAAAGTAGAAAAACAAAAAGAAATGGAAAAAAAAAAAGAAAAAAAGAATGAATAAAATAAACCACACCCAACCTAAATGTGTAGTAAAGAATTAAAAGGGAGAAATAAATGTGGAATAAAAGAAAATTGGTTAAAGTGTGGACCCAAAGTTAGTGTAGTACAAAGGAGGCTTAGTCAATTGATATCCATATGTACCATACCATCCCCCAAGCCTACATTACAAGCCGAATAAAGTCCTATAGTCATCATAGCTTGAGTGTCTGAAAACCATGGTAAAGAAAATAGGGGAAAGCCTATGGTATTTGATGCGCATTAGTGAAACTTCTCTTTTGTGTGTGAGCGCCTGTTGACCGTCCCTACATTGACATGCATTATTCCATATGAGTGAGTGGGAATTCCTTGTTGTGAGAGTACATGGGTGTACTTCTAGTAGTTTACTTGTCTAGGTAGTGTAACTTGTATATATTCTTGGTTGTATGTTGCTAATGTAATTGTCATACCAAGATCCCATTATGTCACATTGTTGTTCTTCATGTATATACATGGTTTTGAATTGTTTGTATAGGAGGGGGTAAGGTATTTGAGCTTAAAGTGATTGTTGATTGCTTTCGATAACTTAGATTCTCCTAGTTAAGCATCGTGTTTTTGTTTTGTTGTATTGCTTGAAGACATGCAAATGTTCTAAGTTGAGGGAGTTGATGTGCTATGGATTTATAGCACTTTCGATGCTTAAACCTATGAAAATATGGAATTTTCTTAGGTTGTTTTGTGAGATATGATATGTTTTGTGTATGTTTCGTAGGAAATCAGGTTTTGGATGCTAAACTGAAGAAAAAGATGAAAATTGAAGTTTTTGGACACTTACCAAGGCAATTCTAGGTGTTTGTGCCACTTACTGGGAATATGTGGCCAAAGTATGAAGTCCGAGCACAGAGAGTTGTAGGAGCTATACAAAAGTTCTAGCACTTAACTAGGCCCACATGCAATCCATATGTGGTACATATGGTCTATATATGGCATAAGTAAGTGGCTACCGACCTCAAATTTCCTTTTTCATTTGGGTTTTGATTTTTAAGGTTTCCTTGTATCCTATATATACACTTTTGACATTTTGTAGTTAGGTTACGTAATTTTAACACTTACAAACTTATATTTGATTCCATGATTCATATTTTGATCTTGATGTTACTTTGTTCTTGATTTTGGTTTATAATTTAGTTGTTGGCTTTTGGGGTTTTACTTGTTGATTATTGTGATATCATTTAATGCTTTTCATTATGAATTTCGTTGATCATATCACAAGCATGAGAGGCTAAAGCCCTTATATAGGGTTGTGGGAACCCCAACATATTGACAAAGTAGGGGAAATGCTAAGTTCTTCTGAACCAGTATCGTCACATGCATTTTATTATCTTCATGTTGATGATGTCTTAGCGTGTAATACCCCGAATGTTTCTAAGCTAGGAGACGAACCATTTTTCCTACATATGAAATCTCCTATCCTGTGATTCAAACTTGAGTACATGACTTACAATGAGTATCCTAGTGATAAGATAGCTTATAATGCGTTAAGCATGTTCATATGAGTCACTTAGGGTAATACAAGCTAAGAGTTTTTGAATCCATCAAGTTTTAGTGTTCGATTTCATAAAGGTCATATTTGAACAAGTATAACTCGATGTTAATATGGTATTTCTGCATATATCTACCCACCAAATTATAGAGAATCAAATTAGCTTTCCAACGATACCAATTTCTCCTTAATCCAATACCCGAACGAAAAGTTATGCCAATTTTTGTGAGAGACAGTAAGGGTATGCGATTGGTTAGGCGCCGCCCAACCTGGCTTGTGCAATTACTTGGGCGCCGCCTAAGTCAGTTCCAAGTGCCAAAAAACTCCATTTTGAGTTATTCTGTGGGTAATTAAGTCTTTTAACACTCCTTACATATCCCTAAACTTAACCCTACGAAATTTATAGCTTCTAAATACATTACAACCCTATTAACATCTCAAAGCTCATTATCCAAGAGCACCATAGGAGAAAAACAACTAGGGTTGCACAATCAAGCTTGATGATCAAATTTCAAGGAAATTCCTCCATCAATCATCAAGAACCTCCCTTCTAAGGTATGTGTAGTGTTCATCCACAGATTCCTATCGTCCGTGGAGTTCAAGAATCAATCTTTAAAATACAAAAGCTTGGTTGGTTGTGGTGATATGATCATACCCATGTTGATGTTTGTTTGTTTTTCTATATAATAGTATCGTGACTGTATATCTCATGGAAGTTATGTTGTTAGTTGAAAAACATGATCTTTGGATGGATTGATAGAATGCAAGCATAAAATCCACCTATGCCTTAAAGAATGCATGCAAGGTGTTCGATAAAATGCCTAGTATGTTAGAACTTCATATTTACATGATTTCATGATATCTAAATAACAAGTTCATGTTAGTCATACACTCCAATATGAATTTCCATGCAAATTATGTGTTGTTATTGTTGTGGTATAAAGCATGTATGATAATGGAGATATAAATTATGAACACAAAATATATCCATGCTTTCCCTACCATGTTTGAGATGTTGAATAAATACATGAAGTATAATATCCCCAAATCATTACAATATGAACTAAATGTTACATCTTGTCGTTCCCTTATGCTTGAATGGTTTCCATGCCATTGCTATGAATAGTATATATTGTCGGAATGCCCATGATATTAGAATATAAGATTTATGACTTGATTATAAGCATTACTATTCATGATAGATATTATGATGACCATGTGCTTCATGAAATCCCCCACTCATGTATTATGGATTATTATTGATGGTCGTGTACACAAGAAATTCGAGTTGTGTCAGTTTTCTTCCATCGAGTTCAGGGGGTACTTGTACCCGAAAAATATAGTTGTGTGCCTAGAGCCATGTCATGTTTTCACGACACTCTCAGTCAAGCCATAATCTATAGAATTCAGTCAGTCATGTAACTCAGGAAAACTCAAAAATCTCAGTAGTACAGTAATCTCAGTAATCTCAGTACTCAGTAACCTCAGCAACCTCAGTATTCACAGGCAATCTCAGTAAATTCAGTACTCTTAACCAGTCCTCAGAACTCAGTACATTCCGTCAGTCATCAGAATCCAGTAAACTTAGTTTAGCTCCGCTAAAGAATACCACTAGTATCAGTCCAGTTAATCATTATTAGTTCAGCTAATCAGTTCAGTTCAGTTATTCAGTTCAGCTTAGTTATTCAGTTCAATGTCCTTCAGATGGGAGTAGAAGTTAGCACCGAGTGAACCCAAGGATGGGAACTCACCTGCCAGTTCAGGGTATGATTCTTAGCAGTCATCCTTGTGTTCCAGAACTACGTTGCCAGCGTAGGTTGAGACATCTTAACCTGTCAGATTAGGGTTAATGAGGTGGCTTAACCTGTCATTTTAGGGTTCCCACCATTCTCATTTAAGTACCTGCCAGTATAGGGTTCTCACAGCTGTCCTTACCAGTGGTGCGGTATTGACACCCCTCTAGTTGGGGAAGAGATTAGACCCGAGCTTAGCTATTATAGCGTATTTGGGGCATGTCGGTTAGATAACTACTTCCCACAATTTCAGTATCAGTCTCAGTAAAAGAACTCAGATAGTTCTTCAGGATATCTGAACTGTCAGATACAGTACAGAACTCAGCTAGTTCCATCAGATTTAGGACTGTCAGATACAGTCATTCATGCTATCAGTTATCAAAACTCATGTTATGAAATATATCAGTTATCATTCATGATATGTTATCAGTAAATACATGTCATCAGTATTCATACTCAGTAGTCATGTTATCACGAGCTCAGTTTCAGGACTGTTATATACGGTTAATTAAATCAGTTCTTCGTAATCAGAACTATCAGAAACAATTATTCCTTTATCAGTAATATAGTATCAGTCTTCTAGTATTCAGTAATACAGTATCAGTTCCTCACTTATTAGTGAATTTCATATCAATATCAGTAAACTCAGTCATTCAGTATCTCAATATCAGTAAACTCAGTCATTCAGTATCTCAGCATCAGTAATCTCATGTTGTCAGTATTCAGACTCAGTATTCAGTATCACCACGAGTTTAGTTGCAGTTACATATGTATGTATGTATTCCCTCATTCATATCAGTCAGCATTGTTCATACATATAAAACCTTTTGCATTTAGCCTACCTCACTCATATACTCACTACATCCAGTCGTACTGACGCATTCGCGCTATGGTGTTTTATTTGACACCATAGGTACAGAGGCACGAGTTTCAGAGCAGCAGTAGCATTGTAGATTTCAGCAGTCAGTGCTCCTCTTCATTCGAGGACAATATTATTATTACTTTATTATAGTATTTCAGATTAGTTTTTAAGTTCTAGGAGTTAGTTGGAGACATGTTTCTTCAACTCCTTATTCAGTTCAGTTAGAGGCTTTCAGACTAGATTTCAGATTAGATGTTCAGACTTCAGTATTTATGTTTCTTTTTGGTATTGTTATACCATGTGTTTTTTTAGATATGTATCAGTATTGAACCTTATGTCCTTACAGTTCATGTTTCCGCATATTTTATGAGATATTATGCAGTTTACAGGTACAGATATCAGTCATGGGTTAGCTTGTGGTCCTTCGGGATCATGAGCACCGTGTAGCATTTCGGTTCAAAAAATTTGGGTGTTACAAACTTGGTATCAGAGCCTAAGGTTCAACAGTATCCTAGGAAGTCTGAAAGCCGCATCTAGTAGAGTCTTGTACATGCATGTGTTGTGCACCACACCTATGTGCAGGAGGCTGTGAGATGTTTTAGGAATAGTTTCCCTTCTTTTATGTCTCAAGATAGTGCTATGGAAAGTTTCTCTAAGGAACCATGTAGATTCACATCAGGTTCCCCTCATGTCAACCTTACCTTACTTTCAAGGTAACAGAAATAGTAAAGCTCAAGTTCTAAAGATAGGGCTTTCTCATGCAGTCCCTGGAGATAGTTATGGGATTTTCCACATGCTCAGATAATATCCCCTCAGTTCAGTCATATTCCAAAGTTGTACAGATTTTATTTATGGTCATGAGAACTCCTTTGTAAACTCAAATCCAATTTTTGATATGCCGTTATATCCCTTCTCAGAATTCTATGACAGTATAGACTTAGAATTTTAAGCATGGACCCAAGAGTTTAGCAGTAGATTAGTTGGGATAGTATTATCAGTCTGATTAGATTATGTATTCATGGGGATAGTTGTACCAACATGAATTAGTAGGTTTGAGCAGTGCTAGCAGGTGAGCAAGAATTTAAGTTTATTGACTTGAAATTAAGCATGAAGGTGTGAATATGTTATTAGCAGTATATAAGGAAACAAAATCAGATGATGTGTTTAGTAAGACAAGCAGGTGTTGAATAGAATGTAGGTATGTGATAATAGATCAAGTGACCAAGTCATTGCCTCAGACTCCAGTAGTAGAGCCAGTATGTATAGAAAGCAGTAAGGGAAGACAATTCTTGACCCATCCTCATCTCAGTGCGGATTTTTGCACCTCAGCTATCACAAAAAAAAATCCACTCAGGAGTTGCATGTCAACTCTATAGTCACGAACCAGACTCATGCATTTCTTTTTCCCATAAATCATGTATGATTTTCGTTCCCAGTATAAGGGGTCCCAGTTTATTCTTCAATACGAATCATGATCCATGAGCACAATCTACTTTCACACACTTTCCACGGGATCATGTGCGCCTTCAGTTCCCAGTATAAGGGGTTCAGTTCCAGCTCCCTCATTATTACGAATTATGTCCTACGAGTACAGAAACTCTAGACTTAGGTCATGCATCTCATGACTCATGTACGCATATCATGCTTTCCAGTATACTTAGCTTTCAAGACTCATGCTATGCCCTACAGATCAGATACATTTAGACTATGTCATGTATATCCTTAGTTCAGACCTTATTGGTAAATCCAAACTATTGATATTTTATTCCTCAAGTTTCGGTCATGTGTCAAGTTTAGTTTGTATCTAGTTATGTTTCAGGTCCTCCTGATTTACTCCTCCAGTTAGCTCTCCTTATGGAACAGTGTAGTGATGAGCAGTTGTTTAGATAAGAGAAGATTGTTGCATATTTACTTTGCACGAGGGTGTAGTTGTGAAGATAGGCTTGAATGTCATGATAAATGTGCAAGTAAACGTCTAGCAAGGGGTTGTATTTAGAAGTTAGGAAAGTACAAAGTTTAAGAGTACATTTAGATCCTTGACTTATGTCAGTCCCCAATATGTAGCCATCAAAAACCCAGTTGTCAACTCAATTATAGTTTCAGTATCCAACACTCAGTGATCAGTGTCAGTCCTTGAATTCAGTACTTCAGTATCAGTCTAAAACTCAGTTACAGCGATAGTTCAGAAATCAATATTCAGTAAAGGACTCAGATAGTCCTACAAAACCATGGCTTCAGTTACCAGTTACTTAGCCTCAGAATTCAGAACTTCTGTACTAGCTATAGGCTTAGTTATAATGTCATTTTTAGTTCAGTAACCAGCTTTGAAACTCAGTTCAGTTCCAGACATGCTTGATCATAGCATTCAGATTGTCAGTACTCAGTTATCAGTGTTTCAGTACCCCAGTTTATAGAATACCTCAGAGCCATGTCATACGTGTGGTCTCGCATTCGCAAATAATACAGACTTCATGAATCCATGCTCAAATACCTCATTCTACTCAGTTAGTCCTTATCTCTTATGCATAAAACTCAAAAATCTCAGCCCAGCTATTCATACTAAGTACAGTTTAGCTTTGCAAATCCAGCATTCAACTATCAGTTATTCAGTTAAACAGATAAGTTAGTATATTTATGCACTCGTGTTCAGCTCAGTTCATGTATCATGTCTCAGTTTTAGATCCTAGCTATTCAGTCATGACTCAGTTCCTAGGTTCCTTGCGCATCACCTCAATTTCCCTCAGTAGTTCAGCCAAGTCAGTATTCTTTGAGGGAAATAGTGTCCCAAGGGGGAGATACATCATACCTCTAAACTTTCATCACATAAACATGTTGCTCTTTTTTTTTTTTATGAATCCAGTTTGGAGAAGGGGTACTCATAAGTTAACCCTCAAACTCCAACTTCAGTCGTATGCCATGTTTCAAGATTTAGTTCAAATCATGATATTCAGTATATCTACCACGTCCCAGACTTAGTTATGTTCTCATATTTACGATCATGCATATGGAGTAATTAATCTCAAACTTATCGGTATTTTTAGTTCAAGGTAACAATTTTCCTTAAACTTACTCGTTCTCATGTTCATATTTTAGTACCAAACTTAGTATTCAGTTCCATGCTCAGTTTTCAGTTCAAACTTGATACCTTTACCATTGCATGTTCATGAGTAAGTTTAGTCATGAATTCACGCATCAGATATGTGTGATCAGCTCATCAGTACTTTCAGTCATGCATTCACGTATCATGTCATTCATATAATCATGCATCAGATATGCATGGATTCAGCCTTTGAGTTGTGCATCAGATATGCATTCTCTTATTTTGAGAAAACTCACTTTATTAGAATCCTCAGTCTTATATTCATGAATCAACTTCCCATACATCAGATATGCATGTTCAGTATGTTGTGCTCAGCTTTCTGTCATGTCAGTCATGAACCCATGTTTCAGTAGTGTATGTCTTGTACGTACTTCATCTTATCATCTCTCCCTCCTCAGTTAATTTCCATTCGAGGATGAATGTTCCCAAGAGGGAGATATTATAATACCCTGCATGTTTCTAAGCTAGGAGACGAACCATTTTTCCTACATATGAAATCACCTATCCTGTTATTCATACTTAAGTACATGACTTACAATGAGTATCCTAGCGATAACATAGATTATGACGCGTTAAGCATGTTCATATGTGTCACTTAAGGTAATACAAGCCAAGAGTTTTTGAATCCATCAAGTTTTAGTGTTCGACTTCATAAGGGTTATATTTGAATGAGTATAACTCGATGTTAATATGTTATTTCTGTATATTTCTACCCACCAAATTATAAAAAATTGAATTAGCTTTTCAACGATACCAATTTCTCCTTAATCCAATACCCGAATAAAAAGTTATGCCCATTTTCGTAAGAGATAGTAAGGGTATGCGATTGGTTAGGCGCCGCCCAACCTGGCTTGTGCGATTACTTGGGCGCCGCCTAAGTCAGTTCCAAGTGCCAAAAACACTCCGTTTTGAGTTATTTTGAGGGTAATTAAGTCTTTTAACACTCTTTACACGTCCCTAAACTTAACCCTACGAAATTTATAGCTTATAAACACATTACAACCCTATTAACATCTCAAAGCTCATTATCCAAGATCACCATAGGAGAAAAATAACTAGGGTTGCACAATCAAGCTTGAAGATCAAATTTCAAGGAAATTCCTCCATCAATCATCAAGAACCTCCCTTCCAAGGTATGCGTAGCGTTCATCCACAGATTTCTTTCGTCCGTGGAGTTCAAGAATCAGTCTTTAAAATACAAAAACTTGGTTGGTTGTGGTGATATGATCATACCCATGTTGATGCTTGTTTATTTTGCTATATAATAGTATCGTGACTGTATATCTTATGAAAGTTATGTTGTAAGCTGAAAAACATGATCTTTGGATGGATTGATAGAATGCAAGAATAAAATCCACCTATGCCTTAAAGAATGCATGCAAGGTGTTCGATAAAATGCCTAGTATGTTAGAACTTCATATTTACATGATTTCATGATATCTAAATAACAAGTTCATGTTAGTCATACACTCCAATATGAATTTCCATGCAAATTATGTGTTGTTATTGTTGTGGTATAAAACATGTATGATAATGGAGATATAAATTATGTACACAAAATATATCCATGCTTTCCCTACCATGTTTGAGATGTTGAATAAATACATGAAGTATAATATCCCCAAATCATTACAATATGAACTAAATGTTACATGTTGCCGTTCCCTTATGCTTGAATGGTTTCCATGCCATTGCTATGAATAGTATATGTTGTCGGAATGCCCATGATATTAGAATATGAGATTTATGACTTGATTATAAGCATTACTATTCATGATAGATATTATGATGACCATGTACTTCATGAAATCCCCCACTCATGTATTATGGATTTTTATTGATGGTCGTGTACTCAAGAAATTCAAGTTGTCAGTTTCCTTCTATCGAGTCCTGGGGGTACTTGTACCCAAAAAATATAGTTGTGTGCCTAGAGCCATGTCATGTTTTCATGATACTCTCAGTCAAGCCATGATCTATAGAATTCAGTCAATCATGTAACTCAGGAAAACTCAAAAATCTCAGTAATCTCAGTAGTCCAGTAATCTCAGTAATCTCAGTGCTCAGTAACCTCAGCAACCTCAGTATTCACAGTCAATCTTAGTAACTTCATTACTCTCAACCAGTCCTCAGAACTCAGTACATTCCGTCAGTCATCGGAATCTAGTAAACTTAGTTTAGCTCCGCTAAACAATACCACTAGTATCAGTCCAGTTAATTAGTATCAGTTCAGCTAATCAATTCAGTTCAGTTATTCAGTTCAACTTAGTTATTCAGTTCAGTGTCCTTTAGATGGGAGTAGAAATTAGCACCGAGTGAACCCAAGGATGGGAACTCACCTGCCAGTTCAAGGTGTGATTCTTAGCAGTCATCTTTGTGTTCCAGAACTACGTAGCCAGCGTAGGTTGAGACATCTTAGCCTGTCAGATTAGGATTGATGAGGTGGCTTAACCTGTCAGTTTAGGGTTCCCACCATTCTCATTTGAGTACATGCCAGTATAGGGTTCTCCCAGTTGTCCTTACCGGTGGCGCGGTATTAACACCCCTCCAGTCGAGGCAGAGATTGGACCTGAGCTTAGCTATTATAGCGTATTTGGGGCATGTCGGTTAGATAACTACTTCCCACAGTTTTTGTATTAGTCTCAGTAAAAGAACTCAGATAGTTCTTCAGGATATCTGGACTGTCAGATATAGTATGGAACTCAGCTAGTTCCATCAGATTTAGGACTATTAGATACAGTCATTCATGCTATTAGTTATCATAACTCATGTTATCAGATATATCAGTTATCAAAATTCAGTTATCATTCATGATATGTTATCAGTAAATACATGTCATCAGTATTCATACTCAGTAGTCATGTTATCACGAGCTTAGTTTCAGGACTGTTATATACGGTTAATTAAATTAGTTCTTCATAATCAGAACTATCAGAAACAATTATTCCTTTATCAGTAATATAGTATCAGTCTTCCAGTATTCAGTAATACAGTATCAATTCCTTAATTATTAGTGAATTACATATCAATATCAGTAAACTCAGTCATTCAGTATCTCAATATCAGTAAACTCAGTCATTCAGTATCTCGCATCAGTAAGCTCATGTTGTCAATATTCAGACTCAGTAGTCAGTATCACCATGAGTTTAGTTGCTGTTACGTATGTATGTATGTATTCTCACGTTCATATCTGTCAGCATTGTTCATGCATATAAAACCCTTTGCATTTAACCTACCTCACTCGTATACTTAGTATATTCAGTCGTACTGCCGCATTCGCGCTATGGTATTTTATTTGACGCCATGGTACAGAGGCACGAGTTTCAGAGAACTAGTAGCATTGCAGATTTCAGCAGTTAGTGCTCCTTTTTATTTGAGGACAATATTATTATTACTTTATTACAGTATTTCAGATTAGTTTTTCAGTTCATGGAGTTAGTTGGAGACATGTTCCTTCAACTCCTTACTCAGTTCAGTTAGAGGCTTTCGGACTAGATGTCAGATTAGATGTTCAGACTTCAGTATTTATATTTCTTTTTAGTATTGTTATACTATGTTTTTTTTAGATATGTATCAGAATTGAACCTTATGGCCTTACAATTCATGTTTCCGCATATTTTATGAGATATTATGCAGTTTACAGGTACAGATATCAATCATGGGTTAGCTTGTGGTCCTTCGAGGTCATGAGCACCGTGTAGCATTTCGGTTCAGAAAATTGGGGCGTTACATAGCGGTTGTAAACATTAGAATCCCACCTAGATTATCACTACTTACTCCATAAGAGGAGTAGTGACTAGGAAAAGATAGTTACAACAGTAATTTAAAGATTAATTGTTGATCTAGTCTAATCAGTATTATCGATATAAGATCGTTATCTATCATCTAATAACTTGAGACTCAAAAGCTAATATTTAACTGGAATCGAGGATAAGGGTTTGTAATGCGACATCATAAGACTCAAAAGGTAAAGAATGAAATCTATTAATGAGTCCACAAGACAATTGATGGTACATAACTCATCAAATTCTGCATGCAAGGTATTGGGTTGGCTCAGCAAAGCACGATAAGCCTACTGAGTTGAGAAGCCAGGGGGAACATAATCCTAGTGTTCATCATCGAGTGATTACCACCCAAGTTGAGATTTACTATTTGTTTGAGATTACAACAACAACCCTCATTTACTTTCAACTTTGCCCATTGAGTTTAGCAAGCTATAGATGTACATCCATGTCTTCCCTGTGGGTTCAACCCTAATCTAGTTGGTTTACTTTACTTGACAGCGACCGCTTTATCCTCAATGGAAGGTGCAGTTTGGGTGTTGATCACTCCACTAGATACTTAGATGTTGTACCAACACACTGGCAAACCTACCTATGATACCAATTTGTCAAAATCCAATTTCTCAGGTCATGGTGGCTCCTACTATAACCCGCCAGTAGGTAAGCCAACTCGAAGTCCGAAACAGCTAGTAGTGGAATATCAATAAAAATGGAGAAGATAGCGAAAAAGAATTAAAATAAAGTACTAATATAGGATACAACCCAAGACCTAGTGAATTTAGTACTAGAGCTTCTAATACAATAGGAGTACAAAATGAAGCACGGAGTAAATATACATGTGCAAACTATCTCCAAATACAAAATAGAGATAAGTCTAATCAATATGAGGAGAGGAAAAATACTCCCAACTTCAGGATCTCACCCTGAATCTCCAATCCAAATCTTTTTCGCACGATGCACACATCAACGGCAAGAACTCATCTTATAATCTATAGGTTGCAGAAGTATAGAATAAGTACCAAAAACGTGATACTCAATAGTCATCGACTGACTGAGATTCAAAGATAATGCAAGCATAAATGACATGTAAATTAGGAACATAAACTACATGAAAATATCTAGGAAACTAAACATAATCATGCTACTGGGGCAATAAGGGTAAACTATCCAATTCTAATAGTACTCAAGAACTAAAGTATGATATTGTATATCACTAGACAATATACAAAATAAAGAGTGAAGGAAGAATATATAGTAGTAATATAAGGACAAAGGGTGCATATATAATATGAATAAATAAGAAAAGAGAGGGATATACAGTAATACAGTATATATATACACCTATGTAGGACAAAACTTAAAGATAATAACCTAAGGAAACCAATCTAACCTCTTGAGGATCATAGCCAAGAAGGAAATCTAATACTAGCATAATAAGGGTCTCCAACCAACGGATGACTAAACATGAGATAATCTAAGAATAACATATCTTATTACGAGAAAGGAAAGGAATCATAAATGCACCGACAATCTCGGGTAACAGTCCATAATCATCTATCCTTGAACTAACCATAATAACCAACAATATATAACTGGGCAGTCCAAAATTACATTAACCTAATTTAGACCTCATAATCCTTGAAGGTCCAATCAAACACTCAACGAACAACAATCATAGCCTATACCTATACAACCCCCCATAAGGCCAATAGATATAAGAACCAAATAATTATATCGGTGATAGGCAATGCATATAAATGAATGATGCAGCATAAACCAATAGTAAACCATGTCCATGAATCTTTCCATACCTTAAGCACCGGACTTGAACCGGTTTCTTAGCATAATAAGTACGCCATCAATTTTGGACTTAAACTAAAAATAGAATCATAGATGTCAGACACAAACCAAAAATAGTATCATAAATGTCTAACTCAAATAAAAATAGTATCATAACTGCCACATCCAAATAAAAAATAGTATCATAAGTGCTGGACTCAAATCAGAAATAGTGCCATAACTGAACAACCATTATCCGAGATCAACTCTGGGACTAAACCAACATAATAGCATGAAAAAGGTTGGAATTTCTTTCAACCAAAGTAAATAGTAGTGGTAAAAGAGTGGACAAACAATGGACCCGAATCAATCTTAATCTAATTTTCAAAATATCATCTTTAGTTTTAAAAAATCATAAATTATTAAATAAGGTGGTATGATTTCCGCTATAAAAGAATTTATTTTAAAATTAAAAAATGGAAATAAATCTTTTTTTATTAAACAATAGTAAAATCATGGTTTTGGTTGGAATCGTACCACTAAGTGAGCATGAATGCACCTAAAATTATGTATGCCATCACTAGTATCCAAATAATACATCAATAAGCGTCTATATACTAGAATCACATCCCAATCACTGAGTTGAATGATAATTCATATACTAAGAAATCCTTAATAGCAAACTATGGTTAAAATGCTTATAATTACACTACTGAAAATTACCTCTATGGCAACGGTTCAAAAACTTGTTCTATAGACACAAAAACCATTGCCATCGAGCAACCACAATAGTTTGAAAGGCATCCCATATGTGAGCATTGGCATAGATATATGGCAACGGTTTATACAGTAGTTATGGAAACCGTTTCCATAGAGCTATCTACGCCAATGGTTTTGTACACCTCCTATTGGGATGGGTCCACTTAGCTATAGGAATAGTTGTGAACCATTGCAGTAGACCCTATTGCAATGACAATAAAGCATTGCAATAACCCTATTGTAATAATTTTATTATTCTATTATTGCTATTTCAAAAATCTATTGCAACGTTTATTTGTATTTTGCAACGGTTTTTGATGACCTATTACAACTATTTTGGATACCTATTGCAATGGTTTTCTGATCTGTTGCTACAATTATACATATATACACACATCGCAAAATAATATCTTTCATTTATATAAAGATCCAAAATATGCAACAAACTAGTAATCTAATCCAAAAATTAAAGTCAAATGATTAGTTTTCCCACACATAGTATCAAGTTCGAGTGGTGATAAGTTTAAAGAAATTCAATATAAAAAAGATCGATATTAAAGAATTTACATCAATAATTTAAAAATCTTCTCAGTTCAATGTCTTTATTACTTCTTTATTCATAACCTCTTTCTTCATTTTGGACACCTATAAAAAGAGAATAAATAACCTCAATTAGCCAAGGAACACTAAATTAATATAGATCATAAATCAGTAAGAGATATCTTCAAGAAAACTGTGTGTTGATCATCAGAATCACATCCCAATTTGTTTAAACTCTAGTATTCTATATTTGTATACCTTAGGAACCACAAAAGTAAGTTTTCTTCCACATCAAATTTTATATGATAATTAACATACATGGTGAAGCATCCTGCTTTAGGAATGTCACAAAATATTAGGATACATCCCTATAAAAGGCAAAATATTTAATAGGAGAGAGGTAATATAAAAAGATAAGAAAGATGAAAACTGAAAGCGAACTCTTATATATTGTCTAAGAAAGACACCTTTGTAGTTCCAATTTGAAACAAAAATTGTTTAGATTAAAGCAAAAGGAATGGTGCATACATGGAGCGAAGACGTTGCAGTTCACAAACATGTTGGTGGTGAGACTTTTCTAGATCTTTCATGTCAAAGTGAAAATTATTTCAAAATTGACCTAACAACCACACATAATATTCAGAAGCTTTTCAAATTCTTAGGAGAAGAAATCTCTTCGATAATAAGTACATGACCATATGCTCAACTTGCAGAACAAACTGATGTGAAAGGAGGTGTATAAATGTAAATACATTGTAGTAACATATTTGATATGTCATTAAGGCTAACCCATGAATATTTTGACTTTTCCTCCTCTGCAACTAATCTGTAGGGACCCTAAACCATAATAATCCAATAATGGAAAAGTCAAGACACTAAATTACTATAAAATAAATCTTCAAAGAGCATATTAGATGGGAAGGGATAAAGCTTTTAGTTATGCGGACGAACACTATAATGGTTGGTTAAATAACACGTGCTAGCTAATCCTAAGGTTAAGCCTACCAAAAGAAATAACCACTATGTATGCAGAAAGCATAGGACTCAAGTAAAATATTTGATATGTCACTTAGGTAAGAACTCGACTTAGCATCCTTAGCAACCAATCAATTGGTCCCAAAAATCATGTAGTACTATAAATGCAGTAATTCACAACACTTATATCCATTGAGATACTGGAAAATCTAGAAGATCAAATTATGTGGGATGGGTCAGGGATTTGGCCAGGAAAAGGGACATTTTCAAGGTTGGAAGAAAGGGTACATGCTGGTCATCCTAAACCAATTCATTTACAGTTCATATGCATAGACGCTATAAAATTCAACATCTAAAAGAAGGATTGGATATCATGTACTATAAAGCAAGAAATATAAGTCCCACAGTAAGCCTTCCTATATTTGTAGCATTGAAAAAAAAACTAAACTCTAGAGATATAACTCAAAATAAGACCATTTATTTTCCCGTTTTAAGAATTCTATCTTAAAAATAATAGAAGTTCTGAGGAAGGAAGTGATAATTTAGAGGTTAACATTTCAATGATCAGATAACAACCTTTTGTGTGTTATGAAAGTCAGACCTAAAATAATTCATAGATCAATGGGCAGTTAAAAAGTAACATATATTCATGGTCAACACTAAGCAAAATTAGTTCACAACTACGCATACCAAAATTGTGTGCAAGCTATACGTTTTATGTTTTTGCCACAAACCAAGTCCTATGTCTAAGGTTTGATGAGTTTCCAAATATATGTGATACTACTTCATTTGAAGTTATAAACACTTTGTGAAACATCTTGTAATATATCATGATATCTTGGTGCACTATGTTTAAGAAGATGAAAAATGATCCCAAGGGAAATAATCAAGTAAAATAATAATATTTCAGATGTATTGTATCTAGATGCATGGTAAACCACTAATTTAACACCTTTACGAAAGATGCATCCACCAGGAGATATGCTTGGAATTTTGAGTAAGAAAGGTATATTCCATCTTCTATAATAGAAAAGAATTTGAAATAAAAAAAAATAGATTGTAACAATAGTAAAATGAAACAGATAACCACAATAGCTTACCTAGTATAGTCCCACACGATTTTGGAGAAGGTACCCTATCTTTACGGGTAGAGAAACTATTTATAATTAGAAAAAAAAAGATGAATCATAACTCCCTTAAATAGTTTCTTAAGTATTAACTCCCTTATTTTAATTATGTTGAGTTAGTAATTATCCCACATGGATTGAGTAAGGAAATCCAAAATATTAAGGTCTTGGGCTACCCCACCAATTACATTTTAGTCGAAGATGAATCATAGTTCAGGATGTATAGAACCCAAAAAACAATAGAGTTTGTCAATTCCAATTCTTTTTTGACCTGCTAATCCTAATCAAGTTGGAACCTCGATGTCTAAGTGAACTAAGTAATAGACTGTTACGACTAATTAAAATATGCAGCATATTTATAAAGTATATAGAAGACATGTGCACATCATTTTTAAAAGCAAATCAGTAACCAACACTCTTCTTGAAAAAGCATAGTCCCATCTTTATAGGAGAACCTTAGTTGTCACTATAACATAAGCATTAGAACTTACAAAGATCTCCCAGAGTGTGAGTCTTGACATGTAAATCGAAGTAATAAGAAATTTTCTAGTTGATATATATTTACTACACAACCTTTTTAATCAATAAGGAAAATTTTCTAAAAAGTCATAAGGAAAAAATTGGCGTACCATCCACTGAATAAAAATGTGTCAACTCTTGCGCAGCAAAAGCCATCCTTCCAAGAACTGCATTCATCTATCTATAGTGAAGAATTTTAGGAACCATATTAAACCATAACACAATATCTAAATATGTTCATTTCCATGGGAAGTAAATAAATGCTCACAAGCAAACTAGAATTATAAGAACAGAAGTGTAGGATGCCTCCAACTTGGAGAGTGGTATCAACTAAAGGAACATATAGGTTCAAATGTCCATATCAAAGCTTTTACATCTATTATATAACTATAAATGTAGGAAATGGAATAAGTGGATGAACAGTACTTGGGCAGCTAAAAGTTAAGAAACATTAATCCAAGTCTCACTCACAAAAAAAACTCATTGTTAAAGTACAATTTGATTTAGGAAGTTTTAAAAAGTACATTGTGATTTTTTGTATCTAATTCAAGGGGTCTCTTAAATTAGGCCTTCCCTAACAACAATTACAGTTAGTAAGGAAATTTTGCATATCAATAATTCTCGGTACCTCAGTAGAAGAACGGTTGTAGACCATAGGATCTCTACCAGTCACTGCTTCTAGCACTAGAACATCAAAACTGTAAACATCACTCTTCTCATTTAACAATCCAGTATTAGCATATTCTGGAGCCACATATCTAGAATTCAAAAGAAATAAATCTGAGTATTTCATTATAGAAACACCTCAACAAATGCAAAAAAAGAAATGGAACATCTTCAGATAAAAAGTTCGTACCCAAATGTTCCCATGATTGTAGTGGTGATGTGGCTCTATACTGAGTCCAAGAGTCTTGCCAATCCAAAATCAGAGACATTGGAATTGAACTTGCCATCAATCAAGATATTACTAAACTTAATATCTCAATGAACTACTTTAGGTTCTATGGTTTCATGCAATTAAGCAACCCTGCAAAAAAACAAGTTTTATGCTACTATCTAATAAATATAGTTGTCATTTATTTTGTTACAGTTGATATTAGAAATAATAGGAAGTGCTTAAGAAAAAATTAGAAATGCAAAGGCTATAAGCACCAAATGATTAATACTTGAGATAACAAAATTGTCAAAAAGATTAAGGCAAAGGCTTAGCTTAAAATGAATAAAAAAGTGTGCACTACAGCCATTATGAAAAATGAAATGCCAAGTGAAATAAAAAAACTAAAGTTATCGATTGGTTTTTCACATAGAAAATTATGTTTTTGTAGTACCAAAGAGAACCTTTAAGCGGGCTTCCTATGTAAGTATACTATGATGTCTCATCACTCCATGCAACCACTTCTCCAAGTTTCCATTATTGATATACTCATAAATCAACATCCTTTATAGCCAAAACAAAGTAAAGGGAAGTATAACTAAATTGAAATTATGATGGTTGACATTGAAAAATAAAGTTATAGCACAGAAAACTTAACACACTTATAGAAATGCCACAATTTGATCTGAATAAAGAGAATACATACATGGTGAACATCCTCAATGCAATAACCAAGAACATGAACTAGATTTTTGTGTCCAATATGACCAATTGCCTCTGCTTCAACCCAAAATTCTTTCTCAACTTGGTCACTAAGAAGAAATTCATCATTAGATCAAATATAAAAATGATCCATGGAGATAAATGCAGAGAACCTATAAAAGTACATTAAATCATACTCACAGATTATATAGGTGCTTCTTTATAGCGACTTTTGTCCCATTAATCAACCTTCCTTTATAAACTATCTCATATCCCCTTCACCAAGCACGTTCTTAATAGAGAAATAATTTATTGCAAGCTCAAGATCTCTGAGCATAAACCATTATCCCCACCCAAGCTGTGAAATTTTTGAAAAGTCAATCAAAGGAGAAGCCATTGAAATTCCATAAGATGGTTGTCTCCTTACTGATCCTGAACATCCTTCTTCTCTCTATAATGAACTAAAGACCCTTTCGTGATGATATATCGAACTACATTGGCTAATATTATCAACATCACTTGATTTACTCCTGCCCAGATGAACTAATATCTTTTCTGATGTTGTTTCATTCGATTTATCATGAATAGTAAGAAATAAGTTTTCAGGATGATCATGGACATTTGAAGCACCACCAACTCTATCAACCTTAATATCTTTAGAAATATGGGGTATTTAGCAATGCAAATACCCATCCAATGTTCTTCTATTTTTTTTCACACGTTACCCATATCGACAACATACATAGTATACCGATAATAAATACACCAACGCATAACCCCGTTACAACCCAAGTTTCAGGCTAAAAAAAAGTCTTCCTAGACAATTCACTTTTAATTCTCCAGAAGACATTTCCAGCACAACAGATACAGTAAAACAAAAAGTGCAGACTCATATTTACTCCATTGCCTCCTATAACCCACAAAGAGAATTATATATTACACCACAAATAATAGATATCTATTAGCATTTTTATAATTGTGGCTTGGAATAGTACGTCTTTTAATGAAACAAAGTAGTTAGTCTTGTCTAAATTAGAACTATTAAATTTTCAAGTACAATTAGTTAAAGTTTAGACATTGACAAAGAAACTAAATTAGTAACATCTGACATCACAATATAATACAACTGTTTCAATAAACCACAAGCACTAAGATTTGTATCAGCTGATGGCATTTCTTAGATTTATAGGTATTCCTGAAAATCATTCATGTGGATGTTTAACATTACCACCTGATGGAGGCTTTACATTTATAAAAAAATAAGAGTTGGCATTCTATATCTGTAAGTTAGTTTGACTTCTCCACTCAATTCCATCTTGATGTTCAAGAACATTGTTACACAAGAACACTGTTACTCAATTTTAATTCCAGACATTTCAAAATCCAAGAAACTCATCAGTCATGAAATTGTTGCCTTGAAATAAGGAAAGAGGTTACTGCATAATTCTTTTTCAACTTAATAAATCATCTACTTAATTTAGTTTGATAAATCATTTCACAAGCATAATAAATGCTTTAAAATGCTTGATTAGCATCCCATAAGCATAAGTTAACAACAATAACAAACCTATTATAATTTAAAATTTATGATATAGGAACATCAAATTGCATACAGTTTACACATCTCCCATCATCCCCTTTTCTAACAACGACGAGAAGAAGAAAAAGAAAAAAAGGATGAGAAGAAGAAGAAACAAAGATTGACCTTGATTGAATGCTTCTCCAGTCACCCTTCCCGTATTTGTCACGATCAATAAGGAATAACCTGTGTAGGTATGTTAGGACTTTGAGTCACATAATAGCCAAAGAACAATGATATCAATAATAACCAACAACTACTACAACTCGAATAATGCCATGGAACAGCAAGGTCAGTTAAATAATTAAGTAAAATAATTGTATAATTATGTTTATATAAGCTACTAAGAAAACTCTCTAAAATGAATGCCACACTCGAGTCGGACACTAACCTTAAAATTATCAAATTAAAGAAGAAAACCCTAAATTTTTTCAAAAATTGAAGTGGAATAAAAGTTCAAATTTGAGAGCTGAAATCGAAGTGGTTGACAGAGAAGTGGAAAAGTTGATTTATGGGCGTAGCACTGGTGGTTGATTTATGGTTGGAGCACTGGTGGTTGATTTATGGTTGGAGCATGCACTGATGGTGATTTATGGTTAGATCATGCACTGGTGGTCAATTTATAGTCGAAGCATGCACTGGTGGTTAATTTATGGTTGAAACATGCACTGGTAGTCAATTTTATGGTCGGAGCACTTGGTCAATTTATGGTCGGAGAGTACTGGTAGTGATTTTTGGTCGGAGCACTTGAGAGAGAATGATTTGAGAGTGAAATTTTTTTATATATTTCTATAAGTTTTGTTATATATTCCTTTAATTGTTGGCGGGCATAGTCAAGAATTTGGGAGGGAATAAATCAAAACCGATGCAATAGCTTTTTTTGTAATTAAGGTGTTGCCATGGGTTACTTTATGGCAACGGTTCAAGCAACAATTGCTATAAGACACCCTATTGCAACGGTTATCCAATGAAAGCAATGGTTATAGCACTAAATAGTTTTACTAGAACAATTTATTTTGCAACGGTTGGAACCGTTGCAACAGACCCTCTGTTGTAATGCTTTTGGAACCGCTACCAAAAGCTTCATTGCAATAGGGGTAAATTTTTAATGGTGTAATTAAGGGTAAAAGGGTCCTATGGTAATAAAAAGTAATTCATTTGAAGGGCCAGGTCACATTTCTTATCCCAAATTTTCTAAATAGGCTAAGTCATGATATACTAGTCATAAAATACTTTATGATCCCTACCTAGCATTCATTCTATACTATACACAATCTCATTAAAAAAATTGACTAAAGCCTATCTCAGTGTCAAACCACATGTCTTGAACTGTCCATAAATTGCTTCACTTTGCTCCAAAATCCCAAAAATAATGTCTCACTATCAAAATAATCATCTACACATTAATAGGAGTAAAACAATACTCATATTTCAATATAAAACTCCGAGTCTAAAATTGGGTCATTCATGATATGGAGCCCACTAAACGAATCCCAAAATTGAATCCACCGTGTGGTCTCTTGAATGGAGAAGGAAAAGGAATGCATGCTCATAATTTGAGTACAAACGGAGCTCGAATTGCGGCCCAAATCAGCCCATAAAGTTACATAATTTAAAAATTAATTTCTAGGAATTTACAAGGAAAAGAAAAGAATTTGATAGGAAAAAATAATGAAAATGATCAAGAGGTGTTGAATTTTCTTACCTTAGCCTCAACGGATGATTTTCCTTGATTTTCCATGCTCCAAGATCCAACAATGGAGGTAAAAGAATTTTGAATCACAATTTTAGTAAGAAATTATGAAAACTAAAATAGGTATTCATTGAAAATGAGAAATATGAAGTTATAATTACGTTGACAATGATTATTCAAGAAAAATATATTGAGAATGATAAAAAAATGGAGCTTTCTAGCTCCTAAAATGCCAAAAATATTAAATGGGTTAGGTTTGGGTCTTATACTCAGCGATGGTTGCTTAAGCGGCACTTTGTTCGCTTAAGAGACCTGGTCAAAAAGTCAAAATACCGCTTAATCGGTAAAATGGTCGCTTAAGCAACCCGGTCAAATGGTCAACGATCGCTTAAGAGTCCACACCAGTACAAATAACTTTCAAAACTAGTTTTTGACCCTCAAACCTCATCCAGAACCCTATGAACATGAATCAATAGTGCAAATTGATCATAAAATGTGTTCTGGATCCAATGGAACCACTGAATTTAGGAAAATATTTTTCTTACAACAATATAACCCATGGTATCCCTAAGTCTATTTTAACTAATTTTTATGTAAATAATCAAAACTAATTTTACCCAAAGTAACCATGCTACCACACTAAATTTGATATTTTTGAATCAACAATATGATACAACAATTTCCTTCGGACCCTTGGATGGGATGCTCATTAAGTTAGAGATGCTTGACAACTCCTTAGTAATGTCAAAAGGTGTCAAAGGATAAAGATTACCTTTAAGGAGGGTCAAAGGGCTTTGGTAAGGTCAAACAAAAGCAAAAGAAGGGCCCAGAGAAGCACAGGAGGGACATGCGCCCAAGGTGCACCTGAACTACTTTAGGATATGCCAAACAATAGAATCTATGTGTTATCTCCGCCCAGGGCATGCCCCATCTGCTTGAGAAGATTCAAAGCTAGCTGACTTGTTTCTTTTGTTACAAATGGATCACTTTTGAGTCCATAAGTTGTAATAATTAACCCTAGACTATAAATAAGATCTCTCTTTTATTGGAGACCAACTTTGATGCTAATGAACTTCTACTCTCTTGTGAGCATGTGTGAGCATGGATTAGCTTGTGTTGGATTATTGTTTAGAAACTTTAGTTTCTTGGCAATTCGATTCCCTTGTGGTCAATCTATGATTTAGGTACTTTGTTTGGTTTATTGAAGAGAGGATTAAGGGTTTAATATACCCCTTTTGCTATCAATTCATTTTGTTGTGTCTATTTTATTGTTTATCCTTTCTATATTTATCTTTCATTTCTTTATTTCTTAGTTTAGTTTTTCTTCAATTTATTGTTCTGTTTAGTCTTATACTCACAATAGTCACTTAAGAGACACTTTGTTCATTTAAGAGACTTGTTCAAAGGATAAAAATATTGCTAAAGCGGCCAGATGATCACTTAAGTAATCCGGTCAAATGGTCAACAGTCGCTTAAGCAGCTACACCAGCACCATAAACTTCCAAAACTTATTTCTAACCCTCGAAACTCATCCAAAGCCCTGTGAACATGAACTAATAGTGAATATAAATCAAAAAATGTGTTATAGATTCAATGGAATCATAGGATTTAGGAAAAAGGTTGTTTATAATAATTTTAGCCCAAGGATGCCTATTAAGATATTTTAACTAATTTGTATTGAAACAACAAAAACAAAATATAAAGGCTTGGAACCCAAAATAACTATGCTACCACACTAAATTTCACATTACAGAATCAATGTCGCCATCAAAATTTTCACTCAAGGTCATTTCGATCACATATGGGTCCCACACTCAAAGGGTCAATTTAACCAAAATCCACCCAATATCCCAACATGAGTTTGGAAGCCTTGAGACCCAAACCAAAGATCCCCCTAGCCTAAATTAATGTTCCTAAGCAAATTGTATTGTTAGAATTCTCATCCAAGGTCATTTTACTAAGGGTTTTTGTCCAAGACCAATTCCTTAACAGTGATAGCTCCAAAAAAGAAAAATGAGCCTAAAACCCAATCGACCTAGCCAATAATGGAATCAAAAATATTTGCAAGTCATAAATGACCTGTAGTCATTTAGGACCTTACATATTTGACTTGTGAGATACTAGCAATTTTGGCCTTATCTTGAGTAGTACTTTCCTGTGAATGCATGAGTGTAAATAAAATAACAAACTTTTTGACACCTAGACTCATGGTTTAGCATTTTATATAGCTTATTCTTATTTTATAGTTCGCTATGACCCTGTATGTCTTCAAAATGAAATTGATCCATCTTGATTAATACTTGTACCATCCATGGTAAAGTTTTCTTGCGTATTCCATATTTTGCATCTTAGTCTAGAACTTTTTTTACATGTTATTGATGCAAAATAAAAATTTTGCTCTCTTTAGAAGATGATATAGGCTTTCTTTGATTTGTCTTGTGAAATTTTAGCCTTTCAAATGTTATATCAATAGTTATCCCCTTTGAGACTATAAACTTTTGTTGGTAGCCATATTTTTTCCTTGACTTTTTTGTTGAATCCATAATGTGCCTACTTTCTTGAGCACTATAACATAGATTGGTTATAATTGTTAGATCTGAAGAAAAGGAATAGTTAAGTATAAAATGTGACCAGTGATAGCTACAAAGTGATGGAAAGGACCTCTTTGAAAGAATGCAACTTTTTAAAAAAGAGAAAAAACAAAAAAATAAAAAAAATTGACAAAAATAAATTTATTGGAACGTTCTTGATAAGATGAAAACTATTAGTGAAATAATTAATGAAGAGATAGCTGAAAGTGAAAAAAATGATAATGAGTAATAAAGTCTAAAAAATGTAAGGTCATTAGGGAACTGTAAGTCACTGTTATGCAATTTTCCTACCCGTCCCCTAACCAATATTGCAACTCGTTCAAGTCCTGTTTGATTTCATTTGAGCATACTTAATTAGTGGAGATATTCTTAATGGGTAAGCCTATGGTTATTTGTACATACATGTGAATTCTTTTGAGTGTGAGAGTTTTTCTTTGATGTTAAGTCCTTAAATTATATTTAATCTTTGAAATTCAGTGTGTAGACTATTTATTTTTCTAATAAGGTCACTTGTTTCATTATAGATAAGTGATGTTATAGGATTTCTTTGATAAAGTAGGTAAGAGAGCTTAAATTTGATGAGTTAGAGTCCGCCTTTGAGGTTAGGAGGTTAGAGGTTTATTTTTTATTTGTATTGCTTGCATAATGATAGGAAAGTGTATCTGATGTTGTGAATTGCTATATGATCTATGTTTGTATCAATAAAAGTGGTGGCGTTCCTAGCATGATTTATGAAGATGAGCTTTAATGCTTGCTCGAGGACGAGCAAGAGTCCAAGTGTCAGGTGGTCATGCGAGGCTAAAAATATATTTTTTTAGTCATTAGTTACCTCACATTTAGAATTTATATTTGTTCTTTGTGATCTCTAATTTTATGAATCGTGTCTAATATAATATCTTGATATAGGATTAAAATAGTGTGAAGATGAAATGAATTAGAGCCAGAACGAATTAAAAACAAAAGATTATAGAAGAAAATCAAGTAGTTAGCTTAATGAAATAAATTTATTTAAATATTGAAAAAGGACCTTGATTAACAATATGAAGCAGCAATAATTCAACAAGAGAAAAGGCTGTCATGCAATGTATCAACCAATTAAAGAAGAGGAAATAGAGCACGACGAGCATAGAGGTAGTAGCCAATCAGTGATATTGCATTTCTCAATCCATTTTGGACTCAATTATTTTATTTGTGGATTCTTTTACACCTATAAATATTTTATAAAATCAGTTTTTACACAATTTTTGATCTAGAGAGATCAAGGAGCCATCATGGAGGCCGGAGAAAATTAGTTCATATTTTCTTCTCCTTATTTATTTGATTTTATATTTTTTTTTGAATAATTTTTTATAATTGCTCTATGTCTATAAAGAGTTAAACTTGTCATTCTAGGATTATGATAGCTAATAAAATAATTATTTAATAAATCTTGATTTGATTTATTTGATTAGCATAATAGTTGTTCTTATATTCTTATTTTTAGTAGTGTAAAGATTTGGGACCTTTAAAATAAATCTTTAAGCCCAAAGTGAACTGACCAAGGGAACAGAGGGTTAGAACATAGGATATAGGGAGTATGATCCCTTTTATAATAATATAAAATATTAATTTGTGGCTAGAAAAGGAATATACCTAGATCGTCTTACATGGTTACAAAATAGGAAGAGAAATAAATCTATTTGAATTAGTTTCTCACTTCTCCACTCAACGATGTAGTTGTGAGACTAGTTTGAATAGACGATTAGATGATGATAATTCCTATATCATAAAATCAACCCTGTAAGTCAACAACTAGATAATCAAATAAGTTGATGAAATTGAAACTAAACATGATTGTCAGCAAAACCATAATCCTAGATCAATTCATCCATTGATTGTGTAAGAATTCGCTTTTTATTGGTTAATTGTTCATTACTTATCTTAATTTTATTTTTAGTTTACTTAATTTATAAATATATATAGAAATTCAACACTAAAATAAATCATTAGCTTTAGTCAAATTTAGTAAAATACTTAATGAACAAGTCCCAGTGGGTATGACATTCGGACTTAAAAATCATATATTACTTGTACGACCGCGAACACTTGCATGTTTGGATGCAACTTACCTTCAAAATCTCCCTATTAACTAGATTTCAAATGTGGGTATCTAGCCTTCATATTCTCTTAGGCTTCCCATTTAGCCCCCTAAACTTTTTGGTTTGTCCATAACACTTTCACCATATCAATCTACTTGGTCCGCACCTTGCAAACATGACAATCTAAAATCTTAATAGGGACCTCTTCAGAAGTTAAGGAGTGATTCATGGAAGTACTTTCTATAGGACTATGAGCATAGGGTCACCCACAATTCTTGGGCATGGAAAATAGAATGATGGATAACTAGAGGCCAAGTTTGCAGGCAACTCCAACGCATAAGAAACCTTTTCAATTCTTCTTAGTATTTGATAAGAACCAATGAACCAAGGACTAAGCTTAACCTTCTTTCCATATCTCATAATACTCTTCAAAGGTGAACCCTTAAAAACCGTCAATCATTCACATTTAACTCTAAGTTCATATGTCTTACATCAAAATATGACTTTTAGTGACTCTGTCCAGTCTAAAAACTTTCTCAAATGACCTTAACATTCTCTATATATCACGACCCAAACTAGGGGCTTGTCGTGACGGGTATCTCAAGCCCACCATGGACCAGAGACCACTCCCTTAGTCTAACCTTAAGAGCATAATAATCATCAAAATAAAGCAGAAGCCAATCAAATCAATGATAATAGTAATAGGAATAGATGAATGAAATGAAGGTTCAAATAATTGAATTAACAATCCACCCACACTTTCCCACAAAAGCCTCTAAAATCATAATAACATCTAAGTCGGGACATTGCCCTGACTATGAACAAAAGAATCCAAAAGTACTATGATAATAAAGAAAGAGTAATAAAATGACAAGGCTCTCCGAAGGATGGAGGATCACCACTTCACAGCAACTCAACAGACATGCTCAACCGCCAACGCTGCACAGGAGCAATAGAAAACCCTTCAGACCCTACATCATGAAATGATGTAGCGTTCAGGAATGGTCAGTGGGATAAGAAATGGCATGTAACTTAGTATAAGTGATAAGATAGTATCGATAACATAAACCAGTCAAAACCATGTGCACAATAATTTTATATACATATATAAGATGTTGGGATAGGGACAAAGGTCATGAACATGCGAGTTTAAAGATTTAACCTAAATTGTGTAGCTCGATCTGTCCTAAAGGCACCCATGGGCTATATAGGTCTAACTCCCCTTAATGGAAGGCCCCCAATGTATATTAGTCGCATGAATCGAGGAAAAACTAAGGGAAAACTAAAGCCACCAAGGAAATAGTCGTTCCAATATATATATATATATATCAAGTGTACACCAAGCACACAGTCATATAGACCCCAATGCCAGCAAAGGTGGTTTCCAGTGTTCATCCCTCCCCCCTCCCCGAACTTACACCAGCGTAGTGAGCTACATAATACTATTTAAGCCCAAATTAAAAGAATTTGCACATAAACTAATCCATTAACCCAGAAGTCATTCATTAAGGCATTTACCACTTGGTATCGTCATACCAATATGCTTGCAAGCTAATCCAATTATGCCAAACCAAAATTATTTAACCAAATTGACTCTTGAATTCCATTTAAAATCCAAAACCAAGGCCACTAAGGCCATCCAAAACCATTTTCATTCATTTATCCTTTAAGGAAATGCATTGGGTTCCAAAAACAAGTTAAATCGTGTAATTTTCCATATTCAAAATCAAGTTTACAATGTGGGTTGAGGTTAAGACAATAATCAAGCAAATATTTCATCAACTTGGGGAAACCCATATCCCCCATTCCAACAATTTATACCATAACCAATTTAGTCCCAAAACATCAATTTAAAGTATGAATAATCAATTTAGAACATGGGACAAATAAGTCAATCAGTAACAACCAAAATCCCTCAACCTAATTTCAAAAACTACAATTAAATCACATAAAAATTCATTCAATTAAAGCCACAATGTAAAACTAAAGTTAGGGAGAGATAAAAATGCCTGAAAAAAGGGATGAGTTTGGAGCCCAAATGATGAATTTTCTATAAAACCCTTGAATGTTCTTGGGTTTTGAGTTTAAGAGAGAAAAAGAATGATCTTTGAAAATTAAAGGGAATGAGGTTATTTTGTGTTTAAAGGTCGTACAAGGGGTAAGAAGACCAAAAGCCCCTCACCCCAAGTGGAAAAAACAAAAACTGGACAAATTTAAAATAGCAACGTGGCACATCAATATCATGGAGGTTAGCTTCCATGCCACGCTAATATCGCAGAGGTTAACCTTTGTGACACGACCTTATCGCAGAGTCTTAATGCCTTAGGGTCCCATTCAAAAACTTTCCCAAAACAGTCTTTTAACATCCCTAAACATAATTCAAGTCAAAAATTGACATTAAGCATGCGGGAAGGTCAAAAATAAAATCATCAAAGTTTTATAGGGTCTCACATTATCCAACCCCCTAGATCATTCATCCCTTTATGATGAGTTAGGACACTTTTAACATGAGAATAGCAAGAATACACTAGAATCAAATGAAAAATTTGAATTGTGATAAGAGGGAAATAAGACTCATACCTTATGCACTCTTATCCAACACGTGAAACAAGAATAGGTACTTGGCCTTTATATCATCCTCAGTTTTCCATGTTGCCTTTTATACCTATTGATTTCTCTAAAGAATCTTCTCCGAGCCTACATTATTGGTGCTCAACCTATGAACTTGCCTATCTAATATTTCAATTGGGACTTCCTCATGAGACAAGGAATCTGTGACACCAACATCCTCAATAGGCACTATCACGGAAGGATCACCCATACACTTTTTCAGCATAAAAACATGAAACACAAGATTATTAGAAGCTAAATTTGCAGGCAAATCTAACTCATATGCGACATTCTCTATTCTTCTCACAATCTGATATGGACCAATTTAACGGGGACTGAGCTTCCCCTTTTTCTAAAACTTTATGACTTCTTTTATTGGAGACACCTTAAAAAATACCCAATCACTTACTTAAACTCTAATTCTCTTCACTTCATATCTGCATAAGACTTTTGGTGACTTTGAGCAGTCTAAGTCTTTCACTAATCACTTTTACCTTTTCCATGGCTTGGTGAACCAATTCAGGACCAAACTACCTTTTCTTACCTACCTTAAACTACCCAATAGGATATCTACACCTCCTATCATAAAGAGCCTAAAAAAGCCATTGGAATACTGGAATGGTAACTATTATTGTAAGAAAACTCAATAAGAGGCAAATGATGAACCCAACTTATTTTAAAATCAATAACACATGCCCTTAGTATATCCTCTAAAGTCTGAATAGTATGCTCCACTTGTCTATCCATTTAAGGGTGGAAATCAGTTTTAAGGTTCACCTGTGTACCCAAACCTTTCTGAAACAAACACCAAAAGTGAGAAAAAAACTGTGTACCTCAGTCTGATATAATGGACACTAGTGCACCATGCAACTTCACAATATCCTAAATAAATAACTTAGCGTAATCCTCTCTTGAGTAGTTAGTCCTCACAGGCAAGAAGTAAGCAGACATAGTCATCCTATTCACAATGACCCAAATAGAGATCACACTGATTGCGAGACCATGAAAGACCCATAATGAAATACATATTGATTATCTCTCACTTCCACATGAGCAGCTCTATATCTTGAGATATACTACCAGGTCTCAAATGCTCAACCTTAACTTGCTAACAAACCATACACTTAGCAATAAAATTTTCCATATCTCTCTTTATATTGTTCCACCAATAGATTTCCTTCAAGTCATAATACATCTTAGTTGAACCCGGATGCACTCTATATTTGGACTCATGATCCTTATTCAAAATCCTTTTCCACGACCCATCAAAATCAAGAACACATAACCTACCTTGATACCTCAAGATGTCATCTTCCCCAATATCAAAAGCCATAACTTTTTGCTGACCCACATCATCCTTAATCTACATAATTATGGGATCCAAAGCCTATTTCTCCTTTACTTCAGCACAAAGAGATGATTTGGCAACTTTTTGAACAATTACTCCCCATACTCAGAGTCCAAAAGATGAACTCCCAAGTTAGCCAACTTGTGAATATCCTTCACCAATATTTGTTCTCCTCATCAACATGGGATAATCTCCCTATAGACAATCTGCTAAGAGTATCAACAATAATATAAGCTTTACCAAGATGGTAGTGAAGGCTCCTGTCATAATCCTTAAGTAGCTTGAGCCACTGCCTATGTCTGAGGTTCAATTTCTTTTGCACAAACACATACTGCAAGCTCTTATGATCTGATTAAATGTCTACATGCACCACATATAGATAATGGCACCAAATCTTTAAGGCAAAGACCACAACTGCCAACTCTAAATCATAGGTCAACTAATTCCTCTCATAAACCTTAAGATACCTAGAAGCATAGGCCACAAACTTATTATGCTGCATCAAAACACAACTCATTCCCATATGGGATGCATCACAAAATACAACAAAACCATCAATACCCTTGAACAAAGTCAAAACTGAAGCAGAAGTCAACTTATTCTTCAACTTCTCAAAACTACCCTTACAAGCATTAGACCACAAAAACTTAACCTTTTTCTAAGTTAACTTTGTCAATGAAGCAACAATAGAAGAGAAACTCTCCACAAATCTCTTTTAATACCCCGCCAAACCCAAGAAACTCCTAATGTCAATTAGAGTCATGGGTCTAGGCCATTTCTTAACTACCTTAACTTTTTGTGGATCAACCTTGATCCCTTCACTAGAAATAACATGCCTAAGAAAGGTCACAACAGTCATCCAGAACTCACATTTATAAAACTTGTCCTACAATCTCTGATCCTTAAGAGACTGAAGCATAATTCAGAGGTGACTGGCATGATCCTCTTTACTCTTAGAGTATACCAAGATATCATTAATTAATACTATAACAAACGAATCCAGAAACTACCTGAAAACCCTAATTTAAAAGTTCCATGAAAGAAGTTGGAACATTAGTCAACCTAAATGACATAATCAAAAACTAATAGTGACCACACCGATTTTAGAAAGAAAACTTAGGAATATCAACCTCCCTAATTTTTAATTGACGATAGCCCGAATAGAGAATAATCATAGAGAAACATCTAGCACTGATAATGCCCAAGCTATACCTTCAATCTAAAGATTATGCAGTTATTTTCAAATATAGTAAACCAATAATGGTTGGGGCCGAATCCCAAGGGAATACGTGGAATTTTGGCTCTTAACTATTGTAATCAATGGGAAAAACTGGAAAAGTAAATGGGGGGATTTTAGTGACAATTTCAAACAAGTAACGAATATCAACTTTAGTTGTAATCAGTCGTAGATGAACACTAGGATTATGTTCCCCCTGACTTCTCAACTTAGTAGGCTTATCGTGCATTACTGAACCAACCTGATACCTTGCATGCAAAATCTAATAAGTTATGTATCATCAATGGTCTATTGGACTCTCTGAAGGATCTCACCCTTTACCTTTTGCGTCTTAGGATGTCGCCTTACTAACCCTAATCCTGATCCTAGTTAAATATTACCTTTTGGGTCTCTAGTTTTTAGATGACAGATAACCATCTTACTATGATAATAGCTAATAGTGTGGATCGATAGTTAAACTTCAAATTACTATTGTAATTATCTTTTCCTAGTCACTCCTCCTCTTTTGGAGTAAGTAACAATAATCTAGGTGGGATCCTAATGTTTGAAAATGATAAAACATCTATTAAAGTGAAGATAATACAATATGTTCATGGGTATCAGTTCTGAACAACATAGCACCTCCCCTACTTCATAGATCCGCCGATGTTTCCACAACCCTAGCGAAGGGTTTTTAGCCGCTCATGTTTGTGATGTAATCAACTACATTCATGATTGAAAGAATTAGATTAAATCATAATAATCACAACTAAAACCCAAAACTTCAACTAAATTAACAATCAAAATCAACATAAAATAATTCCATGACCAAAATTGGATTTCAGAATTAGATATGTGTTTGTGAGTATAAAGAGTGTGTAAACTCAATAGAAAACACCATTAGGGTATTTACTAAATTCATGGAAACCCTAAAAATTAACTCCCCGATGAAAAAGGAAAAATAAAGTTGGTGGCTACTTACAAAGTCAACATGCGGACGGTATGTTGGACTTTGTATGTTGCCACCCTTGAATCTGGATCTTCAACTCTCTGGAAATTTGTATTTTTGTATAGACTAAGTCCACATATGGACTGTTATTGAACATGTGGACCGTATGTTGACTTTGTATGTACCGGGCCTCTGAAACCTAACTTCAACTCTCTGTATTTTTCCATTCCAGTATATGCTAAGTCCACATATGGTTCGTATGTTGAAAATATGATTTGTATGTTGACTTTGTATGTTGAAGTTCTTGTTTTTTCCTACAACTTAGCCTCTAGACTTTTAGTTTCTCAACATACTTTGCTTACATACCCTAAGTATGCAGCACATACACCCAAGATTGCCTTTGTATGTACCCAAGAACTTTATTTTTCTTCTTTTTCTTTAGACTTGCATCCAAAACCTAGTTTCCTGCAAAACATACCCAAAACACATCATATCTAACAAAACGTCCTAAGAAACTTGCATATTTTCATAGTTTTAAGCATCGAAAGTGCTATAATTCTATAGCACATCAATACCCTCAACTTATAACTTTTGCATGTCCTCAGGCAACACAACACTATAAAACAAAACAAAACAAAACAAAACAAAACAAAACACGTTGCTTAACTAGGAGAATCTAAGCTATCAAAGGCAATCAGTCAACACTTTAAGCTCAAACCACAATACCCTCTCCTATCTGAACCTTTCAAAACCAACTGTGAATAACCATGAAGCACAACAATGTGACACAATGGGATCATGGTATGGAATTACAATAGCAACAAATAATCATGCATGTATATACAAGTTACACTACCCAAAACAAGCAAGCAGCTAGCAATATGACTTATGTACCCTCACAGCAAAGATATCCCACTTACTTATATGAAATAAAGCATGTCAACGCAGGAACTATCAAGAGACACTCACTCTCAAAAGAGAAGTTCCAATCAATGTGTATAAAATACCATAGGCTTTCTTTTATTTTCTTTAGCTTAGTTTTTGGACGGTCAAGTTAGGATCACGATAGGACTTTATTCAGCATGTAATGTAGGCTTAGGGGTTGGTATTGTACATATGGATATATCAAGTGACTGAGCCTCCTTGGCACCACAACTACTTTTAGGGTCCACACTTAACCAACTTTCTTTTTATTCCACCTTTATTTCTCCCTTATTATTCTTTATTGCACATTCATATTGGGTGTGGTCTTTATTTTTTCTTTTTCACTTTTTCATAATTTTTTTTTTCAACCACAACCACATTTTACCCTTCTACATACCCATTTTACATCGCATACCCCTATGATTGTCATACTCAACTCAAGCAATTTGCCTGAGTTGAGATGCACAATGTCCAAGAAGGACCGAGCCAAAATAGGTTATTACAAAAAAATTAGGAAGGTGAAAGGTTTAACAAGAAAAATAGGCTATAAGGCTCAAACTTAGGGATCAAGGGATACAATTCACACATGGAAGCTAATTTAGGCTAAAGTGGACTAATATAAAAAATGGCCTATGATCCTTTCCTAACCAACTATCTTACAACCAAGGCAAAACTAACCAAGCAAGTTCTAATTTAACACACAATGAAAATTAAGTGGCATATCACACACATATGGCACCGAGTCAATATTACAAGGTACTACTTATCTAGTTCATACAATTGTTGGCACTGATTTATTTGCTTTATTTCATATATATATTAACATGAGTAATATTGTTGTGAGGGTTGTGTTAATACTTTTCCACAAAGCCCACACATATATATATTAACACAATGAAATCAATGTGTTAATACTTAAAAAATCCTAATGCCATAACAAGATCCACAAAGCCCACACATATATATATATTAACACAATTCTAAAACAAAATTTTGGAAGGGTATCATTTTTCTCAAAAATTAATAAAAAACATGACAACTTCCCTAGATACTTAAAAATCTCCTAATTACACAAAAATACAAAACAAAACACAAGACGACACAAATTTTAACCTAGACATGCCATTTTTACAACCATACCACAGCCGACAGGAAAAGAAGCACGGCAACAAAAACCCACGATGGCTATAGTATACCCCACCCCCAGCTAAAAGACTCTGCACTATCCCTAATGTACTAAAATAATATAAAACAAAGGGAATGAGGACATACATGGGAAGCACTAAGAGACCATGTAACTTGGGTTGCCTCCCAAACAACGCCTGATTTACCAGCATGCTGTGACTCAGTTGCATTGATTACTTAGACTTTGTCGAGGCCTATATCAATGCATACTTTTACTTCATCCAGGTTTTCTATGTAGTGCTTCATTCGCAGCCCATTCACCTTAAATGGGATTTCACCATCACATTTTATTTCTATAGCACCCTGCTGGAATACCCTAATCATAGAGAATAGTCCCATCCACCTAAACTTTTAACTTTCCAGGAAATAAGCGAAGTCATGAATTATACAACATGACCAAATCACTGGGTTCGAATACCCTTTTCTCGATTTTCTTGTCATGATACAACTTCATTTTTTCTTTGTATATGGTAGAGCTCTCATAATTATGGAGTCGAAATTCATCTAACTCATTTACCTTACTCATCCTCAAGTTTGTCGCATCACATCACTCAAAATTTAGCCTTTTTAATGCCTATAGTGCCTTATTCTCAAGATCAACCTCTAAATTCCATGTCATTCCGTATACAAGATGATATGGGGAGGCACATATAGGGATATTATAATTTGTTCAGTAGGCCCACAATGCATCATCTAGCTTCCTTGACCAATCAGTCATGTTGACATTCACAATTTTTGCCAAAATAAACTTGATTTCTCTATTGGAGACCTCAACATGCCCGCTATTCTGAGTATGGTAAGGTTTTTCTATCTTATGGATCACACCATATTTATCAAGTAGAGATCTAAATAACCCATTGCAAAAGTGAGACCCACCATCACTTATAATTACATGTGGAGTGGCAAATCAAGGAAAAGTATTTTTCTTCAAAAGACGGTGACACTTCTACCTTTATTTTCTGGAAGCAGAACTACCTCCACCCATTTTAACACATAGTAAATTGATACCAGAATATACCTCATGCCATAGGAGCTCACGAATGAACCCATGAAATCAATAAACAAATAAAAAGATCTAACTCTAAAATAGGCATCATAGGGAGCTCATAGCACCGTGAAATATTGACTTGACGCTAACATTGGTCACAGGATTGTGCAAAATCATGAGCATCTTTGTAGATTGTAAGCCAGTAAAATCCATAAACATAATTGTATGGGTTGTGGGAGTACCGCTATGGTGACCCCCAACTGGTGAGGAATGACAAGCTTCCAGAATGCTCGTCATCTTCACCTCTAGAATACATCCCCAAATCACACCATATGCACAAACCTTAAATAGGTATGGATTCTCCCAAAATAACTTCCTCACCTCATGCATAAATATCCTTTGTTGCTGGAAGAATAGATCTTCCAGGACAAAACTACTTGCCAAATAGTTGGCAAAATCAGCAAGCTAGGGAATTAAGTTTTGAGATCCTGCTAAGACACACTCATCTGGAAAAGTGTCATCTATATCAAGATCATCCCTTAGTTTTTGCATTGCCTTATCTTTAAGTTTAGATAAGTGATCCACAACATGATTTTCTATGCTTTTCCAGTCTTTCACTTCAAAATAAAACTCTTGTAGCAAGAGAACCCAATGAATCAATATTGTTTTGAAATTTATTTTTTGACATCAAGTACCTAAAGTCTGCATGGTCAATGTAAACTATGACCTTAGTCCCAATCAAATAAGACCAAAAATTTTCAAAGAAAAAAACCATCGCGAGTAACTCCTGCTCTCTAATAGTATAATTTTTCTATGTGGGATTTAAAGCCTTGACAGCATAGTAGATGGGATGAAGGATGTTCTCTCTTGTTTGGCCTAGGATAGAACCCAAGTCTACTCCATTTGCATCACACATGATATCAAAATGTGCAAACTAGTCAGAAGACACAATGATAGGTGCTGAATTAGCCTCTCTTTCAGGCATTTGAAATCCTTGAGACATGCATCATCAAACAAAAATTTGACCTCTTTCTCTAAAAGCTTGCACATAGGATTTGCAAGTTTATAAAATTCCTTGATGAACCTCCTATAAAATCCTGCATGGCCCAGAAAACTTTGCATGCCTCTGACTGAAACTGGTAGGGGGAATGGGGAATTTTTCAATTACCTCAATCTTAGCTTTGTCCACTTTAATACTATATTTGGAGAACTTGTGCTCGAGAACGATACCATATTTCACTATGAAGTGGCATTTTTCCCAATTCAGCACCAAGTTGCATTCTTCACATCTTTTCAATGCACTGGCTAAATGGACCAAACAGTTATCGAATGAATCCCTAACTATTGAAAAGTCGTCCATGAATACCTCAATAGTTTCCTCCACCATGTCAGAGAATATCGACATCATGCATCTCTAAAAGGTGGAAGAATCCTTGCATAACCCAAACAACATTCTCTTGAATACAAAAGTCCCATAAGGGCAGGTGAAAATCATCTTTTCTTGATCCTTGGGAGCAATAGTGATTTGATTATAACCTGAGTACTCCTCAAGAAAATAATACCAACCCCTTCCTTCTAATCTATCCTGCATCTGATCTATGAAGGGCATTGGGAAATGGTCCTTTTATGTCCAAGTGTTTAGCTTTCTATAATCTATGCAGACCCTTCAACTGATCACTAGCATCATGGGCACTAACTCATTCTTTTCATTTGGAACCACAGCGATTCCCCCTTTCTTTGGCATGCATTAAATCAGGCTTACCCACTTGGCTTTTCCAATGGGGAAAACTACTCCAATATCTAACCACTTGATTATTTAATTTTTTACCACCTCCTACATAGAAGGATTCAATCATCTCTAATGCTCAATGTTGGGGATATTATCCAGCTCAAGCTGAATCTTATGTGTACATATATACCTGGTGGTATCCCCACAATGTCTGCATAGTCCATACAATAGAAATTTTGAATTTTTGCAACACGGATATCAAATCTTTTACCTGTGATCCTACTAAATCTACCACAATAATCACTTATAAGGTATTTTTGTCCCCTAAGAATGCATACTACAAATGAGATGGGAGGGCCTTTAATTCCAATACTGGTGGCTCCACAATGGATGGTTTGGCAGGAGGTATAGTTCTATTTTTCAGATCAAGATCTAGCTTTTTAGTGGCATACTTGTAAGAACTTATGCCATGTAATTCATTAACCAGCTCATCATATTCCTCTATCACGTCACTCTTAAAGTTTATAATCACTTTTGTTAATGTTTCAACCCCTAATCTTTCCTCAATAGGAACATCTTCTGCAACCATATCATTATCTGCAATATTTATCATAGACACCATTCTCATATCATCTGATGTTGTACTATCATACACAGATTAAAAACTATTTGCTCATCATTCAGTTTGAAGGTGACCTCCTCCAAGTCCATGTACACCACTGCCTAGTGGATAAGAAGGGTCTACCGAATATAATCGGAGCTTGGGCATCCACTTCACAGTCTAAAATCATGAAATCTATTAGGTATGTGAAGGATACCACCCTTAATTCTATATCACACAAAAAACCCACTGGTTCATTCACAGAAGAATTGGCTATCAACAACCTCTTAGATATTGGTTTGAGTGGCCCCATCCCTAACACCTTGTATACTATCAGTGGCATTAAGTTTATGTCTACTCCCAAATCATACAGAGCCTGTTTGATATCAAAATTCTTCATAGAAAATAAGATATTGACTACCCCTCGGTCCCTCCCCTTTTCTACAAATGGTGTAGGAGAAACCATGCTACAATGTTGCACCTTATCTTTAGGCTCATATTTAACCCAGTCATCACAGTTATCACTCTTATAATCATCATCACTACAAGTCAACTTCTAAAACTCTACTTTAGATGGCTCATCAGCAACAATATTATCCTTCTTTATCTTATTAGGAGTAGGCACATTACAATCATCAAAAAGGGCACCTTTCCTAGTGTTAATAGCCATACAATGAACAAGTGTTGGATGACTCTGCACCATGTCACTAGGAAAGGTACCTGTCTTCCTTTGAGTCAAGTGGCAGAAATATACCCAAACTGCTGCTCCAACTGCTTGAGAGTAGTTATATGTGAATCAATTTTCTGGTTCAATCCTTAAATATCATCCCTGATTTCTTTAAGGCATATTTCTTGACTCTCTTAACCCTTCACTAGTTTAGACACTTTTTCTTGCAGTTTTGATTCCATATCTCATCTTTCAGGTGGAATTTACTTGTCTTCTTTCTTCTTGTAATCTACTCTCCATATCCAATCATCGTCTTTGTCTCTAATACGGTCTCTATATCTATCATAATAGTTCAAACCTTGGTTTCCTTGCCCTTGGGCTTGGAAACCTGCCAACTAATGATCCAGTTATTTTTCTTCCTCCTCTAACTCTGACTCATAAGCTTTGGAAGTTAACCCTGTGCTTCTACTACATTAACCTTTTTAGTATTTATTATTGCAAACTACTTTGTCAATGCACCAATATCAGTCCTTAATGGCAAAATCTCTTGCGCCACAGAATCTTCAGCCACTCTCTAGTCACTAGAAGCACTAATGGTATAAGTGTCAGAACCTCTCTCAACCTCTCGAGTTTTCCACCCTCAATGAGTTAGAGAGATCTAATCCATCATACTATAAGTAAACACCTATGATAATCTCATGAAAATACCTCTAGAGATGGTGTTTGTCATGGCTCTGAAGCTGATGGTCAGGGCTCTGTAGAATATTCCATGTAAACTCATCTGTGAAATCTAATGGTTAGGCACCATACTCAGCTTCTTTTTAAGCCTGAACCAATCCTTATACATAGATTTTGAATGTAGTTAACTAAAATTATAAATCTCATCCTCAAGCTACAACGTCTTGGGATGGAGGAAAAAACATGTTCAAAAATTTCCTGTGCAACTCATTCCATGTAGTGATAGATGCTCTTGGAAGTTCCCCTAGCCATAAAGATGTTTCTCCAGTAAGCGAGAAAGGGATAACCTCAATCTAAAATCCTCTGGATTTACCCCTAGATTTGTACAAGAGGTGATAATTCCAGTAAAATTGGCTAAATATATGTTTGCATCGTTTGTAGGCAACCCCGCAAATATTCCCCTCAAGTATACGAGATGGATCAAAGCACTAGTTATGTAAAACTTGACACCTACGGGCAAAATAAGAGGAATGATAGCTCCAGTTTCTGTCGGCTCAACATACCCCAGATCCTCGTCGTCATCCTCCTATGGATGTAAATGGTGATACACTGGGATTACTTGAGCACCGCCAACCCTAACTCTATTTTGATTACCACCAAGTGTTTCTTGATGGTCTGCTTCCTTCCTCTGCATAGCTAACTCTACCTCCTGAGTTATGCACTGAGCATCTTCTTCCCTCCGCAGATTAGTAGCTTGTTCTAACAACACCTCAGTTTACTAGTCAATAATATGTTGAATTTCTTTAGGGAGGGGTAGGAACCTGGTGTGTACCATCACGAACCCTTTCAGGAATATCATCTCTTTTCAGCTCTTTCATACTACTAGGTGTTTCTAAGATCTTTCCTGGATTTAGATTCAGTAGTAGTAAAGTATTTCCACTACTCCATGAGCTAGGCATACATCGGCGTACACCTAACTAAGAACAAGAAATAAAAGACTCAAAAATTTCAAAAACTACAATTCATAACTCAACACCGTACTCCTCTGCAATAGCACCAAAATCTGATAACGGGCAAGATACACCTTCAATCCGATGATTATGTGGTCTCTATCAAATATAGTAACCCAACAATGGCTAGGGTAGAATCCCAAGGGAATACGTGAAATTGTTGCTCTTAACTGCTGTAATCAACTGGCAGAACTGGAAAAGTAAATAGGGAGATATTAGTGACAATTTCAAACAAGTAATGAATATCAACTTCAGTTGTACTCAGTCGTACATGAACACTAGGATTGTGTTCCCCCTGACTTGTCAACTCAGTAGGCTTATATGCTTTATTGATCCAACTCGATACCTTGCATGCAGAATTTGATATGTTATGTACCATCAATGGTTTTTTGGATACATTGACATATCTCACCCTTTACCTTTTGAGTCTTAGTATGTAGCCTTACTAACCCTTATCCTGATCCCAGTTAACTATTACCTTTTAGGTCTCTAGTTATTAGATGATAGATAACCATCTTACTTACATAATACCTAATAGCGTGGATCAATAGTTAAACTTCAAATTACGATTGTTATTATCTTTTCCTAGTCGTTAATCCTCTTTTGGAGTAAGTATCAATAATTTAGGAAGGATCCTAACATTTGCAACCTCTAAGACATCTATTAAAGTGAAAATAATACAATGAATGGGTATTGATTCTGAACAACGTAGCACTCTCCCTACTTCGTCGATTTTCTAGGGTTTTCACAACCCTGGCTAAGGGTTTTTAAGTCACTCATGCTTGTGAAGTAATCAATAATATTCATGATTGAAAGCATTGGATGAAATCACAATAATCACAACTAAAAATCCAAAACTTTAACTGAATTAACAACCAAAATCAATACAAAATGATTCCAAGACTAAAATCGTATCTCAGAATCAGAATATATGTTTGTGAGTAGAAAAAGTGTGTAAACTCAATACAAAAAAGTGTGTAAACTCAATACAAAATATGATTAGGGTATTTATAGAATACATCGAAACCATAAAAATCAACTCCTAGATGAAAAAAGGAAAAACGAAGTCGGTGGCTACTTACAAAGTCAACATGCATACCGTATGTTGGACTTTTATATTGCCACCCTTGAATCTGGATCTTCAACTCTTTGGACTTTTCCATTTTTGTATAGACTAAGTCCACAAATGGATCGTATGTTGAACATGCAGACTATATGTTGACTTTATATGTACCAGTCCTCCAAAATTGAACTTTAACTGTCTGTATTTTTCAATTCCAACATATACTAATTCTACATACGATCCATTTGCTGAACATATGGTCCATATATTTCCTTTGTATGTTGAAGTTCTTTCTTTTTCCTGTAGCTTAGCCTCTAGACTTTTATCTTCTCAACATACTTTTCTTACATACACTAAGTATGTATCAGATACGCCCAAAATTGCCTTTGAATGTACCCAAAAACTATATTTTTGTTTTTTTACTTTAGACTTGCATCTAGGACCTATTTCCTACAAAACACACCTAAAACACATCACATCTAACAAAACATCCTAGGAAACTTGCATATTTTCATATTTTTAAGCATAGAAAATGTTATATTTCTATATCACATCATGCATCCTAAAGCTAATAAAAAATATCATCGATCCTTGGAAGAGGGCTCTAACTAACATACGATACAATTTCACTTCAAGGCACGGCAAAAAAAAAAAGAAAGAGCTTCACTCGGTTGGCCTTCCTATGCTGATGAATGCCTCTTTTCTCTTCTCTGAAGTCTACAAAAAACAAGTGGGAGAGGCAGGATTCGAACCTACGCAGAAAAAATTCAACAGATTTTCAGTCTGCCGCTTTTGACCACTCGTCCACTCTCCCCTTCCCGGGCCGAGGCCCCCCTCAATGGGATCTAATTCTAAGAAGGGGGCGGCACTTATTTTTTATGTAACCTTGTTCAACTGATGATAGTCTATACATATCCGAAGAGACCCATCTTTTTTCTGCACGAAAAGCATAAGAGCACATTATAGAGAGACACTAGTACGAATAAAACCCTTATCAAGAAGATATTTCAATTGCTCTTTTAGCCCTTTAGTTCAGTCAGAACCATCATATAAGGAGAAATGGAAATGGCATGGGTATCCAGTAGAAAATTAATCAAACAATCTATTTCCCTATCGGGAGGAATTCTAGGAAGGTCATCGGGGAACACCTCAGAAAATTCATTAACTACAAGGATAGATTGCAAAGAAGGACTTTTAGAATTAGAATCCTTAACCCAAACTAGATGATACAGACATACTTTTAAAATCAATTTCTGAGCTCTAAGATAGGAAATAAACCTCCCTTTGGGCTCTAAGTCACCCCACACTACCTCTTCAGCATCATTACCCCTCATTATTTCTCATTCCTCATACCACTGTTAAGTAATATCTTTCAAATGATAGGCAGTGAACTCCACACCATAAAAGTCAGTTGCATGCATCACTCTAAAGTTTTTCTCCATCTCATTAATAAACCCCTACGGATCTTTCTCAACCTTAGATCCTGTAAAAGTTGGGGGATTCAACCTTATAAATTGGCCAACCCAGGTGACCATATATGAATGAAAAAAAAAACCAACAAGGTCATCTTGATGAGACTACGATGCCACCAATCAAGTAAGCATATGAATAGACTGACGAAACTCCACATTAGAGATATCTCCCTAAAGTGATTGAGCATAAGTGTCACCAGACCAGGAAACTCGAGGAAGACTAGTAGGGTCCAAAAAAATACCACATGGAGTGGTACAATCAGGAGTAGGGACCCTAGACCGGGCCTGCACTCTATAAATAAGGACAGTCCCCTCCACATTCTCCTTAGATAGAACAGAGATTCAAGAAGAGTTTCTGAGAACATCAGATCTTTAGGGATGCATGATTTAAAATGCTAGGAAGGCAGGAGTTAGATAATTCTCATAACACTAGACTGTATAGCCCAAAATAGAACACAAGAAAAGGAAAAATTCCTAAATTCCTTGTAATCAACCCCGTATAAGTGTGGCGCCCAACTCACCCATAAAAAGTACTCTACTCAACATGGTTTTATGGACACCTAACGATCATGAACCATGCTCTAATACCAAGCTTATCATGACCCAAATTGGGGCCTAGTCGCAATAGGTATCTCAAACCCATCATAGACCGGAGACCACCCCCTTAGTCTAACCTTAAGAGCACAATCATCATAAAAATAAAGTAGAAGTCAATCAAACCAATGATAAAAGTAATAGAAATAGATGAATCAAATAATGGTTTAAAGAATTCATATAATAATCCACCCACACTTGTCCACGAAAGCCTCTAAAACTAGAATAACATCTATGTTGGGAAATTCCCTCGACTATGACAAAAAGAAACCAAAAGTACTATGACAATAAAGAAAGAGTAATGAAATAAAAAAGCCTTCCAAAGAAAGGAGGCTCACCACTTTACAGCAACTCAACAAACATGCTCAACCACCTAATACTGCATAGGAGCAATAAAAAACCCTTTGAACCCTACATCATGAAATGATGTAGCATCCAAGAACGGTCAATGGGATAAAGATTGGCATGTAACTCAGGGAAAGTGATAAAATAGTGCTAATTCCATGAACCAGTCAAAACCATATGCACAAAAATTTTATATACATATATAGGATGTCTGGATAGGGACAAGGGTCATGAGTATGCAAGTATAAGGATATAACCTAAATTGTGTAGCTCAATCTACCCTAAGGAACCCATGGGCTATATAGGTCCAGTTCTCCTGCTGAAAGGGCCCCAGTACGTGTTAGCCGCATAAACCAAGGAAAAACCAAGGGAAAACTATATCCACCAAGGAAATAGCCATCCCAAAATATACATCAAGTGTGCACCAAGAACACAGTCATATAGACCCCCAACGCCGAAAAATGTTATTTTCAGTGTTCGTACGCCCAGAACTTACACCTTCATGGTGAGATACACAATCCCCTTTAAGCCTAAATTAAAACAATTTTCACATAAGAAAATTCACTAACCCAGGAGTCATTCATTAATACATTTACCACTTGGTATCGTTATACCAATATGCTTGCAAGCTAATCCAATTAAGCCAAACCAAAATCATTTAACAAAATTGACTCCTAAGTTCCAACTAAAATCCAAAACCAAGGCCACCAAGGCTATCCAAAACCATTTGCATTCATTTTTCCTTTAAGGCAATGTAGTGGGTTCCAAAAACAAGTTAAACCATATAATTTTCCATATTCTAAATCAAGTTTATAGAGTGGGTTGAGGTTAATGCAATTAACAAGCCAAAATTCCATCAACTTGGGGAAACTCATGTCCCCCATTCCAACCATTTATACCATGCACTAATTCAATCCCGAAAATATCAATTTAAAGCATGAATTATCAATTTAGAACATGGGACAAATAATTCAATTAGTAACAACAAAAACCCTCAACCTAATTTTAAAACCCACAATTAAATCATATGAAAATCCATTCAATTAATACCACAATGTAAAATTAAAGTTAGGGAAAGAGAAGATGCCTGAAATACATAAGGAATTTAAAATAATTTGAAGTTTGGATCCCGGATGATGAATTCTCTGTAAAACCCTTGAATGTTCTTGGGTTTTGAGTTTTATAGAGAAAGAGAATGATTTGATCTTTGAAAACTGAAGAGAATGAGGTTATTTTTTGTTTAAAGGTCATACAAGGTGGTAAAAGACCAAAAGCCCCTTACCCCAAGTAAAAAAACAAACACTGGATGAATTTAAAATAGCACCGTGGAATGCCAATATCGCAGAGGTTAGCCTCCATGACATACAAATATCATGGAGGTTAACCTCTATAACACGGCTTTATCGTGGAGGCTTACTACCGAGGGGTCTCAAATTAACCTTAAACCCCTTTTGAAAAATCTAAAACTTTCCCAAAACACCCTTTGAACATCCTTAAACATAATTCAAGTAAAAAATCGGCATTAGCACTCGGAAGGCTAAAAAATAAAATCATTGCAGTTTTATGAGGTCGCACACCATAGCTTGGTCAACCAAGTCTAGACCTAACAACATGGCCTCACGTAACTTGTACCAACCTATTAGGGACAAACATCTTCATTTATAAAAGGCATTAAATAGTGCTATATAAATATTAGCATGATATTTTTCATTTTTTGTAAACTTAATAAGAGACAGTTGTCGTCCCAATTACCCTTAAAATTAATCACACAAACTGTTAACATGTCCTCAAGTATCTGAATGGTACGTTTAGCCTGACAATATATTTGCAGAAAAAAGTTGTAAAAGGTTTATGTCAAGACCCGAGACTACCCCCTAGTCGTAACACTGTGTTTGGAACCACAAGTGGTCTCAAGCTAACACGTGAACTAGCATACTTCTTGATCAAATAATTTAAAATATATAAAATAGCTAAGTTTGTTGTGCAGAAATATAATCATAGCATAATCTGGATAACTATAATACTAATAAAGTTTACATCCTAATAAAACTTAAGAGAGAACTAGAATTTACATTTTATGACTCTGACTGACTATCTATGAAGCCTCTACTATAGGACTATAAATAGTTGGGATATGCCTCCAACTACCACAAATCAATACACATGAATAACCAAAGAAAATTACATGAACTAATACTGACTGGAGTCCCTGAAATAAGAGAACTCATCACCTGCTGGCTGGAAGCTACAAATTATCTAATTATGACGTGTAAGCTACAACTAGTACCTACATTATGAGACAATGTAGCACATAGACATATATATGGATTTGTACTTTTGTAATGTACTTTATAAGTGGGGGTGAATGCAATAAGTAAAACTGATTAGGAACATAATCTTAAAACATGCATACTAAGTGCAAGTAGACTCACCAAGAGACTGAAATAAACTGAAAGCTAAAGTATCTTAAAACATGAGTAACAAACATAATCTGATAAGCTAGTGAATCACTACACTTAGTTTCTTAAAATCTTTACTCTTGTAAAATAAGTAGAACTGGAGCTGGGAAGCAGTAAAACATGAATACTATTTGTAAATCTCATGTAAAGATGAACATGTTGTAAAATTAAACTGAGGGTCATGTATGGATAATTAACATAAAAACATGAACATATAATATCTGAGAATGAAAGACCAAGCATAAACATGTTTCTGAGATAATTAGTAATCTAAAAGATTGAATTCTGTATAACTAATTAAATGAAAATTTGTATGCTTTGGTCAAGCAAACCTGAGACGAGACATACTGAATATTGACTCTAATTATTGGAGGTATCATGTAATCGATATGCCCCAATCTGAGCTAATCAGGGTCCAACCTGTAACCCCAGTTGGAATGGTGTTAGTGTCATGCCATGAGTACTAACACTGGTTGTGTGGATCCACTAATCTAATGTCTGAAGGACTAGGGAATTAGTGTTGAACTGACGGGTGACTCCTAAGAGAGTATCAGTCCTAAACTAGTGAGTGACATCTTATAATCCTATGCAGTCTATGAAGTTCTGGAACTTAGGGACTGCTACTAAGGACCCATTACTAATTGGTGGGTGAGCCCCCATCCCTAGGTTTTCTTGGCAACTAAATCCTACACCCAACTTAACTAACAATGGTACTAATTGATGCTTGCACTAATAACTGATAACTAATAAGCTTGGGTCATGGTATTCTGAAAATAGCAGTCAATACGAATTTTGAGGTAATTATAAACATATAAACTGATAATTCTCATCCTGATCACGGTGTTCTGAATATAACATTAAAACCATGGTCTGACTGATGATAACGCTCAAATTACACTCTTAAATGGGTGTAAGCGATCGTTCTCAATATAAAACCCAACTAGGTTAGGGTCGAATCCCACAGGGAATAGGGTGTGAACTTTGATTTGTTTACAAAATGCTTTACTGATAGTTTACTATTTCCGAAAGATGGGGGTTTAAGTTTCACAGAAAGTCAAATGTCACTTTCAATACTTCAGTGTTTGTAATCAAGATAAATGGGAAACCAGAGTTATGTTCACCATGGCTTTTGGGAGTTGACAGATACTAGGTAATGATTGGGATTCTTGAAGTACGTAGAACAACAGACTATCCTTGACTATGATACTTTCTAACTTATCTCTCGACCTCACCAGACAATTTATTATCTAATTCTCTCGAACTTAGATAGCTTATCTATTTCCAATAGGATGTTATCTCAGGTAGATTAATCCAGGTATGGCATCAATCATTAAACAGAAGGTTGGTAGCTTTCGAGTCCCTGTTGATAATTCACGACCTCTAGTTTATTTCTCCGTTAGAAGACAATAAAACCTAAGGCATAATCTAATGTTTGCAACCACTATATTTTAGTTAAAACAACAAAATTTCAAGATGTTCTACTACTCTTTGAATCCCTTAAACACCTAGCATCATATCAAACCCTAATCCATGGATCCCATAACTCCGGCTAATGGAATTAGCTGCTCATGATTTGATGAACTAAATAACAAGTTGAATTCATGATGATAAGGATCAACTTACGAATGGATGAAAAACAACAAGTAGTTTCTTCAATTTAATCACAAGGTGGAAGACCAAAAATAGTTAATAAGGAACAAGAAGAATAATTGATGAAAGAGAGCAATGTACGTCCCTCTCTTCTAAGAGTTAATGTCTGATAGATAATGACCAATAATCCTCTTTAAAAACCCTAAAATAAGTCTTTAAATAGTCAACCCTAATTAAGGAAACAAAATTAAAGTTTCAGTTTTCTCTTGGATTAGACGACGATGCTTTTGACAGCGCGTCAGACACCTGACGACGTGTGCAAGATGTCGTCAAAGATTCCAGTGAATTGTTATCTTCTGACTCTTCAGACGGTAATCCTAATAGTGTGTCAAAGATCTTGATGATTCTTGCAAACTGGCATCACACTTCACTGGAAATCAGCATACTCTGCCCTCTAGTTGATGACGATTTTGACGAGATGTCAAATATTTGACGGCCCTTCTGAATCATCATCACAGTTCATCTAATATTCTCAGGTTATGTCTAATCTTGACGGTGACTTTGACAGCCTGTCCCATGTATGACGGCGTTTCAAAATGATCGTCAGATACATTTCAGCTTATTTCCACCAGATTTTAACTATTTTATTCTTCTTTCCTTTGGTTTCGTCCCAGATCACTTGTATCTGCATTAACACACAAAAATGATCAAAAACAACAAAAGTTTCTTAAGACTTCGCAATTATTCAGAGTTAAAATCTTCAAATGTGTTAGCATCGGCTCATACATCAACACCCTCAACTTAAACAATTGCTTGTCCTCAAGCAACCAAAACATAACTAGGAGTAAACAAAGTACAATTCGGCAGCTAACTACTCTTATCACTTCAGAATACATGCACCATCTCCATGATGAATCAAAATAAAATCAAATGTGTCTAATATTTGAAAACAACCTTGTAACTCACAAGCATGTAGATATGGCAAAAATCTCAGCAATAACAACCTAGCATATACCCAAATTACATTCTCCGAACAAAGCAGTTAATAGCAACATACCTGGTGCGCCCTCACAACAAATAAATTTCTTTTTCACTTAGATTTACATGTATTAACATAGGGATGAACATAAGACTCACTCTTAGAATGAAGTTCCAACATTACGCATCGAATGTCATAGGCTTGCCCTTATAGTCAGTACCGAAGTCTTCAGATAAGCCAGTTAGGATCACTATAGGGCTTTTCTAAGCTTGTAACGTAGGCTAGAGGTTGGTATGACATTCAAGGGTATTTCATAATGACTACACCTCCTTCGCACTAAATTAACTCATGGGGTTTCAACTTTTGACCATCTTTTCTTCCCTCTTTTATTTGTCAAGTATTCTCAAGATGGGTGTTTTCTGTTCAAGCATTAGATCAACTTTTTTAGTTGTCTCTTTTCTATTTACTTTTTCACTACACCCAACTTGTTATTCATTTTCCTTATTTTACCTCTCTTCATACTCATAATGCACCATGCACCCCTATAGTAGCCATCCTTAACTTAGGCTATTGGCCTAAATCAAGGTGCACAGTGTCCAAGGAGGACCAGGACCAAAATAGGTTCATTATGATATAATGGGAAGGTAAAAGGTGTACAAGAAAGAATTAGGCTATTTAGGCTCAAAAAGGAATCAAGGGATATTGTTCACACTTGGATGGTCATTTAAGCTAAAATGGGTTAACATGCAAAAACGGCCTATGATCCTTTCCTAAACGCCTATCCTATGACTATGACATAACTAACTAGGCAAGTTCTAGATTTAACGCACAATGGGAACTGAGTAAGACCTTACACGCACATGGCATACAAGTATATAGCACATCACTACTCATCCGTTTCATGCATTTATTTTCTACAGGTTATTTATTTGCCATGCTAGTGCCACAAACAGATACACAGTTGTCACACTAGATGCACTTCACACAGTTCACAGCATATCAGACCACTGGAGAGGTACTCAAAATTCACAAAACAAGCTAACTGTCCCAAGTATTTGCACTACTCCTAATTATCCATAGAACGTGTTACAACAACAGTTTCCCTATACCCTCAACTTAAAATAAAGAAATAAAAAGTACCAAGGGTTAGGATATACCTAAAAACAATCAAGCCTGTGGGTCCTGGGTCTCCGACCTTGCCATCGCATCATCAGTTGTCTTTTCCCCACTCCTAGCATCTGCCTTTGCAGTAGCTAGAGCCTAGCTTGATGAAGCACCTGCAGCTCTAGTTCTGATGGCTGCTTCCTATTTCTCTGTGTCAGCCGGAGACTCCAGTCTTGCCCTTTTCAAGTTCTCCTTCTCTGCCTTCTTCTTTGGTTTCTTTTTAGCCTTTCTCTCTTCTTCACTATCAGGCTCATCTCTTTTGCTTTTGCCTTTCTTTTCCCCTTTTTTTCTTCTTTTTCTTCGGGGAATCCATAGTAAGATTAAGTATAGGAATGTTTTCCTCTACATCATGCATGGCTGATCCTGTTGGCACCATAATTTGGTACTGCTGCAGCATCCTAACCTCAGCCTTTACCTTGTCTAATGTATCTCTAAAAGTAGCGAGATCAGCATCTGTCATCTGTCTTACCCGAGCATCGAATCTGTTCTTAAGATCTGCCACCCGCCCAGGCAAGGTCATGAAAGGTTCTAGTGCAGCATTGAGTATAGCTTTGACTCTTTTGTCTACAGCAGCAGAAAATTATTTGGCGAAGGCCTGTAGTTGCACCTTGCACCAATTCGCTTGCCTGGCCACCTTCCTGATATCAATCGACTGAAATACCGACCTTGTTGCTGTTGGAGGAACTGAAGCAGTCGGCTCACTTTGAGGCACTAAACCTGCCTGAGCTGAATGTGATGGTGGTGGTGGTGGTACAGTTTTGGGGCTTTCCACCCCCACATCTAGTGCTGAATTAGTCTCAGAGACTGGAGGATTTATTGCACCAACTGCATCGTGATCAAGTCGCAAGCCTGTCCGAATTTATTTTTGCTGACAGGGTTATGAGTCTTCTTGGCATGTATCTCATCATCAATACCTGAAATCTTAGGTACATTAGTTGTTTCACACAACCTAGTAATCAGACATGGGAATGGATATGTAGCATCGGGTCTTGCGAGTTAAATCTTGATCTCTTCCGCTATAATTTCTCCAAAATCCAAGGGGGTTCTATCTATCATCTTGCAACCAATATAGCTCGATCATCCCCTAATATGTTATCTCCCTCGGTGGGTATCATATGAATCCGTATTAAACCCCACCAAAATCTTGCCTCTGAATTTAGAGACGCTTTGGTAATCTTTTCTGTCGTATTATTCAACCACTCTGGTTCCCCATCTTCTATGAGAGTCACTAGCCACTTGCGCTAATTTTCCCAATGCTTCAACCAAACATAAAATGTAGGTGAGGTGGCTCGTGGGATGAAGGCTGGCCCATGAAGAAACCTATTTATGGTGGTATATGATACATCCACCCTCACTCTACGTACTGCAACTTTGGTTAGAAGAGGCTTATCTGAAGTTCTATCCCCTTCTTTGCACATATTTTCCACCATAGCCTAGTAATTCGCATAGAACTCCCAGACCAATTAAGGACAGTAAACACTGCTTCCCCTAGTAGTCCACTCCATACCATACTCTTTGAGTTTATGCATCACCTCAGGGCATCTGATCAACCCTGTAGTGATAATCTTCTTCTCCTCTAGAATTGACCTTATGGGTACTTCATCGATCTATTCTGCGAAGTCCATCCAAATAGATTGTTTCAGCCCCAGGGATTTGCCATCTCACATTGTTACTTACCTCGGGGTTTTTACATTTCACCAAAGTTCCCCGTACTGGAGAATCCTTATTACCTTGCTGCTCCGAAGATGGTGATTCAGACTCAATTTCTTCAGCTGCAGGCCTCTCAGAATCTTCAGTTTTAACTTCTTGTTCAGTGCTCTCAGACCCCTGCTCAGTATGTTCTGATCCTTGTTCCTCCGAAGCTTTCTTAGATGATGTTATCACCTCAGTATCATCAGTATCCTCCACCTCAATAGGCTTAGGTGGAGGCGGAGTCTTTGGATTAGTCCTCATCTTCATAATCAGAGTCCTCATTGAAAAGTAGTCGAGGTACACTCTCTTTAGCTGCTTTCTTTGGTGTGGTTGGATTCTTCCTCTTGGGTGTCATACTCAGTTCTGTACAATGTAGAAATCCTTAATTAGTACTCATAATCAAACAAGAAAAGAAGAAGGATCACATCAGTTTAACATCAACACTGTTTTAGTTCCCAAGTTTGGGACCTTTCTGATTTGCCGTCACAGGTATGACGGCGCTTCAAAAGCGTCGTCAACCTTTTCCAGAATTTGCAAAATTTTCTCATCTTTTGACGGCATTTTTGAATGGCCGTCACACAGGTGCAAGGCCGTGAACATTGCCATTAGACAACATTATAACTTCTAACTTCTTTTTACTTGATTTTTCTTCTACCATTATTCTCAATTTCAACTTAGGTCATGTTTTTTTACTGAGATTTCCACAAAATTATGCCGCATTCTCCTACAAACCCTACTTTTGAAGGAGCTTGAAGAATTTCAATGGGTTCAGCCCACTCCTTCGAAACCAAGGTCTCTTATAGTTCATAATTGATCTAAAAAAAATGAAGTTAAAGTTTTTCTCATACCTGAGTGTCGACACTTAGTTGATTCACTTTGAGCACTTAGAATTTCGAGTGAAAGAAGACTGAGATGAGAGAGAGAGAAAAGGTTTCTTGACTTAATCCTCAGACTTCAACAAGGAAAGTTTTAAAAATTTTGCCTTAAATGGAAATAACTTTGACAAAAGAAGGTAAATAACTCACTAAGGAAAGAAAATTAAAACTAATAGGAAAAGACCTATGGTACACGGGAATGTGAACAGTTGTGGCTAGGCCGGTTTAGCCCGAATTTTTTAAGTTGGGCTCAACTCCTTTGACGACATTTTTGACGGCGTGTCAGATACCTGACGGCGCTTTAAAATTATCGTCAGCCTTAACAGAATAGGGCTTTGACTTGAGTATTTTGATTCTATTTCTCACGGCTTGTCATACTTGTGACAACCCATCAAAATTGACGTCAATCCTCCTCAAGTTGACTGAAACTAGTTCACCTCCTTTTTATGACTCTTAGCTACAAATATTAAAAACACAAGTGCAATAAAATTAAAATATTGGGTTTCCTCCCAAACAACGCCTAATTTAATGTCGTGGCACGACTGGGTTATCTCGACTACTCAGACTTCTTCAAGATTCCATATCACTACCTCATTACCATCTTCTTGGAATACATTAACGACTGAAAAGATATTCATCTCTTCCAACTGCTTCATAGAATCATGCATTTTAAATATGGCCTCTCTTTTTACATACCTGAACTTTAGCTCATTGAGCTCCATATCAACCAACACTTTTCCTGTGGCTAATAATGGTCTACCCAAGATGATGGGTACCTCAAAATCAAAATCATAATCCAATATCACAAAGTCTGCATGCAGAATAAAGTCATCCACCTTCACCGGCACATCGTGCAATATACCAACTGGTTATTTCACCGACCTGTCTTCCATCACAAGATGCATCATTGTGGGGGTAGGTTCCCCCAATCCAAGCTTCTTGTAGATATCAAGGGGCATCAGATTAATACTTGCTCCTAAGTCACATAAAGCTTTGGTAAACTTCATGGACCCAACTGTGCACGGTATGGTAAATGCTCCAGAGTTAGAATTTTTCTACACTAAGGATTGTGAAGAAACAGCGCTACAGTGGTGGATTTTGTCCACCGGCTCACAGCTTACCTTCCGCTTCTTTTTTAGCAATTCCTTCATAAATTTAGCATAGTTTGGCATTTGCTCAAGTTCCTCCATTAATGGAACATTCATTGTCAGTTGTTTCATTATTGCCATAAACTTGCTAAATTTTTTGTTGTCTGTTTTTTTCTTCAATCTCTGAGGAAAGGGAGGTGGTGTTCTTGGCATTTCTTTCAATACCATTTCCCCTTTTTTTTCGTCTTCTTTCTCTAAAATATCAACAAAACCATCCATCTTCTCAAACTCCACTAGATTACTTCCTTCTGATTCATCAACATTTACCTCCTTCTCTACAGTTTTTCCCGTAGAAGGGCCAGATAACATCTTTCCACTCCGAGTGGTAATCTCCAAACAAGAGTCATTAGTCCACGGGTTCTGAACCGTATCACTAGGTAAAGTACCAACTTTTCTCTAGTTCAAAGTAGCCAAAAGTTGGCTCATCTGTTGCTCTAACTACTTAATATAAGCAAAGTGTGAGCTAACCAACTGACTGAGGGTAGAAAATTCACTTTTCATAGTAGTTACCCCGAGATGGTAGCTTCAACTCCCTTCAACAGATTTTCCATCTGTCCTTCATGGACATCTTGACAGAACTAGTCGTCGAAGCATCCCGACTTTTAGGAGGAATATATAAACCACTCCTGTCATTATTATTTCTCCAATGTCCCTGCTCCCTATCTTTATAATCAGGCTTGTCATAGAAAGTCCGACCTTGGTTCCCTTGGCTATTGCCTCGGAAACCCCCCTGATTACTCACATAGTTTTCCTCAACATCAGCACCTATACACACAGTACCCTGAGGTTCCACATCCTTAACCATTTCAGTCTTTCCGAATAGCAAGTACTTAGCCAGCAAGTCCATCTGCATCTTCAAGTGGGCTATATCCTGATCTCGCTCCTCATCCCTTCTACGCTACTCCACATTAATACCACCAGCAATAGTTGGGCTACCCACTAAAGAATCCCTAGTGTGCCAAGCCCGACTCTACTTGGTTATTCTATTCAACATGTTAGAAGCATCTAGAAAAGAGAGGTCAATGAACGAACCACCTAGAGCATTGTCAACAATAGGCTTCGTCACATAGTTAAAATCTCTCTACAAAGTCTCCATCAAGTGCAAATCCGTCATATTGTGGTTCGGACATTGTGCAAGTTTCTTCTTAAATCTTTCCCAGGTTTCATGCAGTGCTACAGTCAGAAGCTGTCTGAAGTTGCTAATTTCATCCCTCAATTGTACTCTTCTAAAGGGTGGAAAGAACCATTCTAGGAACGCATCTTTCAACTGTCTCCATTTGGTTATAGAATCGGGCTCTAACTCATTCAAGCACAATATTGCCTCCTTAGACAGAGACAAAGGAAACAATCTCAACCTGATCGCATTCTGGCTCACTCTCGGATTGTCAAAGGATTTGCAAATGGTGATGAAGTTCACCAAATGCATGTTCGGATCATCACCAGGAAAGCCTCCAAGTAACCCTTTCAGATTCAGAAGTTGGATTATGGTACTTGTTATGCTGAATTTTGCACCTGGTGTCAACGGTGGAGAAATGATAGCACCCGTTGCACCAGCTCCGTCCATTCCTTCATCATCTTCATCAGCCTCATATTGCATAGGAAGTTGCCCATATCTTCCTCGGACTGGATGATTTATGTTGATGTTTTGCTGCACTAGTGCAGTAACTTGTTTAGATCGCCTTGGGTTTTGAGGATTCAGCAATTCCTCATCACCCAAGTCTTCATCATCAGGGTTCTGGTGACGTGCTTGTTGACCCAAATTTTGCACATTCACCTGAGCCCTGGCCATAGAAGCTAGTCTTTCTACTTTTTGTTGTTCAACCATGCTTCCTATTAGTTGAGGTTCTGGATTGATTGGTAATAGTGGTGCTCCGAAACTTCTTGTATTTGGCATAAACAACATAGTACCTACAATAGACAAAAATAACAAATAAACATAAATCAAGGAAACTTAACTATCAGTAAATTTTCATGCACAAACTTCTAGTCTACAACCGTATTCCCCAGCAACGGCGCCATTTTTGATAACGCTCAAATTACACTCTTGAATGGGTATAAGTGATTGTTGTCACTATAAAACCCAACTAGGTTGGGGTCGAATCCCACAGGGAATAGGGTGTGAACTTCGATTTCTTTACGAAATATTTTACTGAAAGTTTACTATTTCTGAAAGATAGGGTTTTAAGTTTCATAGAAAGTCAAATGTCACTTTCAATACTTCAGTGTTTGTAATCAAGATAAATGGGAAACCATAGTTATGTTCACCATGGCTTTTGGGAGTTGACAGATACTAGGTAATGATTGGGATTCTTGAAGTACGTAGAACAGCAGACTATCCTTGACTATGATACTTTCTGACTTATCTCTCGACCTCACCAGACAATTTATTATCTAATTCTTTTGAACTTAGATAACTTATCTATTTCCAATAGGTGTTATCTCAGGTAGATTAATCCAGTTACGGCATCAATCATTAAACAGAAGGTTGGTAGCTTCCGAGTCCCTGTTGATAATTCACGACCTCTAGTCTATTTCTCCGTTAGAAGCAAATAAAACCTAAGGCATAATCTAATGTTTGCAACCACTAGATTTCAGTTAAAACAACAAAATTTCAAGATGCTCTACTACTCTTTGAATCCGTTAAACACCTAACATCATATCAAACCCTAATCCATGGATCCCACATGATTTGATGAATGAAATAATAAGTTGAATCCATGATGATAAGGATCAACTTACAAATGGATGAAAAACAATAAGTATTTTCTTCAATTTAATCACAAGGTGGAAAACCAAAAATAGTTGACAAGAAACAAGAAGAATAATTGATGAAGGAGAGCAATGTGCGTCCCTCTCTTCTCAGAGTTAATGTCTGATAGATAATCACCAATAATCCTCTTTAAGAACCCTAAAACAATTCTTTAAATAGTCAACCCTAATTAAGGAAATAAAATTAAAGTTTCAGTTTACTCTTCGGATTAGACGACAATGCTTTTGACGGCGCGTCAGACACCTGACAACGTGTGCGAGATGTCGTCAAAGATTCCAGTGAATTGTTATCTTCTGAATCTTTAGATGGTAATCCTAACGGCGTGTCAAAGATCTTGACAATGCTTGCAAACTGGCATCACACTTCACTGGAAATCAACACACTCTACCCTCTGGCTGACGGCAATTTTGACGAGATGTCAAATATTTGATGGCCCTTTTGAATCATCATCACAGTTTATCTGATCTTCTCAGGTTCTGTTTAATCTTGACGGTAACTTTGAAAGCCTGTCCCATGTATGACGGCGCTTGAAAATGATCGTCAGATACATTTCAGCTTATTTCCACCAGATTTCAACTGTTTTATTCTTCTTTCCTTTGGTTTCCTCCCCGATCACTTGTATCTGCATTAACACACAAAAATGGTCAAAAACAACAAAAGTTGCTTAAGACTTTGCAATTATTCAGAGTTAAAAGCTTCAAATGTGTTAGCATCGGCTCACACATCAACTGACTTGTTACTTAAAAATGGAAATCATGTAAAACACATAGGTATTGGGTGTTCATAACCCGCCAGCACTGAATGATTATAAAGAAAATACGATATAAAACTTGAAATACTGTAGTATGTAATCATGGTTCAGATATTAAAAAACATAGACATTTCATCAAACATTTAAGAATCATGAACTTGACCATGTGAATGTCTTAAAACATGGAAAAACTACATGGTTACATGTCTAAGATCATAACTTAATAATATAACATGAAATTCACTTGAATATAACATGGGAGATGGAAGCTTAAAGCATAAGATAACCTAACTTCTCATGGAATTATTCTTGGACATTAATAGAGTTAAACTACTAAGGAAACACATGAATTTAATCCATCTTGAACATACAAAACACCATAATAAGAGAAAAATCCATTCTTTAGTTGAAAAGAGAGTTTTTGGGCTCCATGGGTGAAAAGGGACCCATGGATTAACACCTACATACCTTAATTGAACGAATTCTTGAAGAAACATAAAATTGAAACTTGAACCCTTGAATTCTTGAGGAATAAAGCTTGAATCTTGGGACTTGAATGATGAACTTGTGAAAGAAACCCTATTCTTGATGATTTCTAGAAGATTCTTGAACTTGTAAGCTTGAATTCTTGGATTTCTTGGGGAAATGAGTTTGGATTTTTGTTCTTGGAAAAGGTAGGGTTTACATATGGATTTGATGATAAAAAGTGGGAAAATAATGCCATTTTGGTGTTTTAATCCATCACTTGGGTGCTTGGGGGCAAGGGGAAATGATTAAAATGCCCTTTGGGCTTGTATTTATGGATACAGGAAAACATTACTCCGCATCGCAGAGCTAGACACGGTAACTTATTCTTGTGGTGCGGCACTATCACGGCCGTTTACTGGTTCTGACAAAAATGATCACAGTTTTTCACTACAGTATCGGATTAAGGCAAAATTAGTATCGTTGGAAAGATAATTCAATTTTCTAAAATTTGATAGGTCTTGAGATGAAAAATTGTACATATATAATAATTTATACACGTTCAAAGTGGACCCTTGTAGAATCAAATACCAAAATTTGGCCGAATCAAAGGCTCTTAGCTCAACTTTTCCCTAAGTGATTCCTATGAAATTTTTCACCTCGAAAGCACTTCACACAATAGGATAAAGATCATGAAACATGTATTCAAAGAAAAATCATGGGATTAGAGTATACACACGTAGAAACAATGGCTCAATTTCTAGCTCAAGAATGCGGGGTGTTATAGGTTAACTTGAGTACCCAAACCTCTCTTAAATAATATTCAAAAAAGGGGTAATGAACTAGGTTCTTCTATCTGAATTGATAGGTAGGGGCGTCCTATGAAATCTAAAAATCTCAAAAATTTACAACTTAGGATAATACTCTATGGAATTTGTCTAGCTTAACATGTAATAAATGAGTCAACTTTGTCATTCGATATACAATTTCTTAAATGGAGTCATGCTAACAAAAAGTATGGATTAAACCCATTATAGAATCCATATTAATCATCTCCAACTTAGAAATCAAAGAACTATATCTTGGGTTATACCATTAGGTCTCTAGTGTTAATTTTTATCATATGGATAGATGCGTCCACCCAAACATGCAAGTGTACATGGCCGTGCAAGTAATAAAGTGGCTCTTGCGAGCCGAATATCGATTCTACGGGGACTTTACGTTTAGCAGATAATCTGATCCAAATATTAATATTAAATTTAAATGAGTGAGTTTGGTATCTAAGGGGAGTTTAAATTTTGTTAATCTAATAGTAACAATGAGCAACAACGAAATTTAAAAGTGTTGTAAACAACAATTAAGAGAGTTCCAGAGTCAAGGCATCTTGAAGAATCATGCAAAGCTATACAATCGCATGGGTAAGTTATCTATCTTTGTTGTTCATTCACGTGGTTAATATCATGATTATGGTCTTATGAACCTCTAATCATCTATTTTAAGTTATCCTAACAAATACATCATTGAGTGGGGATATGGGAAATAATTCAAACACATTTATATTTCATCCTATATTTGATCCAAATTGGGCAAAATAGGTATATTTTTCTATCCTAACCGTGAATCTAGTCTTTAACTCATCTGAAAGACAAGAACTCATTCCTTATATTCTATGATCTAATCTTATATTTCTCTTTTTAGGCTCACAAAATAAATATATATGTATTTTAAAGGTTGTGCATCAATAGAATAGTAAATACAAGAGCATAGATGTCATGACCCAAACTTGGGCCTTGTCGTGATGGGTATCTCAAGGCCAACAAGGATCGAAGACCACCCCCTTGCCTAGTCAAATGGAACACCATTCAAGTATAGCAACAGAATTTCAAACATATCAAAAGATGAATAAGTATGACACAAAATGAGTCTAAGAACTCAACAACTAATCCTAGGTCCACAGCAATCCACAAAAACTCTAGACAACCGAATACCAATAATAGTCGGGACATGCCCCCAATAACCAAAATAAGTCCAATGAAAAGAGTCAATAACATAAAGAAATCCAAAATATAAAATGAGTTCTTCCAAAGTATGGAAGCTCACCACTTCTATCTGACTCGTAAGCTATACCACGGTCACTTAGTCACTGCACAGGAAAAGTAGAAGTATTTCTGATTCCTACATCGTATGGGGATACAACATCCGGAGATGGTTAGAGGGTTGAGCATATGCATATAACTCAGGGATAGGGGATAAAATAATTCCATGATCAATATTTCAAAATCATTCAAAGCCAATGCACATAATCATATGTATATATAAGCATGTCATGCCGAAAAAGGGAACAAAGCTTAGCATGATGTAAAACTTTATCCTGGACTATGTAGCTCAACCGTCATAATAGACACCCATGGGTTATATGGGCTCAACTCTCCCTGCTGAAAGGTCCCTAGTGCATGTTAGCCATACAAACTGGAGGTATCAAGGAAAACCAAGGAATGCCTAACCCGATGTCAATCCAAGATACAAACATATCAATAGTGTTAAACATGCACACAGGTCACCAAGACCAAACCTCATGTCATCAAACATGAGTTTCTAGTATAAGTCATCTGAGACCCATACCTTCACAACTTAGCTACATAACCCCCCCTATTAAGCCCAATTTAAAACAAGTTTCATATAACTCATTCATTAACCACAAAATTATTCATTAAGGTAAACCACAAGTATCGTTATACCATACGTTTGCAAGCATATAACTATGCCATACAATTTCATTAACTTGGGGGAATTCCTCGACCCTCTTTAGTATATTAAATCAAATTGGAGGAATGCCTCGACCTCTTTTAGTTTATCAAATCAACCCGATGGAATTCCTCGACCCCTGAGGTTTAATTTCAATCAAAACACAGCCAACAAGGCCTTTAAATCCAAGTTTAATATTTTAACCATTTATGCAATGCAATAGTATAGATGAGCAAGTCAAACCAAGGAAAAAATCATATTTCAAGACCAATTACACAAATGGGTTGAGGGGACACAATTTTCAAAGCAATTTTAATATCAAAATCATCAAATTGGGGGAATACCTCGACCCCTATTCCAATTCCCACACCCATGCACCTCATTAGTTCAAAACATGAAAACAAAGCATGAAAAATTATATTAAAACCATGGAAAATCAATTCAAGATGCATTCATTTCAAAACCCTCAAACCCATATTCACAAATCACAATTTAATCACATAAAAAAATTATAAACATATGTTTTTGATAAAATAATGGTAGGGAAAGAGTAACATGGCTTAGACACACAAGGATTTGTGAGAAAATGGAACTTGGAACCCAAAAAATAAACGTACGATGAAATCCTTATGTTTTCTTGGGGTTTTAAGTTTGAGAGTGAAATAATAACTTTTGTGTCATGAAAACTGACAAAAATAGGTCGTATTGTGTTTAAAGGTTGTTCATAGGTGAAAAGATCCCAATACCCCTCATCCAAAGTAAACAAAACCAAAAACTACCCGAATTTAAAGTATCATCATGGCACAAAGCTTATCGCGGAGATTATCCTCCGTGACACGCTAAAATCTCAGACCCTCACTAGTTCCTCACGAAAATGTTCATAACTTTTTGCTCGGGTATCAGATTAAGGCAAAATTAGATGCGCTGGAAAGAGGACACAATTATCTATAATTTGGTGGGTCTTAAGATCCAAAATTCCATATATTATAGAAGTTATAGACGTTCAAAGTTGACCCTTATAGAATCAAATTCAAAAATTTGGTTGAATCAAAAGTTCTAAACTCCGCATCACTTTAAGTGTTTAGTATGAACATTCTTCCCCTTCAAAGCACTTTACACACTAGATATATGATCATGAAACTTATATTTATGTATGAACAAATAGATTTGAGTTTATAGACATAGGAATAATGATTCAAATTCTAGCCCAAAATACGGGGTGTTACAATAGAACAACCAATTATGATGATTAACATTAAACAAATTGATTGTTACGTTAAGAAATCATTCCCGTAGCCTCAAACATATAAATAGGGTGTTTATACACCCATAAACATACAAACAAATACAATTAGTGAATTCATAATGAAAACTAAAAGAATACTAAAAGCAAAAGGAAGAAAACACCTAACATAGAGCCCTTGATGCCTTTTCCTCTCTCCAAACATGTATTGTTCCAATGAATACTGAATATAAGAAAATATAAAATCTTTTTGTACTTTTTTTTAGATTTAGTCAAAAACTAAAAAAAAAAAAAACATCGTATAGTGCACTTCACCCTAACCAAATCAGAAGGTTCCTACCTCACACTTGAAAGCATACTTTTCCCCAAAGTATGAATCAATAAAGTATATAAATACTCTTTGAGACCTCTAGCCTAGATAGTAACATCATATTATCAAGGAGATCTCGAGGACCCATTTAACATTGGCAAATCTGATTTTTTTGGCCTTTCTTTCTTTTGTTTTCAAGAGTCAAAACATATTTCAAACAAAATTATAAAACCAAATTGAGGTAATAGTGCCACAATTTTGTGTTCATCCATCCTATTCTATAATTATTAAACTACTGCTCAATCTCGAGATATTCTACAAGATCTGACAAAATAATCTTGACCTCCTTAGTAAAAGGTCTCTTTATGCTATACTTTCTAATTTATGTGAGACTATCTTGAAAGTATTTATTTGACCCTTTTACCTTCCAATATATATTATCCCTGAAACCTTGATCTTTTCTCTTAATCACATCATTTTTCATGGGCTCAGGTTCTTCATTTAGACTCTTAGTGGCATCAGTGCCACTCTTATCATCTACATTTGAGATTGAACCATATGTACTAGGATCAATATCCAATGACTCATTTACCACATTTGATAGAGGAATAAATATTGATCTTAGGCGTATTTATACACGTAAGTATCGTTATCTATGCGTGTTTAGCCTAGTTTTGAGGATAAAATGGTGCTCTTAATGAAGTATAAAGTGTTATTTATGTAATTATATGCTAAGTTTCATTTTTATTGTATTTAAGGTTCAATAAAAACAAGTCAAGAGTCATAATGATCAAATAGATTTTAGAAGAGAAAACTAGTTAGGCTAGCCTAACCTATGTTTGTTTTTGTGTACTTTGATGAACTTTATTGTGTTGTATGGACTAATGTTTGTAATGAATTTTTGTAGGATATCTCTGGAGAATCTATATAATCAAAATAATTCCTACACACAATCCACAATATGTGGGAAAACAAGAAACAAGTAGACAAAATCATAGAACAAGATTTAGACGAGATCTCCCCTTGTGGAGGCAACTATACGTTGCACCCCATAGCATGGGAGGGGTCCACATGATACACTACCTAGGGAAAGGTTAAACTTAAATTTCCATGTTATATCCATGTGTCTCACCCCCTTGTACATACTATAGGTCATGTTGTGCAACCCCCCTCTCCCAAACATCTAAAACTTGGCTCCTAAACATCTAAAACTTGGTTTAAGTTGATGATAAAGTGGTAAATGCATATAATTCGTTAGGTGAATCTTTTTTTATATCAAAGAGACTATATAATGAGTAATTATCCATATTTAAATGATATCTTTGGAATAATACATGTTTGGAGAGAGGAAAAAGCATTAAAGGTTCTACGTTAGGGTTTTTCTTCCTTTAACTTTTAGTTTTCTTGTAGTTTTACTTACGAATTCATTAATGGTGGTTTGTTGCATGACTATAAGTTTCTAAACACCCTCTTTCTACATTTGAGGATATGAACATGATTTCTTAGTGTATATTTAAGGTAGTTATAGTTAATTATCACATTTGGATGTCCTTGTGTACTTATACCCACTATTCTATCGATTTGTGACCTTTAGAATATATCTATATTTATTTTGTGAGACCATAAGGCAAAAATTAGAGTAGAATATGTAACATAAGGAATGTGTTCTTTCCTTTTAGATGAATTAAAGATAATTCAAAGTTAGGATAGGAATATACCTAATTTGCCCGTATGGCTCAAATAAGAGATGAAATATAAATGTGTTAGAACTAGCTCCCACATTCCCTCACAATAACATAGTTGAGAGGCTAATTTAAATATATGATTAGAGGCTCAGAATATAATAATCATGATATTAATCCCATGAATCAACAACCAAGATAGGCAACTTAACCAACGAGACTGCATAGCTTTGATGATTGTTCAAGATAGATTGACCCCAAAACTCTCCAAATTATTTTTTCCAACACTTTTAATTTTTGTTATTGATCACTGTTACTTTTAGGATAATAAAACACAAAATCTCTTTGGTTATAAATCACTCTTATTTAATTTCAATAGTAACACTTGAATTGGATTGTCTGCTAAATGCCAAGTTTCTTTTGGATCGATATTAGGCTCCCGAGAGATGCTTTATTACTTGCGTGACCACATACACTTAAGTATGTGTCTGGGTGAAAAAATTGCATTTTACCTCATACTTTTCCTAGTATTATAGACTAGGGCCTATACTTTCTTGACCACATTCTCAATTAAGCAACAAGTTTGGTGGTCAAGGTAGCTCTTTCAGATCTCTTATAAGCCCCCCCACCCCCACCCCCTCTACCCTCCCTTATTGGATAAAACTTTGGAGCTATATGTACCTATGGAGGGGTATAGTTAGCCTTGAAACCCAATTATAGAATAATGAATTAAAGATGCAACCACATATTTAAGTACTTGATGTTTCAAGTTAACTGTTTGTCATGGTCTTGACAAGCTATTAGCCAAGTCGTTAAGCATAAGAAAATTGAATGTGTCTACAGATGGTTAGAGTTGATAGTCCTTTAAGTACTTGATTATTCATCATTCCTACCCATCACAATTATCCAGTATATACATTCTATGCTAGTGGTTTGTCAAATGGTTGATGATTCACCATACAGCCCATCATTAAAAAACTAATTCTTACAAGTGTATGGGTAAGTAACAATGTCAAAATTATTTAACTTTCCATTACACCATTATGGTTACAATCTCAAGGAAGGTGTTAATATCATGGTAAAATGGAACATTTTCCTAATGAAAGGGTTACTCATATTGCACCATTTTGTTAATCACTCATTTTTTAAAGATGACTTGGTGGGCAACACTATTTTCACTAGAATTTCATTTCCAAACTCAAAAATCATATTTCCCTCTAATTCATTAAGTGAACTTAATCACCATTAACCTCAAATTAAAAACACAATAACCACAAACATAATGTACAAGAACATTACCTTGCTGAAGATGGAATGAAAAAGACATAGAAACTTTTGACTTAACACTTTCTTAAGAAAATAAAAATAGGAGAAAATAAAGATAATGGGGGATGAAGTAAGTTAAGGATTTACATGGCAAAGAGAGTAGAGTTATAGGAGATGAGATTTTTGGTCATAGGTGATAAATTTCAAGAAGGAATGAATAGGGAGACTAAACAATTTGAAATGGTTCCTTTTAAATTACTTTAGGATTTGGATTGAGTCGTTGGAATTTAGGTTAGATCGAGTTAGAGTTGGTTGATTTGGTTCAGAATGTATTGGGTAGGTGGTTTATAGTTGAAAATATGATTGGGTAATGGTTTGGGTTGGTTTATTAAATATTAAATGAAAACTTACCTAGGATCGTTGAATCATAACGGAACATCAAGTGGTTGACATTTCATCAAGTGAATCATCAGCCTTGGACAAAATGGTCAGTCCTCTATGCCTCAGTTGATGGCCCTGGTGATGGGTCATCACCCTTTTGATAATTTTTCAGGTAAAACTTCACCCTTGTTCATATTCAAACTGGTTTATTAGATAGAGATAATTCTTGGCTTGATGATTCATCTGTTTTCTATCGAACCATCGTCCAAGTCGTCCCCTTTAAAATAATTTGCTTTCTTCCTCTTCAATTTCTTTGCCTGCACACTTCAACATACCCATAAACCAAATCCAAAATATACAACTGAATTAAAAATCAAATTACAAACAATAATCATGGGTTGACTCCTAGTAGTGCCTAATTTAACATCGCAGCACGACTCAGGTACCTTGATTTTTCAGACTTCATCAAGGTAGTCCATTTGCATAAGTTTTACCTTCTCAAGTACTCCAAAGAACTACTTCACATATTGTCCATTCACTTTAAAACATTCACCTTTTAATTTCCAACTCAAGTCAGTGTAAACAGATCAAACCAATTCAATATTCGTTTGCCCAAAATATAACTAGAGCTTAGAATTAAATAGCAACACTAGGTCCCCCTAACTAAATTCACTCTTATTGATCCTACGATCATGGTAAATCTTTATTGTTTCCTCGTAAGAGGCTGATCTTTTATATACTTTCAAGCAAAACTCATACAATTTATTTATTTGTTCCAATCTCTAGATTAAGGCGTAATTCCTACTCAGGTTGAGCTTCTTGAGTGTCTATAAGGCTTTATGCTCAAGATCCACTGGCAAGTGACATGCCTTGCAAAAGTCTAATTAATATGGTACACTCCAATAGGTGTCTTGAATGTAAAATTGCATTCCCCTATGGCATTATAAATCTTTCAAGCCTAATCAGTTTGGTTTACATTCATTATCTTGGCAAGAATCATCTTTATTTCCTGATGAGTCACCTCCACTTGACCACTAGTGTGTGGGTGATATGGGGTAGCCACCTTATGTTGCTTGGCTTTATATTTTGTTAGCAAAGCTCTATATACATTGTTGAGAAAGTACAAATCCCCATAAAAATGATTGTTCTTAGAGTACCAAATCCTTAAAAGATGTTCCTTTTCAGGAATAAAGTCACACTCATACTCTTATTGCTCGGTAGAGCCACAACTTAAATTATACACATAATCCACTACAATCAATATGTATTTTTAGTTTAAATAAATCATGAAGCGACCCATATAATCAATGACCCATACATCAAACAATTCAACTTTGAGGAGTAGGGTCATGGGCTACTCATGCCTTCGTGATATAGCCCTGCCCTATGTATTGGTCATGTGCCATCACCAAACTCTTGCTTGTCTTAGTGGATTATGGTCCACTAAAACCCACATTGCAATATTTATTATGTAGTGCCTGCACTACGATGTCCCTCCAAATGGGATGAATGATATGCTTCTAGCATACTTATCATCATATATTTTGGGATGCATCTTCTTATCAAATTATCAGCATAGATCCAGAATAGATATGGCTCATCCCAGAAGTAATTACTCACATTATGTAAAAATTTCTTTCTCTAATGAAAGTTCAAATCTTTCAATACCATGTCTCTAACAAGATAATTTGTAAAATTAGCAAACCAAGGCACCAGAACATGGGAATCCACTAATACCTGCTCATCTGGAATGAATCGTCAATTTCTAAATCCTTTATCACTTTTTTCTCATCCTCATGTCTAGATAGATGATCGGAAATTTGATTCTCACAACCCTTGCAATCTTTTAATTCATAGTCAAACTCTTGAAACAAGACCACCCATCTAATTATCATGACCCGAACCAAGGCCTAGTTGTGATGGGTATCTCAAGCCCACTGAGGGTCAGAGACAGGCCTATTTCCCTATCCAACAGAGCACAATAAAGATAATAACGAAAGAAACTAAACCATAGTATGAAAGATAGATAACTCAATAGGAAACTAAGAGTCAATAAACAAAAATCACCCATGTTTTGTCCACAAAACCTCAAACAACTGAATATCAACCTAAGTTGGGACATGCCCCCGATAATAGCCAAAAAGAAAACCAAAAGAAATAGTCTAAGACATAAATAAAAACAAAATGGTGAAATGACAACTCTTTGAGAGAATGGAAGATCACCACTTCAAGATGACCATCGAACGAACCAAAACCCCTAGGACCCTACATCATAAAATAATGTAGTGTTCGGGGATGGTCAATGGGATGAGAACTGGCATGTAACTCATGGAAGGGATAAAATAATGCCATGTTCAAAACCAAAGTAAAACTAGATTCACATATTGTGTATACATATATAAGATGTCGAGGTAGGGAACACATTTTAAGCATGAGATTTGAAACCATTAACCTAGACTGTATAGCTCTAATTGTCGTAAGGGCATCCCCAGGATATATAGGTTTAGCTCCCCTACTAAAAGGACCCCAACGCGTGTTAGCCGCACGAATCGAGGAAATTTGAGGAAGGGCCAAGGAATCCACGACACCATCCATTCCAAAAAAATATATTATAAAGTGTGAACTATGCACATAGTCATCAAGACCCCCATGCTGGCAAACGTAATTTCCAGTAGCGGTCCCTCCGGGACCTCCACCTTTCAAAGAGACTTACATAACCCCCTTTAAGCCCAAATTAAAACTATTTACACATATTCCCATCTATTAACCAAGGAGTCTTTTGATTAGGCATTTACCATTGGTATTGTCCTAACAAATAAAAGAGTTTGCAAGTCAATTCAAATTATGTCATTCCAAAATCATTTAGCCAAATAGAGTCCCGAGTTCTAATTTAAAACCATACATAGAAACCAAGACCTTCCAAACTATTTTAATCCAAAACCATTGCCACCAAGGCCTTTCAAAGACATTTTATGTTCCATTAATCTTTTATGCAATGGAAGGTTCCAAGAGTAACTGAAATTGTGCATATATCCATGTTTTCAAAACCAATTAAACAAGTTGGGTTGAGGTTAAAGCCAATTCCAAACTATTAAACTTTAGGGAAACCCATGTTCCCCATTCCAATTCCATACTCATGCATTTATTCAGTACAAAACCATAAAATGAAGTTTGAATAACCAATTCAAAACCATGGGAATTCAATTCATGTAATAACCATTCCAAATTCCTTAACCCATATTAAAAACCCCACAGTTAAAATGCATGGATGATAATTAAACACATGTTTTTTGTATAAAATTAATTTAGGGAAGAGATACATGCCTGGATACCGATGAAATTTGGAGAGGGAACCACAAATTTGAACTCTAGGTTCTTAATCCCTTAAAATCCTAGCTTGTTCTTGCTTGGGAATTTAGAGAGAAGGAGTAATGTTTATGTTATATTAACTGATGGGGATAGGGATCCTTATGGTTCTTTAAGTTGTAGAATGTAATGGGATGGAAGGAAAAGACCATAATGCCCTTAATAAAACTGGGTAGGAAAATTACTCCCAGTTACTACGGGCTGAGTAACGACTGGTGGTGACTAATCATGAGTCATCACCTAGACTCGTAGCCAGGGTAGCAACTAGGGTCATCCACACTATCATGGTCACAAATGCCTCATCACGACTCGTGACCTTAACCTTGACTCATGGGGTTTAGTTTTGACCCAAATAGAAATATGTGGCCATCTTGTTGGTATGGTAACGAGTCACACCCTATGACTCGAGACCAAAAATTATGATCTGCAGGGTCCAAGTTGTGATTAAGATAGAATCCTAAGGCAACCTCACAGTTCAGACAACAAAATGGGCCTTACAACTCGTGACCTGAGTCATTACCTGGGCAGTGATGGCAAAATCAAGAATTTTTTTAGAGCTTACCCCAAGGATCATTCGTCCCCGAACGGGGAGTTAAGGCACCCATTAGAACAATAACAAAAAAGGATGCACACACACCCAGAAGACAAATTTAAAAATAGCACGAGAAAGAAAATGAGAATCATACCTTAAGCATTTTCATCCAACGCGGGGAATAGGAATGATATTTGGGTTCCATGTTCTCTTTAGCTTCCCAAGTAGCTTCATCCACTTTTTGGTTCCTCCAAAGAACCTTCACTAAAGCCACATATTTAGTCCTCAACTTATGAACTTGCCTATCCAAAATCTCAATCGGAACATCCTCATAAAACAAGGAATCCTAGATACCAACATCCCCCATAGTTAAAAACCAAAGAAGGATCACCCATACATTTTTTCAACATCAACATATGGAAAACAGGATGAATAGAACCCAAATTTGTAACTCCAATTCGTAAGCAACATTCCCAATTCTCCTTAAAATATGATACAAACCAACATAATGGGGACTGAGTTTTCGTTATTCCAAAACCTCATCACTCCTTGCATAGGAGAAACCTTCAAAAATATCTAATCGCTACACTCAAACTCCAACTCCCTTTACCATATATCTACATAGGACTTTTGGCGACTTTGGGCAGTCTTAAGCCTCTCTCTAATCACTTTCACCTTCTCCATGTCCTGATGAACCAAGTCAGAACCAAAAAACCAAGTCTCACCAACCTCAAACCACCTAATAGGAGACTTACACCTCCAACCATATAGAGACTCTAACGGAGCCATTTGAATGCACTTATGATAACTATTATTCTGCGCGAACTCAATGAGAGATAAGTGATTAATCCAACTAACTCCAAAATTGATCACAGAGACCTTAGCATATCCTCTAATGTATGAATAATCTATTTCGCTTATCCATCCATCTGAGGGTGGAATGTGGTGCTAAGGTTCACTTTAGTCCTCAAACCTCACTAAAACAAATGCCAAAAGTGAGAAGTTAATTGCATAGCTCGATCTAAAATAATGGAAATCGATGCCCCATGCAACTTGACAATTTCCTGAATAAACAACTTGTCATAATACTCTCCAAACTAGTTAGTCCTCATAGGCTAGAAGTGAGAAGACTAAGTCATCCTATCCACAATGACCCAAATCAAATCATATTGATTCCTAGACCGCGGAAGACCCATAATAAAGTACATATTAATGACCTCCTATTTTATATAGGACACTCTATCTCTTGAGACATGCCACCATGCCTTAAGTGTTCTACCTTAACCTGTTAACAGACCATGCACTTAGCCACAAAATTTTGCACATCTCTCTTTATATTATTCCACTAATAGAACTTCTTCAAGTCATGGTACATCTTCATCAAACTTGGATGAATTATGTACCTCGAATCATGAGCCTCAGTCAAAATCCTCTCTCATATCCCATCAACATCAGGAACACACAACCTACACTGATACATCTCCCCCAATCTTGAATGCTATAACTCCCTACTACTCATATCTTTCTTAATTTGCATCAGAATAAGGTCCAAATCATGCTTCTCTTTTACCTCAGTACCAAGAGATAAGTCAACCACTTCTTGAAAAATAACTCTTTTATCCACGTAATTCAAAAGACGAACTCCCAAGTGAGCTAAAAGGTAAATGTCCTTCACCAATCATCTCTTCTCCTCTTCCACATGCAATAAGATCCCTATAGACAACCTGTTAAGAGCATCAGCAACCTTATTATCTTTACCTAGATGAAAGTTTAGTCTCATATCATAATCCTTGAGTACTTAAAGCTACCTCCTCTACCAGAGATTTAGCCCCTTCTGAGTGAACACATACTACAAGCTCTTATGATCTAAATAAATGTCTATACATATCCCATACAAAAAATGGTGCAAAATCTTCAAAGAAAAAACCATAACCACTAACTCTAAGTCATGAGTTGGATAATTTTTCTCATGAATCTTAGTTGCCTAGAATCATAGGCCACAACCCTACCATGCTACTTTAACATACAACCCAGTACCAAACGGGATGCATCATAATAAACAACAAAACCATTGGTACCCTCAAGTTGGGTCAAAACTAGCGCAGAAGTAACTTATCCTTTAACTTCTCAAAACTACCTTCACAAGCATTATACCATAAGAACTTTACCTTTTTGGGTCAACTTAGGCAACGGAGAATCAATAGAAGAGAAACTCTCTACAAACCTCCTATGATACCCAGCCAAACCTAAGAAACTCCTAATGTCGGTTGGAGTTGTGAGTCTAGGCCACATCTTAACCACATCAACCTTTTGTGGATGCATCATGATTCCCTCACTAGAAAAAACATGCCCAAGAAAAGTCACAGCATTCAATTAGAACTCACACTTAGAAAATTTTGCATACAACCTTTAATCCTTAAGAGACTGCAACACAATTTGGAGTGATTGGCATGATTCTTCTCACTCTTAGAATACATCAAGATATCATTGATGAAAATTATCACAAATAGATCCAAAAACTATCTAAACACCCAGTTTATCAGATCCATAAATATAGTCGAAGCATTGTCAACCCAAATAACATAACTAGGAACTCATAATGACCATATCGATTCTGTAATGCAGTCGTAGGAATATCAGCTTCCCTAATCTTCAACTGAAGATACCTTGAATAAAGATCAATCTTAGAGAAGTATCTAGCACACTAAATATGGTCAAAGAGATCATCAATACTGAGAAGAGGATACTTATTCTTCATTGTAACCTTGTTCAACTAAAGATAGTCTATACATATTTGAAGGGACCTATTCTTATTACGCATGAAAAGCACAAGAGCACCCCTTAGAGAAATTCTAGAATGAATGAAACCCTTATTAAGAAGATCTTTTAACTGCCTCTTTAGCTCTTTTAAATCTGTCAAAGCCATCCTATAAGGATAAATAAAAATAGGATAGGTATCCAATAGAAGATTAATCCCAAAATCTATTTCCCTATTGGGAGGAATTCTGAGAAGATCATCAGGGAACACCTCAGGAAACTCATTAACCATAGGGATAGAATGCAAAGAGGGACCCCCAAAATTAGAATCCTTAACCCGAACTAGGTGATCAAAGACCCTTTAGAAATCAACTTCCGATATCTAAGGAAGGAAATAAACCTCTCTTTGGGTACTAAGGAACTTCCCTCCCATTCGATCATTGGTTCATTAGGAAATTGGAAACCGGCCTTTTTGGTCCTACAATCCAAGGAAGTATAGCACGAATGAAGCTAATTCATCCCTAAGATAACATCGAAATCTACCATACCCAACTCTATCCAATCCACCAATGTCTCTCTATGAAAGATAGACACCACACAATCTCTATATACCTTTCTAGAAACTACAGAATCATCCATCGAGGTAGAAATAAAGAAAGGGTTGAAAATATCTTGAGGACCAAAACTAAGATGACAGCCACATAAAGGGTCACATAAGAGAGGGTAGACCCCAGATCAAGCAAATAATACACATTATGTGAGAAGAGTTGTAACATACCAGTAATAACATCCCGAGATAACTCGGATTCCTGATGGGTGGCAAGAGCATAGAGATAATTTCGACAAGTGCAAGGTACCTGAAGTAGCACCCTTTGGTGTAGAATCTAAAGAAGTGGCAACCGAAACCTTATTAACCCCAGTTGATACGTTAGCTACATGAAAGACTCTTTGTATATGTCCAGGAAGACCACAATTAAAGCACCAATTTCTCCCCTCATCATAATAAGAATAGTAAAGATAACCACAAAATCTACACGGGGGATAAGGTAGGGCTGACTAAGCTTTACTTAGACTAAGACTGGGTACCCTATGCCTTAAGACCACTATAAGCCTAAAATTAATGATCATAAGATGGCTTAGGATAAGGAGAACTAGTCAAAGAATATGAATTAAAATTCCTCGAAGTCTTCTTCTTAGCCTATTATCTACTATCCCTATTAATATTTTGTTGATTCACACCCTACTCTAAATACCTGAACCTTTTATTATGCCTTTCTTCCATCTTTGTTTGTCTTTTCTTCTCATCATCTACTTGCTGTCTATAAAACACAAGTCTAGAGATGTCTATGTCATTGTTCAACTTGCAGCCTTGCATTCTAACACCAAGTCACGGGACAACCCAAAAGCAAATATTTTCATCTTAGACCTCTGACTAAACACTAACTCTGGAGCATAGCGAGAAAACTACTAAAATTTCAAGTCATACTTTTTCACACTTATTTTACCCTACTTTAAATTGAAAAACTCCTCAGCCTTAGCTACCGTTAACTCTTGGGAAAGAAATAATCAAGAAAGGCACCCAAAAACTTATCCCATAATGCCATCTCTGCATCATCACCCCTTAATTGTTCTCATTCCTCATACCACTAATAAGATATATATTTTAGTTGATATGTAGCAAACTCCAAACCTTCAGAATTAGTGGCATGATTACCCTAAAAATCTTCTCTATCTCATCCACAAACCCTTGAGAATACTCTTTAATCATAGAGCCTATAAAGGTTGGGGGATTCAACCTCGCTCAGTGGACAACCCTAGTAACCTTAGAAGAAGGAGCAACAGAACCAACATGATCTAACTTACGAGACTAAGATGTCACCAATTGAGTAAGCAGGTAAATAGACTTGCAGAACTCTGCATTAGAAATGTCACCCTGAGGCATCAGGGCAGGAGCATCATCAACCCAGAAACCCAAAGAGAACTAGTAGGAACCAATAGAACTCCATGTGGGGCAGTACAATCGAGAGAAGGAACCCTAGACCAGGTCTATACTAAAGATATAAGGTGAGTTTCATCCACATTATCTTCAGGTAGGACAGAGGGTCCAGCAGAGTTTCTACAAATATTAGATCTATGGGGAGGCATGATTTGAAATGTGAGTAAGCTAGAAGTTAAGAGAATTCATGACCCTAGACTATATGGCCTAAAAAAAGAACACAAGAAAGGGAAAACTTCCTAAGTTCCTCGTAGCCTCTCCCTTATAAGTATACTGCGCTACATACCCATAAAAGAGACTTTACTCGACATGGATTTGTGGTCACCCAAAGACCCTAAACCTATGCTCTGATACCATCCTTGTCATGAATCAAACCAGGGCCTAGTCGTGATGGGTATCTCAAGCCCATCGAGGGCCGGAAACTACCCGATTTGCCTAGCCAATAGAGCATAATAAATATAATAGAAAAAGCAAGCAAACCATAATATGAACAATAGATATATAACTCAATAGGAAACTAAGAGTCAACAAACAACAATCACCCATGTTGTTTCCATAAAAGCCTCTAACAATTGAATATAAATCTAAGTGGAGACATGTCATCGACTATAGCAAAAAAGGAATCCAAAAGAGATAGTCTAAGACATAAATAAAAACAAAAATATGAAATGACAGGTATTATAAAAAATAGAAGCTCACCACTTCAAGCTGACCAATGAATGAACCAACCCTACCTAACTCTACACAAGATAATAGAAAACTCCCAGGACCCTACATTATGAAATGATGTAGCATCTGAGGACGGTAAATGGAATGAGTACTAGCATGTAACATAGGGAAGAGATATAATAACGTTATGTCCAAAACCAAAGTAAAACCACATGAACACATTATATATATATAAGATGTCAGGATAGGGAACAAGGTTTAAGCATGAGATTTGAAACCATTAACCTAGACTGTGTATTTCTATCCGTCCTAAGGGCAACCATTGGCTATATATGTTCATCTTACCCTACTAAAAGGGCCCCAGCATATGTTAGCCATACGAACCGAGGAAATCTAAGAAAGGGCCAAGGAATCATGACCCCATCTATTTTCTAAAATATGTATATAAAGTGTGAACTATGTACATGTCCACCAAGATCCCTACGCCCGTGAATGTGGTTTCCAGTATCGGTCCACCCGGGACCTCCACCTTCCACGGTGAACTACACAACCCCCTTTAAGGCCAAATTAAAACTATTTAAAAATATTTCCATTCATTAACCAAGGAGTCTTTTAATTAGGGATTTATTACTGGTATCATCATACCAAATAAAATATCTTTCAAGCTAATTCCAATTATGCCATTCTAAAACCATTTAGCCAAATTGACTCCAAAGTTCTAATTTAAAATCGTCCATAGCCACCAAGGCCTTCCAAAGCATTTTAATCCAAAAACATGGCCACCAAGGCCTTTCAAAACCATTTTATGCTCCATTAACCTTTTATACAATGCAAGGTTCCTAGAGTAAGTGAAATTGTGCATATATCCATGTTTTCAAAACCAATTAAATAAGTTGAGTTGAGGCTAAAGCCAATTCCAAACCATTAAATCATACAATTTAGGAAAACTCATGTTCCCCATTCCAATTCTCATACCCATGCATTTAAACCATAAAATAAAGTATGAATAACCAATTCAAACCCATGGGAATTTAACTCATGTAACAACCATTCCAAATCCCTCAACCTATATTCAAAACCCCATAATTAAATCACATGGACAATAATTAAACACATGATTTTGTATAAAATCAATTTAGGGAAGATATACGTGCCTAGATACCAAAGAAATTTGGAGAGGAAACCACAAATTTGAACCCTGGGTTCTTAATCCCTTGAGACCCTATTTTGTTCTTTATTGGGGATTTAGAGAGGAGGAGTAATACTTATTTTATGTTAGTTGATGGTGATAGGGACCCTTAGGGTGATTTAGGTCATGAAAAGTAATGGGATGGAAGGAAAAGACCATAATTCCCTTAATGAAAATAGGCAGGAAATATTACTCCCAGTCGCTATGAGTAGGGTAACAACTCATGGTGACTGACCACGAGTCGCCACCTAGACTCGTAGCCTGGGTAGAAACTAGGGCCATCCACACTGTCATGGTCATGAGTCCCTCATCACAACTCATGACCTTAACCTATGACTCGTGGGGTTTAGTCCTGACCTAAACAAAAATATGTGGCCATCTTGCTGGTATGATCACAAGTCACACCCTACAACTCGTGACCAGACATTATGATATGTAGGGTACAAGTCATGATAAAGATATAATCCTAATGCAACCTCACTAGTTAGATAAGAAAAGGGTCCCTATGACTCGTGATGAGTGGATAAGACTCGTCACTTGAATCGTTACCTAGGCAGTAATGGTAAAATCAAGAAATTTTTTAAAGACCAAAAACCTTGGTATTACATTAATTAACTATGATTTTTCATCCTTATTTTACATGATATATCTCAAGGAAGCATGATCTGTGTGCACCATATATCTTGTGCCAAAGAAGTATGGCCAAAATTTCTCTAAGGCATACACTACCCCAAGAAATTTTTGCTCAACCACAGTATAGTTCATTGGTGCTTTATTATATTCCTTAATATCATAATAAATTAAGTGAGAAGATTCTATCTTACTTATAACCCAATATAGCACTAAGTGGCATACTACTTGTATCTCCCATTACTTTAAATGGTTTGGACCTGTCTAGAGAAAAAATGATAGAAGCATAAGTAAGCTTTTCTTTAATGCACTAAAATTCCTTCAAACAAGCTTCATCGAATAGGAACTTAACCTCTTTATCTAGAAGTTTCCTAAGAGGATTGCAATTTTTGGATCATTTATAAACCTCTAATAAAAATCTACAAGGCGAAGAAAACTCTAAACCCCTTTTTTAGAGATTAGTGGAAATAACCTTTCGATCACTTTAGTTTTTGCTCGATCAAAATTAATACCACTTTTAGACATGTTGTGTCCCAAAACAATGCCTCCTTTACTATGAAGTAGTATTTCTCCCAATTTATCACTAAATGATTTTCCTTTTACTATTGAAAGACCTTGCCAAGATTGCTAAATTATCATTAAAAGAATCACTAACCACAAAAAGTCATCCATGAACACTTCTATAGTGTCCTCTACTATATACGAGAAAATATACATCATACATCTTTAAAGTTGCAGGTGCATTACATAAGCCAAAGGGAATACTTTTTAATTAAAATATATCATATGGGTATGTGAATGTTGTTTTCACTTAATCCTCTGGGTGCGATGTAAATCAAGCAATACCAACAATAACCATCTAAGAAGTAGTACTAATGAATCGGCAACTTGTGACTTATTTGACCTAGAAATAGGAAGAAACAATGTTATTTCAAATGCTTTTTAATGTTGTTTTAATTTTGGGTTAAAGACCAAGAATTGGTAGAAATAGAGTAAAGAAGAAAAAATATGCAGAATTAAAGAAAAAATTACACAAATAGCAATTGGTGCATTGCTAAGCTCACCTGTGCATTGCCAACATGGAACATCAATGGCCAATCACAATAGTTTGGGCCAGATCAATTTGTGACAAAATGGCAATAACCCAAGTCCTTTGGCGTATCATTGAAACAATTAATGCATCTATTTCTCAATCATCGAATAAAGTAGTTTCCAACCCTTGGAGCCTAACATTTTGACATACCAGTGAGCCTGGATAATTTGATGTGTCACTTATACCTTTGGTGATAGTGAATTGCTCAATTAACTTATACATGGTGATATTTTTGTAATTTTGATGCCTGATTTTTCTAAATTTATTTAAGCCTTTTAAGCCATAAGGAACCTTATTTTTTTTAATTTACTGAAGTTGAAACTTGTAATCAAACCCTAGTTTAGAGAATAACTAATTTTGTTGCTTAGAATTTGGATTTTACTTGTAAAATATTTGAATTTCATGTCAAACATGGAAGAAGAATTAGCTATATCTCCTTTTTTTTTACTATAAGCAGCTAATTTCCTAAATATGAGATTATGCATTATTGAGTATTAATTGTTGTGTGGGTAGTGATTATTTACCTTTGTATAAGATTGTATGTTATTTTTTTAGCTAATGCCTAAATTCTAATCTATAGATTAAGGTTTCTACTTAGTCTATGCTCATATCTCTTTTCATACTCAAAAGATAAGATAAAAGTGATGAGATTTAGTTGAGAAAACTTGAGTTACACTCATTTGAGAGGTGGTTCTAGAAATTGACCACCAATTTTGAGGTTATTGGTCGCTTGGTAGTATGCACACATTGGTGTTTGAAAGAAACTTATGTGAAGTTTGGTGGTGGGTTGATAAATTACCACAAATACCTAAGACCAAGCCTAGTCATAACTAATAATTGAGTTTAGGTGCATCTTCACTTACCCACGCGTGTAGTCATTCTCAAGAAGGCATAACCCCAAGTACTATAATCAATTGATTTCATCCCTTAGCATTCATTTTTGACAATTCAGATCAAACCTTAATACTTTAAACACGAAGTTGATTTAAAAAAAAACATTTCATTTTATTGCCATATTTTAAGTATTATATGCAAACTCATAGTCACTTGTGACACCTGAGAGTGAAGCTATTACTCTCATTTCCTGTGGATTTGACCCCAACTCTTAAGTTAGGTAGAAGTATTATGAATAACCACACACATTTATTTTCTAGAGTGTATTTGAGCATTATTAAAAATGGCACCGTTGTCGAAGAATGAAAATAGCATGAATTCCTTTTAGTGTTATAAGATACTTTTGTTAGCCGTAGTGTAAGATTTACTTTATTAGTTTTTTTTCTTGTTTGAGTGATAATATAAGCTTTAACAATATAATGAGTCAAAATGGTAGTGATATTGCTACCTTCGATGGATAAATTAAGGATAAATATCACCTAAGGGATACCAAAAGGGCAAGTACAATTTACATCCCATATGCAGAGGGTAAGGAAGTATTTCAGGTCACAAGTGTAATGCTTCAATTTTTTCAAATGAATGGATTATTTGGTGTTCAACCACATGAGGATGAAAACCTATATTTGAAGAACTTTATAGATGTTTGCCTCTCATTCGACATTGCTCATATATCAAAAGAGTTTGTTTGGTTGAGGATCTTTCAATTCTCATTGATAGGTAATGCAGTATTGTGGTTTGGGATACCTATGGGCTCTTTAACCCCTAGATAGAGTTGACAAAAGCTTTTCTATATCGATTCTTTCCACCACCCCACATTCTCCAATTAAGGGATTAAATTATAAATTTCTAGTAATTGAGTGGTGATCCATTGTATGAAACAAGGCTAAGGTTCAATAAGAAGTTGTTACAATGCCCAAACTATGAGGTTCCAGATAAGATTCTTCTCAAAATATTCTATAAAGAATTGGAATAATTGAACAAGTTGGTGGTGGATAATATGGTAAGAGGATCTATAGGTAAACAAACTTTTGGAGTTGCATCGGGGTTGTTGGATCAAGTGACAAAACAAAGTAGAGCATGGCACAATAGATACCAAAGTGGTCATAAGTAATCCATATGCATCTTTTGTGAGCCAACAGTAAATAAATAAATATTATGAGATAGATAACAACATGGCCAAGGTGATGACACAATCGAATCTTCTCAAAAAATAGGTAATTGGTTCAACTCTGAAGGCAGTCAATATTATCACTTCTAAGGGAATTATAGAATATGAAAATGATGAGGTTCTTTATGAAGAAATTTAATTCTTGTTAAACCAAATGAAGGGGTCCTAACCTACCTATCAAAGTTAAGGCGGGGATCAAGGTTGTAAGGAATGAGACTGAGATTGGAAAGATCGTGATTGAAAAGATTGTGATCGTGATATAGATTGAAGGGATAAGGGAAAAGGTAGGGATCATGATTGGAGAGATAGATATCATAACCATGATAGATATATTCCTCCTCTTGATAGGAAAAAATACAAAGAGTCTACCACAGTCGGCTCAAAAAGTTATAAGAAAGAAGATGTGCTAGCTCATATCCTTATGGGAGTTGAGAAAAGTGACAAGATGTTAAGATAGATGAAAAGTAAATTTTCACAACTCAATAAAATGGTCACCTCATATTCAACCTTCATGAACTAACTTGAAACACAATAAGGCCAAATCTCAACTCATCTAAATGAAAGGCAAATGTGTGGTTTACCTAGTGACACCGAGGCAAATCTAAAAAATAGTGCTCATATCATGGAAATTATCACTAGTAGTGGTAGGAATATTGGAAATGAGGTTGTGAATTTTGTTGAAGACCCTAATAAGAGGTGATTTGATGAACAAGTGAGCGATAAGAGAAGGAAGCTTGATAAGTCAAATGAAGATATCACTATTCTAAAGGAGCAAAGTGTTGAGAAGCCAAGAGTAGTGGAAGGAAAGGTTGAAGTCAAAGAAATACCACATGCAGTTGATGGTGATATTTCAAAATTGTAGGAAATCCCAGTTGTCTCAAGGCTACAAATTAAAATACCTCCTTAATTCCCATAAAGGCTTAAGAAGAAGGACTATGAAATAAAGTTTAAGAAGTTCCTCTCAAAATTTAGCAACCTATTAGTAAAGATTCTATTGTTAGAAGCCTTACGAGAGATTATTAGGTATGCTAAATTCATGAAAGACATCGTAACAAAGACGAGTCATGGATTTTGAAATAATCAAAGTGACACACAATTGAAGTGTCATAATGTCTAGCTCAGCAATTGTGAAGAAAGAGGATCCAGAAGCATTCAGCATTTTATATGCAATCAGAGTTTACAAGTTTAGAAAAGTAGTATGTGACCTTGGGGCAAGTATTAATTTAATGTCATTGGTTATGTTTCAAAAGATAGAGTTTGGTTCTCCCAAGACTACTACCATGGGTCTTTTAATGGAGTACCATTCAAAAGAAGTCCATGGAAGCGTTGTATGGTGTATTATGAAGAGGGTCATTTTATTTTTCCATCCGACTTTGTGATCTTGTATTGTAAAATTGACCATGAGGTCACTATCATTCTTAGTAAGCCATTCTTTGATACCATATGGAATTTAGTCAATGCTGAGTATGGTGAAATAAAATTTTGAGTAAACAATGATGAGGTGTTATTTAATATGTGCAAGTCCATGAAGCCACCTATAGATTTACAAGTTGTCTCCATAATTGGCATGATTGATAATAAAGTGTCTAATCCTATGAAAGTAGATTTTGTTAGTAAGCCTTTGGTGGGGTCCTATGGAACCTCGAGAGTGATGAGATTGAAGAATATGATGAAGTAGTTTCATCTTTGAAACCTCTTATCTCCTATACTAAGAATCCTTGCAAATCAGATCTTGATTTGGAATATTGAGAAAATCCTCCCACTAAGCCCTCAATTGTAAAACCATCTCAACTTAAGCTTAAGATATTGGCTCCACACCTTTTTAATATCTTTTTGGGGAGAGTAACACATTACCTATCATTGTTGCAAAAGATTTATTTCTTTAGAAAATGGAGGTCATGATATAGATTATGGGGAAGTTTATTTAGGACATCTAGTGGACCATAGCAGACATCATCAAAATTACTTCCGATATTTGCACCCAAAAGATAAAATTAGAGGTCAATTGTGTGCCTACTATTGAGAACCAATGGATTCTAAACTCTCCAATGTAAGAGGTGGTTAAAAAGGAAATAACTAAGTAGTTAGATGCGAGTGTCACATACCTAATTTTGGATAGAACATGGGTAATCTCAATTTTATGTTGTTACAAACTGATACTACCCCTATTCATAATTTGGTGCTTAGACTCAGAGGTGACCCAAGATAAACCATGGCTTGGAAAAACACTAAGAATGTTGAAAATAAATAATATAAATACTTATGAAAAATCTGGATTGAACAATGAAATAATTTTTCAAAATAAAACCAATCAACAATAACAGAATCTGAGATCACAAGTGGAACATCTAACTATAAGTTTGAAAAAACTTTACTGAGATGAGTTTTTCGGAAAATCCCCTAGCTAACTCTAACTGTTTGAAAACTGGGAATGACAAAGACAAAATGAAATGCTAATACTACCCCTCACATGACAATGACTCACCAAAATATTGTTGATGATATGGTAAGAGATCGTACTAGGAATGATCCAAATATTGAGTGTCATAACCTATATTATGTCACAACATAGCATAAAAATATGTGTGATTAGTGCTTTGAATATACTGAGTATGTAATATAGTAAATAACTTATATAGGCTGAACATAATACATATAACGAGATAACTGATGCAAGACCAAGTAAAGAACATGTGTTGTATAATAAACAAAATAACTGAATACAAGGTCATGCAAGAATCTAAATTTAAACTGTAAACTGTGGACTAGACTATGGGAGCTACTAATAAACAACGTACCCTAATATGAGCCAACTAGGCTCTAACCTATAAAATTAGCTGGAAGGTTGTTCAGTACCTTACTAAGGGTACAAACATTGACTGATGTGGATCCATTAAACTAAAGTCCAAAAGGACTAAGGTGTCAAGCCTAGTCTAATGGGTGACCCTTTAGAACCCACGGTGACACCGTATTTCTAAGACTTAAGGACTTTTACTAAAAGTTCTTAGCCTAACTAGAGGATGAGCCTTCATCCCTATGTCTACTCGGTGTTGAGTACTCCCAACTAAATGACATTGATAAATTAGATGCTCAATGCTAATAATAATTTTAATACTAAAAATAATACATTATCTGAAAGCATTCAAAGCATAAAAACTGGAGCATATTGTACCCCAAAAGTATTGCATGAAATCCTAGGTCATCGGGTTTTCATAACCCACCATCTCTAAAGAATGCTACTATTATGCCAATTTCGTAAACTGAATGAATTTAAAGATCTCAATGATTAAGGTCCAACAATTATGGATTTTAAAATATTTCTAGGTTTTGTGATCATGGTCATGAAATAATACTGAAATTTATGATAAAATGGGGATTATAACTTAAAGACACCAAGGGACTGAGATATCCATGAATTTGCCAATATCCATAAACCATAAATTATGAAGAGAGTTAACTTTAGAAATCAACGAGTGAAGGGGACCCATTTATGAAATCCCACATACCATGATATGTAAACCTTGAAGAATTATTGGAAATTGGTAGCCTAAAGAAGATGAACCCTAGCTCTACCTTGGGGAAAAAATCACCCTTTTTCTCTGTTTAAATTAAGTGTTGGATATTTTTTTAGTAATAGGGATTAGGATAATATTAAACCCAATAAAAATCCTTGAAACATCCAATAAAATGTGGTTTGATGTTAAATATATTGGGAAAAGACTGATATGCCCCTTTAAAATTCATAAAAAAAATTATTGGGAGAGACGTCTAGGACCTTCCCACGATTATAGCACAAACCTAAAAATTGTGGGTGAACTCGTGGTTGGGAGATGGAAAATATCCCTCTGAACATGATCATATAAGACTTTTTATGATCATGGAGTCTACCTATGGTTGTACCTTGGTTCGTATATTTAATGGTTAAATTAGAAACATCTCTGGGACTCACGATCATGCCTAGGATCGTGGTTCCCTCTCATGGTAAGAAGTTACATTTTTAAATTTAAGATGTTTAGGTTATCCTGATCATATGAGATAATTTTATGGTCAAACAATGTAACCACGGTCGTGGTTTGGCTCGTGATATCTCACTTCATAGCAATGCTTCACTAAAAAGGCCATAACTTTTCACCCTAATATTGGATTGAGCAAAAATTGGATGCTTTGTAAAAATAGTTCAAATATCTATCATTTTTTGGTATAGATATCAAATATAGTTCAGAATTTGGAAGTTACTCATGTTTAAAGTCGGCCATCTCTTAAGAAATTGATTGGTAAGGGAGGTTTTGGCATGGATAAGGGATGGGAGGTTATTGTAGCCTTGGTACATGGAAAAATTACTTATCATTCTTTAAAAATTGGTTTTTAATTCTGCATGTACTTGAATCATGGTTTTATTCTTGGCTTGAATTTTTTGGGGTGTTGCACAAAACCTACTAAACTGCTAGAGGTAGGACGTACCTGTAGTGTCCTAGGGACTTGTGTTTGTTGAAATAGAGTAGGCTATAATATTTTTTGCAACATAACTAATTATGGTTCTAGTGGTGACCTTCAAATTTAGCATAATTGATGGTAGAGTAGAAGAATCCATGTGCAAATCTACACCTCCAGTAGTCCCTGGTGGTATGCTAGAAGAGGCTCTAACAGCTTGAACACTTATCTCCTTCTCTTTCTTATTTCTTTCCTCAATTGACTTCTTCTAATCATTCTTCAAATCATATTTTTCTTTTATCTTCCTTATTTTTTAAGCTATGTTGGGTCCTCTTTCTCTTCTCGTGGCCTCTTACCCTTGGCTTTGAGAGGTCTGCCCATCAAATCAACTAATGACTTCTATTTCTCCAATTCTTAATATTTTGAAATGGGAACACCATGGCGGGTCTATTTTGAAGATCAGCAATTTCTACTTGGGCCCTTGCCAATTCAGCCATGAACTTGGCTAGATCAGAAATAGTTATTTCCTTTAATAAGTTTTTTATTCTCTCTTTCCTATCATTAGTACAACTATAAAAACCCATATATGGCATAAGTGTAGAAGTGATAGCTTTATTAATAAGAGTTTTAGACTATTTATCAAATAGTTATTTCTCAAACCTCTATAAATTTTAACCTATCTAACAAAATTATAGGGATTAAGCAAGTAATTTGAACTCTCCACTACAGTAGAAGCAGTGTCATTGGACTCAGTAGTCAGGGTAGTTCCAGCAACCTTATATATAGTACAATTAATTATTGGAATAATGGTGATAACAAGGTCCGTATTGAAGTAGTAGGGGGCTCTCCTATTGTTCGAGTACTAGGTTCAAAGACTGTAGAATTCTACACAGATGAATTCAAAATTTCCCTCATCACATGATCTATTAATATCATGTATCTTTGGTGCTATCACCTTATTATTTATGCTGGCTAACGCTAGAACTTGGGATTCCTTGCATAATTAAATGACCAGATATAGGAATAGTAATGAAGTTGTGTACTTTATTGCTCAAATTTTTATTTCCTCGACTATGTTGATTCCAATGTCCAGCTTAAAACCAGACATCAAGATAGCTACTAAAGTTACACTATCTTCCCCCAATATGTTATCTTTACTAAGTAGGACTCAAATACATTCACACCATAGCCCACTAAAACTTTTCTATAAGATTCAATGTCAACTTATCTATCTTTTCTTTTGGATTTATCAACCATTCTTGTTAAACATCAGTCAACACTTGTGCTAACCAAGGACTTTGATTAAATCTATCAAGCATTCTATGATCAAACTATGGAGGCCTAGCTCATGATAAAACAAAATCTAGCCCATATAGAAACCAATTGATAGTTTGGTATGATATATCGACTGAAACTCCATGGACCTAAACTCTATTTAACATTGGAAAATCTAATTTTTCTAGCTTTTCTTCCATTTATTGTCAAGACTCACAAAATAGTTCACATAAAATTACCAAACCATATTAAGAAAATAGTTCCACAGTGTTGTGCTCATCCACCCCAGGCCATAATAATTGAACCACTGTGCAATCTCAAGCTATTCCACATGATCTGACAAGACAAACTTGAACTCCGCAGCAAAGGGTCCTTTTATGCTATACTTTCTCATTGATGTGAGACTATCTTGAAACTATCTATTCGACCCTTTGACTTTTCAGTAGCTATTGTCTCTGAAACCTAGATTTTTAATGTTAAGCACATCACTCCTTATGGGCTCAGTTTCTTCTTATAGACTCTTAGTGGAATCTCTTAGAGTTTTTAACCTAAATTCTGTTAATCCATCCCTAAAAAGTCTACGGTACAACCCATGTTTGTGATTTTTTATGGGATCAGTGGTGGTAGCGTAGGGATCAGGTCGATGCAGTATGGACCTGTTTATTTTTGGGCTTAGGATTTATTTTTACGCACGTATTATATAAGTACATTTAGTGGGTTGTATTTGAACGTAATAAATATATGCCATAGAGACTTTAGTCTCCTCGTTGTACTCATTTCCATTATAGTGACAATCTTTCTCCTCTGCCATGGTTTTCCCACAAGGGTTTCCATGTAAACCTGTGTTTCTTATTCTTGATTTTTTTTTCTTTGTGGTATTACTTATTCTACCCAAATATAACAAACTAGTATCAGAGCGATTGATTATTTCTCAGGGATGGCAACCATGAAGTATGATACTCCGTTGTTGGACCGCAATACCAAATTTTCATTATAGCAGATTAAGATATGGGTTGTGCTCACACAGATGAATTTGGATGATGCTCTATTAGGGTTTGATAAGATTTCCTAATCATGGACTGGGGAGGATAAATGGAAAAAGGATCGAAAGAATTTATCTCAAATCTACCTTTATTTATCCAATCAGATTCCGTTGTTGAAATTGGAATCGTTATGTATGACAAAGAGCCCAACTAGTAAATTGCATCTCAAACAATAACTTTATTCCCATCGCATGTCTGAGGGTGTGTCTTTAGAGGATCACCTATTTGTCTTTAAGAAAACCATCTCTAATTTAAAGACCCTAGAGATTTAGTATGATGAGTAAGATCTAGGGTCAATTTGGCTATGTTCATTGCCTACATCATATTTAACCTTTATGTATACGATTTTATATAGTCGTGATACCCTAACCCTAGATAAAGTCTATGATGTGTTGTTCTCTAAGGAGAAGATAAAGCGTCTTGTGAATGGGTCGGTGACTCAAGTAGATGGTCTCATTATTTGAGGAAGGACTCATGATCGGAATAGGTCAAAATCTAGAAACAGGAACAAAACCTGTAATTACTGTAATAAGAAGGGTCATATCAAATTTGAGTGTTATAAGTTATGGAATAGAAATAAAAGGGACGCTGAAAACCATAAAGTAAAACAACCAGAGAAATCCAGTGAAGCCAGTTTTGTTGAAGATAGTGGTAGTGATGCAGAACTCTTGGTAGTTTTTTATAGTAACTCCAAACTCTGTGAGGACTAGATTCTTCATTTAGCTTACATATTTCATATATGTTGCAATTAGGATTGGTTTACAACATATGGAACAGTCTCTAAAGGTGTTGTGTTGATGGAAAATAACACACCCTATAAGATAGTTGGTATTGGAACACTCAGTATCAAGATGTTTGTTGGAGTTGTGAGGACACTTGGTGATGTGCGATATGTCCCAGGCCTAAAGAGAAATCTTATTTTCTTAAGTACCCTTGATTCAAAGAGATATAAGTACACTGGTAAAGGTGGAGTCTTAAAGGTTTGTAAAGGTTCTATTGTTATAATGAAAGGACAGAGAAAGATAGCAAATTTGTACGCCTTGCAAGGCTCTACGATTATAGGTGATGTAGCTATTTCTACCCCGTCTCTATCAGATAGTGATATTGCTAAACTTTGGCATATACGCCTGGGAGTAAAAACGGGATGGCTAAACTAAGTAGGAAAGTACTTCTTGATGGCCAGAGTATTACCAAATTGGAGTTTTATGAGCACTATATTTTTGGGAAGTAGAAGAGAGTCAGATTCACTAAAGGCATCTACTCAACCAAAGGCACACTTTATTATATTCATTCTGATCTTTGGGGTCCTCCTAGAGTACCTTCTAGAGGAGGTTATAATTACATGTTAACTATTATTAATGACTATCCAATAAAAGTTTGGGTGTTCTTCTTAAAGCAAAAGAATGATGTGTTGCCTATTTTCAAGGAGTGAAAGACTATAATTGAAAAGAAAATAGGGAAGCAGGTAAAACACCTTCGGAATGATAATAGTTTAGAGTTTTGTTCTAATGAATTTAATGTTTTGTGTAAATCAGAAGGAATTATAAGGCACTTAACAGTTCGTCATACTCCGCTGCAAAATGGTGTGGCCAAATGAATGAATAGGATAATAATGGAGAAGGTGTGTTGTATGTACTCTAATGATGGTTTACCCAAGTCTCTTTTGGTTAAAGCTACTTCCATGGCTTTTCTTCTTATTAATCGCTCTTCTTTAGTTGCGATTGACAAAAAGACACCACAAGAGGTATGGTCCGGTACTCCTGCCAGTTACTCTGATTTGAAGATATTTGGATGTCCTGCTTATGCTCATGTTGATAGTGGAAACTTGGAACCTAGATCTATCAAGTGCTTATTTATGGGTTATAAGTCTGGTATTAAAGGATATAAGCTTTGGTGTCCAAAAAAGAGAATGGTTATAATTAGCAGGGATATTGTGTTCGATGAAACTACCATGTTTCGTGCTTCGCACCTAAATCAGCCTAGTGATATGAATCAGCAAAATTCAAGCACCCACATTGAGTTGCAAATTGGATCAGAGTCTACACCAGTGCCTACTTCTCAGTCTAGCTTGGGGATACAGAATGATGCTATTTCTTCTTCACTACCAGTGGCACCATAATATTCTATTGCTAAAGACAGGCCTAGGGGAGATATTAGACCTCCTTTGAAATGTGGTGAAGCTGAATTAGTTACTTATGCATTGAATATAGCAAAAGGTACTGATTCTGGTAAAAAAACCTTTTTCTTACTCAGAGGTAGTTAATTGTGATGATTTTGGTCTATGGATGATTGTTATGCAGGAGGAGATAGAATCACTTCATAAGAATGGCATATGGGATTTGGTGAGATTACCTAAAGATAAAAAAGTTGTATCTTTCAATTGGGTATTTAAAAAGAAAAATGAAACATCGGTAATTGAAGATGCTAGGTACAAAGCAAGGCTAGTTGCTAAAGGTTACAGTCAGGTTCCTGGTGTTGACTTCACAGATATGTTTTCTCTAGTTGTAAAGCATAATTTGATTCGATCCTAACTTGGTATTGTGGCTATGCAAACTCTTGTGCTTGAGCAGTTGGATGTCAAAAATGCTTTCTTACATGGAGAACCTAAAGAGGTCATCTATATACAACAACTAGAGGGTTTTGTAGTCTCAGGAAAGGAAGACTATCCATGCTTGCTGAAAAAGTCTTTTTATGGCTTAAAACAGTCACCAGACAGTGGTATAAGAGGTTTGACTCTTTTATGACTTCTCATATGTTTAGGAGTAGTTATGATAGTTGTGTCTATTTTAAGGAGGTAAGTGATGGTTTATTCGTGTATCTTCTCTTATATATTGATGATATGTTGATAGCTGGAAAGGATTTGAGAGAGATAATAAAAGTCAAAGACCAACTCGGTAAGGAGTTTGAGATGAAGGATCTACGAGCAGCAAAGAAGATACTTGGTAGGGAAATTTTGAGGCATAGAGAGAAGTGTAAGTTATACTTGAGTTAAAAAGGTATATTGAGAAAGTGCTTCACAGGTTCAATATGCAAAATGCCAAACCTATTAGTACTCCATGGCAGCTCATTTCAAACTCACGGCCACGTTATCTCCAAAGATAGATGATAAGCATGACTATATGTCTTGAGTTCTATACTCTAGTGTCGTTGGTTCTTTTATGTATGCGATGGCGTGTTCCCGAACAGATTTATCATTTGTAGTCAGCGTAGTTAGCAGATACATAGCAAATCTTGGCAAAGAATATTAGGAAGCAGTTTAGTGGATTTTCAAATACTTGCATGGTTTTGCTGATGTTTGTTTGCTGTTTGGGTGAAATAGAGATGGATTAATCGGGTATATTGATTCTCACTTTATAGGAGACCTTGATAAAAGGAGATCCCTTACAGGCTATATTTTCACCATTGGTGGTTGTGCTATCAGTTGGAAAGCTACTCTACAGACTACAGTTGTTTTGTCAACTACTGAGGCAGAATATATAGCTATTATAGAGGCTTGCAAGGAAGCTATTTTATTGAAGGGTCTATTTGGTGAACTTAACAAAGACTTATAGACTACTATGATCTTTTACAATAGTCAGAGTGTTATCTTCCTTTCAAAAGATCTGATATTTCACGAGAGGGACAAAGCACATCGATGTTCGGTATTATTTTATGTGTGAAATTATTACTCGTGGTGATATTGTGGTAAGAAAAGTTAGTACCTATGATAACTTTGATGATATGATGACTAAGACACTACCAAGTGCCAAGTTTGAGCATTGCTTGGACTTGGTTGTTGTCACCACTTGAGATGTACCCTTAAGGGCTTTTGTGGAAGAGGTGGAGAGTTTTCTCAAAATGGATTTGAGTTCTAAATTATAATTCATGTCAAGGTGGAGATTGTTAGAGTTTGTGACCCAAATTTTGTTGATCCGGCCCTGAAAAGTCCACAGTGCGACCTATGTTTGTGATTTTTGGTAGGGTCGCTGGTGGTAGCGTAGGGATCGGGCCGATGCAGTATGGACCTGTATGTTTTTGGGATTAAAATTTATTTGTATACACATATTATATAAGTGTATTTAGTGGGTCAATTTTGGATGTAATAAATATACGTCATTGAGGCTTTCATCTCTTCATTGTACTCTTCTCCATTATAGTAAAAATCCTCCTCCTCTCCTGTAGTTTTTCTCGCAGGGGTTTCCACGTAAATATATGTGTCTTTTTCTTGTTTTCTTTTTCTTTGTGGTATTAATTATTCTTCCTGAATATAATGGAATTCATGCCACACTTATTATCTACATTCGAGCTTGAACCATCCATTCTAGGATCATTGTCCAATGAATTGTAACACCCCAATTTTCTGAATCGGAATGCTACACGGTGCTCATGACCCCGAAGGACCACAAGCTAACCCATGACTGATATCTATACCTGTACACTACATAATATAACCTGAAAATGCAGAAACATGTACTGAATGGACATAAGGTTCAAATCTAAATAAAAACATCTGATAAGAACAATGTCTGAAAATGGTATACCAATACCAAAACAAATCTAAAATTACTGTCTGACATGCTATAGTCTAGAAAACCTCTAACTATCAGAATAAAGAGTTGATGGGACATGTACCCAACTAACTCCAACTACTGAAATAAACTAAAAACTAAAATAGTAATTAAATCATCATGTCCTCAAAATATGAGGACTTACTTCTAACTCTGACTGCTTATACTGGAATCTACTGTTGATCTGGAACTCGTGCCTCTGAACCTATGGTGTAACATAAGATAAAGCACCATAGCGTAAATGCATCAGTACGTCTGAATGTACTGAGCATACAAGTGAGGTAGGCTAAATACAAAGGGTTATATGCATGAACAATACTGATTGATATGAATATGAGAATACAAACATGTATACGTAACTGTAACTAAACTCGTGGAGATACTGACTATTGCGTCTGAATACTGACAACGTGAGTGTATTGATACTGAGATACTGAATAGATGAACGAATATTTCTGACAGTTCAAATAATGAAGAACTGGTCTGATTGACTGTGTCTAACAGTCCTGAAACTGAATACTAAATATGTAAATCACTAATAAGTGAGGAACTGATACTGTATTACTAAATACTGAGGGACTAGTACTATGTTATTGATACATGAATAACTGTATATAACAGTTTTGATTATGAAGAACTGGTCTGGTTGACTGTGTCTGATAGTCCTGAAGCTGAATACTGATATCATGAATTTTGATAACTAATGTGATTGATACATAAGTTCTGAGAACTGATATAACTAATAGCATAAGTGATTGTATCTGACAGTCCATAAATCTGAAGGAAACTATCTGAGTTCTGTTTTATTTCTGAGTTGACTGTATCTGACAGTCCGGAATTCTGAAAAACTATTTGAGTTCTTTTACTGAGACTGGGACTGAAACTGAAACTATGAGAAGTAGTTGTTTAACCGACATGCCCCATATGTGCCATTATATCTAAGTTGGGGTCCAATCTCTGCCCTGAATGGAAGGGTGTCAATACTGAGCCACTGGTACAGACAACGTGTGAGTAACCCTCATATAACAGGTAACTCTAGTAAGAACGGTGGGAACCCTAAACTGACAGGTTAAGTCACCTCATCAACCCTAATCTGACAGGTTAAGATATCTCAACCTACGATGTCTACGTAGTTCTTGAACACAAGGATGACTGCTAAGAATCACACTCTAAACTGGTAGGTGAGTTCCCATCCTTGGGTTCACTCGGTGCTAACTTCTACTCCCATCTAAAGGACACTAAACTGAATAACTATGTTGAACTGAATAACTGAACTGATTAGCTGAACTGATACTGATTAACTGGACTAATACTAGTGGTATTGTTTAGCGGAGCTAAACTAAGTTTACTATATTTCTATGACTGACAAGATGTACTGAGTTCTGAGGACTAGTTGAGAGTACTGAAGTTACTGAGATTAACTGTGAATACTGAGGTTGCTGAGATTACTGAGCACTGAGATTACTGAGATTACTAGAGTACTGAGATTACTGAGTTTTCCTGAGTCACATGACTGATGGAATTCTATAGATCATGGCTTGACTGAGAATATCTTGATAACATGACATAGATCTAGGAACACAACTACATTTTTCGGGTACAAGTACCCCCAGGATTCGATGGAAGGAAATTGACACAACTTAACTTTCTTGATTACATGACCATCAATAACAATCCATAATACATGAGTGAGGGATTTCATAAAGTACATGGTCATCATAATAGCTAACATGAATAGGAATGCTTATAATCAAGTCATAAATCTCATATTAAAATATCATGGACATTCCGACAACATATATTATTCATAACAATGGCATGGAAACCATTTAAGCATAAGGGAATGGCAAACATGTAAAATTTAGTTCATATTGTAATAATTTGGGGATAACTCATGTGATACTTCAAAATCATGATCTTGTTTGTAGCATGAAAAGCATATAGACAGACTATGAATCCATTCCCAAATCATCATGTACATTTCATTAACACATATATTGCACAACAATGACAAGTGAGCTCTTTGAACATAATAGACTAGCATGAATTTATCATATAGTTCACCCCTAAGTTAGAATACATGATTTTTATCATTCTAGGCATTTTATCAAACACCTTACATGCACAATATTGATCATAGGTGTACTTAACAAATTTAGAAATCTTGAACCACCCAAATTCATGGGTTTCCAACAAACATGCCCATACACTTCTTGGAAACAGATTTAGATACCATCTTGAAACACAATTAACAGTCATCAACATGAACATAATCACACAACAACATAAAGATCATAATTTATTATTTAAAACATAGTTCTTGAGCTCCACGAATGAAAGGGATCCGTGGATGAACACTATGCATACCTTATTTCTTAATTACATGAAGATTAATGGAGAGAATAGATTGAACTTGAATCTTCTACAAAAACCCTAGCTTGTGTTCTTGAGAGGATTTTGAGAGAAAGAATATGTTTTGGTGAAATAAGGGATTAATCCCGTGTTTAGGCATTATATAGGGGTGGGAAAAGGGCCATTTTTCCCCAAAAACAGACTATTTAAGTCACCTGGACACCCATATGTGCGGTGCACACTTTATCACATACCTTAGGGTGTACGTCGCACATCTTATCGCACATATTAGGGTGTGCGTCGCACACCTTATGTCAGGCGACATACTCCACTTTACAAAGTCATAACTTCTTGCTCGGGTGTTGGATTTGGGCTAAACTGGTATTGTTGGAAAGATAATTCAAAGATATTTCATTTGATATACAGTAGGACCTCTAATTTAATATATAAAATGAGTTATGACCAATTGAAGTTGACCCAAGTTTTGACGTTCACTAAAACTTGAACGATAGGAAAGCTTTCAACTTGTACATGAGTTAGGGAACCTATATGATCTAAATTCATGTTCAAATTGATTCCCACACTACATAATTGATTAACATACTAAATTTACATAGGATTAGAGGCTTTTGAAATGTCTACGCATAGGAATGACTGATTTTCATTCTAGTCCAAAATATGGGGTATTACGATATCTCCCCCTTGGGAACATTCGTCCTCGAATGAGACTGGCTGAGATAAGAGAAAAGACAACTAAAGAAAATATAGGGCATGAATGATTGATCATTATTTCATGGATGACATGATTGATAAGCTGAACATATCATACCGAATATGCATATCTGATGCATTCGTAACTAATTCATAAGTACATGAGGGAGAATGCTGATAAACTGATCACACATATCTGATACGCGAATATATGACTGAACTAGCTCATGATCATGTAAATAAATATGCAATGATAAAGATACCAAGTTTGAACTGGGAACTGAGCATGGAGCTGAATACCAAGTTTGTCCTGAAATTTGAACATGAGAATGAGTAAGCTCAAAGAAGACTGCTACCATGAACTGAAAATACCGATGAGTCTGAGGTTGATTACTTAATATGTATGAGTGGAAACATAAGAATGTAACTGAGTCTGGAACACGATACATGAACTGAACTGAGTTTGTAATGCGTGACACGGACAGAGTATCGTATTGTGGCTAAACTGAGCCATTGAATATATGGCTTACTGCCGAGTTTTAAAGCTAAAGGGTCAGCTCATAAGTAATACTTCCTCCAAGATAGATTTATCAAAGAAAACAACATATTTAAATCAAGAAAGTTTGGGGGCTATAGTGTATCTCCCCCTTGGGATACTATGTCCCTTGAAGGATATTGGACTGACCTTGCTGAGATATTGAGGAAGTTTAGGCGACGCACAAGGCACCTAGGTATGAAATTGTAACTGATTATCTGAGATTTGAAACTAAACTGTGATGCACGAATGCATAGACATACTGACTTATCTGATTAACTGAGTAACTGGTAACTGAATGTTGGGTATGCAAGACTGAAATGTACTTAATTTGAGTAGATGGGCTGAGGCCATAAAGTATTATGCACATGAGAAGGGACTGGCTGAGTAACATGAGGTAACTGATCATGGATTTCATGAAATCTATATTATCTGAAAATACAGGACCAAGCGTATTACATAATTTGGAAATATTCCATAGACTGAGGTATTGGAATACCTATAACTGAGTAGCTGATAACTGTATGCTATGGTCAAGCAAGTCTAAAATTGAACTGAATTTCTAAGTGGAATACAAATTTGAAGCTGACACTATAACTTAAGACTGTAATTAGGATCCATACTGGAACTAAATGTTGGGTCCTGATAACAGAATACTGAAACTGAGGTTTTGACTGATACTAAAGTGCTTAATTCTGAGACTGAGCACTAATTACTGAGTGTTGAGTACTAAAACTATAACTGAGATGGAAACTGAGTTATTATAGTCGCATAATGAAGGCTGACATAAGTCAAGGATCTGAATATACATTCACACTCTGAATTTTTTCAAATTTCTAAGTACTACCTCTTGATAGCCCTTTGCTTGCATACTAATAGGATATTCAAGCCTATCTTCGTATCTACACCCTCGTATAAAACATGCATGCAATAATCTGCTCTTAACATAAAATATTAACTCTCTCCCATCTAAGTAATTTCTCAACACTACACTATTCTCATAAAGAGAACTCATGAAGGGTTAAATCAGGAGAACCTAAAACATGAATGGATACTGACTGAACTTGACACATGACTGAAACCTGAGGAATAGAATATCAACAACATGGATTTACCAAAAAGGTTTGAACTGTGTATATACATGATATAGTTTGAATTTATCTGATCAGTGGGGGCGTAGCATGATTCATGGAAACTGAGTATACTGGGGAGCATGATATGTGTACATGAGTCATGAGCTGCATCACCTGAGTCTAAAATTTTTGAGTTCATGGAACATGATTTGTATCACTGAGTGATATAGAACTGAACTTCCTATACTGGGAACTAAAAGCACACACAATTCAATGGAATACGTGTGAACATAAGCTATATCCATGGAATCTGAGACATAAAGCATGCATAGGCACTATGCTGACTAGAGTACGAAGCTTTATGCTGAGATAAGGATAGGTCGGGAATCGCCTTCCCTAACTGCTTTTCTATACATACTGGCACTACTACTGGAATTTGAGAGCCTGACTTGGTTACTTGATCTATCATCTCTCCCTTAGCTTGAAGCCATCATCATAAGTCTGTGAGTACTAAACTAATCTTTGAACTGCATTGAAATTATCATCACATACTTACACTCTGATCAACACATGCTCGCCTTACTAAACACATCATCTGCCTCTGTTTTCTCACATACTACTAATATCACATTCACATCTTCATGCTTAATTTCAAGTCAATAATCTTAAATTTCTAACTCACACTGTTCAAGCCTACTAATTCATTATAGCACAACTATCCCCATGAATACATAATCTATTCAATCTGGATATCGTATTCCAACTTGTCTACTGCTAAACTCCTGGGTTCACGCTTCTAACTTTGGGTCACATGCTATCATAGAATTTTGAGAAGGGATCTAATAGTATATCTAAATTTGGGTTCGAGAACGAGTTCTCATGATCATGAATGAGATTCGTACAACTTTGGAACATAACTTAACTGATGGGATACTATCTGAGAAAGCCCTATCTTTAGGACTTGAGCTTCACTATTTCTGTTACCTTGAAAGTAAGGTGGAATTAACATGAGTGAAGCATGATGAGAATCTACATGAGTTTCTTAGAGAACCTTGCTATAGCACGATCTGAGACATGAAAGAAGGGAAACTGTTCATAAAACATCTTATAGCATTCTACACATAAGTGTGGTGCAAAACGCACGCATGTACAAGACTCAACTAGATGCGGCTTTCAGACTTCCTAGGACTCTATAGAACCTTAGGCTCTGATACCAATTTTGTAACACCCCAATTTTCTAAATCGGAATGTTGCACGGTACTCATGACCCCGAAGGACCACAAGCTAACCCATGACTGAGATATATACCTGTACATTGCATAATATAACATGAAAATACGGAAACATATACTGAATCTCCATAAGGTTCAAATCTAAATAAAAATATCTGATAAGAACAATGTCTGAAAATGGTATAACAATACCAAAACAAATCTAAAATAACTGTCTGACATGCTATATTCTAGAAAGCCTCTAACTGTCTGAATAAGGAGTTGATGGGACATGTCCTCACCTAACTCCCAACTACTGAAATAAACTAAAAATTGAAATAGTAATGAAATCATTATGTCCTCGAAATATGAGAACTTACTTCTAACTCTGACTGCTGATACTGGAATCTACTGCTGATCTGGAACTCGTGCCTCTGAACCTATGGTGTAACATAAGAGAAAGCACCATAGCACAAATGTGTCAGTACGTCTGAATATACTGAGTATACGAGTGAGGTAGGCTAAATGCAAAGAGTTATATGCATGAACAATACTGACTGATATGAACGTGAGAATACAAACATGAATATGTAACTGTAATTAAAATCATGGAGATAATGACTACTGCGTCTGAATACTGACAACATGAGTGTACTAATACTGAGATACTTAACAGATGAACGACTATTTCTGACAGTTCGAATTATAAAGAACTAGTCTGATTGACTGTGTCTAACAGTCCTAAAACTTAATACTGAGTATGTAAATCACTAATAAGTGAGGAACTGATACTATATTATTAGATACTGAGGGACTAATACTATGTTACTGATACATGAATAACTGTATATGACAGTTCTAATTATGAAGAACTGGTCTGGTTGACTGTGTCTGACAGTCCTGAATATTGATATCATAAATTCTGATAATTGATGTGACTGATACATGAGTTCTGAGAACTGATATAACTGATATCATAAGTGACTATATCTGACAAACCATAAATCTGAAGAAAACTATCTGAGTTCCGTTTTATTTCTGAGTTGACTGTATCTAACAGTCCTGAAATGTGAAGAACTATCTGAGTTCTTTTACTGAGACTGGGACTGAAACTAAGACTGTGGGAAATAGTTGTTTAACCGAAAAGCCTCATATGTGCCATTATGGCTAAGCTGGGGTCCAATCTCTGCCCTAACTTAAAGGGTGTCAATACCGCGCCACTAGTAAGGACAACGTGTGAACAACCCTTATATAACAGGTAACTCTAGTAAGAACGGTGGGAATCCTAAACTGACAGGTTAAGTCACCTCATCAATTCTAATCTAAAAGGTTAAGATATCTCAACCTACGCTGGCTATGTAGTTCTGGAATGCAAGGATGACTCCTAAGAATCACACCCTGAACTGGTAGGTGAGTTCCCATCCTTGGGTTTACTCGCTGCTAACTTCTACTCCCATCTGAAGGACACTGAACAATAACTACGTTGAACTGAATAACTGAACTAAACTAATTAGCTGAACTGATACTGATTAACTAGACTGATACTAGTGGTATTGTTTAGCGGAGCTAAACTATGTTTACTAGATTTCGATGACTGACGAAATATACTAAGTTCTGAGGACTGGTTTAGAGTACTGAAGTTACAGAGATTAACTGTGAATACTGAGGTTGTTGAGGTTACTGAGATTACTAAGATTACTGGACTACTGAGATTACTAAGATTACTAAGTTTACCTGAGTCACATGACTCACTGAATTCTATAGATCATGGCTTGACTGAGAGTATCGTGATAACATGACATAGCTCTAGGCACACAGCTATATTTTTTGGTTACAAGTACCCCCAGGACTCGATGGAAGAAAACTAACACAACTTGACTTTCTTGAGTACATGACCATCAATAACAATCCATAATACATGAGTGAGGGATTTCATGAAGTACATGGTCCTCATAATATCTAACATAAATAGGAATGCTTATATTCAAGTCATAAATCTCATATTCTAATATCATGGGAATTCCGACAACATATACTATTCATAACAATGGCATGGAACCATTTAAGCATAAGGGAATGGAAAACATGTAACATTTAGTTTATATTGTAATAATTTGGGGATAACTCATGTGATACTTCAAAATCATGATCATGTTCATAGCATGGAAAGCATATTGACACACTATGAATCCATTCCAAAATCATCATGTACATTCCATTAACACTTATATTGCACAACAATGACTAGTCAGCTCTTTGAACATAATAGACTAGCATGAATTTATCATATAGTTCACCCCTAAGTTAGAATACATGATTTTTATCATTCTAGGAATTTTATCAAATACCTTACATGCACAATATTGAGCATAGGTATACTTAACAAATTTAGAAATCTTGAACCACCCAAATTCATGGGTTTCCAACTAATATGCCCATAAACTTCTTGGAAACACATTTAGATACCATCTTGAAACATAATTAACAGCCATCAACATGAACATAATCACACAACAACATAAAAATTATAATTTATTATTTAAAACATAGTTCTTGAGCTCCACGAATGAAAGGAATCCGTGGATAAACACTACGCATAACTTATTTCTAAATTACATGAAGATTGATGGAGAGAATTTCTTGAACTTGAATCGTCTATGAAAACCCTATTTTGTGTTCTTGAGAGTATTTTGAGATAAAGAATATGTTTTGGTGAAATAAGGGCTTAATTCTGTGTTTAGGCATTATATAGGGGTGGAAAAAGGACAATTTTGCCCCAAAAACGGATTGTTTAAGTCACCTAAACACCCACATGTACAGCTCACACCTTAGATTGTCCGTTGAAAATATTATCTCACATATTAGGGTATGCGTCTCACACCTTATTCTCACACCTTAGGTTGTGTGTCGCACACCTTATGTCAGGTGACGTACTCCACTTTGTAAAGTCATAACTTCTTGCTCGGGTGTTGGATTTGGGAGAAATTGGTATCGTTGGAAAGATAATTCAAATATATTTCATTTTATATATAGTAGTCCCTCTAATTCAATATATACAAGGAGTGATGACCGATTGAAGTTGACCCAAGTTTTGACGTTCACTAAAACTTGAACGATAGGAAAGTTTTCAACTTGTACATGAGTTAGGGAACCTCTATGATCTAAATTCAAGCTCAAATAGATTCCCACACTACATAATTGATTAACATACTAAATTTACATAGGATTCAAGGCTTTTGAAACGTCTATGCATAGGAATGACGGATTTTCATTCTAGTCCAAAATGTGGGGTATTACATGAATCCTCTCTCATATTTTATTGGGAACGGGTGATTATCTTATGCATATTTATACCCCTAACTGTCGTTATCTGCATTTATTTATCTTAGTTTTGAGGATAACTAAGCATGCTTATAGAATTATAAAGTGTTCTTTGCGTATTTGTTTCTAACTTGCATGTTTAGCGTATTTAAGGTGCATTGGAAAACGTCAAGAGTCAGAATGATCAAATAGAGTTTACACAAGAAAATTAGTTAGGCTAGCCTAACCTATGTTTATTCTAATGTACTTTGATAAACTTTATTGTGTTGTAGGGACTAATGTTTGTTATGCGTTGTTGTAGAAGATCACTGGAGTAGTTATGGAAGTTATATAAAGACTTCACATAAGCCACAAAAAGTGGGTACACGAGGAACAAGTAGAAAAAAGTATAAAACAAGATTTGGATGAGATCTCACCTTGTAGAGGAAGTCATACGCCACAACCCCCTTAGGGTGGGAGGGGGTTGTTTGCTGCACACCCTAGGGAAAGGTTACACTTGTCCATGATATATCCATATGCCTCACCCCCTCCCCCTCCCAGACTATACTATAGGCTATGTTATGAAACCCCCTTCCCCCCTCTCCCCAACCATCTAAAACTTAGTTTTTACTTGGTTTAAGTTGAGGGTAAAGTGGTAAATGCATATAATTCATTTGTTATGGCTTATGAAAGACCTAAGGGACTATAAGGAGTACTTAGCCACATTTACAAGAGATCCTTAGAATAACACATGTTTGGGGAGAGGAGAAGGCATCAGGGGTTTTAGTTTTCTTGTAGTTTTACCTAAGAATTCATTAATGGTGATTCTTTGTATTACTATGAGTTTCTAAACACCCTATTTCTATAGTTGAGGCTACGATCATGATTTCTTAGCATATATTTAAGTTAATTAAAGTTAATTATCATATTTGGTTATTCTTGTGTTCTTGTACTCACTATTCTCTTGATTCGCGACCTTTAGAATATATATATATATTTATTCTATAAGCCTGAAAGGAATAAAATTAGATTAGAACATGTAACATAAGGAATGAGTTCTTGTCTTTTAGATGAATTAAAGATAAGATTTGTGGTTAGGAGAGGAATATACCTAATTTATCCTATTTGTCTAAAATATGAGATGAAATATAAATGTATTTGAATTAGCTCCCACATCCCTACTCAATAATGTAGTTGTGAGGATAATTTAAATAGACAATTAGAGGCTCGAAAGACCATAATGATGATATTAATTCTGTGAATCAACAACTAAGATAGATAACTTAACCAACGAGATTGTATATCTTTGCATCATCGTTCAAGATGTCGTGACCCCAGAATTCTACAATTATTTTTTAGAATACATTTAGTTTTTGTTATTGATCATTGTTACTTGCAGTAAAATAAAACTCAAAATCTATTTGGTTAAAAATTGCACTCAATTAACTTCAATAGTAACACTTGAATTGAATTGTCTGCTAAACTCCAATTCCTCTAAGATCTATATTTGGCTCGCAAGAGCTATTTATTACTTATAGGATCATGTACACTTGCCTGTGTGTTTGGGTGCAACAAGTGCATTTTGCCTCGCACTTTGCTTAGTATTATAGCCTAGTACCTCTACTTTCTTAACCTCATTCTTAGATTAATCAACAAGTTTGGTAGTCGAGGTAACTCTTTCAGATCTCTTACGAGCCCCTCCCTCTCCCTTGTATTGGATGAAACTTTATATCCATATGCACCGGTGGAGGGGTATGGTTAACCTTGAATCATAATTATACAATAATGAACTAAAATATACAACAACATATTTAGGTACTAAACGTTTCAAAATAACTGCTTGACATAGTCTTGACAAGCTGTCAGCTAAGCCGTCAAGATTAAGCATATTGTAAGTATCTACTGACATTTAGAGTTGATGGTCCTACAAGTACTTGATGATTCATTATCCCCAACCATCAAAATTATCCAGTATATACATGTCATACTGGTGGTTTGTTAAATGGTTAATGATTCATCATACAACCCATCATTACAAAAATAATTCTTAAAAGTGTATGGGTGAGTAACAATGTCAAAATTATGTAACTTTCCATTACACCATTAAGGTCATAATCTCAAAGAAGGTGTTAATCTCACGGTAGACTGGAACATTTTCCCTATGAAAGTCATGGTTACTCATATTGCACTTTTTTGTTAATCACTCATTTTTTAAAGATGAGTTGGTGGGAAATACTATTTTTACTAGAATTTCATTTCCAAAACTCAAAAATCATGTTTCCCTATAATTCATTAAGTGAACTTACTCACCATTAACACCAAATTAAAAAATACAATAGCCACAAATGTAATGTACAAGAACATACCTTGGTGAATATGGGATAAAAAAGACAAAGCAATTCATGCCTTCACACTTTCTTAAGCAAAGAAAAAATATGAGAAGATGGTGATGATGGGGAATGAACCAGGTAGAGAATATACATAGCAAAGAGAGCAGAGTTATAGGAGATAAGGGGTTTAATTATGGGTGATGTAGTTTAAGAAAGAATGAAGAGAGAGACTGATCAATTTGAAATGGTTTCATTTTAATTCCTTTAGGGTATGGATTAAGTAATTGGAATTTGGGTGGGATTGAGTTTAAGTTGGTTAGGTTTGGGTCAAAATGTTATGGGTAGGTGGGTGATAGTTCAAAATAAAATTGGGTAATGGTTTGGGATGGTTTATTAAAGATTAAATGAAAAATTACCTAGGCCCATTGAATCTTGATGAACCATTAAGTGCTCAACAGTTTGTCAAGTGAATCATCAGCTTATACAAAAAGGTGAGTCCTCTATTCCTTGGTTGATGGTCTTGGTGATGGGTCGTCACCCTTTTGATAATTTTTTGGGTGAAACATCACCCTTATCCTTATTCAAACTAGTTTATTAGACAGAGATGATGCCTGGTTTAATGAGTCATCAGTTTTATAACAAACCATCATCCAAGTCGTCCCTCTAAAATAATTTACTTCTTTCCTCTCTAATTTCTTTGCCTTCACACTTCAACATACCCATCAACAAAATTCAAGATGTACAGCTTAATTGAAAATCAAGATACAAACAAATATTGTGGGTTGCCTCCTAGTAGTACCTAATTTAATGTCACGGCATGACTCGGGACCTTGATTACTCATAATTCATAATGGTACACCATTTCCATCAATTTTACCTCCTTAAGTACTCCACACACTATCCACTCACTCTGAAATATACACTTTTTCAAATTCCAGCTCAAGTCAGTGAATTTGCCCAAAAATAACTAGAGCTTAGAATTAAAAAGGAACACCAGTTCCCCCTAACTAAATTCTCTCTTCTTGATCCTACGATCAGGATACATCTTTATTTTCTCTTTGTAAGAGGCTGATCTTTCATATACTTTCAAGAAAAACTAAATACAGTTTATTTATTAATTCTAGACTCTAGTTTGAGGTGTCTTTCCTACTCAAGTTGAGCTTCTTGAGTTCCTATAAGGCTTTATGCTCGAGATCCACTAGGAAGTGACATGCCTTGCCAAAGTATAATTGATATGGTACATTCCAATAGATGTCTTGAATGCATTCTTATATGCCCATAGGGAATTATCATGCTTTCAAACCCGATTAGTTGGTTACAATTCATTATCTTGGAAAGAATCATCTTTATTTCTTGATTTGACACCTCCACTTGACCATTAGTATATGGGTGATATGGGTTATCCACCTTATGTTTCTTGACTTTATATTTTGTTAGTAAAGCTCGGTATATATTATTAAAAAATTGTGAACCCCCTTAGCGGATGACTGCTCTTGGAGTACCAAACCTTGAAAAGGTGTTCCTTTTCAGGAATAAAGTAACACTCATATTCTTATTACTCGGTAGTTCCACAGATTCCACTTAGACACATAATACATATCCACCAAAATGTATTTCTAGTTTAAAGAACTCATAAAGTGATCCATATAGTCAATGCCCCATACATCAAAAAATTCAACTTTTAAGAGTGGGGTTATGGGTCGTTTATGCCTTAGTGATATAGCTCCCTGTCCCAGGTATTTGTCATATGCCATCTATCACCAAATTCTTTCTTGTCTTAGTGGATTATGATCCAATATTACCCACATTACAATAGTTTTTACGCAATACGTACACCATGATGTCCCCCTAACAAGGGATGAATGATATGTTTTTAGCATACTCATCATCTTAATTTTGGGATGCATCTTCTTATCAAATTATCATCATAGGGATATAAGAGATATGGCTCGTCCCAGAAGTAATTTCTAACATCATGTAGAAATTTCTTTCTCCGATAAAAGTTTAAATCTTTCAATACCATGTCGCTAACAAGATAGTTAGCTAGTTAGTAAACCAAGGCACAAGAATATAGGAATCCATTAATACCGACTCATCTAGAGTGAATCATTAATTTCTAAATCCTCTATCACTTTTCTCTCATCCTCAAGTCTAGATAGATGATCGGCAACTTGATTTTCACAATCTTTGTGATTTTGACTTCAAAGTTAAACTCTTGAAGTAATACCACCCTTCTAATCAACCATGATTTTTCATCCTTCTTTGCCATGAGGTATCTCAAAGAAGCATTATTTGTGTGCACCATAACTCTTGTGCCAAAGGAGTATGCCCAAAATTTCTTGAAGGCATACACTACCACAAGAAATTCTTGTTCAGTCACAGTATAGCTTTTTTATGCTCTATTCTATTCCTCACTAGCATAATAAATTGGGTGAAAAGTTTTATCTTGCTTTTAAACCAATATAGAACTAACCACACTACTTGCATCTTACATTACTTCAAATGGTTTGGACCAGTCCAGAGCAAAAATAACGGAGCATAAGTAAGCTTTTATTTAAGGCACTAAAATACCTTCAAACAAGTGTCATCAAATTGGAACCTAACCTCTTTCTCTAGAAGTTTTCAAAGAGGATTGGCAAATTTTTTATAAGTCCTTTACAAACCTCCAATAAAAACCTGTAAGGCAATAAAACTTTGAACCCCTGTTATAGAGATTGATGGAGATAAGTTCTCGATCACTTTAATTTTTTCTCAATCAACCTTAATACCACTTTTAGATATTTTGTGTCCCAGAAAAGTGCCCTACTTCACTATGAAGTGGTTTTATCCCAATTTAGAATTAAGTTTTTTTCCTTTTACCATTGAAAAACCTTGCGAATATTGGCCGAATTATCTTTAAAAGAACTATTAACCATAAAAATGCATCCATGAACACTTCCATGGTGTCTTCTACTATATCTGAGAAAATAGATATCACACATCTTTGAAAAATGGCAGGTGCATTGCATAAGCCAAAGGCATATACGTTAATGAAAATATATCGTATGGATATGTAAATATTGTTTTCTCTTGAGCCTCTAGGTGAGATGGAAATCTTGAAATACCAAGAATAACCATCTAAGAAGTAGTATTCATTAGTCGGCAACTTGTGACTCATTTTTGCAATTTTCCCTATCTTTCACAATCGTTAGACTTTGAGACCTCGTTTTGGGTAATTTCAATAGAGTTCTTCTTGAAACTTACCTGGGAAAACTTCTAAACATTAATTTAATCATTATCCATTGATTTTATCTCAAAAACAACTTCAAAACTTGGATTCTAAATAAATTTTGGGGTTTTACCCAATAAAGTGTGAAGATAGTTTTCTAATGATTTTAAGTTTGAATTCAACTTCTTTTTAATAGGTTTTCATATTTAAAATACTTAAAGTGTGGATAACACAATTCTTTAATAAAATTTTGATCTTAGCTTTTGTGATTTTGGGTCAATTTTTAAAGTACTTTTGGATCCAAAATAAAAGTAGCCAATATGGGTAGCATTAGACTCCTTTTGAGGTGTGGTTCAATCTGAGACTACATGAAAAGAAAAACCTCCTTATTGGAGGGTCCAAACTCGTGTTTCAACTTTTGATGTAGATTATGGCTTAACTTTCTTCAAATTAGGTTGGGTAGTTAACTATTCATGTAAAGTATGTCATGTGTTGTAGATTTTATTACGAGATTCATCATTTAGAGATCATTATATTATCGTGTTTCTTGTATGGGAGCTTATGTGAATATTATTATTAACTTAAGAGATTATTGATAAATTCGTGAGGGTTGGTATTGGCCTTATTTGAGCATTATTTGTCCTTTATTATTATTGTGATGGCTGAGTGAGGGATTGTATTGATATATTGATGTTTTATATAACTCTCTACTACTGGGTAGACATGTGATGTCTTATATCATAATCTATTGAGATTTAAGCTCATTTGTATCATTGAGTTGAATCATTACATGATATTGATTTGGTTATTATCATGCATTTGCATTTTATTCATCCATATTTATGAAACTGATACTACTGAGAAACATTGTTTTTTGAAAGAAAATGAGACACTTTAAAAAATCCCTCAACTGAAGGATTTGCCGACAAGGTTGAAAGATGATATTATGATAGTATATGGGTTGCAAACCCCCCATAGGTACTGTCCTGGAAGATTATCTCGGGAGGTGTATATAATATAACATTGAGTCATTACATCTTTATCATATCATTGTATTGCATCATTTGCATTTCTCTTATGTTTTTGATATAGTTTAATTACTCTTCTTTTTATCTTTATTTGTTATGTAGTTACTCTACTGTCATTGTAGTTGTATTACTTATATCATTTAGGAGTTGTATGTCTTGAGCCGTCGTAGAAAACTTTTCTATATGCAGGTCGAAGGGTTGCTCATAGTTTATTTATATTTTTAGCTTTCTTCTTTGCTTGGTCGGCTTAGGATGTTTACTGAGTACAAGTGGACCATACTCACTGCTATTTTCTCTACCCTTTTGGAGTAGATTTTCATTTGAGTGTGACCCACAAAGCTTGAGTTTGTGTTGATCTGAGGTTGTTCGGAGTATTGATAAGCTCGTTATCTAAAGCATGTTTCAGACTTCATTATATGTCACGACCCAAGGCTACCCCCTAGGAGTAATATGATACTGAGAACTATAAGTGATCCCAAGCTAACCCATGTACTGACATACTACTTGAGCAACTAATTTATAATGTATATACAAGTTAAATTTGCTGAGTGGTAATATGATCATGAGAAAATCTAAATAATTATAATACTGATAAATTTACAACATGGTAAAACTAAAGAGAGGGTTAGAATTACACATCATGACTCTGACTGCCTATCTATGAAGCCTCTACTATACTGACTATAGATAGCTGGGACATGCCCCAAACTACCACTAATCAATACATATGAATAATCAAAATACAACACATGAACTATAATGGACTGGAGTCCCCAAAATAAGGAAACTCATCACCTGCTGGCTGAATGTTGAGAACTATCTGACCCTGGTGTGTGGACTACATCTAGTACCTACATTATGAAGGAATATAGCCATAAACTGATATGTGGACAGTACATTGGAATGTATTAAGTATAGGGAGATATGCACTAAATCATGAAAATATTTAAAATATACTCTACAATTGAGGTTATAAGCTATTTACTGAAACATGCATTTAAAACATGGTTGTGCATGAAAATGGTAAGTCATAGTTAAATTTATAAGTTCATAAGCTGAAAACAATTCTGTAAGATGGGAAGCGATAGAAACATGAATATTGTATGTAAATCTCATGTAAAACTGAACATGCTGTAAAATTGAACTGAGGATCATGTACGGATACTTAGCATGAAAACATAAATATGTAAAACTGAGAATGCAAGGCCAAGTATAGCATGTGCTGACACGATCAGAATAACATGAATAATTTATAAAACTGACTGAATAATTACTGAAATATGACTACTCGATCAAGCAAACCTGAACTGAGATAAACTGAATACTAATTGAAATTGTGAGAGCTATCATATAACCGACATAAACCATGTGAGCTACCATGGAGTTCAATAGCTGACCCACATTAAGGAGGGCTATTTTATCCCTGCCATCGGAGTAGAACTTGAACTGGAGTGATCACTAAACTCATCCCATATTGGGCAAGGGGAAACACTCTCTGGCAAAGCCCCTAAACCTACGGTGGCATATAGTTTCTGGGGAATTAGGATGCATTGAACCCACACTTCCCACTCAGTGCTAAATCCTACTCCCAACTGAAAGACACTAAAATACTAACTGGTGCATGCACTGATAACTGATAAGATCAGATCATGGTATTTTAAAAACAAAAGTAAATACAGATTCAGAAGTAATTATAAACATGTAAACTGATAGTGCTCAACATGATCATAACAAACTAAGTTTTAATAATAAAATTATGAGTTGACTGACTCCTTACTTGAAAGGTCTGAAATATAAGTAAATATGTAGGTATCGGGTGTTCATAACACGCCAGTACCAAATTATTACAAAACATCGATAACAACACTTAAAACAGTGACGTAAAATCATAATTTAAAGGCCCAAAACATGAGATATTTCAACAGTCAGATAAATTTTGTGAATGTAAACATTGGAATGAGTTAACCTTGGGAAAATATCATGTTTATACAGTTTAAAGCATAATTTGAGAATGATGTTAATTAAACAAGACCTAGGGTTTGGGAACTTCAAGCATATAGGAACATGACTCACATGGGATAAAACCATTAGAATAACCTGAATCCCAAACAAGGAGGAAACATGGATGAATTTCATAATTTACATGGAAAATGTTCATGAATTAGAGTGAAATCCATAATTGAATCAAAAAGAGTGTTTTTGGGCTTAATGGGTGAAAGGAACCCATTGATGAGTATCCACCTACCTGAAGTTTCTTGACTTATGAAGAAAGTTTAAATCTTGGGATTTGAAGGTTGAATTTTGGGTGAGGAACCCTAATCTTGATGTTATTAAAGATGTGAGGAGAGAATATGTTATTAATTGAGTGAAAAACTTGGTAAAATAACGCATCTTTACATTTTTAAGTCGTAGGTTGGAAGTTTAAAGAGGAGAAAACACCAAAAAACCCTTAGGAACCTTCTGGAAATCATTTGAAAGTCGTCCTGACGTATTAGGTCACGACTCGTATGTTCTAGGTACGGGGCATACACTTAGTCATCACCAGGAACCCATATTTCAACCCCTAGTGTCATTGTTACAACTCCTCCTAACGACTCCTATGGTTTGCTTACGAGTCATCATTAGAGAGTCGTACCCACTGGCAGTTTTGATAGTGCTTCAGTAATTTGGTCATAACTTTTTACTCCAATATCATATTAAGGAAAAATTGGTATTATTGGAAAGATAATTAAATTATATATCTGTTGGTGGATCTTGATATCAGAAATACTTAGTCTATCAAAAGTTATGCTCATTTGAATCTGACTATAGTAATATACATCCCAAGAATTTAATCACTAAGGGATGTTTTGACTTGTTCATGATCTAGGATCTATTTGAGGACTTAATATATTCTCAAGTAACTTATAAAGCTATCAAAACATGAGTCTAGATTCTTGGATCATTTACTGGTCATATCTTATTACTCGTAACAAGTCATTACGACTTGTATCCACTACTCGTAAGATCGACAGTAACTTAGGGAACCTATACTACTGAACTCACGACTTCACTTTATACAACTCGTTTAGTAATCTTAAGACTCTAAGGGTCTAGTTGTACCTAAAATAGAACGTTAACCATTTCATACTGTCTTGGATACGACTATAACATATGACTTATATGTTGTGTATATGACTTAAGGAAAGGAGTCGTACGTTGCACAGTGATCTTGAAACACTGGGTATTACAATATCTCCCCCTTGGGTACTTACTTGGCTGAAATACTAAGGAAAGGATGAGATGAGGTACGGAACACTTATAGGCTAAATCAAGACTTAATATTTAAAAATATGAAATTGATGCATGATGCATGGACTGAGATGAATTCGTAATTTGCATGAATGTGAATATATTACTTCATGAAATAGCCATACTCATGAAACTTCGGATAGTAAGACTAGATGGAAGGATGTAAAACCATAGGATCTTATCTGTCTGATTGCTAAACTAAATTGCTAGCTATATGGACTTAATTATACTAAAAGTTTATACTCAACTGGAGTATTTATCCAACAATTTTCTAAGATGTTCTAATAATATTAGGGAGCAAAGAATTCTTGGGTATGATTTGAACGAGATATCTGAATAAGAAATCTCAATATGTCTGTAACTTTGTAGCATGGAACATAGGTCTATAAAACATAAGCTAGGATAGAATTACTAGGTCTTAGGTAATGCAACTGCTAATTTTCAAGCTTAGCCACACTTCTCAAATACTCCCTCAACTACACTTTTCCATTAAATACCATGATCATTTGATTCAACTTATTCTCACATAGGTATATATAACTAAACTAGCCAAAGTCTAAGTTGAACTACATACTCTCTCCATGTTCAAGCCTAACTCGAAATTACAAAGTGCAACACGTAACAGCGTAATACTAGTCTCAACCATGAATTTGATACCCCAAGTGCGTTTCACATCTTTCATCTCAAGAATAATTCCTTTTACCACTTCAACAACTAAATTCAATCTCTTACTAGGAATTTAATAGTGCATAATTTATTTATCACATATATACAAACACAACGTTCAAGCCTATCATTATAACCATATATAAACTCCTGGTCAACCAACCCACCTAGGAACTTTTACCATATTCTCAAATATCTCTTGTCAATAACAACTCCCACTCATTATCCCCAATAAAACATACATAGAATTCTTAACTAACCGTGATATATATCAAAAGATTTACCCCAATCTTCCTTCAACCATATAGACTTATATAAAACAAGCATACAATAACTTTTCCTCAACAAGAAAAATTTACTGTGTCCCATCTAAACCATTGATCATCAATTTATCATCACCACTATCTTAACATTAATGAGAGGTCACAGAAAGGTTAGAACATGAGGACCTGAAGCATAAAAGAATAGTATACTTTGACACTTAACTGAGGACTGAGGAATAGAGTATCAAAAGCACGAATTCATTAAAGAGATCAAAACTGAGTACACACACGACATAATCTGAATTTCGCTTGTCATTAAGAGTGCACCATGAGTTATGGGAACTGAGCATATTGTAAAGCATGAGTACATGAGTCATGAGATGCATGACTTGATTTTGGAGTTCATAAATTCATAAAATATGATTCGTACTACTGAGTGAACTGGAACTCCTCATACTAGGAACTGGGAGCGTATATGATTTTATGGTAAATGCATGAATATGAGCTATGATCATGGAGTTAACTTATAAGTCATGAGTAGATGTCGTGATGACTGAAGTATAAAAAATCGAACTGAGATAAGAATGGGTCGGGTATCTTCCTCCCCTACTGTTGTTCTACAATAAATGGGCATCACTACCAAAATTTGAGAGTCTGACTTTGTTGTCATAGGATTCTGAGAAGGGATCTGAGGGCATATATGACTTTGGCTTAGTGTACGATTTTTCATGAATAAGAATGAACACTCTTAATGTTTGGAAATTAAGGGTACTGATAGGATCTTTTTAATCCCGCATGCAATCTCATAACTGTCTGTGGGGACTATTTGAGAAAACTCTATCAATAGGAATTTAAGCTTGATTGTTTCTGTTACCTCAAAAATAAGGCAGAGCTGGCATGAATGGAGCAAGACGAGAATCTATATAAGTTTCTTAGAGAATATCTCTACAGCACGATCTGAGATATGAAAGAAGGAAAATATTTCTTAAATCCTCTGTAGCCTCTCGAAGAAAAGTACAGATGTCTTTGTACTATTTCACAAGACTCTACTAGACACGGCTTCATAGACATCCTAGAACAATTAAACTCTGTACGCTGATACCAAGTTTGTCACGACCCGAGGCTACCTCTAGTTGTAACACAGTACTTAGAACCACAAGTGATATGAAGCTAACCCATGCGCTGGAATACTGCTTGAGCAACTGATTTATAATGTATATATAAGCTAAATTTGTTAAGTGGTAACATAATTATAAGAAAATCTGAATAATTATAATACTGATAAAGTTTATAACATTGTAAAACTGAAGAGAGAACTGGAATAACATATTATGACTCTAACTGACTATCTATGAAACCTCCACTATGTTGGCTATCGATAGTTAGGACATGCCTCCAACTACTACTAATCAATACATATAGATAATCAAAATACAACATATGAACTATAATGGACTGGAGTCCCTAAAATAAGGAAACCCATCACCTGTTGGATGATTGCTGAGAACTGTATGATCCTGGTATGTGGACTATATCTGGTACCTACATTATGAAGGAATCTAGCCATAACGCATATATGTGGTCAGTATGTTAAAATGTACTAAGTATATAGAGACATACACTAAATCATAAAAATATTTAAAATATGTTTTACAACTGATGATATAAGCTATTTACTGAAACATGCATTTAAAACAAGGTTGTGAATAAAAATGGTAAGTCAGAGTGAAATTTATAAGTTCATAAGCTGAAAATAATTTTGTAAGCTGGGAAGTAGTAGAAACATGAATACTGTATGTAAATCTTATATAAAGATGAACATGTTGTAAAACTGAACTAAGGATCATGTATAGATACTGAGCGTAAAAACATGAACATGTAAAACTGAGAATACAAGATCAAGTATAGCATGTACTGACATGATCTAAATAACATGAATAATATGTAAAACTGACTATATAATTACTGAAATTTAATTACTTGGTCAAGCAAACCTGAACTGAGATAAACTGAATATTGACTAAAATTGTGGGAGCTATCATGTAACCGACATAAATCATGTGAGATATCACGGAGTCCAACATCTGACCCACATTGAGGAGGGTTGTTCTATTCTTTCTATCGGAGTAGAACTTGAGTTGGAGTGATCACTAAACTGAGCCCATATTGGGTAAGGGGAAACACTCTCTAGCGAGTCCCTAAACCTATGATGGCACGAAGTTTCTGGGGAAGCAGGATACGTTGAACCCACACTTTCCAGTTGGTGCTAAATCCTACTCCCAATTGAAAGACATTGAAATACTAACTAGTGCATGCACCACTGATAATTGATAAGCTCAGATCATGGTATTTTGAAAACAAAAAAAGTAAATATAGATTCAGAAGTAATTATAAACATGTAAGCTGATAGTGATCAACATGATCATAACAAACTAAGTTTAACAATAAAATCATGAGTTGACTGACTCTTTATTTGAAAGGTCTGAAACATAAGTAAACATATAGGTATCGGGTGTTCATAATCCGCCAGTACTGAATTATTACAAAATATCGATAACAACACTTAAAATAGTGACATAAAATCATAATTCAAAGGCCAAAAAATATGAGATATATCAATAATCTGATAAATTTGATGAATGTAAACATGGGAACGAGTTAATTTTGGAAAATATCATGTTTATACAGTTTAAAGCATAATTTGAGAATGATGTTAATTGAACATGACCTAGGGTTTTGGAACTTCAAGCATGTAGGAACATGATTCACATGAGATAAAACCATTAGCATAACTTGAATGCAAAACAAGGAGAAACATGGATGAATTTCATAATTTACATGGAAGATTTTCATGAATTAGAGTAAAATCCATACTTGAACCAAAATGAGAGTTTTGGGGCTCAATGGGTGAAAAGAAACTCATTGATGAATACCCCACCTACCTGATGTTTCTTGACTTGTGAAGAAAGTTTGAATCTTGGGACTTGAAGGTTGAATTTTGGGTGAGGAACCTTAATCTTGATGTTCTTGAAGATGAGAGGATAGAATATGTTGTTAATTGATTGAAAAAGTGGGGTAAATAATGTCTCTTAGTGTTTTTAAGTCATGGGTTGGGAGTTTAAAGAGGAAAAAAGACCAAAAAATCCTTAGGAACCTTCTGGAAATCATTTAGAAGTCGTCCCGACATATTAGGTCACGACTCGTATGTTCTAGGTACGGGTAGTACCTTGAGTTGTCACCAGAAAACCAGATTTTGACCCCTACTGTTGTGGTTACGAATCCTCCTGATGAACCCTATGGTCTTCTTATGAGTCATCATCAGTGAGTCGTACCCACTGACAGCTTTGACAGTGTTTCAATAATTTGGCCATAACTTTTCACCCCGATATCGTATTAAGGTAAAATCAGTATTATTGGAAAGATAATTCAATTATCTATTTGTTGATGAGTCTTGAGCTTAGAAATACTTAGTAGACCAAAATTCATACTTATTTAAAGTTGACTATAGTTATATACATCCCTAGAATTTAATCACTAAGGGATGTTTTGACTTGTTCATAAGCTAGGAGCTATTTGAGGACTTAATTTATACTCAAGTAACTTATAAAGCTATCAAAATATGAGGCTTGATTCTTGGATCATTTGATGGTCAGGATACGGGTCATATCTTACTACCTATAGCCACCACTCGTAAGCTGGACAGAAACTTAGGGAACCTATACTACTGAACTCATGACTTCACTTCATACGACTCATATAGTAATCTTACGACTCTAAGGGTCGAGTCGTACCTAAAACGGAATGTGAACCATTTCATACTGTCTTGGATACGACTACAACATATGACTCGTATGTTATGTATACGACTTAAGGAAAGGAGTCGTACGTTGCACAGTGATCTTGAAACACGGGGTATTACATTATATCATTATCTTGTCTTGATTTTATATTTCAGAGACAGGATTAGTGTATTTTTTGTATTCTATGTCTGTATTGGAGTGGCCTTTACACATGACACTACATTTTGGGATTTGATTTGTATTTATTTCAGTTTTGGAGTGATTTTTATATCATTGACCTGACTTTATCTTAAAGTCTCATATTTGGATATTACTTATCTTCTTTTCTGTAATTATATCTCATTCGGATGTTTGGCTTACCTACCAAGGTTGGAATAGGATAGGTGCCATCATGACGTCAAATTCTAGATTGTAACAGCTTGCCTACTATGGTTGAATCGGAATAGGTGTCATCATACCTCAAATTCTGGGTCGTGACAAAGACAGCAAAAGAAAGGGGCGAGGGAGGAGAGAGGAAAGTAGCCAGATAAATTAAAGAGAAGGCAGGAGAGATTTTTTTTTCCCTTAATGTCTCAAACAGTAGCTGCAAATGGTAAATTCCAAATTATAGCTACTGAAACTAATTTCCCCCCAAAAAATAGTCATTTATGAAAATTTTTCATAAAATACTCCCAAATTGGACGGAATAAGGTGGAATATTCCACCTTATCCCGCTTACCAAACAGCCCTCCCTGCAGAAAAGTTAAACCCCAATACAATATGTCAATAGAACTAAAAATACTAATTATATTCATCTGTAAGAAATTCTTTCAACGTCTCTGGGCTTAGATTCAAACAAAGTTAAGGCCAGATTACAAGATTAGACTCTCAATGAAACTGTACCCTGATGCATGCAAGAAAGTCAGCAGATTATGTTATTAAAAGTAAATAGTGATGGACTAATACACATAAATGATCATATATATTATTTCACAATTAAAATATGGTCATGAATCAGAAATTGAATAAAAGCCAAGTAAGGAAGTGGATACATTTCACACGTTTTATAGCAAGATTATCTAAATCATGTGAAGTTTGGCTAGAAGAAAAACTGTTGCTGAAGTGACGCCAGGAATAAAGATCTCATTGGGCATGGCTTGTGGAATAACACTTTGCTTGATGAATAATGCAGTGACTGGGACTCCAAACAAGTATAACAATATGTCTTTTGCCCCGGTGCCAGTGACTTTTGTATCGACAATGATTTCATGAAGCATTCTGTGAAACTCTTCCTTTCGCAAAGATTTCCCTCTGCTTATCTCATAGTTCTGAAAATTCAACAAAAAGAAATGCTCTAAATTTTTGTTTATGACTAATTTAATTTACACAGTACATTATTTTCCCATAAATTAATGTTTCCTTCTCTATAATTGATGTTTAGTTGTCCGATGTCAAAAGTATATTCTACTTGCATGCATATAGTAATTCTAGTAAAACAAGAAACCAAGTAGAAAATAGCACCAATCACAAGTTCGATGATCACTCAACTATCCGAAATTAACTAGTAAAGTCATGACCTTTTGTTTCTAATAGAAAAATCACTTAACTATGTTTATATTACTCAGATGATCACTCAGCAGGCCAAATACCTATTTTACCTTCTAAATTATCAACATCATTTTTTAAAACTTTTTTAAGTACTATTTTTTTTTCTCTTTTTAATCTATATTATGGACTTAGTTATAAAACAAATAAACCTTGTTTACAAAGTGAAAAGGGGACAAAATGGTTTTCAAATATATGTAATAATAATAAAATAACTAGCACAATTTTCAAGCATGTATAAGACTCTGTTTTAAATAGAAAAATTATATTATATTCATCGAATTGAAGTTTTGAAACAATTTATTCTTTACTATGTAAATAGATTGTTGAGTTTTTCTTTAATTATTATCAAAATTACTGGCATGAATAAATTATTCTAATTAATTCCTTCTTTGTGTTTGGTATGATGGAAAATGTTTTCTTATTTTCCTTAGGAAAATGTTTTTCAAAATGACTCATTTTCCTTTATTTGAGGGAAAATGACTTTCCTCATGGGTCAAGGAAAATCATTTTTCATAAAATGACAGATGTGATTTTTATGCCTCCACCCCCACCCCCACCCCTCTTTCCCACCCCAACAACACTCAAATTCATATTACTCAAAAAATTTATATTAGTCAGAAATATTATTCATTGTACTTTGCTCCAATTTTTCACTGCTTGAAATAAAAAATATTGAAGCCCGAATTTTTTTCTGTTTCCAATGTTGTTGAATGTATTGTTATTTCCATGTGCATAGAGGAAGACTTACATATGTTACTTTTGCTAATTGCATATTTCATTTTGTTGTCATCGTTGTCGCTTGTTTCAAAAGGTTGAATAAGCTTGTCGTTCAATTGTATTTCTATTGATTGTAGTATCTTGAGATTGTCTTGACAAAATGTTGACAAGTGTCTCCTATGCTTGCTAATTAGTAGTTGCTTAAAATTTAGTGACTTGTAATATCTTAATACTCGATATTGATATTATTTGTTATGCTTAAATTAGTATAGACAACGATATACTAGTTAACCATTAGTAGTATTTTCTAAAAAATATTTTCACTCACGAACCAAACACTAGAAAATATATTTCTGAAAAATATTTTCCACTCACCAACCAAACATGAGAAAATAAGTAGAAAACCAGCTTATTTTCTAGAAAAACTTTTTCCAGGAAAACATTTTCGATGAAAAATATTTTCCATCATACCAAACACACCCAATGATCAATTGTTTTATTACAATATTATATATGCTTGAAAAATCACTTTTTTTACTTCATAAATAAAATTAGTTTGTTTATGGGTAAGTCCATGATGTAGATTAAACTGAGGAAAAATGACACAGTAGTAAAATAGTAAAAATCGATAAAAGTTGATATTTTAGAGGATAAAATATGTAGTTGACCTGTTGAGTAATTTTGTAATTGATACACACATAATTAAGTGATTTTTTTATTAGAAGGAAAAACATAACTTAACTTGATAATTTGGGTAGTTGTGTGACTATTTGAGTAATAAACTCACCAATTATCATTTGCTAAGTTAACAAATGTAAACATTAATTATAGAAGTAGCAAAATGTCATTCTTTTTGTCCCTTTAGATAAAAACTTTTTCTTTTCAAATCAGTAAGATAAAGAAGTTAAAGTACTAAAAGTATATATATATATATATATATATATATATATATATATATGTATACTCTTTTCTTGTCCTTTTAATTTAATCGTACCGGAAACTTATAATGCTTACCAAGAAAGACAAAGCAACATGCCAATCTACTCTTTATATTAGTTAGTGAAAAAACTTACTAATTAGTTTAACACTAATTCATACAAAATCTCATTCTAAAAATTGACTTTAAAATAACAAAAAGTTTTTAAAGGAATTTGTAATGATGGGGAATCATATTGGTAAGGAGATCCATATTCACATACATTGAAATAAGAATTCATCATAGAAACAAAAGGAAAATAGAAAAGGGAGATTCCAGAATGCTAAAACTACTAGGAAAATAAAAGACAACTTCATAACATAAGCCCAAATAGATTATAATCCTCTACTATATATAGACATCTTTTCGGGGTCCCCTAATGTAATTTAACATCTTGGCAAATAGGACCTCCATCTTGGTTAAATTCATAACAGAATTCGAGACAGAAGTGAATAATTAATTAAGATGACGAAAATCTTTCTTAGGCAGAACACACACCAACTCAACATCTTTAATTCTTAATGTTTTGCATTGTTTATTTCTCATAAATTCATTAAGATCATCAAAAAAATTTCACATACACTCCTACATTACTAAATTAAGGGGAAAACAATATTTCATGATCTGTAACCGCAAAATCCAGTTTAGGCGCAAAGAAGAAAACCTGAAAATTTAAAATTAACCCACTATTTATCAAGATGTAGTGATTTGAATAGACATCCTTATGCTAGTACTTCTAAATAAGCAAATTATATTTAAGTAATAAAGCTCTAATATAGATGAGAGAAAACTATGTTGGTGTAATTGTATATATTTTCAAACATTTCAAGACAGTAAATTTTAGTATTAGATGAAGATCCATTATACTTGGTAATACCAGTAAAGATAGCAGCCTAACTTTCAAAATTTAATAGGACTAAAATGATCATTATTGTCAGAATAATAGATACTCCCTCCATTTTAATTTGTTTGGCCTTTTTGACTTGGCATGAAGTTTATAAAAGTAAAAAAAAAAAAAAAAAAATTGAATCTTGTGATCTTATATTAAAGATATATCAATTGTATCAAATTGTCTTCAATTTTGTAGTCTTAACTATGTTACGTGGAATGTTGAAATTAAACAATTGCTGGAAAAAAAAATGAATCATTTTTTTTAAACGAATAAAAAAAAAATTGAGCTAAATAAATTGAAACGAAAGAAGTATATTATAAAATGTGCATGAGTATAGAATTAGTAGACAAATAAACGATTATTTCAACCATAAAATAAAGAAAACTATACTTAATTTTGTTTTTATTAAAGGGTTTTGGTTTACATATAGAATTCTATCTCTGGAGAAAAACATATAGTTAATGTGAAAAGAATAACAGCAATTATTAAACAAAAGTTTATTTGCATACTTACTTCGTACAGTTGCTTGAGTGTCTCAATTTTTGTCACCCTAAACTGTGTGCTCCCTAGCTTTTCGTTGACATCTCTAACAAAATATAACATTCATATAAAAGAGATTTAGATCTTTTCTTCGTTCATTGTTTCAATTATATTTTTCAAAGATTAGATAAAAGAAAAAAAGAGGTTTATAATAGTTTACGCGAGATAATTATAAAGTCCGGTAAATTTCTAGGCTCTATGATACAATCTAAGGAAAACTGATACCTCAAAAGTTAGCTATTAAGGTTCTAAATCAAGCAAAAATACCATTATGGAACAAATATAAAGCCTTCAACAATGCAAGAGAGTAATGATGCGATGAATAATCACAAAAAAGGCCAGGAGGTAATAGAGAACAAGGAGGAAGAATATACTCCGGATGGAGCTTAATTTAGAGCTGGCAATTCAGCCCATATTTATTAAATCAACCTATTTATCCAAATTTTAATGAGTTGGATCGCTTATATTTTAGGTCAAACTTTATAAATTTCAACTGTTTAATACCTAATAACAATTCATCCCGACTGTTTTCGTATTTACAAAAAAAGTTCGGATTTTGGATTATCGCGATACATAAGTCAGGCGTCGATACATCACAATCCGATACATAAGTACCGAACTAATCGACTGATATATAAGTACTAATACATAATTCTTATGAGTTAATATTATAGAGATACATTCAGATACATAAGTTTTATATATCAATAGCACAAAAGTACTCTCATACATGATTTTTGTAGATTTTCAACTAAAGACATCTTTCTTATGTATCTATAACCTAATATTCAATTAGATACATAGCTTTTGTACATTTGGTGCAAGGTCGCGTGATGTATCTTTTTGTCCTTTTCATTTTTATGTATCTCCAAACTCCCTTAATAAATACATCATTCTTATGTATCTCCATTAACATCGTCATCTTCAACCTTTATTGACGAATCTTCAAATTCCTCCGTACTCCACTGTCAACTCCTTGTGTCTCAGACCACCATCACTAGTAACCCTGACCATTGAGCCACCAAATCGACCCCAACTCAGTCTTTTATACCATTGAGAATCTCCAAACTCCTATTATTGACTCATCTTCATCTGAAATCATAAGGGGAAAAAGTCAGAATTGTTGGAGGTGGAGTGGTGGTGGTTGGATGGTGGCGTACAGTGGCCATGTTTCAGCCCATCACCACAATGGGTGGATCCATTATTTGAATGAGATAAGAGGAAAAGAGAGATCTAGGGTTGGAAATGGAAAGTTTGAAGATCTGAGAAATAAGAGCAAAAGGGAGAATTTTAATAGGAAGAAAAGGGAAGAGAGTATGAGATTTGTAATGAAAGGGTAGTGCTATGTATGGTTCTTTTGAGAGAGAAAGTGAAAGTTGAAATTTTTGTGATTAATTTGTAGGGATGAAATTTTGAATAAATATAAGGTGTAGGTTTATATTATTTTTCCTATCTTTTAGTTGAATAATATGGGCTTCAATCTTTTTTAAACCCATACTAATATGGACAAATATGGGTAAATTTTGGGTATCCCTATAAAAACTCATACAGCTAGGTTACACATTTACACTGTAAAATATAAATCAAATTCCTTTCTCCAAAATCAAAGTAGGGGTTGAGTTTAGGTTGTTGGACCGTGGTCAGTTCTGGGGTCTTGAGTCGGGGTTGGGTATCAACACCTAGGTTGCCTCGGGGGGAGGGGGGTTGAGGTTAGGTAACGAGTTTCGAGTAGGGATTGTACATCGAAACTCGAGTTAGGTGAGGGAGTTGGGGTAAGGTATTGGGTTCTAACTCAGGGTTGGGTCTCGAGTCCCAAGTTTGGGTAAGTGTTGGGACCCGGGTCTGGATCAAATATCGGTTTTCGAGTCTCGAGTTGGGATTTAATCTCAAGTTCAGAATTGGGGTCATATCCCAAGTTGGAGTCGGGTCACGGGTCCTAAGTCAGGGTTGAGTCTCGAGTCAAGGTTGGTCCTAGGTCCTGAGTCGATGCTCGGGTCGAAGTCGAGTCTCGGGTCCTGAGTAGGGATCGGGTATTGGAACCTGGCTCGGGAATGAGTCCCTTGTCCTAAGTCATGGTTGAGTTTTGAGTCACGAGTCTGGATCGGGTGTTAGGACCCCTATCGAGATTGAGTCCTGGGTCGATACACGATTGTGTTTCGAGTCTTTAATATGGTTTGGCTGTAGGGACTCGAGTTGAGGGTTTCAAGTCAAGGTTGGATGTCGGGTCCCAAGTAAAAAGAGTTAATAGTTGCATTCTTTAAATTGGTATCTAACAATTAGCTAAATAATTTATTCTAAACCTAATGCTTTTAAGCTTTATAAGGGATTAAAGTGGGTTAGAACCATTTGACCTAAATCATATTTTATCAAATCCATATTTACTCATATTTATATGGGTGGATTGTAATCCAATTCATATAATCTCAATTCATATTCAGTACACCCAATCTGATCCAATTCACCAATTTGCCACCACTAGAACTGATAAAGTACAACTTGGGATTCAGCAGCAAGAACTTACAAATAAGAACATGGGGATCAAGTGCAAGATGTTAAATAAAATTCAGGTGAAAAGATAGTTGATGGGGTTATTCTCATAGAAGTTACAAAATATATAGAGAGTGTGGATCAAGATAGTAACAAATTGGAGGAGAATTTATAAAGTCCACCTTATGATAAAAATACAAAATGGATGGAGGTTTCTCATTACATCAAAATTCAAATGTACAAGATGTGGTAATCAAAGAGAAGAAAATCAAGAGATAATTACAGCTGCTGAACTTGTATAAGATTTATAGGGTAACATAGTTGAAGAAGCAGAAGGTGCAAGTGAATAAGGGCTGTTAGATGGAGAAAACATAACAGATAATGATGTGCATTCTAGCCCATTACCAATAGATGAGGTAAATGATTTCAGGATAGGTTTAATGCTTAGAGTCAAAAGGCATGTGCTGGTAGATACATGCCAGACTGATCAGCTTTCACTAGTTTATCCATGCTAATTCAAATAGCATAGATAATAATGAGAGGGAGAAATTTGGTGATTAACATATTTTCACATGGAAAAAGAATTCTCCAAACAAAGTCTTGCATGATATTATTACACATTTCGTGAAGACCATAAAGGAGACTACTAAAGCCACTGAGGTCACTAATTAGGTTGCTTTAGAGGGAGATGATGAAGATGTTTTCTAGGCTATATCTCGTGTAGATAAGAAAACATATATACTCTAAAATCAAATACCAAAGCATCAAAAAAAGGCAAAAAAATATAATGACATCTCACAACCTATAAGGGTGATTTCAAAAAAAATTGTTGCAACAAGCCTTCACTTAAGTGATGATGAAGATCAGAAAACACTCATAAGGCTTTTGCAGTCTTCAAATATTACATAAAAAAAAATCCTAAGATCTATGTTCATAGCCCTCATGAAACTATTTTATAAGGCCAAGCAAATTCAAAGATATAAGAGGAGACTGAGGATGCTGCTGGTTAAGGCAAATCGTAATGGCAAGATATGACATTTTGTGAATAAAGAAATTGGTGTAGAGGTTTTACCAAGCACTCCTTAATAGTTACTCTCTAACTCTTTATAAAAGAGTGAAGAAGAATTTTAATAATTATTTTGTTGTATGCTAAATGTGATGGATCTAATAGATTGAAGTTGTGGGATAGTTTTATTCCACAATGCAAGCACTTAATAGCGCTTGGTTAAAGGTGACTTTTAATGTTGCTCTAAATTTAAGAAGAAAAGATTGATGGCTTACTAATATATCATCCTAAATATGAAGACTTTGTTTGCAGCAATGTTATGATCTATCTGATGTAAACTTTAAAGATAGCCCTTTTAGTTGGTGGAGTGGAAGGGCAGCGGATGACTATATCTTTATAAGATTTGATAGAATAATGATATATGAAATTCCATAACTGATTTGGAGTTGTAAAGATGGAGCATCTGTCAAGGATGAATTCATACCATGCAGCACCTCTATTAACATGGGGAAGAAGCACAACAAATTATCAAGACTTTCAAGTTCATTCATATTCATAATCTTGAATTAACATGCATCTTATTCATTCATTCATATTCATTTCACCTGGTTTAGTACTTCTGATTAATTTTGATAGAGTGGTTGTATTTTTGTTGATTTGAAGTATTGAGTGTGATTGAGTTGCCTTATATTTCTGTGATTCTGATTTAACTATTAGTCTAGTTGTGGTCTTTCAGTTGACAGTTTTATTGAACTATGTTGGGTCTTGATAGATTATAAATGGTTTTCGTCATCATTTTGAATTAGGGTCGAATGATGATGTTGAGTACATGTGTTTTAGTATTCACGCTTATTTATTTCTATGCTTTACATGCAGGTAATGAATCAATGATCCCTGATCGTTGATTCAGAAATTATCTACACTTTCCAAAGATTTAGAGGCAGCGGTTGCTTGACTTCAGTGTCTATTGAATCTCCTATACCTATATTATTTGATCGTATTTCTATAGTACTCCAAGATATTTCAAACTCTCATGTTGTATTTTTCATATTCTTAGATGGTTGTACCTTGTAAATATCATTCTTGGGTTGATTCCTTTGGCAATGCAGTTAAGACATGTCACTATTACTTTCTTGTGTTTTTACTTTGTTTTTTATTATTATGTGAGTTTTAGATTGGCTTAACTACCACGAATGATAGGATAGGTGTCACCATGATAAAAGTTTTGAATTGTAAAAATATAAAAGTGAATAGAGGAAGTAATTAGAAAAGAAAAAATAAAAGTGAATATACGGCTGAAGATTACACTTAGAAAATACTACAACTTTCAATAGAAAATACTAAATTTTGGAGCCATGCTAGCACAACCACTGATATCTAGTCAATTATAAAAAATGATGTGAAAAAATAATACAAGGTTGTAGGAAACCAAAAAAGTTGTAAAAAACATAAAGGGCAGTCAAAATTTTATAGGTTTATAAATAAAAAAATATTCAAATATATATAGAAAATATAAAATTTAAATTTTTTGCATTATTAATGTACAAAATATTTTACACTATCAGGTAAACTTAATTTGCTATTGCAATTTATCCAAAATAAAAATAATTTAATTTTTAGGTAAAAATTGAATAACCTGCAATGACAGATCAAGTTTACATGATAGTGTAAAATATTTTGTAGACAATACACAAAACATAAACTCAAAAATATATTATAACACGCTCCCACATGTTTATTAATTGTTGAATTGTTAACATCATGTCTTACGATTATATATTGTTGTTTGCAACAAACTTAATATGATCGATTTTAATATTATTCTCTCTGAATTTTATTTTGTAATTCGAGGGTGTTAGGAGCGTATTTTTTTTTAATATAGAAAGATTTAGACTTGATATCCAGCAAAGAAAGGTTTTATGGATCTTTTTAAATTATTTGATTATCAAGAAAAATGAGTCTTGATATCTTTGTGAATATTCCATGAGTTATGAAATTTTTGAGATGTCTCTTCAAAGAAAAATATTACCCTTTAAATAGGCGGGCTTTACGGTTTAGGATTCAGTAGCCTCCAAGCTAATGTTTAGGGTAGAGTATCCAAGAAATCCTAACTAAAACTGGGCTCCTCTGGTAGAATCTCACAAAATTTTTATGTTCATAAATGCTCCTACTTCAAGATTGTCGGAGTGTAGGCTTAAAAAACTCAAAGACAAAACTTGAAGTACTCACAAAAATGGGGCTTCCATCTTTTCGCTTTTTATAGCACCAAATTTGTAAATCTGATTTGTAAGAGAAGAGAAAAAAAGACAGATTTGGTCCCGTTGGGCATGCTGATTTGTATGCAATAAATTTTAATGTGATAGAAAATTTTGTAATCACAAATAAAATATATTGATAATCAATGTACAATTCCGTGTGTTCCTTTGACTCTTCCCTGTGATTTGTTTTTGTGGTTCAAGAGTTGTTAGTAACGTATTTATCTAATGTATAAAGATTTGAATTTGTTTCTCTAATGTATGAAGATTTGAATTTGTTCTTTATGAAAGGAGAGTTTTGTACATCTTGTTGAAATATTTGATTATCAATAAGAGAAAGTCTTAATCTCTTTGTGAATATTTCATGAGCTTATCAAATTCTCGAGATGTCAGCTCAAGAGATTTATTACCCTTTAAATAGGTGGGATTTGAAATATAAAGTTGTGTAGTCTCTAAGTTTAGGATTTAGATAGAGTAGTCTTTAAGAACCCCTAGCTAAAATTTCGATATATACAAACATCTCTTAATTCAAGGCTTGTCGGAGTGTAAACTTGACGAAACTCAAGTCGAGACTTAAAATAATTTCATCTTGTGTAGTTTGTGACTCCATCTCTATTGATTATTCGTAGATTAAATTTACTTTACTTTCCGTACCTTAATTTTTAACTTAATAGGGGTTTAAAGTTAATAGAAACAGCGATGCAGTAAACAGTGGTTCCGAAAAAGAGTGTAAAATGAAGTAGCGAATTAAATTTTACCGAAATTAGATTCTATAATGAAAAGATCTCTGATGTTTGACCAAAATTTTAAGATAATGATCCAAGTTGCAAATGAAATTTATTATGTAACCCGTTGGTCTAAATAATGACATTCACTTGTTAGCATCTATAATTTACAAATTAACAAAAATTACAATCATTCCACAATTTAACGTACTATAACTATTTAAAATCTCAATCTTTTTTAATAATTACATAAATTTCTGATTTTACTTTACAACTCAGATATCTCCATGTAAAATTAAGTGATGTATCCGTATAAAACTAAGTGATGTATCCGGAAGAAGGCGACACATCCGTGTGGACTAAATCGGGAATTTTTAGTAATTTTGAAAAAAGTTAGGATATGGAGTAATTAGCTCCAAAAAGATTAAAATTTATGTAACTTTTACAAATTAAATTAAACGGCCAAGTGAAAATTAGTTAAGATTAAATAAAAATACTACCCAAAATACTTGCATGAAAAATTAAATTTCGGCTAATGCCAATTTCTCTTTTGATTTTGATGCTAAATCAGAACATATGAGTGGTAGATTACTTACTCGACTGTTAGGCAGACTGCATGGCAAAATTCTGCGAAGCTCCAGTTCTCAGTGTTGTTAAAATGACTCTTGTAGCAATTTTCTATCATTGGACCAATATTATCACTCTGCTCACCATTTGCTGCAAAAACCGAAAGAAAATATTACAAAATAGCCTTATTCCCCTTTACGCTAGCAAAAAATCCTTCAATGACGTGAAAAAATAGTTGTAAAGAGAGAGAAAGATGGACCAAATTTCTTGAGGGATTGCCCCATACTCCGCAAATATTAGGAAAGAAAAAAAAAAGTGAAGGAGAAACGATCAAGAACAAAGAGTTATATATTAAGACAGATGTGTTATTAATGTGAAACGAGACTTGAAATGGAGGAGTATATCTAGAGCATGAAGTAAAAACTCTTCTATGTCCAAATTGATACATTCGAGTTTTGGTAGCCAAGGAAGGAATGTTTCATCATTACTCATGATTTTAGAGAACCAAAAGACGACGTATGCCAAACTTGAATGGACTAAACTTTTGCCTCTAAAGAAGAATCTATTAATTTCTTTTTCAATTGATAATATAACAATTTAGTTTTTCTATCTCGATACGTTTTTTTTGTCTTGAAAAACTTCGTTTATATAGCTGACCTTACATTCAGCAGCACATGCATCTATTGACCTTCCCATGAGAAAAGTTTTTACAAGAATTCTTAACACACATTGACTGTTGCATGCCAATTGGATAAATGGGTTATGGGAGATCCAACCATAATTATATCACGCCAAAATAAATTCTTCCAAAGTCGGTCTCTTTGGCTTTTTTATGTATTCGACCAATTCGTTCTTCCTAATCGTAGTATAGTACCAACTGTCCAACCACTATCTCTTATTGCATTCAAACTGCCAAATATATGCTTAATTTTACAGAATAGCAACTATCTGTGGAAATCACCATAGCCTACTTTCATTGAACTCTTTGAGAATTAGAATATAAAATTACACGTGTACAACTTTCTGCACAGCAAAACTTAGCCGAGCAAGCTATTCCAGTGTTGTTTAAGAATCTCATATGCCCTGAAGCAAGGGACTGCCTGCAGTTCAGTGTGCCCATTTAAAGAATCCTGCGTTACAATACCCAGCCTCACCAATGTACTTATGGCTTTGTCTACAGGCATTTCTACCTGCACATAATGCATGAGTGTTAAGATGGAAAAATATATAGCGGAGAGTGAGACCCTTGTATTTTTTCCAGTTTGTCATATCCCAGTCCCTCTACCACACAGTTTCATTTAAAACACTTGTAAGTGTTCAAAACTAATATTTTAAGTCCTTCTAGACTGACATGGCTGACACATTGGATCCACATCACTTATCAAATTAAAAAAAATTAAAGTATGAAAACAAATATGAACAAATAAAAATTTTAAAGGTCAAAATTGAACTTATTGTGGGAAATCCCCTGCATCTCATTCTTCCCCATTTGTTCACTATCCTAAAAAAACAAGGTCATTCCAAGTTAAAAGACATGGATACAATAGAAGCATAGCCTACTTGTTGGCACAACAAATTCTCCGCATCTCATTCACTCAAGTTAATATCCAACAATTTGTCCATTTCCTCAAGAACATCATAGGTCATTCTCTTCAACCTAATTCTTCCATACTTTTCAATTTCAGGAACAATCAACACCAACTGCTTCAATCAACTGAATTCAACATGGACAAACACGTAATTTTGGACACACTTTTCGACATGTCAACACCCCCAAACATAAAATTGGAGTTTTTAGAGGAAAGAAGAGAACTTGGGATGGTAGTTGATACGAGCCAAATGGCCATCATAGCTTTAGATGACACTATGCAAGGCCAACACATGAAGAATCCGGGTGTGGTCACATTGAGGGAACGGGGACACGCATGGGAGACCCACTTTGAGTCCACAATAGATCAATTCCGTGGGTGGAAGGTTGCTTGGGAGCTTGCCTTGATGAGACACCCGATAGTCCAAGTGATGAGTAAGTGTGAAGGCCAAAAGTAACACAACCGATAGTCCAAGTGATGAGTAAGTGTGAAGGCCAAAAATAACACAAGGAAATGCATATGTTGAAGTGTGAAGAAGAGCTCTTTGAACACTCCATTACCGCCCCTCTCATTAAGGGTGTTATGGTCATTTTTATGCCCCTCTCTTACACTCCATAGGCGCCCTTCTCATTAAGGGTAGCTTGGTCATTTGTTTTCATCTTGTAATAGGCTATAAGTAGAACATTTTAGGGTTATTTCATTTTGTTGATTATTGATATGGAATATAGAAAGAACAAGTCTTCTCTCTAGAGAGAGAGTGAAACCGAAACTAGGGCATAACAAGTGTGGATTCACTTGTGTTGCAATTTGTCTTAGAAACGTTGGTGCTTGAGGAGATTGATGTCCCTCTTGTGTCTACGTAAGAGTTTGGTGTTTGTTATTACGGGATTTAGGGGTCTTGACGATACACGTCTTTAGGTTTTGTAATCTCTTTATGTCAAACTATCTATCATTACATTATTGCATCTTTGTTATCTTGTCTCGGTTTTGTGTGTTGTGGCCGAAGCTAGTTGTTCAACTTGTTCTCGGTTTTGTCTTGTGTTGTTGGTTGTTTTTAGTGCTTCATAATCAATTCCGTATCATTTGGCATTAGAGCAAGGATTGATTTCGTTCCCAAAAGATCAATCTTGGGCTTGCTATCTTGAAAAATAAAAAAAAAAGTGTAAAAAACTAAAAATCCAAAAAAAAACACATTTTGTCCCCTTTTTGGCCCTTGGCCGAAACTTTGGTCTTGAATTTTTAGGTGTTGTGTGTTCTAGTATTAGATCCTTGTTTCCTAACACTAGAAGAGGTGTCCAAATTCGAAAATCTCACAAAAAAGAGTGTCAAGTTTTTGGAGTCTTGGCAGAAATTTGAGTCTTAGATTTAGGAGATTTTTGTTTGTTTTGTTTGTTTTGTTTGTTTCTAGTGTTAGATTCTTACTCCCTAACACTAAGTGAGTCTAGATCTTGGATTTGAGCTTAATCGGGGTAGTTTTGAGATATTCACCATTGTTGAGTTGAAGGTTGAAGAAATTAGAAAGGTGAATCACAAAATTTTGGATTGTTGTTGAGGATTGGTGGCTTGAAAACGTGTTGTTGTAGAGATCAACGTGTGCAAAAAGGAACCAAAATTATCAAATTCGGAGCTCATTTGGTTTGGAATCAATTTTTGAGTGTTCTTGTTGTTCTTCATGTATTGTTGAGCAAGAACACTTAAAGAGGTGCGGTTTGATCTTAACAAAGTGGAAAAAAGTGTGGTCCCTTGTTAGTCTTGAAAGCATATCCCAAGAAAATACAAAAGAAGAAAGGGGAAAGACTTTCAAAAAGGTGTTTTGCCGAAAAGGTGAAAGGAAAGTCAAGCCCTTTTTGAATATTGAAAAAGGCTCCAAGTCTTGTGTTTTTCCTCCCAAGGCTGAGTTCCACTCTTCCAATTGAAGATTGATCAAATAAAAATTGAAGACAAGAAAATTTTTCAAACTTTCAACACCAATCCAAGGCTACCACGTCATCACTCATCAAGAACCACCCCTTAGGCTCAAATTTCAGATTTCTTAGTTTCTTTTCTTGTTCCTTTAGTTTCATTTATTGATTCTAGTACTAATTGACAAGCTAGTAATCACAAACTAGGTTGTAAGTTAGTTTTGAGTCCGTTTTTATTCGTGTTTGCGTTTCTTGTGTGCTTTTTATCTTTTTGATTCGTGGTAGTTTCTTCGCTCAAGTCCGAACAAGATTTCTTTGAATCTTCAAACGAAAATCTATTCTAGGCAAGAGTAGAACTCATCCCTCAACTTCTCACGGATTACAAGTCAACTTTCAACACTTGTAAAGCCAAGTATGTGAGGTATCCAAAGGAAAGGAGAGTGTGGTGAGGATACTTTTGAGCTAACTTGTGTGTTGTTTTTGTTGCTGTTTTTTTATTAGGTACCATGGATAATAATGCTTTCAAGGACCCCTTTAAAGAATTCAAATGGAACCTTGAAAGGCTACGCCAAATTTTTAGTTCCCCGAATCCAATTCCTCCATTTAGTCCTACTGGCTTGGATCATCTTGAAGCTATCACACGTGACATTGAACAACGAGAAAGGGAGTGGGTGCCGTGCAAGGGAGTTGGAAACCAAATGCCCTCCTCATATGAGCTACAACGTAAAAATGCTATCTCCAACACTTCTCCAATTTTAAAATGTTGTGATGTGGCTAGTAGTAGCCAAGTGCATGTAGTTGGTGGTTTGCCTAAAGGAGGATTGCATGAGCCTTCCCATTGTGATACTCTTAGTATTGCTACTTTGCAAGAAGATCCAATTTTTGTTGTAAGTAAGCAAGCACTAGTTGATCCTATAGATGACAAAATTGATTCTTCTCGTAAGAATGATTTGTGTCCATCTAGTGCTAGCACTTGTGACTTGAATAAGGTTCCATTGCCATGTAATGGGAGTATTCACACACTAGTTAACCCTTGTGAAAACCAAGGTGAGTCTAAGTTGGCATGTGAGTTGCCGACAACTAGTAAGGGTGTATGTAATGATCAACTTACTCATGAACGTAGTTCACTACTTAAGCATGTGTATGATGTGTTTGATGAGACTCAAGTTAGTGATGATGTTGATAGAGTTGGATCACGAGATTGGAGATGATTCTTTGAGCATATTGAGTGATGAAAGCCTTATTATTAGTTTTGCTCATAGAAATCATGTAAGTGAAAATGTTGGTCCAAGGGATAGGAGTGAACCCATGAGCTTGTCTTGTGGTAAAGATTCTAATGTTTGCTTGACTCATAGGGATAATCTTGTGCTTGAAACATCTTTGAAACTTGATAATGATATTTTAGAGAGTGAAGAACTTGCTTGTTCCAAATCTGCCAGCGGGATAGATTACTCTCTCTTTAGGTATAATATCTTGTTTGAAAATGGTATTAGCACTCCTAATGAACCTAGTGGTGAGAATGATGTTGGAGGTATAGCTTTTCTTGAAGGCTATATAGCCTCTATGCTAACCCGCTATGGTGTGACAGCATTCCTTCTAAAGATGGAAATCTCTTCTTGGAAGATGAGAGCTAAGTTACTCGGACTCTTCACTTTCGATGTCGCACCCGTGTCAACACGACATGGGTGTGGGTGCGGGATCCGTAGCCGATATGGTCAACCGATTTTGGGTACTTTGACCAAAATCGACTGGGAAAGTCCGGACAGATTTAAGAAATTCTATAATCAAAATAAAAGCTAAGGTGAAATTGAAGAAAATGGAATACTTGTATACAAAAATTTCTATGTTATTGCTTTTTTTTAATCTCCTTTCAAGATTTTCTTCTTGAAAAATATTTTCTCCTTAAGTTTTCCACATAATATCTCAAAATTTATGTTTTATAACTCTATTTTTAGATATTTAAATTATTTTTTGCCAAATCCCCGCACCCGTATCCATCCCTAGTTCCATATCCCCGAATCTTTAAATTGAGACATTGAAGGATCCGACCTCTAGATCCGTACCCATATCGGACACCCGCACCCGAGTCCGAGCAACTTAGGATGAGAGTACTCTTAAGGGTAGGGAATGTGTAGTCTTGGAAAGGAATAACCGATTGGGTGATGAAAGCTTTTATTTGCTTGAATATTTAAGACACCCATTAGGTGATTGTTCCTTGAAAATTGACCCGAGAGCAAAAGTGTCATTGTCTCCTTGGGGTAATGCTTCTAAATGTGCATCCTTGCTTGACAAACTTGTGCTTAGGTTGAGTGAATTCCAACTTATGGATGCCAAGTTGTCTATTTGTTTGAAAGGAAGAATGTGTATGTGCTTAAATGCTTTGTCTTCATCCGTGTATGCCTTTACACTTGATTCCTTTCTATACTACCTCTTTGCTTATGATGACATCCATGATAGTTTTGGATTGGCTTTGTGTGGAGATAGGATATTTGTTGGTTGGTCCACTTATTTGAGTGACATTGCTATATGTTTTCCGTGGACTTCAACTTCAATTGAGACACAATTCTTGGTGTGGACTACTAAAGAAATGAAGGAACACTTGTGTCTTATGGCTCATATGATGAAGGTATTCTTGCCTTTGGAAATTGATGATGTCGTTATGACCTTGGTAGTTTCATTATCTCTTGGTGATTGTCGTAGCCACTTCCTTTGTAACATATTCACTGAGTTTTTCACGTTAAGAACAAAGGATTCGTGGTTATATTTCAAGTGTGTACCACCTTGACATAATGATGTTATTTGTTGCACGAACCCTAACCCTCATGCCATGAGGTTGCTGTGCTTGTTTGTCCTTTCTTTGATTTTGCAATGTATGGATTCGAGGTCGAATCCTTTTCAAGAAGGAGAGGATGATACGAGTCAAATGGCCATCATAGCTTTAGATGACATTATGCAAGGCCAACACATGAAGAATCCGGGTGTGGTCACATTGAGGGAATGGGGACACGCATGGGAGACATACTTTGAGTCCACAATAGATCAATTCTGTATGTGTAAGGTTGCTTGGGAGCTTGCCTTGATGAGACACCGAATAGTCCAAGTGATGAAGAATAAATGTGAAGGCCAAAAATAACACAAGGGATTGTATATGTTTAAAGTGTGAAGAAGAGCTCTTTGAACACTCCATGACCGCCCCTCTCATTAAGGGTGTTATGGTCATTTTTATGCCCCTCCCTTACACTCCATAGGCGCCCTTCTCATTAAGTGTAGCTTGGTCACTTGTCTTCATCTTGTAATAGACTATAAGTAGAGCATTTTAGGGTTATTTCATTTAGTTGATTATTGATAGGAATATTGAAAGAACAAGTGTTCTCCCTAGAGAAAGAGTGAAACCGTAACTAGCGCATAACAAGTGTGGATTCACTTGTGTTGCAATTCGGCTTAGAAACGTTGGTGCTTGAGGAGATTGACGTCCCTCTTGTGTCTACGTAAGAGTTTGGTGTTTGTTATTACGGGATTTAGGGGTCTTGACGTTTGATACACGTCTTGGTTCTTAGGTTTAGTAATCTCTTTATGTCAAATTATCTATCTTTACATTATTGCATCTTTGTTATCTTGTCTCGGTTTTGTGTGTTGTAGCCGAAGCTAGTTGTTCAACTTGTTCTCGATTTTTTCTTGTGTTGTTGGCTGTTTTTAGTGCTTCGAAATCGATCCGTATCAGCAGTGAGGGGGTTTCATGATGGGATCGACGGGTGGGGAGACAAAGAAGAAGAAGATGGGAGGATTTGCGGAATTTCTTCTTTTTCTTTTTGTTTTATCATTTTTTTTTCTTTTTTAGTCAAAATATTACTTTCACGGGTTTTTAAACTACACACTTTATACAACTCGGCAAACCAAATGCCACATAAGCTTTGATCAATGGTTGGAAGGACTTAAAATACTAGTATTGAACACATACAAGTGTGTAAATGGAACTGTGTAGTGGAGGGTCAGAATGACAAACTGGAACCACTATAAAGGTCTCAGGTATAAGGGACTCTGGGCCATTCCACCAAAAATACAAGTACAACGTAAATCAATCACCCAGCTACCTTTTCTTCCAATAGATCATAAACAAACTTCTCACATCTAGCTCCAATATTTCTAGCACAACTTTCCTGCATTCAAATTATTGACAAGATCTCAAATGGTTAAATTGTACAGAAGTTTGTAACAATTGGACATATTTGCTTAAGTGTCAACTACAAGTACGTGCCTACACCTTCAAGGCCTTTCACTTGTAAAGCTAAGGAGCTACAAGGATTTGGATTACTTGTGATGAATGGGAAGCATCAATATGCCTACTAACTTCTTTATCATTTTTCTTCAACTGTAAATAAAACTTTTGTCCACTAACTTGCTTCATAACCTTCAGAGGAAAGAAAACACTATTCCACTAACCTTGTTTCAAAGCGGCAACCAAATTCATAACATGACACTTCATCCTATCACCATGTTCTCCTATATGTAATTCATGTACAGCTAAATGATATGCAAGTGGAAGAGAAGAAGATCAATCAAAACCAAAATGCACCCGAAGTGCAATACTTCCATTTTTCACATAATGGTGTTCTGTAAAAATCCTTATTGGTTATGCCATTTAAAGGAAATCATGGAATCCAGAAATTCAACAAGGCTTTAAAACATTACATCAGAAGAATGAAGAACAAAAGAGAAAAAACAGAGAGCACCACTAGGAGATGTGCATTGTTCAAGAAGTGATCACCGCACTTGAAACCACCATATTGGGCAGCTTTTCTTAATTGCTTTCATGCCTTTTGGGCAGGCAACTCTTCAGGATTCTAGATTCATTCAAGTTCCAATAAGAATAGGAAGAAGACTTCATTAGACATTAAGGTTTCATGAGTATGAGATTAGTCCCCGCTGAACTATTATAATTCACTAGAACCCAATTTCCAAGATTTCCTTGCCTAGGCATATTTGTCAAGGATCACCCATTTGGATTCATTAAAAAGGAAAACATCAAACAGATTAAGTTTTCGCTGCAGTGGAGAGAACAGTGAGAAATACAAAATAGAAGGTGAAGGTGAAAGTGAAAGTGGGTATATTTGTTTTCTGTTGCTATTGCAATTTAACAGTAATATTCTTAGAATTTTATTTCTGATGAATACAGCAAAAAGGGTGGATAATATCAAAAGTGGGAACGCCGCTAGGTAGTGAGGCTTTGACTGTTAGAGCTATAAACTGCAGTTTTAAATACCTGTAGGGGCATATAATGATGGGGGGAAATAAAAAAGGGCAGCCCGGTGCACTAAAAGCTCCCGCTATGCGCAGGGTCCGGGAAGGGCCAGACTACATTATATATGAAGGAAGAATATGAAAAAATTTAAAAAGGAAGTCCAAATCAGCTACTGCTTTTTGTAGCTTAGGCTATTGCGGTGGTGTGGGTTAGGTTATATATTGGTCAATCCTAAGAAGTGAAATAATTTGGAAAGAAAAGAGCAAGTAGAAAAAATGAAGCACACAGAAAAATAAAGTTATCAAAATTCTGTGCTTTTTATTTTCCCTTAAGTGCACTGTGTCCTGGTAGCTGTAAAGAAAAGAAAACCTTAGAATGCATTTTAAATAATTATAACAAGATTTTATTAATAGAGACAAAACAAAGATCACTAAAAAGCAAATAGTACAACAATTAACAAGGAGAACATAGTGCTCTATGGGTATTGATAAGATCAAGGAAAACCTGGCTGTTTCCTGTCAGCAGGACTGCATATGCCAAAATGGCTTCTTTGTACTGCAAGAAGAGAAGAATACAAGAATCAGGTGCCTATATGTGTCCTCAGGAAACCAATACCTTCACTTGTGCAGACGAAACGGATACAAGTGTTAGAGACTTCTGTTACCTGCTGTTGTTCAGAAGCATCCAGGAGAAAGTAAACAGAACCAAAGCCACTTGCTATTGTTTTCTCATTAAGTGTCCTATTGACCAGAAGCTAAATATAGCTAAAACAAATGAGTAGGCATAAAAATTTTCGAACTTCATAAAAATAAATGGAGAATGAAAGTGATGGACTCACTTGATATCTATCCCAAGTTTGCTTGTAACCCAAGACCACACGGCTCACATATATAACAAGAGCACTGACTGCAACCACGTCTAAAAGTATTGCGGATCTGTAATCACATCATCAAGTTACTTTGTACAATTGAAGCACACAGAATAATCAGACTAATTGTGTTTACAATAATTTTAGTACCAAACAAAAACAATTATACTAAAGAAGCCATGACTAACTAGTTGGAGGATGATGCAAGTTTGATTTGACCGCACAAGTTTGAGAATCTTGAAGTGTCAAAATCATGTGCACAGTGACCTAATAATTCTAACTCTAAACCAAAACCAGACTGAGGTACCAATAGAATATTATAGTCACAAAAATAAGATAAGCTTCAAATAAGCATGTTAGCTATGATTTTACTAATGTACGAAGATAAGTAAAACTCAGAATAGCACATTTGGCGAGCACACTTAGTTTAAGAACCATGCTAAGGAAAAGAGAAGGGGTTGGATGACTGCAGTGCCTTAAAAGTACTCTCTGTCTCTCTTTATAAGAGAATTTTGAGTTGGTTAGGGGGGTTAAAGAAAAGACGATGCCCTAACAAGACATTGTGCATTATTTTGACAACTGCGTCATGGACTAAAAGAGGTGTAGAGATCATGAAAAGGTTGACCAATCATACAGTGAAAATATATTTTCGAACTTGTAGTTTATGAAGTACGCCAGAAGTCCAAGAACCGAGGCAATGTCCAGGCGTACCTACAAACAAAAGTGAAGTACTTCTTCAGGAAAAGCAGTGAATTATTAAAAAACCGTACCCCTGCACTCAATACACTAGAAAACCTCCATGAAATAATTGTCACAATTAGTATTAAGAGTGAGCATTCTCAGTCCACTAACTGAACGAAAATAGCTAAATCTTCTTCAAATGCAAATAAGATCGACATGGTAAAGGCTATGACAATTGTATTCGTTCCACAAGTAGTTTGTGATCTAAATATAGATAATATTGTCCTCTTCTAAGGTTTCCTTCTAATATTTGACCTCTAGAAGTTCCAAAAATGAAGACATAATTAAGCAAATAAAAGTAATGACATTTTCAAGATTTTAGATGAGATGGACAAAAAATTTAACAAAGGTATTGAAGTATAATGAAGTCCTGTTTCAAACTCAACACCCTCCATCAAAAAATATTTTCACATGCCTGGCCCGAGGAAAAAAAACAGACTTGCATGCGAGAATGTGTATACAATGCATGCATGGGATTAATTAAACCATTAAACAATTAGAATGTTCCATGTCTTCGGTTATGAGAAAGAAAAAGACTTCAGTAAGCAGGTATAGTGGCTAATCTGATACAGCTTATGCCGGGAATTTTCTACTAGGAACTCCACCTTGAGTTTTATATGATATGCCTTTCTTATATTTGATTTACTGATTACATTAGGCACTATTGTTTTCCTAATGTGCTTTCTTTCATTTATTTATCCAATTCAAAGATATGCTGGATTATATATATTTCATTCACCTTTCTTTAAATTTCTGCCCAGATAAATGTCATAAGATGGCATAGAAATCATGTCAGATCAATAGTTGGAAACCAACTAAGTTACAGATTATGATAAGCAAATTAGGAAATGTATATAGGCATTATGATATGCAATTAAACATCCAGACTGAGTATTGGTTATCAAACTTATCAAGCACTCATTGGTCTGTAGCATATATTAAGCCCAAAACCAGCATGCTTGCTTGCCTAACCTTACAATATTACAATTTTCAAAGTTCCTTTATGTTTAATATAAGATTTCGGCAAATTAATACAACACTTGAAATTGGCTTAACAAATAAATCAAAAAGCGGCATTAATGCAGACACAGCTAAAATGATGAACACCATTGTCAAAGTCTCCACGAGCAAACTGTAGAAAATTTATTTTTCCTATACTGGAATGATGTTAGTGTTGAGTCTCCCTTTGGAATAAAAATTAAATTTCAGCTCATACCGAGTCTAGTATGCGGAAAGACAACTTCTTGTGTGGAAAAACAACCTACAGAGAGTAACAAACATAATGAGCTGAGCTGAAGTACATACTGCAGCAAAATGTGGAGGAGAACAAATACTATCATAAACTTCAAGTAATTTAATAGTTGATCAAGTATATTCCATGTTAAGGATTTACTGGTAGATCTGGAATGGGGATTTTCTCGTAGATCTTCATCTGTAAGGAGGGAAACTCGGGTTTATCGGCGTCACCTCCTTCACAAGTTTCCTTGATGTATAGCAAAATCAACTCTTGGTAAGCTGGTTCCTATCAGAAGCAACCATCACATTATATGAGGATGCAGATCCTGAGAATAAGGTTTTCTAGCAAAAGATGAATATATAAGTATTTAAATGTTTGCTTTGACAGTTTACTCGACTAAGAACAGTTTTAAAGGCATAAGTACTCTCAAGGGCGCAGCATTCTATTAAGAAGGGGAAATAGAAGAGAAAAGAATGAATTGCAGTTGGATAGGTGTTATAAAAGAATTGAGCTTATAAACAATATATAAGACAATAGGTAAGGGAATCTCGAAAGAAAAGAAAAAAGGAAGACTAATGGAAACAGAATAAATTTTTTTTTATTAAGGTAAAGTTGTATTCTTCAGCATTGAGGATATGCTGGCAACCTCCAAAAAATTACAGTGGCAATGAGTCCTACTTACAAAGAACCTAGGAAATCTACTTACGGACCTGCTTCATCTATACCCTCTTCTTTACACCACAAATACAAAGTACTAATGCAGCAATCATTGACTCTCTGCATGGGGTTAGTAATATTCTCAAAACATCTATTGTTTCTTTCTATCCAAATGGACCACCATATGCATGAAGGAATTATGTTCCACCATTTCTTTTGAGCTTTTCTCCCTCCTCTCTTCATCCAACAGCTAAGAAGGTTTGCAGTGTTCTCAGGCATTACCCAGGGTCCTTGAGTTAGGTGGAGGAACATGTGCCATATCTAAGAAGTGATTCTGCAATGAAGGAACAAATGACTGTTTTTCATTACAGAAGAAACAGCTAGGGACAATCTGGAAACTCCTTTTCAATTTTTCCAAAGTCAAGCATGCTTTCCGAAAGAACAACCATGTGAAGTACTTCAGCTTGGTTGGAATGTTACATTTCCATATTTGTCTCCATATGCCCCCTGGTTGTACCAAAAGTTCTCTTTTATAACGTCTCCCCACTGACAACCTCCCATCCTTTTCATGTCTCCAGCTTATAGTGTCTAGTTCTGCATTACAACCAGGGAAATCACCCAGCATAGCAACTCTGTCAACCTCCAAATCATTCATGAGCCTTCTAAATGTAAGGTTCCATCCTTGAGGAGACCAAGTCTCTACAATTGTTGCTCTAGGATTACCACAAGAAGAGAATAGATCAAGGTACGCATCCATTAAAGGCTCTTGACCAATCCACTTGTCCTTCCAAAAGTAGATCTTGGTTCCCTCTCCCACTTTGTAGCAAATATTCTCAGAGAATTTAGGCCATAAGTTCCTAATTGTCCTCCAAACAGAAACCCCGTAAGTACTAGTAACAGTATTGGACACCCACTGGTCAGTTTGACCATATTTACTAGTAATAACTTCTTTCCATAAAGCATGATCTTCTTTGACGAACCTCCAAAGACACTTTGAAAGTAAACACTTATTCTGGAGCCTTAAATTCTTGATACCAATCCCCCTAATTGTTTGCTGAGTTGAGTAGTTTGCCATTTGACTAAATGAATACCTTTTCCTTCCTTGTTGCCCAACCACAAGAAGTCCCTCCTCAGTTTGTCTGATTTCTCTTCCACCTTAATAGGTAGAGGGAAGAGTGACATGACATATCATAGTAGTGCATCTAGGACTGAGTTGATCAGGATTGCTCTTCCTCCCAGGGATAAGTACTGTAACTTCAAAGTAGCTAGTTTTTTCTCAGTTTTCTCCACAATACCATCCCAAATCTCCAACTCCTTATGGTTATTGCCCAAAGGCATTCCTAGATAGGTAGTTGGAAATTTTTCTACTTTGCAACTTAAGATATTGGCTAGGCTTTGAATGTTTACAACTTCCTTCACTTGAAACATACTGCTTTTCCTCCAATTAACAGATAGCCCTGAAACTGCCTCAAAAATCACAAGAATCACTCTAATAAAACATACTTGATCTGCCTTTGCATCACAAAATATCACAGTGTCATCAGCATATAACAGTTGACAAATTTGCACTTCTTCACCTGTTTGATTTCCCATTCTAAACCCCTTAAGCCAATTCTTTTGTATGGCCACCCCCAACATGTTATTGAGCCCTTCCATGACTAGAATGAATAGGAAAGGTGAGAGAGGGTCTCCCAGTCTTAACCTCTTAACCTCTTTCTGAAGGAAAAAACCCCGCAGGTTCTCCATTTATCAAAATAGAGAACCTGACGGTTTTTTCAGAGTATTAATGAGGAAATCCCAGTTTACATGATCATAAGCTTTCTCAATGTCAAGCTTACACATGATCCCTGGCACTTCACCTTTGAGCCTTGAGTGAACACATTCACTAGCAATTAAAGTTGCATCCATAATCTATCTCCCATGAATAAAGGCCATTTGGTGTTTGTTGACTGGCTTGCTAACAACCCTCTTCAATCTTTCTGCCAGAAGCTTGGCAAAAACTTTATACACGCCACCGATGAGACTTATGGGTCTAAAGTTTTTCAATTCAAAGGCTCCGACTTTCTTAGGGATGAGAGCCACATAAGGGGCATTAAGACTTTTTTCAAACTCATGTCTCTCATGAAAATGTCTCACAGCATTCACGGAGTCAAACTTCAGCAACGCACAAAAGTTTTGAAAAAAGATCATGGAAAACCATCGGGGCATGGGGCCTTATCACCGGCACACAACTTTATACAGTTCAACACTTCAGTTTCTTCGAATTGTCTCTGCAACCATTCTCTTTCTTCCTCATTTATGTTGTCTACCTCGTGGAAATTGAACTCTGGTCTCCACCTTTCTGTTTCCTTGTATAGCTTCTGATAAAATTAACAACTTCCGATTGAATCTCTTTCTGGCTCTGTAATAAAATTCCCCTCCACCATCAGAGAGTCGATAGAGTTAAATCTTTTGTGAATTGTGGCCATCTTGTGAAAAAATTTAGTGTTCTTATCGCCCTGCTTAAGCCATTGTATTCTCGACCTCTGTCTCCAAGCTATTTTCTCTTGATTCACAACCTCCTCAAACTCCATAGATAGATGTATTTTCTGTACCATCTCTTATTCTGCTAGAAGTCTTAGTTCTTGAATCTTCTCTAGTTCTGATAACTGGTTCATGATTTCCTCTTTCCTCTGTTTCCAATTATTTCTGTGTGTCAATCTCCATTCCTTCAATTTTCCTTTTAACATCTTCAGTTTTTAGGCTAATACAAAAGACCCTGTACCAGTTACATTGAAGGAAAGCCACTACTCTTAGACCTTGTCAGCAAAACCATCCACCCTCATCCATCATTGCTCAAATTTGAACTAAGATTTTCTCATATTCAATTCTCCACAGTCAAGCAAAATCGGATTATGTTCTGATCTGATCCTACTTTTGGCAACATACTCTGTTTGATCTGGGAAAAAGCCTCATCCTACTACAAGGAGTATAAAAACCTATCTATTCTAGAGGCTGACGTATGGTTGTCACTTCTCCTCCAAGTAAAGCAACCTCCCAAAAGGGGAGGGTCAATGAATTCCATCTCGTTTATCCACTCTGTAAATTCATTCATGGCCCTTCTTATTCTATGCCCTTTTGATCTTTCACTTGGGTACCTTGTGACATTAAAGTCACCACAAGTTACCCAAGGGCCATTACACACTTCCTTGATGTTGAGCGACTCCTGCCAAAGTTCTCTTCTGGTTGCAATGTCGCAGGAAACATATACTACGCTAAGGAACCATCCAAGACTCTGGTTGATGCCTTCAAACTTAACTGTTATCACTTGATTAGCAGCTTCTACCAATTCCCCCTTTAATATCTTTTGTCCCACATCACTACAATACCTCCCCTTCTGCTAACTGCATTCAAATGACACTCCCCCATCCATCTATTTTTTGCCACAACTATCTAAAAAATTGAACTTTAGCTTCTGTCAATTTAGTTTCAATTAATACATATATATTGGCCCCCCAATGTTGAATTAGTCTTCTAATTCCCCCCCCCCCCTTACTTTCACTGTTCACCCCTCTCACATTCCAAGAAAGGATTTTAACCTTCATCGGATACTAGCTATTGTTGTTCTCCCTCTGTTTCTTGGCTTCCCTTCTTTGAACTTCACTTTGAATTCCAACTTTCTGACTTTTTGGGCATAGATCTCTTGGCATTGGTTAAGCTGACAGTTGTGTCCCTCTGCCTCAATTCTTCAATTATTCCCTTCTTTGATCGATTCAGAGAAATAGTTCGAAAGCCACTTCATCGCAGCCATGGAATGCCACCCAAAACAGACGACTAAGCTTTAAGACGTTGGAGTGAACCCAACGAGAGGCTCTGTCTTCGATTGCTTGCTCTGAGAGAGGGTCACTAATTTGTAGTGGTATGGGGTCATCATGGAAGTTTGTCCTCTGCTTCATTGAATATTCCCCCTTGGGAAAAAACTTCCCTCTCTGAAGAGTTAAAATACCCTTCTCTCCCCTGTTCCTCACAACTGACCACCTGTAATCCCTCTTCTTCGATTGTCACTTTCTCTTGTCCTTCAATGACCTCCAAACTCACAGAAAAAGGAAGCTTTGATGGTCTTGCACTCGTTCCCATCTCCTCCCCAGTCAGCAGAGAGCCGGATGAAGTGGAAGTTTCTCTCAAGAAAAACCTATCGACAAAAGGCTCTGGTTCTTTTAAAAAAGAATTCTCTGGGGATATTTGGGCTTTCCTTCATCCCACTGCAATTTAAATGATTTAATTGGCCCAAGCTTTCTTTAATTAAATCTGGCCCCATTTTTTGAATTAATTTTCTCACGTGTTCCCAGACATGAGCACGTGCCCTTCTTTTCCTTTTGGTTCATAGGTCTTCTGCTCTATTTTATCCTCTGTATCACTGATGCATTAGGTACGAGGGCTTGAGAGGTCTCTATCAAATTACTCTCACCCCGAGGTTCAAGCTGTCTTGTGTAAGTCCCTAGAGTCTCGATCTCTTCTCCATTGCTTGCTTTGAACCTTGCCGGAGCTTCACACAATACCGGTAAGGTAAAAATATGGTCTCCATCACTCACCTCGACATATGCCGAAATGTCTTGCAGAGGACCTCTCACCCATAATCGGGCCCATCTCAGGTGGTTTCAGAGTTGGGTTTCCTCTTCTGTTTCGATCCACCCACAGCATTGGTTACCGATCTCCTTCATCGCCTCCTCCAACCAGAGTTGGAGAGGAAGTCCTAGGATACGGACCCAGAACCAGTCAAATTTTTTCTGTGTTGATATGGCCCCGGTCATCGAAGACCACTAGTCTAGCTCCATAAAATAATTGTTTCTCTTCCATCTTCTAGAAAGTGCGTACTCTGCATCTCTTCTAGATTGAAATTCAAAGAGAAACTGAATACCATTCAGATCGAAGATCTATAGGTTGAAGATGCCTTTCCAAGTTTGGACCCATTTCCTTAGATCATTACGAGTTGGGATCTCGTCACAATCTGGGAAACTGCCAACCAGACTTCTTTTCAACGGATCTCTCTCGCCATTGTCACTGCTTAGGGCGCCGCTTGTAGTCCATCTGTTCTTTTGGATAGCACCCTTATAACTCCCCTTACCTTTGTCCCTCTTTGTACTCATTTCCCCTGTATTAGCATTTACTTGTGACTGTAAGTTTTTAATAATGAAAGACTCTATTTTTGTCGATAGCATGGTCCATCCTTCATTAAATGAGATGAGTTCTCTGGCAGAATAACGACTGATCTCTCTTCTCCATTAACTGTGATAACCGAAAAAAATCTCCCGGAATTATTGAACTTCAGAGTACAATAAATGTAGGTAGTCACATCCCTGCACCTCCGAGTCTTGAATGATTTTCCTTTAATTTCAGAAGCCTCTTTTAATCTTTTGCATAGCCACCCTAAAGCAGCTCTACTAAGTTGCATCTTCCTCATGTAGAGTTTGGCACTCTCTACCTACTCAAACCAAGTTTTTGAAGCAGATTGTGATTTCGTTAAGCCAAAAGACTTTCCCCCTAAACGGAAATAGATCCTATTTGCCATCCTAAAAAAAAAAGGAGAGACTTGAAGGGAAACGAAAAGGAGATTGGACTCCGGTGAAAGAAGTCCACCGGAGATTGGATGCCTAGGGCCAGAAGGGACCCTGAAGCTTTGCCTAGGGAAAAGTGCCTGGGAGAAATTCCATTTCAATTTCCCTCCATTATTTTAACTTGAATATCTCATCATTTTTTTAATGGAAACAGAACAAATTGCAATATCTTTTAAGTAGTTTGAATTGAGGACCATGCGAACTCATAAATAATTCATTGTGCTTCAAGCAATTATGAGGACAAAGAGAGGATAGTAAGGCATTAATGTCATATGCTCCGAACTCCAATGTAATTGAAGTTACCTGAAGAGTTGATTTTGAGAGAAGAATGGAAATAGAAGTTCTCAACATTCTCCAAAAATCATTTCCACATAGGTCGCGTGATGCAGGTTCCCATATATCGCTAAGTGATATCCTCGACAAAAATATTGGCCTAGACAGAAGATTCTCTTTGATGAAATAGTCATTTCAAAAATCAATGGAACTTAAATCTCATTCTTTAACCAAAGAAAATAACCACAGCAGCAGTAGAAAGAACAACAACAACAAGAAAAAACTTCGATAGATTGGAGTAAAACATGAGTTTTACTTACACATAAGAGTGTGTGCCAGTCCTATCAGAACACATACACTCGGTCATACAGCAAGATAGAATTTAATACTCAAGTGGACAAACCTTAAATGAGATTCAGTTTCAGTAACATCTATGTCAAGCTCTACTTGCTGTGTATGTGTTGAAGTTAGGACTCCAATCAAAACCAGCAGCTTCTGTAGAAGCCTACCACGAGGCCCAGCTGCTGAAAGATTTTCTTCATAACGAGTTACTGCATTTTGTGCAGCTTTCAAAAGGGGAAGGTCATTTTGTGATAATGTGTCAATCTCAAATGGCTTATTTGATATGTGCTGGTCGTCACTAGATGTTTGCTGGAAAATCGGAACATGTTCCAACCAAAGCTTGATGTTTTCGGCCCAAAGTGCATTGTCTTTTGTGATAGATCTTTCCAAAACCTGGCGCAAGAATAGATGGAAATCTTAGAATGATTTTAACGACCTTCAAAACCAAAGGAAATATTTGCATCTACATCAAAGCACTAAATGCATTAGGAAAAATGACTATATCACATCAAGTTGAATCATCATGATAAATCAATCAATATGGTTTCACATATATATGCAATCATGAATAAACAAAGACCAGAGTGATTGAGCTTGAGCCTTCACATGTACTGCCTAATTGTGCCACACATGACTTTCGGATTTCTAGTAATCTTGTCATGTCTGTCTCAATTAAAACAATCTGTTGATCTAGGAGAATGTCTAGTGAAATATTTGAAATGATGATCATCTATATGCTTTTTAATAACTTTTTTACTTAGCTTCTTTTTGTAGATTTTTTTTTTTTTTTTGGTAAGAAGGAAAAAACGAAATCTACAAAAGAAGCTAAATAAAAAAAGTTATTAAAAGAATGCACTAATTTGGTTAATCTTTCCAATTCTTTTGGAGATAAATTGAAGTCTGTAACGGTGATTGGCCATCAAATCCAAGAAATCAGGTTCAGGTGTAATCAAGAGAAAAACCACCAAACCAACAAAATTTCCCCTCCCAACAAATATTGAGGACCCTTAGAAAGCAACTACTACAAAAAGGAAAATTTTGATTTACCAGTACCAACATACCTCAGTCAACCAAGTACTAACATTCTTCAGTGGTTTGACTATCACAGAGAAAACTCCTTGTAAAAACTTCGACTGCAAGTAATCTAGTTTTTCAACAATTAGCAAACCCTTCTGCCTCTCAGTTGCATAACCACGCCTGCATGCAAATGTTCATGACTTTAATACAAAAAGAAAACAAGTCAAAAGAGAGGTGTAAGGGAATGTGTAATGAGGTAGGAATTTCAACAGATATCCTCCCACAAGTGTAAAACCCCTTTAGATATCCTCATATACTCCATTTGGAACTTTAATATCTCAAAATCCTCCCTCAAGTGTAATCCAATTTGGGGGTTCATGCGCGAACTCTGAATACAGACTGATAGTCTAAGAATGGACTTGCTAAAAGTTGGTTCCGATTACATGTGGAAGAGTTTGAGCATTTAACCCAAAACCATAAGGTAATAGTGGATCACAAGCTTTATAGATTCATGAGTTGGCCTTGTACATCTAATGTAGAATTTAACAAAGAAGTATCTTCTCCAGCTGACAGGCGGTCACAGTCCGGCCAACTTTTCTTTATTTTCTATGTTTTACAAACTACTACTTTCAGGTGAGTGTCCAACAGCAAAACACCTCTTCTTCTGCTGCTGATTCTGCAAGATCTTCTCTCTTTTTTCCCATGGTAATAGAGTTCGAATGTTGAACCCATCTGAACATGGATTTCTGGTCATTGTTCCAGAAAAATCTAGTTCCGCTCTTTTTCTTCAACATATTAGAGTTAAGTGATCAGAGCTTTCTTTTCCTTTTTTCAAGTTATCAGAGTTTGGTTTTGAGTTCCTCTCTGAATGTTGACTTTTCTGTCAGATTCAGGAGTTGGTCAGTAGCAGGGTGGTCCACATACAAGTAGGATCCTATTTCATATCCACTATTGTTGAGCCCATTCTGGATCTTGGAAGCTATTCCATTCTTTTTTTTTAGTCGGGTTAAGCCCGTAACTTAATTCTCATTATTCTTAAAGTGTCATACAGGCTCCATAAATAGTGCCGAGTTATGTTTTTTGGGGTATGGTATTCATTTGACATCGCGAATAACTTTTTTTTTTGTTTCTTTAAAGGGAATGTTTGTTCATAAAGGTCCGCTTGTTATTCTAAAAGTTTCAATCAAAAAAAGAAGATTTACTTTTGTAACACAGTTTCAAAATCTATTTGTTTTCGCAGAATAAATTAATGAATTGAGATACATGGGCAAGGTTTGCTTGGTGCAAGTTGGAATGAGTCAGGTACCGTTAACGTCTCATCCCATTTTGGAGCGTGAAACCCAAATTGTTCCCCACCTTGAGGTTGAGTGGATGAGGAGAAAGTCAAGAAAAATCATTAAGACTAACATGTAAAATATTATTGTTGATTATTTGGAAGTCAAGATATTAATTGGATAAAGAACTAAGAAATAATTTTCATCTTTTGTATAGCCAGAAGCGCCTTTATAAGGAGTCATTTTGTATGCTGTTAACAACCAATTTAAATAAGAGCTTCCTCTTTCCTCTTCTACTCAGAAAAATTATCTACACGAACCTGAATAATATGGCACTGGACTGAGATGCACTCTTCCAGTCAACCGATATTGGCAAAGTAAGAAGATAATCAGTATTTAGAGAAGATGTAAGTCTCAGATCTCTAGCAGACAATTCTTCAAATCCTGCATTGGAAAGCAGCTGTAGGAAAGCATGTTGAAAACGACTGGAAACCGCAGTTCTACAGGAAATTTCAGATGGTAAGTCACATATAGTTAAGAATAATCAATGTCTACTAATTGTTATCATGAGAACACCAACGTAAAAACCGAAAGCATATAATATTTAACACTGCAAGAGTGCTAATAGATATTTGATGTATAGGTGTGTCACTTTTGCATAGATTTCTTGCTTGAGCTTAATAAAGCACTATTTTTAAGTTCACATAGTTCTCATTTCTCTAAAGCAGTTTTAATAAAATCGTCAGTGATCTGTCCTTGTCTTTTGTCATGTTGCCTTAATTTGAAGCAGTCTAAGGGTGCATTTGTTTTTTTTAAGATTAAGACATCTGAATCTGAATGAATATCTAAATGATTAAGATGTTGTTTCTAGATCTGAATACTGAATGATTAAGACTGTTTGTTTTTTAACATCCGAATGTATGTAATATATTTATTCATAATTAATATGTAATTCAAATTTTAAAAATAATAAAATATTATATTATATGAAAAAAATATTAGATAAAACTTAAACATCAAAATTATTATTTGAGTAATAATTAAAATATTTAAAGAGAGTTTTGAGAGAATAAATTATGTTTTAAAAAGAGGGAATATTATTTGAGTGATAATTAAAATATTTAAAGATAATTAAAATATTTAAAGAGAGTTTTGAGGGAATAAATTATGTTTTAAAAAGTGTCTGAACATCATTCAGACTCTCTTTCATATTTGACTGATACAGAGGCTTTCAGATACATTAAGAGGCAGTTTATAAAAAAAAACAAATGCACTTAATGGACTGAAGTTTGAACCATTCAGATTCAGATCACCATTAAGTGCAAACAAATGAGGCCTAAACCCATATCAAGTTTCCTCACGTTTTTTCAGCTTCTTTCATTTTTCTGTATTTCCATTATAAGACAAAGCTTTTAAGCAGACAAAATTAGAAAAGAAATTCGGCAAAACAACAAGATGCACCAAATTTTAGGAGAATTCCCACACCAAACTTTTCAACGGAAACTGGGAATTCTCCTTTGCTGACTTGCCAACCCCTGTTTAATTGGTGGGTTGACAAGTCAGCAAATCAAACCTTGATTTAGAAGGCATCTTCCCAGTTCCCTAGCCTTCAATACTATAAATTTTGTTCTTTACCTTTCTCAACAATGTGTCTTCATGCTGAATCAGAACTATACGCGGATCAAAGATTGGCAAAGAACTTTGTGACCCCCACGAAGAATTTCAATTGAACATCATGAAATAGCAATTTCTGCCAATAGACAGTTCTATACGCTATTTCGTTTAATTTTTACCTCAGTTGTCAGTTCCAGTGATAGATTTTAGAGCCTAGTGCATTTCATTTTCTTTTGCTTGATCTTATATAGTGATGCAGCTTAAGGTATTTATTGAACTTTATGATATTACATGCTACTATAGAAGATAGAAACATACCTAGACTCCTCAAGAGAGTCTTTGTTGACAAATTTGAGAAAGGAAACATAAGGAGATCCTGAGAATTGATTAGAACCTGAAGTCCATAGATTCTTCAGTTCCACGTCCTTGCCATATTTATCCATGTTTCCAACCTTCTCAAAATCACTCGTGACGATGTCAGAACCCCTTCCATTTGGTGTGAAATTTCTTTCTTGGCCAGATGAAACAGCAGTATTATTACTACTAAGATTGGAATGAGAGCGATCATATTCAACTCGCATTTCCTCTAAGATAACTTTGTGTTCGGCATGGAGAATCAGGTCCAGGCATCTGCAATTACAGAAATTCTATTAGCACAAACCTGAAACTGAACCCAAAAAGCATTCAACAATTAATGTTCTAACTTTTAAAGGAGAAAAAAAAAGGGAAATGATTTATACAACTATAGAAGGGAGTGACTAGGATTCTGACTTTCATGAAACATACTATAATTTATGATGTGAGGAAACAAAATTTAATCAGATGTCGAAATATCCTTAATTGTCCTATGGTGTATGTTAGGGCGATTAAAGATATGTACAACGGAGCCAAGACTCAGGTTAGGACTGGGGAAGGTGACTCGGAGCACTTCCCCGTCTTGATGGGGATACACCAAGGATTGACGCTTAGTCCGTTTCTTTTTGTCTTGGTGATGGGGGTTTTGACGCGGGAAATTCAAGATGAGGTGCCTTACTGTATGTTTTTTGCGGATGATGTGGTGTTGATTGATGAGACTCGTAGTGGAGTGAATGCTAAATTTGAGGTTTGGAGGCAAACCCTTGAGTCTGAAGGGTTTAGGTTGAGTAGGTCCAAGACGGAATATTTGGAGTGTAAGTTCAACAAGGTGTCTCATGAGTCTGATGTGGTTGTTAAGCGAGATAGCTTTAAGTATCTAGGGTCTATGATTCAGGAGAATGGAGAGATTGACGAAGATGTCACTCATCGAATTGGGGTAGGGTGGATGAAATGGAGGCTCGCCTTCGGAATCTTATGTGACAAAAAGGTACCTCCTAAACTTAAAGGCAAGTTCTACAGAGTGGTGGTTAGACCGGCGTTGTTGTATGGAGCGGAGTGTTGGCCTGTTAAGAAGGCCCACATCCGAAAGATAAAGGTGGCGGAGATGAGAATGCTTCGATGGATGTGTGGGTGTACTAGGAAAGGTAGGATTAGAAATGAGGTTATTCGAGATAAGGTGAGAGTGACATCTGTCGAAGTCAAGATGAGGGAAGCGAGGTTGAGATGGTTTGGTCATGTGATAAGGAGGGACGCGGATGCCCCAGTGCGGCGGTGTGAGAGGTTGACTAGTGATGGGTTCAAACGCGGTAGAGGTAGACCGAAGAAATATTGGAGGGAGGTGATTAGACCGGACATGGAGCAGTTCCAGCTTACCGAGGACATGACCCTAGATAGGAAGTTGTGGAGGAGGCGGATTAGGGTAGAAGGTTAGGATGAGTTTAGGATGTTGTATCTTTTGTTGTACTACTTGGTGTATCTTGTGTTATTATTGCAGTTTATGCTTCAATCAATTTTGGAACAAGTGCATCGGTTAAAAGTTTTTTATTTATGTTTCAATTAATTTTGAAACAAATGCATCACTTAAAAGATTTTGAGTTACAAAGAAAATGAATGTGAATTTTACAATTCATTCATTTACGTTTTAGGTTCTTGAAAGAAAGACATTTTTTTGTTTTAAACTATTCACGAACATATTAACTATTACTTAATTACTACTTGACTTTTAAATGAAACTTTTATCCTATAAATAGTGTTTCTTTTGTTTGAAAAGACAAGCACTCAAAAAACACTTATCCCCTTGAAAAACATTTGAGAGACATTGATCAAATGGTGAAATCACCAATTCAAGAATAGAAGAGCAATATTCTTGAATGCTACTTGTTTTGTGGCTTAGTTGAATCCCGAAGATAGAGTTGTTATTATTTCTTCCGTTTGCTCGTGGGAGATACTCCAACTATCTTCAAGAAGCGTATTATCGTGCCTCTAAGCCAAGCAAGTTTTATTTTGAATTCTTGTACAATTATCATTATTGTTCTAACACTTGTATATGATATTATTGGATATGTTGATTTCTATGATATTTTCTCCTTTATGCCTTGTCTAGATTGTTTTATATTGAGCATTGTTCTATTTTGAGTCGGGGGTCTTTCGGAAACAGCCTCTCTATCTCATTTCCGAGGTAGTGGTATGGACTGCGTACACTTACCCTCCGCAAACCCCACTTGGTGGGAATATACTGGGTATGTTGTTGTTGTTATTGTCGTCGAAATATCACATTCCAAAATTCTTACTCGCGCTATAAGGTCAAATAAATTAAGTGAAAAGAGGCAACCCCCACCCCCACCCCGGCAAATGATATATTTGCTAGTTACAGCTCTAATACATCACTTTTGCTCCACTCAAAAAGCAAAACGGAAGCATGGGAAAAGCTAGTACATTTGAAAGACTTCCTGAATTTAATTTTGGTTCCTCCCCACATTATAGTGAGGGCTTTCTGTGAAGAAGTTTCAAGTAAGCATAGAAAAAAATCATAGCTAGTATGAGTTAATGCGTGATCAAGAAAACGACTTTCATCATATTATTTTCAGTAAAGTGACTCTCAGCTCCAAAGACCACGATTCTTACGTTGTATGTTGCAGCAGTTAGAGATCTGAAATATGTCAGTTCAACTTTCATAGTCTTGCCGTCAATTAAATGTTCACCTTTTCTGTTGCAGCATAATTTCACCATTAATAAGAATGATGAGACGTTGCATTTATGTCTGTAAAAGCAGTATAGATTAACGGGAGAAAATCAGGGTCAAACCCATGTTTTAGCTGACACATTGTCTTTCGTCTCATCACCATGCCTTAGCTTATTCTTCTATCTCACAGTAAGATATTAATTCGAGCCAGGAGTGTAAGATATCATTTCGATCCAGGAGTGTACCAATTTCTAGAGCAGAACTTGGAGATTAATTAGCTCTTCCATTTTTTTGGCTGAAAACATCTTCAAATTTTTCATTGAACTTATGCCAGACTTCACAGGCAAGGTGGGAAAACAAGGTGGCTAGCAAACTATATTATTAACTAAATAGTCCCTTTCGCAAATTGATACAGTATTCAAATGTGGACCCAACCTTTAAGGAGTCCAAAAACAGTGTTAGTTTGAAGAAAATGATTCTTATTTAGTATTAATGCAAGACCATCCTAACACATGTATAAAAGCAAGAAGCAGTAATAATTGCAGGGGAAAGGGGTCCCAATGTCTTCTCTGATACTAAAGTTGACAATAGATTAGATACTCTGATAGTTGAAGCCCATCTCTTGTAACCAAATTCTAAATCTGTACTCCATATACTTCTTATGAAGGTCAAGGTAACTGGAGTGCTTCCTTTTCAATCCAGGACCACACCCATATGCAGACCTACCCATATAATTTCTCTTTTTCAGTAGAGTTGTGCCGTCATTCCGACCCTACCCATATAATTTCTCTTTCTCTTTTTTCAGTAGGGTTGTGCCGTCATTCCGACCCTATCCATATAATTTCTCTTTTCCAGTAGGGTTGTGCAGTCATTCTGGCCCTACCCATATAATTTCTCTTTTTCAGTAGGGTTGTGCCGTCATTCCAACCCTACCCATATAATTTTTCTTTTTCAGTATGGTTGTGCAGTCATTCCGGCCCTATCCATATAATTTCATTTTTCTTAAGAAGGGTCGCGCCGTTATTCTGACCCTACCCATATAATTTTTATTTTCAAGTATGGTCGCGTCGTCATTCTAACCCTACCCATATAATTTCTATTTCTCAGTAGGGTCATGCGATATTCCGACCTACCCATATAATTCTCTTTCTCGGTAGGGTCGTAATATCATTCCGACCTTACCCATATAATTTTTTCTCAGATTGTGACCACTTTTCTGCCATCAAATCTAATAATCTGATGCACGAGTATGTTCCGGTCAGTTCTTCGGTGACTTTCTTGCTTAAGATCTACTCATCTCTTGATTTTGAGATGAACCATGTATTTTATACCAGTTTCCGACAATTTTTCAGTGACATATCAACTTTCCGACCATGTTTACTACTTTTCGAATCACTTTTTCAGTTTGTTTCGTTTCAATTGAGGTCCCCTAGACGTCCAGAGCAGTCTTTATCAGTTTTCCTACAGATATCTTCACCAAGTCCCTCACTGATCCTCGTATTAATTACATCAATAAAAAGCTTGTTACATATGTCTTCTATGCACCAGCTTGAGAGGGAGTGTTAGAATATGAGTAGGAAAAGGAATAACACATAGAATCCTACTTGGAAAAGTATTGTAATTTAGTGTCCTATTAGGAAAAGGATTGGAATGTAGTGTCTATAAATAAGGTCTCAATGTAACAATGTAGTTACAACAATTCAATAATATTTTTCTACTATATTCCTCATGTGGTATCAGAGCCTCTACGATTTTGGTAGAGAATCAAAGAGTTTCTGTCGCCGGTGGGCGACTATAACTCTTATATGCCGCCCGTCTGGTCAATGATTATGCTAGCAAAAGTTGGGTCACCGTGTATCTTTTCGGTGACTATTTCTCATATTCGATTTGCGTAGCATCGTGCATCTATCTGGTGACTGCTTTTTCGTATTAGATTTGCGTAGGACCGTGCATCTCATATTTAATTTGTGTAGTACCGTGCATCTTTTCGGACTACTTTCTCATAACTGAGTTGCATAACACCGTGCGTCTTTTGGGTGACTCCTTAGATCTGATTTGCATAGTTCTTTGCGTTTTTACGGTGACTCCTCATATTCGATTTGTATAGGGTCGTGCCATCATTCCGACCATACCCATATAATTTCTCTTTTTCAGTAGGGTTGTGCCGTCATTCCGACCCTACACATATAATATTCCTTTTTCAATAGGGTTGTGCAGTCATTCTGAACCTATCCATATAATTTCATTTTTTTCAGTAGGGTTGTGCCGTCATTCCGACGCTACCCATATAATTTCTATTTTCCAGTAGGGTCGTGTCGTCATTCTGGCCCTACCCATATAATTTCTATTTCTTAGTAGGGTCATGCCATCATTCCGACCTACCCATATAATTCTCTTTCTCAATAGGGTCGTAACATCATTCCGACCCTACCCATATAATTTTTTCTTAGATTGTGACCACTTTTCAGCCATCTAATAATCCAACGCATGAGTATGTTTCGGCCAGTTCTTCGGTGACTTTCTTGTTTAAGATCTACTCATCTTTTGATTTCGAGATGAACCATATATTTTATACCAGTTTTCGACAACTTTTCAGCGACAGATCAACTTTCCGACTATGTTTACTACTTTTTGGATCACTTTTTCAGTTTGTTCCTTTTCAATTGAGGTCTTCTAGACGTCCAAAGCAGTCCTTATCTGTTTACTTGCAGATATATTCACCAAGTCCCTCACTGATCGTCGTATTAATTACATCCATAACAAGCTCGGTACATATGTCTTCTATGCACCATCTTGAGGGGGAGTGTCAGAATATGAATAGGAATAGGAATATCATATAGACTCCTACTAGGAAAAGGATTGTAATGTAGGTGTCTATTAAATAGGGCCTCAATGTAATAATATAGTTACAACAATTCAATAATATGTTTCTCCTATACTTCTCACAATCTCATATATTTGATAGACTTTGATTCAGGATTCTCAGATTCCTTATTCCTAAACCCCGTGCCTTCTTACTACCTATTAGCACATCCCATCTAACCCAAATGGATCTTTTTTATGTCACAGTTGCCTTGCCACAGATAATTCATTCTCAGAGCATCCATTCTTTTAACTATATTCATGCAAATGGAATACAGGGACATTATATAATATTATTTTTTGGTCGAGCATTTTTAAGTTATTTCCAAAAGTATAGAGGAGTAATAAGTAGATATGGCCATTTGAAAATTGTTATTCATTTGCTAACACTGTTGGAGGGACATATTTAAGTTAAGACCAAGACAAGGATGGGAGGAAGAAATAAATGAGGAGTCATTCCCTGATTCTTTGGAATAATTAAGGCTATCAGACTGACATGCATACAAAATTAAATAGACTAAAGAACAAATGGGTAGTGTTAATTAACATGAAAGGGATCCAAAGCCAATCTGCAGTATTGTGATGAATAAATTAGCATCCAGGAGATAATAATTATAATAAGTGGTAGAAATGAACATACAATGATAGTTGACGAAATAGATGGGCTTCATGGGGTAAGTTAAAGAAGGTGGTAGTGATGGCATCCAACAGGTGAGATTTAGAAGAAGCAATGTATCTTTGCCTGGGCACTTTAATGATCCCTTCTGAACAAGTGCTATTGATGGTAGGAGGTTTTGTTTCAGTATTGTCGGTGGGTGGCTTAAACCCAACTGCTGGGCATTTATAAGGACTAGTCCCTCTCGTTGTGAACAACCGACTAAACGATGACGACGGGAAATGTAGAGGACTACTCATTTGCAGAGACATGAGACACCCACCACTACTACTCAGGCCGATCTGAACTGCTAACAAGTGCCACCTTCCTTCGTTAACCATCACGACATACTATTCTTATCTTGAGGAGATTTTCGCTAATGGGAATTGACTGAAAAGTCCTCACCCGATATTTTAGTAATTTCAATCCCTAAATCATATTTTCAAATCACACATATATTAATTACTACATATTATCATTTATTTCTATATCTATATCTATATATTATAGAAAAGGTGGTTTTGACATGGCTGCTAAATGTCTTTAAAAATTTATTTGAGGGTATTTTAGTCATATTATCCCACATGCTAATAGTCCGCTGATGACGTTTATATACGTGCCGAAGTTACAACCTCATATAAAATACGTGGCAGCCATCTCAGGAATAACTCTTTTCTGAGTAACTTTTGCAACTCTTCTTCTGCTGTTGCACAATAAACAAAACAAGAACAAATTCAAGGTATGTGTTCTCTCTGTCGGGCATGTCTTTTTCTCCAAATTGATTTCATATTACATCATCTCCAATTCTTGATTATAGTTACTTGAGTTTTTTTTGGATTCCAACTCAAGAAGAAGATTGAATTTCATAGTGCATTTGAGATTTTACTCGGAGTTAGTTTTTGTCATAAAACTCAATTCAGTTTTTCAAGTTTTGGATAGATTAGATTGTGTACGTGTTTAAATCTTACTAATATATGTTAAATATGTCTGCCATATTAATCAGTCTTACATATTCGATATTGCAGCTATAGCTGAAGGGGAGGAAAGTGAAGGTGCTAATTTGAATATGAGTTTTTGGTTTTCTAAGCAGTTTAATAGTAAGTATGTTGGAGTCCCACATCGGTGGAGAGAAGGTGGGTAGAGGTCATTTGGATGTACTTGTTTTGCTATTGTTAAGAAAGATGAACTTGAGGGTCAAAAAGTTGAAATTAAAGTTATTCCTAAAGCAAAGGTCTCTCAGTGAAGTATATGTGTATATTGCATAGTAACTTATATATTTGATCCTTGAAGTTAATGGTCTGAAAAGTTTTCATTTCCTTTGATTAAAGTTCTGTTGGGAGTTTTAGTTCTCTTTTAGGGAAGGGAATCTAGGAGTAACGGGTAAAATTATCGTCATGTGATTAGGATTTCATGGGATCAAGCCTTGCTTTTTGCCCTCTCTATTTATCTCTTCTTTGTGGAGTAAAATGAGGGGAAGCTAGGGCGACATAAACGTCATTGGATCATCATTTTACTCTGTTAATTCCCCCACCGCAAATATATATTTTAATTTTTTCCCTTCTCTTTCTATCTTGTGGATTTAGGACTTTTCCACTTATACATTTGGTGATTCAAAATCAGAGTTCCAGATTCTGAAGTTGCTTTTACTATTTAAAAAAAAAAATAGTCAACCTCTCTTTTATAGGAAGCATAAGCTCTCTTTTTCTAGGAAGTTGCTCTTAAGTGTTGTATTGTTCTCTTGTTTTGTAGTATACTATAGTAGCTTCTGTTAGGAATTTCAATTGAAATTTATTGGGTCCATGAAATATTTGAAAAAAAGTATAGTGGCTTTTGCTATTTAACATTGAGTTGGTAGATTTTGATCACATCTCCAGTCCCTAGGATTATTTTAGTACAGAATAAGAGCCTGTTTGAATTGTTTTACATTAGGTGCAAAATCTAATATAAAACCATTTAGATTAGTATATGTGCTGCTTTCTAAATTTTTACATAATTTACTTTTTCGCCAAAAAAATAGTTTATTCCACCTTCAAAGAAATTGAGTTAGTTATCTTCGGTATCTATTGGTATAGTTTGACATGGTGATAGTTTAGGTGTGTTTCTCACACTTTCATTAGTTTAGGTGTGAAACTCAAAAAAGGGGACAATGTAGGTGTGTTTTTAATACTGGACTCTATGTTCTTCTTGATTAGTTCTTTTTGTACATATCACATAAATGGAGAAATGGGACATAATGAACATTCTCATTTGCTGGCCAAGGTACCAACTGAACTCTGCTAATCTTTATTTTAGTCTATCCACATATTGTCCAGGAATAAGACCAATCACAACCTTGCTAGAAATTGCAAAATTTGGCATATATTCTGCAAAATGCATTTCATTTGTGGACATGAAATAGTGAACTGTCTAGAACATTTGCGTTCGAGTGAGTATTACAAAGATCTACAAGTAGATATAAAAGTTTTTTGTTTGTCATTTTCGTATGGAAAAATCAAATAGGAATGCCCTTGCCAAATCCTTAATTTTATATCCTACATCTAATTTAAGTTCACATATACTTCTCAAGTCCTTTATTGTTAATTGGCTAATCACTTTGATGTTCCTCATCCCAAGTATTTTTTGTTCTTCATTAATTTGTTTCCTTGGTGTTGGGTTGCATTGATACAAGCACAGTTGGACTTAAAAGAGTTTGGATTCTCAACTAGGAGATCAAAAAGCTACATGTAACAAGGCAAGCCAATAAGAAAGAGGCTTTATCATCGAAAAGCGAACCAATAAAGATGAATCAAGTAATCGGCAATTTGGTGCTAACTCAATTAGTTCAATTGTGCAACACACTCTTCTTTTGGCAGAATCACTTCTTCGATTCGAACCAGGTTAAAATGTTGCACTTATACTTTGTTATGCAACATTAGTATTGATATAGTTTTAGCCATATTTTTGTGACAGGATCAACATCAAATACTTTTGAACGGTATTTTGCTTAACTTCGGCTAACAATTATGCTTTAATTTTATCATCAGTGAAGGATCTTCTGTCGACTACTTTTGCGGTATAATTGGAGCCATGATTTGTTGCATCCTAAAATATATCTCTGAACTCTTTTTGTTGTTCACTTTCACGAGGTACTGCATTGTTTTTGCTGCTTCTTGAATTTTAAATTAGAGTTTAATCTAACGTCGTTTTGCTTGATTATTACTGTATTTCATCTCTTCTTTTCCTCAGGCCATTAGCTTTTATTGACTTGTAGATTTTATTCCATTTGCTATTTGGTTATGAATTTATTATAACTATGAGTTATACTGAGTTTCCTGTTAGTTTTCTTAATTTTTCTCTTTGTGATTTTAATCTTATGAGTAAATTAAAAAAATAACAAAAGTCTAAATTGATATCAACAACAACAACAACAACAGACCCAGTGTGTTCCCACAAAGTGAGGTCTGGGGAGGGTAAAATGTACGCAATCTATACCGCTAAATTGATATCATGAATTGAAAAATATTGACATGGTGCTGAATTTTGTGGCCGACTTTTACTTTTAGCAATTTCAGTTCACTTACTTGTATGCATAGTTTGATCATAACAATACCTAACGAAAGGCCCAAGATAACAAGTGAAGGGTATTCTTTTTATGAATATAATAGAAGTGTCTTTGAGCAAATAGTTATTTATTCTGTCATTTTCTCCTATTATATCTATATCTAATCTGTGTGTGAACTACACAACTATATTAATTACACTAGCTATGGAATATCAATGTGGATGAAGTGATCTCCTGTTGTTTGTTCACCTATATGGTTGTGCGGAAAAATGTATTTATTTAGTGAAGTTAAAACTAATATGAAGTATGTTACAATCTTTTCTATGGTGGTATTAGTTATTTAACAATAGATTAGACTTCTATAAGGTGTTCAACTTTTTATGTTTTCTTAGTTTAATTTTTTGACATTCCATAGATTCCTGAAAGTTTTTGATACAACCCGTCACCATTCTGTGTTTTTTTCATAGTTTTTATCATACCTTCAGGTACCATATTACTTCATTTGTTGCCAAAGTTGATCCTTTTGGTTGCTCTGCAATACAATATGACAAAATTTCTATTTGCTTCTCCTCATAGGTGTATCTCAATTAGTCTCTTCCTCTCATTAGCTGTATTTATCTCAAATAATGAAAATTCTCCGTAAAGTATCCCTTCTGTAATACAATTGTAAGTTTTCATGAACTTATCTATTTTAATTAGGAGTTTCCTGCTATTGAATCTATTTGTTGTGCTTCCACCTGAGTGTTACTGAATCTATTTGTTGTTCTTCCACCTGAGTGTTACTGAATCTATTTGTTGTTCTTCCACCTGAGTTATAAGATACACTCTTTCATAATGGAATGTGGGAACAATCAATGAGAGAATCATAATAAACTTCACAAGTCGTTCTTGTGCAACTGAAATCGAAGAGGGAAGATTTCATTAGACTCTACGATTCTTTACCCCCTTTTTTTTCAAAAAATCAGTAAAAACACCAACACTTCTCTATTTTTATGCAAGAGGTCTCGGTCTTATGGTTACATATATCAACTTAAGGATACGTAACATTTTGTTATTTATGTAATTAAATAAGATGTACAGAATTATCTTGTAAAACATAGCTACTCTACATATATACTGAACACAATCTTCATGTTGGGCCCATGCTGACACGGGCCTTACCCCCTAGTTACTACATATAAACAGCTTGTGTTCAATATATATTAGTTTAATATAATGTGGATGCATCAGCTACCACGTTAGTCTTTCTCGGATGGTATAAAATGGTGACATCATAATCTTTAGTCAACTTCATCTATCTATGTTGTCTCTAATTCAAATCTCTCTACGTGAAAACATGTTGTAAACTAGATCTGTGAACACTTCACAATGAACCCCATACAAGTAATGTCTGCATTACTTTAGCAAAAATGAGAACAACTAACTCTAAGTCATGAGTTGGATAATTCGTCCCATTAGTGTCACGCCCCGAGCTGAGGCCTTGGACGTGACACACGCTCGATACTATCAGTAGTATGAGAGAACATTCTAGCATAACAATAAGTATGCAACTGACATGAAAGAATAAAATGGAAACAATATGAGATTTAGATAAGATTCCGTAAAAAAGAGATACTTCCACCAAGGTTTATTAACACCACTTAATATTGAACAGTACAAATAGTCATGATAAATAAAGGCTTGAAATTACAAAGTTTGTTTGACAACTACACTAGACTGTGAAGCCTCTAATAAGTAACAATATTGAAGAAAAATATAAAGAAGTCATTATATCTCATTCGGCCTCGAGGTAGAAAAGAGGCTCACTAATGGAAGAAGATAGAGATCCTAATGATATGCCTGGTCACGGACTTGAGAGCTGGAACCTACATCATGAAATGATGTAGCGCCAAAGACGGTCAATATGTGGAATGTATTGGTATGTAAAAACCATTCCAAGAAAATGGTAAAGCAAGAGATTATCAATGTAAATAAAATTCAACTTTACGTGAAGACAAGTTGGAAAAGAACAAAAGTATAAACTGAATTAAAAATTAATGAAGTGAAGTAAATTCAATTATTTTGGTTATTTGTGGGAGAAAGTAGTGAACCGTTATAAACCACTATATGAGCGTATGGAGTCTGATCTCGGCCCGATCATCAAAGACATCCCATACCTTACCGGGAATAGGACATGACATGACATAATTTGCTAGCAAATATCCATGGTTAGCCTATTTTCAAGACACATGAAAAAAAGGCATTCAATTTGTGGAATAATCTCTATCCTATATTGGCAAACATCATTTCGGGCATTTATTTTTTAAACCTATGCCTTCACGATCAGATAACTAACTTCCTTATGCTCATGGTGTTATCTTATTTATTTATGTTCAAAGAGTTAGCCATATTAGTGCTATGCTCATAGTTTAGCTTTTTTAGGCTCATGTACATAATTTAGCCTTTTTAGGATCATGCTCAGAATTTAGCTTTTTTAGGCTCGTGCTCATATTTTTAACATTTTTAGGATCATGGTGGAAAGGTAAGCATTATGGTTTCATTCATAATGGTTTATTATGGGACTAGAGAGAGGTTGCATATTAGGATATCATAGTATGTTATTATCTTTGGAACATATACTATGAATGCCTTTATTAGCTTTTAAACCACGGTATTAGATGTGTGATTGAAATCTAAATTAATAAAACATTCATCAGTAAGTTATTAAACCTATGCAATCTATTAAGGGTTCTAAAAGTAGTTAATTCCTTTTTTACGAAGTTGGAGCATTAGGACATATATGTATCAAGAGGTTCACTCAATTTAAGAACAGGGAACTACGCTAGTGTCTAAATAGTTATCACTGAAGCTTTATCTTTGCAAGATAACTAAAAATTGGTATCCTTTGGTTACAAGGAAAATCAACAGAGAGTCATCACAAAGACTATAAAATAAGCAGCTCATCAACAACCAAGTTCCCAAGTTGAACGAATTTTGATTAGAGTCAAATTCCAAATTATAAATCAATAAGCACAAGGTTCATGGATTCCAATGGTTTCATGATATGTGCAGAATTCACAAATCTCATAATAATTTATAGGATTTAATGATTTTCGCAAAAGTTGAAGAGTATTCATGATCGATAATGATATTCTAGATTTTCAGAAAACTTATGTAAAGAACTAGTTTAATTGATATAAAGAAATTCCAGATTTTCTAGAAAACTTATTTAAAACATGTTAAGTGTAATTTGAATAGGGAGGAACAATAAAACTTACAGAATACATGAAGGGACAGTTTAACATACATCTAAACATTGAAAAACTTAAGAGCGGAAGAGGAGATATGAACTTGTTTTGTTGAATCAAATCTCTTGAGATTGTTATAGCAGTGTTTGAGAAGAGGTAAAAAGATATACAGTGATGGAATAGAGTAAAACTGATGGAGTATAAGATATGTGAAACTGTAATACCCTAAATTTTTGAACTCTAGACCTCTTAAAAGATAGGCCACGGAGTTAGCTTTCCAATACTTCAAGTCTCGCCTTAATCCGACGTCAAGGCAAAAAGTTATGGACAATTTCCTTAAAAGCTTAACATACACTACCGTGACTACGACTCAGGTTATGAGTCACATCAACTCATGATGAGTCATCACGAGAGGTCGTAGTCACTCCAGTAAAGGACCCTCAGTTGTAGCCAATGACCACGACTCCTCCCTACGACTCTTAATCAGTGGCTATGAGTCATATGAAGGGACTCGTAGTCACAACAGTGTGCTACGCAAGACCTCTCTAGTGGTTATAAGTCCAGCACGCGACTCGTAGTGAGATGTTACGAGTCATATTATGGACTCGTAGCCTGACTAGTAAGGAATCCATAAACCAAGCTTCAGACTACGATTCCACCTAATGACTCGTAGTCAGTACCAACGAGTAGTAAGGTGTTGAATTATATTCAAGACAGTGAAGGCCCCAAACTCATAGTCCTAGCCTACGACTCATACTACGACTTATAACTAATAGTGACGAGTCATAGGATGAGTCGTAACGACTGGGAACCCAGTTTCCTACACTATTTTTCAAGGGCTTTTATGTCTTTTCCCACTCCATTAAATCCAAACCCATGCCATTTTGGTTTCACAAGGGGTGGTATAAAAGACCCAAATCCCCAATTCATAACATGATCATCAATTCCACCCAAGAGAAATAAAAAATGAGCGATTCTTTTCTTCCTCAAGAGAAAACTAGGGTTTCTCAAGAACAAGATCAACTCTAAGGAATTCACCAAAGCTTCTACTTTAGGTATGTGGGATATTCATCAGTGGGTCCCTTCCACCCATTGATTCCCAAGAACTCTCTAAACTTTCCAATGTAAAACTCTTTTCTCTTTTATGGGGTTCCAAGTTGACCATGAACTTTATGAATCTGATCTCAAATTTTTTGATTCTCAACCGTGAAAATATATTCCCTGATAATTGTTTTTCCATATGTTTGATAATGCAAATATCTACATTGTATTAGTTATTAAAATCTTAGGTGTAATTCATCATTTTCCCATATCATGGTTTGTTCAATATTTTCTAAGATCCGTTTGCATTAGATAGAGATGGTGGGTTATGAATACCTGATACCTATATATTCATGTATGTCACAGGTGTCAGGTACAAGTCATTTAAGGCATACTTTTATCATTAAATTCAGAATACCAAAATTTTGAGAATATGTTAGTATCAGTCATGTTAAGCCTTGAATCAGCATTAGTGTCAATTCAGTTGGGAGTAGAACTTAGCACCGAACGAACCTGCGGATGAAGGCTCACCCTCCAGTAAAGGACTGAGACCTTTAGTAGAAGTCCCTGTGTTCTATAACTATGTAGCAATATAGTTTATGAGAGGCTACCGGCCAGTTGAGGACTGACACTCTCTTAGGGGTCACCCATCAGTAGAGGACTGATACCCTAGTCCTTTGGGACATCAGATTAATGGATCCACACAGCTAGTATTGGTACCCGTGGTAAGGTACTAATACCCTTCCAACTAGGGTTTTAGGTTGGACGGCCCCGATTAGCTCAGATTGGGGCATGTCGGTTAAATGTTAGCTCCCGCAGTTATAGCTCATCATTCACATAATGATAGTTCAGGTTTGCATGACCAAGTGTCCATATATCAATTATTCAAATTATTTTAGTACTATTTATGCTTGGTCTTGCATTCATTTTACATGTTCATACATTCATGTTTAATACCTATATCTTTTCTAATTAGTCCTTATCTCACATACCAGTACATTTAAAGTACTGACCGTGTACTCTCTTTTGTGCTTTATTGATTTCATAATATAAGTTCGAACACTTAATTCCCAGACCGCACGTAGTCTATTCCTGTATCACTCAGCTATAACATTGGTGAGTCCTCATCAACCGAGGACTAGTTATATTATTTATCATGCTTTCCAGTATTTTAGTTTATGTTATTTCAGTAGTCAGAGTTAGTTTGGGACCTGTACTAATAACTCATCATGTTTAGAGGCTTTCAGACAGTCAAACAGTTGGTTATGTTTTTCATCGATGTGTTTCAGGCCCCTTTGTTATGGATTTGATTATTTAGATATTTCATTAAATAACTTCCACACAACATTTTATTATCTTCCTTTTAGTATTTATAGTTTGTGTCAGTTCATGGGTTAGATTGGGGTCACTTGTGTCCTTAAGCACCGTATTATGACTAAGGGGTAGTCTCGAGTCATGAAAAACTTGGTATCAGATCACAAGGTTTAAAGTGTCCTAGGGTGTCTGAATCTATATTTAGTAGTCTTGTTCATGGGTGTGAAGCGCGCCACACTTATGGGCAAGAGGCTACGAGATATTTTAGAAAGGTTTCCCTTCTTTCAGTATTCATGTTGTGCAATGGGGCATGAGCTCCATTAAACTTCTCCTTTTAACTCATTCTTTACTATTTACAGAAAATGCCTTCTAGAAGGGCTAACAGAAGGAGAAATAGGGACCAACCCGCACCACCTATCTCAGAGGACCCTCTGAATGAGCAGATGCCTCACGTCGAATTTTGGGCTGCCTTCGCAGTATTAGCCCAATCCATGGCTGCTTAGAATAATCAACAGGCTATTTCTTTAACCAACCCCATAGTTAATACTGCCGCAGCTAGAATTTGGGATTTCACTCGAATGAATCCTCCAATATTCTCTGGATCCAAGTCTGAAGAGGATCTCCAAGAGTTCTTAGAGCGTGTCCAGAAGGTGACAAATATCATGGGTATTACCCAAGTGAGAGGTTAATTTAGCTGACTAGAAATTTCAAGGGGTGGATCACACCTGGGTTAAGCAGTGGAAGGAGGATAGAAACACCGATGCAAGGCCTGTAGAGTTGGATAAATTTGCTACTGCTTTCTTGGATATGTTCTTCCCACTTGAGTTGAGGGAGGCCAAAGCTCAAGAGTTTATTAATATGAAGCAGGGTAACATGAGTGTGAAGTAGTATTCACTCAAGTTCACACAGTTAACAAGTTATGCTCAGACTACAGTGGCTGATGCTAGGGATAGAATGAGTAAGATTGTGTCTGGAGTTACTGAAGATGATGTTAAGGAGTGTATGACAGCTATGCTGATTAAGGAGATGGACCTTTTTAGATTGATGGTCCATGCTCAACATATTGATGAAGAGAATCTCAAGTAAAAGAAAAAGGAGAATAAGAGGGACCGAACTGGTAGGTTTAACTTTTCTTAGCAGAGGTCAGATGGTGGTAATCGTTCTCAGTTTCGCAAGAAATCTTCAGCTCTAGCCCCATCTTCTTCCAGTGCTCTAGTGTCTAAATTCTGACAAGATAATCGTGATAGAGCATCAGGCTCTAAGTTCCAGGGTAGTGCGAATAGTGGTCTCACAAACCTAATCTGTATGAGGTATGGTAAGAATTATAAGGGTGAGTGTATGTCCGACAGTGATACGTGTTTTGGGTGTGTCAAGTGAGGCCACATGATTAGGGATTATTTGGTGGTTGCCTAGAGTGGTAAGGATTTTCATCAACAAGGCCAGACTAATTTATCTTTAGCTCCATCAACACGCTCGACTAAGTAGGGAGCCACTTCTAGTGCCACTAGTGGGTAGAGTCATAATCGACTTTATGCCCTTCAAACTCGACCGGATCAGGAAGGTTATCCTGATGTGGTTACTGGTATGTTACAGGTCTTTTACGTTCATGTATATGCATTATTAGACCCCGGAGCTTCACTTTCCTTCGTGACTCTTTATATAGCCGTAAATTTCGGCATCAGTTACAAAATATTAGCAGAACCCTTCTCTGTGTCTACTCCAATGGGTAGTTCTATTATAGACAGGTAGGTATACAAAAACTGCCAGTCACAGTGTCCTAGAAGGTGACCTTAGTAGCTTAGCATGGAGTGAACCTAGGGATAAAGGCTCACCCGCCAGTAGATGACTTAGATCTTTAGTAGAAGTCCCTGAGTTCTAGAACTATATAGCCAATATAGGTTATGAGAGGACACCCTCCAGTTGAGGACTGACACTCTCTTAAGGGTCACCCTCCAGTAGAGGATTGACACCCTAGTCCTTTGAGATATCAAATTAGTGGATCCACACAGCCAGTAAAGGTACCCATGGTAAGGTATTGACACCCTTCCAACTAGGGTTACAGATTGGACCCCATTTAGCTCAAATTAGGGCATGTCGGTTAAATGTTAGCTCCCATAGTTTCAGTTCAACATTCATATTATGACAGTTCAGATTTGCATGACCAAGTGTCCATATATCAGCTATTCAGATTATTTTAGTACCTGTTTATGCTTGGTCTTGCATTCGTTTTACATGTTCATGCATTCATGCTCAGTACCTATATATTTTTTAGTCATTCTTTATCTTACATACCAGTACATTCAAAGTACTGACCTCTTACTCCCTTTTGTGCTATATTGATTTCACAATATTGGTTCAAACACTCAGTTCCCAAATCATACGTAGTCTGTTCTTGTATCACTCAACTGCAATATTGGTGAGTCCTCATCAGTCGAGGACTAGTTATATTATTTATCATGCTTTCTAGTATTTTAGTTTATGTTATTTCAGTAGTTAGAGTTAGTTGGGGACCTGTCCTAACGACTCATCATTTTTAGGGGCTTTTAGACAGTTAGACAATTGGTTATGTTTTTCAGCGATGTGCTTCAGACCCCTTTGTTATGGATTTGATTATTTAGATATTTCACTAAATGCCTTCAATAAAACATTTATCATCTTCCTTTCAGTGTTTACAGTTTGTGCTGGTTCATGAGTTAGCTTGGGGTCACTTGTAGCCTTAATCATCGTATTATGAGTAGGGGTAGTCTCGGGTCGTGATAGAAACTTATGGAGAAAGAGATGTGTGGAGATAATGTAGAATGAGAAGTTTTTAACATGTTAAACTGATGGAAAAAAAAAGATTTTTAACATATAAAATTGATGAATGAAAAAGGTTTTAAAATATGACGGTTGATTTAAAAAAGGTATGAAACTGATAGGGAAAGGGAATTTTAATCGTTTGGGATTAAGGTAAAAATGAAAGGACAAACTGCATTTGAAGGGGCAACCTGGGTAGTAACTCATTGTTTGTTGTCCTTCTCCCTTCCCTTGTAATGTTGTGATGATACAACAGTAAAATCTTCATCCCCAGACTATGATTTACACCCCTAAAACCTCCGAAGCATATACAAATCACTTCAAGTGGATTTCTAACTAACTTTAAAGCACAACAAGCTTAACTATGCAACCATAACACCTCCACTTACAACTATGACTTGAGCTTAAAATGTGAGGTGTAACAATATCTCCCCCTTGGGATTATTTGTTCTGAAATAAAGGTTATAGACTCATGGAAAACTCCACGCTCAAGAATTAGGGGAAAAACTTTCGCTAATGAACTTTTAGGCTTTGTAGGTAACCCATAACCTTTACCTTGATCATTAATCTATCACTAGGACTGTTCAAAAACTCAACAAGGTTTCTATTGAATCTAGAGTTATCTCCAAGAAAACCACTTCTTCTCTTTACGAAATTCAACCAACCTCGATCTCTAATTAAGAAGTCATTAGTCACATAATCCAATTGTCCACATGTATCTCAATACAACATTCTAGCCTATCACTATAATCACTTCATGGCTTCTTTGCAACCAAAACTATCTGAAAATCTTCCCAAGCACTTCTTAAATACTTAGCTTAAAAAACCTCTACATAGAATCACACCGTATATCCTTCAACATAAGGAACATCTAATATCTCCTATCTAAACCATTGAACAACTACCTTCAACATCACTATCAGGTTATAACAAAGACTACTTAAGGGCTAGAGTATGAAGATCAAGATTAATAGGGATATTTTTCAATCATTACTTATACTCATTGTGATTCTCACTCTCAAAAAGGGGATTGCGAAGTAAGGTATAATATGCATGAATATTTCATATATTAAATACATAAAGCACGAATGGAGAGTAATTCTGGGGGTACAAAATGACATAACATTAGTTTGAAACATTTAGGCATACTGTGGAACACGAGTTCATATATCAGGAGTTGTATAACATTATACAAAAATTCATAAATTCATGGAGTAAGATTGAGATCATTAAGTGAAGCTATTGCTTCTCATTCTATGAAATAAGCATGAACATGAATTAGTATGAAGTGCATGACCCTCGGTCATAGGCATAACACTAGTATACAAGACAAGATTAGAGTGTTATCTTGACTAAGTTACAAGGAATAATTAAGATAGGAATGGATCGATGTTTCATCCTATTTTTTTTCTATCACTATTTGAAACTCAAGATATGCCTTGGTTTAGAACCTCAACATCTCTCCCTAACTCAAAGGTCACTATCCTAGGTTTGTGGATCTATCCTCTAAACTGAACTATAAACACTTTAGCCTGGATCGTCTGGGTGTTATTATACACAATAATCCTTAAACTCTCCCTATTAGACTATACTACAAATAAAAAATTGTTACTAGGACTTTTTTCTGAGATACTTTTCTTAACTTTCTCTTGCCTCGATAGTCAATACTCTACAACTCATGATCCTATTGGAGTACATACCACTTCATTTAACTCTTTACAGTTTGACCCTCTCTTATTAGTTTATGGACACCACACTTCAAAATTCATGTTCACCAAAATCAATGGGATTAAAACTACACTATACTAAGATATTTAATGTCGCCTACCTATAATCCCCTCAAATCAACTCCCAAGAACACCATATAATACATAATTAGGCTTCACATAGAACCTTATGTAAAAAAATACTACCTAAGGTACAACTTTTATTAAAGAAAGAAACCTAAGGCTCTTTTCTATCTAATGACTTAGCCATAATATAATATTTCATCTAGGGTTCACATATATATCATTCCCAAATCTTCACAGTTTCCACAATATAATGAATAATAAATGAGGAACACACCACACTTTGGATCTTAGAATCTCTTCTAGATATATATATGTTTCCTGTAACACACATCTTCCTTTATAATTCTTAAGATTTTCTCTTTATCAAATGTTTTAGCCTTCATTCATTTATTCATCTAGAACCCCCATATACCACACATATACTTTCATTACTTTTCACAAGTTAACAAATTAATTTCTCCATACACTATTCCAAGCCCACTAGATCAATCTTAACTAACATTATCACTCTCATATTGTCCTTTTTCTTACTACGATGATTATCTAAGTTCAAGCTTATGGTCTAGTACTAAATATAGATGGCAACACTCATCCACTTATACTACTCAGAATTATTGCTACCAATGAAAGTCAAGAAATACTTGTCCATTGAGGGCTCAGGACAAAATAGTAAATTTTTAATCTAATCTCACAACCTATATAATTGTAATCTATTCGCATATTCTCCTTTCACACACCACTACTACTTATCCATTGACCTACCTAAACTATATTCATAGCTCTACAAAAACAAGTGAGGGTACTCTTTTTATAACACAAGGGGTTTACCTAATTCTGTCAATTCCTAACCACTCTATCCCCATGTCCACAATCTATACTTAATCTTTACTAACATCATGACTTATTATCCTAACTTCTTTCCTAGTTCAAGTGTATGTATAATTCATCATATCCAAAAATCCTTTCTCTACTTGAAACCATCAAATCTACACCAAACATATTACACCTTGGCCAACACCTAAGCATATTTTGCTTTATCACTCAGTTAGTAATTACATGACTCCATCTACATACTTCGAGCAATTTACCATCTCTAATTTTTTGTCTTCTACACATATGACTTCATATTTTTGACCTTGGGATTATTATTCTACTTATGGCTTACAACATCCCAAATTATAATATATCCCGCGTGACAACACTGCCAAGAATCTAAATACATAATTTCCGCCTTAATGGTGCCATTTGAAAATAATTTTAGGAAGTCTGAGAATTCATTCTAGTTGGCTTGTACATACGATCAGTATAAATAAGTATGAATTCTTTCAAATCAATAGACTGAAATGCACCAATGGGCTCCTCATAAGCCTCGTGCAATCTCTTATATTTTGGATGGATTTCTCTGAGAGTACTACACTGATATGAATCTGAACTTTAATTCTTCTATCACCTCGAATGAGCAACACACAAATCTAGATAAATTTCTTATCACACAACTCTATTGCACAATTTAGAGTATAAAAAATAGATATATCTCCTAAATATCTTGTAGCCTCCCAATTATAAGTGTGGCGCACTTCACACCCATAAAAAAGACTCGACTAGAAACAGCTTCACAAATACCCTATGACACTTGAACCCTATGCTTTGATACCAAGATTGTCACACCCCGAGCTCAGGCCCTGGACGTGACACACACCCGATACTATTACTAGTATGAGGAAATATTTTGGCATAAAACATGAGTATACAACTGACATGAAAGAATAAAATGGAAAAAATATGAGATTAACATAAGATTCCTTAAAGAAGAGATACTTTAATCAAGCTTTATTAACACCACTTAATATTGAACAGTACAAATAGGCATGATAAATAAAGTTTTATAATTACAAAGTTTGTTTGACAACTACACTAGCCTGTGAAGCCTCTAATAAGTAACAATATTGAAGAAAAATATAAAAAAGTCATCATATCTTATTCGGCCTCCAAGTAGAAAAGAGGCTCGCCAGTGAAAGAAGATAGAGATCCTAATGATGCACCTGATCACGGACTTGAAAGATTGAATCTACATCATGAAATGATCTAGCACCAAAGACGATTAATATGTGGAATGTATTGGTATGTAAAAACCATTTCAGGAAATAGTAAAGCAAGAGATTATTAAAGCAAATAAAATTTAAATTTAAGCGAAGACAAATTGTAAAAGAACAAAAGTATAAACTAATTAATCATTGATAAAGTGAGGTAAATTTAATTCATTTGGTTATTTATGGGAGAAAGTAGTGAACCGTCATAAACCACCATATGAGTGCATGGAGTCTGATCTCGGTCTGATCATCTAAGCCATTTTATATCTTGTCGGGCACAGGACATGTCATGACATAATTTAATAGCAAGTATCCATGGTTAGCTTTTTTTTTGGGACGCATGAAAAAAAGAGTCATCCAACTTATGAAATAATATCTATCCTATGTCGGCAAAATAGTTTCTGGCATTTGTCGTTTAAACTTATGTCTTCACGATCAGCTAACTAACTTTCTTATGCTCATGAAATTATCTTATTTATTTATGTTCAAAAAGTTATCCATATTAATGTCATGCTCATAGTTTATCCTTTTTAGGTTCATGTACATAATTTAGCTTTTTTGGGCTCATGCTCATAATTTAGCCGTTTTAGGCTCATGCTCATATTTTTTATATTTTTAGGCTCATGTTGGAAAGGTAATCATTGTGGATTCATTCATAATGGTTTAATATGGGGAACATAGAGAGGTTGCATACTAGGATAGCATAATATGTTATTTTAGCCTTGGAACATATACTATGAATGCCTTTATTAGCTTTTAAACCATTGTATTAGATGTGTGATTGAAATTTAAATTAATAAAACCTTATCAGTAAGCTATTGAACCTACACAATCTATTTAGGGTTTTAAAAGTAATTAATTCTTCTTTTATGAAGTTCGAGCATGAGGGGCATATATGTATCAAGTTGTTCTCTCGATTTAAGAACAAGGAACTATGCTTCTATATAAATAGTTATCATTGAAGCTTTATCTTTGCAAGACAACTAAAAATTGGTATCCTTTGATTAAAAGAAAAATCAACAGAGAGTCATCACAATGACTACAAAACAAGCAGTCCATCAACAACCAAGTTCCCAAGTTTAATAAATTTTCACTAGAGTCAAATTCTAAATTACTAATTAATAACCACAAGGTTCATAGATTCCAGTAGTTTTATGATATATGCAGTATTCACAAATCTCTCAATAATTCATAGGATTTAATAAGTTTTGCAAAAGTTGAAGAGTATTCATGGCCGAGTGTGATTTTCTTGATTTTTCAAAAAACTTATGTAAAGAACTAATTTAAATGACAAATATAAAGAAATTTTAGATTTCCAAAAAAAAACTTATTCAAAACATGTTAAGTGTAATTTGAATTGAGAGAAATAATAAAACTTATAGAATAGATGAAGGGACAGTTCAATATACCTCTAAACATTGAAAAACTTAAGAGCGAAATAGGAGATGTGAACTTATTTTGTCGAATCAATTCTCTTGAGATTGTTGTAGCAGCATTTTGAGAAGAGGTAAATCGATATAAAATGATGGAATAGAGTAAAACAGATGGAGTTTGAGACATGTAAAATTCATGGAGAAAGAGATGCGTATAGCTGATGGAGAAGGAGAAGTTTTAAACGTGTTAAAATGATGGGAAAAAGAAAGATTTTTAATGTCTGAAACTGATGAAGGAAAAAGGGTTTTAAAACATGATGGATGATTAAAAAATGTATGAAACTTGTAGGTAAGTGAATTTTAATCATTTTGGATCAAGGTAAAAATGAATGGACAAAACTGCCCTTGAAGGGGCAACCTGGGCAGTAGCTCACTGCTTGTTGTCCTTCTTCCTTCCCTTGCAATGTTGTGATGTATAATGACCCTTCAGGTCATTTCTCTTGATACTGCTTATTTTTGCCTTTAAAACATTCCCATTTCTGCCCAAGTCAATGACTTGCTAGAATTGATAGTTTGGTACCGAGCAGTTCGTTTAGTTTCTAGAACCATTTCCCTGTTTAGAAATCTTTACTATTTTTAAATGGACATCGAGCGAAACTTTAGTAAAACAATATCATATGTAAATTCTGACTAAGCCATTAGTTCTAGAATATCAATTTTAGGTTAGGTAGACCTTTGATTTGGGTCTCGCTACACCTGAGCTTGTTTCGACCTATTGGTCAGAAAGTTGATAAATTAGAAATTTGGGTGTAGAGCCCACATTTGGTTGAAACAATCTTGGATGCAAAATTCATCTTTGCCAACGTTTTTGAAATATCGAAATCAGTGTGGTTTCATATCTCGTTTGCTCATATTGGACTCCGAATACATCCCAAGGCCTTGGCCGAAACTTGGAATCAAATTCCAAGTTCCAGTCGTCATCTAGTGCATCAAGGTACCCCGATTGCGGAGGCCTTAGTGTGATTGTGATACCGTGATTGTAGCTAGTATGTGTGTACAATCGCTCCAACTGAAGGCTTAGGAAGGGTTGTTTAAATACTCTTTTTGGCCGAGAATTAGCCATTTTCTCTATTTTCTTGAGTCCCAAAATCCTACCGAGAGTTAGCCATTTTTTCTATTTTCTTGAGTCCCAAAATCCTAATAGAGTGTGTGGTTAATTGAGTCTTGAGTTTTGATTGGTAGCTTGGATAACTTACATAATCGTGATTAACGTCAAATCTAAGGTATGAATCCTTTAATTTTAGTGTGGAATTCTTGATTATTTGTCCCAAAACCCCAAATGGCTTGAAGCTTAATTTTATCCCTAATTATGGTTCATTTGTACCAATTTAGTAAGGGTTATAACTCCCTAATAGTATTTGAACTATGGGTTGGTCTCAAAAACTCATTTTTTCATATGTGGGACCCACTTGGGGTTTTGGTGTTGTTTTGGACCCGAAGCATAATGGTGCAATATAGGTGTTGATTTTCTCGTTATAACGTATATATATATTATGTTTTTGATAGCTTGGCTCCTTGAAAATTGTTGGTTCATGAGCTATATTTGGATTCAAGGTAGGTCAGGCTTGCTTGTGTTATATTGAGCTTTATTGATTGTGATATCTTGATAAGATTGGGTGGGGTATTAGGTGTTGAAATGGTAGGTGGTAATATTTGGGATTATTTGAATCACTTAGGCTATTGAACTCATAAAGTGTGATATTTGACTCATAGTCTAGAACCTTGGTTAGTGGACTTGTTATCTCTTGAATAGCGTGAGAATGCTATAGTTGAAATAGTTAGACGGGAGTGACCTTGTTCACTCATCTTAAGAGTAAGTTAACCTAGATATGCATAGTTGTGAAATTGGCATTGGATGCTTTGGATGACTTAAGAAGAATACTTGAGGAAGAATTGTCCTATAGAACTAGTAGGGATTGATAATCCTTTAAGACATTATTTAGATGACTTAGTCTAGTTCTGAGTAGAAGTTAGACTTGAAGATATAACTTGGGATATTAGAAGCGAAACTTGATTTACCTTAAGCATGAACTACATAGCTTCATTAGTGACCTAGATACTTGTAAAACGCCTAGAATATGGTTTTGGTAATATGATGGCCAAACCCAGTAAATGGTTTATTCATGATGTTGATTTTTGAAATAATGTGCATGCTTGATGGTTATCTTATTTTCATTTCTTGGATAGTAATGGTAAGTCTTGTAAATTGAACTCATGACTATGCTATCCCTTAACTTATTAGATAGTTTACTATGTGAGCCTTGGATTATGTCATTACTTATATTATGCTCAACCCTAGTGACTAAACTTATGTTTGTGCCGAAGAATCCCTTTTGTCCCAAGTATTGTACATCATGCCTAATAAGAGAGATTCTAGAAGGTATAACCTTGGCTTGTAATTGACCATGATAATAATCATGTCAAACCCGGTAATGTATCGAGTGTATATGGATATGCATGTTCATGAACATACTATTATAATGTGATGACAATAAATGGTGAGGCACTATTATAGGTCTTTCTTTATTTCTCTTTTACTCTATTGTTTGTGGGGCTTGTACTTGTTATTAATTTAGATACATATCTGTATATATTGATGTCATGATGAATATTGATGATATGATAATGCCCGGTGAATCCAGAGGATATTTGGTGATATTATAGATACATCCGAAGGATATATAGATATTATGATGAAGCACGATACATCCAGATGGTATATTGATGATATGATGATGCCCTATAGATTCGGAGGATATATTGATGATATAATGATGACTGGTAAGTTCGAAAGATATAATGATAATATTATGATGCTCGGTGAGTCCGGAGGATTTATTGATGTTATGATGATGCCCGGTATGTCCGGAGGATGTAATGATGATATTATGATGCCTTGACATGATGATGTCCGGTAAGTCCGGAGAATATATATTGATGTTACGTATAGTAAAAATGTGTATATATATATGTTTATGTGTAACTATGCCTTTATAGGACTACATCCGTGTGCGCCTTGAAGGCATGATGTTATTCTTGGGATGTCGGTTATAATTCTTCAATACTAATTACTTATTAAGTGGTGTAGTTCTTGCTAGTGATGAATAGTGAGTAGAATATGAATATGTCGAGTAAAGAGTTATGACTAATTGGTAAGTGCAACCTTGTGTATAAATAAGAATTCACCTAGTGGATATATTGTCTTGTGTAAATGGATTAATTAAGGAATATTGCCTAGTAAAATGAGTTATGATATCTAATTGTCTGTTGAGCAACTATTCTACTTGATGACTAGAAGTCTAGAATGCTAGTTGGTGAACCTTGTTAAGCTGAAATGTGGCCATGTCAATGTCAGTCGTTACATGGTTAATGACGATAATAGGTTTAGCATTGTTGATGATTAGTGATACTAAAGCCTAAAGTATAATGTTGTTTGGTTGTTAAATGAGGATTTGTAGATGTATGATGCTAGATAGTAAAAGGTGTTGGTTGATAGATAGATATGTGCATTTTATGATATGTAACCTTTTTCCTATATGATGACTAATGCACCCATGATAACTAGAAATAAGGTTTGCTCAAATGGCATCTATGGATTAGTAATGCATTTTGACTAGATGTGGATATTGGCTATTTAGTGAACAATAGTTGGTGCTATCTCGTGAATGATCTTGAGTTGGTAGCTGTTGTGTTCTCCTTGAAAGTTTAGAGGCATTATCTTTATGGGGTTTTGATACGCCCAAATTACAACTCTCATTAGAAAGTGCAAGCGGTCGCTGTCAAATATAGAACCCAACTGGGTTGGGTGTCGAATCCTATAGGAAATGCTATGATCACTAAGTATTGCGATTATTATTAGACTGTTGATCAAAGGTTCTAAAGTAAAGGGGGTTTCAGTTTAAGTGCACAATAATATTATCAGTGTAACAATGAGATGATATGTGTAATAGAATTTTATTGCAGAGAAAGACAAGTTAGGGTTATGTCCACCTTGTAGCTTTTACTTCTCTATTAACTATGAGTATTAAGGATTTATACATGCATGCACTTATAGAGAGATGTATTCGAATTCTAAATCCAAGTGTTTCTCAACCATCAAGGATACTTCACTTTAGTTCTCTCGAATTCAAAGTGTACAACCAATCATACGAACTCTCCAAGTCATCAATCCTATTAAGGCATTAGCATGTAAAATAGAGGTTGGAAACCCTATTTTCTTATCACTACTCTCTTTTCCAAACATTAACTTTTCTATCGAACAAGTTCTTGCTATAATGGCACATTCCCTATGTTTGCAACCATGAGAATTCAATCATAACAAAGAGAGCAATGATATAAGTGGATCAACACATCATAAATTCAAAAACTCATATCAATAGAGAGTATACTACAAGGTTTCCATAACCTTAACAAATAAGCTCAGCTACTCATGAACCAAAAAGAAATAACCATAAGAATATTCATCATACCCAAAACTAGAGGATGATCTTCGAGTCCACAAAATAGAGAAATCAAGAGGAGAAAAACGTTTTTCTCTTCTCTCACCCTTAGCTAAGCCACTTCTCTTCCTTTTCTAAAAATAATACAGAATAATGAATAATTCCTAAAAATTCAGCCATAAGGCTTTTAATAACATCCTTTTCTAATAAATTGCTACTGCATCTTTAACTATTTAAAAATATTGAGTTTGCCCGGGAGAAAGTTCTCATATATCACATTCAGTCCAAAAGCTGCTTTCCTTTTATGTGAAGTTTCCTTTGCTATCTACAGGTCCCCAAAGTGCCGTAATCTTCCTCATTAGTACCTGAAAAGCATGCTAATCACATAGGTCAGCTCACTTAACTAAAAATAGACAAAGTGCAAGAATTATGTATTTTATCCTCAAAACTTAGCTAAAACATGGGTAAGTTACGGTGCTTAGACATATAAATACGCCCAACATCAAGTTCATGTTGATGTGTTCACAGATCATAAGAGCTTACAGTACGTGTTCACGCAGAAAGATCTAAATCTTCGTCAAAGAAGATGGATTGAGTTGTTAAAAGATTATGATATGAGTGTGTTATATCATCCGAGCAAGGCCAATAAGTGGCGAATGCCCTCAGTAGGTTGTCTATGGGTAGTGTTGCCAATGTAGAGAATAATAAGAAGGAGTTAGTTCGTAAGGTTCATCAGCTTGCTAGGTTAGGTGTTCGGTTGGTTAATTCAGCTGAAGGTAGTATATGGGTTTAGAATGGTTCGAATTTTCATTGGTTACCGTAGTGAAGGAAAAACACGATAGGGATCCCAGTTTGGTTAAGTTGAAGGAGGCAGTTAGAGACCAGAAGGTGAAGGTTTTCTCCCTAGGAAGAGATGGTCTGTTTTGTTGCCAAGACAAGTTATGTGTTCCTTGTGTTGATGGTTTGAGACAATAAATACTTGCAGAAGCGCATGGTGCACGATATTTTATTCACCCCGGAGCCACTAAGATGTATTGTGACTTGCGAGAAATCTATTGGTGGAGTGGTATAAAGGAAGACATTGCAGAGTTTATGTCTAAGTGTTTGAACTGTCAATAGGTTAAGGTTGAGCACCATAGGCCTAGTAGTATAATTCAGGAGTTTAGCATCCCTACTTGGAAGTGAGAGGTGGTGAATATGGACTTTATGATAGGATTTCATCGTATACGTCATCAACACGATTTGATTTGGGTCATTATAGATAGAATGACTAAGTAAGCCCATTTCTTGCTAGTTCATAATTTGTATTCAGCCGAGGATTATGGTAGAATCTATCTTAGGGAGTTGGTAAAGTTGCATGGGGTTCTATTTTCTATTATTTCTGATAGAGGTACTCAATTTATCTTTCTTTTTTAGAAGACTTTTCAAAAGGGTCGTGGTACCCAAGTTCATCTCAGTACATCTTTTCATCCTCAGATAGGAGGTCAGGCAGAAAGGACTATTCAGACCTTAGAGGGCATGTTGAGGTCATGTGTTATTGACTTTAAAGGTAGTTGGGATTAGCACTTACCTTTGATTGAGTTCGCCTACAATAATAGTTACCACTCCAGTATTCAGATACTCCATTTGGGGCTCTTTATGGTAGAAGATGTAGATCTCCTATTGGTTGGTTTGAAGCAGGTGAGGTTGCTTTGATGGGGCTAGACTTGGTGTTTGGTGATGGAAAAAGTTTAGTTTATTTGAGAGAGGCTAAAGACAACCAAAAGTTGTCAGAAATCTTATGTAGATTTGAGGAGGAGAGATCTTGAGTTTGAGATTGGTGACTTGGTCTATTTGAAAATTTTGCCTATGAAGAGAGTGAAGAGATTTGGCATAAAGGGTAACCTCAGTCCTCGCTATGTTGGCCCATATAGAATCTTGAACTATTTTGGGAATGTAGCTTATGAACTTTAGTTGCCTACAAATTTGGCATCAGTATACCCGATGTTTCATGTTTCTTTGTTAAAGAAATGCATTGGTGATTCAACTTTTGTTTTTTCCTTAGAAGATGTGGATATAAAGGATAGCCTTTCCTATGAAGAAGTCTCAGCAGAGATCCTTGATCGTCAGATTCGTAGGATAAGGAATAAAAAGGTTTCTTTGGTTAAGGTACTATAGAAGAATCAGTCCGTAGAGGGAGATACTTGGGAAGCAGAACTAGATATACGAGCTCGGTATTCTCATGTTTTCTTCATGAATTCAAACTCTGCTTGAGGTAATGGTTTTTCTTAGATCGACTATTTTCGTTCTCTATTCCTGCTATATGACTATTCTTATGTCATATCATGAATTCATTAAGATAGTTCAACCCTTGTAGTATGTGTCATGTTTCAGACCCAGTTATTTGATCATGTTTCATCATATCAGTATTCAGTATAGACTCTCAGTCTCCATAGTATCTCAGCTTAACCAGTCTCATTTGAGGACGACTGGTCCCAAGGGGGAGATATTGTAATACCCCTTAATATTCTAAGTTCGATTTGGCTCTTAGTTGTATGCTTAAGGGGTTAAAAGCTTGATATTTTCACTAAGTATTGAGGACTTAGACATTTTAAGACCCCCAAGACTTCACGGTTTTTTATTTTGTGCTTAACAACCCCGAGACATTGGTTTTTAAGTTCATTCATGTTTAAGGAGGTTAAAGGTATGTCTCGGGGGAGTTTCAGGATTTTTGAAGGGGATTCAGGGTGTGTTTGGATCTCGGAGGCAGCAAGCCCTTGCGATAGGCCCGCGATGCAAGAGTGGCTCCAGTGGTGGAAGGGGTCTCGACATGAGGGTGGCTTAATCGGAGCAAGGGTCGCTATGCGATTGGGTAGTTTGGCCAGCCTCTTTCATTAACGAAATCAAGGGGCAACTAAGTATTTTTCCCTCTATCCAATTCGTCCATAACATGATTTGGGGCATTCATAGGGGCATTATTTGCCCTTTTCTCTCAAAATTACTCTCATGAAACCTTTCTCCTTCCCACAAAAAAGAACCCAAGCTCCTTTCCCCAAGAATCCAAGAGTTCAAGCACCCAACTTCAAATAATCTTCAAGAATTCAGTTATAGGTATATGAGATTATGAACAAGGTTAACCTTTCAACCTTGTGCTCAAATGCATGACTTTTCAAGTTAAATTTACATGTTTTAAGATTGATTCCATTCCCAAATCTTTATGTGTTGGAAATATAGCATTATCATGTGATCTAGGTACTAAAGAGCATAAGAGTTGTATTTAATCATGTTTCCAACTACAAATTTGATGTTTTATCATGAATTCCATTATTTTAATGAGAAATTGCTATCCCTTATATTTAATATATTTTCATATTCAAATTCATGTATTATGCTTATTGTCCAATGTCTTGGCTATCTACATTATGAATTCATACTACTATTTTAAGAGTTGTTATTGCTTTTTTGAAAACATTCAGTGCTAGCGGGTTATGAACACCCGATACCTATGTGTTTACTTACTATTTTTGAGTCTTAGTTGATCCTTGTCAGTACAGTACCATGTTATGTTAAACCATAAATAATACCAGTGTCATTCGGTTGGGAGTAGGATTTAGCACCGAGAGGGAAGTGTGGGTTCAATGCACCCTACTTTCCAAAAACTACGTGTCCCCGTAGGATTCTAGAACTCGCCAAAAAGCATTTCCCCTTACCCAAATGGGCTTAGTATAGTGATCACTCCAGTTCAGGTTCCACTCTGATGGAAAGGATGGAACAGCCTTCCTCAACGTGAGTCAGAGTTGGACTCCATGGTAACATCCATGGTTTATATCGGTTACATGATAGCTTCCACAGTTTTAGTCAATATTGGCAGTCTATTTAGTGTAGGTTTTCTAGACCAAGCATTCAGTTTTAAGCATTTTTTAGTCAGATGTACAAACTACACTAGTTATTCAGATAATGTCAGTGTATTAAAATACTTGGTCTTACATATTCTGATTTACATGTTTATGTAAGTACATTCAGTTTTAGTATGTATTTCAGTTATTCCTTACCTCACATACTAGTACATTCAAAGTACTGATCGCATACCTTTCTCTTGCGCTATGTTGTCTTATAACATAGGTTTGGACACACAGTTTCTTAACCATCCTTAGACAGCTCAATAGTCCCCGCGACAGTAGTGGCGAGTCCTCATCTATTGAGGACGTGATATATTATTTTATTCATTTCCATATTTCATTATGATTCAGTTAGTTGGAGTTAGTTGGGGGTTTGTCCCATCAACTCTTTATGATTCTTAGAGGCTTTCAGATAGTTAAACAATCATTCAGTTTTTAGTTATTATCAGTTGTTCAGACAGACAGTTTATTTTTAGTGTTTTTATCATCTACTTTAGACATCTTTTTTTATAATTCAGCATTCAGATTGACCGTACCTCATTGGTTTATTTTCCACATATGTGTTTTACTTTATCTTCATTCAGGTACTAAACCATGGGTTAGTTTGGGTTCACTTATGTCCTTAAGCATCGTGTCGCGACTACGGGGTAGCCTCGGGTCATGACAATCATTCTATCTACAATGACACAAATCAAATCATGCTGATGACGCGTATGAGGTAAACCTATCACAAAATCCATGTTCAAAACTTCCCACTTCTATATGGGGATGTTGAACTCCTAAAGTGTACCACTAGACCTTTGATGTTCAACCTTAACCTACTTACAATTTGAACACTTAGGCATAAATTTTGCATTATCTTTCTTCATACCATTTTACCAATAGATTTTTTACAAATCAAGTACATCTTAGTGGCTCCTAGGTGAATAAAACATCGCGCACCATGTACCTCTGCTAATATTAGTTGTCTTAAACCATCCACACTCGCAACACATAACCTGCCCTAACAACGAAGAACACCATCTCCCCTTCGGGAGAAAACCTCAACCTTCTGATCCAGAACCGCCTCTTTCAACCTAACCAAAATAGGATCTTGTCTTTTTTTCTTTCACTTCGGCCACTAAATAAAGATTTTGAACCATTCTGAACCCATATACTACCTTTGGCCGAATCAACCAACCAAACACCTAATCTAGCAAGTTGATGAACCTCATAGACTAACTCCTTCTTATCCTCTTCAACATGCGCAACACTTTTCATAGACATTCTACTAAGAGCATCGGCTACTACATTAGCCTTACCCGGGTGATACAACACACTCATATCATAATATTTCAGCAATTCAATCCATATTCTCTAACAAAGATTTAGATCCTTATAAGTGAACACATAGTGTAAACTCTTATGATCCGTGAACACATCAACATGAACCCCGTAAAGGTAATATCTCCAAATCTTTAAGGCAAAGACAACTGCTATCAACTCAAGATCATAGATCGGGTAATTCTTCTCAAGGGGTTTAAGATGACTAGAGGCATAGGCTATGGCATTACCTCGCTGTATTAATACAGAACCAAGACCACTCTAGAAGCATCACAATAGACTACAAACTCATCTGAACTCTCTAGTAGAGTCAATACTGGAGCGAAAGTGAGTCGAGTCCTCAACTCCTGAAAACTCTTCTCGCAGAAATCTGACCACTGAAATTTGACTTTCTTCTGAGTTAGTTGAGACATGGGAGAAGAAATAGAAGAAAATCCTTTAACAAACCGTTTATAGTAATCATCTAAACCCAAGCAACTCCTGATATCTGATGGAGAGATGGGTCTGCTCCAGTTTATCACTGCTTTGGTCTTTTGAGGGTCCACTCGAATGCCATCATAAAAAATGTGACCAAGGAAAGCTACTGATCTCGACCAAAATTTGCACTTGCTGAACTTAGAAAATAACCGGTAATCCTTAAGGGTCTGCAATACAATTCTCAAATGGTCTGCATGATCACCTTTAATACGAGAATAGACGAGGATATCATCTATGAAGACTATGACGAACATGTCCAAGTACTGATTGAACACCCTGTTTATAAAGTCCATAAAAGCTGTAGAAGCATTTGTTAGTCCAAAAGACATAACTAGAAATTCGAAGTTACCATACAGAGTTTTGAAGGCTGTATTTGGGATGTCACATTCCTTAACTCTAAGCTAATGATAGACGGATCTAAATTCTATCTTAGAGAAATATCTTGCAGTTTGAAGTTGGTCGAACAAGTCTTCAATCTCGAGGAGAGGATACTTATTCTTGATTGTAACTTTGTTCAACTGATGGTAGTCTATGCACATTCTGAGGGAACCATCTTTCTTGCACATGAAAAGAATTAGAGCACCCCATGGAGAAACACTAGGCCTGATGAAACCCTTATCTAGGAGGTCTTTCAAGTGATCCTTCAATTCCTTAAGCTTGGCTTAAGCCATTCTATAAGGTGGAATTAAGATAGTCTGGGTAGCTGGGAGGATTTCACAGCCTCTGTGGCATAGAGGCTATCGTAGAGACTAGCTTCCATGATACAACGTGTATCGTGAAGACTAACCTCTGTAACACGCCGTGTATCGCAGAGGTCCACTCTCTATGAAATGTCCAAATCATAGAGACATTCTGCCTCCGTGGTCTAAATACCCCAAACCCTTTTTGAAAAATTCAAAACTCTCCCGGATGACCCTTTTAACATCCCTAACATATTTCAACTCATAAATCATTGTTTAGAATTTGGGAAGGCCAAAAATAAAATATTCAAAATCTTGGGGCCTTAAAATGGCTATGTCACTTGTACTTAGTGTGAATTAAATGGATTTGGGACTTCTAAACATGAGATAAATAGCTGGAAACTCATCTAAAATCTTGCGGGGTATTACACACTTAATTTTAAATAAAAAAGGTGATTTCTATCCCCAAGGTAGAGCTAGGGTTCACCAGGCATCCAATTCCAAAAAGTTCTTCTGTATTATCATCTATAGGTATGTGGGATTTAATCTATCATTCCTCTTTTACCCGTTAAGTCCTAAATTTAACCCAACTCTCTGGTTCAGTTCCTTCTTCACGATTTATGGTTTAAGGATATTGGCAAATTCATTGATATATCAGTCCATTAGTGTCATTGAGTTATAATCCCTATTTTTCCTTAAATTTTAGTATTTTTGTGTGACAGTGATCACAAACCCTATATACATTAGAAAATCCATGATTGTTTAACCTGAGTCATTGAATTCCTTAAATTCAGTTAGTTTATGAAATTCGTATAATAGTTTCATTCTTCAAAGATGGTGGGTTATGAATATCCAATGGCCTAGTATTTCATGCATATAGTTTTGGATACTATATTCTCCAGTTTACATGCTTTAAATACTTTCAAATAATGTGTTTGTTTTCTGTCTTTTGATTATTATTAGCATTACGCATTGTAGTTATCAATGTGATTAAGTTGGGAGTAGTACTTAGCACTGAGTGGATGTATGGATAAAAGGCTCATCCTTCAGTTAGGCTGAGACCTTTAGTAGAATTCCTTAAGTCCCAAAACTATGGATCTACCGTAGGTTGTAAAGGGCCATCCATTAGACCAGGATTGATACCTTAGTCCCTTCAGACATCATTTTACTAAATCCATGCCAGTCAGTGTTCGTTCCCTTGGCTAGGTACTGAAGACACTTCTAGTTGGGGTTAGAGGTTGGACCCTGATCAACTCAAATTGGGGTATATTAGTTATTAGTCACTCTCACAGTCCATAGTATATAATTTAAATACAAATTCTTTCATGATATTGTATTCAGTTATTCAGTTCATTATACAATACATGTTCATTACTTGGTTTTACATTAGTTTATTATGTTACGTGTACCATGTTCAGATTATATTAGTTATTTCCTATCTTACATACTCCGTATATTCAAAGTACTCATCACATACTTTCATTTGTGCCATGTTGTCTCATAATATAGGTTCTGATGCTCAACATTTGGATTGCATCTAGCACAATCTCTTACCATATCAACACCAATAGTTTTGGTGATTCCTCATCATGCGAGTGCCAGTGTCAGCTTTCATTTTATTTTGTCTTTGTCGTTCCCTGTTTTCAGATAGTTAGAGTTAACTGGGGCTTGTCCTAGCAACTCTTCTTAGTATAGGCTTTTCAAACTTATAGTTAGATGTTTAGCTTGTGATCCTAAATTTTGTTACTGGTGATTGGATTTCTTTTGAATATTTATTTTTATTATTCAGTTCAGCTCCTGCATAAGCATTTTTATCAGTTATTTTCAATATTCTTAGTGTTTTTACGTGTACACCATCAGAGTCGAAGAGTTCTACTTTAAGACTTGACACTGCAAGACTTAAAACATGCATATACATCTTTATTTGTGTCTCTTATTTCTAGAAACTCCATCTTAATAGAAATCACCAAGAGGGTTATGAAGAAGTGACAAATGTCCAGCTATTCCCTTCCTTTTTCTTATTCCTAACATCATACTTGATAGCTTTATTTTAGTCATTCACCGTGAATACTTGTGTGTTTTGTTTTAGTAACTTTGTTTCATGTTTGATGTTTGAAGTATTTGTTATTTAATCTATCTATGATATAGATATCTGGGAACATATAGTTATGAATCAAGTTGTTTGTTAGAGTTCAACACATTTCTTAAATTTTCCCCAAGTGGAAATTTAACCTAGAGTTATTACAAGTTTGTTCGCAAATAGTATGAAGACAAAATTCATTTATTTAGCATGCTAGAAAACTTAACATTTTTCATAAATAAGGGAGGCAATATGGGGAAAGTATTTTCTATACAACCTTTTGATTATCTTGTCACTTGGTACCTTTATCCAATTGTAAAAATATTTCCAACTCCACCTATTTTTTTTTAGTACGTCTATGGATTTGAGTACAATGTTTCTTACAGTTTTTTATTTTTAAACACTAACTCTTGTTTTAAAAAATGATCAATTACTTTGTGCTTTGTTACTCTAATCACCAATTAGCTTTAGTTAATTAATTAAGTCTACCCGTTTTTCCTAAAAATGAGACTTTCTTTTTGAAACCTTTTTTCACTTTACTTTAATTGTACTTTTGAAAGTCATGAACTCAAATTATTCATTTTTCCAAATATGATTTACTTTCGACATACAAAGTTTTCAATGACATTAAGCGAAATTAATTAATCTAAGTTTGGGCGGTTAATTTTACGTTAGTGGATCCTTTAGGGTGCTTGCTATCTTCTCTTTATGATTAATTAAACCCTTACCTTAGAATCTCTAATTCGTTAAGTAGACATTAAATAGAGTTAAATTTAGATGATCACTTTGGTTAATTTATAGGTGTCCTAATTCACCTTAGAAATAATTAGGTAGCGTTTCTTTAAGTTAATAAATTTAAGAATCTCCAATATGTTGTACGACACTTTGACCCTGGTTAAAATAGGGTATGACAGCTGTTACCCTGACTGAAAGTGTCGACCTAGCCACCTATCAGCTACAAGGAGTAGCTTACACCTGGTATAAGCAGTAGAATGAGAATAGGGGTGCCAATGCAAAACTAGTGGAATGAGATGAGTTTGTTGTGGCATTTCTAGACAGCTTCTTCCCGCTTAAGCTAAGGGAGGCCAAGTTGCAGGAATTTATAAATATGAAGCAAGGTAGAATGAGTGTGAATGAGTTTTTTCTTAAGTTTACTTAGTTAGAAAGGTGTGCTCCCACTATGGTTGCTGATTCCAAGGCCCACATAAGCAAGTTTGTGCCTGGTGTTTCTAAGGATGTGATCAAAGAATGTAGAATTGTTATGTTGGTGAAGAAGATGTACATCACCAAGCTAATGTTTTATGCTCAACAGATAGAGAGAAATAAAGGGGGAACAAAAGAGCTAGAATAGATAGCTTCAATTTCTCTCATCAGAGGTCAAATAGGGGAATTGTTCTTAGTTCTGCCAAAAATCTTCAACTCCATCCCTATCTTCTTCTAGTGCCTTAGTTCCAAAGTTGAGGAAAGATAATTGAGATAGTGCACCAGAATCTAAGTCTCAAGGTAGTATGAGCAGTGTTTGCCCCAACCCAGTATGCAAAAAATATGGTAAGAACCATAAGAGTGAATGTATGGATGACTGTGATGGTTGCTTTTGGTTTGGTAAGCTAGGACACAAACTTAGGGAATATCCAGTGGCTTCCCAAAGAGGTAAGGATGCCCGTCAGCAAAGTCAGTCTAATTCTTGAGCAACTCTCCTAGGTCATTTGACTCAGTAGGGTGCCTCATCTAGTATAGCTAGAGGACAAAATCTGAATAAGTTTTATACCTTACAGACTCGATAGGATCATAAGGGTTCTTCGGATGTAGTCACAGGTACATTATAGGTCTTTCATATTCATCTCTATGTATTGTTAGACCCTGGAAAAACAATTTATTTAGTTACTCCCTATATAGAAGTAGACTTCGGTGTTAGTCCCAAAATTCTTTTAGAACGTTTGACAGTCTCTACTCTAGTTGGTGACTCTGGCATAGCTAGACGGGTATAAAAAAATCTTTTAAGTTATAGTTTCCCAAAAGGTTATCTCAGTTGATCTCGTAGAATTAGCCATGGTAGATTTCAATGTCATTCTTGGTATGGATTGGATACATTCTTGATACACCTCTATTGATTGTAGGAAGAGAGTAGTTCTATCTAATTTCCAAATAAGCCAGTTCTAGAGTGGAATGACAGTACCTCAATACCTATGGATCGGTTTGTTTCTTACCTTAAGGGTAGAAAATTTATCTCCCAAAGGTGTATCTATCATCTTGTCTAAGTTAAGGATTCAAAATCCAAAGCCCCAACTCTTGGATCAGTTCTAATAGTAAATTGAATTTCCAGAAATATTTTTAGAATATCTACTTGGAGTTCCTTCCAAATGGGAAATTGACTTTTGAATGGATCTCCTTCCAGATACCCAACCTATTTCACTTCCACCTAAAAAAATAGCTTTAATCGAGCATAAAAAGCCGAAGGAATAATTGAATTACCTTTTAGACAAGGGTTTTATCATGTCCAATATCTATTTATAGGGTGCTCCAGTTCTTTTCGTGTAGAATAAAGATGATTCTATCCAAATGTGCATCAACCATCGTTAGTTGAACAAGGTCACAGTAAAATATAAGTATCACATCCCTAGAATTAATGACTTGCTCAACCAATTACTGGGTGCAAGTTACTTCTCCAAGATAGACTTTAGATAGTCTATCATCATCTTAGAGTTAGTGAACGTGACATTTCAAAGACAACCTTTAAAACTTAGTATGGTCACTTTGAATTTGTTGTTATGTCTTATAGATTAATAAATGCTCCTGTGTCTTTTATGGACCCGATGAACAGGGCGTTCAAGCAGTACTTGAACATCTTCATCATTATTTTCATAGATGTCATCCTCATTTACTCTTAGAGTGAGGATGAACACGTATATCATTTGAAAATTTTCTTACAAACTCTTAAATATCATTAGTTATTCAAAGAATTTAGCAAGTGTGAATTTTGGTTGGAATCAGTAACATTCTTTGGTCATATTATCTCTGGTGAAGGCATTCAACTTGATCATATAAAGACCAAAACAGTGAGGTGTTAGCCTAGACCCATATAGATAATTTATTGAGGTATTTTCCTCTATTTCCTAGCTCATGTCTTGGTTGAGTTATAAGAAATTCAAATTTTGTGGTCCGATTCTTGTGAGAAGAGTTTTTAGGAGTTGAAGACTGGACTCACCACCACTCTAGTTTTAGCTTTGCCTGAGGGCTCAGATGTTTTTGTGGTCTAATGTGATGCTTCCAAGGTTAGACTTGGTTGTGTGTTGATGCATTAGGGCAAAGTTAACGCATATGCCTCTAGATAACTCAAGCCTCATGAGAAGAACTACCCGACTCATAATCTTGAATTGGCAACAATTGTTTTTGCCTTACAAATTTGAAGGCATTACCTCATGGGGTTTATGTTGATGTGTTCATCAATCACAAGAGTCTTTAATAATCAGCCTGAAAGATCTAAATCTCTATCAGAAGAGATGGTTAGTGTTGCTGAAGGATTATGATATGAGTGTTCTGTACCACTAGTAAAACCAATGTACTAGTCGACACCCTTAGCATATTATCTATGGAAAATGTTTCTCATGTAGAAGATAAGAAGAAAGAACTAGCTCACGAGGTTCATAGATTATCCAGATAGGGAGTTTGATTGGTTGCCTCAGTCGAAGGTAGTATTTTTTGTTCAAAATGGTTCCAAATCCTCTTTTATAGCCAAAGTAAAAGAAAAGCAAGATAGTGACCCTATTTTATTTAGATTGAAAGTAGTGGTCCAAAGTCAGAATGTTGAGGTTTTATCCCAAGAAGAAGATGGTGTTCTTTGCTACCAAGGCAGACCATTTGTTCAAGATGTATATGACTTAAGATAATGTTTGATAGTAGAATATCTTGGTCCCCGATATTCTATTCACCCAGGAGCCATTAAGACATTTTGTGATTTACGGGAAGTCTATTGGTGGAATGGTATGAATAAGAATATTGCAGAATTTGTGGCTAAGTGTCCAAATTACCGATAGGTTAAGGTTGAGTACCAGAGACCTAGTAGCACAATTCAGGTCATTAGTATTCCTACTTAGAAGTTGGAGATAGTGAATATGGACTTCATTACAGGGTTTCCTTACACTCATTAAAAACATGATTCCATTTAGGTTATCGTGGACCGAATGACTAAGTTGACTTTTTTTTGCCAATTAACTCTTTAGATTCAGCTGAGGACTCTACTAAGCTCTACCTTAAAGAGTTAGTGCAATTGCGTAGAGATCTTTTAATTATCATTTCAGATGGGGGCACTCAATTTACTTCTTGCTTTTATAAGGTATTTTAGGAAGGTCTTGGTACTCAAGTTCCTCTCAATACAACTTTTCACCTACACATAGAAGGTCAGGCAGAAAAGACCATTCAAACCTTAAAGGACATGTTGAGAGCATGTATGATCAATTTCAAGGTCAACTAGGATGATCAACTGCCTTTGATTGATTTTGCATCTAATAAAAACTATCACTCTACTATCCATGTGGCCCCATTTGAGGCAGTTTTTAGAAGGAGGTGTAGATTTCCTATTGGTTGGTTTGAGATTGGTGAAGTGAGATTAATAAGGCCAGATTCAGTGTATGACGCTATGGAGAAAGTTTATCTTATTAGAGAAAGGCTGAGAATGACTCAAATTCATCAAAAGTCCTATATCGATGTGTGGAGAAAGGAACTTGAGTTTGCTGCCAGTGATTTTATCTACTTGAAAGTTTCACCTCTGAAAGGGGTGAAGAGATTTGGGTAACAAGGAAAGCTAAGTCCCTGCTTTATTGGTCCTTATGAGATTGTAGGTCATTTTGGAAAGGTATCCTATGAGTTAGATTTGTCGGCGGACTTGCAGCAGTCGAGTCTTGCATGTTTTCTTGCTAAGAAAGTGCATTGGTGATCCGACATCAATTGTACCCTTAGAAAGTATGATTATGAAATATAGACTCTCTTACGAAGAGGTTCCCATTGATATCCTTTACTTTTAGGTTTGTAGGTTGAGGAATAAAGCGGTCACATTGGTAAAGGTTTATTTGGAAAAATCAGTCAGTTGAGGGAGCTACTTGGGAAACGAAGGTAGATATGATGTGACCAAGTACCCCACCTCTTCCCTTTGAACTCAATCCCATCTTGAGGTAATAATTTCCATTATTAATTAGTTAATTATTTCTATTTCATGTCACCTAACTATTCTCATTCCATAGCATGCGTCTGTGAGTCCAATTCAGTTTATTTTCCAATTACAAACTCAGTACCATGTTAGTGTTTAACTCTTAGAAACTCAATGTAGAAATTTCAGGCACAAATAATGTAAAATGTTTACAATAATATTATGGGAAGTAGTGAATAAAATGTTGGAATTGCAACTCTTTTTCCTAAACCTTCCAGCTCAGTCAGTTCCCGTTCGGGGGCGAATGGCCCGAAAAAAGAGAAATTGTATGCTTAGAAAATCCAATACAAGGATAGAACCATGATCCAACCACATGTAGGATTAAACATCAATGCTTAGTAGTATGAGAAGGAAATTGGCCATGTGCTAAGGCCCCAAGAACCCCCTAGACCTTAACCAAGCCAAAACCTCTCTTACCAATTGATTCCTTAAGAAATAATCAGCTTTAAATTAGCATAACTTCCAGATTATGAAGCATATTTCAGCTCCAGACCCACCAAATAATAGATATTTGAATTATCTTTCCAACACATCCAATTTTTACTTAATCCGATATCAGAGTAAAATGTTGTGGCCTTTTTAGTATTACACTGCTCTATAGTGAAATACCATGAGCCAAACCACGATTGTGGTTATGTTGGACGATCATACAATGATCTCATTTGATCGAGACAAACCCAAATTTGATAGATGAAAAATTGTACCCTCATACCATGAGAAGAAACCACGATCCTGCTCTAAAACCACAATCCAAGCACGATTATGAGTCCCACAGATGCTCCTGAGTTAACCGTTAAACATATGAACCAAGGGACGACCATAGATAGATCCCAAGCTCGTACTATGGCTCATATGATCATGTTTAGAGAGATATCATCCAACACCCAACCATGATTGCATCCCACGATCGTAGATTGGTTCGACGATCATAGAAAGGTCTCGTATGTCCCTACCAATAGTTTTTAGTTACAAATTTTAAAGGGGTATATCAATTTTTTCCCACTCTATTAACCTTAAAATCACGTTGTTTTGGGTATCTAAAGGGTCATTATTGGGTTTAATATTACCCTAATCCCTAATTACACAAAATAACATCTGACACTTAGTATCAAACGGAGAAAAAAGGTGATTTCCTTCCCCAAGGCAGAGCAACGGTCCATCTTACTCATGAATCCAATTCCAAAGAATTATTCAAGGTTCTCATCTATAAGTATGTGGGATTTCATAAATGGGTCTCCTTTCACCTATTGAGTCCCAAAGTTAACCCAAATCTCCAGTTTTTTTTTTCTTCCCAATTTAGGGTTTGACAAATTTATAGATATCTTAGTCCATTGGTGTCATTGAGTTATAATCCCTGTTTTATCATGAATTTTAGTATTACTACATGACCATGATCACAAACACTTGCTACATTGTAAAATTCATGATTTTTAGACCTGAGTCATTGAATTCTTTAATTCATTCTTTATAATCCCTGTTTTACGAAAATTTCAATTCACCCTCTCTTGAATTTTAATTGGTATCAGAGCAGGTCCCACAGATAGCATTGCTTAACCGCAAGTGAGCAAATATCAAATGGGTAGTTATTAAATTCCCGATGCTCTCCTTCAGGATGGTCACTCCTCCACAAGACCACCATATTTTAATGGACAACATTACTCTTACTAGAAGAATAGGTTCAGGATTTTTGTCCAATCAAACAACTTCCAAGCCTGAGTTGTCGTCAAGAAAGGTCCAAAGCCAATTCCAGGACTCAAGGAGAAGTCAAACGACAAATATAAAGAACCTAGAAGTTATGACATAGAGGACCTTGAAAGCTTTGAGGTCACCAAAGAACAGCAAGAGGTAATTCAAACAAACATACGTGCTATAAGTTTACTTGTGTGTGTAGTTAACGGAGAAGAATACGAAAAGATTTTAACATGTGAAACTGCAAAAGAAATATGGGACAAACTAGAGGTAACCTATGAAGGAACCACCAAAGTCAAGAAGTCAAAAATTGCTGCTCTTGTTAATGAATACGATTATTCAAAAGGGAAAAAATGAGGATATTGAAACAATGTTCGCCAGATTTAGTAAAATCGTATGTGAAATAAAATCACTGGGGATGATTTATCCTCACAGCCTGTATGTTCAGAAGCTAGTCCAAAGTCTCCCAAAAACTTGGGAAACCATGGCTACCATTTTGGAAGACGGAGATCTTCATAACATGAAATATGATGAACTGCTAGGTAACTTTATTACATATGAGAAAAATTAAATCAACAAGTTTCACAAGGATAAAAAGAAGAAACCAGTAGCCTTTAATGCTACTCCAGTCAGAGAGGAGGATATTCTAGAAATGCTAATAGTAAAGGAATGGACCTCATTAACCGTGGGGTAAGGCAAATAATGAGACAAAGACAGCAAAGATCCCAAGAAGGTAGAAATAATGATCTCTGTTACTACTATGGAAGGCCTGGACATTTCAAACAAAATTTTCCAGAATTGAGAGGACGATTGTCTATAAAAAATTAAAATTTTGGAGCCTGGAGCGATGGAGATAAAATTGAAGAAGAAATAGAGATTGCCAATGTGTGCTTTATGGCAACAGGTGAACCTAGTAAGGTAAGATCACATGACTGTCATAACTGTAATACTCTTTAGTGTAATCTGTACATGTTAACCAATGAGCTTAAACAAATCATTAATAAATATAATAAGCTTTCTCAAGAGAAAAAAAGTTGTGAAACTCGATTTAAACAAAAACACTTAGAGGAACAACGAAACCGGAAAATAGAAATTGAATCATGTCAAGTTGAAATTGACTTGCTTCATAAAGATCTTGGTAACGCAAAATCAAAGTGTAAAATCTTAAAAAGTCCCCAAGCCACAGTTTCGTAGGATCAAACTCCTTCAAAAGGAATTCGAGTTCCTTCTCAGGATTGTTTAAATTATCTAAGACCTCCTGTTTCTCTCGAGGACCCGTCTGCTTTACTTGTGGACAGAGAGGGCACAAATCTTACAGCTGCAAGCATAAGCCTAAAAGTGTGTAGGTTTGGAATCCCAAAGAAAGCACATCTAACCCGCAAGGACCCAAGACCACTTGGGTACCTAAATGAAATTAATTTTCTTATTTTGCAGGAATAGGTCCGAAAGAGCTATAAAAAAGAATGTGGGTCATTAATAGTGGATGTTCCTGACATATGATCGGAAAAAAGGAGAAATTCTCCTCCCTAAGGAAAATAGATGAGGGATCAGCCAGATTCGATGACAATGCTAAAGGTAATGTCATTAGAGTCGGCTCAGTGAGACTCAGCTCATCATGCGAATTAACCAAAGTATACCTAGTAGATAGTCTCAAACATAGCCCGCTCAGTATCATTCAACTATGTGATGCCAGATTTGGCATCCTCTTCAAATCTGAAAATTTCTCTATCAAACACGATAAAAGAAATATCCCCCTTATCGGTGAACGTGTTGTTAACATTTAAAATTTAAATAGTCCTGATTTTGCCACCTTAACCTGCCTTACTGTGTAAGTCAATGATACTTTGTTGTGGCACAGGTAGTTGGGGCATGCTAGTATGCACATTATTGAGAAATTGTCTAGACTAGATTTGGTGAAAAGTCTACCAAAACTCAAGTTTGAAAAGAATCACATCTGTGATGCCTGCCAACTGAGTAAATAGACTAGAACATCTTTCAAAGTCAAAGACATTGTCTCTACTGCTGGTCCTCTCTAAACAATCCACATGAATATGTTTGGTCCCGCCAAGATCGTAAGCATTCGTGGAAAAATATATGTTTTTATCATAGTTGATGATTACTCATGATTTACTTGGGTTATATTTCTTGCACATAAATATGAAGCTTCCACAAACTTTAAGATTTTTTGTAGAAAAATATAGAGAGAAGTTGGGCACCTCATTACTTACGTTCACAGTGATCATGGAAGAGAATTTAAAAATAAGGCATTTGAGGAGTATTGTGCTCAGAATAGATACTCTCAGACTTCTCTTCACCGTGTTCTCCTAAACAATATGGTGTAGTGGAACTGAAGAATCGGTCCCTCCAGGAAACTGCCAGGACAATGTTGTTATAACATAATCTCCCAGATCACTTTTGGGCAGAATAAGTTTGTACAACATGTCATATCATCAACAAGTATCTAATCAGACCTATTTTAATGAAAATACCTTATGAACTCTGGAGAGGAAATAAATCCAATATCATCTACTTTCATCCTTTCGTATGAAATTCTTTATTCACAATAATAGTAAGAGTGCCGTATGGAAATTTGATCCACTAAGTGATGAAGGTATTTTTCTTGGTTACTATCCCACTAGTCATGCTTACAAGGCTTTTAATAAAAGAAATCTTTGTGTTGAGGAATCTATGCACATTATTTTTGATGAATCTAACCACCTCCTTATGAGTATAAGTGTTGATGAAGAACAAGTGAGTAATATACATACTGGAGAAAATCACAGCACAACTCTAGAACCCTCACAAGACAAGTCGACTACACCCTTGATAGAATTGACTCCTACTGCAGAAACAGTGATGCCAAATATTCCAAAAGAATAAAAACGTGATGCCAGCTATCCAAATAAACTCATCATAAAAAATCCAGAAGATAGAGTACAAACATAAGTGTCATTAAGAAGACAAGCATCCGTTGCCCTTATGTCCCAAATTGAATCCAATAAAACTGATGAAGCTCTTAATGATGAATCATGGGTTGAAGCTATGTAGAAAGAACTAGAATAATTTGAATGAAATCAAGTTTGGACTAAAGTTAAAAGACCAAAAAACTACTCAGTAATTGGAACCAAGTGGGTCTACAAAAATAAGGTAAATTAAGAAGGTAAAGTTATTAGAAATAAATTTAGGCTCGTAGCCCAAGGCTACTCTCAACAGGAAGGTATTGATTATGATGAGACCTTTTCCCTCGTGGCAAGGTTAGTGTCAATATGAATTTTATTAGCTTTTGCTGCATTAACATATTTTAAGTTATATCAGATGGACATAAAAAGTGTGTTCTTAAATGGATTTATTCATGAGGAAGTTTTTATAAAACAACCCCCTGGATTTGAAGATCCTTCATTTACAAATCATGTTTTCAAGTTATCAAAAGCACTCTACGGCCTCAAACAAGCCCCAAAGGCTTGGTATAAGAGATTGAGTACTTTTCTACTAAATAATGATTTTTGAAGAGGTAAAATTGACACAATTCTATCATTCAAAAGCTTGATTCAAACCTTCTCATTATGCAAATTTACGTTAATGATATCATCTTTAGTAGTTCTAATATCTCTATATGTGAGAATTTTGCTAATTTGATGAAGGGAGAATTCAAAATGAGTGTTATGGGAGAGCTCACATTCTTTCTGTGATTACAAATCAAACAAACTCCCAAGGGAACCTTGATCATTCAAGCCAAATACATGAAAGAACTCATCAAAAAGTTTGGCATGGAAAAGAAAAAGGCCTATGGAACACCCAAGAGTGCATCCACAAGTATTGATTCAGACTTAGATGGAAAAGATGTTGATGAAAAGATGAACTGAGGATGATCGGATCTCTACTCTACTTAACTGCAAGTCATCCAGAAATTATGTTCAATGTGTGTAAATATGCCAGATTCCAGTCGACTCCTAAGGAATCTCATCTTACTGTCGTCAAATGGGTCATTCGATATCTAATAGGAACTCAAGACCTTAGTCTATGGTATCCCTACTTCTCTCACTTTGATTTAATTGTATATTCAGATGTTGATTTTACAGTAGACAAAAGTGACAAAAAGAGCACTAGTGGAATATATCAAATTCTTGGTGATGCTTTTATTTCATGGCATAGAAATAAACAAACTTCCATTTCCATCTCGACCACAGAATCTGAATACATAGCTGTCAGAAGCCGTGGCACTCAAATCTTATGGATTATGCATCAACTTCTTCACTTTGACTTTTCTTTTGAATCTTTTCCTATTATGTGTGATAATACTAGTGCCATTAGCCTATCTAAGTATATTGTGCATCATTCTACGGTTAAACATATTGATATAAAGCATCATTTCATTCAAGACCATGTTGAAAACGGTGTCTTTTGCCTAAATTTTGTTGACTCTAAGAATCAACTAGCAGATATCTTTACAAAACCTCTGTTAGAAAAAAGATTTTGCTCTCTACGAAAAAGGCTTGATATTCTTAGAATTCATGATATTTAAAACCTTTCTACTTCATTAATGTGCATTTCTGTCTGTATATTACCTCTGTATTGTTTTTTTTATTATGTCAAAGAAGGAGAATGGTAGGAACATCAGAGTAGCCTACCAGTCAGGAGAAGCAGGGCAAGTTTACATGTTAGCTGATACTTACACAAGTCAGGGGAGCAAGCTGACAGACAGGGAAGTCAACTGATGTTTACTCTTGTTGTCATTATAAAAAAAGGAGATTGTTAGCCTCTTAATTTTATGTTTTAATAATGACAAGCTAACAAGTGTATATTTGTAGCTGGTAATATTGGAAAGATAAAGAAAGTCAACTCCACAAATAGAAGGATATAAATAATGGAAGGACATTCACGGTATCCAAGGAAAATTAATCACAACTAGAACAAATGGAAGAAGAATCTCAGCTCCAAATGTCACAGAAAAATCATTTCAAAATATTGATATATATAGAAGATCATGACATGGAAAATGGAACGGAAAAATAATTCAATAATATGGTAAGCACATCTATCAAATATTTTGAAAATAGAAGAAGAATCACAATCCCAAAAATCAAGGCAGACCATATTAATCAGGAAGAAAATATTTGGAAATAAATCAATCTCTACAAAACCAAAAAGAAAAATAGATCACAAACATATCCAATATAGGCGTGATCCAAAGCCATATATGGACATATCATACGACTATATTCCTCAATCAAGTAATTAATTTACATCCTTGATTGAGAAGAAATCTCTTGGGTTTCTTTATGAAAAGTAGCAACTGAAGAATATAAGAGATGAAGACCCAAGACAAACACTTTTTATGCAACTTCAAGGAGAAAATTCAAAGTGTCCCATTCTTAGTCTTACAAAGCTCTGTAACTTTAGTTTACAATTATTATATAAAGAGTAGGTTCGAGTCAACTCTGTAACATCAATTGAAGATGTGTCACAAGATCTGAAGAGCAAAATAAGTCTTCAGAACTTGTTTCCTATTATTGAACTCGAGCCAAACTTTCAACGATCTAAGGAAACTTTGAAACCCAAGGGGACTAGACGTAGGCACTATATTGGTGTGTCAAACCAGAATAAATATGTATTTTAATACTTTACATTTTTTTATTTATTTACTTAACTATTCTAAGTTTAATATGTTTGTGAAGTGTTCTGATCTATAGGCGAGTCGACTGTGAGGAGTCAGTAGTCGACTCACAGAAGAAAATTTTAATACACCCCCTCTTTAATTTCAGGTTTTCCCTATTGAGAACCAAAATGTGAGATGACAACTAGGTTTGGTGCCATTAGTAAAAAAATTTGCATGGTGTAAATGCGTAGCAAACACCCCCCACCCCCCATCCAAAATTTTTTGAAAACCAAGGGCATGGATGTGAATAATTTTGTAATAATACTTTACCTCTTTCTGTGACTCCGAAGTCTTTAGCTTGTAGAAATTGGTAAATACTCCCTTTTATCTCTAGTAGGAAGTGCAAGTTAATCTCCTTGAAAAGTTTGCATACTATTTGCAGTGAGCGTAATTGTCTAACTCTCATGCATACTTGTACCTTTTAGAACTTGCCCCGTTAGTCTCTCTAGGCTAATTATGATTATACTTGGTTGGTGAAATGATCTTAGGCCTTCTTGGTGAACATAGGGGCCCACTTTAGCCTAAATAACCGACCCATACATAGAATATGATTTTTAGTTACCCATTTTGAGCCTTAAAGCCTTTCTTTGGAAACCACATTACAGGCCTTGAACCATTCAAAGTTTTTACCTCTTTTGAACCCTACCCTCCTTGAACTTGGAAGAAGATATTTGAGGCAAAATGCCTAAGTTAGGGGTGGTAAGTTCTGAAGAGATGACCTTGGGCCATGATAATATAAGTGGATGCCTATGATGCTAAGCAAAGAAAGAAAAGTGAAAAAAGTGAAAAAGAAAGGAATAATCAAATAAAAGGAATAACATGGATTGAAAAATAATTGGTCAAAAAGAAATTGCATTCAAGGAGATAGGTAAATCAAGGTAGCTAAAGTAAGCATGTGTGAATTTTGAAAACAAATAAAGTGGTCTATGGTCAAAAGTTAGATTGAATAGTGTGATGTAGATGTTCAAGGAGGGTGTAGCCACTTTGTTCCTAAATAATATCATACCCTTCCCTGAACCTATGTTTCAAGCTTAAAAAATCATTTGAGATCTCCAACCAAGTGTATTCATTGTAGTGGCGATTGAAAATAAGGGCAAACATATGGTATGGTACTTGCTAGCATTGAGAGAGTCTTTGTTAAAGTGAGTGTTTACACTTAAAATCTCTTATTGCATAATATATAATTTGGTGTGTGAGATTTGCTTCTTGTGAGGAGGCATGTAGACTAATTGAGGCAGGTGAAATTATCATCTTTTAAAAAATGAGGCAAAGGAGTATAGTTGAGTTGCTATCGATATAAAGTCACCTCTAGAGAGTTGGTGATTGTTGCATTATTGTTCTTTAAAGTCTTTTGCATCTTTGAATTTTTTTTATGTTGAGAGGAGTCGTGAGAATAGCATTTCCCATGTTTGAGAGCTACTTGTTGGTGTTAATCAAGTTCAAAGTCATTGTGATCATTTGGTTGCATAAATGGGCTAACAATTGCCTGGTCTCATTGAGTAAAAAATAGTGTTGCTTGAGGACAAACAAAGGTTTAAGTTGGGGGTGTTGATGAATGATAAATTTACGATTCATTTACATCCAAATGCATGTACACTACTATGATTTAATAGTATGAATGATACAACTTTTTTATTTGAATGCACTAATTCCCATATTTTGCAGGTATACAGGTGATGAGAAGAAAAGAAGTGAAAAGAGCTAAAAAGGGAGCAAAAAGGGAAAAGAAGTGCAAAAGCTGGAAAAGTAGGAGCAGGATCTGACCTAAGTTACCGCAATTGTGGTCTAAGGGACGTGATCGCGGCTAGTCAAGATCAGTCAGCATTTGCAATCGTGATAGACTCACTGTGATAGCGGGAGTATGATCACGATCAAGTTAGGGCGATTGTAGCAACATGGGTTTATGTTAATTAGCAGTTTTATAATTTCATGGGGCTGACTCTAAATGCCATATAGAGAAAAAAAACCTTTCATAGTTGGGTATCTTCCCAACTAGAATTGAACTTTGAAAAATTTGAAACCCTACCAAATTGGGAAACTTATTGTGGCTAATTTCTCAAGTAGTTTTGGTTGTAATTGAAGTTGGATATTGAAGAATGCTCTTGTTTGCATCTTCAATGGAAGAATTGAATGATCATTTTGGCACAATTCTTTTCCTTAACTTCATGAGTAGCTAAACATGTATCTTGGGATTATGTTTAAATAGGGTGAAAATATGTGTGGGTTGTGATTTATTAGTGTAGATACTTAGTATATGATGATGGGTTTCACTAATAATTGCTTGATTGAGTTGGAATTTGTGGGTGAAAACCCCAAATTCCCAAAACCTCACATCATCCTTGAAAGAGAGATATAAGTATACTTTTGGATCCCATATCATCCTTGAAAGAGTGCTATGGGTAACAAGGCATTGGTGAATAATAGTTAGATGTATCTTATTTCCTTTTCATTATCTTTAAAATAAGGGTGGATTGAGAATTAGCTAGGTCTTGGTCATCTTCCTAGAAATAGGGATGCCCAATTGAGGTATTGGGTGAATTTGCTTGCCACATCCATGAGGTATCCAAAAGGGTCCATGTGTGATAATATTGAGGTTTGGTTGACAAACTAGAATTAAGAACCCCTAACCTAGCCTACCCATGTAATCGTTAAGTATAATTTTCATTCGATTATCAGGAACACATGCATTATTTTCCCCTAGGAAGACATAATCCCAAGATTTGTATCATATTGAAATCTTTTCCATATTTGTTACCTTTAATTGGTAATTTGAGAAGATTTTGGTAAAATAATATTCTAAACCAACCCCCCTATTTTAATTCATGTATTTCATTTTGTTTACATTACGGGTATCTCTTTAGTAGCTATTAAAACCCATAGGATTTGAAGACTAATTCCACTCCTTGAGGATTCGACCCCAACTCAAGTTGGGTTAATATACTTGACAATGATTGCCTTGCCCATAAACCATAGAGTGAGTTGAGTGTTATCAGGTACTTAGTAGGAAATTGCCAACTGAGCTTCAAAGATAATGCAGATACATATAACATATAAATAGAATGGAAACTATACCCAAGAGTCCAATAATAATATAACAAACCAATGAGATAATAAGGATAGCTTATCCTATTCATGTCTATGAGAATAATATAATAAGGCTAAGAAAGTATCAAGGGTGAACTATTCTATTCCATCCATACTCAGGAATCTAAACACTATATTGTATATCCTTAGCCAATATATGAATAAAGGACGAAAGAAGATTATATCAATATGCAAGACCAAGGAATGAATTTACAATATGAACAAATGAAGGAAGGGATATACGGTAATGCCAAATCTACATATAGCTAGATATACATATATATATAGATGCGAGGTCAACTCAAGAACAACCTAGATCATTATATCTTCATTTTAAGGCATCATTATAATCCTTTAGGATTTAGAACTAACATACTCAGGGGATCTAATTCTTCTGCATTATCATGAATTAATCTTTCATAATAATGAAATCATAAGTTAGAAAAGGCCATAATCATACCTCAAATCATGATACCGAATCAATGACCAATCTGTCATAAGCTACAAATAATGATGATCATAACAATGATATTAACAATATCAATAATTGGCGAGTAACCGGCTATTCCAAACAACCAAATACCTAGTCGATCTTATGCGTGCCCCCACCACCCCAGACTCAGAAGGTTCAATCAGCATAAAATAATACAAGGTATAGTCATCACCCTTATCTATGCAACCCTCCCATATAAGTTGATAAATATAGACACATACTGGTGATAGGGGATGCACATGCAAGTATGAATGCAATAGAATCCACAAAATCATAATACCATCATCATAACCATCACTATCATAACCATCATCATCATAATCATTATCATCATAATCATCCTCTGACCTTGTCGGGTATATATATGTATTATATATATATACACACATAGTCACATCAACATAATCATCCTCTGGCCTAGTCAGGTATCAAAATCATCATCATAACATCCTTTGTCCTTGCTGGGTATTATCATATTATCATAATATCCTCCGACCTTGCTGAGTATCAATATCAGTATTATAACATCCTCTGACCTGTCGGGTATCATCACATCATCGTAATATCCTCCGACCTTGTCGGGTGTCATCTTATCATCATAATATCCAAATTAATGTCAATAATAGAGAGTGAGCCCCACGAGGGCTAAAGTAAAGTGCAAGCCCCATAAGGACTAAAGTAAAGAACAAGCCCTACGAGGGGTAAAGTAAATAGACATGAATGATCATGAATGTACAAAATCTATGAATTCCATCACCAGTATTCATACAATGGAACCATAAGAATTAATATATCAACAAACTACAATCACATCCTTTACAAGGATAGACATTTCCCGGATGGTCAACCCATATCATAACATGGCATTGGGCCCAATAATGTGTCCAGAATAATTATAGCATCATAATTATGGCCTTTGGCCCACATACATATTTGGAACCTATATCAATAATCATATCTATACATCATCGCATATTTAAAAGCCATAGTGTATTTATGAGGCATAACATCTCCATAAGCAATAAGGAATATCTATAATCATCCCACCTCTAGGATACATAATATATCAATAAGCATCTCACATCCAGAAGGCATAATATATCACTAAACATCTCACACCTAGGAGGTATATCGTATTGTAATACCCCGTATTTCCTTAGCTTAAGATTAACTCTCAGTTTATGAGTTATGCAATAGATTTTTTTTTGAAATTCTCATTATTTTTCAGTTTAGAGCCTCCCATTACATAGAAAATTGAATTGGCTTTCCAATGATATAAAACTTTCCTAAATCCGATAACCGGGTAAGAAGTTATGGCTATATACGTTTCAGTCATTGAACAGCGTAATTCAGGACAGTAGCGCATCGCGAGTAAGACAAAATGGCAATTGTCAGTTTCTAGTACGGTACCGCGATACCAATGTGACGTGCCAAAGCTAATTTTCACATTTGTCAATTTCCAGTGAGCCAACGCAATTGTACCGCGTTGCGCCGAACCAGGTCCAATCCAGTAAAGCAACGCAATTCCATCGCATCGCGCCACTAGCCACATTCCTAGTTGTCATTTTCCAGTGGCTTGGTGTGATAGCATCGTATCACACCAGGTGCCTATTTCAGAAATTTCAATGGAGATTAAAAGATTCGTCACGGGTTAAAAGGGTTTTTTCCCCATGATTTTAACACGCCCAGATGTGGGATTTAATCCCTAAAAACGTCTTAAGTCATTACTCACTCAATTTATCCCCAAATTTAAAAAATTCTTTCTAAAAACTACAAACCCTAGCTTCAAGAAACCAAGAATAATCTCAAAGGATTCACCAAGAACTTCAAGAAACTCACAAATTAAGGTTTGTTAGGTGTTCATCTATGGGTTCCTTTCACCCATAGAGTCCGCAAATCCATTTTCAAAATAAAAGATTATTGAATTATGAACTTCCATGCTTGAATTGAATTGACTTCATGTTCATGTTATTGTTGGGTTTTAGTCTATGATTAAATTACATGCTTTTATGAAATTAATCATTGTATGTATTGAATTACACGATCCTCATGATAAAACCTTCAATTTGCACGTTAATTGATGTAGTCATGATGACTATTACATGCTTCTCATGTGTTTGATAAAATACCTATGTGAACGAAATAGTGCCAATATGACCTAATAGCATGTATTCCCCATTCATGTATAAGTAGATGCATTACAAGTGTTTGATTAAATGCCTCTATGAGTGAATTATGGACAAGTATACATTGTTATGATTTTCAAGAGTATATTATGCTTTATTTTACATGCTATCGAGTCCTGACGGTATTTAATACCCAATAATTTAGTTGTGTACTTAGAGCCAGTGTCAGTTATAGAAGCTCATTCATGTCACGATCAGTAGTACTCTCAGTCAGTTACAAAACTCAGTAGAACTCAGTCAGTTACCGAACTCAGGAAAACTCAGTAAGCTCAGTATCAGTCCAGTCCAGTCCAGTTCAGTATACTCAGTTCAGTGTCTTTCACCAGGGAGTAGGATTCAGTACCGAGTAAACCCAAGGATGGGGGCTCACCTACCAGTAGAGAGTGTGATCTCTAGAAGCAATCCTTGTATTCCAGAACTATGTAGCCAGCGTAGGTTGAGACATCAAACCCACCAGTTGAGGGTTGATGAGGTATTTTAACCTATCAGATGAGGTTTCCACCGTTCTCATTAGAGTACCGATCATATGAGGGTAACTCTTCAGTGTCTTTACCCGTGGCACGGTACTGACACCCTTCCAACTGGGGTCACAGGTTGGACCCTAACTCAGTTATCTTATTTGGGGTATGTCGGTTAGATGATTACCTCCCACAGTCTCAGTTTCAGTCTTTAGAATATAACTCAGTTTAGTTTTACAGAATCAGGACTGTCAGATACAGTCAACCAGTATCAGTAAATCAGCTATCAATAACTTCAAATATCAGTTACTCGGCATCAAAATTCAGGACTTAGCTTCAGAAAAACTTAGTCATAGTATTTATTTACATGCACATTAGTGCATACTCAGTATTTACAATAATATCAATTATCTATGTACTCTTATGTTCAGTTACTCTATATTATACAGTCAGTTATTGATCATGAATATGAACCCTTACATTCAGGCTTACCTTATCTAGCATACCAGTACATTCCACGTACTGATGCATACTCTTTTTTTGCGCTATGCTATCTCATATCATAGGTTTGGACGCTCAGGTTCCCAACCGCGCATAGATAGATTCAGATTCAGCTAGCAGTAGTAGATTAGCAGTGAGTCCTCATCATTTGAGGATATTTTTTTATTTTATTATTTAAGTAGACTTAGTATTTCAGTAGATGGAGTTAGTTGGGGGATTGTCCTTTTAACTCTACTTTCAGATAGTTTTAGTTAGAGGCTTTTCAGACTAGTTTTTAGAAAGTATTCAGTTTTATAGATTGTTATTTCAGTTGATACACTTTAACAGTATTTACAGATTTTGAACCTTATGGTATTTCAGCCTATTTTCCACATTTATTATAGTATCATGTTTCAGTGCTCACAGCAGATATCAGTCATAGGTTAGCTTGTGGTCCTTCAGGGTCATAAGCACCGTGTAGCGTCTAAGGTACAGACTCGGGGCATTACAAACTTGGTATCAGAGATTAAGGTTCAATAGTATACTAGGAAGTCTAAAAGCCACATCTAGTAGAGTCTTGTGCATGGGTGTGTAGCGCGCCACACTTATGGACAGGATGCTATGAGATGTTTTAGGAAATAGTTTCCCTTCTTTCAGTATTCATATCGTGCGAGTGAGCATGAACTCAAGTTAAAATCCCAGTCTAATCCATTTCCTCCTTTTTGTTTATAGAACATACCTCCCAAAAAGACTAACAAAAGAAGAACCAGAAATCAGTCAACACCTCAGCCCATTCAGGCAGATCCCCTGGACGAGCATGTCTCTCATGCAGAATTCAGAGCTGCATTCACTACTCTAGAAAACTCTGTAGCAGCTCAAAATAAATGGCCAGTTGCTGTTCCATTCAATCCAGTGGCTAATACTGCTGCAACCATTATTCGGGACTTCACCCAAATGAATCCTCCCCTATTCTCAGGATCTAAGCCAGAAGAGGACCCACAGGAGTTCCTTGATCAGGTTAAAAAAGTCATAGATATTATGGGAGTGACTTCCAATGAGAGTGCTGAGTTAGCCGCCTATTAGCTACAAGATGTGTCTCATACGTAGTTTAAGTAGTGAAAGGTAGACAGGGGCACAGATGCAGGACCCATAGAGTGGGAAGCATTTACTACTACTTTCCTAGAGAGATTCTTTCTCTTAGAGCTGAAAGAAGCCAAGGTGTTAGAGTTTATTAACCTCAGGTAAGGTAGTAAGAGCTTGAAAGAGTATTCCCTCAAGTTTACTCAATTAGTAGGTATGCTCCCCATGTAGTAGCAGAAAGCAGGTCTAGAATAAGCAAGTTCATATCTGGGGTATCAGATAGTGTGGTTAAAGAATGCAGAACTGCGATGTTGATTAGGGATATGGACATATCTAGGCTCATAGTCCATGCTCAGCATATAGAGGAGGCTAAGAATAGATAAAGATAGAGGCAGATCAAGAGAGCTAGGATAGGTAGCTTTAATTTCAACCAGCCTAAGTCAGAGGGCAGTAACCGTTCCCAGTTTTGTGCTCATCCAGTGCTCTAGTACCTAAGTTTAGAAATAGTAACAACAATAAGGCGTCAGGCTCTAAATCTCAGGGTAGTGTCAGTAGTTCTAGAACAAATCCTCTTTGTCATATATGTGGTAGAAACACAAGGGTGTCTGCAGAGCTGATAGTATTTTTGTTTCGGGTGTGGTAAGCCAGGTCATAGAGTCAGAGATTTTCCTCAGTCAGGATGTCAGGGTTAGCATAATCGTCCTTCAGCTCAGTCAGGTCGCCCGAATCAGCAGGGTTCCACTTCTAGTACGACTAGTGGGCAACGCCCAAACAAGATTTATGCATTTCAGTCCAAATAAGATTAGGAAAATTCTCCTAATGTGGTCACTCGTACGTTACAGATCTTTTATTTACATGTTTATGCCTTGCTAGATCCAGGAGCTTCTTTATTTTTTGTAACTACTTATATAGCCATTAACTTCAGAGTCAGTCCAAAAATCCTAGCAGAGCCTTTCTCAGTTTCTACCCTAGTGGGTAAATCTATCATAGCCCGATGGGTATACAGGAACTTTCTGGTTATGATATCTCAGAAAGTTACTTTAGCAGACCTTGTAGAGCTAGAGATGTCAGATTTTGATGTCATTTTCGGCATAGATTGGCTTCACTCATTTTATGCCTCAGTTGATTATAGAAACAAAATAATTTATTTTGATGCTAGTCCTTGAATGGAGGGGTAGTACTACAACTCTTAAGGGTCAGTTGATTTCATACCTTAGAGAGAGAAAAATGATATCCAAGGGATGTGTCTATCATCTTATGCGAGTCAAAGACTCTAGCATAGAAACTTTAACTCTTGAGTCAGTTTTAGTAGTAAATGAATTCTTAGATATGTTCCCTAAAGATCTTCCCGGAGTTTCTCCCAAAAGGGAAATCGACTTCGGAATAGACCTTCTGCCAGATACTCAACCTATATCTATTCTGCCATACAGAATAGCTCCAGCTGAATTTAAAGAATTGAAAGAACAGTTGAAGGATCTCCTAGATAAGAGATTCATTAGGCCTAGTATCTCCTCGTGGGGTGCACCAGTTCTATTCATGCATAAGAAAGACAGTTCTCTCAGAATGTGCATAGACTACTGTCAGTTGAACAAAGTCACAGTCAAGAATAAATATCCATTTCCTAGAATCGATGACTTGTTTGACCAATTCAGGGTGCTAGTTACTTTTATAAGATAGACCTTAGATCAAGCTATCATCAGCTCAGAGTCAGAGAATGTGACATTTCGAAAACATCTTTCAGAACCCGGTATGGTCACTTCGAGTTTCTAGTCATGTCCTTTGGTCTTACTAATGTCCCAGTAGATTTCATGGACTTAATAAACTGCATTTTCAAATAGTACTTAGACATGTTTGTTATAGTATTCATCAATGACATTCTTGTCTATTCTCATAACGAGAATGATCACGCAGATCACCTCAGAATCGTACTTAAGACACTCAAATCTCATCAGTTGTTCGCTAAATTCAGTAAGTACAAATTTTGGCTAAAGTCAGTAGTATTCCTTGGTCATATTATTTTCGGTGATGGCATTATAGTTGATCCTCAAAAGACCAAAGTGGTGAGAAATTGGCCTAGACCCATCTCTCCATCAGATATCAGGAGTTTCTTGGGTTTAGCTGGCTATTACCGTCAATTTGTTGAAGGTTTTTCATCAATTACATTCACCATGTCCATATTGACTCAGAAGAAAGTCCATTTTCAGTGGTCAGATTCTTGCGAGAAGAGTTTTTAGGAGTTAAAACTCAACTCACCTCAGCCCCAGTTTTGACTCTACCAGATGGTTCAGATGGGTTTGTTGTGTACTGTGATGCATCCAGAGTAGGTTTAGGTTGTTCCTCATGTAGAGAGGTAAGGTCATAGCCTACGCCTCTAGACAGCTTAAGCCCTATGAGAAGAATTATCCGACTTATGATCTCGAATTAGCAGCTTTAGTGTTTGGCTTAAAGATTTGAAGGCATTACTTGTATGGGGTGAATGTTGATGTGTTCACAGATCACAAAATCCTTCAGTATGTGTTCTCTCAGAAAGATTTGAATTTGCATCAGAGAAGGTGGTTAGAATTGTCAAAAGATTATGACATGAGTATTTTTTATCATTCGGGCAAAGACAATGTAGTGGCTGATGCTCTCAGTAGACTGTCTATGGGTAGTGTTGCTCATGTTGAGGACAGTAAGAAGAAGTTAGTTCAGGAAGTTCATCAGCTTTCCTGACTAGGTGTCTGCTTAGTTGATTCAGCAGAAGGTAATGTGTGGGTTCAGAAAAGTTCTGAATCTTCTCTAGTTTCTGAGGTCAAGGAAAAGAAGGATAGAGATCCAAGTCTTGTTAAGTTAAAAGAGTCAGTCAGAGATAAAAAACTAGAGGTTTTTTTCTAAAGGGGAGATAGTGTGTTGCGTTTCCAGGGTTGTTTATGCGTGCTAGGTGTAGATGACTTGAGATAATGAAATTTTGCAGAAGCGCATGGTGTGCGTTACTCTATTCATCCATGGGCCTCTAAGATGTACCGCGATCTGTAGGAGATCTATTAGTGGAGTGGGATAAAAAGGGATATTGCAGAGTTTGTAGCTAAGTGCTCTACATGTCAGCAAGTTAATATTGAGCACCAAAAACCTAGTGGTTCCATGCAGGAGTTCATTATTCCCACATGGAATTGGGAGGAAGTGAACATGGACTTTATGATGGGTTTGCCTTGTGCTCGTCGTCAGCATGATTCTATATGGGTTATCGTAGACAGGATGAACAAATTAGCTCATTTCTTGCTTGGTCATACTTCCTATTCAGCTGAGGTCTACACCAAACTCTATATCAGAGAGTTGGTTAGGTTATACGGACTTTTAGTATCCATTATCTCAGATAGAGGTACCCAGTTTACTTCTTATTTCTGGACAGCATTCCAAAAGGGTCTTGGTAGCTAGGTTCATCTTAGTACAGCCTTCCACCCTCATACAGATGGTCAAGCAGAAAGGACCATTCAGACTTTAGAGGATATGCTAACAGCATGCGTTGCCGATTTTAAGGGTAGTTGGGATGACCACTTGCCTTTGATCGAGTTCGCATACAATAATAGCTATCATTTCAGTATTCAGATGGCTCTATTTGAAGCTCTCTACGGTAGGTGATGTATATCTCCAATTAGTTGGTTCGAGGTAGGTGAGGCCGCAGTAGTAATGCCTGACCTAGTGTTTGATGACTTAGAGAAGGTTCAGTTAATCAGAGAAAGACTTAGGGCTGCCCAGAGCCAAAAAAAATCATTTGCAGATGTGAGGAGAAAGGATCTCGAGTTTGAGATCGGTGATTTTGTGTTCCTAAAAATCTCTCCCATGAAGGGGGTAAAGAGGTTCGGCAAGAAGGGAAAGCTCAGTCCCCAATATGTAGGTCCTTACAGAATTCTCATCCATTTTGGAAAGGTAGCTTTTGAGCTTGAGTTGCCTTCAGATCTAGCTTATGTACACCCAATATTACACATCTCCTTGCTAAAGAAATGCATTGGTGACCCAGCAGTCATAGTTCTTTTAGAGGATGTAAATATTCAGAATGATCTCTCTTTCAAAGAGGTTCCAGTACAGATCCATGATCATCATATTCGTAGACTGAGGAACAAAAAATTTCCCTTAGTCAAAGTCCTTTGGCGAAATCAGTCCATAGAGAGAGCTGCTTGGGAAGCAGAAGTAGATATATGGACCAAGTATCCTCACCTCTTCTCCGCAACCTCAGATCTAGCTTAAGCTAACAGTCTTCCTTAGCTTTACTCAGTTCCATGTCCAGCTATAATTATAACTTGGTATCCATTACCGTTGCATACTCAGTCATGCATTCATGAACCAATTAAGTCATGTACTCATGCATCAGATATGCATGTTCAGTATGAAAAGCCAGCTTATCAGTAGCTTCAGTCATGTAGACACACATAAAATATGCATGTTTGGTGCGTAAACTTAGTCTATCAGTGTCTCAGCTTAATCAGTCTCATTCGAGGACGAATGTTTCCAAGGGGGAGATATTGTAATACCCCGAATTTCCATAACTTAAGATTAAATCTCAGTTCATGAGTTATCCAATATAAATTTTTTTGACATGCTCATTATTGTTCAGTTTAGAGCCTGCCATTGCGTAGGAAATTAAATCAACTTTCCAACGATATAAAATTTTCCTAAATCTGATAACCGGGTAAAAAGTTATGGCTATTTTAAATTTAAGTTGTTAAACATCGTAATTCAGGCCAGTAGCGCATCGCGGAGTAAGACAAAATTACAATTTTCAATTTCCAATGAGGTACCGCAATACCGGTGCATCGTGCCAAAGCTTATTTTCATATTTGTCAATTTCCAGTGAGCCAACGTGATTGTACCGCATCACGCCGAGCTTCCAGGTCCCATCGAGTATTGCAACGCGATTCCACCGCGTTGCGCCACTAGCCACATCCCCATTTGTCATTTTCCAGTGGCTTGATGCGATAGCGCCATGTCGCGCCAGGTGCCTATTTCAAAAATTTTGACGGAGATTAAAAGCTTCGTCCAAGGTTAAATAGGTCTTTTCCTATGATTTTAACAAGCCCAGATGTGGGATTTAATCCCTGAAAACGTCTTAAGTGATTACTCACTCAATTTATCCCCAAATTAAAAGCATTCTCTCTCAAAACTACAAACCCTAGCTTCAAGAAACCAAGAGCGATCTCAAAAGATTCACCAAGAACTTTAAGAAACTCACAAATTAAGGTATGTTAGGTGTTCATCCATGGGTTCCTTTCACCCATAGAGTCCACGAATCCGTTTTTAAAATACAAGATTATTGAATTATGAACTTCCATGCTTGAATTAAATTGAATTCATGTTCATGTTATTGTTGAGTTTTAATCCATGAGTAAATTACATGCTTTTATGAAATTAATCATTGTATGTGTTGAATTACATACATGATCGTCATGATAAACCCTTCAATTCGCAAGTTGATTGATGCATCCTCAATGTCCATTCCATATTTAGGAAAATTTATACCCAAACTAGGCTAAGGTACCTAGTTCAACTTCTAGATATCAAGTAAGCCATAATCAACCTAAGATGGGAACTTCGTCTAGAAACAAGGGCATTTAAATCAACTCTACCTAAGTTACTATTTCAAGATCACCACAATAGCCCAAACTAGGCTAAATATACTGACCATACTTCCAACACCAAAATCACATCCCACAACTAGCATCATATCAAATCCATTCTATGAATTAGCTCAATCTAGGTAGAAGGCAATAACATTCTAAAAAAATATTAAGCATTTCAACTTACGGATCAAAACCCTCAAATAAACCCCAAACTTCAATATTCAATACTACTTCATTTTACCCATATTAAACTTAACATTCACATTCACATACAATATATAACATGCATCATCTTATGAAGAAGAGCAGTTAGAAGTCTACCTCAAAGTCGAACCTTAAATCCTTACGCCATTCACAAAAAGCTCATCTTCATTTCAAAATCCCAAAATGCCATCACACTTAATTTGGATGATAATCACGATAAAAGATGTTAATTAAGATTCCAAATCACCCATAAGACTCAATTTTGAGTTATCGTACCCTTTTAGGGTTTTGGGTCTCAAGGAGAAAGAGAAAATGGCCAAAATTGCGACATTGGTGTCTATTTATATACCTACAAGTAAAGAGATGTTTCTATCGCCATCCCTTGGACTATAATCGCCCTTGTGAGATTGCCATAGGCCACTTTCGATCACCATAGTGTGACCATGATGGTCCTTGTGTGATCGCCATACACCAGCACCAGCGAACTTGGAAATTTTTCCAAGTTTCCAACAATGTCTCGGGATTCATTCGGAATTCGATTTTCACAAATAAACTATGTAACCATACTAAATTCAACGTTTCGAACGCAATGGCGAAGTTGGATTTTTCATCCAAGATTGTTTTGATCAAATATGGGTCCCACACCTAAATTATTAATTTTCTAATATTTCGACCAATGGGTCAAAATGATCTTGCGTACTTTGGGACCCAAACCAAAGGTTTACCTAGCCTAAGATTAATATTCCGAAGCTGCTGGCACAGTTAAAATTTGCATCCAAGATCATTTTGCTAAAGTTTTTGCTCGGTGGATATTTGGAGCCCTCGAAGACTTCTAAATAGGAAATTCACTCTAAGAACTAAGCGAACTGCCGGGTAATTGAACTGTCAATCCCAGCAAGTCATAAATGACTTAGGGGCAGCTATGGGAAAGCCCTAACGACAAAAATAAGCAGAAATATAGAAGGGTCATTATAGTGCTTTAGTGGCTACACCAGCTGAGGTGCACCAACTGGTGGACCCCTTGGGATTCATTTAGAATCCCGAGAATGCAACCGAACTATGCTACCCTATCAATGGCGATATCATATTTTTTAAAAAATGTCATTTTCACAAAGTGACCCTCAAAACCAATTTCACAACTTTCTGAACCAAGGGTTGAAATGAGATTTTAAAGTCGTAAAACCACATCAACCATGCTATCAACCTAAATCGATGTTTCAAATCTGCTGGTGTAGTTTGTTTTCCATTCGACCAACAAATTAATAAATATTGACCGAAGTCATCCATAAGACTTTTCAAGCCACCAAAAACCATAAATTTACATAATTCACACAAAAATTTATTGGGAACTATGTCAATTATTCCCACACTTCAGAAATACCACAACGCAACCACGGGGAGAAGTAAAATGGCCAAATCAGACAAGAATAATTATTTCACAAGAATCACCAAAAATTAGGTCGTTACATCATCCACTACTAAAAATCTAGTTCGTCCTCAAACCAAATGCAAGAGAAATACCTGAAATTGTGAAAAGCTGGGGATAACTACTATGTATATCAGACTCGACCTCCTAAGTAGCCTCATCTACAGGTCGATGACTCCACTGGACCTTAACCACTGGAATATCTCTAGAATGAAACTGTCTAACAACCCTGGTAAGAATGGAGATGGGCTCTTCAACAAAAGAGAACCTCTCATCTAACTAAACTGAGTTGCAATGAATGACATGAGACTCATTCGAAAAGTAACGCCGAAGTTTGGAAACATGAAAAACTAGATGGACAGTCGATAAATCTGGGGGCAAAGCCAACTCATAAGCCACATCACTAATAGTCCAAAGGATCTCAAAAGGTCTAATATAACCAAGGCTAAGCTTTTTCCTCTTCCCAAATCTCATAACGCCCTTCATGGGTGAAACTTGAAGAAAAACTTGATCACTAATACTAAATCTCAAGGCACAAAGTTTACAATCTGCATAACACTTTTGCCTACTCTGAGTCGCTCGAAGTCTATCCTGAATGGTCCAAACTCTATCCAATGACTCACAAAGCAAGTCCTTACCCTAAGGTCTGATCTTAGAAGCCTCAAACCAAAATACTAAAGAGAGATATTGCCTACCATACAGAGCCCCGAAAGGAGCCATATCAATATTGGAATGGTAGCTATTATTATACACAAACTTTGCTAAAGCTAGATGCTATTCCCACTAACCACCAAAGTCCATCACATAAGCAAGGAGCATATCCTCCAAAACCTAAATAGTCTACTTCGACTGACTGGCGGTTTAGTGTTGAAAGGTTGTACTAAGATCCACCTGAGTACCCAGCTCCTCCTAAAATGTCTTCCAAAAGTGAGATATGAACACTGAACCTCGATATGAGATAATAAACACTATCACACCATGAAGACGTACTATCTCATGAATATAGATATGGGCCAATCTCTCAGTACTGAAAGAGACCAAAATTGAAAGGAAATGAGCAGACTTGGTCAATCGATTAATGATGACCCAAACACTATCAGAACCATATAAAGTACGAGGTAACCTAGTCATAAATTTGATAGTGATTCATTTATATTTCTACTTAGGAATGGGAAACCTCTGAAGCAAACCATCAGGTCTCAAATGTTCGGCCTTCACCTACTGGCAACATAGGAAGTTCATTACATCCTATCTCATACCACCCAACCAGTAATGTTGTCTCAAATCACGACATATCTTAGTCACTCCCGAATGGGTGAAATACCTGGAACAGTCAGTCTCCCCTAAAATCAATCTAATCCAATCACCCACTCTCGGCACACAAACTCAGCTTTCAATCCTCAAAATACCATTTGAATCAAATGAGGCTTCCTTAGCCTCACCACTCAACACCTTATCCTGAATTATTCTTAAACCAACATTATTAAATTGATGAGCCTGAATCTGCTCCATCAAAAAAGACCTAGCCTCCAGGAATGCCAAAATACACCAGGTGTTAAAATATCAAGCCTAACCATCTATTTATCCAAAGACTGAACCTCTAAGGACAATAGTCTCTCTTGGTTCAAAAGATGCGCCAAGCTACCCATGCTAATCAATTTCTAGCTCAAGGCATCAAAAGCCATATTAGCCTTGTTCGGGTGATAGAGAATAGTCAAGTCAAAATCCTTAGGCAACTCAAGCCAACAGTACTACCTCATATTAAGATCTTGCTGGGTGAAGAAATACTTAAGGCTATGATGATCAGAGAAGATCTCACAATAGACTCCATATAAGTAGTGCCTCTACAACTTTAAGAATAATACAACCACACACAACTCCAAATCATGGGTAGCGTAACTCCTTTCATGGGGCTTCAACTTATAATAAGCATACACAATCACCTTACCCTTCTACATCAACACAACACCTAAACCCAATACCTAAAGAATCATAAAAGATAGTAAAATCCACGCCCTCCTTAGGCAGAGTTAAGATCAGAGTTGACGTCAACAAATCCTTGAGCTTTTAAAAGCTCACCTTACAAGCATCAGACCACTGAAAGAAAATATTTTTTTAGTCAACTTAGTCGATGAAGCTGTAATAAATGAAAAACCCTCAACAAATCACAGATATTAACTTGTTAAACAAATAAAACTCCGAATCTCAATGGGCGAAGTAGGCCTAACCCAACCACAAACCACTGCAATCTTGGTCGGATAGACCATAATACCATTCTTGGTCACCACTTGACCCAAGAAAGAGACAGACTCTGACCCAAACTCACACTTAGAGAACTTAGCATAAAACTTCTCATCCCTCAATCTCTAGAGCACAATCCGCAAATGCTCTTCATGATCGACCTCACTTATGGAATACACCATAATATCATTTATAAATATAATAACAGAAAAGTCAAGATACGATCAAAATACCTATTTTATCAACTCCATGAACGTGGCTGGGGAATTGGTCAAACCAAAGGACATGACTAAGAACTCATAATGACTATATCGAGTTTAAAAAGTTTCTTAAGAATATCTAAAGCTCTTATCCTCAATTGGTGATACCCAGATCTCAAATCAATCTTTGAAAACACTAAAGCACCCTAAAACTGATCAAATAAATCATTAATACAAGAAAAAGTATACTTATTCTTAATCGTCACCTTGTTCAACTATCGATAATCAATACATCTATGTATAGACCCATCCTTATTCTTCACAAACAAGATAGGCGTGCCCTAAAGTGATACACTAGGTTTGATAAATCCTTATCCAATAACTCCTGCAATTGATCCTTCAATTCCTTCAACTTGGTTGGGGCCATCCTATAAGGAGGAATAAAATAGGCTTAGTACTCGGCTCAACGTCACTGGAAAAGTCAATATCATTATTCGAAGGCATACTAGGAAAATTTGTAGGAAACACATCCATAAACTCATGGAAAATACAAACAGAATCCAAGAAAAAGATGAAGCAAATTTAGTATAATGAATATGAGCAAATAAGACAGACATCCCCTTTCAACAAAGTGATGATCCTAATCATAAAGGAATCATTCAGTGGTATTGTCATACCGACTATAGCTTGAAGCAATGCCATTAAGACAATACTTTAGGAAATCCTTGTACCCCAAACTCCATTATTAAAATCAACTTAGGGGATTCCTTGTACCCCACAAGGTTTTTAAAGCCATCATTAGCCATTTTGTCATTTATGCAATGCATTAGTTTTAAAGAAATAAGTCAAGCAAATTGATGAATCACATTCCAAAACCAATTATGCAAGTGGGTTGGGGTTCGTACCATTTTCAATTCCAAAATCCAATTATTTGGGGAATCCCTGTACCCCTAATTACATTGTTCATAAGTTTGGGGAATCCTTGTACCCTTAAATTCATTAACCATTCCCATTCACCCTAACGAGTGTACAAACCAACAATTCAATGCATAATAAATCAATAGTAATCATGGAAAAAATATTCAAATAATTTATATCCAAAACCCTCAACCCATAATTCAAAACCAAATATCAGAACCATGTGAATAATAAAACAATTTTATGTTATTAAGAAAATACAAGTGTAGGGAGAGAGATAGATGCCTTAATCAAAGAAAATTGAGGAAGAAACCACCGTTTAAACCCTAGATAACCACTTTCCTTGAAACCCTAGCCTTGACTTGAATGGGGAATTTGAGAGAGTGAAGAGAGTATTTGATATGTTAAAGTATTGAAAATAACCTCCTTGGTGTTTTATAGACACGGGGTCTAAGGGGGTATGGAAGGAAATAACCAAAGTGTCCCTTAAATAAAAGCTGAAAACTGTCGCCTAGTCGCTACGGGTGACATTACGACTCATAGGGTCACCCTAAGACTCGTGGCCTTGAGTCGTAGGTTAGACAGTGTCCATGGGCACCCACACTAGTTTGGTTATGAAAAGCATCATACGACTCGTAGCGTGACCCTACGACTCGTAGGGTCAAGTCGTAGTCAAAACAGAGCCATCAAGGCCCTACACTGGTTACCTTACGGGAGGCACATTATGACTCATAATGAGTCTATACGACTCATTGAGTCTATTCGTAGTTACATCAGAAACATTGGGATAGTACACTTGTTGGCCTATGATTTGGACTATACGACTCATAATAAGTCCTAATGACTCGTGAGGTACAAGTCATACTCAGAGCAGAACACTAGGCAAACATACTGTACAGGCTACGAGTGGGGTCTCAAGACCCGTATAGAGACCCTACGACTCATACAGTGAGTCATAATCAGGACAGTGAGTTCAAAACTCAAAATTTTTTAGAGGCCAACACCTGGGGTGTTTCAGGTGTTTGTTAAGTTACAACCATATAGATAGATATCTCTCAAGGGTCACTTATCATAAGCTCAGTCCTAAATATTTTGGACCCTTCAGTGTTTTGAAAAAGGTGGGAATTGTTGCTTATCAGTTGGAGCTCTCTCCTTATGCTAAAATTCATCATACATTCCATGTATCCTAGCTAAAGCTACATATAGGGTGTGTTCCTGTGGTTCCTAATCTTCCCATCTCCTTATCTTCTAATGGACACCTTGTGTTGAAACCTGAAGCTATTCTATATAGTAGACCGATTTAGAAACACAACGGGCCTGTTACTCAAGTTTGGTGAAATGGTTCAACTAGACATTACTTGGTAGGATCTCCATTCACTTCAATAATAGTTTCCTCAGTTTTTCCTTGAGGACAAGGACTCTTGAGAGAGAGGGATGTTGTTACATATCAAAACTAGTAGAAGAGTAAATAAGTTAAGTGTTGATGTGGGCGGGCCAATGATGATTTGGTTAACAGAAAAGGGTAGTTAGAAGAGTTAGTTAAGAGTTAGTTGTGCGATGCACAGTCAGCTAAGAAGGAGGGTAGTATCATTCATAACGGCCAATAAGAAATTCAATTATTTTTCTCCATTACTTCTCTGCTGTTAGTTTTTCAGGGGTTATTCCATACCATTGACACCTTAATCTTATAGAGTTGGCCTAATTCCGTTTAGGTACACGTCAGTTGTACTCCTGTTTAGATTCAACCCCTGCCCCATTTACCCTCTATTTATATATTTTTATCCAATGATTACGTCAAATGTTATAATTTTCTTTCATGCCATCAGAATTACTAGTATTCTTTTATTCAATTTTCTTATCTTTTCTCATTCAGCGCAAAGACAGTACTAGTTTCCTTTTAATCGAGAACAAAGAAGAAAATTTCAATTTGTTCTAAATATTTATTTCGAATGTTGGTTGATCATAGAGAATAACATCTTAAGCACAAGTGGTAGGGAACTAAGAAGACTATCATGATTTAACTAACAGTTCTTAAAATTCCAAACAATTTAACACCTTTTTTTAAGAAAAAGGTGGCCAAAAAGGCCACAAGTTTAAGCATTGCCCTGCCCTACCCTGTCCGTAACCCAATTTTAATCCCTAATTACTGAAAATAGACATGAACATGGTATATCACCTCCTCTAAGAAAGGAACCGAAAGGGGGATAGGCACCAAATGAGAAGTCTTCCCCCTCCCCCCCTCCCAAAAAAAAAGAAAAACATAAAGTTAAAGTTTGATCACAAAACTGATGCTTAGAATTCAAGATTAACAAGGTAGGAAAAGAATTGGGAATTAGCAAAATAAGGAGCAAGCAGCTAGAAATCAATACCAATTACCACCAACAGAGTACTGAGATAGTAAATACAATAATTCAGATTCTGATTTTATCCCTTTCAATATAATATCATTTCTCTACAAAGCTTCATCCTATGATGCTTCTTACAAGTTGCACTGAGATCAAAGGATCAAGATTGGCCAGAAGAATGGTGAGGCAGCATGTGAAAACGCCAGCCAAAATTGATGAATAACCGATTGAAGAGGTGAGAGCTATATTAGCTATAGTTATGGACAACAGTAGGGGTAATATTTGTAACAAGAGGTAGATGTGGCTCAATCACATCACTTTCATAGAGTATTGGGTTTGAAGATTCAGCTGGTGGTAATAATTGATGAGTCGTGAATTGTAGGAGACGTCCAGGTTCAACAGGGCTAGAATACAGTGGTTTGTCTTTGTAACCCAAACAATGGATCCCTATAACCAACACGTAAATATATCTCAATATTGAATCATAGAGATAAGCTCAACAAAAAGTTCCACAAATCAGTACCATAAATCATACTTTCCTAAATGCGTGTTATTTCCAAATATAATCCCATCAGTACTAACTTTACCATAATACATAAGCTTCTTATTTTAACTTGTGATTCAGAGTGATGAGATTCAAAGTGTGATCACTACAGAATGTACATAGCTATTGTTCTATTAGATGTATGTTTCTCGATGATTTTTTTGGCTTAATTATCGGATTTTCTTATTCAAATTTAAAAAACAATCACTTAGTCTTTACACATTGGGCCAACCCAAAATAATAAAACAAATATAAGCTTGACCCGGCCCATCCCAAATGGGTTTAAGATTTATACCCTTAGAAATAGGGTTTCCTAAAACATTCCTCATTTTTGGTTGAATTAGCAAAGTAGTTAAATAGTAGTTAGTTGGTTAGCAATATAGTGGAGTTAGTTAGCAAAGTTGTTAAAGGTTGTTAGGCAAGTGGTTAGTCAGTTATGATGGGCTGTCAATGATCTAGAAGTAATTGTCCTTTTCTAGTGTCTCAATGCGATCTCCCCCGCGTCACGTCAAAGTTCAAGGTCACAAAGGAAAGGGCAACGCGATGGCTCCACATCGCTCCATCCCTCAGTTTCCAAATTGTCAAATTCCAGTGACACGGTGCAATAGCGCCGCATCGTGCCAGGGCCCCAGTTTGGAAAATTTTTACTAAAATTATAAGACGCATCCAAAGGTTAAAAAGGTCAATTTCCTACCCCTATCTAAACCCGATAACACGTGATTTAGCCATTCTTCACCCAAAATATACTAGTTTCTCTTAAGTTTCTCTCAAGAACAAGCTAGGGACTCTATTGGGGATTCAAATTCAAGAAGGTTTCACCATCAGTCCTCACGAAATCATGAACTAAGGTATGCATAGTGTTCATTCATGGACTTCTTTCATCCAGGAAGCCCAAGAGTCTCTTTTCTAAATTCAAGTTTATGGATTTTCCTTTGAATTTCATGATTGGGTCGCTCTTGTTCATGTTGATAATGAGAAATTGATTTCTACTCCATGCTGGTTGATAAATTCTATGTGGGTTAAATTATTATAGATATAGATTCATGCAAACCTATGATTAAACCCTTGAATGATGAAATTAGTATTGAACCATGATGTTTAATTATTGTACAATGATGTTTGCATGTACCATGATCTCATGAACTCAGTCAGTTATCAGATATCAGTAGTATTCCATCAGTTAACGGAATTTAGTAATTTAGCCCATGTCTAGTTCAGTTAAATCATGTTCAGTATCTATTCAGATGGGAGTATAAATTATCACCGAGTGAACCTAAGGATGGGGACACACACTATCAGATGAGGGTGTGATCCTTAAAAGTCATTCGTGCATTCTAGAACTATGTATCCAGTATAGATTGAGACATCAACACTGTCCGATGATGGTAGATGAGGTGCATAAACAATGTCAGATAAGGGCCCCACCATTCTCGTATAGGGGAAACTATCAGATAAGGATCACCCAATCTATAAATAGAAGCAATATTGTAATGTACAAAAGATGGATCAATAAAATTTTAGCTCCACTTTCTCTTTTCCTCTTCCTTGCTCATGGATAAGCAAGCGGCATTTCTAGAATTTCACATGGTATCAGATCCACAAGCTCAATACTGAGAGTAGATCTTCTCATCACGTTCTCTGAGAATTTTGAGAACTCTGTGTGTTCTCTGTTTTTCTTTTTCTTCATCTTCGCGATTCTGATCTATTTTTTCATTCAGTCACTTTATTCATGGCACCTAAAATTGATCAAAGTGATCCACTTTTCATTGGTGCTTCTAATATTTCTAGTGTTGTACTCATTCCAATCAAGTTAACTGGTTCAGAAAACTACAGTCTGTGGAGTCGCTCAATGCGTATTGCCCTCTTAGAAAAGAGAAAATATGGTTTTGTCACTAGATCCTACAACAAAGAGTCATACAGAGAGTCGTACAGAGAGGAACTTTATGAACAGTGGGAAACATGCAATGCCATTGTCCTCTCCTGGACATGAATACTATGAGTAAAAGCTTACTATCTGGCATCGTTTATGCTACAAATACTTGTGCAGTCTGGGAAGATTTGAAAAAAAGATATGGCAAGGTGAATCGTATGTGCATCTATCAATTACATCGAGAAATCAATATGCATTCTCAAGGTACTGATTCTATTTTAGCTTACTTCACCAAATTAAAAAGTTTATAGAGTGAATATGATGTTATGGTTCCTAATCCTAGCTGTGATTTTCCCTAAGTCAAAAGAGTCTTCAGATCATATATATCAACTGAGACTCTTACAGTTTTTTAGTGGACTGAATGAGTCATACGATCCAGCTAGGAGACAAATATTTCTCAAGGGAGTAACTCCTGCTATCAATCATGCTTATGCCATGCTTATAGAGGATGAGAACTAGCACTCAGCATGTATGGTTGTTGTACATGATAGATCAAAACCACTTTCCATGCAAGTGAATCGCAATTATGGTTATGGATAAGGAAACACCAATTACAAGGGTAGAAAGTGTGACTACTGTCACCTCTCAGGTCATACCAAAGAGAATTGTTATAAACTGATAGGATATCCAAATGATTGGAAGAACAAGAAGAAACAAGGTTATAATCCTACCAATTTCAGATCATATAGTGGCGGTGGTAACACATTTTCATCATATAATGGTGGTAACAACTATACCAGCACTGGTGGTAAGTCTTCTCAAACTGCAAATATAGTAGCAGGATAAGTTGATGCTGATATTATTGGCTCCAGTCATGATGTGAATCCTACACCACTAGCAAAACCTCACACATTCATAGATAAAGAATACACTCAAATCATGAACATGTTAAACAAGGATACCAAGGAAATGAAACAAGTCAATATGACAGGTATTACTACTTGATTTTTGTCCAAAGCTTGTTCTGACAATTGGATTGTAGATTAAGGAGCTACACATCATGTGTTTGCAAATAGACACTTGTTTATAGATGGTACAAGCTTAGTTCCAAGACACTTGGACAAATTACACCTCCCTACTAGTGATGAAGTTGTAATTTTCCACACTGGAGAGGCTTACATGTCTGTAAATGATGTGATGAAAGATGTTCTTTTTGTTCTAGATTTCAGACTTAATTTGCTATCTGTTGCTAAGATAACCAAGGAACTTTCTTTCTTTGTTTCTTTCTATCCTAATTTCTGTGTCTTTTAGGACCTCTTCAATGACAAGGTAAAGGGGATTGGTAGACAAGAAGGCAGATTTTATATTGTTAGAAGATAATGGAAAGACAACATTGACCCTGCAAGACTGAAGAACAAAAGGATCATTGCAGAAGTTTCAGCTCCAAGTTTCAAATTATGGCACAAGGGACTTGGGCATCCAGCTTCTCAGGTTTTAAGATGCTTAGACCTTTTAAAGAATCATAGTGATGTAAATATGTTGAATAAGTGTGCAGTATGTCCACTAGCTAAATAAACAAGACTGTTATTCCCTATAAGTACTACTAGGTGCTCTGCCTGTTTTGAACTTGTACACATAGATTTATGGGGTCCTTATAAAACTTCTACCTTTAATAATAAGTATTATTTTTTGACTATGGTGTATGATTATAGTAGATATACTTGGGTTCATCTGTTACAGCTGAAATCTGAGATCATAGTGGCTATTAAGATCTTCATATCCATGATCAAAACACAGTTTGGAGTATTGATAAAAACTATCAGGTATGACAATAGAACTGAGTTTATCAATTCTCAATGTCAAACATTATTTCAGTCTCTAGGCATTCTACATCAAACCAATTTTCCTCACACTCCACAATAGAATGGAGTTGTGCAGAGGAAGCACAGACACATAAACATAGTTAGAGCTCTCAAATTTCAGTCTCACTTGCCTATTAAGTATTGGGGATTGTGTGTGAAAACTGCAGTATACATCATGAACAGGTTACCATCCACAGTCTTGAGTGGTAAAATTCCATTTCAGTTATTTTTCTCCAAGGATCCCAAGCTATCTCATCTAACAATATTTGGTTGTCTAGGTTATGTGACAATTGTTCCTGGAGGTGATAAGTTCTCTGAAAGAGCTAAACCTACTGTATTAGTTGGCTATAGGGATACTTACTACTGGATATACAATAAAAAAGGTTATTAGTTAGTAGGGATGTTGTGTTTCATGAAGACACATTCCCCTTTGATCCATCACAAGTAGAAGTACAGCATACAGATGCTTCCAAAACTGATGAAGACATCAATGACTTCTTAGTCTCCACAGATAATGAAATTATTGCTGAGGTTCCTGATGAGGCTACTCCCATTGAAGATGATAGTTTTTCTGATGTTGCACCACATGATCTAGCTACATCTGACACAAATACTGGAGAAGATCGCTAGGCTGAGCCTTTCTTGACTCAAGCTTTTTCCAGTAGACCTACCAGAGCTAGTAGACCACCTGTGTGGATGCATAATTATGTTGACAACTCTAGAAGCTAGAGATACAAGCATCCCTTGGCCAACAGTCTGTCTAATAGGAAACTAAGCCCTGCCTACCAATGTTACTTAATGAAATTCTCCACTTTGACTGAACCTCGACACTTTAAGCAAACCCTAAAAGATGACAGGTGGGTGGAAGCTATGAAGTTATAAATCTAAGCCTTGGAAGCCAACAATACATGGACCATTGTTGACTTGCCTAATGGCAAGAATACTATTGGTTCTAAATGGATATACAAAATAAAGTATCTTGCAAATGGTGAGGTAGAAAGGTTCAAAGCAAGATTAATGGCCAAGGGATATAGCCAACAGGAAGGTCTAGATTATCATGAAACATATTCACCAATTGCTAAAATGGTTACAGTCAGGTGTGTGATTGTTGTGGCAGTATCTAGATGGTGGACCCTTTATCAAATGGATGTCTATAATGCATTTTTACAAGGGGATCTTAAAGAGGAAGTATAGATGGAGCTGCCAGAAGGTTTCAGAATACAAGGGGAGAATAAGGTCTGCAAGCTACTCAAATCATTGTATGGCCCTAAGCAGGCTTCCAGACAGTGGAACCTGAAACTCTTTCATGCATTGCTTGATGCTGGATTCACTCAGAGTGCACATGATTATTCACTCTTCACTCTGCATCAAGGTGCTGATACAATGGCAGTTCTTATATATGTTGATGATTTACTCCTTACTGGAAGCAATGCTACATTGATTGATGCAACCAAAGACAAGTTACATAAATAGTTCAAGATGAAGGACTTAGGGGATCTCAAAAACTTCTTAGGTATTGAAGTCCTCATATCAGCTTCAGGGGTGATATTTGACCAAAGGAAATATATTCTTGAATTAATTTCAGACACAGGTCTTAGCGGTTCTAAGCTTGCACTCACTCCATTAGAGTCAAATCTCAGATTAACCACACTTGAATATGATCAAGCCACAGGTGCACAAGGAGATGAATTATTGTTTGATGTTTCTTCTTATCAAAGGCTTATGGGAAAGCTCATGTATGCTACTATTACAAGACCAGATATCAATTTTGCAGTCCAAACTCTCAGCCAATTCATGCAACATCCCAAGAGATCATACTCGAAAGTTTCTACCAAGGTAGTCAGATACCTCAAAGGCTCTGTTGGTCAAGGTATTTGGTTAAAGGTTGATTCTTCTACCACTCTAACTTATTGGTGTGACTCAGATTGGGTTGCCTGTATCAACACCAGACGATCAGTTACTGGATATGTAGTCCATTTTGGTGAATCATTGATATCTTGGAAATCCAAGAAACAACACACTGTATCCAGAAGTTCTGCTGAAGCTGATTACAGAAGCATGGCTTCAGCAGTTACAGAGATAACCTAGTTGGTTGGTTTGTTCCAGGAACTCAAAGTTCCCATTGCTTTGGCCATATCAATCTTTAGTGACAGCAATTCAACCATACAATGGGCGAACAATCCTGTGTTTCATGAGAGAACAAAACACATATAGATTGACTGCCACTTCATCAGGGACAAGATCAAAAGTGGCTTGATACAGGCTATACATGTTCACACTCATGATCAGATTGTGGACTTCTTACCAAGGGCTTAAGCCAGGCCCAACATGCCCATTTATTAAGAAAGCTTGGTGTGCTCAACATACTACACCCTACAGCTTGAGGGGGAGTGTTTTAACTTGTGATTTAGAGTGATGAGATTCAAAGTATGATCACTGCCCAATGTACATAGCTACTGTTCCATTAGATGTATGCTTCTCGGTTGAATTAGCAAAGTAGTTAAATAGTAGTTAGTTGGTTAGCAATATAGTGGAGTTAGATAACAAGGTTGTTAGGCAAGTGGTTAGTCAGTTATGATGAGCTGTCAATGAGATGGAAGTAAGCTCACTCACCTAGCTCAATATATAAATAGAAGCAACATTGCAATGTACAAAAGATGGATCAATAAAATTTCAGCTCCACTTTCTCTTTTCCTCTTCCTTGCTCGTGGATAATCAAGTCGCATTGCTTGAATTTCACACTTCTCAATGGCATTTATAAATTTAAATCAGTGATACCAAGAAAAAGCACTAGAAAACACTAGTGAACATGGCAGATTGCAGCTTATTTTCGCACGGACAGAGCAAAATTTATTCAGTATAACAAGTGCATGAGGTAGCAAAAAAGAAAGAGAAGTGGGGAATGGAGTGTGATGGATGTATAGACAAGCTATAGGAATTACTTACTTCTGTATATAGCAGCTGTGCCAGGGAAATCTGTTATTACACCATCAGTGTCATCTTCAGCAACATAGTTGTTTCTCTCTACAGATGAATCTGAGAAAAAAATCCCATGCTTGAGAAGCAAACACATTGTCAAAGTGCTGAACGTATACCGAGAGATCTGATGACTTCAGTTTCTGCACCACTTCTGTTTTCCCAACGAGAAATTGACTCTCGCTTGGAAAAACAGGTTCTGGTTGAAATTACAGAACCAGCAAAGCTCTTGATCTCAGATATAGTTGAGCTCTCAATATCCTTGATATCATCAGCAATTGTGTAAACAATTTCACAGCCGCTTTTCTTAAATACTTTCAGAACTGAACTGTCTTTTGATAGAATCATAACTTTCTTTGCTGTCTGATTATTATAACAAACATTCCTTAATGCTTCACGAACAGCAGTAATTATATCAAATCCTTGATTTGCCAGGTAAGCTGCATTCTGCACAAGTGCCAGAACATTGTTAGATAAAAATGAGCAGGTATGGAATTATGTTGCTTCCTCTGGAACTAGAATTTGCTTCTTAAAACAAACATAAAAAATCTGTTGTTTATTTCGATAACATTTAAATTTTTTAGAAGTACAGCTTTATTACTCCCTCTATCACAATTAATTTGACACTATTTGACTTGACACAAAGTTTAAGAAAAAAAGAAACAATTGAAACTTGTGGTTTAAAACAAGCCTTAGACATTTATGTGGCCATGGTAAAAGGCGAATTTTAAAGTTAAGTTATTTTATTTACAGATAGGTAACATTCTTTTACAGGACAGACTAAAAAGGAAAGAGTCACATAAATTGGGACAAATGAAGTATTTATTAGCTGTCATACAGTTAACAGAGTTTAAACTTCCTTTTAATAAGTAACCAATAATAGGCCTCCCAAAGCACAAAACTAGTGAGAGAGCAGATGTGGTCACCGGTTAAGCAAGAAACTGAACTACATTTTGTAATTGTAAGGTAAGTGTGTTTTAGAATTTAGGTGTAATATGGACTTTATGTTTGCTGATACATAATGTTGTTGGTATAAACAATGCACAACTGAACCGTCAATACATAAACTCACCTCTATGCTGATCATGACACCAGATACAGTTGTGACATTTTTTGCATATGTCAAAAAGTTTCGTCGTTTCTGGCTTTTGGATTTCGGTACAATGCTAACTCTGACCATGGGCTTGATACCGCTACAAGAAATTAGAGTATGTTGAGAACAGCATTAACATCTAGAAAACACTCTTATCTGAAATCTTTGCATATAAGTTCTTTTTTTTTAATTTAAAGCTTTAGTAGTACGGTTCAGATTTAAAATGTTGGCCTGAGATGGATTTAAATGGAGACACGTGGTAAGTGAGGATTCATATTGCTGACCCAACTTGTTTGGGATTGAAGTGTTATTGCTGTTGCTGTTGTGCAATACAATTATTGAACAATTTGATTGTTAACATTCACGTTAAACCTTACAAATGTTAAGAGGACGGAATGGCCTTTGTCACCAACTTATTTAGCAGACCAGTATAAAAAATATGCAGACCTACATTATTCAACCATTAACTTGAAGATGTATCAACAGCCATTGTCTTTAAACATACTATCTTCAGCATCCAGAAAACCTGAAGGCAGCATATGTTTAAACATAAGAAAGTTGGTTCAACTTACGTTTCAGGCTCTTAATCTCATCCCAATTAAGGGCAAAGGAGAATATTCCGATAGTTGGGTTAAGCTCTGGGACAATATTAGCAATATTGCTGAATGGTGATTGAAAAAATGTAGTCTTATCCATCAAATTAATAGAACCCAGGCAGAAGGGTATTCCATCTTTTGTCATTTGAACAGGATAGTCGAGAACATCTGCACCATTTGAAGCAGCTTTTATATATGACAAATCAGTACATCCTGGGTAGTCTCCACTTGCTCCTTCAGATGTGATAATCAGAAGCTTTTCTGTAGGCCAACAGGAAATTGGGAAAGGGTGAGATATAATATCCTGTACAAACTGTAGCGAGAACATTATATACACAGTATCGAAACTAAAGCAGTAGAGGGGGCCTATTAATAATAGAATCTTGATATGACTCAAACTTGTCTTATACAGAAGAACAACCAAGTCCAACTCAAGACATGAGGACGGTCATGTTGTTGCACCAAGCTCTAGAAGTTATAGTCATTGGCTTCACATGACTCAATGAAATGTTATATTAGCTATTTTCTCTTGAAAAGCTTAAGTATCTCCAAGACAATATAATCCTCTAATTCTTTGCTCACTCTTCATAGAAGAGTCTGGATAGTACTTTGAAACTAAGTTCCACCTAGATGGTAATTTGATCTCAAACACAAAATTTAACAAATCAAACCTTTTTCAGTCCATTTCAGACTTGAGTACAGTACTAGCTCAAAATTTTTGCAGGATATTTGGTTTACATTTTCATATTTCATGAAGAAACGCCATCTACTGAGCAAAACAATATTCACCGGTCTCACAAAAATAAGAGCATATATAAGTAGCTTACCTTGAAATTTATCTTTCTTGTCCACATGAGTGAAGCAATCTGCAATATTACAGCAGGTATAGGAATAATGATGAGTGTCACGGTAGAAAACGAAATAGCACAAAGCTTCAAGACCAACTGAAAATATCCATGAAAGTAAAATTAATATATGAAAAAAAAAAAAGAGGAAATAATTGCTGAGAAATGCATGAAATTCTTAGGCTGCACAAAAAAATTGAAGATATCTTCAACAAGTCAACACTATTCACAGTAAAGTAATTTACTAGAATGGGCAACTGCAGTTATGAAAGCAACAACAAGAGCACAAAGATTCTGTTATTCATCAATTGTAGCGTGGCTACCTATTGTTGCTGATGGAGTACCTGGGAAATCAGACAGTACTCTATCCACAGAAAAGTTGCCACTGTCAACAAAGGACAAATACTCAGATGTGGGATCATAGCTGTAATTGTAAGCAAACGGTACATCATTTGCAAACTCCGATGCAAAAATCTGAAGACTTTCTTTAAGAGCATCTAAGACAAGTGACGTATATGGTTGTAAGTAGAGTGAGCTGTCCACTGGCCAGATATAAGATTTGGGAACAAGAATTCCAGAGGCAAAGGTTTTGATAAATGTGAGGTTCTTCAATAAAGAACCATATGTTTGATTTGTTGAAGGCTTAACATCCTCCTGTCCAAGAAACCGGAAAATAAGTTTTGTAACTCATGGGTTGAGTCATGCCACAATACTTCTGAGGAAATTCACCTCGGGCGATGAAATGTAGTTGATGCTACACTGCTGGACAGGGATATAAATAGAACTTCTCACACTCAGATTATGCTGGCTGAAGAAGTTGTCATGCTACAAAAAGGATTTGCAAAACAAAGGATCAATAAAAGCAGTACCAACACAATCTCAAGGGAACATTTTAGCAAGATCTAATGATTATATGTTGTAATAACAGATTCATTAACAAATTTGAATGAAAAGAAACTGAAATAAATTAAAACCAGACAACTATATCTTTAGAAGTGGAAACATCTCACCACTAAATAATTACCTGGATGTTCAACCATAACCCCGGAGGCTTGATTTGATTTACCACATCCTGGACAGTAAGAATTCTCTGCTCAGTTCCATCAAATCTTTGAGTTCGTGAATAAACTCCTTGCCTCACTGTCCAATAAAAACAGAATTAATATTTGTGTAGAAACTTCAGTCACCAGAAATAACTGCCACAAGCAAAGCAATAGGTTCAGCTTCTCTAAAAAGGCTATGGTTCTCTAGATCATACGACCAACATAAATTTCCATACCAATTTTAAAATTTTACAGCAGGTATTTATCTTAATAGATAAGTTATCAGACATCAAAACTGATTTTCACATAAAAATCATGTGAAGAATCAAAAGTGTATTTCAATCTACTTATGGATAGAAAGATTTTATTTCAACTGGGTTATAAATACTAGCATAATGTTCTTGAGTATAAGTTAAAGGTGACAGGCGCGAGATCCTTGAAATTGAAATCTATAGAGAACCATCCTTGTGTTGGAACTCCATTCACTATGTATTTACTCATCTTGTTTTTGTAAGAAACATCAACGTCAGAAGCATTGTCAAGCTTGACATCAGGAAAACATATGTCAACCCCATCTTTGGTGAGTTGCACATCACACACATGATCATATTGGCCAAGCTAGTTTCCCTTGCCACCATATAGGCATCATAGCTTGAATCAGGAAACAATCCAGAAAATCCACCACGGGCTATAACTAATGGTGCATCTCCTGCAAGGAACAAATAAGAGAAAAAACATTTTTTTCTCCCGAACTTGTTGTCACAACTCACTTTCACACTTAAACTTAACTTCTTTACCTCCTTAATAACTTTCAAATGAATTAAATTTCCCCCTATAGCTGACGTGGCAAAAAAAAAAAAGCGAGTTAAGTTTTTTTTTTTTAAAAGACCACTTTATTGCTATTTTTATTATTATTATTATTATTATTATACATACATATATATATATATATATATAACATTAAAAGAAAAATATCTTCATAGAAGATATTTTCATCTTCTTCATCACTCCCCTTCCCCACCCCCAACACTTTATTTCTTCATCTTCTTCATACCCCACCCCGTTTCTTCGTAATTCTCTTCCTACCAAGTCTTAACTAATCCAAAATTTTATTTTTCGACAATCAAAGAGGGTTCAAGATTGATGAACAACTTTGATTCTTGGCCAAGAATTTCATGTCATGCGAATATCATCTATGATATTTTCGAATTTCAGACTGTTTATGCTATTTATGTAGACATTTTTTAGTAAGAAATTGAAAATTTAGGAGTTTTGGAATTTTGGGTTTTGGTTAATGTGAAAGAATTTGTATTTGAGATTTTGTGTATTGATGTGTTTTTGTGATCATGTACTTGTATTCAGTTCATTGATGAATTTGCTCAAGCTAATTCAAGTTAATTTTGCATTTGATGAAGAAAAAAATTCATTGAAAAAGCTTATGGTAATAGTGAAAGAAATAAAAAAAGTGGTGCTTTTATGTGAAGAAAAAGAAAGAGGAGGAGGAGGAAGGGGAGGGGACGGGGGCTGCTGTCTAATGAAGAAGTAGAAGGAATTGGGGTGGGTGTCGAATGAAGAAGTAGAAGGAATTGGGGTGGGGTGGGGTAGGGGTTGTGAAAGAAGGAAGGGGGTGGGGGTTGTGAAGAAGAAGAAGGAAGGGGGGTGGGGTCTATTTTATTTATATAAAATATATTTTTTTATAAAAAATATACTTTTTTAAATATCTATCTATCTATATATATATATATATATATATATAAAATAATATATATTTTATATATATATAAAATATATAAAAAGTTAGTGTGTGGAATTATTAAAAAAAAAAAATTCTTACGTGGCAAATGACATGGCACTGATGTGGCACTGATTTGGCAATGACGTGGTGCGTGTGTAGCGCACTTTCCGTCGTGAGAGTGGTATTCATTTTTTAGGGGTGAAAATAATTCACTTTAAAGATGTTAAGGGGATAAATAAACGAAAGTTAAGTTTAAGTGCTAAAGTGAGTTGTGGTGACAAGTTTGGGAGTAAAAAGATGCCTTTTCTCAACAAATAAATAAAAACACTATAATAACTAGGAACATTGTAAAGATTACAGAAGGCAAATTGATGAATTAACTTTTCAATTCCCCTTCCCTTCCCCTCCCCCTTCCCCAGTATGGAGGATGACTTCAAATGAATTACCCCTCTAACTTTTTTGCATCTATATCCACTATCAAAAACTACTAAAGTGAACTTAGGGGGTTAATTTAAAAAAAAATCTCAATTTACTTGAAAGAAAAATTTCAAACTTTTACACTCTCCAAAAATTCTTCAACATGCTCAAAGTTGACAAAAGAAAATCTGGAAACTTGAGGAAGTAAGTGAAAAGTTTCCAATTCCGGAAGGTAAGAAACGAAAAGAAGTTACCGCTTAAAGTTAGTCATTTCATCATGGAGAGTTGCTGGAAACTGAGTGAAGATAGAAAATTGGGGAAGGTGGCTATGCTGGAGGAGATGAAGAGAGAAATTGAAGAAATCGACTGGTTACCCCCTACTTTGGGACCTGGGCGCACTACTTTGGGACCTGGGCGCAAACAGACGTAAATAGCAAGGAACTAAACAGTATCACACGTAAAGGAAATAATCAAGAAACACAGCAATATTTACGTACATAGAAACTCCTTACTCAAAGAAAAAAACGACAACATGCCTCCAGAATTTTAAAAAATCCACTAATATTCAAGCAACCTTGAATACAGATAAGTATTAAAACTCTTAATCCTTTTTATTCTAGTAATAGCTCTATTACAAAGAGAAATGGGTAATTACTCTACTGCACTAAGACTCAACTAACTTTAACTGAATCAACAAGATAACTCTAGCTTCATAATCACCTAACTCTAGATGACTACACTGATTTAGGAACTGGAACAAAAACACGTACTACTAATGGACAACAACAATAGTAGGCAGCGTTTATAATCAAAATATAAAGACTCAAATACAATAAGAACATAAGACACGACGTGTGAACAAACAGGTTCTTTGCTGTGAGTGAGGCTTTGATTTAAGAGCTTCAAGAAAATATTTTTGTTGTGAGAATATGGAAGCTTGGTTTTCTTGTTGTGGAAGATGATGAGCAATATATATGAGACAGGAAACCTAGGACGCATCTCATTGACTGAGACAGAAAGGACAACAACTTTCTCACCAATTTTTGTACTATCATCCAGTTGTGTATGACAACGATGTGAATGCGATAAACCAGGTCCTTAAGATTGGAGCTTTATCATCTCATATTCTTCAGGAACCAGGTCCCAACAGATAATTTGTCAATCATCAAAACTAAGGACATAATAGAATAAGAATTTAAAGGAGACTGTGTGAGAGAGAGAAAGAGAGAGTGGGTGTGAAAAAGCTGAATGGGTGAAGGAACTGGGTATCTGCAGTTCTAGTATATGTAGCTACTTGAGGAGAATTTTCGTATCTGCAGTTTTAGTTAAGAATAGATAAGCACACATGTTAACGCATGTCCACTGAGGCTACACTTACATAAGCAAGCAAGATTATAACAAGTAAGAAAGATGATAGCACAAAGTAAATGCATTTATTAATCAAGGAGGATAGTATCATACACTATTCCAAAACCAGTAGCAGTAAAAATACAAAAATAGTAGTACCAATCACAATAGGAATCAACAAAAACTAGGAATATCATATTAGACGGGGCTAAAGATGGGGCTTGAGGATCAAGGTGGGGAAAGGTCTAAGAGGAAAGACCAGGTGGAGTGTGAGACGATTGTATAAGTAGCATGGTCATGCTCTCACTCTGTGCATCACGATCCTTTAGGAGCTGCTGAGTCAAGTCCTCATTCTTTTCAGTCAAGACCTAAATATTTTCTTCCTCCAATTGCTTCACTTTCTCGCGTAGATCTACATTTTCAGCACGTAGCTTTCCCATTGAACCTATTCCCTCCTTACCTTTCCATTGAACTTGTTCCCTCCCCACCTTCTTTCACTGATGTTACCTTTAGTACATCAATCGTTGCATCTTCTTGAGCCATCACGGCTGCCATTGCATCTAGTTCCTTTCTCAACTTAGTTTGAACATCAATCAAATCAACGACGATGGATTTCTACCTTTTTTCCTAAAAATGCACTCATTGTCTTCCAAGGTGGTTATATTGAACATATGATTCACGGATCCGAAATTTCCTTGGCCATACTCGACATTAAAATATGCAAACACCCTGTTCAGCCAAAACCCATATGCTAAACCATATTTTCTATCCTTTGTCATTATTACAGTGTTTATGTGGTCAATCATAATCGTTTGAAGATATACCTTCTAATACTTAGCTAGGACCTCCATTAGGAACAGGTCGGTACCTGTCACTATAGTCCTTTTTTCTGAGCAAAGAAGGAGCACTTTGTTTACCAATTCAAAAAGGAGTTGATATTTTCTTTTTAGGGACTTCTGGTTCATATTATTGATGTTCATATCATCAAGCTTGCCACAGATCGTCAAGAATTTTTTAGAACCCTTTTCTTGCCTTAGGGACCTGATCCCTTCAGCAGGCATCCTAAGAATCTCTGAAAGCACTTTTTCATCAATTGCAAGACTCACTCCATTGACTTGTGTAATCAAATACAAGACATCATCTGAGAAAGTTAGATTATGATAGAACATTCTAACTTTATTTTCATGCAAGGTGGAAACTGATACCTCAAACAAGTATTCCCAACTTTAGAACTTTACCCTATCTATCAACTAAATTATCCCAGGCATTCCAGCAATAACAGGGTCAAACACTCTACCCTTAAAAACTTTTTGAGTTTTGAGGATCTCCCGCCTTTCTTCTCTTGACAAGACCTTCTCTTTTTCTTTGGAAGTAGAGGCTTTTCCTGAGAGACTAGTTCCTTTAGTAGAAACTCCAAAGGCTCCTAAGGTCTTAGAAAACTTATAACTAGGACCTAGTCCCTTGGTGTTAGGCCTCTTAGACCTTTCCCTCTTACCAGTGCTTTTGGGCACTGGTTTCCTAATCATCACTCCCTTTGATTTTTCCTTCTTGAGAGAAATAATAGTCTTTCCCTTTGCCTTGTCCCTAGTTTCAACCATACTCCTTTCCATACCAGAATCACAATCACCACCCTCAGACTCATCCTTATCCTCATCATACATGCTCTCAAAAAGACTTTCAAAGTCACTATCACTACGATCATCAAACTCACTTTTAGTTTTCTCATCTGATTCCTCAACTCTTACAACTTTTTCAATTGGAAATTCAACCACAGCCTCTTTTTTTTCTTTAGAGTCCTCTTTTTGTTAGTATTGTCTTTGTTCTTCTCCAAAGCCTCTTTCATTATGTTCCTAGGACTAAACCTAGTCCCTGGATGTTTCACAGTCCCTAATGAGGCTTTGGTGGAGGAGGGTGGTCCCTTCTTAAATAACTTCCATGATAAGAGTTGATCATCTTCATTATTAAAATCACCCTTTTTATCCTTATGACCACCAGACAGGTCAAGCACAAGGGATAACACAAGGTTTTCATCCTCAACATTCTTAGAAAGATCATTTTGGCTCCTAGTGAACAGTGTAACATGGGTTGTGTCCCACTTTGGTGAGTGAGGAGTACAGGGGTCTTTAGGAGGTTCTCCTCTGAGAGCAGTAAGACCTTGAACTCTTATTTCTTCACTCTAAGAGGTTTCATTAGAGGTTGGTAAATCCCCATCAAACATATTCTCATCAATGGACGCAATCCAAGAATTATTGGGTTACCCATCCTTATTAGGAGATGGAACTTTGAAAGAGAAGTCCAAAACTGACTCAGAGGGAACTGGTTGATCTGGGATCTAAGGAACTTGGTCTTGGGGAGGGTCGATTTTAGGGTCTTCTTTGTCTTTGGACGGGTCTATTTTATGGTCTGGTATAGAGGGTGCGTCTTTGTCAATCTTCTTAGAAGAGTGGTCATCAAATAAATCCTTCGTATTTTGAGCCATGAACTCCCTAGAAAATTTGCAAAAGGAAAGAAGAGAGAACTTTGTAAGAGTAAATGGGTTCTAGGATTCAGAATTACAGGGAATGGATGGTGTATCAAACACTCTAAAGGGAATAGGTTCATCTTAGGGAGAAAAAGTTAGTGGATTGAACATTGTAATTTAGGAAGTAGTTTGGTAGATCTTGAAGGATGAAGCAAGATGAAGGCTTAGAAAATGGTTAGGGAATTGATAGGCTAGGAGAGAAGAGATTTTTCAAAAATAGGTAGATGAGAGATCAAATTTTGATTTAAATAAGAAGTGAGGAAATAATTCAGATTTGTGTAAGGGGTGTGAATGATGGGATGTGCCCGGTCATATGGGCGCATCGCTTGGACTTAAAGTAGGGGTTACAATTTTTAAGAATGGGTAGGAGAGTGACATGGAACACCTGTAATTAAACTTTAAAAAGCCATTTTTTGAGAATAATGTGTGATACTAACGTGATTAAGGACCCGGTCCCTACATGATTTTTCGAACACAATGTACTTTGAGCTGTCTCACCCTCCTCCTTATCTTCTCCTTGTCATGGGTTTATATCTGCAGAAGATATGAGACTGAATTAGACATGTGCAACATCATCTAACCTGGATATCTGTTCATCACATCATAATCATGATTGGAAAATTTAGAGGAATAACATGCATTCAACTTGGTCTCATTAGCCCTAGCTTTGTCCTATTTCTTTGAAACTGTTCACTACTAAGTGCCTTGGTAAATATGTCAGCAATTTGAGCTTCAGTACTGCAAAACACCATCTTGATCAACCTCTTCTCCACATTATCTCTAAGAAAGTGATGCCTAATGTTAATATGTTTGTCCTTTTATACTGAATTAGATTTTTAGCCATGTTGTCAACCCTTGTGTTGTCAAAGAATAAAGGTACACAATTTGAGAAGATGCCAAAATCTTCAAGTTGTTGCTTGAGCCACAGTAATTGAGCATAACATGAGTCAGTTGCAATATATTCAGCTTCAACAGTAGAAAGAGCCACTGAGTTTTGTTTTTAAGTACCCCAAGAGATTAAGGATGAGCCAAGAAAGTGAGTCATTCCTGAGGTATGATGAGTGGTGATTTTACCACTCATTCACACTCATCATTTATGCATCTTACCTTGTTTTGAATGAATAAGTGAGACATAATTGTGATTGAATGCACTAATATCCATATTTTGCAGGCACAAAGGTGATGAGATGAAAAATGTGGATTAGAGCTACAAAAGGAACAAAAGGAAGCAAAGAAGTATAGTTGAAAACCTGAAGCAGAACATGGCCTCAGTTATCGTGATGACGCTGAGTCAAGCACGTCAAAGTGTTGCGATTGTGTGGAATTACCTGTGGTCACTGTACCGCGGTTGTGTTAAAGACACCGCGATCACGGCTTAGCGAGATTTCTGCCCAAGGGCAAAACTGTAAATACACGAAGTTGTCCCAAATTTGCCCAACAAAAGAAGACTCAAACCCTAATCCAAGGGAGAATAATCATTCCACAATGTTACCTCCCATTCTTAGTTTAGGGTTTTGTAATTTTTTTGGATCTTGAAGCTTAAATTTACACTAACTTGAGATAAGATTAAACTAGAGGAGCTTTAAAGTGTAGATTTGGCTTTGTCTATTGAAGATTCATTTGAGTCTAAAGTGTGGTTTGTCCTCTCTTTATTTTCTTATGAATAACCTTGATGAATATCTTGGTATATTTATTTTCATTATCCTTATGACGTGCTAGATTTACCTCTTGGGATTATGCTAGATTATGGTGTAAATTTGTGTGGGATTTGATTTATTTGTGTATGTTTTAGTTTGTTAATGATTGGTTCTATTATTGCTTGATTAAATTGGTTGGGATTTGTGGGTGAAAGCCCCAAATACCCACAGGGATTTGATGGGTGAAAACTCCAAGCTCTAGAAAGCTCATAGCTATCTTTGAAAGAAGAGTTTTGGGTGAACTTTAGGAACCCACATCATCCTTGAAAGAGGAATGTGGAAACCAAAGCAATGGTAGACAATTATGTGTGTAGTTTTCTAATCTATCACTATCTTAGACATAAGGGTAGTTGAGAAGTTAACTATACCACGGGTATCATCCTAGAAAAAGGGATACCCAATTAAGGTATTGGGTGGCTTTAATTGACACGGTCATTAGGTACTCGAAAGGGTCAATGGGTATAGTTAGAATTTGTTGAAAAAACAGCCTCAAAGATCTTAAACCTAGCCTACCGCATCATCAACAATTAGAATTTGCATCTAATTATCATGTTCCCGTGCATATCTTGCCCCTAGGAAAGCATAATCCTAAGATCCATTTTAATTGATTATACTCTAATTATTCTTATTCTCAAATTAGTCGCTTAGAAGCCCAAGAATTACTCTCACATTAGCAAACATTGAAAACCCTCAAACTATTTTGTACCATACATTTGAACTTAGCAAGCAACTTTTATTTTGAACTTACTCAACCACCACTCCCATTGTTCCTCGTGGATTCAACCCCGACTCTTAGTTGGGTAAAATATTGACAACGACCGCCTTGGACTTAAATTGATGTGTAAGTTGAGCATTATTAAGGTACTCTTCCTATCAACCCGCTACCCAGTATAATCAACATCAGCCTATCCAACCAGGTCAAAATTATATCCTGCAGGATAGAATAGGACCAAGTTGATGGGTCTTGTCATGACCCAAAAACTAAAGATCGTGATGGCACTTGTCGCGGTAAGTCTTGACAAATAGGCGTATCACATAAACTGATACAAAAGGAAATATAATAGCAATAATCCAAAGTAAGTCTTATAGAACAAAACTAAACCACACAATATAATAAAAGCAAAAGAACATAGCCTAATGATATTATGTCATAATCCCAAAACCTGGTGTCACGGTATAAGAACTAATTAGTATGACTCCAAACCAAAATACATAAGATATCCAAAATAAGAACAACTCTCTTAATGCAAATAAAGACATAGTCTAAATAAAGAACAGTAGTAGTAGACTCCAGAAGTAAGGATCCAATCGCTACTTCAAATAACTCCAACGCATTACTTGAAGTCAACCACCACGAGGTGTGATCAAGCTTGGATTTGAACTGAAAGGGCACAGTAAGGGTGAGTACGGTCCACTTGTACTCAGTAGGTATCATTGGCCGACTGAGTAAAGCAGAAAATAAAGCATACAAAATAAGGGAAAGTCACTTGCAATCAGAAAATGTCCCACAACGGTAGCCCATACCGTCTCCACTAACAGTTCTATAATATTCACATACACCATAGCAACACAAAAGAGAAAGACAAGTAAACAAGTATCATACATATGAATGCAAAGAAAGAAATACACATAGGTAGGTATCACATCAAGGAAAATAAATACATCACAAAAATGTACAAAGTAAATACAAATACAATTGAGATGATGATAATGATGATGATGCCCGAGGTTGTGGCACAACCTCCGTATACACCTACGGAGCTAAATCTTCCCAAGGTAAGACCCATGGAAAGTTTTTCAACCGGCATACAACCAATATCCAATACCAAAATCCATATCCATAACTCCTCTACGGCACATCCATCGGTAGAGGGTTTTAAAAATATCACACAGAAAAAGCCAGTATTTCTAGTATTTCCATGGTGGTACCAATGTTTCATGAATGTATATGATATGAGGATGTAATGCTCACAACCAACCAGAATGAGTATTTCCATATCCAACCAAGTGAGCCAATAATCCACTCAATATTTCCAACCATCCATGAATGCTAACATAAACCATATGCCAAGAGAGTAGAATACTATTATATATACCATTAATACCATATTAGGTTTTTTTTCATGATACAAAACACAATTAATTTCATATATACACAGTCAACATTATCATATAGGACCCCACACGGTCACACATAGCAAATAATACTCCAAAACACCAAATACAACAACATATAGGACCCCACACGAGCTCAACACAATAATTATAGCCATTTTCATGATTAGTTCTCATACCCTTAATATGTTTTTGTATCAACAGTAACTACCGAACGCATTCAAAAAAAATTGTCATGACCTACCTTAAATGCCGAAAAATCAATCTGAAAGACTTCAATCCAAAGACTTACTCATCACGAACGGACTCAGAATCAACTAAAACATAGAAATATAGAATCTATGTATAAAAAAAATCCAATGATGCCTATATTACCTATTTTAGAGTCGGAGTCAAAACAGACGCCCAAAATGGATTTTTGAAAAGAAGGGTAAAGTCATAATTTTGTTTTTGAAATATGTTCCTCATATTTTAAGGAGTCTACAACAGATAATCCAAGCAAAAATAAGTTAAAAATAAGGTCCAAATCGAAGAAAAACTATATTCAAGCTTTACCGTCAAAATTCCCCGAAATTCATTTTAAAAATCAAGAATTGATGTTTTTTCAAAGATGAAATCGAAAGAAAAGTGGTAATTATGAGATTAGAAACTTACCCAAGTGAAAACGAGTTTTGAATCGAAGAAATACAAGTTTTAGGCATTACGGGGTAAAATCCCTAATTTCTACCTTTTAATCTGCATTAAAAATAAGAATTAACGGATGAGATTGAAGAAAACTATTTGAAAAAGGTGTTTAGAAGCTTACCCAAGCTTAAAAGTGAAAGAAATTGCTCAAAATCATGAAACCCTAAGCTCCAAGTCTAAAAAATGATGAAAAATGGCAAAACAAGGTATATACGCAATACTTGGCCTGATGATAGGTATCGCTATCGCGACCTAGTCCTCGCATAAGTGGGACTTGCAATCGTGTCCGAGATGTCGCATATGAAACACTCGTGACTTATCTGCTAAGTCACGTATGTGACCAGCCACTTGCTGTTGCGATGGCACCAGTACCAGCTGGAGACTTGGAGAATTCCAACTCTCTGCGGACCCCATGGGACTCAACCAAAACCTCGTGAATGCAAACGAATTATGCTACCCTACAAAATTCGATGCTCTAAATTCAATAGTGATATCGGATTTTTAAAAAAATGGCATTTTTAATAAGTTGACCCCCAAGACCCAGTTTCACAACTTTTCGAATCGAGGATCGACATGAGATTTAAAAGCCATAAAACCACACCAATCATATTATCATCCTAAAATTGACATTCCAAATCTGCTGGTGCAGTTCGTTTTGCCATCAGACACACAAATTAACAAATGATGACCAAAGTTAACTATAAGGCTTTTTAAGCCATTAAAACCCATAATATTACATAAATCACACCGAAACACATTGGGAACCGTGCCAATCATTTCCATACTCAAGACATATCACAACGTAACCACAGGGAAAAGTAAAATATTCAAATCACACAGAAAAAAATATTTCAAACATAAATCATCAAAATCAGGTCATTACATCATCTACCACTAAAAAATCTAGTTCTTCCTCAAACTAAAGGCAAGAAAAAAATACTTAAATCAGCAAAAAGTTAGAGATAAGACTACGCATATCAGATTCGATCTCCTAGGTAGCCTCATCTACAAGTCGATGCTTTCACTGGACCTTATCCACTGAAATAACTCTAGAACGCAACTGTCTGACATCTCTAGCAAAGATGGAGACAGGATCCTCAACAAAAGATAACCTCTCATATAACTTAACCGAATCCTAATGAATGACATGAGACTCATACAAAATATTACGGCGAAGCATAAAAATATGAAAAACTAGATAAACAGCCGATAAAACTGAGGCAAGGCCAACTCATAAGCCACATCACCAATAATTCAAAGAATATCAAATGACCCAATATACCTGGGGCTAAGATTGCCCCTCTTCTCTAACCTCATAACACCCTTCATAGGCAAAAATTAAAGGAAAATATGATCACCAACACTAAATCTCAAGAAACAAAGTCTATGATCTGCATTACACTTCTGCCTACTCTAAGCCACTTGAAGTCTATCCTGAATGATTCAAACCCTATCCAAATACTCATAAAGCAAGTCCATACCTCGAGGTCTAAACTTAGAAACCTCAAACTAGTCAACTAGAGAGCGACAACGCCTACCATACAAGGCCTCAAAATGAGCCATATAATTATTGGAATGGTAGCTGTTATTATACGCAAACTCCACCAAGGCTAAATACCACTCTTACTAACCACCAAAATCCATCATACTTATCCTCCAAAACCTGAATAGTCATCTCGGACTGACCATCAGTCTGGGAGTGAAATGTTGTGCTAAAATCAATCCGAGTACCCAACTCATCCTGAAAAGTCTTCCAAAAGAGAGATGTGAACACTGAACCTTAATTTGATATAATATATACTGGCACACCATGAAGACGCACAATCTCACGAATATAAATATTGACCAACCTCTCAATACTGAACAAGACTTGAATTGAAATAAAATGGGCCAATTTTTTCAATCGATGCACGATGACCCAAATGCTATCAAAACCATGAGATACACGAGGTAACCCAGTCTCAAAGTCCATAGTAATTTTTTCCTATTTCCACTCGTGAATGAGTAACCTCTGAAATAATCTACCAGGCCTCATGTGCTCGACCTTCACCTACTCGCAACATAGGCAACGAGATATGAAATCCAATATATCATAATACATCTTAGTCACTCCCGGATGGATGGAATACCTGAAACGATGAGCCTCTTCCAAAATTAATCTAATCCAATACCCACTCTCGGTATACAAACTTGACCTCCAATCCTCAAAATACCATCTGAATCAAGTAGGGCTTTTTTAGCGTCACCAATCCACACTATATACCGAATCATTCTAAAATTTACATCATCAAACTGATGATCCTAACTCTGCTCTATCAAAGAAGAACTAGCCTCCATGAATTAAACATACTTAAGTGTCAAAATATTAAACCTAATTATCTGGTTAGGTAAAGACTGAACCTCTAAGGTCAAAGGCCTCTCTTGGGTTAAAAGATGCATCAAGCTACCCATGCTACTCAACTTTTAGCTCAAGGCATCCGCAACTATACTAGCATTGCCCAAATAAGAGAGAATAATCAAGTCATAATCCTTAAGAAACTCAAGCTAATGGAACTTCCTAATATTAAGATCTCACAGGGTGAAGAAATACTGAAAGCTACGATGATCTAAGAAAATATTATAACAAACTCAAAACAAGTAGAGCCTTCACAATTTCAAAGCAAAAATAACCACGCACTACTCTAAATCATAGGTGAGGTAGTTCTTCTCATGGTTTTTAACTGACGAGAAGCATACATAATCACCTTACCCTATTTCATCAACACAACACATAACCAACACCTGAAGCATCACAAAAAATGGTAAAACCCAAGCTCTCCTTGGGCAAAGTCAAGATAGGAGCTGATGTTAACAAATACTTGAGATTTTGGAAGCTCGTCTCACAAACATTGGACCACTAAAAAGAAACCTTCTTTTGAGTTAACTTGGTCAATGGAGCTACAACCCTTAACAAAATACCGATAGTATCCTACTAACACAACAAATCTCCAAATCTCAATGGGAGAAGTAGGCCTAGCCCAATGACAAACCACTGCAATCTTGGCTAGATCAATCATAATACCTTTTTTAGTCACCACATGACCCAAGAAAGAGATAGACTTCAACTAAAACTTATACTTGGAGAACTTAGCATACAACTTCTCATCCCTCAATCTCTGAAGCACAATCCAAAATACTCCTCATGATTGGCCTCACTCTTGGAATAAACCAAGATATCATCTATAAATATAATAATAAAAAAGTTGAGATACAGTTAAAATACTTGGTTTATCGACTCAATGAATGCGGCTGGGGCATTGGTCAACCTAAAGGACATGACCAAGAACTCATAATGACGATACCGAGTTTGAAAATCTCTCTTCAAAATATTTGAGGCTCTAATCCTCAATTGGTGATACTCGAATCTCAAATCAATCTTCGAAAACATTGAAGCACCCTGAAGCTGGTCAAACAAATCATCAATACGAGAAAGTGGGTACTTATTCTTGACCATCACCTTTTTCAACTGCCAATAATCAATACACATATACATGGACCCATATTTTTTATTCACGAATAAGACAGGCGTACTCCAAGGTGATACTCTAGGTCAGATAAATCCCCAGTCCAATAACTCCTGCAACTGATCCTTCAATTTCTTGAGTTTGGTTGGAGCCATTCTATAAGGAGAAACAAAATGGTTTGGGTACCCAACTCAACATCAATAGAAAAGTCAGTATCCCAATCCGGAGGCATACCAAGAAAATCCGTTGGGAAGACATCCACGAACTCGCGAACCACAAAAATAAAATCCAAAGAAGAAGGTGAAGCAACACTTCACAAATATCATCCAAATAAGTTAAATATCCCCTCTTAACCAAGCAACGAGCATGAACATATGATATAGCCCTCTTGGGACCTGAGTGAAGCACACCCTTCTATGCTATCCTTGGCATACTCAGCAAAGCAAAGGTCACAGTCTTACAACCACAATTGAGATAATATTAAAATCTACCATATCTAATACAATCAGATCTATCCAGGTAACACACCCAGAAAATTCACAACACAAGATAGGTACACCTGATCCACCATTAAATAGTATCTTACGGGGGTAGATACATGAATAGGCACATCAAGAGGCTCATAGATAGAATAAAAAATCAAAGAAAAATATGTAGACACATAGGAGAAAGTTGATCCCGAATAAAATAATATAGATGTAGGTCTGAAATAAATGGAGACGATACCTATGATAACAATATCAAAAGCCTCTGGCTGTGGTCTGGTGAGTATAGCATAGCACCGTCCATGACTACTAGCTGGCTGAGTATCCCTTGTGTCACGACCTGAAGCTACCCCTAGTCGCGACACGATGCTTACGACCACAACTGGCCTTAAGCTAACCCATGATCTGGTACCTATTGAGAGCACTAAATAATATAATAATGGAAACCACATGTGCAGAAGATAACTAATAAAATATTGTAATCAAAACACTAGAATATAATCCAACCTATCTAAAATATTTAAATAGATTGAAACTGAATAAATGTCTATCTCGTCTATAATAACTGATAAAAATTGAAAACTAACTGACTATCTAACTATCTGAAAGCCTCAAAGAATCATAAGGAGTTGATGGGACAAACCCCCACTAACTCCGACTGACTGAACATAAATAGATGTTAAAATAACAGTAAAGCATGACATATCCTCGATGAAAGAGGACTCACCACTACTACTATTGGGTGGTGCTGGACTATCTAAGAATAGTTGGGAAACTGAGTGTCTGAACCTATGTTATAAGACAACATAGCTTAAAAGAAGAGTATGCGATTAGTACTTTGAATTTACTGGTATGTGAGATAAGGACTAATTAAAAAGCATATGACAACTGAACATAGATGCGTGGACATGTAACTGAGAATTTAAGACCAAGCATAAATATATATATATACTGAAATAATTAGAAATTTGAATGACTGAAATCTGCAATCTGTATAATTGGTCATGCAAACCTAAACTAAACTATCTTGAAGACTACACTAAGATTATGGGAGATGAATACAACCAATATGCCCCAATTTGTGCTATTGGAGTCCAACTTGTAACTTCGGTTGGAAGGGTATTGGTACCTTACCAAGGGTACGACACATGACTGACTATGTGGATCCACAAGGCTAATTTCCCGAAGAACGAGGGTTTCATGCCTAATTGATAGGGGACCCCTCATAATCTATGGTGATGCCATAGGTCTAGAACTCAGGGACTGCTACTAACGACTTATGCCTAACTGGCGGGGAGCCGACATCCCTACGTTCACTCGATGCTAAGTGTTACTCCCAACTGAATGACACTAGTGTTATTAATTATTTAACATGACAAAATACTGTACTTGTAAGTGCTCAGCATGAACATGTGTTCTGAATATGATAATAAAAACTATGGTCTGACTAACACATTACTTGAGACCAGAAATCATATAAGGACACATAAGTATCGAGTGTTCATAACCTACCAGCATTGAATGATTACAAAAATATGATAATAATATTTAAATAATGATAGGAGATCATAATTCAAAGACTTACTAGATAGTGAATTCCAATAACTGTTGAAATACATGAATTTAAATATGGGAATGTGTTAAACATGGGAAGACAACATATTTACATGGTTTAATTCATAAATTGATATCTCGTCTTGATATCAAGGTATAATACATGGAATATTGGAATTCAAAATATAAAATAACTTAAATGTCATGGGAACACACATTGTCATGGCTAGAATTCAATTTACCAAGAAGTTCATGGATTAACTTCATAAATTCCATGGATAATTTCATAAAACATGAAAAAATTCATACTTTAAACCAAAAAGAGAGTTTTTAGGCTCAATGAGTGAAATGAACCCATTGATGAATACCCCACATACCTAGAATTGCTTGACTTTTAAGGAAGACTTGAACTTTGAGGCTTGAGAGATGACTTGAGAGAAAATCCTAATCTTGATGTTCTTGAGAATGGAGAGGATTAATGACATTTAAAACTGACTAATAATGGATACTAATTCCTATTAGATGATTTAAGTCATTGGGGGGTGTAACGAACTGAGACTACCCCTTAGTTATCACATGGTGCTTGGAACCACAAATGATCCCAAGCTAACCCATGAACTGGCATACTGTTAAACAACTGAATTATAATAAAATAAATAGCAAGTTCTCTTATGCAAAAACATATTCATGGCATAATCTGAATAAATACATTACTGATACAGTTTACAATCTGATAAAACTAAAATTTACATGACTGACTCTAACTGACATCTATGAAGCCTCTACTATACTGATTATAGATAGCTGGGACATGCCTCCAACTACCACTAATCAATACATATAAAAATAAATGAACTGCACATGAACTAAAACTGTTTAGAGTTCCAAAGTTGGAGAACTCATCATATGTTGGTTGGAATCTACAACTGTCTGATCATGGTGTGCGGGCTACAAATGATACCTACATTATAAAATAATGTAGCCACACAAACGTATTTGTGGATCAGTACTTCTATAATGAACTGAGTATGCAGGGGTAAATGCAATAAGTAAAACTAATTTTATACATAATCTTAAAACATACATGCTAAGTGTAAGTAGACTCACCAATAGGATAGAATAAACTGAAATCTAAAATATCTTAAAGCATGAGTGACAAACATACTCTGATAAGATGGTGAATCGCTACCCTTAGTTTCTATAAAACTTTACTTCAATGATATAAGCAGAATTGAAGCTGGGATATGGTAAAAAAGGGATACTGTATAAATACTGAGTCTGAAACTACGTGATGGAGACTAACATAACTCAAGGATGTGAGTGTATAATCATACTGAGCACGAATGCATAAATATGCAAAACCAAATATTGTTATATGCTAAACTTACCTGATTAACTAAATAACTGCTAGCTGAATACTGGTCATATGAGACTGAACTGTACTTAGTCTGAATAACTAGACTGAAACTATAGAGTATTATGCATATGAGTTAAGGACTATCTAAACAACATGAGATAACTGAGCATTAATAGGTGGAAATTGTAATATCTGAGAATGCAAGACCAAACATCTAACATGATTCTGAAATAGTCTGTAAACTGAAATACTAAAATACTAATAATTGAATAACTGATAACTGTATGCTATGGTCAAGAAAACCGGAAATTAAACTGAGTTTTGAACTGAATACTGAAACTAAAACTGTGGGAGTTATCATCTATACGACATACCCTGATTATAGACTGATTTGGGGTCTAACCTATAGCCCTAGTTGGAAGGGTGTTAGCACCATGCCATAGGTTACTAACTGTAGCTAGGTCAACCTTAATCTGGCAGGAAAATAATTTACCCTACACTGGCTACGTAGTTCTATAACTCAGGTACTGCTACTAAGGGTCAAACTCTCTGCTGGTAGGGATGCCCCTATCCCTGAGTTTGCTCAATTTTGAATCCTACTCCCAACTGAATTGACACTGAACTGGTCACTAGACTATAGTAGGCTTGACTGAACTCACACTGATTCTTTTGAATGATCGAATGCTACTATTTGGGATACTACAAAATCATTCTATTTCGACTGGAGACTAGATAAACAGCTAAATTTTGGGTATTCAATACCTCCAGGACTCGATAGCATAGTATAGGATACATGAGGGAATTTGAGACCAAAATAAGTAAGCATTATTTAAAGAAACCCATCACTTGGGTATTTCATCAAGCACATGGATATTAATACTTTAACATGGGGAAATTCACCAAACACATGGGGATCATGAACTTGGACATGGGAGTATCTTAAACATGGGAGCATAGCATAATTACATAACTAAAATCATGAATTTAGGAATTCAGATGAAATTCTCTTGAAATAGGACATGGGCGTTTGATCATACATGTAAAGATCCTAGCATGATCCTAAGAATGTCATAAACATAGGTGAACAATAGAGTTATATGGAAAAATTCATAACTTGGAGATTCATCTTGAAATTGATTGTATATGATATGGGAATTTCATCAAACGTGTGGTAAGCATGAATTTAAAACATGGAAATATTGCTAAACATCATGAATTTAGGATCTATCATGGAATTTACTTGAATAGAGCATGGAAAACTCAAATTCATAGCATGAGGAATTAAAAATCTTGCATGGAATCACACATGGGATAATATTAATTAAACTCACTATGAAAACATGCAATTCAATCTTTCTTGAATATTTAAAATAACATAATGATCAAAAAATTCATTCTTTAATTGAACTAAAAGGGTTTTGGACTCCATGGGTGAAAGAGGACCCATGGATGAACTCCCACATACCTTAAAGCTTTAATCTTGAAGGAGAAATACAATCTTGAATGCTTTCTTGAATTGGGAAACTTGAGTTCTTGCTTTTCTTGAAGAAATTTGATGAAGTTCTTGGTGTTCTTGAGGGGGCTAGGGTTTTTTTGGAGAGAAAAAGATGAATAATAATGTGTATAATGCTTTTGGGGATGAAATTAAGTGTTATGGGCGGTTTGGGTGAGGAGAAGTGACCAAAGTGCCCCTAGACCCTTTGGGAACTGAAATAGCGTGTAAAACAGTTCCGTAACGTGGTTTCCATTGCATCGCATCGCTACTCACATCGATGACCAACGCGTCATGTCCCAATCGGATCATCTTACTGCCTCTGACAAAAAATGTCATAACTTTTTGTTCGGGTTTTGGATTATGGTAAAATTAGTATAGTTGGAAAGCTAATTAAATTATATATAATTTGGTAGGTCTTTATATGCAAAATTATACATATATAAAAATTTATACACATTCAAAGTATACCCTTGTAGAATCAAATACCAAACTTTGGATGAATCAAAGGCTCTAAGCTCAACTTTGTTCTAAGTGATTCTTATGAACAATTTTCTCCTAGAAAGCACAAAAACACGAGGATAAATATCGTGAAACTTATATTCACATGGGAATAATTTAGATTATAGCTTTTACACGCAGGAACGATGATTCATAAACTATCCCATAAATAGGGGGTGTTACATTATCTCCCCCTTGGGAACATTCATCCTTGAATGAGACTTGTTAGACTGAGAGTATTGTAAGAAGGTAACTAAGATTATATTTTGAACATGCATGACTTAGAACATGATTGCATAACTAATTCTGAAATAGGATACATGAACAGAATTAATTTTCGTGAATACATGCACTGACATGAGAATGGTTGTACGACTGTGATATAAACAAGAGAGTCAACTTATGAGTAACTATTACTTCAATCTGGATCTAATTTCATAAAGAAAATATGAGAGGTTTAGGACATGAATACTCGGGGTATTATAACATCCCTCTTGGGATCGTTCATTCCCTGAATGATGTTGACTTAGCTGAAATACTAAGAAAAGACTGGGATGATGCACATGACACTTATGAATAGAATCATGACTAAATATCTTAATCTGAAACATGATGCATGGATTAAACTAAATTTGTCACTTGCATGGACGTGACTGAATTATCCCATGGAATAGTTAAACTCATGAAACATCAGATAGTAAGACTAGATGGAAAGAAAAAAAACTATAAGATATTTTCTGTGTGACTTCTAAATTGGATTATGGGCCAAATTTTCTTTGGACCTTTGGATGGGATACATTGATGGTTAAGGTGCTTGATGACTCCTTAGTGCTATTAAAACATGACACATGCATGTATATTATCATTAAGGAGGATTAAAGGAATTTGACGAGGTCAAAAGAGTGCAAAACGAGGCTTGAAAGCCCTTGGAAGGGACATGCTTCCAAGGTGATTTGGATCCACCTTTGATCCGCTCTAGCATTTTAAGAGAGGGTCAAAACAACCCCTAGTAGGTCTTTTCTTGCATTTTGAGTCACTTTTGGGCCTTAATGTAATAAGTTTAATCTTGGAAGATAAATAGATGACTTTAAGTCTTTCTTCATTAGCTTGTTTTTAATTATAATGATGAATTCATGAAAACTCCATTGGGATTGTTGAGTTCTTGGAAAAGATAATGTTGAATTTTTCTTTAAAATGTAAGTTGTAAGGGAGATTCAATCCTCTTTGCGGTTACGTAAGAGATAGGTGCTTGTAGGTAATCAATAAGAGAGGTCTTTGGGTTTGATATACCCTTTGGTTACGCTTTTGTTATTTTATTGTGTCTACCTTTCTATCATCTATCCTTTTATCTGTTTACTTCTCGTATTTTTAATTTTGTCGATTCATTAGTGTTTGTGTTCACTTCTCATCTTCACAGACTACTCTTGTATCATTTGGTATCAGAGCTGAGATTAGGATATTTCCATGATTCTAGTCTTGGATTTGTTATCTTGAAAATAAACAAAATAAGTGTCAAAAAATCAAAAATCCCCAAAAAAAATCACTATTCACATTTTAAGTTTTAGGTCATATTTTGAGTTTTTTTTTATTTTTGTATTTTCTAGTGTTATATTTGCATTCCCTAACACTATACGAGTCTATAAACCAAATTTGAGTCAAATCAGAGCTTATTTGAGAGTTCTAGCCTCATTGGAAGCTTGGGTTGAAGACGTTTGAAGTGAATTGAAAATCTAAAGATTTTGGTTAATAATTTGGAGAAATTAATATTTGAAATTATTTTATAAGGATAAAAAGTACCTACATTCAAAATTTCAACTCATTCCAAGCTCCGGAGAAAAAGTTAGAAAGATTGATGTTCTTAGTGTTCTTGGTGTGTTCTTCAGAAGATTATTATATTCATATTGAAATTCATCCAATAGAAGGTATTTGATCCAATAAGAAGGAATAAAAATATATAAAGGGTGTTTGTGTTTGAGCATCTAAAAATATTTCAAGAATATTCCAAGAGAAAATTACACTAAGGGCATCAAGAAGGGCAATTTTGGCCAAACACAAAGGGAGGGGCGGGCCACTTGCTCCCCATCTGTGCCCAAACCGCGCCCAGGCTGTGGACATACCCCAAAAGCACCTCAATGAAGTAAGGTAGGGACAATCTGTGTCCAAGGTGCCTTGCACCTGCGTCCAAACTGCTGGAGAAGGCTACCCCAATGCAGTCCAGCGAAACCTATAGCAAATCACCTCCTTTTGGCCTGAATCAACTCCAACAACCCCAATCCAAGTTTATCAACACATTCCAACATTAATTGACCTTCTAAAATACATCTCAACACTCTAAAAACTCCATTGCTCAAGGTTTGATTTTTAGTTGCAATTTCTTGATTCCTAATTTGTTCTTTTGATTCTTAAACTACTCATCAACTAGTAATTTGTCTACTAAGTTCATCGATTAGTTCTTGAGTCCGAATTCTTTCATAGTCCTATTTATTTTGAGATTTTTTAGTTTTTATTTCATTTTATATTTTTGATTCAAGTTCGTAAGTAGATTTTTTATTTCTTTGAGCCGATCAAACAAGAATCCACTCCGACCGCAAAGTAGAGATTTACACCTTAATGTCCGCTGAAGTATAAGTAACTTTTAACATTCGCTGCTCCAATTATGAGGATCATAAAGGTGAGATTATTATTAGTGTTGGTGAGGATCTTAACTACTAATCTTGTTTGTTCATTTTGTAGGTACACGGTGACATAAGGAAGCATGTCTTCTATAGCCTCGGACAACTGTGACTACGACATAAGACACTATGATTGTGGTGAAAATAGTTATGGATACGAAGAAGATGGATATTATGGGGGCTATGAATATAGCCATGATCAAGAGTTGAATAAAAATGAGGGCTACTATTCTGAAGGAGAATGTGAGATGAATTATGATCCTAGTTCTTATAGTGAGCATGGAGATGATGGAGAACTTTGTGATGGATCTTATGAGGCAGATGGGTCATGTGAGGTGTATTACACTTTCCACTTTGATCCTAGAGATGATGTAAGGTATAACTCATTAATTTACAAATCTAATAAGGATCATGGTGAGAATGTACATGAGAATTATGAAGATTCATATTTCTCACCTTATAGTTCTTCTTATCAAAGTCGAAGGGGTGTGAATGGTTATACTAGCTATAATATAGGCTTCTCCATGGGACTAAAGACATGTGTATCTCCAAAGACTAAGGATATTACATCTCAAGCTTCTTTTTCTATACCCAAACATGTGGAAGCGGGAACCAAGGAAGAAATAGAGGGTATAGTAGGAGTCATTGTCTTCCTACTCTATCCATATTTAAAGGAGAATGAGATCCCGAAGTTTACCTTGATTGGGAATGGAAATGTGAAAGATTCTTCAGGGATTATGCTCTGAGCGAAGCCGAACAAGATACAAATGCCCTTAAGTATATTAAAGTCCCGACCTTGGAATAGTCAAGATTACAAGGAAACCCACACCAACTTGGGGTGCCTTGAAAGAGTTTTTGAGACCAATCTATGTACCGAAGAATTATATAAATTTTTATAATAGTGATCCGAGAAGATAACCATGTTCAAGATGGGTAGAGATTTTTGGAGTTCTAAGATGTGTTCTTATACTTGATGATTGGTTTCACACAAACTACATAACTCCTCTTATGGTTGATTATCTAGGGATACCTCGAGTGTCCAAGCATTTTCCATACATCTTGGAAGGCTATAGAGTCTTCGAGAGCATAAAGGTTTCCTTCACTCGAGATGGGTACTTTGAGGAGGTGTGGTGTAACATAATCCCCTTGGAAAATGGAGACTTATGCTTGGGTGTCGATTGGTTTGAACAATATAAGATTCCAAATATGCAAAATTGGCCTCAAATTGTATTAGACCAATGGGGAAACTATCTCTTTCCACCTACCCTACCCAAATCACAAGGCAATGTGGTCACTTACTCCAAGCCAAAATAAATAGAGAGACAAAAGATTGAGAGGAGTAAGGACGTGCAAGGTAGAAACCTAAGAGAGGAAAAATGAGAGGTTGTGAGGAGTGAAGTGAGAGGGTTTTCACCAATCAGAGATAATATTATTTGTCCTTCTTTTAATAAGGATATCTATGTAGGTACCAACATGGCAAGCGGAAGAGAACAAGTTCTAAAAGAGAAGATTCCCTTTAAAACTTGACAAGGGAAATATTAATTAAATAAAAAGTTTGTGGAAGACCTTCACCCCAAGGCAAATAATAATGTGCTCAAGAACTTCAAGGTAAAATAGCTTACTCTTACACTCTTGTGCATGAAAAAAATAATTGTGTGGCTAGTAGCCCATTGAGTGTGATAAGTAGCTTACCTACATGTGAGTCTAATGATTCTTTACCTCTTAATGATGATGTACATAATGTGAGTGTGGATACACTAGTTGATCCTATTGATGACCAAATTGACTCTTCTTATAAGATCAATTTGTGTCCACCTAGTGTTGAAACTATTGTGTTGGATGATAGTACATCACCTTATGGAAATTGTGTTGATCAAGTTGTGTGCGAAACTAGTTCATCACTTAAGAATATGTATAATGTGATTAGAGAACCTCAAGTGAGTGATGGAATTGAGAATGTTGGTCAAGAAAATGGGAGTGGCCTTTTGTGTTTGCCTTTTAGTGAAGATCCTAATGCTTGCTTGGCTCGTAGGGATGATCATGTGCTTGAAACATCTTTGACACTTTATAATGGTCTTTTAGAGAATGGACTGGTATGTTATACATCTTCTTTATGGATAGATCATTCTCTCTTTAAGAACAATATCTTGTTTGAAGATGATGAGCTTACTCCTAGTGAATTACCTAGTGGTGTGGATAACATTATTGATATAGCTCATCTTGAGGGATATATTCCATATGACAACCCACTATGGTGTGACAACATTCCTCCTAAAGATGGAAATCTCTTCTTGGAAGATGAGGGTACTCTTAAGGGAAAGGAATAATCAATTGGGTGACGATAACTTTGAATTGCTTGAATCTTTAAAAAACCCAATCAATGATTGTTCCTTAGAAAATGATTGTGGATGTTATCCTTTCTATGACCCCCCCCTTGTTTGATATTTATAAGGATGAATTATTTGCTTCTTATGAAGACTTAAGTAATAATCCCTTTAATTTTAGTGGTGGTATGTGTCTATGTGAGGATTCTTCCCTTGAAAGAGAAAGTATTAATTTTTTGGAAATCGCTTCTTCTTCTACTTCGTGTGATCTTATTGTTGAGAATACTCACAGTGATGATCTTTAATCTAATAATGAGTACATACACGAGGACACCTTAGTTAAAGTTGACTTGAGTGAACCTTTCTCTACTCTCTATTTTCTTCTAATGATGCTTATGATAATATGGAGAGTATATCATTTAGTTTGGGTAAAGTTCTTGGGGAAAAGGAGTGTTTTCTAGACCCGTGTCTATGACCACTCTTTCCATTTGACCCCGGGGCCAAATGTGGATATGGAGGTTTTGGAACACCCAACTTTTTGCTTGGTCTACATGAAAAGCAAAGTTTGAATGAGGATATTGGTATTCTTCCCTATGATGGAAAGTCTTTCTTTGGGATTAATAATCTACTTGAGGGATCAATATTGTGCAAGGGAAAAGTCTCCAGCAAAGAAGAGAGATCTTTAAAGAAGGGGAGCAATAAGAGGATCCAAGAGAGTTCACCATTATGTGTTTCCACTCTTGACCAAGGTTTCATCACTCTTAGGTCAAGGAGAGAGTCTTCTCTTGAGACTACTTTGGATAAATTCCCTTTATACGATACCCTTGTTTAATACATGTGTAAAGATAATTCTTTTATATTTGATTTCTTTCTATACTACCTCTTTTCTTATGATGATATCCATGCTAGTCTTGGATTTGCTTTATGTGGAGGTAGGGAACTTGTTGGTTGGTTCACTTGTTTGAGTGACAATGCTATATGGATATTATGGACTTTAAATCTAATTGAGGCACCACTCTTTATGTGGTTTCTTAAAGAGTTAATGAATCAATTGTGTCTTAAGGCTCCTAAGGTGAAGGTAGCCTTACCTTTTGGATTTAGTGATGCCATTATGACCTTTTTGGATTCCTTACCTCTTGGTGATTCCCATAGCCCACTCCTTTGTGCATTTTTCAACGAGGTTCTAATGTTTACCATGAAGGATACTTTGTTATATATTAAGTATGTGCAACCTTGGCATGATGCTATGATTGTTTGTGCTAACTCTAACCCTCATGTCATGAGGATGTTGTATTTTTTGTCCTTCTTTTGGTTTTGCATGGTTTGATTCGAGGTCAAATCCTTTTCAAGAAGGGGAGGATGATACAAGAGAAATTACCTTTGGACCTTTGGATTGGATACATATGATGCTTGAAGTGCTTGATGACTCCTTAGTGCTATAAAACGATGACACATGGATGAATATTATCATTAAGGAGGGTTAAAGGACTTTGACGAGGTCAAAGGAGTGTAAAACGAGGTTTGAAAGCCCTTGGAAGGTAAATGATCCCAAGGCACTTTGGATCCGCCTTTGATCCGCTCTAGCATTTCAGGAGCGGGTCAAAACAGCCCCTAGTGGGTCTTTTCTTGCATTTTGGGTCACTTTTGGGCCTTAATGTAATAAGAATAATCTTGGACAATAAATAGATGACTTTAGGTCTTTCTTTATTAGCTTGTTTTTTATTATAATTATGAATTCATGAAAACTCCATTGGGAGTGTTGAGTGCTTGGGAAAGCCAATGTTGAACTTTGTTTAGAAACGTCGGTTGTAAGGGATAGGTGCTATTAGGTAATCAATAAGGGAGGTCTTTGGGTTTGATATATCCTTTGGTTGCACTTTTGTTATCTTCTTGTGTCTACCTTTCTATCATCTATCTTTTTATCTGTTTACTTCTATTTTTAATTTCATCGATTCATTAGTGTTTGTGTTTGCTTCTCGTCTTCGTAGATTACTCTCATATCACTTCTAAACTGAATTACTAGCTAAACAGACTGAATTATGCTGAAAGCTTATACTCTACTATACATTCCACTTCAAAATTGTACTTCACTTGAGGCTTCTGAAAATATTCACATGGGCACTAATTACTCTATTTACTGAAGTTTGAGATGAACTGAATTCTCTCAGTATGATCAAGCCTACTCGAATCCACATAGTGCACACATAGCATTGTACTAGCCAGAAGCATGAATTCAATACACCATTCATTTTCACAACTTCTCATCTCAAGAATAATAATCATTCCTACTTCAAGAACCAACTTCAACCTCTTACCATGAATTAACTAGTGCATAATGAATTCATCCACTATACACCAATATGACATTCAAGACTATCATTATAACCCTACTTGTTTCTTTTTATTTTCTACATGTTGGGTGGGGTTGGTTTGACCCAACAGGATTGTATTTTTGTGGACTTGTTTTTTTTTTATTATTAATAAAAACACATATTAAACCAAAAAAATCCTATCATTATAACCATACATGAACTTCTAGGCAGAAAACCACCACACCATCTTTCTTACATTCTCTAAACCTCTATCAATAACAACTTTCATATACTATCCCAAGAAAACACACATAGAATTTCAACTAATCATGACATAAGGAGAGGTCACTGAAAGGTTAGAGAATAAGGACCTGAAACATGAAAGGATAACTTTGACACTTAATTGAATCCGGAGGAATAGAGTATCAAAAGCATGAATTCATTGAAGAGAGATAAAATAAGGGCATACATGAAATAAACTGAATTTTGTTGATCATTAGGAGTGTAGCATGAGTACCTGGATCTGAACATACTGTAAGGCATTGGTACATGAGTCATGAGCTGCATGACCTGAGTTTGGAGTTCATGATTTCATGGAATATGATTCTTACTTCCGAGTGAACTGGAACTGCTTATATTAGGAACTGGCAGTGTACATGATTCTCTATGATGTTCATGAACATGAGCTATGATCATGGAGCTGACTTGTAAGGCATGAGTAGATATCGTGAAGACTGAAAAACTTTGCACTGAGATAAGAATAGGTTGGGAATCATCCTCCCTTACTGCTTTTCTACACATACTGGCACTACTACTAGAATCTCAGAGCCTGACTTGGTCACTTGTTCTATCATCTCCCCTTTAGACTAAAGCTATCATCTTACGTCTGTGGACCTCATTAATAACTCTAAATTGAAATGCAATCACTTTACTCTGAGTTTACACCATTTAGAGCTTCAACTTGTTTTTTTTCTATTAGATAAATTTTTAAAGATTCAAATTTAGATTATAACACTTAGCATGGATATCTCCAAACCTTCAATGAACCATACTAACTTCCTTCATAGCCTACTAACATCACATCTAAACTATGAGAACTACTATTACACCTGAACATCTGACATAAAAAACATATAATTTTTAATCAAAAAACTTAAATTGTTGCATACACTATTTGAAGCTACTGGTTCACCTTTCATAAAACTAACCCCATGGATACAAGATCTGCTCAATCCAGATAACACTATCCCAACTCTACTACTGCTAAACTTCTGGGTTCATGATTTTAACTCTAGATCATATTCTATCATAGGATTTTGAGAAGGGATATAAAAGCACATCTGACTTCGGCTCAATGTAGGATTTTCATGATTTTGAATGAATATTTTCAAAGTTCAGAACATAAGGGAACTGATGGGATACTTTCTGAGACAACATGAAATCCCAAAACTATTTTTGGGGACTATCTGTGAATACTCTGTCCGTAAAAATTTGAGCTTGAATATTTTTATCACCTCAAAAACAAGGCAAAGATGGCATGAATAGAGCATGATGAAAATCCGTATAAGTTTCTTGGAGAATCTTTCTATTGAACAATCTGAGATATAAAAGAACGAAAATATTTCCTAAATGCCCTGTAGCCTCTTGAAGAAAAGTACAGACGTCTCCGTATCATTCCGTAAGACTCTACTAGACACGACTTCATAGATCCCAAGGACACTTAAACTCTTTGCTATGATATAAATTTTGAAACGACCCGAGACTCCCCCCTAGTCATTACATGGTGTTTGGGACCACAAGTAATCTCAAGCTAACCCATGAACTGGCATACTGTTAAACAACTAAATAATAATAAAATAAATAGCAAGTTTTGTTGTGCGGAAACATATTCATGGTAAATCTGAATAAATACATTACTGATAAAGTTTATAATCTGATAAAATTGAAGAAAGAAACTAAAATTTACATGACTGACTCTGACTAACATCTATGAAGCCTCTACTATACTGACTATAGATAGCTGGGTCATGCCTCCAACAACCACTAATCAATACATATGAAAATAAATGAACTGCACATAAACTTAAACTATCTGGAGTTCCCAAAGTAGGAGAACTCATCACATATTGGCTGGAATCTACAACTATCTGATCATGGTGAGCGAGATACAAATGGTACCTACATTATGAAACAATGTAGCCACACAGACGTATATGTTGATCAGTACTTATGGAATGTACTGAGTGTGCAGGGGTGAATGCAATAAGTAAAACTAATTTCATACATAATCTTAAAACATGCATGCTAAGTGTAAGTAGACTCACCAATAAGCTGGAATAAACTTAAAACTAAAATATCTTAAAGCATGAGTGACAAACATACTCCTATAAGATAGTGAATCTCTACCCTTAGTTTCTGTAAAACTTTACTTTAATGATATAAGTAGAATTAAAGCTGGGATATGGTAAAACATGGATACTGTATGAATACTGAGTTTAAAACTATGTGATGAAGACTAACATAACTCAAGGATATGAGTGTACAATCATACTAGCATGAAAGCATAAACATATAAAACCAAAAAATTCATATACTAAACTTATCTGATTAACTGAATGACTGTTAGCTGAATACTGGTCATGTGAGACTGAATTGTACTTAGTCTGAATAACTGGACTGAAACTGTGGAGTACTATACATATGTGTTGAGAACTATCTAAACAATGTGAGATAACTGAGCATGAATGAGTGGAAACTGTAATATCTGAGAATGCAAGACCAAGCGTATAACATGATTCTGAAATAGTCTATAAACTAAAATACTGAAATACTAATAACTGAATAACTGATAACTATATACTATGGTAAGGCAAACCTAAAACTGGGCTAAGTTCTGAACTGCATACTGAAACTAAAATTGTGGGAGTTATCATCTAACTGACATACCCCAATTATAGATTTATTTGGGGTCCAACTTGTAACCCATTTGGAAGGGTGTTAGCTCTGTGCCATGGGTTACTAATAATAGCTGGGTCAACCCTAATCTGGAAGGAAGGCTCATGAGATATATATGGTTACGTCAACCCTAGTCTGGCAGGAATACGATTTACTCTACGCTGACTACGTAGTTCTGCAACTCAGGGACTGCTACTAAGGGTCAAACTCTCTGCTGGCAGGAATACCCCTATCCTTAGGTTTGCTCGGTACTCAATCCTACTCCCAACTAAATCGACACTGAACTGATCACTAGACTGTACTAGGCTTGACTGAACTCACACTAATTCTGTTGCCCGACCAAATGCTACTGTTTGGGATACTATGGAATTATTCTATTTTGACCGGAGACTAGATAAATAGCTAAATTTCAGGTATTCAATACACCCAGGACTCGATAGCATAGATACTAAGGACACATGAGAGCATTTGAGACCATAATAAGTAAGCGTTATTTAAATAAACCCATCACTTGGGTATTTCATCAAGCACATGGAGATTAATACTTTATCATGGGGCAATTCACCAAACACATGGGGATCATGAACTTGGACATGAAAATATCTTAAACATGGGAGCATGGCATAATTGCATAACTAAAATCATGAATTTAGGAATTCACATGAAATTCACTGAAAATAGGACATAGGCATTTAATTATATATGTAATGATCCTAGCTTGAGCCTAAGAATGTCTTAATCATGGGTGAACAATTGAGATACATGAAAAAATTCATAACTTGGGGATTCATCTTGAAATTGATTGTACATGATATGGGAATTTCATCAAACATGTGGTAAGAATGAATTTAGAACATGGAAATATTGCTAATCAACATGAATTTAGGTATCTCATGGAATTTACCTGAATAGAGCATGAAAAACTCAAATTCATAGCATGAGAAATTCAAAATCTTGCATGGAATCATAGATGGGCTGAAATTAATTAAAATCACCATGAAAACATGCAATTTAGTCTTTCCTGAATATTTTAAAAAAATAATGATCAAAAAATTCATTCTTTAATTAAAATAAAGGATTTTGGGCTCCATGGGTGAAAGAGGACCCATGGATGAACTCCCACATACCTTAAAGCTTTAATCTTGAAGGAGAAACATAATCTTGAAAGCTTTCTTGGATTGGGAAACTTGAGTTCTTGCTTTTCTTAAAGAAAATTTGATGAAGTTCTTGGTGTTCTTGAGGGGAATAGGGTTTTCTTAGAGAGAAAAGGATGAAAAATAATGTGTATAATGCTTTTTGGGGCTGAAATTAAGTGTTATGAGCGGATTTAGGTGAGGGAAAGTGACCAAAGTGCCCCTAGACCCTTTAGGAACTGAAATAGTATGTGAAATAGTTCCGTAATGTGATTGTCATTGCATTGCATTGCTAATCGCGTCGATGACCGACGCGTCGCATCCCAATCGCATCGGCTTACTGTCTCTCACGAAAAATGCCATAACTTTTTGCTCGGGTATTGGATTAAGGCAAAATTGGTATCGTTGGAATGCTAATTAAATTATCTATAATTTGGTAGATCATGAGCTGAAAAATTCTATGTATATAGAAAGGTATACATGTTCAAAGTATACCCTCATAGAATCGAATACCAAACTTTGGACAATCAAAGGCTCTAAGTTCAACTTTGTTCTAACTGATTCTTATGAACATTTTTTTACCTCGAAAGCACATCAAACATGAGGATAAAGATAATGAAACTTATATTCACATGGGAATTATTTGGATTATAGCTTTTACATGTAGGAACGATGTTTCATAAACTAGCCTAAAAATACAGGGTGTTACTTACCTCCCCATTGGGAACATTCATCCTCGAATGAGACTAGTTAGACTGAGAGTACTCTACAAAGGTAACTATCATATTCTGAACATGCATGACTTGGAACATGATTGTATAACTGATTCTAAAATAGGATACATGAACCGAACTAATTTTTGTGAATACATGCACCGACATGAGAATTATTGTACGGCTGAGATATAAACAAGAGAGTCAACTTATGAGTAACTATTACTTCAAGATGGATCTGATTTCATGAAGAAAAGATGAGAGGTTAAGGACATGAATACTCAAGGTATTACAACATCCCCCTTTGGATCGTTCGTTTCCTGAATGATACTAACTTGACTAAAATACTAAGGAAAGACTGGGATGATGCACAGGACACTTACAAATAGAATCATGACTGAATATCTGAATCTGAAACATGATGCATGGATTAAACTGAATTTGTAACTTGCATGGACGTGACTGAATTATACCATGGGATAGTTAAACTCATGAAACATTGGATAGTAAGACTAGACGGAAAAGGGAAAAACTATAAGAACTTTTTTGTATGACTGCTAAACTGGATTACTGGCTAAACGGACTGAAAGCTTATACTCGACTATAAATTCCACTTCAAAACTGCACTTCACTTGAGGCTTCTGAATATATTCACATGGGCACTAATAACTTTATCTACTGAAGTCTGAGCTAAATTGAATTCTCTAACTATGGTTAAGCCTACTCAAATCCACAAAGTGCACACATAGCACTGTAATACTAGCCCGAACAATGAATTTAATACACCATTTGTTTTCACAACTTATCATCTCAAGAATAATAATCATTCCCACTTCAACAACTAACTTCAACCACTTACCATGAATAAACTAGTGCACAATGAATTCATCCACTATGCACCAATATGACATTCAAGCCTATCATTATAACCATACATGAACTTCTAGGCAAACAACCACCATAATATCTTTCTCACATTCTCTAAACCTCTATCAATAACAACTTTCATGCACTAACCCAAGAAAACACACATAGAATTTCAACTAATCATGACATAAGGAGAGGTCACTGAAAGATTAGAACATAAGGACCTGAAACATGAAAGGATAACTTTGACACTTAACTGAATCAGGAGGAATAAAGTATCAAAGGCATGAATTCATTGACGAGAGCTAGAGTGAGGGTATACATGACATAAACTAAAGTTCGTTGATCATTAAGAGTGTAGCATGAGTACTTGGATATGAACATACTATAAGGCATAGGTACATGAGTAATGAGATGCATGACCTAAGTTTTGAGTTTATGATTTCATGAAATATGATTCTTACTGTTGAGTAAACTAGAACTGCTTATATTAGGAACAGAAAGCGTATATAATTCTCTATGATGTGCATGAACATCTATGATCATGAAGCTGACTTGTAAGGCATGAGTAGATATCGCGAAGACTGAAATACTTTTCACTTAGATAAGAATAGGTTAGGAATCATCCTCTCTTATTGTTTTTCTACACATACTGGCACTAGTACTAGAATCTGAGAGCCTGACTTAGTCACTTGTTCTATCATCTCCCTCTTAGCCTAAAGCTATCATCTTAAGTCTGTGGACCCCTTTAATAACTCTAAATTAAAATGCAATCACTTTACTCTAAGTTCACACCATCTAGAGCTTCAACTTTTTTTTTTCTATTAGCTAAATTTTCAAAGATTCAAACATAGATTTTAACACTTAGCATGGATATCCCTATACCTTAAATAAACCATACTAACTTCCTTCATAGCCTACTAACATGACATCTAAACTATAAGAACTACCATCACACCTGAATATCCGACATCAACAACATATAATTTTAAATCAACAAACTTAAATTCTTACATACACTGTTTCAAGCCTACTGGTTTACCTTTCATACAACTAGCCCCATGGATACAAAATCTGCTCAATCCAGATAACACTATCCCAACTCTACCACTGCTAAACTTTTGGGTTCATGATTTTAACTCTAGATCATATACTATCATAGGATTCTAAGAAGGGATATAAAAGCACATCTGACTTCGGCTTAATGTAGGATTTTCACGAATAAGAATGAATATTTTCAAAGTTCAAAATGTAAGGGAACTAATGGGATACTTTTTGATCCAACATGTAATCCCAAAATTGTCTGTGGGGACTATCTAAGAAAACTTTGTCCGTATGAATTTGAGCTTGACTATTCCTATTACCTCAAAAATAAGGTAGAAATGGCATGAATAAATCAAGATGAGAATCCATACAAGTTTCTTAGATAATCTTTCTATAGCATGATCTGAGACATGAAAGAAGAGAAATATTTCCTAAATGCCCTGTAGCCTCTTGATGAAAAGTACAGATATCTCCGTACCGTTCTGCAAGGCTCTACTAGACAAGGCTTCATAGACACCCTAGGACACTTGAACTTTGTTCTCTGATACTAAGTTTGTAACAACCCAAGACTAACCCCTAATCGTCACACGGTGCTTGGAACCACAAGTGATCCCAAGCTAACCTATGAACTGGCATACTATTTAACAACTGAATTATAATAAAATAAATAGCAAGTTTTAAGGTGTGTAAACATATTCATGGAATAATATGAATAAATACATTACTAATAAAGTTTAAAATCTGATAAAACTGAAGGAAGAAACTAAAATTTACATGACTGACTCTGACTGACATCTATAAATCCTCTACTATACTGGCTATAGATAGCTAGGACATGCCTCCAACTACCAATAATTAATAAATATGAAAATAAATGAATTGTACATGAACTAAAACTATCTGGAAATCCTGAAGTAGGAGAACTCATCACCTGTTGGCTAGAATCTGCAACTGTCTGATCATGGTGTGCAGGCTACAAATAGTACCTACTTTATGTAATGATGTTGCCACACAGACGTAAATGTGGATCAGTACTTCTGGAATATACTGAGTATGCAGGGGTGAATGCAATAAGTAAAACTAATTTCATACGTAATCTTAAAACATGCATGCTAAGTGTAAGTAGACTCACCAATAGGCTAGAATAAACTAAAAACTGAAATATCTTAAAGCATGAGTGACAAACATACTCTGATAAGATGGTGAATATCTACCCTTAGTTTCTTTAAAACTTTACTTTAATCATATAAGTAGAATTGAAGCTGGGATATGGTAAAATATGGCTATTATATGAATACTGAGTCTAAAACTATGTGATGAATACTAATATAAATCGAGGATCTGAGTGTACAATCATACTGAGCACGAATGCATAAATATATAAAACTAAAAAATTTATATGCTAAACTTATCTGATTAACTGAATGATTGCTAGCTGAATACTGGTTATGTGGGACTGAACTGTACTTAGTCTAAATAACTAGAATAAAATTATAAAGAACTATTCATATGAGTTGAGGACTATCTAAACAATATGAGATAAATGAGCATGAATACGTAGAAACTATAATATCTGAGAATGCAAGACCAAGCATATAACATGATTCTGAAATAGTCTATAAATTAAAATGCTAAAATACTAATAACTGAATAACTGATAATTGTATGGTATGGTCAAGTAAACCTAAAATTGAACTGGGTTCTAAACTGAATACTGAAACTGTGGGAGTTATCATCTAACCAACATACCCCGATTATAGACTAATTTTGGATCTAACCTGTAATCTATTTAGAAGGGTGTAAACACCATGCCACGGGTTACTAATAGTAGATGGGTCATCCATAATCTGGTAGGAAGACTCATGAGATTTATATGGTTACGTCAACCCTAGTCTAGCAGTAAGACAATTTACCCTATGTTGTCTATGTAGTTCTATAACTTAGGGACTTCTACTAAGGGTCAAACCCTCTGCTGGCAGGAATGCCCCCATCCCTAGGTTCGCTCGATATTGAATCCCACTCCCAACTAAATCGACACTGAACTGATCATTAGACTATACTAGGCTTGACTGAACTCATACTAATTCTGTTGACTGACTGAATGCTACTATTTGGGATACTACAGAATTATTCTTTTTCGACTTGAGACTAGATAAATAGATAAATTTTGAGTATTCATTACCCCTAGGACTCGATAGCATAGATACTAAGGACACATAAGAGCATTTGAGACCATAATAAGTAAGCATTATTCAAAGAAACCCATCACTTGGGTATTTCATCAAGCATATGGAGATTAATACTTTAACATGGGGCAATTCACCAAACACATGGGGATCATGAACTTGTACATGGGAATATCTTAAACATGGGAGCATAGCATAAGTACATAACTAAAATCATGAATCTAGGAATTCACATGAAATTCGCTTGAAATAGGACATAGGAGTTTGATCATACTTGTAAAGATCCTAGTTTGATCCTAAGAATGTCTTAAACATGGGTGAACAATAGAGATACATTTAAAAATTCATAACTTGGGGATTTAACTTGAAATTGATTGTATATGAAATGGGAATTTCATCAAACATGTGGTAAGCATGAATTTTAAACATGAAAATATTGCTAAATATCATGAATTTAAGATCTATCATGGAATTTACTTGAATAGAGCATGGAAAACTCAAATTCATACCATGAGGAATTCAAAATCTTGCATGGAATCACACATGGGCTGAAATTAATTAAAATCACCATGGAAACATGCAATTCAATCTTTCTTGAACATTTAAAATAACATAATGATTGAAAAATTTATTCTTTAATTGAAATAAAAGGGTTTTGGGCTCCATGGGTGAAAGAGGACCCATGGATAAACTCTCACATACCTTAAAGCTTTAATCTTGACGGAGAAACACAATCTTGAAAGCTTTCTTGAATTGGGAAAATTGAGTTCTTGCTATTCTTTAAATTTATTTAATAAAGTTCTTGGTATTCTTGAGGGAGCTAGGGTTTTCTTAGAGATAAAATATGATACCCCGCAAAATTCCCTCGTAGTCTAAGACATTAGAGCCTATCAAGTAAAGCCTAATTTCGCTCTTAAAAGACTAAGAAATGTATTCCAAAGTGATAGTGTTTAAACCATATGGAATTTTTGTAATTTTGACTTTTTATCATGTGAGAAGTTGAATTTTCTTTCCAACGATACCCATTTGGTGAAAATACGACACCGAAAGAGAAAGATATGGATATTTTATAGAAAGTAGTCAAAATTGCCCAGGTGAGATGAAGAGGGCTGATGGACTGTCAAGTTAGCGATGGACCATCGCCCAAACCATCGCAGAGGAGGCAGTGAGACCTCATTCTGGTTTGGCACAATGGTAAGGCTGACAGACCATCGATCTAGCAATGGGCCATCGACCCAGCCATCGTAGGCAAGGCAAAAAGTCCAATTCTGGCCCAGGTGCGATGGTCAGGGCTGACGGACCATCAGTCCCTCGACGGACCATCGCACCCACCGTTGCCTATTCTGTTCAATGATTTGTAGTCTTTTTTCAAAGGGCTTTTTGGTCCTTTTCAACCCTTTTTACACTCAGATATAGACAAAATAAAGCACATAGATTAACATTCTTCATCGACATCAAAAACAAAGGTTTTCACTCAAGATTAACCCTTTAGAGAAAATCATAGTCGTCCTCTATAAATTTAAGAACTCACCATAGATTTTACAAATTGAGTTAAGATTCAAGGTTCCGAAGTCAAAGGCTTTAAGAACCCTCTCTCAAGAGTTCCAAAAAGAGTCTCAAGCAAGCTTGTTCATCTTATTTCACAATCTAAGGTATGTGGGGTTTGAACAAGGGTAATCCTTTCACCCTTGTTCCCAAAGACTTATTTTAAATTATAAGTTTTCTGCAATTTATGAAATTTTACATGAAATTGAGTTAGGGTTTTTCACTCATTATCATTAGTTACTAGGTTTTCATACTTCCCATGAATTTAAAGTCAAATAGCATGATTTTGCATATGTTTCTATGCTTATTGATGAGACTTATAGATTTCAAGATACCTTATGAGTAATTGTATTCTTAAGCATGAATTTTGAGATGTGTACTTGAGATTTACCGTTTGGGTCAATTGACCCCATTTTAAGATTTATTGTTCAAGACTGTTTGGGTCATGAGTACCTCATAAATAAGATATTTTCATATTTTAGTTAAAGATTTGATCCCTTGGGTCTAAGCTAAGATAGGAATCCACATTTGATTATGATTTAAAGCAACGAGGAATATATTTTGGTCTTTATTATAGACCTTTGAGTTATTTTGAGGTGGATTTCCTAAAAGTTCTGAGCTGAGTATAGGAGTAGTATTTTGCACTGAGTTGGGTATGATTTCAAGATTTCAAGCCCCAGAACTATGTGCCACCGTAGGATTGAGATTTATGGGTATGTGGCCGAGATAGTGATTACTTAAGTTAAGGTTTTATTCTGATGGCAAGGGTAGACCAACTCTCCCCAATATGGGCAAGACGTTGGACTCCATGTAGTTCATCTGGTTTATGTCGGTTAGAAGAAACTCCAGAGTCTAAAAGAGTTCCAGAGTTCCCAAGTGTTAAAAGTTCCTAGATGTTCTTAGTCCTTAAGTTTTAAAGAAATTTTACTCTCCATAAGATAAAAGCATGAGTTTGAAAGTATTGTTTAAAGCTTTCTTTAGACTTCAAGTACTGAGAATAAGAGGAGAGTATATATTTTAAAGTTAAGTATAATGATTCACGTGATTTGTGTTACATGTTTCACTATTTATGATTTATGAGTTTTATATTTTAGACTTATTCAAGCCATCGGAGTCATTCCTATTTGTATGCATGATTTTATTAAATAGTATTGATATTGTTTTATGTTAATGCATACACCCTCATATACTCATTATATTCCTAACGTGTTGATCCACATATATGTTTGTGTGATACATTGTCTTATAATGTAGGTTCAGGTGCTCAGTATTAGCAGTGATTATGATTCTCGAGTGCCTTTTCCTACATCCCACAGTTGGTGATTCCTCATGGATCTTCAGTGTGAGTAGTAGAGGCTTTGTTAGACTAGACTAGTAGTTGTATTTTAGACTTTCAGTATTTGATATTTTAGAATATGTTTTCCAGTTATTCCAGTTTTTAGATAATAAATCATGGTATTATTATTTAGTTTGACATCCCAAGGTGAGAGATAGAGATGGTAACAGGAACAAAGGGTTAGCTTAGGGCTACTTATATCCTTAAGTACCGTGTGACGCTCTGGGATGAGATTTTGGGGTGTTACAAACTTGGTATCAAAGCCTAAGGTTTAAGGAGTCCTAGGGAGTTTGACAATCCGCATTAAGTAGAGTCTTGATCATATGTATGTAGTACGCCACATCTATGAGCAAGAGGCTACAAGACACTTTAGGAAAAAGTTGTTTCTTTCTTTCAGATTCTATCGTGCCTAAAGTTGTACCTCTCATCTAATAATTCGTGCTCTTTTATTTCAGAAAATGCCTCCCCAAAGATTGAATACCTGCAGAAACAATAATGAGCAACCTCAACCTGTTGATCCCTTGAATGAGACTGTGTCTCATGCTGAGTTTCGGGCGGCCTTTCAGGCATTAGCCCAAGCAGTCACAGTGAATGTTCAGGACAATAACCAAGCTGTAGTTTCATATCAGCAGGGAGGTGACTTAGCTGCTGCTACGATTCATGATTTCATGCGGATGAATCCACCAGAGTTCTTTGGGTCTTAGTCTTGCGAGGACCCACAATTATATCTTAAGAAGGTGAGGAAGATCACCCAAGTCATGCATATTTCTGAGGAAGAGAGTGTAGAGATGGCATCTTATTATCTAAAAGACATTGTTTATGACTGGATTGTTGCATGGAGGAAGAATAGAGGCGAAGATGCTACCCCTATTGCTTGGCAGGTGTTCCAGAATGCGTTCTTAGACAAGTCCTTCCCATTAAAGATGAGGAAAGCAAAAATAGAGGAGTTTATGAACATGATACAGGGCTCCATAACTATTAAGGAGTACTGCTTGAAGTTCAACCAGTTAGCCAAATAAGCTCCTGATTTGATGGCTGACACCCGAACTCGTATGAGCAAGTTTGTGACAGGTGTATCTAGGTTAGTGCTGAAAGAGTGTAGGACTGTGATGCTAAATAGGGATATAGATCTGTCTAGAATAATAATGCATGCACAATATATAGAGGCAGACAAGATAAGGGAAAGAGAGAGTGAGGGGAAACAAGAGGGCTAGCTCCAAGCAGCATAAGTATGGTCAGGCTAGGTCCCATGAAGGGAGCCGCCCTCAGTTCTAGAACCGTTCATCTATACCAGTGCCTTCATCAGCTAGTGCTCCCACACCCAAAAATAGGTAGGAATAAGGGAATAGGCCTTCTATGTCTAGGTCGTAGAACAGCGTGAGTAACAGGCCTAACTATCCTCCTTGTGCTAAGTGCGGAAGGACCCATCTAGGCGAGTGTTTGGCAGATCAGTGAGGTTTTTTTGGTTGTGGAAAGATAGGCCACAGAATTGAGGATTGCCCGCATGCCAGTCAGGGGAACATAGATGCCCGACCTCAGACATAAGCCACTAGTGCATCACCTCCTTAGCCCATCCATCCCCTCGCCAAGGCATTTCTTATAGTACTACTGGCGGTCAGTGACAGAACAGATTTGATGCCTTACCATCCACCAGGAGCAGGAGGACTCTCCCGACGTTGTTACTGGTAGGCTCCGCATCTTTCACTTTGATGTTTATGTGCTGTTAGACCCCGGGTCAAGTTTCTCTTATGTGACCTCACTTTTAGCTGTGAATTTCAAAAGGAGTCCCGAAAAGATTCCTGAACCTTTCCTAATTTTTACTCTATTTGGGGAGTCAGTTGTTGCTAAGCAAATGTATAAAAATTGTCCTGTTACTGTTCTTCATAGATTCACACTTACTGATTTGATAGAGTTGAACATGGTGGATTTTGACCTTATTTTGGGTATGGATTGGCTTCATTCTTGTTTTGCATCTATAGACCGTTGTACCCATGTGGTCAAGTTTTAGTTTCCTGATAAACCAATTTTTGAGTGGTCTGGGATTTTAGTATCTCTCAAGTTTCATTTTATCTCCTATCTCAAGTCCAAAAAGCTAATATTCAAAGGTTTCATCTATCACCTAGTTAGAGTTAAAGATACTAAGTCCAAGGCTCCAACTATTCAATCAGTCAACATTGTTAATGAGTTTGGGATTAACCTTCTTCCGGACACTCAGCCTATTTCTATTCCTCCCTACCGTATGGAACCTACAGAGCTTAAGGAGTTGAAAGATCAACTCAAAGATATTTTAGATAAAGGTTGCATAAGGCTTAGTGTCTCTTCTTGGGGCGCACCCATCCTATTTGTGAGAAAGAAAGATGGTTCTTTGCGTATGTGCATTAACTTTCGTTAACTTAACAAGGTCATAGTTAAGAATAAGTACCCTCTTCCGAGAATTGATGACCTATTTGATCAGCTGCAAGGTGCAAGTTATTTCTCCAAGATATACCTTAGATCCAGCTATCATCAACTTATAGTAATGGAGTGTGATATCCCAAAGATAGCCTTTCGAACTCATTATGGTCACTTTGAGTTTCTAGTCATGTCTTTTGGGATAACCAATGCTCCAGCGGCTTTCATGGACCTCATGAATCAAGTGTTCAAGTAGTTTCTTGATATGTTTGTCATAGTGTTCATAGATGATATCCTTGTTTACTCTCGTACTAAGAATGACCATGCGTATCATCTTAGAATTGTCCTGCAGACTCTTAGAGATCACCAGTTGTTCGCCAAATTCAACAAGTGTGAATTTTGGCTAAGATCAGTAGCCTTTCTGGGTTATATTATTTCAGTCGAAGGCATTAGGGTCGATCCCCAAAAGACAAAAGCTATAAAAAATTAGCCTAGACCTATTCCTTCATCTAACATTAGAAGTTTCTTGGGTCTAACTGGATACTACCACTATTTTGTTGAAGGTTTCTCTTCTATTGCATCCCCCATAACCTGGTTGACCCAAAATAAAGTTAAGTTCCTTTGGTCAGATTCCTGTGAGAAGAGTTTTCAAGAGTTGAAGACTCGACTTACCTCAGCCCCTGTGTTGACTTTGCCTAATGGTACGGATGGTTTTGTGGTGTATTATGATGCCTCTAGGATTGGCTTGGGTTGTGTGTTAATGTAGAGAGGTAAGGTAATAGCCTATGCCTCTAGAAAGTTTAAGCCGCATGAAAAGAATTACCCAACGCATGATCTTGAATTAGCTGTTGTGGTTTTTTCTTTGATAATATGGAGACTCTATCTATGTGGTGTTCATATTGATGTGTTCACTGATCACAAAAGCCAGCAGTATATATTTACTCAGAGGGAGTTGAATCTTAGACAGAGGAGGTGGTTAGAGTTGCTAAAGGATTATGATATAAATGTGTTATATCATCCAGGCAAGGCCAATGTAGTGGCAGATGCCCTTAGTAGGATGTCTATGTGTAGTGTGGCTCATGTGGAGAAAGATAAGAAAGAGTTAGCTCGTGATGTACATCATCTGGATAGATTGGGTGTTAGGTTGCTTGATTCCGCTGAAGGGAATATTTTGGTGTGGAGTAGTTTTGAATCCTCGTTAGTTTCGAAAGTGAAGGAGAAGGAAGACTTAGATGCTAGTTTGGTTAGACTGAAGGAGTCATTTAAAGACCAAAAGATAGAGGTTTTCTCCCAAGGGGGAGATGGTGTGTTGAGATGTCAGAATAGATTGTGTGTTCCGTGTGTTGGTGACTTGAGGCTGAGAATTATGGCTGAGGCGCATGGTGTGCGGTATTTCATTCATCCGGTGCTACCAAAATGTTCGCAACTTGTGGGAAATCTATTGGTAGAGTGGAATAAAGAAGGATATAGCAGGGTTTGTGCCAAAATGTGCAACGTGCCAACAGGTTAAGGTAGATCACCAAAGACTTGGCGGTAAGTTGCAAGAGTTTGGTAAACCTACTTGGAAGTGGGAAGAGGTAAATATGGATTTTGTGACTGGTTTACCTTTTTTGCATAGTCATCATGATTCTATTTGGGTTGTTGTAGACAGGTTGACTAAGTCCGTACATTTTCTGCCAGTGCATACATCTTATACAGCTGAGGATTAAGATAGATTGTATATCCCGGAGTTAGTTAGGTTGCATGGAGTTCCCTTGTCCATCATCTCGGATAGGGATACTCAGTTCACTTCACAGTTTTTGAAAGCTTTCCAGATGGGTCTTGGTACCCAAGTTTATTTGAGTTTCATTTTTCATCCGCAGACAGATGGTCAGGATGAGAGGATCACCCAGACTTTAGCAGATATGTTGAGGGCGTGTGCCCTTGATTTCAAAGGTAGTTGGGATGAGAACTTACCATAGATTGAGTTTGCCAATAACAATAGTTACCATGCTAGAATCAAGATGACACCATTTGAGGCTTTGTATGGTAGAAGATGTAGATCACCTATAGGTTGGTTTGAAGTGGGTGAGGCTGCTATGATTGGGATTGATGCAGTGTTTGAGTCTATGGAAAAAGTTAAGTTTATTAGAGAAAGGTTGAAGACAACTTAGAGTCATCAAAAGTCATATGCCGATGTGAGGAGGAGATCTTGAGTTTGGGGTGGGTGATTTGGTGTACTTGAAGATTTCACCCATGAAAGGGGTGAAAAGGTTTAGGAAAAAGGGGAAGCTTAGTCCCCATTATGTTGGCCCTTATAGAGTTTTGAGACGTGTTAGGAAAGTAGCCTATGAAGTTGAGTTGCCCGCAAAGTTGTCAGCTATTCATTCTATCTTTCATGTCTCCATGCTTAAGAAGCACATTGGTGATTCTATTGTAGTAGATCCTTCAGAGATCTCAGATATCCAGACTAGTCTTTCATTTGATGAGATTCTGGTTGAGATCCTAGATTACCAGGTCCATAGGCTAAGGAACAAATAAGTTCCCTTGGTCAAAGTTTTGTGGCGAAATCAGTCAGTTGAGGGCGCTACTTGGGAAGTAAAGGAAATATGCGAGCCAAGTACCCGCACCTTTTCTCCATGAGTTTAGATCAAGCCGAAGGTATTATTCTTCCTTAATTCAGTTCCTTTCCAATCAAAGTTCATCTATGTGTCTATTCATGTGTAAGCTCTTGCATTTCCCAAAGTATTCAAAAGTTTAGAAATATATAGAGTCAGTTTAGCGATTTGTTTCAGTTGTGCATCCCCTGATTTGTCTGTACTTTTAGCCTAACTAGTGATATTTGAGGATGAATATTTCCAAGGAGGAGATATTGAGATACCCCGCAAAGTTTCCTCATATTCTAATCCATTAGAGCCTGTCAAGTGAAGCCTAATTTCGCTCTTAAAAGACTAAGAAATGGCTTCCAAAGTGATTAGTGTTTAAACCATATGGAATTTTCCTAATTTTGACTTTTTATAGAGTGGGAATATCGAATTATCTTTCCAACGATACTCATTTCTTCAAAATCCAACATCGAAAGAGAAAGATATAGATATTTTACAGAAAGTAGTCAAAACTACCCAGGTGCAATGGAGAGGGCGACGGACCATCGAGCTAGCGATGGACCGTTACCTAAGCTATCGCAGAGGAGGCAGTGAGACCTCATTCTAGTTAGGTGCAATGATAAGGCCGACGGACCATCGATCTAGCGACGGACCATTGACCCAGCCATCCTAGGCAAGGCAGAAAGTCCAATTCTGGCCCAAGTGCGATGGTCCATCGAGCCTTCATGGGCCATCGTACCCACCATCACTTATTCCATTCAGTGTTTTTAAGTCTTTTTTCAAAGGTCTTTTTGGTCTTTTTCCACCCTTTTTACACTCAGATATAGCCAAAACAAAGCACATAGCTTCACATTCTTCATAGACATCAAAAACTAGTGTTTTCTCTCAAGATTAACCCTCTAGAGCAAATCCAAATCTTCCTACAAGAAATTCAAGAACTCACCATAGATTTTACAAATTGAGTTAAGATTCAAGGTTCCCAAGTCAAAGGCTTCAATAACCCTCTCTCAAGAGTTCCAAAAAGAGTCTCAAGCAAGCTTGTTCATCCAATTTCACAATCTAAGGTATGTGGGGTTTGAACAAGGGTAATCCTTTCACCCCTGTGCCCAATGGCTTATTTTGAATTACAAGTTTTCTATAATTTATGATATTTTACATGAAATTGCATTAGGGTTTTTCACCCATTATCATTAGTTGTAAGGTTTTGATACTTCCCATGAATTGAAAGTCAAATAGCATGATTTTTCATATGTTTCTATGCTTATTGATGAGACTTACATATTTCAAGATACCTTATAAGTAATTGCATTCTTAAGCATGAATTTTGAGATGTTGGCTTGAGATTTACTGTTTGGGTCAATAGACCCCCATCTTAAGATTTATTGTTCAAGGCAGTTTGGGTCATGAGTACCCCATAACTAAGCTATCTTCAGATTTTAGTTAAAGATTTAACCCCTTGGGTCTAAGCTAGATAGGAATCCACATTTGATTATGATTTAAAGCAAAGAGGAATATATTTTAGTCTTTATTATAGACCCCTGAGTTATTTTGAGGTGGATTTCCTAAAAGTTCTGAGCTGAGTAAGGGAGTAGTATTTAGCACTGAGTTGGGTATGATTCAAAGGTTTCATGACCCAGAACTATGTGCCACTGTAGGATTGAGATTTATGGGCCTGAGGCTGAGTTAGTGATCACTTAAGTTAAGGTTCTATTCCGATGGCAAGGGTAGAACAGCTCTCCCCAACGTGGGAAAGACGTTGGACTCTATGTAGCTCACATGGTTTATGTCGGTTAGAAGAAACTCCCGAGTCTAAAAGAGTTCCAGAGTTCCCAAGTTTTAAAAGTTCCTAAAAGTTCTAAGTCCTTAAGTTTTAAAGAAGTTTTACTCTCCACAAGATAAAAGAATGAGTTTGAAAGTATTGTTTAAAGCTTCCTTTAGCCTTCAAGAAATGAGAATAAGAGGAGAGTATAGATTTTAAAGTCAAGTATAATGACTCATGAGATTTGTGTTACATATTTCACTATTCATGATTTATGAGTTTTATATTTTAGACTTATTCAAGCCATGTGAGTCATTCCTATTTGCATGCATGATTTTATTAAAGAGTATTGATATTGGTCTATGTAAATTCATACACCCCCATATACTCAGTACATTACCAAAGTGTTGATCTACATATACGTCTGTGTGCTACATTATCTTATAATGTAGGTTCAGGTGCTCAGTATTAGCAGTGACCGTGATTCCCGAGTGCCTTTGCCTACATCTCACAGTTGGTGAGTCCTCATGGTTCGAGGACCTACTTTCTCAGATTTTTAGTTGTTATTACTTTCATATCAGTTCGAGTCAGTTGGGGTTCTATCCCAATGGCTCTCTAGTTTGAGTAGTAGAGTCTTTGTCAGAGTAGACTAGCAGTTATGTTTTAGACTTTCAGTATTTAATATTTCAGAATATGTTTTCCAGTTATTCTAGTTTTGAGTTAATATATCATGGTATTATTGTTTGGTTTGACATCCCAAAGTGATAGATAGAGATGGTAATAGGCTCAAAAGGTTAGCTTGGGGGTACATGTTTCTTTAAGAACCATGTGATGCTCCGGGATGAGATTTTGGAGCGTTATAGAAAAGGATAAAAAATAATGTGTATAATGCTTTTGGGGGCTGAAATTAAGTGTTATGGGTGGATTTGGGTGAGGGGAAGTGGCCAAAGTGTCCCTAGACCCTTTAGGATCTTAAATAGCATGTGAAAAATTTCCATAACACGGTTTTCATCGTATCGCGTCACTAATCGCATTGATGACTAACGTGTTGCGTACAAATCGGTTCGGCTTACTGCCTCTCACAAAAAATGCCATAACTTTTTGCTCGGGTATTGGATTAAGGATAAATTGGTATTGTTGGATAGCTAATCCAATTATAAATAATTTTGTGGATCTTTAGATAAAAAATTCTACATATATAAGAAGTTATACATGTTCAAATTAGACCCTTGTAGAATCGAATACCAAACTTAGGACGAATCAAAGGCTCTAAGCTCAACCTTGTTCTAAGTGATTCTTATGAATATTTTTTACCGCGAAAGCTCATAAAACATTAGGATAAAGATCATGAAACTTATATTCACCGGGTAATTATTTGGATTATAGATTTTACACGTAGGAACAACGGTTCATAAACTACCCCAAAAATACGGGGTATTACAGGGGGTAGGGTTTGAGGTGAGGAAAAAACCAAAATACCCCTACAAAAACTAAATAAAAATTGCAGGATTTTTTATTTGATGACTTAGTTGATAGATTATCAACTCGTTGATGGCTTATAAACTTGATCATTAACCCATAGATGGACTTGGACACTTGCTGATTAAGGTTAACGATGAGGTTGATAGCTCGTCACTTAGTTGACGGCTTATCACCTCAAGTTGTCACCTTGTAGCTGGAGTTGATTGTATTTGGGTTAAGGCTGATGATGAGGTTGATATCTCATCACTTAGTTGATGACTTATCACCTCAAGTCATCACCTTATAGCTGGAACGGTTAAGGTTGACGACAAGGTTGATAGCTCGTTACTAAGTTGACGGCTTATCACCTCAAGTCGTCACTTTGTAGCTAGATTTGATCATATTCTGGTTAAGGCTGACAACGAGGTTGATAGATCATCACATAGTTGATGGCTTATCACCTAAAGTCATCACATTATTGACAGATAGACACACTGAGGTAAAATGAGCATAACTTCCCACTCCAATATCGGATTAAGGTGAAACCAAATGCGTTGGAAAACAACTCAAAGTACTTTCATTTGATATATAGTAGGACACATAAATATTTATATTATAAGAGATGCTCTTATCTAAACTAGACCTTTGTTGGAGCATCCGTTAAAACTCTATCGATAGAAAAGTCCTCAACTTATCTTTGAGTTAGGAGGTTTTTATGACCTTGATTCATATAAAAAGATATTCCTACACTATGGTATTGATAATAACACATATATACATAGAGTATTTCGTTTTAGATCTATATACATAGGAATAATTTTGTATTCTAGCCCAAAAATGTGGTGGGGTGTTATATTATCTCCCCCTTGGAAACATTTGTCCTCAAATGAAACTGATTAGGATGAGAGTACAAAGGAAATTAAGATCGTATACTGAATGCTTATGAACTGAAACATGATTAAACAACTGAGTATGAGACATGATACATGGGCTAAACCGAACTCATGAATGTATGATATGACATGAGGATAGTTATATAGATGAGTTAGAAATCGTGAAAATTGATTAAGAAAAGCCATTACCTCAAGCTGAATCAGAAATTGTAGAGAAAAGATGGGGATACTTGGCTTGCATATCTACTTCTGCTTCACAAGTAGCTCCCCCAACGGATTGATTTCGCCAAAGAACTTTAACTAAGGGAACCTCCTTATTTCTCAACCTACGAACCTGTCGGTCAAGGATCTCAACTGGAATTTCTTTGAAAGAGAGACAATATTTCACATCCATGCTTTCCAAAGGAACCACAAAAACTGAATCACCAACTCATTTCTTTAGAAAGGAGACATGAAACACCAGATGCGTTGATGTCAAATCTGTAGGACGCTCTAACTCATACGCTACCTTGCCGAAATGACTAAAAATTTTATATGAGCCAACACAACGGGGACTGATTTTCCCCTTCTTTACAAACCTCTTCACCCTTTTTATGGTGAAATTTTCAAATAAACCAAGTCATCAGCTTCAGACTCAAGGTCTTTTCTCCTCATATCTGCATAAGACTTCTGACAACTTTAGGTTGTCTTCAGCCTTTCATGAATCAATTGAACTTTCTCCATCGCCTCAAAAATTGAATCTAGCCCTATCAAAGCAGCCTTACCTACTTCAAACTAACTAATAGGAGATCTGCATCTCCTCTCATTGAGAGTTTTAAATAGGTCCATCTAAATACTAGAGTGATAACTGTTGTTGTAGGCGAACTCAATCCAAGGTAAGTGGTCATCCTAACTACCTTTAAAGTCTATAACACATGCCCTTAACATGTCCTCCAAGGTCTGAATAGTCCTCTCTACCTGACCATCTGTCTGGGGATGGAAAGTTGTACTGAGATGAACTTGGATACCAAGATCCTTCTGAAAAGCCTTCCAAAAGTGAAAGGTAAACTGTGTAACTCTATCTGAAATGATAGACAATGGAACCCCATGCAATATCACCAACTCCTTAAGATAGAGTCTAGCATATTCCTCGATTGAAAACGAATAATCAACTGGCAAGAAATGAGATGACTTGGTCATCCTATTTACAATGACCTATATAAAATCATATTGACGATGCGTATAAGGAATCCTTATCACAAAATCCATGTTCACTACCTCCCACTTCCAAGTGGGGATACTAAACTCCTGAAGAATACTGCTAGGCCTTTGCTGTTCAATCTTAACCTACTGACAGTTAGAACACTTAGCTATAAACTGTGAAATAGCATTCTTCATACCACTACACCAATAGATTTTTTGTAAGTCATGGTACATCTTAGTGGATCTGGAGTGAATAAAATACCGCGCATCATGCACTTTTGCTAATATTCATTGTCTCAAACAATCAACACACGGAACACACAACCTGCCCTAACAACAAAGCACACTATCTACCCCTTGGTAGAAAACCTTGACCTTCTGATCTTTAACTGCCTCCTTCATCTTAACCAAAATTGGATCCCTGTCTTACTTTTCTTTTACTTTGGCAATCAATAAAGATTTTGAACCATTCTAAACCCATATACTACCTTCGGCTGAATCCACCAACCGAACTCCTAACCTAGAAAGCTAATGAACCTTATGGACTAACTCCTTCTTATCATCCTCAACATGGGTAACACTACCCATAGACAATATACTAAGGGCATCCGCTACTACATTGGACTTGATCGGGTGATACAACACACTAATATCATAATCTTTCAATAATTCAAGCCATCTTCTCTGGCAAAGATTCAGGTATTTTTGCGTGAACACGTACTGTAAACTCTTGTGATCCGTGAATGCATCAACATAAACCCCATAAAGGTAATGCCTCCAAATCTTTAAGGAAAATACAACAGCTGCCAACTCAAGATCATGGGTCGAATAATTCTTTTCAAGGGGTTTAAGATATCTAGAGGCATAGGCTATGACCTTACCTCTCTGTATTTATACAAAACTAAGACAAACTCTAGAAGAATCACAGTATACTATGAACCCATCTGTGCCATCTGGAAAATTCAAGACTAGAGCGAAAGTGAGTTGAGTCTTCAACTCCTGAAAACTCTTCTCCCAGGAATTTGACCACTGAAATTTGGATTTCTTCTGGGTTAGTCTAGACATGGGATAAGAAATAGAAGAAAATCCTTTGACAAACCATCTGTAATAGCTAGCTAAACCCAAGAAACCCCTTATATCTAATGGAGAGATGGGTCTAGGCCAGTTTTTCACTACTTTGGTCTTTTGAGGGTCAACTCGAATACCATCACCAGAAATTATATGACCAAGGAAGGCTACTAATTTCAACCAAAATTCGCACTTACTGAACTTAGCGAATAATGGATGATCCCTAAGGATTTGCAAAATAACTCTCAGATGGTTTGCATGATCAGTCTCACTACGGGAATAGACAAACATATCATAAATGAAAACTATGACAAACATGTCTAAGTACTGTTTGAACCCTCAGTTCATCAAGTCCATAAAAGCTACCTGGATATTTGTTAGTCCAAAAGACATAACTAGGAATCCAAAGTAACCATATTGAGTTCTAAATGTTTTCTTCAAAATGTCACATTCTCTGACTCTAAGCTGATGATAGTCGGACCTGAAGTCTATCTTAGAGAAATAACTTGCACCCTAAAGTTGGTCAAACAAGTCATCAATTCTGGGGAGGGGATACTTATTCTTAATTATGACTTTTTTCAACTGATGGTAGTCGTTTCACATTCTGAGAGAACCATATTTCTTACGCATGAAAATGATTGGAGCACCCCACGGAGAAACACTAGGACTGATGAAACCCGTATCTAAGAGATCTTTCAAATGTTCCTTCAATTTCTTAAGCTTAGCTAGAGCCATTCTATAAGGTGGAATAGATACAGGTTGGGTATCTGGAAGGAGATCTATTTCAAAGTCAATTTCCCTTTCGAGAGTAACTCCGAGAAGATCCTCTAGGAAAATATCTTGAAATTCTTTTACTACTAAAATAGACTCAAGACTTAGAGTTTCAAAATTTGAGTCCTTTACTCGGACGAGATGGTAAATACACCCTTTAGATATATCTTTCATGCCTTAATATATAAAGCAACCTAACCCTTAAACACTAAAATACTACCTCTCTATTCAATAATTAGTTCGTTAAGGAATTAGAACTGACCAATTCTGTTTCTACGATCAACTGAGGCATAACATAACTGGAGCCAATCCATGCCAAGAATGACATCAAAATCATTCATCTCTAACTTCACAAGATCAACTAAAGTAACTTTTTGAGATACAGCAATCGGGCAATTTTTGTATACCCATTTGGCTATAATAGACTTACCAACTGGGGTAGACACCGAGAAAGGCTCTACCAATGTTTTGGGACTAACACTCAAGTCTATAACTATATAAAGAATCATAAAAGAAAGTAAAGCTCCAGGGTCTAGAAATGTATAAACATGAAGATGAAAGAATTGCAATGTACCCATAACCACATCAGAGAAATATCCTTCTTATAATGAGTCTGAAGAGAATACATTCTGTTTAGGTGCTACCCATTGGTGGCACTAGAAGTGGCACCCTGCTGAGTCGGGTGACCTACTGGTGCTGCTGAAGAATTAGTCTGGCCCTGCTGGCGATTATTTCTACCTCTCCACATTCCTGTAGGGAACTCTCTTTCCCTATGGCCTAATTTTCCATATCCTAAACATGCATCATTACTTGCCCTACACTCACCTTGATGATTCTTACCTCATTTCCTGCAAAGTGGGTTGGTTCATCCACTATTCACACTACCCTGGGACTTAGATCCTGGCGCTCTATCTCGACTGTCCTGCTTAAACTTTAGCACTGGCATGCTGGCTAAAATTTTTTGACGGAACTGGGATCGGTTAACACATTCCGACCTTGGCTGAGAAAAATTGAAACTACATGTTCTGGCCCTCTTATTCTCAATCTCTTTATCTTTAAGTTTCTCCTCCTCAATCTGTTAAGCATGAACCATAAGTCTAGATAGGTCCATCTCTTTAATCAGCATGGTGGTCCTACACTCCTTGACCACACTATTAGATACACCAGATACAAACTTACTCATTTTAGACCTATTGTCAGCCACCATTGTAGGAGCATGCCTTTCCAACTAAGTGAACTTGAGAGAGTACTCCTTCACGCTCATACTACCCTACTTTAAGTTTATGAAATCTTGAACCTTAGCTTTCCTTAACTCTAGTGGGATGAACTTATCTAAGAAATGTGTGGCAAACTCCTCACATTCTATAGGCCCATCCTCAACACCTTTATCCTCCTTTCACTTCTTGAACTAGGTGTGACCTACTCCCTACAATTGATAAGCAGCTAAGTTTGCACTCTCAGTTAAAGTGACACCCATGATGTCTGTCACTTTTTGCACTCTATCCAGAAACTCCTATGTATCCTCCTCTGACTTGGATCCAAAAACCATAGGGGGATTCATACAGTTGAAGTCTTAGACCCTAGCTATAATCATATTCATCACCATATTTGCTGGGGCAATAACCTACTGATTGTTCTGGCAGCTACAGAATGGACCAAGGCTGTGAAAGAAGCCTTGAACTAAGCATGAGAAACATGGTTGTTCAGGGGGTTTTCCTAAATAGGTGGTGGTGTGGGATGATCCCCATTATTAATTCCATTGTTTATTCTAGGAGGCATTATTTGTAAATGGAATGAAGGATGAGTTAGAAAAAGGAATTCAATAGAGCTCATGCTCTTGCGCATGAAATAAATACTGAAAGAAGGAAAACTTTCCTTAAAATATCTTGTAGCCTCTTGTCCATAAGTGTGGAGCGCTTCACACCCATGCATAAAATTCTACTTAACACGACTTTCAGACTTCCAAGGACACTTTACAACCTTAAGCTCCGATACCAAGTTTTGTTATGACCCGAGGCTACCCCTAGTCACGACATAGTGCTTACAGCCACAAGTAACCTCCAACTAACCTATGATCTGGTACTTGTTGAGAGCACTGAATAATATAATAATGGAAACCACATATAAAGAAGATAACTGATAAGATGATATAATCAAAATGCTGGAATATAATCCAACATATCTAAAATAATCAAATAGACTAAAACTGAATGTATGTCTATCTCATCTTTAATAACTGATAAAAATTGAAAACTGACTGACTATCTAACTATCTGAAAGCCTCTAAGATTCATAAGGAGTTGATGGGACATACCCCTAACTAACTCTGACTGATTGAACATAAATAGATGCTGAAATAATGATAAAGCATGCCATGTCCTCGATGGAAGAGGACTTATAACTATTATGGCTGGGTGGTGTTGGACTGTCTAAGAATGGTTAGGAAACTGAGCGTCCGAACCTATGTTATAAGACAACATAGCACTAGAGAAGAGTATACGATCAGTACTTTGAATGTACTGGTACATGACATAAGGACTAATTAAAAAGCATAAGACAACTGAACATGGATGCATGGACATGTAACTAAGAATGCAAGACTAAGTATAAATATATATATATATATATATATATATTAAAATAATTTGCAATCTAAATGACTGAAATCTACAATCTGTACACTTAGTCATGCAAACCTGAACTGATCTACCCTGAAGACTACACTGAGACTGTGGGAGAAGACTACAACTGACATGCCCCAATCTGAGCTATTGGGGTCTAACCTGTAACACTAGTTGGAAGGGTGTTGGTACCTTGCTAAAGGTACCAACACATGACTAACAATGTGGATCTACAAGGATAATGTCCCGAAGGATGAGGGTGTCATTTCTAATTGATGGGGGACCCCTCATATTCTACAGTGGTTTCATAGTCTAGAACTCAGAGACTGCTACTAACGATTCATGGCTAATTGACAGGGGAGCCGTCATCCCTGTGTTCACTCAGTGCTAAGTGTTACTCCTAATTGAATGACACTGGTGTTATTAATCATTTAACATGACATGGTACTGTACTTGTAAGTGCTCAGCATGAACACGATCAACTGAATATGATAATAAAAACCGTGGTCTAATTGACTCATTACTTGAAACCAGAAATCATATAAGGACACATAGGTATAGGGTGTTCATAACCCGCCAGTACTGAATGATTACAAAAATATGATAATACCATTTAAACAATGATAGGATATCATAATTCAAAGACTTAAAATATAGTAAGTTCCAATAACTATTGAAATTCATGAATTTAAATATGGGAATGTGTTAAACATGGGAAGACAACATATTTACATAGTTTAATTAATAAATTGATGACTCATCATGAAATCAAGGGTTAAGACATGGAAGATTAGAATCCGAAACATAAAATAACTTAAATATCATGGGAACACACAGTGGCATGGCTAGAATTTAATTTACCAAGAAGTTCATGGATTAACTTCATAAATTCCATGGATAATTTCATAAAACAGCATAGAATTCATACTTTAAACCAAAAAGAGAGTTTTTGGGCTTAATGGGTGAAAGGAACCCATTGATGAATACCCCACATACCTAGAATTTCTTGAATTTTAAGGAAGACTTGAAGTTTGAGGCTTGAGAGATGACTTGAGAGAAAACCCTAATCATGATGTTCTTGAGAATAGAGAGGATTAATGACATTTTAAACTTACTAGTAGTGGCTAATAATGCCTATGAGATGATTTAAGTCGTGGGGGGGGGGGTAGGTTTTGAGGTGAGGAAAAGAACAAAATATCACTATAAAAACTAAATAAAAATTGCAGGATTTTCTAGTTGATGACTTAGTTGACAGCTTATCAACTAGTTGATGGCTTATCAACTTATTCATCAACCCATAGATGGACTTGGACACTTGTTGATTAAGGTTGATGACGAGGTTGATAGCTCATCGCTTAGCTGACGACTTATCACCTCAAGTCATCACCTTGTAGCTGGAGTTGATCATATTTGGGTTAAGGCTAATGACAAGGTTGATAGCTCATCACATAGTTGATGGCTTATCACCTAAAGTCGTCACCTTGTAGATGAAACGGTTAAGGCTGACGATGAGGTTGATAGCTCATCACTTAGTTGATGTCTTATCACCTCAAGTCATCACCTTGTAGCTGTATTTGATTATATTATAGTTAAGGATGACAATGAGGCTAATAGTTCATCACTTAGTTGATAGATTATCACCTCAAGTCGTCACCTTGGTTACAGAAGGACATGCTGGGGTAAAAATAGAATAACTTCCCACTCTAATATTGGATTAAGGTGTGAAACTAGATGCGTTGGAAAGATAACTCAAAGACCTTTCATTTGATATATAGTAGGAAACCTGAATCGTTATATTCTAGGAGATACACTCATCTAAAGTGGATCCTAGTTGGAGCATCCATTAAAACTCTATCGATAGAAAGTTCCTCAACTCGTTTTTTAGTTAGGAGGTTTTTATGACCTTGATTTGTATAAAAAGATATTCCCACACTATGGTATTGATAATAACATATATATATACATAGAGTAATTGGGTTTTGTTAGTATAAATAGGAACAATGGTTTGTATTCTAGCCCAAAAATATGGGATGTTACACCCCGTGACCACCACCACGATATCCCTTACCTCTTCCTCGCGCACCTCTGCTAGAACCTTTATCCCTTATATCTAAATTATGAGTAGCTCTAAATATACGGTGGGGACATATCTTGGCCAAATGGACAGTCTCATCAAACACAAAGCAACCTCTATGACCCAACTCAGTAGGAGGAGGTACAACTGGATTGAAACGACCATCCTAAACTGTTGAACTAGAAAACTTACTACCTAAACTCAGAAAGGCTGCTTGCACTGCTCTAGCATAATACCCACAAATACCCTAGAATCTCTACCTCAAGAAGCGTGATCTCTAAAATCTCCCAGATGGCGTACCCTCTTGGTGCTTCCCTTAGATGCTCAAAAAATACTCTCACTCATCTTGGCATGATCCACTATACTCTAAAACGATGCTCCAAACACTAACATCTGAGATGTATCTAGTTGAAGAGAAACATCCAATCCCTTCACGAACTTCTGAATTTTCTCAGATTCGATGGCAATGCTTGCATAAGAATATCTAGACTAGGAATGGAAGCGTGCCTCATACTCTACAACCGTCATGGATGATCAAGATCATCCCTCATCTGATCCCTCAGACTATGAGGCATGAACCTCTCCAAAATAGCCTCAGCAAATTGATCCCTATCCATCTCAGGAGAATCAAGAGTTCTGCAACCAACAAGCGACCTCCACCAATCTCTAGCGGTATCCCTCAACTGATAAGTAGTATCCACAACACCATGTGACTCAAGCAAACCAAGGCTATGTAACTTATCACCACATTCAATCAAGAACGCATAGTCATCCTCTCCCATATCACTACTGAACCTAAGAGGGTCTAAATATGTGAATCTATCAAACCTCTTCTGGTCCTCAGAAGACATAACTATACACGCAATAAGAAGAGGTATGGTGAATCTAGTAGACTGAGATCCCACCTAAGAAGGAAATATTGATAAAAGTTGAACTCCCAACCTCGAAATACCATACTCAAATACAGGCGCTGAAGAAGGAATACCACTCAGAGTATGTGGAGTACCAAATATAGTAGCTACAACCAGAGGATCTACACTCGGGACTGGAGGAATGCCATAAGCAGACACAGGATTAGACTGAGGTATAATACTTGGATCTAGGGGAACACTAGGCACACTTAAAGGAGCTCCCTCCAAATGAGTCAACAAATGAATCAACACCACCACTAAGACTAAGGTAGAAGAATATAGTGGTACCAAAGTAGTACCCATATCTCCAATATTCTCAACATAGAGCTCATGGGAGAGTCCCCTAGCACTACTCCTAGATGGGGCAGATCCACATGCACGACCAGTACCTTGATCTCGTCCACGACTCGCAACTCACCCTCTAGACTAGGCTCTCTCCTCGGATGAAGTCTCTGCATCTCTAACCTCATGAGATCTAGTCATCACCAGCTGTGCAAAAAAGAGTGAAATATAACTTAGAACATAAGGTACAAAGAAAATCCGCATGATAAGTACCAACATGAGGTAAATCTCCTAAAGACATTGTATAGCCTTTCGAAGATTGATACGGATGTCTACGTATCAATCCATGAGACTCTATTAGACACCTTATGCTTTAACTATTAAGAAGAACGAATCTGAATCTAATACTAATTTGTCACAACCCAAAAACTATGGGTCATGATGGCACTTGTCGCAGAAAGTCTTGACAAATAAGTCTATCACACAAATTAATACAAAAGGAGAAATAATATCAGTAACCTAAAGTAGGGCTTCTAGAACAAAGCCGAACCACATAATGTAATAAAAGAAGAAGAACATAACCAAATGATATCATACCATAATCCCAAAACCTATTGTCACAGTGCAAGAACTAATTGGTATGACTTAAAATAAACATACATAAGATATCCAAAAGAGGAACAACTATATCTTTGAATGCAAATAAAGACATAGTCAATATAAAGAAATATATTAGTAGAGTCCGCAAGCAAAGATCCAACTGCTATCTCGAATAGATTCAAAGTATCGCCCAAAATCAACCACCATAAGGCACGCTCGGATATAGATCTGCACCAAAAGGGCGCAGTAGGGGTGAGTACGGTCCACTTGTACTTAGTAGGTATCATAAGCTGACTAAGCAAAGCAGACAATAGAGCATATAAAATACACACTATCAGCACACCACTTACAACCAAAAAATATCCCACAACGGTAGCACACACTGTCTCCACTAACAGTTCTATAATATTCACATACACCATAGAAACACAAAAGAGAAAAATGAGAAGACAGGTATCACACATATGAATATAAAGAAAGAAATACACCTAGGTAGATATCATCAAGGAAAATAAATACATACCACATATGAATATAAAGGAAGAAATACACCTAGGATGATATCACATCAAGGAAAATAAATACATCAAAAAAATGTACAAAGAAAATACAAATGCAATGCAGATGATGATGATAATGATGATGATGCTCGAGGTTGTCGCACAACCTCTGTACACCTACGGAGCTAAAACTTCCCAAAGTAGGACCTATGGAGGGTTCGCCAACCCATATACAACCAATATCATATACCAAAATCCATATCCATAATTCCTCTTCAGCACATTTATCGATAGAAGGGTTTAGAGATGTCACATTTTCTGTCAAAAAGTCAGGATTTCTATGGTAATACCAATGTTTCAAGAATTTATAGGATATGAGGGTGTAATACTCACAACCAACTAGAATGCGTATTTTCATATCCAACCAAGTGAACCAATAATCCACTCAATATTTCCAACCATCCATGAATGCCAACATAAACCATATGCCAAGAGAGTAGAATACAATTAAATACACCATTGATACCACATTAGGCTTTTTCATTATATAATACACAATATGTTTCACGTACACACAGTTAACATTATAATATAGGACCATACATGGTCACATATAGAAAATAATCACTATAAGAAAAACAACCTCTAAGAAAGGGAATTTCCATCCTAAAAGTCCAATTTTGGTCCCAAATAATGCTATAGAATGGGAAAATGCTAGTTGTGTCTCATCCTAATAGCCTCCTTCACTAAAGTTCTATTGCGATAAGGAGTTCTAGCTGGTCGTTAAATGTCATTAGAGTTGGTCACATATCCTGTCTCAAAAACACTTTTAGAGACTGTATATCTTGTCCCTAATAGATGATTTTCATCTTTAAAAAGTAGTTATTTTCTAGTTGCTAAATATTTTTTGCGATGAGTAACTACCTTGTCCTAAATTAATCTATCACCACAAGTATCTAACTCGTCCTAGATTAATCTTTAGATAGGAGTGACTACTCATTCTAAATTAACCTTTAGAGATGAGAAACTAACTCGTCCTTGATTAACCTTTAGAGATGAGAAACTAACTCATCCTAGATTTCTACTGAAATCATAAAATTTACATATTTCATTCCTAAATATACAATTGCTATTGAAAATGTGGAAGGATGATAAATATCGTTTAATTATTTGATAAATAGAAAAAACTAAATCAATTAACATCCCTAGATAGAATGTGATGGCAATAGTTTCAATATCTGCTAAATAAAAAAACTCAACCAATTAACATCCCTAGCTATATGGTAAATAGTTTCAATATTTACTACAAACAAAAACTTAACCAATTAACATCCCAATCTAGAATTTGATGTCAAGTTTACATAATGTTCTTAGCAAAATAATAATGATCTTGTGCATTCTCTGAACTTGCATCTTCATTTGTAACTTCAATCTTTAGAAATATGTAAGAACAAAATTTAGGAAAGACAATTAATAACTATTGGTATATAATTTAACATATGTAAGAAGCAAAGAATTGGAACACAGTATAGCAATGGATAACTGACTTAGCCAATGGATAAAACAAGTACACAAAACTAAGTCCAACTATGAGATGAATTTGAAAAAAGTACTTGCTTCCTTTCAACTTGCATTGCTTGATTCACGAAAAAGGATAAAAATACAAGCATTAACTAGATAAATGAAACTACTTAGATATTCTTTTGAGATGAAGTGAGAACTACTGTAAAATGTTAACACAGGTAAAAATCCTTCATAAGTCTGAAAGTATTATTTTATATGATTCAAGAAAAGTTGAAGCTTGACAGCTGAATGAGCATTAAGCACCTTGTCTATGGTACATATTAAAAACAAAGTCCAAGTTAGAGTCTTGTAGCTTTACCAAAATTGTTCTTTACATGAAGAGGGGTATTATGTTGTGAAATTTCAGAACCAAAAAGATAGAGATGAAATATTATATTTTGGACCTTATACAATGGAAGATAATTTAGGAGAAGCAACAGAATAGAAGATGTTGCCTCGCTGGTAGATAATTAGGAAAGGAATTTGCTACGTATGGAACTTTATATGGTGATCAAGATGGTGTTCATGCTCTTAATCAAGCCATGATTGTGTTGCCTCAGATCTATAAATATGGACAGCAGATTAAAATATAGTTGTTGGGAAGTGGAATATAGTTTTGGGGCATATTGGAATATAGTTTATGGGTAGCAAATTGGAATATAGTTTATGGGCAACAAATCTTGATCAAATTGAAACTGCAACTATAGAAAAAGTGTAAAAATTCGGCTAAGAATATAGTTTATGGGAAGCATTTTTCTGATGAACAAGGAAATGACATTGCAGAAAATTCTAGTCATGAATGGCCAATGGTCTCACACATGAAAATTGGTGGTTCCAAGTCCAAACAACCATATTTTCACCATGAAAATGATGCACAGGTTGTGTTTGATGCAAGTAATCATGTAGCTAAAGGTACATAGCTCGATGTGCCGTGAGATGAAAATTTTGGACAGTAGTTAATGGACAATGCAGCTGGAGTAACTAGTGGAGACAAGGGTGTTTCTTAATATGTCCAGGGGAAATGTCATTGAAATGAGAGAAACGGGGGTTGTATACAATGCTGAAATACAATATTAGAATATGGTTGTTGCAGTAAAGAAGATATGGAAACATTCAACACCAGAATAAATACAGCTATGGTTGTTCCAGAATTGGGTCAATGAGACTTGTATGTACAGATCAACCATGTACTCCTTGTTCTAGATTTCACTAAAATAGTCTCAAGGAGGATTCCTTTATTAAAATAGGAATGTTATCGGTGCATTAAACCTTTACTTGTGATTTTAGGAAAAAAGGAAGGTTAAAATCTTTGTGTGCAAGAGGACATATCCATTTCAGTTTACAATAGTGTTTGATTGGTAACAATATTTAAGACATCTATTTTGACTTATGTATCTTAGTGATAGACAAAGAAATCAGTAAAGTAATAGTTTAAAAGTTAGTTGGCCGAGAAAAACATCATATTAAAGTTTAAAGCTTGAGTAGTTTAATGGTTTTGCATTTGTGAAAGTTGTGGAAGTTGGAGAAATGGTTATGAGAACAACCAAAAATATCTCAAAGACTCAAAAAAAATTTCATTGTACCGTCCAAATTTATGAATGAAACTGTGGTGTTCAAAAGGGTTATGATTTATGTTCTCTTATTCTTTTGTTTTTGTTGAATTCAGGTGTGTATGTGAGGGGGTATGGGGATAAGTAGATATTGAGTGCTTCTGAACTTTGAAATTTGTCTTATCAATTACAGGTAAATACTTAAGCACCATCTAATATTACTGGTTGTGGTGATCATAATAATTCAAAGTACTATGTCGTCGTTGTACATGCAACTGTTATGCAACTTTAGTTCTGTTTTAGGGTCTAGAAACAGTATCTATGAATAACATAATGTTCTTCTTATATAATCTTAATTGCAGTATTCTGATCGATTCAATACAGAGACTATGAAGAATTTTCTATACACGATCAATGATGGCAAGATATCCAAAAAGAAATTTAACATTAAGTTCCTTCTCTATATAGCATGATCATTAGGTCAGGCAGTTGAAGTGATTAAATGATAATAAAATCAGAGAATATTCATGGTGTTTGAAATTTAATTATACTAAGAAGAAAATATGAGACAACTGCTCGTAGATGAACTCAAAAATTTGCAACCAAAGGGTCCAGCTCTTCCAGAGATGGTCACAACAAATAAACCATGGCAGCTGGGAGCAGTTGTCTCATATTTGCTTCTATCACCTAATGGATTCTTCTCTACTATACACTACCAAACCTTTATTAAACCACCACCACCATCATCGGAAAACTCTCATCTCTACCAACATAGATTTCACCACCACAATCAAATTCACCATCGAAATTATCCCACAACATTGTCACCACCAATCCACCACTAAACTACTATTATTACAACTATTATTACTAAACCTACATCTCCACCATAGAAAAATCATAGCAAAGCAGGCCGGGGGAAAGACATAATGATGAGAAGCCAAAACAAAATACTAAAGACAATATGACAAAGAAAAATAATTAAAGTTGAGAAGCCACAACAATATACTAAAGACAACATGGAAAAGCAAAATAATGGAAGTGAAGAAGCCATGACCCAATACTACAGACAACATGACAAATAAAGCATAACAGTAACTACAACAATATAGTACAAAGAAGACAGAGAACACCATAATCATTCACTGACACCATCTTTTGATGGAGTTCCTCCTAATTAACTTGAGCTTTATTTATTTAGTTGCTCTAGAACTAGTTAAAGCGCTCACCAAAAAATAAGTGACTAATGTTAAAATAATGAAAAAATATAAAATTGAGGTATACTATTGCTTACTTGGTAGAAAAATAAGCTAGTGTGTCATTCAGTTAAAATGGGCGAGGTCTTATGAGGAATATGTGAATGTTGAGAAGAACAAAATTATTGTATTTTTCTTATTTTTTCCATCTCATCTTCTAAGGTTGACGTGCGATCATTCAAGGATTTGTTTTCCTTAATCAAGGATTTATTTTCCTCTCAAATTGAACGTAGAGCCGACAATAATTCAGTCTTTGAAGAAGTGCCCCTTTCATGCCTTTCATCTTTAGTCCGCCGCCAAAGAAAAATACATGACTACAATTTTGAGGTCCGAAACATTTCTCTACAATCTCTATGTTATGTAAAGATGGAAAGGATGGCTCGGCTTTCATAATTTCTTCAATTTGAGCCTACAAAATATGTAAAAGGACATTTTTTTTATCAAAACCCATAATAACTTTAAGAAATTTACTTATTCAATTTACCAAACGCACATGTTTTTCAATTGCTTCAGGTTCAACAAGCTTGTTATCTTTCTTACGAGTCTCATAGAAAATTATCCCTAAATCTGGAGGATTGCCATTTTTTCGCCCTTTACATCAAAGAGAAACATGTCAAATAATACCTTGTAAGTATCTTCTTTAGGAAATTATTTTTGATACTACCTACTGATAAATTATCTCTCGAATAAGCTTGCTACTAATATGATAAAGCATTGTCAAATTAGCTTGGTTTGTTGTATTCCTTCTGCTTCTCTCCTATATTCTTAAACAATAAGCTTAGCATCTATTGAAATGCAAATTCTAAAATTGCATCAACAAATAAAGTTTATAGGTCAACATTAGCATGTAATAAACAGCAACATATATAGAACCATTAGATTTTTTAGAAAAAATAAGTCACTCCACACACAATTGTAAAGCAAATAATACAGAGCTACGAAATGGAAACTTAAAGACAAAAGATGAAACACAAGTTTTCAAGATAAAAGCTTTATATTCTTTACTAGGAATACCTGAAAACTTTCAGAACAAAAATATTCCTTAACTAACCACTCCTGGTCCTTCTTCTCTCTTCTCTCTAGTTTAAACTTAAGAACCTGTACCATTGACTTATTCTTCACATACTTACTATGCAAGTGTCCTCTCCATTTATTCCACAACTCATTAATCCATCCAAAGATATGATCACAATGATCATTCATGTCATCACCCTCAAATTTATCCTACAATAATCAATACACAAAATCAGATCAAACAGAACAAAAAAAAGGTCTAAATGCCCATTCATACTACGTACTACATTTGTTACCTCAATAGTTTCCCATATGTGATCCAAATTTTTTTTTATAATATCACTCCATGATGATACTGCCAATGGACACATGTTACTATCATGAATTAATTTTCCCAAGTGTCTTGAAAACAGATTGCTATTTTTTCCAACTGTTCAATTATTGTAAAAGGTTAGTTTAAGCTTCTGACCGACTTCAAGTGATGCAAATTTCTTCCACTTGTTGCTCCCTCAAATTATTTTTACCTTTCTAGGGTTAGATGATCCTATAGCTACATAATTTGATAAGAACTATACTAATAAATTCAATTTTATAAATTTAATAATGCATGAATTCTAAAATATCATACCTATTTTAGCTGTTTGGGAGGGTTTCATAACTTAATCAATAGATGGAGGCAATAAAATATTTGTTTGCATGTTCTTTTTCTCAAGAATTAGAGGATTATTATCCATTGATCAAATTCCTTGATTAGATCTGACCTTATTCTTAAAAACCCCTAATAAGGAGCATAAAGATCTGGGTATTAGATCCCACATTATTCTTAAAAAACCCTAATAAGGAGAAAATATTTATATGATATGATGAAAGTGGACAAATTTTTTGTAGATTTGGAAAAACTTTTAGAAACCCCGACACTAAGCATGATGTGATGAATGTGGACAAATACTAAACAAATTTAGAAAAACTTACTTTTTTTAACCTCCTTGGTGCAATGCTTAACTTGATTAGTATTTGAAGGAAATGGAGTATGAACTTGCATATATGCTTTCTCAAGAACCATGGAATTCTTACGTATCGCTCCAATTCCTTGACTAGAAGACATGGTAAAGTTTTTAAGCCCTTCTTATGGTCCCTTCCCAATAGCACCTAGAGAAATCAAATCATATTACTAAACTTAAGTTATATATGCAATCAAAAGCTCAACAAATTTGAAAAAAACTTACTTGTTCAATTCTTTGGTGCATTTCTTAACTTGATTAGTTGATGGAGAAAATGAAGTATGAACTTGCATATACTCGTTCTCAAGAACCATGGAGTTCTTACGTATCGTACTCATTACTTGACTAGAAGATATGGTAAAGTTTTTAAGTCCTTCTTATGGTCCCTTCCCAAAAGCACCTAGAGAAAACAAATCATATTACTAATACTTAAGTTATATATGCAATCAAAAACTCAACAAATTTGAAAAAAAAAAAACTTACTTATTTCAACCTCTTTGGTGCATTACTTAACTTGATTAGTCAATAGAGAAAATGGAGTATGAACTTGCATATACTCGTTCTCAAGAATCATGGAGTTCTTACGTATCATTTCCATTCCTAGACTAGAAGACATAGTAAAGTTTTTAAGTCCTTCTGGTCCCTTCCCAATATTACCTAGATAAAGAAAATCATCCTATTAATACTTAAGTTATATATACAATCAAAAACTTAACAATTTTTTTTTAAAAAAACTTCCTTGTTTCAACTTCTTTGGTGCATTGTTTAACTTGATTAGTCGATGGAGAAAATAGAGTATGAACTCGCATATACTCGTTCTCAAGAACCATGGAGTTCTAATGTATCGTTCTCATTACTTGACTAGAACGCATGGTAGAGTTTGTATGTTCTTTTCCTCGCCCTTTCCCAATAGAACCTATAGCAACAAATGTGAAATTGTATGAGCATAACATTTTAAGGTTAATATGACAAGTGTAACAAGACCATATAGATTCACTCCTAAAACTATATTGTTAACCATAATATTCCCAAATATAAGCAGAGAATGCCTCTATTTTTGTCCAATTGGTACCATCAACTGATATGGATTTTTGTAGTCTTTCAATGTTTGATGCATCAACATAGTATAAACGCTTAAGCAGTGTTCTCTGGGTCGATATATTATGTATAGAATGTAGGCAGCATAAAATAAATGATTCATTAATGGAAGGGTTATTAATAGGTGGATTTCTTACATGAAGTAGATATCATCTATGATGCGGAGAGAGAGAGAGAGGGATACTTTCCTAGCTATCTCTGACCACATCAATAGAAACTTACTAAAGGAACTAGCAACACCTAATGCATGGTCGAATGTGAATATTATAAATATGCCTCCACATTAGTAATTTATGAGTTGGACTTGTACCGAAAACTCCTAATTTATTAGAACTAATTTTCCCTCCAGATAGTCACTGAGATTATAAAATTCAAGTTCTTTAAGACAAGTGTTGGCTTGTTGTAATACCCCATATTTTTCTAGCTCAGTTTAGCTCTCAGTACGCGAGAATCCTATATATGCTTTCAAAAATACTCAAAATTTTCCATCTTAAGACCCATCATTTTGAAGGAAATTTAGTCAGATTTCCAACGATATAAATTTTTCCCAAATCCAATATTCGAGTGAGAAGTTATGAAACTTTTAGTGAAACAGTATGTCAAATTGAGAAGCACCGCATCGATGAGGTCAAAATGGCATTCATCAGTTTCCAGTGAGACACCCTGATTCCATTGCATCACAGTGAAGTCCTAGTTCCCAATTGGTTTTTCCAGTGTGTCAACGCGATAATGGTGTGTCGTACCAGAGTGCCATTTTTGCACTCATCCTTGGACTACACTAGCGGACAAAATCCAGTGGCTCACCGCAATGCCACCGCATCACGGTGAAGGCAAAAATCGAGAATCTAGTGATGTAAATTTCATTTTCTTTCAGAAGCAATTTAGTCTTTTTCCACGAACCTAATCAGTCTAAAAACATGATTTAACCCCTAATAACCTAGTTAAGTCCTTATTCACTCAATTTTCCCCAAATCAAGATCATTCTCTCTCAAAATAGTAAAACCCTAGCCTTCAAGAATCAAAGTCAAATCTCAGAACACTACCAAGAATCTTTAAGAAGTTAATTTCTCAGGTATATTAGATGTCCATCCATAGGTCCTTACCACACATGGAGCCCAAGAATCCTTTTTCAAAATACAAGATTGAGATTCCAAGAATTATATGTTTGAGTTGGATTATGTTCATGTGTGTATTATTATATGGTCTTCAATCCATGATTAATTACAAGTTTCATGAAATAAAGATAGCATGTGTGATGAATTATGTAATTCTCATATTAAATCCTTGAAATTACAAGTTGAATATTGTAGCCATGATATTTATATATATGTTTATTATAATGTGAAATAATCATGCTCCCCAAGTTTTTTTAGTATGCCTATGTGAATTGAATAGTGCAATCATGACATGTTATCATGTGTTCCCATTCATGTATAATTTCATGCCTCTCAAGTGTTTGACAAAATGTCTAAACGAATGCATTGTTAACAAGCAATTATTGTTATGCTTTTAAGATTATGCCATGCTTTACTATCAATGCTATCGAGTCCTGGGGGTATTTAATACCTGAAATCTAGTTGTTTACCTAGAATTATAGTAGCTACAGAATAGTCTCAGTAATGTCACAAACTATAGTACTCAATCAGTTACAAAACTCAGTGAAACTTAGTCCAGTTTAATTCAGTCTAATAATTAGTGTCATTCAGTTGGGAGTGGGATTCAGCACTGAGCGAACCCAAGGATGAGGGCTCACCTGTCAGTAGAGGGTGTTATCCTTAGTAGCAGTCCTTATGTTCCATAACTACATAGCCAGCATAGGTTGAGATATCAACCTGCCAGTTGAGGGTTGATAAGGTATTTACCTGCCAGTTAAGGGTAATACGACTCTCATCAGGGAACCTGCCAGTAGAGGGTGATCCTTAGTCCTTCGGGATTATATTTCAGTGGATCGACCCAGCTAGTGTCTGCACTTATGGCACGGTACTGACACATTTCCAACTAGGGTTACAGGTTGGACCCCAATCAGCTCAGACAGGGGCATGTCGGTTAGATGATTACCTCCCACAGTTTTAGTTTCAGTCTCAGCATAGAACTTCGTTCAGTTCTACAAAATCAAGACTATCAAAAATAGTCACCCAGTTATCAATAATTCCATTATCAGTAATCTCAAATTTTAGTTACTCAGTTATCAAAACTCAGTACTCAGTTTTAGTATAAATATCAGACACGGTATATATATGTATATGCATAGTACTGCATAATCAGTGTTTACAGATGCTTCAGTTATCCATATACTCTCATTTAGTTATATTTATATCACTCAGTCAGTTACTATTTATGCATATAAACCCATGCATATTAGCCTTACCTCATCTATCATACTAATATATTCCACGTACTGATCGCATACTCTTTTCTTATGTTATGATGTCTCATGTCATAGGTTTGGACACTCAGGTTCCTGATTGCGCTTAGTCAGATTTAGTCAGTAGCAGTAGATTTAGTAGTGAGTCCTTATCTATTGAGGATATTCTTTTATTTTAGTATTACAGTAGATTCAGTATTTTATTAGTCAGAGTTAGTTGGGGGCTTATCTCATCAACTCCACATTTAGACAGTTCATTTAGAGGCTTTTTAGACTAGACTAGTTCAGACAGTATTTACTTTTCATATGTTATTATCAGTATTTAGATTATGAACCTTATGGAACCTCAACCTAACTTCCACATTATTTTAGTATAATATTCAGTGCTCACAGCAGGTACCAGTCATGGGTTAGCTCTTGGTCCTTTGGGGTCGTAAACACCGTATGGCGTTCGGGGTGCACACTTGGGGCGTTACAAACTTAGTATCAGAGCCTAAGGTTCAACAGAAGCCTAGGGAGTCTAAAATCCGTATCAAGTAGAGTCTTGTGCATGGGTGTGTAGCGCTCCACACTTAGGGACAAAAGGCTATGAGGCATTTTTAGGAAAAGTTTCATTTCTTTTAGTATTCATGTCGTGCGGGTGAGCATGAGCTCAAGTTAAACTCTCTGTATAATTCATTTGTTTCTCCAATTTACAGAACATGCCTCCCAAAAAGAACAATGAAAGAAGAACTGGAAACCAGCCAGCACCTCCGCCCGTTCAGGAATATCCACTGGATGAGCATGTCTCCCATGTAGAATTTAGAGCTACGTTTACCACTCTAGCCCATTTTGTAGAAGCTCAGAATGAATAGCCAGCTATTGTTTAGGCCAACCCAGTGGCCAATACTGCTGTATCCAGGATTTATGACTCTATCCGAATGAATCCTACCCTATTTTGAGGATATAAGTCTGAAGAGGATCCACAGAAGTTCCTCAATCAGGTGCAGAAAGTCACATATATTATGGGAGTGACTTCAAGAGAGAGTTCTGAGTTAGATACCTATCAGCTACAAGATGTAGCTCATACATGGTTTAAGCAGCGAAAGGTAGACAGGGGCACAGATGCAAACCCTATAGAATGGGAAGAGTTTGCTACTGGTTTTCTAGATAGATTCTTTCCCTTAGAGTGGAGGGAAGCCAAGGTGTTAGAGTTCATCAATCTCAGGCAAGGAAACATAAGTGTGAAAGAGTATTCCCTCAAGTTTATTTAGTTAGCCAGGTATGCTCCCTATGTAGTAGCAGACAATAGGTCCAGAATGAGCAAAATCGTATTTAGGTGTCAGAGAGTGTGGTCAAGGAGTGCAGAACTATGATGTTAATTAAGAAGATGGACATATCCAGGATAATGGTCCATGATAAGTAGATAGAAGAGGCTAAGAATAATAAGAGAGAGGGAAAACAAGAGAGCTTGAACAAGTAGCTTCAATTTCACTCAACCTAAGTCAAAAGGTGGTAATCGTTCCTAATTTCATCCAAAATCTTCAGTTCCAGTTTTGTCATCAGCTAGTACTTCAGTACTTGAGTTCAAAAATAGTAACAAAGATAGGGATCCAAGCTCTAAATCTCAGGGTAGTATTAGCAACGGTCAAATAAATCCTTTTTACCAGAAATGTAGCAGAAACCATCAATGTGTCTACAGAGATGGCAGTGATGTATGTTTTGAGCGTAGCAAGATAGACCATAGAGTCAGAGACTGTCCTCGTCTAGGTTTATAGGGTCAGTACAATCATCCCTCTGATCAGTTCGGTCGCTCAAATCAGTAGGGTGCCACTTTCAATGCCACCAGTGGGCAACGCCCAAACAAGCCCTATTCACTTTAGTCCTGACAAGATCAAGAAAGCTCTCTAGATATGGTCACTAGTACGTTACAGATCTTCCATTTACATTTTTATGCCTTATTATATCTAGGAGCTTCTATGTCTTTTGTGACTCCTTACATAGAAGTCAACTTTAAAGTCAGACCAAAAATCTTAACAGAACCTTTCTCAGTCTCTACCCTAGTGGGTCAGTCTATCATATCCCAGCGGATATACAGGAACTGTCCGATTATGATATCTCAAAAAGTCACTTTAGCAGACTTAGTAGAGTTAGAGATAATGGATTTCGACATGATTGTCAGCATGGATTGGCTCCATTCATCTTATGCCTCAATTGACTGTAGAAGTAGAGTTGTTCATTTTTAGTTTCCAAATGAACCATTCCTTGAATGGAGGGGTAGTACTACAGCGCTTAAGGGTTAGTTAATTTCATACCTTAGAGCGAGAAAAATGATATCCAAGGGGTATTTCTATCATCTTGTGTGAGTCAAAGTCTTTAGTTCAGAGACTCCTAGTCTTTAGTCAGTTCCAGTAGTAAATGAATTCCAAATTTGTTTCTCGAGGATCTTCCTGAACTTTCTCCCGAAAGGGAAATTGACTTCGGAGTAGACCTTCTTCCAAATACTCAGCCTATATTTATTCTGCCATATAGAATGTCTCTAGAAGAACTCAAAGAGTTAAAAGAACAGTTAAAGAACCTTTTAGACAAAGGGTTCATCAGACTCAGCATTTCCCCGTAGGGCGCACCAGTCTTATTTGTGCGTAAGAAAGACGGTTCACTCAAAATGTGTATAGACTACCATCATTTGAACAAAGTTACAGTCAAGAACAAATACCCACTTCCTTGAATCGATGACTTATTTGACCAACTTCAAGGTGCTAGTTACTTTTCTAAGATAGACCTCAGATCAGGCTATCATCAGCTCAGAGTCAGAAAATGTGACATTCCAAAATTAGCTTTCCGAACCTGGCATGGTCACTTTGAGTTTCTAGTCATGTCCTTTGGTATCACAAATGCCCCATTAGCCTTCATGTACTTAATGAATTACGTGTTCCATCAGTACTTAGAAATATTCGTTATAGTCTTGATCGATGATATTCTTTTCGATTCTTGTAGCGAGAATGATCACGCAGATCACCTCAAAATTGTACTTCAGACTCTCAGAGTTGATTAGTTGTTTACCAAATTTAGTAATTGTGAATTTTGTCTAAGGTGAGTAACAATCCTTTGTCATATTATTTCCAGCGATGGCATTAGAGTTGATCCTCAAAAGACTGAGGCGGTGCGAAACTGGCCTAGACATATTTCTCTATAGATTCAGGATTTTCTTAGGTTTAGATGTCTCTTATCGATGGTTTGTTGAAGGTTTTTCACCTATTACATCTATAATACCCCGTACTTTTTCCTAGCTTGAAATCGTCTCAAGAATGTTAGAAACTTACTTTGAAAGATGAATCCACTTTTTTACATATGGTATTTTTAAGAATTTCACTTTTTTAATATGAGAAATTGAATTAGCTTTCCAACGATACCAATTTCATTAAAATTCGACATCAGAGGACAAAGTTATGGCCAAAATACAGAAGGCAGTAAAACCACCTAGGTGCGACGGTGAGGCCGACGGACCGTTCGACTAGCGAAGAATCGTCGCTCAAGTCATCGCAAGGGAAACAGTAAGTCCACCTTTTGGATAAGGTGTGATGGTAAGGTTGACGAACCATCAAACTTGAGGCGGGCCTTCGCCCAAGCCATCGTAGCCAAGGCAGTGAGACCCTATTTAGGTCCACGTGCGATGGTCGGAACGATGGACCATCGAACCAGCGACGGACCATTGTACGAGCCATCGTAGTTCCCGTTTAGTTATTTTAAGTCATTTTAAGGGGTATTTTTGGACTTTTACCACCTATTTATATACCCAATTATATCCGACCTTAGCTTACTTTGTTCATCATTTTTTCACAACAACAAAACTAGGGTTTTCTTTGTAACATTAATCTCCAAGAAAAAAATCCAAATCTTCTTCAAGAACTAAGAGATTCAAATTCTTCAAGTTCAAGAACTTCAAGAAACTCAACCCAGGTATGCATAGTGTTCATTCATGGACTCCTTTCGTCCATGAAGCCCAACAATCTCTTTTTAAAGTTTAAGTTTTTGGATTTCCTTTATGAATTTTCATGATTGGGATGCTCTTGTTCATGTTGATAATGAGTAGTTGAATTCTATTCCATGTTTGGGTGATAAATTATATGTGGGTTTGATTAGTACAAATATAGATTCATGCTAACCTATGCCTAAACCCTTGAATAATGAAATTAGAGTTGAATCATGATGTTTATTTGTTGTATAATGTTGTTTACACATACTATGCCTACCATGTGTTTGATTAAATATCTAGATAAAGGAAAATTCCCAACTAACATGATATCATGAAATTCCCATCTATGTACAAGTTTATGCAAATCACATGTTTGATGAAATGCTTCAATAAATGTATTATGGATTATGAAGTTAGTGATGTGTTCAAGTAGGTCATGCTTTGTCAGTTTCCTTCTATCGAGTCTTGGGGGTACTTGTACCTAAGATATTAGCGGTATGCCTAGAGCCATGTCATGTTTCCATGATACTCTTAGTAAAGCTACGATCCTTAGACTTCAGACAGTCTTATAACTCAGGAAATCTCCATGATCTCATGAACTCAGTCAGTTGTCAGATATCAATAGCATTTCATCAGTCAATGGAAGTTAGTAACTCAGTCCATGTTCAGTTCAGTAAATCATGTTCAATGTCTATTCAGATGGGAGTAGAAATTAGCATCGAGTGAACCTAAGGATGGGAACTCACCTGTTATATGAGGGTGTGATTCTTAGAAGCAATCCTTGCATTCCAGAACTATGTAGCCAGCATAGGTTGAGACATCACATCCTACTATATGAGGGTAGATAAGGTGTCTTAACCTACTATATGAGGGTTCCCACCATTCTCACTAGAGTTACCTATTATATTAGGGTCACTCACATGTTGTCCTTACCAGTGGCACAGTATTGACACCCTTCCAATCAGGGCACAGATTGGACCCCAATTCAGCTATAATGCATTATTTGGGGCATGACGATTAGATGACTACATCACACAGTCTCAGTATCAGTCTCAGTTAAAGATCTCAGATAGTACTTTAAAATTCAAGACTGTCAGTTACAGTCAACTCAGATATAGTACGAAACTCAGCTAGTTCTATCAGATACAGTCAGTCATGTTATCAGTTATTAGATATGTTAGTCATCAACATACTCTTGTTATCACGATTTCAGATATAGTTACTATGTATGCATGCATGTATTCTCACATTCATATTAGTCAGTTAGCCAGTATTGTTCATGCATATGAACCCTATGTATTCAGCCTACCTCACATGCATACCAATATATTCAACGTACTAATGCATTTACACTATGGTGTCTTATACCATAGGTTCACAGACACGATCTCAGAGCATCAGTAGATTCTAGATATCAGCAATCAGAGTTAGCAGTGAGTCCTCATCCTTCGAGGACATGATTATTTCCCTATTATCTCATTAATTAGTTTATTAGTTGGAGTTAGTTTGGGACATGTCCCATCAACTCCTTACTCAGACAGTTCAGTCAGTTAGAGGCTTTCTAGACTATTATGTTCAAACAGTTATTTCAGTTGTGTTGGGTATTTCATACCCCATTTAGACATTATATTTTACTTCAGTTAGGCCTTTCAGTTCATATTTATGCATTATTCAGTATATTATGCAATATACAGGTACAAATATCAGTCATGGGTTAGATTGTGGTCCTTCGAGGTCATGAGCACCGTGTAATATTTTGGGTACCAAATTTGGGGCGTTACAAACTTAGTATCAGAGCCTAAGGTTCAATAGAGTCTTAGAAAGTTTGAAAGCTGCATCTAGTAGAGTCTTGTACATGGGTGTATTGTGTGACACATTTATGTGTAGGAGGCTATAAGATGTTTTAGGAATAGTTTCCCTTCTTTTAGTATTCATGTCGTGCCGGTGAGCATAATCTCATTCTAATCTCTCAGTCTAATCCATTTCTTCTCCTTATTTCAGAACATGCCTCCTAAGATAAGAACCCAGCCTATCCAAGAAGACCCCTTGATGAACATTTTTCTCATGCAGAGTTCAGGGACGTATTTACTACTCTTGCTCAGTCAGTTGCTGCTCAAAATGAACGACCAGCTCTCATTTCGGCCAATCCAGTGGCCAATTCAGCTACAGCCAGGATTCAGGACTTCACCCAAATGAATCCTTCATCCTTTATTAGGTCTAAGACAGATGAGGACCCTTAGGAATTCTTAGATCAGGAACAGAAGGTTACAAACATAATGGGGGTTACGTCTAGTGAGAGTGCTAAGCTAGCTGCATATCCGTTGCAGGATGTGGCTCATACTTGGTTCAAGCAGTGGAAGTCAGAGAGGGCAAATGATGCAGGGTCAGTTGACTGGGAGGAGTTTGCTTCAGCGTTCCTTGATAGATTCTTTCCCCTAGAGCTTAGAGAAGCTAAGGTTCTAGAATTCATCAACCTCAGGCAGGGAAATATGACAGTGAAAGAGTATTCTCATAAGTTTACTCAATTAACCAGATATACCCCTCATGTGGTTGCAGATAGCAGGGAAAAGATGAGTAAGTTCGTTTTAGGAGTGAATGATGGTGTGGTTAATGAGTGAAGATCCGCCATGCTGAATAGTGACATGACTTTAGCCAGGCTCATGACTTATGCTCAGTAGATAGAAGAGCAGAAGATTAAGATGAGGGAGAAGCAGAATAAGAGAGAGCAGACAGGTAGTTTCAACTTTGCCCAGCCTAACTCAGAAGGAGGAAACCGTTCTCAATTTCATCCTAAGTCATTAGTTCTATCTCCTTCTTCAGCCAGTGCTCCAGTTCCCAAGTTCATAGAGGGTAGCAAATATAGAGCGCCAGGCTCTAAGTCCCAGGGTGGTGTTAGCAGTGCCCGCACCTATCCTCTTTGCCAAACTTGTGGAAAGCACCATCAGGGTATTTACAGGATGGCAGTGGTATTTGTTTCGCATGTAGCAAGCTAGGACACAGAGTCAGAGACTATCCTCATCCAGGTCCTCAGGGTCAATAGAATCGCTCCTCAGCTCAGTACGGTCGCCTAAATCAGTAGGGTGCCACCTATAGTGCTACTAGTGGGCAACGCCCAAATCGTCTCTATGCTCTTCATTCCTGACAAGATTAGGAAAATTCTCCTAATGTGGTTACCGGTACCTTACAGATCTTTCATGTACATGTTTACGCTTTGATAGATCCAGGAGTTTCTTTGTCTTTTGTCACTCCTTATATAGCAGTCGATTTCGAAGTCAGTGCTGAAATTCTAGCAGAGCCTTTTTTAGTTTCTACCCCAGTGGGTAAAACCATCATAGCTCGGAGGGTATACAGGAACTGCCCAATTATGGTATCTCAGAAAGTCACTTCAGTAGACTTAGTCAAATTAGAGATGACTAATTTTCATGTCATTCTCGGCATGGATTGGCTTTATTCCTGCTATTCCACAGTCGACTACAGAAAAAGAATAGTTTAGTTTTAGTTTTCGAATGAACCCATCCAAGAGTAGAAGGGTAGTGTATTTTCTTTCAGAGGTCAGCTTGTTTCCTACCTTCGGGCACGGAAAATGATATCTAAGGGATATGTCTATCATCTTGTTTGAGTTAAGAACATTAGTTCTCAAACTCCCAGTCTTGAATCAGTTCTAGTTGTAAATGAATATTCAGATTTTTTCCAAAAAATCTTCCAAGAATTCCTCCCGAAAGGGAAATAGACTTCGGTATTGATCTTCTTCCAGATACTCAGCCTATCTCTATTCTGCAATACAGAATGGCACCAGCAGAACTCAAAGAACTACAAGAGAAGTTGAAGGATCTCTTAGGTAAGGGATTCATCAGACCCAGCATTTCCCCGTGGGACGCTCCAGTATTATTCGTGCGCAAGAAAGATGGTTCTCTCAAAATGTGTATAGACTACCGGCCACTTAATAAGGTCACGATCAAGAATAAGTATCCTCTTCCCAAAATCGATGACTTGTTTAACCAACTTCAGGGTGCTAGCTATTTCTCTAAGGTAAACCTAATATCCGGCTATCATTAGCTCAGAGTCAGAGAATGTGACATTCCTAAAATAGCTTTCCGTACTTGGTATAGTCACTTCAAATTCATAGTTATGTCATTTGTTCTTACCAATGCCCCAGCCACTTTCATGGACTTGATGAACCGTGTGTTCAAGCAGTACTTGGGCATGTTCGTCATAGTCTTTATAGATGATATTCTAGTCTATTCCCGCAGTAAGAGAGATCATGAAGACCATCTCAGAACAGTACTTCAAACTCTCAGAGATTATCAACTATTTGCCAAATTCAGTAAGTGCAAATTTTGGCTAAGGTCAGTTGAATTCCTTGGTCATTAGAGTAGATCCTCAAAAGATCGAGGCAGTAAAAAACTGGCCTTGCGCTATCTCTCCACCAGATATCAGGAGTTTCTTGGGTTTGGCTGGCTATTATAGGTGGTTTGTTGAGGGATTTTCTCTATTGCATCCCCTATGTCCAGATTGACTAAAAAGAAAGTCAAGTTCCAGTGGTCAGATCCTTGCGAGAAGAGTTTTCAGGAGTTGAAGACTCGACTCACCTCAACTCCAGTTCTAGCATTACCAGATGGGTCAGATGGGTTTGTAGTATATTGTGATGCATCCATAGTGGGTTTAAGTTGTGTCCTTATGAAGCATAGTAAGGTCATATCCTACGCCTCCAGACAGCTTAAACCCCATAAGAAGAATTATCCTACTCATGATCTTGAGTTAGCCACCGTAGTATTTTCCTTGAATATTTGGAGGCATTATCTATACGGTGTTCATGTAGATGTGTTCATGGATTATAAGAGCCTTCAGTATGTCTTTTCTCAGAAAGATCTCAATCTTTGTCAAAGAAGGTGGTTAGAGCTCTTGAAAGATTATGACATGAGCATCCTTTATCATCCGGGCAAGGCCAACATAGTGGCCGACGCTCTCAGTAGAATGTCTATGGGTAGTGTTGCTCATGTCAAAGACAGTAAGAAGAAGTTAAATCAGGAAGTCCATCAGCTTGCCATACTAGGAATTCTCTTAGTTGATACAGAGGAGGGTGGCATATGGGTTCAGAATAGTTCAGAATCATCTCTAGTTTCCGAGGTGAAAAAAAAGCAAGATAGGGATCCCAGCCTAGTTAAGTTGAAAGAGTCAGTCAAGGATTAGAAAGTAGAGGTTTTCTCCCAAGGGGGAGATAGTGTTCTACATTGTCAGGGTCATCTCTGTGTTCCAGATGTAGATGACTTAAGGTAGAAAATTCTTGCAAAAGTGCATGGTGCGCACTACTCTATTCATCTAGGGGCAAGATATACCTCGACTTGTGGGAGATATATTAGTGGATTAGGATAAAGAGAGATATTGCAGAGTTTGTGGCTAAGTGCTATACATGTCAGTAGGTTAAGATAGAGCCTCAGAATCCTAGTAGTCCTATGCAGGAGTACATTATTCCTACTTGGAAGTGGGAAGAAGTGAACAAGGACTTTATGACGGGTTTGCCTCGAACTCGTCATCTGCATGGTTCAGTTTGGATCTTCGTAGACAGGATGACCAAATCAACTCATTTTCTTCCAGTTCAGACCTCTTATTCAGCCAAGGATTACGTCAAACTCTACATCAAGGAGTTGGTCAGAATGCCTGGTGTTATGCTATATATTATCTCAGATAGAGGTACCCAGTTCACCTCTCATTTTTAGAAAGCATTCCAAAAGGGTATTGGTACCCAAGTTCATCTTAGTACAACCTTTCATCCTCAAATAGATGGTCAAGCAAAAGTCTTATGCAGATGTTCGTAGAAAGGATATCAAGTTCAAGATTGGTGATCATGTCTATCTAAAGATCTCTCCCATGAAGGAAGTGAAAAGGTTCGGGAAGAAGGCAAAGCTTAGTCCCCAATATGTCGGTCCCTTCAAGATTCTCAGACGCTTTGGCAAGGTAGCTAATGAGATCAAATTGCCTTTAGAGCTAGCCTCAGTTCATCCAGTCTTTCATGTCTCCTTGCTCAAGAAATGCATAGGTGAACCAGCAGTTGTAGTCCCTATTCAGAGCATCGATGTTCAGAGAAGCCTCTCTTATGAAGAGATTCCAGTTGAAATCCTAGACTATCAGAATCATAGATTGAGGAACAAAGAAGTCCCTATAGTTAAGGTTCATTGGTGAAATCAGTCCGTCGAGAGAGCTATTTAGGAAGCAGAAGCAAATATGCATATCAAGTATCCTCACCTCTTCTCTTCCATCTCAGATCAAGATTAAGGTAATAGTTCTCCTTAAGCTTACTCAGTTTCATGTTCAGTGTTCATCACAGACATGGTATCAAGTACCATTACATATTCAGTCATGCATTCATGTATCGGTTAAGTTATATAATTATGCATCAGACATGCATTTTCATTGTGAGAAACTTAGTTCACCAGAACACCCAGTCATGCATTCATGAATCAGTTACACATGCATTAGATATGCATATTCAGTATGATATGTTCAATTATCAGTCATGTCAGTCATGAAATCATGTTCCAGTTATTCATGTTCAGTATGTACGTAGGTTATATTCTCCCCTCACTCTCAGTCTCATTCGAGGATAAATGTTTTCAAGGGGGAGATATTGTAATACCCCATACTTTTTTCTAGCTTGAAATCTTCTCAAGAATGTTAGAAACTTACTTTGAAAGATGAATCCACTTTTGTACAAGTTATATTTTTAATATATTCACTTTTTTCATGTGGGAAATTGAATTAGCTTTCCAACGATATCAATTTCATCAAAATCCGACATCAGAGGAGAAAGTTTTGGACAAAATACAGAAGGCAGTAAAACCGCCTAGGTGCGACGGTGAGGCCGACGGACCGTCGATCAAGCCGTCGTAAGGGAAACAGTGAGGCCACCTTCTATATAAGGTGCGATGGGTAGGTTGACAGACCTTCGAACTTGCGATGGACCCTCGCCCAAGCCATCACAGCCAAGGCAGTGAGACCCTATTTAGCTCCACATGTGACGGTCGGAACGACAGACCGTCGAGCTAGCGATGGACCGTCGAGCTAGCGACGGACCGTCGAGCCAGCGACGGACAGTCGAGCCAGTGACGTACCATCATAAGATCCATCGTAGGTCCCGTTCAATTATTTTAAGTCATTTTTAAGGGGAATTTTTGGTATTTTACCACCCGTTTATATACCCAATTATATCCGACCTTTGATTACTTTGTTCGTCATTCTTTCAAAACAATAAAACTAGGGTTTTATATCTAACATTAATCTCCTAGAACAAAATTCAAATCTTCTTCAAGAACTAAGAGATTCAAATTATTCAAGTTCAAAAACTTTAAGAAAATCAACCCAGGTATGCATAGTGTTTATTCATGGACTCCTTTCGTCCATAAAGCCCAATAATATCTTTTCAAAGTTTAAGTTTATGGATTTCCTTTATGAATTTTCATGATTGGGATGCTCTTGTTCATGTTGATCATGAGTAGTTGAATTCTATTCCATGGTTGGGTGATAAATTATATGTGGGTTTGATTAGTAAAGATATAAATTCATGCTTACCTATTCCTAAACCCTTGAATGATGAAATTAGTGTTGAATTATGATGTTTATTTGTTATATAATGTTGTTTACACATACTATGCCTACCATGTGATTGATTAAATGTATAGATGAAGGAAAATTCCCAACTAGCATGATATCATAAAATCCCCATGTATGTACAAGTTTCTACAGATCACATGTTTGATTAAATGCTTTAATAAATATATTATGGATTATGAAGTTAATGATGTGTTCAAGTAGGTCATGCTTTTTCAGTTTCCTTCTATCGAGTCCTAGGTCTACTTGTACCCGAAATATTAGTTGTGTGCCTAGAGCCATGTTATGTTTCCAAGATACTCTCAGTCAAGCTATGATCCTTAGACTTCAGACAGTCTTATGACTCAGGAAATCTCCATGATCTAATAAACTCAGTCAGTTGTCAGATATCAGCAGTATTTCTTTAGTCAATGGAAGTCAGTAATCAGTCCATGTTCAGTTCAGTAAATCACATTCAGTGTCTATTCAGATGGGAGTAGAAATTAGCACCGCGTGAACCCAAGGATAGGAACTCGCCTGTTATATGAGGGTGTGATTATTAGAAGCAATCCTTTTGTTCCAGAGCTATGTAGCCAGCATAGGTTGAGACATCATAGCCTGCTATATGAGGGTAGATGAGGAGGCCTAACCTGCTGTATAAGGGTTCCCACTGTTCTCACTAGAGTTACCTGTTATATTAGGATCACTCACATGTTGTCCTTACCAGTGGTATGGTATTGACACCCTTCCAATCAGGGCACAGATTGTACCTCAATTCATCTATAATGTATCATTTGGGGCATGTCAGTTAGATGACTACTTTTCACAGTCTCAGTATCAGTCTCAGTAAAAGAACTCAGATGATTCTTTAGAAATAAGGACTGTCAGATATAGTCAACTCAGATATAGTACGAAACTCAGCTAGTTCCATCAAATTCAGGACTATCAGATACAGTCACTCATGTTATCAGTTATCAGAATTTAGTCATTAGTCATGTTAGTCATCGGCATACTCTTGTTATCACGATTTCAGATATAGTTACTATGTATGCATGCATGTATTCTCGCGTTCATATTAGTCAGTTAGCCAGTATTGTTCATGCATATGAACCCCATGTATTCAGCCTACCTCATATGCATACCAGTACATTCAAAGTAATGACGCATTTTCACTATGATGTCTTATACCATAGGTTTAGAGACACGAGCTCCGAAGCATCAGTAGATTCCAAATATCAGTAGTCAGAGTTAGCAGTGAGTTCTCATCCTTCGAGGACATGATTATTTCCAAATTATCTCATTAATTAGTTTATTAGTTGGAGTTAGTTGGGGACATGTCCCATCAACTCCTTACTCAGACAGTTCAGTCAGTTAGAGACTTTTCAGACTATTATGTTCAGACAGTTATTTCTATTTTTTTGAGTATTTCACACCCCGTTTAGATGTTATGTTTTACTTCAGTTATGTGAACCTAATGGCCTTTCAGTTCATGTTTCCATATTATTCAGTATATTATGCAGTATACAGGTACAGATATCAGTTATGGGTTAGCTTGTGGTCTATCAAGGTCATGATCCCCGTGTAATGTTCTGGGTACTAGATTTGGGGCATTATAGAATCCCCCATATCCAGATTGGCTCAGAAAAAAGTCAATTTTTAGTTGTCAGATTCTTGTGAGAAGAATTTCAGGAGTTGAAGACTCAACTTACTACAGCCTCAATTTTGACATTACCAGATGGTTCAGATGGGTTTGTTTTGTACTATGATATATCCAGATTAGGTTTGGGTTGTGTCCTAATGCAGAGAGGTAAGATCATAGCCTATGCCTTTAGACAGGTTAAGCCCTATGAGAAGAATTACCCTACCCATGATATTGAATTAGTACCTATTGTGTTTGCCTTAAAGATTTGGAGGCATTATTTGTATGGGGTGTATGTTTATGTGTTCATATATCAAAAAAGCTTACAGTATGTGTTCTCTCTAAAATATTTGAATTTGCATCAGAGAAGGTGGTTAAAGTTGTTAAAAGATTATGATAAGAGTGTTTTGTATCATCCGAGCAAGGCCAATGTAGTGGAAGATGCTCTCAGTAGGTTGTCTATGGGTAGTATTGCTCATGTTGAGGAACGTAAGACAAAGTTAGTTTAGGAAGTTCATCATCTTGCCCGACTAGGTGTCCGCTCAGTCGATTCAGCAAAGGGTAGTGTGTGGGTACAGAATAGTTCAGAATCATCTCTATTTTCAAAGTGGAGGAAAAGTAGGACAGAGATTCCAGCCTATTTAAGTTGAAGGAGTCATTCAGGGATCATAAAGTAGAGGTTTTCTCCCAAGGGAGAGATAGTGTGTTGCGTTGCCAGGGTCAGTTATGTGTGCCAAGTGTAGATAACTTGAGGCAATGAATTTTTGTTGATGCGCACAATGCTTGTTACTTTATTTATCTAGGGGCCACTAAGATGTACAGCAATTTGTAGGAGATCTATTGGTGGAGTAGGATGAAGAGGGATATCACAGAGTTTGTAGCTAGGTGCTTTAGGTGTCAGTAGGTTAAGATTGAGCACCAGAAGCCTAGTGGGTCTATGCAAGAGTTTTGTATTCCCATATGGCAATGGAAAGAAGTGAACATGGACTTTGTGATGGGTTTGCCTCATACTCGTCATCAGCATGATTCAATTTGGGTTATTATAGAATGGATGAGTAAATCCGCTCATTTCTTTCTAGTCCATACTTCCTATTCAGTCAAGGACTATGCCAAATTCTATATCAGAGAGTTGGTCAGGTTACATGGAGTCCCAGTATCCATCATTTCAGATAGAGGTATCCAGTTTAACTCTCATTTTTGAAAAGCCTTCCAAAACCGTCTTGGTACCCAAGTTCACCTCAGTACAACTTTTCATCCTCAAATAGATGGTTAAGTAGAAAGAACTATTCAGACTCTAAAAGATATGTTAAGGGCTTGCGTTGTTGATTTTAAAGGTAGTTGGGATGACCACTTGCCTTTGATCGAATTCGCATATAATAACAACTATCATTCTAGTATTCAGATGGCTCCATTTGAGGCTCTTTATGGTAGGAGATGTAGATCTCCAATTGGTTCTATATTTGACAGTGATCGCTTACACTTTCAAAAGAAAGTTGTAATTTAGGCATATCAAATTTTGGTGCCATTGCCGGGGAATACGGTTGTCGATTGAGTTTATGTATGTTAATTGACTGTTAGTAAAGTTTCCTTATTTTACGTTCATTTTTTGTTTTTGTTCATTACAGGCTCATTGTTGTTTATGCCACAAACCAGAAATTCAGGAGAACCATTATTACCCTTCAATCTTGAACCTCATCTCATTGAAAGAATGGCTAACCAACAGAAAGCTGAAAGATTAGCTGCTTTGGCTAATGCTCAATTAAATTAATAGAATACAAATAACCCAGGTCGGGTACCTAATCTAGATGAAGAGGACCTGGGAGATGATGATTTAATTGACACAGCTAGTAGGAGGCGTACAACGGGAGTAGTTGCACCTGTAAATCAAAATTATCCATTCAGAGGAAGACTAGACTGCCAAGCTGTGCAGTTTGATATTGACAATGATGAGGAAATTTAGATAGAGTTGGAGATATAGGGGCAATCATTCTACCACCACTAGCTCCTGGGGTGAAATTCAACATCACCAGTACTATGATCCAGCTACTGAATTTGAAAAGACTCTTTGGTGGATTACCTGGTGATGATCCAAATCTACATTTGGTGAATTTCATCAATATTTGTAAGTCATTTGATAATCCTGGAGTGGGACAAAATGCTATTTATTTGAGATTGCTCCCACTGTCTCTGTATGGAGAGACAACTATGTGGTTGAATGAGATGACTCCTGATTCTATAACTAACTAGAGGCAATTGAAAGGAGCTTTCCTAGAAAGATTCTTTTCGCCCTCCAGAATGTTACAGTTGAGGGATGAGATCAGCAACTTTAGGCAATTGGCTAATGAAGCTTTGCATGAGACTTGGTCAAGGTTTAAAAAGAAGTTGACTCAATCCCTAAACCATAAGATAACTAATGAACACTTGATGGAAACATTCTACAGAGCTTTGAACTCACTTACAAAGCCAATAGTGGATAATGCTGCAGGAGGAGCTTTTATGGAGCTCACCTTTATTGAGGTTGCGTACATGTTAGAAAGAATGGCTAAGACAAGTAGAGCTTGGAATACCAGATATTCTGTGGTAGAAAGCAATACTGGGTCTAATGTAATATCGGCAGATCAGCGTAGGAGAGAAGAGGAGCGTGATCAAGATATAGCTCCTATGAAAACCCAGATGGATCTGCTCATGAAATATTTGCTATCAAGGAATGTAGAAAAGGTAAAATCTATGGGGTCCCATGGTAAGGGATCTGAATCAAACACTAAGAAAGAGGCTAATTATTTGCATAACCAGGGGGTTCCGGGCTGGTGGTCAAGGAAACCAAGGTTGGAACCATCAAGGAGATTGGAAGAATAAAAGTGACAGGAGTGGACTGTATGTACCTCCTAGAAGCTGTGATAATGCTACTTCCAGTTCAGGAAAAATGCCCATGGAGGACATGATGGAGAAACTATAAAAAGTAGTTGAGGCGACCAATTTTGAGGTGACTACTATGAAGAGTGACATACCTTTCATGAGTCAACTAGTAAATTCGCACTCAATCTCTATTAAACAACTGGAGCATTAGATGATCAAATTATCCATAGCATTCAACCAAAGACAGAATGGGACTTTACCAAGTGATATAGTTCAGAATCCGAAGACTGATGGATCATGTATGGCCATTACCACTAGGAGCGGTAAGATGTTATCTAGTCCAGGATTGGAAGCATCCTCACATACTAATGCGGTCGAAATGGATTGGGAGATAGTTGATGAATCTTTAGTGGTGCCTGTGGAGTTAGGAGGTTTTGAAAAGAAAAGTACAGAAGTGTAACAACCACCTAAGTCGAAGCATGTTAGTGATATGGATCAAGGTATAAGAAAGGAGGTAAAAGTTGCTCCAGCTAAAATCCCAAGGCCACCACCCCTATTTCCAAAATAATTAAAGAATAAAGAAGATGAAGGGAAGTTTAACAAATTCATGGCTATGTTGAAGCAATTGATAGTGAATGTGCCTTTAGTTGAAGCACTAGAACAAATTCCTAGATATGCTAAGTTTATGAAAGATTTTATGACGAAGAAAAGAGCGGTAAGATATGATCTGGTGGATAATCTCCATTATTGTAGTGCTATTTCTACAAGGTCACTGGTGTAGAAGAAGGAATACCCAGGAGCATTCACCATCCCTTGTATGATTGGGTCTATGGATTTTTCTATGGCCTTATGTGATCTGGGAGCTAGCAATAATTTGATGCCGCTAGCTATTTATAAGAAGTTGGGTTTGAGAGGCCCCACACCTACAAACATGTGACTTGTAATGGTGGATAGATCGGTGAAAAGGCCGATTGGGATTCTACATGATGTACTTGTAAAGGTGGCCGATTTTATATTTCCTATCAACTTTGTAATTCTTAATTGCGAAGTGGACTTTGAAGTACCCATAATTTTAGGAAAGCCATTCTTAGAAACCGAGAGATTATTAGTTGACCTGGAGTTGAATGAGCTAAAATTTAGGCTCAATGGGAAAGAGGTTAGTTTTGAAGTATGTAAATCTATGAAACAACAAAAGGAGATGAATGTATTTTCAATTGTTGATGTATGCTATGAAGATGAACGAGATATACCAGTTAAGGATAGACTTGCTATTGAGACCATATCTGGTTTGGTTGAACTTGAAAGAAAGGATGTGAGTGACTTCAAAGTGGTTGGACTTGGAATAAAGTATTTTCTTGATCCAACAAATGAGGTACAAATGGTATCATCGATGTATCTTGACAAAGTCTGAGTAGTTAAGATAATCGAGTCATGCCGCGGTGTTAAATCAGGCATTGCATGGGAGGCAACCCATGATTTTATTTTTATTTTATCATGTTAAATAAAAATACAAAAATAAAAGTCGATCCACGACGAAAACTACGGCGCTTGGTGGGAGGAAACCCATCCTTCTAATCATTTTTAGTTGTTTTTTATTATGTGTAGGTGTATAAAGTACTAAGGAGGTGATTGGTATCAAATTTGGCTTGGAATTGAGCCATACCAATGATGGTAAGTTAGGAGTAACAGTGACATTGTAGGTAAGTTGGAGTGGTCAAATGTTAAGGATTGAGTCATAACTCGTGTTAGAGTTGTGACCCAAATTATATTAATCCTCCCCTCAAAGTTTTATGGTGTGACATTATTTTGTAATTTTCAAGGAGGTCTGCGGTGGTAGTGTAGGGATCAGGCCGATAGGCCTGATCCCGAATCCCACCACTAACCTCATACAGGTGCGGGGGCAAAGCCCCCACAGTACGGAACTTTCTCAATGCTTTATATGAAGAATGGGGTGTATGGAATCCAAGTTTAAGTGTACTACAGGGTATGTGGTGCCCAAGTTTACATAGTCTATGGAAAAGGCATCGGCTAAGACATAGTCTAAGATCACCCTCACGTATGTTATACCTTATGCAGCACACACCTTAACTTTGGCGAAGGCTTGTGTGTCGCACACCCAACCACACACCTTCACTGTTTTACTTGTGCGACTACCTAAGCAACGCCTAGCCTAACTTATGCGATAACAAATGCGACGCCTAACTCACCTTGTACGGCAGGTTGTGCGATACACACTTGAGGTTGTGCAATTACTTATGCACCGCCTAGACCAACTTAAATGCTCACTATTTTGGTTGAGCGATAGGTTGTGCGACGCATACTTAATGATGTTCGATAACATATGTGCCATACACCCTTCAAATTTCAACATGAATCCACCTTTAACTTGAGTCAACCCAACCCAGATTTCATTCTTTCAATAGACTCTACACCCTAAATGCCTAAATTCATCCTTATTTTCACCCCCAAGCCATACAAGATTTCTCCCTCACCATTCTCTTTGTCCTTCAAGATTACTCTTTGCTTAACAAGCTCAAGAATTTCCCCCTTCCTTCATCAATCTTCCATTTTCAAGGTAAGTTTTACTTTTTTAACCCTTAGTTATTGTGACCTTTGGTTATAGTTAATTTATTTTTTGAGGATTATGAATTAAATTCTTGCCATGTCTATGTCAAAGAAGGATTTTAAACATCTTAGGAAGATAAGCACCATTGTTGTAGTACTTGAGTTTGTACATGCGAGTGAATTATTCATAACAAACATGGAAGTTGTGTAACCATTAGTTTCTATCTTATTGTGTTGAACATAATGTTGAGAAAATCATGTAAAAGTGATAGTGTTTTGTATATCCTTATATGATTGAAGTTGTAGGGCATAATTTTGTTCAAAAAGTGCTTCATTGAAATAGAATTGGGGAAATTGAAGTGAGTGGATTGTATTGTGACTAATGTTGGTGCACCATATCAAAGTGTATGTTGGCGAAGTCTGAGTACCCGATGATAACACTTAATTGGTTTATACTAAAAAATTAAGTACGGGGTAGTGACTTCACCACCTTCATCTTAATTGTAGTTTTTCATTATGTGTGGATGACATAGGTGATGTGATGAATATAGGAAAAATGGCTTGATGATGATCTTCATACAAGTGGCATGACTCCTAATATGGATGAAGAGTACAACTAGCCAGGTTCTTTAGCTTGTTATTTACACTGGGGACAGTGCCTAGATTAAGTGTGGGGTGGCAGGTTACTTTGTTGCTTGTTTCGTAAGAAATTAGTACCTTCTCCTAAGTATACTTCTGTGATAGGATTAGTTATTTTGTTTATTTTGTTTCTTGTTAGATGTTTATTTGATTTAGTCATAGTTAGGTTCTTTTCTCGATAATGGATGGATGACGACCGTCTTAAGAGAAAATTAGTTATTTGTTGCATGTAAATGTTCTTGTGGATCACATAGCATTATAGCATGAGTATGCAATGGATCATTAGATTTGAAACACCTAGGCTCTAGTTGTGACTCTTGTTGTGATTGTTGATTTTAGTTGAATTCATTTAATTATTGGGTCAAGAATCTATAATGCTCCTAATTGAGTTGACCATGTGCCATGAGTGTGTAACACTGTTGTATATTACTTATTGCAACTGATGCTAGAACTTGCCTGGTATGTGTGCAAAGCAAAATAAAGATTATGAGTTTAGGAGATGATTTAGGCATTTCCTTGACAGCCATTGCTCATGCCTTCTTTTGACCTACCTTTGCACATTATCTTAGATAGCCTCATTGAGACTTTAGCTTGTTTTTTTGTTAGCCTCATATGTAGCCTAACCCATTTTTTAATAGACCGTAATTTGATCCAAAAGCTCCTAAGCACTTTAAACTAAAATCAATTTGAGTTAGGAGTTTGACCATAAGAGGAAAAAGGTGAAATTGATGCCCCAAAGTCTAATTATTGGCGTGTAAAATTGATGTGGTTGGGAGTAGCAAAAATTGTTGAAAAAGTTCCAAATTTTATCCCGTACATGTTACAATGAACCTGTTTTGGCCATGGTCCTTCTTGGACATTATGCACCTCAACTAAGGCAAATTGCTTAAGTTGAGGGTGGATAACATAGGGGTGCATAATGTGAAATGGGTGCAAAAAAAAAGAAAAAAATATATTTGAAAGAGTTGCATACTCCCACCATAGTGTTATTAATTGAGTTTAATGAGATGGGGTGAAAACAAAAGATATGGGTAGATGAAAGTAGTGTAAATTGGTTGTTAGAAATTGGTCTTAGTTGCATAATGTAGTGCATTAAAGCGCTTAGGGAATATAGTCACTATTTCTGGCCAAAATAGTTCCTACCCATCCTTTAGCCTGCATTACAACCCGTAAAAGACCTATTTGATCCTAATCTTAGCATTCTGATATTAGTGGAGCATTACACTAAGGCAAGCATATGGTCATCAGTTGTAATTTGAGAATTCTTTGTGAGAGTGAGAGCAACTTGATTCTCGTACCCATTTTGTTAGAAATTGAATGATTGTGAGTGATTATAGGTAACTTTATTGTTGTGAGGGCACATGGTTGATGAAGGTTGGATAATTTATATGATTTCTTTGCTTAAACGGTATGCATGAATTTTCCAACTTAATGAGTCTATTCTTGAGGGTAGGTTTTCTCTTGTAATGATCCATGAATTTACTTCTTGTTCATAATTATTATGTGAGCCTATTTGAGCATCTTGTTTTTCCTTCATGGGTATTAAGACTTGTGTAGTATGCATAAATGGATAAATTGTTCAGGACGAACAAAGCTTTAAGTGTGGGGTGGTGATCTTGGGTGTATTTATACGCCTAAGCAACATAACTTACCCATATTTTAGCTAAGTTTTGAGAACAAGTGCCTAGTTTCTTATGTTTTTACTCTACTTTGATGTAATTGAGCTAACCTATGTGATTAGCATGATTTCAGGTGTTAATGAGGTAGATAGAGAAATGATGGGACTACGGATTGTGGATGACAAATCACATAAGAGAAAAGTAGCTTGTTGGACCAAATGTGGCGCCTATAAACTATGTCCATGACTAATTTGTCATTTATAATTAGTTTAGGGACTTAGAAGGCAATTATGAGAGAAGAGAATATTAAAAGACTTGATGCTGAATTTTTATTGATTATTCAATATTCGATAGTATTTTGAAGTAGGGAATAACGGCTTAGGGTGGAGAGAGAAAACGTTTCTCTCTTGTTTTCACTATTCGCACACCAAGATCGTCTTTGAGTTTTTGGTATGATGAATATTTCTATTATGATTCCCATTTTATTCATGAGTAGCTAAGATTATTAGTTAGGGTTATGGAAGCCTTGTAGCATACAATCTATTACTTTAGGTTTTGAATTTATTATTCATTGATTTGTTTACATCATACTCTCTTCATTTATCTTGAATTCTCGTGGTTGCAAACATAGAGGAAGTTCCTTAATACACAACTTTCTCGAGAGAAAGATTGTTGTTCGAAAAAGAGTGTAGTGACAAGAAAATAGGATTTCCAACCCCTATTTCATATGTTAATGCCTTAACAGGATTAACTGCTTGGAGATTTCGTATTGTTGTTGTAAACACTTTTGATTCGAGAGAACTAAAGTGAATTAGTCCTTGATGGTTGAGAAACACTAGGATCATGTTATTAAATACAATATGCTTATCTATAAGCATGATGCATGTATGAATTCATAAAGCCCATAGTTAGAAAGTATTGAAAACTACAAGGTGGACATAACCCTAGCTTGCTATTTCTCTGAATTTGAACACTACCACACATACTTCATCTTGTTAAACTGAAACTATTAATTTGTAAACTGAATCAAATCCCCCATTTGGTTTTATAGAAATGAATGATTAAAAGTCAACTAATCTGCATATAACTTAATTAGAACCATATTCCCTGTGGGATTCGACCCCAACCTAGTTGGGTTCTATATTTGACAGCGACCTCTTACACTTTCATAAGAAAGTTGTAATTTGGGCATATCACATTCATGAATTAGTTCAGCCATGTAATCATGTTTCAGAGTGAAAGCTCAGTTTATCAGTAGTTTCAGTTATGTAATCATGCTTCAGTTGTGCATGTTTAGTATATAAACTCAGTCTATCAGTATTTCTCAGCTTAATCAGTCTCAATCAAGGATGAATGTTCCCAAGGGGGAGCTATTGTAATACCACGTATTTTCCTACCCCAGTTTAGCTCTCAGTACGCGAGAATTCCTATATATACTTTCAAAAATACTCAGAATTTTCAAGCTTAAGACCCATCATTATGTAGGAAATTCAGTCAGCTTTCAAATGATATAAATTTTGCCCAAATCTAATATTCGGGTGAGAAGTTATGGAACTTTTAGTGAAACAGTATGTCAAATTGAGAAGCACCGCATTGCGGTAAGGGTCAAAATGGCATTCATCAGTTTCCAGTAAGACATCGCGATTCCAGAATATCATGGTGAAGTCCCAGTTCCCAATTGGCTTTTTCCAGTATGTCAACGCGATAATGGCGCATCACGCCAGAGTGCCATTTTCGCACTCATCCTTAGACTACACTAGCCGACAAAATCCAGTGGCTCACCATGATACCACCACGTAGCGGGGAAGGCAAAAATCGGGAATCCAGTGACGTGAATTTTAATTTCTTTTAGGGGCAATTTATTTTATTTCCACAGCCCTAATCAGTCTAAACATGTGATTTAACCCCTAATAACCTAGTTAAGTCATTATTCACTCAATTTTTCCCAAATCAAGATCATTCTCTCAAAATAGTAAAACCCTAACCTTCAAGAATCAAAGTCAAATGTGATAGCATGTGTGATGAATTATGTGATTCTCAAGCGAACTCCTTGAAATTTCCATTTGAATGTTGTAGCCATGATATTTATATATATGTTTATTATTATGTGAAATAATCACGCTCCCCAAGTGTTTGTTAGAATACCTCTGTTAATTGAATACTGCAATCATGACATGTTATCATGTGTTCCCATTCATGTACAATTTCATGTTTTTTAATTGTTTGATAAAATGTCTAAATGAATGCATTGTTAACAAGCAATTATTGGTATGCTTTTAAGATCATGCCATGCTTTACTATCGATGCTATCGAGTCCTGGGGGTATTTAATACCCAAAATTTAGTTGTCTACCTAGAATAACAGTAGCTACAAAATAGTCTTAGTAAAGCCATGAACTGTAGCACTCAATCAGTTACAAAACTCAGTAAAACTCAGTCTAGTTCAGTTCAGTCTAATAATCAATGTCATTCAGTTGGGAGTAGGATTCAGCACCGAGCGAACCCAAGGATGGGGGCTCACCTGTCAGTAGAGGGTGTGATCCTCAATAGCAATCCTTGTATTCTAGAACTATGTAGCCAGCGTAGGTTGAGATATCAACCTACTAGTTGAGGGTTGATAAGGTGTTTACCTGCCAGTTGAGGGTAATACCGCTCTCATCAGGAAACCTGCCAGCAGAAGGTGACCCTTAGTCCTTCGGGATAATATTTCAGTGGATCCACATAGCCAATGTTTATACTCGTGGCATGGTACTAACACCCTTCCAACTAGGGTTACAGGTTTGACCCCAATCAGTTCATAGAAGGGCATGTCTATTAAATGATTACCTCCCACAGTTTTAGTTTCAGTCGTAGCATAGAACTTAGTTAAGTTCTACAGAATCAGGACTTTCAGAAATAGTCACCTAGTTATCAATAATTTAATTATCAGTAATATCAGATATCAGTTACTCAGTTATCAGAACTCAATACTCAGTTTTAGTATAAATCTCAGACAAAGTATAGTGTTTACAGCAGCTTCAGTTATCAATGTACTCTCATTTAGTTATATTCATATCACTCAGTCAGTTACTGTTCATGGATATGAACCCATGCAAAATAGTCTTACCTCATCTAGCATACCAGTACATTTGACGTACTGATCGCATACTCTTTTCTTGCACTATGATGTCTCATATCATAGGTTAGGATGCTCAGGTTCCTGACTGCGCTTAGCCAAATTTAGTCAGTAGCAGCAGATTCAATAGTGAGTCCTCATCTATCGAGGATATTATTTTATTTTAGTATTATAGTAGATTCAGTATTTTATTAGTCATAGTTAGTTGTGGGCTTGTCCCATCAACTCTATTTTCAAACAGTTCAGTTAGAGGCTTTTTACACTAGACTAGTTCCGACAGTATTTAATTTTCAGATGTTATTATCAGTATTCATCTTATGAACCTTATGGAACCTCAGCATAACTTCTGCATTATTCTAGTATTAATATTCAGTACTTACAGTAGGTACCAGTCATGGGTTAGCTTGTGGTCCTTCAGGTTGTAAGCACCCTGTAGCATCCGGGGCACAGACTTGGGGCATTACACTTATACTTCTAGAAACCAAGCACTAGTGTTATCACATACAATTTCAGGCTCATTAGTATCTAGATTTGGAATAATTGGACCAATAAATGGATAGAAATATAAAAGGCAATCAGCAAGCGACTTTCTTATTTCATCAACAATGGATGTTGATGAGTGATTATATTTTACTTTGTGGTAGACGTAAAAGTAAGTTACTGGAAATCATCCAGAAAGAAGGTCCAATTTTGAAAGGGTTAGAACATGTAACTCAAGTATTGGACCCTTGGCTTTTAATATAGGATTTTTGATGAGATTAAACTTATTGTATCTCAATATCTCTTGCATCTATTAGTGCTATGAGATTGCCTACAAAATCTTAACTTTAGGTTGTGACTGATTTAAGATATTCTGGTTTAATGCATAGAACGCCTTCGTTGTAGAAAAATTAGTTAAGACACAATGATGTTTCTTACCATTATGAATCAACATAGAAGAAATGAACAATCAAAACTGCATGCAAGTGAAATGCTTAGCGAAGATTGCATAATGAATTTGGACTAGTAAGGTCGTTTGGTTGAAAAACTTTATATCTTGAGATTAGTTATCCATCCCTCAAGGTGGACTAGAAATAACACTACAATCTCGATATAACTAACTACGAGATGAGTTATCTAATGAATTTCATCCCAATCAAACTAGCAGACTTTATCCAAAAAAACATTATCAGTTTAGGTCATTTGGATTTGTATACAAAAGTACTCTCACTCCAGATGGAGTATTTGTTGCAGTTGAGGTATAAACACTGGCAATGTGAAAAAAGTTTCAGAGCTGAATGCCAACCTATAAAGAGACTCAAACTGAAATCTTCTCAAGGTATGAACAACTTAAGGACTTTGAGTCCAATGATTTTAGCAAATAGCTAAGACAGTTTGTTGCACATAAAGAAAAAGAGAGTCAAATCAATCAACTATACCTCAATCCCAAACTAGTTGAGAGCAGCCCAAGAATCCCTTATACATAGAAGGGTTGATGCAATTGACATGCTCAAAAGAGAATGATCAATACTACTAAAAATTACTTCGAATTATTGATAATCATTGTGATCTATAAGTCAAGCAATTTTTACCTAATAGGGAAACCATTGCCATGTAAGTAGTCATTTGCAAGAACTAGATCTAGTGCTCTAGTGATATTAAGGGAACCACAGGGCATGCGGCTCCAAATACACATTATGAGTCGGTTTATTTACTGGTATTAAAGGAACCAAAGGACATGCAGCTCCAAGTACACACCATGAATTAGTTCAGCTCTACTGATATTTAGGGAACCAAAGGACATGTAGATTTAGGTACACAACTAAGTACAATAAGATGGTGCTCAAGGAAACATATCCATAACTGCCAATAAGTCTGTATAAAATCTCTTCTCACAGGAAAAATATAAAGTAAGAAAAAGAGCACCATGTACACTTTAATAGGTTGTAACATATTTCCTAATCAAGCAGACTTAATCCCTTTTAACTTTTATTTAATAATTACAGGTAGACAATCCTCAATAGGAATTGGATTTGAAAAACTTTTGAGGATTTGAAAAACTTACTTATTTCAACTTCTTAAGTATTGCTTAACCTGATCAGTAGATAGAGGTTATGAAGTATTAACTGGCATATGATCTTTGTCAAGAATCATGGAGTTCTTATGTATCGTTACCATACATTAATTAAAAGACATGGTAAAGTTTTTACATCCTTCTTCTTGTTCCTTTCCAATAGCACCTGCAAAAAGAAAATCATATTACTAATACTTGAGGAATTATATTTTGTAGCACAAAGGTGATCAAAAATAAGTTATAAGAACAAGTTGTTTTGGTCGACCAAACATAAGCTATGGTGTATAATTAAAGTTATGTATGCAATTAAAAACTCTAATAAATTTAAAAACCTTACTTGTTTCAACTTGGATGTATTGCTTAACTAGATCACTAGGTTGATAAAATGAACTCTTAGTTAACTTTTTCCCCTTTGTTTTCAAATATTTGAGCCCTCGTCCTCATCCCCTTCCAATTGCATCAGGTGCACAAAAAGTATATCTGATAGTACTCTTCATAGTTGTTCCATCTTCATTTTCAGTCTTCATATTGAACCTACAAAAAGAGCCAAAATTTGAAAAATAGTAAGAAAACTTCTTATCCAGTGAACTAAAGAATACAGTCAACGTAGTCTTTGTGATTTTCAAAAACTCAAAATCTATACAAAAAGTATTATAATTTAAAATTTTAATGCTAAAAGAATAAAAGTATTTAGCAGTAAGTAATTATCAGATACTTCACCTCATCAATTCTTTTACATTTTTTTTGTGAAGGACTTTTCTAAGTCATCTACTACATTTGAAGGACTTTCTAAGTCATCTACATCATTATCCATTTGTTTCACAATCTCATAGGAATCACTAGGTTGATTCTTCCTCACTACATGCCAGCCTTTGTGGGAATTATCATTAGCATAAAATACTTGAGATGCTTGATCCACGAAACAAAAGGATCATTTATTTTCAAAAATCTACTCGGATTCACACTTACATAGTCATAATCATCTCTTTTTATTCCTTTTATTTTATCATGCACACCAAACCAATTACACCGAAACAAAATTGTACTTCTATCCGGGAAAAATTGCAATTCAATCACATCTATTAAAACTCCATAGTAATCAAATGTCTCACTATCTTCATCATTCTTGCCAGCTACAATAACACCACAATTTTGAGTCCTTAAGGTTTGATCATAATCTTCTGCATGAAATCTACATCCATTTACAATGTAACTATTACAATGTGTTGAATATTTGGTCGGACCACGCAAAAGTGAGAGAATATCTTACATGTTCAATTGTTTTATAAGTTCCTAATATTGTATTACAACACTCATAACACGGACACCGTATTTCACATTCTTCTTCTTTTCCCCAAAAGTATAATTCTTAAACTTTTTCACCCATCTAAGTAGATTTTGTTGGTCCAATTATGGAGAGAAAGTATCATCCATTGCTTACTCTGTGACATAACCTTGGAGAATACATAAAAATTAGATTAAGAAAATATAAAGGATAAGAGAAATAATTAGATTCACATAACGTGTTACCATCAGATGATTATATCATACTACATCAGGTATTTCAACTTTAAATATAATACGACCTTCTCCTCATATTAGAACTATATTATTTTGTGAAATTTATGAATATTATTTGAAAATGCCTTCTTACTACCCAAATAAGCATATAATCATCACAAACCAACAACATCTAAACATCTCATGTGCTTTGAGAATAACACATCAAAAAGATAAAGGATCAAATACCTAAAATAAAAAAACAACCAAAAATTATTAAGGAACATTCAATATTTAGAGGAAGGCGGGATGTCCACCACATGGGAATACGAAATGTTTTTGGTTTGGATTGTTACATAAGACAAGAAATCTTATTTTCGGGTTTCATACTACAAAGCTTTAAGCATTTTGGATGTATTATTTCATTTATAGGCTGAAATATATTTATTACGGAAGTTTGGAAGAGGTTTGACACTTTTTCATTAGAATTAGTGATTTGAAGTTCCTCTACATTATTTTCACACCTTCTCTTTTTTTATACCAATATATGTTAGTATTATTAATTGTCTTGAATTTGTATTTCATCTATCATCCTCCTGCATTATCATCCTTCCATTTTTTTAATTAGATGAAACATAATATGATGAAGCCATATCTGCTAGATATGATTTTTAGTGCTTTACTCTTTCATTCAAGCATGGGTATTGTATCATAAATGATGATATAGATGATTTACTTTTACAATAGATCTTGATTTTTACTTATTCAAAGAAACGTCCTACTTACAAACTTTTCAGTGCTCTTGTTCCATGACATGTACTGCTTGTCATTGAAAGTTTTCCAAGATGGATAGATATGATATGATTGAGATCAGAGTTAACCTCAGGGATGTTCCAAATGGAAATAGAGGTTCAAAATTGAAGATTTTAGGGCTCCTAATGGATGGCCCTACCCATAATGTCGGTATACGATAGATATTTCATATATGGTATATTTATTAAAAAAAGTAATTCCAGTATTTCTTTTGCTAGGCTTTATGTTATGGTTCTTTTGTTTTCCCTGTTGATGAAATGCTAAATATCTCAATTATTATAGTCATCATTACCTAATAATGGAAATAATAGGGCATTTATCGTGGGTATTTATTAATACAGTTGAAAAAGGGGAGATGAGCTTTAAACTGCCAAACCAATGGCCACTATTTAATTTACTTTTCCTCAAGGTGTCTAGTCCTTCTCACCAAATGTGCTTGGGGCCTTGCTTATGAGTTTGATAGGTGTTTTGTATTGCTTGCTATCTTATGTTTCTTATATGTTTTTACATTTAGAAAAGCCACAAAGAAATTTTTGATATCAATGAGTAATTTCATTTTGCGCACTCAATAGCCCCTGCGAGGTGATTACCATATTTCTTTGTTCTTTTTTAGCATTGAAACAGTGATGATCCACTATCTTGGACTAGTTTAAAATAATTTACTTTTATTACTATAGTTAGTTTTGCTGTCAAGATATTTCTGAAACACCTAGGCTTTGGACCCTTAGAAAAATCCCTTTAGTTGGAGTTTCTGCGCAAGGTACTACTCTAGGGTACTAGTCGTACCCTAGGATAAAACTTGGGGTCATCTCACTCATATGTTAGGAAGTGTAGTGGGGGTTACATTCTTTCCAAGGTACGAGTTAGACTTTCCCAAGTCGTATGTTAGGGTACGGGTCGTATGTTGCCTAGTCATATGATGCTTGAAGTCTTGGCCAAAGCATTCTGACCTGGGTATGGATTGTAGGTGTAACGCCCCGAAATCGGGTCTCGAGATGTCACACGGTACTTAGGGTCACAAGTGGCCCTAAGCTAACCCTTCTACTGGCATAAATCCTAAGCAACTGAATAAAAATACAAATCCATACAAATCAGCAGAAATTAACTCTTTTCTGAATCTGATCGATACAAAAATGGAATTTTACAGGATTATAATTCTGCCTTTTAAGCAAATATGTTTTCATCTCATATAGAAGAGTACACACACACGCATATTGGGAGATCCTATAACCGACATAAATCATGTGAGCTACATGGAGTCCAACGTACAACCCACGTTGGGAAGAGTCGTCTTATCCTTGTCATCGGAGTAGGACTTCCAGTATCAATTCAAAAACACTAGTGATCACTCTATAAATAAGCCTCAGGCTCACATCCTATGGGGGCACGTAGTTCTAGGGAAGTAAGGTCACTTTATACCTTCTACTCAGTGTTAAAGATTACTCCCGGACTTAACTCAAAAATTTAAATCAGCCTCAGTCTCACATTAAAGAAAATCCACAATAAATACTTCAACAATTTTCATCGGGAGCCAATTTGCTTCCCCTTTATCATAATCAATAAAAACATGGATTTCTTTCCCAGTCGAGTTTAAAATAACTCATTCACAACCAAAAGGTCAAATCATTCAAAACATCTCAAATATTCAACATCGACGTGCATATAACACGCACTTTCTAAAAAAACACAATTTCCAATGGGGATTCACGACCCAAATATCAAAATCATGATAAATATCGTTCAAGATTCATGCTTTATATCACCACACATGTAAATTCATCTTTCAAAATCATAAACATCAAGATTTCATAATAATCATCATAAGATATGGGTTTATACTTCAAATTCATAAAAATCAAATAAAAATCATGCCTTTGTAAAGAAAATTACTTTTGGGCACAAGAACGAAAGAGAGTTCTTGTTGAAAAACCCCACATACCTTGAATGATGAACTTTAGATCGATACTCATTTTTGAGATGTTAATCGTGACTTTGAATGATGGTTCTTGGAGTTCTTGAACTAGGAACTTGGAATCTTGAATAAATTTGCAGAAATAAATGGTGAACTTTGGAGGTTCTTGAAGTTGGATGTAGGATCTTAGGGTTTTCTTTTTGAGGGAATTTGATGAAATATAACATATAATGCTTCTAATAGGCTTTAATATAGGTTTGGACGGATTTCGGGTGAGGGGGAATGACCAAAACGCCCCTAAAAATCAAATAATTCTCGAATCTGTCCTTTGGTGGACTGTTTTGATAGTCTGAAGTAGATCAACCATAACGTTTTACTCCGATATCCAAATTTGATGAAACCAATTTCATTAGAAAGAGGACTCTTATATATTTTCATTGATATATAGTATCTCACCCAGATCATTGTGTACGGGGAGTTATGATCATTTGAAGTTGACCCAAAAATTTACTTTTGATAGGCTGAAGTAGATCGACCATAACTTTTTGCTCCGATAGACGAATTGGATGAAACCAATTTCATCGGAAAGAGGACTCGCAGATTTTTTCGTTGATATATAGTAGATCACCCAGATCATTATGTAAAAGGAGTTATGATTATTTAAATTTGGAGAAAACATACGCCAGGCCTCAGTACTTTTTTTTCCTGCACGTTTTACTGTTCACTACTATTCACAGTTCGATCAGAATGTTCATAACTCATCTCTCGGGTGTCCGTTTTGGATGATCCACATATCGTTGGAAAGTTCATTCGATACTATACACAATGGTGGGTCATAATCTAAGACATTCCACACAGAAAATTTATAATTTATTCTAGAAGATAGAACCCAACACGTTTACGCACAAAATTTCAACGAAAAATTTCCCGAGGTATTACATCATCTCCCCCTTGGAAATATTCATCCTCGAATGTCGATGAATAAGTACAGAATACCATGGAACTGAGGACAAAAGGTTGGGATAACAAAATCAATCCACTTACTTCACTCCAAACTTTCGAATACTTCATAGAACATGCAATTCTTAATGAGAATGGTCACATAGTTGGATCTTAAACAAAGGAGACTGATTTTAAGGAATCGATATCTTTGGTTTATTCAGAGACTGAGAATCAAAGGTCTCGAAGGGGATCTTATCAAAAGAAGGAACATTTGCGCCCAAATGAAACGTCCCTCAACACTCCCTCCAAAAGATTCAAATAACATTGTTCGGGGAGAAAATGAACCATAATTTGATACAATCCTATCGTATGGGAACAAGGACCCATATGGCATAAATTAAGATAGGAATTTCTAGGTCTTAGGAAACATAACTCCTTGCTTCCAAACTTAGCAACACTTCCCAACTACTCCCTCGACTATGTTCAAGCCTAACTCCAAGTACTCATGAGATACACCACATAACACTATAATATTAATCTATATCATGAACCTCAATACACACTGAGCCTCACAACTCCTCACTTCAAACATAACTCTTATTGCTACTCCAACAACCACATACAATCTTATACTAAGGATCTGCTAACTTGCAGTGCATTCTTTTAGATATACAACAATAACATTCAAGCCTATACTCATAACCGCATACACACTTCGCACATGCACCTCTAAACGAACACTCATAAAGCATTCTTCCTCGCTTTCTCTAAGATTCCATCAACTACATCATTCACACATACTGGTCAATTCTTTAAACGGCACACATAACATTTTCTCAACCAATTGAACTATACATAAAAACTCTGTATTACTATTCCTACAACCTCATAGAAGTGCATAAAACCAACGCACAATAATCTTTCCAAATAAACATTTAAAACTTCAACTAACCACGGCATGTATCGAGTACTTAGCCTCAATCTAACTTCACTTCACCGCCGTGAGCACACCACCTTCTATCATAGATAAGGAAGTATCGTCTCTCCTTTCTAGACAACTGCTCAACACGATTAGCTTGACTTAATGAAAAGGTCACAAAATTTTAAATCATGAAAACCTGAAACATGAAGGGATAATGTAAATAACTTGACTCTCTCTATTTAGGCCTTAACAATAAAATATCAAATACAATGGGTTCATTAAGGTATCAAAACTGAAGACACCCATAATGGAAACTGAATCTCACTGATCAATAAGAGTATTGCCTGAGTACTGGAACTGAACATACTGTAAAACTTGAGTATATGAGTCTGGGCAGCATACCCTAAATTTAGAGCTCATAGCTTATGGAATGTGATTCCAACTGCTAGAAGAACTGGAATTTCTCATTTTTGGAAACTAGAAGAGTATGTAATTCTCCATCACGTGTATGAACATGAATAAAGATCATGGAACTGAAATGTAAAGCATGAGTAGGTTTTAGGATAGCTAAAAATACTGAAATAACATTGGGTCAAGCACTGATCTTTCTCACAGCAAATTTACAACTTACTGGTACTTCTACTAAAATGTAAAAGCTTGACTTGAATAATTGTTCTATCATCTCCCCCTTGGCTTTAAGCCACCACTCAAATTCTCAAATGCTTACCAATTTCAAATCTCCACGAACATCTCTATCGCCGGAATGTACACCATCTAGTGCTTCAACTTTCATTTCTATTAGCTCAACTTGAATACTTTCTAACCTTTTGATAGACCATGTTACTTCTGTTTTATCCCTCTAATACAATGCCTATGAACTTATGTTTCTAACCCATAAGAATCAAAATCACACTTAAGAGGCTCAACATTTCCAATCATACGCCTCGCCTTAACTTAGCCATCAAAACATCATCCATCATCTAACTAGTATTTATCCATCTAACAATCCCATGGCACGACTCACTACACCACATACACTAATCCTCAAAATTAAAGCAGTCCCATAATATCTTGGGTGAACTTTCTCATCATAATATAATATTAAACTTAATTACAAGTCAACTACGCTTAAACCCTTGTGTAAACTGTTCAAGCCTATTAGGTCACTTCCGGCAACTAATACCATTAATCCAAAAACCGTCACATTCGGCTTCATGATCACCAATCGTTCAAACTTAAGGTCTTACACTTCATATAATTTACAACTCCATCTCACGCATAACTCCCACGTGAAGATTATAAAACAACACATCCATGAACACTAGCCCGCTTAAACTTTATAACAATAATTGGTCCTAATCATATAGCCTATCTTATTCACAATCCATTAACACATCCTTTTTTCACCCGTCACTACTATCTATCCTTCATACATAACTTAACATAGTTCATAGCTCTCTACGTCTTAACTTAACTTCCTCTTGCAATCTGGAGAGCGCCTAGATTAACAACACTTACCCACCAAGTACTTTCATCAATAACCTATACTTTTCTAACACCACAAATACCATCAATAACTCTTTCCTTACCCTAAGCAAACAACAATCCACCTTAACTAACAACTCCTCCTCTAACTTTCACTAAACTAACAAACAAAGGTATATCACTTCATTACTAATTCAATCATAAGCAAAAATTCAGATATACATATTCAATAAATCACCCTTACCACCTTTCTTATCACTACACTTCTAAACCCACACTTTCAACTAACACAGGAACAACAAGCTAAATAGCAAGTTGCTAGTGAATCGAAATAGGCCTCACACGGCTTTACTAGACTTTGGTTTTGTGTTTTGATCAAGAAAATGAGATGAATAACAAAGAAGCTATGATAGTGAATCGAAAGAGCCCCACACAGCTTCACTAGAGTTTGATTTTTCACAAACATAATGATAACAAGATTACATAATACAAGAGATAGAAACTTGACACACAACATTCAACGATCTAAGAATACCCTTTACTCTATATTAATTAAATAACTCATAAGAATGAGGGCATAACTTTTAACTTAAGGAACTTAACACACTAGAGAGCTCCTCTCAAGCCCTTTGTGTAACTTTTGAAATTTCTTCGAGAAAATATAGAAGCATTACCTGGGGAAGAACTGGAGCTTGCGAATCATGTTATCTCAAAAATAATACATAGAGGGAGAAGTATAGATTAATATTGTAGATTTTGAGGAGGAATCTGAAAGCACATCTAACCTAGGCTTAGTTCACGACTTTTATGAACATGAATAAAGTACTTCAATCTTTGGAACTCAAAAGCACTGACAAGATAATTTCTAGCTCTCTTACAATCCCATAACTATCTACGGAGAATTAAGATTAACTGTTTCTGATACCTTAAAAATGAGGCAGAGTTGGCCAGAATAGAGTAAAATGAGAATCTATATAAGCTTCTTGGAGAACCTTTTTATAGCACGATCTTAGACTTGAAAGAAGGGAAATATTTCCTAAATGCCCTGTAGCCTCTCGAAGAAAAGTACAGACGTCTCCGTACCGTTCCGCAAGAATCTACTAGACACGACTTCATAGACACCCTAGGACACTTAAACTCTGTGCTCTGATACCAAGTTTGTAACGCCCCAAAATCGGGTCTCGAGACGTCACACGGTGCTTAGGGTTACAAGTAACCCCAAGCTAACCCTTCTACTGGCATAACTCCTAAGCAACTGAATAAAAATACAAATCCATACAAATCAGTAGAAATTAACTCTTTTCTGAATCTAATCGATACAAAAATGGAATTTTACAGGATTACAATTCTGCCTTTTAAGCAAATATGTTTTCATCTCAGATAGAAGAGTACACATACACACATTGGGAGATCCTATCACCGACATAAACCATGTGAGCTACATGGAGTCCAACGTACAACCCACGTTGGGGAGAGTCGTCCTATCCTTGCCATCGGAGTATGACTTCCAGTATCAATTCAAAAACACTAGTGATCACTATATAAATCAGCCTTAGGCTCACATCCTATGGGGGCACGTAGTTCTAAGGAAGTAAGGTCACTTTATACCTCTCACTCGGTGTTAAATATTACTCCTTAGCTCAGAAATTTAAATCAGCCTCAGGCTCACATTAAAGAAAATCCATAATAAACACTTCAACAAGTTTCATCGGGAGCCAACTTGCTTCCCCTTTATCATAATCAATAAAAATATGGATTTCTTTCACAATCGAGTTTAAAATAACTCATTCACGACCAAAAGGTCAAATCATTCAAAACATCTCAAATATTCAACAGCAACGTTCATATAACACACACTTTCTCAAAAAAACACAATTTCCAATGGGGATTCACGACCCAAATATCAAAATCATGATAAATATCGTTCAAGATTCATGCTTTATATCACCACACATGTAAATTCATCTTTCAAAATCATAAACATCAAGATTTCATAATAATCATCATAAGATATGGGTTCATACTTCAAATTCATAAAAATCATGCCTTTGTAAAAAAAATTACTTTTGGGCACAAGAACGAAAGAGAGTTCTTATTGAAAAACCCCACATTCCTTGAATGATGAACTTTAGATCATACTCATTTTTGAGATGTTAATCGTGCCTTTGAATGATGGTTCTTTGAGTTCTTGAACTAGGAACTTGGAATCTTGAATAAATTTGCAAAAATAAATGGTGAGCTTTGGAGGTTCTTGAAGTTGGATATAGGAGCTTAGGGTTTTCTTTTTGAGGGAATTTGATGAAATATAACATATAATTCTTCTCATAGGCTTTAATATAGCGTTTGGATGGATTTTTGGTGAGGGAGAATGACCAAAACGCCCCTAAAAATCAAATAATTCTCGAATCTGTCCTTTGGTGGACTGTTTTGATAGTCTGAAGTAGATCAACCATAACGTTTTACTCCAATATCCAAATTGGATGAAACTAATTTCATTAGAAAGAGGACTCTCATATCGTTCCGTTTATATATAGTATCTCACCCAGATCATTGTGTACGAGGAGTTATGATTGTTTAAAGTTGACCCAAAAATTCACTTTTGATAGGCTGAAGTAGATCGACCATAACTTTTTGCTCCAATAGACAAATTGGATTAAACCAATTTCATCGGAAAGAGGACTCGCAGAGCTTTCCATTGATATATAATAGATTACCCAGATCATTATTTACAAGGAGTTATGATCGTTTAAATTTGAAGAAAAAATACGCCAGGCCTCAGTAATTTTTTTCCTGCACGTTTTACTGTTCACTACTATTCACGGTTCGATAGGAATGTTCCTAACTCGTCGCTCGGGTGTCCGTTTTGGATGATCCACATATCGTTGGAAATATTATTTGATACTATACGTAATGGTGGGTTATAATCTAAGACATTCCACACGGAAAATTTATAATTTATTCTAGAAGATAGAACCCAACACATTTACGCACAAAATTTCAACGAAAAATTTCTTGGGGTATTACAGTAGGATACCACTCCTACATTAGGGTATGAATTATGCATGTGGAATCATATGCTGGTCATTTTATGGGTCCATGGTAAGGTCTAGGGTACGAGTTAGGATACCACTCATACCACTAGGGTACGGGTCAATAGGATGAGTCGAACCCTCTTGGGTTCACTTTTCAGCTTTTAAGTTGAGGATATTTTAGACATTTTCCACCCCTAAACCCATATAACCCATGACTTATAACCTCATTTGAACCTTTTATTCTTCACATATACAAGTTCAAAAATATTCCAAACACTCTCTAAAGCTTCTTTCTCAAGATTAAAGCTAGGGTTTAAAGAGGTGTTCTTCTTGAGGATTGAGGACCAAAAATCCTTCCATGAATCATCTTGTATAAGGAATGTGACTCTTTCCACTTTGTTATTTCTTAAATATTATGTGTTTTAAACAATGATTTGATTCTTGAATGGTGGGTATTGATATCAATTGTTAAGGGTTTTGCAGTATAGTGATGGGTATTGTTTACTTTTCTTCAAACTTGTCTTTACACATGCTTTTGGTGATGGTTTGAACATGTGGGTGCTTCTTGATTTTGGTTTAACAAATATGTCATGGGTAACCCTAATCTTTATGGTTTTCACTTCTGTTTTGGTCATAGTAAAGGTATGCCCTCAGGTGTTTGGGAAAATATTTAAGTGAAATAACTAGTTACATGCTAATAGTTTTTTGAACAAAGGCAATGGCTTAATGAGTAATAATGGTTGGTAAGTGACTTGTAATGGACTAGTTAAGAATGGTTGGTAAGTGACTTGTAATAGCCTTGTTGTCTATGTAATGAGTTAAATGGTGACTTTGGTGGTTAGCTTGGTTAAATGGGTTAAAGTCCCTAAACATGAAATTAAATTTTGACAAACCAAAGTTTTGTGTAGGAATGCTAATTAAGAATGAATGGTGTTGTATAGGTCTTGATGATAACAAATTGAATTGAATGGTGATTGAAACTAGTGTATTAGCCTATTAAATTGATTAATTGATAATATTTCATGAAGACCTTGTATGGTCATGTATGGTGTTGAATTGTGGCCTTGATGGCTTGAAATGGTTAAGTGGGTTAAAGTTTTTATATGTTGAATTGAGTGGATATGAATGCATAGACAAAGAGTTAGAGTCCCAATGTCGACTAGTAATGGACACTATGGCTTGTGGTTAAAGTCCACTTGCGCGATAAGATGGCTTGTGGTTAGAGTCCACTTGTTTGACAAAATGGTTTGTGGTTATACTCCACTTGTCTAACAAAATGGCTTGTGGTTAGAGTTCACTTATCTAACAAAAGGCTTGTTGTTAGAGTCCACTTGCACAATAAGACCTCTTGGGGTTAGAGTCCTCTTGCTTGATATAGCCTAAGTGAGTGGAAGGTTAGAGTCCTCCACTTAATGGTTCATGATTGGGTGCTTTGAAATGTATGTTATGGCCTTGTTATCTACTGACATTTGATGTATTTACATATATCTATATGTCTATGTGTATTAATATGGTGGATTATGATGGTTTGACTTGGTATTGAATAATGAAACTATTTTATCCTTACCCTTGAGTTACATGCTAGCGCTCTAACCGTTAACCATCTCCAGACTATGTGTCCCCAGGTGACACAGGGGTTGGAGCATCTTCTTCTCTTCCTACGCATTGACCAGGTGCTCGAGTGGATCGTGTGTTGACTTTGAAGTGGTGAACTTCCATACTTTGAAAGGCATACATTTCACAGTCTTTCTATCTTATGTCACAGACTTGTATTAGACTTGATTTTTAGCATTGTTGGGGGCATGTCCCAAAATATTATAGACATCGAATTGGTAGAGGCTTATGGATGACTGTGGACTTGGGTAGGTTGGATATTGTATATTGAGATGAATGGAAAGATTAGATATTCTTATGTTATGCTTATTAGTCTTGTTTCCGCTATTTTATTATATGTTCGGAGTTCATCCGATGATTATGGATTGATATGATGGTTAGGTTGGGTTAATGGGGTAATCTTCGGTCCTTTTTGGGATTGAGATGCCCATACAACAAGGCCCAATTTTGGGTCGTGTCAAGTTGGTATCAGAGCCTAGGTTCATGGTCAGTTGGGTGTCCACAAAGCCATATCAAGTAGAGTCACTTTTATGGGTATGTAGCATGCCACACTTATAAGAGATAGGCTACAAGGCATTTAGGAATGTTTTACCTTCTTGTTGTCTTATTTCAAGCTATAGAATTTAAGGTCTTTGACCCTTTTGATTTCCGTTTGCTTGTCTTTTAGATCATGTCTCCAAGAAAGTCTGAAATTTCTATACACCCTTATGTCCCAACTGGGGATGATGTTGATAGGACTCGCTCTACTTATGAAGTCCATACTCAGTCTAGGGGTCCGGTACCTAATTGTACGAGAGTTCCACCGGTTCACTCTAGACCTTCTCCTATAGTTCTTTAGGATAACGTAACGAATGTTGAGTTTCATCAGTCAATTTATATGATTGCTCAGTTGGTGGCTTCTCAAGCTGAGCATGTTTTTTCTGTTACTTCATCCTCTGAGGCCACAAAGGTTGGCTAGTTCACGAGATTGAGTCATCCGACCTTTACCAGTGTTAAGGTAGAGGAGGATCCTCAAGGTTTTCTGGATTAGATGTTGATGAGTCATCCTTATGGGAGGATTTTACTAATGCATTTTTGGACTACTTCTTTTCTCAAGAGTTGAGGGAAGCAAAGGCAGAGAAATTGGTTAATCTTAAGCAAGGAAAAATGTCAGTCAAGGAGTATGCCATATAGTTTCACCAATTGTCTAGGTATGCTCTGAAGATGGTGTCGGATAAAAGGGCTCGGATGAGGAAGTTTGCCTTGGGACTATCTCGTGAGTTGGTCCTTGAGAGTAAGGCGGCTTTGTCGATCAAAGACATAGATATCTCTAGGTTAGTTGTTTATATGCAACAAGTAGAGGAAGAGAAAAAGAAATAGATTGGGTTTAGTGAAAGGCAAGGAAAAAAATTTAGCCTTTCTGAGCAGAGTGGTAGAGATGGTGGTAAATAGCCAAGGAAAAAGTGGGGAAGTTCTGGTTCTTTCTCCTCAGTTAGTACCCTATACCCAAGGCCATCAGGTGATCATCGGCCTTAGTTTGGTGGAGAGTCTTAAGCACAGGGTTCCCAATCTCAAGCAAGCTAGTGGGGATTATTCATCTCCATCCCACCTTTCTTATAGATTTTGCGATTAGCATCACCATGGTCGGTGTGATAAGGGGAGGAATAGATATTTTAGATGTGGTCGGATCGGGCATATGCAGCAAGAGTGCCCCTCTATAGTGGATTCTTGGGCCAACAGGGCCCCTATTGCTACTTTATCTGCTCCTACACCGAAGGGTGTTGCTTCTGCTTCTACTTCTATATTTGGTACCGGCACTGGCCAAAATAGTTTATATGCACTTGCTACTCGCCCAGATTCTGAGGCATCTCTCGATATGGTTACAGGTATGTTGAAACTTTTCTCCAGTGATGTATATTGTTTACTTGATCTTGGGTCCACTCTCTCTTATATGACCTCATTTGTGGTTGTATAGGAGACTCTGTGGTTGTTAAAAGAGTTTAAAAAGGGTGTGGTAGTTATAGGTAGCAGAGAAACTTTGGTAGACTTAATAGAGTTAGACATGGTTGATTTTGATGTTATTCTAGGAATGGATTGGTTGCATTCGTGTTGTGATTCCTTAGATTTTCAGACCCGTAAGATTATGTTTAAATGCCCTAATAAGCCGGTCATTATATGGGAAGGAGGTTCGTTAGTGCCTAAGGGGAGGTTCAACTCATATCTTAGAGCCCGAAAGCTGATCTCTAAAGGGTGTTCATATCATTTGGTCCCAGTTAAAGATTCTAACTCGAAAGGTCCTTCTCTAAAATCTGTTCTTGTGGTTAACGAGTTTCCCAGTATCTTTTTTTATTACCTCCCTGGTATACCTCCCGATAGGGAAATTGGTTTTGGGATTCATCTTGTTCCGAATACTCGTCCTATTTCTATCCCACCTTATAGAATTGCTTCAGTGGAGTTAAAGAAGCTTAAGGAGCAATTGAAGGATCTCTTAGATAAAGGTTTTATCCGCCCAAGTGTGTCTCCTTACGGTGCTCCCGTGTTGTTTATGCGTAAGAAGGATAGTTCCCTTCGAATGTGCATTGATTATCGTCAGTAGAATAAGCTGAACATAAAGAATAAGTATCCTCTTCTTAGAATCGATGATTTGTTTGATCAACTTCAAGGTGTGAAGTATTTCTCTAAGATTGATCTTAGGTCGGGTTATAATCAACGTAAGATTAGGGAAGTGGATATCCCTAAGATTGCCTTCCGAATCTGGTATGGTTATTATGAGTTCCTAGTTATGTCTTTTGGGTTGACTAAAGCCCTGGAGTCATTCATGGACCTGATGAATAGGGTCTTCCATCCATTTTTGGATTTATTTATCATTGTCTTCATTGATGACATCTTGGTCTATTCTAAGAGTGAGGCTGATTATGTCAATCACCTTCGTGCCATGTTTGAAACTTTAAAGGATCATCGACTGTATGCCAAGTTCTCTAAGAGTGAGTTTTGGTTGAAGGTTGTGACTTTCCTTTATCATGTGATCTCTAGTGAAGGGATCATAGTGGATCCACAAAAGTGTATGGCGGTTAAGAAGTGTCCTAGACCTGCGAATCCAACCAATATTCAAAGTTTCTCGGGTCTAGCCGATTACTATAGGAAATTTATAGATATTTTTTTCACGATAGCTACCCCATTGACTAAGTTAACCCAGTAGAAGGTCAAGTTTTAATGGTCGAATATGTGTGAGGGTAGTTTTGAGAAGTTGAAAGATAAATTGACTTCGGCTCTGATTTTGACCTTACCCGAGGGTAATGATGATTTTGTAGTATACTGTGATGCTTCTTGTGTTGGGCTTGGTTTTGTATTCATGCAGCATGGTAGGGTGGTCACCTATGCTTCTAGGCAATTGAAAATTCATAAGAAGAACTACCCTACTCAAGATTTGGAGTTATTGATCGTGGTATTTGTATTGAAATTTGGCGTCATTATCTCTGTGGGGTTCATGTTGACATACTTTTTTATCACAAAAGCCTACAATATGTGTTTACTCAGAAGGAGTTAAATCTCAGGCAAAAGAGATGGCTTGAGCTGCTAAAGGACTACGATATGAGTCTCCATTACCATCCAGATAAAGCTAATATTATTGCTGATGCTCTTAGCAGGTCATCCATAGGGAGTTTGACTCATGTGGATAAGTATAAGTGGGAATTGATGAAAGAAATCCATCATTTGGCTAATCTTGGAGTTCATCTCTCGGACTTTGAGGATGGTGGAGTATTTGTGCATCAGGTATCGCAGTCATCTGTTGTTGTTGAGATAAAGAAAAAGCAAATGTTGGATCCCTATTTGATAAAGATTAAGAGTAATGTGGGTCAACAAAAGGCTGTTGATTTTGCAGTTGGTGGTGATGGTATCTTGAGGTACCAAGGTAAGTTATGTGTTCCCGATATCGATGGATTGAGGGAAAGGATTATGGTCAAGGCTCATGGATCTCGTTATTCCATTAATCTTAGTTCTACAAAAATGTATCATGATCTTAGGGAGTTCTATTAGTGTAATAGTATGAAGCGAGATGTGGCTAGCTATGTGGCTAAGTGTATGGTGTGTCAATAGGTAAAAGTTGAGCACGTGAGACTCGATGGTTTGTATCAAGAAATAGAGTTTCCCAAATGGAAATGAGAAGTGATTGATATGAATTTCGTCACCGGTCTTCCCCGGTCTTGGAATCAATGTGATTCTATTTGAGTCATTGTGGATAGAATTACCAAGTCCGCTCATTTCTTGCCGGTGAGGACTAATTATTCAATGGAGGAATATGCTAAGTTGTATCTTGCGGAGATTGTGAAGCTGGATCGTGCTCTGATTTCTATCATCTCGGATCGTGGTACTCCATTTTCTTCTAATTTTTGGAAGTCATTTCAGAAAGGTTTGGGAACTAAGGTGTGCCTTAGTACCGCTTTCCACCCGCAAACAGATGGACAAGCAGAGAGGACTATCCAAACATTAGAATATATGCTCTGTGCTTGTACGATTGACTATAGTGGTAGTTGGTACGACCATTTGCCTTTAATTGAATTTGCCTATAATAATAACTATTATTCTAGCATTGGCATGGCTCTTTTTGAGGTGTTGTATGGTAGGAGATGTCGTTCTCCTATTGGGTGGTATGACAATGGTGATGGTAAGTTGTTTGGCCCCACTATGGTTCACCAAGCCTTAGAAAAGGTGAAGGTGATTCATGATAGGTTGAAGGCCGCTCAAAGTCGCCAAAAGTCCAATGTGGATGTGAGGCATAGGGATTTGGAGTTTAATGTTGGTGATTGGCTATTCTTGAAGGTATCTCCCATGAAGGGAGTGATGCGATTTGGTAAGAAGATGAATCTTAGTCCCTGTTATGTTGGTCCATATTTGATTGTAAAGAGGGTTGGTAATGTTGCTTATAAGTTGGAGTTGCCCTCTTGTTTGAGATCCATCCATTCGGTCCTCCATGTGTCCATGTTACGGAAATGTATAGGTGACCCTTCGTCAGTCGTTCCTTTAGAAGATGTTGGTATTTCAGACTCTTTGTCCTATGAGGAGGTCTCAACGAGGATCTTGGATCGATAAGTTCTCCAATTGCGAACGAAGGAGGTATCTTCGTGAAGGTTCTGTGGAGGAACCAAAATTCTGAGGAAGCTACTTGGAAGGCGAAAGAGGACATTAAGTTCAAGTATCGGCATTGGTTTTCTATTCTATAAACTCATGCTTGAGGTATGTGTTAATCTTCTTAACTTGATTTATGTATTTGATAGGCGAAAGGGTTCAAGTCCCTAAACTTTGAATTGAGCAATTGTTTTGATAGACTATGGGTTGGAGTCCCAAAGTCAATTGAATGAATGATTAAGTGATAATGATCATGGCATGTGTCTGGTCCTTGTTGTATGTTTTTGTTTTCCAAATTTATTAAAAGATTTATATGATGTGTTAACTCATGCTTGTGTTTGGCTTACCCATAATTCAAGGATGAATGATCCAAGTGGGGGAGAATTGAAACACCTAGGCTTTGGACCCTTAGAAAAATTCCCTTAGATGGAGTTTCTAGGCAGGTACGACTCTAGGGTACTAGTCATACCCTAGGATACGACTTGGGTTCCTCTCATCATATTTTAGGTAGTGTAGTGGGGGCTACATTCTATCCAAGGTACGGTTTAGCCTTTACGAAGTCATATGTTAGGGTACGGGTTGTATGTTGCCTAGTCGTATGATGCTTGAAGTCTTGGCCAAAGCATTCTGACTTTGGTACGGGTTGTAGGGTACCACTCATACCATAGGGTACGAGTTATGCATGTGGAGTCATATGTTTATTAGTTTAGGGGTCTATGGTGAGGTCTATGGTATGAGTTAGGGTACCACTCGAACCCTAGGGTATGGGTCAATAGTGTAAGTCGTACCCTCCAAGGTTCACTTTTCAATTTTTAAGATGAGGACATTTTAGAGTTTTTCCACCCCTAAACCCTTATAACCCATGACTTATAATCTCATTTGGCCCTTCATTCTTCACATATACAAGTTCAAAAACATTTCAAATACTCTCCAAAGCTTCTCTCTTAAGATTGAAGCTAGGGATTAAAGAGGTGTCCTTCTAGAGGCTTGAGGACCAAAAATCCTTCCGTGAATCATCTTGTATAAGGCATGTGACTCTTTCCTCTTTGTTATTTCTCAAATATCATGTGTTTTAAACAATGAATTAATTTTTGAATGGTGGTTTTTGAAATTAAATGTTAAGGATTTTGATGTATGGTGATGGGTATTGTTTATTCTTATTCAAACTTGTATTTACACATGCTTTTGGTGATGGTTTGCATATGTGGGTGCTTGTTGATTGCGTTTTAACAAATGGGTCATGGTTAACCCTAATCTTGATGGTTTTTACTTGGGTTTTGGTCATAGTAAAGGTATGCCCTCAGGGTGTTTGTGAAAATGTCTAGGTGAAATAACTAGTTACATGCTAATAGTGTTTTGAACTAAGGAAATGGCTTAATGAGTAATAATGGTTGGCAAGTGACTTATAAAGGCCTTGTTGGCTATGTAATGAGTTAAATGGTGACTTTGGCGGTTTTCTTGGTTAAATGTCTTAGAGTCCCTAAATATGAAATTGAATTGTGTCAAACCAAAGTGTGGTATAGGAATGCTAATGAAGAATGAATGGTGTAGTATAGGTCTTGATGATAACAAATTGACTTGAATGGTGATTGAAACTAATGTATTGGCCTATTAAAGTGTTTGATTGATAATAGTTCATAAAGACCTTGTGGTCATGTATGGTGTTGAATTGTGGCCTTGATGGCGTGAAATGGCTAAGTGGGTTAAAGTCCTTATATGTTGAATTGAGTGGATTTGAATGCATGGACAAAGGGTTAGAGTCCCAATGTCGACTAAAAATGGACATGATGGCTTGTGGTTAGAGTCCACTTGCGCGATGAGATGGCTTATGGTTAGAGTCCACTTGTTTGGCAAAATGGCTTATGGTTAGAGTCCACTTGTCTAATAAAATGTCTTGTGGTTAGAATGCACTTGTCTAACAAGAGGATTGTGGTTAGAGTCCACTAGCACAGTAAGACGGCTCGGGGTTAAAGTCCTCTTTCTTGATATAATCTAAGTGAGTAGAAGGTTAGAGTCCTCCAATTCATGGTTCAGGATTGGATGCTTTGAACTGTATGTTATGGCTTTGTTATCTCTTTACACTTGATGTATTTGCATATATCTGTAATAGCCCAAAAAATCCAAACCAATATTAGCGCCATGTTTCAATCTCATGCATAGTATATCATGATTCTTTTATAGTTTTATAAGTAGTTTAGATGTATATTAAGGCTTCAAATAACTCCCAGCTATCCGACGGATCAAAACATTCCTTACCGATTGATTTCCTGGAAAGGATATTGTCATAGTCAACTTCAAATGAGAATATCTCTCGTTATACTACAAATGTTTGACCTCATGACCTACCAACAGATAGATAATTGAATTAGCTTTCAACGATACCAATTTTGCCCAAATCCGATATCGGAGCAAAAAGTTATACCCATTTTACTCCTGTATGTCCGTCTGGCAAATGATTGACGACATGAGCTACCGACTTATCACAAGTCTGGTGGCTTATCAGCCCATGTCATCAGGCTAGACAAAAACCCAAAAATTCCAGCTCCTAGGTGACGACCTGGGCTGAAAGGCTATCACAGATCTGATGGCTTCTCAGCCTTGGTCGTCGGCTGATAATTTCTGCAACTGAGAAGTAATTTTGTAGGGGTATTTTGGTCTTTTCCCCTCACCCTAAACCTTACCCCCACGACATAAAACACCAAAAACATGTATTTAGCTATTAGTATTTAGTTTCAAAAGCTCTTAACCCTCTTTGTTCCCAAGAACAAACTTAGGGTTTCTTCTCAATTAACTTCAAGATCCCATCACACCCTCCACAAGATATTCAAGAATTTAGATTCCCAATCCAAGAACATTCAAGAAAGGTCAATTTACTTTCAAGATTCAATCCCTAAGGTATGCGTAGTGTTCATCCATGGATTCCTTTCATCCATGGAGTCCAAGAATCAAGTTTTAAATAATAAATTATAATTTTCTTGTTATGGTGTGACCATGTTCATGTCGATGGTTGTTATTAGAGTTTCAAGATGGTATCTTAATGTATTTTTGGGAAGTATGTGAGCATGTTAGTTGAAAGTCATAATTTTGGGTGGCTCAAGATTGTTAAATTGATGAATACCCTTATGCCACAAAGTGTGCATGTAAGGTGTTCGATAAAATGCCTAAAAGACTAGAAGTCATGTATTATAGTTGAATTGTGACCTAAATGACAAATGCATGCTAGACCCTTATGAAAATAATAACTTCTATGATATTGTTATGCATCATGATTGTTGATGGAATGTTCATGAAACTAGATTGATGGACTTATGGCATGTTATTATGTGCATTCCCTTCCATGTATAAGACTTTGAGAAGTATGTGTAGTATGAAATCCCCAACTTATGGTATTTTGAATTATGAATATTGGTCATCTGTTCAAAAAGAGCAAAGTCATGTTTTGTCAGTTTTCTTCCATCGAATCCTGGGGGTACTTGTACCCGACAATTTAGTTGTGTGCCTAGATCCATGTCATGTTTCACGATACTCTCAGTCAAGCCATGATCCATAGAACTCAATCAACTATGTGACTCAGGAAATCTCAGAAATCTCAGTAGTTCAGTAATCTCAGTGATTTCAGTATTCCAAGTAAAATCTCAATAACTACAGTACTCTCAGTCAGTCCTCAGACATCAGTACATTTCGTCAGTCAACGGAACTCAGTAAACTCAGTTTAGCTCCGCTAAAACAATACCACTAGTATCAGTTCAGTTAATCAGTTCAGTTTAGTTAATCAGTTCAGCTCAATTAATCAGTTCAGCTCAATTAATCAGTTCAGTGTCTTTAAGATGGGAGTAAGATTCAGCACCGAGCGAGCCTAGGGATGGGAACTCACCCGCTAGATAGAAATAAGATCCCTAGAAGCAATCCCTAAGTTCCAGAACTACGTAGCCATCGTAGGTACGAGATGTCACTCGTTAGATAGGACTGACATACTTAGGGATCACCCGTTAGCACATTTAAATGTATAGGATTGATCCCAGGGGTCAGCCGCTAGATTAGGACTGACTCCACAACTGTTGTCTTTACCAGTGGCGCAGTACTGACACCCTTCTAACTGGGGTTACAGGTTGGACCCCATACTAGCTAGAAAGGGGCATGTCGGTTAGATGAATACATCCCACAGTTTCAGTTACAAATTGAGGATTGTTAGATACAGTCAAACCCTATCATTATCAATAGACTCCGGGATCACCTACTAGATAGGACTAACTTTAACTATGGTTAATCAGTATCAGTATCATCAGATTTAGAGATCACCCACTAGGTAGGACTAATCTCAGACTAAGTCAAATCATCTTTGTTGTCATTATACTCATAGATCACCTGCTAGATAGGACTGATCTCAGATTCAGTTACTCCATACAGAACAAAACTCAGATAGTTCCATCAGAACTTAGACTGTCAGATACAGTCCCTCAGTATCAGTTACATCGGTTATGCCAATTATCACAGTCATATCAGTTATATCAGTCATCATAACTCACGTTATCAGTATTCAATTTCAGGACTGTTAGACACAGTCAATCAGACCAGTTCTTCATAATTTGAACTGTCAAAAATAGTCGTTCATCTATTTAGTAATGCAGTATTAGTTCCTCACTTAGTAGTGACTTACATATTAATATCAGTGAACTCGGTCATTCAGTATCTCAGTATTAGTACACTCATGTTGTCAACATTCAGACTCAGTAGTCAGTATCACCACGAGTTCAGCTATAGTTACTTATGCATGTATGTATTCTCACATTCATATCAGTCAGTATTTTTTATGCATATAAACCCTTTGTATTTAGCCTACCTCACTCGTATACTCAGTACATTCAGTTGCACTGACACATTCGCGCTATGATGTTTTATTTTACACCATAGGTTTAGAGGCACGAGTTCCAGAGCAACAGTAGCATTGCAGATTTCAGCAGTCAGAGTTAGCAGTGAGTCCTCATTCTCCGAGGACATGATTACTACTTTATTAATTCAGTATTTGAGTTTGGATTTTAGTAGTCGGGAGTTAGTTGGAGACATGTTCCTTCCACTCCCTACATCAGTCAGTTAAAGGCTTTCAGACTAGATTATAGACTAGATTCATACTTCAGTATTTTGGTATTGTAATACCACTTTATTCAGACATTATTATTATTCAGATTATGTTTAGTATTGAACCTTATGGCCTTTCAGTTCATGTTTCTGCATTTATATACATATATTATACAGTGTGCAGGTACAAATATCAATCATGGGTTAGCTTGTGGTCCTTCGGGGTCATGAGCACTGTGTAGCGTTTCAGTTCAGAAAATTTGGGGTGTTACAATATTTATATGTCTATGTGTATGAATGTGGTGGCTTATGATGGTTTGACTTGGTATTGAATAATGACATTATTTTATCCTTACCCTTAAGTTACATTCTATCGCTCCAACCGCTAACTATCTTCGGATGTTGTGTCCCCATGCGACACAGGGGACAGAGCATCTTCTTCTCTTCTATCGCAATGACCAGGTGCTCGAGTGGATCGTGTGTTGACTTTGAAGTGGTGAGCTTCCATACTTTGAAAGGCATACATTTCATAGTCTTTCTATCTTATGTCACAGACTTGTATTAGACTTGGTTTTTGACTATTGTCGGGGGCATGTACCGACATATTATAAACATCGTATTGTTAGAGGCTTATGGATAACTATGGACTTGGGTAGGTTGGATGTTGAATATTGACATGAATGGAAAGATTATACATTCTTATGTTATGCTTATTAGTCTTGTTTCCGCTACCTTATTATATGTTTGGAGTTCGTTCGATACTTGTGGATTGATATGATGGTTAGGTTGGGTTAACAGAGTGATCTCTGGTTTTTATTGGGCTTGAGATGCCTATATGATAAGGCCTGATTTTGGGTCGTATCAATTTCCTCCTTCTGCTCTCTTTGGTATAAGCAGCTAAGTAAAAATGCTAATTGGTCATTTATTTCCTGGTTGGACATTTGGTATTAGTAGAAAGTTTTGTGGTGCACCTAAGGGTGTGGTCTGGTGGTCAATAAAATAGGTGTAAACCTTAGAGACTAGGATTTTCAATTCCAACAGAAGAAGAAATACTAGGCCATTTTTTTCATCTGTCTTAAGCACACTAGTTTATCCAAGTTCTTCAACAAAACAGTGACGTCTGTGCTAACTTACGTGAACCTTGACTATTCAATTAGGAATCTGCTACACTATTTAGTTCTGGTAGTAAAAAACTATTGTAAACATATAGTTAATAATTTCGTGCAAGGAAAATAAGGGCAAGGTTTAACGATTTAGGTGAAATTCTTTAAGCAACAATTACAGGCGAGAATCAAAGTCACTGGTACTGGATCAATAAATTACCACCTCCTCTCAAATGATATATGATGGCTCAAAAAGGTTACGTACAAGAACAGCTTGAGAAAAGTAGTAGAAGATGACAAGTGAAAACACTATTACCTTATGACAAGAAAGTGAAAACACTACTGAATGGTGTACATATCAGTTTCCATATGATAATAATTCGTTGATATTCAGGGCACAAAGTAGGGTCAAGATAGAGTAGGTGTACACAGAACTTACCCCTACCTAAGAGATTGAAAGTCTGCTTCCAAAAGACCCTCATCTAAAGGGAAAAAATAGTTCAAAGCATCACAGAAAAGAAAATAACAAAAACACAGAAACCACAGCAAAATACTACGAAAAATATGAGTAAACATTCTCAATATGACAATCAAATTACAAAAGGCGGGAGATAGTAATAATAATCTAGAAACAGGAAACTAGAGGAGTAATGCTACGACTACAAATAGGGAAGTGGATAAGTAAAACCACCATGGCTATACTACCACTACTTGTTAATCTATCCTGTCCACCACAACCTTTTATCTAAGATCATATTCTCGATAAGCTCTGTGAAAAACTGAATGTACATTGTATGTCACAGTAAATGAAAATAAAGATGTACAACATCAAAAATGCAAAAGAAAAATCATCATAATCTTGATATTTGTTCTTTGGAATACTGTAACGCCCCGAATCTAGTACCCGGAATGTTACACAATGCTCATGACCCCGAAGGACCACAAGATAACCCATGACTGATATCTGTACCTGTATACTGCATAAAAGACTGTATAATGCGGAAACATGAACTGAAAGGCCATAAGGTTCAATACTAGTACATAACTGAAAATATGGTATATCAATACCAAAATAACTGAAATAATTGTCTGACATACTATAGTTTGAAAGCCTCTAAACTGTCTGAAAAAAAAGAGTTGATGGGACATGTCCCCAACTAACTCCGACTACTGAAATAAACTGAAAATTGAAATTGTAATATAATCACCATGTCCTCGAAGGATGAGGACTCACAGCTAACTCTGACTGTTGAACCTGGATGCTACTGATGCTCTGGAGCTCGTGCTTCTAAACCTATGGTATAAGACACCATCGTGCAAATGTGTCAGTACTTTGAATATACTGGTATGCAAGTGAGGTAGGTTGAATGCAAATGGTTCATATGCATGAACAATACTAACTGACTGACTAACATGAACGTGAGAATACATGCATGACAATGTAACTATAACTGAGATCGTGATAGGATTGAATACTGAGTTCTGACTACTGAGTTTTCTGACATTGACATCTGAGTCACTTATGAGTGAGAAAGACTGATAATATATTACTGAATACTGAAGGACTGATACTATGTTATTGATACAAGAATAACTGTGTCTAATAGTTTTGATTATAAAGAACTGGTCTGGTTGACTGTATCTGACAGTCCTGAAGCTGAATACTGATAACATGAGTTTTGAGAACTGACATAACTGATAACATGAGTGATTGTATTTAACAGTCCTAAATCTGATGGAACTAGCTAAGTTTCATACTATATTTGAGGAACTGAATCTGAGATCAGTCATATCTAGAGGAAGATCTCTAAATCTGATGATACTGATACCGACTGACCATAGTTGAGATCAGCCCTGTCTAGTAGGTGATCCCGGAGTCTATTTATAATGATAAGGATTGGCTGTATTTGACAGTCCTAAATCTATACTACTGAGTTGAATTGACTGTATTTGACAGTCCTGATTCTGTAACTAAAACTGTGGGATGTATTCATCTAACCGACATGCCCCATACTATGCTAACTGAGGTCCAACTTGTAACCCCAGTTGGAAGGGTGTTAGTACCGCACTACTAGTAAACACAACTGTTGTGGACTCAATCCTAATATAGTGGGTGACCTCTAGGATCAGTCTTATACATTTAAATGTGCTAACGGGTGATCCCTGAGTATGTCAGTCCAATCTAATGGGTGATATCTCATACCTATGCTGACTATGTAGTTCTGGAACTTAGGGATTTCTTCTAGGGATCTCAGTCCGATCTAGCGGGTGAGTCCCCGTCCCTAGGCTCGCTCGATGCTGAATCCTGCTCCCATATGAAAGACTCTGAATTGATTAACTGAGCTGAACTGGTTAACTGAACTGAAATGATACTAGTGGTATTGTCTAGCGGAGCTAAACTGAATTTACTGAGTTTCGTTGACTGACGGAATGTACTGCGTTTTGAGGACTGAATGAGAGTACTATAGCTACTGAGATTGACTGGGAATACTGAGGTTACTGAGATTACTAAGTACTGAGATTACTAAACTACTAGATTACTGAGATTTCTGGGTTTTTCTGAGTTACATGATTGACTGAGTTCTATGGATCATGGCTTGACTGAAAGTATCGTGAAAACATGACATGGCTCTAGGCACACAACTAATATTTCGGGTACAAGTACCCCCAGGACTCGATGGAAAGAAACTGACATAGCATGACTTACTTGAACACATGACTAACATCATAATCCAAACATATGATATGCATAAACTTGTACATAATTGGGAATTTCATGATATCATACTAGTTGGGCACTTTTCCTTCATATAGGCATTTAATCAAACACATGGTAGGCATGGTACATGTAAAAACCATTATACAACAATTAAACATCATAATTCAAATCTAATTTCATCATCCTAGGGTTTAATCATAGGTTCACATGAATATACATCTATACAAATCAATTCCACATAACATTGATCACCCAACATGGATTTGAATTCAATTGATCATTCTCAACATTAACAAAACAAACCCAACATGAAATTCATAAGAAATCCATAAACTTGAACTTAAAAAAGAGATTCTTGGGCTTCATGGACGAAAGGAGTACATGAATGAACACTATGCATACCTCAAAATCTTGAATCTTGACGGAGGTTTACTTTTCTTGAAGGTTTTTGAATGGTGACTCTTTGATTCATGAGTTTTGTTGGAGAAGGGTTTGAATCTTGTTCTTGGGTTTTGATCTTGAAAAAAACCCTAATTTTGATGTTATGGATGAGTGAGGAGTTATGTTCTTTGATTTGACATGATTGGGTGTTAAATAGGGTGGAAAAAGACCCAAAAATCCATTTAAAATGGTGTTTCAGCGTTGTTTCGGACAAAACTCATGGTCTGAGTGACGGACCGTCGCTCTGGTGACTAACCGTCACTCTGGTGACTAACCGTCACTCCAACCGTCTTTTTTGGGCCATAAAACAGCCTTACTGCTTCAGTTATGACGGCCAAAGCGACGGTCCATCGCTGACTTGACGGTCTGTCAGCTTGCCCGTCGCTCCTGGACAGCTTGGACAACTCTCAGTAAAACGGTCATAACTTTTTACTCCGATGCCAGAGTTTGGCGAAATTGGTATCGTTGAAAAGCTAATTCAATTATATATCTTTTGGTGTGTCGTGAGCTCAAAAATTCTTTGTATAATGGGAGATATGATCGTTTGAAGTTGACTATGGCAATATCCTTCTCAAGAATTCAATCAGTATGGGATGTTTTGATTCGTCTAATAGCTAGGACTATTTGAGGACTTAATATACATCTAACTTGATCATAAAACTACCAAATCACTATAATTTATTTCTCATGAGCTTGAAGCATGGTTCTACTATCAGTTAGGAATCTCGGGGTATTACAATATCTCTTCCTTGAGAACATTCGTCCTCGAATGAGACTGATAGAGAGAGGGGGAGAACATAAACTGACGTACATACTGAACATCAATGACTGGAACATGATCTCATGGCTGACATGACTGATAACTAAACATATCATACTGAACATGCATATCTGATGCATGACTAATAAGCTGAATTCGTGCATATCTGATGCATGGATAATTGACTCATGAATGCATAACTGAATATGCAAGAGTACTTAGTACCAAGTTTGTAATGGAGATCTAAGAATGAACTAAATACTAAGTTTGTAATGGTAATTTGAATAGGGAACTGAGTAAGTTTAAGAAAAATGCTATGTAACTAAAAAGTACTGATGACCCCATGATTACGCTAGAAGTATGCATGAACGGGAACCTGAGAACATGGCTAAGGCTGAAACATGACATATAAACTGAATTTTGTGAACTGAACTGAGCCCCTAAATACATAGCTCACGACTGAGATCTTAACTTGAGGGCTAACTTATGAGTACCTTATACTCTAACTAGATTCTTTATGCGAAGAGAAACTGAATTTAAGACATGAGAGCATTGAGGAATAATGGGGTATCTCCCCCTTGGGACAGTATGTCCCTCTAAGAACGCTCACCTTACTGAGATACTGGGGCGATGCACAGTGCATCAATGGAATGATTCATGACTGAACAACTCATGCTGAAAATCTTAAGCCAAAATGAGAGAAAGAGATCTAACAATGTACATCATGAGTATGAAGGGACTATAACGTACCCGATTCTATGCTGGGGGAATTTCCTTGATCATGGTGAGTCTGAAGAGCATAAAACCTGTTCTGACACTGACCACTAGTGGTACTGGAAGTGACGCCCTGCTGGCGCAAATCTTTTCCATTCTAAGCCCTTACTCTACATTCCAGCTGCCTGTGGCCTGGCTTACCACATCCATAACATACCTCGCCGCCTGCTCTACATATACCTAGGTGATTCCTACCACACTCTTCACAAAGCAGATAGGTAAGACTCTTGTTCTCACTACCCTAGGCCTCGGATCCTGGTGACCCATTACGACGGTCATTCCCGAACTTGGGTACTGGTGCACTAGCTGAAGATAGAGCTGGGACTGAAAGCTTATGACTATACTGAGAATGGATACCACCCCCTTACTTAGGCTGAGCAAAGCAAAAACTACCTGTCCTCGCCCTCTTATTCTGCTTTTCCTTTATCTTAATATTTTGCTCTTCTATCTGCCTCTCTAAGAATGTAGTGACAAATTCATCCCATTCTATAGGCCTTGCCTCATCTGCCCTTTCTGACTTTCACAGCGTGAACAAAGTATAAGCCACATCCTGCAACTGATATGCAGCTAGCTCATCACTCTCAACAGTAGTCAGCCCCATGATATATGTCACCTTCTGAACCTAATCTAGGAATTCCTGAGGTTCCTCATCTGACTTAGACCCAAGAAAGGATGGAGGGTTCATTCGAGTGACGTCTCGAATCCTGGCTGCATCTGAGTTGGCCACTGGGTTGGCCGGAATGACTGCTGGCCATTTATTTTAGGCGGCGACCGACTGAGCAAGAGTAGTGCATGTGGTACTGAACTCCGCATGAGAAACATGATCGCCTAAAGGTTCTTCGGGCTGAGGGGATGACGGATTTTCATTTCTTCTTTTAGGAGGCATGTTCTGCAGAAGAAAGGGAGAAACGAATTAGACTGAGAGTTTAACTTTGAGCCTATGCTTACTGGCACGACATGAATACTAAAGGAAGGGATACTGTTCCTAAAACATCTCATAGCCTCCTGCACATAAGTGTGGTGCATAACACATGCGTGTACAAGACTACTAGATGCGACTTTTCACACTTCCTAGGATGCTATTGAACCTTAGACTTTGATACCAAGTTTGTAACACCCCGAATCTGGTACCCGGAACATTACATGGTGCTCATGACCCCGAAAGACCACAAGCTAACCCATGAATGATATTTGTACCTGTATACTGCATAAAAGACTGTATAATACGGAAACATGAACTAAAAGGCCATAAGGTTCAATACTAGTACATAACTGAAAATATGGTATATCAATACCAAACTAACTGAAATAATTGTCTGACATGCTATAGTCTGAAAGCCTCTAAACTGTCTGAAAAAAAAGTTGATAGAACATGTCCCCAACTAACTCCGACTACTGAAAGAAACTGAAAACTGAAATAGTAATATAATCATCATGTCCTCGAAGGATGAGGACTCACAGCTGACTCTAACTGTTGAACCTGGATGCTACTGATGCTCTAGAGCTTGTGCTTCTAAACCTATGGTATAAGACACCATAGCGCAAATGCGTCAGTACTTTAAATGTACTAGTATGCAAGTGAGGTAGGCTGAATGCAAATGGTTCATATGCATGGAAGGGTGTCAGTACCACGCCACTAGTAAAGAAAACTGTTGTGGACTCAGTCCTAATCTAGCGGGTGACCTCTGGGATCAGTCCTATATATTTAAATGTGTTAACGGCTGATCCCTGAGTATGTCAGTCCTATCTAACGTGTGACATCTCATACCTACACTAGCTATGTAGTTCTGGAACATAGGGATTGCTTCTAGGGATCTCAGTCCTATCTAGCAGGTGAGTCCCCGTCCCTAGGCTCGCTCGGTGCTGAATCCTGCTCCCATCTGAAAGACTCTGAACTGATTAACTGAGCTGAACTGATTAACTAAACTGAAATGATACTAGTGGTATTGTCTAGCGGAGCTAAATTGAATTTATTGAGTTTCGTTGACTGACGAAATGTACTGCGTTCTAAGGACTGACTGAGAATATTGTAGTTACTGAGATTGACTGGGAATACTGAGGTTACTGAGATTACTGAGTACTAAGATCACTGAGATTACTGAACTACTGAGATTACTGAGATTTCTGGGTTTTCCTGAGTTACATGACTGACTGAGTTCTATGGATCATGGCTTGACTGAGAGTATCGTGAAAACATGACATGGCTCTAGGCACACAGCTAATATTTCGGGTACAAGTACCCCCAGGACTCAATGGAAAGAAACTGACATAGCATGACTTACTTGAACACATGACTAACATCATAATTCATATACTGAAGCATTTCATCAAACATATGATATGCATAAACTTGTACATAATTGGGGATTTCATGATATCATACTAGTTGGGCACTTTTCCTTCATATAGGCATTTAATCAAACACATGGTAGGCATGGTACATATAAAAATCATTATACAACAATTAAACATCATAATTCAACTCTAATTTCATCATCCTAGGGTTTAATCATAGGTTCACATGAATATACATCTATACAAATCAATTCCACATAACATTGATCACCCAACATGGATTTGAATTCAATTGATCATTCTCAACATAAACAAAACAAACCCAACATGAAATTCATAAAGAAATCCATAAACTTAAACTTAAAAAAGAGATTCTTGGGCTTCATAGATGAAAGGAGTCCATGAATGAACACTATGCATACCTCAAAAGCTTGAATCTTGAAGGAGGTTAACTTTTCTTGAAGATTCTTCAATGGTGACGCTTTGATTCTTGAGTTTTCTTGGAGAAGGGTTTGAATCTTATTCTTGGGTTTTGATCTTGAAAAAAACCCTAATTTTGATGTTATGGATGAATGAGGAGTTATGTGTTTTGATTTAACATGATTCGGTGTTAAATAGGGTGAAAAAATACCCAAAAATTCCTTTAAAACGGCGTTTCAGTGTTGTTTCGGACAAAACTGACGGTCAGGGTGACGGACCGTCACGCTGGTGACTAACCGTCACTCCAACCATCATTTTTGGGCCAGAAAACGTCCTTACTGCTTCAGTTATGACGGCCAAAGCGACCGTCCATCGCTGACTTGACGGTCCGTCAGCTTGCCCGTCGCTCCTGGACAACTTGGACAGCTCTCAGTAAAACGGTCATAACTTTTTACTCCAATACCGGATTTTGGCAAAATTGATATCGTTGGAAAGCTAATTCAAATGTATATCTGTTGATCAGTTAGGAGCTCAAATATTCTTTGTAGAATGGGAGATATGCTCGTTTAAAGTTGACTATGGCAATGTCCTTCTCAAGAATTCAATCGGTAAGGGATGTTTTGATTCGTCTAATAGCTAGGACGTATTTGAGGACTTAATATACATATAACTTGATAATAAAACTACCAAATCACTATAATTTATTTCTCATAATCTTAAAGCATGGTTCTACTATCGGTTGGGATTCTCGGGGTATTACAAATATGCAGTTTATTACCCGAATTAACAAAAAGAATGCAATGCCCCATTAAACAGTTACAATTATTTAGGAGTATTAATATTTTTAACATTTCAATACTAATATAAACAACCAAAAGTCATAATACAATTCAATACATTTATTCAGCATATTTTGAAGCATCAACCACTACCTACTAACCCACTACCCTAATCGGATCCTCCACAACCTCCTATTAAAGGTCATATACTCGGTGAGCATAAAGTACATAGCATACCATACTAACCGAAAATAAAGATGTACAATGTCCAAAATACAATAGGGATATCCAAAGTACATAGCACATCATATTAACAGAAAATAAAAATGTACAACAAAAGCAAACAAACATGAAGGCTCTGCCCCCGCACAACACCCCCACAATTTTAGTAAGCTAAGACTCTGTCGCACCCCGCCCAGCCCCACCCCACTTAGAGACTTCCCCATCCTGCCCCGCATAGCAGTAAACCCATCCCACTCTGCACCCGCTAAACCCCATTGCTATTCCTAGTAGCTAGATGATAGAGAGACGATAATTGACCATCCACAAATAGATAAATTTCATAGTAAATTATCGAGTTGTATAAATAAAAAAATGACAGATTCTGATCGAATAAAGCAGGAAGAATAAGAGTAGTTCGAGCAACCAAGCAATAAAACTAAATTAGAATAATTTTGGAAGAAAATGAACAACTAGATAGAACAGAAATCATACCTCAAAGCGAGAGAGATGAAATAGAGATTAGGGCAAATTAGCTGCAATAACCCAAGAAATTAAAGAAACAATTGGCAAAGTTGCTCCCTCACTCATTGTGCATTTGCAAAATTGGTGTGTGTATTGATCGGAGCACTAGGGTAAATTTGCGAACAGACGTACTGTTATTTGAGGAATAGAAAATGATGTAAAGTACTACGTACCAGAGAGCTGATCTTTTTATTAATTACGTTTTCAAAAAATTAAACCAAAAAAAGGAAAAGGCGTTATTAGTATATTTAGTGAAATAAAATAAATTATTAAAATTTTATTATTATATTTTGGCATTAGTTTTTCCCGCTCAAAGCTCTAAATTGTAATTTGGGACCAGTTAAAAAAAAAATTAGGGACCAAATTTTGTACCTTCATTATAAAATATAATATTAAGGACTGGCATATAATCTCTTCCTAATATATGTACTTTTAAAGATAAGATTATGAATCCATCTCTGAATGTTGGTCATATATAAGGCAATGTTTTGTAGTGAATACTCCAAAACCAGCGAATACAACATATAGGCCCCCACACGGGCTCAACATAATAATTATATTCATTTTTGTGATTAGTCCCCACACCCTTAACATGTCTTTGTATCAACATTAACTACCAAGCCCATTCTGAAGAAAGTTAAGTCATAACCTACCTCAAATGTCAAAAAAATGGTGTGTAAGACTTCAATCTGAAGTCTTACTCCGCAAGAACAGACTCGGAATCAACTAATAAATAGAAATATTAAATCTATGTGTCAAAACAAAGTCAACGATATTCATATTACCTATTTTAGAGTCGGAGTTATAACGGACCCCCGAAATAAGTTTTCAAAAAAAAAAGAATAAAATCACAATTTTATTTTTGAAACATGTTCCCCATATTTTTAGGAGTATGCAGCTATAAACCCAAACGAAAATGAGTTAAAAATAAGGTTCAAATTTTAAAAAAAAGAACATGTTCAAGCTTCACCGATAAAATTCCCTGAATTCATTTTAAAAATTGAGAATTAATGTTGTTTCGAAGATGAAATCGAAAGAAAAGTGGTAATCATGAGATTAAAAATTTACCCAAGTGAAAACAGATTAAAAACAGGATTTGAATCGAAGAAAAATAAGTTTTAGGCCTTACAGGCCGAAATCCCCAATTTCTACCTTTCAATCCGCGTTAAAAACAAGAATTAAAGGATAAGATTGAAGAAAAGTAGTTGAAATAGGTGTTTAGGAGCTTATCCAATCTTAAAAGTGAAAGAAATTGCTCAAAATCATGAAACCTTAAGCTCTAAGACTCAAAAATAGTAAAAATGGCAAAAATAAGGTATATATATAGTCCAGGCATCATATGCGCGATCAAGTGTCGCGTACGTGGTACCTGGCCTAATGGCAGGTATCGTCATCGCAACCTGGTCCTCATGTACGCGAGACTCATAATCGTGGCCGAGATATCACATTTGCAACACTTGTTCCTGATCTGCTAAGTCACATATGCATCCAGCCACTCGCGATTGCGATAGCAACAGCACCAGCTGGAGACTTGGAGAATTCCAAGTCTCCGAAGACCCCTAGGGACTCATTCAGAATCCGATGAATGCAAACGAACTATACTATCCTATCAAATTCAACGCTCTGGAAGTAATGTCGATATCAGATATTTGAAAAAATGTCATTTTCATAAAGTTGACTCCTGAGATCTAATTTTACAACTTTTTTAACCGAGGATCAAAATAAGATTTAAAAGCCATAAAACCACACCAACCATAGTACTACCCTAAAATCAACGTTTCAGATCTGTTGGCGCAGTTCATTTTTCCATCTAATGCATACAGATCAACAAATGTTGACTGAAGTCAACTTAAGGCTTTTCAAACCACCAAAAACCATAATATCACATAAATCACACTAAAACACATTGAGAATCTTGCCAAGCATCCCTACACCCAAGAATACCACAACCAATCATGGAAAGGGGTAAAATGATCAAATCACACAGAAATGAATATTTTACATAAATCATAAAAATCAAGTCGTTATAGTTCCTTTAAGATATCTCAGAATCTTTTTGGCAGCTTTCAGATGAGATTCGGTTAGACTTTCTTGAAATCTAGCACACATCCCAATGCTAAACACAATATCAGGTCTACTAGCTATTAGATAGAGCAATAAACCAATGATTCCTCTGTACATTAATTCATTGACAGAGGGGCCAGGTTCATTCAAGTCCAGTTTTGAGGAGGTTCCAATGGGAGTATCGATGGGCTTTGCATCCTCCATATGGAACCTTTTGAGTAACTCATGAATGTAATTTTGCTGACATACAACAGTCCCAGTCGCACTTTGCTTAATTTGCAGCCCAATGAAGAAATTGAGTTCTCCGATCATACTCATCTCAAATTCACTACGTATTAACTTGGCAAACTCATCACATAGAGAACCGGTTGTAGCTCTAAATATGATGTCATCAACATAAACTTGAACAATGAGTAAGTATCTTCCTCTAGCCTTCAGGAACAAGGTGTTGTCAATTTTTTCCCTTTTCAAGCCATTCTCTAATAAGAAATTTGAGAGTCTCCCATACCAAGCGTTGGAAGTCTGCTTTAATCCATACAAGGCTTTGTCCAATTTGAACACATGGTTGGGAAAATCAACATATTCAAAGCCTGGGGCCTGCTTCACATAAACCTCTTCCTTGAGAAGACCATTCAGAAAGACACTCTTCACATCTATCTGAAATAATTAGAACTCCATATATAAGGAAAATGTAACGAGAATTTGAGTTACCTCTATTCTAGCCACTGGAGAAAATATTTCATCATAATCTATGTCTTCTTCCTAGATGTAGCCTTGCACCACTAGCCTAGCCTTGTTCTTGATGGTGTTGCCATGCTTATTATCCTTGTTTCTATTCACCCACGTAGTTCCTATAACAGTTCTATATGAGGTAGTGGGACCAGGAGTCACGCTTTGCTTCTCTTAAATTGTTGTAGCTCTTTCTATATTACAATGATCCAATCTGCATCCTTCAATGCTTTCTTTCCATTCTTGGGTTCAATTTGAGACATAAATGCAGAGAAAACACATAGATTCTTTGCTCTATTTCTGGTCCACATGCCTGAGTCAAGAGGAGATAGTAAATTATCAAAAGCATATGAGGACTGATGCTTCCAACTGGACCTTTAAGGAGCACGTTGACTTGCACTGGTACCAGTTCCCATTGATGTGTTACCGTCAGGAAACTGATTATTTTCTTCACTGGATTGAAGATCAGGTTCTTCAAGTGGAGCTTGTGACGGATCGGGATTCTAAAGATCTGCTGAATCTTCATCTTCAGGTCCTGAACCTAGTCTCTATGAATCTTCATCATCATCACTTTTATTTGACTTTTCTGGAACATTAAGGGTATTTTCTAAGTTATCATCATCACCTGGGGTGCTACCTTCACTGGTACTACCGGTTTCATCAAACACAATATGAACACTTTCCTCCACATATTGTGTTTTTTTTTTGTAAATCCTATAAGCCTTGTTTGTAGAAGAGTATCTAATAAATGCTCCTTCATCACTCCTTGGATCAAATTTTCCAAGGTCATCCTTCCCATTATTTAGCATAAAATATTTGCAACCAAAGGGTTTGAAGTAACTCAGCTTAGGCTTTCTTTTGGTCATGAGTTCATAGGAGGTCTTGTTCAGAATAGACCTGACAAGACACCTGTTGATCGCATGACATGTTGTATTGATTGCTTCAGCCCAAAAATTATGAGTTACCTCTACATCTATCAGCATGGTTCTCCCAATGTCTATAAGTGTCTTGTTTTTCCTCTCCACATCACCATTGTGTTAAGGTGTTCTAGGAGCTAAAAAGTTGTTATTGATACCCAGCGCATTGCAGAATTGACTGAACCTTGCATTCTTAAATTTTGTTCCATGGTCTGATTTGATTCCTGCAATCTTTTCATTATACTTCACCTGCACTTGTCAGACAAATATTTCAAACATAGGAAATGTTTCTTCTTTGTATCTTAGAAAGAAGGTCCAAGTGAACCTGGAATAGACATCAACAATGACCCTATTTACTTTCCTCCCCTGCTTGTAATCTTTACAGGTCCACATAGATCCATGTGAAGAAGTTCCAGAGGCCTGGATGTGCTTACTTTTTCTTCGGATTGAATGAGTATTTGGTTTGATTTTCCTTCACACATGTATCACACACCTTAAAGTTAGCAAATTTTAACTTAGGCAACCCTCGAACCAGGTCCCTGCTGACCAACTTGTTCAGCAGGGAACAACTGATATGGCTTAATCTTCTATGCCACAATTCAGCATCATCTTCTTAAACACTCAGGCATGTTATATTCCTGAACTTGCAAGACCCAGAACTGCAACATAAATGTTTTTGTTTCTTCACGCAGCCGACATAACTTCACCATCTTTGATACTAGTGGAAGTGCACTTATTTATCCTGAAGTTTACTTCAACACTCAGCAAACTGAACTTGAGTCCATCCATAAAGTGAACATCATCAATGGCTTGACTCAAACTGCTCTCAACCTTTCCAATTCTAACAATGTACTTTTTGTTTCCATTACCAAAGGAGACATTGCCGCCTTCATCGGCCTTTAGCGAGAAGAAGTCTTAAATCTTCTAGTCATGTGCTTTGAACAGTCACTATCCATGATCCAGTGGTGGCTTTTTCCTCTTGTTTGGCACTGCATTAACAATCAATTGTTAGTTTTGGAAACCCATTACAGCTTCAGTTCCCAGAATGGTGACAAAGGAATAAATCAGATTTTTCTTGGTCCAGCTAGGTAGGTTTTCACCACTTTCTTTTGATGCAGAGTATTTTTTTCATTTCTCTTACAACTGCAATTCTAGAGGGCATGAATCTATTGTATGGCCATTTCTACCACAACGAGTACACAAGAGGTTTTCCTTTACAGAGGCATATTTGCTATAAGGATTATAGGCTGGATAAACACTATGGAACCCTAATCCTTTTCTTCTATTTGATCCTTGACTAGTAAGGCTTGTTGGTGCTTGAGATGAGGTAGCCCATTTGAGAGCCTTTTCAAGCTCAGCCTTGACCCGAACCAGGTCCCTCTCAAGTTCACACTCTTTCAAGTGAGGCAGTCAAATCTGCATTAGCCTTAGCCAATTTCTCTTCTAACTCAAATTGAATTTTGCTTTCTTCGCTCTTCCTTTTTGAGTTAGACTTAGACATCTCACTAAGTTTTTCATTTAAAATATTATTTTCAAGGAAGAGTGACTTGCCAGTTTCTTGAAGTTCAGTCACTTGCACCATTTCTTCTTCATATTTGTCAAGATCTTTATTCAGACACTCTTTATCTTTAGTGAGTTAATTAACAGTATCTATAAGCACAGTAGCAAGAGACTTTAATTCATTAAGAGAATAATTTTTGAGATTCTCTTTGATATCCAAAACAAAGAGGGATTCATAGGCTTGGACATCATCATCAACCACCAGCATGGAGATATTTTCTTGTTGTTCAGATTCATCTAAATCACTGGAAGAGTCACCCCATACATCTAGGGCCAATTTCACTACTCTATCAACTTTAATCCTTCTATTGTACTTATCTTGGACTTGATTCTTCTTCTTTTTCTTTTCACTTGCTTGCTTAACATACTTTTTGTACTCAAGTTTATGTAGAGGATAGTCTTTGATATAGTGACCCAGTTTTCCACATTTGTGACAGGTGTCATTTGTCCTGTTGGATTCTCCTCTTCTAGGAAGAGCTCCTATTTTTTTCAAGACCTTGAGGAACCGTTTGGTGATATAAGCAGTTTTTTCATCCTCAATAGTGGTGTTCTCCTTTATGTCTTTCAGTACTAGATTCTTCTCCTTTTTGTGCTCACCTTTGGACTTGTCATGTTGCTTCTTAATCTCATATGTCTTGAAATTTCATATAAGCTCATCCATAGTTATAGTTTTCAGATCCCTAGCTTCAATAATGGCATCAACTTTTCTGTCCCATGACTTGGGTAGAATGCTTAGAACCTTACAAACTTGTTTGGAAGGTCGAATGTCATCACCCAAATAATGGAGTTCATTAGTTATTGAAGCGTATCTTGTATGCATTTCTTGGATATACTCTCTTCATGGTGAAGATCTCATATTGAGTGATAAGCATATCAACCTTTGACTCTTTCACTTGGTTGGTTCCCTCATGTGCCATTTGAAGGCAGTCCCAAATCTCCTTAGTAGTCTCATACGCAGAAATGTTATTGTACTCATCAGGACCTATGCCACATACAAGAAACTTCTTTGCCATGAAATTTTTTCAATCTTTCTCCTATCAGCATCGTCAAACTCCTTCCTAGTTTTTGAAACATTGTAAATTACTTCACCATCTTTAACAGGCCTGGTAGGAACAAAAGGACCATCTTCAATCACGTCGCACAACTCATAATCCTCAACCATGATAAAGCCATCTATTCGTGTCTTCCACCACTCATAGTATTGTCTACTGAACCTAAGTGGTCGAGTAGTGGACTAGCCTTCTTCAAGATTTGGAAGGGCAGCCAGTTTCAAAGATCCTTCCTAGGTGTTAACCTTTTAGGAAGACCTCGCTCTTATACCAAATAAAGAAATCGATTGGTTACCCTTCTACTTTGGGACCTGGTCCTAAACAAATATAAATAGCAAGGCACTAAATAGTATCACACGTAAAGAATATAATCAAGAAACACAACAATATTTAAGTGGAAACTCCTTACTCAAGGGAGAAAAAACGACGACCTGCATCCAGGATTTCCAAAGCTCCACTAATATTCAAGCAACCTTAAATACAGACTCTATGACATCAAGGATTAAAACTCCTAATCCTTGTTCTCCTAGTAATAGCTCTATTACAAATAGAAATGGGAAATAACTATACTGCACCAAGATTCAGCTAAATTTAACTGAATCAACAAGCTAACTCTAGCTTCATAATCACCTAACTCTAGATGACTACACTGATTTAGGAAATGGAACAAATACACCTACTAATAATGGACAACAACAATAGCAGGCAACGTTTATAACCAAAATACAAAGACTTAAATACAACAAGAACATAAGACACGACGTGTGAGAAAACAGGTTCCTTGTTGCGAGTGAGTCTTTGATTCAAGAGCTTCAAGAGAATATTTTTGTTGTGAGAATATGGAAACTTGGTTTTCTTGTTGTGGAAGATGAGAAATATATATGAGACAAGAATACCTAGGAAGCATCTCATTGGATGAGATAGAAAGGACAGAATCTTTCACACCAACTTTTGTACTATCGTCCAAATGTCCATGACGGCGTTGTGAATGCAGTCAACCAAGTCCCTAAGTAGCTGCAGCTTTGTCATCACATATTCTCAAGGAACCAGGTCCCAACAGATAATTTATCAATTATAAAAAATAAGGACTTAACAAAAATGAGAATCCAAATGAGACTGTAAGTGAAAGAGAGGGAGAGAGGGAGGGGGGAGAGAAAGAGAGTGAGGGGTGTGTGAAAAAATGAATGGATGAAGGGGTGGGTATCTGCAGTTCTAATATATGTAGCAACTTGAGGAGAATTTTTGTGGTTAAGTAAAAGAAGTTTACAGCTTAGTTGGCTGCATTGTAAAAATATTGAGCAACAACTATTGTAACGGAGAAGGAGATGAGAAGCACTAATAAGCCTATGAAAGATCGGAGACTCCATATTAACGGAGAGAATAATAAACTGATTAACCTTTTCAATTCCCTTTCCCCATACTCAAAGGTCTCATTTTAGTAACTCATTGCAATGATTGCATCTATATCATGACAACTTTTTTTGGTCAGAAAATCTAGACTACATAAAAAGTTGACGAAAGTAAGTGAAAACTTTCCAATTCTGAAAAGTAACTCAAAGAAGTAAATTATTTAGTGATTGCATTGTTAGATCCTAGAGCAGCAATTGAGAAATAGCTGAGGGTCACTACTAAGCACGAGAGATTCAACATTGCGGGCTGTAAGGAGATCCTTGTGCCAGTGACGATTGCTTTTAGTGATCAAGAGAATAGCAGGAGAAAGTGTCACAATTTCTTAAGAAATACTACCAAAAGACTGTTGATGATGAAAGAAAAGCTTTTTGGAAAATATTAGATATGAGTATTTTACCAACAGAAGTATGTATTTTCAAAGGAAGAGAGATGCTTTTGTAATTTTTTTGTGTGGCTTTTGCCTCAATTAGTGCAGTAGGCTAATTGACAGCTACTAAATCAAAATATGACAGTCCCTTTTTTTTCTATTTTTGAGTGCCTTACTAAGTTTGGGACTACATTCTTCTTTAAAAGGAAAGCTAGCTGATCAGAAAGAAAGCTCACTCGCATCGTACCCAACAACCAGTTAAGAAAGCACGTGGCTCCTATTTACGACAAATGACTCTAAGCTGGTATAAAAGTTTGAAGTGCGCAGAGAGTTAAGCTATTTAAAAAACTGTTAAAAGAAGGAAGGTTAAAGGAAGGAGGAAAGAGTTAAGTTTGATCCACCTTTTAGCTTCATTATACGATGAGCTCCATATTTATCTTTTTGGAAGAGAATTTTGTTGTTATGGAACTCTACAAGATAAGCCTTTTGCTATTCTTGGAAACAGACTCTGGTAAAAATGCAAGGTAAGTTTGCATACAATACACCCTTGTGATGGAGTTCTTTCCTAAACCTTGCACATAGCAAGAGTTTTAATGTACCGGATTGCCTTTTTTTTGGAACTCTACAAGATCAGCCCAATCTTGTTAGGGTTTTTGAAAGTTACTCTATCCTAAATCCTCCAAGTAGATAAGCTCAATCCTGTTAGGATTTTTAAAATTGTTCTATCCTAAATCCTAACTTGGAGGCTACTCTACCAAAATCCTAAAGTATCCTATTTAAAGGATGATATATTCCCTTAGATAAACATCTCAAAAATCCACAAATATCCTTGGATAACATATAAAGATCGAGATGTGATCGGATTCTTCTTGAAAATCAAACACTTCAAGAAGATTCACAAATCCTCCTTTTATTAAGATGAATTTCAAATCTTCCTAAATTTGAGAAATATAACCCTCGAATCATGAAGGGAGAAACATAATTATACCTGCATATTTATTAATAAAAATTCTTATTTCTTCACATTTTATTAATGATTGTTTATTTTCCACAAATTGAAATTGAAAAAAAGACAAATATACCTCTGAACTATGATAAATGGTACATATATACCCTCTGTCATACTTTGGGTGTATATATGCCACTACCGTTAATGAAATGGTATGTATATGCCCCTTACACTATCAATAGAGGCATATGTATACCAAGTATAGCGAACGGTATATACGTACCATTTATCATAGTTCGAGGGTATATTTATCCCTTTTTTATTTTAATTTTTTATCTCAAATAACTAACTCAAAACCACTATCCAACCCAGTAAACTCATCGAACCCCATTTCAAACCAACTCGACCCGACCTATATTTTTTGTTACAAACTCGACACTCTCTCTATTTTTTCTCTTAAACGTGAACCTTAATCAAATTGCAGTGATTGATTGCTACGGTTAGTTGGTGTTTACTAGTTGGAGGGAGTGGAGATTTGACCGGATCTAGGGGTGCGGCGATTGTTCGCCGGTGGGGTGTTTCCGATTCGACGGAGACGATGACTATGTGGTGACAAAATTTTGCTGGAAATTGAAAAGTGTGAAGTTCAATTTATTTGGTGTTATTTTTGGGTGTTACGACTTACGAGTTACTGACTTTTTAAAAAAAATTTGGGGTTAGAGGGTTAGGGTGGGGTCACGGGTAGGCCTAGGGGTGTGTGGTGGTGGGGGATAAAAAAAGTGGGGGTGGAGGTAAGAAATTATTATTTCTTAAAAAAATATTTTTAAAAAAAAATAATTTGTTTTAGGGGGTGGAGGGTTGGGATAGAGAGTGTGAGGGTGCATTGAGGTACGAGGGTGGGTCAGGGGTAAACCTTTTAAAAAAAAATTATGTTTTTTTTTTGTAGGGGTAGGTGTTGGAGAGTGAGGTAGGGGATAAAAAAATCAAATCATATGCATATAGAAGTTCTAAGTTTTTGAGTTTAAAAGTTCAAGTAGGTTGGAACCATTTTTACCCAATTCATATTTCATCAAATTCATATTTACCCATATATTATATGCGCAGATTGCAATCTAATCCATTTAAGCGCAATTCATATTCAATCCATTCAAATTCTGATCCATCCATTTGTCACCCCTAATGTCAGCAGCTGGTAAAATTAAGGTGGAGAAATGTACGCACATTGAACACGAGTATTATTTATCAAAGAAAAAATAAAATTATATACGATAGAACTTGTGAAATGTCGATGAAGTGAAAATGTTGATGGGCAAGCTAAGGAATGAGGTTAGGGTATATACTGGTTAAGTCTAATGGGTTTGATTAATTTAATTTAATCAATTATATGGAGATCAATGGCAAGAAGTCATGTCATTAGTGAAATTTCTTCTTTTATTTAATTTGTGATCGTTAAAATAAAAGATAATATGAAGCCTAAAGGTTGGATGGTGGTTGTTAAGGGTATAATGAAGTTAAAAGGTAGATGGAGGGTATTTTTTGTAACATTTCAAAAAAATGAGGGCAATTAGGCTCGTTTTCGTTAAAAAAGAAAATTGAAGTGCAGAGAGTTTTAAAAAGGGTATAAAAGTTACTACTATTTTTTTTCAAGTTGGCATTATTAGGTGATATTTTTATAGTTTTTTTGTCAAGCTTATTTTTCTCCAAATGTGCTTATTCTTTAAAAAAAATACTTATTTTTAAGTACTGAAGTGTTTGACCAAGTTTTCAAAAGAAAATTGATAATTTTGGAGAATAGGACAATTTGTTTTACAGAAGTTAAAAAAAGTAATTTTTCCAAAAAAATACTTTTGAAAAAAATATACTTAAAACACTTTTCAAAAGTTTGGTTGAACAATAATTGATGCTCAAAAGTATTTTCTTAGATTTATTGATCCAAAAAATAATAAAAAAAATTGTTCCTAACTAAAGGTACTTTTTTGAAAAACATTTTTGAGAGAACCATTTTCATAAATAAGTTGATTTTACAAGCTTGATCAAATAGTGATGCTTCCTTCATTAATTTTTACTTGTCCACTTTAGACTTTGCACAATTTTTAAAATAATGAATGAGTGATTTATCATAATATCCACATTAATTGATGTTTAATATTAAGTCTTGAAATAATTTAGGGAATAAGTAATTAGTGTTAAAAGTAAAATATGAAAAGAATAATTATTTTTTCTTGATATTTGAAAGGGGGCAAGGAGTTTGAATGAAAATCTCCTAAGGAAAGGAAAAAATGCTCTGAGCTCTCTTCTCAGGCACCACCCTAACCCTAGCCAATTTTTTTTATTTCTCCATCTGTAATGGCCACTCCAGCCACTGAGCTATCTTTGATGCCAATGATTGACCGGTCACCCCTCGCGGCACCATCCAAAATATCTTGCTACTTCGAGCTTGATTACTCAAAGGTTTTAAAACCAATCATTCTGAATAAAATGGGTACTAAAAAAGATTTGTCTTCGATTTTAGTTAAACACAATACTATGTTACATGGAGGACCTCACATAAAATGGTCCGAATCTCAAGTTGCTATATTAAATATCATTGAAAATTTATAACATACCATTGCTAGGAAGTTTTCACATGGTTGTCCTGATTTGGAGAAGTTGTGTACCACGATTCCTATCCAATGTAACATCAAAGATGATTGTCAAATAGGCTACTTCCACTACAACATTTTAGCCTTTTGGCCACATTAAATTTTGACCACGCTTGTAAAGTGTGGCCTATATCATTTAAGATTACGCTTTTAAAGTGTAATCTAAGTTTTTAGCTTATGTCCACATTATTTTTGACAATACCGAAAAAACCTGATCTTTTCTATTATATAGAAGAGCTGATTTCGACCAGCTCTTCGTAGATTTACTTTTTTACTCCCATTATTTACTATATTACACCCTAATTGTTTCGTGATTTATTATATTATTCCTAATTAATTATTACAAGTCATTTATATATTAGAATTAATAATATTTTTTTATTATATTACCTTTAATTAACTATTATAAGTCATTTATAGAAAATTAATAATATTTAATTAAAAAAATAGATATTTATGACGTTTGTTTCAGCTGCTTTAACCGTGATTTTACTATATCATCCCTAATTAATCATTACAAGTCATTTATGTATTAAAAAATTAATAATATTTAATTAAAAAAATAGATGACATGTCTGCCTGCACTGGTTTCGACTAGTGCTTCGTCATTTACTATATTATCCCTAATTGCTTCGTGATTTACTATATTACCCCTAATTAATTATTATAAGTCATTTATATATTAGAGTTAATAATTTTTTTTATTATATTACACCTAATTAATTATTATAAGTCATTTATATATTAAAATTAATATTTATTTTTATTATATTACACCTAATTAATTATTATAAGTCATTTATATATATATATATATATATATATATATATATATATATATTAGAATTAATATATTTAATTAAAAACTAGAAATTTATGACGTTTGTTTCAGCTGCTTTAATCGTGATTTTATCATATCATCCCTAATTAATTATTATAAGTCATTTATATATTAAAAATTAATAATATTTAATTAAAAAAATAGATGACATGTCTGCCTATATTACTCCTAATTGCTCCGTGATTTATTATATTACCCCTAATTAATTATTATAAGTCGTTTATATATTAAAATTAATAATATCTTTTTACTATATTACCCTAATTAGTTATTATAAGTCATTTGTATATTAAAATTAATAATATTTAATTTAAAAAATAGATATTTATGATGTTTGTTTCAGCTTCTTTAACCGTGATTTTACTATATCATCCCTAATTAATTATTATTAGTCATTTATGTATTAAAAAGTTAATAATATTTAATTAAAAAAAATGACATGTCTGCCTATATTACCCTTAATTGCTCCGTGATTTACTATATTACCCCTAATTTATTATTATAAGTCATTTATGCATTAGAATTAATAATATTTTTTACTATATTACCCCTAATTAATTATTATAAGTCATTTATATATCAGAATTAATAATATTTAATTAAATCAATGTACATTTATGTTTGTATCTCATCAATATCAAATTTTAGTGCTAAAAAATATTTATAATGTTGGACCCGTGCTGACACGGGCCATGCACCTCTAGCTAATGATATAAGCCACACTTTATAAGTGTTGCCAAATCACAATATACTTGACAACACTTATTACACATATAACTACACTTTTAAATGTGGTATTATTATAATTCAAAAGACCACATTCTAAAAATATGGAATTTTTCACACTCCCTCCAAAATATTTCACTCTCCCTCCTATTTACAATTGACTAAAAATAAATAAAAACCATAAATATTTAACAAATATATCGATCTCCTTTTCCCAAATATCTCACAGACCACAAAATCCTCTCAGCTCTTTTCCCAAATATCTTCTCAAATCCCTCAAATCCATCGATCAATCGAAGATATTTGCCCCAATCATCAAATTTCTTGCTCAACTCAACTCAATTAGCATATCAACCTAGAATATAGTGACGGTGGTTTTTTGGTATGAGTTGAACGTTGATGTTCTTGATGAATAAAATTTCGTTTTGATATTGTTGTGCCATATTTCGTTTCGATGAATATTGTTAGTGCTATAAGTCATCTTTTTTGCATTCGTTTATTTATTTAGTTATTTCTCTTTTCATATTTGAGATCTTGACTTGAGACCATCCTCATTCCACAGGCCAGGTCCTGCTGCCCAGTCATCTGGTAAATTGTTTACTTGATTTATTTGTATAATTCCTAGATAAATGTTTAATCTTGTTCATATGGTTGCAGTTTTAGATAGAAGAGGGGTTCATCGATATCTGGATACAGGACGGATGAATACAACTAGAGATATGACAATGATGAACTTGCAGAAGATGTAAGTCGTGCTACTTCTATATTAAGATGTCTTTTTGTTCACATTTTGAATGATTTAGTGCTTGCCTAAAGAACATATTTGCTCCACAGAGCTATGCTTCTGTAATGATTTATTGCTTGTCTAAAGACTCTTTCATTCTGATTTTACTTATTTTTTTTCAAATCTATCATTTTCTATATTTTTCTATTATCTTTAGCACGATTTGGGGGCCAATCGTAAAATTGCACAAGGTAGTTGTTAATGTTGGTGGGCCAACATAAACTAGAATGGATCCAGCAACCGGTCAGGTAACGAAGAAGTTAATAAATTGAGTGATCGGGAAGAAATAATAAAAATGGTAGCTGTGAGTTGTTTGTCTTTTAATTTTCCTTCTTCTGATGTCTTTATTCATTATATTCAAGCAATTTATAATTCTATGTTTAATAGTATTCCTAAAAGTACTTGTCGGGCCGATATTTTTAGACTTCATTCACAATATTGTTTTTATTTATCAACAATGTTAAGAAATATTTAATATAAAATGTCTCTAACTTTTGATCTTGGTCGTGCTGTAAATAAAAATGATTATTTAATCATTATTTGTCACTGGATAGATAGTAATTTTGTTATGCAAAAATGTATTCTTGTTTTTTTATATGATGAAGATCGTAAACATACTGGAGATTTTATTGTTGATTCGATTGTTAAAGTTGCAGAATTTTATAGTATTGAAAATAAAATCTTATGTATTGCTTTTGATAATGTTTCTAACAACAAGACTGCTATAATAAAGTTAAAATCTAAGTTATCTCTACCGTTGCCTGAAATTTTTTATGTTACGTATGCTTGTCATACATATAATTTAATTATAAGAGATGGTCTTGAGTTATTTAAGCTTTATATTGAAAAAAATTTATTTGCCGTTTGTTTTATTCAAGGAAATAATCGTAGAAAAAGAATTAGACTTTAAACTTAAATGTGAACAAAATGGACTTGTATCGATATTGATGCCTGAAAAATGTGATACTAGATGGAATGCCACGTATGATTTTTTAAAAACTTGTCATAAATAGAGAGTTCCTATTATATTATCTTTTAACCAACATTGTGGTTCATTTTCTGATTCTGCCCACTGCATGCTACATGATTTTATTGGGTTGTAATTGATGGTTTTGTTAAGTTTTTGAAAAAATTTCTATAGCTATGGTTGAATTTTTCGGTGTTTATTATACTACTGTTTGTAATATTTTGGCATAAATAGACGATATTTCTGGTTTGCTCAAAGAATATAAAAATAAAGAAGGTTACAAAGAAGTTGTTGGTGTGATGTTTGCTAAATTTAAAAAATATTTTTTCCCGATTCTCCCTATTTACTTGGTTGGTGCTATGCTAAATCCGTATATAAAATATAATAATGTGTCACTTTAGTACTCTTATTTATGTTAACTTAGAGATAAATATTAACAATGATTCTGATGATGAAGAACAAGAACAACCTGATTTGTGGACGGTTATGGCCGATGCGAACGATTACATAGATAAATTATATAACCACTATGCTGATTTAGTTGATAAGTTGTAACGACAAATATCACTCCAACTGTTGCTCCGTATCTTCCCGAGGAGTCATCATCTTCTAAAAGGTCGGCACATAGTGGTTTTCCTGATTACTTTTGTGATTTACCTTGTTGGAACATTGTTGAGGAAGAAGTTTGCACAACTTATCGGAAAAAATTGAAGTATTATCTCCAAATGCCGATAGAGGATCGCAGATGACGAATCAACGCGTTGGATTGGTGGAGGAATAATGAAACACAATATCCTTTGCTTTCAAGATTAACTAAAGATACTTGAATGTTCCAATGTCAACCGTTGCATCACAAAGCGTTTTTAGTTGCATCACAAAGCGCTTTTAGTCAGGGACGACAGCAGCTTGGAGACAATCGACACTCATTGGGAAGCAATGCAATGAATGTTCTAGTTTGTCTTAGAGATTGGATTAGAGCGGAACGAAAAAATCAAGGAATGAAAGCGGAGTCGAACGACGAGCAGAGACTTGAAGAAATTATGACTTCACGGGAGAACTCAGTAGAATCAAGTCCAATGCATGATTTTGCCCCCATTAACTTTGACTATCCTATTCAAGTTCCCGTTAATATTAACATGAATGAGTTGAAAAAAATGATGCAAAATTTGTAGATTTTTCATTCATGTAAATTATAAATTTTGGATCATTTTGCAATTAATAAAATTCAACATTCATTCACTCATTAGTCCTTACTTTGTAATTTTTTTCATTTAATGATTTAAATTGAATTTCTAGTTTAAATTAAATATTTAGTTTTAATATATTACTAATTTACTGTCAAGTATTATTAATTTATTATATTAAGTAGCATATGTTTTATTTAAAGTACATATATTGAATGGTACGTATATATGTGTATATATTTTCTAAAGTAGTATATATTTAATGTATGTATGTGTATATGTTTTATAAATTAGTATATAACTATATATATAGTGTGTGTATATATTGTAGTATATTTTATTTAAAGAAGTACATATATTGAATGGTACGTATATAGGTGTCTATATTTTCTAAAGTAGTATATATTTAACGTATACGTGTGTATATGTTTTATATATTAGTATATATCTTGTAGTATATGTTTTATTTATAGTATATATATTTAACTAACATATAATCGTATACACGATTACATGTGTATATATTGTTTAACGTATTTCAAATGTATATAGGTGGGTATATATGGTGTATATTGAAGAATTTTTTTATTTTTTTTTGGTTTTTGATCGATTTTGATCGGGTTTAGATGGGTTGGACCGGGTTAGGTTAAGTGGGCCGATTCAGGATTGTTTTTAAAAAAATTACTATTGAACTCAAAATCGGACCGACCTATTTAACCAAGCCCGAATCCTGACCGACCCACAACCCGATTAAAATTCACGGGCCAGTTCCGGGTTGACCCGGCCCAGCCCACTTAACACTCTTAGCCCCAGTGGAGTTGCTAGAGGCCCTGAAATGCTGAATTCTTGTTGCAAGGATTTATCATCAACCACCGCACCACGTGATGTTGGAAGTGCCTTAAACATTTGGAATATTAGTGGCTTTTTACAGGCTGGGTTACTCTCAGAAACTGTAAGAATCTTCTATTTCTGCTGCCACATATTGTTGCTATTTCCACAATCTTCTTTGCAAACATTAACCATGCGATTGATTTCATCCGACTTACTACATATACCAGAATATGTTTGCCAAAGTGTAGTTTAATTCCATCGCCCAAGGATTTTTTCATCTTCTTTGCTATAATATATATTGTTCCAATTCATAATTTTTTTTTGTTTTTTCACATTAATTTACAATATTTAGGTTAGCTGTTTTCCTGTTCAAATCTTGTGAAACTTTCTTGTAAAATTATTTTCTCCTTCTTCCTTTTGGTGTTTTTGATTTATTTTACAGTTTTTCTTGATTTCTGAGGGTGAATTGTTTGTTTGCTTTTTCGTTGTAGGTTATCACAAATCCTTATCAACGGTGGTTATTATCTTTCAGTTTTTTGTCTGAATATTAAACTAGCTCTTCAAATATCTGAGCATTCTTGAATTGCTTAGATAATATCAAAATTGAGTTTTCGATGGGCTGAATATGAACGCTAACTAGGTATAACCCCCTGAATTGCTAATTTATAGGGGTTCTGCTTTTTATTTGTTTCCCCTTTTTTTTAATTACCGAGTTGCAGGTTGATTCTCTGCTAGATGCAATCCCGCTAAAATTTTATTTTTTCATTTTGAGATAAAAATCTTACCAATCTCGAAATGCTTAAGATTTCGTTTGGTCCTATATTTACCTTAATCAATCAGTTGAAGCTCCCATCACAGCTCAAGAAATTGACACTATCCAGTTTTCACATAAATCTTAATAAAGTTGAAACCCTTTCAAATCTTGGGGTATTCAAACTTCTAGGAGGTACCATTAGTTTCAATATATGGAAAGTGAACGATAAGCAGTTCGGCAAACTCAAATTCTTGATACTAGAAAATCCTTCTTTTTCAGTGTGGAAGTCTCAGATGATGCCTTTCCATGCCTAGAACACTTTGTATTGAAAAGATTGTCGGATATCTTAAGGTGCCTTCTTGCTTTGGATACATGCCTTCTCTATAATTCATTGAGGTAAAGTCATGCAAGGAATCACTAGCCGAGTCCGCCATGGTCATCAAGGAAATCCAAGTTGAACAGATGAGATATTCTGGTTTTGAGGTCTTCATCCACAAGTACATCAATGATGCTCAACACTCTCTCTCAAATCAATTATTAGCTACGTTGTCGATTCAATGCGAACTTAAGTCTAAGTAAAACTGTCATTTTTCCTTTGGAATTTTCTTCTTAATTAGGAATAATAGGAATCCAATAACATAGTGAAAGTGCACTCCAAAATGTATGTATGCCTTTTCCTCTGCTTAGAACTTCAATAGCATAGGAACTAGGCCAACAGTCCAATTTAAGATGATGTTGTCTCCGTATATGGTCTTTGTGATAATGGTATACGAGCAAGTCCAATTGTTTTATGACGGTGAACATCACATTATTAGAAGATTTTTCTGAGGAAAAGCTATTTTTCCGGACAATTTTTGGTGGCAGCTTATGTATTTTCACTTAATTTTTTTGGTTACTATAATTATTTCATTTGTTTCATGTCCCAAATTTCTCCTTTGTGGTGCAAGAGATTGGATATTATCTGGTGAAATTTATTTCGACTTTGACCACTGTTCTTGAGCTTTTCTTAGGTATACTATACATATGTAGATGAAAAAGGGTCACATATACCCCGTTACTATTGAAAATAGTTTATACTTTATATATATCCTTTATTATGCTTTCGGTCTAAATATCCCTTTAAGGTAGTATTATTTGTAGCCAGTAGGGGTATATTTTGACCAAAAGTATAAGGAAGAGTATCTTTGAACTATTTTTGATAACAATGCTTCTATTTTTTACAATCGGCATTGTCGACCATTAGAATGGTGCTATTTTTCTAAATAAATCACATTCAACTGGCACACACATCATTAGCATTTGCATCAACCATGCCATTCATACTATTAATAACATGATATACACTATTTACAGGAGAAGCAATAGTGATACCTGCAGTACCAGACTGAGGTTGAGATTTTTTATCACTGCCTTTGTTTAACAGCAATATGAACCAAGAATAAGTTTGTCTTTGCTGGCGCTTCAACATTTGCTGACACTCTTCAAATCAGTACCCTTAACTCTTGTTTTTCCTTATATTCCTTTATGGTGAAAATTTTGAGACTCACAGAAGACGAATTTAGTATGGAAAAAATTCCAGCTTGTCCCCCAAATAAAGAAAAAAGAAAAATGATGAATTATTTTGCCACCTAAAAAGGAAAAATGAAGAATTATTTTGCGACCACTTGCAATCTCTCTCTCTCTCTATATATATATAAAAGCAAAACTAAAAGTAAGACAAGAAATCAGGTGGCAGCACAAGAATAAGTCTAAGTAATAATTTTAAGACACAGTTAAAAAGTATGTAATAAAAATTTTAAACTGAAAGATTAAGTATTTGAATTTAAAATACATTATCTCTTTTTTTAAAAAAAAAAATCATTATCTTAACAAATAGAAATTCATAATTGAAGAGTCCTTATACACTCTTACTATGTCAAAGCTATATCTTATAAAATTTATATATATATATATATATATATATATATATATATATATATATATATATAGTTTATTTACATAATAATAATAATAACAATAATAATAATAATAATATAGTGGCAGTACGTAACAGTAGTACTAATATTGATAGTAATAATAATAATAAATAATAACAGGAGGAGTATGTATAGTGGATAAAAAAAATTAAATGAAAAAATAAAACATAATTATAACCCAAGTAGTATTACTAATAATAACTATAAAAAAAATTTGATTACATCCCAAGTGATCGGAACTTTCAACAACTAAAAAGATGGTGATATTATTTAGTTGATGCTATTTTTTAACCCAACAGATTCTAACTTTCAGCAAATAAAAAGATATTCTATAAATATATGGAGACTTTTTGTTTGAGAGATTAACATGTGTTAAATTTTAATTTGCCTTATACAAAATGAGTAGTGTGTTTCAATAGGAATAAAATACATTTGTATTTTTTAAAATTTGAATTGATATGGATATCTTTCAACTATACCAATCTCATTTTAATTTAAGATAAAAAATTCAAACTCAAAAGTGTAAGCTATAAGATAATTATTATATTTTAAAATCCTATCTTTTCTAACAAATTAATATCACAATAAGTAAACAAACATATTTTTATGTCTTCAAAATTGGTAAAATAATAAGATAATTTTACAAAAAAAAAAAAATCAAATTATAAAATAATTTATTTGATTTTTTTTTTTGTTAAAATAAATTTATTTATCAATAATAAGTATTAAAGTTTATTTAATCTTTGTGTTTTTTTTATCTTTATTAGAAAGGAAAAAGAAAAGAAGACAAAAACATAAGAAAAGTAATTAAAAAGGAAAAAATAAAGAATCTTATTCGAAAAAAAATAGTAAAATACACGTTTTAAAAAAAAATAGTAAATACACGTTTTTTGAAAAAAAAAATAGTAAATACACGTTTTTTGAAAAAAAAAAATAGTAAATACACGTTTTTTTGAAAAAAAAAAAGAAAAAGAAGAAGATAAACTATCTTCCTAATTTTGAGCAATAAAATACACATTTTTTTTTTCTCTTTTTGAGTTCATTTGAAAGTTAGTTGTTTGATTGTTAGTGCTCATAAATAATTGTTCCTTTTTTATCTACTATTTAGTTATCCAACTTTAAATAAACTTAAAATTTTCAAAACAAAATTATTAGATATCTATTCTATTAATTTTCAGGATTTGTTATTGCCATAAAATAAAGATTGGTGGAGTTTTCAAATTCAAAAATACATTTAGAAAAAGACTAATTATTTTGATCAAACATAAAAATAAAAATTAAAAGATAAGGATTTAAAATATAAATTTAAAATAGTAACCATAAAGCAATAATAATAATAATAATAATAATATTAATTTTAATAATAATAGAGAAGAATTATTTATTTTTAATTTAAAAAGATGACAGTAGTTTCATCTCCACTCTCTTGTATTATGCATATTAACCATGTTCAGTATTTGTTTTTCTATAGTAACTGGATGACCTTAAGTCCATGATAATTGAAACTGTACTTGTGCTCCAACAGAGAAATTCTTCCTCATCAACTGCCACTGTTACGGCAAAAGGCTAGAGGTTTTTGATAATTTAAGTGCTAAAAGATGTAATCTCTTCAGTTTTTGTGAAAGAAAGACTCAATCTTTATTCATTTTGGTTCTGCAATACATTTGTTGTTCTTTCTGTTTCGTTAATCATGACAAAACTCTCAAGTAATTTGTGGTTATTTGTTGAATTGCATTTACATTGCTGTTCATGGAAGATATTATCCTGTACACACAATCTAGGAATGCATATTTTGCAAAATGTATTGTCTCAAAGGAAAATTCTTGTTCCTAGGTAGAATTGCCTGATGTTTTCCAAATTTTACCTCAAATTGAATTTGGAAAAATATATAAATTATTTCAAACAAAATTGCAAGAACATCTAAAATTCTAAAACAGAACAAACAAGTGTTTTTCACTTGAATTATTGGGCCCGCGATGGCGCGGATTCCTCCATCTAGTATATATATATTTGAGAATTAGTAAAACAGTAGGATGCTTACAAGAAAATTCATGCATCACACAAGGGGCCAGATGGTAGAAACAAGAATGACGGAGATGACAAAAATAAAAGAGACGCAATCAACCAGACAAATAAAGAAGAGAGGGCAATACACAACATAATCAACTTACTGGGTCCTTTCCAAGGAGGCTTACAAGTGAGAAAATTATTGGAAATCCTGAAGATTGGAATGAAGTATCTAATAAGAAAGGGAAGAACAAAGTGAATAATCAGAGTACGCATGCAAAAGGCAGTAAAAAAGAACCCTCAGTTGGGTCTCTCAATAATATGCAACTTTGGATTCAATTGATGAGGAGGCAGGAGAGAAATACGGAGATGATAAAAGTGCAAGCAATTCAAGCAATGATAGAACAAAAATACTACAAGGAGGATCTCAGATAATGACAAACTTATATAAGATTGAAAAAGAAATAGCTCAAAAGAAAAAGGGCAGTCAGAATGTTAGTACAGATTCCATGGAATTATGATGTGACAGATCTGGTTGTTCAAAATGAGGAGGAAGATGGAGATACTACAGGGTGGGTGGAAAAATCTTTCCCCACCTCTAACACGGTTGGCATTCAGGAAAAACAAACACAAGAGTTAGTTTATGATTTTCCTAACTGTAATAGTGATCCTAGTGACAAGGTTCACAATGTTGGCGTGAATAAGCAGGTGAACGCATAAGGGGAGCTGGATAGTGCTGACATGCAGAATCAGTTGAATAATGAGTTGAATTTGACGGAAAAGGACCATCCTCGAATAAACAGGAAGTCTCTATTCAGAAACAGGGTCAGCCATTAGCTATGATGGATACTATTGATTAGCAGCCAATTGTATCATATAGCATGCCTTTTTAAAATAAGGTATTGCATGACATTGCAACTCATAGATTTCAATTGGTGCAGGGACATCACAAGTTCTTTCTTATAGCTTTATTAAAGTCTTTTCAAGAAGCAAGACATATTCTGAAGTATAAGAGGAGATTGGGCCTGCATTATGCTAACTATAATCAGAAGGCAAAATAGCTCGGTGGACCCTTGTACTTGTTTGAGTTTGTTTGTCATCTGAACCCCTGAACTCATTAAAACACAATATTTCAAACCCTATTTCGGTGTGTGTAACATAATGCTGCCACATCAGCTTCCACGTCATTTATAAATGTTGCATTGAATTCCATGTCATCTTTAAAATGCCACATAAGAAATTAAATATTAAATAAATTTAAATTGAGAAAGTAAATTTTAAAAAAATTTAAAAGGTGAATTAAAAATGATTTTTTTTTCAATACTTCCTGAAACTGTGGCGTTTTCGGTGGGTTTGTCACCGGAATCAACAATAGGGGTCGGGTTTAGCGGTTTGAGGTTGTTAATGGAGTTTGGGGTCGGATTTTTAGGGGGATGGAGCAGACGACGTGGTTTTCCGGCGAGAACTCACCGAAAACAGTGAGCTTCCATGCGTTTCCCCTTTCTCTCGCGTCTCTCTCCGATCACTCTTCTTTTTCTCGGCTTTCTCTCTCAATCCTTTCCCTCTTTGAATCCCTTTCTCGACTTCTCTACTCTCCCTCCATTCTTTTTGCTTCTTCTCAGATTTCCCCCCTTTTTCGCTCAATTTGTGTGTGTGAATCTATGAATCCGGTGTGTGTGGATTGTTGTGTGTGTATATCAGCTTATATGTGTGTATGGCGTGGTAGTGTGTGTTCTGTTTAGTGTGAGTGTGTGTATTTGTTCTTATTCAATGGAAAAGACGACGGAGTATATTTGTTAGGCCGTCCTCTTCCCTGTGTGATTCTAATCTGTGTGTATATATTGTGGAAAAATGGAGAAAAATAAGGGTCCTTCCCCAGGGCAATGGTGCAGAGGAGGAGGATTGGGGGAGGTTTAATGGTGGCGGTTGCCAAGCAGCTTAGGGCTGCAATGGTGCTCTGTATGTGTGTGTGGGGGTGGGGTGGTGGTGGGGTTTTTTTCTTTTTTAATTGTTTAATGTAAAACGGCCAAAAAAATGACCCTCACTCGCCCCATGTGCGTGCAGTCACGCACTTTATCCAACTCATCCAATTTTGTGCCACATAAGCTTGGTCAACGGTCATAAGGGTTTAAAATATTATGTTTTAATGAGTTCAGGGGTTCAGATGACAAAAGTCTAAATAGAGACGTTCACTTTACAAACTCAGACAAGTACAAGGGCCCACCGAGCTATTTTGCCTAATCAGAATGACAAGATTTAAGTCTTTTTTGAATATGATATTAATATGGAGGTGTTGCTAGACTCAGACCAACAAATTTCTTTAAGGTCAAGAGTTTTTAGACTCTCGGTAATTTTTAATTGCTACTCTAGTTTATGCTAAGTGTGATGACCTAGCAAGATTAAGTCTTTGGAATAACATTTATAACATAACTAATAACATGAGGTATCCTTGACTAATGGGAGGAGATTTTAATGTTATTTTGAATAAGGAGGAGAAGATAGGTGGTCTTCCTATTCAACATCCAAAATATGAAGACTTTGTATTTTGCCTCAACTTTTATAAAGTATTTAATATCAACCTCAAGGGCAGTCCATTCATTTGGTGGAATGATAGAGCAAATGATTAGTATATTTTCAAAAGACTTCATAGAAAGGTGGGAAATCAAAAAATTTAGGACTATTTTGGTATGTGAACATTTGTCTAGAATTAGTTCACACCATGTTCTCTTAACTTTGTCTTTTGGGGTGCATGTTTCTATGATTGTAAGGTCCTTCAAGTTTCTCAAGTTCTAGACAGAGAAAGAAGAGTTCATGGAGGTGGTTATAGATAACTGGGGTAGCTTGGGTAGCTAATACAGAGGTTAATTTTTTTTTATCGAACTCGAGCGGAAGATGAAGAATACCGAGATTGCTCTACTTAGATGGAGTAGATCTTGCTTTGGTGACATCTTCAAGCAATTGATTATCATGGAGGATACTGTTATAATAAAGGAAACTCTATTTAACGAATTCCCTACATGCTCTAATAGGGCAGTTCTTCAAAAGGCTCAAGCAAAAATGAAGAAATATATGCATTATGAAGAGGAATATAGAAGACAGAAAGCAGGCATTGACTGATTTATTAATGAGATAGAAATACTATATTCTTCTATAATCTTATAATCTAGTAAATGAGAGGAGGAAAAAGTTGAACATTAATAGAATTTAGAAAGCATATACTGAAAGGGTTGAGAGTACAGATCTAGTTGATAATGAAGCAGATGATTTCTTTCAGAACTAGTCTTCTGGAAATATTGATGTATGAGACATGAGTTCAATTCAATTTCTACCTGAAGTTATCACTGGAGAAGCTAATAGAAGACTGACTTCTTGTCCTTTCCATTGAGGAGGCGAAGAAAGTGATTTTTGAGTTGAATAAGGATAGTGCTTGTGGCCCTGATAGTCTATCTAGATATTTTTCCAGAACTCTTGGTACATAATTGCTGCTAATATGTTTTAGAGTGGTGAAAGCTTTTTCAACAGGTCATACCTTTCCTAAGTACATAACTCATATTAATTTGATTTTATTGCCTAAGAAGGAAAGAGTGAATTCTTTACATATATGAGACTAAATTAGTTTGAGTAACTTCCTGAACAAGGTAATTTCTAGAATAATTCATGATAGATTAGAGGCTCTTCTACCATTAATCATTTCCCAAAACCAATTTGCTTTTATGAAAGGAATAAGTATTATTGAGAATGTGTTGCTAGCTCAAGAGACCATAACTGATATTAGAAAAAAGGGCAAGCTTGCTTATGTTATAATTAAGCTTGACATGGCAAAAACTTATGTTAGAGTGTCTTGACAGTTCCTAATAAAATTTCTTTGGAAGGTGGGTTTTAATAAATTTTTTATGAACATGATTTGGAGGCTGATATCCAACAATTGGTACTCTCTATTGATAATAGGCAAGCTACATGCTTTTTTCACTACACCAGAGGTGAAACAAGGAGATCCCTTATCCCCAACTTTATTTATTATTACTACAAAGATAATATCTAAAGTCTTCAATTATTAAGACTAGTGTCTCAAAAGCTGGAGATTAGTTGCACTTGCTGCTGTAATAAAGTAGGATTAAGTTTAGCTAAATAAAGCTGCAATCTTGCAGAATCTGATTTTATTACAATTGTTGATCTTTAGGCTATAATTGTTAGAGATAATGATAGTTTAGTTTACTCCTTTTATAGAGCATTTTACAGTTATGATATCATGTATAAATATGGCAGTGATTATTTTAATAAACGATGAAGCTTAACCTAGCCTTCTGCTCTTTCTTTTCTTAATCAAGCTTTGTTTTTCTCTCCTACAAATTGGTATCAGAGCATTGTCATCTTGAGGGACCTGTGAGAAGGGAGTGAATAAAAAACACAAGTTCTTTCTATATGACCATTCTTTATATTGCTATCTTAAATAGTTTATATAAAATGAATTCTGAAACAAGCTTTCTAACTCCACGTGTCTTCAATGGTGAGAATTATAAAGCTTGGGCAATTAGAATGACGGTTCATCTTGAAGCACTAGATCTCTAGGAAGCAATAGAAGAGGACTATGAAGTAATGCCTCTTGGAGCTACACCAACAATGAATAAGATGAAACATCACAAGGAGAGAAAGACAAGGAAAGCCAAAGACAAAGCATGCCTTTTCTTTGCAGTATCTCCTTCAATTCTTACCAAAATTATGCAAATGAAGTTCGGTGTAGAAATTCGGGAGTCTCTCAAAAAGGAATACCAAGGAAATAAAAGAGTGTAGAATATGCAAATGATGAATCTGATTCAGGAATTTGAAATGAAGAGAATGAAAGAATCAGAAACTATATAAGATTATGCAGATCAGCTACTCGATTTAACCAACAAGGTGAGATTGGTAAGAATTTTACTGATGAAAGAATCGTTCAAAAAATTCTTGTCACACTTCCTGAGAAATATGAAGCCACAATCTCTTCTTTAGAGGATTCTAAAGATTTGCCAAGCGTTACCTTGGAAGAACTTGTTAAAGCTTTGCAGGCACTGGAGCAAAGGAAAATAATGAGGAAAGAAGCTTCTGCTGAAGATGTTTTTCAAGCTAAATCATAGAACGAGTCATACAAGGGAAAGAAAAAGAACAAAAAACAAAGGCAAGACAATAATTACAACAATCAGGGAGGAAGTAATCCACCCTACTCTCATTAAAAAAAGACAAACCACTCTCAACAGAAATGTTTATGGAGACCAGATGTCAAGTGCAACAAATGTGGTCAACTAGGCCATGTGGAGAGGGTATGCAAGTCACAAACGCAACAAGAAGAAGCCAAGGCTATTGTAAATCAATATCAAGAAGAGCAATTATTTGTAGTAACTTGTTTTGCTAGCAAAATCACTTCTGAAAATTGGTTGATTGATAGTGGATGTAAAAATCATATGACTAGTGATCAAGAGCTCTTTAAAAAGTGAGGCAAAGAGAGGAAATGCAAGTTGTGTATTCACATATCCAGTAAAAAAGATTACCTTTTAATTCTAACTCAATCTCAAAAACTGAGGGAAGGATAGTCCAAGTACATATAAGGTGACCAATTAACTCTCTCTTTTTTTATGCAGGACTCATAACAACTATAAAGATTGAAAGTATAATATGGAACTTTTGAAATTCATACAAGTTGAAGGTACATCGTTAGGATTATTCTTCTCTCATTCCTGGTCAATGTCCAATTCATTCTAAAAAAAGGGGCATTCACAGGCAATTGCACCTCATCTCTTTAAGCTAGCATACACATTTTATGTAGGGAGTATTACCTTCTCATAATTCACTTGTGAATTGGGTTTTGTTTATTTCAATACTTCCACTCAGGAACATATAAATGGTGCAATACCAAAAACTATTTCATCGGAGCTTTCCTTTTACTCTTTTCCTCTTCACTTGTGTTAGAATATGAGTAGAAATAGGAATAGCATATAGAATCCTACTTGAAAAGGGATTGTAATGTAGTGTCCTATTAGGAAAAGGATTAGAATGTAGTGTCTATAAATAGGGCCTCAATGTAATAAGGTAGTTACAACATTTCAATAATAATCTTCTCTTATATTTCTTCACATGGTATCAGAGCCTCTACGATTTTGGTAGAGAATTAAAGAGTTTCTGCTGTCGGCGGGCGACTATAACCCATATATGTCGCTCGTTCGACCAATGATCATGTTAGCAAAAGTTAGGCCACCACACTTTCCTCTACTTTCTCATATCTAATTTGTGTAGCACCATGTATTTTTCTAGTGACTACTTTCTCATATCAGATTAGCGTAGCAACGTGCATCTCCCCGGACTACTTATATTTAATTTGCATAGTACCATGCATCTTTTCGGACTGCTTTCTCATATCTGAGTTGCACAGCACCGTGCGTCTTTCCGGTGACTCCTTAGATCTGATATGCACAGTTCCATGCATCTTTACGGTGACTCCTCAGATTTGATTTGCGTAGGCTCGGGCCATTGTTCTGACCCTACCCATGTAAGTTCTCTTTTTCAGTAGGGACGTGCCATATAAGTTCTCTTTTTTAGCAGGATCGTATCGTCATTCCGACCCAACCCATTTAATTTTTCTCAAATGGTGACCACTTTTTAGCCATCAAATCTAATAATCCGGCGTGTGAGTATGTTCCGGCCAGTTCTTCGGGGACTATCTTGTTCAAGATCTACTCATCTCTTGATTTCGAGATGATTCATATATTTTATAAAAGCTTCCAACAATTTTCCAATGACACATCGATGTTCCGGCGATGTTTACTACTTTTCAAATCACTTTTTCAGTTTGTTCTGTTTCAATTGAGGTCTCCCAGACATCCAAAGAGTCCTTTATCAATTTTCTTACAGATATCTTCACCAAGTCTCTCATCGATCCACGTATTAATTATATCCATAATAAGCTTGGTACATGTCTTTTATGCACCAGCAAAAATTTACATCTATTGCAAGGGTACAAATTACTAGATTTCAATTGAGTATTGCTCTTAATAATTGGTGGAATGTGGATGCTCCTCGTAAGAGTAAGCTAATCTTGAAGGCACTACCTTCTTTCATTATCTAGCAATTGTGGAAGAGAAGAAATGCTCAAGAACATGAGAAAAATGTCTTATTACACAGTGGAGGAAATTGGCATGCAGATTTGGTTTTTGACAAAGAGTAGATATCCTTGGTTGCTTTGCATTCCTACTCATTGGCCTTTTCTGGTTAAATTCTTAGAGGAATATACACCCACGATGCTTACTAAGGTGGTGCTTTGGAAAAATCCTAAGATAGGTTCCTCTAAATGCAACACTAATGGGGCTTTAAAAGATAATCCTAGGCCCAATTTAGGGGTTTTTTGTGAGATATTCAGCTGGCAATTTCATTTATGCTGAAGCTACAGGGCTGCTAGAGGGTAATAATTTAATACCTGAGGCTAAAGCTTTACTAGCTGGATTGGAATTTTGTATAAATGAGCAATATATTCCTTTGGTGATAAAGACTAAATTATTGACTATGAAGAAAGTTCTAGATGGAATTTATTAATACCGATTGGAAATTAGTATGAAGGTGCAGAGAATTGAATAGTTGAGAAGCAGCGGTAATATAAAGGTCAAACATGTCTATAGAGAGGGAAATCAACTTGTTGATCACTTTGCTAACCTAGGTGTTAATTTTGCAGGTACTTCAAAGTTATATAACTTTCAAAAGGTCCCCCTCTAAGGAAGGAAAATTATTAATATGGAAAAAAGGCAGATTCCAAATCTACGAATTCAAAAGTGTCAAAATAGAAGATATGGAAGAACAAATACAAACATGTAGCCTACAACAACAATAATTTTCACAAATTCAACAATTATACCAACATCAACATATCATCACAGAGGCTACATCAACATAAGATCAGTGCAAGACCATGGATAAACGACAGGTCCTAATCTGTCACAGTATGTACACGAGTGAAAGATAAAGAGCAAGTTAGTCTTACCAGCCGATTATAGCCTACTCTTACCCTAAATATTTTTCCTCCTCTTTGTCTTCTCTACCTCAAATCCCTACTCTAAATTTCAGTCATATCTCACCGGCGATCCCAACTCCACCCATTAACCACTGTCATCTTTGTCCAACCTCGCCGGAGGTCTCCTCGTCTCTGTCCAAAATCACCAAACTCCAACTAAAAATCACGAATTCCGGTGAGCTCCATAAAAATTCCAAATCTAGCCGGAGAAGTATTTCTTGGTGATTCGTTTTTCTCATTATCTTACTTATTTTTAAAATTATTTTAAATTGTTTTGTTTGATATTTGTTTTTTGGGGCTGATTTGGTTGTTTTCTAGGTGTTTTTTTTGGATAATTATTATCCTTTTCCTGAGACTTTTCTATTTTATTTTAGATGATATTACTGCTGGTGTAATATACACAAATTATAATAGTTAAAGTTGAAATAATAAAATGAACAAAAATTGAAGAAAATAAGATAATTTATTTTTTTTTAGCTAGGGCGCGGATATTTTGTTCTCTTTAATGAGATTCAAACTCACTGCGGCATAATCTATACCATAATATATCTCGTGACTTATACAACAACTCATGAACGATGTACAACTTAAATAACTTCGGATTAGTTGAAGAGTCCAAAACTCCACCATAAAAATATTTTTCTTCAACATATATTTACCCCTTTGTATAGTAAATATAGTTAAAGATTTAGAATATTTTCTTTGTCTCAACTCTTTCTTTCATTAATATAATAACTCTTTTTTGTATAGTGAATATAATTGTAGACTTTAAATATTTTCTGTCTCATCTCTTTCTTTCACTACTGCACACTATAATATTTTTCACACTTATCATATTTCCTTGTACATACAATAACATGCAAGATCACCTCTATTTATAGATGAAGTATTTATTCTTGTATTGAACAGGAAGAATAAAAAGGGATAGTAAAGAGGAAAGATCAATAGTCTTTAGTTACATGAGTTACAAGAAACTAATGACACTAAGAGTCATGAAAGTTACAACAAAATAATGAGAGAAGTTACAAATTACTAAAGGTCACATTCTACTACCATTAACAATTAGAGCAATGTGGTAGATAAATAGTCTTGTAGTTACATCTATTACATGCAACTAATGACCATGGAGTTACAACAACTAATGGGCATATAAGTTACAAGACATAAAGTGGTAGATTATGGACAAATAAAGTGTTAGAAGTTATAAGAGTTATTAAAATATAATGACATCACTTTCTCTACTTTATGTTCATAAATTATCATGCAAATTAAGATTTTAATATTAAAATGCATAATAACACCAACAATTACTCTGATGCTCATTGTTTTGACTCACGGGTGATGTTGTTTGGTGGATGGCTCGCCTCCCCCCCACCTAAAAAAAAAAAAAAGAGGTGATGGATTTCAGATTCGCTAGAAAACTAAGGTGGTGCTGGTCATGGAGGAGAAATAGAGTGGGAGTTTGTTGGAGAAGACACGAGCTATTTGGTGGTTGGCTAACAAAAAGAAAGAAAAAGGAAAGTGATTGATCTATTGGTAGTAGTGGTCAATCTTTAACTGGAGTTTGATGGTGATGATGAAAAAAGATGGTGTATGATGGTGATGGCGGGGTGATTTATATTAAAATTGTATCAAATATAAAGGATAGTTGTAATACAATTTGAATTTAATATTATGAATTTTTATGAATTTGAAAGTTGTTATTTCATAACAAATGTAATATATTTCTAACAATGTAAACTAATTTAAACTATAATGAAATATTTGAAATTCACTTATAAAACTTAAAATACATTTATATTAAAAATATGTTAGTTATATATATTCATCATGTATATTGAAATACGTCTTTAATACATATAAAATACTGAATCCAAAGTGTATTAAAATTATTTATTATTTTTTTCTCTTATAAATGATGTTAAAACATATCAAACTTGAATTTCAAACATTTAAATACTATTCAAATTAGTTTACAGGTTACTATATTAAAACTATGTTTAAAAATATATTATATATGTTTTGGCAATTTTTGGTTAAAATTTTTTATGTTATCAATATTATAATTGAAAAATAAGGTTATATATTTATACTATTTATGTAAATTGTCCATGCAGTAATTCTTTGAGGAATGAGGCGTCGATTGATTGTTCTTTTTCTAACAATGGTATCAGCTTCTGTATGAGGCTCAACCTATTGATAAAGAACAAATAGCTAACAAATCAGACCTCAAAAACTTTTTAATTTTTAGGTGATTTGATAATAATATCATTACCTTCTATAAATAAACTTGAATGAAATTTTAACAACGAATCTGTAATAGGGTTCGTAGTGATTTTCAGATTTTTCTATAGTTTGATAATTTTTTCCTTTTTCATAGTTTCTTTATGTAATTTATACAACAACAACCACAACAACATACCCAGTGTATTCCCACAAATGGAATTTAGGGAGGGTAGAGTGTACGCAGATCATATCACTACCTCATATGAAGTAGAGAGACTGTTTCCAATAGATTCCCGGCTTAGGACCGATAGAAGTATAACAAACACAAAATAAATATATATAAACTAGTACAATCTGCAAAATAAATTAACACCACTAACCATAAAATAATCCTACATCCACAAGCTAACACTAAAAAACTATCTATTTGAAACCATACATAACACTCAACACCACGATCAAGAAACTTTAGCCACAAAAAAGAACGCTCCCCTATTGTTACCAACACACTCTCACCTCCTAACCCTCTACCCTAATCCGCGTCCTCTACCCCTTCCTATCAAGGGTCATGTCCTCCGTAAGCTATAACTGCTCCATATCATGCCTAATCACCTCCCTCCAATATTTCTTTGGCCTACTTTTACCTCGCCTAAAATCATGCATAGCCAGTGTCTTACACCTCCGCACTGGAGCATCAGAGCCCCTCCTAATCACATGCCCAAACCAGCGTAACTTTGCTTCTCGCATCTTGTCCTCCACCGAGGTCACTCACACCTTCTCCCAAATAATCTCATTTCTTACCCTATCTTTCCTGGTATGGCCACACATCCATCGCAACATCTTCATCTCTTCCACCTTAAACTTTTGGATGTGGGAGTTCTTAACTGGCTAACACTCCACTCCATACAACATAGCCGGTCGGACCGCTACTTTGTAGAACTTCCCTTTAAGTTTCAGGGGCACCTTCTTATCCCATAAAACTCCCGAAGCGAGCCTCCATTTCAACCACTCTTCCCCAATACGATGCGTGATATCCTCGTCAATCTCACCATTGCCCTGAATCATGGACCCCAGATACTTGAAACTCTCTCTTTTCTGGATGGCCTGAGAGTCCCGCTTCACAACCATGTCAGCCTCCTATGACACATCACTAAACTTACACTCCAAGTACTCCATCTTGGTCTTGCTTAACCAAAATCCTTTAGACTCAAGGGTCTGTTTTCAAATCTCCAACTTATCATTAACTCCTCCCTGAGTCTCGTCAATTAGTACAACATCATCCGTAAATAACATACACCATATGAGTCGTGAAAATGATTGGCATGGTTCTCGAAGCAGTCAAAAGTGATTTATGTGAGTTTGTGGTTTTGAGTAGTTTTTAAAGTGGTATAGTTGACTTTGATCAATATTCTGTAATTCGAGTGTTGAATCAGAGTTTAGTTAGTTTCATTAGATCCAGAATATTTATTATAATCTAGTAGCGTGGTTGTTTTGGATTTCGAGGCTTTCGGTTTGATTTTGAGTCTTTAGTCTAGAAGTTTGTTTTAAGTTGCCTAGAGTTGGTTTCGGAGGTAATTTATTGATAATGACCTTTGTTGAAAATTATAATTGTACCTTTGAGTCTAAAATATCGTTTTAAAAATATTAGCATATTTGGTTTGTGTTCAGAAAGTTCTAGACGAGTTTTGGATGAGTTTTTGAATATTTTAAGTACTTTGACCTTGTTTAAGTAAAATCTATTGACAAAAAGTTTTTTTTATTAATTTAAAGATCAAAAAATTATTCCAGAACTTCTAAATATTGAGCATGAATTATAGGATGATTTGAAAAGTTTAGAGTAATTTCGATAAGTTTAGATTAAGTTTTTACTGTGTAACATGAAATAGTTCTTTAACGAGCAAAAATAATATATGACTGTGAAAGAAATGGGGGGGGGGAATTAAAATTTTTATACCTCAAGTCAACTACAGTGCTAAGTTAATCGACTCCCTCCACAAAAGTGTCAGTATCAAAGAAGCAGTAATAGTGAAAAATAAAAATACAAAAGTAAAGTAAAAGACATAGTAAGATTTATCCTAGTTCGGAACACCCTTGTGGTGCATACTTTCAGTCTCTTTGGGTTACAAGAAGTTTTCTTTAGAGCAATTTGAATGATTACAGACTGTTTCTTTGAGAGCTCTATAGATTAGTTTCTTATCTCTTTTGTTTTCACTATAACGTATTACAATGAATTATATAGGTTTAAAGAAGTAACTAGAACATTATTCAAGTGAAGATGTACAAGAATAAAACTTAGGCTGCTATAGTCTATTTATACAAATTCAAACACGGTGACCATTGTAGATGAAATCTCTTTAGAATATTGATCGATATTCTCTTGCCATAATAAATTTGCTTTGCAGCCATTACAGTTGATAGCCTTCAATATACGCTTTCCATATATAATTAATTTGCATTGATTGTGGAATCAAAATTTCCTTATTCTAATTTTGTGTTTTATTATATAGAAGAACCCAAGGGATTTGTGGGGCCATTAAGGCTAAATTTGTAAAACTAAATGAAGCTATATGTCTGTATTATACATGTTAATATTTCTTTGTATGGAGATTTTCTCCATTGGCGTTCCGATTTGATAGTGGATCTCTGATTGATTTTTATCTTTTTAAAAAAGGGCTTTTCTTTTTGATTGATTACTTCCATGGATATCCTTTATGTAAATGGAAGTCAGTATGTGTCATTATTAAAACTATATTTGGGACTAACGATCTCTCCTTTTTTTATGATGACAAAAAAGGTAAAAAGCTCAAATAATTAGACTTTCCTAATTTGCTACACATGCTCCCTTAAAGTTGTGTTGCTAGTTTGAGTCAGCTTTCCCTTAAATTATGCTGAGTTTTACCTACTTCCTTTATACCCCCTTTGGCATATTAAAAAGAAAAGAGCAAAGGCATATGACAAGTAATAGACAATATGCACATAACAACCAGAGTAGGAACAAAGGTCCAAAAAACAAACCCCTGCAAACAGGGGGAGTCAACGAGAGCAGTTCAAAAAGAGTGTAGAACCAAAATATCTAATAGGCACACCCCCTATTGAATCAAGAAAGAAAGATTATGTTTTCTTTAAAATGTAGGTCAGGGTACTAATCACATTCCTGTAGAAAAGGCCATAGGATTTTTTCACATTATTTGAGAAGTTAGAGTAGGACATCTGAAAGGTGACAACAAGTTCATTTTTTGAAGAGCCAGCTTTAGTCTTGATAGAGTCGACTTACTTGATCAATCTGTTCACAGCATGAATTCCTTAATTCTTCATATTTTTCATTACTATTCTCAATAGTCCTACATCAGTGCCTGTATTCTTTGTTACCTAACAGGTTTTTCCAATGCTTACTTAAAGAGATATCATATCTTCTACTAGAGATGTCAAACAATCCTATAACCCTTCCAGTTCCTTGAGAAGCCTAGCTGCAGAATCAACTAGGGCCTTTCCAGAGTTGGGTTTTACCGAATGCGCCATGGTTGGGTCCTTCTTACACCACTGAAAATCAACAAACACATATTCCATGCTTTTGAAAGATCAGGTGTCATAAGTACCGGTAACATCCACCATAGGAAAACCAAATAGGTCAATCATAAAGTAAATTAGAATGCAGGAGATAAGTGCGCCAGAGAGCAGTAGATCCATGAGCACTTTCCAACAGATATTCGTGTATTCAAGCACACTAATTTAATCGATATTTCTTAATACGACAATACAACATAAACAAATCTCTAGTAGTGATATTACTGAGAGAGATTTTATGGGGAACAAGAGTAGTAGTTATCATGTGGGCTAAAATTCTATTTTCAAAGCAAAGAGACAAAGGACCTAAGTCTAAGAGATCAGTTTCGGATTAAACAACAACTTTCTTAGCACCTTCAATTGACACTTCAAAATCACCCAGCCAAGCACCAGGAATGCATGGTATACCTTTAGAGGGGTCAATATAAAAAATCTTTTAAAAAGAAAGTCATTTTAAAATAACTCTAGTGCCTATCACTTGAGTTTCCAATTCTCTACTATCTTGAGACACCCAGAGATTAGCATATAACAGGCAAGAAAGTTCTTCATATACTTTAATACCATAAATCTTAACAAAAAAGTTCATTTTTTAGTCTTTATCCTCCCAGCGACAACAAAACGACCCTTAAAAGCTTCAATTTTTTCTTTTGCTCAACACCCCATAATTTTTGCGTGTCCTTTTGAGTGAAAGACCCATAAGTGTCAATTCTAGATTTCTTACAAGAGGAATGTTTGTCGCCAAGAGAATGCTTCTTAGCATAGATTCTATAGAAGTATGGGATCCTCCCTCAAAAGAGTCCTTAGGAGAGATTGAGAATGTCGATAGAGGAACTATTTGAAAGGGTGACTTGTGGAGAGGGGAGAGATGCCATAGATCTAATTCTTGGCATTGTGAAAAGAAAAGAGAGATAAAAAATAGAGAATATTGAAAGAGTTTATAAAGAAAAGAGGGAAGAGGAAGGGACAATTCAATGAATTGATTGGAAAAACATGAAAAAGGGGAAGTAATAATGAGAAGTTAAAGAGTTCAAGTATAGAATAGAGTGAGCATTTACGGGATGTGAGGAATGAGGGATTCCAAGTATTGTACATGCAATTTATTTAAGGAAAATCAAACGGTGAACAAGTAAATGTGTGTTAAAAAATAAGTAGGATGTAAAAATATTTTTTAAAATAGATATGAATAAAATTAAATGCTAGTAATTCTGAGTCTTTTTTTTTTGTAGAAAATAAAATCTCTCCTCTAAAAGGCTTTGTGAAATTATCAACAAGCTGATTTTCAGAATCAACAAAATTAAGCACAAAATCTTCATTTTCAGTATTGTCTCTAATAAAATAATGCTTAATATCAATATCCTTAGCCTTCGAATGATGTACAGTATATTTTGAGAGACTAATAGAACCGGTGTTATCAGACATAATAGGGACTAATTTATATGAAAGATCATAATGAAGTAATTGATGCATAATTTAGCGTAATTGAGTACCACAACTTCCTACTGCTATATATTTCGATTCAGTAATGGATAGAGCAATTGATGATTTTTGGCTATGCCATGATACTAATGCATCATCAAGTAGTTGACATGTTCTACTTGTACTTTTACGATCATTCTTATCACCTTCAGAGTTAGTATCTGAATACCCAATTAAATTAAAACTGGAGCAATGAGGGTACCATGATCCAAGATCTTGATTTTTGATAAGATATCAAATAATTCTTTTTATTGTTGTGAGGTGAGACTCCTTTGGAGCTGCTTAAAATCTAGAAAATTTGTATACACTAAACATAATATTTGGACGGCTTGCGGTTTGGTATAATAATGAGCCGATCATTCCCCAAAAGGTCTTTTTATCCATACTCTTCCCTTGATCTGTTTTAAGAGATGTTGATAACCATAAGCATTCCAAATGCTATTCGTTTTTCCATACTGAATTTTTTGATCAACTCTTTTGTATACTTGCTTTGACTGATGAAAGTTTTGAAAGCTTACTGCTTTATTTGAAGTCTTAAGAAGAAAGTCACTTCTCCCGTGAGGGTCATTTAGAATTCTCTTTTCATAAGATTTACAAAGTTCTCACACAAGGATGTGTCAGAACTTCATAAAATAAGATCTTCCACATAGATTTGCACAATGAGTATACTTGGATCCAACTTTGAATAAAAAGAGTTGTATTAATTTTACTTCTTAAAAAATTATTATTCAGTAGAAAGGTACTTACTCACTCATATCAAGCTTTTGGGGCTTATTTGAGGCCATAAAGTGCCTTTTGAGATTTTAAAAACATAGTCAGGACAAGAAGGATTTTCAAACCCCGGGGGTTGTTGACAAAAACTTCTTCATTTATAAAACTATTTAAGAAGACAATTTACGTCCATTTGGAAAAGCTTAAAATGTTTAAAAGAAGCAAAAGTTGGTAAAATAGGAATGGATTGCAACCATGATAAAGGAAGGAAGGTTTCATCACAATCAGTATCTTTTTACTGAGAATAACCTTGCGCTACGAACTTTGTTTCTAATGACCATATCTTCCTCATCTATTTTGTTTCTGTAGACCCAATTAATTCTAAATACAGAACAATTTTTTGTTGTTTTACTAAGGCCCAAACTTGATTTCTTTCAAACTAGTCCAGTTTTTCTTTCATGGACTGAACCCATGCTTCATTTTCAAGAGCTGAATCAGTTCGTTTAGGTTCAAATTATAATACTAGTGCCACAATGCTTGCTATATCAGTGAGGTCCTTGTTTGTATTTTGTCATTTGGATTTCCACTAATGAACTCATTTGAAAAGCCTGCATCATTTCTATATTCCCTTGGTTTGTTTAAGACTTGGGGCTCTAGTAGAGAAGTCGAATCTTGTATTGTTGTAGTTGACTGGTTCCATGGTTTCATTGGAAATCTTGATTTGAGAATCTTTTACCTATTCTTTATTAAAACACTTACTCACATAATTGGGATTAGATTTATCAAATACCATATGCATAGATTCTTTCACCCTTAAGGTTCTTTTATTAAAAGCTCTATATGCACGACTAATGGAAGCATATCCCAAAAAATACCATCATCATTTCTAGGATCAAACTTTCCTAAAGTGTTCTTACCATTGTTGTGAATAAAATATTTGCAGTTGAATGGATGAAAGTAGCTGATGTTCGAATTCTTCCCTTTCCAAAGCTCATAGGGAGTCTTTTTTAGAATGGGTCTTATCAAACATCGATTGAGTATGTGACACACCATGCCCACTGCTTCTGTACAGAAGTGGTCAGGAAGACCTTATTTAAGTAGCATGGCTCTGGTAGTTTCTTGAAGAGATACATTATTATGTTCAACTACTCTATTTTTTTGAAGAGAGCGAGTGAGCAGAAATTCTGAGTATATCTATTTTGTGCACAGAAATCTTCAATTGCTTTATTTTAAAATTCTTCTCCATGATCATTGTGAATGGTAGATATAAAGTATCCTACTTCTTGTTGAACTCTTCTATAAAAAAAATTCAAAGGAAGTAAATGTTTCTTGCTTGTGAGCAAGGAACATTAACCATGTAAATCATGAGAAGTCATCAACAATAACAAAAACATATTTTTTCCACCGATACTAGCATTTTTTATTGGTCCAAAGAGATCTATATGGCTAGATTGGAGTGGATTGGACGCGCTAACAATGTCCTCGGCGTTGAAAAATGTTCGAGTATGCTTACTAATCCACAGGCATCACAAATGTGATCCTTTTAAAACGTAAGTTTAGGCAAACCTTTAACTAGTTCTAGTCTAGAGAGTTTTTTGATGGAATGCATGTTTGCATGTCCAAGTTTTCTATGCCATAACCAAAGATCATAGGTTTGAACAGTAAGATGAGTTAAGTAAGTAAATCAACATTTGTTAAAAAATAGATATTCTTAACTCAATCACCAATAAGGGTGATATTTCTTGCGGTATTGTTGATGGTGCATTTCACAGCATTAAATAGTACATCAAATCCAGCATCACATATTTGACTGACATTTAACAGGTTATGTTGAGTTCATCCACCAAGTATACTTCAATCAAATCACAGGAGGGGCTCGTTTTATCAGAGCCGACTCCCATGACTTCTCTTTTAGCATTGTCACTAAATATGACAGATCCACTATTTATTTCTTTTACAAAACTTAAACTTCTTTTTTTCCTATTATATGTCTTTCTTTCCTATCATATATCGAGAACACATGTTGTCTATTACCCACATTCTTTTCTTATAGTTTTTTCTAGTATATTCCCGTAAAACAAAAAGATTAGTTTATTTTAGGTACCTAAGTGATCTTGGATCCTAGGAGTTACAAATAGTTTCCTTCAGTCTCAAAATCCATATTCCATGAGACTATAGTCTGCAGTTATATGATTTGTGTCACGACTCAATTTATGAGTCATAATGGCATCTACTCTATCCCACCAGTAGATAAGTTGAACCGTAGCCCGGAGCTATTCGCAATAGGCTAACTTGGTGGAAATACCCCCAAAACGAAGAAATAGACAATACAACTCATAGATAAGTAAGGCAATAAAAATGGTGGAAATGCCCTAAAAGGGAGAAAAATACAATACAACTCATAGATAAGCAAGGCAATAGAAATATTCTGAAAGGTAGCCATAACATAGAAAACCATCCCACAACCTGGTAGAGTCAGTACAAGAGCTACTATACATACACCACAAATTTAAAATAGTCAATACAATCTATCTTTGAAACAAAAGACTAGACATAGATAAATAGAAGAAAAAAAGGGCAACTCCGACTCCAAGAGCTCACCCTATCTCTGAAATCCCACACAACATGATTATCGAATCATTGGCAGCAACTAGTACTCGAATCTGCATAAAAAGGTATAGAAGTGTAGTATGAGTTCCAAAACCACATGTATTCATTAGGCATCATCAGCCGACTAAGTTAAATCATGATATAAATACGATAAGATGCAAGATAACATAACTAAATTGAAATAAAGGACAAAGTTGGAAGTAACTCCAACCTTGATATACATAATTAAATACATAAACCAGAACAAAACATAAGGATCAAGCGATTATAAGTAAAAAATACCCCCATAAGCCAATAAATATGGAAAAGTAAATAACCCAACGCAGGCCCCCATATTCCTAGAGGGTACAATCAAGGAAGAATATAACATATATGCCCGAGCAACCACAATTTGCCAACCTTCATGCTATCATCAAGAACCCATCCAAAATAAGTCACAATAAGAACCTTTCCCTATACCGAACTTGAACTGGTGTTTATATCCTCAATATCATAACCAACATCAGACTGATAACACTCAACTTACACTAAAAAATTGGTGAAAGGTGGACATTGTCAATATATTTACCCAACACAGAGTTGGGTCAAATCCATAGGGAATAATGTGAGTGGCAATCGAGTAAGTTTGAAATGAAAGTAACTTGCTAAATTCAAACCTAAGATATAAGATTTTAGGGGAGTTTTGAACATTTTCAAAAGTATAACAATTTCTGGGCTTCTCGAAGACTAACTCGAGGCTAAGAATAATTAGAGTGTAATCAATTAGGAGCAGGTCTTGGGGTTATACCATTCTAGGTGAGAACTCATGCATGGGTAATTGAGAATTTATCAAAATTTATCTAGAGTCATGGGTAGGATAAATTAAAGGTATTAGTGTCAATCTTCAATAAAACTCTAAATCTCACTCATGGATTCATTCAAACACCTCACAAGCATGTCAAATCTACCAATCTACTACCTCAATTAACATCCTTATTTCTAAGATAGTGCAATCAAATAAGCTACCTCAAATAACACCCTTATTTCTAAGATGATGCTACTCAATAAGCTAACTTAAGTTATTGTTCACAAATACTCCTCACCCAATACCTCTCTTTCAAAGATGGTATAGGATCCACAATAATTGGGGTTTTCACTCCCAATTTTCTATTCAATCACGGAGTAAAAGAAAAACCCACAATAATTAACTAATTAGGTAGATAAATAAACAACACCATGCACTAATCACAACCTATTCAAGCATAACCCCAAGAGGAAGAATTAGCTACTTATAAAAATATAATTAAAGATATATCAAAATTTCCACCAAATTGATCTATGAAAGTTAAAGAGAATGCAAATCCAAACTCTAAATTTCAATAAATCTTCACTGAAAATTTCTAATCTTTTACTTAGGAATTACCCCAATGTATTCTTCACTCAAGAGTAGTAAATTAGTGTTCCCCAAATGGAAGATAGACGATGGGATGATAGATGCCCCAAAATGTGAAAGGGTTTTGCATTTTGTCATTTATGATTCAGCTCTGTGAAATTCTAATTCTGCCTCTAAAACTTTTCCGCCCCCTCACGATCACCCTCTTTTGGATACGATCGCGATTCCGCGATTGTGAAGCATCTATTTGCGATCGTACAAGTCTGACTTTTTGATTGATGGCGATTGTAACCCTCAGAGTGCGATCGCGGTATCTGAGGGTTGCCTCCTAGCCTGACTTTAACTCTTTTGCTCTTTTTGCCAACTTTACTTCTCTTCTAGCTTTGTCTCAACTTGTTTCCACCAGTTCCCTACAAGATCATAAAAGCTGCATATTAATGCATCTCAATGAAGAATTAGTCTCATTTACACAATTAAATCATTGTAGTGCAAGAATTTGGATGTAAATGAGTGATGAATTTGCCACTCATTAACACCCCCAACTTAAAACTTTGCTTGTCCTCAAGCCACACTACTTCATACTTAATGAGACTAATTAACTTTTTTGCCCACTCTTATAACCAAATGATCACCATGACTTCGTACTTGATTAGCACTAACAACCAGACAACAAGCATGGGAAGAACTACTCGTGCACCACCCTTCCAAATCAATCACATTTTCAAGAATGCACAAGACTTGTAAGAATAATCAAGTAACAACAACTAACTCTGAAGAGGTGACTCCTTATCAATAGTGACTTAACTATACTCTTTTGCCTTATTTTCAAAATATGACAACTTTCCCAACCTTTATTAGTTTACATGCCTCCTCACGGAAGGAAATTTCCAAATATGCCATAATTTTTATCATGCAACAAGGGACAAATGTACAAGAACTCACTCTCACAAAGAATTTCTCAATACACACAAGTGTCATGCCATATGTTTGCCCTTATTTTTAATCACTACTAACTCAAAAACACTTGGTTGAAGGTCTCGAAGGACTTTTTCAAACTTGTAATGTAGGTTCGGGGAAGGGTAGGATAAACATTTGGGATAAAACTGACTATACCCTCCTTGAACTCCACATAAAACACTATTAAATTAAACTTTGGGTAATGGGCCACTTTACTCATTCCTAATTCACACATATGCCTTCCTTTACCATATTGGTTCACCTATCTTTTGAAATCATTTTATTTTTATTTTTTTCCTTGTGTAATCTTATGTTTTTCCTTATTTTGTTGGTCCCTTTCTTTTTCTCAGTCATGAGTATCCATTACTTAGCTTTTAGGCACTTACTTACAATACTTGGCCCAAGATCATCCCTTCCAAGATTTACCACCCTCAACTTAGGCATTTAGCCTCAAGTTGTATTTTTAAGCTCAAGGAGGGTAGGGTTCAAAAGAGGGATGGATTTTTAATGGTTCAAGGCTTGTAATGTGGTTGCCAAAGAAAGGTTCCAAGGCTCAAAAGGGGTGACTAGGGATACCATCCATGCACGGGTAGGCTTTTTAGGATAAAGTGGGTTTCCATATTCACAAAGAAGGCCTGAGATTATTCCTCCAACCATATGTAATTAATATTAACTTTGAAAGACCAACGAGGAAAGTTCTAGATGACACATGTACACATGAGAATCAATCAACTAAGCTCACCGCACATAGCATGAAAACTTCTCTAGGAGGATCAATTGCATTTTCCTATTTGAGGCCAAAGGAGTTAATTTCTACATACTACCTACTAAAGAATTAGAGTCATAAAAAGAGGTAAGGTGTCATTACAAAATCATTCACTTCCATGACCTTGATTTTCACAAAAGTTTTGGATGAGAGGGGGGGGTTGCCTTGCATTTCACCACCCAAACTTAATTGTTGTTAGCACCAAATCAAAGCGTCATATCACATTTGGGCTCTCACAAGGGCAAACCATATGGCTAGTCAGATTTCACTATAGGAATAACGGTAATCCCAAATCTATAATGCCATGGGTACTAAGACTTCCTCTGCATTTATAGCTCAAAACCCCAACATGATGATTTTCCCTTAAGAATATCGTAACTCAATCTATCATAGGGAAAAGCTCATCCAACACCACATCAAAAGAGAAATAAAAATCTAAAAATGAAACCATTAATTCAAAAAATCTCCATCCTCAGTGTTAACTAAATTCAAATATTGCAAACCAATGTGCACACAGGGCAACACCCCCAACTTAAAGACTTTAAGTGCCCTTACCGCATAGCAGAAAAGCATAAGAAGGGTCATAAGGGCCTCCTTGAAACAACATTGAGGGATAATGTGAAAGTTGGATGTACTATCGGGATCGCGATAGACTTAGTAAAATCTCGATACCGTAATTCCAATCCTTGGATTGCCTCGTGGTACCTGAGGTATTCTGATATCCTGTTTTGCCATATTTTTCTACATGACTGTCATACTTATAAACTTGATTTTCCCCCTATTTTATTTTTGACTTCCAATCTATCTAAAGCACTCATCATTTATATCTCCACTTAGAGCCCAACTTTTGATCAATATATCTTTGAGGTACTTTGGGGAAAGGTAAGGGCACAATGATTCATATTCTATCTCACCACTTTGCGGACTTGAACCTTTTACCCAACTTTACATCAAACTTCTGAGTAGGCTCATTTGGTATCGGTGAGAACTTCAATAAACCACTAGTTAAACATCGGATAATGCACTTATTGAAATTCAAGTGAGGGGCGTCATTTCACCCTTTTGGAATGACAATCTTTAAAGTATAAGGATTTTGTTCCTCATTTGCTCGGGTGGTTTTGACTTTCATCACATCTACCAAGAATAATATCGAAAAGTGATTGGAATGAGGTCATATTCCCAATTTTTGAGTCACATTCTTCTTGAAATTCTCACCCCAAAATGAACTAGAGCCTTCACGAAGGATTTGTTTGGCCATTTCTTCAACTCTAGTGTCATTTCTTTAATTTCAGCATCCTTTAGTATTTTTGTTTCGGTTAGTTGGAAAATCACTAAGAATTCTTCAACATCAATATCACCCTCATATTTATTGGAAACCATTTTAACACCATCATGGATATTCATTTGACTTTGGACATCACATGTTTCAATTCTTGCATTAAATTCAGTTTTCAATTTTTGAGTGGCCATTTTAAATTTAATCCCTACTTGACATTGATCAACATTCAAATTGAGGGTTTCATCCACCATTAGTAACACACTATCAAGTTGACCCTTATGGACTTCAGGTTTTTGAGTTTGAATCATTATCCATTCTTGGCTCATGATTTCTTCCTTGTCAAGTTTTTCTTAATTTTGAGACTCAATAATCTCTTGCAAAAGTCCTTCTATGTAGAAGTCGATATCTTCAAAAACTTCATCATCACCATATTGGAGTAAGTCCCACCATTTAGCTAAGACTTTTCCACATTTTTCATTCCTCTTCATTGTTTCCTTCAACATCTCCTCTATTTGCTTTCGTGGAAAGTCCGAGATTTCTTCTTCTTCTGGTTGAGCTATTTCTTCATTTTGGTAACTTTAATTTGAGTCGTCACACATTTTTTTCTTAACCACATGGCTTGATATCTCTTCTTCATCAACTTCATTTTTAAAATTGGGCATATTTATAGCACCATAAAGATCGACATCCTTACCCACTTCTTTCTCTTTTTCACTTTCCTTTTAAAATGTTGCAATGGATTTATGCAAGAGATACATGTCCTCCCCTATTGTATTCACCCAATATAAGATATTTAGAAGTATTTCTCCAACGACTTTGTATCCAATACATTGTTCTTCCTTTGTCACATCATGACGCCTATCAAACTCATAAGAAGAACTAGCATTTTCGTTAGCATAACTAGGGGAGAGAGCATTTGGACAGTCACTCTAATGTCCATCTCGACTACCATATAAAGAACAATCATACTTACAATAGGAATGAGATGGTGCACACACCTCTTTTCGGGGAGCATATTTATAATTTTTCCAAAAGTGGGGTCCTCCATAATATGGACATGGATCATCAAGATAAGATTTGCAACCACCAAACTCATTTTCATTCCATGATGCCATAGTGACAAGCAGAAAAAAATAAAAATCTATCTAACACAAGAAACTAAAGATAATCATAAACACATATTCACTAGTTTGAATCAAAGCAAGTATGCTAAAATTGCAAACTAACTCAATACGCCAAATTGTTCCCCAACAATAACGCTATTTGTGGTAACGCTCAACTTACACTACAAATTTAGTGAAAGGCGAACGTTGTCAATATATTTACCCAACACAAAGTTGGGGTCAAATCCACAGGGAACAATATGAGTGGAGATCGAGTAAGTTTAAAATGAAAGTAACTTGCTAAATTCAAACCTAAGATACAAGTATTTTGTTTTTTTTTGAATATTTTCAAAAGTATAATAATTTCTGGGATTTTAGAAGACTAGCTCGAGGCTAATAATAATTAGAGTGTAATAAATTATGAGTGAATCTTTGGGTTATGCCATTGGTGCAAACTCATGCATGGGTAAATGAGAATTTATTCAAATTTAGCTAGAGTCATGGGTAGGCTAGATTTAGAGGTATTTGTGTCAATCTTTCAATAAAACACTAAATCTCACTCGTGGATTCCTTCAAACACCTCACGAGCGTGTCAAATCTACCAATCTACTACCTTAATTAACTCCCTTATTTCTAAGATAGTACTATCAAATAAGCTACCTCAAATAACACCCTTATTTTTAAGATGATGCTACTCAATAAGTTAACTTAAGTTATTGTTCACAAATTATCCTCACCCAATACCCCTCTTTCAAGGATTGTATGGGATCCAAAACAATTAAGGTTTTCATTCCCAATTTTTAGTTCAAACATGAAGTAAAAGCAAAACCCACAACAGTTAGCTAATTGGGGAGATAAATAAACAACATCATGCACTAATCACAACCTATTCAAGCATAACCCTAAAAGGAAGAATTAGTTACTCATAAAGATAGAAAATAAAGATATACCAAAATTTCTACAAAATTAATCCATGAAAGTTAAAGAGAATACAAATCCAAACTCTAAATTTCAATAAATCTTCAATGGAAATCGCTAATCCTTCACTTAGGAATTACTTTAATGTATTCTTCACTCAGTAGTAGTACAAAAGTGTTCTCCAAATGGAATATAGATGATGGGATGATAGATGCCCCAAAATGTAAAAGGGTTTTTCATTTTGTGATTTGGGATTGAGCTTTGTGAAATTCTAATTCTGCCCCTGAAACTTTTACGCCCTCTTGCAATTGCCCTCTTTTGGCTGCGATCGTGATTTCGCGATCACGGAGCATCTATTTGTGACTCACTGGTCTGACTTTCTAACTGATGGTGATCGCTACCCTCAGAGTGCGATCGCAGTATCTGAGGGTCACCTCCCGAACCTGATCTTCAACTCTTTTTTCTCTTCTTGTCCACTTTACTTGTCTTCCAACTTTGTCTCAATTCATTTCCATCAGGTTCCCTGCAAAATCATAAAAGCTGGATATTAATGCATCTCAATGAAGAATTAATCTCATTTTCACAGTTAAATCATTATACTGTGCAAGAATTTGGATGTAAGTAAGTGACAAATTTTCCACTCATCACGGACTTGAACCGGTATATGTTATTAATATCATAGTCAATTGATGGACTCAAACCGGTACATATATGTCATCAATATCATAATCAATTGCCAGACTTAAACCGGTACATATATCACCAATATCATAACTAATATCCAGACTTGAAGTGGTATATATATCATAAATATCATAACTAATAGCCAGACTCAAATCGGTATATATATCGTCAATATCAAAATCCCAATATCAAACAACCATGGCTACTGTAATGCCCCGTATTTCTCTAGCATAATCTAAGTATCGATATGTGAGTACTCATATATAAAATTTTCAAAATAATCATTATTTTTTAGTTTAAAGCCTGCCATTGTGTTGGAAATTAAATTATCTTTCCAACAATATAAAATTTGCCTAAATACGATAATCGGATAAGAAGTTATGGTGATTTAAAGATTCAGTCGTTAAACACCGTCATTTTAACCCTTAGCGCATCGCGTAGAAAGACCAAATGAAAATTGTCAATTTTCAATGTGACTCCGCAATCATGGTGCATCGCGAAGCAGGTCAATTTCCCATTTGTCAATTTCCAGTGGGCCTCCGCGATGTTGGCACGTCGCGGAGGTGGCCAAATTGGCATTCCAAAGGCTTACCGTGATAGCTCCACGTTGCAATTTTTGTCCAGGTCCCAATTGTCCATTTACAGTGGCTTGGCGTGATAGTGGTGCATCGCGCCAAGGCCAAAAATCGAGATGGTCAGTTTTTAGCTTACGTTTTAAATCCATTTAGGGGTATTTAGGTCTTTTTACTAAGCCCTAAACTCATCCTAAAACATGAAATTTAGCCCCAATTGACCTAAATAATCATTCATTATTTAATTCCTCTCAAATTAAAGATCCCCTTTTTCCAAGAACAAGAAATCCTAGCTCTTAAATTTAAGACCAATCCTTAGGAACTCACCAAGAACTTCAAAAAATTCATCCATTAAGGTATGTTAGATGTTCATCCATGGATTTCTTTCATCCATAGAGTCCAAGTAACCTATTGAAATTTAAAGTTTTATCTTTTCAAGTTATTTAATTTTAAATTATGATTTCATCCATGGATCTCCATGTACTATTGATTTTGTACCATGTTACCATGAAATTATTATTATTCAATCCTCCATGTTTTAATATTATTATTTATTGAATTCAACCATGATTTAATGTTATTATGATGAATTCATGCTATTCCTACAAGTTCCATGGCATTCCTATGATTGTTTTAAACCATGAACTACAAGTGTTTGATAAAATGCCTACAAGAGTGATTTATTTAGTAAGAGCCTTCATGTTTTGATCTCCAAGTTTTAGTGTCATTTTACTATTATTGTTTTGAGTCTTGGGGGGATTGAATACCCGAAAACCATAGTTGTTTACTTAGTCTCATTTCAGTATCTTTAGAATAACTTTAAATTATATTATGCTCATTATCAGAACAGTCAGTTAAACTCAGAACAGTCTAGTATTTCAGAGTCTTTCAGTTAGGAGTAGGATTTAGCACCGAGCGAGTGTAGGGATGGAGACTTCCCCATCAGATAGGTAGAGTCGCTAGTAGCAGTCCCTAAACTCTAGAACTACGTAGCCAGCGTAAGGCATGAGAAGTCACCCATCAGATCAAGCTTGACTATCTCGCAGGGGTCACCCATCAGTTCAGGCTTCACACCCTTAGTCCTTTGGACATTATATCAGTTTAGTGGATCCACACAGCCATCGTTAGTACCCGTGGTATGATATTAACACCCTTCTAACTGGGTTACAGGTTGGACCCCGATTAGATCAATTTGGGGAATGTCGGTTAGATGATACCTCCCACAGTCTCAGATATAGTCTCAGTTCAGTTACGCAGTCTTAGAGTTGCTTGACCAAAGCATATAGATATCAGTATTTTTCAATGTTCTAGTTTACAGATTTTACTCAGTCCATGTTATATGCTTGGTCATGCATTCTCAGTGTCTACAAATTTTTACGTATATTCAGTATTTATAGACTGTCATACATACTCGGTATTACAGATTCTCCATATTTTTTAGTATCTATAGATTCCATGTTCTCTACTTAGTACTCCATGTTTTACATGCATATTCAGTTAATTATTAGCTCTCTTCATGAAACCATGCATATCAGCCTACCTTATTTAGCATACCAGTACATTCAAAGTACTGATCGTATACCCTTTTTTGCGCTATGATGTATCATATCATAGGTTCTGACACTCAGTTCCCGGCTAGCGATTAGACTTTTCAGATCCTCAACAGTAGAAGTGGTGATTCCTCATACTTCGAGGACAGACTTACTTTATTTCATGTCTCAGTTAGTAGTCAGTTGGAGTTAGTTGAGGCCTGTCCCATCAACTCATATTCAGTCAATTAGTTTTAGAGACTTTTCAGACATTAAAGTCAGTTATTTAGTATTCAAATACTATAATTAGTTATCCAGTTTATTATTATTTTATCAGAATTAGTCAGTTGTTTCTATAAAATCATATTTCAGTTATTAAAACCTTATGACATGTCAGTATTTTTATTCTTTTATGATCATGTTATCTAGTGCTCACAGTAGGTAACAGCTCATGGGTTAGCTTGTGGTCCCCCGGGACTGTAAGCACCGTGTGACGAATAGGGGGTAGTCCCGGGTTGTTACAAACTTAGTATCAAAGCCTAAGGTTTTAAAGTGTCTTAGGATGTTTAAAAGATGTGTTGAGTAGAGTCTTGTGCATGGATGTGTAGCGTGCCACACTTATGGACGAGAGGCTATAAGACATTTAGAAAAAAATAAAGTTCCCCTCCTTTCAGTATTCATGTCATGCGAGTGATCTCAAGTTAAAATCCCTATCTAATCTATTTCTTCCTTCCGTTTATAGAACATTCCTTCTAAGAAGAACGGAAGAAGAATAGGAAATCAGCCAGCTCATCAGCCCATCCAGGCAGATCCTCTGGACAAGTATTTCTCTCACGCAAAATTCAGGGTTGCGTTCATTACTCTAGCAAATTTTATAGCAACAAAAAATGAATGGACAACTGTTGTTCCGGCCAACCCAGTGGCCAATACTGTTGCGACTAGAATTTGGGATTTCACCCGAATGAATCCTTCTTTTTTTATGGGATCCAAGTCTAAAGAGAATCCACATGATTTCTTAGATATGGTGTAAAAGGTAACGGATGCTATGGGGGTGACATCTAGTCAGAGTACTGAGTTGGTTGCGTATCAGTCGCAGAATGTAGCCTATACTTGGTTTAAGCAGTGTAAAGTTGATAGGGGTGTAGATGCTGGGCCTGTAGAATGGGAAGAGTTTTCCACAACTTTCTTAGACAGATTCTTTCCATTGGAGTTAAAGGAGGCCAAAGTGTTAGAATTCATTAATTTGAGGTAGGGCAGCATGAGCGTAAGGGAGTATTCCCTCAAGTTTACTCAGTTAGATAAGTATGCTTCTCATGTGGTAGCGGACAACAGGTCCAAGATAAGTAAGTTTGTGTCTGGCATATCTGATAGTGTGGTCATGGAGTGTAGGACCGTAATGCTGATTAATGAGATGGACTTGTCTAGGATGATGGTCCATGCTTAACAGATAGAGGAGAAGAAGATTAAGAAAATGGAGAGAGAAAATAAGAGGGCTAGAATGGATAGTTTTAATTTCAATCAGCCAAAGTCAGAAGGTGGTAACCATCCCCAGTTTCATCAGAGGTCTACAGCCCTAGCACCCTCTCCAGCCAGTGACCCAGTACCCAAATTCAGAAATGACAATAGGGATAGGGAACCAGGCTTTATGTCCCAGGTCAGTGTTAGCAGTGCTCGTACAAATCCTCTATGTCAAAAATGTAGCAGACACCATCAGGGTGAGTGTAGAGCGGGTAGTGATATGTGCTTTAGGTGTGGTAAACCAGTCCATTGAATTCGGGAGTGTCGGGTAGTTGCTCAAAAAGAAAGGGATGTACTCCAACAGGGCCAGTCCCATCAGTTGTCAGTTCTATATGGTCGCCCGACTTAGCATGGTGCCGTTTCTAGTACAACTAGTGGTCAACATTCAAACAGATTATATGCTCTTTAGTCCTGCCAAGATTAGGAAAATTCTCCTGACGTAGTTACTGCTACGTTGCAGGTCTTTCACTTACATGTTTATGCTTTACTAGACCCTGGAACTTCTCTTTCTTTTGTAACTCCATATATAGCTGTCAACTTCAGAGTCAGTCCCGAAACTCTAGCAGAGCCATTTTCAGTGTCTACCCCAGTAGGTGTTTCCATTGTAGCCAGACAGGTATACAGGAACTGTCCGATCACAATATTTTAGAAAGTTACCTCAGTTGATCTCGTGGAGTTAGAGATGATGGATTTTGATGTCATTCTCGGCATGGATTGGTTCCACTTATTCTATGCCTTAGTTGATTGTACAAACAGAATAGTTCATTTTTAGTTCCCAAATGAACCAGTCCTTGAATGGAGGGGTAGTACCACAACTCTTAGGGGTCAGTTGATTTCGTACCTTAGAGCGAGAAAGATGATATCGAAGGGGTGTATTTACCATCTTGTAAGAGTCAAAGACTCTAACTCAGAAACTCCAACTCTTGAGTCAGTTCCAGTAGTAAATGAATTCTCAAATGTATTTCCTAAAGATCTGCCCGGAGTCCCTCCCAAAAGGGAAATCGACTTCAGAATAGACATTCTCCTAGATACTCAGCCTATATCTATTCCTTCATATAGAATGGATCTAGATGAACTTAAAGAATTGAAATAATAGTTGAAGTATCTCTTAGATAAGGGATTCATCAGACCCAGCATCTCCCCATAGGGCGCACCTGTTCTATTCGTGCGTAAGAAAGACGGTTCTTTCAGAATGTGCATAGACTATCGTTAGTTGAACAAAGTCACAGTCAAAAATAAATATCGAATTCCTAGAATCAATGACTTGTTTGATCAACTTCAGGGTGCCAACTATTTTTCAAAGATAGACCTCAGATCAGGCTATCATCAGCTCAAGGTCAGAGAATGTGACATTTTGAAAATAGCTTTCCGAACTCGGTATGGTCACTTTGAATTTCTAGTCATGCCCTTTGGTCTTAACAATGCCCCAATAACCTTTATGAACCTGATGAATCGAGTGTTCAAACAGTACTTGGGCATGTTCATCGTAGTCTTCATTGATGACATTCTCGTTTACTTTCGTAGTGAAAACGATCATGCAGACCATCTCAGAATAGTGTTGCAAGCTCTTAGAGCCTATCAGTTGTTCGCTAAATTCAGTAAGTGTGAATTTTGTCTAAGATCAGTACCTTTCCTTGGCCATATTATTTTCGGTGATGGCATTAGAGTTGATCCTCAAAAGACTGAGATGGTGAGAAATTAGCCTAAACCCATCTCTCCATTAGATATCCAGAGTTTCTTGGGTTTAGATGGCTATTACCGTCGGTTTGTTGAAGAGATTTCTTCTATTACATCCCCCATGTTCAGATTGACTCAGAAGAAAGTTAAGTTTCAATTGTCAGATTCACGCGAGAAGAGTTTTCAGGAGTTGAAGACTCGACTCACCTCAGCCCCACTCTTGACTCTACCAGACAGGTTAGATGGTTTTGTTGTACACTATGATGCATCCAGAGTAGGTTTGAGATGTGTCCTTATGCAAAGAAGTAAGGTCATAGCCTACGCCTCTAGACAACTTAAGCCTTATGAGAAGAATTATCCGAATCATGATCTTGAGCTAGCAGCTGTAGTGGTTGTCTTAAAGATTTAGAGGCATTACTTATATGGGGTGCATGTAGATGTGTTCACAGATCACAAAAGCCTTCAGTATGTGTTCTCTTAGAAAGATTTGAATCTACGTCAGAGAAGGTGGTTAGAGTTATTGAAGGATTATGACATGAATGTTCTGTATCATCCGGGCAAGGCCAATGTAGTGGCTGATGCTCTTAGTAGATTGTTCTGTATCATCCGGGCAAGGCCAATGTAGTGGATGATGCTCTTAATAGATTGTCTATGGGCAGTGTTGCTCATGTTAAGGATGGTAAGAAAAATTTAGCTCAGGAAATTATCAACTTGCTCGATGAGGTGTTTGCTTAGTCGACTCAGCAGAGGGTAGTGTGTGAGTATAGAGTAGCACCGAATCATCTCTAGTTTACATGATGAAGGAAAAACATGATAGATATCCAAGTCTAGTTAAGTTAAAAGAATCAGTCAGAAAGTGGAGGTTTTCTCCCAAGAGGGAGATGGTGTTTTGCGTTGTCAGGGTAGATTATGTGCGCCTGGTGTAGATGATTTGAGGCAACGAATTATTGCAGAAGCGCATAGTGCGTGTTACTCTATTCATCTAGGGGCCACTAAGATGTACCGTGATTTGCGAGAGATCTATTGATGGAGTGGGATGAAGAGAGATATTATAAAGTTTGTAGCTAAGTGCTCTACATGCCAGCAAGTTAAGATTGAGCAACAGAAACCTAGTGGGTCCATGCAGGAGTTTAGTATTCCCATATGGAAATAGGAGGAAGTGAACATGGACTTTGTGATAGGTTTTCCGCGTACCCATCATCAGCATGATTCTATTTGGGTTATCGTAGATAGGATGACCAAATCAGCTTATTTCTTGCCAGTCCATACCTCTTATTCAGCCAAGGACTATACCAAACTCTATCTCAGAGAGTTGGTTAGGTTGCACGGTGTTACCTTATCTATCATCTCAGATAAAGGTACCCAGTTTACCTCTTATTTCTGGAAAGCATTCCAAAAGTATCTTGGTACCCAAGTCCACCTTAGTACAACCTTCCACCCTCAGACAGACGGACAAGCAGAAAGGACCATTCAGATTCTTGAGGATATACTGAGAGCATCCACAGTTGATTTTAAAGGTAGTTGGGATGACCACTTGCCTTTGATTGAATTCGCATACAATAACAGCTATCATCAGTATCCGTATGGCTCCATTTGAGGCTCTCTATGGTAGGATATATAGATCTTCAATTGTTTGGTTTGAAGTAGATGAGGCTGCAATAGTAGGGCCTGACTTGGTGTTTGATGCGTTAGAGAAGGTTTAGTTGAACAGAGAAAGGCTTAGGTTTCCCAGAGCCGACAGAAGTTGTATGAAGAAGTGAGGAGATAGGATTTTGAGTTTGAGATCGGTGATTTTGTATAATTGAAAATCTCTCCCATGAAAAGAGTGAAGAGATTTGGCAAGAAAGGAAAACTCAGTCCCCGATATGTCGGTCCCTTCAGAATTCTCAGTTGTTTCGAAAAGGTAGCTTATAAGCTTGAGTTGCCTTCATATTTAGCCTCAGTATACCCAGTGTTCCATGTGTCATTGTTGAAAAAGTGTATTGGTGATCCAACGGTAGTTGTTCCCTTAGAAAGTGCAGAGATTCAGAATAATATTTCCTTTGAGGAAGTTCTAGTCGAAATTCTTGATCATCAATTTCGTAAACTAAGGAACAAATAAGTCCCACTAGTTAAAGTTCTTTTTGGCGAAATCAGTCCATTGAGGGAGCCACTTAGGAAGCAGAGGTAGCTATGCGGACCAAGTACCTTCATCTTTTCTCAGTGAATCAAGATTTAGTATAAGGTACTAATCTTCTTAAGATTTCTCTCTATCATACTCTGTTTCAGTTGCACATCATGTTCATGTTAGTCATGCATTCATGAATCAGTTCAGTCATGCATTCCACACATCAAATATGTATGTTCACTATGTAAGCTTAGTCCATCAGTTACCTCTGCTTAACCAGTTTCATTCGAGGATGAATGATCCCAAGGGGGAGATATTATAACGCCTCATATTTAGAGCCTACAATTGTTTTGAAATTGAATTATCTTTCCAACAATATAAAATTTGCCAAAATCCAATAATCGGGTAAGAAGTTATGGCAATTTAAAGTTTCAGTTGTTAAACATCGTTATTTTAACCCTTAGCGCGTCACGTAGGAAGATCAAATGACAATTGTCAATTTCCAGTGTGACTCCGCGAACATGGTGTATCGTGGTGTAGGCCAATTTCTCATTTGTCAATTTCCAGTGGGCCTCCGCGATGTTGGCACGTCGCGGAGGTGGCCAAATTTGCATTCCAAAGGCTTACCGTGATAGCTCCGCGTCACGATGTTTGTGCATGTCCCAATTGTCTATTTCCAGTGGCTTGGTGCGATAGTGGCGCGTCGCGCCAAGGCCAAAAATCAGGATGGTTAGTTTTCAGCTTATGTTTTAAATTCGTTTAAGGGTATTTGGGTCTTTTTCCTAAGCTCTAAACTCGTCCTAAAACATGAAATTTAGCCCCAATTGACCTAAATAATAATCATTATTCAATTTCTCTCAAATTAAAGATCCCTTTTTTCCAAGAACAAGAAACCCTAGCTCTCAAATTCAAGACCAATCCTCATGAACTCACTAAGAACTTCAAGAAGTTCATCCATTAAGATATGTTAGATGTTCATCCATGGATTCCTTTCATCCATGGAGTCCAAGTAACCTATTGAAATTTCAAGTTTTGATATTTTCAAGTTATTTGATTTTAAATTATGATTTCATCCATGAATCTCCATGTACTATTGATTTTGTACCATGTTACCATAAAATTATTGTTATTATTCAATCCTCTATATTTTAATATTATTATTTATTGAATTCAACCATTATTTAATTCTATTATAAATAATTCATGCTATTCCTACAAGTTCCATGACATTCCTATGATTGTTTTAAACCATGAATTACAAGTGTTTGATAAAATGCCTGCAAGAGTGATTTATTTATTAAGAGCCTTCATGTTTTGATCTTCATGTTTTAGTGTCATTTTACTATTATTGTTTTGAGTCCTGGGGGTATTGAATACCCAAAAACCATAGATGTTTACTTAGTCTCATTTCAGTATCTTCAGAATAACTTCAGATTATATTATGAGCATTATCAGAGTTGTCAGTTAAACTCAGAACAGTCTAGTATTTCAGAGTCTTTCAGTATGGAGTAGGATTTAGCACCGAGCAAGTGTAGGGATGAAGACTTCCCCGTCAGATAGGCAGAGTTACTAGTAGCAGTTCCTGAACTCCAGAACTACGTAGCCAGCGTAGGGCATGAGAAGTCACCCGTCAGATCAGGCTTGACTATCTCGCAGGGATCACCCGTCAGTTCAGGATTGACACCCTTAGTCCTTTGGACATTATATCAATTTAGTGGATCCACACAACCATCGTTAGTACCCGTGGAACGGTATTAATGCCCTTCCAACTGGGATTACAGGTTGGACCCCGATTAGCTCAAATTGGGGAATGTCGATTAGATAATACCTACCACAGTCTTAGATATAGTCTCAGTTACAGTCTTAGTTCAATTACGTAATCATAGAGTTGCTTGACCAAAGCTTACAGATATCAACATTTTTCAGTGTTTCAGTTTACAGATTTTACTCAGTCCATGTTATATGCTTGGTCATGCATTCTCAGTGTCTATAAATTTTTAAGTATATTCAGTATTTACAGACTGTCATGCATACTCGGTATTACAGATTCTCCATATTTTTAGTATCTACAGATTCCATGTTCTCTACTGAGTACACCATGTTTTATATGCATATTCAGTTAATTATTAGTTCTGTTCATGAAACCATGCATATCAGCCTACCTCATTTAGCAAACCAGTACATTCAAAGTACTGATCGCATACCTTTCTTTGCGCTATGATGTATCATATAATAGGTTCTGACGCTTAGTTTCCAGCTCGCGATTAGACTTATTAGATTCTCAGTAGTAGTAGTGGTAAGTTCTCATACTTCGAGGACAAGCTTACTTTATTCATGTCTCAGTTAGTAGTTAGTTGGAGTTAGTTGGGGCCTGTCCCATCAACTCATATTCAGTCAGTCAATTTTAGAGGCTTTTCATACATTAGAGTTAGTTATTCAGTATTCAGATATTACAATTAGTTATCCAGTTTATCATTATTTTATCGAATTTAGTTAGTTGTTTCTATAGACATATATTTCGGTTATTAAAACCTTATGGCATGTCAGTATTATTCCATATTTATGATCATGTTAGTTAGTTCTCACAGCAGATACCAGCTCATGGGTTAGCTTGTGGTCCCTTGGGACAGTAAGCACCGTGTGACGACTAGGGGGTAGTCTCAGGTCATTACAACTACCAAGTATCTAGTCTAATCAAGCCCCCTATTAAGTATTTCAAAATGTATAATGAGCTTTTAAAGGTCTACCAAAACAAATTCAAGTCTTGGCCCAAGGCGAGCTGAAGTGACCCACTTCTAATCCTTGAATCAATTATAAGGCAAAATCTACCCCGGACTAGGTTAAGGTATCTAGATCCACTTTTAGATATTAAGCAAGTCTTAATTAATCCTAAGATAGAAATTCTACTAAGTAACTAAGTAACTAAGCCAACTACACCTAAATTATGATTTTCGGATAGCCTAAGCGGTCCAACTAACCCAAATAATGTCAATCGTATCACCAATACCTAAAATCCATCCTAAATCTAACATACTATCATAAACATACTATGAAATGTCTCAATCTATAAAGGAGGAAAGACTAGCCTACCTGGATGCTGAAGAAATCTCAAAGAATCTGTTAAGACCAATTTCCCCTTCCAAGAAGCTTCTGCAAGGTTCCACGCTATCAAAATCACAATCTATTCATCAAAACAAGAACAATGATACCCATATTACACTATTGTGCTTTGGGTCCAAAATCATGCAAAAATCCTATGTGGAGCTCGTCTACAAAAATTGCATTTTCGAAATCTACTCAATGTCCCTCCATGCTTAAGGAATATTTATCCTAAAAAATGGGTGAATTTTGAGCTATATTGGTGCTAAAATCAAGTCACCAAGCTTTTGGGATTTTAGAGAAGAAAAAGGGAAATCAACCATGAAAATAGAGGAATGTTACCTCAAATTTGAAGGAAAATTACATGAATGATCTTTATCCAAGCTCTCAATATCACCCAGTTGTGCTATCTCTAAGCTATCCCACTCATTAGGGTCTAAAAATCTTGTGAATGAATTAGGAATAGGCAAAAAAACTTGCTGAATGTGGTATTTATACCCTTTCTAGGTATCCAGGTATCACATTCACGACCTGCCAAGCGCATACGTGATACCTGGCTAGAGGAGTAGAACTCACATTCGCGACTAGGGATATCTCTTACGCGATACTTATCCACTGCCAAATAGAATTACTTACGCGACATAAGTATCACATTCGCGATACTTGGTGTTGGTGGACAGATCGCTTAAGCAATTGAAAACTCGCGGACGCGAGTGCAGCAACACTAGCTGAGACTTGGAAATTTCCACGTCTTCACCAACCCCTCAGGATTTATTTGGAATCCTATATACACAAAAAAACTATGCTACCCTATAAAATTTAATGTTCCAGACTTAATAGTGCAGTCATAATTTCCATCTGAGGTCATTTCAATGGAAAGTGGGTCCTACACCCAACTTACCATTTCCTTAACTTATGACCAATTGCTTGAAATGAGCTTGGGCGTCTCGGTACCCAAACCAAAAGGTCTACCTAGCCTAATATCAACATTTCAGAGCTGTTGGAACTGTCAGGATTTGTATACGAGGTTGTTTGACTGAATTTTTCACCTGGTAGCCAATTTGAACTAGCGAAGACTTCAAAATAAAGAATTATATCTAAAATCGAATGAACTTCCTGGTAATCAATCTGTCAGTCCCAGCAAGTCATTAATGACTTTAGAAAGCTATAGGAAAGCTCTAACGACAAAAATAAGCAAAAATACAAAAATAATCTAAACGGTCATTATAATATCCACTACTAAAAGAACTTTTGTCCGCGAAAGTAAAGGATTAAGATGTACCTAAAGCCTCAAATAGGTGAGGATACTGTGTATGTATCTCTCTCTTGATACTCTGTAAGCACTCCATTACTTGCTCTTCAGGGCTTCAATCTTCTATTCTCCTTATATTTTATTACCACGAGTCGTATTTCGTCCTTATGACTTATTGCCTTCCCTCGTCACTCACTTGATCCTTAGACTTTCAGGGCTACACTGGTCTCTTTATGGATTCTCCTCATGACTCATATGATGACTTGACGACTCGTATAACAAACTCGTAAGATGGTCAATCTTCTATAATTTTGGCACTTTTCCTTTCATTTTTCATTCCAAGACCAATGTTAACCTGTTTCACATGTAACAACCAAAAAACCACATCATATCTACCAAAATAACCTAAGTCCAAGCATAAATTCTTGGTTTTAAGCATCAAATGTGTCATGTTTCCATGTCACATCAACACCCTTAACTTAGACTTTTGCATGTCCTTAGGCAAACCATAATTCATACCCACAAAGACACGATGCTTAAGTGCTTGATCTTCAGGGCTTCAAGCTATTGTTGTCCTTATGATTCTTTACAAAAAGTTATGTTCCGTGCTTACTACTCGTGTCTTTCAATCACCATTCGCTTGAGCCTTAGACTTTCAGGGCTTTGAACACTAGTCTCTTTACGACTTCTCTTTACGAGTCGTAATTAGATCTTATGACTTGTAGTGTTCTATGACTTCAATTCTGAATGTTTACCTTGGATTTTGCTCTCTTTATGATTGCTCCTCATGACTCGTATGATGAATTGATGACTCATATGATAAACTCATAAAATGGTCAGTCTTCTCCACTTTCAACACTTCTTCTATTTATCATTCGAATACCAAAGTTACCTATTTCACTAGTAACAACCACAAAACCACATCATATCTACCAAAATGACCTAAGTCTAAGCATAAATTCCTTGTTTTAAGCATCGAATATGCCATGTTTCCATGGCACATCAAAACTCTCAACTAAAATTTTTGCATGTCCTTAGGCAAACCACAATTCATACCCATAAAGACACGATGCTTAACTTCGAAGAGTCTGTGATATATCTGGTAGTCGATTTATCAATTAGTTCAAGAACACCTTTTTACCCCCTTCAATCTTGTTGTTAAAAATACTACCATGTATAATTACTTGGTGCAACATAGTGACATGCAAGAATCCAATGATGGCATTACATTAGCAACGAAAAACTAGGCCCAAGTAATACATACTACCCAAACAGATAAGTAACTTGATATCGTACCCATGCACCTCACATTTAGAGAAGTCCCTATTGATGCATCGTGGAAACATAACCCTTTCGAAGCTTAAAACAAAGAATTTATGCATGGAAGTAGTATATTTTGGTAGATATGATGTGGTTTTGTGGTTGTTGCATAAAAAATAGGTATGAAGCACCTTGGAATAAAATTGGAAGAAAAAACTCTGAAAAAGATAAAGTATGTACATCCTACGAGTCATCCTACAAGTCATAAACATATCATATGGCTCATAGGTTTACTCATAAGAGGGGCAGTAACAAAAGTTAAGAAGGGAAACTAAGTGAAAAATGGATACGACTGGAGAGTATGAACTATAAGTTATGGCTACGAGTCAGGAGAAGCAGTCGTTGAGATAGAATAAACCAAAGTTAAAGTTTAGAGTTGAAGTCACAGAAGAAGACGAGTCATAAGGCCTGAGTACGACTCGTAAGGATAAGTCGTGAAAATACCAATGTCCAAAGCATTGAAAAATTAAGGCCCAGGTGGAGACGAGTGAAGAACACGAGTCATAAGCTATGGTTATGACTCATGGGGATGCATCATAAGGACAACAAAAGCTTGAAGACCTGAAAGATCAATTACTGGAGTACTTATGATAAGCACTATACGGCTCGTAAGAAGACCTTACGAGTGGACTACACAATTCGTACCTTGTTCCAACATACTTTAGTTATTCTATTTTAATTAGGATTTCTAGGTTTATTTGAGATACTATAAATACCTTAGTGTTATTCCTTTATTAGGTTATGCACTTTTACATTACTTTTACTACTTTTAACATACTTTACTCATTGAGATTTTGTTCTTGAGAGTTTGGGTTTTATTCAATTGAAGACTTTAGATTTTCTTACTCTTATTCTTGTGCAATCAATTATATGTATTCTTTATTGATTATTATGGATTGTTGCATGAACATGAGTGGCTAATTTTCTTTACTAAGGTTATGGGAACCCTGACAGATTAAATACGTAGAGGAAGTGAGAGATTAATCTATTCTATTGTGGTTGCATGTATCTTAATCTTCTTCATATTAATTGACCTCAGAGCTACTACAGAATCTTGAGGATTGCCTGTATTTGTGAACATCCTTTCAAGAGAGTTTGAGATAAGGAAAAATGGTTTAAGATAGTAATTTAGGATTCACATCTATCTTATAATTCCGCCATCTCATCTAATCAACTTGAGACCCAAAAGGTGAAAGTTGAACTGAAGTTATAGAAAAGGAGAAATAAGGCGACATCCTAAAATTCATAATGTAAAGGGTGAGATTTATCATCACGTTTGCAAGTCAGTTGATAATACATAGCTTGTCGACTTTACATGCAGATCAAGAGAATAGGTGAGTTTAACACGAGAATTTTACTGAGTTGAGAAGCCAGGGCGAACATAGTCCTAGTGTTCATCTTCTACTGTTTACAAACCCATGCATTCAAGTTCAGTTACTACTTACTGTTCACTTCAAAATTCCCCCATTTATATTTTCGCAATGCTCGTGGATTTTGTCAAGTTTGAGAGACTATTCAATGTTTTCCCTATGGATTCAACCCCAACCTAGTTTGGGTAACTATATTTGACATCGATTGCAGCATGCTTCTTTGGAGATTAGTTTGGGGTGACATCAAATTTTGGCATCGTTGTCGGGGAAGACAGTGTGAATTTTTTATTAAATTTGGTGAAGTTCGTGGAATTTATTTGTTGTTCTTGATTTGGAATACACTGGTGTATGTAAAACACTAGGAAAAGAGGCAATCCATTACTCTCTTTTGATCTAGATCTTGAAAGAATTCTTCAAAAACTGCAAAAGATGTCAGAGCAAGTTCGTGATAGTGTTCCTGGTGGGGTTTGAGACCCTCAAATTTTACCCCTCCTCCACCTATTAATCCTAATACTGCACTTACTGATGCCCTTGGAGAGCCACTGAATATTACAGATAGAAAAACAGAGCACTTATTAGCAGAAGTAGCAGAGAAGGCACGTTTAGCTAAAGAGGCAAGGGTAGCGTAGTAAGCAGAACTAGCCAGACTAAGACAAGTGGTTGTGTGTTGAGATAGAGTTCAAATAACTAGAGCTCTAATGATTCCTGTATATCAGCACCTTCATCCATATGAAAAATATGAGGACATTAGATATGTTAAACTTATTGAGATAGGAGCCATTATTCCTCCAACTATACCCCTAATTTTAAATTTGACATTTGTAGTGCAATGATCCAATTTCTAAACTTGAATGGTGCATTTTTGGGATCAACAATAGATGATGCAAACATGTATCTTTCTAATTTTACTGGGATCTGTACGTTGTATACTATTCTACGGGTAAACCAGGAAGTTTTGAGGTTGAGATTGTTCCCATTTTTGTTGTTTGGATAAGCGTCACTACGGTTAGGGAAACTTTTGAATGGTTTAATCACTACTTGGTATGAGTTGTGTAGATAATTTTTGAACAAGTTCTTCCCTCCTTCAAGGATGTTATAATTGAAAGATAAAATCTACAAGTCCAGACAACTACCTATAAAATCCATGTATGAGGCGTCGTTTAGGTTCAAAAAGAACTTGAGCATGGGACCTAATCATAGAATCATATGATCCAATCTATTGGAAATCTTCTATAGATCATTGAATGTCAGTTTTAGAGCAATAGCAGATATAATTTTGGGAGGTGCATTTATGCATCTTTGATGGGACGCTGTGCAAAAGATGCTAGATATATTTTGATGACCAATCGAGGTTGGCATACTTGAGATGCTGAGCATGGTGTAGGTACATATGTTATTGGAGTATCTAATAATTATGGAGATGGTCATGATTTGGTAGAACAAGAGGTTGCATAATTTTGAATAGACATTGGGCCTCATACAAAACAATTCTCAACAATGAGTGTTGAGAAAGTAAATGTTGTAGGGGAGTAAAGTTCAACCTCTAGAACTCTCAAGACAAAATCTGAAGAAGAAGCAAAGTATCTTGGTCATCAATTGGCAAATTTCTGAGTCTAGGGGCAAGGGAATCAAGGTCGGAACTATTACAATGATAGATATAGAAACAGGAATAGAGACCAAGATGGTGATTGGAGAGGTAAAGATGACTACAAAGAGAAGAGTGACAGAGACATCCCACTAGGTAGCCAAATACTGAGTCTAGAATGGAGACAATGTTGTCGAAACTAGTCAAAGGTCAAAAAAGTCAAGAGAGTTATCTTAAAGAGATTAAGGTGGGCCTGTCAGGGTTGAATCAAAAAGTTGAGTCATATGCTATAGTAATCAAACAACTGGAGAAATAGTATGGACAGATGTCAGCCATATTTAATCAAAGAAAACCTAGCACTCTTCCTAGAAATAAGGTGGTAAATCTAAAGAATGATAATTGTTGCCATGCCATTACCACTTGGAGTGGTAAAACTACCATAGATTTGCCTACACCCACCTTGATTGATTCAACAAATAAAGATGGTCATGTTGATATTGATAATAGAAGCGAGCAAAACAAAGAAAAAGATAAGGGTGAGAAGCCTATTTAGAAGACTATCTTAGGACCTCACCCTCTTTTTCCTCAGAGATTGAAAATAAAGAAAGAAGAGGGTCAGTATCAGAAGTTTTTGTCTATGTTAAAGGAGTTGTCTGTCAATATTCCACTTGTAGAGGCATTAGAACAAATGTCTGGTTATGCATAGTTTATGAAGGATCTAATCACCAAGAAATGTCCAGTCAGTTATGAGCTATTTGATAATATTCATCACTACAGTGCTGTCACTACCAGATCATTGGTAGAGAAGAAAGAGGATCTGGGTTCTTTCACCATTCCTTGTACCATTAGGTCTTTCAAATTCACTCAGACACTATGTGATTTGGGAGCCAGTATTAACCTTATACCAGTAGCTATGTTTAAGTAGTTGGGGTTGAGAGATCCCAAACCAACCACCCTGAGACTAGTGATGGCTGGTCGAACGGTGAAAAAGCCAGTTGGTATTCTATATGATATATTGGTGAAGATAGCTTCTTTTATCTTCCCTTTTGATTTGTGATATTGTACTGTGAAGTATACTTTCAAGTTCTAATTATTTTAGGAAGACCATTCTTGGCTACAGGAAGGACTTTGATTGATTTGGAGTTAGGATATCTTATGTTAAGGATTAATAATGAGCAGGCGATATTCAATGTATGCAAGTTTATAAGGTATCCATATGAGTTAAGGGTGATATCTGTAATTGATGAGGAGATAGACTCATTCCATGATGTTGATATAATTACTATTTGGGATTATAGTTCTGAGGTTGTTCCTATTGAAGAAAGTTTAGGTGTTGAAGCTTTAGCAGGGGTGATTATGAACTTCGATAGTGATAGAATTGATGACTATGATGAGATGGTATGTTCACTTTATGGGAGAGGTTCTTATACTTTTGCACAAAAAAATCTTGACTTGGATTTGAAAAATAGAACCACTCTACCCGCTCTCCCATTTATTGAGGAGCCACTCGTATTAAAGTTGAAGACCCTCCCTCCTTATTAGCAATATGAATTTTAGGGGCCGACAACAATTTGCCAATAATCATTGCAGCTGACTTGATGCAAACAGAAGTGGAATCTTTATTAACAGTGCTACAGAGATTTAAGAGGGCCATAGGTTGGTCCATTACAGATATTGTGGGTATCCCGCCTGGTCTTTGTACTCATAAAATCCAACTTAAACTATATTATGTTCCAAGTATAGAACATTAGCATTGGCTTAATCCTCCTATGCAGGAGGTGGTGAAGAAAGAGATAATCAAGTGGCTAGATGCTAGAGTAGTGTATCCCATTGTTGATAGCAAATGGGTCATTCCGGTATAATGTGTTCCAAAGAAAGACGGTATTACTATTGTGCCTAGTGAGAAGAATGATCTAGTTCTAATAAGGCGAATCATAAAATGAAGAGTGTGCATCGATTATAGGAAGTCTGAGTACCATAAACTTGAGCTAAGAAGCATGGCAAAAACTGAGTGTAGGGTCCCATGGATATCCTTTATATGTAAAGATGCTACTAGCTAGGCTTAGAGGCCTTAAGGAGTATTTATATCTCTTACCTTTAAATTTACTTTGGGGACAAAGTAGATTTTTAAGTGTGGGGTGGAGGGGAAATTCCCAAATTTTGGCTCAATTTAAAATTTTTTGTGTGAGATATTCTTGTTGGTGCTATTTTTGATTACATGATGCAAGTGGGTTTGTTTGTAAAATCATGATGATTGAATGAATTCCTATTTTTGAGACTCTTAGTCTCATGTTTATGACTCTTGTACTTGTTGCCTTAATTTTGAATTTGTGCAATCGTTTGGTTGGGAATCTATAATGATCCTATGTGATTTAAGAATGTGCCATATGCGTGTGAGATTTTTGTCTATTCCTTGTGGCATGTGATGTCTAAAACTTACCCTGTGTGTGTGTGAAGCAAAATAAAGAATGTGGGTTTAGGAGATGATATAGGCATTTCTTTGATACCCTTGTTTTATACCTTATATTTGTCGTAACCCTGTGCTTTATCCTAGTTAAACCCCATTGAGCCTATAGCTTTTTCTTTAGTAACCTCATAAGTATCCTAATCCCTTCTTTGATAGACCATAATTTGATCTAAAAAGCTCCTAAGTACTTTAATAAAAAATTAATTAAGTAAAGAGTTTGAGAAATAAGAGGGAAAAGGTGAAATTGATGCCCCAAGGTAATAGTTATTGGTGTGGATAATTGATGTGTGGTGGATGGATGTGATATAAATTATGCTAAAAATATTACCATGGTTGTGAAAAAAGAGAAAAATTGATTCATGTGGTAGTAAACTATGCGTCCCACAAGTGTTTGTGAAAATGCTTAAAAGAGATGTGGCAAAAACAAAAGGTATGGGTAGATGAAAAAGTGTAATTTGGTTGTTGGAGATTAGTTTTAAATATATAATATAGTTTATTAAAGCGCTTAGAGAGGCTAGTCACTATTTCCAAATAGTTTCTACCCGTCCCTTAGCTTACATTACAACCCGAAAAAGTCCTAATTGATCCTAAGCTTTACATTCTGATATTAGTGGAACATTACACTAAGGGAAAGCCTATGGTTTATTGTGTGTAACTTGTGAATTCTTTGTAAGAGTGAGCGTAATTTGATTTTTGTACCCATCATGTTGTGAATTATGTTATTGTGAACGATTATGGGTAGCTCTCTTGTTTTGAGGGGCACATGTTTGATGAATGTGGGTGATTTGTATGATGTCCTTGATTGAGAAATATTCATGAGTTTTCCACTAGGTGAGTCAATTCTTGAGGCTAGAATGTTTTGGAGTAGAGTTCATTAGCTTTCAATTGTGTAAATAACATGATTAGTGCAGTAACTTGCATTCTATATAGTCATTGTAGTACTGGCTTGAGTGTCTTGCATTTAGTATAAGGGTTGAGTCTTTGTAGTTGATGATAATTATATTTAAGAGTTGTTCAAGGACGAACAAGGTTTTAAGTGTGGCGTGGTGATGTTGGGTGCATTTATGCATTCTAGTGTCACTATTCTAGTCATTTTTAGCCTTGTTTTGAGGATGATTCTATGCTATAGGGGTTGATAATGATATAAATGTGTATCAAAGTTTTAAATCATGTGTTTACAAGGGTTACAAGTTTTTTCTAACAAGTTTGTACTTCAAAGAGTCAATTAGAGTTCAATTAGAGAAACTAGTGTTACTAGCTTGAGCTAGGTGCTTGTCTAGTCTATCTTGTTGGATTATATTGTGTTCTATGTGTTCCTTATGGTTTTAAATGTGTTATTATATTTGTAACAACTTTTTAAGAGTGTACAAAGTTCAATTGAGTCAAGGAAGAGTCAAAACATTGAGTGGAAGATCATGGAAATTTGCCTAGTCTAAGCTCTTGTTTATTATTCATCATTATGGATATAGTAATGTTTGTAACTCTAATTCGTGTGGTGTTTTCTTGTAGGATACTTTGTGAGCTTAATATAATGACATATGGATTATATAAATGCTGGAAAATCATTGGAAATACACCACAAGACAAGGGATGAAAGGAGGAAGGTCCAACACTTAACCAAAATTCGGATGACAACTTCTAGTAGCACCATGCAATTTGCATGCATCGCATGATCTATTAATATGGAACAGAGGGTCCATTTTATGCTCCATTCCATAGTAATATAGGGTTCGATGTATGGTCTACTCCACCCCTGGGCATTTCAAGCTAAATCAACTTCTACACGGACTTGGCTTACCCTTTTGCTATAAATACATGTTTTATCACGTTTTTAAATATCTTTGGACATATTTTGGAGAGCAAGGAGCTGATACAACTTCATAGTTAGGTTTTTATTATTTTAATTTAGTTCATTCATGTTTTTAGTCATTAATTACAACCTTGTGATTATGATTATGACTATGCGTGGCTAAACGCCCTTTTCCGAGGTTGAAGCCAAGAACATGAGTACTTTAGTTTTGAATTGAATTCGTTTAACTTTGCTTATAATTATTGGTTGTGTGTTCATATTTGATTTAACTATTTTAAGGATTCACGAACCTTATAATATATCAATTGTCTACCTTTAGATCTCGGGAGAGGGAATAGGGGATAGAATAAGGAGATGAACAAAGTGTGGGTTTTTATTCTTTTATGAAATAAAGAATTGAACTTAGCACCTAGGACAGGGATGTACTTAGGAGCTGAAATTGATTCAAATGTAGGACGATATCTTAAATAACCTAATTGGATCATTACATCCCCGCTCAACGATGTAGTTGTAAGGTTCAACTTAGGTAAAGGATTAGAGGTTGGGAAACCATAATCATGCAAATAACCCTACGAATCTACAACCAAGATAAGCGAGTTAACGAATCAAATTCAATAACATACTATGATTATTCAAAGTGCTTCAACCCTGGGTTTTCTCCTATTGATTGTTTTAATATCTTTAATTTATACATTGTTTACATTTCTACAACTTACAAATCCCAAATTTTCTTTTTGGTTACGCTTGTATCAATTGAATCTAAATTGTGAACTAAAATAGAATCGTTGTTAAATAAAGTATCTGTGGGATCGATACTTGGCTTCTTGAAGGCTATTGTACTACTTGATAAGACCACATACACTTGCGTGTGTGCTGTCAAGAAGCTTGAGGATTGATTATATTCGAGAACATCCTCACAAGGGATTTTGATCTTAGGAAAAAAAGGATTAAGATAGTAATGTGGGATTCACGTCCATTTTATAATTCCACCATCTCATCTAATCAACTTGAGACCCAAAAGGTGAAAGTTGAACTAAAGTTATAGACAAGGAGCAACAAGGCAACACCCTGAAACTCACAAGGTAAAGGGTGAGATTTATCATCACGTTCACAAGACGGTTGATAATACATAGCTTGTCGACTTTGCATGCAGATTAAGAGAATAGGTGAGTTGAACTGGAGAAACTTATAGAGTTGAGAAGCCAGGGGGAACACAGTCCTAGTGGTTGTCTTCTACTGTTTACAAACCCAAGCATTCAAGTTTGGTTACTACTTAATGTTCACGTCAAAATCACCCCATTTACTTTTTCTGCATTTATCATGGATTTTATCAAGTTTGAGAGACTGTTAAACGTTTTCCCTGTGGGTTCGACCCCAACCTGGTTTGGGATACTTTATTTGACATCGCCTACAACATACTTTTTGGAGGTTAGTTTTGGGAGACATCACCAATCACTCAGCTTGATTCATTTTGTTATTTCAGGGATGGTTTAGGGACACTCACAATCACAAAGAAATTCTAGCCAGTGTACACAGAATTCCATAGGCTTGTCCTTATGCTCTCTACCTAAATTTAAAAATGGTCAGACTAGTATCACTAAAGGACTTTGTTAGGCTTGGGTCTGGTTATGGTATATTAGGGATCTTTTAAGTGACTTAACCTCATTAGCACTATGTTTTCTTCGGGGTCCACTTTTTCTACCAGCGCTTTATTGACTTCACCCTTATTACTCCATTTTATTCCCTTTTTGCCTATTTTTAGGTCAGACGTGGTTCTCTTTTCATATTTTTCTCTTCTTTTTTAGTTTTTCTTTTTTTTTTCCTTTTATTTTCACCACACCTGCCCTTAATTATTTTTTCTCTACACTTCTTTCTTCATACTCATCTTTCCCTATGCATCCCTCTAATAGCCACCCTTAACTTAGGCGATTAGCCTGAGTTGAGATACACATTGTCCAAGGAGGACCAGGGCCAAAAACAGGTTTATTATAGTTGAACGAGAAGGTGAAATTGGTGTGAAACAACAAAAATTGGTTTATCAAGCTCAATTTTTGGGAACAAGGGATCCATACATCATTTGGTTCAGAATTTAGGCTTGAGTGGACTAATTTGAAAAATGGCCTATGATCATCTCCTAACTGACCATCCTACCTTCTAGGCAAAAGCAATTGGGCAAGTTTTGGATTTCGTGCACACTAGGAACTAGGTAATGCCTTACACTCATATGGTACAGGGTCATAATGTCAGTCTCTACCTATCCAGTTCATGCAACTACATGACACAGTTAATTTTATTTCAAATTCTAATGTCATTAAGAGATTCTCAGTCATCATATGCACACAAAGATCACACAGTATTACACAAAAAAATTTAGGAGGGGCATTTATTTGGATAAATTTTTCACATGTTCTCAACTACCTATACACATCATTATTCTCAATTAAATATCACATAATACATACAAAAACAACACAAATATGTAAAACATATCGGTTCATAAACTTTTTCAGATTATCGCCTACGGGTTTTGAAACATGGCAAGCATAACCTATAGCAACTATTGCACATCCCCCACACCCAACTAAAACCTATGCATTGTCCCCATTGTATTTAGCAATGAATCACAGGGATCGAGGATATACATGGGGATCATAGGCTCCAGCTCAAACTGAATTAGCACGAGTACCCTCAGGTTGGGCCCTACTCTACTCAACAGTAGTCCCATCAGCTGTTGAGACTATATCTATAGTTATGGCACTAGTTGTGGCTGGTGCGTTCAATGGTATGTCTAGTAGTGAGGCTTTGTCACTGCCCCTCTTAATATACGTGGACGGTTTCAAACTACTGGCACCAACTGCCATCTCTTGGACCCTCACCTACTGGTCCTTCTCACTCTTACTCTTGCTCTTTTTGCTTTTTTCATATTTTCTTTTTCCGTGCTTTGGCCTTTTCTTTTCATTTCTTTTCATTCTTTCTCTTTTTGCCTTCTTCTCCAACTAGGATACTCTAAATATTTTTAATTTCTACCTCGAGCTCGATCTATGTTATAACAGGTTTTGGAAAGACTGATCCTTCATACAATTCATCAATAAACTTTTGTATCTCATCTATCTTAGCTTTCAGCTCTGCAATGTCGGGGGTTTATCCACTTTCCAACTGACAAGTGATTCTCTGCACAAAAGCATCTAATCTTTTATGTATTCTCCGGTCTTGTTCTTCTAATTTATTTTTAACCTAGGGTTTCACACTTTTCTCTATCAAATCTCACCTTTGCTTCGACAGTTCCCAAACTTTTTATAATTTCATTTAAACTAACCTGGGAAAGAATTACATACCCTGTTGGTACGGATCTAGATGATGATAGATGTGGGGATACAACAGGTGGTGCAACTGGAGTGTTGGATGGGCCTGCTATGTCAGACTGTATTGGCTCAAACTGGACACCCTCAACTGGGACCTCATCTACTCCAGCAGCTTATGTACTTTGTTTTTTACTCTATATCACCTGATCTAGTAATGTTGTGCCTTACTTTTCCTACTTGGTCATAAGATTATCTACATCCTGAATCATCCCTAAGTCCGTGGTATTCTTTGGCTCAATAAACTAATCGATCTTGGAAAGTTTTGGTACCCCTGCTTCCAAGCATATCTGAGTTATCAAACATGGGAATGCCAGAACCAATTTTTCTCTGCCCAATGCTCCTTCCCTTATCTCTCTAGATATGAACTGACCCATGTCAAACTCATAACCCACCATGAGTACTTCTATCAATGCAGTATGAACTGGACTGAGCATATTGTCCCCAGTAGTGGTATAAAATCTATGTCGAGCCAACATCCACCACGCCTTGGCCTCGAATCTCAGAGTCTGCTTTGCAATATACTGTGAGTTTACTCTTAGTCCACCTACCACCCAACTAGCTTCTTCCCCATTTATAGCAATCAAACTTGCTATCCACTAAAAGTGTATCATTTTATCTATCGACCACATTTGCTTCTTTGTAACTTTCCACATTTCCTTCATGTGGTACTCAATCTCAGTTATGTTCACTGGTGGCTGGAAATCAAGTCTGTTCAAGAACCTCGAAATAGTCCAAGGGGAAATTTTCACCCATACTCCATGAATAATTAATGATGTGATTGGATCCCCACTTTTTCATAAATTTCCCTGTGGATGTTGTATCTTCAACTCTACTTTATAGGCTGCATAGAATTCCTGCACCAATGCAGGACTAAACTTTCCCAATTCTGAGGTCATCCACTGAAATTTGCACTGCTGAAATTTTTCATCGAACTCAGTTATCTCAGACATGCCTGTTGTGGTTAACCTTTTATCAGGATAGATTCCCCTTTTGATTTTCCCGTAGAAGGGGTTATGCTTATCCTATCATTGTAGGTATCTTGTATGTCGGGTACCCCCCACCGTTCAACGATAGGAACTAGAGTAAGTTTGATGGATAATGGGATTTGAGGTGGGTTTTGTATGTAAATAGGAGTCATGTCCTCCTCAGTCTCACTCTCAGAACTTCCATCAACAAAATTTGAGTCAACCTCCTCATCGCCACCACCTTCTTCCTCATCCTTACCATCTTCTTCCGAGCTAGATTCATTCTCTCCATTGTCATTATTACTTCCCTCTTCAAATTGAGATAATGAATATGGAGGTGAGGTATGGGGATTCTTCTTTCTCAGCCCATTCAGAGGTGTATCTTTTTCTGTGATGATTTTCTTTCCCTGAGGTTATTTTTCCCTGGGGTCTGTCTTCCCCTTCCGTGGGTATTCTATGAGGTCACTGCTTGACTCATCGATTTCCTCATTTCTTAGTTGATAATCATATTTAGGGTTTAATTTCTTCTTGGAGTTCTTTTTTGGGGTTTGCTTGGATGTGAGTCACCTTTAGAAGCCATGAGTACCTGAATTTGTCAAACTAATTAGTTAGTTTTTATGCAATGAAAAGAAAAACAAGAAACTTTGGTGTCAGCATACATGTACAAGACTGCTTACGACTAAGGGGTATGAGTCGTGACCAATGGGCCTGATTCGTATGAACGAGTCGTAAGGTAAATAATACATAAGTCAATGTTTACTGGTTATGTTACGAGTCCTCCTAACAAGTCATAAAGTTAGTTTATGACTTATTACCAATGCTAGTAAGCTAACCAGAAATATGTTGTACTATGAATAATCACCTCCAGTCATTATAACTTATGCATACAAGTTGTCGGGATTGATTATGAGTCATATGGTTGAGCTATAACAATACTAGAAGCCACACTCATCTAATCCTCCATGTTATCAGTGGTTAAGAGTCTCGTGATGACTCGTTACTTGTCGTTATGATTCATCAGGACCCTTATATCCACTGTAACACAGGGGTTTAGCCCGATTTGGTTCCTATATTCAATCCCCCACATTATATAACCTTAGCTCACTTCACTACCCCCTATATTCATTTAAAAACATACTTTTGAAGGCACAAACTTTGAGTTCACTCCCATTATCTCATAACAAAGCCAAAAATTCAAGAAATTAGTCAAGGTACTTATGTATATGCATATTCGACTTAAGAAATCCCAAAGCCTCAAATCATTTACAGATTTAGCTTAATACATAAATATTTTAGGCATTAGTCATAAGAACGAACTTAATTTGTTGAGGTTTGGATTTCTTGGGTTCAAACCTTTGTTAGGCCCTATTTCTTGATGAAATTTTGAATTTTGGGAGGACTCACTTGGTTGATTAATGTTTTGGAGTAAATGTGCAGTGTTTAGAGCTTGACAATCAATAATAATAAGAGTACTCACTTTGAATTATCGGGTACCCGATTTAGGTACCCCTTTTTTGTTCTAGGTCATTACAACTCCTGCTTACAAGCCGTAATGTTTGGTTATGACTTGTGAGGAGTCCATATGACATTATTTCTACAATTTCTGGCTAACTCCTGTAATCTTCAATCCTGCACACTAAACATACATATTACCCTATAGATTGTTAAGTACAAAATATGGGTTGCCTCCCAGGCAGCGCTTGATTTAGTGTCGTGACACAACATGGCAAAGTTGGATACTAAGACTTCTCTATCTACATCATGGGTTGCCTCTTATGTAGCACTTGATTTAACATTGCGGCACGACGTAATTGCCTTAGTTATTCAGATTTCACCAAGCTCCATCTCAAAAATCATCTTAATTTCCTCAGTGTTACCCATAAAGTGCTTTGACCTTTTCCCATTCACATAGAATGGGGCTTCTCTATCACACTTCAATTCCAAATCACCATATGGAAACACTCTTTTCATAGTAAATTGACCATACCACCTAGACTTTAACTTACCTATAAACAAGCAAAGTCTTGATTTATATAGTAATACTTGGTCACCTTGCTCCAATCTCCTTTTGTCGATTTTGCAGTCATGATGCAGCTTCATCTTATCCTTGTACATTGTAGAACTCTCATAAGCCCGTAGTCAAAATTCATCCAACTCATTAATCTTATTCATCCTTTCCATTGCTGCATCCTGCCATTCGAAATTCAACTTCTTCAACTCCCATAGTACTTTCTGCTTAAGTTCAACAGGTAAGTGACATGCCTTTCCATACACCAACTAATATAGAGAAGCACCTATGGGAGTCTTGAAAGCTATTCGGTAGGCCCATAATGCATCATCTAACTTTCTCGACCAATAAGTCCTATTGGCATTCACAGTCTTTACAAAAATGGACTTTATCTCTCTATTAGACACCTCAACCTGTCCACTAGTCTACAGATGGTAAGGCATTGCAACCTTATGCTTTACTTCGTACTTCTCAAGTAGACTTTTAAAATGGCGATTTCAGAAATGCAACCCACCATCACTAGTGATTACATGTGGTGTGCCAAATCGAGAAAAGATATACTTCTACAAAAAGATGGTGACACTTCTTCCTTCATTATTGGGGAGCACAACCGCTTCCACCTATTTTGACTCATAATACATTGCCACAAGAATATACTTCATACCAAAAGAGCTCACAAAGGGTATCATAAAGTCCACACCCCATACATCAAGCAACTCCAATTCTAAAATAGGGGTCATAGGCAGTTCATGGTGCCTAGAGATATTACCTTTCCACTGGCATTGGTCACAGGCTTAAACAAAGTCATGAGTATCCTTGTATATTATAGTCCAATGGTATCCACATTGTAAGATCTTGTGGATTTCTTGGGTTCCTCCATGGTGACCCCTAATAAGTGAAGAATGACAAGCCTCAAGGATACTCACCATCTCTACTTTGGGGATGCATCTACGAATAACCCCATCCGCACAAAATTGGAATAAATAAAGTTCATAAAAAAAAATTCCTTACCTCATGCATAAATTTCTCTCTTCTGGAAGGAAAGGTGTTTTGGGACTAGATTACTTGCTAAATAATTTGCATAGTCAGCAAATCATAGAATTAGATCTTGAGAAGCAACCAACACATATTCGTCTGGAAAACTGTCATCAATTTCTAGACCATCTTCAACTTTCTACATCGTATCCTCCTCAAGTCTAGACAAATGATCTATAACTTGATTCTTCATGCCTTTTTTGTCCTTAACCTTGAAATCACACTCTTGCAGCAAAAGAGCCCACCTAATCAATCTAGGCTGTGCATCTTTTTTTGCCATCAAGTACCTCAATACTGCATGATCAGTGTGAACTATTAACTTCATCCTAATCAGATAAGACCAAAATTTCTCAAAGGCAGAAATCACTACTAACAACTCTTGTTCAATAATTGTATAGTTCTTTTAAGCATGGTTTAATGCCTTGCTGGCATAGGAGATGGGATGAAGAATTTTTTCTCTTCTTTGGCCTAAGACAACACCTAAGTCCACTCTGCGTGCATCACACATGATCTCAAATGGCAAGGACCAATCATGGGACACGATGATAAGAGTCATCATCAACTTCTCTTTTAGGCATTCAAAAGCATTTAAGCATGCTTAATTGAAATCAAACTTCACCTCTTTGTCAAGAATCTTGCAAAGAGGGTTTGCAATATTTGAGAAATCCTTGATGAATCACTTGTAAATACCAGCATATCCTAAAAAGCTTCGAATTCCATTCACAGAAATTGGTGGAGGTAATTTCTTGATCACTTCAATCTTAGCTCTATCTAACTCTATACCCCTTTTTGAAATCTTATGCCCAAGCATAATACCTTCTTTAACCATGAAATGGAAATTTTCCCAATTAAGTACCAAGTTACATTCTTCACACCTATGAAAAGTTTTTGCCAAGCGAACCAAGCAGTCATCAAAAGAATCACCAACTACCAAAAAGTCATCCATGAATACTTCGATGGTGTCTTCTACCATATCGGAGAAGATTGATATCATATATCTCTGAAATATGGCTGGAGCGTTACATAATCCACATGGCATATGCCTGAATGCAAAGTCCCATAACTATAAGTAAAGGTTGTCTTCTCTTGGTCTTCGAGTGCAAAAGTGATTTGGTTGTACCCCGAATAACCATCCAAAAAACAATACCACCCCCTACCTGCAAATTTGTGAGCATCTGGTCCATAAAAAAATGGGGAAGTGGTCTTTCTGGGTCTATTTATTCAGTTTCCTGTAATCCATGCACACTCTCCATCCTGTGACTGGTCTTATTGATACTAGCTCATTCTTCTCATTAGGCACTACAGTGATACCGCGCTTCTTCCGAACACATTGTATCGGACTAACCCACTTGATATCAGCAATGGGATACACTACACTAGTATCCAACTACTTGATCATTTCTTTCTTCACCACCTCTTTCTTAGGAGGGTTAAGCTGATGTTCTATACTTGGAACATAATCCGGTTCAAGTTGAATCTTATGAGTACAAAGACCAGGTGAAATACCCACAATATCTGCAATGGACTAACTAATGGCTCTCTTGAAGCTTCGTAGCACTGATAATAGAGCTTTCACTTCTATATGTATCAAGTCAGTTATAATGATTACCTACAAAGTGTTGTCGAACCCTAAAAATGCATATCGCAAATGAGAAGGAAGGTCCTTCAACTCTAAATAGGTGGATCCTCGATAGAAGGTCGAGTAGGTGGAGTGGTTCTATTTTTAGATCCTGATCAACTTTCTTTGGTGAAAAACAATAAGAACCATTTCTATCAAGTGCACATACCATACCATCATAGTCATCAATACCATCACTATCAAAGTTTATAATTACTGCTGCTAAGGCTTCAACACCCAACCTTTCTTCAATAGGAACAACCACAAAAGTATCATCCCAATTAGTTACTACATCAAGATCATTGAATAAGACCATCTCCTAATCAGAAACAGCAATCACAGATACTATCTTTAAATCATCCAGTTGTCGCATGAACTGGCATAAATTGAATATCACCTTATCTTCATTGAGTTTGAACATCAGATGTCCTAACTCCATATCAATCAAAGTCCTTCCTGTATCCAGGAATGGCCTGCCTAAAATAATTGAAACTTAAATGTCCACTTTATAATCCAGTATCACAAAATCAGCAGGAAAGATGAAAGAATCCATCTTCACCAATACATTGCATATAATACCAACTGTCATTTTCACCATCCAGTCTGCCATCACTAGTCTCATAGATATGGGTTTGGGTACTCCCAACCCCAACTACTTAAACACCACTAGTGGCATGAGATTGATACTAATTCCTATATCATATAGTGCTCGAGAAAAGTTAAAATATATAATGGTGAAAGGAATGGTGAAAGCATAAGGGTTCTCTCTCCTCTCTACCAATGATCTAGTAGCAACAGCACTGCAGTGATAAATATTATCAGCTGGCTCATAACTGACTATCCACTTCATTGTGACTAAATCCTTCATAACTTTGTATAGAAAGGTATTTGTTCCAATGCCTCTACAAGTGGAATGTTCACCGATATCTCCTTTAACATAGATAGGAACTTTTGATATTTACCATCTTCTTGATTCTTTCTCAATCTCTGAGGAAAAAGAGGGAGAGGTCTTGGGATAGTCTTCAAAGCAAGCTCCTTAACCTTATCTTTTCCTTTATTTTGGTTACTACTGCTCTCAATATCAACAGGATCATCACCATTTTTTAACTTGGTCACAGTGGGTACGGGCGAATCCATGGTGGTTATACCACTCCGAGTGTTCATGGAATAGAAAGGACTATCATTTTTCAAGTTCTACACCGTATTACTAAAACGAGTGCTAAGATGCCTCTTATTCAATGTGGCCATCATTTGTCCATGCTGATGCTCCAGTTGTTTGATTGCGGTAGCATGTGACTCAATCTTCTAATTCAGCCCTAATAGATTTGTCTTACTCTCCTGAAGATAGTTCTCTTGACTTTCTTGGCCGTTGACTAATTTTGACAACATTGCTTCCATTCTAGACTCGGTATCTCGGTTATCTAGTGGGACATAGCTATCACTCTTCTCTTTGTAGTCATGCTTGCATCTCCAATCACCATATCAGTCTCTTCTCCTGTCTCAGTATCTATCATTGTAATAGTTCCAACCTTGATTCCCTTTCCCTTGGGCTCAAAAATCTGCCAACTGACAATTAAGATACTTTGTTTCCTCTTCAAACTCGATTTCGTAAGTTCTAAAAGTAAAACTCTGTGCCCTTACTACATTCACTTTCTCAGTACTCATTGTTGCAAATTATTTTGTAAGAAGCTTAATGTCTGTTTCAAGCTGGGCAACCTTTTGTGCCACTAAATCATGACCAACTCCATAATCATTAGCTGCTCTAATAGTATATGTACTTGCATCTATCTCATCATTTCTTGTGTGCCAACCTTGATTAGTCACAGAATATCATCTAGCATATCTTGCTCAGCATCCCACCAAAGACGCATAAATTCACCTCCCAAAATTATATCTTCCATTGCTCTAGAACTGACATTCAGGGATCTATAAAAAATTTCCAACAAATTAGACCCTGTATTTCTGTGATTAGGTACCATACTCACCTTCTTTTTGAACCTGAGCCACACCTCATACATGGATTCTGCAGGTAGGTATATTAAATTATAAAATTTATCTTTCAATTATAGCATCCTTATAAAAGGAAAGAACTTGTTAAAAAATTGTCTTTGCAACTCATTCAAAGTAGTGATTGAACATCTTAAAAGTTCTCCTAACCATAGTGATGCTTCTCCAGTCAGCAAAAATAGGAACAACCTCAACCTCAATGCTTCCTGGTTCACCCCCAGAATAGTATATGACATACAGATCCTAATAAAATTAGCAAGATGCATGTTCACATCTTCTGTCAATGATCCTGAAAACACACCCTTCAAGTTTAAAAATTGGATCATTATACTAGTAATGTCAAATTTAACATTGGGGGGGGAGGGGGGTAGAGCAGGAGGAATGATGGCTCCTGTCTCAGTAGGATCAACATATCCTATGTCCTCTTCTTCATCATATAGTTAAAGATGCTTATATGTTGGGACCATTGGAGTTCTACCTCTTTGAACTCTATCTTGATGCTCAGCCATATGTCTTATCCTGGCTAGCTCTAGTTGTTGCACTAACCTAGCCTTTTTAGCTAACCTGGTCTCTTCGGTTGCTTTCACTAATAAGTGCTACGTATGTCTATTAGAAACATTCTTTGGGTTACCTAGAACATGAGGGGGTACTATATTTGGATCATCCCGAACCTCTTCAGGTGGAACATCTCATACTCTTTCTGCCATCCTTCTTGGTGTTTGAAGGATTCTTTCAAGCTCCGGAGCTAATGGGTGTATGGGATTGCCTAAACTCTTAGTGTTTGTCATAAACCAACATATACCAAATCAAGAACTTAAAATAAAACCCATAAACTTCTCTAACTTCAATCAATAATTCACACTGTCTTCCCTAGCAACAGTGACAAAATTTAATGTCGCCCAAAAACTAACCTCTAACTTCCTCTACATAGTTAATCCCCCAAGGTTCCCATAACACTATTCAAGGAAATTAGCCAATCATGTTCATGAAACTATCCATAATAATCAATAAATAATACATGTAATTAATTATAGAAGAATAAGGGGAAGAAAATCCAAGGTCTTCAATTGAATAAAACAAAAAATCTCAAGAACAAAATCTCAATGAGTAAAGTATGTTAAAAGTAGTAAAAGTATTGTAAAGTGTGCAACCTAATAAAGGAATAACCCTAAGGAATTTATAGTATCTCAAAATAACCTAAAAATCCTAATTAAAATAGAATAGGAAAAGTATGTCAACACAAGGTACGACTCGTGTAGTCCACTCGTAAGGTCTTCTTACGATTGTACGGTGCCAATCATAAGCACTCCATTACTTGATATTTAGGGCTTCAAGATTTTGTTGTCCTTACGGTTCATAACCAAGAGTCGTATTTAATCCTTATGACTTGTGGCCTTCACTCGTCATTCACTTGAGCCTTAGACTTTCAGGGCTTTGAACACTGGTCTCTTTACACCTTCTCCTTATGAGCCGTAATCAAATCTTACGACTCATAGTCTTCTAAGAATTCAACTCTAAATATTTACCTTTGCTTCATCTCTCTTTACGACTGCTCCTCATGACTCGTATGATGACTTGAAGACTCATACAATAGACTCGTAAGAGGGTTAGTATTCTCTAATTTCAGCACTTTTTATACCATTTTTACTTCCAAGACCAAAGTTAACCTATTTCACCAGTAACAACCACAAAACCACGTCATATCTACCAAAATAAACTAAGTCCAAACATAAATTCCTTATTTTAAGCATCGAATATGCCATGTTTCCATGGCACATCAAGCGCAAAAGAGAATATGCGGTCAGTAATTTAAATGTACTAGTATGCATGATAAGGACTAGCTACTATGTATATATATGTAATGATGTTGAACATGAATGCATGAACATGTACATTGAATCCAAGACCAAGTAATGCATGTGTTGAAGTAATCTGTAAAACTGATTAACTGCATAGCTGAATACTTGGTCATGGAAACCTGAACTGGTATAATATGAATATCAAACTGATAATGTGAGAGCTAACTATAATCGACTTGACCCAATATGAGCTAATCGGGTTCCAACCTGGAACCCCATTTGGAAGGGTGTTGTTTCTTTGCCAGGGGTACCAACACTAGCTAGCGTGGATCCACTAATCAGATGTCCTTGAGGATGCAAGTGTTATGCCTTTAATTATGGAGGACCACTCAAAATATTTAGTGGTGCTACAGGTCTAGAACTAAGGGACTGCTACTAACGACTAGTGCCTAACTAATGGGGGAGCCGTCATCCCTGAATTCACTCGGTGCTATATACTACTCACAACTAAATGACATTGACATTATTATTCATTAAACATGGTCCGGTACTGGTAAATTCTTATTTTGGAAATGTTATGGATTTGACGATACAAACATGGTATGGGAAAAATCCTAAATAACACCCCATATTTAAATAACTAATCATGAAGTAGACATTTGCATTATCAAACATATGAAAACATAATTATCATGAGGGAATATATTTTCATGGTTTAGAATAAAAACAATTGAGAGGAGATTCATAAATTGCATGGTTAAATTGTAACCCCATAAAATAGAAAAGAATTTTACACTTGAAGGTTTAAAGAGTTTCTTGGGACTCAATGGGTGGAAGGAACTCACTAATAAATATCCCACGTACCTGAAGTTGAAGCTTTAGTGAATTCCTTAGAGTTGATATTGTTCTTGAGAGACTTTAGTTTGCTCTTGAGGAAGAAGAGAATCACTTTTCTTTTGTGTAGGAGGAGATTTTGATGTTCTGAGGGATTAGGGTAGTGTTTACCCTTGATAACTAACATTTTGGGAGCTCAAATGACGTGGGTTTTGGTTATGAAGGAGTGGAAATTACCAAAAAAAAACTATTAAAATGTGCTAAGATTTTAGGTCGCCAGTTGTTACAACTGGTCCAATGACTCATCACGACTGATTATAAGTCATAGTCTGAGTCGTAGGCTGGGACTCTGTGGTTGGGACCTTCACTGTCTTGACTACGACTCACCACTCTATGACTCGTGGGGACTGACTATGATTTGTTAGGTGAAATTATAGTCTGAGGCTGGGTTCCTGGGTCACTCACTGGTCAGGCTACGAGTATATTATATGACTCATAATGTCAGTCTACGAGTCATATACTGGACTCATATCCACTAGAGTGGATCTTGGGTAGCACACTATTGTGACTATGAGTCCCTCTATACGACTCGTAGCCACTGATTATGGGTCGTAGTGAGGAGTTATAGTCATTGGATTATAACTGAGGGATTCACTAGGGTGACTACGACTCACTTGTGATGACTCATCACGAGTATTAACAACTCATTACCTTGAGTTATAGCCATGGAAGAGTGAGGAGTTGTGATGACTCTTCCATAACTTCTTGACATGACCTTGGATCAAGATGAGGTTTGATGTATTGGAAAGCTATCTTAGTGGACTATCCCATGAGGGTTATAAGGATTGAAAATATGGGACATTATTATATATACCCCTTGGGATCATTCATCCTTAAATGACACTAACTGAGCTAGGATAAAAGGAAAATTAAGATCATACACTGAATACTTATGAGCTAAATCATGACTGAAGATTTGATTTTGAAACATAATGAATGGACTGAACTGAATTCATGAATGCATGCTATGAGGATGGATGGATAGCTGAGATAGAAAACATAAGAATTAATTCAAGGAAACTATTGCCTCAAGTTGAATCTGAATTCATAGAGAAAAGATAGGGATACTTGGCTTGCATATTGGTTTCTGTTTTCCATGTAGCTCCCTCAACGGACTTATTGCTCCATAGAATCTTAACTAAGGAAACTTCTTTATTCCATAACCTACGAATCTTACGGTCAAGGATTTCAACTGGGACCTCTTTATATGAGAGGCTATCTTCCACACCCACGCTCTCTAACAAAATGACTGAAATTGGATCACCAATATATTTCTTTAATGAAGAGACATGGAACACCGGATGTACTGATGCTAACTTTACAGGCAACTCTAACTCATAGACTACCTTCCCAAAATGGCTCAAAATCCGATAGGGTCCAACATATCTAGGAATGAGCTTCCCTTTCTTACCAAATCTCTTCATCCTTTTCATGGGAGAAATTTATAGATACGCCAAATCACCAACATCAAATTTAAGCTCTATTCTCCTCATATCTGCATAGGATTTCTGACAACTTTGGGCTATTTTCACCCTTTCTCGAATCAACTGAACTTTCTCCATCGCCTCATATACCGAATTTGGCCTTATCAAAGTAGCCTCACCAACTTCAAGCCAACCAATAGGAGATCTGCACCTCTTACGATAGAGAGCCTTAAATGGATCCATCTAAATATTTGAGTGATAGCTGTTATTGTAGGAAAATTCAATCAAAGGTAAGTGATCATACCAGATACCCTTGAAATTGATAACACAAGCCCTCAACATGTCCTCTAAGGTATGAATAGTCCCCTTTGCCTGACCATACTTCTACGGGTGAAAAGTTGTACTGAGATAAACTTAGGTACCAAGACCCTTCTGAAAAGTCTTCCAGAAATAAGAGGTAAACTAGGTACCTCTATCCAAAATAATGTTCAACGGAACTACATTTAACCTCACTAACTCCCTGGGATAAATTCTAGCATAATCCTTAACTGAATATAAGGTATGGACTGGTAAGAAATGGGCTGACTTGGTTATTCTATCCACAATGACCCAAATAAAATCATGTTGATGATGTATACAGGGTGGGTAACCCTGTAACAAAATCCATATTCACCACTTCCCCCTTCCAAGTAGAAATACTTAACTCTTGAAGCATACGACTAGGTATCTGGTGCTCAACCTTGACTTGTTGACAATTCAAAAACTTAGCCACGAAATCTGCAATATCCTTTTTCGTACCATTCCACCAATAGACTTCCTGTAAATTATGGTACATCTTAGTAGCCTTAGGATTAATATAATATCGTGAACCATGCGTTTTTGTTAACATTCGCTGCCTCAAAGCATCCACATTCAGAATACACAAACTACCCTAACAACGAAACACACCATTTCCCCCTTGGGAGAAAACCTCTACCTTTTGATCTCGAAATGTTTCTTTCAACTAAACTAGAATATGATCTCTATCTTTATTTTACTTTACCTAAAAAACCAAGGTACATTCTGAGCCATTCTAAACCCAAATACTACCTTCGGCTGAATCAACCAACCAAACACCCAATCTATCCATCTATCTAGCTAATGGACCTCACGAACTAACTCCTTCTTATCATTCTCAACATGGGCAACACTTTCCATAGACAAACTTCTATGGGCATCGTCGATAACATTGGCTTTACTAGGTGATAGAACACACTCATATCTAGTTTTTCAATAAGTCAAGCCACCTTTTCTGATGAAGATTTAGGTTTTTTTGTGTGAACATATATTGTAAACACTTGTGATCAGTAAACACATCAACATGAACACCATAGAGGTAATTCCTCCAAATCTTTAAGGAAAAGACAATCGCTGCCAATTAGAGGTCATGAGTCAAGTAATTCTTCTCATGAGGTTTATGTTGTCTAATGGCATAGTCTATGAACTTACCTCGCTATATCAAAACACAACCAAGACTAACCCTGGAAGCATCACAATAAACTACAAACCCATCTAAACCCTTGGGTAGAGTCAATAGTAGAGTGGAAGTGAGTCCAGTCTTTAACTCTTAAAAATTCTTCTTGCAGGAATCTAACCACTAAAATTTGACTTTCTTTTGAGTCAGTCGAGATATGGGAAAAGAAATAGAAGAAAATCTCTTAACAAACTACCTATAATAACCAGCCAAACCCAAGAAACTCCTAATATTAGATGAGAGATGTGTTTAGGCCAGTTTCTCACTACTTTAATCTTTTGAGGATCAACTCTAATGCCATCGCCGAAAATGATATGACCGGGGAAAGCTACTGATTTCAACAAGAATTTGCATTTACTGAAATTAGAAAATAACTAGTTATCCTTAAGGGTCCACAAAACTATCCTCAAATAATCTGCATGATCACCTTCACTACGAGAATAAATAAGGATGTCATCTATAAAGACTATGACAAACATTTCCAAGTACTACTTGAACACTCTATTCATCAAGTCTATAAAATCTATAGGAGCATTCGTTAGTCCAAAATACACAACTACAAGTTCAAAGTGATCATACCGAGTTCTGAAGACTATCTTTGAAATGTAACATTCTCTGACTCTGAGCTGATGATAGTCGGATCTGAGGTCTATCTTAGAGAAATAATTTGGTCCCTGAAGTTGGTCAAATAAGTCATCAATCCTCAGTATAGGATACTTTTGACTTTGTTCTACTGATGGTAGTTAATGCATATTCTAAGAGAACCATATTTCTTGAGCACGAAAATAGTGCACCCTATGGAGAGACATTAGGCCTGATGAAACCCTTATCTAAGAGATCTTTCAATTCTTTAAGCTCAGTTGGAGACATTTTGTAAGGTGGAATTGAGATAGGTTGGGTAATTAGGAGGAGATTTATTATGAAGTCAACTTCTCTCTTGAGAGAAACTTAGAGAATATCTTTAGGGAACACTACTGGAACTAACTCAAGATTTGAGATTTCAAAACTAGAGTTCTTAACTTGGACAAGATGATATATACAACCCTTAGAGATAATTTTTCTTGCATAGAGAATGAGACAAATCGTACTATCGACACTGAGGTACTACCCCTCTATTCTAAGAAATTCTCATTAGGTAACTAAAATTGAACTATCCTATTTCTTCAGTCAATGGAGGCATAGAAAGAGTGGGGACAATCCATGCCAATTATGACATCATAATCGCCATCTTTAATTCTACAATATAAACTGACATGATTTTCTAAGATACTGTGACCGAGCAATTTTTGTATACCCACCTGGATAGGATAGAATTACCAAGGGTAGACACTAAGAAAGGTTCTACAAAACTTTATGGGTTGATGCCAAAGTCTACATCTATATAAGGAGTCACGAAGGAAAGTGTGGCTCAAGGATCTAATAATGCATAAACATAAATGTAGAAGACTTGTAATGTACCCATAACCACATAAGGAGAATTCTCTTAATCTTATCGAGTCTGAAGGGAATAGAGTCAATTTTGGTGCTATCCACTGGTTGCACTAGAAGTGGCACCTTTCTGAATAAGGCAACCTATTAGTGTTGTCGACGAATTAGTTTGGCCCTGTTGACGATCATTCTAACCCTTCCACATATCCAATGGGCAATCCTTTATCCTGTGGCCTATCTTGACACACCAAAAATATGCAACACTGTCAATAATACACTCACCCTTATGGCTCTTACCACACCCCTTGTAGACTAGATTTTTGTGGCTATTATTCATACTACCCTGGAACTTAGAGCCTGGTGCTCTATCACAAGGATCTATCTAGAACTTATGTTGAAACATAAGGGGGTTGCACCACACTATAAGGGACCAGGTCCCTTAGAGTCAAACACATAAAATCAAATAGCAAAGTAGTGAGAAAATAAAACCTTGCAGGAAAGTTAAGAACACAATGATTTAACGTGGAAACCTCCTTTCTCAAGGGAGAAAAAACCACGACTTTCCTCACAAGTGCTTCAACAATACACTATAATCAAACTCTTGAAAACAGACTAGATATGAACCTAACTCTAGGCTTAACTAGTTTGTAACAGCTCTATTACAAACCTACCTTGACAACTCTGCCAAGAATTCACCTTAAAAGTGATTAACTCTAACTAATATCAAACTCAGGTAACTCTACCTAAGCACTTTAAAAAACACAATGAAAGCATTACTCTTATAACATGAGTAATTTAATTACAGACCATGACTTGACTCAAGAACACTCATTCTTTCAGTACATACAGAAGTTAAGAATTTGAGCAACGTTTCAAAGTTGAGTTTTTGCCTCTTTCCCTCTTCTATATTTTGATTTTAAAAACTCACCAATTTAGAAGAGTTCTTTTCTATTTATAGTGAAATAATGATTAGGGAAGAAATCTGATTAGGCCAAGTGTCCTGACTGGTACACATCTCACCTGTGCAATTTGCTACACTAGATGACAAAACTATGCAGTCCATTTGACAGTTGTATATTTCCATGAAGACCCAGGGACCTGGTCTCTTATTGTTAGATGATCATCATCAAAACACGATTTAGCAATATTCCCCCTTTTTGATACTGACAAACCATAAAACATGACCACAGAACTTGGAGCATCTAATTCATTCACCTTATTTAGTCAGAGTGATTACTACTACTATCAACAAATGTTCCCCTTATCACTTTGCACCTTGCTTCCCCCTAATAATATATCATGCAACTTAGGAACCTGGTCCCTTGCTGTCAACTAACATCAAAATTTATTCACTATATTTCAATGTCTCCCCTATCAATATGCTTGCACTCATCAATGGTCATTAAGTTCATTGTTTCACCTATAACATGCACCTTACTTCCCCTATCAATCTGTCTTCATGCTTCACAAACATTTTCCCCCTATCATTAGGCCATTCAACACATATGCATCTATCTACATTTCAACAATTGGTACTTTGTCCCTAACACATCATTCAACACACACACCTGGTCCCTTTTGATGTGCTATAGAAGCATAGCACTTTTGATGCTTAAAACGAGGAACATATGCAAGTTTTTGAGGCTTTTTTGTTAGATATGATTTGTTTTGGGTGTTTTTTATAGGAAACCATATTTTGGATGATAAGTTGGTGAAAAAGGTGAAAAATGTATTTTGGCCATTTTTGGAGCGATTATGGATGTTTGGGATGTTTTCCGATTTGATCGTGATACATGCATATTCGAGAGTCGAAAAAGAGCTGAAAAAACTGACTCCCGACAACTACTAAGTCAACCTATGGACTTCATGTAGATCTATGGACTATATGTAGACAAAATGGGTACCAAAAACCCAAAATCCCTAGAGCTAACTTATAGGAAATTGTCCATCCGCAACTTGTGGTCTGCACCTGCGCCTTGTGCTTTTTAGTAGGAGTTACGCACTTTTAACACTTAGAAACATATTTTTATTTCAAGATCAATCTTTGATCTTGAGATTTTTTTGTATTGACTTTGATTGATTATTAAGTTTATGGTTGTGGGTTTTTATTCATATTATCATTGTAATTTTATCTATGCTTTCTATTATAAATGTTATTGATTTCTTCACAATCATGATCGACTAAAACATATAACTAGGGTTGCGGAAAACCTGGTAAATTAATGAATTAGGGGAAGTGCGATTGTTGATCTGAACTAATACCAATGGCATGAATTGTTTTATCTTCTTTATGATTGATTTCTTAATAGGTGCATACATTAGGATCCCACCTAGATATTGCTACTTACTCCAAAAGAGGAGTAGTAACTAGGAAAGGATAAAGACAATAGTAATTTGGAGTTTAACTATCGATCCATGCTTCTAGATTCTATCTACGTAAGATGGTTAGGCTTCATCTAATAACTAGAGACTCAAAAGGTAATAGTTAACTGGGATCAAGATACGGGTTAGTAGTGCGACACCTTGAGACTCAAAAGGTAAAGGGTGAAATCCTTCTACTCGTCCAAAAGACTGTAGGAGGTATATAACTTATCAATTTTGAATGCAAGGTATTGGATTGGTTCAACAACGTATAATAAGCCTACGGAATTGAGAAGCCAGGGGGAACAAAATACTAGTGTTCACTTACAACTAATTTCAACAAAATTAATACTGTTCTTTGTTTGAGATTACTATAAACAAAACCCTCCATTTACTTTTCTTATGTTTCCCATTGACTACAACTACTGAGATCTTCAAAGCCACGTATTTCCTTAGGATTTGACCCCAACCTTAGTTGGGTTACTATATCTTGACAACGATCGTACCATCATCTAAAAGGAGGTGTTTCTTGGATGTCATCACCTATCAATCTGCCTTTATGCTTCACAAGCATTCTTCCCCCCTGTCAATAGGCCATTAAATACATTAGCCTCCATTTGTATTTCAACAGCTGGTACTTGGTCCCTAATACATAATGCAACACACACACACCTGGTCCCTACCATATATATTCAGTATTCCCCCTTTTGGCATCATTGAAAAGTGAAAAAGAACACTATCATGAAGAACAACTTTAAAGATAAAGAAAAGACAGATGAAACATACAAGCAAAGGATTCATTCATTTTTAAGAGAGATCAATACCATTACATCATAGTAAAATAAACATAAAATTATGATTCATCAAAATCCATACTAGGAATAAGAACTAGAAACTTACACACAGGGATGACAAAGTGACATGGGGATGATAGGACTTAGGTAGATGGGGATTAGGGGAGAAAGATTTGAACAACAACTCTATTCTAGAACTCTATGCATCATGAGAATTTAGCAGTTGCTTAGTGGGATATTTAACTTTGGCATTCAGATCTTTAACTTCCTAAGTGAGTTCTGCAACCTTGGTCTAGAGATTTGCATTTTCTGCTGCAAGTTCCTTAGTAGCACCAGGTCCCTCTAAGGATAACTTCTGATTCTTCATTTTCAAGTGCACTATCTCAGCATCCTTTGCAGCCAAGTTAATCCTCATATCCTGTATTTCCTTGCATAGATTCTCCTGAGCAGACAATAGCTCTGACACTTGGGGCACATTCCTCACTTTTCCTTCTATGCATTCATTTTCCACCAGTGTTGTCAGACTAAAACTTTGGTTGACTGTTCCATGTGTTCCTTTAGTCCCAACTACTCCAAAGTGGTCAAACATCTTGATCAAGAAATACCCATAAGTCATACCATATTTCCCTTTCTTCTCATGGATGACCTTGTGTGTGTGATCTAATATTAGAGAAGGAAGACTTATCAACTTGAATTTGCTCAAGCACTCTATCAGGAACAAATCAACAGCAGAGGAAATGGTCTTTTTCTCAGACCCAGGAACAAGGACCTTGTTCACAAATTCAAATACTAATTGGAACTCACTTGTGAGAAATTTCTTTCTCACTCTTACTATTAATTTCCCTCCCACTTTTGAGGTGTCAATCATGAACTTAGTTAAGTCCTGTTGTTTGAAGAAAGTCCTTACACCCACAATAGGAATATCTAGAATTTCTCCCAGTGCCTCATTATCCATCTTCATTTCCTTTCCTTGCACTTGGGCAGTAAAGTTCAACCCATCATTTAAGAAATCCATTGTATAATAGAATTCTCTTACTTCTTGTTCAAAAACCATGGGAGCTAGTTTCTCTAGGAGGTGTAATCATCCCTGATGTTTGGCATATTCCACCAACTCAACCATGCCAGGTTCCTCATAAATCCTAGGATCAAACACTCTCTCAGGCAATACTTTTTGAGTTTTCAAAATTTCATTCCTTTGTTCTCTAGACCCATCCTACTTTTCTTCCTCTTTAATTCTTCTTTTGGAATCACTGCTTATTTCTTTTTCGATAGATTTTCTCTTCTTAGGACCAGTTCCCTTAGAGACTTTCTTTTTTTCAAAGCAATGTGTTTTTACTTTATTTCTATAGGGCTACCCGACTTAGAACAGGAGGACTTGGTCCATCCTAAGACATGAATTTCTTGTCTTCTTTTCTCAGTTGCAGAAGAAATATCAGGATCAATGTCCTTATCCTTTCTAACCTCTACAACTTCAATATTCTCCTCCTCCACTATAGCAACTTTATTTAGTCTTCTTCTCTTAGTAGTAAAAGAACTGCTAGCTTTTATAGCGTCAGCCAACAACTTCTTTTTGGACCCCCTAGTAGAATAAGATCTAGCAACCTTTACACCAGAGTCAACAACCTTTTCTTTACCTTTCCTTCCCATTTGTTTCTTCATAGACCACCTCAAAGGTGATTCATCTTCATCCTTCTCATTTGGAGGTAGCATAATTTCTCCATTCTTTGTCACATCATCCTTTTCACCAATTATTTTCTCTTCTGTACTAATGGAGCTTTCCTTGGGATCATATGCAAGCAAAAGTAAATTTTTAGTTACCCAATCAACACTGCTGGAAAGATTAGACCTCTTCACTGGTATTTCTTTGTCACACAGTTGCGCAAAAATAGGGTTTGACTAGGAGAGAGTAGGAGAACCAGGTACTTATGGAATTTTTGAGAGTTTTATTTTTTAGGTTCTTCAGAAAACATAGGGATTTGAGAGTCTTAAGGTAATTTTGGTTCTTTTAAGGAAGAAGGAATTTTTTATTGAGAGATTTCTTATTCAATCAGTAAACTAAAACCTAGATTCAAATCCTTTATCATGGTAGACACAACAGAAATTTTAATGGTTGAGGAAGTCTTGACTGGGAAATACTCATTTATGGGTTTTGGAATTTCTGAAGATGATTTAGTGGGTGTTAAAGGATAAGAAGTTTGATATGAGATTGTTTTGATTGATTTTCTGGGGCGTTATTGACTTCAGGATATTTAGTGGGGGTTGAGGAGGTGGGAATATCTGCGATTTTAAATTTATTTTTTTTAGAGATAGAATGGGACCAGTTCAGGTTTTAGAGATGATAGATAATTGAGGAAGATAATTTGAATTAATTTGAAGGAGAGTGAAATAAAAGGGTTTGGTTTTGTAATTAAGGGATGTGACCATTGTCATTTAAGAGGTGCCTTTTTTGAAATAACATGTCTGACTATAATAGGTGTGACTCTTCACAATGCTATGAATTGACAACTTTTGCTCAGACAAGAAAAGATGTGTGAGTTTTTTAGATTGAATTTTATGATTATTAAAGCTTATTATTTTTGTACTAACCTGAGAGGTTGGACTAGGTCCCTCTCTTTCTGGAGTAAATCCTTATATTTGTGTGTCCTCCTTTAAAGTTATTCCCATGGGTATATACCAGCAAGGGTATGGTACTGAGTTATACCAATTTTTACCTACTTTACCAAGGATACTTTTCTCCTGATCATAGCCAATTTTAGGAAGAAAAATTGATTCATTTAGTAGGTCAGGTTGATTTATTCCATTCCAGCCTCAACTTGTCTATTTTGGTACACCACTTCATTCCAAGAATTATTCTGTCAATAGGTCTGGGTACCAAGTCCCAAACATTACTTATTTTAAATTGCTAAATTTTTTCCTTTATTGCTTTAATCTAGTCAGTATTTTTCTGAGATTCTTTCAAGTTTTTTACTCAATTTAAAACAAGAAGGCTGAGAAAGTCATGAAATTTTTGGTTTGAGCTCTTATTTGGATTCTAGTTTCCAGAGGTGAAGTTAGATTGCCAAGGGAGTGAGAAGATTTGTGCCTCTAATTTGACTTCTAAAGTTGGTTCCACTAGGACCAGGTCCCTAAGAAGTTTGACTGGACCAGTCTTATTATTCTTCAACTGGAGATGGGTTCTGTGACTGAGATCCTGGATCACATCACTTTCATCATTCTTATCTGCATCATTTACCTCTTGACCATCATCTTCATCAATATCATCCCTTTGAACAGGAATGAGTTTTTAAATTTTTAATCTTTATCATCACTTGGATTCACTATTTTTCCTAACTCATCAAGGACCATATATACATACTCTTTAACATATACAGTTCTTTTTTGTTGAGAACTCTATATGCTTTGCATTTTGATGAGTATCCCACCATCAATAAGCATAGTCCTGACAATCTCTATGAGTATCCTTATTTCTTTTCTTAACAACTCCAATTTGTTGAGGAGTCCTTGGGGTAGAGAAGTTATGACCGATTTTATTTTCAGCACAGAATTTTTTAACTTATGAGTTCTTATATACTGTTCCATGATCAGATCTGAATTCAACAATCTTGTAATTTATCTTTATTTGAACTTTCTTGGCAAAGGTAACCAAAACTTCATAGGTTTCATCCTTTGATCTAAAGAACATTGTCCAGGTAAACCTTGAGTGTTCATTCACAATCACAAAAACATACTTCTTGCCTCCTCTACTTTGGACTTTAACAGTTCCACATAGGTCCATATGCAGCATCTCAAGGGGTCTAGAAGTACTGACCTGCTTCTTTAGATTAAAGGAAAACCTGGTTTGTTTGCCCTTAACATAGGCATTACAAACCTTGTTGTTTGTAAATTTCATCTTTGACATGCCACGAACCAGGTCCCTTGAAATAAACTTGTTCAGCAAAGAGGAACTTACATCTCACTTTGATCACTTAAGCATGTCAATTCCAAATCTTCTACAAACTCTAAAATCAGCCACATACATATTTTTGAACCTTTTTGCTTTAAGAATAATCATTCCAGACTTCAGGATTGACACAATACACCCATCAGATAAGAATTTTACTTTATTACCCTTGTCACAGATTTGAGACACACTTAGAAGACTGTACTTGATATCATTCACATAGTACACATCTTCTATTGCATGACTAGGTGATTTTCCAATCTTTTTAATACCATGAAAACAACCCTTTTTATCATTTCCTATTAAGACACCTCTACCTTGAAGTGTCTTCAGAGAGATAAAACAATCAGTCTTTCCACTTAGATGTTTTGAACATATACTATCCATAAACTAGTTCTGACTATATTCCCTCCACTTTTCTGTAAACATAGTTATTTTCTAGATTTGGGAACCCACTTAAGTTTGAGTTCCTAGAAAGAAGACAAGGGTGTGATCAAATCATTCTAGGACCATCTAGGTAATGAGTGCTTCTTCATATTTTTCAAAGGTTTGGAACCGTTATTATAGGTATTCCCCTGCTGGATATATCTAGCACTGGTTATTTTAGCTCTATGCCAACTTTGGTAGTTTTCCTTCAAATGCCCTATCTCTTCCACAATGAGTACATAGAGTTTTGTGGACTCCACTCTAATACCATAAATATTTTTCCCATGAGTCCCAAGTGATTGGGTCTTATACTTATATCCAATCCCTTTACCATTATTTACACTTTGACCAGTTCGATTACAACGAATTTGTGAAGATTTGGTCTATTTTAGTGATTTGTTAATTTTTTCCTTTATACGGACCAGGTCCCTTTCTAACTCTTCATTATTATATAGGACAGTCATAAGGTGCTTTTGAAAATCCCATAATTTATCTTCAAGCTCAATCTGAAGCTTTAAAGCTTCTTTCTTCCCTTTATCATTAGAATCCTTTACTTTCTCCAGTTGACTCAATAAACTAAGATTATTAGATTTCTACTTAGCAAACTATTCTTCTATATCAGATATCTGGAGAGTTAAAGCAATTAATTCAAGATCCTGATTCTCTAATTTCTCTTTTATAGCATTTTTCTCAATAGTCAGTTCACACAAAAAATTAATCAACACATTTTCTAGCTTCTTTATCTTTCTAGCAGAGTAGTTATCAAAATTTTCCTTAATGTCAGAGAGAGTTACCTCATTTTCTTATTCATCTTCAATTTTTGCCATAAGAGAAAATAAGGAGTCATATATAACCTCACTATCTTCCATAGCTAGCAAAGACACATCTGCAGTTTCTCAGCTTCATCAGATTCACTAAAGGAATCTCCCCAAACAACTAAGGCCTGTTTCACTGCATAATCAGTTGTAGCCTTTCTTCTTGATTTTACAAGGACGTGGTCCCTGTTCTTTCCTTTGTCACCTCCAGTCATAAGAAATTCTTGATATTCCATTTTGTGCAATGGACAGTCCTTAAGGAAATGCTCAAGACTTTCATATCTATGACTTTTCTTCTACTTCCTCTTCTTTGAAACTGACCACTTTTCTTCATTTTTCTAACAGTTTTTTTGCCAAATAGGAAACATCAGTGTCTTTTTCACTTGAATCTAACTGAGAATCCTTCAATTCCAGAGATTTTTCCTTTTTTATTTCCTTCTTCTCCTGCCCTTGATGCTTCTTGAGTTCATGTGTCTTCATATTACCAATAAGTTCATTCATAGCGAGAGTTATCAGGTTCTTTGCCTCAGTGATAGCATCCACTTTGCTTTCCCAGGATTTGGGTAGAACCCCCAAAAATTTTCTCACCTGTTTGTACAAGGGAATTACTTCTCCTAAGAAGTGTAACTCATTCATGGTTGAAGTAAATCTGGTATGCATCTCTTGGATAGTTTCTCCTTCTTTCATGGTAAAGGTTTCATATTGAGTAGTCGGCATATTAACTTTTGAATCCTTCACATCAGTGGTTCCTTCATGAGCAGTTTTCAAGAAATCCCTAATTTCCTTAACATTTTCACAAGTAGAAATCCTATTATATTCATCAGGTCTTATGCGACAAACTAGAAGTTTATTGGCCTTGTAATTCTTCTCAACTTTTTTCTATCTTCATCATCATACTCTCTCCTACTTTTAACAACCATTCTAGTTATGTCTCCTTCTTTGACCTCCAACTGGCAAATGAAGACCATCAAGTATTACAACCATTATCTCATTGTCCTCAACCATAATGAAGTCATACATCTTTGTTTTCCACTACCTATAGAACTGTCCATTAAAGCGGGGTGGTCTAGTGGTAGATTGCCCTTCTTCCAAATTAAGTGAAGCAGCCATGATAACCAAATCACTATAGGTGTGAACCTTTTAGAGTGTTCTTTCTCTAATACCAATTGTTAAAATATAAGGTGGTTGCACTACACTATGAGGGACCAGGTCCCTTAGAGTCAAACATAGGCAATCAAATAGTAAAGCACTAAGAATCTAAAACCTTGCAGGAAAGTAAAGAACATAATGATTTAACGTGGAAATCTCCTTTCTCAAGAAAGGAAAAACCATGGATTGACCTCACAAGAACTTAACAATCCACTATAATCAAACTCTTGATTATAGACTCGATATAAACCTAACTCTAGGCTCAACTAGTTTGTAACAACTCTATACAATCTGCCAAGAACTCACCTTGATATTAATTAACTATAGCCAATATAGAACTCAGGTAACTCTACCTAAGCACTCTCAAGAACACAAAGAAAGCATTAATTTTATAATATGAGTAATTCAATTACAGACCATGACTTGAATCAAGAACACTCACTTTTTTAGTACATACAGAAGTTAAGAACTTGAGTAATGTTGCAAAGTTGAGTTTTTGCCTCTTTCCATCTTCTATATTCTGATTTGCAAAAACTCACCAATTGAGAAGCATTCTTTTCTATTTATACTGAAATAATTATTAGGGTAGAAATCTTATTAGGCTAAGTGTCCTGACTGGTACATATCTCACCTGCACATTTTGTTAAACTAGACGACAAAACTATGCAAGCCAAGTGACAGTTGTATATTTCCATGAAGACCTAGGGACCTGGTCCTTTGTTGTCAGTTGATCATCATTAAAACACAATTTAGCAACTTAGGCACTGGAGCACTGGCAGAAGATAGAGCTGGGGCTGAAGATTTCTGATGAAACTAAGAATGATTTATACCATCAAACCTTTGTTGAGAAAAGTTAAAACTACCAATTTTGGCCCTCTTACTCTCCTTTTCCTTTTCTTTGAGCTTTTATTTATCAATCTACTGAGCATGAACTATCAGCCTAGAGAGATCTATATCTTTAATCTACATAGTTTTTCTTAATTCTTTAACTACATCTTCAGAAACTCCTGACACAAACTTACTCATTCTAGCCCTAGCATCGGCCACCATAGTCAGAGCATACCGTGCTAGCTGGGTGAACTTGAATTAATACTCCTTTACACTTATATTACTTTGCTTCAGATTTATAAACTCCTACACCATAGCGTTCCTCAATTTAAGTGCGAAGAACCTATCTAAGAAAGCAGTAGCAAACTCATCCCACTCTACAGGACCTGCATCAGTGCCTCTATCCTTTTTCCACTACTTAACCCATGTATGAGTTACTCCTTGTAACTGGTAAGCATCTAAGTCATCACTCTCACTAGGAGTAACACCCATAATATATGTCACCTTCTGCACACAATCTAGAAACTCCTGTGGATCCTCCTTAGACTTGCATCAAGAGATCACTGGAGGATTCATCCAAGTAAAGTCTCAGATCCTAGCTGCTAATGTATTAACTATAATGTTCGCTAGAGAAACAACCTACTGGTTATTCTAGGCAGCTATAGATTGGGCCAAAAATGTGAAAGCAACCCTGAATTTGGCCCTGAATTGGTCCTCATTTCTCCTGCTATTTGCCCTTCCAGGAGGCATTTTCCATAAATAGTGAAGAATGAGTTAGAAGGAGAAGTTTAATAGAGCTCATCCACCATCACACCATATGAATACTAAAAGAAGGAAAATTTTCCTAAAACATCTTATAGCCTCTTGCCTATAAGTATGGAGCGCTTCACACCCATGAACACGACTCTACTTAACGTGGCTTTCAGACACCCTAGGACATTTTAAGCCTTGGGATCTGATACCAAGTTTATCATGACTCGAGGCTACCCCCTAGTCATAACACAGTGCTTAAGGCCAGAAGTAACCCCAAGCTAACCTATGAACTGGCACAAGCTATAAGTACTGAAAAGAAGATAATAAAATACTATTTAAAAATCATTTAAATAAATATCTGAATAATCAAATCCATAAAAAAGGGGTCTAAAACACATCACTAAAAACATAACTAACTTTATATTTGTCTGAAAGGCTCTAAACATAATGAGTTATTGGGACAGGTCCCTAACTAACTCTGACTATTAAGATAACATAAACTGAAATAGTAGAAAGCATGACAAATAATATAACTAGTCTTTGAATGATAAGAACTCACCAATGTTGCAGTTAAGGGATAAAGGAACGTACTATGTACGATCTAGGAACTGAGCGTTTGAACCTATATTATGAAATTAATATAGCACAAAAGAAAGTATGCATCTAGTACTTTGAATATACTGGTAATGCATGATAGGTACTAGATGATATGTAATTATATGTAATGATATTGAACAAGAATGTATGAACATGTACATCGAATTCAAGACCAAGTAAAGTATGTGCTGAAATAATCTATAAAACTGATTAACTGAATAACCGATAGATTAAATACTTGGTCATGCAAACCTGAACTGGTATAATATGAATACTGAAATGAGAATATGAGAGATAACTATAACCGACATACCTCAATCTAAGCTAATCGGGGTCCAACCTGTAACCCCAGTTGGAGAGGTGATAGTACTTTGCTAGGGGTACCAACACTGGGTGGCATGGATCCACTAATATTATATCCTAAAGGATGAGGGTGTCATACCTCTATTGACGGGGGACCCCTCAAAATCTACGGTGGAACTGTAGGTCTTAAACTTAGGGACTACTACTAATGACTCATGCCTAACTAACGAGGGAGCCGCCATCCATGTGTTCACTCAGTGCTAAGTACTACTCCCAACTAAATGACACTACTATTATTATTCATTAAGCATGTATGGTACTGACAAATGCTTATTTTAGAAATGTTATGAATTTGACGATACAAGCATAGTATGGGAAAAATCCTGAATAACACCTCATATTTCAATAACTAATCATAATATAGACATTTGTATTATCAAACATATGAAACATAATTATCATGAGGGAATATATTTTCATGGTTTAGAATAAAAACAATTGTGGGGAAATTCATAAATTGCATGGTTAACTTGCAACCCCATAAAAGAGAAAAAAGTTCTACACTTGAACGCTTAGAGAGTTTCTTGGGACTCATTGGGGTGAAGGAACCATAATGATGAATATCCCACATACCTGAAGTAAAATTTTTGGTGAATTCCTTGGAGTTGATTTTGTTCTTGAAAAACCCTAATTTGCTCTTAAGAAGAAGAGAATCACTTTTCTTTTGTGTAGGAGAAGTGATTTTGATGTTCTGAGGGATTAGGGTAGTGTTTACCCTTTATAACTGATGTTTTTGTAGCTCAAACAACATGGGTTTGGGTTATGAAAAGGTGGAAATTACCAAAAAGCCCTTGTGAAAATATGCTAAGATTCTGGGTCTCCAGTTGTTATGACTCATCGTGATTGGTTATGGGTCATATTCTGAGTCATAGGCTGGGACTCTGTGGATGGTACCTTTACTGTCTTGACTATGACTCATCACTCTATATCTCATAGGGACTGACTATGATTTGTTAGGTGAGTCGTAGTCTGAGGATAGCTTCCTGGGTCACTCATTAGTCAGGATATGAGTCTATTATATGACTCATAATGTCAGACTATGAGTCATATACTAGACTTGTAACCACTGGAGTAGATCTTGGGTAGCATACTATTATGACTACAAGTCCTACCATATAACTTATAGCCACTGATTATGAGTCATAATGAGGAGTCATAGTCATTGGATTATAGCTGAGGGATTCACTGAGCTGACTACGACTCACTCATGATGACTCATTATGAGTGATAGGGATTTGTTAACTTGAGTCATAGCCATGGCAGTATGTTAGGACCTCAAGAGAATCTTCTATAACTTCTTGCCATGACCTCAGATTAAGATGAGGTTTAATGCATTGGAAATTTATCTTAGTGGCCTATCCCATGAGGTTTCTAAAGCTTGAAACTATGGGGAATTACAAAATTTCTTTCATACCTTGTGTTATGTGTTGTGTTTCACTTATTCTATCCAGATGGTATCGACTAGGTCTAGTGAGAGAAGATAAATTGAGCCTTCACCTAGAGGGTGAGCCTTGAGTTATAAATAGACTTGAGGGAGTAGATGGGCTTGTGGTTTGTCCCCATCTATGGCGAGTTCTAAGGGTCCTCCTCTGAGCCTCGTGTTGAGAAGGTTGGAGGGGTGGGTTCTACTCCAGTTCCCCAAAGTTTGTCTTCTTGAGTTTTAGAAGGATTATTGGTGTATTTCCTTACCCTTTTAGACGATTATCCTTTGGTTATGTCGGGTGCTCCTCTAGTTCAGAGTGTGGATCCTTCTGTAACACCTGCTTCTATTTTGGATACCCTCAGACTCAAAATACTATTCCTTCTTCACTGCCAATATCTGAGTATATTGCTCCAGGGTTGGGAATTCAACCTTCGTCTATGTTATCTCCCTTGATGGGATCTCAGTCTTCAAGATTTACTATGTCTCCTCTTGCTAGGAGTACTGTGATATCTTCTGAGGATCATAAAAGGTTTAAGAGATTTACTCATTTGGGTCCTCCTAGGTTCAGTGGTGTTATGGATGAGGATGCCTATGAGTTTTTGACTGATTGCCGAGAGAAGTTTCATAATTAGATTCGTTAGAGTCGTATGAAGTGGCTTATACTACCTATCAATTGAGAGATATGGCTAGAGACTATTGGAGATCAATTATTAGTTGTAGACCTATTGATGTTTCTGAGATTTCATGGGATCAGTTTGTTGATGACTTTCTCGAGAGATTTGTGCCTTATAGTTTGAGAGATCAGATACGTAATGAGTTTGATTGCCTAGAGTAGGGCTCTATGACTGTAGCGGAGTATGAGGCACACTTTTATGCCTTGTTCAGATATTACTATGCTAGTATTTCCACCAAATCAGAGAAGATTCAGAATTTTGTGAAGGGTTTGGATGTCTCTCTTTAGTTGGCTACATCACATATGGTTGTATTTAGGGCATTTTTTTAGAGTAATATGGATCATGCTAAGATGACTGGGGGCATTTTTTGAGCATCTCAGGAAGGCTCTAAGAAGGTGTGCTATTTTGGTGAGTTCAGAGGTCAGGTTTCTCATCGTAGAGATTTTAGGGGGTTTCATGGATATCAGGACAGGCCGGTGCAGGCTTTTTTACATAATTTTGGTGATGGATATTTTGGTTCATTAGTATAGGATGGCCATCAGGGAAAGTTTAGAGTTTGCTATGTATGCGATGAGATTTTCCATGTGGCTAAGGTCTGTCCCTACTGTGTATTTAGAGCCACTTCTATTACAGTCATAAAAGGTAGGGGTTCTACCATAGGTGCAAGGGTCAGAGGTAGTAGAGCTCATAGAGGCCGTGGGGCCACTCAAGAAATTGGTTGTCGTAGCCAGTGCTATGTTATACCAGGCAGACTTGAGGCGAAGGCTTATGATGCTGTGATAACAGGTATCGTCCTCATTTATTTAAAACCTACATCTTTATTATTTGATTCCATATTGATTTTTCCCTATGTGTTTGTGTATTTTACTTTGAGTTTTGATTTTATCAGTGAGCCTCTTGCCATGCCTATTTTTGTATCTACCTCTATAGAAAATTCTTTAGTGGTGGATCGAGTGTACTGATTATGTGTTGTGAATTTTTATAGGCTTGAGACTTAGGTAGATTTGCTTGTGTTAGATATGGTTCATTGTGATGTTATTTTGGGTATGGATTGATTGGCTCCTTATCATGTTGTCCTAGAATATTTTGCTAAGACTATGACTTTAGCTTCACGGGTATGCCAAGAATTGCTTGGAAGGGTGCACTTTATTTGGGTCCTAAGAGGGTTATCTCTTATGTTCAGGATCATAGGTTAGTTGAGAGGGGATGTTTAACTTATTTGGCTCATATTCGTGATACTAGTGTTGTTTCACCTCTTTCTTTAGATTGTGTCCATATTGTTTGTGAGTTTATGGATGTGTTTTCTATAGATTTTCCTAGTATGCATCTGGATCATGATATTGATTTTGCTATTGATGTTGAGTCGGGCACCAAGCACATCTATATTTCTCCTTATAGGATGGCCCCAGTCGAGTTGAAAGAATTAAAGGATCAGTTATAGAAGCAGTTGGATAAGGGATTTATCCGATCGAGTGTATCGCCTTGGGGTACGCTTGTCTTTCTTGTAAAGAAGAAAAATTAGTCTATGCGGATGTGTATTGATTATCAACAGTTAGACGAGGTGATAGTTAAGAATAAGTATCCTCTTCCCTATATTAATAAATTATTTGATCATCTATAGGGCGATGTAGTGATTTCGAGTAGGTCTATTTATCACTACTTAAGGATTAAAGCATCATATATTTTGAAGAAAACTTTTCAGACTCTATATGGCCACTATGAGTTCTTGGTCATGTCTTTTGGGTTGACCAATGCCCCTGCCGTATTCGTGGAGTTGATGAATCGGGTGTTTTTGACCGTATCTCGACTCCTTTATTATTGTATTTATAGATGATATCTTTGTTTATTCTAAGAGTGAGATTGATCATGAGGAGCATTTGGGAATTGTGTTCAGAGATTAAGGGATGAGAAGTTGTATGTGAAGTTCTCTAAGTATGAGTTTTGGTTGGAGTCTGTTACTTTCTTGGGGCATGTAGTGACTAAGAAAGGTATCATGGTCGATCCAACCAAGGTTTCAGTGATTCATAATTGCGCTAAACCTACTTTGCCCATCAAGATTTAGAGTTTTATTAGCTTGGCAGGTTATTATCGGTGTTTTATTGAGGTTTCTCTTCTATTGTAGCCCCTTTGACTAAGTTGACTTAGAAGAAGATTTCTTTTTAGTAGTCTGACTGTTGTGAGGCGAGCTTTCAAACGCTCAAGGAATTGTTGACTTCATCTCCTATATTGACTTGCCCAGGAAGGGCGTAGGTTTTATCGTGTTTTGTGATGATTCAGATGTTGGATTGGGTTTTGTGCTGATGTAGGAGGGCAAGGTCAATGCTTATGCATCATGTCAGTTGAAGCCTCATGAGAGGAATTATCCTCCCCATGATTTGGAGTTGTGTGCATTTATGTTTTCCTTGAAGTTAAGGAGGCACTACTTGTATGGAGTCCATTGTAAGATTTTGTCAGATAATCGTAGCCTTCAGTACTTCTTCGCCCAGTGAGATCTTAATATGAGGAAGTGTTGTTGGCTTGAGTTGCTTAAGTATTATGACTTGACTATTCTCTAACATCTGAGAAAAGCTAATGTTGTTGTGGATGCTTTGAGCCAAAAGTTGTCTAGCATGGGTAGCTTGGTACATCTTTTGACCCAGGAGAGGCCTTTAGCCTTAGAGGTTCAGTCTTTAGCTAACATGGTTATGATTGATATTTTGACACCTGGTCATGTTTTGGCATTTGTGGAGGCTAGATCTTCCTTGATAGAGCAGATTCGAGCTCATCAGTTTAATCATGTTGGATTAAGGTTGATTTGAGATAAGGTGTTGAGTGGCAAGGTTAAGGAAGCCTTACTTGATTCTAATAGAGTTTTAAGGATTGAGGGCCAAGTTTATTGAGTGGGTGATTGGATTAGGTTGATCTTGGAGGAGGCCCATTGTTCCAGATATTTCATCCATCCAGGTGAGACTAAGATGTATCGTGATTTGAGATAGCAGCACTGGTGGGGTGGTATGAGATGAGATATAGAAGATTTAATGGCTCGTTCCCTATGTTGTTACCAGGCAAAAGTCAAGCATATGAGACCTGGTGGTTTGCTTCAAAGGTTACCCATTCTCGAGTAGAAGTGGGAATAGATCACCATAGACTTTGTGACTGGTTTTCCTCGTACATCTCATGGTCCTGACAATTTTTGGGTTATCGTGGATCTATTGACCAAGTTAGCTCATTTTATTTTGGTTCAAGTCTGATTCAATGCTGAGAGGTTGGCCCGTACCTTTATTCGTGAGATTATGCGTCTGCATGGTGTACCGGTATCCATTATTTTAGATCAAGGTTTTACGTTCACATCTCACTTTTTGAAGATTTTTCATGAGAGTTGGGTACTCGAGTTGATCTTAGCACGACATTTCACCCCAGACTGACGGTCAGTCAGAGCGAACTATCCAGTTTTTAGAGGATATGCTCTACGCTTGTGTGATGGATTCTAGTGGCTAGAGGGAGCAACATTTAGCTTTAGAAGAGTTTGCATATAATAATAGCTACCATTCCAGTATTGATATGTCTCATTTTGAGGCATTGCATGGTAAGCATTGTCGCTCGCCAGTGAGTTTCTTTGATATTTCAGAGGTGAGACCTTGAGGTATGGACTTGCTTTGTGAGCCTTTGGATAGAGTTTGAATCATTTAGGATAGACTTCGAGCGGCTCGAAGTAGGCAGAAGTGTTCTGCAGATCGTAGGCTTTGTGCCTCGAGATTTGGTGTTGGTGATCGTGTTTTCCTTTAAGTTTCACCCATGAAGGGTGTGATGAGGTTTGGGAAGAAGGGCAAGCTTAGCCCCAGGTATATTGGTCCATTTAAGATTCTTTGGACTGTTAGTTATATGGCCTATGAGTTAGCCTTGCCTCCAGATTTATCAGTTGTTCATCCAATATTTCATGTTTCTATGCTTCGTCATTACATTCCTGATGAGTCTCATGTTATTCATTAGGAGTCGGTTCAGTTATATGGCCGGTTGTTCTTTGTTGAGGAGTCGGTCTCCATTTTGGCTAGAGATGTTAGGCGGTTGCGCTCGAGAGTTATCCCTTTGGTTAAGGTTCAGTGGCGACATCGACCTATAGATGAGGCTATATGGGAGTTCGAGTCTGATATGTGTAGTTCCTATCCCCAGCTCTTCATTGATTTAGGTATTTCTTTGTCTTAGTTCGAGGACGAATTAGATTTTTAGTGGTGGATAATGTAATGACCTAAAAATTTGATGAAATATGTGAATTTTGTGATTTATGTGATTTGACTATTTTACCCCTCATTATGGTATTTCTGCGATGTGGGGGTGATTGACATGGTTTCCGATTCATTTTGGTGCCTTTTGTGCGATATTGTATTTTTTGGTGGCTTCAAGAGCCTCATTTTGGACTTTTGTGAATATCTTTTGATCCGTGCGGCAGATTACTAAACGGACTATGAAAGTAGATCTTGAACATCAATTTTAGGGTGGTAACATGTTTGGCATGATTCTATGACTTTTAACTCTCATTTCGACCCTCAATTTGGAAAATTACAATTTCATATTTTGGGGGTCAACTGAAAATGACGTTTCTATCAAAATTCTTATATGGCCATTGAGTCCGTAGCATTGAATTTAGTGTGGTTTCATAGTTTGTTTGCATATATCGAACTCCAAATGAATCCCGAACACCTCGTCGAAGTCTGGTTTTTGGACTAAAAAATAGGAGTAAAAAATCTACAATATAAAAACAGCTTTTACCCCTCTTTTTTGGCCCATTTTGCCAATTCTTTCACCTTGCCTCTTGAGTGTTAAATGCTAAAATAGTGAGAGAACTTAAAAGTGAAGCTTGTGGGAGCTTGGAAAGCTAGATTAATATCTATTTCTTGATTCTATTACAGATTTAAGGTAAGATTTCATCCTTTTCTACTCTAATTCTTGATAAATTTTTTAAAACCCCAAAATTCTTAGGACTTAATTTTAAACCTCAATTTCACTCCTTTTGACTTAAATAATATTTTAATTACTAGTTTTTTTATCAATTTAACCTTAAAAAAAACTTTGATTCTTTATTTTAACATGGATTTCAAAGATTTTACCAAGTAAAGTTTAAAAATGGTTTTTCTTCAATTTGAACCTCGTTGTTGACTTGATTTTTTTGTTGTAGATTTCTCAAAATATAGGAAACACATTTTTGAAGTAAAGTTACGATTTTTCCCTACTTTTTAAAAACTCATTTTGGGGGCCCATTTTGACCCCGAACCAAAAGTAGTCAATATGGATATCGTTAGCTTTGTTTTGACATGTAAATTCTATATATCTTAGTTTTAGTTGATTTCGAGACCATTCATAAAAAGTAGTGCTTTATGGTTGAAGTATGGCAGACCGGCTTCATACTTTGAGGTAGGTTATGTCTTAACTCTTTCACACTGGATTGGGTTGTTAATGGTGGTACAAAATGCATGTTAAGGGGGGAACTAATCATAAAAAATGGCTATCTGTGTGTTGTGCCCATGTGAGTGCCTATATGTGATGTAATTGTTGAAATTAAGATATTATGTGATATATGTGACCGTGTAGGGTCCTAAAAGATGTTGATAACCTTGAATACATGCGAATAATTGTATTGTGCTATTGAAAATGCTTATTGTGGAACCAATGGTGTATTGTGATATATTCATACTTGTGGGCATATGAAACATTTGGAAATTTAGGGATGGTTGGAATTAATGAGTGGATATTGACTCACATGATTGTGAAAATATATCATTGTGGTTGGTTGTGGAAATACATCATGTGGTTGGTTGTGGAAATAATCGTTGGAAGTGATTGTGAACATTACATCCTTATGGCATCATACGCATACTTTCACTTGTTTGTTGTATGTTTCGTATATACTTTTTGTTGTTGTTGTTGGTCCCATTTGATTTGTGTCTCATATTGTGTATGTTCTTTGGAAACACTGGAAATATTAGAAATATTGGAAATACTAGAAATACTAAAAATTTTGGAAATATTGAAAACATTAAATTTTATAGACCTCTTCGAAGGATATATGGAGAAGATTCATGGATATTGGTTGTATATGGGTTGACGAACCCCCCATGGGTCCTACATGGGAAGCTTTAGCTTTGTAGGTGTATATGGGTTGACGAACCCCCCATGGGTCCTACATGGGAAGCTTTAGCTTTGTAGGTGTATATGGGTTGACGAACCCTCCATGGATCCTACATCGGGAAGCTTTAGCTCTGTAGGTGTAAACGGAGACTGTGCGACAGTCTCATGCATCATTATCTCATACATTGCATTTGCTTTATTGTGCTTGATGTTGTGATTGAATGGCCATATTGGCTTGATATATGCCAACTTGCTCTATATCTTGTTATTTATACTTTACCATCTTGTATTTACATGTTTTTCTCTGTTTCTACTTGCATGCGATATAATGTATACTTGTGTTCTACATACTGTGTTATTGTAATCGTGATATATTAGAACTGTTAGTGTAAGCGGTGTGGGCTACCGTTATGGGATATTTATTATTGCAGGTGATGTGCCCTTAGTATGCAGTATGTATGCTTTATTTACTACTTTGCTTGGTCAACCTATGATACCTATTAAGTATAATTGGACCATACTTATGCCTACTGCGCTCTTTCGATGTAGGTCCTAGCTCGAGTGCACCTCATATTGGTTGATTTCGAGCACTTTTAGATTACTCAAGGTAGCGGTTGGACATTCATGCGTCTGGAGTTCACCTCTATCTTTCTATAGTAGTTATGTTCTTATTTGTATTCAGAGACATATGTTGACCCTGTGTGGGTATTTCTAATGTATTTGACTCATGATTTGTAGTAGTAGTTAGTATATTGTTGACACCAAATTTTGGGATTTATGGTTGCATTGTTATTCTTTTTTCCACATTTATTTTACTTGTGTCGTTCGGCTTTGTTCTAGAAGCCTTTCCTTGGGGTTATTTTTGTCTTTTTTTCCTTTATGTATTCATTTGAGTGATAGGTTTACTTGTCAAGGTACGCCGTAACAAGTGCCATCATGACCTATTAATTTTGGGTCGTGACAGAAAGAGGCTTGGATTGATATTATTGATTCCTTACACTTTATTCCAGTGGTGCCATGCGATGACTTATATCATGAATTATTAATAATTAGGTTAATTTTGAGCTTATTTATATCATTATTGAATTGATTATCATCTTCATATTGATTTGGTTATGAGCATTCTGTCCTCATTTCATCCATACATATTCTTGAGATTGTTACTACAGAGAAACACTGATTTTGATGAAAATAAAATACTTTAAACAACCTTTCATTGGGGTTTCTGTCGGCAAGGATGATGAAATATTTTATAAAACCCTTAGTCAAGGTTTTTGTCGGCAGTGTTTATGAAACACTTTATAAAACCCTTGACTGAGATTTTTGCCGGCAAGGTTGATTGAGATATGAGATTGTGCTAGTATATGGGTCGCTCCATGGTGTGTTGTCCTAGAAGCTTTTGCTTGGAAGGTATAGTTAGTATATGGGTCACACCGCTCCATGGCACCTGTCCTGGAAGCTTATGCTCGAAAGGTGTATTTGAAATTTCACTAAAACTGACTTGTCAAAAAATTTGAAAATTTGCGATCAAACACTAGCTTAAGTTGTATTTAGCTTGTGGCTTCACATGAATTTTATCATGGTTACTTGTGAGTTGTTACTATGGGTGGGTAGGATATTTGAAATTTCAGCTTGGTAACTTTGATTTTTGATTTCTAAATTCATCAATATTTTAAAGTTTGATTTGATATTTTTATAGTGCGTTAGATCAGTAACCATATTTTTGCAGATTCCAATTTATATATATTAATATACTCCTTCTGTTTAAAAAAAATGACCTATTTTTAATTCGCACGGAGTTAAAGAAAAGAAAGAAAATGTTTGATTCTTGTGGTCTTAAATTAATGGTACAAATAAAGATAGCATGGGGCACATTTGGATGGGTTTCTATTTATGGATGATAGCTTGGATCCTGGAAGAAGGCATGAAGAAACAAATACACAAGGTCGTGAGCAATCAACATACCATTTGCGCAATCAAGAAGGTCCCTTTGGGTTATTTATAAAATGGTAACTTTTGGGCTATTTTTATAATAGACTATTTTTGTAAAAGTAATGACTATAAGTAGTTTCTTAGCCATTTTCATTTCTTAGACTTTGATGAACTAAAAATTGAACTCCTTGGGAGTGTAGGGTGGAATTCTGTTTGTGTAGCCATACTGTTAGTGGGATTTATGATGGGTGGATCCTCATTGTTAATCTAAAACTTCTTAACCTTGATTTTCATAAGAGTTACGCATTTGTGAATTCAAATCAAATTTTCTCTATTATAATTGAAATCAAGTTCTCTTCTTCCTTAATTAATTGATTCGATTAGCACTTCTTTATTCTATTCTCTCTTATTTCTCCACTATCTTTATTTTGTGTTGTTTCCACATTTTTTATATCAATTTGAATCACTCAATTGAGATCGTCATCATCTTGATATCAGAGCTTAGGCTAGAGATTCTCTTTTATGGATCTCAATCCTAGGTTCATAAATCTAAAAAAAATTAAAAAAAAATAGTGCAAATTTTTTTGGAAAATTTTAAAAAAATTGCTTTTGATTTGAGTCTTGTTTGAGGTTTCTAATACTAGATTTACATTCTCCAGTATAAATAGAATCTAGATCTTAAATTTTGAGTCATCCTGAGTTATTTTAAGTGTTCCACCATGTTGAATTAAAGGCTTTGAAGTGGATTTTTAGATATAAAACTTTTAGGTGAAAATCTAGGGTTTAAAGTTATTGGGGTTTGTTTTTTATGCTATTTGGAGTATGAATATCGGATTTGATTTGATTCTGAGTTAATTTGAAGATTCTACCACTAGTGGAGTTTAAAAGTTTTTTCGAAGAAAAACAAGTGGGTTCTTAGATCCAAATTAAATTGGAAGATGATTTGCTTGAGGTTTGTTCTCCTTATCATTTGGAGTTTGGATCCAAAATTTAAGCTAAAATGGAGTAAAAATCCACTGTGTTTGGTTTGGGTATGCTCCATGTTCATGGTGTTCTTCATGATTTGAAGAAAAGATACAATGGGTTTTAAAATCTGAAATTATTGGCTTGAAATCGAGTCTTCAAACTTTATTGAAGTTTGTTCTCCATAGCAAATGAAGCTTTAATTTTGAATTTCATACAATTTCGAGTTAAATCAAAGGAGTTGTGAATTTTGAATCTTCATATTTATTCTTGATGTTCTTGAAAGATCTTCATATCTACAACAAGAAGAAGAATCAAAAAGGTGTTTTGATTCAAAATAAAGAGAAAAGAAAAGTGCGTGGGAGAAGTACAAAAGGAAATAATTCAAAAGGGAAAAAAAAGAAAGAAGGAAGTACAAGGTACAATTTCTTGGAAGCTTCCTCAAGTGTCCTTTTGGGACAATTTTCAGCTCTTTTTTCAGATTTTTTTCTCCACCTTTTCGGTGCATTTTTTCCATCTATTTCTATCAAATTTCTTCCTAAATATTTTTTTTAAGTCTAAATCTTGGTAAATTAGTTTCTTTTTATTAATTCTATCTTTCTTTTCTTCATAACTTGATTTTAATCAATAGATTACCCTACTAAATATTATAAAGTTCCTTAATTCCATTTTTTCTTGTGCTTTCTTTCTATGATTATCTAGTTTTATTTCATTGATAATTTCTTAATTCATGTTCGTTTCTTTACTAACGGAAGTTCTCTATTAACTACGGAAAGACACTTTAGGTGAGTTGAGAGCTTCTACATATGAGAGGTGTGAGGAATTTTGCTATTAACTTGTTTATGAGTTTTACAGGTAGGATGGAGAGATCAATAGTCCATGAAAGCAAAACAAACTCAATGTTTCAAAATATGCATGTTTCTAAAAGATGAGTTCTTGAAACAAAAATGATTATTTGTGGGAGAGTGGAATTTGAAGTTGTGATGGATGATTATAGTTTTATCAACTCTATAACCCATTTAATAGTTAGCATGCTCGGGTTATCTTTCTTTCGAAAATAAAATCCTTTTGTTGCTCGAATGAAATTTTTGGTTGATAGGAGAGTCAAGGTACCTATTTCACTTGGGAATTAAAAAAGGAGAAGGTTTGTGGTAATGTAATGCTCATGGATGCTTGTCAAATGTGTTTGGAAATTCAATGGTTCCAAAGTCATGTACTTCCATATACACAAGATTGGTATTATTATATCATAAATCTCAAAGGGCAACTTCTCTTTTATCCAACATGTCCAAATAAAGTAAATGCAGGTGAAAGTATTACCGAGTTGAGGAAAGACTATGCTTCATTCAGGAAATAGTTTTATGAAAAACTTGAAATATGGGATAAAAAATGAATTACTGCTCTCGACTACTTGAAAAAGTCAAGTCAATAGTCCGAAGAAGGCAAATTATGAATCATGAAGTTAAAACTAAGGATTTGCCTTTGGAGGCAAAGCAAGCTACCCCTTGTGAGGTTGGTGCTAAGGAGCTAACATGAAAGTCAACAAGTTTGCTTCTTGTGCACCAAAGTGTAAGATAGAGATGAAGGGACCTCCAAAACCTTCACAAGGGATCCTTGAAACTTACCCAAACTCTAAGAAAATTGATAGACAAAAAATTGAGAGAAGTAAGGATGTGATATGTGACAACTCTAGAGTGGAAAAAGAGAAATTGTTTGGAGTGATGTGAGAGGGTTGTCACAACCTTATACTAACTTTTGTAACCTCTCTTCCTTTTCCAGTTGTCTTAATTCTTGTACAGGTATCCTTGAAAGAAAGCCTAGTGAGACGCCTCGATCAATGAAGAATCATGAGGTAGTAACAGGCTTCCCAAAAGAACATTTATGCTTCAATGTTGAAAACGAAGGTGAATATAATAATTTATGTGAGCTACAAGGTAACAAACCTAAGCCTTACACTTTGTTGAAAGTAAAAGATCATTGTGTGACTAGTATCCAATTGAGTGTAAGAGATAGCTTGTTTTCATGTGAGCTTAATAATTCTTTTCCACAGAGTGATAATGTATTTGTTGAGATTGGTCATACACTAGTTGATCCTATTGATGACCAAATGGATTCTTCTTGTAAGATCGATTTGTGTCCACCAAGTATTGACACTTGTACCATAAATGATAGTGCATTTTCATGTAAATATTTTCCATGTTTTGATAATTTGCATGTTGAGAATGTGGATACACTAGTTGATCCTATTGCTAACCGAATTAATTCTTCTAGTAATATCAATTTATGTCCACCAATTTTTGATACATGTGTTTTGAATGATAATTCATTATCAAATGATATTGGTGTTGATCACCTCGTATGTTAAAATGACCCACTAAATGAGGAGTTTTGTGGTGAACTTAAGGAGACTCAATTTAGTTTTGGCATTGATATAATTGGTCATATAGATAATCATGTGAAGTCATTCCACCTAAATAATAAATCCTTGAACATCCTTAAAAGAGACTCCACTAGACATAGCTTTGTGGACTCCCAATTGACCAAAAACCTAAAGCTCCGATACTAACTTGACATGACCCAACCAGGGGCCTTGTCATAATGGGTGTCCCAAGTTCGATCAGGATTGGAGACCACCCCCATTACCTAACCCAACCGCCTACCATGAATTGACTGAATTTCAATCATATAACAAGATAGCATAACTATCCAGATTATAGACTCTGGAATAAGTCTATTCCCGAGACCGGCCCAATCGAGTCCGACCGTCCAACCATAACAAGCACAACCAAACCATAGATCCAACCATAACCAAATAAGTTTTATTAATAATTAAATATATAATACAAAAAAAAATACGATAGAACAGTGATAAAATTTTGTCCAATAAGGTCAGCCCTAATACTAATTCCAATACTAAGGCTGACACCAGTAGCGATCCCGCCCATTCCAACCCATAGTAGTTCCACAAAAGCCTCTAACCAAAAAAATACAAATATTCGATTGGGGCATGCCCCCAACCATAGACAAAGCCAATATCCATAAATAATCCAAAGTATGAAATAAAATTCATGAAATGGAGCCTTCCGAATAGATGAAAGCTCACCATTTCATTCCAAAGCTGACCCCCAAATGTCCAAATGCTAAGCAGGAGGAGTAGAATGGCCGGTTCCTGCATCGCGTGGGGATACAGCCGCCCGAAGATAGGTTAGAGGGTAAACTCTAGCATGAACTCAGGACAAAGTTAAAATAATGTCATTTATAAAACCAAGTAAAACCATCCATATGCAAAAAAGCCATATATATATATATATAAACATGCCGGGAAAGGGAACTAGTTTAGTATGCCATTTAAAACCTTTACCTGGGTTGTGTAGCTCTGCCATCCTAAACCATCCACGGGCTATATGGGTTCAGCTCCCCCTACTGAAAGGGCCCCAGTGCGTGAAGTCACACGACCAGGGAAGAAAACCTAGGATGGCAAGTACATTCCCCAAAATATAAAGTGTGACATCATGCACACGGTCACTAGGACCAAACCTCACATCGGCAAATATAAGTTTCCAGTTTTGATCCCCCTCAGGACCTCCACCTGCCATAGCTTTGCTACACCCCCCCCCCCCCCCATTTAAGCCTAATTAAAACCGTTTTCCAACCAAACTATTATTTCATTATTATTAACCAAGGCTATTAGTAGTGGTATCGTTATACCGACTATAACTTGCACGTATTGTCCTTACACAATCCTTAGGGGATTCCCATGTACCCCATATAATTTCCAATTCAACCAAAACCATGGCCACCAAGGCCTTTTCAATCCATTCAAAACCATTTAAACCATTCATATCATTTAGGGTTTCATTACCAGGTTAAAACCATACATAAGTTCTATTGAAAGTCCAATAATATAGTAAAAACATTATTATAGGCATTTGAACAAACACATTGGGGGCATCGTATTTCTAAAACCAAAGTCCATTAAAAAAGAACTATTCCCATGCAACCAATTATCCAAAACCACCATTAATGCATATAAAAGCATGATTAAAAAATGGGAAAACCATAACCAAGCATTTATAACTAAAAACCCCAAATCATATTTGAACCCCAAAATCATATAACATCCAAATCATGAAAACATTGTATAAAACCATGTCCTTAGTTAGAACTAACAATGAGGGAAAATAACATGCCTTAAACTAAGATGATGATGGAGAGAAATCACCAAGACAAGCCCCAATTTACTTCTTAAGATAAAACCCTAACTTCTTTTGCCCAAGAACTCTAGAGAGGATTTAAGAGTGTTTTCCAAGTGTTTAAGAATAGAATAATAGGGTAAATAACCACCCAAGTACAATATAAGTCATGGGACCTTATTAGGATAAGTGGAGAAATGTCTAGATTGACCTTACTTAAACTGCATTAAATTCCCATCATAGGGTACGACTGACCCTTACGAGTCGTACCCATCCTATACGAGTGGTACCCACCTCATATCCACTAGGCTTTCCCCCTTGGACCTAATATTGTCCAAGGTATGACACACCTAAACCCAAGTCATATTCAAGTGTACGAATAGTACCCATAAATCGTACCCCTGGCAGAATAGAATCTAGGAGGTTTGAACACTAACCACCATACGAATCTTAGGTACAACTAGTACCCTGGCTTACGGCTCATGGTGAGCCACTAGTACTCATATCTAACGTAAGTTACCAAGTCTAAAGTTAAGTAAAATAACCAAACAACCCGCACCCAACTATACGACTCGTACCACACAAATTGTACCCATTTTAGTAACCACATCAATACCACCAACCAATATTTTTCAGCATACGACTGTACCATACCACCCATACCTAAGTGTACGACTCGTTCCCCTAAGTCATATCTTGATTAACTTTAACTTGTTGACACACCAATCACTTGGCCACAAAATCAGCCATGTCCCTTTTCATACCATTCCGCCAATACATCTCCTTGAGATCATGATACATCTTTATTGAGTCTGGATGTACAATGTAGCATAATTCATGTGCCTCAACCAAAATTCTTTATTGCAAACCGTCGACATCAGGAACACACAATCTCCCTTGGTACCATAAAATACCATCGCCAATGATCTAAAACACCATTACCTAATGCATACCCATATTACTCTTGATTTTTATCAAGATACGATCTAAAACTTGCTTCTCCTTAACCTCTAGAGCAAGAGATGATCGAACCACTTCCTGTACCATCACCCCACCATCCTTGGAGTCCAAAAGACAAATTCCAAGATTAGCCAAGTGGTGAATATCTTTCACCGATTCCCACTTTTCTTCCTTTACATGAGCCAAACCCCTCATGGATAACTTACTGAGAACATCAACAACCATGTTAGCCTTACCTAGATGATAGTGAAGACTCATTTCATAGTCCTTGAGAAGCTCCAAATATCTCTTTTGCCTGAGATTTAGCTCCTTTTGAGTGAACACATACTGTAGACTCTTATGATCAGAAAAGATGTCTACGTGCACTCCGCATAGATAATACTGCCAGATTTTCAAAGTAAAAACCATCGCCAACAGCTCCAAATTATGAGTAGGATAATTCCTCTTATGCACCTTAAACTACCTAGAAGCATAGGCAACCACCTTCCCATACTGCATAAAAACACGACCAAGTCCCACCCTAGATACATCATAATAAACCACAAACCCCTTATTGCCCTCATGCAATGTCAAAACTAAAGTTGAAGTTAGCTTATCTTTCAACTTCTCAAAAATCCCCTCACAAGCATCCGACCAAGAAAACTTTACCTTTTCTGAGTTAACTTAGTCAAAGAAGCAGCTATCATAAAAAAGCTCTCAATAAACCGTTGATAATACCCAGCTAAACCCAAGAAACTCCAAATATCAGTTGGATTGGTGGGTCTATGCCACCTTTTAACCACAACCACATTTTGAGGATCCACCATATCCCCTCATTAGAAATAATATGACCAATAAAAGTCACAACGTTCAGCTAAAACTCATATTTAGAGAACTTGGCATATAATTGTTGTTCCTTCAAGGTCTGCAATACCACACAGAGGTCATTAGCATGATCCACCTCCCTTTTGAAATAAATCAGAATGTCATCAATAAACACAATGATAAAGAGATCCAAGAACTGCCTGAAAACCTTATTTATCAAATCCATAAATGTTTCCAAGGCATTAATTAAACCAAACGACATTACAAAGAATTCAAAATGCCCATACCGAGTGTGAAAAGTCATCTTAGGGATATCCACCTCCCTAATCTTAAGCTGATGATACCCAGACCAAAGATCTATCTTATAGAAGAACTTGGCACCTTGCAACTGATCAAACAAGTCATCTATTCTTGGAAGAGGATACTTGTTCTTTACTGTTACCTTATTCAACTGCCGATAGTCAATGCATATCCGAAAGGTACCATCATTCTTGCATATGAACAACACTGGTTCACCCCACGGGGATACACTAGGACGAATAAACCCCTTATACAGAAGATCCTTAAGTTGCTCCTTGAGATTCCTCAAGTTAGACGAAGCCATTCTATAAGGAGGAATAGATATTGGACGAGTGTTAGAAAGCAAATCAATACCAAACTCTATTTCCCTATCTGGAGGAACACCAGGAAGATCATTCAAAAAGACCTAAGGAAACTTATTTACCACAGGAACTGACTGTATAGTAGGACCTTCCGAGTTAGGATCTTTAACCCAGACCAAGTGATAAAGAAAACCTTTAGAGATTAACATTCGAGCTCTAAGATAAGAAATAAACCTCACCCTAGGAACTAGGGAACCACCCTTCCACTCTATAACCAGTTCACTAGGTAACCTAAAGACAGCCTTACAGGTCCGACAATCCAAGGACGCATAATAAGAGTGTAATCAATCCATCCCCAGAATAACATCAAAATCCACCATATCAAGTTCAAACAAATCCACCAAAGTCTGCTTACCACCAACAGATACCGCACACACCCTATAGACTCTCTTAGTAAGAACCAAGTCACCTATCAGGTTAGAAATAGAAAAAAGATCCAAAATAACCTCAGGATCAAAACCAAAACATACAGCCACGAATGAGGTCACATAAGAAAGAGTAGACCCCAGACGAAGTAGACAATACAAGTCACGAGAAAAGAGTTATAACGTACCAGTAACGACATCAGGTGATGCCTCAGATTCCTGCTAAGATAGAAGAGCATACAACCTATTCTAGCCTGTGTCGGTACCAGAGGCAGGAGAAAACACCGAAACTGCACTACTAGGCGCAGGAGAAGAACATGAAGCAACCGAAGCTTTGACCGCTCCCAAAGCTCCCTTACCAATCAAATAATTCTTGAGCATATGGCTTGGCTGGACATATTTAAAATACTTGTCTATTTTTTCGTTATAATAACCCCGATAAAGACGACCATAGAACTGGCAAGGAGGGCATGAATAATCCAACTTACTCCCACTCCTCTGAGATTGGGCACCCTATGCTTGGAAGCTATCACCACCTTACGGACACCTGTGACCCGACAACTTCGGGTAAGGAGTGCTAGCAGTAGAGAAGAAACCAGAACTCCCTCACTTCTTTTTTGGCCATTTGCCTCTATACCGACCACCTTATGACTAAGCACCTCCCTAGTCAGAAAACTTGCTCCTCTTACCCTGCTAATATCCGAACTTTGCCTGTTTCCTCTTCTTATCCTCCACCTACTGTATGTGGACAACTAACCTCAAAATGTCCATATCCTTGATCACCAAAGAAGTCTTGCTTTCCAAGATCAAATCTTGATATAGCCTAGAAGTGAACTTTCTTAGACCCTCTCTCATGTCATCCACCAAATTAGGAGTATACCTTGACAACTGATGAAATTTTAAGGCGTATTCCTTGACAGACATTCTCCCTTGCTTAAGATTCATAAAATCCTCCATATTTACTTCTCTCAGTTCTTAAGGAAAGAAATAATCTAGAAAAGCACAAGAAAAGGCATCCCATTAGGACAACTCTTCCACATCACCTCTATCCCTATCCCACTCTCCGCACCATTGGTATGCAATATCCTTGAGCTGATAAGCTATAAAGTTTACACCTTCTACATTTGTGGCCTGTATCATCCTGAATATCTTCTCTATTTCATCCAAGAAACCCTAAGGATCTTACTCCACTTTTACACCAGTAAAAGTAAGAGGATTCAGTGTCATAAACTAGCCAACCCTTATGGCCTCAGCAGACAACCCACCGAACGCATCTCGCTCAGACTGAGCAGCAACTAACTGAGCAATGATATGAGTAGACTAGTGAAATTCTGCATTAGTTACCTCACCCATGAGGAGGACTACTAACAACCGGAGTAACTGCAAAACAATCAGGGATAGGACCCTGAGATCGAAGACGAACTCCAGACGTAGGACATACCCTATCAACATTGTCCCTAGATGGGACTGAAGAGTTTTCTTGTGTTCCAGATCTACGAGGCATGATCTAAAAAATGAACAAAGAATGATTAGAGGAGATTCTGGGACATAAACTCCAAGCTTGAAAATAGAATACAAAGAAAGTGAAACATTCTTAAATGCCTTGTAGCCTCTCTCTTATGAGTGTGGACGCTACACATCCTTAAAAGAGACTCCACTAGACATAGCTTTTTGGACTCCCAATTAACCAAGAACCTAAATCTCCGATACCAACTTGACATGACCCGACCAGGGGCCTTGTCGTAATGGGCATCCTAAGTCCGATTGGGATTGGAGACCACCACCATTACCTAACCCAACCTCCAGCCGCCTACCCTGAGTTGGTTGAATTTCAAACATATAAAAAGATAGTGTAACTATCCAAATTACAGACTCTGGGATAGGTCTATTACTAAGACCGACCCAACTGAGTCCGACCGTCCCATACCAACCGTCCAACCATACCAAGAAAAACCAAACCATAGATCCAACCATAACCAAATAAGTTCCATTAATAATTAAATGTATAATTCCAAAATAAAATATGATGGAACATTGAGAAATTTTATCTAATGAGGTCGGCCCTAATACCATTGCCAATACTAAGGCAGAAACCAGTACCAATCTTGCCCATTCCAACCCATAGTAGTTCTACAAAAACCTCTAACTAAAAAAATACAAATATTCGATTAGGACGTACCCCAACCATAGCCAACACCAATATCCATAAGTAATCCAGAGTATGAAATAACATCTATGAAATGGAGCCTTCTGAATAGATGAAAGCTCACCACTTCAATCCAAAGCGAACCCCTGAATGTTCGAATGTTAAGCAGGAAGAGTAGAATGACCGGTTCCTGCATCGCGTGGGGATACAGCCGCCCAAAGACAGGTTAGCGGGTAAACTCTAGCATGAACTCAGGATAAGGATAAAATAATGCCATTTATAAAACCAAGTAATACTATTCATATGCACACAAACCATACATATATATATAACCATGTCGGGAAAGGGAACCGGGTTAAGCATGCCATTTAAAACCTTTACTTGGGTTATATAGATTTGCCATCCTAAACCACCCACGGGCTATATGGGTTCAATTCTCCCTGCTAAAAGGGCCCCAGTGCGTGAAGCCACACGACTAGGAAAGAAAATTGGGATGACTAGTACATTTCCCAAAATATAAAGTGTGACATCATGCACACGGTCACTAGGACCAAACCTCACATCAGCAAATATGAGTTTACAGTTTTGATCCCCCCAGGACCTCTACCTTCTATGGCTTTGCTACATACCCCCTCCTTTAGGCCTAATTAAAACCATTTTCAACCAAACCATTATTCCATTATTATTAACCAAGTCTATTAGTAGTGGTATCGTCATACCGACTATAACTTGCACTTATTGTCCTTAGCCAATCCTTAGGGGATTCTCATGTACCCCACATGATTTTTAATTAAACCAAAACTATGGCAACCAAGGCCTTTTCAATCCATTCAAAACCATTTAAACCATTCATATTATTTAGAGTTCCATCACCAGGTTAAAACCATGCATAAGTTCTATTGAAAATTCAATAATATAGTGAAAACATTGTTATAGGCATTTTGTTAAACACATTGGGGGCATGGTATTTCCAAAACCAAAGTCCATTACTAAAGAACCATTCCCATACAACCAATTATCCCAAGCCACCATTAATGCATATAAAAGCATAATTAAAATATGGAAAAACCATAACCAAGCATTTATAACCAAACCCCCAAATCATATTTGAAAACCATAACCAAGCATTTACAAAAATGTCACCTTGCTCTTAATCTGCTTATGCAGATGGAGAGTAGGTGGAAAGAAAATGAAAAGTGGGAGAAAAGCGGATGCAAAGCAGATGGCCCTTTACTTTTACATTTGACCTCCTTTTGACTTGAAAGACTTGCTCATCTTCTCTTTTCATTTTTTTCTTGTGAGCATTCTTATAAGAGAAAGGTGATGAAAGAAAAGCATGATATACTTATACGGGGTTTCATTATTGAAATAAGACTTTAGAGTTTGAATTTAGGATGGAAACATGTGGAATTTATTTCAGCAAATTTGCTCAAAAACTGGCCCTATGCGTGTACCAAGGGTGATATGCGCTCCAAGTGTGCCTCACCTGCAGCTGGCCTGCTCAAGAAGGTCCAGAGCAGGTTGTTACAGTTTGTTGGACAAATTCATGGGTATCCTACATTCCATGTGAGTCTGGCCTATGGCTGGACTGCTCCAGCAGTGATACTGCCACCATTTACGTCCAAGTTGTGCTTGGGATACGCCTGGACTGCTGCAGCATGTCCAGTGCATTTTCTTCTGGTGAAGGCTATTTTAATTCGCTTCCAAGCTACTCTTGTCCTGTGCCTGGACTGCTCAAGCATGTCCAGCGTAGTTCCAAGCTGGTACGACCAAATTTGGGCAAAATGTCACCTCGGTATTTGCTCGGGGCTTAGCTTTTAGCATCCAAACCTTCCATCACCCCTTCCGAATCATGTAATCACCTACAAAAACTCAAAAAAGCTGAAAATTAAATAAAAAATACTAGAAAACATTAAGAAAAATTCCTTGGGTTGCCTCCCAAGAAGCGTCTTAGTTAACGTCGCGGCACGATGCCTTTTTTATCCTTATTTGTGTCTCCACTTAGAGGATTTGAATTTCTTGCCTAATTTTTTATCATTACATCTTTGAGGCACATTAGGCAAATGTATGGGCATGATGTTGAATGTCTTATCAGGCCACTTTGAAAACTTGAACCGTTTGCCCAATTTAGCATCAAACTTTCGTACGAGCTCGTTGGGCAACGGTGAAAATATTGGAAGGCCACTAATTGGACATCGATATTTAAGCTTCTTGGCCTTCAAGATTGGGGTATTAGTATACACTTTTGGAAAGACAAACTCTAGGATGTAAGGAAATAATTCATGTTCACCATCATTCAATATTTGCTCGGATGGATTAATTATCATCAACTCTACTGCACTTAATGTTGAGAAATGGTTAGAATGAGATCTTTTCCTAAATTCTGGAGTTGTGTCCATTTTGCTATCCTCACCCCGAAATGGACTAGAGTCGACATAAGTGATTTGCTTGGCTTCTTCTTTCGACTCAAGTACTATTTCCTCCTTTTTGGCATTATCTCTCATGTTTGGCTTGGTTGGTTGAGAAATCATTGATGATTCTTCAATATCATGCTCATTTAGAAGAGCGGGCTTGGTTGTGGTGTTTGATGTATTAACTTCCATGCCCACATCTTCTATCTTCTTAAATTTCTCTCTGAATTCCTTGTGTATAATAGTTGTTTCCTCCTCTGCCGTTGTTGTTAATTCCAATATACGTTGAAGCATTGCTTCAACGCCACTACTTTTTGTGTTTCGTTCCTCGCTTTATTTCTCATAAGACCTATTAAAATCATAAGAAGAACTAGAAATCGAGTTAGCATAATGGGGGGAGGGGCATTTGGACAATGATTCTGATGTCCATCTCGACCACCATATAAGAAACAATCATTCTCCCAAGAGGGTTGAGATAGTGCACATATCTCTTTTCGGGGAGTATATCTACAATCTCGTCAAAAGTGGGGTCCACCACAATATGGACATGGGTCATCGAGGTATGACTTCCAACCACCAAATCCACATTCATTCCATAATGCCATATTAACAAATAAGCAGAACTAAAAATCTATAGATTCGAATTTAATCAAGTAAGCTAAAATTTCAAACTAACTCAATACACCAAATTATTTCCCGACAATGGCGCTATTTTTTATAATGCTCAAATTACACTCTTTAATGGGTGTAAGCGATCGTTGTCAATACAATAACCCAACTTAGGTTGAGGTCAAATCCAAAAGAAGTGAAAGCATGGAATTCGAAACTCGGGAGTGTTGATAATCTACTAAAAGGTGACTCGTAATGTGAATAAAACAAACATAAATGTAAAATGAGGAAATTAGTTTGAATGTGTTGTTACTTTAATTTTAGAACACTATCTTGACGTTGAAAAATGCTAAGAGTGACTTCAATTAAGAATAGATCTTGGGTCTATGCAATTCTAGGAGTGGGTTCATGCATGGGTACTTGACAATTTATCCAACTTTTAGCTAAAAGTCATGGGTAGGCTAGATGTCAATGTATTAGTGTCAATCTTTCAATTATAACACAAAATTTTACAAATAGGTTCTTTCGAACACCTCACAAGTGTGATAATTTTTCACATCTATTTCCTCAATTGACATCCTTATGTTTAAGAGATGTCATTAAATGAAATGAATCAAGTTATTGGTTACATTTATTCCTCACCCATGTTCCCTCTTTCAAGAATGACATGGGATCAAGGATGGTTGGGGTTTGCAATCCCCAACCCTTAGTTAAATCATGGAATAAATGCAACACCCATTACAAATAACTAATTAGAAGAATAATTAGCTAACACCCATACACTACCACAACCTAAGCAAGCATAACCCCAAGTTTTAGAATTAGCTACTCATAGATAGAAAGTGTAAAAATATACCAAAGTTATCATTGACTTCATCCATGAGAAGTAGAGAGAATGTAGCTCCAAACATGGAATTTCAATAAATCTTCAATGAAAAATCACTAACTTATATTTTTCATTCAAGCTTAGTACTAAATTCTTCTAAGATGAAAAGATAGGTGATAAGATAAAAAGAGAGAAGCTAAGATGCTAAGAGAGATGCTAAGTGGAAAAGATGAAGGCTAGGTCTTGAAAAATGAGCTAGGAACCCTTTTAGGCTCCACTTCCACATTTGATAAAATTACAAAATTATCACCTTGCTCTTGATCTGCTTGAGTGGATCCAAAGCGGATGGAGAGAAGATAGAGAGCAAATAGATAGCAGCTCCAAAGCAGATGTAAAGAGGATGACTCTTTTCCTTCACATTTGGCTTCTTGTTGACTTGAATGACTTGCCCATTTTTTCTTTTACTTTTACCTACATAAATGAGCATTACGTAAGAGATTACCATCACATCAATGGAAAAGCATGATAATTTAGGCTTAAAAGGTGCTAGAAAGTCGTCAAATTGACGACTTATCATTGTATTATGTTGCTTTGGTTAGTTTTTTGTTTTGTTTTTTGTTGTAGCGGTTTTAGATGCATATTCCACGTATTGCTTTTTATAATTTTGATGTAGTTTTACTTTTTGTGTATGTGATTTATCTCTTTCAAAAAATCTTTATTTATAACTATATTAATTTATAAAATATTAAAAATTAAAGAATCCGTGAGGGCTTACGTCTCATCACCTCGAAGCTTATGGCTCACCTCGTACCAAGTAAAAATGCTTCACTTTACGTCTTCGATTTTAAAAGCATCGGTACCTAGATATCTTCTTAAATTTGGCACAATTTATAAGTTAGACACTTCAACTTAGTTAATGATCAAATAAACACCTCAACTTGGTAGATACTAGTCAAGTGTACACGTATGTCTCATGTTAATTAATAATAAACTTTTATTAAAAAAAAGTAAATTATTATGTGTTTGTTATAATATTAAGTACACAACTTTTTCAAAAGATGACGTAAAAATTTTAAGATAAAAATGTACTTAAAGAAAAATATGATAACTCACCACTACATCTTTTCTCATTCTGTTATTCTTCGAGAAGTGATCTTTGTTTCTATTACTCTACACTTAAATAAATAGTTAGCCACATATGTGCACGATTATATTGTTCTGGGATCACAACAATGTACCAAATACATTCCCACATAGTGGTGTCTCAAGAGGGTACGTGTATACAATCCATATCTAACCTTCAACAAAAGAAAAAACATCAATTTTACTTCATATACAATTCTAATTCTTCCACGCCAGCTTACTGAATTCATTACATTAGTATTATAACACATTGTCATTTTCTTATGATTTGTATTACAATTATCATTATGATTTATACAGTGTGCATAGTGATCATGGAAATTGGTGTTCACCAAATTTTTATGAATTTTAGTTATTTTAGTATATGAAATTGAATGAATACGATCACGTTTAATATTGGAAAAGCGATAAATCCATGTTGAATTTCAAGATTTATTAAAAAAAAAAAAAGTTCAGGTTGATCGATAGATAAGATTTAGTTATTCAATAATGGAAGAAAATTATAGAGAAAAAGTGATATATTTTGGTAATATATGAAGGATTTTGCTAGATATAGATAGAGAAAGTACAGAAGAAATTAAAATGAAATGAAGAGCGAGCAAGAGAGAGAGAGGCAGAGAGAGGGAGAATTATGGATTTAAAAGCAAATCAAGAGAAAATAATGAAAGAAGATCAAAAGTCATAAATGATGGTAAATTATTTGTCATGTGTTCTTTTATATTTTTATCTTAATTTGATATGTTTTTTTTTTTTAAATTGTAGTGGTTTAGAAAAATGAAAATTATTGGTTTTTGTAATATAGACTCTTAAATAGTATATGCATGCGATTTGCCCAATGAACAAATAGTTCATTTTTCTACTAGTTTATAAACAAGATATTGGAATATCCTAAGGCACCACATTGATAAATCACATATCTCCATTTCCTTTTATAATGTTTGCATTTACAAGTGTTTAAATGCACATTATCTTATAAAGATCTACTAGTCAACAATAGTAGTAACTAATTATTCTTTAATATAATTATTCCATATGGTATGAACAATCTCTTCACGTCAATCATGAATATTTTATTTTTTACAAAATTTAAAATGATGGATTTTTTTTTTACGAAAGATTAACTTGTAGGTCAAGTTTTACATTTTAAAAAATCTTGAAAACATAATTTGAAATTCCAAATGATGTTTTTTCTTTGAGAAGCTCAGATGCTTATACTGAAACACAGAAAACACTACTACAATGATCACTATTTTCTCACTGAAAGTTACTACTGCTAATGGCTATTTCTACAATCAACAAGAAAGAAATATATTAGTATTTCACATAAAAAGATTAGAAAACTTCTCAGTATTTCAATGAGAATTTGTTTCTCACCATAAAGTTCACTGAAAATGGGATGAAAAGGTGAAAAAATATTTACAACATAAATTTCTCATTGGTTCACAGTAAAAAAAATTCTCTATCTCTAGGAGTAAGTTAATAAGAGATGGCCTCGAACACATTGAACAACTCTCCAAGATCAAAGCTAAGAACTTCAAATTAAGATTAGGAAAAATTACGTAGTTGAATATTTTTAGCAAAATATTTACAGTTTTTAATAATACTTTTAGGGATCGTTTGGTGTGAGGTATAAGGGATAAGTAGTTTCGAAATAAAATGAAGAATTAATTTATCCCATGTTTGATAGGAGTTATTAGTTAGTATCGGAATTATTTATCCTACCATTTACACCATAGTGATAGGATAAATTATCCCATATATATGGTGGAACAACTAATCCCGAAATTAATTATTCCGGAATAACTCTTTCCCAACCAAATGTCCCCTTAAATAATTACGGCAAAATGACCTTCTGGACCCCTCTACTATGTCAGTTTTGTAAGTTGGACACTTCTACTTACATGTTTGTCATCTGGACCCTTAAACTCATCAAAAAGCAACATTTCGCACCCTTTGACCGTTGACCTTGCCTATGTGGCAAGGTCATGGTGACTAAGACAAAGAGAGTGTAACCACTCGCCTAGGGGTGCGAGTAGGGGTCAATTTTTGGCCAATTTTACATTAAGATAATTAAAAATATATATATTAAAATTTAAAAAAATAAAATTAAAAAGGGTCCTTTTTTTCCCTCCATATTTTTAAATTTAAAAATATTTTTAAAATATTTTAAAAATTTTAAAAATAATTTTAAAATATTTTTAAAATTTAAAAATAAAAATAAAAAATATTTTTAAAATTTAAAAAAAAAAATATTTTTAAAATTAAAAAAAAAATAAAAAAGGATCTTTTTTTTTCCTCCATTTTTTTTAATTTAAAAATAATTTTAAAACAATTTAAAAATATTTTTAAAAAATAAAAAATTATTTTAAATATATTTTTAAAACTTTTTAAAAAAAATAATTTTTTCCCTCCCCACCCCAACCCGTCCCCACCCCCACACCCCCTAGACCCTCTTTTTTTTCCTCCATCCTTTTTAATTTAAAAATATTTTTAAAATTTTTAAAAATTTAAAAATAATAAATATAAATTTTTTTCCCACCCCACCCAGACTCACCCACCCCTCTTCCCCAGCCCTCCACCCCAGCCCAGCCCAGCCCTAGCCCACCCAGCCCCACGTAACCCCTCCCCCTTCCCTAGCCCGTCCCTATCCCATCAAGCCCCATGCAACCCCTTCCCCAGCCCCCCACCTCACCCAACCCCCTTTCTTCAGCCCCCAACCCCACCCCACCCCCTTCCTTCAGCCCCCCACCCCACCTCTCCCCCAGCCCCCACCCCACCTAGCCCCACGCAACCCCCTCCCCCAGCCCCCCACCCCAGCCCCACCCAGCCCCTCCCCCCACAATTAATTTAAATTAAATATTTTAAATATGTAAATCATATTTAAATTAATTAATTATTTAAGTAAAATTTATTTAAATTAGGTAAGAATTTTAAATTTGATAAATTATTTAATTTAAAATTTAATTAATTTAAATAAATTAATTAGTTAAGAATTGTAATTATTTATTTTTTTACTAATTTAAATTAATTAATTAAATTAATTTTAATATTTAATTAATTTTAATGTAATAATTTTTTATTTTTATTTTTATTTTTTTATTTTAAAAATGATTATTCAAAATTTTCAAATTTTAAAAGCATGATTATTCAAATTTTTCTACAATTTATATATTTTTCTTATTTAATTAAATTAATTTTAATATTTAATTTGTTATGTAGCATTTTAAAAATGACTTGGAATTTAATGTAATACTTTTTCTATTATTTTTTTTATTATTATTTTTTTATTTTAAAAATGACGTGACAAGCATGACTGACGTGGCTGACGTGGCAGCTGACGTGAGAGATAGCGTTACATTCACCAAAAAAAGGTTTAAAATGTTGCTTTTTAGTAGGTTCAGAGGTCCAGATGACAAACATGTAAGTAAAAGTGTCCAACTTACAAAACCAACATAGTATAGAGGTCCAAGAGGTCATTTTGCCAATAATTACCATCCATAGCATTAGTTGCTACTTACGGACATCTCTAGCATTAATTGCACTACTCACGACCAACTGATCTAGCATCTCCTCTTCTTTCTTAGGTGAGTTTTATGGGATCCTTCTCCGTTTCTTAGGCTAGTATAACTGGTAAATATTTTCTTAAAATAGCATAGTTAGGTTATTTTCTCTTTAAGATTAACTTATTTTAACTTAATAATCTTATTTGAACTGAAAAGATTATTATCTAACTGCAATACTCTGCTGTTCCTATCAAATAAGATTATTAAGTTACAACGAATCAACAACAAATGGATCAGAGATAATAGAGAAACAAAAGCAAATGAAATCTATTTCAACTGCAACATAGTTTCTTAGACAATAAAGATTAAAACAAAGATCTTATACTAATCTGCAAGAACAGAATGCGAAAATTCAGTACTTATTTTTGGTGGATCTTTGGTTGGTATCCCTGTTGTTTCATACGAGTAGATCAAAAAGGATGTTGAATACAATCTGAGAGAAAAACAAATTCCATATAAAAGAACTACGAGAACAAACAACAGCAGCTTTGCCAGTCACAAAACCAGACAAAAGAGTTCTTTTTAAAAAAAACTCTAGCTCTTGAAATAGTCCAGTGGTACTCGCTTTGTTGTGGATGCACAATACATGAACTAAAAATGGAGAGTGTCAAGTACAATCGGATATACATCTTGTTTAGATGCTGATACAGGAGCCTAAATTGCTTTTGAAAAATGAAACCTCAAACCATAACACAAAATCCCTGTAAAAACTGCTCTCTCTGAATATGTATACTTTTTCATACAGGCCCCTTGTTAGCTCTATACGATAGCTATAGCAGAAATGGATATTATGTAGAATATGTATTGACATTCACAGCCCACTTAATTTTCTTAAAGCATTTCTAAGAATCTTCAGATATCCAAATAAAGAAATCTCCTACGCTGCAATTCCTGGAAAAATTCAAGAAAAAAAAGGAGCAGTTTCAGTATCTGGACAACTTCTCATAGATAATGCACAAAAGGCAACATTCTACATTTACTCAATAGCACATTTGACAGAAGCAAAATAACAGCATTTATATGTGACAACTTTTTAGTGAAGGAGCTCAGTGCATACTAGAAAAGTGCATCTATGAGCAGCACAGATTTGTCTAATCCCCACATTTGAATAAGGGCATCCTTTTCTATTAAACTGTTACAAGGAGCCTACAACTTAAATATTCAGAGTTCCTTCTCCTGGGTCCAAAAGACATGATTGTTATTCTCTTAACAGAAACACAAAGTAATGTTCCAAAACATTTTCGAACAGATTGAACTAGACAATGTTATCTATTCTGGTGTAAATAGTCCTTTTATATTTCTGCTACAAATTCATCATTCATCATCATTAAGGGCCGAAAAACAGAGTTCAGCAAGAGATAATCCTCCTTCAGCCCCTGAATATAGACCTCATGTAGCTCTGCAAGACCCTAGGAAGGTAAGAAATAAAAATTTGGTCCATTTTTTTTTAGTGAAGCAAAGGGCAAGGAGGAGAAGCCCTGCATATTCAGCCTCCCATTAGGCACTCTAGCTTGCTGGAGTCGCTAATCTTTATTTTTCCTTCCTTTTTAGTATGCAATAGAATTCATTTCCAGAAGAAGCAAAATTTAGCTAAGAAAAGTCACGGTCGTGAGGTCATACGGTCTACCACCATTCTTGTTCCCCTGGGCGCTATCTCATGCTAAGTCAAGGAACTTTTTCTCGTTGTTGCATATATAGTGATGTATGTGCAGCTTGGGCATGTTAACTTGAAAACAAATATGTGCTGTAGAGCGCAAAGTCATAGTTACAAATGTAATTTGGAACTTTTAACATCCAACACTGTATGACATTAAACCAACAGGACAGCTCTTTCTGAAAGTTGCCAAGACCTTATAAGGTACATGATTAGCTCCTTTCATCAAAAAAAAAGTACATGATTAGCCCCTGCATTAACTACAACAACAACAACAACAACAAAACCAGTGTATTCCCACCAAGTGGGGTCTGGGGAGGGCAGAGTGTACGCAGTCCATACTGCTACCTCCAGAGAAGTAGAGAGGCTGTTTCCGATAGACCCCCGGCTCAAGATAAAGAAAAGTAGACCAAAGCGTAATTAAATAAGAAGCAAGATGGATGGCATAACATGACAAGGAATAAGACACATAAAAATAGAAGTCAGAGCAATAAGAAATAAAATAAATAAGCGCAATAGGAGAAAGAGACCCACGCTCGCCTGACCGGGCTCCTATCTTTGGACCCAATCCTAGGTTTACTAGCCCGACTCAACCTGAGCTCTTCTAACTACTTACTAAATCCACGCACACAACCTAGCCTTCTACCCTTATCCGTGACCTCCACACCTTCCTATCTAGGGTCATGTCCTCAATAAGTAGAAGCTGCTCCATATCATGTCTAATCACTTCCCTTCAATACTTCTTCGGCCTACCTCTCCTTCTTCTGAAGCCATCTAACGCTAACCTCTCGCACCTACGAACTGGGGCATCCGTGCCCTTCCTCATCACATGCCCAAACCATCTCAACCTCCCTTCGAGCATCTTATCCTCCAACAAAGCCACTCCGACCTTCTCCCGAACGGTCACATTCCTGACTCTATCCCCTCTGGTAAGTCCACACATCCAACACAACATTCTCATTTCCGCTACCTTCATTTTTTGAATGTGGGAGTTCTTGACTGGCCAACACTCTGCTCTATATAGCATAGCAGGACGGACTGCCGCTCTGTAGAATTTACCTTTAAGCTTTAGTGGCACCTTCTTGTCACAAAACACTCTCGAGGCGAGCCTCCATTTCATCCAACCAGCTCCAATACGGTTAGAGACATCCTCATCAATTTTGTCATTCCCCTGAATCATAGACCCAAGATAACTAAAACTATCCCTCTTTCGGACCTCTTGGGAATCCAACCTTACCACGACATCATCCTCCTGCCTCACCTCACTAAACTTACATTCCATATATTCCGTCTTGGACCTACTCAACCTGAACCCCTTAGATTCAAGGGTTTGCCTCCAAACCTCCAGTTTTTCATTCACACCCGCCCGCGTCTCATCAATCAGCACTACATCGTCAGCGAACAACATACACCACGGCACCTCCCCTTGAATACTCCGTGTCAACACGTCTATCACCAACGCAAATAGGAACGGACTAAGAGTCGAACCCTGGTGCAACCCTGCCTCGACCGAAAAATGCTCTAAGTCTCCTCCCGCCGTTCTCACCCGAGTCTTCCCTCCATCATACATGTCCTTAATAACTCTGATGTACGCCACCGGGACCCCTTTGGCCTCTAAACATCTCCACAAAACCTCCCTCGAAACTTTGTCATAAGCCTTCTCCAAGTCGATGAACACCATATGCAAATCCTTCTTCCTTTCCCTATACTGCTCCACCAATCTCCTCACCAGGTGGATTGCCTCTGTCGTCGAGCGACCAGGCATAAAACCAAACTGATTCTCCGAAATGGACACGATCCTCCTCAATCTCAACTCAACTAACCTCTCCCAAATCTTCATAGTATGACTCAACAGCTTGATACCTCTATAGTTAGTGCAACTCTGGACGTCTCCCTTATTTTTATATAACGGAATCATCGTACTCCACCTCCAAGCCTCCGGCATCCTTGCCGTCTTGAAAATGTCGTTAAACAAATCAGTCAACCACCTTAAACCAACCTTATCTATAAACTTCCAAAAATCCACCGGAATCTCATCGGGCCCCGTCGCCCTTCCCTTTCGCATTCTATGAATAGCTTCTCTGACTTCCTCCACCCTAAAACGCCTACAATAACTGAAATCACATCTCTCCTGCGAGTGTTCCAGCTCTCCTAACTCGATGCCTCTATCCCCCTCGTTCAAAAGCCTATGGAAATACTCCTGCCATCTCCTTTTAATGTGGACATCTTCCACCAAAACAGTACCATCCTCCCCTTTAATGTACTTCACTTGGTCTAAGTCTGACCCTTCCTCTCCCTAGCCTTCGCAAGCCGATATAACCTTTTTTCCCCGCCTTTCGCATCTAACCCCGCATACAAGCTCTCAAACGCTACAGTCTTAGCTGCCGTGACTGCAAGCTTAGCTTCCTTTCTAGCAACTTTGTAGGCCTCCCTATTCACCCGCTTCTCCTCTGCATCATTACTCTCAATCAACTTAACATAAGCCCCCTTCTTCTTAACTTCTTCATTCCACCACCAGTCCTCCTTATGTCAACCTGCCCGACCCCTCGAAACACCTAAAACTTCCCTAGCAGCTTCCGTGATGCAGTGCCCTATCCCACAGTCTCCACGTCTCCCCTGCACCTCCACACCCCCAAACCTGCCACCTTCTCCTCAATCTCTAACGCACTACCCGGTGTCAAGCCACCCCACCTAATTCTAGGCCGACCCTCTTCGGCCCTTCTCTTCTTGTCCTTCTTGATAGTCAAGTCCATCACCAGAAGTCTGTGTTGGGTCGAAAGATGCTCAATCGGAATGACTTTACAGTCCTTACAAAGAGCCCTATCCTCCTTCCTAAGCAACAGAAAGTCGATCTGAGTCTTGGCTATCGCGCTTCGAAAGGTAATTAGCTGATCCTCGTTCTTCGGGAAGCTCGAATTCACCACCACCAACCCAAAGACTCTAGCAAAATCCAACAGAGCAGCTCCCTCGTCGTCCCTATCGCCGAATCCAAAACCTCCATGCACATCGTCATAACCTCCAGGCAAAACCCCAATGTGCCCATTGAAGTCCCCTGCTATGACAATTTTCTTCGAACTAGGCACGCTTCCTACCACCTCATCCAAAGCAACCCAAAACCTCGTTTTCTCCTCCTCAGCCAAGCCCACCTGCGGTGCATAAACACAACACACATGCAGCGAACCCCCCCAACGACCAGAGTAATCGTCATCAGCCTATCACTAACCCTCTTAACCTCCACCACCTGCTCTCTAAGCTCCTCATCCACTAAGATCCCCACTCTATTCCGACGCCTGTCACACCCAGCCCCTGCATTAACTATCAGGAGGAAATTATTTTACCCCAGTCCTCATTCAAAACCCCAACTCCCACACCACTTGAGGCGGAGTTTCGCGGATCCCTGTTTCCTTCCCCCCTCATTCCCATAACAGCAAAGCTTTACTATCTTATGAAAGCTCATAAAAACCGTTTTTGGTTTACTGAAGTGATTAAACTAATGCTTATGTAACTCGAAAAACTTTTTTAGTAGAAGTAATGGCTACAAGCTTCACCATTGTAATCTTAAATCTAAGAACAATTTCCAATAACATAACTGTTAAAGCCTATTTGTTTTTGTTTTTGAGAGATAAGGACCTTTCACTTTTAGGACCAAATTGCAGACTTCGAAAACAAAAAATCAAATGTGAGATTGCCAAGGACCTTAGGAAAAGCTGTATGACCACAGTTCTACAAATATTTCAACTACAACTCCTTGAACAGTATATCCTATTTTGCCTAGGACGAAAAGGTCAGCAAAGATATCCTCAAGTATTTTTCCTAATAAGGTATCTTCAAGTCTCATATGAGGATTGAGGCATAATAAGGGTGTTTCAATCACGTTTGTTACTCCAGATAAAGAAAACTATAATTCACCCCACTATAAATTAATTCAAATGAGCATACCACGTCAATGTAATAAACAGAAAATTAGGGGTGTGGAACAACATTTTTTTACGTTTTGAATCCTTTTAACGTATCTCACTCCAAATCTTCCCGTCATAACTATGATAATGAAGTTACCACAATTTATAGAATGCCAACTCAACTTTAAACTTCGAACAGCTACTAACTAAAATGAGATCAAATCTTCATGCACCATTTTGCAAATAACTTTTAATGATCTTCCAAGTTAAAAGTCAAACTAATCACAAAAGAAAGGTGTCCTCCTTGCAAATGAAAAATTAAGTTCCTACAAAAAGAAGCATACTAAATTCAAGGGGGTAAAAACCGGTTATTATCTACTTGACCAATATTGGTAATATGACAGATGTGTGTCAAGAGTCGAGAAAAATACTTCAAAAGGAAAGGTAGAATACCAAGAAAGGCACATATGCAATTGGAAGAGTATTCGTACCTCTATTTGATTGTCTATTTGCAATACTATAATTTCCAATATAATTCTCGGAGTCTCTAGCTGAATCGTCTGCTGGATTTTCGGGTCCATATCCAAATGTATTAGAGCCATCCATATCAGAAGACACAGCTTGCCAAGTTGGATCACCATATGTTGAGCCACTGCGATATACATCTCCATAAGACCCCTCATACACACCACTTGACGCAGCAAATGAATTTGCGACAGCACCTGCTGCATTGCTTCTTGCAAGTCCTCCAGATCCCGGCCCATAACTGTTTCCACCACTCCTGAAACCAACATTCCGACCACCATATCCAGAAGCACTACCAAATGGAGTAGAAACAGGCGACGAGCCCCAACTGGCACCATTATTCCCAAAGACCCCATAACTACCAGTTCCAGAGCCCAAAAATGAACCGGAGCTACCAGGAACTGGAGAACTGTTAAGACCACCATTTCCCCATACATTCCTTGTTGGTGAGCTAAGCAAAGAATCACCTTTACTGCTGCCTGCGTTATATCCAATGGGCGTAGTGTATCTGCTTGAGTTACCAGTGACATAAGGGTTCAGAACACGCCCATAACCAAGACTGTTGCTAAAATTGGAAGCTCCTGCAAAGGTGGGGCTCAAAGCTGGATCCAAATTGACACCCATTCCATAAGTGGGAGAAGAAAACTGAGAGAAACTTGTACGTCCACTGGCAACTGGACTAAATCTACCATCCATCCTGACCCCATATGTTCCAACCGAACCTAAACTATACCCTTGCGCATAGTTGTTGAGAAAGTTATTTACTCTACCAAGTCCATAGTTGTATCCTGTGAAAGGGCTTCGGTTGGGCCCCGGAGACAGCTCTTTCGGAACGGCCCGCTTGACCTCAATCATTTTACCATTTAGATCGTGAAAGGTCTTATACAATACCCTATCCACAGCATCCTCTGACTCATAAGTAATAAATCCAAAGCCTCTTGGCCTCTGAGTGTTGTGGTCATACATCACTACAACATCTGTAATTGTACCAAACTGATCAAAGTATGTCTTGAAGTCGCTCTCAGTAACCGCAGATGCTAAACCTCCTACAAATATCTTTTTTGTGCGTCCAAGACCAGGTGATCCTTGAATGCTGCTGTTATTTCTATTTATTATCTGTTGGTCATCCCTAGGGACAGCCTTCTTTGCCTCAACCTGAAAATTGGAGGCCAACGAAGAATTTGGAGAAACACAGATGATTATTCATCTATCCTAGTCAGCACAATCCCCTGTGGATTGATTTTTAACTAAAACTTTTCGGAAACATTTCAGGCATTTTCCCATCAGTTATGTGTAGTAAATTGTGAACAGAAAACTTGCTAAATTTGTCCCAAATTCGCTAAAACCATGTTACTCCCTCTGTCCATCTTTACTTCCCAGTATTCTATGTGTTGCTCGAACTCTTCAAGAATGTCACCGGGAGCATGTCGGATCCTTCAAAAGTAGTGCAGTTTTGTAGGATCCAACCCGGGTGCAAAATTTTTTTGAAGAGTCCAAGCAACTTAGCTAAAAACAGTTGTTCACCTGTACTTCTCCCATTTGGAAAACCAAGAGGTAATTTATTATTTTGTGTCTATTTTGGCCCAATTATTATATACTGCATTAGTTTCTCAAAATTTAGATGATGTGTATTTAATAGATGTGATATAGTAAAATTACACCTTAATTTATTGTTTCTTAAGAAGTATGTCGGTTAAATATAAACAAGTAAAGATGGACAAAGGGAGTACCTTTGAAACAAAAAAATTTACATAGGCGATACCAACTAGTTGAGTTTCATGATAATACACTGAGAATCTCTAGCATTAGAGAATTCTAAATTATTGAAACTAAACACGTAATTGTTGCTGTGATGTTCTAATCAGACAATGCTGCAAAAAAAAATAAAAAATTAAACAGACCGTTCTGCCATCGATGATGTGCTTGTCGTTAACGACTCGTTCAGCAACAGCAGGATTAGCAAAGACAACAAAACCAAAACCACGAGCACGACCAGTATTCCGATCTCTCATGATCACAGCTTCAACCACTTCTCCATATGAAGTAAAATATTCTTTAAGACGTTCCTCATCTGTGTCCCAAGATATCCCACCTATAAATAGCTTACCGAGATCTGTCTCCATCATTTTTTCTGCTATCAAAATAATTCAATGAATAACATTACATCTTGATGCAAAATTAATACTCCTTCCGTTTTCATTTGTTTGACCTATTTTGACACGAAGTTTACCAAAGTAAAGAAAGTTCTGAATTTTGTGATCTTAAATTACTCAATTAAAATATATCAAATATACAACAATGTCCTTTAATCTTTGGATCATGATAGGCCAAACAAATTGAAACGAAGAGCCATCATGAAAACTAAGCATACAGATCCAGATGTGGATAAGAAAAGTAACCACTAAAATAAACCTTTAAGGAAATCAGGCAGACCCCAGCTTGTAAAATACTGATTAAACAGCAAAGTGAAGTTTTGGATTCAATCAGATCTTTCTGAAAATCCACAATTCAGATAGATCAGAAACTTATAACAAAAGCTATTAAAAACATAGATGAAAAGAAAATGCAACATTTAGGTACAAACCAGAGATCTATGAAAAGGCAAATAACAAAATGAAAACAGAGGATATGGTAATCATCCTCTTTTCTTTTCATTGCTCTTTGGTTATTCCAAAGTTTTTTTTCTCTTTTTTTAAAAAAAATATATAAATGGAAATGGCAATGCGGAACAAATAATTTGGGTAGAAAGAATTATATATACAAGAAAGAGAGAAGGAAAGGAGGGATGTTTGTGCGTGTATGGGTGAGGTGAGGCAGCAAAGAATATTTGGAGTGCACAACATGGCACAGGAACTACCAGCCTTTTGTTTAACCCAAAGGCCTACAATACTATGCACTACCATATCCACTACCTTTTTTCTGGTTTTCTTTTTTGCATTGTTTTACAACTAGCTTAGAGTAATAGCTATTACTATCTCCGCTTAAATTTATTTATTCTATCTCCATTTTAATTCATTCATTTAATTTTAATTTGATATGTTAAAGTTAAAGAAAATAAACAAGGCTTTTTAATCTCATATCTTAAATATAAAAGTATACATAATATATCAAAATATTTTTTAATTTTATATGCTCTGATACTTATTACTTGAAAAGTTATAATTAAAAATTAATAAAAAAGTAAAGAAACATTCTATATTTTAAGAAACTAATACAATACAATGTGCTATCGTATATTTTTTGATTTTTCATTTAATGTTTTATATTCTTATTGAAGTTTGATTAATTTCGATGTGTGCTTCTTAGGATTTATTTGGAATAAGGCTCCTTTTCAAGGATTTTTTTTTTTTTGCATATTCAACACTCTAAAATGAGACCTCTAAATAATTTTATTTTTTTTAAAAGCAGTCTCATCCATTTCACCATCTTTTTTCGAGTTAATGTGCTACCATATCTATTTCCTGCTGTTTTTCCTTTTCGAAAAAAAAAGCAATCTCATTCATTTCACCATATTTTTTCGGGCTAATGTGCTACTATATCTATTTCCTTCTGTTTTTCCATTTCGTTATTAACAAAACTAGCTTAGTAACTAGTATTCAATAGTTACAAAAAAACTAGTATTACAATAATGTTAAACAACAGTTAAAATTACGTAATGATGCAACTAGAATTGTCATAAAAAAAAGAGGAAGAATACAAGTAACACATATTTTTTCTAAATAATACTCCCTCCGTTTCGGAATAAGTGAATTGTTGAGGTATTTATTGATGTTTCAAAATAAGTGAATCATTGAATTTTTTTCCAAATTTACCCTTATGATTTGACAACTAATTAATTTTTGAAAAAGTATTACCAATATCATCTTTTTCCCTTTTTGGGTAAAAATGGAAAGTTATATTAAATTTATGTCTTTAATATTTTTGTTTTAATCAGTATGTCAAAATTTAACAATTCATTTATTATGAAATGGAGGGAGTATATGGTATTCTTTCTCATTGAAACTAATTTGTTTTGTTCGTACATTATTTTCATATTAATATGACGAGAAAAAGTAAAAAGAACATACTTTTGTTTTACCAACTTTTGTCTCTACGTATGGCAAGTGGTTACGTCATGTTTGCCAGATTAGTATGTGCTTTCTTTGGCAAATACAAATGTTGGTCTGTCTACAAATGAAGACATTCTGCTTGTAAACAAACTTCTTATACTCTCTCCGTTGTATTTTAATTAAAAAAATATAAATTAAAGAATAAATTTTATTATTTTATTTTTTATTTATATTAATAATATTCACTGAACATAAAAATATACATTAAAATTATAATTATTTATTTTTTATGTATACTATTAATTATAAAAATAAAATGATAAAAATTAATTAATTTTATTCTAATTTAATAAGTGATCAATTAATATAAAATAGATGACTAAATAAAATGGGATTGAAGGAGCAGGTAAATAAGAGTAAGTTGATTCACAACTTTAGTACTCCTTTCATTCCTTTTTAATTGCTTCCCTTTTTATATTTAAAGTCAAATAATGCATACTTTGATCAATATTTTAACATGTATTTCTTAATCAAATTGAAAAAAGGAAAATTGTAATTTATAGTATGTTTCATGTAGTTTTTGAATATCTAAATTTTAATTTAAAAAAATTAAATTAATTTAATCTAATTTAGCTTTGAAACTTAGTCAAATTAATTTACAAAAAATGAGGAGAGAAATCATAAAAAAGGAGAGAGTATTAACATGTATCTATAATCTATATCTATAATTTATAATTTATAATATATTAAAAGTGTGAAGCGCCTTAGAAATATTATTTAATTTTTTTTTCCTTTTATTAAAATTCTCCGCAATAGATAAAATTATATTTTCACTTATGTCCAACCATTATTAATTAATTATTAAAAAATTAAAGAGTACTAAAATATATGGTAAGAAAAATATATATGAAAATTAATGTTGGTTTTTTTTTTGTTTTTTTTGTGTGTACACTAAAAAAGAGTCTTAAAATATATGACAAGAAAAATAAATTAATGAAAAAATAAAACATATTAATAAAAGAAATATTATTTCGTTGGAAAGAAATAAATGTAAGTGGGAAAAAAAAAATTCCTAATGACTTTATGATGCTTCTTTTAATCCTCTTGGCTGTGTGAGTGTGTATGTATGTACTTTTATAGAGCAAATTGAAAGGTGTACCATGTGATTTTTAAGTGTTTTGAATAGAGTCGATGATATGGGTCGGGCCTGTTGGGTCGGTCCGATCTGACCCATAATTTGACGGAGTTGGGCTTCAATTTTTGCAGCCCATTTTAGAATAAGACTTTTAACCCGGCCCGTATAAGTCCGTGACCCATGGGGCTTGAGTAATGTGGGTTGGGCTAGGTCGAGGGCAGGCCCATAAGTTAACTACATGCAACTATTTAGATTGCTTATTAGCATTTTTATTTGGTTCGAAGGATATCATGTCAAAAGTCATTTAATTTCGCTATTAGGAGTATTTTTTGGGGTGTTGGAGACTTGATTAACTAGTATTAACACTACGTAATATTGTCTGGTAATATTTATGTTTATTAATATTCTAAAATTAAATTATAAAATATTATTTTTTTATAAGTGGGCTGGCCGATGAGGCCTGCAACCCACACAGTAATGGTGTGGGCTTGGTATTTTTTGGCCCATCATTTTGATGGGTCAGCCCTACCTATCCCGTTAAACTCAAAGCCCATGTGGGCTGGCCCAACTCGTATTGACGGCTCTAGTTTTGAATTAGTTCCAAATGGGAACTGATGTACCTTAGGCAACACCCGATCGAGAATAAATCGAATTTGAAACTCTCATATACCGGGTTAATTCCAGAATACAATTGCAATATCATGAGGTTAACTTACCAGAGCTTCTAAAATTAGTTATTCTTTTCTCGAAATAAATTTCTCTTCTTTTAGTCTAGAATTTCGTATTTATATTTTTCGTTAAAAATTTACTTGCTTAAAAATTTTGGAGTTCAGATTGACATCTTCTCCTTTATTATAATCTTTTACCTTATTGTTCATTTGTTACAAGTAGTTGTGTTTATATTATTATGCTCATATTAATGTAGTACATTATTTTCTTGACATTTAAAATTTTGAAATTAACTAAAATAAATAGTTCTTAAATTTTAATTTTAAATGATGAAAAGCTCCACGTACAAGACACGTGCGATTAAACTAGTTTTACGAAGTGAGAATACATGTTAAATCAACCATGATTAAATACTAAAAATGTGGATATGCCTAAATATTATCTATTTATGGCTTGATGAAACACATAAATTTTGATCCAGAAAGTTATACTGTAGAGGTACTTATGTGGTAACAACTAATTATTATGTAAGAACTGTTATGCAGTTAATAATAGTGCAAAATATTCTCTTCGTTCATTTTAACTTGTTTATGTTATTAAAAATAAATATCTAATAATATTTGTGCAATTTAAAAAAATTAATAAATAATTTACTCATTTATGCCCATTTTACTCTTAGTTATTAATCATAGACATCACCCAATACATTTTTCAAAACATTGAATTTATTATATTAAAAGGATGGTGATATAGTAAAATTACCTCTATTATTTATTACTAGTGAACATATTCGCGCTTCGCGCGATTATAAAAATCCTTAGGGGTCGTTTGGTAGAGTATATAAGATAATACTGAATAGGGTGTATTAGTAATACTGGGATTAGTAATACTGAGATTATTTTTTATGCAGTGTTTGGTTTGATGTATTGAAAACAATATGTATTGTTATATTTTAAAAAGAATATTATTTGTTTACCAAAAAACCCTTGACATACAATAACTTTGTATATTTACTTTGCAAAGCTTTATTATTTATTTATTTTTAAATCAGCAATATAACTATAGTAATAACTTATTTTGGAATTTTAAGATTTAATCATTCACTTGTAAAAAAAAAGAATTGTTATCTTTTCTTTATTTTTTTGTTGTTTGCACTTTGTGGTGTTCTTAAGTTGGAGAGGATACGTGTAACTTTTGAATGAGACAATTGCATCATTGTTAACATAGAATTGTGTTCCGTAAAGTGTTAAGTCTAAGCAATTTTTTTTTATTTGTGATACATCTATTTACAAAATAAAAGCTATATGCAATCATGCAATTTGTTTCGGGCTTTGACAAATAAGTATTTTCTAAGTTAATGGAGTAGTCTTTTTAATGATTAAAATTATTAAGAGGAATATTATCATCTTGAAAATTGAAAAGAAATAACTCATATTGAATAAAGTAAAAAAATAAATAAAAAACATTTAAAAGAATAAGGGCATTTTTGTCTTTATTAATATTTATCCATGGATTGTAATTCATGGATTACTAATCCAACCAAATTGGGTGTATTAGTTATACACCCTATAATACCATGTAGGGTGTATAACTAATCCATGTATTAGTTATACATTGCTCCTTATTTACTACCAAACATTGTATTAATTTATCCCACATTTTAATACATGAATTAGAAAAATAGTCCCTCCTACCAAACGACTCCTTAGTAGCTTTTGTTTATAACTTTAATTTAGAATAAATATTATTATAGTATAATGTTTATTCAATATAACGAAAAAATCTGAAAATAATAATCATTTAGGAGCAATAAATATTTAACTGGAAATCAAATAATTAGAAATACTGAAAGAACCCACAAATATTTTTTTTATCACTAAATATTTAATTTAACAATTTCTTCTACATATTAATAGTTGCTTTTGTGTCTTTTTCAATTTCACTTAATCACTTATTCTTTATCTTTTTAATTGCTCTATATATTGTGGCTTATATTTGGCTAATGGTTGTTGAGTACACGAATAAATATAAATGGTATATGAATTTCAATGTTAGAGAAAAGTAAGGAAAATGGCCAACTCTTATTAAATAAGTTCGATTTTGTATCTATTTCAAGATTTTAAGCTTTAAAGCATCTTTGAAAACAATTTCTGTACAATTCATTTGAGAAAAATTATGCTTTAAAAAAAAAAAAGAATTAAAACAAAGTAATTAGAATTAGGATAAAAAGTATATAAATTTAGAGAGCATTTACGTTAGGAGAAATTTATTCAATATTGGGGTAAATACGAATCCAAACTCTTCGATGTAGATGATGACATACTACAAAGTACCAAAATTTAATAAGAATTATTGAGTAAAAATCAATTATGAAAATCAAAAGTATATAGTTTTCAATCAAAATATTGCATACCTTATGTAAAAAAGAATATGAATCCAGTTGAATATGGTACGAATATAGGATTTACAAATAAATTCAACCAACATAAAACATGAATCTTACAAGTTGGTCGTGATTGTAAAAAATTAAACAAATAAAACAATGAATATGCAAACTTACATCAACATTCTTTCTTGACTTCTCTATCCTCCAAAACAAAACACATAATTCTATTCCGATTTAACCTAAAAAAATATTAGAACAAATTAAAAGATTATACCTAATAATTACTGCTAGTGAGAGGTGATAAATATCTCGTAAAATTAGTTGAGGTGGAAACCTCACCAAACATAGTGCTATAGAGCGCATCTAATAACAACCAAAACAGATGGAAAAGAGAGTTTTTTTTCCTCTCAATTCAGTATTCGATTTGCTAAAAAGCAGTTAAAAATTTCAAAAATTCGTCTATTTTGTCAGTGAGTTAACCAAATAGTGTCCTGGGTGGTTGCTTCAGCATATACTTTTACGACATCCTCTGTCCTAGATGGTCTAATAAAACATCATCCTCGAACATATTTTGCTGGTAAAAAATAAGAAATACAGGTTTAATAGCTAACAAAAGAGCACATGACATAAATTTGTATAAATTAACCTATTTGATCAGGATAAGGCACTTGTAACTAATGTGATTAATCAATGCATGTACGTTAAGGGGGCCATAAGAAACAAGTAGCTAAATTTAATTTTTCTTGACTGAACATGGAAGTTCGACATTTGTTATGGAGGCTGCAATATGAATTTGTGCAACTGAAAAAATAGAAGCTAAGTGTTCCTGCTACAATCACCGAACCACAAGAAAGGATGAGGGGGAGTGACACGCTTAGGAGACTGGTAATTTATATCAAGAACAAAACCTAAGCTTCATTAACACAAATATGTAAATTCACCAAGTTTATGTGAATTACCTATTTCAGCATTAATGGCTTCTTGAATACCAATAGGCTGAATAACCACGGTCTTTGCGTTTGTTGTGACAACTGCAGTTCTGTCGACAACCTTTACCTGAAAATACGAGCATCCTGGAATTGAAACATTTGTCTTCAAAGTGAAGCTTCCTTTAAATAAGATGAACTACCTACAAACAAACGTATTCAGGTCGCATTCAACTTTCAATGACGAAGAAAAAAATCTAGCACACATGCTGATAAATGAATGTGGAGAACCTCCCTAGGTACATATAAACATCATTTTTCCTCTTGGGAAGAGGTCATCCTTTTGCTTCTTTGCCTTTCTGCACATACATGCATAATTCAATTCCTATTTAACATAAAATAAATGAAAGGAGAATTTGAATATAAACAATGAATGTGGAAAGAGATTAAAAGGCATAAATATTAATGTGTATTGATTAATAATTAGTACTGATTCATGAACAAAAGAAATGAGAAAAAAAATGAAGAATTTGAAAAAGCATAATCATAAATATGTAGTAATTATTAAGTTTAATTAGAGATAAAAGTAACTGTAGAGAAAATTAATGAAAATAATTTTGGAACTTTTTAAAATATGAAAAATTAAGAAAAATATAAAAAATTTAAGAAAAAGATACATGTCATCTTTGGCTTTAGAGGCATGTCACATCAGCATACATCATCAAATTTAAGATGCATGTCAAGTTAAAAGTGGACAAGTATTGTTGGACAAAAAGAGTATTATTGTGCTTTGAATAATTATGCAAAGATTGTCATGTAGGGATGACCTAATTTAAATACATTTTATCATAAATTTTTATTCACTTATTGCTAATATATGTTGTAGACATCGAAAATTTGTGGACTCTACAAGAAGAATTCAATTTCTGTTAGAGTTCTAAAATTGGTGGGACTCTTCAAGAAGAATTCAAATTCTATTAGAGTTCTTGGAGACTACTTTATCCTAAACCCTGAATTATGTCTATATAAAGGGACAAATATCTCTTTAAAGAGGCATATCAAAAGTCCCAATAAATTCATAGGATATTCATAAAGAGATCAAAACCCTCTCTTCTTGATAATCAAATACATCAAGAAGATCCACAAAACCTCCTTTCATGGAGATCAAATCCAAATATCCCTAAATTCGAGAAATACACCACTAACGACCCTTGAATTACGGAGAAATCCATATCAAATCCTATGTTCGAGAAATACGCTACTGACAGCTCTCGAATTATGGAGAAAATCAAGAGAGAAGAATCAAGGGAGGAACAGATTTGTACTCACATCATTTATCCATAAAAATATTATTTTTTCCATGAATTAAATTATATTGAAAATAAACTGGCATGCCTAGTGGGACCAAGTCTTCCCTTCATCTATTCTCTCATAAATCATATATGCAAATCTGTAGCTGAATGACGTAAATATGGAAGCTCTATGGGTACTTCAAGACTCATCTTTGAGTTTTATCAAGTCTATATATCGACAAGCCTCAAAGTAGGGGGCATTTGTAGACACCAAAAATTTGTGAACTCTACAAGAAGAATTTAACTTTTGTTAGAATTCTAAAATTGGTGGGACTCTTCAAGAAGAATTCAAATTCTATTAGAGTTCTTGGAGGCTACTCTATCCTAAACCCTGAATTATGCCTATATAAAGGGACAAATATCCCTTTAAAGAGGCATATCAAAAGTCCCAATAAATTCATGGGATATTCATAAAGGGATCAAAATCCTCTCTTCTTGCTAATCAAATACATCAAGAAGATTCACAAAACCTCCTTTCATGGAGATCAAATCCAAATATCCCTACGTTCAAGAAATATGCCACTAACGACCCTCGAATTACGGAGAAATCCATATCAAATCCTATGTTTGAGAAATACGCTACTGACAGCCCTCGAATTATGGAGAAAATCAAGAGAGAAGAATCAAGGGAGGAACAGATTTGTACTCACATCATTTATCAATAAAAATTATTATTTTTTCCATGAATTAAATTATGTTGGACAATAAAATTTTGAGACCGAATAAGTAAATAATCGAGACAAGAAAAATATTGCAACAATCAATTTATTGATTTCAATATCAGTGTTACAATCCCTATGAATCCTCTGATTTGTCTTTTCAAATATAAATTCAAGGGCTTAAAGCTTGATCTTGATTTGTTGATTTGGGGGACTTGATCTTGACTTGTGCTTGAATTCAAGGGCTTTTGAGCTTGTTCTTGAATATTGCGGTCTTGATCTTGAATTTTGATGAACTGGATTTGAATGCTTGAGCTTTGTAGAGAAATTGCAGCGTTTGATCCACAAGCTTTCTGATAAGTCATCAATTTGACGACTAGATAACACCTTTTAAGCCTAAATTATTATGTTTTTTCTATTGATTTGATGGTAATCTCTTACTAAATGCTCATTTATGTAGGTAAAAGTAAGAGGGAATATGGGCAAGTCATTCAAGTCAACAAGAGGACTAATGTGAAGGAAAAGAGTCATCCGCTTCGCATCCGCTTTGGAGCTACTTTTCATTTGCTCTCTATCTGCTCTCCATCCGCTTTGAAATTGCTCAAGCAGATCAAGAGTAAGGTGAAAGTTTTTAATTATCATCAAATGTAGCGTTGGAGTTTAAAAAAGGAATTTTAGCTTATTTTTACCATCTTTTATCTATAATCATTCTACAACTCTACCTCTCATATTTAGTCTAGGGTTTTTGTAACTTCTTGGAGCTTGGAGCAAGACTTGTTCTAAATTTTGAGCTAAGAAGACATTAGAGTGACTTCTAAGTGTAGATTTGGCTTCACCCATTGAAGATTCATTGGATTCTAAAGTGTGGTTTGCACTCTCTTTATTTTCTTATGGATAACTTTGATGAAAAATATTGGTTTATTTTTGTTTATTATCATTATGAGTTGCTAAAAAATCTACCTCTTGGGATTATGCTTGATTTGGATACAATTGTATGTGGGTAGCGATTAATTTGTGCATATGCTAGTTATTTTATGATGGGTTATATTATTACTTGAGTAATGTGATTGCGATTTGATGGGTGAAAGCCCTAAATACCCATGTGGTTTTGATAGGTGAAAGCTCCAAACTCTAGAAAGCTCAAGGCCATCTTCGAAAAAAGGGTTTTGGGTGAACTTTAGAAATCCATATCATCCTCGAAAGAGGGATGTGAAGACTAAAGCAATGGTAAATAATTATGTGTGTAGTTTGCGAATCTATCACTATCTTAGATGTAAGGGTGATTGTGAAGTTAACTATGCCTTGGGTTTCATACTAGAAATAGGGATTCCTAATTGAGGTATTGGGTGATTTTTATTGACACATTTGTTAGGTGCTCGAAAGATCTAACGAGTGAAATTTTTATGATTTTGTCGAAAGACTAGCCTCAAAGATGTTAGACCTAACCTACCATATCATCAATAATTAGAATTTGCATCAAATTGTCATGTTCCAATACACATCTTGTCCCTAGGAAAGCATAGTCCCAAGATCCGTTTAATTGATTACACTCTAATTGTTCTTAGTCTCGAATTAGTCCCTAAGAAGCCCAAGAATTACTTTCACATCCGACACGATTGAAACCCTCCCAAACCATTTTGCACCTTCGGCTTGAATTGGGCAAGCACTCCTATTTTGAATTAACTCAATCTCCACTCACATTTTTCCTCGTGGATTCGATCCCGACTCTTGTTGGATAAATATATTAACAACGATCGCCTTGCACTAAATTGACGTGTAATTTGAGTGTTATTAAAAATGGAGCCGTTGTCGGGGAATAATTTAACGTATTGAGTTAGTTTAAAATTTTAGCTTACTTGGTTTAATTCAAACTTGTAAATATTTGTTTGTGATTCTGTTTTGCTTCTTTTGTTAGTTAGATTTTTTTTATTTCTTGTTTACTTGTTACTATGGCATCTCGGGACAACTATGATTTTGGTGGTTGGAAATCCTATCTTGATGGTCCATATCCATATTATAATGGACCTCACTTTTGGTAAGATTGTAGATATTCTCCCCGGAGAGAGATATGTGCACTATCTCGATCTTATAGGGAGTATGGTTGTTCTCTATGTGGTGGTCGAGATGGACATTAGAGTGATTGTCCAAATGCCCCTTACCCCCGTTATGCTAACCCATTTGCTAGTACTTCTTATGATTTTGATAGGTCTTATGATCAAGAAAAGGAAGAATAAAACACCAAAAAGAGTGACGTTGAAGTTATGCTTTAACTAATCTTAGATTATTTGGAATCAATGGGGGATAACATACGTGATATGCATAAAGACATGGAGGCATGTAACGAGGAAAAAAAGAGGATAGAAGAGATGGGTATGGAGGTCAATTATTCAAAAACCACAACCATGCCCACTCTTATAAATGAGCTTGATATTGAAGAACCCTCGGTGACTTCCCAACCAACCGAACCAACCATGAGGTATGATGCCAAGATTAAGGAAATGGTGCTAGAGTCAAAAGAAGAAACCAAGCAAATCTCTTATGAAGACTCTAGACCAATTCGGAGTGAAGATGTCGAGAAGGATGAAACTCCGAAATTAGGGAGAAAACCTTACTCGAACCACTTTTCAACATTATGTTTGGTGGATGTGATGAAAGTCACACCACCCAAGCAAATGATGAATTTTGGAGATAAGGAGGAAAATCCTTACATTTTGGAGTTTTTCATTCCAAAAGAGAAAAATGAAGCCCCTCACTTGAAGGCCAATAAATGTAAAATTCGGTGTTTAACAAGTGAATTTTTAATGCTTTCGTCAATACCCAACGAGCATATTAGAAAGTTTGATGTAAAATTGGGTAAAAGGTTTAAATCTTCAAAGTGGCGAGATAGAAATTATTCATTGTGTCCTCACCTTTGCCCAAAATGCCTCAAAGATGTATTGATCTAAATTTGGGCCGCCGTTTCAAGTCTTCCAAATGGAGACATAAATTTGATAGGCAAAAGATGTCATGCCGCGACTTTAACTAAGGCGCTTCTTGGAGGAAATACGAGAAATTTTTCTTGATGTTTTCTAATGCTTTTAATTCATTTTTAGCTTGTTTTTGGGTGTTTGTTGGTGATAGCACAAGTTGGAATGGGTACCTCAAGAATGAAACCCCGGATAAGTATATTGGACTTTCTTTTCATCACTTTCCTCTCTTTAGTAAGCTTATAAGGTATGATCTTTAAAATACAAATGATGGTCATATTCCATGATTTCTTTTGATTTGAATTTAATTCATTTGAGCTTAATTTGGTAGAATATGGTTGTTGGGATGAAGATTTTTGAATGTGTGCCTTGTCTCAAATGCTAAATTGCAAAAATTCTTGTTTTCATACACTAGTGCACACCATGTGTTTGATGAAACACCCACTTGAGGTTTGTTTGCTTAATTGATTGGTGAGTGATTTAATTGGGTTAGTATGTTTACAAGTGGTGTGTTTGGTGATGAATTGGTACATTGAGCTTGTTCACATGTGTTGTTATTTTACCTATTAAAGCTCTTACTTTACATGCACACGACATGTTTGTTAAAATGTCAATAAGAGAGAAATGTCTTATATGTTTGTAAAGGTTAACGTAAACTTTCTTGAGGCATTGTATGATCATTTTTGGAGTATGGCTTTAAGTCCAATTGATCTTAAAAGTTGTATAACCGGTGGTTTTTGGTTGAAATTGTGGATGAATGTTGTGTCCATGGTGTGATCGATTAGTGTACTTATCATAGCATCTCCGGGTGAAGTCTAAGTAAATCGATGGATATGAATGTTTGCCTTGCCCTATGATAGATAGGGTGATGCCATTCTTAAGGGTAAAGGGTCGTTTATGTTTCCATTGGTGCCATGAGTATTTTATAAACTAAATGGACGATATGTGAAGTTGTGCGGAAAGAATCCCATGAAGTGTAATGATAATGTTGCCTTGCATTCACCCAAAGTTTTTCTTTAATTGTTTAGGAAAAGGAAAGGCTCAAAAGATCTTTCAAAATGTCATTGGCAAGAAATGAAATGATAGTTTTTCTTTTGAAAAAAAAGAGAGAGAGATCAAGGATGTTCTTGAGCTTTCTTTTGAGTGAGACCATTAAATTCACTTTTTGGCTTTCTCTTTATAAGGACGTGTCATGACTCGGAGTAACTTATTAAGTCAAATTGCTCAAATTGGTTGAGAGATTACCTTTTACTCTATGAGTATGATGCCACGTGTAGTGAGATTTTTGTATAATTCTTGTACATATGTGTAGTCTAGAACTTGCCCCGAGTGTGTTCAATGCGAAATCCTAGACAAGCTTGGTTTGAAGAATGATCCGAGGCCATGTTTGACCTGTCACATAGCCAAATTCCCTCCTTAACATTTTTTCCTAGTTAACCCCTTCGAGCCTTTTTACCCATTTTTCTTTCTTTGTCTAATTTGCTAAAACACTTAAGCCCTTTTTAAAATCGTTCTTTTGTCACTTAACCTCCTTTGATGCATTGCATGAATTTACGAAATGAAATATAGGCAAAAGCTAAGTTTGGCGGAGAGTTTGTGTAATTAGAAAAATAATGTGAGGGTATTTCAAACTCCAAGTTTGGAGGGGATGAATGTGATGTGCTAAGATGATCCAAGAAAGGTTTATGTAAGGTTGTCAACTCATGTGCTTAAAATACAAGAGATGTGCTTAATAATAAAGTTGAATAGCCTAGCCCATAGAACTTGAAGAAAAATTGGATGAATGAAGGGCTAAGAAGGGATTAAAGTTAGAAAGTCTCTTGAAAAAGACAAAGAAATGACAAAAAATGGTAGCTTTGAATTATTTGATAAATGCTAATCAAACGGGTTGAAAAAAATGGGAAATGATTTAAAGAAGAATAAGGTGGATAGTTTGAAAATTTTGGGGTAGAAAGGGTTGAGAAATTGCATTGAAGGAGGTATTTTAGTCACTTGATCCATAGATATCCTTCCTGCACCTTAAACCTACATCTTGACCCGCAAGACCTTGGTGATTCCAAACTAAGTAAGTCTACCTTAGTGGCAAAAAATACAAAGGGCAAGCCTATGGTTCTATTCAATGAACTTGATTTTCTTTATGAGAGTGAGTATGGATTCTTTCTTTATTTGAGCTCCTTTATGAAGTGAAATGTCTTTGGTGAGAGGAGCCAACTCTTGCATGTGAGCGACATTGGTACTTTTGGGTAGAGGGCAAAATCTTACTCTCGATTTAGGTAAATGGGTGAAGTAAGTTGCATTGTAAAGATTGAGAATTGTTTTAAAGATATTGTGTCTTATCTTAAGATGCTTTGTGATTTTAAAAGTTCATTTGATACAAACTTGCATCATTGCAACATAAATATGTGCTTATTGAAAATTTTTGGTTTACTTGTTGCCATAACATGTTTGGAAAGTGTTTGTAGAGTTTTGTTAGCTTATTCCTTTAGTATAGCTTACTTTTGGGAGGATTTGAGTTAAATAGCCTATCTCATTGAATTATTCTTGGTTGCTTGAGGAAAAGCAATACTTTAAGTTTGGGGGGTTGATAAGTCGTCAATTTGATGACTAGATAGCACCTTTTAAGCCAAAATTATCATGATTTTCCATTGATTTGATGGTAATCTCTTACTAAATGCTCATTTATGTAGGTAAAAGTAAATGGGAATATGGGAAAGTCATTCAAGTCAACAAGAGGCCTAATGTGAATAAAAAGAGTCATCCGTTTTGCATCCGCTTTGGAGCTGCTTTTCATTTGCTCTCTATCTACTCTCCATCTACTTTGGAACCTCTCAAGCAAATCAAGAGCAAGGTGGCAGTTTTGTAATTATCATCAAATGTAGGGTTGGAGTTTAAAAAGGGAATTTTAGCTCATTTTCACCATCTTTTATCTATAATCATTCTACAACTCTACCTCCCATATTTAGTCTAGGGTTTTTATAACTTCTTGGAGCTTGGAGCAAGACTTGTACTAAATTTTTAGCTAAGAAGACATTAGAGTGACTTCTTAGTGTAGATTTGGCTTCACCCATTGAAGATTCATTGGATTCTAAAGTGTGGTTTGCACTCTCTTTATTTTCTTATGGATAACTTTGATGAAAATGTTGGTTTATATGTGTTTATTATCATTATGAGTTGCTAAAAAATCTACCTCTTAGTATTATGCTTGATTAGGATGCAATTGTATGTAGGCAGTGATTAATTTGTGTATATGCTAGTTTGTTGATGATGGGTTCTATTATTGTTTGAGTAATGTGATTAGGATTTGATGGGTGAAAGACCCAAATACCCATGTGGGTTTGATAGGTGAAAGCTCCAAACTCTAGAAAGCTCAAGGCCATCTTCGAAAGAAGGGTTTTGGGTGAACTTTAGAAATCCATATCATCCTCGAAGGAGGGATGTGAAGATCAAAACAATGGTAGACAATTATGTGTGTAGTTTGCGAATCTATCACTATCTTAGACGTAAGGGTGATTGTAAAGTTAACTATGCCTTGGGTTTCATCCTAGAAATAGGGATTCCTAATTGAGGTATTGGGTGATTTTTATTGATACATTTGTAAGGTACTCGAAAGAGCCAACGAGTGAAATCTTTGTGGTTTTGTCGAAAGACTAGCCTCAAAGACGTTAGACCTAACCTACCATATCATCAATAATTAGAATTTGCATCAAATTGTCATGTTCTAATACACATCTTGTCCCTAGAAAAGCATAGCCCCAAGATCCGTTTTAATTGATTACATTCTAATTGTTCTTAGTCTCGAATTAGTCCCTAAGAAGCCCAAGAATTACTTTTACATCCGACACGATTGAAACCCCCCAAACCATTTTGCACCTTTGGGTTGAATTGGGCAAACACTCCTATTTTGAATTAACTCAATCTCCTCTCACATTGTTCCTCGTGGATTCGAACCCGACTCTTGTTGGGTAAATATATTGACAACGACTTCTTTGCACTAAATTAATGTGTAAGTTGAGTGTTATCACTTTCTGTTACTTCTTGTTAGAGTTCTGGGGGTTCCTTTTCTGAATTATGAGACCCCTATTTATAGTTGTGGAAAGAGAAGAGTCATGATGAATATGGACTCTCTTTGACCAATCAAATTCAAGTGACTTGACGCCTTTTAAGGGCTTTTGATTTCATTAGGCATGCCACATCATTTTGACTTGTGGCATGGTCCTATTGGCTACTTCACTTGACTTGGCATGCCATGTCATTTGACACGTGACACTCTGTTGGGCCTCTAGAATATCTTAGACTTAGCAAAGTGGACTCATTATTTCTAGCCCAAATTAATGGACTAGCCCAATAAATATTGGACTTTATTTAAATCCACATATTTTAGGACCTAAATAATTAATTCAATTATATTAACCCACAATTTTTATTTGGGACTAATATATTTTGAATTTAATATAATCCAAATTTCGTATGGATTCAAATTTAATAAAATTTCATCGCCCACATATGTATTGGTAAAAATATATCTAAAGAAAAAACTATTTGATCAAGCACAACGAAAATTGGTCTCAACCATCAACTCAATCAATGCCAATCAAATCAAAGACTTATTTGACTATTTGTGAATCAGCTGTCAATCAAATCAAAAACTTATTTGACTATCCGTGAATCAACTTTGGAATCCATTTTATTCAAACATGGCAACAGACTTCTAGACGATTCATCCTTGAAGGTTCTGAGCGTCTAAACAGAAAATAACAGTCCAATTTTAAAATATCTGGTATATAATCTAAGACCATTTAATGACATGATCTCAACGATGTAACCATCGAAATAGATGAAGATCAAGAAACTAATTACACTAGTTTATTCAATAAATTTCCTCATATTTTCACATTAGTACATATCCAAATAAATCAGTGTTTTTAAAGACGTTTCAGGGTGTGTCTCAGATCGAGTTTAATAAAATATTTCACAGTACTTTGTGGAGGTGAAAGTATCATGAGGCCTAAGCTCTGTTCGTCTGGGCATACGCTTAAGCGTTGGATGGATTTTTATTCTGGGACGTACTCTCCTAATTAAAATTAAATTGCTAAATAAATATATAAATTAATACAAAAACATAAAAATCAACTTATTATTAAATTTTAAGAAGTTAATTTTTTTAAAAATCTATATATTTTTGTTCTTAGCTCTAATTTTTATTCTTTCTCTTCGTCTTTCACAGGATAAAGGAAAAAATGATCAAAATGCAAAACAACGTAAAAATGTATTATCCTTCATCACTTACCCTATTTGAGGTCTCTAATTGTAGGTTCCTTCTTCAGATTTCATTTCACGAGTTAATTTATACATCTTTGCTCAACTTTTTGCAAAGTCTAATTTGTCTTTTGAGATGAACAATTTTAATTATTTTTAATCAATTCTCAAATTTTTTTAATAGTTTCTATGAACTTTTATTTTTCATTATTTTAATTTATAAAATATTTAAAAGATTAAAGTTTCATGGGGTTTACGCCTCATTACCTTGAGGCTTAAGCCTTGCCTTACATCAGGTAAAATTTCTCGGCTGCCTCACGCCCACGCCTATTAAAACACTGCATGTTACTATACTTGCTTTTTTACTTATAATTTTGAGTATTGTTGTTCTTAAAAGTTGGTCGTCTTTTATCGGCTGGATAACACAATTAATGCAAATCTCTTTACCTCATCTTTTTCTTTATCATTTATATTTAGTTGCTAATTTGTTATTTTAATAACGTTATTTCAATTACATTCACATTATTACTAAGATAAAAATTATATATAAGATGAGATAACAAGGTTGTAGTCATATGTAGAAACCCAACATGACTAGAGATCTTAGTTTCTATCTCATAAAGGTTGAAAGTTTTAGATTGATTTAAACTACTACAAACAGTCATGTCGATTAAATTATAAAACAACAATGATTAAACAACGATATTGTGTCCCCCTTCTATAGACTATAGAATTTTAGGTTTTTGTTCAAATATTGATAATGAGTTGTTCTAGATATGTACTTCATCTCTATAATCTATAACCAACTATTTTTCAATAGTTGAATAATATATTTCTTAAGAGAAAATACATAAAGTACCCCCTAATGTTGTCCGACTTTTTCAAAAAGACACTTAAAATTTACTACCGACCTATTACCCCACGATTCTTACTTAATTCGTTGTAAATACACCATTTTGACCATAATTTCAGTCACAAGATAGAGAGTGCAATCACACACCAATAACAGTTTGCCACGTGTTAAATATTTATTTTTTTTATTTATATTTTTCTTATTTTAATAACTCTAATTCTTTTTTATTTTTTTTAACTCTAATTAAAACTTGTCTTACTAATTCTCTAACTCTAACTCTAATGATGGATGAATCAATACGGTGTAAAGAAGAGGAATGGTGGTAATGGGTGGTGATGAAATCAGACTTAGAAATGAGCTTCTTTCATGGCTTGCAAACACACCTAAATTGTAAAAGGGTCTTCAGAGGAAGCCGAGAGAGGAAGACGACAATCTACCTTTTTTGAATTCGTAGAAGAAGAAGAGTGGAAAAAGAGTCTTGCAGGTTTAACGATGTCACAAAAATAGTTTTGGAATTATGTGGATTAACAATCCAATTAGATAGGTAATAACTTTTTGTGAAAAGTAATCTCATACTTAAAATGAGAAATAATAATAATTGTAGATTGGTTCTATTAATATGTAAGATTCTCATTCAATAAACAAAATAAGAACAGGAAGAGGAAAAAAAATACACCATTAATGGAGTTTAATGGAGAAGAAGAAGAAAGAAGAACCAACAAAAGAAAAGGCTGGAAAATAAACAAAAAATACTACAATACAAAATTTAAAAAATGGATCTTTTTTATTACACGTGGCACATTTTTATTCGTTGGGTCAACAATTGTTTTTCCATTCACGCGCTTCATGTGCGTGTCTATATGCAGAGTCAAAATTTTAATCAAAATTGTGTATTTACAACGATTTAGGTAAGATTCATGGGGTAATAGGTCAGAAGTAAAGTTTAAGTGTCTTTTTAAAAAATTCGAACAATATCAGGGGGTACTTTATGTATTTTCTCATTTCTTAATGATTTATTTTAAATACTCTTGAATTATTTTTCACGATTCGAGTCTACATTCGAAAGTAATTTGATACTTAGAATCACAAATGGCCTAAGCTAATATGGTATTAGCATAACACTAAACACATGTTGAAATAACTATGCGGAAGCTTAAAAATATAAATTTGAATGACTAAATAAATATGAAATAAGTGAAATAAAACACATAATCTGAAATTAAATCTGAACTAAATAAAAAATTAAACTTTCTAACTCTGTCCGAAAACCTCTAAATAAATTGACGAGTTGTTGGGTAACTCCCGAGCTAACTATAAACAACTAAAAGTGAAATACTAGTCTGATAATCATAAACTAAAATCAATTGTCCTCGAATGATGAGGATTCACCACCATTATAGCTGAACTGACACTGAAGCATATCTAATTGAGCGACTAAGTTTGAATATAGAAACCTATTCATAATAGGATATAACGTAAAAGAAAGGTATACAGTCAGTACTTCGAATGTATTAAGCACGTGAGATATGAAAGTCATAAATGCTGTGTATAAAATCATGATGTCAAAATAATTTATCTGAAAAGAGTATAACTTGGTGAAAGATCATCACACTTGGTGTTGGTAACATCTTCAACCCTTTTCTTATTCACAACATAATTCTTTAAGTAGAATTTTGCATCGGAAAAGTGTGACTCAGCTTCAGGGAATGACTTATCATCGACAACTATCTTTTTTTTCACTTCGCCTTCAAGGTACTTCAAGTACTGATAGTAAGAGGATGAGATAATTTTGTTCTCGTGTACCCAAGTCCTACCAAGTAATTTATTGTATGAAGTTTTGGCATCGATTACATGCATCAATGCATTTGATTGAAAATCATTCATATGAATCCCCAACTTTATAGATCCCATGGCCCTCTGGACCCCTTGGTTGAAGCCTTGGATCATTATACGGCTTTCGGCCAGTTCGTCGGTAGTAATGCCAAGTTTCTTCATTGTATGGATAGGCAGGCTGTTAACTCTGGATCCCTCATCAATCAAGATTTTATTTATCTTTTTTCCTAGAACTTTACCTACCATGTACAAGGGACGATTGTGTAGGGTTCCTCCAAGAAGAAGATCGTTATTTGTAAATATGATTTTTGTATCACATACATGTGCCTCTTGGCTAAGTCAGCTCCATAGGCTTTTCAGAAGATAGAGGAACCTCTACAGGTGGGTTTTCACCCTTTTCCCCCTCTTTGGCAGTATTAAAACAAGACGCCTCAAAGTTGACTTGAGCAGTCTTTGCATGAAATCAACTTAGTAAGAATTCATTCAAAGTTACTGGACACCGTGGTTTTTGGTGGTGAAGCTCTATTACCCTCGTCTTCTTTGGAAGTTCAATCAACTTCTATTTCTTTGGTTTCTTTACCATCCTCCTTTTAGTTGGCTGCTCGGATGACTCCTTTCCTAGACTCGTCTTTTTGCTGCGCCTGGTCACCAGAGTCCAACCTTTATCATCGCCTTCGTTAACTAAAGACCTGTCAGGAACTAATAGTTTCTTATTATGTTCTTCAGCACATATTTAGACTGGATCGAGAGAGATAAAAGTGATAGAGATTTGATGAGAACTTTCTGTCTCATCATCAAAGAAGATCTTCTTCTCTTTTGCAAGTTGTATGACTTTGTCTTCAGAGACAAACCACTTTTCCAGAGGGTGACTCACAAGCCTATGATATTTGTAATAATTAGGGTCATTAGTCCTTCCAGCTTTGTTGGGCCACTTTATCTCTGGTATTTCAATGGGCTTATGCTCAAGGAGTTCATTGAAAATCTCAGCAATATCAAAATCAAGGAAAGGATATTCCTTTTCTTGCATCTCCTTTAAAATTTTCTAATTTGGACATGCTCTAGAAGTCATTTTCATACTTTGCTTCATGCTCACCTTCGTGGTGACCTTCACAGGAGACATGTCAATATTTATAGATTCCTTGTTGTCATTTTTAGGGATAAACTTGCCCTATCTTTTAGGTTCCTGCTTGTCCTTTCCTCTTCGTGGGTCATGGATAAGCGCTTTTCCCTTTCCAGTAGAAGATAAGCTCAACTCCATGTCATGATCACGGGTAGCTTACTCTTCAAAGGATTTAGGCTTAGTGCCTTGAAAGATGTATAGAAACTCCTAGTGCATTACTTGGATGCACATCTCTATTGTCGAAGCTTCGCTGAGCCTATCATTGTAGTTTAGGCTAGCATTTCTCCATCGATTATTGAAGTCAATGACTAGTTTATCCTTTTTTTACCGAGTATTTGTGAGCTCTACTATGCAAACTGTACTTTTTGTGCTATAAAAGCAATTTAGGAACTTATGCTCCAATTGCTCCCAACTATCGATGGAGTTAGGCTCAAGGTCTGTATACCAATCAACGGTGTTTCCCTTTAGGGGGCGAATAAATTATTTGACAAGATTGTTATCGTAAGTTCCAGCATTATTACATGTCTCAACAAAGTGTGCAACATATTATTTTGGGTTCCTTTTGCCTTCAAATTGTTAAAATTTTGGAGGTTGATAGCCGGCAAACATTTTATGGCTATCTATTCTCACAGTGTAGGGCTTGGCATACACAAGGGAAAACTTGGTGACAATATCATACTTGTCTTTGAGGGTCCCTTCAATGAATTCCTTCAATTGCTCAATCGGGATCATTCCCTCAGAAGAAAATTGTACCTCTTTAGTTGGTGGTGTTTGTTTCACAGGATGTTCTATCTCGTAAGCCTCTGGAGATTTTCCAGGTGCATGGATAGACTTTCTGTCTATCAGGACTTCCATCCTATCTACTATCTTATCAATCCGAGCATCTTGATTCTGAACATATTTGGTTAGGACCTCAATTACCTCAATTACCTTTGTCAGGTTTGCAAGTTCCTCCTCTATAGATGAGGCATCAGTCATCATTGCTTGCATGATCACTAGAGACATTGAAGAGTTACATAAATTATTGCATAAGTTGATCTTTGAAGTGCTCATTTATGCGGTGTAAGTAGAGATGACACATTTGTTGAACGACCATCGCTTTTTGCGCCAGAGTATTTGGAACTGAAATGCTCAAGTAGAGCTAGAGTCTTCTTAAGCGATCCCACCACACTGCTTTCTCCTTTTGAAGAACTTTCATTGGATTTTATTCCTTTTAGGGTTGAAGATCCAAAATTTAGAGTTGGCACGGATGGCATTGGATGTGTTTGTTGTCCCAGCAAGCTTGCCTTACTCCCTGTGACAGCTCTTAAGCTTTCGAAAGTAATACCAAGGATGCTTTCTACTTTAGCAGAGAACTTTGAATCAACAGCCTTGGAAGTAGTTGATTGAGAATTGACCTTCTTGAAAGTCATTTCAGTGTTGTTGAACTTTGCAGTTGGAAAAGTTGAGATGATAGGTAGAGATTGTCCTACTGGGCGTGCCAGAATTTTTTGGATAATAAAATTTTCGAGATCGAAAAAGTAAATAATGAGACAAGAAAAATATTACAACAATCAATTTATTGATTTCAACATGAGTGTTGCAATCTCTATGAATCCTCTAATTCATCTTTTCAAATATAAATTCAAGGTCTTAAAGCTTGATCTTGATTTTGAACTTGATTTGTTGATTCAAGAGACTTGATCTTGACTTGTTCTTGAATTCAAGGGCTTTTGAGCTTGTTCTTAAATATTGTGGTTTCGATCTTGAATCTTGATGAACTTGATTTGAATGCTTGAGTTTTGTAAAGAAATTGCGGCATTTGATCCACTAGATTTCTCTTGCTTCTTGTTAGAGTTCTGGGGGTCCCTTTTCTGAATTATGAGACCCCTATTTATAGTTGTGTACAGGGAAGAGTCATGATGAATATGGAATCTCTTTGACCAATAAAATTCAACTGATGTGGCGTCTTTTATGGGCTTTTGATTTTATTAGGTGTGCCAAATAATTTTTACATGTGGCATGGTCCTATTGGCTGCTTCACTTGACTTGGCATGCCATGTCATTTGACACGTGAAACTCCTTTGGGCCTCTAGAATATCTTGGGCTTAGTAAAGTGGGCTCATTATTTCTAGCCCAAATTAATGGACTAGCCCAATAAATATTGGACTTTACTTAAATCCACACATGTTTGTACCTAAATAATTAATACAATTATATTAACCCACAATTTTTATTTGGGACTAATATATTTTGAATTTAATATAATCCGAATTTCGTACGGATTTAAATTTAATAAAATTTCATCGCCCACATATGTATTGGTAAAAATATATCTAGAGCAAAAACTATTTGATTAAGCACAACAAAAATTGTACTCAATGGTCAAATCAATCAATGCCAATAAAATCAAAGACGTATTTGACTATTCATGAATCAGTTGTCAATCAAATCAAAAACTTATTTGACTATTCGTGAATCAACTTTTGAATTCATTTTATTCCCACATGGCAACAGACTTCTAGACGATTCATCCTTGAAGGTTCTGAGCGCCTGGACAGAAAATAACAGTCCGATTCTAAAATATCTGGTATATAATCTAAGACCATTCAATGGCATGATCTCAACAATGTAACCATCGAAATAGATGAAGATCAAGAAAGTAATTACACTAGTTTATACAATAAATTTCCTCACATTTTCACATTAGTACATATCTAAATAAATTAGTGTTTTAAAAGACGTTCCAGGGCATGTCTTGGATCGAGTGTAATAAAATATTTCACAGTACTTTGTGGAAGTGAAAGTATCATGAGGCCTAAGCTCTGTTAGTCTGGCGTATGCTTAGGCGTTGGATGAATTTTTATTCTGGGACGTAAGCCTTAAAAAACTCTCCTAATTAAAATTAAATTGCTACATAAATACATAAATTAATACAAAAACATAAAAAATCAACTTATTATTAAATTTTAAGAAGTTAAAAAGTTTTAAAATCTATATATTTTTGTTCTTAGATCTAATTTTTATTCTTTCTCTTCGTCTTTCACAGGATAAAGGAAAAAATGATCAAAATGCAAAACAAAGTAAAAATGTATTATCCTTCATCACTCACCTTGTTTGGGGTCTCTAATTGTAGGTTCCTTCTTCAGATTTCATTTCACGAGTTAATTTATAAATTCTTATTCAACTTTTTGCAAAGTCTAATTTTTCTTTTGAGATGAACAATTTTGATTATTTTTTAATCAATTCTTTAATTTTTTTTAATAGTTTCTGTGTACTTTTATTTTTCATTATTTTAATTTATAAAATATTTAAAAAAATAAAATTTTAGGGGGTTTACCCCTCATTACCTTGAGGCTTAAGCCTTGCCTTACATTAGGTAAAATTTCTCTCCTGCCTCACGCCCACGCCTATTAAAACACTGCATGTTACTATACTTACTTTTTTACTTGTAATTTTGAGTATTGTTGTTCTTAAAAGTTGCTCGTCATTTATCTGCTGGATAACACAATTAATGCAAATCTCTTTACTCTTTATCATTTACATTTAGTTGCCAATTTATTATTTTAATAATATTATTTCAATTACATTCACATTATTACTAGGATCAAAATTATATATAAGATGATATAACAAGGTCGTAGTCATATATAGAAACCCAACATGACTAGAGATCTTAGTTTCTATTTCATAAAGATTGAAAATTTTAGATTGATTTAAACTACTACAAATAGTCTTGTTGATTAAATTATAAAACAACAATGATTAAACAACGATGTTGTGTCCCCCTTCTATAGACTATAGTATTCTAAGTTTTTGTTCAAATATTGCTAATGGGTTGTTCTAGATCTGTACTTTATCTCTATAATCTATAACCAACTATATATATTTCAATAGTTGAATAATATATTTCTTAATGATTTGTTTGAAATACTCTTGAATTATTTTTCACGATTCGAGTCTACATTCGAAAGTAACATGATACTTAGAATCACAAATGGCCAAAGCAAATATGGTACTAGCATAACACTAAACATATGCTGAAATAACTATGCGGAAGCTTAAAAATATAAATTTGAATGACTAAATAAATCTAAAATAATTTAAATAAAAACACATAATCTGAAATTAAATTTGAATTGAATAAAAAATTAAACTTTCTAACTCTATCCGAAAGCCTCTAAGTAAATTGAGGAGTTGTTGGGATAACTCTCGAGCTAACTGTAAACAACTGAAAGTGAAATACTAGTCTGATAATCATAAACTAAAATCAATTGTCTTCGAATGATGAGGACTCACCACCATTGTAGCTGAACTGGCACTAAAGTGTATCTAATTACGCGACTAAGTTTGAGCATAAAAACCTATTCATAATAGGATATACCGTCAAAGAAAGGTATGCAATCAGTACTTCTAATGTATTGAGCATATGAGCTATGAAAGTCATAAATACTGTGTATAAAATCATGTTGTCAATAAAATTTATCTGAAAAAAGTATAACCTGGTGCACAATGATCCAAAAGTAAAATCATGTATTTATATGATGGAACAAAGATGTAAATCTTGAAGGATTTTTATTTAATTGAAATGGGGTCATGTACAAAGTCATACTAAAATTATTTTTATGGGAGGTTCTCATAATCAACACAAATCATGTGAGAAAATATGGAGTCCAATGTATACACCTCGCCGAAAGCTACATTATACCTTGCCAAGTTATAATGTTATGATCGACGTGGATCCACTAAAATAATGCTTCAAGGGCTAAGATAGATCTATGGTGGCAGACAGTTATGAAACTTAGGTTATTTGAAATCCTAGTTTGTTCGATGCTAAATACGACTCCCAAAACTGTATATAGATGCTCATAAGTAATAACTGATATCTAATAATAGAGCATGAACTAGTTTGATTACTATTTTACTGAGGTCCTTAATACTAAAAACTAGTCATGCTGAATTTACTGAGTTTTGAGATCATGTATTTATAACATGTTAGGTTATATTGAACATAAATTGAAATCTGTTAATTTATGCATCATGGTTCTTCAAATATAATAATTTATTTGGGGATTTCTAAAATCATGCATAGATACTAAAAACAATAACTATAGCAATACAATAACTTATAAAGACTGAAAATCTCATAATTATAGAGAATTACGTTTGAACCCTAAATCATGAAAATTATAATTAAAATTCTAGAAACTTTGGGCATGAAGGTGAAAGAAATCCCCCATTGAAATTCCACATGCTTTGACTTAAGAATTCTTTGGAAAAATCTTAAAATTCTGGAACTTGAAGGAGAACCCTTGGTCTTAGGCTTGAAGAACTTTAATTGCTTATTTCTGATATTCTAAGGATTGGGAGAGGGAATCAGAGAAATAATCAACTGATGATCCTTTAACCTCTCTCTTGTAATACTAAAACAACACAGTATAAGGTCTTAAAGAATAGGAAAAAACTAAACTGTCCTTGGAAAATCATTTTAATAATTATTGAATTATGTCTCACGAGTCACTGGTACGACTCCTACCATGAACCTATGAGTCCTACATAGACTCGTCCTTCCTGGAACTATCTGGGTTGGTCCTAGTTCTTGACATATAGGTTAACAGTATGATCCGTACAATGGCCCCACGAGTCGTACATTGACTCGTGGTTTTAGGATTCAAGTTTTTTCCTTGGGGGTGTGATTATCCCATCCCATGACTCATATACGAGTCGTGGTTTGAACGTGTGATCCGTAAGAGAAAATGCCATCTCTCTGGTATTCATAAGTATGTCATTATATGGACCATACCTATATAGTTTAACTCTTACCTAGGAGTTGTGGTGATTGAGACCTTTGCAAATTCTGGGTAGCTTACCATAAGTCATCATACGACTCGTGGTTCTACTGTACGACTCGTACAATGAGTCTTACTGGTTGGGAAATTTTGGTTATCAATTGGTTTTCTGATCTAAGTCTGGGTTTAAGTATATAAAACTTTTGAGTTGTTACATTATTATTAAGAAACTATCAATATATGCCAATCAAAGTCAATTTCTTCCTAAGCAAACTTACTAAACGAGAGTTAGCGTTAACGTTGCAAGTTTTTCCTAATTATTTTTTCCAAATTGTAGTTCACTTTTTCAAGTAGCCACCAATTCGCTTTTAAGAACGAGAAATAGCTTAGACATTGAAAATATTTCAAATATGCATTAGCACGAAAATTTTATGAACACTACACTCATTTTGGTCTACAACTTCAGTAAAGTATTTAGCTGCTCATAATTCTATAAAAACAATAAGAATATAATGAAAAAAATCATAATTTCTTACATGAACAGTGTAGAAACGATCATGAGAAACTAAAGAAATATCACAACAAGAAAAGTTGAATACCCTATGTCTAACTTGTTCGTACAAAGTATGAAAGAGATTATGATAACTAAATACATATAAATCTTACAAAAATTATTTATATTTGCCTCCAAATTTTAAATTTAGAAATATAATGAATACCCGTGGGTATCATTTATGGGATGTAAAACATACCTATGGTCCTTGGACCTCTTTTACCTTTTTTAAAATGTTACAAATTAACTTCTTTGAACTCCACTGTTAATCCGTCAATAGGTTGTGAATATGACTTATGGTCCATTGATAGCAATTGTCAATAGTCGAACAGATTATCTACGTTAGTTGATCTCATTCCTTGTTGAGTTGTGATCGTGAAAGTGATCTACGGTCTATGAATGTCTTCGTGCCTTGTCTTTCTAGCACCGTCGTCTTTTGTTTTATAGACCATTAATTGAAATGTAATCCTATATTATATTGTGTTTAAGTAACCCTCAAATTTGATTTTCTAGATAGTGGCTATTTTCGTCCATGCCTAGGCATACAACCCCATAAGTATATTTTACGATCGTATGTTGGTTCATATTTTGGTTAACACTTCAAATTTTCAAGTCCAAGATCTTAGGAACATCTACGGCTGTATGTATGAAAGGTATGTCAAATATGTGGTTCTAACGTGCCCAATTTATAGTTCTTGTACTATGTTTCTTGTTTTGATTTATTTTATTCCAAATCGTAACACCCCAAAATTTTAAGCTAAGATCTGAACTGTTCTTCAAATGCGTATAGATCCTAACCAAATAATTTCTAATTTTGCATAGAGGTTAAGACCAATCCTTTAGTGTGGGAAGAGCTTTGGGTATGAATTATGGTCATAAGGAATTTTTAGCTCATTGTTAAGTCGAAAGTTTCTTCACCAATTGAGTTTCTATATAAGATTCTACTTGCATCAACTTCTGTAATGATACTCATAGTTATTTTGCAAATTTTAGTTGTCTTTTCCAATTTTGCTATTTCCGTAGTTTGTATGCATGATTTATGACTTACAGAAATGGGTAGTATTGATTCTCGAGGTGTTCAAAAGTAATTTAAGTGATTAATTGGGTTTTTGAATTTTAAGAAAGTTAAAGTTCGACCATGGTCAACTTTTGGACAAGATGATGTAATACCCCACAAACTCCTAGCTATGTTTCTAATCTTTCGTCACTTGTTTAAAGGACCAAAAGTAGTTATTTTAAACCATAGATAAATGTCATGATCATTTACCTTATGTGTAAAGTGCTTTTGATGCGAATCATGGTCATAGGAAGCACTTAGAGAAAATTTGAGTTGAGAACATTTGTTATTGATTGAGTTTAGTATTCGATCCTACAAGGGCAAACTTTGAACGATTATAACTTCTAGAATGTAAAGAGTTTTTAAGCTCAAGACCCACCAAATGAAAGATCTTTGATTCTTCTTTCCAGCGCATCCAATTTCACCTTACTATTGCGGAGGTTATCCTCTGTGCCACACCAATATCGCAAAGGCTAACCTCGTGACATGACAATAACATGGAGGCTTACTACCTCGATGTTCTAAAATTGCCCCGAACCCTTTCTGAAAATTCCAAAACCTTTCCAAGTTACCCTTTTAACATCCCTAAACACAATTTAAGTGAAAAATTAATATTTCAAACACGGAAAGGTAAAAAATAAAATGATGATTATTTTAAGGGTCTTACATAGTATATGAATAAAGGTAGCGGAAGACATATGAATGCATGAAAATCATCAACTACCTTGAAAGCTCCAACAATCGCCCGAGTCAATTAACGTGGGGTGCTCTTGAACCTAGATATGCACCAGAAGGGTACAGTAGGAGTGAGTACAGTCCACTTGTACTCAGTAGGTATCATAGGCTAATAGAGAAAAGTAGAAAATAAAGCATACAAAATACACGCGAAGGGCACATCACCTGCAATAAGAAAATATCCCACAATGGTAACCCACTATGCTTGTACTAACAGTTCTAACATATACACATCACATACATTGCAACAACACAACAAGGTAGGACACAAGTACAAATTATATCACATACACTTAGAAACAAGGAAGACCATGTATATACAAGATAGTCAAGTACAATTAACAAAAGATAGAACAAATAAAGGTATGACAAGTTAATATGGCAATTCAATCACTATATAAACACAATAAAGTAAGTGCAATGTAAAAGAAGATGATGACGACGACGATGATGATGACAATGATTATGATGAACGAGGTCGTGACACAACCTCCGTATATACCCATGGAGGAAAGCCTCCTGATGTATGACCCATGGGGGGTTTGTCAACCCATATACTATCCGCATATCCATATCTCCTTCCCAGCATATCCCTTGGGAAGGGTTTTATAAGGTGTTACAGTATCTCCTCCTCGGCACATCCCTTAGGGAGGGTTTTAAAAAGATGTTACCAGTGTTTCTAAGATGTTGCCACGGTGGTAACAATATTTCATGAATGAGTATGATATGAGGATGTAATGTTCAGAATAAATCAAAATGAGTATCTCCACAACCAATCACAAGATACATTTTCACAACTATGTGAGCCAATATCCACTCATTATTTCCAACCATCCATGAATTTCCACATGTTTTACATGCCAACAAGTATGAATATATCACAATACATCAAAGGTACTACAATAGGCATATCTAGAAACATAATACAATTATCCACATGTATTCAAGGCTATCAACATCACATAAGACCCCACACGATCACACATATCACATATTATCCCAAATCCAACAATTACAACACATATAGGCCCCCACACAGACACAACACATAGATAGTCATAATTCATGATTAGTTCCTACCCTTAATATACATTGTGTACCAATATTTACTACCTAGCCTAGTTTGAAAGAGTTAAGCCATAACCTACCTCAATGCAAAAATTGGTCTATAACACTTCGATCTTGAAGTCCTACTCCTCATGAACGATCCTAAAATCTACTAAAACCAAGAAATATAAAATCTAGGCATCGAAACTAAGCCAATGATATCCATATAGTTCATTTTTTATTCGGGGTTAAAATGGACCCCAAAATGGATGTTTGAAAAAGAAGGGAAAAAATTGGAACTTTATTTCAATAATGTGTTTCCCATGCTTTTAGGAACCTATAGTTGTAAACCCAAGTCAAATCGAGTTAAAAACGAGGTCCAATTCGAAGGAAAATCATTTTTAGACTCTATTAGTTAAAACCTTTGAAACCCATTTTAATTCCTTGAATTAAAGTTGTTTTGAAAGTTAAATCGAGGAAAAACTAGTAATTATAGGATTAGAAACATTATTCAAGTTAAAAGGAATAAAATTTGAGGATAAATCAAGTAATAAGGTTTTTGGGGTTTTGAACAATGAATCAAGAATTTAACTAAGAAAAGGGTAAATTCTTACCTTAAATCCATTAAAAAAATCAAGAAAATGATGTTAATATAGTCTCTAAGCACCCACAAGTTTCACTTTTGAGCTCTGACACTATTTTAGGGTTTATATCTCAAGAGGCAAGGTGAAAAATAAGCTAAAACGCGACCTAAGGGGCCTTTTAATACCTTTTAGGTTATCAGGACTTGCTATCATACAACTAAGTGTATGATAGCACAAAGGGATGCAGGAGTTGTTGTTGTGATCTAAACACTCCCTCTGTGCAATTGCACTACCCTCTGCACAAGAGGTCCGATAGCGGCCCAAACCAGATAGATATCAACTGAAATTTGGAATTTCTCCAAGTTTTCGCTAAGGCCTCGGGATTCATTTGGAATCCGATTTATGAAAATGAACCATGCAACCATTCAATTCTCCAGACTCAATAGCGATATCTGATTTTTGAAAAGGCATTATTTTTATAAAGTTGACCCTCGAAACCCAAAATCACAAATTTTCAAATCAAGGGTCGAAATGAGATTTAAAAGCCGTAAAACCAAAGCAAATAGTTACCACCCTAAAATTGATATTCCAGATCTGCTGGTATAGTCCGTTTAGTCATCCGTTGCATGGTTCAATAGATAAACTCATCAGTCCATAATATGGCTCTCGAAGCCACCAAAAACCACAATATCGCACAAAAAGTACCAAAATGCATTGGGAGCCATTCCAATCACCCTCGCACCCCAAAAAATACTATAATGCAACTATGGAGAGGGGTAAAATAGTTAAATAACACAAAACACATATTTTATCAAAATTTCAGGCTGTTACATCATCCAAAGAAATATCAGAATCAACAATGAGCTGGGGATAAGAACTATGCATACTGGACTCGACATCCCAAGTAGCCTCATCTATAGGTTGATGTCACCACTGAACCTTAACCACAGGGATGACTTTAGAATGTAACCGTCTAACATCCCTAACCAAATTAGAGACTGGCTCCTCAACAAAAGGCAACCACTAATCTAACTGAACCGACTCCCAACGAATGACATAAGACTCATAAGAAATATAACGGTGAAGCATAGAAATATGAAAAAATGGATGAACAACTAACAAATTCGGGGGAAAAACCAACTCAGAGGCCATATCACCAACGGCCCAAAGATTCTCAAATAGACCAATATACCTGGGGATAAGCTTGCCCTTCCTACCAAACCTCATCACACCCTTCATGGGTGAAACTCGAAGGAAAATACGGTCACCAATGCCAAATCTCAAGGAGCAAAGTCTATGATTTGCATAACACTTCTGCCTACTCTAACATGCTTGAAGTCTATCTCGAATGACCTAAACTCTATCCAAAAACTCAGGAAGCAAGTCTGTACCTCAAGGTCTAACCTCAAAAACATCAAACCAACCAATAAGTGAGTGATAATGCCAGCCATAAATTACCTTAAAAAAATCCATATCGATATTAGAATGGTAGATGTTATTATTGCAAACTCTACTAAAGCCAAATGCTGCTCCCACTGTCCCCCAAAATCCATCACGCATGTGTAGATCATATCCTCTAAAACTTGGATAGTCTGCTTTGACTGACCATCAGTATGGGGGTGAAATGCTATCCTAAGATCCACTCAAGTACCCAACTCATCCTGAAAAGTTTTCCAATAGTGAGATGTTAATACAGAACCATGATCTAAGATAATAGACACGAGCATACCATGTAGACTCATAATCTCTCAAATATAGATACAAGCCAACCTCTTGACACTAAAGAAAACCTGGACCCGAAGGAAATATGCTAACTTGGTCAATCTATTTATGATGATCCAAATTCTATTAAAACCAAGTGAAGTGTGAGGCAAACCAATCACAAAGTTCATGGTGATTGATAACACCCAATCAACACTTTCAATCTGAAGATGTGCAGTTATTGTCAAATATAGTAACCTCACAAGTGTTGGGGTCAAATCCTAAGGGAATCGTGGAATTGCGCCATTCAGCTACTGTAATCAATGAGCAAATATAGAAAAGTAAATAGGTGGATTGTAGCATCAATATCGAGCAAGTAGTTAGTATCAACTTTTGGTTGTAATCACTCATTGATGAATACTAGGATTGTGTTCCCCTGGCTTCTCAACTCTGTAGGATTATTATGATTTATTAAACCAACCGATACCTTGCATGCAAAATCTGATAAGTTATGTACCACCAATCGTCTTTTGTACTAGCTGACAGATTTCGCTCTTTACCTTTTGAGTCTCAGGATGTCACCTTACTAACCCTTATCTTGGATCCTAGTTAACTCTTACTTTTTGAGTCTCTAGTTATTGGAAAATACCTAGTAGCATGGATCGACTATTAAACTTAAAAATGTCAGATATCAGAGAGAGAGCACTTTGATTTAGTTAATTATGTATTAACAGCTAGTACGTCGTTTCTGAGTTAGAATACCCCAAACAGTGTCATTTGAACACTTGGTTAAAAAAGAATTTTGAAGAGGAAAGAAGAATGTTAAAGAAGTCCCTATAAGTACTTCACTTAGCCTTTCTATAGTCTTTCTTTCCCTAATGGGCTCTAGCTTGAAGGAAAGTAAGCTATTGAGATGCACATAACTACCCTTTTTTGCATACACCTTCTCTCATCACTTCACTTACTGAACTAACCAAAACTTGATACCGTAACAGCACAGAAAGAGTTATTCACCTTAAAGGTATTCCTTTCTTCTATAGGCTTAACGCATGGTATGAGTTCTCTGCTTTTACTAGCCTACCCGAAAGTAGATAAAAAATGCCAAAAGCATTGGTTGCCGACTTTCTTTCGAAGCTGGACTTGACTCAAGAGCTAGACTGACTGTACTCGCTTAAATTACTATTGTAATTATCTTTTCCTAGTCATTACTCTTCTTTTGAAGTAAGTAGCAATAATCTAGGTGGGATCCTACCATTTGCAACCACTAAGATAACTATTAAAGTGAAGATAATACAATACATGCATGGGTATTGGTTCAGAACAACATATCACTTCCCCTATTTAGTTAATCTGCTAGGGTTTTCACAACCCTAACTAAGGGTTTTTAGCCTCTCATGCTTGTGAAATAATCAACGATGTTCATAATTGAAAACATAAGATGTAATCACAATAATCACAACTAAAAACCCAAAACTTCAACTAAATTAATCAACCAAAATCAATACAAGAGATTTCTAAGACCAAAATTGGATCTTAGAATCAAAATATATTTGTAAGTATTAAGAGTGCGTAACTCCTACTAAAATGCACATAAATGGTATTTATAGTACATGAGGAAACCCTAAAAATCAAAGACCAGATGAAAAAGGACAAAAAGAGTCAGTGACCACTTACCTATGTCTACATGCGGTGCGCATGTAGACCCAAGTAAGTGCCAGAAAAATTTCTTGCACTGTTCATTCTTAGGATTTTGGACTTTTGGTACTTACCTTGCCCACATATAGTCTGCATGTGCCATATGTGGTCCACATGTAGACATAAGTAAGTGCCAAAAGTTCTTCTTAGCTCTTTCACTCTTTGGATCTTCAGTTTTGGTACTTACCTTAGTCACATATGGACCACAAGTTCTACTTGCGGTCCACATGTAGACATTGGTAAGTTCCAGGCCTTTAAGTTCTTGCAACCAAGATTTTGAACTTCAAGTTTTAGCACATGCTTTGGTCACGTACATTTGATAAGTGCTACATAACCCTAAAAATGGTCAAGTAAGTATCCAAAAGCTCCATTTTTATCTTTTTCTTTAGCTTTGCATCCAAAACCTAGTTTCCTGCAAAATATACCCAAAACAAAACTTTGTATGTTTGCATATCCGCAGATAATACAACATTGCAAACTAAAACATGACGCTTAACTAGGAGAATCAAGGTTATCCAAGGCAGTCAATCAATACTTTAAGTTCGAATCACAATACCCTCTCCTATGTTCAACTTTTCAAAACCAACTACATATAAACACGAAGCACAACAATGTGACACAATGGGATCAAGGTATGGTATTACATTATCAATAGACAACCATGTATATATATACAAGTTACACTACCCAAAATAAGTAAGCAACTAGTAATATGACTCATGTCTCTCACAATAAAAAAGTCCCACTCACTCATATGAAATAATCCATGTAAATGCAGGGATGACCAAGAGATACTCTCACTTAAAAGAGAAGTTCCAATCAATGTATGTCAAACACCATAAGTTTTCCCTTATTTTCTTTACCTTAGAATTTAGACAGTCAAGTTAGGATCATAATATAACTTTTCTCAGCTTGTAATGTAGGCTTGGGGAGGGGGGGGGGTAGTGATACAAGTACGACCGTGATCATGAATATTTTTTTGATTATTTTTTTGAAAGAGGCCCAAAACCGCCCATATGGTGCACTCAATAGGTGCCCATTTTTGAAAACTAGTCATTAAAGGATCTTTTAGTCCTTTGTCTCTTATTTTTATATTATAATATAAATAGAACCTTGTAGGGTTTTAGTTCATTAGTTTTTGAATGTTATTGAAATAAAATCCTCTAGAGAGAGTGAGAGCAACCGTAACTAGGGTGATACTAGTGTGGAATCACTAGTGTTGCAAAACATTATTAGCAACCTTGGTGCTTGAGATAAGAATGCCTTCTTATGTCATCGTAGAGTGTTGGTGTTGATATTACGAGTATTAAGGGTCTTGGAATTTAATATATACCTTGGTTCTTATTGTTTGTAATATTGTATGTCACACTTCCTATCTTTTGTTCCTGTAATCGTTGTACTAGTTTGTAGTTGTTACTAGTTAAGCCGTGTGTTGTTGTTACATTATTCTTGTGTTTCGTTCCTATTTTTATCATCTTGTTCTTATGGTGTAGCTACTATTTGGTGTTGAACACCTAGTAATCTTGGGTTCATAAGTTGTCATCTTGTAGCCGTTTGGTCTCTTGTACCTTATGGACTATTTTATGTACGATTTTTGGGCTATTTTGGTGTCTTTCCGTGGTTGTTTTGTATCATTTTGTATCAAATCAAGGCTGGTTGTGTTACTACACTACCAATCTTAGGCTCTCTTAGTAAAAAGAAAATAAAAAAAAGAGTAAAAGTTATTTCTTGTGTTCTTGGCCGAGAGTGTGTCTAGTTGTTGTCTTGGCGTAAAGTTGGATTCTTGATCTAGGATTACTTAGTGTGTTTTGAATGTTCTTAGTGTTGGTTTCTTCTTCCCTAACACTAATAGAGTCAAGATCCAAGTTGAAATCTTATTTGTGTTGTTGTTGTACGGATTCAAGGATTGGCCGAAGTATTGTTGGTGTTGGTTTGTGGATCCAAACTTTGGACATTTTTGGTGTGTTGTTGTTGTGGAATCTGAGATTTAGAGGTTTATTGTTGGTTTTTTTGTTATGGATTTGCGTTTAAAGAGGGGTTGTTGTTGTTGGGAGGTACAATTTGAACCTTGGTCTTCAAATCTCTATTGCAGGTTCTTGATGTTTTTAAACCATTTTCATGTCTTGTGGCAAGAAGAACTTTCAATAGAGGTGTTTGATCTTAAAGACTAGTGGAGAGAAGTGAAGTCTCTTATTTGTCTTAAAACAAGTCCCAAAGCTATACCAAAGAAGTAAGGGACAAAAGAGCTTTCAAAAAGGCTTGTTGCCAAAAGAGAGAAAGAACTCTTTCCAAGGTTGACAAAATAGGCTCATTGTACTAGTTTGCAGTTCTTTCTAGTTAAGCCGTGTGTTGTTGTTACATTGTTCTTGTGTTCCGTTCCTATTTTTATCATCTTGTTCTTCTGGTGTAGCTACTATTTTGGTGTTGAACACCTAGTAATCTTGGGTTCATAAGTTGTCATCTTGTAGCCGTTTGGTCTCTTGTACCTTATGAACTATTTTGTGTACGATTTTTGGGCTATTTTGGTGTCTTTCCTTGGTCATTTTGTATCATTTGGTATCAAAGTAAGGCTGGTTGTGTTACTACACAACCAATCTTACGCTCTCTTAGTAAAAAAAATTAAAAAAAAAGAGTAAAAGTTATTTCTTGTATTCTTGGCCGAGAGTGTGTCTAGTTGTTGTCTTGGCAGAAAGTTGGATGCTAGATCTAGGAGTACTTCATGTGTTTTGACTGTTCTTAGTGTTTTTTTCTTCTTCCCTAACACTAATAGAGTCAAGATCCAAGTTGAAATCTTATTTGTGTTGTTGTTGTACAGATTCAAGGATTGGCCGAAGTATTGTTGGTGTTGGTTTGTGGATCCAAACTTTGGAAATTTTTGGTGTGTTGTTGTTGTGGAATCTGAGATTTGGAGTTTTATTGTTGGCTTTTTTGTTATGGATTTGTGTTTGAAGAGGGGTTGTTGTTGTTGGGAGGTACAATTTGAACCTTGGTCTTCAAATCTCTATTGCAGGTTCTTGATGTTCTTAAACCATTTTCATGTCTTGTGGCAAGAAGAACTTTCAATAGTGGTGTTTGATCTTAAAGACCAGTGGAAAGAAGTGAAGTCTCTTGTTTGTCTTAAAGAAAGTCCCAAAGCTATACCAAAGAAGTAAGGGACAAAAGAGCTTTCAAAAAGGCTTGTTGCCAAAATAGAGAAAGAACTCTTTCCAAGGTTGACAAAATAGGAAAGGGCCACCAACCCTTCAAAAAGGTGTCTTTCCCAAAAGGTGCAAGACAATCCAACACTTTTGAATATGAAAAGAGGCTCCAAAAACTTATTTTCTTCCCTCCAAAACCGATTTTTCTTTTCCACAAGTTCACTACTGAAAATCACCCCTATAGCAACAAACTTTTTAGCGATAGTTAACAAAGCATTACAATAGGTGGTTTATTGTGAGGGTTTTAAGCGTTGCTAAATATAATTATTCTATTAGATATAATATAACACTATAACCGTCGTATTTGATAATTAAGCATTGCGATAGATAAATAATAAGCTATAGCAACGCTTATTCTATTCCCTTCATTTTCAAAAAAATTTCATAAATCCGCATAAAAAAATTTCATAAGCCATTTTCAAAATCAATGGCTTCTCTCTTAGCTTAAACCTACAACACAGTACCAAATTTGCTACAATCGCTACAATCGCTACAACAATAATCAATGGCTTCTCTCTTAGCTTAAGCCTACAACACAATACTAAATTTGCTTCTATTTGCTATAGTCGCTACAACGACAATCAATCGATTAAAGAATCGACTTCTCTTCGCTACAATGTCAATCAATAAATTAGGGGAATCGGCTTCTCTTTGTTATAATTACTATGATTTGGTAGTGAGCTCTGTGGGATTTAATGGTGCTGCTTCAAAAATCGATTTACTGGTGCGAGAAATATTCGGACCAACATATCTGGGATTAGGTTATTTTGGTAAGCTTCGAACCAACTGTAGAATTGCATTTTGGTGAGTTTAAGATAAACCATATCTGATTTACACTTTAATTTCATACCAAATTTGCACTTCGATTCGCGATTAGGGCTAATTTTGTACTTTAATTTCTCTTAGTGTTGGAAACTGCAATCGAATTTCAGATCTCAATTTGTGTTGGAAAGTCAGACGGAATTTACACTTCAATTTCTCTCAAATTTGCACTTCAATTGCTTCAATTTAGGGATTTTAAGGTTAGTGTATTCTTCTATGAATTTGACCTAATTTTTAGGGATTTTGTTTTTTTCTTCTCCTTAGAGAACATTTGATTGCTGGGTTCATTTGATTGCGTGAACATTTTTTATTTCTTCTTGTAATTCTGTTGATTACTATCATTATGTTGGAAATCACCAACATGCAAGAAGTTGTATGTGTGGATGCTAGCGAAGAATGTAATGGCACCAACAACATCATTACCAATAAAGTTGATATTTGTAATTTACTATTTCTGAACTGGACATATAGAAGAACAAGTAACAATGAAGGTCCTAGGGTTGTTCTAATAAGACATGGTTCTGTTGTATGCTCAATTGGTAGTATAGCACCTAGTAGATATTTCAAGGATGTTAAGACGAGGTGTAGTATAGGACGATACAATGGATATTTTGTTGATGTCGCCTGTTTTGAACTAGCTAACTAGTTTCATTGATTTGTTTCTTACTAAAAGGAACTTTTTGTTTCTTTGCAATTTTCTATCTTTTATGAAATCAATCACTAGTCAAAGTTCCATTTGCTGCAATGAGAATTGATGTGATGATTCTAGAGGCCATCATGACATTTCTTTTTTGGTCATTTATGATTGAATATCCTGGTATATGTGTTCTACTTTTTTTATGAGAAATATATGTTTCCTTTTAAGAGTTTTCTATCCATTGACTTTCCAGATATGTTATCTCACTATGATGCAGCTCCTAAATTGTATCCTTATTTTTCATTGGCGCTGAAGATGTTGCTTTGTAAGAGTATGCTCATTTAACTGGTCATATTCAGCCTTGATACTAGGAGATTGAATATAGAAACCTACCATTATTTGATACAGTGGAGAAGCACTATGGGATTCGTATTGAATATATGTTCCCTGTTGTTGTTGAAGTTCAGGTGTCAGTGAGGAACAACGACCTCTTCTCTTACAATGAAGATGGCCACCTAGAATGTTATCGCATAAGGAAATTTATGCCCTTGAGGAGCGCCCTCTAATGATTTATGATCATGGATCATGGGGAAACATAAAGATTAATCCCCTGATACTTCGATATGAAATTCCTATTGTTCAGGTAGACCCTTCGTCCGAGAGGTTGGATGGTGGAGCTGGTAGTTTGGTGAAGTGGAATCCGGTTGCTAATGTGGATGGAAAGGATATTAGAGTTTCTTGCAAGCCATGAATGTTGCAGTAAAATCATTGCATGCAAAAGGTTACGTTCTATCGGATACGAACCTTACACGTGGGCTGTACTACCTGGCCAACATGAGCGAGAAAAAAGGTGGTGATGGGAGGATTTGAAGGCCAAGGAGTGTTGCTTATATAAGGGCAACATCAAGGATGAAAGCAAGAATGGTAATGCAAATACCATTGTCAATGCAAATGGTAGCACTGCTGTTTCTGATATATTTAACACCAGGTACGTTGTAAACTTGACTAGGCCTGGAATTCAGAATCTATTGAAGTTGGAAAATCAAAGTGAACCTTGGTTCGTTGTTCTTTATGCACCTTGGTGCCACTTTTTTTAGGTAATTTATCTTATCATCAACAACTTTTTCTTTTTCCACCGAGGCTGATCCTAGATTTGAGTTTGATTAGTTCAATCCTTAAGGTTCTAAGCATTGAGCATAATGTACTTTTGGCATTACGATTTTAGAATTTAATATTTGTTGAAAACTGGATGACTTTTCACGTATGTAGCCGTGTTTTGAAACTGCTGCATTCTCTTTTACTCCTAGCCTGATGGTGTTAAGGGATTATCTTAATGGAAAAATCCTATGTTGAATTGGCAAAAAAGTTGGCAAGTTTTGGTGTGAAGGTAGGGAAGTTCAGGGCAGATGGTGACCAAAAAGCTTTTGCACAAAAAGAATTGCAGCTTCCCTACAATACTCTTCTTTCTTAGGCATTCTTCAAAGCCTATTAAGTACTAGTCGGGCAAGAGGGACGTAGACTCCTTGCTGTCTTTTGTGAAAGCCCTCAGGTGAAAGACATATTCTGTTTTTACATATCTTGGTGAGAAGCTATTCAGCAGTACAAAAGTTTAGCGCAAGCTGGTCTGTACATAGAAGTTATCAAGAAAAAGGGACTTATGGTTATATTGAAGTTAGGTAGTAAAATTTACCGTCCTCTTAGTCCTCTCACTTCTTTTTCCTTTGTCCTTTTTATATCTATCTTTGGTCAGAACTTGATTTCTAGGGACTCAGTTCTTTTAATTAATATAAAGGGGCTTGTTTTTCTGGATTGCTTTAGACTATTTTTCCTTGATCTGAGGGTTGAAGGTCTATTGGAAACGACCTCTGTACCTTATTTTATTTAGAAGCTAGTCGTTGTAAACATATAACGCTTGCACGATTCTCTTTTTTGACCTTTTTTCTCTATGTTCATGAAGTTCAATTTTCTTGGTAGGATTCTTGTGAACAGAGACATATATGACATAACAGCCCTTTTTCCTGATCAACTAAAGTGAGTTCATTACTTTCCAAGTAACAAAACTATACTTGTTGGCAGTTTTTGTCTGTTTCTTTCTCTAAAATTTGTTCTGTGGAAATAAGATGCTTTGCCTTTTGACTCATCCAAGCTACCACTGTAATGGACTAAGAGATATATGTGTGGATCCAATTATTAATCTTTTATTTTTTGCATACTTTATGTCTTTGTTGCATGAATATGTGCAAGCTAACAATTCTTGTCATACAATACAGATATCTTTGTGAAACTGATCCTTGAACCTTTAAACTAAAACTATTTAGCTTAAAGTGAATTGATTAAAATTCATAATAAATATTCTTTCGTGCTGGAGCTTTTTATTTGATAAATTGTCCTCTATGTTCATGTATAAACAAGAAAACCTTCCCTGCTGTTATCATGTATAATCAATAAATATATGGTGAATTTTTGGAAATATATAACTGACTATATATAACACTGCTAGCTGGTACAACTTTCAGTTGTTATGGTGTCGTAGCTGTCTGTGATGTTAGCTTTGTATTGTAAGTAATTAAATGTGTAGTGCATGAAGTTGGGAGGAATGACATTGTGATGAGCAGTTGCGTTTTTATCATGATTTCTGATTGTATCTTTTTTTTTTGGTGTTAGTTTTAGCTGCTGATATATTTCACTACCTGTCGTTTCAGCATGTTATTATCTCGCTGTTGTTGCTATTTGTAACTATTTGTAGCAACATATCTTTTTTTTTTTGCTCGTCTTTCCTTGAGACTAGATATTGATTTGTATTAATAACATTTCTATCAGCCTGCTGAACATTTTCTGCATTAAGTGATGGGCTTTCCTGGATAGATTCATCTCTGAATTCTGAACCTAATCTACCCACTGCATCATGAGAAGTCTACTCAACATCTCCTCTATTCTAAATTCGAGAAGAAATTACTATTTTATGTGCTGCTTCCAAATTCTGCTGAGATTGCACAACACCAGTAGACTGAACCTAAGCACTGGCTCTTTTATTTCGAGATGAATTGTGGTCTCTAAAATCAATACCTTGACCGGTATCAACCATATTTTGAGAATGCACAGTGTTATTTCATGTATATTATTTAGTTATTATGAAGCTGTATGACAGGCATATCTCTTGAAGTTGAAGCACTGTTATGGTTTAGCCTTTGATTATTATAGCATTGGTATAGCCTTGTAGGATTTTGTCGCAGTCCGTTCAATGTATAGGGGTCATTGAATTCATGGTGTTAATCTATATTTCATGTATTATTGAAATTGTTTTAGGCCACTTAGTTCTTTTGAATTTGTTTTGTAGGAAGAATCACCCTGGAGAGTGTGATATTTAGCTTCGGGATAATTTTGCTCGACCTTCTTAATGGAAAGCACATCCCTCCTATCTATGTATGGTTTTCCTACTAAGTTTATTTTGTTTGTTGGTTAAGTGTTCCCTATAGGATACAACTATATTTTTCACACTTTATCAGTTTATTGTGACAAGATGACATGACTACAAGTGTCCAGCTTTAGAAAGGAGAGAATGACTTTATGAAATTCTCTCTAACCTTTTCTCTACATGATCCTACCTATCACCAAAATAAATTATAATTCCTTGTTCTAGCTCAAGCATACCTACTTCTTGGCTTTTGGGATAGCCTAAATAGTTTACATTTCCTTTGACACTTGGCCTAACCCATTTAGTACAGACAATGACAACAATACATTGCAGACTTTTTGGTCTCTCTCAGTATATTCCTACAAGAAAAAATAATTAAATCTCTGTCTAAAAGACTTGCATCTAATTCTTTGTTCTGATTCCCTAGTACTGTCCTCCTCTTCAGTAATCTATCTTGTTGAACTTCGTACTGATGCTTAGAATCTTACTGGAATAATAAGAATCATTGTTCAAGACATGAAGTGGAATCATTTTTTTAGTTATTCTATCATTGAGAAATGAAAGACGGGGACTTCAAGGAGTTAAACATGAATCTACAAAAAGCTTGGCGAAATTGCTAAAATTGGACATCAAATTTAAATTGCTAATACCAAATGTATTATGGTTTATATTTTTACGGTTATTAAAGTACAGGCATTCACGAGTTAACATAATTCTTTTCGGTGCTCTTATTCCTTCTAATAGGTATCTACTGATGACAGGCACTTGATCCGATAAAAGATCAAAATCTTGAGATGCTAACTGATTCTTGATTGGAAGGTGAAGAAATCATCAAAAAGTTAAAGAGCTTTGTTTCAGCTGGATCAGTTGCATCTTTACGAAAAAAACAAATGCTAGAACACAAGAAGAAGAAAAATACAGGCTACATAGAATTTCTTGAAACTTATCGCGACTATAACTCGATACTATGTATAAACTTAACTAATCATTTGAGTACTTAACATACATTTTTCTTTTGAATTTAGATTACTAGTTTAATTTATTCCATATTTTGGATTATGTGATTATTAATGAATGATTTTGTTTTATGATGTGTGTATAATTGTTTATTGTAATTTATTATGTATGTAAATACTAATTTACAATACGTCGCAATAGATGTTGTTGTAGTAGATACTGTTGCAAATGTCGAAATAGATGCTATTGCAATGCTTTAATGTCATTGCAATAGATTCTATTGCAATGGTTAGTAATCGTTGTAATAGATGAAAATATGCGTCTTAATAAGTCAAAAAATAATCGTCGCCATAGGTCAAGCTATGGTGACGGTTGTCTAAAACCATCGCCATACCTTGACCTATGGTGCTGGTTCAGACAACCATCGCATAAACCGTTGCCATAGACCTATTGCAACGCCCACCTATGGAAAGGTTGCTAAACCATTGCAGTAGAGCTATGGCAACGAATTTTCTGTCTATTGCAACGATTTTGCAACCGTCACCATAGGGGTAATTTCTGGTAGTGGTTGGACAAACACTAAAATTCTCAAAGTCCACAACCATTCTAAGGATTCCATATCACTATCCACAACTAATCAAAGGCTGACACATCATCGCTTGTACAACTAACATGTTTTTTTGGTTTTGTAGCTAACTTCTTGGCCATAATGGAAGCCATTTTAGCCCACCTTGATGCTATTTCTCGAGATATGGCTAAGGCGAATGTGGGCCTTGAAAAAATTTGCTCAGATATGTCTACTATACTTGAGAGGTTGGATCGAGTGGAGAGTCGAAGGAACTCTCGTTTCTCTACTCCCAAAACTTTAACTCAAATGATCAATCCTCCAAGACCACCACCAAATGACATAGACATAATCCAAGCCATCAAATGCCCTCCAACCCGAGATCTAAATAGGTCACTTCCCCCTCAATTTGATCAAGTCCAACAAGAAGGACTTGGAAGCCAATTTCCTCCCATCCAAGCTCCACAACCGAAGCTCCACATTACAAAAACAATACTCTCAACCAAAACTCCACTTCCCCAAAAATGATATGTTTATATATAGAAATATGGTAGAAAGGAACACGAGGGACGTGGAGTCTACAATGATGCTTATACGAGAAGTTGAGGGGAAGATGTAGGGAACAACAAGGAATCCACCATCAAGAAAAGAGGTGGGATGTGTTTCGTATGAGATTGAAGACAAGGCTCAAGATGGAGATGAAGCCGAGGTTCAAAATGAAGATGATGGTCGAGAATTGTGTTATTAAGCTCTCGGGTTCCTCATGTGTTTTACAAACTGTTTTGTGCCATCTTCATGTTTTTGCGGACTGATTTGAGTGGTTTCTTTGAAGTGCCCAATTGAACGAGGTGCGGTCGTGAATTTATGGGAAAATTCCTCTCAAGATGAAGAGGATGATACAAGTACGATCATGATCATGAACATCTTTTGAGTATGTTAAATTCAACTGAGAGAGTACACAAGTCTAAGTGTGAAGGAGTCCCAAAACCGCCCATATGGTGCACTCAATGGGTGCCCATTTTTGAAGACTAGTCATTAAAGGGTCTTTTAGTCCTTTGTCTCTTATTTTTGTAATGTAATATAAATAGAACCTTGTAGGGTTTTAGTTCCTTATTTTTTGAATGTTATTGAAAGAAACTCCTCTAGAGAGAGTGAGAGCAACCACAACTAGGGTGATACTAGTGTGGAATCACTAGTGTTGCAAAACATTATTAGAAACCTTGGTGCTTGAGAGGTGGACACCTTCTTGTGTCATCGTAGAGTGTTGGTGTTGATATTATGAGTGTTAAGGGTCTTGGTATTTAATATATACCTTGGTTGTTATTGTTTGTAATATTGTATGTCGTACTTCCTATCTTTTGTTCCTGTAATCGTTGTACTAGTTTGTAGTTGTTTCTAGCTAAGCCGTGTGTTGTTGTTACATTGTTCTTGTGTTCCATTCCTATTGTTATCATCTTGTTATTCTGGTGTAGCTTCTGTTTTGGTGTTGAATACCTAGTAATATTGGGTTCATGAGTTGTCATCTTGTAGCCGTTTAGTCTCTTGTACCTTGTGGACTGTTTTGTACGATTTTTGGGCTGTTTTGGTGTCTTTCATTGGTCGTTTTGTATCAGGTAGGGTACATATGGATATCAAGTGACTAATCCTCCTTGGTACTATACTAACTTTGGGGTCCACTCATTAACCATCTTTCTTTTTATTCTATCCTTATTTCTCCCTTTTCATTGTTTATTGCACTTTTAGGTTGGGTGTAGTCTTTTATTCTTTCTTTTTTCATTTTTTCATTATTTTTCTTTTTCTTTTTCTTTTCTTTTTCTACCAAACCCAACCCTACTAACTTTTTCTCTCCTTTGACCTTTCTACATACCCACTTTACATCACACACCTCTATGTTAACCACTCTCAACTTAGGAGATTTGCTTGAGTTAAGGTGCACAATGTCTAAGGAGGAACAGGCTTTATAGGTTGTTGTAACACAAATGGGAAAATGATAAGTAAAATAAGAAAACAAGATATAAGGCTCAAACTTAGGGATGGAGAGATACAATTTACATATGGAAGGTCATTTAGTCTAAAATTGGACTAACATAAAAAAAGACTATGATCCTTTCCTAATCGACTATCCTACAACCTAGGCAATACGAATTGGGCAAGTTCTGAATTCAACACATAAAGAGAACTAAGTATCATCTCACACACACATGGCATAGAGTCAATATTATAAGCTACTGCCTATCCAATCCATGCAATTTTTTAGCAAGTTATTATCATGTCCCTAATCCTAATTTCATAAAAAAATCCACAATGTTCATATATATATACATTCACACAGTTCTAAATTTTTTGAAGGGGTATCATTTTTCTTAACAATCAATCAAAAAACATGACTACTGCACTAAATACTTAAAAATCTCCTAATTACATAAAAACACAACACAGTATGAAACAAAACACAATACAACACAAATTTTACCCTAGATATGTCGATTTTACAATCATACCATGACCGAAAGGAAAAATAGCCCGACAATAAAAACCTCGGCAGCTATGGTATACCCTATCCCAACCAAAAAACTCCGCACTATCCGTAATGTGCTAAAATAATATAAAACAAAGGAAATGGGGACATAACTGGGACACACTAAGCATCCGTGTCACGAGCATCCCCAGATAGGGTATATCTACTGGCGGAGGTGGTGGTGGTGGTGGTGCACTACTAAAAGATTCACTCACTACTATCTCAGCACGCCTCTACGTCTCAACAACTACGGAGTCCATCGAATCATGTCTAGCCTTTTAAAGGCCTAGTCATATGGAATATTGGGATCCTATAGATCCCCCATGTGTCCTCTCTTGGTCCTACTGAGAGGGACCTCCTCCTCATCCTTTGTAAATAAAGAAAAGTATTTGGGACCTCACGGATGTGATATACAAATAACTGGGGTTATGACTGGAGAGTGACTATCATATGACTCTCTATAGAAGAGCATACTTTTGCTCGCAAGGTATCCAACTCCTCCTTAATATGACCTAGCTATGGCATCTCAATATCTTCAAATCAAGCTGTAACATATCTCTCAAAAGTGTCAATACATGCCTATAAATTAGCACGTAACTCTAACATAGCAACTCTGTGTGCGGCATCCCATTTAGCCTCTGTCGTCTCTAGTCTAGTCTGGACCTATGGCTAGATCTGTCCATATAAAAAAGCCACCTCAATTTTAACAGCCCATGACCGCTCATCAGTGGCTCTCTAACTATCTACTAAGCTTTGTAAGAACTCATAAGATACCTAAGTCATACCTGTAGTAGAAACTATAATAGATGGGTGAGGGAGTAATGAAGAAGTATCCACCAGCTCTGACCTGAAGGCTAGGGCTGATGTAGAAATGGATGGTGTCCCCTCACCTTGTGTAATAATCTTAGGGGTCTCTCGCTGCTCCTCCATTCCACATCACCTTCATGCACATCACTAGTTTTTATAGAAACTGAAGGGCCCTTAATCTGGACCCGAGGTATTATGGCAGGACCACTAGGTATCCTAGGAAGGGTTAAACATGTTGTATCCTTCATAGTCTTTGTCTGTACATTGGCTATCACAAGTACTCTCTCATTGAATCCCGGTATATTTAGTACACCGTCCTCATTTAACAATCTCTGAATAAGTCAAGAGAATGGAAAATTTGTCGCCTCCCCAAAGGGTTTATCATGAATCTCGTGCTGGAGGATAGCTGCAAAGTCAATATCATACCCGTCTATCATACTAGAAATTAGTGCGACTCCTTCCCAAGTCAATACATTATCCGAAGCAGTCGAGAACAATCTATATCTGATGGTCAACCACCAAAACTTAGCATCAAATGTTAATGAGACCTTCTTTATTACACCATGTCCCTTGATCAACATGGTCTTATCACCCAAAGGTGAAATATAACTGGCTATCCATCTAGCTATGTCAACTCTCTGACATTTATACTACACCTCCTTTATAATATGTCTATTATACGCGACTCTTAATATATAGTCACACTCTGCTATGGATGCTGGTGTGATATATTTTGGACCAAAAATAACCTGATAGATAGTCACTACTGAAATATCAACCCTGACCCCTCTCACAAGAGTCTGCTCAAGGTATGTATGCTCCATATATCTCATCAAACCTATAAATCTGTGCATCTGAAGAACTACTGCGTCATGATATGACGCATAAACCTCTCATACCAGAGTTCAGTTGTAAGAACTGAGTGATCTAGTTATCTATTCCAATTGATAATAATCAAGGGCGACTCACAACTTTGGTGCTCTGCTCAACCCTAATAGATCAATCTCGCGCTCCTTAAAAATTAGCCTTTTAGGCCATTCAGTCTTTGATACATGACTTTCTATATCATGTATCATCCGCATTACCTCCATACACTACCTCAGGTTATCCTTATCAAGAGGTATCTCCGAGGAATATGTGGGGGCAGAACTCTATCCTTTTTGTATTGGTGCCTCCTCATCTAGAATGGGAACCTCATGGGAAACTTGACTTGTACCCTCCTCTGTCTGGGGTACACCTAGCTTCTATGTATGAACTGTAGTACCCTACTCAGACAGGGGTACTGCTGATGACTCCTCCTATTCTGCAGCCTCAGATAAATCCTGGGACCCCTTCTCAGACTGGGGGTCCTGAGCTATACCCTATGAAACTAGCTTAGAACCTGCCTCATCCTTATCATTATAATTTCTTGGTGGAGCAGAGTGTGGAGGTGATCTCTGGTACGACTTCATCCTCGATTGGGCTAGAGCTACTTAGGTAGCCTAGACAACCCGAATGGCCTCAATTTGAGACCTAGGTCAGGTAAAGGCTGGCCTTCTGCCCCATAGTGAGTGCTCAGGCAGCGACTATCCTATAGTGCCTAAAATAATAGTATCAGTTGCCTGGCGCACCTGGCCTGTAATCACTTTGCGTATCGCCCCGGTTGCAGCTGCTCTATGCTATGCAATAGGGTACTCCTCTACTAAGCCATTAGGCTTGAGGGAATCATCCAATATCCTTAATGTATCAACCTTCTTCTTTACAGTTTTTGGTGCCATGTGTACCTGAAAATCTAGGCGTTAGTTTCCAGCAGAAAAAGAGGGATTGCAAAAGTTGAGGAAAAACTCAACTTTCAAAAAGTTTGATTTTTTCCTCAATTTTCACACCCTTATAACTTATTCACAGTCCCAACAAGTCCAATGAGCACACATATACCAAGAATCATGATTTTCAAGACAAACTAACAAGCAAAACTTTTGGTATTCCTCTTACTTGTTCAAGTTTAACTTCCGTTTAGGGCCTAAATTTAGGGTTTAATTTAAGAACAAAGCCCTATATTAAGATTTTAGGCTACCTCAAGGATCCTATACACAAGAATGACTGTTTCTATATATTTTCATGGAAATACACATATCAACATTCTTGTTCAGTATTTAAATCAAGATACTACTCGTAGGAGCCAAAAAATTACCTTTTCTTTGAGAATTCGGAAGTGAACAATGAAGAAATAGAGAAAAACCCAAGATTGAACTTGTTTTTAGTTTGTTAGGACAAGTTGGTACCCCAAATAAGTTTCAATGTATCCTTTTTCTAAGTGTGGGATAAGTTTATACTTTGATAGAGAAGTTTGGATCTAGAGAATAAAAAGAGATTTTGAGGATTTGAATGGGTTAAATTATGTTTAAATAGAAAGGGAGGGGGGGGGGAGGGGGAAAATTAGGTTTTGTTTAATCATTAGTGGGCCAAAAATTTTCATTAAAATTTGGGAACACAACTAGGCCACTTGCAGCTATCACATGCGGGACACACGTGGTACATGCGGTCCATATATGCTGGGCATTTATGGACCTGAATTTTTGGCCTAATTTCCTACTTTATAGACTTTTCATTTTGATGTTTACCCAACTACTTATGGTTCCATAACTTAAATTTATGGCTCCGAAAGTATGTTATGTGCCAAGTTCAGAAATTTCCTATATTATCCTTAAAATTTCATCTTTTAAGTTATCGCTCAACATTACCTGGCCCGATTGGGACTTTTGACCCTGATGGGTTAGTCACAAGGTTCCCTTACCTATAAAGTTATGAATGTAGCAATTCTACTGCATTTCGGATAAGTCCATAAACTATAAACCTACAGAAGAAAAAAACACAAGTGAACACTAAAATAGTGGGTTGGTTCCCACCCAACACTTGATATAACATCGTGGAACGGCGTGACTATGCTGGTTACCCAGACTTCACCAACAAGGCCATGGGTTTCCTCCCATGTAACACTTGGTTTAATAGTAGGATATAACATGGGTACCTTGATTACTCAAAATTCATCAATATACCCATAAAAATACCTTCCCGAGTCATCAATACAATCTATCATCAATAACACCCTCTTGTCGGTCGGCTGCTTCATTATTTTTTGAATGTTGAATGTGACCTCCTCACTATTGACTCTGAACTTTAGCTTCCCCTTTTTTATGTCAACCATCACTCTACCTGTGGCTATAAATGGTCTCCCTAATATGATGGGCATCTCGGCGTCAACCTCATAGTCCAGAATGACAAAGTTATCCAGAAAGATGAAGTTATCAACTCTCACAATCACATCAAAAGAAATGCCCATAGGTCTCTTCACATTGAGGTCAACCATCAATAGTCGAATCATAGTGTCACATCCTGAGACTAACCCCTAGTTGTAATAGTGTGCTTAGAACTACAAGTGATCCCATGCTAACCCATGTTTTGGCATACTACTTGAGGAATTGATTTAAAATGTATATAAAAGCTAAATTTGTTGACCAGAAGCATGATCATGTGAAAATCTGAATAAATATGATACCATAAAAGTTTACAGTAAGATAAATCTAAAAAGGAACTTGAATTACATATAATGACTCTGACTGACTATCTATGAAACCTCTACTATATTGACTATAGCTAGTCAGGACATTACCCCTAACTATCCCTAATTAATACATAAGAATAATGGAAATAAAATACAGGAACTGCAACTATCTTGAGTCCCCAAAATAAGAGAACTCATCACCTGCTAACTGAATGCTGAGAACTGTCTGACCCTGGTATGTAGGCTACATCTGGTACCTACATTATGAAGGAATGTAGCCATAAACGCATATATGTGGTCAGTAATCTGGAATGTACTGAGTATGTGAGACATGAACTAAATCATTGAAAATACTTTATGTATGCTTTAAAAGTGAAGACATAAAATATTTACTGAAATATGCATTTAAATCATGACTGTACTTAAAAGCTGTAAGACATAGTGGAATTTCTAAATTATGAGCTAAAAACATTGTTGTAAGCTTGAAAGCGGTAGAAACATAAATATTATATGTTAATCTCAAGTTAAAGCTGAAGAGGCCGTAAAACTGTACTGAGAGCCATGTATGGATACTAAGCATGAATACATGAATATATAAAATAAATGCAAGATCAAGTAAAGCATATGCTGAACTAATCTGTAAAACTAAATAACTGATAAACTGAACACTTGGTCATGCAAACTTGAGCTGATGGGGTCTGAATACTAAACTGAGACTGTGGGAGATAAGATTTATCCGATATGTCCCAACCTGAGTTAATCGGGGTTCAACCTGTAAACCCAGTTAGAAGGGTGTTAGTACCCATGGCATGGTATTGACATGGTGGATACCTTGTCACGGGTACTATCACTGACATTGTAGATCCATAAAGCTGATGTGTTGAAGAATGGGGTATCACCATAAACTGGTAGGTGCCCCCAAAAGAGTATCAACCCTACGTTGGTAGGAAGACCTCTCATAATCTATGATGGCTACGTAGTTCTAGAACTTAGGGACTACTACTAAAGATATCACCCTAAGCTGGCAGGAAAGCCTCATCCATAAATTCTCTCGGTGTTAAGTTTTATTGCTAACTGAACAAACACAGAAGCATAAACTAGTACATGCATTGATAACTGATTTTCTCAAATGTGATATTCTAAAAATAATAGTGCATGCATAATCTGAAGTAATCATGAACATGTTAACGGATGTATTTAACATGATATAATATTGATGAGTGCTCATAATGAAAATGTTATAAATTTCATGGTACAAACATGGTATGAATACATTGAAATCTTAAAAACTGTAGCATGGATGATCATCTAGGAATTGTGTGTTCAAAACCTACTAGCATTGAAAAATACATTAAATACAATAACATCATTAACCTACTATAAGGAAATTCATGATTCGGAGTCCCCAAACATAGTATATATCACTACATTAATGAGATCTATGATTATGAGTATGGGAAGATGTTAAACTTATGAGAACAACATGCTCACATGGTTTAATTTCAAGATTCAACTACAATTCAAAAAATATCATAGTTTACATAGAACCCTAAGCATAAAAGATAAATTAAACTTGAGAGTTTTGGGAAAACTTCAGGACTCAATGGGTGAATAGAACCCATTGATGAATATCCCACATACCTGAATTTCTTGAATTCTTGAAGGGAAACATGAATTTGGATCCTTGGAAGTTGAATTCTAGAAAAATAACCCTTATTTGGTGTTCCCGAGGAGTTGGAAGAAGAGAAATTGCATAATTGGTGTGTTTTGGGGTTATGGGATGATCAATTCACATTACTATTAGTTATAGGTTAGTTTAGGATGAAAATGACCAGTTTACCCATAAAAAATGAAGAGAAAAGAGGATTTTAGCATTTTAGAACAAGTTCCATGCCACGGTGCTTATCGGAAAGCACAAGGTCCGTGCCACACTGAAATCACAGAACCTCACTGGTTCCTCACAAAAATGCGTATAACGTTTTACTCGGGAGTCAGATTAAGGAAAAATCAGATATGTTGGAAAGAGGACTCAATTATCTATAATTTGGTAGGTCTTAGGCCCCCAAAATTTCATATATTCCATAAGTTATACACGTTCAAAGTTGATCCTTGTAGGGTCGAATACCAAAATTTGGTTGAATCAAAGCTCTTAAATCAACTTTGCTCTAAGTGTTTCCTATGAAAAATTTTCACCTCATAAGCACTATTCACACTAGCCTAATGATCATGACATTTATATTCATATACAAATCATTAGATTAGACCTTATACACATAGAAATGATGGTTAATATTCTAGGCCAAAAATGTGGGGTATTACACGTAGTCAGTTTAGGAGGGCTCAAGCCCAATTGCTTCAATATAGCTAGCGCCGTCAAATTTATTCTGGCTCCTAAGTCATATAAGGCTCTGGAAAACTGGGATGACCTAATAGAGCACGGTATAGTGAATGCTCCAGGATCACACTTTTTCTGGGCTAGAGACCTAGTCATGACTGTACTTTTTCTGGTACAACCCATCAACATCCTCAATTGTAGACCCTTCCTTCTTTGTAACCAAATGCTTTATTAACCTGTCATATCCAGACATCTACTCCAATGCCTCAAGAATAGGTATGTTCAAGCTTAACTCTTTTACCATCTTGATGAATCACTTGAACTTTCCTTTCTCTCTATTCTTCTTAAGTCTCTACGAAAAAAGTAGGGGTGTTCTTGGAATTTGTCTTATTTTTGGCTCAATAACCAGACCCTTACCTTTGCACTCACCAACTTTACCATTACCACATGTTTTCTTTTTTCATTTCACAATAAGTGTCTCATCTTCCACAACTTCATTATGACTTGGAGCTTTCAGAGTAGGTAATGGGGGATCAACAGTAGTTATACCACTCCTTATGGTAATATCAAGAACATGACTGTCATTTTTCAGATTTTAAATAGTGTTTTTTGAAAGGGTACCTGACTGCCTCTAGTTCAGTGTTACTGACATCTGCCTTAACTAGTGCTCCAACTTCTTGATAACAATGGCATAATATTTAAACTTCTGAGTCAACCCTGAAATGTCAGCCTCAATCTCCTTAAGGTTGTTCTCCTGATTTTCTTAACCCTTTACAATCTTGGTCAACATCTCTCCCATTCTTGATTTTGTATCTCATCTGCCAGGCGGAATGTACTGGTCTTCATTCTCTCTATAGTCATCCTTATTTATCCAGTCACCATCTCGCTCCCTACTGCGATCTCTATATCTGTCATAACAGTTCCTACCTTGGTTTTCTTACCCTTGAGCTCCAAAACTCACCATCTGATGATCCAGATATTTTGGTTCCTCCTCTTACTCTCACTCATAAGCTTTGGAAGCTGAACCCTATGCTCCTACTGCATTTACTTTCTTGGAACTTACTACTGTAAATAGTTTTTTTAGTAACTCAAGATCAATTCTCAGCAGCGCAAGCTATTGAATCATACAGTACTTTCTGGTCTCAGGAGGCACCAATAACATATGTGCCAGATCCCCTCTCAGCCTCTCAAGTTTTCCACCCTCGTTTAGTGAGCGAGATCTAATATAGGATATATTCAAAGCTACCTCCCAACGTAGACTCATAAAATCTCATCCAAAGATGGTGTCTACCATGGCTTTGGAACTAATGGTCAGGGCTTAGTAAAACATCTCCAATTAGCTTGTCCCTGAAATCCAATGGTTGGGAACCATGCTTAGCTTTTTCTTGAACCTGAACTAGGACTCGTACATAGATTCTAACTGTAGCTTCTTGAAATTATAAATATCTTCCATAAGCTACAACATCCTGTATTGAGGAAATAATAGATTCAAGAATTGCCTGCACAGCTTGTTCCATGTAGTGATAGATTCTCTTGGTAGTTCCCCTAGCCATAAAGATGCTTCTCTTGTAAGTGAAAAGGGGAAAAACCTCAGTCTAAACGTCTCCTGATTTACCCCTAGATTTGAGTATGAACTGCAGATCCCAATAAAATTTTCAAGGTGCATGTTTGCGTCATTTATAGGCAAACCCGCAAATATACCTTTCAGATTTAAGAGTTGAATCATTGCGCTCGTATGTCAAACTTAATGCTTGGGGGGGAAATAAGAGGAATAATAGCTCCAATCTGTGCCTATTCAATGTACTTTGTATCTTCTTCATAATTCTCATATGGCTACAAATATTAGTATTCTGGGATCACTTGAGCACGACCACCTCTAACTCTGTTTTAATTACCACCGAGTTCTGCTCGGTAGTCTGCTTCCTGCTTTTGCACAGTTAAGTCTGCCTCCCAAGCTATGCGCTGAGAAAATTCTTCCCTCTTATGATTAGTAGCTTATTCTAACAACACCTCAATTTGCTGGTCAATAATATCCTGAACTCCTTCAGGAAGAAGGGGAGGTACCTGGTGTGCATCATCATGAACCTTTAGGAATATAATCTCTTTTCAGCTCTGTCATACTATTAAGTATTTGTAGGATCCTTTTTGAATATAGATTCATTAGGAATAAGTGATTTCCTCTACTCCGTGTTCTAGGCATACACCAACATATACCCAACTAAGAACAAAAACAAAAAGACCCATAAATTGCAACAACTTTAATTCATGACTCAATATCGTACTCTGCAACAACGACGCCACAATTTTGATAACACCCAAACTATACCTTCAACATGAAGATTATGTGGTCATTTTAAAATATAGTAACCCAACAAAGGTTAGGGTCAAGTCCCAAGGAAATACATGGAGTTGTCACTTTCAAATACTGTAATCAACGGGCAATGCTAGAAAAGTAAATGAGGGCATTGTAGTATCAATATTGAACAAGTAGCTAGATCAACTTTTGGTTATAATTAGTCATAGGTGAACACTAGGATTGTGTTTCCCTAGCTTCTCAACTACGTAGGATTATCGTGATTTATTGAACCAAACCGATACCTTGCATGCAAAATCTGATAAGTTATGTACTACCAACCGTCTTTTGGACTAGTCGTCAAATTTCACCCTTTACCTTTTGAGTTCTCAGGATGTCACCTTACCAACCCTTATCTTGGTTCCCAGTTAACTATTACCTTTTGAGTCTCTAGTTATTAGATGATAGCTTACAATCTTACTTACATAATACCTAGTAGCATGTATTGACAGTTAAACTTCAAATTACTGTTGTAATTATCTTTTGCTAGTCACTACTCCTCTTTTGGAATAAGTAGCAATAATCTAGGCGGGATCCTAATGTTTGCAACCACTAAGATAGCTATTAAAGTAAAGATAATACAATCTGAATGGGTATTGGTTCACAACAACATAGCACTTCCCCTACTTCGTCAATCCGCTAGGGTTTCCACACCACTAGCTAAGGGTTTTTTTAGCCGCACCTGCTTGTGAAATAATCAGAAATGTTCATAATTGAAAGCATAAGATGTAATCACAATAATCATAATTGAAAATCCAAAACATCAACTGAATTAATTGACCAAAATCAATACAAGAGAATTCCAAGACCAAAATAGGATCTCAGAATCAAAATATGTTTATAAGTATTAAGAGTGCGTAACATCTACTAAAAAATACATAAAGGGTATTTATAGTACATGAGGATGAAAAAGGACAAAAAGGTTGGTGAACACTTACCTATGTCTACATGCAGTCTTCTAGTGGAAGCATGTAGCACATACGGTCCGCATGTAGACCCAGGTAAGTGCCAGAAAAATTTCTTGCACTGTTCATTCTTGGGATTTTGGACTTCTGGTACTTACCTATATGTGGTCCGCATGTTCCACATGTGATCCGCATGTAGACATAGGTAAGTGCTAGAAGTTCTTCTTCTGCATTTTCACTCTTTGGATCTTCAATTACGGTTCTTACCTTAGTCACATGCAGTCCACTCGTAGATATAGGTAAGTGCCAGGCCTTCCTGTTCTTGCAACCAAGCTTCCAAACTTCAAGTTTCAGCACATGCTTTGGTCACATACATCCAGTAAGTGCCATAAATGCCCCAAAAATGATCAAGTAAGCAAAACTCCATTTTCATCTTTTTCTTGAACTTTGCATCCAAAATCTAGTTTCCTATAAAACATACCCAAAACACATCATATCTAACAAAAACCTAAGAAACTTGCTTATTTTCATTTTTTTAATCTTCGAAAGTGCTATATTTCTATAACACATAAGTGATCCGTTACCATTTCCACTCGAGAATGGGTAACCTCTGAAGCTATCCACCAGGTCTTATATGCTCGGCCTTTACCTGCTGGAAATAAAGGTAATGAGCTACAAAGTTTGCCACATCTTTTCTCATACTATCCCACCAGTAATGTTGCCTCAAGTAGAGATTCATCTTAGTCACTCCTGGATGGATAGAATATCTCGAACAATGGGCCTCCTCTAAAATCAACCTAATCTAGCTCACCCACACGTGCACACAAACTCGACCCCTAATCCTCAAAACACCATCAGAAGCAAGTGAGGCTTCCTAAGCTTCACCAGTCAACACCTTATCCCAAATTATCTCAACCCCGCATAATCAAACGGATGATCTCAAATCTTCTCCATTAATGTAGACCTAGTCTCCACAAATTCCAAAACACAACAGATGTCAAAATATTAAGTCCAACCATCTGGTTAGCTAAAGACTGAACCTCTAATGAAAAAGGCCATTGCTGGGTCAAAAGATGTGCAAAGCTACCCATGCTAGTCACATTAGCCTTGTCCGAATAATAGAGAATAGTCAAGTCATAATGCATAAGAAAATTAAGACAATGACGCTGCCTCATATTAAGATCCCACTGGGTGAAGAAGTACTGAAAGATACGATGATTCGAGAAAATCTCACAACAGACTCCATATAAATAGTGCCTCTATAACTTCAAAGAAAATACACCGAGCACAACTCTAAATCATGGGTAGGATAATTTCTCTCATGGGGCATTAACTGAATAGAAGCATACGCAATAACCTTACCCTCATGCATTAACACAACACCTAAACCAACACCTAAAGTATCCCAAAAGACGGTAAAGCCCACGTCCTTCTTCGTCAAAGCCAAAATAGGAGCTGAAGTCAACAAATTCTTAAGCTTTTGAAATCTCTCCTCACATGCATCAGACCTCTAAAAGGAAATCTTTTTCTGAGTCAACTTGGTCAATGGAGCTATAATAGATGAAAAACCATAAAAAAACACTAATAATAACTGGCCAAACCAACAAACTCTGAATCTTGGTGGGCGAAGTAGGTCTAGCCCAATCACAAACTGCTGCAACCTTTTCTAGATCAACCATAATACCTTTATTAGTCACCACATGACCACAAAAAGATATAGACTCTAACCAAAACTCACACTTGGAGAACTTACCATACAATTTCTCATCACTCAACCTTTGAAGCACAATATGCAAATGATCCTCATGCTTAGCCTCGCTCTTAGAATAAACCAAGATAACATCTATAAATACAATAACAAAAGAGTCGATATACTGTCAAAACACCCAATTCATCAACTCCATGAATGCAGCAGGGGAATTGGTCGACCCAAAAGACATGACCAAGAACTAATAGTGACTATATTGAGTCTGAAAAGCTATCTTTGAAATATCCAAAGCTCTAATCCTTACTTGGTGATAACTAAAATCTTCAAAAACACCACTGCACCCTGAAGCTGATAAAATAAATCATCAATACAAGGAAGAGGATACTTGTTCTAAACCAGTGCCTTGTTCAACTGTCGGTAATTAATGCACATACGCATAGACCCATTCTTATTCTTCATAAACAAGATAGGTGCACCCCAAGGTGATAAACTAGTTTAGATAAATCACTTGTAAAATAACTCCTACAACTGATCCCTCAATCTCTTCAACTCGGATGGGGACATCTGATAAGGAGTAATAGAATTGGGCTTGGTGCCAGGCTCAAAATTAATAGAAAAATTGTCATGAACCGAGGCTACCCCCTAGTCGCAACACGATGCTTAAGGCCATAAGTGACCCTAAGCTAACCTATGTAATGGTACCGACTGAGAGCACTAAGTAAAATGGATACTGAAATAACATGTGTAGAAGATAAACTGATGAAATATAATCCAAAAATGGAATACTAATTTGAATATAAATATCATGTCTGACAGACGACTAATAATATCTTAAAGATAAATTGACTGTCTGAACATCTAGTCTAAACATCTAAAAGCCTCTAACATAAGGAGTAGATGAGATAGGCCCCTAACTAACTCTGATTGACTGACATAAAAGTAACTGTTGTAAATGACTGAAATAAATACCATCTTTGATGGATGAGGACTCACCACTGCTGTTGTTGGGAGAATTATAATTTTTCTTAGGGTGGTCAGTGAACTGAATATCCAAACCAATGTTGTAAGACAACATATTGCAGAGAAAAGTATGGGATCGGTACTTTGAATGTACTGGTACGTGAGGCAAGGACTACTGAAATACATATGAAATCTAAACATGGATGCATGAGCATGTAAAACTAAGAATGTAAGACCAAGTACAGTATATACTGACATGATCTGGATAACTAAAATAATTTGTTAAATTGACTGAATAAATATTGAAATCTGGCTACTTGGTCAAGCAAACCTTAACTGAGATAAACTGAGTACCGACTGAAACTGTGGAAGCTATCATATAACTGACATAAACCATGTGAGCTATCATGGAGTCCAACGGCTGACCCACGTTGAGGAGGGCTATTCAATCCTTACTATCAGAGTAGAATCTGAACTGGAGTGATCACTAAACTGACCCTATATTGGGCAAAGAGAAACTCTCTCTAGCAAGGCCTCCTAAACCTACGATGGAACGTAGTTTCTAGGAAGTAAGATGCGCTGAACCCATACTTTCCTCTCAGTGCTAAATCCTACTCCCAACTAAAAGACATTAAAAATACTAGCTGGTGCATACACTGATAACTGTTTTACTCACATAAGGTATTTTAAAATTGACAGTTCATGCCTAATCTAAAGAAATCATGAACATATAAAACTAATTATTTGACATGAATTATTACTGGTTATAATAATAAAATCATGAGTTGACTATCTTATTACTTGAAAATTCTATAACCTAAGAAAATATATAGGTATCGGGTGTTCATAACCCGCTAACACTGAAATAAAGTCATAATTAAAAGACCCAAATATGAGACATTTTAATAGTCTGATAAATTTCATGAATGTAAACATGGGAATGAGTTAACGTTGGGAAAATATTATGTTTATATAGTTTAAAGCATAATTTGAGAATTCGACATAGTACTGATTGAACATGACAGGGTTTTGGAACTTTAATCATGTAAAAGCATGATTCTTATTGAATAAAACTATTAGCATAACTTGATGTAAGAAAATGAGAAAACATGGATTAATTTTGTAATTTACATTGAAATTGATCAAAAATAAGAGTAAAACTCATACTTTAACTAAAAAGAGGGATTTTTGGGCTCAATGGGTGAAAGAAACCCATTGATGAATACCCCACATACCTGAGGTAGAAGCTTTGGGGTAATCATTGAAATTGATCTTGTTCTTGAGAAACCCTAATTTCTTGAAGAAGAAGAGAAAACCATCCCTCTTGACTCCCTTTGGTAAAATTAAAGATTATGTCATCATTTGGGGCTTTTAGGGTCTTTTATACCACCCCTTGTGAATCCAAAATGACATGGGTTTGGCATTTAACTGAGTGGGAAAAGACATAAAGGTCCTTGGAAAATCGTGTAAGAAAACATACCCCCTAGTCATTATGACTCAGTTTGCGACTAATAACGACTGGTTACGACTCGTGGTCTGAGTCGTAGACTGAGAGTCTGGGATTTTGGGTACACTCTGGTTTGACTATGACTTGCCACCTAAGTACTCGTCATGACTGATTATGAATCATTTGATGAAGTCGTAGTTAGAAGCTTAGGCCTTGGGTCACACATATTGGTTAGGTTACGGGTCCATGCAAATACTCGTAAGGTCTAATTATGAGTTGTATGCTGAACTCATAACCACTGGAGAGGGTTCTTGGCCACACATAATGGTGTGACTACGAGTCCCTCCATGCGAGTTGTAGGCGCTGATTAAAAGTCTTATTAAGTTATCAAATCACCGGGCTCAAGGCAAAGGGATTCATTGGAGTGGTTATGACTCACTCATGACGACTCGTCACGAGTGGTAACAATTCGTTACCCTTAGTCAAAACCATGGAAGTCTTTCCAGGATCTCTAGTAAGAATTTCCACTACTTTTTGCCATGGGCTCAGACTGAGACGAGGCTTGATGCATTGGAAAGATAACCTCATGGGCTATTTCTTGGGAGGTTTAGAACATGAAAACTAGGGGTATTACAATATATCCTCCTTGGGATCATTTTTCCTTTAATAAAACTGATTAGGATGAGAGTACTAAGGAAACAGAGGTCATATACTGAATACTTATGAACTGAAACATGATTTAAACAACTGAGTCTGAGACATGATACATGGACTGAACTGAATTCATGAATACATGCAATGACATAAGGATGGTTATAAAGCTGAGATAGATTTAATTTAAGAGAAACCATTACCTCAAGATGGATCTAAATTCGTAGGAAGAAGATAAGGATATTTGGCTCACATATTTGCTTCTGCCTCTCAAGTAGCTCCCTCAACGGATTGATTTCGCCAAAGAACTTTAACCAGGGGAACTTATTTATTCCTCAACCTACGAACTTGACGGTCAAGGATCTCAAATGGAACTTCTTTATATGAGAGACTATCTTTCACATCCACACTTTCCTAAGGAACCATAGAAGCTGAATCACCAATGCATTTCTTTAGGAAGGAGACATAGAACACTAGATACACTGATGCAAAATTTATAGGAAGCTCTAACTTATAAGCTACCTTGCCAAAATGGCTTAAAATCCTATATGGGCCAATATAACGGGGATTGAGCTTCCCTTTCTTTCCAAATCTCTTCACCCTTTTTATGGGTGAAATTTTTAAATAAACCAAGTCACCAACCTCAAACTCAAGGTCTTTTCTCCTCACATCATCATAAGTTTTCTGATGACTTTGGGCTGTCTTCAGCCTTTCATTAATCAACTAAACTTTTTCCATCACCTCAAACATTGAATCTGGTCCCATTATCGCAGCCTCTCCTGCCTCAAACCAACCAATATGAGATCTATATCTCATCCCATAGAGAGCTTCAAACCCAATCATCTGAATACTAGAATGTTAACTGTTGTTGTAGGCAAACTCAATCAAAGGTAAGTGTCCATCCCAGATACTATTAAAGTCAATAGCACAAGCCCTTAGAATGACCTCTAAGGTCTGAATGGTTCCCTCTACTTGGAAATCTAAGGATGAAAATATTTATTGAGATAAACTTGAGTACCAAGTCCCTTCTGGAAAGCCTTCTAAAATTGAGAGGTAAACTGAGTACCTGTCACAACCTGAGGCTACCCCTAGTCGTAACACGTTGCTTAAAACCATAAGTGATCTTAAACTAACCTATGTATTGGTATGATTCTCGATCAACTAATTTAAAATGTATATACAAGCTAAAATTGCTAAGCAGAAGATTAATCATGAGAAAATTTGAATGAATGTAATACTGATAAAGTTTACAATATGATAAATCTAAAAAAGAACTTGAATTAGATATTATAACTCTGAATGACCATCTATGAAGCCTCTACTATACTGACTATATATAGCTAGGACAATCATCCAACTACAACTAATCAATACATATGGTTAATAAAAATACAACACATGAATTGTAATGGACTGGAGTTCCCAAAATAAGGGAACTCATCACCTGTTGTCCGAATGCTGAGAAATGTCTAACCTTGGTGAGTGGACTACATCTAGTACCTACATTATGAAGGAATATAGCCACAAATGTATATATATGGTTAGTACATTGGAATGTACTGAGTATATGAAGACATACACTAAATCATGAAAATATTTAAAATATGCTTTACAACTGAGGATATAAGCTATTTACTGAAACATGCATTTAAAACATGGTTGTACATAAAAATGGTAAGTCATAGTGAAATTTATAAGTTATAAGCTAAAAATAATTTTGTAAGCTGGAAAGCAGTAGAAACATGCATACTATATGTAAATCTCATGTAAAGCTAAATATGCTATAAAACTAAACTGCAGATCATGTATGGATACTGAGCATGAAAACATGAACATGTAAAACTGAGAATGCAAGACCAAGTATAGCATGTTTTGACATGATTTCAATAACATGAATAATCTATAAAACTGGATGTATAATTACTTAAATCTGATTACTTGGTCAAGAAAACTTAAACTGAGATAAACTGAATATTGACTAAAACTGTAGGAGCTATCATGTAACCAACATAAATCATGTGAGCTATCATCAAGTCCAACGTCTGACCTACATTGAGTAGGGTTGTTCTATCCTTGCCATCGGAGTAGAACTTGAACTAGAGTGATCACTAAACTGAGCCCATATTAGGCAAGGGGAACCACTATCTGGCGAGGCCCCTAAACCTATGGTGGCACATAGTTTTTGGGGAAATAGGATGTGCTGAACCCACACTTCTCACTTAGTACTAAATACTACTCGCAACTGAAATACACTGAAATATCAACTGGTGCATGCACTGATAACTGATAAGCTCAAATTATGGTATTTTGAAAACAACAATGCATACAGATTCTGAAGTAATTATAAACATGTAAACTGATAGTGTTCAACATGATCATAACAAACTGAGTCTAACCATAAAATCATTAGTTGACTGACTCATTACTTGAAAGGTCTAAAACGTAAGTAAACATGTAGTTATTAGGTGTTCATAACCCGATAACACTGAATAATTACAAACATCGATAACAACACTTAAAATAGTGACATAAAATCATAATTCAAAGACCCAAAACATGAGATATTTCAATAGTCTGATAAATTTCATGAATGTAAATATGGGAACGAGTTAACCTTGGAAAAATATCATGTTTATACAGTTTAAAACATAATTTTAGAATTTGATATGATGCCAGCTGAACTTGATGTAGGGTTTAGGCACTTCATCATGTAGGAACATGATTCACATGGGATAAAACTATTAGCATAACTTGAATACAAAACAAGGAGGAAACATGGATGAATTTCATAATTTATATGGTAGACGATCATGAATTAGTGTAAAATCCATACTTGAACCAAAAAGAGGGTTTTTAGGCTTAATGGGTGAAAGAAACCCATTGATGAATACCCCACATACCTCAATTACTTGAATCCTTGAAGAAAACTTGAACTTGGAGCTTGGATACTTTAATTCTTGGAGAGAAAGGTTGAATTTCTTGTTAATATCATGAAAAATGGTCAATAACATGTTTTAGTACCTATTAATTTATTTAAGAGGGATTAGAAATGGTTTAGGGGTGTGAAAAGACCTTAATGCCCTTAAACTAAGTCATAACAAAACAATTTTGGCACTTGGCTTTTGCAGGGCCGCACACAGCCAAAGCACACTTGAGGGTAGATGATGCTCGCCAAAAGCACACCCATGGGTGGACGACGCATGCCAAAAACCAAACCCATCCCGTGGCTATTGGTGTTTGTCATGCAATGCATGGCCTTAGTGGAGGGTCTATTTGGAGATGCACACCTAATTCTAATATAAAAAAACACCCCCAAAATAACCCGTAACATCTGAACATGGTTTACCATCGAAATAAGAGTACAAAAGGTCATTTTGAAATTATTATCTGAGCGTTAAAAGAACGGTGTGTTACACTTACTGTTTCTCACAAAAATGGTCATAACTTTTTGCTCGGATATCGAATTAAAGAGAAATTGGTATCGTTGGAAAGCTAATTCAATAATCTATGATTTGTTAGTTCTTGAGATGCGAAATTCCACATATTAAAAAAGTTATACACATTCAATATTGACCCTTGTAGAATTGAATACTAAAATTTAGCCGAATCAAAGGCTCTTAGCTCAACTTTGCTCTAAGTGATTCCTATGAACATTTTTCCACCCCATAAGCACTATTCACACTAGGCTAATGATCATGACATATGTATTAAAATATAAATCATGGGATTTGAGTTTATGCACGTAGGAGTGATGGTTTGATTTTTTAATGACCCAAAAATACACCCTGGTCACCACATGGTGCTTATGGTCTCAAAAGACCACAAGCTAACCCATGACTGGTACTTGCTGTGGGCACTGAATAAAACTAATAACAAAAGATTTATTTTGCATAATTTAACTAAAATTTCCATAAGGTTTTAAGTTATAAATCTGATAATCTCTACAAAACAACACTAATAATAACAACTGAAAGCTGACTAACTGTCTGTACTAGTCCGAAAGCCTCTAACTAAATAATTGAGGAGTTGATGGAACAAGACCCCAACTGACTCCGACAGTCTATTTAAATTGAGAAACTAAAATAAACATAACTGGTTCTTGAAACATGAGGACTCACCACTACTATTGCTACTGGTGCGCTGGGATAACAAGGTATGGGCGGGAACCTGAGCATCCTATCCTATGATATAAAACATCATAACGCAAGAAATGAGTATGCTGTCAGTACTTTGAATATATTAGTATGCTAAATGAGGTAAGTATGAGATGAATAGGTCTATGTGAACAAATGATAACTAACTGAATGAATAGCATGGGATAACTGAACATGTAATAATAACTAGATGAATGATATGAAGTAACTTAGTAAGCATGCATAGAGCAGAGATTGTATGGTTAGCATGAGAATACTTTAATGACACTGATTATGGGACTGAGCTAAGCTTACATAGACAAGTAACTGATCATGATGGCTAACTGGCTGAGTATGCTCATGGTTTATTTGAACTATTTTGTAACTACTGAAATTCTGTAAACAACTATGTTTTTTGGTATTCATAACCCCCAAGACTCGATAACAATAACAACAGGGTCACATGAAAGATTTGAAACCATGGATGGAAATTATTGTTCACAATTATTCACTTAAGCATTTCATCAAATACATGGGTACCAAGACTTTAACATAAGGACATTTCTAGACATGATGAGATAACAAGATCACATGACAAAATCATAAACTGAGGATTTATTTCAAATTCTCATGAACATGATATGGAAACCATAACATTTAAAACATTCTATAATGCATTCCACTTGAAAACAAATTCTAAAATCTTAACTTATAAACATGTAATAAGTAGTCATTGTTCAAAACCCAATCATTTAGGCATTTTAGCAAACACTTGCAACTCATGGTTTAAACTAAGCATGGGAATAATTTTAAAACTTGTATAAATAGCATGATTTCACTTCTAAGATCACCATTTTGGGTTTAAGTTCAACAACCAACACCATTTAAATATGTAATGTTTAATATCACCAACAATTTTATGGAAACATAATAAAGATTCAAAATTCATGTAAGTTAATGGAAATAATTCATAAAATATGTAATAAGGACTGCTTTCAATGAAAATAGATTGTAAACATCATGTATAATAAAAATTTATAAAAGCTTCACGAAGATAAATCATTATAAATATGTAATTTCATGATTTAAAACATAAAAGATGGATTCTTGGACTCCATGGGTGAAAAGGATCCATGGATGAACATCTAACATACCTTATAGCTTTAATCTTGAAAGAGAATTGAGTTTTCTTGAATGTTCATGGATTGAGAATTATAATTTCTTGGTTTTCTTGAAGAAGGGCTTGAATCTTATTCTTGGGAGATGATCTTGAGAGTAAACCCTAATTTTCTTATTCTTGAGAGTGAACAGGATTATGAGTGATGAGAAACTGATATTTTATTACTTAATTGGGTTTAATGTGTGATTTAAGTCGTGAGAGGTGAGAAAAAAGACCAATATACTCCTCTAAAACTGTTTAAGGGTGAGGTTGATCAAGTCTAGTCATGGGTGATGACTTTGGCTGATAGGTCGTCACTTAGTTGATGGCTTATCAACTTAGGTCAACATTTGGAGGATGAAACTGATGGATCACTGGTTTGGGCTGACGATTTGGCTGATAAGTCATCACTTAGTTGACGGCTTATCAGCTCAGGTCATCACTTTGTTGATAGACTAATATTCTGAAGTAAAATGAGTATAACCTTTTGCTCTGATTTAAGATTAAGGTGAATTTAAATGCATTGGAAATAAGATTCAAAGATATTTCTTTTGATATATATTATCCCACGTAACTCACTGTGTACAAGGAGTAATGGCCGTTTAAAGTTGATCAAACTGAAATATTCACTAAAACTTAATCAATAGAAGCATTTTTAAACCGTCTTTGAGTTAGGAGATTTTTATGCCCTCAACTGATATAATAGGATATTTTTCACACTATAGAATTGATCATAACACATAGATGGACATAGAATAATTGGTTTCAAGTCTGTATGCATAGGAACAACTATGTAAATTCTAGCCCGAAAATGTGTGGTGTTATAATATCTCCCCCTTGGCAACATTCGTCCTCGAATGAGACTGACTTGGCTGATATACTATGGAAAGATTGAGATGATATGCAAAATACTTACAGACTGAATCATGACTGAACATCTGGAGTGTGAACCTGAGGTCTGAGGAATAGCAGGTTAATGACACAAATTCATCAAAGAGGTTTGAACTGAGGATATGCATGGCATGAGTCTAAATTTCACTGATCATTAAGTATGTAGCAAGAGTACTGGAACTAAACATACTGCAAATCATGAGTACATGAGTCATGAGTTGTATGACCTAAATTTGGTGTTCATAAATTTATGGAACATGATCTATACTGTTGAGAAAACTAGAAATCCTTATACTAGGAACTGGAAGCGTACATGATTCTTTATGATGTGCATGAACATGAACTATGATTATGGAATTAACATGTAATGCATGAGTAAATATCATGATAACTGATAAACCTTATACTGAGATAAGAACAGGTTGGGCATCATCCTCTCCTACTGCTTTTCTACACATATTGGCATCACTACTAGGATCTGAGAGCCTGACTTGGTTACTTGTTCTATAATCTCCCCCTTAGCTTCAATCCATCATTCTAAGTCTGTGAACCACTTAACAAACTCTAAACTGAACTGAAACCACTTTACTCTAGAGTCCGAGATATAACAATACTTATAAACACTACACTCACCCTGAAAAATTGCACCTGAAAGTGTAAAACCCGCTGCTAGTACTACCTTCTGATATAAAACTCTTAACTTTCTATAACACCAATAGTCACGATATATTAACTTAAACACTGACTAACTTAGAATTTTTAACTCTTTTTTTTATTAGCTCAATCTTCAAAGATTCAAACTTAGATTTTAACACTTATCATGAATATTCTGAACCTCTTAATGAACCATACTAACTTCTTTTATAGCCTACTAATATCACATATCTATACTTATTTCCCCCCTAAACTATGAGAATTACCATTACACTTGGACATCCGACATCAATATGCTATAGCCCATAACTTAGCTGGTAAGAGCATCAATTACTACATTACTATCCCCATTCAAACTTAGTATTCAAGGATGCTACATAAGCACACCTACACCATCTTACTTAGTTCAAATTCTTGCATGCACTGTTTGAAGCCTACTGATTCACCTTTTATGCAACTATCCCCATGAATACAAAATCTACTGAATTCAGATAATACTATCCCTATTTTACTGCTGCTAAACTCCTGGGTTCATACTTTTAACTCTAGGCCATATGCTATCACATGATTCTGAGGAGGGATCTAAAATCATATCTGACTTTGGCTAAATGCACAATTTTCATGAATCATGAATTAAATATTTCATACCTTGGAACATAAAGGCACTGATGGGATAATTTCAAGATCGCATACAATCCCAAAACTATCTGAGAAAATCTCTATCTGTAAGGATTTAAGCTTGATTATTTCTGTTACCTTGAAAATAAGGCAGGGCTGGCATAAATAGAGCAAGATGAGAATCTGTATAACTCTCTTAGAGGACCTTTCTATAGCACGATCTGAAATATGGAAGAAGGGAAACTTTTCCTAAAATATCTTGTAGCCTATTATCCATAAGTGTGGCGTGCTTCACACCCATGCACAAGACTCTACTCAACACGGCTTTCAGACTCCCTAGAACACTTTAAAACCTTAGGCTCTGATACCAAGTTGTAATGACCCGTAAATACACCTTGGTCTCCACATGGTTCTACGGTCCCGAAAGACCACAAGCTAACCCATGACTAGTACCTGCTGTGGGCACTGAATAAAACTGATAACAAAAGATTTATTTCTACGGAATTTAACTGAAATTGTCATAATGTTTTAAGCCATAATTCTGATAATCTCTGCAAAACAACACTAATAATAACAACTAAAAGCTGACTAACTATCTGTACTATTTTGAAAGCATCTAACTGAATAACTGAGGAGTTATGGGATAAGACCCCAACTAACTTTGACTGTCTACAAAAATTGAGAAACTGAAATAAACATAACTGGTCCTCAGAACATGAGGACTCACTACTGCTGTTACTACTAGTGTGCTGGGATAACTAGGTGCGGTCGGGAACCTGAGCATCTGATCCTATGATATAAAATATCATAGTGCAAGAAACGAGTATTCGGTTAGTCCTTTGAATGTACTGGTATGCTAAATGAGGTAAATCTAAGATGCATAGGTCTATATGCATAAATGATAACCAACTGAATGAATAACATGGGATAACTGAACATGAAATAACAACTAGCTGAATAATATGAACTAACTTAGTAAGCATGCATGGAGCAGAGACTGTATTGTTAGTAAGAGAATATTGAATATACATGCATGAACGCTGAATAATCTGAGAATGCATGACCAAACATATGATATATTTCTAATATAGTCTATAACTGAAATACTGAAACCTGATAATTGAATAACTGATAAACTGTATGCTATGGTCAAGCAAAAATGAACTGAGTTCTGAACTAAATATTGAAACTGAAACTGTGGGAGGTATCATCTAACCAACATACCCCAGTCTGAGCTAATTGGGGTCCAACCTGTGACCCCAGTTGGAAGGGTGCTATTACCATGCCACGGGTACTAAGAATGGTTGTAGAGTCTATCCTAATCTAGTGGGTGACCCCTGAGATCAGTCCTAACTAGCGGGTGATCCCTAAGAGTGTCAGTCCTAAACTAGCGGGTGACATCTCATGATCTACGCTGGCTACGTAGTTTTGAAACTTAGAGATTGCTTCTAAGGACACAGTCCTAACTAATGGGTGATCCCCCATCCCTAGTCTCGCTCGGTGCTGAATCCTACTCCCAACTGAACTGACACTGATTTCGGGACTGAGCTAAGCTTAACTGGACAAGTAACTGATCATGATGGCTAACTAGCTGAGTATGCCCATGGTTTATCTGAACTATTCTGTAACTACTGAAATTTTGTAAACAACTATGTTTTCGGGTAACCATAACCCCAGGACTCAATAACAATAACAACAGGGTCACATGAAAGCTTTGAAACCATGGAAGGAAATTATTGTTCAAAATTATTCACTTAATCTTTTCATCAAATACATGGGGACCAAGACTTTAACATGAGGATATTTCTAGACATGATGAGATAGCACGATCACATGAAAAAAATCATAAACTGAGGATTTATTTCAAATTCTCATGATCATGATATGGAAACCACAATATTTAAAACATACTGTAATGCATTCCACTTGAAAACAAATTCCAAAATCTTCTTGTAAACATGTAATAAGTAGTCATTGTTCAAAACTAAATCATTTAGGCATTTCATCAAAATCTTGCAATTCATGGTTTAAACTAAGCATGGGATTAGTTTTAAAACTTGTACAAATAGCATGATTTCACTTCTAAGATCACCATTTAGGGTTTAAGTTCAACAACCAACACTATTTAAACATGTAAGGTTTAATATCACCAATAATTTCATGGAAACATGATAAAGATTCAAAATTCATGTAAGTTCATGGGAATAATTCATAAAATATATAATAAGGGCTGCTTTCAATGAAAATAGATTGTAAACATTATGTATAATCAAAATTCATAAAAGCTTCACGAAGATAAATTATTATAAACATGTAATTTCATGATTTAAAACATAAAATATGGATTCTTGGACTCTATGGGTGAAAAGGTCCCATGGATGAACATCTAACATACCTTAGCGATTTAATCTTGAAAGAGAATTGACTTTTCTTGAACGTTCATGTATTGGGAATTATAATTTCTTGATTTTCTTGAAGAAGGGCTTGAATCTTGTTTTTGGGAAATGATCTTGAGAGTAAACCCTAATTTTCTTGTTCTTAAGTGTGGACAGGATTATGAGTGATGAGAAACTGATATTTTATCACTTAATAGGGTTTAATGCGTGATTTAAGTCGTGGGAGGTGAGGGAAAAGACCAAAATACCCTTCCAAAATTATTTAAGGGTGAGGTTGACAAGTCTGGTCATGGGTGACGTCGTCACTTAGTTGACGACATGTCAACTTAGGTCGTTATTTGGAGGATGAAACTAATGGATCACTGATTTGGGCTGACGACTTGGCTGATAAGTCGTCACTTAGTTGACGACTTATCAGCTCAGGTCATCACTTTGTTGACAGACTGACATGCTGAAGTAAAATGAGTACAACTTTTTGCTTTACTATAGGATTAAGGTGAAATCAAATACATTGGAAAGAAGATCCAAAGATATTTTTTTTGATATATAGTAGCCCACGTAACTCATTATGTACAAGGAGTAATGATCGTTTAAAGTTGACCCAATCTGAAACTTTCACTAAAACTTAATCAATAAAAGCGTTTTCAACTCGTCTTTGAGTTAGGAGATTTTCATAACCTCAACTGATATAATAGGACATTTTCCACACTATAAAATTGATCATCACACATATATAGACATAGAATCATTGGGTTCAAGTATGTATGCATAGGAACAACGATCTAAATTCTAGCCCAAAAATATAGGGTGTTACAGATTTCTAACTCAAAAATACGGGTTGTTACATTATCTCCCCCTTGGAATCATTCATCCTCGAATGATGGGTAGGACTTAGTGAAACTTTAGAAGTATGAAATAATATAGACATGATGTGTCTTCTAACGAAGGATATAGCTGAGCTGAAACATTAGAACTTTCATCATTAAACTGATTTCTGAGCTGACTTGACTTTATAAACTATAAGGAGCTGATTCATGCTAAGACTTTAGAACTCACTTGAAATGTTCATGATACAATTATATATACAACTGTGAAGTGATAACTGATGCAACAAAATTACAAAAGTTACTATGGAGGGAATACGGTACATAACTTCCCAGTCGGAATTATTCCCAACAAAACACGTATAGGGATCAAAAGAAAAGGGCTTCATGGCATCACCAAGTACATTATGTAAGCACACATCATGAGATAACGGGAATAAGGTCGTACAATGGGTATTACATTATTTGAGATGGAATACTTGGAAAACTGAGATCATTCACTGAACAGTTATGAACTGAATCATTACTAAATATTTGAATCGGAGACATGATGGATGGACTGAACTGAATTCATAACTTGCATGGACGTGAATCAATTACCTCATCAAGTAGAAACATTCATGAACCTCCGGATAGTAAGACTAGATGGAAAGATGAAAAATCAATAGGATCTTATCTATCTGATTGCTAATCTGAATTATTTGCTACACGGACTAACTCATACTGAAAGTTCATACTCAACTAAAGTATTTCTTCAGCACTCTTGCTAAGAAGTTCTAATAACATTAGGGAGCAAAGAATTCTTGGGCATGATTTAAATAAGATATCTGAGTAAGGAATCTTAATATGGCTATAACTTTGCAACATGGAACATAGGCCTATAAAACATAAGCTAGGATAGAATTTCTAGGCCTTAGACAATGCGACTGCTAACTTTCAAGCTTAGCCACAATTATCAAATACTCCCTCAACTATACTTTTCCCCTTAAATACCATGTTTATTTGATTCAACTTATAATTCTTATATCGGTACAGATAACTACTTTCGCCCAAGTTTGAGTTGAACTACATACTCTTGCCATTTTCAAACCTAACTCAAAATTACAAAGAGCCATGCACAACACCGTAATAATAGTCTAAGTCATGAATTCGACACCCCATGCTTGTTTAACAACTCTCATCTCAAGAATAATTCTTCTTACCACTTCAACAACTAAATTTAACCTCTTACTAGGAATTCTCTAGCGCACAATACACCCATCCTCTTTTATACTAACATGATGTTCAAGCCTATAATTATAACCACATGTGAACTTCTATGCAAACAATCCACCAAAGCATCTTTCCCATATTCTCTAATACCTCTATCAATAACAACTTCCATGCACTATCCCCAAAAGAAGACAAACGAAATTTCAACTAATCATGACATATATCAAAAGCTCTACCTCAATATTCCTTCAAACTTATAGCCTTACATAGAACAAGTAGACAACGATATTTTCCTAATATGAACATTTACTCTCTTTCATGAAAACAATTGTTCATCACCACTATCTTGACATAAGGAGAGGTCACTGAAAGGTTAGAATATGAGGACCTTAAACATGAAAAAAATACTATACATAACTTGGAATCTTAATTGAGTCCTGAAGAATAGAGTATCCACAACATGGATTTATTGAAGAGATCTAAACAAAGGACATACATGAAATAATTTGAATTTCACTGATCATTAAAAGTGTAGCATGAGTTCCTGGAACTGCACGTACTGTAAAGCATGAATACATGAGTCATGAACTGCATGAACTGAGTTTGGAGTTCATAAATTCATGGAATATGATCCGTACTGCTGAGTGAACTAGAAATCCACGTACTAGGAACTGAAATGTACATGATTCTGTGAAAAGTGCATGAGGTTAAGCTATAATCATAGAGTTGACTTGTAAGGTATGAGTAGATGCCGTGATGACTGAAGTACAAAAATCTGCACTAAGATAAGAATGGGTCAGACATCTTCCTCCCTTACTAATGTTCTACAATACATTGGCATCACGACTAAAATCTGAGAGCTTGACTTGGTTCCTTGTTCTATCATCTCCCCCTTGGATTCAAGCTATAATTCTAAGTCAATGGACCCATTTAATAAACTCTAAACTGAATTGTAACCACTTTACTCTAGAGTCTGAGATATAACAATAACCATGAATACTAAACTCACCCTGAAAGACTGTACCTAAGAATGTAAAACCCACTGTTAGTACTTCCTTCTGAGATACAATTCTTAACTTTCAATATCACCACTAGTAATCATATAATAACTTGAACACTTACTAACTTAGAATCCTTAGGGTATCAGAATCTTTATAGTATCACCATATCCTGAGTTCACACCATATAGAATTTTAACTCTCCTTTCTATTAGCTTAATCAACAATGATTCAAACTTAATTTCTAACACTTAACATGGATATTCCCTAACTTTTAATGAACCATACTAACTTCATTCTTGAACAGTCCCTTAATCTATACTATCCTTAACTTTCCTTAGCTTCAACAATAATCACATACTTATTCCCTTCTTGACAACATACTTGCCTCACTAAATACATAATCTGCCTCTTTCCTTTATAGCTTACTAATATCACATCTTTAAACTTATATTTTCTACCTAATCCATGAGAAGTACCATTACACCAACATACCCAACATCATCAACCTATAACCCATAACTTAACTAGAAAGAACATCATATACTACATAACTAGCCTCATTCACACTTAACAATTCAAGGGTACTACCTAAGAACACATACTATAAAAACATAGATATAATACAATCCTATATCACCTTGGGTACACCTCTAGATCATACCCACATTATCATACTTAATTTCAAATCAATAAACTTAAATTCTTGCATACACTATTTCAAGACTACTGGTTCACCTTTCATATACTAGCCCCATAGATACATAATCTACTAAATCCAGATAAACACTATCCCCACTTTACTGCTGCTAAACTTTTGAGTTTATGCTTCTAACTCTAGATCTTATGCTGTCATAGAATTCTTAGAAGGGATCTGAGGGCACATCTGACATTAGCTCAAAGCATAATTTTTCATGATTATGAATGAAATCTATACTTTCGAACATAAAGGCACTGGTGGGATATTTTTTGAGCCAACATACAATCCCACAACTGTCTGAGAAAACTCTATCAGTATGAATTTAAGAATGACTATTTTTGTTACCTCAAAACTAAAGCAGAGTTGGCATGAATGGAGAAAAATAAAAATATATATAAGTTTCTAAGAGAACATCTCTATAGCACAATTTGAGATATGAAAGAAAGGAAATATTTCCTAAATGCCTTATAGCCTCTAGAAGAAACAGACGTCTCTGTACCATTCTAGAAGACTCCACTAGATGCGACTTCATAGACACCCTAGGACACTTGAACCTTGTGCTCTGATACCAAGTTTATCACGACCCTAGGCTACCCTGTAGTTGTAACATAGTGCTTAGAACCACAAGTGATCCCAAGCTAACCCATGCACTGGCTTGATTCTTGAGCAACTAATTTAAAATGTATATACAAGCTAAAATTGCTAAGAGGAAGCATAATTATGAGAAAATCTAAATAAATGTAATACTGATAAAGTTTACAACATGATAAATTTATAGAAAAAACTTAAATTACATATCATAACTCTGATTGACCATCTATGAAGCCTCTACTGTACTGACTATAGATAGCTGGGATATGCCTCCAACTACCACTAATCAATATATATATATAATCAAAATACAACACATGAAGTGCAATGGACTGGAGTTCCCGAAATAAGGAAACTCATTACCTGCTATCTGAATGTTGATAATTGTCTGACCCTAGTGTGTGGACTAAATCTGGTACCTACATTATGAAGAAATGTAGCCACAAACTCATATATGTGGTCAGTACATTGGAATGTACTGAGTATATGGAGACATGCACTAAATTATGAAATATTTAAAACATTCTTTACAACTGAGGGTATAAGATATTTACTGAAACATGCATTTAAAACATGGTTGTACATGAAAATGGTTAGTCATAGTGAAATTTATAAGTTCATAAGATGAAAATAATTCAATAAGTTGGGAAGCGGTAGAAACATGAATACTGTATGTAAATCTCATGTAAAGCTGAACATGCTATAAAACTGAACTGAGGATCATGTATGGATACTGAGCATGGAAACATGAACATGTAAAACTGAGAATGCAAGACCAAGTAGAGAATGTACTGACATTATCTGAATAACATAAATAATATATAAAACTGAGTGTATAATTACTAAAATTTAATTACTTGGTCAAGCAAACTTGAACTAAGATAAACTGAATATTGACTAAAACTATGGGAGCTATCATGTAACTGACATAAACTATATGAGCTATCATGGAGTCCAACTATGACCCATGTTGAGGAGGGCTATTCTATCCTTGCCATCAAGTAGAACTTGAACTGGAGTGATCACTAAACTGAGCCCATATTGGTCAAGGGGAAACACTCTCTGGTGAGTCCCTTAAACTTATAGTGGCACGTAGTTTCTGGGGAAATAGGATGCACTGAACCCACACTTCCCACTCGGTGGTAAATCCTACTCCCAACTGAAAGACACTGGAATACTAACTGGTGCATGCACTGATAATTGATAAGCTTAGGTTATGGGTATTTTGAAAAAAATAGTGCATACAGATTCTGAAGTAATTATTAACATATAAAATGATAGTGCTCAACATAATCATAACAAACTGAGTTTAACCATAAAATCATGAGTTGACTAACTCATTACTTGAAAGGTCTAAAATGTAAGTAAACATGTAGGTATCGAGTGTTCATAACTCTCCAACACTAAATGATTACAAAACATCTATAACAACACTTAAAACAGTGATGTAAAATCATAATTCAAAGACCCAAAACATAAGATATTTCAATAGTCTGATAAATTTCATGAATGTAAACATGGGAACGAGTTAACCTTAGAAAAATATCATGTTTATACAATTTAAAACATAATTTGAGAATTTGACATAATGCCAACTTAACATAACATAGGGTTTGGCACTTCAGCATGTAAGAACATGATTCTCATAGAATAAAACTATTAGCATAACTTGAATGCAAAACAAGGAGGCAATATGGATGAATTTCATAATTTACATGGAAGATGATCACAAATTAGAGTGAAATCCATACTTGAACCAAAAAGAGGGTTTTTGGGCTCAATGGGTGAAAGAAACCAATTGATGAATATCCCACATACCTCAATTACTTGAATCCTTGAAGAAAACTTGAACTTGGAGCTTGGATACTTGAATTCTAAGAGAGAAAGGTTGAATTTCTTGTTCTTGGATAGAGGGGAATGGTTAATGTGAGTGATAACGCTCAACTTACACGTCAATTTAGTGCAAGACGGTCATCGTTAATATATTTACCCAACTTTAAAGTCGGGGTCGAATCCACAGGGAACAATTTGAGTGGCGATTAAACTAGTTTGAAACTAAAGCTACAAGTTAAATTCAAACAAATGATAAGAAAAGATAAAATGGGGGTTTTCAATGACCAAACAAATGTTAAAGTTTAATTTACTTCAGAGCTCAAATCTTAAACTGCAATAATTCAAATCAATGATATAGAGAAACTAGAGTGATCACTATAATTAGTAATCCTCCATTGAATAACAATTATAGTATTGGATTCTCGTGACTTATGGGAAACACCAAATTATCAGTTTTGACAGTCCATCTAAGTGTTTCTCAACCTACCTAGATGTTGAACTCCCTAATTCTCTCAAACTTAGAAAAACATTCTATTCATACTGATTTTATCTCGAGTTGATCAATCTTGTTACAACATTAATCATTAGATGAGAACTTAAGCTTCCCAAATCCTCATTGATAATTCACTTCTTACTAGGGTTGATTTCTTATTTCAAGAAAATCAACAGTAAGCAAGGCCTATTATTTGCAACCAACAGAAAATAATTATTAAAAAAATTATCAAGATGTTCCTGCAATCACTCGAACCCTAACTAAATATTAAATCTAGGGAGGAATAATCATAGATCCCACAACCCTAGTTGTGGGTTTTAGTTCCACATGACAAAGAAAGAGATAGTAACAATTATATTCATCATTCAAAGTAATTAAACTTAAAAAAGATGAAGTCTGAAGTTGATTCTCTTCCAAGTTCAAGACCAAAATCTCAAAACCCAATCAAAGAGTTGAATTTTGAATTCTAAGTTAAGAGCCCCCAAAAAGAAAAGTAAACTCCCTTGGAATAAGTTCCAGAATGTCGAGTCCCAGCCCTCAACAAAATCCTAAACAATACGTTAAATAGTTCACCCTAATTATGGAAACAAAATCACAGAGTTCAGTAATTTCTCGGACAGGTGACGACATTTTGTGACGCCTTATCACAAATGTCGTCAGCTCTTTCTTCAGTTTTAGCACTTCCTGCTTATGGTTGACGATGAAACATGATGACTTATCAGGAAATGTCTCCACAACTTTCAGCTGAGGTCCATTCTCTGTCTAAGGTTGATAATGTCTGTGATAACTTATCACAGGCATGCCGACTTATCAGGAATATTGTCACGAACTCCAGCCAAAAACCAATCTCTGTCTAAGGCTGATGATGAAGCTGATAACTTATCAGAGTGCTGACAACTTATCAGGAATGTAATCAGCTACACTTCTCTTCTATTTGCTTCAGATTTCAACTCTTTTGCTTTCATCCTTGTTGGTTCTCTTGCATCTTGGCTTCTTCTACAAAATCAAAGATAAAATGATCAAAAATGACAAAAGTTGCTTAAGACTTTACAATTATTCTCAGTTAAAAGCCTCAAATATGTTAGCATCTGCTCACACATCAGTGAGTTAATCTCATGAAAAGTGGGCAATAATGTATTTTAAGACCTCTTAATTCATTTAAGAATGATTAGAAATGGTTTAGGGGTGTGAAAAGACCTCAACACCCTTAAACTAAGTTTGAATAAAGCAATTTTGGCACTTGGCTTTTGCTGGGCGGCGCACAGCCAAAGAACAACTGAGGGTGGGCGGCGCATGCCAAAAGAACACCCCAGGGTGGGCGATGCACACCAAAATCTAAAACCATCCAGTGGCTATTAGCATTTGTCATGCGATGCATGGCCTTAGTAGAGGGTCTATTTAGTGGCACACACCTAATTCTAACGTCCAAAAACACCCCCAACACAACCCATAATATCTAAACATGGTTTACCATCGAAATGAGGGTCCCAAAGGTAATTTTGAATGCATTATTTGAGTGTTAAAATCATGAGGTGTTACACTTACCGCTTCTCATGAAAATGGTCATCACTTTATGGTCGAATATCTAATTAAGGCAAAATTGGTATCGTTGGTTAGCTAATTTAATTATATATAATTTGGTGGTTCTTGAGATACAAAATTCCACATATGTAAAAAGTTATACATGTTCAAAGTTGATCCCTATAGAATCATATACCAAAATTTGGCCGAATCAAGGCTCTTAGCTCAACTTTGCTCTAAGTGATTCCTATGAATATTTTTCCACCTCATAAGCACTCTTTATAACTGTTATCTAAATAACTAAAATAATCTATAAAACTGACTGAATAAATACTGATATTTGTCTACTTGGTCAAGCAAATCTAAACTGAGATAAACTGAATACTGACTGAAACTGTGGGAGCTATCATATAACCAACATAAACCATGTGATCTATCATGAAGTCCAATGTCTAACTCATGTTGTGGAGGGTTGTTCTATCCTTTCCATTAGAGTAGAACCTAAACTGGATGATCACTAAACTGAGCATATATTGGGAAAATAAAACTCTCTCTTGCGAGGCCCCCTAAACCTACGGTGGTATATAGTTTCTGGGAAGTAGGATGCACTGAACCCACACTTTCCTCTCGGTGCTAAATCCTATTCCCAACTGAAAGACACTAAAAATACTAGCTGATACATACAATGATAACATATTTTCTCACATAAGGTATTTTAAAATTGAGAGTGCATGCTTAATTTGAAGAAATCATGAACATGTAAAACTGATAATTTGACATGAATTATTACTGGGTATAACAATAAAATCATGAGTTGACTGGCTCATTACTTGAAAAGTCTGAAATGTAAGTAAACATATAGGTATCAGGTGTTCATAACCCGCCAACACTAAAATAAAGTCATCATTCAAAGACCCAAACATGAGACATTTCAATAGTCTGATAAATTTTATGAATGTAAACATGGGAATGAATTAAACTTTGGAAAATATCATGTTTATACAGTTTAAAACATAATTTGAGAATTCAACATAGTATTGACTGAACATGACATAGGGTTTTGGAACCTTAAGTATGCATGAGCATGATTCTCATGGAATAAAACTATTAGCATAACTTGAATGTAAAACAATGAGGAAAAGTTGATGAATTTCGTAATTTACATTGAAATTGATCATAAATTATAGTAAAATTCATACTTGAACCAAAAAGAGGGTTTTTGGGCTCAATGTATGAAACGAACCCATTGATGAATACCAACATACCTGAAGTAGAAGCTTGGGGGTAATCCTTGAAATTGATCTTGTTCTTGAGAAACCCTAATTGCTTGAGAAAGAAGAGAAGACCGTCCCTCTTGACTCTCTTTGGTGAAATTGAGGATTATATCGTGATTTGGGGGATTTTGGGGTCTTTTATACAACTCCTTGTGAAGCCAAACTGACTTGGGTTTGGCTCTTAAGGGAGTGGGAAAAGACTTAAAGGCCCTTGGAAAAACGTGCAGAAAAATATACCCCCAGTCGTTACGACTCAGCTTGCGACTCGTAATGACTGGTTACGACTCGTGGTCTGAGTTGTAGCCTGGGATTCTGGGTACATTATGGTTTGACTATGACTTGCCACCTAACTACTCGTCATGACTGATTATGAATCATAGGATGGAGTTGTAGTTAGAAGCTGAGGCCTTGGGTCAGACACACTGGTCAGGTTATGGGTCCTTTTAATGACTCGTAGGGTCTGGTTATGTGTTGTATGCTGAACTCGTAACCACTGGAGAGGGTTCTTGGACACACACACTAGTGTGACTATGAGTCCCTACATACGACTCGTAGGTACTGATTACGAGTCATGTTGAGGAATCATAGTCACTGGGCTCAAGGCGAAGAGATTCACTGGAGTGGTTACGACTCACTCGTGACAACTTGTCATGAGTGGTAATGATTCGTGACCCTGAGTCATAACTATGGCAGTCTTTCCAGGATCTGAAGCAAGAATTTCCACTACTTCTTTCCATGGCCTCAGACTAAGACGAGGCTTGATGTATTGGAAAGATAACCTCATGGGCTATTTCTTGGAAGGTTTAGAACCTGAAAACTCGGGGTATTACAAAAATCAATATCACGATTCGGAGGAATACTAGACAAATCCATAGGAAACACATCCATAAACTCATGGATAACACAAATGGAGTCCAAGGAAGGGGGTAAAACCACACTAGTATCAAGAATATGAGCCAAATAAGATAAACATCCCCTCTCAAACAATCTATGAGCCTAAACATAAGATATGATCCTTTTAGGAGATAAATTAAGCACACTCTTCGAAGCTATCCTTGGCACACCCAACGAAGCTAAAGTCACGATCTTAACATATTAATCTAAGATATCATGATAAGGAGACAACCATCCATACCCAAAATAACATCAAAAATCAATCATATCTAACACAATAAAATCTACCCAAGTCTCACGGCCTTAGAAAGTCACGACACAAGATCGGTACACCCGATCCACAATTAGAGAATCTTCTACAGGGGTATATACACGAATAGGCATGATAAGAGGCTCACTAATAGAGTCAAAACCCAAAGTAAAATATGGAGAAGTATAGGATAAAGTCGATACAGGGTCAAATAACATAGATGCAGAAATAAAACAAACAAGGATAATACCCGTGATCATAATATTAGAAGTGTCCACCTTTGTCCTGGCGAGTATAGCATCGCATTGACCATGACCACCAACTGGCTGAGTGACCCCATAAAGACCACCATAGGCTCCTCTACCTTCGCTTCTCATACCTCTAGTAGTACCCCTACCTCTCACAACTAAAATAGAAGTAGCTCTAATCACACGACGGGGACAGTCCTTGGCCTAATGTCCAACCTCATCACATATAAAGCAACCTCTACAACCCGCCTCAATAAGAGAAGGTACCACTAGGCCCGAATGGCCACCCTAAACTGCTAAAATAGAAGATCTACCACCTGAACTCTGTAAGGCCACCTGCACTGGCCTACTTTGATATCTACGAGACCCTCTAAAATCTCTACCACGAGGAGTCTAACCTATGAACTCACAAAAATAGCATACCTTCTTGGCGCCCCTTAAGATGCTCTAAGAATGCCCTCTGTCACCTTGGCCTAATGGCCAACGTCATCACATACAAAGCAACCTCTACATCCTGCCTCAATAAGAGAAGGTACCACTGGGCCCAAACGGCCACCCTGAATTGCTAAAATAGAAAATCTACCACCTGAACTCTGTAAAGCTATCTACACTGGCCTACTTTAATATCTACGAGACCCTCTAAAATCTCTACCACGAGGAGTCTGACCTATGAACTCACAAAAACAACATACCTTTTTGGCGCCCCTTGAGATGCTCTAAGAATGCCCTCTGTCATCTTGCGTGATCCATAATGCTCTAAAAGGATGCTATAAATACAACTATCTGAGAAGTATCCAACTAAAGAAAAACATCTAAACCTTTCACAAACTTTCGAATCTTCTCAGACTTGGTAGAAATACTGGCATGTGATAATCTGTACAAGGCATGAAAGTGTGCCTCATACACTGCAATGGTCAAGAAGATATGCTCTAGACGATCAAACTTATCATGCTTCCAATCCCTCAAACTATAAGGCATAAATCTCTCTAAAAAGGTATTGATGAACTGATCCCAAGACATCTTAGGAGCATCGATAGGTCTACAAATAATAATTAATCTCCACCAATCTCTCGCAGCATCTCTTAACTGATATGTAGTATAAGCTACTCCATGCGACTCAAGAGAACCCAAGTTATGCAACTTCTCCCAATAATTAATCAAGAACTCGTAGGCATTCTTGCCCACAACACCATTAAATCTAGGAGTACCCAAATGAGTAAATCTCTCAAACCTCTTCTAATCCTCAGAAGACATCACTGTACTAGCAATACAAGGATGCATGGTGAATCTAGAAGACTGAGATCATGTCTGAGGAGGTAACATACATGAAGGCTGAACTCCTGATCCCAATGCGACATACTCAGATATCAACACCGATAAAGGAATAGTACTCAGTGTCTGAGGAGTACCCAAAGCAAAAGCAGGTGCCACATAAAGATCCACACTAAGGGATGAAGGAACACCTAGCATAACCAAAGGAGAACCCTCTAAGCGGGTCAGTAAATGCACCAACAACCCCTCCAAAAATAAGGGTAGACAAACTCTGAGGAATTGGAACCGAACCTAGATCTCTAACTTTCTCCATACAAGGCTCAGGGGAGAGTTCTCTGACACTCTTCCTAGATAGGGCTGATCCACGGGCCCGTCTACTCCCTTGAGTCCGTCCATTACTCGAGGCTCTTCTTCTCAGAGAAGGCTCTGTATTTCTGACCTCGCGGAACCTAGTCTACACCATCTGCGCAGAAAGAGTGAAACACAACTCAAAACACAAGGTATATAAGAGATCTACATGATAAGGAATAAAATAAGAGTAGTTTTAGTAAAGACATCCTATTGCCTCTCAGAGAAAGTTACAGACATCTACGTACCAATCCACGAGACTCTATTAGATATCCCGTTCTTCCACCATTAAGACCATTGAAACCTAGATTCGTTGATACTAATTGTCACAACCCAAAATCTATAGGTCATGATGACACTTGTCACGAAAAATCTTTACAAGTAAGCCTATCACACAAACTGATACACAAAAGCGAAAGATAGAAATACCCCCAAGGTAAGGCTTCTAAAATGAATTTGAACCATACAAGTATAATAAATGTTGAAAAAACATAACAATGTATAATAAATGTAGAAAAAAAATAACAATGCAACCACAACTCTTAAAACTAGGTGTCAACAGTATGAGAATGTATCTAGTACAACTCGAATCCAAGAAAATACATAAGATATCTAAATACAAGAGAGAAACTCTGTCTTTGAAATAAAAGTAAGACAAAGTCTATAAAGAAAGGCAATAGAAGATATTTGGATGCCTGAAAATTATCAACTCCTTGAAAGATCCAACAGTCGCTCCAGTCAAGCAATGTGGGGCGCACCCAAACCTAGATCTGCATCAGAAGGGTATACTAGGAGTGAGTACGATCCACTTGTACTTAATAGGTATCATAGGCCGACCAAACAAATTAGAAAATAAAGCATACAAAATACACCCTAAGGGCACGCCATTTGTAATTAGAAAATATCCTACAACAGTAGGCCATACCGCTTGCACTAACAGTTCTAACATATACACATCACATACATTGTAATAACACAACCAGGCTGAACACAAGTATATATTATATCCTATATGCTTAAAAACAAGGAGGATCATGTATATACAAGATAGTTAAGTATAATTAATAGAAGATAGATCAAATAAAGGTATGAAAAGTCAATATTGAAATTTAATCATAGAATAAACACAATAAAGTAAGTGCAATGTACAAAAAGATAATGACGATGATGATGATGATGATGGTGATGATGCACGAGGTCATTGCATAACCTCTGTATACACCCACGAAGGCAAGACTCCTACCGTGTAACACATGGGGGTTCGTCAACCCATATACAATCCATATATCTATATCTCCTTCCCAGCACATCCCTCAGGAAGGGTTTTATGAGTTGTTACAATATCTTTTCCCTGGCACATCCCTCGGGAAGAGTTTAAAACAGGTGTTACCAGTGGTTCTCAGATGCTGCCATGGTGGTACCAATGTTACATGAATAAGTATGATATGATAATTTAATGCTCAGAACCAATCACAATGAGTATCTCCATATCCAATCACAATGATACATTTCCACAACCATGTAAGCCAATATCCACTCATTATTTTCAACCATCCATGAATTTTCACATATTTCATATGCCAATAAGAATGAATATATCACAATACATCAAAGGTATCATAATAGACATTTCTAGAAGCACAATACAATTATTCACATGTATTCAAGGCTATCAATATCACATAAAACCTTACACGATCACACATATCACATATTATCCCAAATCCAATAATTACAGCACATATAGACCACCACACAGTCACAACACATAGATAGTCATTATTCATAATTAGTTCCTACCCGTAATATATATTTTGTACCAATATTTAATACCCAGCCTAGTCTGAAAGAGCTAAACCATAACCTACCTCAATGCCAAAATTGGTCCGCAACACTTTGATCTCAAAGTCTTACTCTTCTCAAATGATCTCAAAATAAACTAAAACTAATAAATATGGAATCTACATGTCAAAACTAAGCCAACGGTTCCCAGGTTGCCTATTTTTGGTTTAAGGTCTAAACGAACCCACGAAATGAGTTTTCAAAAAAGAAGGGCAAAAATCAGAACTTTATTTCAAAAATGTTTTTTTCCATGCTTTTAGGAACCTATAGTTGATAACCCAAGTCAAATCGAGTTAAAAATGAGGCCCAATTCAGAAAAACCATTTTTAGACTCGACAGGTTAAAATCTTTGAAATCCATTTCAAATCTAAGAATCAAAGTTGTTTTAAAGGTTAAATTGAGGAAAAACTAGTAATTATAGGATTAGGACATTATACAAGTTAAAAGGAGTGAAATTTGGAGATAAATTATGTAAGAACATTTTTGGGGTTTTGAATAATGAGTCAAGAATTTAACTAAGAAAAAGGTGAATTCTTACCGTAAATCCATAAGTGAATAGAGAAAAAAATTGTTAATCTAGCCACCCAAGCATCCACAAGATCTCTCAAGAGGCAAGGTGAAAAATGAGCTAAAACGCGACCTAAGGGGCCTTTTAATACTCTTTCTAGGTCATCAGGTCTTGCTATTGCATAACTAAGTGTGAGATCGAGCATAAGGATGCAGGAGAAGATGTTGTGATCGCAACACTTCCTCTATGTGATCGCACTACCTCTACACAAGAGGTATGATCGCGGCCCACACTAGATATCAGCTGAAACTTAGAATTTCTCCAAGTTTTTGCTAAGGCTTCAGGATTCATTCAGAATCCGATTTACACAAATGAACTATGTAACCACACTAAGTTCGACGCTCTGGATTCAATAGCGATATCAGATTTTCAAAAAGGCATCATTTTCACAAGTTGATCCCCAAAATCCAAAATTATAATTTTCCAAATCGAGTGCCAAAATGAGATTTAAAAGCCATAAAACTAGATAAAATATGTTACCACCCTAAAATTGATGTTTCAGAATTGTTGGCTCACTTCGTTTAGTCACCCGTCACACAGATCAAAAGATAACCACATATTTTATAATAAGTCTCTCAAATCTACCAAAAACCACAATATCACATAAAATGCCCCAAAATGCATTGAGAACCGTACCAATCACCCCCATACTTCAAAAATACCACAATGCAACTATAGGGAGGGGTAAAATGGTTAAATCATACAAAAGCACGTATTTAATCAAAATTTGAGGTTGTTACATTCCGTATCTTGGTGAGTTTATTTAAACTTTGCATGCATGCTTTAAGATTATGCATTGATTCAGTTTTATTTATTGCAATCACCCACACATATTTAGTACATTCCAGAAGTACTGACCACATATATATGTGTGTGGCTATATTATTTCATAATGTATGTACCAGTTGCAGCCCACAACATCATTATCAAGCCATTCATAGTTTCCACCAACATGTGATGAGTTCTATTTAGAGACTCAAGTCAATTTGTAGATTCAAATTTTTAATTCTATTCAGTCATATTGATTAGGGATAGCTGGGGGTCATGTACCGGCTACCATAGTCATTATTAGTAGAGACTTCATAGACAATTAGTTAAAGTTGATGTATTTAGTTTTAGTTTTCTTTTGTATAACCAGTATTGTAAATGTTTTAAATAGTATTATATTGAATAAGTTCAGCTAATGACATCTCTACTGCTTATTGTTCCTAGTTTTATGTAATTTGTTTAGTTGCTCATGAATTATGTCAGTATCATAGGTTAACTTGGGATCACTTGTGGTTGTAAGCACCGTGTGACATTCAGGAGTAGTCTCAGGGCATTATAGATGACCTTGATTTGGTATGTTAATGTTTATAATAGGTTCGGAACATACTAGCTTTTTGGTCAATTTACATATTTGATTTATTTCTATAGGATTTTGAATAAATTTATGAGAATTTATCGAAAGTTTTGAATATTTTTGATAATAAGTTAAATTAGTGATTTAATGGATCAAAACCACAACTTTTTTCTTTCTCACATAACCCATATTCAGGATTAATTAAAGTTAATTGGAACATAACAGAAGTTCAAACAAATGGGCGGCTAAGAAGAGAGTTACGTGTCATTAGAGTTTAAAAGATGAGATTCCCGACAACTTCAGGTTGGATACTTTGTCTAGATTTATTCTCAGCTGCTATATATTTACGGAGAGGGTGAGCGGAGGTTAGGCGAGAAACCATCTTTATGGATGCATCTAGTGGTTTTTCAATGGATTCGTAAATAACGTAGTTACCAATTCTCTTATTTTAGCTTTAGGTTAGATTATGTAAAATTGATATGTATACATAGTAGTAAAATTGTGTGTTCATTATTATGTGGGTAATGATGACCTAATGATTGGCTAATGATGACAAGAAAGATAGGGCAATATGGACAGTAAACGGGAGGTGCGAGGGTTTTGTTACTGCCAATAAATTTCTGGGCAATGAGGATGTGAAGAGATAATTGTCAAATTGTAACTCTTTTAACTTTCTTTTATTTAATGGACATAACTAATGATTACGTAATGATTTGACAATTATTGAATAATAATGATTGGATGGAGGTAGTATTATAGTTTCCTTAAAATTAAAGGTACTACAGTTGCTAGTTTTTCTTTGTGCTTATCTTTTTAGTTTAAAAATTTTGGTCAATTACGGTTTTCGTGAGTCTAGGTTTTAGGTCTAGGATTCTTGGTCTGAAATTTTTTTGTGTCGAATAATGATTCATTTTAGCTGATATTCAATGTAATAGTTCAGATTCTTATAGGGATTATATATTTGAACATATTTTGACCATTCAGAAGCTTTACAGAAGGTTAAGACCCGTGCAAATTAGCCCGCATTTGGATTTTTTGGTTGAGGTAGGTTATGATTTAATGGAGTTTAGAAAAAAATTAATTGTGTGTATGCTCCTAATTTGGATGCTTGTTGATCGATCTTTGAACATACTTGAATTTAATGATATTTGAATTTTGACACTTGTATGAATAATTATTGAAAGTTGAACTTGATTGAATTGCCTTGTGATTGTTAGTGTACTTGTTAATTTAGTACACCATGTTGTATCCTGAGATATAGTGTGAATTTGATAAAATATAAGTAATATGATTATGGAGGATCGTTACCATGTCGATACAGATATAGATACTGGCATTATTTGTATATGGAAGTGTCACAACCCAAATTTGGGATCGTGATGGCACCTATCCCGCCCTCCGTGATAGGTAAGCGAAATACCCAATTTCAAGAACAGTATCTCAAACTCATAGAAGCGAAAGAAAATAAGAACATAACCAATTCCGAATAACTCATAAGTACATTAATAGACTAGTAAAATTCAAATCATAAATAATCCCAGGTTTGAAAGTCACTAATACAAACCACTAAATACAGAATCAAAAAAAAGTTTGAGTCTTTTAAAATGCGGAAAATACATAAGGATAAGGCTGAAGGAGATTTCAGTAGTCTCTAAAACCAATAGCAGCTACCTCGAATCTCCAATGATACTAGCAAAGAAGGAACCACAAGAATCAATATCCAGAGGTCGTCAGATTTGTACCTGCACGTAGGGTGCAGAAAAAGCAAGAGTGAGTACGGAACCACGTGTACTCAGCAAGAATCGTTGACCGATCCTAATACAAAGTTGTGACGAGTGACACCACATCAATCATCTAAACACAAATATACAATCTGCACTAAGGAAAACCATCTTAATCTAACAGAATAGTCAAGTTTAACAGCCATAAGAATATCATACACAATCTAAGAAATTCTCAATCCAGTGAAATAAATAACACATAAAATAAGTATAAGATCAATAAATACACTTTAACCAATTTGAACCAAATTAATTAATGCAATGCATATGCTGTGTACACACCTACCAAACAATGGCGTCAAGGTCAGGACCCATGGGAGACTCACAAGGTCTATGTCTATGTACTGTGCAGACATGCACTCCGATCCTAATGAATATATTGTGTAGGCGTGCACACTGATCCCAATCAATATACTGTGCAGGCGTGCACTCCGATCCCAATATATATTGTGCAAGCGTGCACTCCGATCCCAATAAATATACTGTACAGGTGTGCACTCTGTTTATATATAAATATATATAATATTGTGCAGGCATGCACTCCGATCCTATATGAAATGCAATGCATGATGTGCATGCGTGCAACTCCGATCCCAAATCAACAATAAAGTCAAGCAAAGCACTTCATGTCTTAAGTTAAATCAAACATCAGTTTTAAAGTCAACTCAACTTATCAAGTAAGAGTATTCTTATTATCTAGCTTTTTCAATAATTTATTTACCATAACCAATCAGTCTATCGAGCTAGCGAATAGGAAAAAATAGTTCAAACATACAATTAACTTATTTTATCACCTCAAACAACACCTGGTACCCGCATAGATGCTCGTCACAACCACCAATACGGGACCCACTTTTCCCATTACTCCTATTACACATAACTAACAAAATAATCACTTTGAAAAAGAGTCTAAAGAAAGTTTCAACTTGCCTTAAAAGGAAGATTTGTGAAGTTAACTCGAAGCTGAAAGGATTAGATAAAAGCTTTAGCCCTTTTAATTACCTTCGAACGAGTCCAATCTGATCAAATACAACATTCCCAACTTAATAAATTTTTACTCTAAAAAGATTATAAACCTAAAGCTTAATTCTTTACTAAATTTTGGAGTCTAAAGCGATACACTAGACAGTAAATCGTAGCGCCGTACTTTAATTCCTCGATAGTGCATTACCCATTATGTAATCTGCCTAACAATTAACAATATTTTAATATCATTGTCCAAATGATAAAATTGTTTCCTGTAATCATTATAAATTATGAACAGTACTATCTTAAAACAATAGTTGGACTTAAACTATCTAAAAGTTATCATTCCGCCCAACTTCCATTCTGTCCAACTCTAGCGAATAACAACTTCATATAGCCTCACGTTTTCATGGTATGATAGAAATAGTTCAATTAAGTGATAATCAAGTATCACCGTAGCCACTAGATAAAAAAATTATCCATTAATCCTAGCAACAATTACATACCTGAAGCAAGTTTTTGGGACTCTTTCAAGGTTACGATGGAGGGTTGTAACGTTGGTAACTGTCGTTCCTTTCTGTCCCACTTTGCTGATACTATTATTAAATGGTAATAGTAAACCCTTTCTACTTAAATTTTATTCTTACACATAGGTCTCAGAAGTTAAGAAAATATTAATTTGACCCATTACTATAAAATAATGCCTAAAAATTATGAGGTGGATTAACATATGATAAATTTATAAAATAAATTTGCAGGGTCTTTACATCATCCACCACTAAAACAAACATTCGTCCTCGAATGTAAAAATAAAGAAGGTACCTGGGCTGTCAAAGAGATGAGGATATGTACTCTGCATGTCGGACTCAATCTTCCAAGTGGATTCAGCAACAGGACAATGCCTCCACTACACCTTCACAGAGGCTATCTCCTTGGATCTCAACTTTCTAACTTGCTTATCCAAGATAGCTATAGACTCCTTCTCAAATGTCAAATTCTGATCCAAACTTATCGAGTCCCATTGAATCACATGGGAATCATCTGGATGGTATCTCTTCAACATAAAAACATGAAAACTGGATGTATGACTGAAAGACTCGGTGGCAAAGCCAACTTATAAGTAACTGGACCAACACATTGAAGAATCTCAAAAGGGATAATAAACCTCAGACTAAGCTTTCCTTTCTTCCTAAACCTCATCACACCTTTCATGGGTGATACTTTCAACAAAACTTGCTCACCTTGCATGAACTCCAAGTCATGGACTCTTCTATCAACATAACTCTTCTATCTACTCTGAACCGCCAAGAGCTGATCCTGGATCAATCTCACTCGGTCCATGGAATCTCTCAATAGATCAGTACCCCAAGGTTTAATCTCAAAAGAATCAAACTATTCAACTGGGGTCCTATACTTCCTACCATACAAAGCCTTGAATGGAGCCATCTGAAACTAGAGTGGTAGCTATTATTATAAGAAAACTCCACTAAGGGATAAGGGCAAAAAATGATCCCACCAACCCCCAAAGTCCATCACACAAGCCTGTAACATGTCCCTCAACACCTGAATAGTCTGCTCTGACTGGCCGTCTGTTTAGAGATGGAATGTTGTACTTATATCCAACTGAGTACCCAACTTCCGCTGCAAAGTACGCCAAAAGTTTGAAGTAAACTGAGTACCTTTATTTGAAATGATGGAAATAGGCACGCCATACAATCGAACTAGCTCACGAATATAAATCTTAGCTAATTTCTCAGCACATAACTCATTTTCACAGGAACAAAATGGGCTGATTTGGTCAATCTTTCCACAATCACCCAAACAGAATCAAACTTTCCCAAGGATGAGGCAACCCAACTACAAAATCCATAGTGATACGCTCTCATTTCCACTCGAGAATGGGCATCCTCTGAAGCAAAGCACCTGGTCTCCTGTGCTCATATTTCACCTGCTAGCAATTCAAATACTTAGCCACAAACTCTGTAATATCTCGCTTCATCCAGAACCACCAGTAATGCTGATTAAGGTCATGATACATCTTCACCGTACCTGTATGATCGGGATAGCGTGAATAATGGGCCTCCTCCATAATAGATCTTGTCAAATCACCTACTCTAGGAACAAAATTTACCTCTTAATCCTTAAAACACCCTCCTGGTCCAAAATCACCTCCTTAGCCTCACCTCGCATGACCTTATATTTGATAATACACAACTTTTCATCCTCAAACTGACGATCTTGAATATGCTCTATCAACAAGGACCTCGCCTCCACATATGATAAAACTCTACCTGACTCAGAAATATCGAGACACACAAAAATGTTAGCCAACCATTGAACCTCCCTGGCTAATGGTCTCTCCTCCACACTCACCAATCAAAGACTATCCATACTAACTGCCTTTCTACTCAAGGAATCTACCACTATATTGGTCTTTCCCAGATGATACAAGATAGTCATATCATAATCTTTCAATAACTCTATCCATCTACGCTTTCTCAAATTCAACTCCTTCTATTTGAAGATTTACTGAAGGTTGCAATGATCAGTGTACACCTCATAATGAACTTCATACAAATAGTGCTTCCACAACTTCAATACAAACACAACCACTAGTAACTCTAAATCACGAGTAGGATAATTCCTCTTATGTGGCTTCAACTGCCTCAAAGCATATGCTATCACCTTATTTCTCTACATTAACACACCACCCAAACCAATACCAGAAGCATCACAAAATACAATGAATCCCTTACTTTCAATAGGTAGGAGTCAATAAAATCTTGAACTTTTGAAAACTCTCCTCGCACTTATCTGACCACTGAAAAACCACATTCTTCTGAGTCAATTGAGTCATAGGAGCTGTAATAGAAGAGAAACCCTGCACAAATCACCTGTAATAGCCTACCAACCCAATAAAACTTTGAATATCTGAAGGTGAAGTAGGCCAGGACCAATTCTTAACTGCCTAAACCTTGGCCGAATCTACCATAATACCATCCTTGGACACCACGTGTCCCAAGAATGCCACAGAACTGAGCCAAAATTCACACTTCAAAAACTTGGCATATAACTTCTCATCCCTCAATCTATGGAGTACAATCCTTAAATATTTTGCATAATCTGCCTCGCTCTTAGAATACACCAGAATGTTATTGATGAACACAATCACAAAAGAATCAAGATAAGGCCAAAACACCCTGTTCATCAACTCCATAAATGTTGCTGGGGCATTAGTCAAGACAAAGGACATAACTAAGAACTCATAGTGGCTGTAACTAGTCCAAAAAATATTCTTAGAAATTTCCGAAGCTCAAATCTTTAAATGATGATACCCCGATCTCAAGTCAATCTTCAAAAACACAGAAGCACCCTGAAGCTAATCAAACAAGTTATCAATAAGTGGTAGAGGATACTTATTCTTGATTGTCACTTTGTTCAACTGTCGATAATCAATGCACATTCTCATACACCCATATTTCTTCTACACATATATCACCAGAGAACCTCGAGGTGATATACTTGGTTGAATAAACCCCTTGCTTAACAAGTCCTGAAGCTAATCTTTCAATTCTTTCAGCTCAGCTGGCGCCATCCAATAAGGAGAAATAAAAATGGGCTTAGTGCCCGGATCCAGATCAATACCAAAATCAATATCTGTATCAAGAGAAACCTTGAAAGATCAGTAGGAAATACATCTATGAACTCTCTAACCACCTCAACTGATAATATGCCCAAATTACACCTCTCTTACGAGAGAGTAAGCAGTCGATGTGAAATAAAGAACCCAACTGGGTTGGGTGTCGAATCCCACAGGGAATACAGTGTTCACTAAGTATTGCAATTATTATTAGACTGTTGATCTAAGGTTCCAAAACAAAAGGGGTTTGAAAATGTTAACAGTATTCTTTTGTATTTGTGTTACACCAAAAGTCTAGCTACTGAGAGTAAATGTAGATGTAATTTTAATGAGAATGAATTAAATAAAGTTATGCTCACCAAGATGTTCAAACAATTAGGGTTGCAATTTTGTGTTCGAAATCTAACTTATGTTCAATTGCAAGAATTATTAAATTCTAAGTATTACCCATATGTTTCTCAACCTAATGAGTATTTCACCCTTTAGTTCTCTCGAACTTAAAGGATTCATACATTATTCAATAATACTCTTATGAGGGTGATACTGTTAAGGCATCAACCCGTTAACCCAAAGGGTAAACCTATGGAGTTCATGTGAATCACTTCTTTTCCCAACATCCATTTTCTTGTCAGAAAAGTGGAGTTTATGGGCTCACTTCTCAAGTTTGTAACCAAGAGATGTCATTAAGATGAAGAAAGATTCATGCAATTTTGATAGATGTTCGAAATTAAACCCATTCACAACTCCAAAATAGTTCTCTACATCAAGGCTCCCATAACCCTAGTTATGGGAGTTTAGCTACTCATCTCTATATAAGAAATCAAAGTTATATTGATATTCATAAATAACTTCAGAAAAGTACTTACAAAAGTCACAATATTGTTCTTCCCAATCTTTGATGGGAAAATATGAAAACTAATAATCAACTCTCAATCTCTCGATTCAAATCCTAATGAAAAGTAATACAAAGCTCACAATAGAGGAGAAAGTATGAAACTGAAGACAAAAGATATGGAATAAACCCTAATACTTGGTATTTATATGATTCCATCCTGGATTTTTTAAATATTTAAACTCAGATTCTCCTCATTTTGGTTGATGGTTCTAGCGACGGTTCATCGTATGTCCGACGGTCCATCGCCTGCACCGTCACTGGGTGTCCAATGACTCCATGTTCTACTTTTGGGTGACGGGTAGAGCGACAACCCATCGCAAGGTTGACGGTCCATCGACTGGACCATCACAGGACTTCCAGAGTCAATGCCTTTTGCTTTTGGTCGATGGTTTAAACCGACGGATCATCGCAAGGTTGATGGTCCATCGCCCAAGCCGTCACTGTTTATTTTATTTCTATTTTGCTCAAATTTTCCAAGTTACCCTTCATACTCAGTCCTTATCCTGAAAATACTAAAATACCATGTTAAATACAACAGTGGCTGCTTGAAAACACACAATTATCCTAAGAAAAATGCGTAAAATCTTCTGTCAAAATCCGAAACATAAACACCCTCAACTTAAGGAAATTGCTTGTCCTTAAGCAACTCAACACTAGGATATATATATGAACAACATCATGATGGGCATTTCACAGTAAAACCAACACAATCATACAATTATTCCACTACCCATTTGGTTATGCTATTTCAACACATATAGATCTACTACTGGCATTAACTATTAATCAACATATTCACAGCTACAGATACAACACCCCAAAGAAATAAATAAAACAGATATAACTCACCATGACCTCACAGCCAAAGAAGTCCACCTCATATCACACAATTAAATCGTGGACAAAACTAAGCTCTCACTCTCAGAAAAGAAGTTACCAACACAGTGCACATCTATAAGCTTGCCCTTATCATCTAATGCTCTCTCATGATTGACTCGCCAAGATCAAATAGGACTTTTTACGGGTTGTAATGAGGTTTTAGGCTCAGTGAAGGTTATTTATTTGGGTGACTTAAAGTACAAGAATTTCACTCTCTTTACCCTTTTTGGTAGCTACTTACCAAAATCAAGGACCCTCTCATTCATTCGCAGTTATTCATCGGTGCTCTTATCATGACCTCCCTTTTTTTAATTTTTTATAAGAACACAATATAAGACACCCTCGACTTATGCTGATGCAGAAGATTGAGGTGCACAATATCTATTTAGATTGCTAACTAGACTAGGGCCGGATGCTACCCCTCAAATTACTTTCAACTCAACCTCCTAGGCTGCTAACAATCCAGTAGTAGCCACCCTCAACTTAGGAGATTTGCCTAAGTTAAAGTGCACAATGTTCACAATTGGACCAGGGCCAAAGCTAAATACTTAACACCTTCTAGAGAGTGAAACAAACTTATTTGGACAGAAAAACACTACTATAGATCAAAAGGGTTGACAAAGGGAACATAATATTTTTGGTGGGTCAATCATTTGGCTAAGTGGAATAACAACACAAGATGGCCTACTATCCTCTCTTATTAAGTCAAAACACACGACAATATTTGATGAACCGGGCAAGTTGTAGGTGTAACCCTTATGTCAGAACTACACAAATACTTACCCATACAGGTACTGAGTTAATTTCTATCCTACTAATTCTCAGGATCCAGATCACATAACTATGCTTTTCTTTATTACTAACTTCTAATGCCATTAACAGAGTCACACATGGTTGCACAACACTTTGCCACTTTGTATGTGGAATTAATTATACAAAAAATGAAAAACACAATTTTTCTACCATCAGTTGTCATCCACATATATACAATAAGGTGCTAACGAGAATGGAACTTTTATTTCATGCAACCATATTACCAACAGAACATAAAAATAAAAAAAGCAAAAATAAAAATGCAACAACTCAAATGAAAAACATAATTTTGCTACCATCAGTTGTCATCCACATATATACAATAAGGTGCTAACGAGAATGAAAATTTTATTTCATGCAACCATATTACCAACAGAACATAAATATGAAAATAACGAAAATGAAAACGCAACAACTTAGACATACCGATAATATCGGCAGCAAAGCCGACCCATGGTACAAACACATCCCACCTCCACAAAAAAAATTAATGCTTGGTCCTCAAATGCATAAAATTTTAAGTACAAAGAAGGGGAAAATACATGCCGTGCCTCTTATTCAATTTGAGGCGTCAGTGAAGTATGGTGAGGATGTTGTGTCCTCACCTAGTGCTATGTTGAATCCCATGGTGATGGGAGTACTCACATTCTCTCCCTCCAGATTTGGAGGTACCACATCTCCAGCCAGATCTACAAGTTGCCTCCTAGCTGGGGCAGAACTAGTAGACACTCCAGTTGCTTCATCTTCTACTCCTTTTCTTATTTTCTCCTTATCTCTCCTTGACCTTTTTCTCGTCTTTCTCATATCATACTCAAGTTTCTGCCCAGGTGACATATCTTCTAGCCTCTTTTTATTGGCGTCCTTCTTTGCTGCTTTCTCAACCTTGTCATCTGGTTCAGCAACTTTCTTACCCTTATTCTTGATTGGGCGACCAAATAAATTAACTAGGCCATCGTCCTCATCACTAGGAATCTGGACTGGATCAAAGATGGTCTGTTGTGGCTGCTGATTTATCTTATCTATATCTTCCCAGAGCCGTCTAACCTCCTCTATCACTTTAGCAAAATTTGGGATAGACATTGTATCAAGCTTCTTGTTGATTTACTCCTCTATTCTATCCATTCCCAACTGGATGTTTCTGAAAGGGTGCAATGCTTCTTCTTCAACAATCCTCTCAACAAAGGGTTTGAAATCTTTCCCCCATATGGCCATTTTCTTTTTAACCTTTTTGATAGCCCGTACAGTCTTTGCAAAATTTTCATGGTTTAGCCTATACTCAGAATATTTAGGTGGTATAAACACAGAGTCTGGAATCCAACCCTTAGGTATCGAATCTGAACCTATAGACATAGTAGGAGGTATATACGTAGAAAGTAGCAATAGCATACCTGTAAGACCCTCTAACAATTTAAGAACTGGCGCTGACTAAATCTGCTGAGCTGGAGGTCTACTGACTCTCACATCAAACCTCGATTCGTCCTTCATTTTTTCAATGTCCTATTTGTGCAGTGCTTGGACCTCATTATCAACCCCATAAATCAAAGGGACATTTTCTTGCTTGCACAAATCAGTGATAAGGAAAGGATATGACAGCGCCATCTGTGTCTTGTGAGCACGGATAAAAAAATCATCATAGATAATGTGACCAAAATTGACGGTCAACTCTTTAATCAAAGCAGCCACAATCACAGCTCTAGTAAGTTACAAGCAATTATCGCCTCTAGTGGGCATGTGCCTCAGTCGCACAATCGCCTACCAGAACTTGGCTCTGAAGCTGAGGAATTTCTTCGATATTCACTCATGGAGGTTGTATAACCATGCAGGATCGCCCCCGTCTGTTAGGATCCTCGTTAACCAGGGCCTTTGTGTAGCCCGTGTGAATAATTGATGCTCTAACTCAGGAATTGCCCCTAGTATCTTGTAATTGGTCCTAAATAAGAACCTATTCAAAGTACGCTCTAAAATGTCAATATCAACTCCATGGACACGAACTATCTCTAGCTTGTTCATGTTGGCAACTGATACACCCACGGGATAATCCTTTTTCAGCAATGCCAAATAGTTGGAAAAAAATTCACGAACCAAGTTAGGTTGGTAGGATCCAAGTGGCTTACTCATCCAAGCCAATTCATACTCATTGAACCACCGCTCAAGTTTGAGATACTCATTCAAGGTTGTTGTTATGATCTTATACTACTAAAAAATTGCTCTTTTGATTGGAAACCTATCCGTTGGTTCCAACCCTTTGTAGAAGATATCTCGAGCACCCACCACTTGCCATCTTATGACTTCCTGTACTTAGGGATCCTTGAGTCGGATTAAGTTAGGATCCTCATGTTGGGGAGACTCATCTTGAACGAGGTTAGAAGTTTAAACCCCCATCTCAGGTGGAATCAAACTGGAGTTGCTTCTGCTACTATTTTCAACCTCCTTTACAAAAGAGGATGATGAAGAAAACGCTTGACGACTTTGTTGAGTGTTATGGGCTGGTGCATCAGACCTGGATTCTTGGCCTCTACCCCGACCTCTAGTTTGTGGTAATTTTGGAGCCATAATACCTGCAAGTGATACGTTATCAGTTCATGGGACTTAAACCAGAAAGCATGAATAATTATGGACCAACGACGGCTAGGGTGATTGTTCGTCGGTCTTGTGATGGTCCGTTGACCCAAACTGTTGGGGTCATTCCAGTTACATAGATTCTGATGAAGTGACGACGGTTCGAGCGACGGTTTGTCGAGTATCTGATGGTTCATCGTATTGATCGTCGCCTGCCATTTTTCTTTCAGGCTTTATTTTGACATTTTGTCGAACACCTTGCACGCTTTTAGTTCACGCACAAGTTTTTATGGCATTTTCAACATTAATCCATCACTCATTTTGCTTTTATTGATCCATGGGCTACTCAGACTTCACCCAGGATCTTTGTTAAGTTTCAACTCAGTTCATCCCCACACATGAAAATTTCAAGATCAAAGAAAATTTCTTTACCATTAGAACTTTCTCATGAGTTCATGATTCTTAACGTTGAGTAGCATGAAGAGTAAAGAAGATTTCATACCTTAGCATTGTTGTACTTGATTCTATCCTTGACTTGCACTCAAAACACAGGACACAGTATGATAATTTACTTTTATTGAGAACTTTTGTTGTTTGTGAGTGAAAGAACAATGAGGAGATAAAGTTTAAATAGAAGAAGGAAAAGGGAAGTAAAAGGTTTTCAGAGAGAACAAAGGGTTTCAGGTGCGTTGAATAATATGAGGGTTATTCAATCTCTTTAAATTATCTATTTAAAACTGTTTGGGTTGGATAAGAATAAAAAATTTAGCTATTTAAATCGATCCAACCCGACCCACTGAAATAGGGTTTAATGCGATGATTCGTTCAACGGTCCGTCGAATATGTGATAGTTCATCGGTTGAGCCGTCTTCCTAATCCAATGAACATACCTTGTGACTCATCAGTGATGGTTTGCTCGATAGTCCATCAAACATTTGATGGTCTGTCGGTTAAACCGTCGCTTCTTTTCCAGTTTCCTGGTTTCTAGACATTGTTATGATGATTACCACGACAGTACATCGAGCACACGACGGTCCGTCAGGTGACCCATCAGTCACCTGAAACTTCTTCTACTTCTGTTTTCCCTACTCTGTTCTACCTGGACACTTCCACATACCCTTCAGCTTGTACAAATCAACAAAACAAACAGCAAAATAACCTAAATTAATGATACACAATAACACAATGTGGGTTTCCTCCCACTAGCACTTGATTTATCATCGCGGCACGACTTAGTTATCTCGATTACTCAGACTTCACCGAGATAGAGAGTAGCAATACTTTTTATCAAGTCTTTTGGACCGATATAAAGTTTGACTCATTGCCCGTTGACTTTGAAGACACTTTCATCTTCATTTTCAAGTTCAACTACTCCAGATGAGTAGACTTAACTAACTTTAAATGGGCCTAACAACTTGAATTTAAGTTTACCTGGAAATAGTTTGAGTCTGGAGTTGAATAGAAGTACCAAGTCACCTTTCTGGAAATCTCATTTTTCAATCCTCTGATCATGATACTTCTTCATCTTCTCCTTGTATAGGTCTGCCCTTTCATAAGCCTCGAGACAGAATTCATCCATCTCATTTAGTTGCGCTAGTTTAGCTCCGCTGCCTCCTTCCAATTTAGATTTAACCTTTTGAGTGCCTATAAATCCTTGTGGTCCATCTCTATCGATAAGTGAAATTATTTGCCATAGACTAACTGATACGGTGACATGCCGATGGGTGTCTTGAAAGCAGTCCGATATGCCCACAAGGCATCATAGAGTTTTTGAGACCAATCTTACCTACTAGCGTTCACCGTTTTGTCTAGGATGGATTTAATCTCCCGATTCGAAACCTCCACTTGCCCACTAGTTTGTGGGTGATATGGATTTTCTACTCTATGCTGTTTCACTCCATATTTCGCCAAGGCAGCTCAAAACACTTTGCTGTAAAAGTGAAATCCTCCATCTCTTATAATAGTGTGTGGTACTTCAAAGCGAGAGAAAATGTTCATTTTGAGAAATGCAATAACTCTCTTTCCTTCATTATCAACCAAGGCGATGGCTTAAACCCATTTCGATACATAATCAATAGTAACTAAAATGTACTTTATCCCATACGAGCTTACAAAAGGGCCCATGAAATAGATGCCCCAGACGTCAAATAATTCTACTTCCAGCATCTTCGTCAAAGGTATTTCATGCCGCTTAGAGATTAACCCCTGCCTCTGACATTGGTCACAACTTTGCACAAACTCATGAACATCCTTGAATAAAGTTGGCCAATAATAGCCACTCTGCAATACCTTTCTATCAGTTCTATCACCTGTATGGTGACCTCCAACTGGGGAAGCATGAGATGCTTCCAATATACTCAATACATCTACTTCTGGCACACATATCCTAATGATATTATCAACACACCACCAAAATATATACGACTCATCCTAAAAGTAATGTGTCACATCATGAAGGAATTTCTTTCTTTGATGAAAAGAAAGATTTTCTAGAATCAACTCGTTCACCACATAGTTTGCATAATCAGCGTACTAAGGCATTTTCTCTATAACAGTAGCCAAGATATCTTCATCTGGAAATGTATCATTGATCTCTATTTCATCTCTAACTGCTTGCTCACCTTCGAGTCTGGATAATTGGTCAGCCACCTGATTCTTACATCCTTTACGATCCTTGACCTTGAAGTCAAATTCCTGAAGTAGCAATACCCACTGGATCAACCTTGGTTTAGAATCCTTTTTCGCCATTAGGTACCTCAAAGAAGCGTGGTCAGTGTGTACCACTACTTTGGTACCTAGAAAATACGCCCAAAACTTCTCAAAAGCATACACCACTTTTAGAAGTTCCAGCTTTGTGATGGTGCAATTTTTCTGAGCTCCATTCAGTGCTTTGCTGGCATAATAAACTGGATGAAATAATTTGTCCTTTTTTATCCCTAGTACAGCTCTAAGGGCAAAACCGTTTGCATCACATATTATCTCATACGGTTTTGACCAGTCTGGTGCAACAATGATAGAGGCCTCAATCAACTTTCTCTTAAGGCATTCAAATGCCTTAATCATTCAACATCAAAGTGGATTTGCAATTTTAGATAAGTCTTTTATAAACCTCCGATAAAAGACATTATGTCCAAGGAAAATACGCACCCCTTTCATCGAGATGGGAGGTGGTAGGTTCTTAATAACTTCTACTTTGGCTCGATCGACATCTATTTTTTTTTTGAAATTTTGTGCCCGAGAACAATGCCTTTCTTCACCATGAAGTGGCATTTCTCCCAATTAAGAACAATATTGAATTCCACACACCTCTGCAAAGCCCTACTCAAGTTTGCCAGACATAGCTCAAATGAATCTCCAACCACAGAAAAATCATCCATGAACACCTCCAAGGTATCCTCTACCTTATCTGCCAAAATAGACATCATACACCTTTGAAAGGTAGCGGGTGCATTACATACTCCAAACAGCATCCGGTTGAGTAAAAAAGTGCCATACGGGCATGTGAACATCGTCTTCTCCTGATCTTCAGGATCAATACAAATCTGATTATAGCCAGAATATCCATCCAAGAAGCAATACCACCCCTTTTCTACCAACCGATCAAGCATTTGATCAATGAAGGGCATTGGGAAATGGTCCTTTAAGGTCCATGAGTTCAATTTGTGGTAGTCTATGCAAACTCTCCAACCAGTTATAGGCCTGAGAGAAATCACCTCATTCTTTTCATTTGCAACAAGAGTCATGCCCCCTTTCTTGGGCACGCATTGAACTGGGCTTACCCATTTACTGTCGAAAATAGGATAAATCACTCATGCGTCCAACCACTTAATAATTTCCTTCGTAACCACCTCTTGCATTGGTGGGTTAAGTTGGAGTTGATGCTTGATGGTTAGAGTACAGTCTTCCTCAAGTTGTATTTTATGAGTGCAGATGCCAGGGGGAATGCCAATAATATCAGCAATAGTCCAGCCTATTGCTCTTTTGTACCTCTGAAGCACCGAAATAAGTGCTTCCACCTGCTGTTCACCCTAATCAGCTGCAATAATCACAGGTAACATGCTCTTATTGCCCAAAAATACATTTCTTAAATGCCCTAGTAGCTTTTTTAATTCCAACACCGGTGGCTCTTTAATAGATAGCTTTGCCGGTGGTGTTGGCCGATTCTTAAGATCAACATCTATCTTCTTAGGAGCATAAGAGTATGATCCCATTCCTATCAAAGCACAAACAGTCTCTTCATACTCCTCAATACCTTCATGATCAAAATTCATAAGCACTGCAGCTAAAGGCTCGACAACAAACTTCTCCTTTATTGGCACCTCCTGCTCATCCTCATAATATACATCAACAATTGAGAACACACTCATTTCTTTCTGCTGTTTCATTAATTGGCACACATCAAAGTGTCCCACTTCATCATTCATCCTAAATAAGAGCTCATTAGCTTGCAAAACAATCAGGACACTTCCGGTTACGAGAAAAGGTCGACCCAAGATTATGGACACCTCGAAGTCCACCTCGCAATCTAGAATTACTAAATCCTTAGGAAATATGAAGCTAGCCACCTTCACCAGCACATCGTACAAAATACCAACAAGTCATTTTATCGATCTATCCACCATCACAAGTCGCATGTTGGTGGGTATGGGATCTCCCAAACCCAACTTTGTATAAACAGCTAGCGACATCAGATTAATGCTCACTCCCAGATCATATAAGGCCTTAGCAAATTCTAGAGACCCAATCGTACAAGGAATAGTGAATGCTCCTGGGTCTGCCTTCTTCTGCACCAAGGACCTTGTAGAAATAACACTACAATGATGGATATTATCCACTGGTTCATAGGTCACTGCTCTTTTTTTGGTCACAAGATCCTTCATAAATTTAGCATATCCTAGAATTTGCTCAAGTGCTTCTACCAAAGGCACATTTACTGTCATCTGCTTTAACATTGCCATGAATTTACTAAACTTTGTGTCATCAACCTTCTTCTTTAATCTCTGAGGGAAGGGAGGTGGTGGTTTTGGGAGAGTCTTCACCACTACTTCCTTTTTTTTTCTAATTCATCAACCTGTTGATGATTAGAAGGGGTATCAATGTTATCTAGCTTTTCAGTCTCCATTGGATTGCCTTCTTCAAGATCAACATCCTTATTCATAGCGATGGCCAAAAAAGTTCCTGATAAAACCTTACCACTCTGTGTGGTAATAGACATGCATGACCCATCATTCCGAGGGTTCTGGATTGTACACTTAACAGCGTTCTGATATTCTTCTGATTAAATACTGCTGAAAGCTAGCTTATTTATTTCTCCAACTGCTTGATAGAGGTAGAGTGAGAGTTTACCAACTGACTCATAGAAAATAAATCACTCTTCATGGTAGTCACTCCAGAGTTGGTATCTTAAACTCTCTTTAATAATTTCTCCGTCATGTCCTCCATGGATATCTTACCAGAGCTAGTTGCAGCACTATCTCTGCTTTCGGGCGGTATATATAGCCCACTCCTATCATTCTTACCTTTCTAATTTCCTTGCTCCCTATCCTTGTAACCATCCTTGTAGTAGTAGTTCCAACCTTGATTTCCTTGGCTATTGCCTTGGAAACTCCCCTGATTATTCAAATAGTTAGGCTCTTCTTCTGAATTAGAATCATCTCTACCTTTGGCTGAAACAACTTTCACTTTTTCAGTCTTTGCAGATAATAAATTCTTGGTCAACAGATCCATCTGCGTCTTTAAGTGTGCTATGTCTTGATCATGTTCTTCTTTTTTCTTACGTTGCTCCGCTGTCATGCAAATAGACACAACAGGGCTTGCTACCACAAAATCCTAGTATGCCAAGCTGTACTTTATTTGGTCATCTGATTAACCATCTCCGAGGCCTCCTAAAAAGTGAGATCCACAAATGATCCCCCTACAGCATTATCAATAACTGGCTTCGTAATAGAGTTCAAATCCTGATAAAGAGTCTCCATCAGATGAATATCTGTCATATTATGGTTCGAACACTCCGTCAGCTTCTTTTTAAACCTCTCCCATATATCATGAGGGGTTTCAGTTGGAAGCTGCCTAAAGTTCCTGATCTCATCCATCAACTGTACCCTTCTGGAAGGCTGAAAGAACCTTTCTAGGAAAGCCTCTTTCAATTGCCTCCCATTGGTTATAGAATCGGGCGTCAGCTCATTAAGCCATGATATTGCCTCCCTAGATAGAGACAATAGAAATAAACATAGACGGATGGCATTCTGTCCAACTCCTGGGTTATCAAAGGACTTGCAAATAGTGATAAAATTCACAAAATGCATATTAGGATCATCTTTCGGGAGTCCACCAAACAACCCCTTCAAATGAAGGAGCTGGATTATTATACTGGTAATATTGAACTTTGCTCCAGGTGCTAGAGATAGAGGAATAATAGCTCCAGTGGCACCAACTCCATCCATTCCATCTTCATCATCATTAAGATCAAATTGAACAGCTTGAAGATCAGGTCTCTCCCTGAAAGGACAATTTCTATTCACATTTATGTTCACTGGTGCAGCTACATTCTTTGTACACCTTTGATTAGAAGGATCTAACAATTCATCATCTTCCAAATCCTCATCATCAGGATTAGGATGATGTTCCTGTTGACCATCATTCTGCTGATTTAGTTGAGCTCTAGCCAACGCGGCTAGTCTCTCAGCATCTTAGGGTTCTATTATTCTGCCAATAAGTTGCAGTTCTGGATGTATTGGTAATAATGGTGCACCCAATATTCGTGTACTTGTCATACGCAACAACTCCCCTGCACAAACAAAAACAACAAACAAAAGTAAAATTTGGGAAACTTGACCAAAGGTCAATTAACAAACACAAACTTAATTGACAACCGTATTCCCCGACACTGGCACCAAAATTTGATACACTCAAATTACACCTCTCTTACGAGCGAGTAAGCGGTCGCTATCAAATATAGAACCCAGCTGGGTTAGATGTTGAATCCCATAGGGAATATAGTGTTCACTAAGTATTGTGATTATTATTAGACTGTTGATCTAAGGTTCCAAAATAAAGGGGGTTTGGAAATGTTAACGGTATTCTTTTGTATTTGTGTTAAACCAAAAGTCCATCTACTGAGAGTAAATGTAGATGTAATTTCAATGAGAATGAATTAACTAGAGTTATGCTCACCAAGATGTTCAAACAATTAGGCTTGAGAGTTTTTGTTCGAAATCTAACTTATGTATTCAATTGCAAGAATTATTAAATTCTAAGGATTACCCATATGTTTCTCAACCTAATGAGTATTTCACCCTTTACTTCCTCGAACTTAAAGGATTCATGCATTATTCAGTAACACTTTCATGAGGGTGATCCTATTAAGGCATCAACCCATTAACCCAAAGGGTAAACCTATGGACTTCAGGTGAATCACTTCTTTTCCCAACATCCACTTTCTTGTCAGACAAGTGGAGTTTATGGGCCCACTTCTCAAGTTTGCAACCAAGAGATGTCATTAAGATGAAGAAAGATTCATGTAATTTTGATAGATGTTAGAGATCAAACCCATTCACAACCCCAAAATAGTTCTCTACATCAAGGCTCCCATAACCCTAGTTATGGGAGTTTAGCTACTCATCTCCATATACGAAATCAAAGTTATATTGATGTTCATAAATAACTTCAAAAAAGTACTTACAAAAGTCACAATATTTTTCTTCTCAATCTTTGATGGAAAATATGAAAACTAATAATCAACTCTCAAACTCTCGATTCAAATCCCAATGAAAAGTAATACAAAGCTCCCAATAGAGGAGAAAGTCTGAAACTGAAGACAAAAGATACGGAATAAACCCTAATACTTGGTATTTATATGATTCCAGACTGGGGTTTTAAAAATTCAAACTCAGATTCTCCGCATTTTGGTGAAATAACTTCTCGATCTCTATTTGAGAAGACAAAAGATCCTTGATCTTTCAAGAATCCATGTACATTGGGTCTTTCAATTTTGCTAATTCTTTGTGTGACTTGGGTGCTGGAATTAATTTTATGCCATTAGTAGTTTATAAGTAATTGGGATTTAGATCACCCAAACCGACTTCAATGAGACTTTTTATAGGTGATCACACCGTGAAGAAGCCTATGGGGATCTTATGTCATGTTTTGGTAAGGATTTCATCCTTTATTTTTCTAGATAATTTCATCATTCCTTACTGTGCGGTTGATTTTGAGATTCCCACTATTTTAGAGAGACCATTCATAGCGACTAGGCGAACATTGGTTGATATAGAGACTGAGCAAATGAAGTTTTAAATCATGACAAAATGAGATTTAATGTATGGAAATCCATAAAGTAGCAAAAGAATATGAGTGTGATCTCTGTATCTGATATAGCCGATGAGGATGTATTAGTATCCCCTATTGAGAGAGGCTTAAAGTTAGAGCACTTAAAGCAGTGATCATTATTTTTAAGGGTGATGATATTGATGTTTATAATGAGGTGGTGGGCACACTTCCTGGTTTGGGTTCTAAAACTTTTGCACTAAAGAAATTAGATCTTGATTTGAAGAATAAAGAGATCCCACTGACTAGGACTTCTATTGCGAAGCCTCCAATTTTGGAGCTCAAAGATCTTCCATTTTATCTTTATTATAAATTCTTAGGAGACAATAACTCTTTTCAGTTATTATTGTAGCTGATTTGGTTGAGTGGCAGGATGAGGCTCTAGTCTCTATTTTATAGAAGTTCAAAAGGGCCATTGGATGGCATATTGCTGATATCATTGGAATTTTTCTCAGAATTTGCACACACAAAATCCAACTTAAGCAAGATTGTCTTCCTAGTATTGAGCGTCAACAAAGACTTAATCCACCTATGCAAGAGGTAATTAAGAAGGTGATTATCAAGTGGTTAGATGCTGGTGTGGAGTATTCTATTAATGATAGCAACTGGTGAGCTTAGTTTAATGTGTGCCAAAAGGGGTGGAATAACTGTGGTTCCAAAAGAGAAGAATGAGCTTATTTCAATGAGGCCAGTCACTGGTTTGAGAGTATGTATGGACTATAGGAAGTTAAATTCATGGACTTTAAAGGATCATTTTTTTATCGATAGCCTGTCTTGCTAGTAGTGGATGGTATTGTTTTCTTGATGGTTATTTAGGTTACAGTCAAATTTTAGTTCCTCCAGAAGAACAAGATAATACCACTTTCACTTGTCTGTATGGGTCATTGGCGTTTAAGAGAATGGCTTTTTGTTTGTGTAATGCCCCAACAACCTTTTAGTATTGTATAATGTCTATCTTTTTTGATATGGCGGTGGACACTATATTTATGGATGACTTCTCAGTTATTGGTGATTCATTTGAGGATTGCTTAGCCTATTTAGCTAGTGTCTTGAGAAGATGAAAAGCTTGAAACCTAGTGTTTAATTTAGAAAAGTTCCACTTTATGGTAAAAAATAAACATTATTTGGTCATAAGGCTTTAAAGAAAGGGATTGAGGTTGACAAAACAAAGATTGGGGTAATTAAGAAATTGCCTCCACTAATTTCTGTGAGAGGTATTAGATATTCTTGGATCATGCTAGGTTCTATCATAGTCTTATCAAGGAATTCTCAAAAATTGTACACCCCTTGTGTAAATTGTTGGAGAAAGAGGTAAAGTTCATTTTTAATGATGCATGCCTTAAAGAGTTTGAGTGCCTGAAAGAGAAGTTGATCTTAGCCCCTATTATTGTGTCACTTGTTTGGTCTATGCCATTTGAACTTATATGTGAAGCTAGTGGTATGGTGCTAGAACCAGTCCTAGAAAAAAGGTGAGAGACGATTCTACATAGATCTATTATGTTGGCAAAGAACTAAGTCCTACTTAAATAAATTTTACATGGCTGACTAAGAGTTGCTTTCTGTAGTGTTTTCTTTTGAGAAATTTTAATTGTATCTGCTTGACATAAAAATAATTTTGCATATTGACCATGTAAATCTTTTGTACCTTAATGTAAAGAAGAATGGAAACCCAAGGTTAATTAACTGGGTACTTCTATGACAGGAATTTAACTTTGAGTCAAGGATCAAATGGGGACTAATAATCAAATGTCTGACCCCTTATCACTACTTTAAGAAGAGGCAGTACTAAAATTAAAGAATGAGCTTGAGATAGATGATACTCTTCTAGACGAACAAGTATTGGTTGCATCCCAAGACTTAATTCCATTATTTTCATATTTTTCAAATTATTTGGTAAGCAATGTGGTGATTTAGGATCTAGCATTTCAACAATAAAAGAATTTTATACATGATGTACAAAAATTCTTTTGGGACAAGCCATATTTTTTTTTATTTATGTAGACGAATTGATTCATAGATATGTTCTTGAGGTGGAGATGATGATTATTTTAGAGGCATGTCATTCTTCACCAATTTGGGGCTATCATTATGGTGCATGGACCACTCATAAGATCTTGCAATAAGGGTACTATTGGTCTACTATTCATAAATAAAAACATGTTTATGCAAAGGTGTATGATCAATGTCAAAGACAAGGTAACATCTTGAGAAGGCAAGTGAAACACCTCGGGTTTGGGACCTTTAGAAAAATTCTTGGATTTCAAGATTCTGGGCTACATATGACTTGTGGGTACTAGTCGTATGATGGGGTACGAGTGGTATGCTTTGGTCGTATGCTAACCAGTGATAATTGGTGGGTTGGATTGGTTTCTGGAAAGGGTACGACTTGGTTGGTATGAGTTGTATGGTTGGTGATGGGTTATATGGTTTGGGTTTCTCTTTCACCTAATCTGAGACTTAATAACTTAAGTTGGATATGAGTACGAATGTCTCACCATGATTCGTAAGATAGGGTATGAGTCATACCACCGAGTCATATAGAAAACAGTGATCAAACCTTCTTTCATTCTATTCTACTAGGGATATGGTTTAGGGGTACTAATCATATGGTTGGGTATGACTTGTGTTGGGTAAGTCATATGATGGACAATGTTGGGCGCAAGGAGGAGGCCTAGGGTACGAGTGATGGGTACCACTTGTATTGGGGGTACGACTGGTATGGGAGAGTCGTACTATCTGATAGGAATTTTAGGCAGTTAAGTTGGGGGTAATCTGGACATTGCCCCACTTAGCCACTTAAGGCCCCACAACTTATATCATTATTGGGACATCATTTACCCTATTATTCTAATCTTAAACACTTACTCTCTAAGGCTTTTAGGTAAAAAAAGGCTAGGGTTTCATCTAGAGGATCAATTTGGGGCTTATACGGGTGATTTCTCTCCATCATCTTCGTAATCTAAGGCATGTACTCCTCCCTCATTGTTAGTTTCAACTAAATGCATGTTGTATACAATATTTTCATGGCATGATTATTGTTTGGTTTTAGAGTTTTCAAATGCTTGGTTATGGTTTTATCCATGTCTTAATTATATTTTTATATGCCTTAATGGTGGTTAGGACAATTGGTTGCATGATAATGGTAAATTGGTAATTGGAATTGGTTTTGGTAACACTATGCCCCCAACATGTTTGATAAAATGCCTCTTATAATGCTTTTACCATATTATTGGACTTTTAATGGAGCTATTGCATGGTAAGGTTCGGTAATGGAACCCTAAATGGTTTAAATGGTTTGGAATGGATATATGATAAGGTTTGGTGGTCATGGTTATGGTTAATTAAACTTCCTTGTGGGGTACAAGAGAATCCCCCAAGTAAACATGTTAATGAACAATTTGTGGGGTACGTGGGATTCCCCCAAGCAAATTTAATAATTGAACACTTATGGGGTACACGGGATTCCCCCAAGTTAACTTGATAATATAATCTATTGGTACATGGGAATCCCCTGCATAAAAAGGTTGGCTAAGGACATTGCCTGTAATCTATAGTCGGTATGATACCACTACTCATAGCCTTGATTAATGATAATGGAATAATAGTTTAGTTGGATGGTAATGGTTTTAATTGGGAAATAAAGGTGGGGTGTGATAGCAAACTGGGAAGGTATGAGTCCAATATATGGACACTAGAAACTCATGTTTGCCGACATGAGGGTTGGTCATAGTGACCATATATGATACTATGAGGTACATGGGAATCGTCTAAGTACACTATACATATGTATCATAGAGAGCGAAGGGTACTCGGGAATCCCCCACTCTTATGGTATCTCCGATTCGTGCAACTATAAATATTGAGGCCCGTTCAGGGGGTTATACTGGACCCATATAGCCCATGGGTGGTTTTAGGACAGTTAAGCTACACATACCTTGGTTAATGGTTTTAAAGGCATGCTAAACCTGGATCTCTTTCCTGGTGTGGTTATATATATATATGCATGTGTGTCTTATAAGCACATAGTTGGTTTACTTGGTTTTACTGGATGGCTTTATTTTAGCCTTATCCTGGGTTCATGCTAGCGTTCACCCACTAACCCGTCTTTGGGTGGATGTATCTCCACGCTATGCAGAAACCAGTTGTTCTACTCCTCTTGCGTAGTGATCGAATTCGGGACTAACTATTGGACTGAAGTGGTGAGCTTTTATATTTCGAAAGGATCCATTTCATATCATGAATGCCTTTTCATACTTGGTTTATTTGATGAATATTGGTTTTAGCTATGGTTGGGGGAATGCCCCAACCAGATTTTATTTTTCTTTGATTAGAGTCTTGTGTTGCTACTATGGGTTTGAATGGGAGGGATCGGTATTGGTGTCAGTCATAGTATTGATATTGGTATTGGGGATGATACTGTTGCACTGAATTTATGATTTTTCCATCCTTTTATGTTATGTTATGTTATATTATGGAAAAGAACTTGATTTTTACATTGGTTTGGTTATAGTTGTTGGTTAGTAATGGATGGTTGGACTTGTTTGGATTGGTCACAATTATAGACCTATCCCATAGTCTTAGGTTATGCTTACACACTATCTTGTTATATATTTGGAATCCATCTGGCATAGGGTACATGTTTGTATAGTTAGGTTGGGTATCAGAGGTGGTCCCCGATCCTAGTTGGACTTGGGATGCCCATTACTACAAGGCCTTGGGTCGGGTCGGGTCAACAGGATATCCTAATGATGTAATACTAGTGGTTAATCTATTTGATGTATAGGGTATTAATTTTATGGACCTCTTTGTGAGCTCACTTGGTATGAAGTATATCTTGGCCGCGGTGGATTATATTTCTATGTGGGTGGAAGCAGTAGCAGTTTCAAACAATGAAGGGAAGAGTGTGACCATATTTCAAAGGAAGAACGTATTTTCTAAATTTGGTAATCCATAGGAAATCATTAGTGATGGCAGATCACATTTTTACAATCGTCTATTCAGATCCCTACTTGAAAAATATGGTGTGAAACATAGGGTGGAAATACCCAACTATCCTCAAACAAACAGGCAAGTTGAGGTCCCCAATTGGGAGATGAAATCTATTTTGGTGAAGACTATGAATTCTAATAGGATAGACTAGGATAGAAAGTTGGATAATGCCTGGGCTTATCAGACAACATTCCAGACCTCTATTGCAGATTCTCCATATTAGCTTGTGTATACAAAACTTGCCATTTACCTGTTGAACTTGAGCATAAGTCGTTGTAGGCATCAAAGTGGTTAAATCTGGAGTGGAATAATACAACAAAGCTCTGACTTGAGCAGATGAACGAGGGGGATGGATTTCATATTTGAGCATATAAAAGTTCAGCTTTGTACAAAGAAAAGATAAAGTCGTATCACAACTAGAAGATAGAAAAGAGAGATTTCAAAGTTGTGATATGATTTTACTGTTCGAGTCCAAGTTTTGCTTGTTTCGTAGCAAGTTGAAGTCAAAATTGAAAAATCTTTATCGAGTGGTGACAGTGTTTCCATAAGGTGCAACTGAGTTTGAAAATAGTGAGGGCCTAAAGTTTAAAGTAAATGGCCAAAGGGTGAACCATTATCTCGGTAATGTTGAAGAGGTCAAGGTGGTATATGATATGGATCATTGTGGTGCCTAAGTAATCAGGCATACCTGAGTCGTGCCTCAATATTAAATCATACGTTGTATAGGATTCCACCTATGGGTTAGTTTGGTAATTCATGAGTAGCCAAGTTATCCACATCGTGTCGTGACGTTAAATCAAGTGCGGCTTAGGAGGCAATCCAAGGAGTTTGTACTTGTTTATTATTTTTCCTTACAGGCTAAAGTGTGTTGAAGTATTCAGGGCATTGAGGAGCTAAAAAAACAAAAAAAGGTGCCTAGTCCCAATAGGTCACCCATTGAGTCGTAGGATCACCTAAGGACTCTTAAGGTAGATTGTGACCATAGGACAACACTAAGTGGAAATTATTGGTATCTCAATGACTCTCAAAATGAGTCGTAGCCTTAGGATATGACTATCACCTTGAGTCGTAGGGAATGGTGATGACCACCCAGGTAATCTCTACAAAATTTACCTTACGGAGAAATCCAAGAGGTCATAGCCAGTGGAAATGAGTCATAGTGTCGAGTCATTTCCACTAAATGAATAATGGTCCCAATTTTGAAATTGCGTGACTCGACCCAACCTAAAATGCAATTTAAAACCTAAAAAGGTATCTATACGATTCTCTTTCCCTTTCAAGGAAGGGAGACTCCCTCCATCTTTCATAACCATCCCTTCTATAATTAATTACCCACTAATTGAGAACTAATCACCTGATAATATCAAAAAATCAGACTCTTGCTACTCACTTTCACACAAATTCTAGAATTTCCAAGATTTTCATTAATTTTTTTCAACACTCAATCCCCATTACATGCATCTAAGTAAGTTAATTTTCACTCTATCTTTGCTTGGATAGTTGGTAGTGCAATAGGTATATTAAGCCCTAGATTTAAAGGCTTGAGAAGTTGAATCAGGGAGAGGCTTAAAATTTAGATCACTTATTTTTTGTGTGAAAACAAAGTTGTAAGGCTTTTTGTGTTGGTGGTTATGTCCATAGTCATATGCTCTTTAAAACACGAGGACAAGTCTGAGTAACCTCAGCATTATTGATCTATATGTGCACGTGAAGAGTGGTTTATTTGCCACTTCAATGATCAAATTAGTAGTCCAAATAATAAATACTAGTTGGGAAAATTATGTGCAAGAATATTCATATACAAGTACTACCAATTTGCAGTCCCTATGACTATTGCAACGACTCTTACCTTAAGACAACGATTCATCATGTGAGTCATAGTTATTTACACTTTGTTTCAAAGGTGTAAACTCCATGAAATAGGAAGAAAGCTACTAGAATGAGTCACCTAATAACTTCTAAGGTCACCTAGCGATTCATAAGGTGCACTCTACTGAGAATACTATTTACACCTTGTATGAACTGACCCAATGAATCATAGTGTCACGAACCAAAAATAAGGGTCATGATTGTACTTGTTGCGATGAATCTTGACAAGTAAGGCTATCAAACAAACTAATACAAAAAAAGGAAAAGACAAAAATAACCCCATGGCAAGGCTTCTAGAAGGAAGCCGAACCATACAAATATAATATGAAAGCGGAACATACAACTAAAGATATTATACCAAACTCCCAAAATCTGGTGTCAATAGTCTAAGAACATATCTAGTACAGCTCGAATCCAAATAAAATAGATAAGATATCAACAACAGATAAACCCTTTCTCTAAAATACAAGTAAATACATAGTATGATAAAAAAAAAGGTATTTGAAAATATTTGGATGCCTTAAAATCAACTAATTCCTTGAGAGCTCCAAATATTGCTCGAATCAAGCAGGGTGGGAAAAACCCGAACCTAAATCTGCACCAAAAGGGTACAATAGGAGTGGGTAGGGTCCAATTGTACTCATCAGGTATCATAGGCCGACCAATCAAAGTAGAAAATAAAGTATACAAAAATACACAAAGGGCACATCACCTGCAACCAGAAAATGTCCATCAATGGTAGCCCACACCGCTTATGTAGTAGTTCTAATATATTACATATATTGCAAAAACACTAGAAAAGCATCACAAATATACAGTAAATCACAGTCAAGTAGTAAAAAGAACAGAAACATATACAAAATTATCAAGTACATGTAAAGGAATATAGAATAATTAGGTAAGTAAGAAGATAATAAGGAAATACCATCACATCAGAAATATAATGAAGTAACTACAATGAGAATGATGATGATGATGATGTATGAGGTTATCGCACAACCTCCGAGATCATTGTACCATCTCCGTATATATCTACGAAGCTAAAGCATCCTGATTTAGGACCCATGGGGGGTTCGTCAACCCGTATGAAATTCATATATCCATATATTCTCCCTATCACTACCCTCGGGAAGGTTTTTATAAGATGCCACATTTTCTATCATAAAAAGGTATTGCAGTGTTTCTCAATAATTCCATCGTGGTACCATGTTTTATGAATGAGAATGACATGAGGATGTAATGCTCACAACCAAAAAAAATCAGTATATACACAACCAACCACAATGTGTATTTCCATAACAGCGTGAGCCAAATATCCAATCATTATTTCTAACCATCCCTAAATTTCCACATATTTCATATGCCAATAACATATGAATTCATCACAATACATAAATGATACCACAACACGCTTTTTTCATCAACAAAGATATAATTATAATCATGTAAACATGGCTATCAGTATCACCTAGGACCCCACACGATCACAAATATCACATAAAGTTCTAAAACCACAATATAACATCACATATAGGCCCCCACATGGACATAACACATTAAAATAGCCATTTTAATGATTAGTTCCCACATATTTAACATTCTTTTATATACAAATTAACTACCCAATCTAGTCTAAATGAGTTAAGCCATAACCTACCTCAAAGGCCAACAATGAGTCCTCAAGCCTTCATTCCACAACATTACGTCTCACGAACGGTCTCGAAATCAACTAAAACATCAAAATATAGAATATACACATCAAAAGGAAGTCAATGATCCCTATATTTCCTAGTTTTAAGTCGGGTTCAAAATTGGCCCTCAGAATATTATTTTTTTTAAATGGCAAAATTGTAACTTTTTTTAAAAGCATGTTTCCTATATTTTTTGGAGTCTACATTTTAAAACCCAAGCAAAAAAATTTAAAAATGTGGTATAAATCAAAGGAAAACCATGTTTAAACTTTATCGAGTAAAATTTTCGAAAGCCATTTAGAAATCAAGAATCGAGGTTGTTTTGAAGGTGAAATTTGAGAAAAACTAGTAATTATAGGATTAGAAATATTATTCTAGTGAAAAGATGTTCAAAAATAGTGATTATAGTATTTGAAACATTATTCAAGTGAAAAGGTGTTGAAATTGGGGCTTAATTTAAAGATATACAATTTTGGGCCTTACGGGCCAAAATCCCCAATTTCCACTTTCAAATTCGAATTAAACCAATAAATTAATGATAGGAATTAAAGGAATGAATTGAAATAAGTTTATTGGATCTTACCAAGATTAGGAGTGTGAAACACCTAGGCTTTAGACCCTTAGAAAAATTCCCTTAGTTGAAGTTTCTGAGCAAGGTACGACTCAAGGGTACTAGTCGTACCCTAGGATATGACTTAGGGTCCTCTCACTCATATATTAGGAAGGTTAGTGGGGGTTACATTATGTACAAGGTATGGTTTAGCCTCTCCTATGTCATATGTTAGGGTACATGTCGTATGGTTGAATCTATCTTGGGTACGGTTATGACTCTACTCGTACCTTAGGATACGAGTTATGCATGCATGGTCGTATGTTGGGAAGATTAGAGTTCCATGGTGAGGACTAGGGTATGATTTAGGGTACCAATCGTACCCTAAGATACAGGTCAAGGGGGTGAGTCGTACCCTCTTGGGTGCAACTTTTAGCTTTTAAGCTGGGGGTATTTTCGACATTAACCACACCTAAACCCTCATGGACCACACCTTATAACCTTATTGTACCTATATTCTTCATATATACAAGATCAAAACACTTTGAAATCTTCTCTAAAACTTCTGTCTCAAAATTGAAGCTAAAGTTTCAAGAAGTGTCCTCCAGAGGCTTGAGGAGCAAAAATCCTTCCATGAATCATCTGGTATAAGGCATGTGAATATTCCCTTATTATTATTTCTCAAATATCATGTTGTTGAAATAATTTTTATGAATCGTTAATGGTGGTTTTTGAAACAAATTTTGAGGGTTTTGATGTATAGTAATAGATGATATTTACTCTTGTTTAAACTTGTGTTTATAATTGTTTTTGGTGATGGTTTACACATGTGGGTGATTTTTTATTTTGATTTAACAAATGGGTCATGATTAACCCTAAGTTTAATGATTTCAACTTTGATTTTGGTCTTGGTAAGGATTTGCCCTCAAGGTGTTTGTGAAAATATCTACTAGAAATAACTAGTCATATGTTAGTGGGGTTTTGAACTAGGGCAATGGCCTAATGAGTAAGAATGTTTGGTAAATGAATTTTTAAATTCCTTATTGTCCATGTAAGAAGTAAATTGGTAACCTTAATGGTTGGAATGGTTAAAAAGGGGTTTGAGTCCCTAAGCATAAAATTGAATTATGTCCAAACTAAAGCTTAGTATAAGAATGCTAATGAATGATTTGATAAAGGTCTTTATGACCATAATTTGACTTGAATGGTAGTTGAAACCAAGGTATTGGCTTATTAAAGTGATTGGTTGATAAATGGTTCATAAAGACCTTGTGGTCATGTATGTTGTTGAATTTGTAGCCTTGATAGTTTGAATTAGCTAAATGGGTTAGAGTCCCCAAATGTAAATGTTGTGGATATGAATACTTAAACAACGAGTTAGAGTCCCAATGATGACTAGTAATGGATACTATGGCTTGTGGTTAGAGTCCACTTTTTTAATAAGATGGCTTTTGGTTAGAGTCCAATTCTATAATATAATGCCTTGGGGTTAGAATCCACTTGTCCAACAAAAAGTCTCATGGTTAGAGTACACTTTCTTAATAAGACGGATTGAGGTTAGAGTCCTTTTTCTTGATATAACCTAAGAGAGTAGAAGGTTAGAGTCCTCCACTTTATGATTCATGATTGTTTCTTTGATATGCATGCTATGGCTTTGTTAGATCTTGACACTTGATGTATTTACCTAAATCCACATGTTTATGTGTATGAATGTGGTGGCTTATGATGGTTTGACTTGGTATTGAATAATGACACTATTTTATCCTTACACTTGAGTTACATACTAGCGGTCCAATCGCTAACCATCTCCAGATGCTATGTCCCCATGCGACCAGGGAACAAAGCTTCTTCTTCTCTTCTTGTGCACTGACCAAGTGCTCAAGCGAATCGTGTGTTGACTTTGAAGTAGTGAGCTTACATACTCGAAAGGCATACATTTCATAGTTTTTCTATATTATGTCATATACTTGCATTAGACTTAGTTTTTGGCTATTGTCGGGGGCATGTCCCAATATATTATAGATATCATATTGGTAAAGGCTTGTGGATGACTGTGGACTTGGGTCGGTTGGATGTTGTATGTTGACATGAATGGAAAGATTAGACATTCTTAAGTTATTTTATTATTCTTGTTTCCGCTATCCTATTATATGTTCAAAGTTCATCTGATGCTTGTGGATTGATATGATGGTTAGGTTGGGTTAAAGAGGCATTCTCCGGTCCTTATTGCGCTTGAGATACTAATACGACAAGGCTCGTTTCTGGTTTTGTCAAGTTTGTATCAGAGCCCAGGTTCAAGGTTAATTGGGTATCCATAAAGCCATGTCAAGTAGAGTCTTTTTTATGGGTGTGTAGCACACCACACTTATAAAAGAGGGGCTATGAGACATTTAGGAATGTTTCACCTTCTTGTTGGCTTGTTTCAAGCTATAGAGTTTAAGGTCTTAGATCCTTTTGATTTCCATTTTCTTGTCTTTCAGATCATGCCTCCAAGATGATCTGAAGTTCTTTCAAACCCTTCTATCCCAGTTAGGGATGATGTTGATGGGACTCAATCTACTTATGGAGTCCATACTCGGTCTAGGGGTTCGATACCTGATGGTTTGAGAGTTCCACTAGTTACCTCTATTCCTCTTCCAGTTCCTTAATATGACGTGTCGAATGCTGAGTTTTGTTAGTCCATTCATATGATTGCTCAGTTAGTATCTTCTCAGGCTGAGTGTGGTGCTTCTATTATTCCATATTCTGAGGCCACAAGGGTTGGCCAATTTATGAGGTTGAGTTCTCCGACCTTTTCTGGTGTTAAGGTCGAGGAAGATCCCTAAGGTTTTATGGATGAGATGGAAAAGATATTTAGAGTTATACATGCCACTAATGGGGAAAGGGTGGAGTTTGTGGCCTATCAGTTGAAGGACATGGCATGCCAGTGGTATGAGGAGTGGGAACGAACAAGGGGTGATGTTGATGAGTCATCCTTGTGGGAGGATTTCACTAATGTGTTTATGGACCGCTTCTTTCCTCAGGAGTTGAGGGAAGCAAAGGCGGAGGAGTTTGTTTATCTAAAGCAAGGAAGGATGACTGTCAAGGAGTATGCCTTAAAGTTCCATAAGTTTTCTAGGTATTATTTGGAGATGGTGTTAGATATAAGGTCTTGGATGAGGAAGTTTACCTCGGGATTGTCTCGTAAGTTGGTCCTTGAGGGAAAGATGATTTTTTTTATCAAATACATGGATACCTCTAGGTTGGTGGTATATATGCAACAAGTGGAAGAAGAGAAAAAGAAATACGTTGAGCTTAGTGAAAGGCAAGGGAAGAAATTTAGGCCTTCTGAGCAAAGTGGTAGAGACGGTGGTAAATATCCAAGGAAGAAGTGGGGGAGATCCAGTTCTTTCTCCTCGGTTAGTGATCCTTACTCGAGGCTAGTAGGTGATCGTCGATCTCAGTTAGATAGTGGGTTCTAGGAATAAAGTACCCAATCTTGGCTAGTAGGGCTCAATCAGCTTCATCTTACCCTCCTTGTAGGTTCTGTGGTCACCATCATTATGGACAGTGTGAGAAGGGAAGGAATAGATGTTTTAGATATGGTCAGATAGGGCACATGCAGTAAGAGTGCCCCTCTCTAGTGGCTTCTTGGGCCAACAGGGCCTCTATTGCTACTTCATCTACTCCTGACCGAAGGTAGCTTCTTCTACTTCTGCTTTTGTTTCTGGTATCGACACTTCCTGGAATCGTTTGTATGCTCTTGCATCTCGCTAGGATTCTGCGACATCTCTCTAAGTGGTTGCGAGTATGTTGAAAATTTCCGCCCGTGATGTGTATTGCTTACTTGACCCTATATTGTGGACACCCAACTGACCATGAAACTATGCTTTGATACCAACTTAAGATGCCCCGAAACTGGGCCAGTTCGTATGGGCACCTCAAGCCCACCTAAACCGAAGGTCTCCCCAATAACCCATCACAATTATCACATCAATCACAAGGGTTGTGTGCATCTCGACCATATAATGAGATAGTGGAAAAAATACTACACGTTATAGCTTAAACATATCTAAACACTTCATTAGATTCATCAAATAACCAATATACCCAAGTCCACAGTCATCCACAATACCTCTATACAAACCAAAGTTTAGAAATGTATATGTCAGGACAAGCCCCCGATAATAGCCAAACCAAGTCCAAATAAGACAAAATCTAAAGATAGGAGACGAAGAAGGAATGTCTTCAGAAGTAAGGAAGATCACCACTCCAAATTCATTGCGCGAACTGCTTCGATTGCCTAATCACTGTGCAGGAAGAGAAGAAGATGCTTTGGCCCCTATGTCGCATGGGGACATAGCATCCGGAGACAGCTAGCGGTTGGAACTCTAACATGTAACTCAAGGATATGGATAAAATGGAATAATCATTCAACAACAAGACAATATATATATCATCTTCACATTCATAACCTTGTCCATACATATAGACATATCACATGTTAACCAATGGGGTAAGTCTTATCAACACTTTGGAAGCACTCATTCATCATACATCCAATAGAGGACTCCAACCTTCCACATTTATAGATTCACGAATTTCTCATTAGGCATGAGACTTTAACCATATTCACATATCATCAAGTAAGGGAATCTAACCACATACACATCCATTTAAGTGAGGGACTCTAACCACTCACACACATTAATATAAGTGAGGGAATCTAACCACTCATATACATTCATTCAAGCAAGGGACTCTAACCACATGCTCACACATTAGGCAAGGGACTCTAGCCTCATGCCATATTAGATAGGGGACTCTAACCCTAAGCCAATTCATTTAGCGAGGCACTTTGACTTATGATATCTCATTATTCAAGGGATTTTAACCACAAGTAATTTCATTTGGCAAGGGACTTTAACCTCAAGCCATCACGACTATCATTAGTCGAAAATGGGACTCTTAACCTTTGTCCATTCATCCATATACATTTAATTCTACACATAAGGACTTTAACCCCATTTAGCCAATTCAACACCCTACATGACCACATGGTCCTCAAGGGAGCCTTCATTTCCCAACCATTTGAATAGGCCAATGCCTTAATTCAACTCATCATATAATTTAAACTATGGTCCTCAAGACCCTTACGAGCCATTCACACATCATTAGAAAATCTATACCACAATTTAGTTCAACATATAATTCAAGTTTATTTTCATGTTAGGGACTTTAACCCCCTTCTTATTTATCAAACCATCAAGGTCATCAATTACACAATACATGGCTCATTTTAACTTTACAGTATCATTTCTCAAGCATTCATACATATCTAGCCATTTCCCTAGTTCAAAACATCATCATCATGTAACTAGACATCTCACTTAGACATTTTCACAAACACCTTGTGTACACGCCTTTACCAAGGCCAATTTTATAGTAGAAATCATCAAGACTAGGGTTACTCAATACCCATATGTTAGACCACATACAACAAGCATTCACGTGTGCAAACTACCATCAATAACATGTATAAGCCGAAGTCTAAGCCAGAATAATCATTAGGAAACAAAACCCTTTTTCATTTGATTTCAAAACCACCATGTACAATAACTACTCAAAGTGTGAAATACATGGGTTTAGAATTATTTTGCAAGGGGAAGAGTTACATGCCTTAGACAACCTCAATCACCAAGAATATTGACTTCACTTTGCCTCTTAAAGATCACCCTTAAAACCTTAGCCTCTAATCCTTCCAAGATGAGCTTGAGAGAGTATTTAGGGTGTTTTATTAATAAAAATAGATGTTTAGGAGGCTACACACACTTATATAGTGAGAGGGCTTAGGGTTTTAGACATGGGAAATGACCACAAGGACCTTAGTTAAAATCTAAAAATTGAACCCATCTAGGGGTACGACTCACCATATGACCCACTTAAGTAGTCATATCTAGGGTACGAGTGCACCCTGAATCGTACCCTAGGCTTATCCTAGGTCACACACACTATTAAGGATACAACCATACACCTTCAGGTCATATCTAAATGGTACTACTTAACCCTAACTGGCATCCATCAACCGTATAAAAAATAGTCCACTTTTGATCGAGGCTTCACTCTATACAATTGGTCTTGGTACGACTTGTACCTTTAGGTAAAATTGGTTGGGGCCTCACTCGAAACAAGGACATTAAGTGACCCTCACCACACTACCTCTGGCACAATAGGGGGTCACCAAATCATATCCAAAGGGTATGAATAGTACCCTTAGTCGTACCAAGTCCAGAGATATCAAATGAGGGAACTTTTTTTTAGTGGTTCATAGTCTTGGTGTTTCAATTCTACCCCACTTGGATCATTCGTCTGTGAATAATGGGTTGGGAAAGAAATAAACATAAGTTAACACATCATCACATATCAAACCAACCCTTGAACAAGTTAGAGCAAGCATACAACAAGGATACGACACAACACATATCATGCTTATTGTCAATCAATCACCAACTTCATCAACTTTGGGACTTAAACCCATTATTTATCAAAGACACTTTTTCATTTCAAAACTTGGGGACTTAAACCCCTTACTTATCAATACATACTTATTTCACAACTTAGGGACTTCATCCCATCAACCTATCAAGTATACTTACTCAATTCAAGGATTAGGGACTCGAACCCATCATCCACCAAATACATGAATCAACTCAATATACTAGGGACTTAAACCCATCATAACAAAACAAACATAATTTCAAAACATTAGGGACTTGAACCCATTGTCTAACATGACACAAATCACTCAACACATTAGAGAATTTAACCCATTGTCTATCAAATACATAAATAAAAGCAAGGAGATCAACACATACCTCCATCCCAAGTTTTCATTATGGGAAACAAATGCAGATACTTGGACTTCATGTCCTCTTCTGCTTCACAAGTAACTTCCTCGGACTTTTGGTTACTCCGTAGAACCTTTATTGAAGCCACTTCTTTCGTTCGCAATCGATGAACTTGCCAATCTAAGATCCTCACTGGGATCTTCTCATAGAACAAATAGTCTGAGATATGAACATCCCTAAAGAGAATAACAAACGTCGGATCACCCACACACTTTCGCAACATAGAGATATGGAAAAATGGGTGAATGGAGTTCATACAAGAAGGCAACTCCAACTCATAGGCAACATTGCCAACCCTTTTCACAATCAAGTAAGGGCCAATATATCAGGGACTAAGTTTCCTCTTTTTACCAAACTGCATTACTCTCTTCATGGGAGACACTTTCAAGAAATCCCAATCGCCAACACTAAACTCTAAGTACCTACGCCTCACATCCGCATAGGACTTTTGGCGACTTTGAGCGGCTTTTAATCCATCATTTACCTTCACCTTCTCTAAGGCTTGGTGGACTAAATTGAGGCTGAGCAATTTACCCTCGCCAATTTTGTACCACCCAATAGGAGACCATTATCTCCTACCATACAATGCCTCAAAAGGGGATATGCCAATACTAGAGTGGTAACTATTATTATAGGTGACTCAATAAAGGAAAGTGGTCCCACCAACTACAACCATAATCAATCACACAAGCCCATAACATATCTCCAATGTTTGGATGGTCCTTTCCACTTTCCCATCCATTTGTGGGTGGAAAGCGGTACTAAGGAATACTCTAGTACCCAACTCTTTTGGTATGACTTCCAAAAATAGGATAAGAATGGAGGACCATGATATGAGATGATCGAAACCAGAGAACCAAGTAACTTCACGATCTCTGCAAGATACAACTTAGCATAATCTTTCGCTGAGTAATTAGTGCTCACTGGCAAGAAGTGAGTGAACTTGGTCATCTTATCAACAATAACCTAAATAGAATCACATTGATTCCAAGATTTAGGTAGACCGGTAACAAAATCCATATTAATTGCCTCCCACTTCTATTTGGGCAACACAATTTCTTGGTATAACTCACCGGGCCTCATGTGCTCAACTTTCACTTGTTCACACACCATACACTTTGCCACATGGCTAGCCACATCATATTTTATATTGCTCCACAAATAAAACTCTCCAAGATCATGATACATCTTGGTGGAACCGGGATATATAGCATACTGAGATTCATGAGCCTCGGTCATGACCCTTTCCCTCAATCCATCGACGTTGGGAACACATAACCTACCTTGGTACCTCAAGATACCATTACAACTAATCACAAAGTCCGCAACTTTGTGTTGACCCATATTACTCTTGATCTTCATCAAGTTGGGATCTAATGCGTGCTTCTTCTTTATCTCAACAGCAATAGACGAATGAGATATCGAAAGCACAAATACACGACCATACTTTGAGTCCGCAAGTCGAACTCCAAGATTATCTAAACGGTGAATGTCCTTTACCAATTCCTGCTTATCCTCATCTACATGGGCCAAACTCTCCATGGACAACCTACTAAGAGCATCGGCAACTACATTCTCCTTACCAGAATGGTAATAAAGACTCATATCATAGTCTTTCAACAACTCGAGCCACCTTCTTTGCCGAAGATTTAACTTATTTTGGGTAAACACATATTGGAGACTCTTATGATAGAAAAAGATATTGACATGGACTCCACAAAGATAATGCCGCCAAATCTTTAACACCAAAACCACAACTAACAACTCTAGGTCATGAGTAGGATAGTTCTTCTCATGAACTTTCAATTGCCTACAAGCATAGGCCACCACCCTACCATGTTGCATCAACACGCAACCAAGACCGACACGAGAAACATCATAATATACCACAAAACCATCACTACCCTTGGGCAAGGTCAAAATCGGAGCCAAAGACAACTTATCTTTTAATTTCTCAAAACTAACCTCACACGCATGGAACCACTAGAACTTGAGCTTATTTTGGGTCAACTTGGTCAATGAGGTAGCTATAGTAGAGAAACTCTCTACAAATCTTCTACAGTAACTGGCTAGACCTAAGAAGCTCCGAATATCAGTTGGAGTTATAGGTCTAGGCCACTTCTTAACCACCCCAACCTTTTGGAGATCTACCATGATCCCTTCACTAGAGATGACATGACCAAGAAAAGCTACAGCTTTCAACCAAAACTCACACTTGAAGAACTTGGCATACAAACGATGATCCTTCAAAGTTTGCAACACGACACAGAGGTGATACACATGATCTGCCTCGCTCTTTGAATATACTAAGATATCATTAATGAAGAAAATGACAAACATATCCAAGAACGGACGAAAGACCGTATTCATCAAGTCCATAAATGTCGGGGCATTGGTTAACCCAAAAGACATGATAAGAAGCTCATAGTGACCATACTGGGTTCTAAAGGCAGACTTAGGGATATTCGCATCCCTAATCTTAAGATGATGATAACCCAATCTTAGATCAATCTTAGAGATATAATTCGCACCCTGAAGTTGATCAAACAAATCATCTATCCTAGGAAGATGATATTTATTCTTTATGGTCACTTTGTTCAACTGACAATAATCAATGTACATACGAAAAGAACCACCCTTCTTGCGCATGAATAACACAAGAGCACCCCATGGAGACACACTAGGGTAGATAAAACCTTTATCTAAGAGATATTTTAATTGCTCCTTAAGCTTTTTTAACTCCACTAGAGCCATTCTATAAGGAGGGATAAAAACCGGATAAGTTTCCAGAACAAGATCAATCCCAAAATCAATTTTTCTATCGGGAGGAACACTGGGAAGACTATTTGGAAACACCTCGGGAAACTTATTAACCACGGGAACAGATTCTAAGTTAGAATCTTTAACTCAGACCAAATAATACAAACAACTCTTTGAAATTAAATTTTGTCCCTTTAGAGAAGAAATGAACCTTCCCTTTGGCACTAGGGAACCACCTTCCCATACAATGACCAGCTCATTAGGAAATTTAAACATGACCCTACGGGTTCGACAATATAAGGAAGCATAGCAAGAGTGCAACCAATCCATCTCCAGAATGACATTAAAATCAACCATGTCTAACTCTATCAAGTCCAAAAAAGTATCTATACCACCAACTAATATCACACACCCCTTATAGACCCTTTTAATAATCACAGGGTCTTCGACCGGGGTAGAAATAAAAAGAGGAACCGATAAATTCTTGGGACCAAAGTCAAGATGCACAACCATAAATGGGGTCACATAAGAAAGAGTAGACCGTGGATCAAGCAAATAATACACATTACTAGAGAAAAGTCTCAACATACTCATGAAAACATTGGGAGACACCTCAAAATCCTAGCAAGTAGCAAGTGGATACAAGCGATTCCGGCCAACGCCAGTGCCAGAAATAAATGTAGAGGCAGACATAGCACCCTTCAGTGCAGGAGTAGATGGAGTAGCAATAGGGGCCTTGTTGGCCAAAAATATGCTAGGGAGGGGCACTCACATTGTATGTGCCTAACTTAACCATAATGGAAATATTTTCTCCTCTTCTTCTCACACTGACCACGATAATATTGACCATAAAATTTGCAAAAAGGGTGAGGTGGAGCCAACTGGGAACCACTAGCCTGGAACTAGGCACCCTATGGTCGAGACCCACTGCTAAACTAAGCTCGATGATTATCCAAAAATATTTAGTAAGGAGAGCGAACACTACCCGAGGAGATAGAACTCCAACTCCCACACTTCATTTCCTATTCTTCCACTTATTGCAAATACAAAATCAACCTAGAAATATCCATGTTTTCAATCAACATGGATACCTTGATCTGAAGGATTAACTCATGGGATAATCCTGAGAAAAACTTGCGCATTCTAGACCTCAACCTAGAAATCATCTTTGGAGCATACCTTGACAATTGACAGAATTTCAAGGCATACTCTTGAACGGAAATCTTCCCTTACATAAAGTTCACAAACTCTTCTGTCATAGCCTCCCTCAAATCTTGAGGAAAGAAGCAGTCTAAGAAAGCCTTAGAGAAGTCCTTCCACATAGTGGGACTAGCATCAATACCTCTAGATAACTCCCACCCCTTATACCATTGGTACACTGTATCTTTCAATTGGTAGTAAGAGAACTAAACAACCTTAATCTCTGAAGCATTCATGATTCAAAAGATCTTCTCTATTTCATCAATAAAGCCTTGAGGATCCTTCAAAACCTTCACACTGGAGAACATAGGAGGGGTCAACCTCATAAATTGGTCAATTCTTGTGGTCTCAAAAGAAATAATGGTTTGAGCACCACACACTACTTAAGAAGCTAGAAACTGAGTCAAGAGGTTGATATAGCAATGAAACTTGTCATTATTATCTTCCCTTTGAGGTGATAGAATAGAAGGTTCACTCTCATAGTCGGGGTTGGTGGGGATAGGTGGAACCGTACAAAGATGGTCAGAAGCCACAACCTTAGCCCAGGTCCAAACTCTAGAACTTGGTCGAGCTTCATCCATAAGGCCCTCAAAAGGGTTTGCCTGAGTCTTAAATCTCCTTGGAGGCATGATCTGAAAGATAGCAAATAGAAATCAGAGGAATCTAAGACCTTAGACTCAATAGCTTGAGATTGAAACACAAGAAAGGGAAACATTTCCTAAAATGTCTCATAGCTCCTCTTTTATAAGTGTGGCATGTGTCACACCCATAAAAGAGATTCTATATAACACGGTATTGTGGACACCCAACTGACCATGAACCTAGGCTCTAATACCAACTTAACATGCCCCAAAACCAGGCTAGGTCATATGGGTACCTCAATCCCACTTAAATTGAAGGTCTCCCCAATAATCCATTATAATTATCTCATCAATCACAAGGGTCGTATGAATCCTATCCATATAATGAGATAGGCTCTACTTGACCACCGGGAAAAAACTTTAAGAAAATGACCTTAAATGCAAAATCCAACTTTGCCAATGCATCCAAAATATCAAAATGTATGTGGTTACATATCTCATTTGCTCGGAACGAACATCGAATGCATCTCGAGCCATTGACCGAAGTCTGAAACCAAGTTCCAAGATTCAGCCATTTTTTGGCTTAGAGAGAGATAACATGACCGCAGTAGGTAAGGTGTGAACGTGGTGTTACAACCGTGGCCCAGCGAGGTCCGTAATTATGCTACCCGAGGCCTAGGGAAAACCTATTTAAAGGTTGTGTTGCTCAAAATTTTGGCCATTTTGTGCCTCCTTTTTGAGCTCTAAAACCTAATAGAGTGTAAAATCTTCAAGTGAGACTTGTGGGTTTATTAGGAGCTTGAATAACTTGCATAATCCATTTTTACTACAAATCTAAGGTAAGATTCTTTCAAGTTTAGTATTAATTTCTTGATTTCTAGACCCAAAACCTCTAAGTATTTGAGGTTCACTTGTAGCCAAAAATGTGATTTATTTACTCAAATTTCTTGAGGGTTATAGATCCCTAATGATAGTTAAGCATTGGATTGGTCTCAAAAACTCATTTTTTGAAGGTGGGACCTACTTAAAGGTTTGGTGTCATTTTGGACCCATGGTGTAATGGTGCCATAATGGGTGTTGTTAATCTTGTAATGATTCTTAGATTATGTTTTTGATAGCTTGGCTCGTGGAAGAAGCTTTAACAAAAGGAAAGGCAAAGCTCGTTGGTTCATGAACAATTTGGACTCATGATAGGTTAGGCTTACTTGTAGTTAGATTGAGTTTAATTGTAGTATAAATATGATATCTTGTGAGATTGGGCGAGGTATTAGATGATAAATGGGTGAATGATGAAACTTTTGGATTAGTTGATCCTCGTAGGCTATTAAAATTGTAAAAATATGATGCTTGACTATAGCCTAGAACCTTGGATAGTTCTACTTGTAGTCTCATTAATAGTATGAGAATACTTTAGTTTCTCTAGTGTAGGAGAATAATGTTGTTGACTAACCTTAAGAGTATGTTGACCTAGATATGACTAGTTATAAATTGTCTTTAGTGTTTGGGGTGACATAGAAAGGATACTTGAAGAAGATTTTTTTTATAGGCCTAGTAAGGATAGATAAGCCATTATGGTGTGATTTAGATAACCTAGCCTAATTTCAGGTAGAAGTTAGTCTTTTAGAACTGAACTTTGGCATTATTGGGATTTAGGAGTGGGACTTGTCCCACCTTAAGCTTGAAATATGTAATTCCTTAGTGACCTAGATACTTGATGAACATATAAGTTACGTTATTGAGGTTATAATGGTTAAACCTAGTTGTTGGATATGTATGGTGTCGATTGTTGGATAATGTGTATACTTAATTGATTATCTTGTTTTCATAATATAAATAACCTTGGAAAGTTCTATAAATTGAACCTATGGTTATGCTATCACTTGGCTTATTGATGAGTTCACCAAGTGAACCTCTAATTATGTTACCACTCTTGCTATGACCCAAGCCTAATTATTAAGCTAATGTTTATGTGAAAGATTTTCCTTTAGGGTTAGTATTGTGAAAAGTGGGAGTAAAAGAATCATTTAGAGAGCATGCACTTGAATTATAATTGACTTGCTTATAAAATGTTAACTTGGAAAAGTGGTGATTGCGTATATAATTTAGATACTCATGCCCATGCATCTACTTATATTATATGGTGATGATTAATATTAAATTATGATGGTATGTGTTAACATACATCATTTATAGTCTATCATTGTGGGTTGTATATACTTATTAATTTAGCTGCATATGTATGTATATATTATTGCCTTGGATGATGTGTTAATGTTATGATGATGCTCGGTAAATTAGGAGGATATAATGATGTTATAATAATGCTCGGTTAATCCAAAGGATATAATAATATTATGATGATGGCCGGTGAATTCGAAGGATATAATAATATTATGATGATGCCTAGTGAATTCGGAGGATGTAATGATGTTATGATAATGCCCAGTGAATCCAAAGAATATAATGATATTATGATAATCCCAGAGAATCTGGAAGATATAATAATGTATGATGATGCCTGGTGAATTCGGATGATATAATGATGTTATGATGATACTCGGTGAATTTGAAAAAGGTAATTATGATATGATGATGCCCAGTGAATCCAAAAGAGGTAAAGATGTTGTGATGATGTTATGTTGGTGAGTATATATGATTGCATGGTTGTATGTGAGGTTATGCCGTGTGCGTCTATACCCATTTGTGTACTTGGGATACGATGTCTTCCTTGGTAAATTGTTATCCATTCTTTGTCATTAATTACTAGATAAGAGATGTGACCCTTGTTAACTCCAATTTGTAGCTAGAAGTAGATTATGTCGAGTATTGGGTTAATTCTAATTGATATGTGTAATCTTGTGTAGAACCAAAGGCTCACCTAGTAAATCTACTTGACTTGGATAAATGGTTATGTTATGGAATTTTGCCTAGTAAAGTGGCTTATGTTATAATTATTGTCTCTAATAAATGATTATGACTTGTAGGCTAGAAGCCTAGTGAACTAGTTAGTGGAGCTTACTTAGTTAAAATATGGAAACTAGCCCTTAAGGTTGTAGCATGCTCAATGATAACAGACCTAGTATTGTATGATGAGTAGTTAAGTTGGCATCTAATATGTGATGTCATGGTAGCTTAATTGAAGACTTAAATAATTAGGAGTCTGACTAGAAGATGGCTTTGTAATGGGTGAATAAATAATAGTGTTGGTAACTTGTAGATTTTCCTTATTTGATTACTTGTAAACTATTAGACTTGATAACTAGTGGCTCATGGAAATGGAGGCTGGCTAGTATAGGCTAGATATAAAGTTTATTATTAAATTAGATATTAAATAACTATATAACCATGTTATGGTGATACCGACTTCGTTGTGTCAAATTGTGGTATTGATGATGATTGTAGACCTTGGTAAGAGGCCATGGCGGGAATGTACAACCAGCGGCTTTGGTGAGTTGCTTGTGTAGTTGTAACTTGATATGTTGATGGATTGAACTTTTGGTGTACTCTCCGGTGGTATGAGACGCTGTGACGAGTTCTTCGTTTGTTTTCCTTGAGTGTATTTCCCAGCGGTATAGGATGTCGTGGTAAGTTCTTTTGCTTTATACTCTAATGATGGTAGTTGTGTTGATTATAGTAGTTACATGATTGTTATTGTATATATGTGGCTTTACACTTCTAAAATAATTATCATGTTGTATGAAAGTTATGGTGTATATGGATATGGAATATCGTGCTATTGTTCTAGTTGATTAGTTATCTTATACAGTGATATCGAAGAAGATTCAAGTTCGATTTTGAACCTTTACTTTAGGTTATTGTCTTACTCTATATCATCCTTATATCATAATTTAACTCAGTCATCCGATGATGCCCACTGAGTATCCATATTTTGGTACTCATACTACACTTTTGTACTTTTTTAGTGCAGACTCAGGTTCTAATTTTCGTCGTTGAGTCAAGGTTATGCGATGTTGATCATCAGAAGATAGGGTGAACTCTTGGAGTTTGAGTTGCCCTTTTTCCCTTCTATCCTTATTCAGTTTTTTGTATTTGAGATGAATGTATAAGACTATTTAAGACTATTAAACGTTGAGTTGTAATTTCTATTGTCGAATATAGAGATGCTTTTGTACTAATACTATCAAGTCATGGGATTAGTATTCAAATGTTAGTTGTTTCTTTATGAAATTGTGTTGTGATATTGTGTTCCTCTATAAGGTCCATGTTAAACGTTCCTACCAAGTTAACCCATTGCATTAGCTCTGGGTTTCGGTGTTGGCTTACCTACTAGTAGGTTATGGTAAGTGCCATCATGACTCAAAAATAGGGTCATGAAAAATTGGTATCATAGCCTAGGTTTTACCGATATTATTGGTACAATATCAAGTGTCTAATAGAGTCCTGTGGATAGAAATGCTTGACGTTTATTTCCTATCTTTGGGAGGCTATAGGACATTTTTAGGAGTCCCTCACTTCTTTCACTCATATCATGTTAAGAGTCTGAGTTGGTTTATTGGATATTCTCTTGACTTTACTCTTTCATAGACCCAGACTAGTGATGTGTCCCCAGTTAAGGATCAGAGTGGACCTTCCCCGAACTCTATTCCTACACTCAAGCTAGAAACTCCTCCACCTCAGCCTACGGTGGGACAGGGACCATCAGAGGCTCCACTAAGATTTTTCCCCTCTTCTTTACTTAGAGATGCTTTAGGTCAATTGTTGGGTATTATTGATAGTTCGTATACTATAGGGACAAGAGTGCAGCCTGCACCTACAGCTCCTGGAGTTGAGGTTCCTCTTATTCTGACAGTTTTTCAGCCAGTAGTCACTTAGCCAGTTTTGACCCAGCCTGCTAATCTACTGAGGAGCAAAAGACACTGGGTAGATCTTGAGGTTTTCTCCACCTAGGTTTTTTTATGCTCCTGGAGAAGATGCATATGAGTTTCTAACTACTTGTGAGGATAGGCTTCATGGGTTTGGCCTTGTTGAGACTCATGGTGTAGATTACACCATATTTTAATTGGACGTGTCTGCTCGACACTAGAGGAAAGTTTTTGTGAGTTTTAGGCCAGTAGGATCTTCCCCTCTCTCTTGGGCTTAGTTCTCTAAGATGTTCTTGGAGAAGTATATGTTGCATAGACTTATAGATCGCTTGAGAGATTAGTTCTCCAGATTAAAGCAGGGTTCTATAATAGTCACTGAGTATGACGCTCATTTCCATGAGTTGGCTAGGCATGGAACTTCTATCTTGGATGCAGAGTATGAGAGTGTTTACTGCTTTGTGCGAAGACTGAGACTTCCTTTTTGGATGGCTACTCAGAGTTTGGTTATTGCGGGTAGGACTTTTGTTGAGGTTTTCTATCATGCTAGAGTTATGGAGGACATGTAATGTGAGGGCTGTAATAAGAGGCCTAAGTTTTAGGGAAGATTTGGTGATATCCATAGTAGTTCCCAATTTAGGGGTGGTATTTCTTATGCTGGATATTCTCCATGTCTATATTTTCAGCCTCAGAGTCAGACTAGTTGACCAGTTTAGGCAGATCTTCAGACCACTGATGGGGTTAGTTCATTACTAGTTGTCTTCCTAGTAAGGGTGGTGATCAGTCCTTGAGAGGTTCATCTGTAGTCTATGCTAGGCATGGTAGCTATGCCGGATCAGCCAGATCTGTAAGTTCTGGTTCTACTCGTGAATCTTGTTTTACTTGTGGACTTCCCCGTTATTTCTCTAGAGAGTGCCTTAGTTTTGGGGAGATGGATTTTTCATCCCAGGGAGATACTCCCATTAGGGTAGTTCATCCTTCAGGTATAAGTTATTTGCAAGGTCGTAGGGGTGGTTACCAGGGTGCTCGAGGTGGTACTTAGGCAGGCAGAATAGGAGGTCGGCCAGGTACCCAGCAAGGTGGCGGGTGTGGTCAGTTGTATACAGTACTTGCTAGACCCGAGGCTAAGACTTTGGATACTGTAGTTATGGGTGCAATTTTGGTATGCCGTAAGTCAGTTTTTGCTTTATTTGATCTTGGATCCACTTATTCTTATATATCTGCTTAGTATGCACCACAGTTGGACTTGACTAGTGATTTATTATTCTTATCTTTGTGCATATCTATTCCTGCAGGTGATTCTTTTGTAGTGGATCGGGTATTTAGATCATGTGTTATGGTTTTTACTGATATTGATATTTGTATTGATCTTATTATTCTGGATATATTGGATTTCTATGTGATTCTTTGCATGGAATGGTTATCTAACTATCATGCGGTCATCAATTGTTTTTCCAAGACCGTTACCTTAGCCATGGCCGACGTACCTCCAGTTGTGTGATAGGGATCGATTAGACGCGAGTCGATGGGGATTATTTCTTATGTTTGTGTCAGGCAGCTTATATTGAGGGGTTGCCAGTCTTATCTTGCCTATGTATGTGATACCCGTGTAGGGAGTTTGATGCTTGACTCTGTTCCTGTTGTGTGTGAGTTTCCTGATATATTTCCTGCCAACCTGTCTGGTATTCCCCCTAACCGTGAGATTGACTTTTCTATTGACCTTGAGTCTGGCACCGACCCTTTTCTATGGCACCTTACCGTATGACACCTGCTGAGATTAAAATGCTAAACTCCCAGCTCCTTTTCTATTGACCTTGAGTCTGGCACCGACCTATTTCTATGGCACCTTACCGTATGGCACCTGCTGAGATTAAAAAGCTAAACTCCCAGCTCCAGGATCTTCTTGGTAAGGGTTTCATTAGACCAAGTGTGTCCCCGTGGGGAGCCCCTATTTTTTTATAAAGAAGAAAGATAGGTCGATGTGAATATGTATTGATTATAGGCAGCTTAACAAGGTGACAGTGAAGAACTATTATCCTATGCCTCGTATTGATGATTTATTCGACTAGATTTAGGGCACAACTGTATTTTCTAAGATAGATTTGAGGTTCGGTTATCATCAGCTGAGGATTCGGGCTGATGATATCCCAAAGATGGACTTTAGGACCCATATGGTCACTATGAGTTCTTGGTGATGTCTGTTAGGCTGACTAATGCCCCAGCCATATTTATGAACTTGATAAATCGTGTGTTCATACCCAATCTACATGTATTTTTTATTGTGTTCATTGATGATATTCTTGTGTATTCGAGGAGTAGTGAGAAGCATGCGCAACACTTGAGGATTGTGCAACAGTTTTTGCGAAGGCATATGCTTTTTTTCAAGTTCTCCAAGTGCGAGTTTTGGCTTGAGTCAGTATTATTTCTTGGACACGTGGTGTCCAAGGCAGGTATTATGGTAGACCCAGCTAAGATTTCAGTAATTTATGATTGGGCTAAGCCTACATCTCCGATTGAGGTTCACAGTTTTATTGGTTTGGCTGGTTATTATAGGATCTTTGTTGAGAGCTTTGCTACCATGTCAGCCCCTATGATAAGATTGACCCGTAAGGAAGTTCCTTTTCGATGGTCCGAGGAGTATGAGGTGAGCTTTGGAACGCTCAAGGATTGTCTCATTTCAGCCCTACTGATAGCCTTTCCAGTTGAGAGGAGGCATTCACATTGTTTTGTGATGCATCTGCTATTGGTCTTGGATGTATTTTGATGCAGCAGGGTCGTGTCATTGTCTATGGTTCTAGAGAACTTAAGGTGCACAAAGCGCAACTATCCCACTCATTATTTAAAGTTGGCAGCGGTAGTTTTCATGCTTAAGATTTGGAGGCAATACTTGTATGGTAGGCATTGTAAGATTTTCATTGATCATCATAGTCTTCAGTAACTTATGACCTAGAGAGATAATAATGCTCACCAGCACTGATGGATGGAGTTACTAAAGAACTACGATATTTCCATCTTGTATCATTCGGGTAAGGAGAATGTGGTGGGTGATGGCTTGAGTTGCAAGGCAGTAAGCATGGGTAGTTTGGCATATATATCAGTTGCTCAGAGGCCCTTGGAACGAGATATCCAGTCCTAAGCCAATTTGATGGTTTGCCTTGATATTTCGGATCCTGCAAGGATTTTGGCTTGTGTGGAGGCAATGTAATCCCTATTTGAGAAGAAATATCAGTTTGAGTATAGTAAGTTGTTCCTTCTCCATGATCGGGTGATGAATGGTGAGTCTCTGGGAGACACGCCATAGATTTTGAGGGTATCTTAAGGTTTCAAGGTCGTGTTTGTGTTCCCCAACTTGATGACTTGATTCAGTCGATTCTTCATGAGGCTCACAACTCTAGATATTTTATTTATCCCAATACGACCAAGATGTATAGATATTTGAGGTAGCTTTATTAGTGGGGCGGTATAAAGAAAGATATGGCAAACTTTGTAGCTCATTTCCTATGTTGTCAGCGGGTTAAGGCTGAGCATCAGCGTCCAGGCAGTTTAACATAGAGGTTACCCATTTTTGAGAGGAAATGGGAAAAGGTTACCATGGACTTCATTAGGGCTTTCCCTCGTACTCCCATGGTCACGATGGTATTTTGGTTATTGTGGATTGTTTGACCAAGTTGGTACATTTCATTCCTATTTAGATGACCTTCAATGCTAAGAGATTAGCCTAAATTTATGTTCGAGAGATAGCTCATTTGCATTGGGTCCCTGTGTCTAGTATATAAAACCGTGGTTTTGTATTTACTTCATGATTTTGAAGAGCATTTCAGGAAGAGTTGGGTACTCGAGTGGATTTGAGTACAACCTTTCATCCGTAGACGGATGGTCAGTTTGAGTGGACTATTCGGGAGCTTGGGGATATGCTCTGATCCTGTTATGGACTTAAGAGGATAGTGGGATCAACACTTAGCATTGGCAGTGTTCGCCTACAACAACAGTTACCATTTGAGTATTGAGATGGAGCCTTATGAGGCTTTGTATGGTAGGAGATGTTGTTCTCCTATAGGATGGTTTGAGACTTCCAAGGTTAGACCCTGTAGTACATATTTTCTTCAGGACTCATTGGATAGAGTCAGGGTGATTCAAGATAGGCTGAGAGCATCCCAGAGTAGGCAGAAGGCCTACACCGACTGTAGAATCTATCCCTTGAGATTCGGAGTTGGTGATCATGTGTTCCTTCATGTTTCCCCTATGAGAAGTGTGATGATATTTGGGAGGAAGGGTAAGCTTAGCCCTTGCTATATTGGTCCTTTTAAGATACTCTGTGTAATGGGTGAGGTGGCCTATGAGTTAGCTTTACCTCCAGACTTTACCGTTGTTCATCCAATTTTTATGTCTCTATGTTGTGGAAGTATATTCCTGATCCATCCCATATTCTTAGATGAGACTCGGTCCAGTTAGACAAGAAGTTGACCTTTGTGGAGGAACCCGTGCGTATTTTGGCTAGTGATGTAAAATGACTATGTTCTAGAGATATTCTCGTAGTCAAGGTTCATTGGAGGCATCGCCCAGTAGATTAGGGTACTTGGGATATAGAGAATGAGATGCGGTCCCAGTATTATTATTTGTTCGAGACGTCAGGTATCTTCTTCATCTTTAACTTTTGGTGACAAAAGTTCCTTAGTAGTGGATGTTGTAATGACCCTTCAGGTCATTGTCCACGTTCTTACTTATTTTTGCTGATAAAGCTACTCCATAGCTTCCCCAAGTCATTAGTGACTTGCTGGAATCGATAGTTTGGTTACCTGGCAGTTCGTTTGGTTGTTAGAATCACTTTCCCAATTTGAATTCTTCGTTGGTTATATTAAACACCGAGCAAGAACTTCAGTAAACTGACCTTAAATGCAAAACTCAACTTCGCTAATGCATTTGAAAATCAAAATCTATGTGGTTACATATCTCATATGCTTGAAACCAACTCTAAGTGCATCTCGAGGCATCGGCCGAAGCCCCGAACTAAGTTCCAAGCTTTAGTTATTGTCTGGCTTAGAGAGAGATACCGTGACTATGGTATGTGAGGTACGAACGTGGTGCCACGACCACGGTCAAGTAGGGTACGTAACCGTGCTACCTGAGGCCTAGGCAAAGCCTATTTAAAGGTTGTCTTGCCCAAAATATTGGCAATTTTGTTCCTCCCTCTTGAGCTCTAAACCCTAATAGAGTGTAAAATCTTCAAGTGAGTCTTGTGGGTTTATTAGGATCTTGAATAACTTGTGTAATCCATTTTTTCTATAAATCTAAGGTAAGGTTCCTTAAAGTCTGATATTAATATCTGGATTTCTAGACCCAAAACCCCTAAGTCTTTGAGGCTCAATTGTAGCCACAAATGTAATTGATTTACTCAAATTTCTTGAGGGTTATAGCTCCCTAATGATAGTTGAGCATTAGTTTGGTCCTGAAAACTCATTTTCCAAAGGTGGGATCCACTTGGGGATTTGGTGTCATTTAGGAACATGACATAATGGTTCCATAATGGGTGTTTTAATCTTGTAATAATGCTTAAATTATGTTGTTGATAGCTTGGCTTGTGGAAGAAGCTTCAAGAAAAGTATAGGCAAAGCTGGTTGGTTCTTTAGCAATTTGGACTCAAGGTAGGTTAGGATTACTTATATTTAGATTAAGATTAATTATAGTATAATTATGATATCTTGTGAGATTGGGCGGGGTCTTAGAAGATAAATAGGTGAATGATGGTACTTGGGATTAGTTGATCCTCATAGGCTATTAAACTTGTAAAATGTGAAACTTGACTACAACCTAGAACCTTGGATAGTTCTACTTGTAGTCTCATGAATAGTATGAGAATACTTTAGTTGCTCTAGTAGAGGAGAATGATGTTGTTGACTAACCTAAAGAGTATGTTGACCTAAATATGACTAGTTATGAATTGTCCTTAGTGTTTGGGGTGACTTAGAAAGGATACTTAAAGAATATTTTCCCATATAGGCCTAATAAGGATTGATAAGCCCTTATGGTGTGATTTAGATAACCTAGCCTAATTCTGGGTAGAAGTTTGTCTTATAGAAGCAACTTTGGCATTATAGGGATTTAGGAGTGGGACTTGACCCACCTTAAGCTTGAACTATGTAATTCCTTAGTGACCTAGATACCTGATGAACGTCTAAGTTATATTTTTGAGGTTATAATGTTTAAACTCGATTGTCAGATATCCATGTGGTCGGTGGTTGGATAATGTGTATACTTGATTGATTATCTTGTTGTCATGATATGGATAGCCTTGGAGAGTCTTGTAAATTGAACCTATGGTTATACTATCATTTGTCTTATTGATGAGTTCACCAAGGTAACCTCTAATTATGTTACCACTCTTGCTATGACCCAATCCTAATCATTAAGCTAATGTTTATGTGAAATATTTTCCTTTGGGTTAGTATTGTGAAATGTGGGAGAAAAAAAGGCATCTAGAGAGTATGCACTATACTTATAATTGACTTGCTTATAAACATGTTAACTTGGAAAAGTGGTGATTACGTATAGTATTTAGACACTCATGCTTACTTATCTACTTATACTATGTAGTGATGATTAATAGTAAAGTATGATGGTATGTGTTACCTTACATCACTTATACTCTATCATTGTGGGTTGTATATGCTTATTGATTTGACTACATATGTATGTGTATATCATTGCCTTAGAGGATGCGTTAATGTAATGATGATGCCCGGTGGATACGGAGGATATTATTTTGTTATGATGATGCCCGGTGAATCCATTGTATAAAATGATGTTATGATATCCTTTATCTTATTGAATTTTGGAAGTCAAATCATTTCACGAGTCTAGTGAAATAAAAAACTACGAAGAGGAATTCACATGGATTTAGGAAGAGACTGCTGTATTTGTGTACAAGCTAAAGTTTTTTGAAAAATGAATATCTTTGGTCACTATGTAGTGATGATTAATAGTAAATTATGATGGTATGTGTTACCTTACATCACTTATACTCTATCATTGTGGGTTATAAATGCTTATTAATTTGACTACATATGTATGTGTATATCGTTGCCTTGGAGGATGTGTTAATGTAATGATGATGACTGGTGGATCCGGAGGATATTATTTTGTTATGATGAAGCCCGGTGAATCCAGAGTATATAATGATGTTATGATGATGCCAGGTGAATCCAGATGATATAATGATGTTATGATGATGCCCGTTGAATCCAGAGGATATAGTGATGTTATGATGATGCTCGGTGAATTCGGAGGATATAATGATGTTATGATGATGCCCAATGAATCCGGAGGATATAATGATGTTATGACGATGCCCGGTGAATCCAGAGGATATAATGATGTTATGATGATAACCGGTGAATCCAGAGGATATAATGATGTTATGAGGATGCCCGGTAAATTCAAAAGAGGTAATGATGATATGATGATGCCTGGTGAATTTGAAAAAGGTAAAGATGTTACGATGATGTTAAGGCTAATTGATATGTGTAATATTGTGTAGAACCAAGGGATCACCTAGTAAATCTACTTGACTTGGATAAATGTTTATGTTATTGAATTCCTCCTAGTAAAGTGGCATATGTGATAACTAGCTCTCTCTAATAAATGACTAAGACTTGTAGGTTAGAAGCCTAGTGAACTAGTTGGTGGACCTTAGTTAGCTAAAATATGGAAACTAGCCCTTAAGGTTGTGACATGCTCAATGATAATAGACCTAGAATTGTATGATGAGTAGTTAAGTTGGCATCTAATATGTGATGTTGTGGTGGCTTAATTGATAACTTAAATGATTAGGAGGCTAACTAGAAGATGGTTTTGTAATGGGTGAATAAATAATAGTGTTGGTAACTTGTTTCTTTTCCTTATTTGATGACTAGTTAATTATTAGACTTGATAACTAGTGGCTTGTGGAAATGGAGGCTAGCTAGTATAGACTAGACATGAAGTTCATTAATAAATTAGAAATTAAATAACTATATAACCATGTTATGGTGATATCAGCTTTGTTGTGCCCAATTGTTGTATTGATGATGATTGTAGACCTCAGTAAGAGGCCATGGCGGGAATGTACACCCCACGTACTTAGTGAGTTGCTTGTGTAGTTGTGCCTTGATATGTTGATTGATTTATCTTTTGGTGTACTCTCTGGTGGTATGGGATGCCATGACGAGTTCTTTTATTTGTTTTTCTTAAGTGTACTTCCCAACGGTATGGGATGTCGTGGTAAGTTCCTTTGCTTTATACTCTAATGATGGTTGTTGTGTTGACTATGGTAATTACATGATTTTTATTGTATATTGATGTGTGAGCATATGCTAACACATTTGAGGCTTTTAACTCTAAATAATTGCAAGGTCTTAAGTAACTTTAGTTATTTTTGATTAGTTTATGTTTGATTTTGCAGTTTAAGCTGATATGATAGAGAACCAACAATACTGGAAGCAAAAAAGGCTGAAATCTAAAGCAATTAAAAGAAAAGTGCAGCTGACGACATTCATGATAGGTCGTCAGCCCGGTGACAGGCTATCAAGGCCATCGTCAGCCTTAAACAGAGAATGAGTTCCATCTGGTAGAATCGATGATATTTTGTGATAGGCCATCATAATGGTGATAAGTCGTTAGGACTGCCATCTGACTTAGGCAGGACATGAGAATTGGAGCAAAAGTGTGATGACATTTTTGATAAGTTGTCACAGTCCTGATAAGCCGTCAGAAGTTGTTGTCAACCTAAGACAGGACTAGTGCAGATTTGAAGAAGACCTGACGACATTCTTGATAAGTCGTTAGGATCCTAATAAGGCATCACTAATAATCGTCATTTATTCCGAGAAAAAGCTGTAACCTTGATTTTGTTTCCTTATTTAGGGTAAACTTTTTAAAGCTTTGTTTTAGGGTTTTCTAGACATTATGATTATTATTATTATTCTGCACAAGGTCGACACCTGCAATTTTGGACAACATATCTTGATATTTTCTCTCTTTACTTCTTGTCTTTAACAACACAACTGTTTTTGAGAGATTATTATCAGTATTTTGGGATTTTTCCTTTGTGATCCAATCTGCGATTCACTAGTTATTATTCATGTCTGTAAGTTTATCTTTTAAATCATGAATTCAATTATGTGTTTTGTTCGTGTAACACCTCGATTTTCTGAATCGAAATGCTACACGGTGCTCATGACCCAGAAGGACCACAAGCAAACCCATGACTGATATCTGTACCTGTAAACTGCATAATATCTCATAAAATATGCAGAAACATGAACTATAAGGCCATAAGGTTCAATACTGATACATATCTGAAAAACATGGTATAACAATACCAAAAAAAAACATAAATACTGAAGTCTGAACATCTAATCTGACATCTAGTTCGAAAGCCTCTAACTGAACTGAATAAGGAGTTGAAGGAACATGTCTCCAACTAACCCCATGAACTGAAAAACTAATCTGAAATACTGTAATAAAGTACTAATAATATTATCCTCGAATGAAGAGGAGCAATGACTGCTGAAATCTGCAATGCTACTGCTGCTCTGAAATTCGTGCCTCTGTACCTATGGCGTTAAATAAAACACCATAGCGCGAATGCGTCAGTACGACTGAAAGCACTGAGTATACGAGTGAGGTAGGCTAAATGAAAAGGGTTTTATATGCATGAACAATGCTGACTGATATGAATGTGAGAATACATACATACATACGTAACTGCAACTAAACTCGTGGTGATACTGACTACTAAGTCTGAACACTGACAACATGAGCTTACTGATGCTGAGATACTGAATGACTGAGTTTACTGATATTAAGATACTGAATGACTTAGTTTACTGATATTGATATGTAATTCACTAATAAGTGAGGAACTGATATTGTATTACTGAATACTGGGAGACTGATACTATATTACTGATAAAGGAATGATTGTTTCTGATAGTTTTGATTATGAAGAACTAATTTGATTGACCGTATATAACAGTCCTGAAACTGAGCTCGTGATAACATGACTACTGAGTATGAATATTGATGACATGTATTTACTGATAACATATCATGAATGATAACTGAATTCTGATAACTGATATATCTGATAACATGAGTTCTGATAACTGATAGCATGAATAACTATATCTGACAGTCCTAAATCTGATGGAAATAGATGAGTTCCGTACTGTATCTGACATTCCTGATATCCTGAAGAACTATCTGAGTTCTTTTACTGAGACTGATACTGAAACTGTGGGAAGTAGTTATCTAATCGGCAAGCCCTAAATACGCTATAATAGCTAATCTGGGGTCCAATATCTTCCCCGACTAGAGGTGTGTCAATACCGCACCACTGATAAGGATAGCTGTGAGAAGCCTATACTGGAAGGTACTCAAATGAGAACGGTGGGAACTCTAAACTGATAGGTTAAGCCACCTCATCAACCCTAATCTGACAGGTTAAGATGTCTTAACCTACGCTAGCTATGTAGTTCTGGAACACAAGGATGACTGCTAAGAATCACACCCTGAACTGGCAGGTGAGTTCCCATACTTGGGTTCACTCGGTGCTAACTTCTACTCCCATCTTAAGGACACTGAACTGAATAACTAAGCTGAACTGAATAACTGAATTGAACTGATTAGTTGAACTGATACTGATTAACTGGACTGATACTAGTGGTATTGTTTAGCAGAGCTAAACTAAGTTTACTGGATTCCGATGACTGACGGAATGTACTGAGTTCTGAGGACTGGTTGAGAGTACTGAGGTTACTGAGATTGACTGTGAATACTGAGGTTGCTGAGGTTACTGAGCACTTAGATTACTGAGATTACTGGACTACTGAGATTACTGAAATTTCTGAGTTTTCCTGAGTCACATGACTGACTTAATTCTATAGATCATGGCTTGACTGAGAGTATCGTGAAAACATGACATGACTCTAGGCACACATCTATACTTTTTGGGTACAAGTACCCCCAGGACTCGATGGAAGGAAACTGACACAACTTGAATTTCTTGAGTACACGACCATCAATAACAATCCATAATACATGAGTGGGGGATTTCATGAAGTACATGGTCATCATAATATCTATCATGAATAGGAATTCTTATAATTAAGTCATAAATATCATATTCTAATATCATGGGAATTCCGACAACATATACTATTTATAGCAATGGCATGGAAACCATTCAAGCATAAGGGATCGGCAACATGTAACATTTAGTTCATATTGTAATGATTTGGGGATATTATACTTCATGTATTTATTCAACATCTCAAACATGATAGGAAAGGCATGGATATATTTTGTGTACATAATTTATATCTCCATTATCATACATGCTTTATACCACAACAATAACAACACATAATTTGCATGGAAATTCATATTGTAGTGTATGACTAACATGAACTTGTTATTTAGATATCATGAAATCATGTAAATATGAAGTTCTAACATACTAGGCATTTTATCAAACACCTTTCATGTATTCTTTAAGGCATAGGTGTATTTCATGCTTGCATTCTATCAATCCATCCAAAGATCATGTTTTTCAACTAACAACATAACTTTCATGAGATATACAGTCATAATACTATTATATAGCAAAACAAACAAGCATCAACATGGGTATGATCATATCACCACAACCAACCAATCTTTTGTATTTTAAAGATTGATTCTTGAACTCCACGGACGAAAGGAATCCGTGGATGAACACTACGCATACCTTGAAAGGATGTTCTTGATGATTGACGGAGGAATTTTCTTAAAATTTGATCTTCAAGCTTAATTGTTCAACCCTAGTTGTTTTTATCCTATGGTGCTCTTGGATAATGAGCTTTGAGATGTTAATAGGGTTGTAATGTGCTTAGAGGCTATAAATTTCGTAGGGTTAAGTTTAGGGACGTGTAAGGAGTGTTAAAAAACTTAATTACCCTCAAAATAAATCAAAACAGAGTGTTTTTGGCACTTGGAACTGACTTAGGTGGCGCCCAAGTAATTGGACAAGCCAGGTTGGGTGGCTTCTAACCAATCTCCTAAGTTTTTTTAGGCGGAGCCTAACCAATCGCCTAAGTTTTGTTGGGAGGCACCTAACCAATCGCATACCCTTACTGTCTCTCACGAAAATGGGCATAACTTTTCGTTCGGGTATTGGATTAAGGCAAAATTGGTATTGTTGGAAAGCTAATTTGATTATATGTAATTTGGTGGGTAGAAATATGCATAAATACAACATTAACATTGAGTTATACTCTTTCAAATATGACCCTTATGAAATCGAACACACAAAATTGATGGATTCAAAAACTCTTAGCTTGTATTACCTTAAGTGACTCATATGAACATGCTTAACGCATCATAATCTATCTTATCTCTAGGATACCCATTGTAAGTCATGTACTCAAGTATGAATCACAGGATAGGAGATTTCATATGTAGGAAAAATGGTTCGTCTCCTAGCTTAGAAACATGCGGGGTATTACAGTTCGTTACATCATGAGTGGCTAAACTCCATTAACCTAAGTTATGGGATCTAGGGTTAGGTCTTGATGAGGTTCTAAGTATTCAAGATTCAAAATATGGTAGGATTTCTTGATAATTCTGAAGTTTTAATTAACGTCTGTTGGTTGCAAACAGTAGACACACCTGCTTTGATTTGCTTGAGAAAGAAATTAAATATAGTAGGAAGTGAATTATCAATAGGGACTCAGAAATACTTCGTTTAATAATCAGCGCTGTAACAACGTTGGTTAACCTGAGGTAAAATATGGGTAGTAAATAGAAATTCCCTGAGTCCGAGAGGATTAGGGAATTAAATGCTTAAGTAGGTCGAGAGACATTTAAGCATAACATCGATAAAGATAGCTTGTTATCCTACCCACCGTGAGAATCTTGAACCACTTTTATCATCTGTCATGTACCGGAAGCCCTAGTGAACATAATTCTGGTTATTTCATAAACTTTTGATTTACAAACACCGAAAGTAAAGTGACAAACAACAACTTGTTAAACCTAAACCCCCCATCTAAGGAAACATTAAACTATCAGTGGATTAAATCACAAACAACTTGAGTTCACACCATATTCCCTGTGGAATTCGACCCCAACCTAGTTGGGTTTTATATTGACAACGATCACTTACACCCATTCAAGAGTGTAATTTGAGCGTTATCATATATATGTGGATTTACGCTTCCAAAATGATTACTCATGTTGTATGAAAGTTATGGTATATGTGGATATTGAATATCATACTATTATTCTAGTTGATTAGTTATCTTATACAGTGACGTTGAAGAAGATTCAAGATCGATTCTATACCTTGACTTTAGGTTATTATCTTACTCTATATCATCCTTATATCATAATTTTGATCCTAGTTTACCTTTAATGGTTAGGACTTATGTCAGCCCCTTATTATTTAGAGAACCTTTTAGGAAACGACATATATCACACATCTACCAATGCAAGATAACCATATTCAGAAAAGAAATGAGATGAGAATAACACTTAAAATTTTAAAATTTTCCAGAAAAGAAAAAAAAGAAATTTTAGATCTAAGATTAGTTCTTTATTTTCAAGAATACTTCATTTTGGGCTCACATACAGTCACATATATTAATCAAAACATCCCCTCATAATGATGAATTCAAACTGAGATGAGCACTTCCACATATTCTTAATCCAAGAAGAGAAGTAGGAAATGCGTCAAACATATCAAAAGCAGAAATTTGACAAGGATATGACTTCAGTCCTTAGAACAGTATTATTGAAAGGGAAAAAAATAGAAACGATGAAGATATGAGGAGTTTTACATATTTGTATGTTTAGGTGCAAAACAACTGTATGTTGACACAAAGGATAGTCAAGGCTAAACCATGTTATTGAACTCGATTTGTCAAAATCGATTTGCTGGAAAGCAGATAGCAATATCAATAGGCTTAAAGCCAAAACAAATCATGTATCACTAAACAAAAACAAACTGGTGGAAAGAGGTAGAGACGAGATAAAAGAATGAATTTTACGCTCTACACTTCTCGAACAAACACAACCTCTCATATTATTAACTATAATCTACATATTATTACACATCTAAAGACAAACAAACCTATTGAATGACCAACCTGAGTGAATCAGAAAGCCGAAAACAGATTTTGTTTCACGTGTTCATTCTCAAAACGACTAGTCTATACTAAATACATGGTATATAGCTGGTTTATATTTGCATTCACAAGCAACTAAAATTGAAACAGACCAATCTAGTTGAAACTTCAGATTTAAAAATATTCAAGCTAAATCACAAACTAAGATACATCATAACATATTGCATGATGAACAAAACAAGATAACCAGACACCATTTTATCTCATGTTTATGTTCATGATCGGCCAAATAGGAATAACAGACTTAAACCATCAGTGAATCACCAAAAATAGATATAATATAATTAGACAGGATAGAATTTACCTTGTGTGGGGCATCTAACTAGGTCTTTGAGTCTTGAAATTCGTTATCAACTACCTCCGAACATATTTTCAAAGGAAGTAAATGATAAACTTTATCAAAATGAACTAAGAATACCAAGCTCTCAACTTAAGGTTGTAGAAATAATTTTTAAATCTAAAATCTGTGAATAAGATTTTATGAGTTTCATAGATGGAAATAGGGGAGGGATTCCCACTTTTTTTTCCTCTTTCAAAATTGCGACAAATGCTATGCATTTATAGCTAAAAATGGCTTGAACTCAAAACTAGTCATTCGCGAGTGAACTCAGAATTAATTAGAAGGATTTCAATAAGATGAAGATATATCCCAAAGAATCCGAATTTGATTTTGATAGCCCCTGACATGGATAAGATTTTCATGAGAAAATACGCAATTGGTGAATCAAAGTCAACTATTGTGGCTCTATGAAATCCTAGAGATGGATATGAATGTTGACAGAGTTGATCGTAGTGGTGTTTAGGCTATAGCTTAAGTTCAGCATTTGGTTGAGAATGGAAAGGAGGAAGGACATTAGAAATTTTAGGGGGATTAGAGAACTAGGCCAGGTCGGGGTTGTTTGGGAATGGGGCAGCTTGGTTGTTGGGCTGGATAGGGTTGATTTTGGGCTAGTTTTTTTGTTAAGTTTCTTAATGGCTGAAATTAATTAAAGAAATTGCTCCAAATAGATAAGTGAATTAATCTGATTCCCAAATCGATTTCACTTAACTAATTCATCGATGCTTATTTTGTTTTATTTAATAATTTTTTTTCAAAAGTATGTGTGTATATATATTTTTCACACGTATAGGCATGTATACACATGTGCGTGATTTCAAATATATACATATGGTAGATTTTAAATACATTTATCTATAATTCAAATTAAAATAAAATAAAAAATAATAATATAGCAAGTATTATGTTAATATGCAAACATATATTTGTTTATTCATTTAAAAAATAGTGAAATGATGATTTAAAATATATTATCATTATTATTATTATTATTAATAATATTTGTTTTTCTCCCTAAGGTATGATGCTAGTCTTTTAATAGCAAAAATAAAAAAAATATTATTTTAAAAATATTAATATTAAAAATGAGGAAAATATATTTGGAACAATATTCAAAAATCCAAAGCATCGAGAAATTAATTTTATAAAAAAGGAGAGCCAAAATTAGGTGTCAACATTCACTAGTCACTATTTATTAGCTAACTATCTCTTATTAACTAATTCATTTAATAACTAGCCATCATATAACCTCTAGTCATCATTTATCAACTAACCATCATTTGTGAGCTAGTCATTTTACCACTAGAGTCCATTTATGTCATGTCATATTAAAAGCATTTCCTTATTTTACAACTTAACCAAATTTTCACTTTCAATCTCACACTTCGATATCATTAATCATAAGAAATATATCATCATAGCATAATATCCATACCCAGACTCGAATTGATAAATATAATCAATAACCAGACTTGAACCGATAATAATCAATAGCCGAACTCAAACCAATAATTATAATCAATAGCCATACTTGAAACAGTAAATAATCAATAATCAGACTTGCACCGATAAATAATCAATAGCCGGAATTGGATCGGTACTTATATTATTAAGGTGATAATCATCCTCCAAACTCAAACCGGGTATATATAATCAACAACATATTTTTGAATTCGAACCAAATATATATATATATATATATAATCAACATGCATAAATATTAGCATAATCAATAGGCGTCAACCCTCACTTAACCAACATAATCATCATTTATCAAGATTTCTCAATATTACCTCAGTACACATTTCCAAGGGTCTAATAAGCATAAATGATTTTTTCAAAGCTAATATGTGTCATAGACTAAAGTGAGTTAAGAGTCTACTTCTAATCTACAAGTTTCATTTTAGGCCAAATCTACCTGAACTAGGCTTAAGGTATCTAAATCTACTTTTAGATGTATAATAAACCACAATTAGCTCTAAGGAAATGATTCTTCCCAAATACATTAACTAATTCTAATAGGAACTAAGGAAACCTTCATGGGTGTAAGAAACTAATGCGAAACTCACCTTAAACATAAGTAGTCTAAGGCATTCTCATGATAAATGTGAGGAATGAAGTCCAATTCACCTAAAGCATAAGGAAGCGAGCTAAGTGTTCAACTTTACGGTTTCAATATGGCCTAAATGGTCCACTATCCCAAGTCTTGCATTTCATCAATCAAACACTTAAAACCCATCCCAAATCTAAGACAATATCGTAAGAATACTATGAAATAGCTCAATCTAACAAGGGATAAACTTCTCCTACCTCGATGTCAAAGAAAGCTCAACGAACTACTAAAGCATTGTTTTTCCCGTCCAAAAATCCTCCTCAAGATGCCAAGCTATCAGAAACATATTCTTCTCATCAATACGAGAATAACGATATTCATATTACACCATTGTGCTTCGGGTCTAAAAATCACATCAAAACCCCCATATGGTCCCACTTACGAAAAATCACATTTTCGAAACCAACCCAATGTTCTTACAAGTTCAAGAAATCATCACCCTCAAAATGAGTGAAAACCAAGCTACATTGGCTAAAATCAAGACCTAAAATTTTTGGGGTTTTGAGCAAAAAATCAAGAAATTTCATCAAGAAAAGGACGAATTCTTACCTCAAATGGGAAGATAATCGCAAAAATAAATATTAATCAAGCTGCCAAGTCACCCATAAGTCTTAATTTTGAGATATCTCACTCTTTATGGTTTTTTTCTCTAAAGTAATGGATGAAAATGGCCCAAAATCATGAAAAATAGGTCATTTTATGCTCAGTCCAGGTCCTCGACAGTCTCTATCGCGACCTGAGGCCTCGCGATCGCACCATTTTCCGTCTGCCACATGAGTCACGATTATAAAACCCTTTTGCAACCATAAAATCTCCTCTACAAAATGAGTCACGATCGCAGTCTAGCATGCCATTATCGCGGTGCACCAGAAACTTTGTGCACCAGATTTTCTAACTCCAAAATAGGCTCATCTGGGTGTTCTGGATTCGTTCAGAAGCTTATATATGCAAATGAAGAGTGTAACCATACTAAATTTGATGTTTTGGATGCCATGGTAGACTCAAAATTTCCATCTAAGGTCCTTTCAACCAAATATGGATCCCACACCTATATTTTATTTTTTAACTTTTTGACCAATAGGTTGAACTGAGCTCGAGTGCCTTAAAACCCAAACCAAAGGTCTTTCTAGCATAAAAACAATATTTTTGAGCTACTGGCAAAGTCCAAATTTATATTCGGGGTCATTTTACTGAAGTTTTCACCCTGTGGCTATTTGAAACCAACTCAAACTTCAAAATAAGGAATTGGCTCAAAAAAACAAATGAACTGCCCGATGACCGAACTACTAGTCCTAGCAAGTCATAAATGACTTGAGGAAGCTATGAAAAAGATCTAATGATAAAAATATGTGAAAATATGGAAAATAACATGATGGGTCATTACATAACTACTAAACATTCACTATTCCATGTTATAAAAGGCCAAAAGGGCCAGACTTATGCTTCTTATGTATTTCTTTATATCTATGAATGTTTATATTTATGGTGAGGCTTATGGGAATACTTTTGCTTAGCTGACTACCATTTTAGAGATTTAGGATAGTCCCATTTACAAGGGGAACTCTACCAATATTTTTAGAAAACCTCAAAATTAGATTTTAATTTTGTTCATGACCATTACTTGAGGATGAATGATCCCAAGGGGAGATATTATAAATCTTCTTGTACCTTAGGTATAGGACTTTACCCATTGTATATGAATAATTCAACCTAAACCATGATCACATGTATAAACTAAGAAATTATTATGAAGTATGATGTCATTGTATAAGAATGGAGTGTCAAGGAATTAAAAAAGATGAATTATGGAAAATTAGAATAGAGTACGGTATGTACTTATGATATATGATCCGTATAGTTATCCATGGACAACATTGTGTAGTTATAATCAAGCTACATAATTCACAAACCATAAAACTGAACTATGATAACGATCTATGAGAGGGAAATGTTTTAAGACTATAAGGATTCCAAGTATGGAGATATGTATGACCGTAAAATGGATATATAGATTATACATTATATCATGGTTGAAGCCTCCTCAAAATTGAGCAACTATTTAAGAATGAGTGTACATGTAGGACCACTCGTATGGATCATACACGAGATCTATAATAGTATCTGGAAATCATACGTAAGAAGGGAAATTTTAATACCACTACTTAAGGAACCGATGTAATTTATTAATGGATTCATAAATCGTATGTCAAATCTATAGGCCATAAATAAAGCCCAAGCCTACCATAAATCAATCGATACTAGTAGGTATAAATTTAATCCTTATAACTTTTCTTCCATTTTTTATATCTCCAAGCCCTAGAATAAAGCAATAGCTTCTTCACCTTCTCTCACGTCAAGGAAAGCATGTTTTATGATTTTTCAAGTGATGTTAATGTATGATTATGGTTTCTAAGTAAGATTCTTTCTTAAAATCTTGAAGTTTCTAAGAAAACTCACCTCAAGGTTCAAAAATAGAATTTGAGCATTCTTCCTTTTAAATTGAGTCTTTCTTTTGTTATGTGAAAGCGATTAATGTATGTAAGACTATGTCATATGAGGAAACCCTATTGTTCTTATCCGCACTATGAATTTTAAAAGAAATCCATAAATTATCCTCCATGAGACAAGTAGAGTTAACTATGAAAGTAGTTTTGTTTATGCAATTTCATCATGAACGTCATGTAACTCCCACAAAATTCTATATATACTCATTATGATTCTATTTCGTGAGTCCTATGATTATTATATGAAAAATATGTGGTACAAAAAATGTGATTTTCTTCAAAAAGGAATACTATGTACGACTTTATAATGACATAATGAATAAATATATGATTTTCTTCAAAAGAAAAAAGCTCTACATATGATTTTTATGATATGTTGAACATATCCATGATTTATGAGTTCATAGACTAAATGATGTTATGTACTGAATAGAAGTAGTATTGATAATAAAAAAAACAATCGTGCTTGAAACTATGTATACCTATATAGAAAATGAATCATTCAGTTGGTTTGGGAGAATTCTCGATGTACCGATAGTAAGGGTCTGTTTTGGATCCTTTGCTAACAAATATATTATGTTTTTCCTATCCCCGACAAGGTTTGGAATGACTTAGCTGATTAGATTAACTACGTCGATTAAACTAAAAAACCTCCCATAATGAACTAATGGACCAAAAAAGAAGAATATGATAAGATCAACTTACTGATTCTGAATCCTTTGATTTCTTTTCATGTTATGACTATGATTTTTTATTTTCCTTCTACTTCATTTATGTTTCACGTATCATTCAGATATTTTACATATAATACAATTTCATATGTACATATATACTTTTTATCAGAGGCGCTACATTTTAAATAATACAGGATTAGGTATGCAGACAGATGATCGAGTCGCATGATAGGTTCCTTATGTCCAGCTAAATCGGTAAGCCCACATGCTTCTAGGAATAATCTTTATTTCAACTTTTTAATTTTATTTTGAGGTATGTCACGGTCATTATCTCGGTAAAATCGATGTTCACGTTATGATAGTGGTTTTATAGATTTGATGAGTCTAAAAAGGTCATGATGTAAATTCGACAATTTTTTCTATATTATTACTATAGTAGAAGAGGCTTAATTTCAACATAGCTACTTAGCAACCAATAAAAATCATAATAAGGACATTTCAGGCTTTTGACCTATGACACTTACGTGCCTTTTATAGTCAACTAACACGTTTCCCAACATCTTCTAAATCTTTCTTCATTTTACAACATTCTCAGTTCTTCTTTTGAGAGTTCAACATCTACGCTTTAATGTTCTTTTATGAACAACTTTTTCTGGCAGATTTTTTTTCTTTCATTTTTTTCTCTCCTATTCATTAATTTACTAGTTTCTCTGTTCTGATTCTTCTATAGAAGATATGGGTTATTTATTTCCTTCAATTTATTTTTAATCTTTCTATATAATATTTCTTTTGTTCCCTCTATTTCTCTTTATTTCAAGAAAAGGAAAATTAATTCGTGTAAATGGAATATAAATTCAGGAGTCAGTGTAACTTTTTCTTTTTTACTTTTGTACTTTGTTTCTGCCACTTATTCCTGTCACATCTGCATACAAGAGACTTTTCCGCTTCATCTTCTTGCTATCAAGAAATTCTCCACAGGTATCTGCCTTCTTTTATTTTCTCTCTTTTCTCCATTTTTATTTCACTGTTCAAATTATTTTCATGTCTTAAATCCGATAGTAAAGAATGTACAAGATATTGCCTCATCTTTAAATTTGAATTTGCGTTGTTCGTATCCTTCTCTCTCCATTTTTTCACTTTTAGAAAACTCTGCAGTGAGGTTATTTTCTGGGATGAGACTAATACTCCTATATTTTGTATAACTTGTCACTCTGAGTCTTACTGTATAAAAAAAGTGTTATTTATCTGAGACATTTATCCTCAATGTCTAATTTTTGTTTTCCTTATTTTTATTCAATTGGGAGTGTTGAATTACAAATCTTCGATTGGTATAACTGTTGAACTTGTAATTGTACTGATTAGATTTTTCCAGTTTTGACCTTGGGTGTTAAAGTGAGCACTTAAGGATTATGTTCATACTTCTTTCGGTCAAGTGTTCAATTATTTTTATTCACTGTTGTGCTTTTCTATGTGTGTGCATGTTGCCTGATTGATTTTGAAAAACTTTTTCTACTGAGTTATTAAATCGACATGTAATGTGAAGTTTGTTTTTTCAATCATGTGTTCCCACTTTTCCTTCATTTTATTTTGTGTAGCTCACACTTCATCTTAGTTGAGTTTTGCATTGTAACAACACTTAATTTCAACTCTTCTTTCTATATTTTTAATATACTATTGAGAGGTGTTGATATTGGTACACCCACCGAGGGTGCTGGAACACAAATATGATAATTGATATAAATTTACAGTGCTTACCATCTTTTCGACAAAATTGTAATAGCCCAAAATTGAAGAGACTAATTGCTTAATATTTTGTTATTGCCTTATATAACTTTTAGTTTATTTTGGCTACAAGGTATTTAGTTTGTATAACATCAGCCTTTAGCATTTACTTTACATTTTTCTTGGATGAATCCAAACTAAGGAGTTGTTCTCTGAAATGCTCAACTATCGATGGTCCATTTGTAGTCCGATATGGAACTTATTGTATCTTTCAAAGGCGTATATGTGTTGTGAAAATATTTGTATACAAAAAGATTTTTGAAATAGTGTCAATAAGGAGAAAATGCAATGATAATATGTTAAATGGATAGAAAAGCAGTCCATTTGGCTGAAAAAGGAAGTAGGAGCGAGGTAATGTATTTTGTCTACCTAGCATTGTTTTATATGTTAGCGTATTTGATTCTGTCTAAAGGCTTAGCTGATTTAGAATTCGAGGAGGCCTTGAGGTTCTTCAATGTAATGAAGGAAATCATCGAGTGGTCAAGTAGGACTAGTGTTTCTGATTTATTTTCATATATGAGAAAGTTTGATTTACAAAGTTTGAGGAAAGAGTTGACGAGAAACATGGAAAAGGTCATGTGTCTATATTTGTCAAGGAAGAACAAAAAAAAAGGTACGGAGAATGTAAAAGATTTCTTGGACATGGTGTTTGAATTGGAAGGTACTGAAATAGATAAACCAAAAAATTGTCAGAACATCGAATCAAAATATGCACAATGGTGAGTTTTTTTTCTTAAAATCTCTAGACTTCTTTTTGATTTTCATTTCAATTAGTTGTATTTGGAGGAGAAAACACTTTGTTTTTCTTAATAAATAATATATGGTCCTCGGTCCTTACTTTTTAGCATTCCATTTCTTATTTTCTACTACTATTTTTTCTTTAACTATGAGGACTTATATGATTGAAAAATTAGTGCAATTTTTTTTGGAAATTTGTTTGTGTTTCTATGACACAAAAATATCAGGCGACATTGTTTGGAAGATATATCTACTTAATGGGTAGAGGATACCAGATGAAACATTGTGCTGAATATTCTACATGTTGAACTAATTGACAAATTTTACCACAGTAATATTTCTTAGGAGTTCAGAAACAATTAGTATTTTTCTATCATTTCTGCACATCTGGAAAAAAAATAGTTATCAACTTGAGGCCATTTTCATTTCTTTACATGGTTTCTAAATCTACGAATTCGTGAATCTTCATGAATTGTTAAGGTTCTTGATGAATACATAAGTGGAAGCAATCTTGGGAGGAATAATCCAAGTCCCAACTCTAACAGGAGAAACTATTTAAGGTACCACAATTTTACTAAGCTAATCAATTTTAATCTTTGTCCTTCGTTCTTCTTAGAATGTTTAATAATTTAATGTTCATACGTTTTATGAGCCCTCCTGCAAGGTTACTTTAGATAGCAGCATATTTTAGCGTATCTAATTCTCATTATATAGTGGAATGTCAAAGTTACTAAAAGGATAGTAGAAATATGTTTGGGTGATAGTGGTAGATATATTAGATGTGCCAGGGACTGATTCAAATTAAAAAGATGGTGTCTACCATATCTATATCTAATCCTCATAAACCTCTATCTGTTATAGTCCGATTTCTTATATGTGATAACAATGGGTCGGTAAAATTTATCGACGATCTCATTTGTTTATATCCTCTCATTTCTCTTATATTGATAGAAAAGAGAAATATTAACAACTAATAGTTTGCAACTATGTAGGTACTGGCCTCTTGCTAACTACTGCCAAGAAGCTATAAAAATCTACCATTTTTAAGAGGTGAATAGTTAGCATATGTAGATTTGTGATGAAAATATGTAGTCATGTATGTAAACAATATAACACATGTCAATCATATAATATCTACATATTACTAATATATATTGTGTAGCTAAGAAAAATATTTTAACATTGGGCTCGTGCTAGCACGGGCCATTATTACCTAGTATTGAGCATATCCGGTTTTACATAATGAAAACTTATGAATAAAACTTCTTACTTTTTAAAGAACTTTGCTTATAATATGAATATATTTCATTCTTTTTTTGCTTATGTGTCATGATAAGTTTATGTAAGCTAGTTCACTTGCATAATTTAAGACATTGAGCATTGGTTCTGCCTAGGCTCAAGGTCAGGATGACATAACCAAAAAAGGAGCTTGGGGGATCTAGTCGATCCGATTGTCATACTCTTCCAAATATTTTATTATTAGATCTATAATGACTTGAGATGGCTTAGTAGCAGTTATCACAGGTACTATCTGTTGGGTCATTATTCCTTCACCTAAGTTTCCAAATTTTCCTACTATACTAGAGCTGCCTAGCGTAGAGTTTTGCACGTCTACAACTGGAATAACTACTAGTTGTAAGAATGCTCTTGCGTAAGCAACCATGGCGTTCATCATACTTTCTATCATTTTGTTCATATATATTTCTTGGTAAAAAATTCTTCCTAATTGATAGTGTGGTTCAATTCCTCTTGGTGTTCAGTTACCATAACGGTCAGATTGACTCTGGTCCCTACTTCTCTCTAGATTCCTATTATATTCAAAAGCACCAAGGAAGTCCACTAGGTCTTCCTCATTTAGGGTTTTGTTAAGGTTTGGGATCTCAACGACCTTATATGCTTTGGCGGCAGTTAGAAGAGTAAGAAGATATTGCTTAACAACCATAGTTTTTCTTGCAAATATAAAATCAATGAGTGATGATAAATTAACTTAGGATAATTAATATTTCCATGTTCCTATGGTGAGTGCCCTACTGCTTAACCTAAACTTTAATTATTATTGGGAAAACTAACTAGATTTATTTGCTTAAGGTCTTTAACAATAAAATTAATCCAAGTTGGCTCTAAAAATTTGTGATGTAATGTTTAAAATAATAATGAATAAAAAATAATAAACAAGACATTTCTAATGGTAGACATAATTGTTGGGTACAAGATTAAAAGTGTGAATGGAAAATTGAGGGAATTAAGTGGAGGAAAAATTGAGATAACACTTAAAAAGGAAAGTGTACTCAAAAGAAATTAATTTATACTAATTCTCCCACATTGGTGGGATAATGAAACTTTCATGTGTTTATATTAAGAAACATAAACTCCATATGGTAAGTTAGGAAAGAACCAAGAGGTGTCTTGCCCCGTCGTCGTCGTCGCTCGCTCGGCTCGGCTTTGGATTATTAATTTTTTTAGACAAAATTTATTTGCATAGTTTAAAAATCCTACATTTTTTGTTCCTCCATTAAAGTACATGCATTCAATGAAAAACAACTGCAGAAATATGAAATGCTGCCTCGGAAGGGATGCAACCCTTTGAGAAAATGACACACTATTTCGGGAAAAGGTCTGACTGTTTGGATGGTTGTGGCTGTTCAGAAAAGACACACTATTTTTAATAGACAGACATGACTATTCAAAAAAAAATACACCATTCCGATGAACCATTGCCTCCTTTCCGAAGAGGCACTTCATGGCTACATAAACCTGCATTTTTCCACAGGTTTGGTACGAAAAATTTTCTACATTAAAACACTTCTTGTCTTCTTAAAAACTCCATGTGATCATCTTCCATCGAGTGAGTTTGAATAAAAATAGAATGTTTGAGGTATCGCTACTTTCTGGTTATGAAGCCATTTTATCCTACAAGAAAAATTCTGCAACCTCAGGTACTTGAGGGGAATTATTTCCTTAAACTTAGTGAATTTGAAGAACTTGGCTTATTCTGCTTCATCTTATTTCTTAATAATATAACACACTTGTTTGATAGTTCATAGTGAACTTGTGTTGAAGGTGTTGAAAAACTTCATAAGTGTTCTTGAAATGTCTTGATCTTGTGTTGAATTTTACTGAACTTACATACAGATTTTCTGTACCCGAAACAATAATATTAAGGAAAGAACTATTTAGAATCTTTATTGTTTGGTTTCTGGATATTAAAGCTTTACGCTTTCTACTCCATTTGAACTTAAAAAGTGATTTTAAGTCATTAAAACTTCATCACAAGTTAAATGTCACTCGATTAATGATTGGAAGTCATAAAAACTTCATTGTTAAACTAGAAACAAGGGGTGTTTAAAGTTGCTACAACTTTACTAGTAGTATTTCGATTTACTAAAGTTGACTGTCTTTTTGTGATAGAAAAATGACTACTAACAATCATGTGAATGATGCTGGGACGAGTATGCCAGCAACTAATATTGCCACAATGAGTCATACGAGTGCTCCGCAGGCAATGGCACCAGCGGAGAAACTCGAGAAATTCATGGGTGTTGATTTTAAAATGTGGCAACAAAAGATGTTCTTCTACCTTAAAATATTATGTCTTTAAGGATTTACATCTGAAGAAGCTCCATAGGTTCCTAAAGGAACTTCGGATCAGGAGAAATTTAATGTTATGGAGGCGTGAAAACACTCTGATTTTCTATGCAGGAATTACATTCTAAGTGGCCTCCAAGATGACCTATGTATAGTGGAATGAAAACGTTAAAAGAGTTGTGGAGTGTGCTGGAAAGAAAATACAAGACTGAGGATACTAGACCAAGAAGTTCTTTGTTGTAAGATTCCTTGAGTTTAAAATGATTAACATCAAGTTTGTTGTATCTCAAGTACAGGAACTCCAGGTTATCATCGACGATCTATTTGCGGAAGGTATGAGTTTAGTAAATATCTTAGTTGAACATGTTAAAATGTTCTTAATGTTCACATGAACTTTATAGTAGGTTTGGTTGTGAATGAGGCAGTTTAAGTCACGGCTATAATAGAGAAGTTACCACCTATGTGGAAGGACTTCAAGAACTACTTGAAACATAAACGAAAGAAGATAATAGTCAAAGATCTCATAGTGAGACTACACATTAAAGAAGACAACAAAGTTATGGAAAGAAGGTTGAAAGGAAATTCTGCAATGAGTGGAGCAAACATATTTGAAGACGACTACAACAACTTTAAAAAATGAAAGAAAGATGGACAAGAAAGCAATCAACCTAAGAAAAAATTCAAGGAAAAATGCTTCAATTATGGCAATATTAGCCATAAGTCAACAGATTGGCATGCCCCAAAGAAAGGCAAAAATAAGGACCAAACAAATATGATTGAATCCAAGAAAGAAATGAACGATCTGTGTGTCATGCTGTCTGAATGCAACTTGGTAGGAAAACCTCAAAAATGGTGGATGAATTCTGGTGCCACCCGCCACGTTTGTGCAAATAAAAAGTTGTTTATTGCATTTGCTCCGGCTCAAGGCTAAGAGAAGATCTATATGGCAAACTCCACAACTGCAAAAGTTGAAGAAACAGGAAAGGTCTTCCTGAAAATGACATCAGGCAAAGTGTTGACTTTGAACAATGTCCTGTATGTACCAGAGTTATGGAATAACTTGATTTCTATATCACTTCTTGATAAAAACATATCCAAATGTGTATTTATTTCCAAAAAAATTATACTTAGTAAAGGAAAAGTGTACGTAGAAAAAGGCTACCTCACTGAAGGCCTATTCAAAATGCATGTAATGAATGTTGAAATCAATAAAAGATCAGTTTCTTCTTACTTGCTTGAGTCTAATGATTTATGACATGAACGATTAGGACATGTCAATTATAAAACATTGTGAAAACTGATTAACTTAGATGTTTTGCCAAACTTTGGGTGCAATAAATCAAAATGTCAAATATGTGTGGAATTAAAGTATGTTAAGCCTCCGTATAAGTTCGTTGAAAGGAAATCCAATTCCTTAGATTTAATCCACACTGACATTTGTGATATGAAGTCAACACCATCTCATGGTGGGAAAAAGTATTTTATAACTTTAATTGATGATTACACTAGATACCGTTATGTCTATTTGTTAAATAGTAAGGATGAAGCAATAGATGCATTTAGGCAATATAAAATAGAAGTTGAAAATCAGTTAGAAAAAAAGATCAAAATAATAAGAAGTGATGGGGGTGGAGAATATGAATCTCCATTGCAGAAATATATGGAGAGGATAGAATTGTCCATCAAACTACGGCCCCATATTCACCTCAATCTAATGGAATTGCAGAAAAGGAAAACTGAACCTTAAAGGAAATAATGAATGCCTTACTTATAAGTTTAGGTTTACTACAAAACTTGTGGGGGGAATCTGTCCTTAAAGCTAACTGAATATTCAATAGAGTGCCCCACAGTAAGACACTATCAATTCGATATGAGAAATGGAAAGGAAAGAAACCCAGCTTGAAATATTTCAAAGTGTGGGGGTGTCTAGCAAAAGTCTAAGTTCTTATGCCTAAAAGGGTAAAAATAGGACCTAAGATAGTGGATTACGTGTTCATATGATATGCTAAAAGTAGTAAAGCATATCAGTTTTTGGTTCATAAATCCAAACATCCGGATATCAATGAAAATACGATAATTGAATCAGATAATGTTGAATTCCTTGAACACATTTATCTGTATAAAACTATACATGAATAGTCTAGTAGAGGGTCTAAACAACCTCGAGATAAACTAAGCAAGTATGTACGTAACGATGAGAATTCAAGACGTAGTACACGTCAATGAACTTCAACTTTGTTTGGAACAGATTTTGTAATATTTCTCTTAGAAAATGAGCCTCAAACATTTAAAGTAGTGATGGTATCTTCAGACTCATCCTTTTGGAAAGAGGTAGTCAATCGTGAGATTAATTCAATCTTAAGCAACCATTTGTGGGAGTTGGCTGATCTTCCTCCGGGAAATAAACCTTTAGGTTCTAAATGGATATTCAAAAGGAAAATGAAAACAGATGGTACTATTGACAAATACAAGGCAAGACTTGTAGTAAAATTATTTAACAAAAAAAGCCTTGATTACTTTGATACATACTCGTCTGTAACGAGGATAACGTTAATTTGAATTTTAATTACCTTGGCGGAGGTATATGGTCTTGAAATCCATCAAATAGATGTGAAAATAGCATTCCTAAATGGAGAATTGGAGGAAGAATTTACATGGAACAGCCTGAGGGTTTTGTGGTTTCAGGAAAAGAAAATAAGGTATGTAAACTTATTAAGTTACTTTATAGATCAAAACAACCTAAACAATGACATTCAAAATTTGACCAAACTATGTTGGCAAACGGGTTTAAGATAAACGAATGTGATAAATGTGTTTACATTAAAGACACTACAAATCACAAGGTCATTGTTTGTTTGTATGTGCATGATATGTTGATCATCAGTAGAGACATTTCTAACATAAATTCTACAAAATGAATGCTCGAGAGCAAATTTAATATGAAAGACCTTGGAGTTGTAGATGTGATATTGGGAATAAGAATCCATAAAACTCCACAAGGGTTGGCATTGTCACAGTCTCATTACATCAAAAAGGTACTTGAAAAATTCAAGTATCTAGAATTTAATATTGACAAGACTCTATTTGATGTGAGCTTTGCACTTCAAAAGAATGAAGGTGAAAGTAACAGTTAGACTACACAAGAGTGTTTAGGATGTTTGATGTATATCATGAATTGTACACGGCCAGACATAGCATGTGCTATTAGTAAGTTGAGTTGGTGCAAGAGTAATCCCAATAAAACTCATTAAATGACAATGAAAAGAGTTTTGAGTTATCTTAAATATGCTAAAGACTATGCTTTGCATTATAATAAATATCTTACGGTAATTGAAAGATATAGTGATGCAAATTAGATCACCAGAACAAATGAAGTAAAATCCATGAGTGGATATGTATTTACTATAGGTGGAGGAGCAGTCTCTTGGAAATCATCCAAACAGACATGTATTGCTCACTCCACAATGGAATTTGAGTTTATCGCATTGGATAAAGCCGGTGAAGAAGAAGAATGGATCCGAAATTTCTTGGAAGATATTTCTTATTGGCCCAAACCAGTAGCACCAGTATGTATACACTGTGATAGCCAAGGGGTAATGGGTAAGGTAGGGAGCATGCTGTATAATAGTAAGTCTCATCATATAAGACGAAGACATAATACCATTAGAGAACTTCTTTCTAGTGTAATTATCACTGTTGACTATATGAAGTCAAAGGATAACATGTTGAATCCACTTACAAAAGGCCTATCTAGAGAAGGAGTTGAGAGAACATCCAAGGGAATAGTTTAAGGCCTAGGGCAAGTCAACATGGCGGTAACTCTACCTAGAAGACTAGAGATCTCAAGAGTTAATTTCAAGGATATCAAACAAAGTTGTGTGTGACAGGTTCAACATTATCAATATACCCAATCCATTCTCATAATATAGACAATGTTTAGTAAATAAGGATAAGACTTATGGTGTGAAGTCTTTTAATGATTATATAAATTTGACATATTTGACCAAATAGTTTAATCTATAGGATTGAAAATTTAAAAATCACCTATGTGAGGGTGAAGTGGAAGCCGCTTCAAGGAGAATGTCAGTAAAGACGTATTCTCTAAGATCTCATGAAATCGGGACGTGTTCATGGCTGAAATGAACAAAACCATGAGAACCATAAATAGTAAAAGGATGGTTATGTGACATGTTTTGTCTAGGTATACATTAAAGCTCGATGGTTTAAAGATATAAAATCTACCGATTGACCGAGTGTGTCCGATGCATCTTCACTACAGAAAGATCAAAGGAAAACCCACTTATCCAAATGCAATCAGTCTTTGCTTGATGATCACATACTTGTCTATAAAGTTTTACAAAGACTAGTTATTCCACATTCATGTGGGGGATTTTTGGGTTCAAGACTAAAAGTGTGAATGAAAAATTGAAGGAATTAAGTGAAGGGAAAATTGAGATAACACTTTAAAAGGAAAGTGTATTCAAAAGAAAGTAAAGTCTACTAATTCTCCCACATTGGTGGGAGAATGAAACTTTTATATGTTTATATTAAGAAAAACAAACTCCACATGGTAAGTGAGGCAAATTTTAACTTAGAATACACGTATTTATTGATTTAAATTGACATTTTCAGACAGTTAGGGGCAAAATAGAGATTAGAAGTTCAAAAAGAGACAACAATTAGTTTATAGTAGTGGTTACTAATTTTGGTTTATTGTAAGATGTATGGATAACCATGTGGAATAGATACAATGCGACAAGGATAAAGACTAAGATATTTGATTTGGTTTCCAAGTTCAAGAATTGCTATTGTAGCATGTTTTTTCTGACTTTAAATTGAACTATAAATGACCATAGCCTTTACAATGTAAAATATATATGAACAGTTATGAAAAATAAAGTAAAGAATAACAAGAGTAGAGAGAGAAGGGAGAGTGATTCTTATTTCTCTTGAGGGATGATTTACAATGAATAAAGTCCTTCTATTTATAGAAGAAATTTACTCCTAGTTTCTCTCTAAAAGATAGATACTTCAAATCCTAATAGATATCAACTACATCATGATAGATCTTATCTATATTCTTGATAGATATTCACTACAAATGATATACATTAATATCATAACACTCCCCCTTGAATGTATAGTAGATAATATGTATCATTAAAACCTTACTAGAAAAAAACCCAGTGAAAAAAAATCTAGTGAAGGAAAAAGAGTAAACATCTCTAACAATACACATATAGACTGTCTCATTAAAAACCTTACAAGGAAATCCTAGTGGGATAAAACCTCATAAGAAAAAAAGAGTACAGTGCGTATTAACTCCCTCTAATGAGAACGTCCTTGAACTTTTGCATCCCAATCTTGTGAACCATAGTCTTAAAAGTTTCTGTTGGGAGAGACTTGGTGAATTAATCAGCCACATTGTCACTCAAACGAATCTGGTGTACTTTAATATCACCATTCTTTTGTAGCTCATGTGTATAGAAAAGTTTTGTCCAAATGTATTTCGTTCTATCTCGTTTAATGAATCCTCCCTTAAGTTGTGCTATGCATGTTGCATTATCTTCATATAAAATTATGGGTACTTTGTCACATTTTAAACCATATTTTTCTCGAATGATATGTATCATGGACCTCAACCACACACACTCTCAGCTTACTTCATGAATAACTATTATTTCAGCATTGTTCGATGAGGTGGCTACGATAGACTGCTTTGTAGATCTCCAAGATATGATAGTACCCCCACATATGAACATATATCTTGTTTGAGACTGAGCTTTATGCAGATCAGATAAATACCCAGCATCAACATAACCAACAAGATCGGGACTGCAATCTTTAGAATAAAATAGGCCCATATCGGTAGACCCTTAGGTATCATAATATGTGTTGATCCCATTCCAATGTCTCTTAGTAGGAGCAGAACTATTCCTTACTAGAAAATTAACTTAAAAGGATATATCAAGCCTTATTGTATTTGCAAGATACATTAGTGCACCAATTGCACTAAGATATGGTACTTTAGGACCAAGGAGTTCCGCATTCTTTTCTTGAGGTCGGAATAGATCTTTATTCACATCAAGTGATGGAAAAACCATTGAAGTACAAAATAGATGTGTTCCATCTATATAATATCTTTTCAATACCTTTTCTGTGTAGGCAGATTGATAAACAAAGATATCGTTTGTCAAATGCTTAATTTGCAAACCAAGGCATAATTTTGTCTTCCCGGAATTTTTCATCTCAAATTCTTTCTTTAGGTAATCAATTGTCTTTTGAATCTCTATTGGAGTTCCAATAAGGTTTATGTCATCGACATAGATAGCAAGTATAACAAACTCCGATGTTGTTTTCTTTATAGAAACACATAGGAAAATTTCATCATTGGTATAACCTTATATAAATATTACTAAGACGGTTATACCACATGCATCTAGATTGATTCAAACCATACAATGATCTTTGAAATCTAATGGGATACATTTCCCGAGGTTTTAAACTATATACTTCCGGCATTTTAAATCCTTCTAGAATTTTCATGTATATCTCATTATGAAGTGATACATATAGATAGGTTGTTACCACATCCATCAAATGCATTTCAAGTCTCTCATGGATAGTGGAACTAATAAGATAAAACAATGTTATTGCATCCATAACTGGTGAATATGTCTCGTCATAATCGACACCAGGCCATTATGAAAATCCTTGTGCAATGAGGCGTACCTTATCCCTTTGTATTTTATTTTTCTCATTTCTTTTTTGCACAAAGACCCATTTATAGCCAGAAGAGTTAACACCATTAGGTGTTTGAGCTATAGGTCCAAGAACTTCACGTTTGATAAGGGAATTCATTTTAGATTGAATTGTTTCTTGCCATTTTTACCAGTCATTTCTTAGTTGACATTTTATGACAGATTGAGGTTCAAGATCCTCACTATCTTGCATGATTTTTTTTTGCAACATTATATGCAAAGAAATAATCCACTACCAATTTAGATTGATTCAAATTAGTTCCAAAATCACTTGGATTTATGGATAGTTCCTCATTTTCTTGAGTCTCAGGCTAATTGATTCATTCAGGGATATCAATATTTCTTAAATCTTGAATTCTCATATAGGATCTTTCGTAGTGTCATCTTGACCATTTATTTTTCTTTTTCTAGGATTTCAATCCTTAGAACCCAATGGTCCATCACGCTTCAAGCATGCTTTAGACTTATTAGCTATGACACTAGTGGATATTCCTTTAGGGACATCAATTAAAATTGGGACATTCTCTATAGGAATATTTGAATTGGTGATCTTTTTTAAATCTGTAATTGCGTCTGGCATTTTATTTGTAATTTTCTACAGATGAATAATCTTTTGTATTTCTTACTCAAAAATAGAAGCACATTGATTAAGATGAGATAGTGATATATTTTTTCAAAAAATTTCTCTTTTGATTTCACTATCTTCTCCCTCTAATTTTGGGAAAATTATCTCATATAACCTACAATCTGCAAATCAAGTAGTGAATATATCTCTCATTAATGGTTTAAGATAGCGAATAATGGAGCATGATTCAAACCCAACATAAATTTCTAATCTTCTTTGGGGGCCTATCTTGGTGAGATTTGATGGTGTTATAGGCACATATACAACGCACCCAAAAATTCTCAGATGAGATATTATAACGACTCGAGACTACCCCTAGTCGTTACACGGTGCTTACGGTCCCGAGAGAACACAAGATAACCCATAAGCTGGTACCTGTTGTGAGCACTGAATAATATAATCATGAATATGAAAGAATAACTGAAATGCCATAAGGTTTTAATAATGAAACAACTACTGGATTTGAATCTGATAAAAATATTAAAATCTAAATAGTCTGAATAGCTAACTGTGGTGTCTGAAAAGCCTCTAAACTGGATACTATGAGTTGATGGGATAGGCACCAACTAACTCCACTAACTACTGAGATAAAGACATGAAGTAATATAATTTGTCCTCGAATGATGAGGACTCACCCCTGCTATCATACTGCTGATGATCTGAGGGATTAAGTACGATCCAAGAACTGAGTGTCAGCACCTTTGATATGATACATCATAGCGCAAAAAAAGGTATGTGATCAGTACTTTGAATATACTGGTATGCTAAATGAGGTAGGCTGATATGCATGGTTTCATGAATAGAAATAATAATTAACTGGATATGTATGTAAAGCATGGAGTACTGAGTAGAGAGTATGGAATCTATAGATACTAATAATGCATGAAAATCTATAAATACTGAGGATGCATGACCAAGCATATAACATAACTAAGTAAAATTTGTAAACTGAAATACTGAAATAACTGAAATCTATATACTTTGGTCAAACAACACTAAGACTGAATAACTGAGCTGACACTGTAACTGAGACTATATCTGAGACTGTGGGAGGTATCATCTAATCGACATTCCCCAATTTAAGGTAATCGGGGTCCAACCTGTAACCCTAGTTGAAAGGGTGCTAATACCATACCGCCGGTACTAACAATGGTTGTGTGGATCCATTAAACTAATATAATGTCCAAAGGACTAAGGGTGTCAATCCTGAACTGACGAGTGACCCCTGTAAGATAGTCAATCCTAATCTGACGGTGACTACTTATATACTACACTGGCTACATAGTTCTGGAGTATAGGGACTATTACTAACGACTCTGCCTATCTGACGGGAAAGCTACCATCCCTACACTCTCTCAGTGCTAAATCCTATTTCCAACTGAAAGACACTGAGATACTAGACTGTTCTAAGTTGAATAACTTATATCTGACTATTCTGATAATGGTCATAATATAATCTGAAGACTATTATGTAATGTACTGAGGCTGGACTAAATAAACAACTATGGTTTCGGGTATTCAATACCCCCAGGACTCAAAACAACAATACTGAAAAGACACTAAAGCTTAAAGGACAAAACAAGAAGGCTCTTGTTAAATACATCACTTTTGTAGGCATTTTATCAAACACTTGTAGTTCATGGTTCAAAACAATTATAGGAATATCATGGAATTTGTAGGAGTAGCATGAATTCATTATAATAACATTAAATCATGGTTTAATTCAATAAATAATACTATTAAAACATGGAAGATTGAATAATAACAATAATTTCATTGTAACATGGTATAAAACCAATAATAATGAAGATTCATGGATGAAATCATAATTTAAAACATGATAACTTAAAAAGATGATGGTTTTGTAATTAAAACGGATACTTGGATCCATAGATGAAAGGAATCCATGGATGAACATCTAACATACCTAGGATTGATGGATTTCTTAAAGTTCTTGGTGAATTCTTGAGGATTGACCTTGAATTTGAGAGCTAGGGTTCTTGATTGGGAGAGAATGCCTTTTGATTTGGGCAAATTAATTAAAGAATGATTTTTAAAAATGTTTTTAGGTCTTAAATAACACACCTGGGCAGACTAAAATAATGGAGAAAGGACTATCTTATCCCTAACTAAAATATTATTTTTCATCGAATTTTCCCGAAATGGGCACCTGGTGCGACACTGCACTATTGCACCGTGTCACTGGAATTGGACAATTGGGAAACTGGTCTGTGGCGCAATGTGGGGAAAACACGATCCTTCTTTGATTGGGACCTGGAAGTTCACCGCGACGTGGTGGTATCGCACTTCGATACTGGAACTGGACAAATGTCAAATTGACGTATGGCGTGACGCGCCAAGATCGCGGACCCTTACTGGAATTTGCCAAATAGGAGATTGTCCTGCTCCACGACACGCCATGATCATGGAGTCATACTAGAAATCGACAATTGCTATTTACACTGACTTCGCGATGCGCTAAGGGTCAAAATGACGGTGTTAAATGACTAAAACTTAAAATCACCATAACTTCTTACTCGGTTATTAGATTTAGGCAAATTTTATATCGTTGGAAAGCTAACTGAATTTCCTATGCAATGGAAATCTCTAAACTGAAAAAATAATGAGTGTTTCAAAAAATTCATATACGAATACTCATGTATTGGGACTTAGATTATGCTAGGGAAATACGGAGTGTTACAGATATATTAGGCTCTTGACCCAAAACCTATTGCAATGGAGAAAATTTATGATAATATGTTGGTCTAAGGTGAACAAGTGTTGTAGCATGCAAAATTTCATGACCTCAAACAGAAGTGGGCAACTTAGTTTTCATAAGTAATGGTCTTGGTATCAACTGTAGGCGTTTAATTAATGACTTGACAAGACCATTTTAAGTGTGAACGTGAGCTACATGATGTTCCACTCTTATCCCAATCGACAAGAAATAGTAATTAAATGCTTGGGATGAAAATTTTGCAGCATTATCAAGGCGAATAGACTTAATCTGATTATTAGTAAACTGTGCCCGTAATTATATTATTTGTGCCAATAATTTTTTAAATGCCAAGTGAAGAGATTACAATAGGCACATATGAGACCATCTAGAAGAAGCATCTATTAGGACCATAAAGTATCTAAACGGCCTACAAGTGTAATGACCCTTCAGGTTATTTCTTGTGATTCTACTTATTTCACTGTTAAAGCTTTCCCGTAGTTACCTCAAGTAATTTATGACTTGATGGAACTGATAGTTCGATTATCGAGTAGTTCATTTGGTTTTTAGAACCATTTCCCTATTTAGAAGTCTTCGCCAGTTTCAAATGGCCATCGAGCAAAAACATCAGTAAAATAATATAGGATGTGAATTTTAAATGCGCCAGCAACTTCAGAATATCAATTTTAGGTTAGGTAGAACTTTGGTTTGGGTCCCGCTAATCCTGAACTTATTTCGACCTATTGGTCAGAAAGTTAATAAATTGGAAATTCGAGTATGGGGCCCACATTAGGTCGAAACGATCCTGGATAGAAAATTCAACTTTACCAACACGTCTGAAAATATCAAAATCAGTATGGTTGCATATTTCATTTGCTCATATTAGACTCAGATGCATCCCGAGGCATTGGAAGAAACTTGGAGTCAAATTCCAAGTTTCAGATGTCATTGAGTGCAGCAAACTACCACAATCACGGTGGCCTTATTACAATTATGATTCCACATTTGCGGCCTCTGTGTGTGCGTGATCGCCCTATCTTAGGGCCTGGGAAGGCTCCTTTAAATGCCCTTTTTGGTCAAGAATTGGTCATTTTTTATATGCCTTGAGTTCCATAAACCCTAATAGAGTGTGTGGTCCTTAAATTGAGTCTTGGGTGTTGATTGGGAGCTTGAATAACTTATGTAATCGTTATTAGCATCGTATCTAAGATATGATTCCTTCAATTATAGTGTTGAATTTTTTATTATTTGACCCAAAACCCCAAATGGCTTGAGGCTTGATTTTAGCCCAAATATTATTGATTGGCACCAATTTCTTGAGGGATGCAACTTCTAATAGTGTTTGAATAATGGATTGGTCTCGAAAACTCATTTTTTCGTATGTGGGACCTACTTGGAGGTTTTTGGTGTTTTTTTTGACCCCAAGAACAATGGTGCAATATGGGTGTTGATATTCTGTTATAATGTATATATTATGCTTTTGATAGCTTGGATCCTTGAAGAAGCTTCGAGGAAGGGAAAAATAAAGATTGTTGGTTTGTGAGTTATATTTGAATTCGAGGTAGTTTAGGCTTACTTTTGTTAGATTGAGATTTATAATAGTATGACTTTGATATCTTGATAAGATCGGGCAGGGTCATAGGTATTGAAATGGTAGATGGTAATGTTTGGGATTAGTTGAACCACTTAGGCTATTGAATTCATAAAGTGTGATACATGACTTATAGTCTAGAACCTTGGTTAGTTGGACTTGTTATCTCTTGAATATCAAGAGAATGCTCTAGTTTCTCCAGTTAGACAGGAGTGACGTTGTTCACTCATCTTAAGAGTAAGTTGACCTAGATATAAATAGTTTTGAAATTTGCCTTATATGCTTTGGATGACTTAAGAGTAATACTTGAGGAAGAATTGTTCTATAGAACTAGTGTGGATTGATAAACCTTGAAGAAATAATTTGGATGACTTAGTCTAGTTCCGGGTAGAAATTAGACTTGAAGATATAACTTGGGATATTAGAAGTGGAACTTGACCCACCTTAATCTTGAACTATGTAGCTTCATTAGTGACCTAGATACTTGTTAAACGCCTAGAATATGCTTTTGGTAATATGATGGCCAAACCCGGTAAATGGTTTATTTATGATGTTGATTTTGGAAATAATGTACATACTTGATGGTTATCTTATTGTCATTACTTGTATATCAATGGAAAGTCTTGTAAATTGAACCTATGACTATGCTATCACTTAACTTATCGGCTAGTTTACTATGTGAGCCTTGGATTATGTCATTACGCATATCATGTTCAAGCCTAGTTACTAAACTTATCTTTGTGCAAAAGAATCCCTTTTGTGTTAGTAATGTGAATCATGCCAAATAAGAGAGATTCTAGGAAGTATAACCATGGCTTTTAATTGACCATGTGAATAATCATGTCAAGCCGGTAATGTATAGAGTGTTTATACTATATGGATATGCATGTTCATGCACTTACTATTATAATGTATTGAAAATAAAAGGAGAGGTACCATGATAGGTCTTGCTTTATTTCTCTTACACTCTATTGTTTGTGGGGCTTGTTCATGATGAATATTGATGATATAATGATGCCCGATGAATCCGAAGGATATAATGATATTATGATGATGTCCGGTACATCAGAAGGTTATATTGATGATATTATGATGCCTAGTATATCCAGAGGATATATTGATGATATTATGATATCATGTACATCTGGAGGATATATTAATGATATTATGATGCCCGTACATATGGAGGATATATTGATGTTATGATGATTCCCGGCACATCCGGAGGATATACTAATGATATGATGATGTCTGGTTCATTCGGGGGATATATTGATGTTATGATGATGCCCGTTTAGTCTAGAGGATATAATAATGATATTATGATGCCCGGTAAGTCCTGAGGACATATTGATAATATGATGATGCCCGGTAAGTCTGGAGAATATATATTGATGTTATGTATGGTAAGCATGTGTATATATGTTTCTGTGTGATTATGCCTTTATATGATTACATCCGTATGCACTTTGAAGACATGATGTTATTCTTGGGATGTCGGTTATAATCCCTCAATACTAATCACTTGTTATGCGGTGTCATCCTTGCTAGTAACGAATAGTGAGTAGAAGTAGAATATGTTGAATAAAGAGTTAAGACTAATTGGTAAGTGGAATATTGTGTGGAAATAAGAATTCACCTAGTGGGTATATTTGGCTTGAATAAAGGGATTAATTAAGGGATATTGCCTCGTAAAATGAGTTATGTGGTATCTAGTTGTTTCTTGAGTAATTATACTACTTGATGTCTGATAGCACCCAAACACACACGCAAGTGTACATGGTCTACCAAGTAATATAGTGGCCTTCAAGAAAGACGAATATCGATCCCACAGGGACTAGTTCTAGCAACTATTCAATTCTAGTTTAACTTCTAAGATTAACTTGATGCAAAGTAACCAAAAAGAGTTTTGAATATTTGTAAGCTAAAGTGAAAAATGCATAAAATAGACTTAATATAATCAATAGAGTAAGGTCCAGGGTTAAAGCACTTTGAACAATCATACTACATTATTGAACTTCATTCGCTAAGTCATTTATCTTGGTTGTTGATTCGTAGGGTTTATTGCATGATCATGGTCTCGCGACCTCTAATCATTTACCTAACTTAGAAATTACAACTACATCATTGAGTGGGGATGTAGTAATAAATTTAAGTTCTTAAATCTATCATCCTACATGTGCATTAAGCAAGGCTTCTAGGTACATCCCTGTCCTAGATGCTAATTCGAATTTTTTATTTCATAAAAGAATACGAGCCTTACTTTGTTTATCCCTACGTTATATCTTCCAATTACTTATCCCGAGATCACAAGGTAGACAATGAATATATTATAAGGGACATGAATTCGTAAAATAGTTAACACAAGGATAAACACACAACCAAATATGATAAGAAAATCAAACGAAATCAATTCAGAACGATAGTAGTCATGTTCTATGCTCTAACACCGGAAAAGGGGTGTTTAGCCTCTAATGGACATAACCATGAAAGAAACTAAAGATAAAGAATATTAAACCTAAAAAATTTCAGCAGAATCCCTAAATGTTGTTCAATACATCACAAAGTGTTTTAGCATAACGTGAGAAGTCCTATTTATAGTATAACCCATTTGGTCGTGTAAGGAGAATGCAACGCGATGCGTTGGTTAGTTCATGGGAGAATGCAATGCAGAATATTGCTTATTTAAGTGGATAAATCAATACTGGGAGTTGGTTATTCCAGTGGAGAAAGGAACGTGTCATGGGGCAAACGCGTTGGCTCATTGGAATTTGCAATTTCATCATCCAAACTTTCCTTTGTGCTTTGTCTTCAATTACAATCTTATGGTGGCATTTTAACTTTATTTAAAGCTTGTTCCATGTACATATATCATCATAATAAAATTACCAAGCATCCTACAACATCATACACCACAGATTAGATCTTAAAGAAACACACAATTCATAAAGATGAACTCGAAACACGAGCTAAGACTAGGCTAGTCCACATTGACATTCAACTTGTTGTTCCTACTCTTGACTTGACTCAATTATACTTTCCACATTATAAACAAGTTGTTAAACTCTTAATGACACAATAAAAACCTTGGGAACTTACTAAACACAATAGGATCTAACGCAATAGACTAGACAAGCACCTAGCTCAAGCTAGTAATACTAGTTTTCTCGGTTGAACTTCTAAATGACCAATTTAAGTACAAACTTGTTTGGAATCCACCATGAACATTCTAAACACTACTTGAACACTTAGATTCTTATTTATATCTACATAAACACATAAAGAACACGAATCATCCTCAAAACAAAGCCAAATAGGCTAGGATAATGACACTAAAGTGCATAAAAACACCCAACATCACCACCCCACACTTAAAGCTTTGTTCGTCCTCGAACAACTCTTCACTATAAGAATCATAAGATGAGGAGAATGTACACTTATACTACATGCAATATACTCAAGCTAGTACTATAATGAATACACAAAATGCAAGTTTCTACATGAAGCATGTTATGTACATAATTGATAGTTCAAGAACACTACTTACAAACATCCTAGCCTCAAGAATTGACTCAACAAGTGGCAAACTCATGCATATTGATCAATCAAAGACGTAATATGAGTCACCCACATTCATCAAACACGTGACCGTCACATTAAGAGTGTTACCCATAATTACTCACAATTAAAGCATTTTATAACAGAATGGGTATAAGCATCAAATTTTCCTCACTCTCACAAAGAATTCACAAGTTGCACTAGATGAACCATAGGCTTGACCTTAGTGTAGTACTCCAATAGTAGAAGAATGTTAATCTTACGATAAAATAGGTCTTTTATGGTTGTAATGTCGGCTAAGGGACGGGTAAAAACTATTTTGGCTGAACAGTGACTATCTTCCCTAAGCGCTTTAATACACACCACTTTTGTCTACCCCATTCTTTTGTTTTCACCCTATCTTATTAAGATCATTTACATACACTATGGTGGCAGGATTCTAAGTACATATCTTTCAAATTTTTTTCCTTTTTTGCACCCACTATACGCTACGCACCCATATGATAGCGACCCTCAACTTAAGTATTTTCCCTTAGTTGAGGTTCACAATGTCCAATGAGGACCAGGGCCAAGACAGGTTCATTGTAACACAACTGGGTTAAAAAATGGAAACTTCTTTCAAACAATTTCTCTAACTCTCAACCACAACACAACAATTTTTTACACAAAAATAACTATCACTTTGGAGCTTCACTTTCACCTTTTCTCCTCTTATTTCTTAAACTCCTTACTTAATTAATTTTTCATTAAAGAGCCTAGGAGCTTTGGATCGAATTAAGGTCTATCAAAGAAAGGATTAGGATACATATGAGGTTACTAAAGATAATGCTAAAGGCTTAACTGGGCTGACTAGGATTAAGAACAAAGAGTAGATCAACGAAAGATATAAAACATGGCAATCAAAGAAATGCCTATATCATATCCCAAGCCCTCACTATTTATTTCACTTTGCACACAAACCGGGAAAGTTCTATACATCACATGCAATAAGGAATATACAACACCTCACATGCACATGTCACATGCTCAACTCACATAGGATCATCATAGACACTCAACCAAACAATAGCATGAATTCAACATTAAGCCAACAAGTGCAAGAGTCATAATCCTAAGCCTAAGAGTCTAAAAAGTAGTAAGTCACATCATCAACATACTTTTACAACCAAACACTTGCACCATGCAGTCACATATAGTACCAACAAGAACATCTTACTTATTTTTTTACACACACAAAAAAATTAACTTTACCCTAAAAATTGGGAATTTCCCCACCCCACGCTTAAAAATCTACTTTGTCCCCAAATTATACTTTAAAAGTAGAGATAGAAATACTCCCTGAGGCCTCTAGGCCTAGCTAGTAGAATATTTATATATCAAGAGGGTCCGGGGACCCCATACTTAGTCTTCAACATGCTCTTTAGCTCAGGTTTTCGGGTACTCAGACTTACCATCAACTTGTGACTCAACAAAACAAAAACTATGTGAAGTAAAAACTAAAAATACTAAAAATAAAACATACCTACTTAACTTGGGTCTCCTTCCAAGAAGTGCCTGATTTAGTATCGCAGCACGATCCAACTACGACTCAACCAAATTTTTTCTTTCTTTTCCTCACACTTGGAGGCCGTCTTCATATTTGTTTCTAACCTTTTGAGTGTGAACTCACAAGGTCAACATCTTTCTCAACTATAGCCTTTTCAGGCTCATCAATCTGCATCATGTTAGGCTTAGGTTGTTTGGCTTATGGTGCTTAATAAGGGAGTCTGAAGAGGTCTTTTGTGGACTAGAATCCACCACCCCACACTTATCCCCTTTAATCACAGTAATCATACACAAGTTTTTGTAGTGGGATAGTGTGTTAAGCATTTTGTACACTTTAAAAACCGTCTCTTCATCCTCCAATCTCATTGTGAGCGTTTCTTCTCTCACATCAATTAAAGTTTCTCCCGTGACTAAAATTAGATGTCCCAAGATGATTAAAACCTTTTCAGCTACCTAAAAATCTAAAACAATAAGGTTAACAGGAATAGTAAATTTACCAACCTTTATGAGAACATCCTTTATTACTCCTTCAGGATGGGCTATGGTTTGGTTTGCTAGCTGCAGTAGTACAGAGCTCGGTCTAGGCTTTCTGAAGCCCAATATGTTGATCAAAGATAGGGGCATCAAGTTGATACTTTCCCCTAAATGACTAAGTGCCTAAACTACCTCGTTATTTCCAATCTTAATGGGAAGAGTGAACTTCCCAGGGTCCTTGAGCTTTTTGGCATCTTTTGAGTTACCATAAGCTACACTCCTCAGTGAGTGCTACCGCCTCCATATCCTGTAACATAAATTTTTTAGAAATCACAACTCTCAAGTACTTAGAACACTTGGGCATTCTCTTCAAAACATCTAAAATAGGTAAGTTAATGTGTAGCTCTCTGAACGTGTCAAACAACTTATTGAAGCATGCTTCCTCCTTTACCTTTAAATGTTACTGTGGGAAAGGTAGTTGAGGGATCTTTTTCACTTCTTTAGCAACTTTTTCTTTCAAGTACTCAGATTTCCTCAACTTTTCAGCAACTTTTCCATTTACATGTTTAGTCACTACATTAGCATATACCTCCTTAGTTTCCTTTGGAGGTTTTTTATTGAGTTCTTTACTACTTATCAAAGTTATTGCCATAAATTATTTTGTATTTTCAGTATCACTTGGCAACCCACCTTGAGGCCTGGTATTTTATGTTGCTGCTATCTATTTTATCTGTAACTCCAAGATCCTTGTAGCCCCTTGTCGACTTTTTATTTCTGCCTGTTAACTTTTCATATTTTAAACCAATTGTGCTTTATTGGCTATAAGTTATTTCAACATCTCTTCCATATTGCTAGTCTTTATTGTGGCTTGATTTACTTGAGCCTATGTTTGCTGAAACTACTGTGGATGGTTGTTCCATTATTGATTTAGTGGTTGAGTCTGCCACTTTATGTTGTAATTATTTCCATAGTTAGGCCTCTGAACATTGCCCAGAAACATAACTGACTCAGGATTTGCAACACACATATCTGTAGAGTGGCCACTATTTCCACACACCACACACTAATTGTTTGTCTGCTGAATTGCATTTACTGCAGCTTCAGGCTGTGTGGCACCCAATTTTATATTGTTGAGCTGTGTAGTAAACTTATTTTGTAATGCAGCAATTTGAGCAAATATTGTAGTAAATTGATCCACTTCCAAAACACTTGTAACCTTTTTAGTAATACTTCTTGAGTCTGAATGCCACTCGAGATTACCTTGTGCAATTCGGTTCAATAAAGTATACAACTCATCATATGTCATCTCTAGAGCTTGACCACCTATAGCTAAATCTAACAAAATCTTTTTTTTATGGTCAAGTGACTCAACAAAAGTATGAGCTAATACCTCATTGAACTATTGATAGTGTGGACAGTCCCGTAGTAGAGCCTTGAAATGCTCCCAAGCATGATATAAATTTTTGCTTAGCTTCTGTTTGAAGCACACAATCTCACTGCGAAGTCTCGCAGTCTTACCAGAAGAAAAAAATCAAATGAGGAATCTCTGAGCTATGTCATCCTAAGATGTGATTGAATTTGTTGGCTCAGCATTCAACCACTTCTTTGCTTCCCCCAACAGTGAAAAGGGGAATAGTATCAGCCTCATATAATCAGTATTCACACCCATAGGGATGAATGTGTCACTGATTTCCAGAAAGTTCCACAAGTGAATTTGTAGATATTCATGCAAAAGCCTGGTAAACTGTCCACTGCTAATCAAAAGTTGCACCATATTCTGTTTGAGCTCAAAATTACCTCCAACAGCTGGTTTCTGAAATGAGGAGGTCAAATTTATTAGAATTAAGAGTGCCACTTCTATGACCGTCCTACGGGATTCTTGTTCTTCAGACATGAAAGAGGTATTATTTTGATCTTCTTCGATTTATGGAATACGGGGGAGAAGGATTACTCTCTCCTTCGTAGATAGAAGAGTTGCTTAGGTTTGGGGCTTGGTTCAACCAATTTTTGATCCCTTTCCAGCTTACTACTTCAAAAACCTGTTTCCTACAAATACAAAACCCAGATCAAGCTTAAAACACTAAAGTAATCCAAAAACCAAAACTAAAAATAAAACAGTTGCCAAATTACAAGTCCCCAAAAACGGCGCCAAAAACTTGACAGCACCTAAGAGCACACGCAAGTGTACGCAGTCTACCAAGTAATATAGTGGCCTTCAATAAAGCTAAATATCGATCCCACAGGGACTAGTTCTTGCAACTATTCAATTCTAGTTTAACTTATAAGATTAACTTGATGCAAAGTAACCAAAAAGAGTTTTGAATATTTGTAAACTAAAGTAAAGTAAACAATGCTTAAAATAAAGACTTAAGACAATCAATAGAGTAAAAGCCTAGGGTTAAAGCACTTTGAACTATCATACTATGTTATTGAACTTCATTCGCTAAGTCGCTTATCTTTGTTGTTGATTCGTAGGGTTTATTTTATGATCATGGTCTCCCGACCTCTAATCATTTACCTAAATTGAACATTACAACTACATCATTGAGCGGGGATGTAATAATCCAATTAAGTTCTTAAAGATATAATCCTACATGTGCATCAAGCAAGACTTATAGGTACATCCCTATCCTAGATGATAATTAGAATTCTTTATTTCATAAAAGAATACGAACCTTACTTTGTTTATCCCTATGTTCTATCTTCCAATTCTCCCTCCCAAGATCACAAGGTCAACAATGAATATATTATAAGGGCCATGAATCCTTAAAATAGTTAAAACAAGGATAAACACATAACCAAATATGATAAGCAAATCAAACGAAATCAATTCAAAATGATAGTAGTCATGTTCTTGGCTCTAACCCCAGAAAGGGGGTGTTTAGCCTCTAATAGACATAATCATCATCTAATTAAGTGAATTGATGATCAAAACCATGAAATAAACTAAAAATAGAGAGTATTAAACCTAAAAACATATAGCAACATCTCCCAATGTTGTCCTATACGTCACAAAGTGTTTTAGCAAAACGTGAGAAGTCCTATTTATAGTATAAACCATTGGTCGTGTAAGGAGAATGTAAGGCGACGTGTTGGTTAGTTCATGGGTGAATGCAATGTGGCACCTTGCTTATTTATGTGGAGAAAGAAGCATGGGGCATTGGTTATTCTAGTGGAGAAAGGGATGCGTCGCGAGGCAAACTCGTTGGCTCACTGGAATGTGCAATTTCATCGTCCAAACTTCCCTTTGTGCTTTGTCTTCAATTCCAGCCTTATGGTGGCATTTTAACTTTATTTCCAGCTTTTTCTATGTCCATATATCATCATAATAAACTCACCAAGCATCCTACAACATCATACACCACGGATTAGAGCTCAAAGCAATACACAATTCATAAAGATGAACTCAAAACACGAGCTAAGACTAGGCTATTCCACATTGACTTTCAACTTGTTGCTCCTACTTTTGACATGACTCAATTATACTTTTCACATTATAAACAAGTTTTTCCACTCTTAATGACATAATAACAACCTTGGGAACTCACTAAACATAATAGAATCTAATGCAATAGACTAGACAAGCACCTAGCTCAAGTTAGTAATGCTAGTTTTCTCGGTTGAACTTCTAAATGACCAATTTATGTACAAACTTGTTTGGAATCCACCATGAACGTTCTAAACAATACTTGAACACTTAGATGCTTATTTATGCAAATATCAACACATAAAGCACACGAATCTTCCTCGAAACAAATCCAAATAGGCTAGGATAATGACACTAAAGTGCATAAAAACACCTAACATCAATGTCTAGAAGTCTAGAGTGCTAGTTGGTGAACCTTGCTAAGTTGAAATATGGCCATTCACAATTTCGGTTATTTTATGGCTAATGACGATTATAGGCTTAGTATTGATTTATGATAAGTGATATTAATTCCTAGAGTATAATGTTGTTTGGTTGTTAAATGAGGATTTGTAGATTTCTTATGCTAGGTAGTAAGAGGCGTTGGTTGATATCTATGTGCATTTGATGATATGTAACCTTTTTCATATATGATGACTAGTGCACCTATGATAACTAGGAATAAACTTTTGTAGTGCATCTTGACTAGATGTGGATGTTGGCTATTTAGTGAATAGTTAGTGTTATCTCGTTAATGAGGATTATAGAAAGAATTGGTTAGGCTATAAATGAGGTCCTATGATGACTAGGGAATCAGTAGTATAATGATGATAAGTGTTGGTTATCTAATAATGAGTAGATATAGTGTATTGATGTCATAGATATCTAAATGGCTATATCACTATGGTTATGATTACCATGGTATATGTTATTTAAATTACGGTAATTGTTGATGATTATAAATCTTGGAAAATGATTGTGGATGCAAAATATAGGGAACCATGGATAATAAGAATTTGGTTATGGGTTTACATACTTGATGATTTGTCTTTTCATGCACTCTCCGGTGGTATGGGATGTCGTGATGGATTCTTTACTTTATGTTCTTTTGGGTGTACCCTCCGATGGTATGGGATGTCGTGGTGAGTTCTTTTACTTTATGCTTTATTGGATGTATGTGCGTTGAACTTGGTATTATGTTATTGTAATTATATTAGTGTTTCTTTGTGCTTCCGGATCAATTATCCATTTTATGTGACATTATTGGTAGGTATTGATATGAGATGTCTATTATTGTTCTAGTTGATTACTTATTTTGTATAGTGATGATGAAGATGATCCAGATTTCATTAGGTACCTTGACTTAGAGATATTATCTTAATTTATATCATATTTATATCATATAGCTCAATTGGCTGATAATGCCTACTGAGTACCCATTGATTTGGTACTCATAATATACTTCTGTACCTTTTTGGTGTAGACCCGAGTACTAGTTTTCGCCATTGAGTTGAGATCGTGCAGTGTTGATCTTCTGGACACAGGGTGAGCTCTTGGAGTTTTGAGTTGCCTGCTTCCCTCCTATATTTATTCAGTCTTTTGTATTTAAGACGAATGTATAGACTATTTAGACTTTGGGTTGTATTTCCTATTATCATACTTAGGTGCTCTTGTACTGATATTACCAAGTCGTGGTATTGGTGATTGTATTTGATTGTCTTATTTTAGTGAAACATTATTGGTTATATTGTGTCCATGTATGTTGGCCCATGTTGGGCATTTCTACCAAAGTACCCCATTACCTTAGCTCCAGGTTACTATGTCAGCTTACCTAATGGTGGGTTTTAGTAGGTGCCATCATGACACGTGAATTGAGTTGTGATTAATTGGTATTTGAGCCTAGGTTTCACCGATATTGTTGGTACAAGAGCAAGTGTCTAATAGAGTCCTTTGGGTCAAAATGTTGACGTTTGTTTCCTATCTTCGGGAGGATATGGGACATTCTTAGGAGTCTTTCACTTCTTTCACTTACATCGTTCTAATAGTTTGAATTGGTTTGTGTGATATTTTCTTAACATTACTCTTTTATAGATACCCAGTACATGTGCTATATCTATGCATAAGCCCGAGATTGAGCCCAGGGATCCTACTCATGTTCAAAGAAAACCTTGTGATATGTCCCCTGTTAGGGATTAGGATGGGCCTCCCCAAAACGCCATTCCTGCAACTGAGCCAGATATTCCACCACCATATCTAGTTGTGAGCAAGGGACTAGCCCACACTCCACCAGGTTTTATGTAAGGCCCCATAAAATTCCCTCTTAGTCTGAGCCTTAGGGTGTATCGAGTGAGGCGTGATTTCGGCCCTAAAAGATTGAGAAGTACCTTACAAAGTGAGTAATGTGCTAACCATATAGAATTTCCCAAATTTCTACTTTTTGTCACGTGGGAAATCTAATAAGATTTTCATCGATATAATATTTTCCCAAATCGAACACTCAGGTAAGAAGTTATGGCCAATTTAAGCCTTTGTCGTAAAACTGCATCATTTGAGAGCCTAGCGCATCACGGAGAGGGTGCGTGCATTTGGCAATTTTCAATTTCCAGTGAAACCTTACGATTGTGGCGTGTCACGGAAGAGTCCCAGGTCCCAACTAGTTGGAAAATGCAATGGATCCGCGTCGCGGAGGATGCTATTTTCCCAATTGTCTAATTCCAGTAAGCCAGCGCGACTAGTGGTATGTCGCAGAGGCCAATGAAATTGGGTTCCAGTTCAATCTTCCTAGTTTTGAACAGATGTTTAAAAGGGCATTTTGGACTTTTTCCAAGCCTATAAAATCGTGGAAACACTTAATCAAAGTCATTTACAAGCATCCTATAAGGGTTTTCTCAAGTTTTATCTCATCAAGAACCCTAAATATCCAAAACCTCTTCCAAGAATCTCAAGAATCCACCATGGATTTTCTAAATTGAGTCAAGATTCAAGGTTCCCAAGTCAAGGACCTCAAGAGCCCTAACTCTAGAGCAAGAATAGAGTCCCAAAAGTGAGAGTTCATCCAAATCTTCTAACTCAAGGTATGTGGGGTTTTGAACAAGGGTAACCCTTTCACCCTTATGCCCAAAAGGCTATATACATCATGAATTTCTTGAAATATATGAGGCTTTTAGATGAATTTGAATTGGGGGTTTTCACCCATTATTGTTGAATGCATTATCTTGATATTTTCCATGAATTATGAGTCAAATGACATGATTTCTACATGTTTTATTGAGAAAATTACAGCTGGGTATAAACCCATGATTTCACTCCTTGAGAAGCTAATATTTTAAATGTTTGAGATATTGAAGCATATGACTATATTGAGATTTTGAGGTAAATTGCTGAAATTCCCAGATTTCCACATGATTGATGAATCTATATGCTATATATTATGCTTTTGATAAGATTTAACTTGAGATTGATATATGGGTTAGTAATCCCAATTTGAGACTTGTGAATTTATGAACTCTTGTGCTATAAGCACCCATGTTTTGAGTATTTTGAGATGATTGCGAAATGAATTGACCTAATGGTCCTTGAGCTTTGAAATCCACTTCACTACATGAGATTATTGATTTGATTAATGGGTTTGTGGTGAACCATGTGATTATTCTAAAAGTGAATTTTTATGTTATGAGAGTAGGTAATCTGAAGGAAGTAGTATTTAGCATCGAGCGGGTAAGTTACTACGGTTTCTTACCCCATAAACTATGTTCCACCGTAGGATGTGAGCCTGAGGCTAATTATATTATAATTATGAGTGGGTCTGAGGCCGATTTCATTTAGTGATCAATATACCTAGGTTATACTCCTTGGAAAGAGTATGAAGCTCCTCCCCAAAGTGGGGTTGCTTCCTTAGGAGGACAAAATGTTGGACTCCATGTAGCTCGCATGGTTTATGTCGGTTACGAGAACCTCCCTTGCCTTTCGAACTTCGAGATCAAATACTTATTTTTCTTCCCTATAGTCTATTTTCCTAAATGGTTGAATTGCAAAGATGTTCCCTAACCAAGGTATTTTTCTTGATGTGAGTTACTTTCCTAAATGAAAGCATCTTTCCTTGTTATAGTATTTTCATAAATCTTTGAGATAAGTTATTCCATAAACTAGAATGCTTTCCATTTGAGATAGAATGATTTTCCCTAAAACTTGAAATGAGATATTTTCCTAAAGTGAATGAAATGCCTTCAAGTATGCTTTCAAGTTATATGATTCTGAATTCAAAGTATTTGAGTTCAAAAAGAGTTATGAGATCTTGAGCATTGATGAAGTTTTACTCTTCATGAGATATATGAATGATTTGAAAGTATCGTGTGAAGTTCCTTTATCCCTTGAGTATTGAGAATAAGAGGAGATTTGTGATTTCAAGTTAAAGTATGATGACTCACAAGATTTGTGCTACACACTTCATCCTACATGATTTATGAGCTTTACATTTTATACTTGGTTCAAGCCATGTGAGTCATCCCATATTGCATGCATGACTTGATTGAAGAAGATTGGAACTGTTTTATAAATATGCATTCACCCCCATATACTCTGTACATCCTCAAAGTACTGATTCACATATACGTCTATGTGCTACATTGTCTCATAATGTTGGTACAGGATTGTAGTGCACGTACCATGTCCAACCAGTTTGCAGTTTCCAGTCATCAGGTAATGGGTACTTTTGATTCAGGGCTACAAGTCAGTGATAAAATAGAAAAGTGTTGTATTTTCCTTATTTAGTCGTATTGAGTTGGGGTGGTTGGGAGTCATGACCCAGCTACCCAAAGTCAGTACTAGTAGAGGCTTCATAGATAGTTAGTAGAAGTTGATGTATTGAGTTTCAGTTTGATGAAAAGTAGAGTTGTAACCTTGTGACTTCAGTTTTGTATCGAGCAAATTCATAATAGAGTTGCCTTCCGCTTTATTCCTCTGGATTTATGCATTTTATTCAGTTTTTATGTGTTATGCCAAGTGAAGGGTTATCTTAGGGTCACTTGTGACCCTAGGCATCGTGTAGCATCCCGAGGGATGATTTCGGGTCGTTATATTTTATTCCCTCTTTCTTGCTTAAAGACACCTTAGTTCAGCTAATGGGTATTGTTAATGGTACACATACTACTGGAAAAGGAGTGCAGCCTGCAGCTACAGCTCCTGGAGTTGAGTTTCCTCCTATGCTAGTAGTTTTTTAGTCAATGGTCACTCAGCCAGTTGTAACCCAGGCTACTATGTTTGCCAAGAAGCAGAAGATGCTGGGTAGGTTTTTGAGGTTGGCTCCTCCTAGGTTTTTTGGTACTCCTGGATAGGATGTATTTGAGTTTCTTACTGCTTGTGCGGATATGTTTCATGGGTTAGGTATTGTTGAGACTCGTGGTGTGGATTACACTATATTTCAGTTGGATTTGTCTGTTGGACATTGGTAGAGAGGTTTTATAAGTTCTAGGCCAGGCAGATATTCTGCCTTGTCATGGACTCCGTTCTCCAAGATATTCTTGGATAAGTATATATCGCGTAGCCTTATGGATCGATTGAGGGATTAGTTCACAAGATTGGAGTAGGGTTCTATGATAGTCACAAAGTATGAGGCCTATTTCCATGAGTTGGCCAGGCATGCGACTTCTATTTTGGAAACTGAGTATGAGAGATTTTACTGCTTTGTGAGAGGACTGAGATTCCCTATTAGGATGGCTTCTCAGAGTCTAGTTGTTGTGGGTAGGACCTTTGTTGAGGTCTCAGATCAGGCTAGAGTTATGGGGGACATGCATCATGAGGGTTAGGATAAGAGGCCCAATTATCAGGGAAGATTTGGTAGAAGTCGTAGTAGTTCTTGATTTATAGGTGGTAGTTCTCATATTATGCATCCTTCGAATCCATCTTTTCTACCTCAGAATTAGACTAGTCAACCAGTTTAGGCATCTCTTCAGACTTCTGAAGAAGGTCAATTTGGTACTAGTGGTCACACTGGTAAGGGCGGTGGTCAGTTTTTGAGAGGTTCATCTGCAGGACATGGTAGATGATGTAGTTACTCCAATTCAACTGGATCTATGAGTTTTGGTTCTTCTCATGACTCTTGTTTTACTCCTGGGCTTCCTAGTTATTTTTTTGATATTTCCCTAGTCGTGGGTAATGGTTGTTTCAGCCTAGGGTGCTCTACCTATTAAAGAGATTTATTCCTCAGGTAGAAGTGGTCCACAAGGTCATAGGGGTGGTTATCAGTGTACTTGAGGTGGTACTCAAGCAGGAGAATAAGAGGTCGGTTAGGTGCCCAACTAGGTGGCGGGCGTGGTCAGTTATATGCAGTACTTGCTTGACCCGAGGTTGAGACTTCGGATGTTGTAGTTACACGTGCAATTTTGGCGTGCCATGAGTCAACTCTTGCTTTATTTGATCGAAGATCTACTTATTCTTATATATCTTGTTATTATGCACCACAAATGGAAATAACTAGTGACTTATTATCTATGCCATTGCATATCTACTCCCGTGGGTGATTCTTTAGTAGTGGATCGAGTATTCAGATCATGTGTTGTGACAGTTAGTTGTGTTGATACTTTGTAACTCCCCGAGACTACCCCCTGGACATCACACGGTGCATAGGACCATAAGTGATCCCAACCTAACCCTTGTACTAGCATAAATCTTGAAGAAATGATCGGACGAAGAGTCTTTAGCTGAACATCTTCAAAAAAAAACTATTAAAACGATTACAACTCTAGTTATAGAAAACAAACTAAAATCAAATACATCAACTCTACTAACTGTCTATGAAGCATCTACTAGTATTTACTATAGGTAGCCGAGACATGACCCCCAGCTATCTCGAATCAATATGACTGAATAAGGAAAACAAGATGCTACTCGAGCTATGATTGAATCGAACCCTCGAATCAAAAGGACTTATCACCTACTGACTAAAGTTGTAAACTGTCTGATTATGATGTGTGCGCCACAACTTGTACCTACATTAAGAAACAATGTAGCACATAGACATATATGTGGATCAGTAATTTTGGATGTATTGAGTATGTGGGGGTAAATGCATAAGTAAAAACAATAACTTATCGTACCTATAAACCTTTAAACAATGCATGCTAAGTGTAAATGACTCACCTTGGGCTTGAATAAAACAAAAGCTGTAAAATCATAAACATGAGTAATAAATTATAAAGATAATCTTTGTGAGCCATAAAACTTAGTTTCTAAAATCTTTACTTTATTCTTTCTTAGAGAGGTTTTTCTAATCGACATACACCATGTGAGCTATCATGGAGTCCAACGTATTACCCACGGTGGGGAGAGTTCACTTTGGGTAAAGCTGTCCTACCCTTGCCATCAGAATAGGACCTTAACTTAAGTGATTACTATACTTAACCCATATTGGGACTTTAAACCTACGGTGGAACGTAGTTCTGGGACATGTTACCTTGGACGCATACCCAACTCGGTTCTAAATACTACTCCCTTATGCTCATACTTTAGGAAATCCACCTTAACTTAGCATAAGGGATTTAGAATGAAAACCAGTTATATTTCTCTTTGCTTTAAACTGTAATCAAAATGAACAAACATGGATTCCACATCTTATCTTAGGATCAAGTGACCCATATTTCTTTAAATCTTGGTATAAAACCACCTCCGTTAGTAGTTTGAAGAGCTTCCTAAACTAGATGACCAGGTTTATTCTGAGGCTTAAATGATGGATGTAGAGGATGCCTACTCTGAGAATTGCCATCTTTGGGTTAGGAACTATGATGGACCCCACTAAATCTACCCTGAAACCTAGGCCCTTATTACAAACTTCGCAAACCTCACGGTTTATCTTCTCCATTACTCTATCATGATCCAAAACCTCAAAAAAAGACCTACCCATAACGAACAAACACTGAGTCAATATGTGGAAAGGAAAGCCCACCCTTCTGACCATATAATAAACTCTCTCATATTTAAAATTGATACTTAAAAAAGTAGGCTGAGTAACTAATAGCTGAGAAGCTACTGAATAAGAAACTACTAGTGTAGGAGAATCCTCGATTACAAGAGCCACAACTACAATGAAACACCCTGCATTTTGACCCTTAGAAAAATTTCCTAGATTTTAGATTTTGGAAATCATACAACTTTGGGGTACCAGTCGTATGATAGGGTATGGATTAGGTGACCTAGTCATATGTTATCTAGTATTGGGTGGTGTTGGAGTGGTTTTGTTTATATAATCTGTTTGACTAGGAGAGTATGAGTTGTATGGTTGGTTATGAGTCATTGGTTTGGGTTTTCCTTCAAGTAATAAAAAACTTAGTTACTTAACTTGAATTTGAGTGTGAGTGGCTCACCATGAGTTATGAGGATAGGGTACAAGTAGTATCATCCAACTCGTATGTTGGACAGTGCTTAACCCCACATGATTCTGTTATTGGTATGAGTTAAGGGTAATAATCGTATGATTAGGTATAGTTTATCTTGGGTGGTCATATGTTGGACAGTGTTGCGGTCTAAGGGAAGACCAAAGGTATGAGTGGTGGGTACTACTCATATTATAGGGTACGACTGGTATGGGGTAGTCGAACCATCCTGTGGGGATTTTAAGCAGTTTAAGTAGGGGTTAAACTAGAAATTTCCCCTCTTAACCTCTTAAGTCCCCATGAATTATAACACTCTTAGGGCATTTAACCTATTGTAACCACTCAAACTCTCTTAAATACTCTCAATGCTCTTGGGTTAAGGAAGGCTAGGGATTCATCAATAAGATCAATTCAGGGTAGGTCTGTTTCTCCTCCATCATTGTTAAATCCAACTAAAGGCATGTTTTATAAATTGTTTTCAGGTCATAAATATTGTATAATTTTTGATTTTCAATTATATATTGGGGGATAATGATTGGTTATGGTTTTCCTATGACTTTTACTTATGGTTTTCTTGTTATTTTGGTGGTTTGAGCATTTGGTTTCTTGGGAGTGGTTAATTGGTACATGGTTTTATCTTTGGAAATACTATGCCCCCAATATGTTTAATAAAATGCCTATGAGAATGTTCTTGGTTAAATTATTAGACTTCATTAAACTATGCATGGTATAACTTGGTAATGGAACCCTAAATGGTTTGGAATGGTTAAATATTAAGGTATTGGTGGTTATGGTTGGTTAATTGAATATCCTTGTGGGGTACAAGGGAATCACCTAATCAAACATAATAATAAAACTTCTTGTGGGGTATATGGGTATCCTCCAAGTTAACATAATAAGGTAATCTATGGGTACATGGAAATCCCTTAATCTTTATAAAAGTTTGATAAAGACATTGCGTGCAAGCTATAGTCAGTATGATGATACCACTACTTATAGCCTTGATTAATAATAAATAGAATAGTGGTTTGGTTTTGTGGTAAGGGTTTTAATTGGGCAATAATAGCGGGATGTGATAGCTAACTGTGAAGGTGTGAGTGGAATAAACGATCACTAAAAACTCAAGTTTACCGACATAAGGATTAGTGTTAACAACCATAGATGATACTTACGGGGTACATAGGAATCCCCTAAGTACACTTGTACATATGTATAATGGAGAATGAAGGGTACTCAAAAATCCCCTACTCCTATGGTATCTCTGGTTCGTGCAGCTACAGGCATCAAGGCTCGTTCTGAGGGTTACACTGGACCCATATATCCCATGGGTGGTTCTAGGATGGTTAAGCTATACATACCCAGGTTAATGGTTTTAAAGGCATACTAAACCCGATTCCCTTTCCCAACATGGTTATATATATATATATGTATGGTTGTGAATGCATATGGTTGTTTTAATTGGTTTTAATGGTTGGAATTATTTTATCCTTATCATGAGTGCATGATAGAGTTCACCTGCTAACCCATCTCTGAGAGGCTGTATCCTCACACAATGCAGGAACCGACCATTCTACTCCTTCAACTTAGTTATTGAATTTAGGATCAGTTGTTGGATTAAATATGTGATATTCCATATTTTGGTAGGCTCTATTTTATATCATGGGTGTCTTTACATACTTTGGTTATTTTATAGACATTGATTTTGTCTATGATTCGGGGCATGTACCAACTTTATATTATTTTATATTTAGCTATAGGCTTTGTGGAACTACTATGGTTCGGTATGGGCGGTATCGGTAGTGGTGTCAGCCTTAGTATAGGCATAAGTATTGGGACTGATACTATTTCACTATATTTATGATTGTTCCATCCTATTATGTTTTGGATTATATATATATATATATTAGAAGTTGTTTGGTATGAGATTTATGGATTAGTTTGTGGTTTTGTTTTGGTTTGGTTTTGGTTATTGGTTGGATAATGGATAGTTGGAGTTGTTTGGGTTGGTCATGGTCATGGACCTATCACAGAGTCTAGAATTATAATAAACGCTATCTTGTTATACATTCGGAATTCATCTGACTCAAGGTTTACATATTTGGAGGTTAGGTTGGGTAACAGTGGTGGTCCTCGGTCCTAGTTAGAGTTGGGATACCCATTACAACAATGATTTAGTTTGGGTCACCTCAAGTTGGTATTAGAGATTAAGGTTCATGGTCAATTGGGAGTCCACAAAAGGTGTGTCGAGTAGAGTCTCTTTTAAGGAGGTGTAGCACGCCATACTTATAAGAGAGTGGCTATAAGGCATTTACGAAATATTTTGCTTATTTGTGTTCTATTTTTGAGCTTGTCGTCTAAGTTCTAAAATCTCCTCTAATTATATTTGTTCACTTTTCATATCATACCTCAATGATTTAAAGTTCACGAAAAATCCTCTGTACCAACTAGGGATAATATTAATGGGACACGTTCTACTCAAGGGATCAATATTCGGTCTAGGGGACCAGTCCCTGATATTTCTAAAGTTCTATCAGTTCTTTCTAGTCCTTCTTAGGATACTCAGGCAGATATAATGAATGAAGATTTTTGACAGTCGATTCAAGTTATTACTTAGTTGGTAGCTTCTCAGGCTAAGCGTGGTGCATCTGGTATTGTATTTTCTGAGGCCATAAGGGTTGGACAATTCATATGGTTGAATACTCAAACTTTGACTATTTTTAAGGTGGAGAAGGATCCTCAGGGTTTCCTAGATGAAATGGAAAAGATCTTCAGGGTCATGCAGGCCACAAATATAGAAAGAGTAAATTTTTCTGCCCATCAGTAAAAAGATGTGGCATACTAATAGTATAAGGAATGGTATCAAGAAAGGGGTGAGGTTGATGTGACTTGTTGTTCTATGTTTCCTTAAATTGTTGGACCCGTAAGGTTGTATTTATGTTCCCTGGTGGATCGGTTGTTAAATGGGAGGGTATTTTCCTAGCTCCTAAGAGAGCTCGGAGGTTAATCTCTAAAGGGTATCTCTATTATTTGATCTGTGTTATAGACTCTAACTCGAAACACCCTTTATTGCATTGGTTTGGGTGTTGAATAAGTTTCCTGAGATCTTTTTAGATGATCTTCCTGGTGTTCCTCCAGATAGAGAGATTGAGTTTAAGATTGATTTGGTTCCGGACACTCATCCAATTTATATTCCTCCGTATAGAAAGGCTCTGGCTATGTTGAGGGAACGCAAGGATAAACTTACGGATCTTTTATATAAAAGTTTAACCCATCCTAGTGTAACCACGTGGGGTGCACTGGTGCTATTCGTGTGTAAGAAAGATGGTTCCCTTCGGATCTGTATTGACTATCGGCAGTTGAATAGGTGACAGTTAAGAACAAGTATCCTCTTCCAAGGATAGATGACTTGTTTAAATCAGTTGCAAGGTTCCAAATATGTTTCAAAGATAGATCTCCAGTCTTGGTATGATCAACTTAATATTATGGAGGTTGATATGCTTAAGACAAATTTTTGTACCCGGTATGGGCACTTTGAGTTCTTCGTTATGTCATTCGGTTTGACTAATGCCCCGACGCCATTCATGGATTTGATGAATAAGGTCTTCCATTAGTTTCTGGATCTTTTTGGCATTTTGTTCATTTATTACATTTTGGTGAACTCTAAGAGTGAGATGGATCATGCTAATCATTTTCGTGTGGTGTTGTAAGCCTTTAAAGAGTAGCGATTGTATGCCAAAACCCTAAAATGTGAATTTTGGATGAACGTTATCACTTTTTTGGGTCATATTATTTCTAGTGAGGGGATCATGGTGTATCTACAAAAGGTAGAGATGGTTAAGAAATGGCATAGACCCATAACTCTAACCAATATTTAGAGCATCTTGGGTTTGGCTGGTTATTATAGGAGGTTTGTATAGAGTTTTTCAATGATAGTTTACCCATTTACTAAGTTGACTCAAAAGAAGGTAAAGTTCTCTTAGTCGGATTCTTTTAAGGCTAGTTTCAAGAAGATGAAGGATAAGGCAACTTCGGCTCTGGTTTTAACTTTGTTGGAAGACATTGAAGGGTTTGTGGTTTACTGTGATACATTAGGGGTGGGACTTGGTTTCATTCTGATGTATCCTGGTAAGGTAATTGGCTATGCTTCTAGGGAGTTGAAGGTACATGAGAGTAACTATAATACTCATGATTTAGAGCTTTTAGCTATGATGTTTGCATTGAAAATCTAGCGACACTATTTATATGTAGTGCACGTAGACATCTTTTCTGATCATAAGAGTCTACAATATGTGTTCACTAAGAAAGAGCTTAACCTCAGGCAGATGAAATGGAATGATCTTCTCAAGGACTATATGAAATACCCTATTTTTTGGACCTTTGAAAATTTCCTTGATTTTTGGTTTTTGGTTAAAATATGACTTAGGGGAACAAGTCATACATTTGGGTATGGGTGGTATGGTCCAGTCATATGCTGACCAGTGTTGGTTAGTAGGATTGATGTAGTTACTAGAATGGGTAAGGTTTTAGTGCTACGATTCGTATAGTAGGGTATGGGTTGTTTGGTTACTTCTCTTAACCATATACTTGGAAACTAAAGTTGGATCTAAGTACGAGTGGCTTGCCATGAGCCATAATACAGAGTACGAGTCGTACTTATGACTAGTATGGTGGTCAGTGTTCAAACCTCCTAGATTCTATTCTTTCAAGGGTATGATTTATGGGTACTAGTAGTACACTTCAATATGATTTGGGTTTAGGTGTGTCATACCTTGGATAGTTTTGGGCCCAAGGGGAAAATCCTAGAGTACGAGAGGTGGGTACCACTCGTACAGGATGGGTATGACTCGTAAGGTTTAGTCGTACCCTATGATGGGAATTTAATGTAGTTTAAGTGAGGGTAATCTGGACGTTTCCCCACTTACCCTAATAAGTTCCCACGACTTATATTGCACTTGGAAGGTTATTTTCCCTCTTATTCTATTCTTAAACACTTGGAAAATAGTCTTAAATCCTCTCTAGAGTTCTTGGTTAATGAAAGGTAGGGTTTCATCTTGAGGAGTAACTTGGGTTTTTTCTTGGTGCTTTCTCTCCGTCATCATCTTGATTTAAGGCATGTTCTCTTCCCTTATAATTAGTTCTAGCTAAAGGCATGGTTTTATACAGTGTTTTCATGATTTGAATATTGTATGATTTTGGGTTTTCAAATATGATTTGAGGGTTTTGCTTATGAATTTTTGGTTATGGTTTTCACATGTTTTTATCTATGCTTTTATATGCATTAATGGTGGTTTTGGATAATTGGTTGCATGCGAATGGTTCTTTGGTAATGGATTTTGGTTTTGGAAATACTATGCCCCCAATGTATTCGATAAAATGTCTATAACAATGCTTTCACTATAATATTAGTTTTCTCGATGGAACTTATTCGTATTTTAAACTTGGTAATGGAACCATAAATGATATGATTAGTTTAAATGGTTTTGAATGGAACAAAAATTCCTTGGTGGCCATGGATGCTATAACAATGCTTTAACTATAATATTAGTTTTGGATGATCTTCCTATTATTTCACCGGATAGGGAAATAGAGTTTGTATTGATTTAGTTCTGGACACTCATTTAATATTTGTTCCTATTTATAGAATGGATCCGACTGAGTTAAGGGAATTGAAGGAGAAGCTTAAGGATCTTCTGGTTAAGGGGTTTATTCATCCTAGTGTATCCCCGTGGGGTACACCGGCGTTCTTCATATGCAAGAAGGATGGTTCCCTTTGAATGTGCATTGATGATCTATAGTTGAATAAGGTGACATTCAAGAATAAGTACCCTCTTCCACGGGCTATATGGAATCCACCCTTAAATCAGGTGCCAAGCACCCAATCTAAGTTTGCCGCAAGGATTGGAGTATCTATAAGGGGGACACGCAAGATCACACAGCAGGGTGCCAAAATCCCTAATCAAGTCAATATGTCATGGTAGTGCAAAATATCACAAAGTAGGTCACCTAACCATAGTCCCAATTACGGATGACATGAATCAAGGTACACAAGATCACAAAGCATGGTACCATAATCCTGTGTCGGCAAATCATGGTTTCTAGCATAGAGTCTTTCAACTCGTACTTTCTTCGGGTAATCATCTAACTCTCTTAAATCAAACTCTAACTCTGTCAGGGCATACATTTATATGGTATCATCATACCATTGACTTTTAAGTCACAGTACCACATCAATTCTCCAACTTTTCATGCCATTTACAACATGCACATATATAAAACTCACACACATCAAACACATGCACCATGGTTCTCAACATGTAATAGTTTTTAAAAACTTTATCATTTATGAGTAATATTATGTCAATAGCAAAAAATCATGCTCTCGATGGTTTAACACAAGTATAGTGTGGGGTATAAAACATTATCATAGGGGATTTAAGGAATTCACAATTCATATACATCACACCTTTTTGAAATTCAGATCACATGTTCACAATTCAACAATTGAAATATATGCAAGCCAAAAAACCCATGGTATTTTAATATTTCTTTCAAAACCATATCAGAAAACATGTTATTGATATTAAAACAAAATCCCACTTGTAAAAACATATGTATACGTATAGATAGTAAGGTCTTGTGTAAATTCTATTCAAAAATCATGCCCATGAAAATTTGAACAACCCCACATACCTCTATTTCAGAAAGTAAATGGATGATTCTTGGAGCCTACAATGTGAGGATTCCAAATCTCCAATTATCTGCTAAAACCCACAGTTAAATCTTGATCTATGAGGATTTTTAGTCTGAAACCCTAATGGAGTTTCTTGAGAGATTTTGATGAAAATAAACTTTGGTGTACTTGGGATTAAACCCCGTGTTAGAGATTATAAGGGCTTGGAGAAGTACCATTTTTACCCTTAATGAGACAAAGTAAAAATATAACTGGTGCTCGAATTTATGGGCCACCGCGACGTACCACAATCGTGGTGGCTCACTAAAAATTTCCAATTGGGAAATTGTCTCACTCAGCGATGCACCTCAATCGTGGAGTCTCACTGAAAATTGAAGAATGCAAAATTAGGATCCTCCGCGACGCTCTAAAAACCCTAATGATGATGTTTTATGACTAGCACAAAAAATAGCCATAACTCCCTCACCAGGTGTCCATTTTGGACGAATCTTCTATCAACGGAAAGCTTATTCAGTCACCTAAGTAATGAAAAGTTAAAATTTAAAAATTCCAAAAGGAGTTGAGTGTAATTCACTCTATAAGCTCATGCTTGATACTTTTAGGGACAAATTTTAGCTTGGAAACTTTCGGGGCGTTACAATATCCCCCCCTTGGTAACATTCGTCCCCGAATGTTGACGCGGAACACAAACAAGCATGAATTCATGCATACTAAGGAATAGAAAGAATAATGCAAGGATTGTACCTTCCATTTCATCATCCACTTGGTCAAAAAGGTTTGGGTACCTAGCTCTCATGTCAACTTCGGATTCCCAAGTTGCTTCTTGAATTTTCTGGTTTCTCCACAACACTTTAACTTAGACGATCATTTTGTTTCTCAATTTTCTAACTTGGTGATCCAAAATTTCTAAAGGATCTTCTTTATAAGATAAAAGGTCTGTCACTTTGACTTCTTCGAAAGGCAACACTAAAGAATGGTCTCCAATACACTTCTTCAACATAGATATATGAAATACCGGATGAACGAAACCCAAATTGGTAGACAATTCTAACTCATATGTGACTGCACCTACCCTTCTCAAAATTTGATATGGTCCTATGTAGCGAGAACTCAGCTTACCTTTCTTCCCGAATCGCATGACTACCTTCATGGGAAAAACCTTGAGAAACACCCAATCTCCAACCTCAAACTCTAAACCTCTTCTCCTAACATCGGCGTAGGACTTCTGATGACTTTGGGCTATCTTAAGTCATTATCCAATGAATTTTACATCCTCCATTGCCTGATGAACAAGATCAGGCCCAAACATTTGTATCTCACCCACTTCATACCACCCTATTAGTGACCTACATTTTTTTCCATACAACACCTCAAATGGTGCCATCTTAATACTGGAATAGAAACTATTATTATACGCGAACTCTATTAGGTGTAATTGCTCCACCCAACTTCCTTTAAAATCAATCACACAGGACCTCAACATGTCCTTAAGGGTCTGAATAGTGTGCTCAGCCTGGCCATCAGTCTGAAGGTGGAAACCAGTGCTTAGGTTCACTTGGGCACCTAAGCCTCTCTAAAAAGATCTCCAAAACTGAGAAGAAAACTGTATACCTCGGCCGGATATAATGGACACAAGTGCCCCATGCGAATGAACTATTTCAGCAATGAACAACTTGGCATAATCCTCTCCCGAGTAGTTATTCCTGACAGGTATAAAGTGGGCTGACTTGGTCAGCCTATCTATAATTACCCAAATGGAATCATACTAGTTTTGGGACCTCGGAAGCCCTGTAATGAAGTCCATATTAATCATCTCCAACTACCACAAGGGTAAAGATATCTCTTGGGAAGAAATACCTATCCTTAAATGCTCTACTTTAACTTGTTGGCAACTCAAACAGTTGGAAACAAAGTCAGCCACATCATGCTTCATATTATTCCACCAATACATAGATTTCAAATCATGGTACATCTTAGTAGATCCTCGTTGAACAACATACCTCGAAGTGTGAGATTCATCAAGGATTCTCTGCCTCAGACCATCTACTTCTGGCCCGCACAACCTACCCTGATATCTTAAAATGCCATCACCAACAATCTCAAACGACATCACCTTCTGCAGACCCACATTACTCCTTATCTGCATCAAGATGGGATCTCCATCCTGCTTTTCTTTAAATTCTACACAAAATGATGATTTAGCTATCTCATACACTACCACCCCTACATCTTCAGAATATAAGAGCCGCACTCCAAGATTTGCAAGTCAATGAACATCCTTTACCATTTCTCTCTTTCCTTCCTCAATATGAAAGAGGCTACCCATAGACAATCTGGTGAGGGAGTCGGCTACCACATTTTTCTTACTCGGATGATAGTGCAGGCTCATGTCATAGTCTTTTAAAAGTTCCAACCATCGTCTCTATCTGAGATTCAACACTTTCGGCAAGAAAACATACTGTAAACTCTAGTGGTCAGTAAATATATCAACATGCACCCCATAAAAGTAGTGTTGCCAGATCTTAAGTGCGAAAACCACAACCGTTAATTCCAAGTCATGAGTAGGGTAGTTCCTCTCATGCACCTTCAACTGCCTAGATGCATAAGTCACTACCTTACCGTGCTGCATAAGAACACACCCAAGTCCCACTCGAGACGCATCACAGTATACAATAAAACCTTCTGTACCCTCCAGAAAAGTCAAAATAGGAGCATTAGTCAACTTGTCTTTCAGCTTCTCAAAACTACTCTCACAAGAGTCAGAACACAAAAACTTCACCTTTTTCTAAGTCAACTGAGTAAGTGGTGCAGCTATGGAAGAAAAACTCTCTACGAATCTTCTGTAATAACCCTCTAAACCTAAGAAGCTCTGAATGTCGGTTGGAGTGGTGGGTATGGGCCATTTCCTTACTGCCTCAGCCTTTTGGGGATCAATCCGAATCCCCTCACTAGACACAATATTCCCCAAGAAAGAAATAACATTCAGTCAGAATTCACACTTGGAGAATTTCACATACAACTTATGATCTTTGAGAGTCTGAAGAATAATCCAAAGGTGATTGGCATGGTCCTCCTCACTTTTGGAGTAGATTAAGATGTCATCGATAAAAACTATGACAAATAGGTCTAGGAACTGGCGGAAAACCCTGTTCATTAGGTCCATAAAAGATGTAAGAGAATTAGTCAACCCTAAGGACATAACCAAGAATTCATAATGACCATATCTGGTTGAAAACAGTTTTAGGAATGTCTAACTCCCTAACTTTCAACTGGTGATAGCCCGAACAAAGGTTTATTTTAGAAAAAAACTTAGCACCCTGAAGCTGATAAAAAAGGTCATCGATTCTAGGAAAAGGATATTAATTTTTCACTGTGACCTTATTCAAATGGCAGTAATCTATGCACATACATAAGGAACCATCTTTCTTCGACATGAAGAGTACAGGTACACCCCAAGGAGAAACACTAGGTCTGATAAAACCTTTATGTAAGAGATCTGCTAGCTATTCTTTCAACTCTTTTAATTTGCAGGAGCCATTCTATATGGAAGAATAGAAATAAGATGGGTATCTGGCAATACATCAATGCCAAAATCTATCTCTCTATCAGGTGGAATTCCTAGGAGATCATCTGGAAAAACTTTTGGAAATTCATTCACTACAGGAACAGACTGAAGAGGAAGACTTTCAGTGTTAGAATCTTTAACCTGAATAAGATGATACAAGCAACCTTTAGAAATGAGTTTATGGGATCTGAGATAAGATATAAAGTGCCCCCTAGGTGCTAAAGAGTGCCCTTCCTACTCTATTGCTGGCTCATTTGAAAAAGAAAAGGTAATCTTCCGGGTTCTACAGACTAGTATAGCATAACACGAATAGATCCAGTCCATCCATAGGATAGCATCAAAATCAACCATATGAAGAACTATAAGATCTTCCATAGTATCCCGACTAAGAATAGACACTACATAATTTTTATATATCCTCTTAGCCACAACCGAATCACCCACCAGAGTGGAAATAGAGAAATGATTGGTAATGACTTCGATCTCAAACCCAAAACCAACAACCACATATGGGGTAACATAAGATAAGGTAGACCCGGGATCAAGCAACACATATACATCACGAGAAAAGATTCGTAACATATCGGTGACCATATATGGAGAGGCCACTACCTCCTGGCGGTTGGTCAAAGCATATAGCCGGTTGCGACCACTCCCGGTAGCCGAAGTGACTCCTTTCTGTGGTGCTAGTGCAGAAAAATTCACCTGTGACTTGGCTCCCCCAACATTACCTCCTGCATCAGGGCAATCTCTTTGAAGGTGTCCCACCTGACCGCAAGAATAACAATTTCTCCTCTCGAAGTAACACTTTCCAGGATGATTTTTCCCGCAGGTTTTACAATAGGGAAAAGATATGGCGGGCTGTGCCACACTACCCTGCAACCGAGTATCTGAGATCTGGGTCCCTGACTAGTCTGAAAACTTTAATATCGCCTATCAACTGAGGTTCTGGGTGCTAGGGCGCTAGCTGCAGTCTGCGTCTTGCCCCAAACTTCTTCTTTTGCCATTTATCGCCCCAGTTATCACTCTGTGGCTGACTGTGGTTTTGATCCGTTGTTCTGGCTTTCTTTGCCTGCTTGTCTTTCTCTCTACATTTAGACATTTTCTTTTTATTCTCTTCTACCTATTGCATATTGACTGACAGTCTAGCAAAGTCCACCTCCCTATTTAGCATCACCCCTTGACATTCAAGTGCTAGATTATCGGAAAGGCTGGATGCAAATTTCCTCATCTGGGCCCTCATATTTCCTTTTATTTTTGGTGCATAACGATCCAGTTAATTAAACTTAAGAGTGTACTTATGGACACTTATCTTCCCTTGTTTAAGATTCATGAATTCCTCTGCTTTGGCTTTTCTCAACTCTAGAGGAAAGAGTCGGTCAACAAAAGCTCCCACGAACTTGTCCTAAAATATGGGCTCAGCACTCTCCCCTTTCACATCCTCCCACTCGTTGTACCATTGGTTTGCTACATCCTTAAGTTGGTACGCTGTTAACTTAACCCCTTCCACCTGATCCACATGCATAACTTTGAAAATCTTCTCCATTTTATCTATGAACTCCTGGGGGTCCTCTTCTACTTTAGTGCCAGAAAATTTGGACGAGTTCATTCTCATGAACTGGCCCACCCTAGTCGCCTTAGAAGTGACAGATGCAGGCCCAGTATCTTCTGACCTCTGAGTCTGTGCAGCTACTAGCTATGCAAGTATGTGAATGGACTGGCTGAATTCTGCATTCGATAAATCCCTATGAGAAGACTGAGGATGGTTAACATTTGTCCTCAGAGATCGAGGAGGACTGGTCGGGACTAGAGGTACTCTTAGACTAGGAACAGGTTCTGGGGTGTGGGCTCTGTTACGGGTCCGTATGCCATGAGTGGGGTGGACTTCATCATTCTGAGTATCCTGGTTGCTGGAACGACGAGGAGGAATGATTGTTTTATGAAATACAATGGATCACTAATTCGGGGATAGTTCTAATTCAGAGTCTAAAGCACGAACTAAATCACAAAGAGGGGAAACACTTTCCTAAATGCCTAGTAGCTTCCTGCATATAAGTGTGGTATGCTACACACCCATAAACAAGACTCTACCCGATGAGATTTCACAAATACCCTAGGATCATGAACCGTGCTCTGATACCAAGTTTGTCACAACCCGAACTAGGGCCTAGTCGTGATGGACATCTGACCCATGAAGGCCCGGATGTCCCACTCTATCTGGTAACCATGCACAACATTCATATAATAAAAGGAAAATACGAAATTATAAATTGAATACGGAAACATGGTCATACTCTGAAATTAGTTTAACAATGAAAGAAAATTCAAACAATAACTAAATAACATCTGACTTAGTCTGCGAAATCTCTACTAAATCTCAAAACAATACTATCTGAAGTCTGGGACAAGGAACCCAGTAGACCAAAACTATAGAATAATGAATATCTATAAGACATTAGACCTTCTGAAATATCGAAGGCTCACCACTGCGTAATCTCTTTTGCTGTTTGAATTATCTGCTGCTTATCTTGACCCCTAGACTATGCCTGAGAACCTGAGAGGTTAGAGGCGGAGGGGGGTCAATACAGATGTACTGGTATGCAGAGAAAATCCAAAATAGCCATTTATAATCAACATATATAAGAGTAATTTAAAACAGTTCATAAACATATCATATAGTAAGAAATCACATGGGCATTTTAAAGACTTTGAAACATTTCTTTGAAATCATGACTCATTCGTTGTGTTAATTTTTAGCTACATGGTACACCCTACAATCTATAATTCCATGGGCTATATGGAATCCACCCTTGATTCATCAGCCAAGCCCCAAATTTAAGTTTATCTATAAGGGGGACATGCAAGGTCACATAGCAGGGTGCCAAAATCCCTAATCAAGTCAATATGTCATGGTAGTGCACAAGATCACAAAGCAGGGAACCTAACCATAGTCCTAATTTGGGACGACATCAATCAAGGTACACAAGATCACAAAGCATGGTACCATAATCCCATGTCGGCAAATCACGGTTTCTAGCATAGAGTCTTTTAACTCGTACTTTCTTCGGGTAACCATCTAACTCTCTTAAATCAAAATCTAATTATGTCATGGCATACATTTATATGGTATCATTATACCATTGACTTGTAAGTCATAGTACCACATAAATTCTCCAAATTTTCATGCCATTTACAACATGCACATATATAAAACTTTCACACACATCAAACACATGCTCCATGGTTCTCAACATGAAATAGTTTTAAGAAACTTTTTCATTTATGAGTAATATCATGTCAATTGCAAAAATGCATGCTCTCAATGGTTTAACAGAAGTATGGTGTGGGGTATAAAACATTATCATGGGGGATTTAAAGAATTCACAATTCATATACATCGCACCTTTTCAAAATTCATATCACATATTCACAATTCAACAATTGAAATATATGCAAGCCAAAAAACCCATGATATTTCAATATTTCTTTCAAAACCACATCAGAAAACATGTTGTTGATATTAAAAAAATACCCAACTTGTAAAAACATATGTATACGTATAGATAGTAAGGTCTTGTGTAAATTCTTTTCAAAAATTAGGCCCATGAAATTAAGGACTACCCCATGTACCTCTATTTTAGAAAGTAAATGGATGATTCTTGGAGCCTACAATGCGAGGATTCCAAATCTCCAATTATCTTCTAAAACCCACGGTTAAATCATGAGCTGTGAGGATTTTTAGTTAGAAACTCTAATAGAGTTTCTTGAGAGATTTTGATGAAAATAAACTTACTTTGGTGTTCTTGGGATTAAACCCCATGTTAGAGATGATAAGGGGTTGGAGAAGTACCATTTTTAGCCTTAATGAGAAGGAGTAAAAATATAACTGGTGCCCAATTTTATGGGCCACCGCAATGCGCCACAATCACGGTGGATCACTGGAAATTGCCAATTGGGAAATTTTCTCACTCCACGATGCACCACGATCGCGGAGTCTCAATGAAAATTGATGAATGCGAAATTGGGATCCTCCACGACGTGCTAAACACCTGAATGATGATGTTTTATAACTAGCGCATAAAGTAGCCATAACTCCCTCACCGGGTGTCCATTTTAGATGAATCTTATATCAACGGAAATTTTATTCAGTCACCTACATAATAAAAAGTTAAAATTTAAAGAATTCTACTGGGAGTTGAGTATAATTCACTCTAGAATCTAATACTTGATACTTTTAGGGACAAATTTTATCTTGGAAACTTTTGGGCCATTACAACTACCTTGTGAATTAGAGCCTGGTGCTCTATCTCGTCTGTCATTCTCAAACTTAGGTACTGGTGCACTGACTTAAGGCGGAGCTGGGGCTGAGAATTTTTGACATAATTTGGACGGGTTAATACCCCTTATCTAGGGTTAAGACTACTTGTTCTAGCCCTTTTTCTTTCTCTCCTTCTTTCTATGCTCCCCCTTCCCACTTAGCTGAGCATGAATTAAAATCCTAGATAGGACAATAGCCTATAGTTTGCCATGAAAAACTACTGAATAAGCTAAGGTAGTAAAAGAAGCTCTGAATTCGGTGTGAGAGACATGGTTGTTCAGGCAATCTTTCTGAATAAGTGGAGGTGCAGGCTAATTCTCATTTCTTTTTCTGTTACTCTTTTTAGGAGGCATATTCTATAAATGGAAGGAATTTGGAATTATACAGAGATTCTAACTTGAGCGCATTCTCACTCGTATGATACGAACACTGAAAGAAGGGAACTTTTCCTTAAAATCCCTTATAGCCTCTTATCCATAAGTGTGATGCGCTTCACACCCAAGAACAAAACTCTACTTGATGCAACTTTCAAACTTCCTAGGATACTTTAAAACCTTAGGCTTTGATACCAAGTTTGTAATTCCCCGAGAGTACAAGCTAACCCAAGAGTTGGTACCTGCTATGAGCACTGACTAAAATTAACAATGACATAACATATGCAAAATTTAACTAAGAAATACCATAAGGTTTTAAGTCATAAATCTGATAAAATCTATAAGGCATAACTGATAATACTGATAAAATTTCTGATAATGACAACTAAAATTTGAGAAACTGACTAACTGTATGAAATAGTCTAAAAAGCCTCTACTGACTGACTGAGGAGCTGATGGGACAAACCCCCAACTAACTTCGACTAAATGGAAATGACTAAAAATTAATAATGGAATCTAAACTAAAAAAATCATGTCCTTGAAATATGAGGACTCACCACTGCTACAGCTTATAGTCTGGAAAGTTTATCCGCGATCGATAACTAAGCATCCAAACCTATGATATGATACATTATAGTGCATAGAAAGAGTATGCGAGCAGTACTTTAAATGTACTGGTATGATAAATGAGGTAGGCTGATATGCATGGTTTCAAGTACATGAATAATAACTGTCTAAATATATATATAATATGAAGTACTGAATAGAGTACATAAAATCTATAGAAACTGAGGATACATGAAATCTATAAGTACCGAGGATGAATAAAATTTGTAAGTACTGAGGATGAATGTCCAAGCATATAACATAATTTGAATAAAATCTATAAATATTAAATGTAGAAATCTAATAACTAAATCACTAATATCTATATGCTATAGTCAAGCATCTGAAACTGAATTACTAAACTAATTACTGGAGTAAGACTATAGGAGGTATCATCTAACCGACATGCCCCAATTTGAGTGAATCAGGGTCCAACCTGTAACCTTAGTTAAAAGGGTGTTAGTACCATTCCACGGGTACTAACACTAGATATGTAGATCCACTATACTGATGTACTATCCTGAAGGACTAAGGGTGTCAAGTATAAACTGATGGGTGACCCCTGCGAGGTAGACAAGCCTAATCTGATAAGAGACTCCTTATATCCTACGCTGGCTACGTAGTTATGGAGTACAGGGACTACTACTAACGACTCTGCCTATCTGATGGAGAAGCTGCCATCCCTTCACTTGCTTGATGCTAAATTCTACTCCTAACTAAATTGACTCAAAATGCTGAATTATTCTAAGTTTAACTGATGCTGATGACCGACTGAACTGATAATGCTTATAATATATTATGAAACTATTCTGAAGATACTAACACAAGGTAAACAACTAAGTTTTCATTTATTCATAACCCCCAGGACTCAATAGCAGTAATATTATATAGTACTTAAGCTTAGAGGATATAACATGAAAGCTTTTATCAAATATTCAGTTCTGTAGGCATTTCATCAAACACTTGATATTAATAGTTTAAACTAATCATGGGAATAGTGTGAAACTTGGAGTAATAGCATTATTTCAACAACAATAACACTTAATCATGATTTAAATTAGTGAAAATCAATATTAAAACATGTGGGGTCTGATAAACAACAATAACTTCAGGTACACAAGGTATAGAATTTCAATTCATGGGAGTTCATGGTTAAAATCATAATTTAAAATCATAATAACTTGTAAAGATATCAACTTTAGATTTAAAAGAGGATACTTGAACTCCATGGGTGGAAGGAACCCATGGATGAACACTTAACATACTAGGGTTGATGAATTCGTGAGAATTGATGGTGAGTTCTTGAGATTTAATCTTGAACTTTGAAGGATAGGGTTTTTTATTTAAGAGAGAATACTCTTAATTTGAGAAGAATTGAATAAAATAATGACTAAGTAGGCTTTTAGGGCATTAATTTCGTGTTTTGGACTGATTAGGGTCATAGAAAAAGACACAACTACCCCTGGAATAATTAAATATTTTTGTCACTGGAATCCCATTTTTGGGCTTCTCCGCGATGCGATGCCATCATGGTGAGCCGCTGGAATTTGGCTAAAACTGTATTCCACGGACAAGTGCAAAAATGTACTTTGACACGATGTGGTGGAATCGTGTTGCATCACTGGAAATTGACGAGTGCGAACTAGCACTCTGGCGCAAAGTAGTGCTATCGCTTTTCGTCACTGGAAAAAGATAATTCTGAACTAGAATTTTGACGCAATGAGATGCCAATCGCGGAGCCTCACTGGAAAGCGACAATTGTGAAATGGCACATTGGCGCAACGCGGTGCTGCTCATATTGAGCTACTACTTTAACTTAAAGTGTCATAACTTCTCACCCGAGTATCAAATTTGGGAAAAATTGGTATTGTTGGAAAGCTAATTAAATTTCCTACAACTTGGTGGGTCGTGAGCTGGAAAAGTTTGAGTAGATCAAATGATTTGATTATTTGAAGTTGACTAAGGCAACATTCTTATAAAAATTTTAATCGATAAGGGTTATTTCAATTTATCTAATAGCTAAGAGTTATTTGAGACCCTGATATACATCAAACTAACTCATAAAACTATAAAAAATAATAATGTACTATGCATGATCTTGAAATATGACTCTAGCATTTGTTTGGATTTTTACGGTATTACAGATCCGATTATCACCTGTTGAGGATTAGAGCTAAAAAAAATTTGAAGACAACTTTTTATACTTGATATGGTCATTATGAGTTCTTGGTCATATCCTTTGGGTTTACGAATGCCCCAGCCGCATTCATGGAGTTGATGAACCGAGTGTTTTGATCGTATCTTGGTTGCTTTTTTATGGTATTTATTGGCTATATCTTGGTTTATTCCAACAATAAGGATGATTATAAGGAGCATTTGTATATTGTTCCTCAGAAATTGTGGGATGAGAATTTATATACAAGGTTCTCCAATTGTGAATTTTCCTTGAAATTTCTTTCTTTCTTGGGTCATGTGGTGACTAAGGAGAGTATTATGGTTGATCTAACCATGACTGTAGTGGTTAGTCATTGGGCTCGGCCTACTTTGCCCACTGCAATTTGGAGTTTTGTTGGTTTGACAGGTTATTAGCGGTATTTTATTGAGGGTTTTTCATCCATGGCGACTCCATGACCAAGTTGACTCAGAAGAAGATTTCCTTTTAGTGCTCTAATGCCTGTGAGGCAAGCTTCCAAAAGCTCAAGGATTTGTTGACTTCAACTCCTATCTAGATTTTGCCTAAGGAGGACATAGGTTTTACTATCTTTTGTGATACTTCAGGTGTTTGGTTAGGTGTTATGTTGATGCAGGAGGGTAAGGTTACTACTTATGCATCTTGAGAAAAACTACCCTACCTATGATTTTGAGTTATCCACAGTTGTTTTTGCTTTTAAATTATGGAGGTATAACTTGTATGAAGTCCATTATGAGATTTTCTCAGATCACCGTAGCCTTAATACTTCTTCACCTAATGGGATCTTAATATGGGGAAACTTTATTGGCTTGAGTTGGTTAAGGATTATGCCTAGACTATTCTCTATCATCCAAGAAAAACTAAGGTGGTTGCAGATGCCTTAATCCAAAAGTCGATGAGCATGGGTAGCTTGGCGCATATTTTGACCTAAGAGAGTCTTGTGACCTTTTAGGCTCAGTGTTTAGCTAACCATATAGTTAGGCTTGATATTTTGACATCCTAGTGTGTTTTGACATTTGTGGAGCCTAGGTCATCTTTGATGGAGTAGTTTTGAGCTCATCAGTTTGATGATGTTGGGTTGAGATTGATTCAAGTTAAGGTATTGAGTGCAGAGGTTAAGGAATCCTAACATTATTCTAATGGAATTTTAAGGATTGGGGTGGAGTTTATGGGCTGAAAGTGGGTGATTAGATTAAATTGATCTTAGAAGAGGTTTTTTCAAGATATGTCATTCATCTAGGAGTGACTAAGGTGTATTGTGACTTGAGGCAACATTACTGATGGGGTGGTATGAGAAAGGATATAGCCAATTTTGTAACTTGTTGCTTGTGTTTCCAGTAGGTGAAGACTGAGCATTTGAGACCTGGTTGATTGCTCTAGCGATTACCTATTCTAGAGTAGAAGTGGGAACAAATCACTATGGACTTCGTGATTGGGTCTCCTCGCACTTTCTAGAGATCAGATAGTGATTTAGTCATCAATGATCAATTGACTAAGTCTGTATATTTATTTCCCATGCAGGTATCTTACAATGTTGAGAAGTTGGCCCTTATGTCATTAGATTGTGCAACTATATGATCTACTGGTGTGTATCATTTCTGATCGAGGTTCTGTGTTCACTTCTTACTTTTAGAAGACTTTTTAGGATGAGTTGGGTACTCGGGTTGACATTAGCATATTATTTCACCATAGACTGATGGTCAGTCAGAGCGCACTATTTAAGTTTTAGAGAATATGCTCTATGCGTGTGTGATATATTTTGGTGGCTATTGGGTGAAATATTTGGATTTAGGGGAGTCTGCCTGTAATATTATCTACCATGCTAGTATCGATATCCTTTTGAGGCTTTTTATGGTATGTGTTGTCTCTCTACAGTAGGTTGGTTTGATGTTTTTGAGGTGACACCTCTAGGTATGAACTTTGTTTACGAGTTTTTGGATAGAATTTAGATCATTCAGGATAGGCTTCGAGCAACTCAGAGTAAGAAAAAGTGCTATGTGGACCATAGACTTCTCGCCTTGAAATTTGGTATAAGTGATCGTCTTTTGTTTAGACTATCACCCACGAAGGGTGTGATGAGGTTTGGGAAGAGAGTTAAGCTTAGCCCCAGGTATATTGGCCCATTTCAGATACTTTAGATTGTGGGTGATGTGGGTTATGAGTTAGACTTTCCACTAGTTCTATTGATAGTTTATCCAGTTTTTCATGTTTCCATGTTTCACCATTACATTCCAGATGAGTCTTATGTCATTAATTGGGAGTCAGTTCAATTAGTTGAGAGGCTGTCTTTTGTTAAGGAGTCAGTCTCCATTTTGGCAAGGGGTCTTAGACGGTTGCATTCTAGAGTTATCCTAGTGGTTAAGGTTCAGTGGAGAGATTGACCTGTGATGAGGCTACTTGGGAGGTTGGGTCTGACATGCATAGTTCTTATCCCCATTTCTTTGTTGATTCAGGTATTTCACTTGCCTTTAGTTCAAAGACAAACAAGAATTTTAGTGGTGGATGACTAAAAGATCTGTATTTTGATGAGTTATGTGAAAAATGTGTTTTTGTGTGATTTGACTATTTTACCCCTCTTAATAGTGACATTGTGATATTTTAAGGGTGTGGGGTGTGATTGGCACGGTTCTCGATGCATTTTGTGTCATTTATGTGATTTTATTATTTTTGGCAGCTTTTAGAGCCTTATAATTGATTTTAGTTGTTATTATTTGATCCATGTGACAGATGGAAAAGCGGACTGCACCAGAAGATCCGGAACGTTAATTTTAGGGTGGTAACATGGTTGGTGTGTTTTAGTGGCTTTGAAATATCATTTTGACCCTCTATTTGGAAAGTTGTGATTTTGGATTTCAGGGTCAACTTTGTGAAAATAATATTTTTTTAAATATGTGATATCGCCATTGATTCTGAAGCATCAAATTTGATAGGGTAGCATAGTTTGTTTGTAGTCACGGGATTTCGGATAAATCCTGAGGGGCCCGTGAAGACTTGGTAGATTTCCAAGTCCCCAGCTGGTGCACCCATGATTGCGATGCTCCTATCACAATCATGATTGGTTCTGCAGTTGATTTATCATGATCACGATAACCTTTACGCGATCATGATACCCTTGAAAGGCAAGATACTGTGATCGCGACCCTGGACCACGATCACAAAGCATAGGTATATAGATACCTGATTTTCGTTATTTTCTCCATTTTTAAGAATTGGAACTTAGGGTTTTGTGGTTTTAACCTACTTTCTCAATTTCAAAGCCTGGGTAAGATCCATTACACTCATTTCAAATAATTTCTTCCATCTTTAACATCAAATTCTTGTTTTAAACTTGGATCAAAGTATGAAATTTTGGGATTTTTACCCGTAAGGCCTAAAAATGGCATTTCTCCAATCTAAACCAGAAATTCACTCTTTTTTCACTTGAATGAGTTTATAATCCTACAATTATCCACTTTACCTCAATTTTATTAAAAATAACTTTGATTCTTGATTTTTAAATGGTTTTCAAAGATTTTACCCATTAAAGTTTAAAAATAGTTTTTCTTCGATTGGGACCTTATTTTTAACTCATTTTTCATTAGGTGTTCACCAATAGACTCCTAAACATACGAGGAACATATTTTTAAAATAAAGTTATGATTTTGTCATTCTTCTTCAAAAACCCATTTTGGGGGTCCATTTTTACCCTGACTCAAAACTAGGTAATAAGGGTATCTTTGGCTTTCTTTTGATGCGTAGATTCTATATTTTTATATTTTGGTTGATTTTAGGACTGTTTATGAGGCGTAAGGCTTTGGGATTGGAGGTTCTATACTTTTTTTTTGGATTTTGAGGTAGGTTATGGCTTAACTCTTTAAAACTGGGTTGGGTATTGTATTTGTATACAAAAGCATGTTAAGGGTGTGCAAAATAATCATGAAAAATGACTATCTTGTTAGTTTATGACTTTGTGGGGGCCAATATGTGATTTAATTGATGGATTTGATATACTATGTGCTATATATGACCGTGTGGGGTCATATGTGATGTTGATACATATGTACATGAGAATAATTGTGTTTTATTTGATGAAAGACATATTGTAGAATGAATTGTGAATTTTGATGTATTCAAACTCTTTTGACTTATGAATTATGTTGGATTTCATGAATGGTTGGAAATAATAAGTGGATATTTGGCTCACGTGATGGTATATTAGTTGGTTGTGGAGATACTCATTGTGGTTAGTTTTGGAAATACTCATTGTAGTAGGTGTTGAGAATTGCATCCTCAAACTCATTCATGAAATAATACTACCACCATGAAAATACTAAGAAACACCAGTAACACCTTTTATGAAAGAAAATATGACATGTTATAACCCCCACCACCGAGGAATGTGCCGGGGAGGAGATATGATATATGGTTTGACTAACCCTCATGAGTCCTATGTCATGAAAATTTAGCTATGTAGGTGTATGTGGAGACTGTGTGACGGTCTCAAAGGCTATGTGATGGCCTTGAGGTTGTGTGACAACCTCGTGCATTGCATCATCATCATTCTATTGTCTTTACCTTATTATGCTTGTGATGTGATTGTATATTCTGTTAGACTTCTTCTATCTCCCCTTACCTGTACTTGATGTTCTCGTATATGTTGCTCCCTTTTTCTTTGGTTACATGTGGTATAAATGTATACTTGTATTATTTTCTTGTGCTTTGCTGTATTGTATGCAGATAATAAAAAACTGTTAGTGCAAGCGGTGAGGGATGCCATTGTGGTACATTTTCTTATTGCAGGTGATGTTCCCTTAGTGTATGTTTTGTATGATTTATTTTATACTTTTCTCAGTCGGCCTATGATAGCTACTGAGTACCAGTGGACCATACTCATCCTATGATACCTACTGAGTACAAGTGGACCGTACACATCCCTACTGTGCCATTTCAATGCAAATTCTAGTGTTGGTGCATCTTACTTGACTTAATTTTGGGCGCCTTCAGAGTTGTTGAAGGTAGAAGTTGGAGTTTCATGAATCTGGGGTCCACTACTATCTTTTAATGTTTGTTTATGTCTTTACTAGTATTCGGAGATAGATATTGCTCCTGTTGGATATTCTGATGTATTTGACTTATGGATTATATTAGTAGTTCTTACACAATTGATACCAGATTTTTAGGAGTTTGGTATAATATCTTTGGTTGTTTTTACCACTTTCACATTATATTTGTATAGTTCGACTTCATTCTAGAAGCCTTTCCTTGGGGAAATTTCTATCTTTTTTTCCCTCAGTTTGTGTGATAGGATTACTTGTCAAGGTTCACCACGACAAGGGCCATCATGATCTTTAATTTTTGTTTGTTAGACCTGTACAGTGTTAGGTGATTTGGTACTCCTGTGGATCTGTTGTGAAATGGTGAGCCTTCATCTTTCAAAAGGCCCGATAATGTCACTTGTTTTCTTTATTTCTTAGAATTTCTTTTTGGATTATTTATTCATAGTCGGGGGCTTGTCCCGACTTAGTTAGTATTTTTGGTTTCAGAGGCCGAACCATGCTCTGATACAAAACTTTCCACGACCCGGACCAGTGCCTAGTCGTGATGGATATCTCAAGCCCACCATGGCCCAGAGACCACCCTTTAGCGTGTAGCCTCTAGAGCACACTAAATATAAAAAGAATCTAACCAAAATAGAAATAAAAAGAATAAATAATTAGAAATAGCAACTAAGTCGGGACATGCCCCCGACTATGACCAAATGAATCCTAAAGTTCTACGTCAACTAAGAACTAACAATGAGATGATAAGGACTTTCGAAGGATAGAGGGTTACCACTTTACAGCAACTCAATGAACGTGCTCAACCACCTAACGGTGTACGGGAGCAATAGAAAAGTCTTCAAACGCTACATAATGAAACGATGTTGCGTCCTAGGATGGACATTGGGATAAGCACTGACATGTTACTTAGGCAAAATGATAACATAATGCCGTGTACAAAATTAGTCAAAACCACATGCACACACTCATATATATATATATATATATAGGATGGTGGGATAGGGTGAGGGTCATGATCATTAGAGTTTTAAAACCATTAACCTGCATTGTGTAGCTCGAACTATCGTAAAGGAACCCGTGGGGTATATGGGTTCAGCTCCCCCTGCTGAAAGGGCCCCAGTGTGTGTTAGCTGCACGAACCGATGAAAGACTGAGGGAAGACTAGAGCAACCATGGGCAATTGCTGTCCCAGTATATATATGTGTGTGTGTGTGTGTGTATTGTGTATGCGTGTATGTATCAATCCCAACACCGCCAAATGTGGTTTTCAGTGTTCAACCCTCCAGGACCTACACCTTCACGATGAACTACACAACCTCCGTTAAGGCCAAATTAAAATCACTTTGCACATAATTCCAACATTAACCCGGAAGTCATTAATTAAGGGATTTACCACATTGTATCATCATACCAATACACTTTTAAGCTAAATTGAACATGTCAAACCCATCCACACAACCACATTGGACTCTCCTAAGTTCCATTAAAAATCCAAACCATGGCCACCAAGTCCATCCAAATCCATTTTTATATCTATATATTCATTAATGCAATGCATTAAGTTCAAAATCAAGTTAAACCATGCAATTTGTCCATATTCAAGAAAAGATTATATAGTGGTTATGCTAATTTCAAGTAAAAATTCATTCAATTTGGGGAAACCCATGTACCTCGTCCCAACTATTTAAACAATACACTAATTTCGTCTCAAAACAATCAATTTAAAGCATGAATAATAAATTTAGAACATGGGATAGGTAATTCAATCCGTAACAACCAAAACCCCTTAGCACAATTCAAAACACAATTTAATTCACATGAAAGTCCATTTAATTCATGCCACAATGTAAAATTAAAGTTTAGGGAAGAGAAACATGCCTAAAATACATAAGAAATTAAAGTCAATTTGAAGTTTGGAGCCCGAATGATGAAATCTCTATAAAACCCTTGAATGTTCATGGGTTTTGAGTTTAATAGAGAAAGAGAGTGATTTCATCTTTGAAAATTGAAGAAAATATGCTTATTTTATGTTTAAAGGTCGTACAAGGGGTAAAAAGACAAAAAAACCCTCACCCTAAGTTAAAAAAAAACTGGATGATATTAACACATTAGTGTCGCACAACATTATCGCGGAGGGTAGCCTCCGTGTCAAGCCAATATCGCGGAGGCTGACCTTCGTGGAACGTTAATATCGCGGACCGTTACTGCCTAGGGGTCCCAAAATGACCTTGAAGTCCTTCTAAAAAATTTGAAACTTTACCAATTCACCCTTTTAACATTCCTAAACATAATTCATGTAAAAAATCAACATTACACATGTGAGATATTCAAAAATAAATCATCAAAGTTGTAAGGGGTCTTAGATATTGACTAATTAGGACACCTTTAGCACGAGAATAACATGAATACACCAGAATCAAATAACAAAATAAGAAATTGACAAGAGAAAGACACAACCGTATCTTAAACACTTTCATCCAACACAGTGAATAAGAATGGATACTTGGCCTTATTATCTTCCTCAGATTCCCATATAGCTTCTTCTACCTTTTCATTTCTCCAAAGAACCTTCACCGAGGCTATCTCCATGGTCCTCAATCTACGAACTTTCCTATGCAATATTTCAATCGGGACTTCTTCATAAGATAAGGAGTCTATACCATCAACATCCTCAACAGGCACTATATAGGGAGGATACTCACACACTTTTTCAGCATGGACACATGCAAAACAAGATGAATCAAAGATAAAATTGCGAGCAAATCTAACTCATAAGCAACATTCCCAATTCTCCTCAAATAATGATATGGACCAATGTAATAGGGACTGAGCTTTCCCTTCATCCAAAACCTCATGACTCCTTTCATAAGAGACACCTTAAATAATACCAAATCAAACTCCAATTCTTTTCTTCTCACATCCACATAAGACTTTTGGCAATTTAAGGCAATCTTAAGTATTTCTCTAATCACTTTTACCTTCTCTATTGCTTGGTGAATTAGGTTAGGACCAAACAACCTAGTCTCACAAACTTCAAACCATCCAATATGAGATCTACACCTCCTACCATAAAAATCCTCAAAATGTGTCATCTAAATACTAGAATGATAACTGTTTTTATACGCAACCTCAATAAGAGTCAAATGATTTACCCAACTTCCCTTAAAATCAATTAGACAACCCCTTAGCATATCATTAAAAGTTTGAATAATACACTCCATTTTCCCATCCATTTGAGGTTGGAAAGCGGTGCTAAGGTTCACTTGTGTCCCCAAACCTTTCTGAAACAAACTCTAGAAGTGAGATGAAAACTGCATATCTCAATCTGAAATGATGGTCTTTGGTGCACCATGCAACTTCAATATCTCCTAAATGAACAACTTAGCATAATGTTATCCTAAGTAGTTAGTCCTCATATAAAAGAGGTAAGGACAGTTAGTCATTCTATCCACAATTACCCAAATGAAATCATACTAATTGCAATACCGTGGAAGACCCATAATGAAATCCATATTAATCATCTCCCACTTACACATAGGGAACTCTATATCTTGAGACATACCACCAGTCCTCAAGTGTTCAACCATAACCTACTGACAAACCATAAATTTTGAAACAAAATTTTCCACATCCCTCTTCTTATTGTTCCACCAATAGATTTCCTTAAAGTCATGGTACATCATAGTTTAACCAAGATGAATTATATACCTAAACTCATGAGCCTCAATCAATATTCTTTCCTGTAGCCCATCAACATTAAGAATGCACATCCTAACTTGATACTTCAAGATGCCATCTACCCTAATATCGAAAGCAATAAACTTTAGCAGACCCACATCATTCTTAATCTGTATATGTATCGGATCCAAATCATGATTCTCCTTCACCTCATCAGTAAGAGATGATTTAGCCACTTCTTTAATAGTGACTCACCCATTCTCAGATTCAAACAAACAAAATACCAAGTTAGCCAACTTATAATTGTCCTTAACCAACTATTTGTTCTCCTCATTAACATGAGATAAGCTCCGCGTAGATAATCTGCTAAGAGCATCAACAATAATATTAGCTTTAGCTGGATGGTAGTAAAGATTCATGTCATAATCCTTAAGTAATTCAAGCCACCACCTATGCCTGAGATTCAACTCCTTCTGTGTAAATACATCCTGTAATTTCATACATCCGAATAGATATCCACATTCACCCCATATAGAAATGATGTCAAATCCTCAAAGCAAAAACCACAGCTGACAACTCAAAGTCGTGGGTCAGATAATTCCTTTCATAAACCTTAAGCTACCTAGAAGAATTGGCTACCACCTTACCATGTTGCATCAAGACACAAACAAGTCCCACATGGGATGTATCACTACACACAACAAAACCATCAGTACCCTTGGGTAGGGTGAAAACTGGTACAGAAGTCAACTTATCCTTCAACTTCTCAAGACTACCCTCTCAAGCATCGAATCAAAAGAACTTAACCTTCCTATGAGTTAACTTCATCAACGGAGAAGCAATAGAAGAGAAACTCTCGACAAATCTCCTATAATACCCAGCCAAGCCTAAGAAGCTCCTAATGTCGGTTGGAGTCATGGGTCTAGGAAATTTCTTAACTGTATCAACATTCTGTGGATCCACCTTAATCCCCTCACTAGAAACAACATGCCCCAAAAAGGCCACAACATTTAACCAAAACTCATACTTATAAAATTTTGCATATAACTTCTGGTCCTTAATATTTTGCAACATAATTCAAAGGTGATTGGCATGATCCTCCACACTCTTAGAGTACACATTGATATCATCATTGAATACTAACACAATCAAATCTAAAAACTACATGAAAACCCAATTCATAAGATCCATAAATGCAACCGAAGCATTAGTCAAACTAAATGACATTACCAAACACTTATAATGACCATACTAGGCTAAAAATCAGTCTTGGGAATATCAACCACCCTAATATTAAATGGTGATAACCTAATGGAGATCAATCTTAAAGAAACATCTATCACCCTAAAATAGATCAAAAAGATCATCAATCCTAGGAAGAGAATATTATTCTTCACGATAACCTTATTTGACTGACGATAGTCTATACACATTCGAGTAGACCTATTCTTTTCACATGAAAAGTACAGGAGCACCCAATGAAGAAACATTAGAAAGGATGAAACCCTTATCAAGAAAATCTTTTACTTGTTCCTTTAGCTATTTTAATTCATCCAGAGCCATTCTATAAGAAGGAATAGACATAGAATGGGTATCCGGTAGAAGATCAATCCTAAAGTCTATTTCCCTATTGAGAGGAATTTCCGGAAGATCATCGGGAAACACTTTAGGAAATTTATTAACCACAGGGATAGAATACAAAGAAGGACTTCCAGAATCAAAATCCTTAACCCAAACTAGATGATATAGACACCCTATTGAAATTAATTTTTAATCTCAAGATAGGAAATAAACCTCCCTTTGGATACTAAAGAACTTCGTTCCCATTCTAATACTGGTTATTAGGGAAATGGAAACTGACATTTTAGGTTCTACAATATAGAGAAGCATACAAAAAATGAAGCCAATCCATCCCTAAGATAACATCAAAATCCACCAAATACAACTCTATCTAATCAACCAATCTCTCTCTATGAAAGATAGACACCAGACAAACCCAATAGATTTTTCTAAAAACAATATAATCACCTACTAGAGTAGAAATAAAAAAGGAGTTGAAAATATTTTTAAGACCAAAACAAAAATGTACATCCATGTAAAAAATCATATAAGAAAGGGTAGAACCCAGATCAAGCAAATAGTAAACATCACGAGAGAAGAGTTATAATATACCAATAATAAAATCTTGAGTACCTTAGATTTATGGTGGGTAACAAGTGTATAGAGATAATTTTTACCAATGTAAGTACCAAAATTAGCGCCCTTTGGCATAGGAGCTGAAGAAGTGCTACTGGAATTTTATTAGCCTCATGGGCAACTCGAGCTGAAGGATAATCTCGCTGAATGTGCCCAAGTTGAGTACAATTATAGTACTAATTTCTCCCTTCCACATAATATCCATGGTGAAACTGCCCATAAAAATGTCAAGGATGATAAGGTAAGGTTGATTGAACTTCGCTAGCTTGAGACAGGGCACCATGTGCCTTAGGACAACTGATAGTATGAAAATGATGATCACTAGATAGTTTAGTATATAGAGCACTAACTATCGAATAATAATTACCCTAATTCTTTTTCTTAGTCTATTGCATACTTTCTCTCCCACTATTCTACTGACCTACACCTTGCTCTGAATACCTAAACATCTTGTTCTGCCTCTATCCCATATCTACCTACTTTTTTTCTCATCCTCAGCCTGCTGTATTTAAACCAAAAACCTGGATATGTCCATTCACTGTTCAACATCACAGACTTATACTCTAATACCAAATCATGGGACAACCTAGAAGCAAACTTCCTCATTCGGGATCTTATATTAGATACTAAATCTGGAGCATACCAAGACAACTGCTAGAATTTCAGAGCATACTCCGTCACACTCATCTTACCCTGCTTCAGCTTCACAAATACTTCAGCCTTAGCTTTTCTCAACTCTTAAGAAAAGAAGTGATCATAAAAGGCCCTTGAAAAGTCATCCCTCACTGGATGCTCATCATCATCACCCTTCATAGATTCCCTCTCCTTAAGATATATCCTTTAATTGATACATAACAAACTCTACAACCTCAAAATCAGTAGCATACATCACCCTAAAGATCTTTTCCATCTCATCAATGAACCCCTGAGGATCCTCCTCAACCTTAAAGCCTGTAAAGGTTGAGGGATTCAACCTCATAAACTGCCCAACCTGAGTATCCTCAGATAAATTAGCAACAGAACCAACACGGTCAGATTGGTGAGACTGCGATGCCACTAATTAAGTAAGAATATGTATAAACTAACAAAACTCCACATTAGAGATATCAACCTGAGGTGACTTTGTATAAGTTTCACTAGTATAGAAAGACAAAGAAGGACTAGTAAGGATCGGTGGAACTCCATGTGGGGTAGCATAATTAAGGGTAGGGACCCTAGACCAGGTCTGTACTTTATACTCAGGGTCACTCTCATCCACATTTTTCTTAGGTAGAATAGAGTTCCCAATAGAGTTTTTACAAACATTAGATTTTGGTATAGGCATGATCTAAAATGAGAGAAAGCCTGGAGTTAAAAAAGTTTCATAACACTAGACTTTATAGCCTGAAATAGAACAAAGGAAAGGGAAACATTCCTAAATACCTCATAGCCTTCTCTTTTTAAGTGTGGCATGCTACATAACCATAAAAAGAACTCTACTCAATAAAACTTTGTGGAGACCCAATGAATCTAAACCTTGCTTTGATACAAAGCATTTCACGACCCAAACTAGGTCAAAGTCTTGTCGAATATCAAAATCCCACCAAGGACGGGGGACCACCCCCTTAACCTAACCTCAAGACCATAAAAAATGGAGTAAAAGAAAAGTCAAGATCATAATAAAATAATGAATAGATAAATTAAATAAAACTAAGAACCAAATAAATAATCATCCCATATTTATCCATGATAGACTCTTAAACTATAATAGCAACTAAGTCTAGACATGCCCCCAACTATGATGAAATGAATCAAAAAGTATTAAGTGGATAATGAAAGAATAATGAAATTTTAAGGCTTTTGGAAGAATGAAGGCTCACCACTTCATAGTAACTCGACAAACGTGCTTAACCACCTAACGTTGTACATGGACAATCGAAAATACTTTGGACCCTACATCATAAAATGATGTAGCATTATAGGACGGTCAATGGAATAATCACCCATGTAACTTAGGGAATGTAATAACATAATGCCATGTACAAAATCAGTCAAAACCATATTCGCACATTCATATATATATATATATAGGATGCCGATATAGGGTAAGGTCCATGATCATGTGTGGTTTAAAACCATTAACCTGGACTTTAAAGCTTGATCCATCCTAAATGCACCCATGGGCTATATGGGTTCAGCTTCCCCAACTGAAATGACCTAGTATGTGTTAGCCACATAAATCGAGAAAAAATAAGGGAAGACTAAAGCGACAATAGGAAATAGCCATCAAATATATATATATATATATATATATATCAAGTGTGTATCAAGAACACAGTCACATAGACCCCCAACGCCGACAAACATGGTTTTCAGTGTTTGTCCTCCCAGGACATACACCTTGATGATAAGGTACATAATCCCCTTTAAGCCTAAATTAAAATTAATTTGCACATAATTCCAACCATGAACTCGGGAGTCATTAATTAAGGTATTTACCACTTGGTTTCATCATACCAATATGCTTTCAAGCTAAATTAAACTTGCCAAACCAATCCACATAACCACATTAGACTCCCAAGTTCCATTAAAAATCTAAACCATGGCCACAAAATCCATCCAAATCTATTTTTATATTTATTTATACATTAATACAATGCATTCTATTCAAAAGCAAGTTAAACCATGCAATTTGTCTATATTCAAAACAAGATTATAAAGTGGGTTTAGGTCAATACCAATTCCAAGTAAAAATTCATCTTATTTGGGGAAACCCATGTCCTCTATCTCAACCATTTAAATAATGTACTAATTCAATCCCAAAAAAATTAATTTAAAGCATGAATAATCAATTTAAAACATGAGACCAGTAATTCAATCAGTAGTAAAAAAACCCCTACACCTAATTTCAAAACCCATAATTTATATCACATGGATATTTATTTAAGTCATGCCACAATGTAAAATTAAAGTTTAAGGAAGAGAAACATTCCTAAAATACACAAGAAACTAAAGTTAATTTGATGTTTGGAGCTCGGATGATGATTTTTTGTGAACCCTTAAATGTTCTTGGGTTTTGAGTTTAAGATAGAAAGAGAGTGACTTGATCTTTGAAAATTGAAGAAAAGAGGATTATTTTATGTTTAAAAGTTGTACAAGGGGTAAAAAGACTAAAAGCCCCTCACCCTAAATGAAAAAAATAATACTGGGTGAAATTAACGCATCAGGATGACACAACATTATCACAGAAGGTAGACTCAATGCCATGCCAATATCCTAAAGGCTATCCTCTATGGAATACTAATGTCATGGGACCTTATTGCTCTGGGGTCGGTCCCAAAATGACCCCTAACCCCTTCCAAAAATTTTGAAATTTTTTCAAATTACCCTTTTAACATCTCCAAACATAATTCAACTTAAAAATCTACATTACCCAAGTAAGTGGGTCAAAAATAAAATCATCAAAGTTTTACGGGGTTTTACACTAAGGGATTGTATGATTGAATTTAAGGTTAGTTGGGTGGACCATATGCCTATTTTATAGTTTGCTTACAATAATAGTTTACTATTATAGCATTCAAATGGCTCCTTTTAAGGCTTTTTATGGTAGGAGGTGTAGGTATCCTATTTAGTGGTTTGAGGTAGGCGAGACTAAGTTGTTTGGCCTGAAATGGTTCACCAATCCATGGAGAAGGTGAATGTGATTAGATAAAGAGTTAATACTTCTCAAAGTTTCCAACAGTCTTATGCAAATGTAAGGCAAAGAGAGTTAAATATTGGGGTTAGCGATTGGGTGTTCTTGAAGGTTTCTTCAGTGAAAGAAGTCGCGAGTTTTGGGAAGAAGGGGAAGCTAAATCTCCGTTACATTTGTCTATATAAAGTTGCAAGGAGAATTGGTAATGTCACTTATGAGTTTGATTTACTAGTGATTTTGGCTTTTATTCATCCTATTTTCCATGTGTCTATACTGAAAAAGTATATGGGTGACCCTTCTTTGATAGTGCAAGTCGAGGATGTTTGTGTTTTGGATTTGTTGTCTTATGTGGAGTTATTGGTTATGGTAATGGATAGGAAAGTTTGTATATTAAGGACAAAGTATGTAGCTTCAGTGAAGGTCCTTTGGAGAAATCAAAAGGTGGAAGAATCTACATGTAAAACTGTGGAAGATATGAGAGCCAAGTACCCATTTTTTTCCCTTCATCAGATGAAAATACTTAAGGTATGATCTTCATTTTCCTCTTGTCATACTCCATATTTTTCTTTCGATTCTACTATGTTATTTCCATTATTGTGCTAAAAATAGCCTAAGTCCTCATCGGGGATGAATGATCCTAAGGGGGGATAATGTAAGACGCTGTAAAATTTCAATGGATTTATGTTTGACCCTCCCGCATGTGTAATGTCAATATTTGACTTAAATTATGCTATGGGGTATTAAAAGGGTGTTCCGGAATAGTTTTAAAATTTTTAGAAGGGGTTCAATGCCATTTTGGGACCCCAAGACAGTAAGCCTCTGTAATAGTGGCGTACCACACCACTTATCCTCTATGATATAGGCGTGGCACAAAGGCTAAGCTTTGCGATAGCGGCGTGCCACACCGCTATATAATTTTCATCCAATTTTTAATTTTTTCACTTAGGGTGAGGGGCTTATGGACCTTTTACCCCTTGCATGACTTTTAAACAACAAATAAACCCCTTTCATTCAATTTTCAAAGATCAAAGTCCCTTATTTTCTTAATTAACTCCCAACCCAAGAAAGTTCAAGGGTTTTTCAAGAAATCACTACTCCGAGCTCCAAACATTTCATTGTATTCAATTTCTTTTGTATTTCAGGCATGATTCTCTTTTCCTAACTTAAATTTTACATTATGGAATATATTTAATCATTATTATTGTTATTTTAATTGTTCAGTTTGAAATTGGGTTGAGGACTTTTGATGGTTATTACTTGAATTGTATTTTTCATGATTTAAATATGTTGCTTATACTTTAATTAATGATTTTAGGGGCCGAATCGGTGCATTGTTATGAATGGGGAACATGGGTTTCCCCAAATTTATGAGAATTTGGATTGATAATGGCATTAACCTGAACACACCTTTATGACCTTGGTTTTGAATATGGAATTTGCATGATTTGACTTACTTTTAGAATATTGCATGCATTAAAGAATATGGATGGTCAAAATGGTTTTTGAATGACCTCGGTCGCCATGGTTTTGATAATTAAATAGAACTTGGGAGTGTATTGTTTGCATGGATTGGCTTGGAATAAATATATAAGCTTGCAAGCATATTGGTATGACAATACCAAGTCGGTGAATACCTTAATGACTGAATCCTGGATTAATGGTTGGGTTTATGTGCAAACTGTTTTAATTAATGTTTAAAAGGACTTGGATAGCTCATCATGACGGTGTATGTCCCGAGTGGGACAACATTAGAAACCATATTTACCATTGTGGGGGTCCATGTGATCGTGTGCTTTATGCACATATTATATTTTCGGTAGATGTCACCTTGGTTTCTTTAGCCTTGGTTTCCTCTAGTCATGCGACTAACATGTTCTAGGTCCGTTTCAGCAAGGGGAGATGAACCCATATATCCCATGGCTACCTTTAGGACAGAGAGAGCTATACTATTCAGGTTAATATGTTAAACTCATATGTTCATGGCCTTTGTCCCTATCCGGCCATCCAATATATATATACGTGTTGTGTATGTGGTTTTGACTAGTTTTTGCAATGACATTACTTTATCACTTTTCCCTGACTTACATGCTAGTGTTTCCCCCATTGACCATCTCTGTACGCTGCATCATTCCATGATTTGGGGTTTAAGGGATTTTTTGTTACTCTTGTGCATTATTAGGTGATTTGTTATTCGTGTGGATCTGCTGTGAAGTGGTGAGCTTCCATCTTTTTGAAGGCCCAGTCATTTTACTCATTTCTTTTATTCTTAGTATTTCTTTTTAGATTCTTTTATCATAGTTAGGGGCATGTCCCGACTTAGATTATATCTTTCTTTTAGAGGCTTTTGTGGACAAGTGTAGGGTTGGATGTTCATTTTGATTTGTAAAACTTTTATTTGGTTATTTATCCTACGTATTTATATTTGGGTTGGCTTTCACTGTTTACATTTATTATGCTATGGGGTTTACACTAAGGGGGTGGTATCTAACCCACGATGGGCTTGAGATACCTATCACGACTAGGTCTTGGTTCAGGTCGTGATATGTTTCCATGGAAGTAGGGGAAAATTTTTGGTCCTCAAATCACGACTTAAGAGATGACTTTGTCTAGGCATAACAAGTTGTTGCTAGAGTCATCAGGCTTCTTACAGGTGTTTTTAAAACAATTTTTGAGGGTTTTTTTGTCTTTTTCCCACTCTATTAACCTCAAAAAAACATCGTTTAAGCTATTCTATGGTTGAATATAAATCCTAAACAACTTCTAATCCACCACTATCCATACAACATATGAAATACTCAAAGAAACATGCGATTTTCTCTTTTCCAAAGTATGAAATTAGGGTTCTTCATCTCCAAGTTAAAATCCTCAAAAATTTAGTTCAAGAATTAAGAGTAATTAGGTATGTGGTTATTCAATGAATATCCCCTTTCATACTCATTCTCAAATTATGATTTTATTCATGAATTTTATGATTTTCATAAACTAGGGTTTTTACCCCATTATTACTCAAACCTTAAATTATGTCCCCAATGATATAATTGTTACTCATAAGCATGTTTTAATGTTTATTCTTTGTTTCTTAGCTCATATTATATCATTCAGACTATCCAAAAATTGATGCATGATTTACACGATATTAGTTAAGATTCCAAGTATAAGATCAAGATATATGAGATCTATAAGTTTCAAGACTATTAAGCACTATTTGTCATGATTTTTCAAATTTCAACCCATATGAGTTCACGTACCCTATTTTCCCATGAAATTTAGTATTTTCATAGACAGAGAATTTTGAACCCTTGGTATGTTGATAAATTCATGATTTTTTACTTGTGCTATGAAATTTCCCTTTTTCTTATTATGATTAACTTTTAATATTATCATTTTTAGCTTCATTAGTCAGAGATGGTGGGTTATGAACACCAGATACCTAGGGATTCTTGCATATATCAATTTACATATCTTGAGCACTTTAGATTATCCATTATTGATATTTCCAGAATATATTCAGAATGGACAGTACAGTTTTTAGTGTCATTTAGTTGGGAGAAGTACATAGCACAGTGAATGCAGGGATAAAGGCTAACCCATTAGTTGAGGACTGAGACATTTAGTAAAAACCCCTAAGATCCAAAACTACGTGCCACTATAGGTTATGATGGGTCACCCACTAGTTGAGGTCCGACATCCTAGTTCTTTGGGACACCAATTTAGAGGATCCATGCTATCTAGTATTGGTTCCCTTAGCAATGTACTAGCACCCTTCCAATTTGGGTTATAAGTTGGACCCCAATTTGCTTAGATTAGGGTATGTCGGTCGTTTTGGCATCTTTCGACAAATATGATTTTGGTAGTTGCAACGCTTGTATTAATGGCCTATGTCTATATCGTAATGGACCACACTTCACGAGAGATTATAACTATGCTTCCTGGAAGGAGACAAATTCACTATCTTGATCCTATGGGGAATATGGTTTTACCTCATGTTGTCGTCGAGATGGACATTGGGATGATTGTCCAAATGCCCCCTCCCCCTTTTATTCTAACCGAGTTGCTAGTTCTTCTTATGAGTTTGATAGGTCATATGATAAAAAGAAGGAAGAGCAACATACAGAGTCCAATAGTATTGTCCAAAGGCTACTTGGTATTTTAGATTAGTTGAGTACAACGGGGGAGAATCTAGAAGACATGCATCAAGAGGAATTAAGAAGGACAAGTGTCAAAAAGGAGGAAATGAGAAAAAAAGAAATGCTTGAAACCATCACTACTCTGCCCCTTCTCCAAAGGAGGTTCACCAAGAAGATAAACCAAGATATGATGATGAGCTTGGTAGGGAAGACTCCTCAGTGACTTTCCAATCTACCGAATCGAATGAGGAAGAAGTATATGAAATAAAAGGAATGGTGCTAGAGTCTCAAGATGAATAAAGGCACATCTCTTAAGATGCCTCTAGATCATTTTAAGGTGAAGATTCTTTGGACGAAATAATTCCAAAATTATGGGTTGGACCTCATTCAAATCACTTCTAAACATTGTGCTTAGAAAATATAATGAGAATCCATATACCTAGGAAAATAGAGGATTGTAAGGAGGAGGGGCACCATCCCTATATCTTGGAATTTGATATTTAAAAGGAGCATATGGGACCCCACCCATCAATGTTTAAGGAGCTTAACTTCTGACGTACAAGTAATGGCCTATTGATATACTCACTTTTACCCAAAGAGACAAAACGAATGTTCAATGTGAAGTTGGGTAAAAGGTTCAAATATTTAAAATGGAGAGATCAAATCTTGCTCGCCATGCCTTCACATCTTCCAAGTTTCACCTCAGAAAATCTGATTCTTCTGTCCCTCTGTCGCTCAATTCATATTGAACAAAATTTAGGATGGAGATTTAAATCTTCTAAGTGGAATCACTAAAGAAAGTGGTGGAGGCATCGTGCCATGACGTTAAACTAAGCTCTCGATTGGAGGCAACCCATCACACAATGAAAAGTGGAACATATCCTTTTCATTTGTGCATATAAAGTAGATTTCATTTTTGTTGTTATGCATGCATAATCCATGAAATGTTCGTGCTAAGAGGAATTTTGATTGAATTTGAAAAAGAAACATGTAAAAATGGCAATTTGGACTTAACAAGAAGTACAGGAAGCCTGATTGCTTGGTCTCAGTTACCACAACCACGGTCTGTTTCACCGCGATTTCCGAGGCTTCATGACTGCGACTACGTATCTAGGACTGCGATTACTGTCAAACAAGTTTAAATGAACATCTAAATTCCAGTTCTTCCCATGCCCCTCTCTCAATTTCTTTCAAAATTCTCTCCAATTTTTGGCATTGCATTATGTATTCAAGTGTCGAATCATTTATTGCATCATCAAATTTGGTTAGTTGTCTTAACTTTCTTAATTTGGATACAATAACATGCTTAGAACTTGAAGTTAAGGAAAAGACTGAAGTAACGTTCTCATGGAAAAATGATTTTTTTTGGATTATTGTTATGTGGTTAGCTGTTGTAGTTGGTGTACATACCAATGGGAAAGTCTTGAGTAACTAGAGTTGGGCCTTAAACGATTGACATAAATGTGTACACCACGTGTTCAATTCAAAGCCCCTGCAAATTCCATGTTGAATTTTTCAAGTTTGAGGCTTTGATCACAAACTCTAGGCTTAAATTCTTTCCTTATACTGTTGATATGCCTAGAAAAACAAAGAATTGGGGTTAAAATTGCATTTCAAACATTGTGCAGAAACTGTCAAACTTGGTCTCAGGTACCGTGACAGCAGTCCTGATGGCCAAGATAGCTGCACTGCAGTCGCACTCAACACTCCGCGATATCCATACCTTAGGATAATTTTTGGCACACATCAAAATTTTCGCACACCCTTTGCCTTCCCCGAAACCTTCCATAACACTACCACATGAGCTTATTTGTTTGATCTAGCATATTTTGAGTATGACAATACTAATGTTGGTCTCAGTTGCACCGCTTATAGGTACTAAGACACCTCAAAGATGGAAGAATTTGACAACAATAGATTCATGATCCCACAATGTCAAAACTTCTATAATGCAGACTTGCGCAGAACTAAGTTTCTCCCTGAAAGGGGTATCATCTTAGACAAAGTGGAGGAAAAGTTCCAAAGTTTTCATGCCAGACTTATCAGATCGGGTGGATATGTTTTACCCCAGACCCCTATTTTTCTAATGAGCACTAGACACATGAATTCTATGCTAATCTAAGTGTAGCTTCATTCACAAAACCAGTAATGACTATTAGAGAAAGGCAAGTAAACTTCAGGACAGAGAAGATCAACGAGGTATATGGGCTCCTAAATGCTGACATAGAGTAGTTTCATACAAAAGCATGTAAGCTAAGGACCTAGATGGTGGATATTTTATGTGATAGGAAAGAGGTTCCTTGGGCCACCACCAAGTGAGAGATTCTGATGAATGATTTCACAACTGAGGCTAGGCTTTTGCTGAATATTGTCTGTTGTTGAGTATTATCGTGCACTCACATAACTATTGTATTAGATATGAAAGCTTGGATGGTGGCCTGTCTTTTCTCTTGCATTGCCTTGAATATGGGTGAGATTGTGCATTCTGAATGGAGGTACATCAGAATCATAGAGGGACACTTCTTCTCCTCCCTTCCCTTATCATAGAGCTATGCAATAAAGAACTGGTGGTGGAGTACATTATATATACCTGGGTGATCCCAGGCCCCCGTATATTCCAACTTAATTTTAGAGGTGAGGGTGCCCCAGGTCAAAGCAAAAAGAAGAAGATGGACTCGAGTAAATTAGTCCAACAGGATACAGACTCTTGCAGACCTTCATCAGTCACCGCCTTTGATGAAATCTCTGGTCAGATATAGGTGGTGAGTGAACTACTATCCAAACTTCCTCAGGGATGAGAAGAGTCCTACACCACTCTCCACTCATACCTAGCTTAGTCAGACTATGAGAAATACATGAAGGAGAAGAAGAAGCAGGGAGCCACTGTTGCCTATTTGGAGAGAGCTTATTAGGAGTTAGCTACATCACACAGGAACCTCAGTGATTGACATGTGAAAATAGTAAATAGAGAGAAGAAGAGAGATAAATTCTTTAAGAAGCTATAGAAGAAAGTGAAGAAAATCTTCAAGTTCCTCAAGACCAACCATCGACTACCTTCACCTAGGATGGACAGTGAGGACGAGGACCCTGTTTATTGTTCTGCTGATGATGTTGAGGGTAATGGTATAGACTTAGCGGGAGAGGATAACTCTTGATGCATATTCAGGGAGACCCCTTTTACTATTGCTTGCTTGCACAAGCAGTGATGGTACTGCATTCTTTTAGTTAGGAGTGCCCCTGGAATTGTTATATTTTTGTTTTGTGTGTAAAATATTTCTATTGATGTTGTTTTGGGATGACATTTTGGATAATATTTTTATTTTGTTTTTGGGGATGCTGCATTTTTGGGTACCCTGATGGTGCCCACGTTTTACGGATTATCATGTTTTTGTTTAAGTTGTAGTTCTTTTTGTTACTTTAAGTTTTATTTTGATTATGGTGATGAATGAATAGCTTTTCCCTATAATAGATTGGGTGATTACATTCCTAAGGATAAATCAGCGTGTTTGGGTTTTGAGATATAGAAACAGGGGAAGTCTGAGTACCCATAACATAAATGTCATGAATGCAAGAGAAGTCTGAAGCTAGGGTTTAGCCCCTTTTGATAGAGAATGACTTAATCTTTGAATAAAGTGAATAAATGATGAGATAATGGGTTATTTAGGGTAAATTTCATGTTTAGACTGATTAGGGCCGTGGAAAAATACCTATTTACCCCTGAGAACGACTTAAAAATTTATACTGAAAAACTTAATTTTGGGCCCTGGCGCGACGCGCTGCTATCGCGTCAAGCCATAGGAAAATGAAAACTGGGAATGTGGCTAGTGGCGCGATGTGGTGGAATCGCATTGCAATACTGGATGGGACGTGAAAGCTCAGTCCAATGCCGTATAATCACGTTGGCTCACTAGAAATAGACTAATATAAAAATGAGCTTTAGCGCGATGCGCCGGTATCATGATACCTCACTGGAAACTGATAATTGCCATTTTATCTTACTCCGCGATGCGCTACTAGCCTGAATGACGGTGTTTAATGACTGAAACTTAAAATAGCCATAACTTCTTATCCGGTTATCGGATTTAGACAAATTTTATATCATTGGAAAGCTAACTCAATTTCCTACGAAATGGCCGGCTCTAAACTGAAAAATACTGAGTGTTTAAAATATTTTATATGGGATAACTCATGAATTGAGAGTTAAGTTAAGCTTGAAAAATATGGGTATTACAATATCTCCACCTTAGGAACATTCATCCCCAAATGAGATTGATTAAAATGAAACACTGATAGACTGAGTTTACACACTAAAAATGCATATATGATGCATGACTACATGACTGAACTACTGACAATTTGAGATCTTACACTGAACATGCATATCTGATGCATGGAATTTATGACTGAAGCTATAGACATACTGGGTTTTCCAACTGAATATGCATATCTAATGTATGAGTACATGACTAAACTGATTCATGAATGTATGACTGAGCATGCAATGGTAATGGATACCAAGTTATGATTATAGCTGAATATGGAAAAGAGTAAAGCTAAGGACGACTCTTACCTTAAGGTGGATAAGATGTTGTAGAGAAGAGGTGAGGATACTTGGTCCACATATCTACTTATGCTTCCCAAGTAGCTCCCTTAAGGAATTGATTCCTACAAAAAACTTTAAATAAGGGAACTTCTTTGTTCCCCAGTCTACGAATTTGATGATTGAGGATCTGGACCAGAACCTCTTCGAAAGAGAGATCATTTTGAATATTTATATCCTCTAAAGGAACAATGACTGTTGGGTCAGTAATGCATTTATTTGGAAAGAAGACGTGGAATACTGGATGCACTGAGGCTAGATGTGAAGGCAACTCAAGCTCATAAGCTACCTTTCCAAAATGGTTGAGAATTCTATAAGGGCCGACATATCGGAACGGAGATTTCCCTTCTTGCCGAATCTCTTTACCCCCATTATAGGAGAGATTTTCAAGATCACAAAATCACCGATCTCAAACTTGAGATCCTTTATCCGCACATCTGTGTATGATTTTTGTCGGCTCTGGATAGTCCTAAGTCTTTCTCTGATTAATAGAACCTTCTCTAAGGCATCGAACACTAGGTCGGGCCCTACTACTGTGGCCTCACCTACCTCAAACCAAAAAATTGGAGATCTACATCTCCTACCATAGAGAGATTCAAACGGAGCCATCTGAATATTGGAATGATAGCTGTTATTGTATAAAAACTCGATCAAAGGCAAGTGGTCATCTCAACTACCCTTAAAATCAATAATGCATGCTCTCAGCATATCTTCTAGAGTCTGAATGATTCTTTCTTCTTGACCATCTGTCTGAGGTGGAAGGCTGTACTGAGGTAAACTTGGGTACTAAGACCCTTTGGGAATGCTTTCCATAAATAAGAGGTAAACTAGGTACCTCTATCTGAGATAATGGACACTAGAACTCTGTATAACCTAACCAACTCTCTTATATAGAGTTTGGCATAGTCCTCGGCAGAATAGGAGGTATGAACCAATAAGAAATGAGCTGATTTGGTCATCCTGTCTATGATAACCGATATAGAATCATGTTGATGACAAGTACGAGGCAAACCCATCACAAAGTCCATGTTCACTTCTTCCTATTTCCATGTGGGAATACTGAACTCCTGCATGGATCCACTAGGTTTCTGGTGATCAATCTTAACTTGTTGGCATGTAGAGCACTTAGCTACAAATGTTGCAATGTCCCTCTTCATCCCACTCCACCAATAGATCTCCCACATATCGCAGTACATCTTAGTGGCCCCTGGATTAATAGAGTAACGCACACCATGTGCTTCTATAATAATTCATTACCTCTATTCATCTTCACCTAGCACACATAAATGACCCTAGAAACGCAACACACTATCTCCTCTTCAGGAGAAAACATCTACTTTGTGCTCTCTGACTGACTCTTCAACTTAATAAGACTAGGATCTCTATCCTACTTTTCCTTCACCTCAGAAACTAGAGAGGATTAAGAACTATTCTAAACCCACATACTATATTCTGCTAAATTGACTAAGCAAAAACCTAGTCGGGCAAGCTGATGAACTTCCTGAGCTAATTTTTTATTACTGTTCTCAACATGACCAGCACTACCCATAGATAGTCTACTGAGAGCATCACCAGCTACATTGGCTTTACCCAGATGATAAAGAACATTCATATCATAATCTTTCAATAATTCTAACCACCTTTTCTGATGCAAATTAAAATCTTTCTGAGAAAAGACATACTGCAATTTCTTGTGATCTGTGAACACATCTATATACACCCGATACAAATAGGTCCTGTAAATTTTTAAGGAAAACACTACAGCTGCTAACTCGAGATCATGAGTCGGATAATTCTTATCATGGGGATTAGGTTGTTTGGAGACATAGGCTATGACCTTACTTCTCTGAATAAGGACATAACCTAAACCTACTCTGGATGTAGCATAGTACACAACAAGCTTGTCTGAACATCTGGTAGAGTCAAAATTGGGGTTGAGGTGAGTCGAGTCTTCAATTCCTGAAAACTCTTCTCGTAAGAATATGACCACTAAAACTATACTTTCTTATTAGTCAATCTGTACATGGGGTATATAATATACAAAAACCCTTCAACAAACTAAAAATAATAACCAGCTAAGCCCTAAAAACTCCAGATATCTAATGGAGAGATCTGTCTAGGCCAGCTTCTCACTACTTCAGTATTTTGAGGATACTCTAATGCCATCACTGAAAATAATATGACCAAGGAATATTACTGACCTTATCTAAAATTCGCACTTACTAAATTTGACAGATAACTAATGAGTTCTAAGAGTCTGAAGTACGATTCTGAGGTAATTTGCGTGATCATTCTTGCAATGGGAATAAAGAAGAATGTCACCGATGAAGACTATAATGAACATGTCCAAGTACTATTTGAACACACAATTCATTAAGTCCATGAAAGCTACTGGGGAATTAGTAAGAGCAAAGGACATGTCTAAAAACTCAAAGTGACTATACCAGGTTTGAAAGGCTATTTTCAGAATGGCACATTTTCTGACTCTGAGCTGATGATAGCATGATCTGAGGTTTATCTTAGAAAAGTAACTGGTGCCTTGAAGTTGGTCAAACAAGTCACCGATTCTGGGAAGTAGATATTTATTCCTAACTATAACTTTGTTCAACTGACAGTAGTCAATACATATTCTGAGAGAACTGTCTTTCTTACACATGAATAGAACTGGTGTGCCCCACGGGGATATATTGGGTCTAATGAATCCCTTATTTAGGAGATCTTTCAACTGTTCTTTTAACTCTCTGAGTTTTTCTAAAGGCATTATGTATGGCAAAATAGATATGGGCTGAGTATCTAGAAGAAAGTTTATTTCAATGTCAATTTCTCTAATGAGAGGAACTCCAGGAAGATCTTCGAGAAACACATCGAAGAATTCATTTACTACTGGAACTAACTCAAGAGTTGGAGTTTCTAAGCTAGAGTCTTTGACTCGCTCAAGATGATAGACACATCCCTTGGATATCATTTTTCTTGCTCTAAGGTATGAAATAAATTGACCCTTAAGTGTTGTGGTACTACCCCTCTATTCAAGGAATGGTTCATTTGGAAACTAAAAATAAACAATTCTATTTCTACAATCAACTAAGGCATAGCATGAATGGGGCCAATCTATGTCAAGAATGACATCCAAATCTTCTATCTCTACCTCTACAAGATTTGCTGAAGTAAATTTCTAAGATAACATAATCGAACATTTCCTATATACCCATTGGGCTATGATATATTTAACCACTTGGGTAGAAACTGAGAAAGGCTCTGCTAGGATTTTTGGAATGACTCTGAAGTTAACAATTATATAAGGAGTTACAAAAGATAAAGAAGCTCCTTGATCTAGCAATGCATAAACATGTAAATGAAAGATATGTAATGTACCAGTGACCACATCAAGAGAACTTTCCTAATATTGTCTGGACTAAAGTGCATAAAGCCTGTTTGGGTATTGCCCACTGGTGGCACTGGAAACAGTACCCTGCTAATTTGGGCGACCTGACTTAGATGAAGAACAAGTATGTTAACCCTAAGAAACTGACTGAGGATAATATCAGACTCTGTGACCTAGCTTTCCACGCCCAAAATAAACATAACTGCTAGCTCTGCAACCACCCTTATGGTTTCTTCCACATGTCTGACAAAGAGGATTTGTTCGAGCACTGCTGACACTACCCTAAGATTTAGAGACTGGATCCCTATCAATGTTACCATTTTTGAACTTAGGTACTAGAGAACTACTGAGGACGGAGATGGAACTGAAGATTTTTTACAAAACTAGGAATGGTTACCTCCCACTAACTTAGGTAGATTGAAATTAAAGTTACCTATTCTAACTCTCCTGTTCTGCCTCTCTCTCTCTCTCTCTGATCTCTCCTTTTCTATCTGCTGAGCATGGACCAAGATCCTAGATATGTCCATCTCCTTAATCAACATCGCTATTCTGCACTCCTTAACTACACTATTTGGCACCCCAGATACGAACTTGTTCATTCAGGACCTACTTTCTGCTACTACATGGGGAGCATACTTGGATAATTGAGTAAACTTGAGGGAATACTCTTTCATGATCATACTAACTTGCCTAAGATTGATGAACTCTAACACCTTAGCTTATCTCAGTATTAAGGAAAAGAATCTCTATAGGAGAGCAGTAGCAAACTTTTTCCATTCTATGGGCTCTGCATCTGTGCACCTGTCTACCTTCTACTACTTAAACCATGTGTGAGCTATACCTTGTAGCTGATAGGAAGCTAAATCAGCACTCTCACTGGAAGTCACTCCCATAATATTTGTGACTTTCTAAACCTGATCGAGAAACTCCTGTGGATCATCTTCTGTCTTAGATCCTAAGAATTGGGGAGGATTTATTTGGGTAAAGTCCTGAATCCTGGCTGCAGCAATATTGGCTACTAAATTGGCTGGAACAGAAGTTGGTCATTCATTCTAAGATGCTATGGAGTTGGATAAAGTAGTGAATATAGCTCTGAATTCTGCATGAGAGACATGCTCATCTAGGAGATCTACCTAAACGGGATGAGGTGCTGACTAATTTCTAGTTCTCCTTTTGTTAGTCCTTTTGGAGGCATGTTCTGTAAACAAAACAGAGGAAACGTATTAGACTGAGAGTTTAACTTGAGCTCATGTTTAATCGTATGACATAAATACTGAAAGAAGGGAAATTATTTCCTAAAACATCTCAAAGCCTCATGTACATAAGTGTAGTACGCTACGCACCCATACATAAGACTCTACTGAATGTGGCTTTCAAACTTCCTAGGACACTATTGAACCTTAGGCTATGATATCAAGTTTGTAATGCCTCACGTCTGTACCTCAGACGCTACATGATGCTTACGACCCAAAAGGACCACAAGCTAACCATGATTGTTATCTGTTCTGAGCACTGAATCATGATACTATAATAAATACAGAAAATAAGTTGACATTCCATAAGGTTCAAAATATATAAGTACTGCTAAAGTGTATCAACTGAAATAACAATCTATAAAACTAAACACTTTCTAAAAACTAGTCTAAAAATCCATTATCTGAAACTATCTAAAAGTGAAATTGATGGTACAATCCCCCAACTAAATCCATCTACTAAAATATTGAGTCTACTAAAATAATGAAATCAGAGAATATCCTCGAATGTTGAGGACTCACAGCTAATCTACTGTTGCTGGCTGAATCTGAGTCTATCTATGCAGGGTCAGAACCTGAGCTTCTAAATCTATGATATGAGACATCATATATAAGACCCCGCAAAGTTCTCTCATAGTCTGAGCCTTAGAGTACGTCAAGTAAAGTGTAATTCTGGCCCTAAAAGATTGAGAAATGACTTCCCAAGTGATTGGTGTTTAAACCATATAGAATTTTCTTAAATTTAGCTTTTTTTTCATGTAGAGAATTAAATTAGTGTCCCAACGATACCAATTTCATCCAAATCTGGTATCGGGATGAGAAGTTATGGTCGTTTTACTGAGAGTTGTCGGAACTGTCCAAGTGCGACGGACGATTAGACGGACAGTCGAGTCTACGACGGACTATTGCTCGGCCCATCACAACCAAGGCATTATCTCTTTTTTTGGCCCAAGTACGATGGCCAAAATAACGGACCGTCAAGAATGCAACGGACCATCACTAGGACGGTCGCGCTCAGGTAGTGTAGCCTCATCCTGGCCAGCGTGCGATGGACGATCCGAAGGACCATTGGGTATACGATAGACCATTGCTGAGACCATCATATCGAGGCAGTGTGTTCATTTTTTGCCCAACGTGCAACAGACGATTCGACGGACCGCCAGACTTGCGATGGACCGCCAGACTTGCGACGGACCGTAGCTTCGACCGTTGCAACCCCCGTTTAGTGTTTTTAACTCATTTTAACAAGGGGCTTTTTGGTATTTCCACTCTTCTATCAACCAGATATATTCCAATAGAAGAAAACTACTTCATTCATCTTCTAAAACATAAGAGAGCAGGGTTTCTCCCTCAAGATCAAATATAAAACCCTTCTCCAAGAAATCCAAGAACTCACTATGGATTCTACAAATTGAGATGAGATTTGAGTTCCCTAATTTCACAGGTTGGAAGAACTCTATCTCAAGTGTAAGAAGAAGACTTTAGAGCAAGATCGTTCATCCCATTTCATAATCTAAGGTATGTGGGGTTTTGAACATGGGTAATCCTTTCATCCTTGTGCCCAAAGGCTTATTTAAACTATGATTTTCTTCAATCTATAATATTTTAAATGAAGTTGAATTAGGGTTTTTCACCCATTATTATTGATTGCAATATTTTGATGTTTACCATAAATTGAGAGTCTAATGGCATGATTTTCACATGTTTTCTTGAGAAATTGCAGTTGGGTCTATACCCCATGATTTTAATCCTTGAGAAATTAATAGTTGAAATGTTTGAGCTATTGAAGTATATGAGTATGTTGAGATTTTGAGACAAATTACTGAAATTTCTAGATTTCTACATGAGTTATGAATCTATATGCTATCTATTATGTTTTTGATGAGTTTTAACTTGAGATTTAATTGTGGGTTATTGAGCCCTACTTGAGATTTGTGATTTTATGAACTCTTATGCTATAAGAACCCATGATTTGAGTATTCTGAGATTATTGAGAAATGTTTTTACCTAATGGTCATGGAGTTTAGAAATCCACTTCACTACATCAGATTACAAATTCGATTATTGGGTTCTTGATGAACATGTAGTAAAGGGAGATAAACTAAAAGGAGTAGTATTTAGCACTGAGTTAGGTAAGTTACTATGGTTTCTTACCCCAAAACTATGTTCCACCATAGGTTTGAGATTTTAGGCCTAAGGCTGAGATATTTGGCCCGAGGCTGAGATTAGTGATCACTGAATTAAGGTTATACTCCCTGGAAAGAGTATGACGCTCCTCCGCAACGTGGGTTCTCTTTCTAAGGAGGAAAAAATGTTGGACTCCATGTATCTTGAATGGTTTATGAGTGTGTTGAATCTATGGGTATTGTTGCCCATGTAGAAGAAGGTAAGAAAGGGTTAGCTTGTGATGTGCATTATTTGTCTAGATTGGGTGTTAGGTTGCTTGATTTACCTGAGGGAAGTACTTTGGTGCAGAGTAGTGTTGAATCCTCTTTAGTTTCGGAAGTGAAGGAGAACCAAGACAGAGATCCTAGTTTGGTCATACTGAAGGAGTCAGTTAAGGACCAAATGGTAGAGGTTTTATTCCAAGGAGGAGATGGCGTGTTGAGATTGCAGGGTAGATTGTGTGTTCTATGTGTTGATGATCTGAGGCAGTGGATTATGGCTAAAGCACATGAAGCGCGGTATTCCATTCATCCTGGCACTACCAAGATGTACCGCAACTTGCGGGAAATCTATTGGTGGAATGGTATGAAGAAGGATATAGCTGGGTTTGTTGCAAAGTGTGCAACATGCCAACGGGTTTAGGTAGAGAACCAAAGACCTGGTGGTGTGATGGAAGAGTTTGGTATTCCCACTTAGAAGTGGGAGGTGGTGAATATGGACTTCGTGACCTGGTTACCTCTTTTGTGTCGTCATCATGACTCTATTTGGGTTGTTGTGGACAGGCTGACTAAGTCCGCATATTTCTTGCCCGTGCACACATCTTATACAACTATGGATTATGCTAGATTGTATATCTGAGAGTTAGTTAGGCTGCATGGAGTTTCCTCGTCTATCATTTCGGATAGGGGCACTTAATTTACTTCTCAGTTTTGAGGGCGTTTTAGTAGGATCTTGGTACCCAAGTTCTTTTGAGTTTTGCTTTTCATCCGCAGACAGATAGTCAGGCTGAGAGAACCATTCAGACCCTGGAAGACATGTTGAGGGCATATGCTCTTGATTTCAAAGGAAATTGGGATGAGCATTTGCCATTGATAGAGTTTGCCTATAACAATAGTTACCATGCTAGCATCGGGATGGCACCATTTGAAGCCTTGTATGGTAGGAGATGTAGATCACCCGTAGGTTGGTTTGAAGTAGGTGAAGCTTCCGTTATTGGGCCTGATACAGTGTTTGAAGCTATGCAGATAGTTAAGTTGATTAGAGAAAGGTTAAAGATAGCTCAAGTCATCAAAAGTCATATACCAATATGAGGAGAAGATATCTTGAGTTTGAGGTGGGTGATTTGGTATACTTGAAGATTTCACCCATGAAAGGGGTGAAGAGGTTTGGTAAAAAGGGAATGTTTAGTCCCCGTTATATTATCCCGTATAGAGTCTTGAGCAGTGTTGGTAAAGTAGCCTATGAGGTTTAGTTGCCCGCAGAGTTGTCAGTTGTTCATCCTATTTTTCATGTCTCCATACATAAAAAGCATATTGGTGATTCTATTGTAGTAGATCCCTCAGAGAGTGCTGATATTCAGAACATCTTTCATTCGATGAGATTCCTATTGAGGTCCTAGATTTTCAGATCTGTAGGCTATGGAACAAAGAGGTTCCCTTAGTCAAAGTTTTGTGGCGGAACCAGTCAGTTGAGGGCGCTACTTGGGATGCAGAAGCAGACATGCGAGTCAAGTACCCGCACCTATTTTCCAAGAGTTTAGATCAATCTGAAGGTATTTCTTCCTTAATTCAGCCCTTCTAATCTAAAGTTCATCTATGTATCTATTGTTGTATGAGTTCTTGCAATTTTTGAGGTATTCAAGAGTTTAGAGAGACTTTGAGTCGTATAGCAAAAATTTCTCCAGCTATGTGTACTCTATTTTTCCTGTGTTCCTAGTGTAACTAGTGACATTCGACGATGAATATTTCCAAGGAGGAGATATTGTAAGACCCCGCAAAGTTCCCTCATAGTCTGAGCCTTAGAGTGTGTCAAGTGAAGTGGAATTCCGGCCCTAAAAGATTGAGAAGTGACTTTCCAAGTGATTGGTGTTTAAACTATATATAGTTTTCTTAAATTTGAATTTTTTTCATTTAGAGAATTGAATTAGCATTCCAACAATACTAATTTCATCAAAATCTGGTATTGGGGTGAGAAGTTATGGTCGTTTTACTGAGAGTAGTTGGAATGGCCTAGTTGTGACAGACGATCCGACTGATCATCGAGTTTGCGACAGACCATTGCAACTAAGTCAATAACTTCCTTTTTTGTCCCAAGTGCGACGGCGAAAATGACAGACCGGCAAGGATGCGATGAACCGTCACTGGGACCGTCGCGCTTAGGCAGTGTGGCCTCATCCTAGCCAACATGCGATGGACGATTCGAGGACCATCACACATGCGACGGACCATTGCTGAGACCATCGCATCGAGGAAGTGTGTTTATTTTTTGGCCAACGTGCATCGAACGATCCGACGGACCGTCAGATTTGCGACGGACTGTCGCTTCGACCTTCGCAGCCCCCGTTCAGTGTTTTTAAATCATTTTAACAAGGGAATTTTTGGTCTTTCCACTCTTTTATCAACCAGATATATTCCAAGCATAGCAAATGACTTCATTCATCATCCAAAATGCAAGAGAGCTAGGGTTTTTCCATCAAGATCAAATCTAAAACCCTTCTCCAAGAAATCCAAGAACTCACCATGGATTCTACAAATTGAGATGAGATTTGATTTCCCCAAGTTCAAAGGTTGTAAGAACTCTCTCTCAAGAGTAAGAAGAAGAGCTTAGAGTAAGGTCGTTCATCTAATTTCAGAATCTAAGGTATGTGGGGTTTTGAACAAGGGTAATCCTTTCATCCTTGTTCCCAAAGGCTTATTTAAACTATGATTTTCTGCAATCTATGAGATTTTACATGAAGTTCAATTAGGGTTTTTCACCCTTTATTATTGATTGTAATATTTTGACGTTTCCCATGAATTGAGAGTCTAATGGCATAATTTTCACATGTTTTCTTGAGAAATTGCAGCTGGGTCTATACCTCTTGATTTTAATACATGATAAATTAGTAGTTGAAATGTTTGAGATATTGAAGTATATGAGTATATTCAGATTTTGAGACAAATTGCTGAAATTTCAAGATTTCTACATGAGTTATGAATCCATATGCTATCTATTATGCTTTTGATAAGTTTTAACTTGAGATTTAATTATGGGATATTGAGCCCTACTTGAGATTTGCCTTTTTATGAACTCTTATGCTATAAGCACCCATGATTTGAGTATTCTGAGATTATTGAGAAATGTTTTGAGCTAATGGTCATGGAGTTTTGAAATCCACTTCACTACATGAGATTACAGTTTTGATTATTGGGTTCTTGATGAACCTTGAGATTATTTTAAAGTGTATTTCAATGAGATGAGCGAGATAAACTAAAGGAATTAGTATTCAGCACCGAGTTGTGTAAGTTACTATAGTTTCTTACCCCAGAACTATGTGCCATCGTAGGTTTGAGATTTTGGGCCTAAGGTTGAGATATTGGGCTCGAGGCTTATATAAGTGATCACTTAATAGACGTAATACTCCCTGGCAAGAGTATGACGCTCCTCCCCTACGTGGAGTCTCTTCTTTAGGAGGTCAAAATGTTGGACTCCATGTAGCTCGAATGGTTTATGTCGGTTAAGAGAACCTCCCTTGATACAAGTTATTTTTCAAATAGCAAAGTTGCAGATTTGCTCCCTAAGATTAAGGTATTTTCCCTTGATATAAGTACTTTTCCCGAAAGCTTGAAATGAGATATTTTCCTAAAGTGTATGAAATACCTTTAAGTATGTTTCAAAGTTATATGATTCAGAATTCCAAGTACTTGAGTTCAAAAGAGTTATGAGTTCTTGAGTATTAAAGAAGTTTTACTCTCCATGAGACATATGAATGAGTTGAAAGTATTATTTACAGTTTCCTTTAGCCTATGGGTAATGAGAATAAGAGAAGATTACCAATTTTAAAGTGAAACTATGATGAATCATGAGAATTGTGTTACATGCTCCATTCTATATGATTCATGAGCTTTTCATTTTACACTTATTCGAGCCATGTGAGTCATTACTTATTGCATGCATTATTTGATTAAAAATTATTGATGTTGTTTTATATAAATGTATGCACCCCCACATACTTAGTACATTCCCAAGTACTGATCCACATATACGTCTATGTGCTACATTGTCTTATAATGTAGGTTCAAATGCTCAGTCCCAGCCTCGTCAGTGACTTTTGAGTACCTCTGTCTACATTTCTATAGTGGTGATTCCTCATGGTTCGAGGACCTATCTTCAAACATTTCTGCATTTGAGAGACTATGTTTTTACTTTCAGTTTATTTTGAGTCAGTTGGTGACTTGTCCCAACGGCTCTCTAGTTCTTGGATTAGTAGAGGCTTTGTCAGACTAGTTATCATATTGTGATTGTGTTGAGAATTCTAGTATTATGGTCATTTAGATTGAGTATTTTCTCTGTATCTCCCTTAATATGATATGACTATGCTAGTGTTTGAATTATTTCATCTTGAAATTAGTGTTATTAGTAGAAACAGGCTCAAAGGGTTAGCTTGGGGCTACTTGTAGCCTTAAGCACCGTGTGACGTCCCAGGATGCGATTTTGGGTCGTTACATCATAGCGCAAAGAAAGAGTATGCGTCAGTACATGGAATATACTGGTATGCTAGATAATATAAGGATGAATTCAAGGGTTCATATACATGAACAATAACGGACCGTATGATATAAAGTAACTGAACATGAGCGTACATGGATAACTGAGCCTGCTGTAAAATACTGAGTATGCACTAATGTATATATATATAAATACTGTGACTAAGATTTTCTGAATCTAATTCTTGAGTTCTTATACTGAGTAACTGATATTTGAAGTTACTGATAATTGAGTTAATAATACTGATTGACTGTATCTGACAGTCCTAATTTTGTAGAATTGAACTGAGTTCTATTCTAAAGACTGAGACTGAGACTGTAAGAGGTAATCATCTAACCGATATGCCCCAAATAAGATAACTGAGTTGGGGTCCAACCTGTGACCCCAGTTGGAAGGGTGTCAGTACCGTGCCACATGTAAATACACTGAAGAGTTACCCTTATCTGATAGGTACTCTAATGAGAATGGTGGAACCCTCATCTCACAGGTTAAAATACCTTATCAACCCTCAACTGGCAGGTTTGATGTCTCAACCTATGCTGACAATGTAGTTTTGGAATGCAAGGATTCCTTCTAGAAATCATACCCTCTACTGGCAAGTGATCCCCCATCCTTGGGTTCACTCGGTGCTTCATCCTACTCCCAACCGAAAGACACTGAACTGAGTATACTAAATTGGAATGGACTGATACTGAGCTTACTGAGTTTTCCTGAGTTCAGGAACTGACTGAGTTCTACTGAGTTCTTTAACTGATTAAGAGTACTACTAATCGTGACATGACTGAGATTCTGTATATGACATTGGCTCTAGGCACATAGCTAAATTGTCAGGTATCAAATACCCCCAGGACTCGATAGCATGAAAAATAAAGCATAATATACTCTTGACAATGTATACTTGTCCATAGTTCACTCATAGAGCCATTTAATTAAACACTTGTAATGTATCTACTTATACATGAATGGGGAATAAATGCTATCATGTTATAATGGTACTATTTCATTCTTATAGGCATTTTATCAAACTCATGGGGAGAATGCTTAGGTTATATAATAGTCAAAACATATAGTTATCATGGCTACATCAATCAACTTGCAAATTGAAGGATTTATCATGAAGATCATGTAATTCTGCACATACAATGATTTATTTCATAAAAACAAGTAATTTAATCATGGACTAAAACACAATAATAACATGAACATGAATTCAATTCAATTCAAGCATGAAAGTTTGGAATTCAACAATCTTGTATTTTGAGAACGGATTCATGGACTCTATGGGTGAAAGAAACGCATAGATGAACACTTAACATACCATGGATTGTTAATTATTGAAGGTTCTTGGAGTGACTCTTGATTTTGGCTCTTGTTTCTTGAAGCTAAGGTTTAGCCCCTTTTGAGAGAGAACAACTTAATCTTTGAATAAAGTGAATAAATAATGAGAGAAAGGGTAATTTAGGGATAAATTTCATGTTTAGATTGATTAGGTTCATGGAAAAATACCCATTTTCCCCTCAGAATGACTTAAAAATTCATACTATAAAACCTAATTTTGGGCCCCTGGCGCGATGCACCGCTATCGCGCCAAAACACTGGAAAATGACAGTTGGGAATGTGGCTGGTGGCACGACATGGTAGAATCACATTGTAATACTAGATGGGACCAAGAAGCTTGGAGTGACGCGGTACAATTGCGTTGGCTCACTGGAAATTGACAAATGTGAAAATATGTTTTGGAGCGACGCATCGGTATCGCGGTACCTAACTGGAAACTGACAATTGTCATTTTGGCTTACTCCGCGACGCGCTACTGGCCTGAATGATGGTGTTTAATGACTGAAACTTAAAATAGCCATAACTTCTTACCCGATTATCGAATTTTGGCAAATTTTATATTGTTGGAAAGCTAATTCAATTTCCTACGCAATGGCAGGCTGTAAACTGAAAAATACTGACCGTTTCAAAACTTTATATTGGATAACTCATGAATTGAGAGTTAAGATAAGCTTGAAAAATATGGGGTATTACAGTAGTGGAATATAAATTGATTTGGTTAGTTTTAAATGGTTTGGAAATGCATCGGTGCCCATGGTATTTTTTTAATTGGAAACCTTCGAGACAAATTAGTTTAATGGCTTTGGTATTGCATAAATGAATTAACTTGCAAGAACTAATTTTGTATGACAATTACAATGGTTAATTCCTAATTAAAAAGACTCTTTGGTAAATGGTTGGTTATGTGTGAATGGTTTTAATATTGGCTTAAAAGGGGTTGTGTTAGCAAAGTTGTGAAAGGTGGAGGTCCCAAGGGGAAAAAAATAGAAACTCAGGTTCGCTGACGTGAGGTTTGGTCTTGGAGACCTTGTACATGATGACACACTTATATTTTTGGAGATCTAATAGTAATCTCACGTTTTCACCGATTCGTGTAGCTAACACACATTAAGGCCCTTTCAAGAGGGGGATCTAAACCCATGTATCCCATGGGTGGACTTAGGATGGCAGATATACACAACCCAGGTTAAAAGTTTTAAATGCATGCTAAACCAGGTTCCCTTTCCCGGCATGATATATATATATATATATGTATATATGTTATTGCCTATTATTATTTACGTTGATTTTGAATAATGGCATTATTTTATCTTTATTACTGAGTACCTACTAGCGTTCATTTCGCTAACAATCTTCGTACGTTGCATCCTCATGCGATGTAGCAACCAACCATACTACTCTTTCTGCTTAGTGACATGGATTCGGGGACAACCATGTGCTAAATTAAGGTGGTGAGCTTCCATACTCCGGAAGACTCCATTTCATGCTATGGAATTCCTTACATTATATTTATTTCTTAGACTTTGGTTTTGGCTATGGTCGGGGGCATGTCCCAACCGGATGTTCTTTATTTACGGTTAGAGTCTTTGTCGGACTACTATGGGCATGGACAGGGTCGGTATTGGTGTCAGCTTTGGTATTTGTATTGTCATTAGGGTTGACACCAGTTGGATATTTGGTTGATTAGGGTTATGGAATTTTTTAAATGTCTTTCAATTATTGTTGCCTTATCTTATTACATGTTCGGAATTCATCCGACATAGGGATTCAACGTGGTTACGATTGTGCATTGGGAGCGGTCTCCGGCCCCAATCGCAGTTGAGATGCCTGAGCCGACTAGGACCAGGTTTCTATCATGTAACATTCATAATAATTCATATGACTTTGACAAAGATTGTGACCAATGTCTACAACAAGGGTTGATCTCGCTACATTAAGAGATGCCTATGTCAAAAATCTTGGTGGTGGAATTGATTGATATATGGGGTGTTAATTTCATGGTCCCTATTGTAAGTTCCTATGGTCATAAATACATCTTGGTATTAGTGGAATATGTGTCCAAATAGGTGGAAGATGTGGCTTTGCAGATAATGAAAGCGGGAGTGTGGTGGCATTCTCGAAAAGAAAATTTTCTCTCATTTTTGTAATCCTCACATAATTACAAGTGACGAGGATTCTCACTCTTGTTACTAGGTATTTCAGGCTACTTTATCTAAATATAGAGTGAAACAACAAAAGGTGGAAGGTACTTATCAACCCGAAACTAGAGGGCAGGTGGAGGCGTTGAATCAAGAGATAAAGATGATATTGGCTAAGTTTGTTAATTCTAACTTGAGCGATTTGTCACAAAATCATCATGCTTACTTTTGGGCTTATGAAACTTCTTTGTGATGTCAATACGTATGTCTACATACTAAATTGGCTTCAATAAAGCTTGTCACTTAATAGTAGAGCTTAAGCAGAAAGCTTTTTGGGTTCTTAAAACGCATATTTTGAGTTGGATTAAAGCAGCCCATCTGATGCTTTATCAAATGAAGAAAATGTATGAATTTTGATTTTGCACTTAAGAAAGATCTGATCTGTACAAGGGGAAATTAAGGTTATACCATTACAAGTGGATCGAAAAGACAGATTTCCAAGTGGGTGACATGGTATTATTGTTCAACTCAAGGTTTAATCCATTTTTTGGTTAAGCTAAAATCCAAGTGGTTCAGAAGTTTAAAGGTAGCTCAAGTGTTTCCATCAAGAGTAGTGGAATTGGAAATTAAATATAGGAAGACGTTCAAGGTGAAGGCTCAACAAGTCAAATAATTTGTGGAACTACCCGATAATGTAATGGAATTATCGATGTTCATATAAAGATAAAATCTAAGTAACCTATATAGTTGAGTCATATTGTAGGTTAAATGAAGCGTTAGTGAGAGGCAACACACAATATGTTGTAAAATCATGTTAGTGTAATTTTTCATTATTTAGTAGGGTTAATGTTTATGCTAAGTGTAAAGGAAGGGAAAGTTAATAGCAGAAAAAATCTTAGAATGTATTTGAAATTAACGGTTCACTTGGTGAACTACCAGTGATCTAACTAACCATCAACTTGAGATGCCAAAGAGTATGAACAAAATGAGCATTCATGTTTAGTTATGATGAGTCACGTGCTGAGCTGCCAAAGCTTTGATGGACCATTGTATTAACCATCACAACATGAAATAATTGTGTGATTCATATAATAGGTGACAATTTAGCTAACGAGTCATCCCACACTTGACAGACCATACACCCAATCACCAAATCCAACTCAGCATTACCTATTTTATACACATCTAACAGTTTATTTGGTGAAGCATCGCCTTGTGGATGAACTATCGAGAAAACCATCAAATTTAACTTTTTGAAATCCTTTATTTTTTCAATTATACTAACCCGACCCAACAAAACAAAACCCACTGCTCTGACCTATACCCAATATGAACCGTAAGAAACTTAAACAACCCCATTTCAAACTCATATTAGACATTCTTATTTCTTCCCCTCCTAATCACTTCACAATCATCAAGAAACCATAACTCTTGGAATATCTCATTCCCCACATCTCTAGAACATTAACTCAATTATTAATCTCATTGAATTACTTAAGCAATCTTTTAAATCACCAAAATCCATCACAAACTCACAACAACCCAAGTTTCTTCAATCCTTACAATAGCTATGCATATTGCACTCTAAATTAGATAACACAACCCAACCCCGAGCATTGTCGTAATGGGAATCCAAGTCCAACCAGGACCAGGGACCACCCCTTATTACCCAATCCTGCCACCTATATTCAGCCTTAGATGGGATGAATTTTGAACATATAATAAGATAGCATTATTGTTCTCATTAAGACTCTGGGATAGGGTCACAACCATGACCAACCCAAGCGAGTCCGAAATAACACACCAAACGCCCAACCATACCAAACCAAACCATGGGCAATACAAAAACATAATATGAAAACCATTCCCAAAATGTAATAAGATAGAACAACTAATAATATCGTACAATGATGTTAGCCCACTGGCTTATTCCAATGCCAAGGATAACACCAATACCGATCCCGCACATACCAACCCCCAGAAGTACCACAAAGTCTCTATCCAAAATAGTAAACAAATCCGATTGGGACATACCCCTAACCATGGCCAAAACCAATATCCAAAGTAAAAGAAAAATGTCTAAAGAAATCCATAACATTAAATAATGCCTTTTGAAAGGATGGAATCTCACCACTTTTGACAAAATATTGATACTCAATACGTGTGCTAAATAGGAGGAGTAGAAAAGCCAATTCTTGGATACCGTGGGTATACAGCCGCCAGGAGACAGGGTTAGAGAGTGACCGCTAGAATGAATCTCAAGATAAGGATAAAATAATGCTAGTCTTAAAAACAAGTAAAACCATCCATAATGCATATAAACATACATATATAAGTGCTGGGAAATGGTACCGGGTTTAGCATACACTCAAAACCTTTACTTGGGCTGTATAGCTTTGCCATCGGAACAACCCACATGCCATATAGGTTTAGCTGACCTTGCAATAAGAGCCCCAGTACTTGTAGCCACACGACCATAGAATATCCCATGGGATGACTAGTACATCCCCCAATATAAAATGTTACACACGCACATGGTCATCAAGACCCCTTATATCGGCAAATATCAGTTTCTAGTTTTGGTTCCCTCGGGACTACCACCTTCCATGGTATAGCTGCACACCCTGCCATTAATGCCTAATTAATACCATGTCCAAAAAATCAATTTATCATTCATTAACTAAGGCTAATGTTGGTAGTATCGTCATACCACCCTTTACTTGGAAGTAATATCCATAACCAAAACATTTAGGTTAAGGGGACCTGGGGTGACCTTCCATATACCATATTAAATCTACTTAGGAGACTTCCACATTCTCCAGAAAATAACCATTTAGACTTTAGCCTTTTCAAACTATTTAAACCATGCATAAATCATTTGTCAAATCTAAAACATGCTAGAGTTCCATTAAAAGAAGTCAATGCAATGAACATATCTTTATAAGCATTTTATCAAAAACCTTGGGGATATAATATAACCAAAATAAATTTCAAAGACCATAAAACCATTACCATGAAATCCAATTATCCAAAACCACCATTAATGCATATAAAAGCATAATTAAAACCATAACCAAGCATTCATTATCAAAACCCCCAATAATAGTTGAAAACCATAATCATGAACATGAAAAATCATGAAATCAATCATATAAACAATGGATTTAGTTGAAATTACAATGAGGAAAGAGAATCATCCCTTATACGAAAAATTTGATGGAAAAAAATTACCAAGACATGCCCCAAAGCAATCCGTAAGACGAAACCCTAGCCTTCTTTCCCAAAAGATCTTGATAGAATTATGAGATGTTTTAGAATAGTTTATAAGTGTTAATGAATAGAATAATAGGGTAAATAACATCTTAAGGTATTAGAAGTTATGGGTCCTAATTAGAGTAGGTCGGGAAATATCCAGAATACCCCCACTTAAATCCTAGAAAAATATGTCACAGGGATACGACTGACCCATACGCATCATACCCTTCTATACGATCGTTATCCACCACTTGTATTCAAGCCTCAACCCTTGGATCAAACACTATCTAGTATACGACTTATCCAACCAAGTCGTAACCACAACATACAATCCGAATCCATAACGCGTATCCTGCCAGAATAAAATACCATGAGGATCAAACACTACCCACCATACGAGTCCTTGATATGGCTCAGACCAAAACCTTATGACTCACACCTCTAAGTCGTACCTATTCCATCGACTAAACCTATCCCACCAACTTACACGGGTTATCAAATGACAGGACCATAACACTTGTACCCCAGCATATGACTCGTACCCCTGAGTCATATTGGGTCAAGAAAATGGAATTCCATGAAATTTTCTAATGGTCAAAACCCAGGATGTTTCAGTATCCCCCACTAGGAACATTCATCCCCGAATAAGGGACAAGGTAGGGGTAACCACACACAGAGTCATTTGTATTATCAAACATCCATTTAACAAAGTTTGAAAACAAAGAGGCAAAGATGTAACTCTTTCCTTTAATAAACTCAAAAAATAAAGATGTGTTCAAGACAGATACCTTCTGCCCGAATCCCAGAAGTAGAAAACAAATGTGGATACTTGGATTTAAGGTCCTCTTTCGCTTCCCAAGTAGCTTCTTCCACCTTAAGGTTCTGCCATAGAACCTTAACCGAAGCCACATTCCTAGACCGCAATTGACGAACTTACAAATTTAATATCTCAACCAGGACCTCTTCATAAGACAGAGAATCCAAAATACCTAATCCCTCCAATCAAATAATCGAAGAAGGGTCACCAAGACACTTCCTCAACATAGAAACATTAAAGTTCGGATGAACCAAACTTAAACCAAATGGCAACTCTAACTCTTAAGCAGCATTGCCAACTCTCCGCAAAATCACATAAGGATCAATGAACTAAGGACTGAGTTATCTCTTTTTTCAAAACTACACCACTCCCTTCATGGGATACATCTTGAGGAACACCCTATGCCTGACCTCAAACTCCAAGTCTCTATGCCTAACATCTGCATAGAACTTTTGGTGACTTTGAGAAACTTTAAGCCTATCCCTACTCACTTTGACCTTCTTCATCGCCCGATAAACCAAATTCGGACCAAATATGTCCACTTCTCAAAGCTTAAACCACCTAATAGGAGATCTACCCCTCCTACCATACAACACCTTGAAAGGATCCATTCTAATACTAGAATGATAGTTATTGTTGTAAGAAAACTCCACCAAAGGTAGATGCTCAACCTAATTGCCACCATAGTGATCACATAGGCTTGAAACATATCTTTCAATGTCTGAATATTTCTCTCCGCTTGCCCCTCCGACTGTGGATGAAAAACAATACTCAAACTAACTTTAGTCCCCAACCCTTTCAGGAAAGACCATTAGAAGTGAGACGTAAACTGTGTACCACCATCAGAGATAATCAAAATAGGTACCCTATGCATCTTTACAGTCTCCTGAAGATACAATCGCGCATACTCCTCCACCACAAAGGTAATCCACACTGGAAAGAAATACACAGACTTGGTCATCCTATCCACGATAACCCAAATCAAATAATACTAATTCAAGGACTGAGGAAGACCGGTAACAAAGTCCATATTGATCACTTCCTACTTCTATTCGGGCAAATCAATTTCTTGATATAACCCTTCTGTCCTTATGTGCTCAACCTTAACCTATTGACATACCATGCACTTGGCCATAAAATCAGCCATATCCCTCTTCATGCCATTCCACCATTAGATCTCCTAGAGATCATGTTACATCTTAGTTGAGTCGAGATGAACAACATTGTGCTACTCATGTACCTCATCCAAAACCCTTTGTCATAGCCCATTGATAATAGAAAAACACAACCTCCCTTGGTACCGTAAAGTACCATCACCACTGATCTCAAACACCACAACCTTTTGCCTACCAACTTCACTCGTTATTTTCATCAAGGCAGAATCCATCACTTGCTTCTATTTAATACCTACACCAAGAGATGACTGAACCACTTCTTGTACCATCATACCACCATCCTAAGAGTCCAATAGAAAAACTCTAAGATTAGCCAAACGGTCAATATCCTTTACCAATTCCCACTTTCCTTCCTCCACGTGAGCCAAACTCCCTATGGATAACCTGCTAAGAGCATTAGCGATCACATTAGCTTTGCCTGGGTAGTAGTGAAGACTCATATCATAATCCTTGAGAAGTTCAAGCCACTTCCCCTGCCTTTGATTAAGCACTTTCTGAGTGAACACATACTAAAGACTTATGTGATTAGAAAAGATATCCACGTAAATACCATACAAATAATGCCGCCATATTTTTAAAGCAAATACAATAGCCAACAACTCTAAATCATGAGTAGGATAATTTCTCTCATGTACCTTCAACTTCCTGGAAGCATAGGCAATCATCTTTCCATGCTGCATCAAAACACAACCAATCCCTACCTGAGATGCATCACAATAAACCACAAACCCCTCATTGCCTTCCGACAAGGTCAGGATTGGAGCCTAAGTCAACTTATCCTTCAACTTCTTAAAACACTTTTCACAAGCATCTGACTAAGAAAACTTAACCTTCTTTTGAGTCAACTTAATCAAGGGAGAATCTATTGAAGAAAAGTTTTCCACAAATCGCCTTTAATACCCGGCTAAACCTAAGAAGCTCCAAATATCGAATGGAGTCGTGGGCCTAGGCCACCTTTTAACCATAGCACCCTTCTGCAGATCCACCATGATCCATTCACTAGAAATAATATGGCCTAATAAAGTCACAGTGTTCAACCAGAACTCATACTTAGAGAACTTATCATACAACTATTTTTCTTTTAAGTTCTACAACACCATACAGAGGTGATAAGCATGATCCACCTCACTCTTTAAATAAACCAGAATGTCATCAATAAACACAATGATGAAGAGATCCAAATACTATATGAACACCCTATTCATCAAGTCCATAAATACTGTCGGATCATTAATTAACCCAAAAAATATCACCAAGAGCTAAAAATGCCCATACTGAGAACGAAGAGCTGTCTTAGGGACATCCACCTCCCTAATCTTAAGATGATGGTACCCAGACCGAAGATCTATCTTAGAAACAAACTTAGCACCCTGTAACTGGTAAAAAAATTATCTATCTGAGGAAGAGGATTCTTGTTATTGACCGTCACCTGGTTCAACTACCTGTAGTCAATGCATATCCGAAGGGAATAATCCTTGTTGCGTATAAAAAACACCAATGAACTCCATGGGGAAATACTAGGATGAATAAACCCCTTATCCAGAAGATTCTTAAATTACTCCTTGAGTTCCCTTAACTCAGTTGGAGTCATTCTATATGGAGGAATAAAAACTGGATGAGTGTACAGAAGCAAATCAATACCAAACTCTATTTCCCTATCTAGAAGAACACTAGAAAAATCATCCGAAAAGACCCATGGGAACTCATTAACCACAGGGACCAAAGAAAAAGGAGGACCTTTCGAGTTAGAATATTTAACCCGAACTAAGTGATAAAGACAACACTTGGAGATTAGCGTCCGATCTCTAAGAGGAGAAATAAACCTCACCCTAGGAGATAAGAAAATACCTTCCTATTTTATAACCGATTCAACAGTAAACTTAAAGATAACCCTATGGGTCTGACAATCCATATATGCATAAAAAGAATGCAAACAATTCATACCTAGAATTATATCAAAATCTATTATATCCAACTCAAACAGATCTGCCAAGGTATGCTTGCTACAAACTGATACCACAAACACCCTTTGGGCTCTCTCAGCAATAATTGAGTCACCTACTAAGGTAGAAACTAAAAAAGGATTTGAGATAAATTTTGTATATAAAAAAAGACACAACCATATATGGAGTCATATAAGAAAGAGTGGACCTCGGATCAAGCAAATAATATATGTCACGAGAGAAAGTTTGTAATGAACCAATAACAATATAAGGTGATAGCTCAGATTTATGTCGAGACGCCAAAGCATACGACCTGTTCCAACCAACATAAGAACCATGAGCAGAAACAAAAATAGATGCCACCCACTGGGTGTATGAGCTGAAGATAAAGCCACAATAATTTTATTTGACCCCGTAAAAACCTTATAACAGGACAATCCCTTAGCTGATGTCCTACCTAGCCACACTTGAAGCACTTGTACCTTTCTTTCTTGCAATAACCCCAATAAGGACGACCACATAATCAATAAGGAGAACATAAAGAAACTGACTGACTTCTGCACTCCTGAGATTGGGCATCTTGTGCTCGAGAATTGTCACCACCGTGATAACGCTTATCTCCTGAGTGATAAGGAGCACTGACAGAAAAAGAGCCCAAACTCCCCCATTTTTTTTTCTACCACTTGTCGCCATCTCTACCACCTTGAGAATGAGCACCTCTCTAATAAAAAAATCTTATCCTCTGTCCCTGACTATCCCCAAACTCTGCCTACTTCTTCTCCTCAATCTTAACTTGTTGTATATGAGGATTCAACCTCGAGATGTCCATATATTTGATCAACAAGGCATTCTTGTGATGTTAGACGTATTTACACGCCTAAAGCACCTTAATGTACCCATATTTTAGCTAAGTTTTGAGGACAAAATATATAATTCCTACACTTTTAAGCCTTTTCCCTGTAAGTGCACTAACCAACGTGATTAGCAAGATTTCAGGTATTTATGATGAAGATTTCAGCAGTTTATGGACTGTTGGACGCCAAAGGAAACTTCACCTAAGAAGGAAGGTAGCTTCTGGAAACTTGTGGATTGAAAGTGATGCATGGAGAACTTGTCCCGGGCAAAAACAGCATTTCTAAAGACTTGGGGGATCAGCAGTAACTTAGTAGGATTAGGACAAGTATGCAGTAACCCTGTAGGACTAGGACAAGGATGTTATAAAAACCATATTTTGCTGAATTTTTCAGCATTCACTTATTCATTAATTCAAGACTTTTTCATTCGACTTTTGCTCCTAATTTACGTTACAATTTCTAACAGAGGACACGACTCTCTTGAGAGCAACGGGCCAAGAGGAAAACGTCAATCTTGTTGTGACGCCACATTCCTCTTCAACGTGAGATTGCTACAGTTGTGGTATGATGATGATATCTTCGTTGATTTCCGTTACCCTCATGAGTAGCTAAACTTCTCTGTTAGGGTTATGGAAGCCTTATGAGACACTATCTATTGCTATGAGTTTGTGAATTCTTGATACGTATGCTGCTTATATCATTACTCTCTTCATCTTAATTGAATTCTTGTGGTTGCAAACATATAGAATAAGCCAGTATAGAATTAACTTGTTCGAAAGAAAAGTTACATGTCTGGAAAAGAGAGAATGACAAGGAAATAGGGATACCAACCCCTGTTTAAAAGTTAGTGCCATAACTGGATTAACCTCTTCGCGAATTCGTACCATTAGTATACGCTTTAAGCTCGAAAGAGTTAAAGTGATATAATCCTTGATGGTCGAAAGACACTAGGATTTACCATAGAATACGAATCTCTATAAGCGCGTGCATGTCTGAAATCCGCATAACTCATAGCCAATAGATACGTAAAACTCATAAGGTGGACATAACCCTAACTTAAAATTCTCATTGATTAAAACCTACTAAATATTCCATTTTTCTTTGTTACTTTGATACTCTTAATTCACGCTACAATTAAATCCCCCCTTTTTCATAGAATTTTCGATCAACAGTCTACTAATCGTTGCATACTTAGTGACCAAGTATTCCCTGTGGGATTCGACACCCAACCCAGTTGGGTTCTATATTTGACAACGACCGCTTACACTCTTACGAGAGCTGTAGTTTGAGCGTTATTAAATTTTGGCGCCGTTGTCGGGGAATACGGTTGTCAACTAAGTTTGTGATAGTTACTAGACCTTTTGGTCAAAAATTCTCAAATTTTACTTTTAGTTGTTGTTTTTGTTTAATTCAGATTTGTTTGACTGCATACCAAACACTCAAAGTTTAGGTCAACCGTTATTACCTATCAATCCTGAACCACAACTTATTGGTAGAATGGATGCACAACGTGACATTGAAAGAAGGGCTGCTCAACAGGAGCAGGCTAGATTAGCTGCGTTGGCAGCTGCTCAAGTGCATCAACAAAATATTGATAACCCAGGTCGGGCAACAAATCCTAATGATGAGGACCTGGGTGATGATGAGTTACTGAATCCTAGGCATACTGATGAGGTGGTGACACCTATGCACAAGAGAGATCATCAAGCTAGAATGAGACCTGACCGCCGAGCTGTGCAGGCTCCTTTTGATGATGATGATGATGATCTTGATGGAGTTGGTGCCACAGGGGCTATTATTCCTCCGCCCATGGCTCCCGGAGCCAAGTTCAATATCACTAGCACCATGATTCAGCTATTGCAGCTCAAAGGGTTATTTGGTGGACTTCCAGGAGATGATCTGAATATGCATCTGGTCAATTTTATTTGAACATGCAAGTCGTTTGACAATCCAGGAGTTGGGCAGAATGCAATTCGGCTATGCTTATTTCCATTGTCTCTGTCTGGGGAGGCAACTCTATGGCTGAATGGGCTAACTCCTGATTCCATTACTAATTGGAGGCAACTGAAAGAAGCTTTCCTAGAAAGATTTTTTTCGCCATCCAAGCGAGCACAGTTAAGAGATGAGATCAACAATTTTCGACAGCTTCCAACTGAAGCTCTCCACGAAACATGGGAGAGGTTCAAAAAGAAGCTTATGCGGTGCCCAAATCATCATATGACCAATGTCCACTTGATGGAGATATTATACAGGTCTTTGAATTCAGTGACTAAGCCAGTGGTTAATAATGCTGCAGTAGGGTCATTCATGGACCTTACTTTTGTTCAGGCAAGTGATATGTTATATCGTATGACAAAGCAAAGTAGAGCTTGGCATACCAGGGATTCAGATGTAGCAAGCTCTACCATATCTATTGGCATGACTGCAGAACAAAGGCGAAGAGAAGAGGAACATGATCAAGATATGGCGCACATGAAAACACAGATGGATCTTCTTACCAAGCATTTATTATCAGGGAAGACCGAAAAAGTAAAAGCGGTTGCGTCAAAAGGAAGAGACGAATCCGATTCTGAGGAAGAAGCTAACTACTTGAATAATCAGAGGGGTTTCCGAGGCAATGCCCAAGGAAACCAAGGTTGGAACTATTATGATAAATCTAGAAACAAGGACCGTGATCAAGGTAGTTGGAAGAATAAGAATGATAGGAGTAGTTTGTATATTCCTCCTGGAAATTGTGAGGCCACAGCATCTGGTTCGGGGAAGATGTCTATGGAAGATATGATGGCAAAGATGTTGAAAGTAGTGGAGCCAACTAATACGGGAGTGAATGAGGTGAAGAACGATTTGTCTTCAATAAATCAATTGGTTAACTCACATTCCACTTCAATAAAATAGCTGGAGCAGCAATTGAGTCAACTTTCAGCGGCATTCAATCAAAGAAAAGCTGGAACACTACCTAGAGACACAGTGCAAAATCTGAGGAATGATGGATCGTGTATGGCTATTACTACCCAAAGTGGTAAAGTGTTGGAAAATCTATCTAAAGGCAAGCAGGTAGTTGATGATATATCGGATAATGTTATTGATGCAGAATGTGAAGAGGCCGAAGAAGCTGAAGAGTGTGTTCATGACGTCACCCCTAGACGTCTGCAGCCTGAAAAGATTGATAGTTGGAAGCAAGGTAAAAAGAAAGTGGTGGAGAAAACTATTCCCCTTTCACCACCACCTTTTCCTCAGAGACTGAAGAAGAAGGCTGACGACACTCCTGAAAAGGTTGATAATCGGAAGCAAGATAAAAAGGAAGTGGTGGAGAAAACAATTCCCCTTCCACCACCACCTTTTCTGCAGAGACTGAAGAAGAAACCTGATGACAGCAGGTTCAGTAAATTCATGACTATGTTGAAGCAGCTGACTATTAATGTTCCTTTGGTGGAAGCGCTATAGAATATGCCCGGATACGATAAATTCATGAAGGACCTTTTGACAAAGAAGCGGGCAGTAAGCTATGAGCTGGCAGATAATGTTCATCATTACAGTGCAATCGCTACAAGATCGCTAGTTCAGAAAAAGGCAGATCCTGGTGCTTTCACTATTCCTTGCACGATTGGATCGTTGGATTTTGCTAAGGCATTGTGCGATCTGGGGGCTAGCATCAATTTGATGCTGTTATCCGTTTACAGAAAGTTGGGGTTGGGTGATCCTACACCAACCAATATGCGGCTCATGATGGCAGATAGGTCGGTAAAACGGCCTGTTGGTATCTTATATGACATGTTGGTGAAGGTTTCCACCTTCATCTTTCCTACAGACTTTGTTATTTTAGATTGCGAGGTGGACTCTGAAGTTCCCATAATCTTGGGGTGCCCTTTCCTTGCAACAGGGAGTATGCTTATTGATTTAAGAGCGAATGAGCTTTTATTCCGGATGAATGACGAAGTAGTCCGCTTTGATGTATGCAAATCAATGAAGCAACCCAAAGATCTGAACGTGTTCTCGGTAGCTGATGTTTACTTTGATGATGAGAAAGAATTATCCATAGAGGAGAAGCTTATTGTTGACCCATTGGCGGTTGTGCTTATGAATATAGAGCGTGAGGATGCTGAAAATTATGAAGAAACTATTTGTGCTCTAACAGGAATAGGGTCGTATCCTTATGCTCCCAAGAAGCTGGACCTCGATCTCAAAAATCGGCCTACACCACCAGCTAAACCATCCATTAAAGAGCCACCAATGTTAGAATTGAAGGAGCTACCCAGTCATCTAAAGTACGCATTCTTGGGAAGTGGAAACACCCTCCCGGTTATTGTGGCGGCTGACTTAGGTGAGCAGCAAGTTGCAGCTCTCATTGCTGTTCTAAGGAAATACATGAGAGCCATCGGTTGAACCATCGCTGATATTATTGGTATTCCGCCTGGGATATGTATGCACAAGATTCAGCTTGAAAAAAATTGCATACCCACTATTGAGCATCAAAGACGTTTGAATCCACCTATGCAAGAGGTGGTGAAGAAAGAAATTATTAATTGGTTAGATGCAAGGGTAGTGTATCCAATCTCTGACAGTAAATGGGTGAGTCCGGTACAGTTTGTGCCCAAGAAAGGGGGCATGACGGTAGTTGCAAACGAAAGGAATAAGCTAATTCCACTCAGACCTGTCACAGGGTGGAGAGTATGCATGGACTACCGAAAGCTGAATTCATGGACGCTTAAGGATCACTTCCCAATGCTATTCATGGACCAAATGCTTGATCGATTGGCAGGAAAAGGATGGTTTTTCTTCTTAGATGGTTATTCCGGCTATAATCAGATCTGTATTGCTCCCGAAGACCAAGAGAAGACAACGTTTACATGCCCATATGGTACATTTGCCTTCAAACATATGCCATTTGCGCTATGTAATGCACCCGCCACTTTTCAGCATTGTATGATGTCCATTTTTTCTGATATGGTTGAAGACATCTTGGAGGTATTCATGGACGATTTTTCAGTTTTGGGTGAGTCATTTGAATCATGCTTGGCGAACCTAAGTATGGAGTTATAGAGATGTGTTGAATTCAATTTGGTGCTAAACTAGGAGAAGTGCCACTTTATGGTTAAAGAAGGTATTGTTCTTGGGCATAAAATTTCTGAAAGAGGAATTGAGGTGGATCGAGCTAAAATTGAAGTCATCGAGAAACTACCACCTCCAATCTCTGTAAAGGGAGTTCGTAGTTTCCTCGGGCATGCAGGCTTTTATCGAAGGTTCATTAAAGACTTTTCCAAGATTGCTAGTCTGTTATGCAAGATTTTGGAGAAGAATGCAAAGTTCGACTTCGGTGAAGATTGCTTGAAGGCATTCGAATGCCTCAAAGGGAAGATAATTGAAGCTCCTATCATTGTAGCACCTGACTGGTCCCTACCATTTGAAGTTATGTGTGATGTAAGCAGAGTAGCTTTGGGTGTTGTACTTGGCCAGAGAAGAGAAAAGTTATTTCATCCAATCTACTACTCGAGAAAGGTCTTGAACGAAGCCCAGAAGAACTATACTGTCACGGAACAAGAGCTTTTAGCAGTTGTTTATGCTCTTGAAAAGTTTCGTGCTTACCTGTTGGGGACTAAAGTGGTGGTTCATACCGATCATGCAGCCCTGAGATACCTAATGATTAAGAAGGATGCAAAGCCGAGGCTAATTCGATGGGTGTTATTGCTGTAAGAATTTGATTTCGAGGTAAAAGATAGAAGAGGTTGCGAAAACCAAGTGGCTGATCACCTATCTAGACTTGAGAATGAGCACACAGCGCATCCCAATCTTGAGATTAATGATGCATTCCCCGATGAAAAGATCCTAGCCACGATAGTGGAAGAATTACCATGGTACGCAGACTTTGCAAACTATATGGTAAGTAATGTGATACCTGCACATCTGTCTTTTCATCAAAAGAGAAAGTTCATGCATGATGTAAAACACTACTTCTGGGATGATCCATATTTGTTTCGATGATGCGTGGATGGTGTTATCAGGCGATGCATATCTCACGTGGAAGTGCTGAGTATCTTGGAAGCAAGTCATGCTTCCCAAGTTGGGGGACACCATGCAGGTGGTCGAACAGCAAGAAAGGTATTGCAAAGCGGCTATTATTAGCCTTTGATATTTAGAGATGCCTACAAATTTGTGAGAAGATGTGACCAATGTTAGAGACAAGGCACGATTTCGAAGCACCATAAGATGCCCATGTCAAAAATTCTCAAAATAGAGCTGTTTGATGTGTGGGGTATTGATTTCATGGGCCCATTCGTAAATTCATTTGGGATGAAATATATCCTAGTTGCTGTCGACTATGTATCCAAATAGGTCAAAGCAGTAGCGCTGGCCAATAATGAAGGAAAACATGTTGAGCATTCTTGAAGAGAAATATCTTCTCTCGTTTTGGGGTACCACGTACCATCATAAGCGATGGAGGATCACACTTTTGCAACAAGCTGTTCAAATCTGTGTTGGTGAAATATGGGGTCAAGCAACATAAGGTAGCCACACCTTATCACCCACAAACTAGTGGGCAGGTAGAGGTTTCTAATCGAGAGATCAAGCAGATCCTTGCTAAGACTGTAAACGCTAATAGGAAGGATTGGTCTCGGAAGCTGGACGATGCACTATGGGCTTATAGGACTGCATTCAAAATGCCAATTGGCATGTCCCCGTACCAACTTGTTTATGGGAAGGCTTGTCACTTGCCCATTGATCTCGAGCATAAAGCATTATGGGCGTTGAAGCGACTGAATTTGAATTGGGATGATGCCATGAATATGAGATTGGAACAGCTGAACGAGATGGATGAATTCCGTCTACATGCGTATGAAAGATCAGACATCTACGAGGAGCGGATGAAAAAGTATCATGATCAACGGATTGTTCAACGAAACTTTCAAAAGGGTGATATGGTACTTCTTTTCAATTCCAGACTGAAGATATTCCCAGGGAAGTTAAGGTCCAAATGGTATGGTCCGTACAAAATTAGCCAAGTCTACTCGTCTGGAGTAGTTGATCTAGAAGACAATAATGGTGTTGTCTTTAAGGTGAATGGCCAATGAGTAAAACCATATATCGGTCCTCTTGACTCGATAAAATGCATGGCCACCATCTATCTCGACGAAATCTAAGTACTCGAGGTAACTATGTCGTGCCGCGATAATAAATCAAGCGCTAGATGGGAGGCAACCCATCATTTTTCATTATTTATTGTTTTACTAAGAGTTTGTTTTTTTAAATAAAAAAAATCCAAAAAAAAGTGTCGAGCCACGACCAAAACTAAGGCGCTAGATGGGAGGCAACCCATCGTTCTAATCGTTTGTGTTGTTTTTGAATAAGTGTAGGTGCAAGAGGTGTAAAGGAGGAGATTGGTTTCAAATTTTTATTTGGAAGTATTGCATGTTGAAGGTGGTAAGTTGGGAATGAAGAAGTAAAAGGCAATGAGTTAGGCATTGCCTATGAAAATCTAGGCAACGAACAAGGCAAGGCCTATGCTATGGCCTAAGCTCTCTGAATCTAGAGTGCCATGGAATAGGCGCCGCCTATGCCTAACAATTCCATAGCATAGGCGCCGCCTATGAAAAAGCCCTTTGTCTCTGAATCTAGAGTGCCATGGCATAGACGCCTCCTATGCCTAACAATGCCATAGCATAGACGCCACTTATGCAAAAGCCCTTTGTCTCTGAATCTAGAGTGCCATGGCATAGGTGCCGCCTATGCCTAACAATGCCATAGAATAGGCGCCGCCTATGCTCAACTAGGCTTTGCAAAAGGCGCCGCCTATGCCAAGTATAGGCAAAGCATTAGGCGCCGCCTATGCTCACTTTTTGGTCTCCTAATCCGATTCCAAATGGGTCAAAACCCGACCCAAGCTTGCCCTATAAATAGAACCTTAGTCTTAGAACAAAAATGCATTGCAAATTCAACCTAAGCGCCGCCTACCTCTCCAAAATCTCTCAAAAATTTTCTTTTTGCTCTTTTAACTTTGCAAGAACATCTTCCAAGGCCATCAACCAAGTAAGTACTTCTTTGCCCTTCTTTTATATTCCGTAAGTATTACAATACTACACCTATAATAAGTTGTTAAATCTTGAAGTAGTGTTGGTGATTTGAATGTGGTTGACTTGTTGTGATATAACTAAGTGAGTGAAAGAATACGTATGGGTGTTCTAGACTTGGTTCCAACATGAATTTGATTTTGATACACTGTCATACTTTTGCGAAATCGACATGGTTAAGATAATTGCATAATCTTGTAACTCGAAAGCTTGTATGTTTGAATGACTTTTCCATCGAGATGAAAATCATGGTTAACTACAAACATGAGATGTTGTGATTATTTCTAAGCCATAAATTGATACGGTATCTATGTAGTAGTTTTGTTCAAAGAGATGCATTAGTCCAAACATGAAAGCATAGTTAAGAGTACATGAAAAAGAATTGAAAAGGATAGTGAAGATGACAAGAAAAGTATGACTGCGCTGAATATATTGTTGGAACATAACACCTAAATGTATAGAAATAAAGTCTGAGTAAGTGACATCGTTAACTTAATCAGTTTGTCATGACAAATTAAGTGTGGGGTGGTGCCTCTACTGCTTGTTTGTTGACTGTATCCACCAAGATGAAGCTAACATGACTATTATTTTAATCTCAGGTACAATCAATGGCACCAAAAAAAAGATAAGGAAAAGAAAAAACAACCACTTTACAAAAAGGCCAGAAAAGGGGACGAAAAGAGCAAGGTGAATCCTCCTCGCTGCAAATACCTCAACGCATGTACGGGATAAAATGGTTCCTAGAGGAGAAAGGAAAGAAGTGGTACAATAACAATAAAGTAAAAAAATATGTTCATGTGGAGTTGATACAAAAGGAGAGCCTAGCAAAGAAAGAACCCCGCATTTTGGCTAAAATCATGACGCTACATCTTGATTTCATTTTCCAAGATATGGAAGAATGCAATCTTGATCTAACGCGAGAATTCTATGCCAATTGGTCCCCAAAGACTACCAGAAGTGAAGTGAAGATTTGGGGCCAAGTCTTGCAACTGAATGCGGAGTTCTTCAACTTTTTTCTGGGTCTTCCATCTGTGGATCCATCACCGCTCAAGGAGATTTATCGCAGACCTCCATACAGGGAAATCAGACACATACTATGCGGAACAAGATCAATGGCACGGTGGAGTCATCACAAGGATACCGGTCGGCATAATACCTTCCCGTATGCCTCCTTGAACAGAGAAGCTCGGATATGGTTGCGGATAGTCAATTATTGCCTGATTCCAGGGTCACAGTACACAAAGATCACATGTGATAGAGTGTGCTTGGTGTACGCTTTGATGAAGAACATTCCCATCAACATTGGGGTGATTATTCGATCTTCAATGCGTAAGGCCAGGCTGCACAAGAGGTCCCACTTCAGCTTTGGCAATCTGTTGACTGCGATATTGAGGAAGGAGGACATCAAAGAGAAACCTGCAGATCATAAGCTTCCACACAACCCGAAGAAGGTTGACCTCACAAAGGTTAAAGATGTTGAATCCATGCATGGCGTCAACCTAACCACTGCAGAAAGACATGCTCGCGACGAAAGCTTCTCCCGCCATTTATATGGCATGATGAAGTTTACCATGATGAGCGGGGGTCGTGTTCCAACTGCTGCAGAGCTCCAACAGTTGGATTATGACTACCCAATGAATGAGCATACGAGGGAGATGTGTAGAGTAGGTGTATATTTTGAGGAACCTCTTGATAACGACATGTCAACCGATGATGATCGACGAATGCCAGACTCCGACGTGGAGGAGAACTCTGATGATGACGACTCTGATGATGATTTTGATGCAGGGGGTATGACCCCAGACATAGAGGATGAGTCCGACTAATCAGGATCTTCTTATTTATTTTCCACTGAGGGCAGTGTGTCCCGTCTAAGTATGGGGTGCTGGTATTTGTATGCTATACTTCTTTGTCTGCATTTGCATTTATTCTAGTTCTTTTTTGTTTTAATTAGTTAGTTTAATTTTAAATTTTTTAGATTTTGCATGAAATTGTTCTGATAGACGGCATGGTAGTATAACAAGAGTTTGTGCTAAATCATTACTATTGAGACATTTAGGCTCTACATGTGACTCACTGTATGATAATTGTGTGGTTTAACTCATTCATCTGTTGGGTCAAGAGTCTATACTGCTCCCAATAAAGTTGACCATGTTCCTTGTGTGTGTGAGGATATAGTATATTCTGTGTTGTGATTGATGCTAGAACTTGCCTGGTGTGTGTGTAAAGCGAAATAAAGAGTGTGAGTTTAGGAGATTATTTAGGCATTTCTTTGGCAGCATGTGATTGTTTACCTTCTGTTTACCTACCCGTGGACATTATCCTAGTCAACCCTTTTAAGCCTTTAAGCCATTTTCTTTGACAGCCTCATATGTAAGCCTAATCCATTTTTTTTCAAGACCATAATTTGATCCAAATTCCTAAGTGCTTTAAATTGTGAAGTCATGTGACAAAATAATAGAAAATTGGGTGAGAGTGATGCCTTAGAGTGTATTGGTACTTGAATTTGTTATGAAAAAGAGTGGCTATCATGGAGGTGTGTTATAAAAAAAAAAGAGAAAAGAAAAGAAAAAGAAATAGAAAAACAAAAAGATAAATTGTGTTTATGATTAAATAAAAAGATAGTTATGCTTGAATGGCAAAATAGGTAAAAAGGGGTGATAGATGAAAGAAAGGTAGCAGGGTTGATTAAAAGAGAGTGTTAATGGCATAATGTGATTTATTAAAGCACTTAGGAACATAGTCACTATTTCTGGCCAAAATAGTCCTACCCGTCCCTTAGCCTACATTACAACCTGTAAAAGACCTAATTGATCCTAAGCTTAACATTCTGATATTAGTAGAGCATTACACTAAGGGCAAGCCTATGGTCATCAGTTGCAACATATGAATTCTTTGTGAGAGTGAGAGCAAGGATAATCTTATACCCATGTTTTGAAAAATGAAATACTTGTGAGTAATTATGGGTGATATATTGTGAGACACACATGGTTGATGATTTTTGGGTAGTCTTGTATGATTCTTTGTGCCTTAACTTGAGGATACAAATAAACCATCATCACGAGTCTATGTTGGAGGTTGAATTGTTTCTAGTAGTGATCACAAAACTACTCTTTGCTGATAATTATCGTGCTGTGATTTCTAGTTAGATGATTGCATGGACGTAATATTTTATTCGAGGACAAACAAAGCTTTAAGTGTGGGGTGTTGATGTTAGGCGTATTTACACGCCTAAAGCACCTTAATGTACCCATATTTTGGCTAAGTTTTGAGGATAAAATATATAATTCCTACACTTTTAAGCCTTTTTCCTATAAGTGCACTAACCAACGTGATTAGCAAGATTTCAGGTATTTATGATGAAGATTTCAGCATTTTATGGACTGTTGGACGCCAAAGGAAACTTCACCTAAGAAGGAAGGCAGCTTCTGGAAACTTGTGGACTGAAAGTGATGCATGGAGAACTTGTCCCGGGCTAAAACAGCATTTCTAAAGACTTGGGGGATCAGCAGTAACTTAGTAGGATTAGGACAAGTATGCAGTAACCCTGTAGGACTAGGACAAGGATGTTATAAAAACCATATTTTGCTGAATTTTTCAGCATTCACTTATTCATTAATTCAAGACTTTTTCATTCGACTTTTGCTCCTAATTTACGTTACAATTTCTGACAGAGGACACGACTCTCTTGAGAGCAACGGGCCAAGAGGAAAACGTCAATCTTGTTGTGACGCCACATTCCTCTTCAACGTGAGATTGCTATAGTTGTGGTATGATGATGATATCTTCGTTGATTTCCGTTACCCTCATGAGTAGCTAAACTTCTCTATTAGGGTTATGGAAGCCTTATGAGACACTATCTATTGCTATGAGTTTGTGAATTCTTGATACGTATGCTGCTTATATCATTACTCTCTTCATCTTAATTGAATTCTTGTGGTTGCAAACATATAGAATACGCTAGTATAGCATTAACTTGTTCGAAAGAAAAGTTACATGTCTGGAAAAGAGAGAATGACAAGGAAATAGGGCTACCAACCCCTGTTTAAAAGTTAGTGCCGTAACTGGATTAACCTCTTGGAGAATTCGTACCATTAGTATACGCTTTAAGCTCGAAAGAGTTAAAGTGATATAATCCTTGATGGTCGAAAGACACTAGGATTTACCATAGAATACGAATCTCTATAAGCGCATGCATGTCTGAATTCTGCATAACTCATAGCCAATAGATACGTAAAACTCATAAGGTGGACATAACCCTAACTTAAAATTCTCATTGATTAAAACCTACTAAACATTCTGTTTTTCTTTGTTACTTTGATACTCTTAATTCACGCTACAATTAAATCCCCCCTTTTTCGTAGAATTTTCTATCAACAGTCTACTAATCGTTGCATACTTAGTGACCAAGTATTCCCTGTGGGATTCGACACCCAACCCAGTTGGGTTCTATATTTGACAACGATCGCTTACACTCTTACGAGATCTGTAGTTTGAGCGTTATCATCTTGCTCTCCAGAATTAAATCTCTATTAAAACTAGAAAAGAACTTTCTCATTCTTGACCTCATATCAGCTACCAAATTAGTAGCATACCTTGATAGTTGATGGAACTTTAAAGAATATTCCATTAAAAATATCCTTCCTAACCATAGATTAACTAACTCCTCCATCTTTGCTTCCCTCAACTATTGAGGAAAGAATCAATTCAAGAAGGCATTAGAAAAGGCCGCCTATAACCCTTCCTTTTCCATATTACCTCTATCCCTGTCCCACTGATAAGCAACATCCTTGAGCTGACAAGATACAAAGTTAACCCCCTTTATTTTAGTAGCCTGCATCACCCAAAAGATCTTTTCCATCTCATCTAAGAAGCCATATGATTTTCCTCTACCTTTACCCCAGTAAAGGTTAGAAGACCCATCTTCATAAATTGACCAACACTTGTGGCCTCAGTAGATAAAGTACCAGTCTCACCCCACTTATCCTGAATAGCTACTAATAGGGCAATAAAAGGAATAGACTAATGAAATTCTATATTGATCACATTGCACTGAGGGACCTGAGAAGAGCTAGCCAGACTAGGAAGAACTCCAACACCATCAGGAATAGGACAATGAGATTGAAGATGTACTCCAGGCACAGGATGTACCCCTTCAGCATTATCCCTAAATTGGACGGAAGAATTTCCTTATTTTCCAGATCTAGCAGGCATGATCTAAAAGATAAACAAACAAGGATTAGAGGAGATTTCGGGATTAAGGACTCAATCTTGTAGATAGAATACCAAGAAAGTGAAACATTCCTAAATGTGTTGTACCCTCTCTCTTATGAGTGTAGCTCATTTCACACCCCTAAAAGATACTCTACTAGACACAGCTTTGTGGACTTCCCAGTTGACCGTGAACCTAGGCTCTAATACCAACTTGACATGACCCCACCCCGGGCCTTGTCGTAATGGGCATCCCAACTCAAACTTGGATCGGGGAACGCCCCCTGTTACCTAACCCAACCACCTATATTCATCCTTAGATGGGCTGAATTTTGAATAGATAACAATATAGCATTATTGTTATAATTAGGACTCCGATATAGGGTGACAACCATGATCAACCCAACTGAGTCCAACCATACCTCACCAACCGCCAAACCATACTACACTAAGCCATAGACTATAAACCAAAGATAATACCAAAACATAATATGAAAATTATTCCCAAAATGTAATAGGATGGAACAACCAACAATATTGTCCAATGTTGTCAGCTCATCGACTTATTCCAAAGCTAAGGCCTATACCAATACAAATCCCGCCCATACCAACACCTAGATTACCACAAAGTCTCTATCCAAAAGAGTAAACAAATCCAGTTGGGATATACCCCCAACCATGGCAAAAACCAATATCCAAAGTAAAAGAAAAAATAACTAGAAGAAATCTATAACATGAAATGATCCCTTCCAAAATGATGGAAGCTCACCACTTAAGTCCAAATGCTGATACCGAATTCGCATGCTAAATAGGAAGAGTAGAATAGACGGTTCCTTCATAGTATTGGTATACAACCGCCAGTAGATGGTGTTAGCTAGTGACTACTAGTATGAATCTCAGGATAAGAATAAAGTAATGTTAATCATAAAACCAAGTAAGACCATCCATAATGCATACAACCATACATATATAATTGTCAGGAAAGGCGATCGGGTTTAGCATGCACTTAAAATCTTTACCTGGGCTGTGTAGCTTTGTGGTCCTAACCACCCATGGGCCATTTGGGTTTATCTCCTCTTGCTGAAAGGACCCCAGTGCGTGTAGTCTCACGACTAGGGAATATCCCTTCAGATGACTAATACATTTCCAAATATAAAATATGAAACAAGAACATGATCATTAAGACCCCTCATAATGGCAAATACGAGTTTCCAATTTTTGTCCCTTTGAGACCGCTGTCTTCCACGGCTTAGCTACACAACCTTCTATTAATACCTAATTTAAACTATGCCCAAACAATCCATTTACAATTCATTAACATTCCAATAATGGTAGTATCATCATACAACCCCTTACTTGCAAGTAATATCCAAAACCAAAATATTAAGATTAAGGGGACCTTAGGTGCTCTTCCATATACTATATTAAATCCACTTGAGAGACTTACATGTTCTCCACAAGTATAACTATTTAGCCTTTATCCTTTTCAAACCATTTAAACCATACATAAATCCTTTGTCCAGTTTAAAACATGCAAGAGTTCCATTAAAAGAAGTCAATGCAATGAACATATCTTTATAAGCATTTTATCAAACACGTTGGGAGCATAATATATCCAAAAGCAACTCCAAAGGACATTAAACCATTACCATGAAATACAAATATCAAAAACAACCATTAATGCATATAAAAGCATAATTAAAACCATAGAAACTATAACCAAGCATTAATTATCAAAACCCCAATAATAGTTGAAAATGATAATCATGAAATAGTAAAACCATGAAATCAATCATATAAACCATGCCTTTAGTATAAATTACAATGAGGGAAGATAATAATGCCTTATACCAAAGATCTGATGGAAAGAAATCACCAAAGAAAGCCCCAAAACAATCCATAAGATGAAACCCTAGCCTTCTTTCCCCAAAAACTCTTGATAGAATTATGAGATATTTTGGCATAGTTTTTAAGTGATAATGAATAGAATAATAGGGTAAATAACCTCCTAAGTGTATTAGAAGTCGTGGGTCCTAATTAAGGTAAGTAGGAAAATATCCAAAATACCCCTACTTAAATCTCTTAAAAATATATCATAGGGATATGACTGACTCATACGAGTCGTACCCTTCTATACGATCGGTATCCAACACTCGTATCTAAGCCTCAACCCCTGGATCAAAAATTGTCCAATATATGAATCATCCAATGAAGTCATAACCACAACATATGATCTGTATCCATAACCCATATCCCTGGTTGAATAAAATACCACGAGGATCAAACACTACCACCATATGAGTCCTTGATATGACTCATAGAAAACCATGAAGACTCACACCTCTAAGTCATACTCATTCCAATGATCATAACCATCCCACTAACTAACACTGGTAAGCATACGATAGGACCATACCACTCGTACCCTAGCATACGGCTCATGCCCATGAATCGTATTGGGTTTGTAGAATGGAATTCCAGGATATTTTCTAAGGGTCAAAACCTAGGATGTTTCATTAGAACTTCTCTTTGATTATTGTCGTTCAACTACTCAGGTATGCTCATCTTATTTCCTGCTTTCTTTCTTTTTATTTTAACGAAGAGAAAAAGGAGCCATTATTATATGTATATAGGATCGAAAAAGGTTGTGTTGTGCTCGAGTTTGGATTTTGGTTACACAAAATGGGTGAATTTGAAGTAACCAACGATTATGTAGGGTAAATCTAGTAATGTGAGACCAAGACAAGAAATTTAAAGTAAGCAAAAAAGTTGAAAGATTTGTACCTAAGCTATTTGATAAATTGCCTCAGTGGAAGAAAAATAAATTGAGCATCACTGATGACTCACTCGAATAACTGTCAGGTCTCTTATAAGTCGTCAAGTGAGCAGTCACAAGGCTAGAATTGTTCTCATATTTTTTTAAACCTGATGGGTTATCTAACAAACTGCCATGTTGTTGATGACCCATTTTAGAAAACTGTCATGGTGTCTAAAATATTATGATAATCTGTCTAGGCCTTACGGTTAGTTAAAAAAAATGTTTGGACTTTGAAAACATATTATGAAAATCTATTGGATGAGTGAAATAAATTAAAAAACTGTTTGACAAAAAAGGTTAGTAAATCATCACTTGTGTGATGAATTATCAGCCCAATGATCAAAAATCAATATTTTTTATGTACTGCAATATAAATTGATGCATAATATTTTGCGCTACATTAAGTATTTCCCTTTTTAGGTACAATACCTCTAAAGCATAAAAAAATAATAGGAGGAGCAAGAGAAAGGCTCAAAAGATATATCTCAATCTTGAGTTGGAGAGATGAACCTAAAAAAAGGGTAAGAAAGTCATTGACCCAACATACAACACCAAATAAAATGAGAAAAAACTTTCCCCAACAATCGAATCTAAGGAGAGGGATGGGACAAAAAGCAATGGAATAAAGCAACATCATAGAGAGAAGAGATAGTTTAAGCCCTAGCCTAAATATTAAGGATCAGAATGAGGCAACTATAAGTCTTTAAATAGATACCAAACTTGAAATGGGTGATATAATTTGCAAGAATGCTCCAAGGGTTTGAGAATCAATTCGATGGATGATTGGTGTGGCTAAAATACATTATTTGGATTGCTTAGAACTAATAAAATCAAGAAGTATGAGGAGTCCATATGCTGGGGAATGCAAAATAATAACAATAGAACTACTAGAATACCCAAACATCAAATGATGATTCAATAAATATGAGTTAGGATGTCTATGAAAACTACCAGATTCCTATTACCAAACCATTGTATGTGAATTTTTCACAAATTATTTAGGTGTCCTAGAGAAGTTGTGCCCGAAGGGTAAAAAGGTGTTTGATATAAGAAATAGGGTAAGAATTCCCATTTGAGGGGTTTCAATTGATATCTCAGACAACATAATTAATTAAATCGTATTTGGTAATCTTTATACTCTTCCAACCATAACCTTAGAGTTCAAGCAATGAATGAAAAATACTTCTACTTAGAGTCCATGGCTTTCTCAAGTACAGACAGAAAATAAAGAACCTTCTTTGCTGAATAACAAGAAGCATATAGATAAATCATTACTAAGTTTCGCAGAAAATTTTTGGTGGGTTATGGTTAAGCTATGATTGATGCTTGTTGGTAGGAATGATAACATAAATTGTCAAATATCTATTCTGGGGGTAAGTTTTGTAGAATGACTGAAGGTTAACTTTGGTTAAGTGACTGAAGGTTAACTTTGGCTAAGTTATTGGTGATAAGCTTTTTATGATGGGAAGTATCGCTAAAATTACATTGCTAAGCTAAGTATAAAGGGGACTTTGTCAAATAAAAAAACCCAACTATGATTGGGGATGAATCCACATGGATTAGGTCAAAATTTCAATCCATATGTACATCAAGGCCATTAATGACAATATCCAGTAAAAGAGGGAGTTTTATAATTATGTGATTTAGTAGTAATAATTTGTTGATTTGTTGTACTAGAAATCAATATAAGAAAATCACTAGGAACATGTTCCGAAATAGCTACATAACACAATAGGTTCTTCTCACTTCATAATTTCTCTTGATGTAGGTATGAAAAATCAATATGTTATTTTGTACTTATAATAGCTTTGTTATCTTAGGTGGATTTATGCACCTAAATGTCATAATCTCTACTTATTTAGCCTAGTTTTGAGTACTTCTCATACTCATAATGAGTTGATATTCATATAATTAAGCATATAAGTGTTAAATTTCTTGTGTATTATATTTATGGTGTGTTCAAAAGAAGTTTGGAATAAAAACAATCACTTAAAGTTTACATGAGAAAACTAGTGTTACAATCTTGAGATATATGTTGTTCTAGTTAATCTTGTTGGATTTTATTATGTTTAATAATTATTTTGTGGTGTTTGGTGATATAGGATGACCTGTGAGATGTCAATAGTGACCCGTGAAGCAAAACAAGGTCTAATGATGATATAAAAACGACCACAAAGCAAGAAATGTTGGGTTAAATGGATGGAGCAAACTATGTCAAAATTTGGAAATTCTAAGCATTGGGGTGTGCCACACCATCTATCCTCTGAGATAAGGGCATGACATGCAATTGGACACAAACCAAATTGTCAAATTCTAGTGTGTATCCAAGATATAGCCATTCCATGCCCTTATCATGGCAATTCTTTAGTGTGGCACACCGATAGGTTAAAAATGGGTACTTGGATCTTATTATATATAGGACACTCCTATCTTGTTGTACAAACCTTAGACTAATTTTTTGGATTGAAATCACTTGTGAAGGCTTATTTTAGTATTATCATTCTTTCCATTAGTTTACTTTTGGCTTTTATACATGAATTTCTTAATTGTGATTCATTATTAATCCATGAGTGGCTAATCACCCACTTCTAGGGTTGAGGCCAAGAACATGAATACTTAAGATTATATTTGTGTTGGTTTTTGTTGATTATCATTATTGGTTATTCATATTTCCTTATACTTACTATTCTATGGATACACGACCCTTAGGATAAATCTATATTTCTATTGTAAGCCTGAAAGGAGGAATAATAGATTAGAATATGCAATATATGGAGTGGGATCTTACACGGAGAGGGATTAAAGTTACTATTGGAAGTTAGGATCAAAATATACCTAATTCACCCAACATAGTTCATATACAGGATAAAATATAAATGCGCTTAACTTATTTCTCATATCCCTTCCCAACAATGTAGTTATGGGTCTAAGTTTGATAGATTATTAGAGGATGACCATTTCTTAATAGTGTCATCAACCTCGTGAATCAACAACAAATATAATTAATTGAATTGAGGAAATTATATATCTATGTAGGATTTTTCAGAGTGTCTTTACCCTGGATTATTCCCCGTTATTGTTCAACCACATTATATTATAGAATTATTTATGGTTACATTACAATTTCAAATCTCAAACATTATTGGTTACTCTTTCACTTGTTTAATCTTTGTAGTATTACTAGAATTAGATCATTGTTGATCACAAGTAACTGTGGGATCGATACTTGGATTTTAAAATGCAACTTTAATTCGTTGTTTACCATTTATACATGCATGTGGGCTTGGACATAACATGTTTTGGCACAGTTGTTGGGCACTTAAAAATTGCCAATTGTCTTAGTTTTAGTTTTGCTAGTTTTTTATAATTGCTAACAACTTGATCTTAGCTTCTAAATTTGTAGGTACAAGTTTTAAGCTCTAGTAAGCTAGTAAAAGTAAGGGATTTGGTTGACCCATATCTCGAATCTGAGTGATACCTACACCAACTAAGGAGAGAAGCTATACTTCTCTATTGAATACCTCAAATTCATCAAGAGAAAACTATTCCTGCACTAAAGGCTGAAGATCAATAAGCCCACAGGACAGTACGTAAAGTGGCTATCCAACTCGCAACCAATATTACCTCTGCCATCCACAGTCCAGAGCCTAGACATAGATTTAACCTTAAATAGAACATAGTGCAGTTACTGCTCAGTAGTAGGAAATTCAAAGGCCTGTCACATAAGGATCAACAAGTCCATTTGTAGAACTTTTTAGAGATTTGTGATACCTTTATTCCTACTGGAGTCTCTACAAACTATGTGAAACTCACCTTTTTATTTTTTAAATTTTATGGAAAGCAAAGAAATGGTTGAAGGAAGAACCTTCAAACTCTATCACGACATTAGATTAACTAAAAAAATTATTCTTCATTAAATTCTTCCCATTTGGCATGATTATAAGGTTACGTAGTGAAATTTTAATCACTAAACAGAATCCAGATGAAAACTTGTATCATGCATGGAAGAGGTTCAAATCTCTTCTTAGACATTGTCATATCATTAACAAACAAACAAGGTAATAGTTCATTCTTTTGTTGATTATCTTGACCATAACACAAAACTTTTTCTAGATTCATCTATAGGTGGTCAAGCTTATGAGAAAATGTAAGGTGAGCTTATAATCTCCTAAATAAAATTGCACAAGGTAATCTTTATTGGCATGGTGATATTCTTAGACGTACAGTGAAAAAGCCTGTAGGTATGATAGAGGTGGATAGTATCATAACTTTGGCTGCTTAACTATCAACCTTGCGAAATCAAATGATGACTTAGTTTAGCAAGTTGAGTGTAAACCAACCTCATGCCCAGGTAAATAAACCTCAGCAGACCCTATCATGGTGTGAGATTTTGTGGCATTAGTTGTCACTCTGCAGACTTATGTGGAGTAAATAAAGAGTCAGTAAATTTTATAGCCAATTCATAGAAGGGAAACTATAGTAATACCTATAATCACAAGAAGCAGGGTCAACACAACTATTCGTAGGGCAACAATTAAGTTCATACTCAGTAGTTTCAATAGAAAAAAATGTATAGGATAGTAATATTAAAGAAACATTAAAAAAGATCCTACCCAATTAAGAACAACCGGTTGTAGAAATAAAAAATTAGCAACTTTTCCAAAAAACATTAAAGACACGGTTGGGAAAGATAGCTTAGGTGTAGAATACCATACCTCATTGGACTTTACCTAGTGACACAAAGAATCCAAAGAAGGTAATGGAAATTATCTTAAAGAGTGGTAAAGATCCCATTGATAGGTCTCCAGAGTAAAATTAGGAGGTACAAGCAGAGTTAGTCTCAAAGTAGGTAGAGGATAAGCAAGTTACAACTAAAGATGCTAAAATTTTAGGGAAGTCTAAGTACCTGAAAACTATGAATGTTGAGCGGGTTAACGAAACATCACCACCACCAATCCTTAAACGGTTGAAAAAGGCTAAAGAGGATTTATGTATCAAGAAGTTCTTTGACACATTCAGAGAACTTTCATTGACCTCCCATTGTTAGATGTTTTGTAGGGTATGCCTAAGTAAGCCAAGTACTTAAAGGACATAGTGACTAATAAAATGAAGCTGACTGATATTGAGATGGTGGCACTTACTAAGGCGTGCATTTCAGTTGTTATGAGAAAGATGTCAAAGAAGTTAAAGGACCTCGGGAGTTTCACCCTTACCATAAAAATTGGTGATAATAATGTAGTCCATGCGTTGTGTTATATGTGGTCAAGTATAAACTTGATGCCCCTATCTGTTTTTAATACACTTAGATTAGAAAAGCCTAGGTAATGCTCTATGGTGCACCAAATGGCAGATAGAACGAGAGTGCATCCCAAAGAAATCATTGAATATTTCCTCATTAAAGTTGGTAACATAATTATTCTGGTTGATTTTATTATTCTTGATTATGATATAGATGACAAGGTACCGATCATATTGGATGTCCATTCTTGGCTACCTGAGCTGCACTAATTGATATTAGAGAAACAACTCTTAAAATGAGTCTAGTTAATGAAGAGATGGTCTTCAAAGTATATAAATCACTCAATCCACCTTTGCATAATAATGATTTATGCATGAATATAGCTATGGAAGTGGACTATCATGGGGTTGTGGATAGCATATAAGAAAAGACCTCTTAGTAACATATCATAGAGTTGCCAAAGCCACCAATTATACGTTAAAGGGTGAAACTGAAATATGATCCCAAAAAGGCTATTATTAAAAAGGATAAATACCTTAAGAGTACACACTTAAGAGGTCAGAAAAGTGTAAGAATATGCCCTTCGAGTAAGAGGAAGAGAAAAAAAGAATATGGTTGATGTAGTGATGTGGGTCATGACATGTGACAGTAACTCAAGTGCTACTTGGGAGGCAACCTATAATGAACTGACATTTGGTAATTTATGTGAAATATTTATTTCTATGTGATTTGACCTTTATAACTCTCCCTATGGTGGCATTGTTATGTGTTTTGGGGTGTGGGAATGAATGGAATAATTCTCAATGTATTTAAATATTGTTTATGGAAGATTGTGATTTTTGATGGTCTTAAATGCTTACTAGATGACATCAGTCAACATCTTTTGATTTGTCCGTCGAATATCAAAATAGACTGAGCCAACCTATCAGGAATATTGATTTTAGGTAGTTAACACGATTATTGTTGTTTTACAAAGTATGTATCTCATTTCAACCCTCCATTCAAGAAATTGTGAAAATAGGTCTTAGGGGTCAGTTTTGTGAAAATGGTAATTTATAAAATTTGATATTGCCATTAAGGCTAGAGTGTCAAATTTAGTGTTGTAACTTACACAACCCGAACCAGGTCATGGCCGTGTCAGGTATCTCAAGTCTAACCAGGATTGGAGACCACCCATAATACCAAAACTATGGACTACCCTTCACCCTATGCCGAATGAATTTTGAGCAAATAACAAGATAAGATAACATCAATTTGAAGACGTTGTAATGTGTCTATAACAAAAACAAAAATCCACAACCAATTAACCATCAAATACCAATCCCAATGTCAATACCAATACCAATGCTAGTACCAATACCGGCATTGCCCATGCCCATAGTAGTCCAACAATGCCAATTATCAAATCCAAAGAATATAAAGTCGGGCATGCCCCCGACCATAGCCAAATCCAGAACCAAAGATATAATAATAACATAATGACATCAATAGCATGAAATAGGGTCTTTTGAATTATGGAATCTCACCACTTCATTTTGACTCAAAAGTTGTCCCCAAATCATAATGTCACTGAGTAGAATGAGTGGAAGTATGGACGGTTCCTACATTAAGTAGGGATACAATGCCCGAAGACGGTTATTTGGGTGAACTCTAGCACATAACTCAGGGATAAATATAAGGTAAGGCCCTTAATTCAAAACCAAATCAAACCAATGCAAATAACCATGTCCAATTACATATATACCATGATGGGATAGGGAAAAAGGTTTAGCATTCATTTTAAAACATTATCCTGAGTTGCATATCTTTTTCATCATAAATCCACCCATGGTCTATATGGGTCTAGTGTTACCCCCTGAACGGGCCCTAGTGCACTCCATGATACATATATATATGTATAGTCTTTGTGGATTACCTAGTACCCCATAATCACATGGTCATCAAGACCAACCCTCATGTCGGCAAACATGAGTTTCCAGTGCCGGCCCTTCAAACTTACACCTTCATGACTAGCTATCATAACCCCAATTATTGCCCTATTATAAAATTAAACACTTAACCAAACCACCAATTTTGGGATTCAATTATTAAAGAATTATTTTGGAATCCCGAAAGTATTTGGTTTGACTTATTGGGGGATTCCAATGTACCCCACAGACTCCATTATTAAAATCACTTGGGGGATTCCCGTGTACCCCACAAGGTTTGCATAAAGTATTCGTTTGGGGTATTCCAATGTACCCCTCAAGGTTTGATAAACCATACTAAACCATTTAAAAATTTATTCCAAGCATTAGTTTCAAGAAATAAGTCAAACCAAATACTTTCGGGATTCCATTAGACTACCAATTCAAATTCCCATCTTTCTCATAACTACAAAAAATTTTTACAATACAAGGTTAGGGTAATAACCACTTCAAAAGTCACAAGTCTAGAGAAAATTACCATTCTCAAGTTCAACCACCATACCCATGCACCCACATGTTAAAAACCATATTTAAAACATGGAAAATCATAATTAAACCATAGGAAAACATTATTCAATGACAACCATTCAAAACCCTCAATTTTTATTTCAAAATCATAATAATACCATGATAGCCATATAATAAAACATGTGATTTTAATAAAATAACAATGAGGGAGGTGTAACATACCTGAAATACCAAGAAATTTTGAAGAGATAGCACCCTTAGAACCCAAGATGATCACTTTCTTAGAAACCCTAGCCTAAGATTTTGAGACAGAATTTCGGGAGTGTTTTATCGGGAATAATGTAATAATAAAGTCCCTAGAAAGGTTTTTAAGTTATGGGGTCCATGGGGTTAAAGTGGAAAATGTCCAAAGTGCCCCCAACTTAAAAGATAAAAAAGTGTTGCTTTTGACTACGAGTCAACCATTGACTTGTAACCACTCCTTACGACTCGTGAAAGGAGCTCACCCTGCTTCTTCGAACCATATATTCTCCGTATGACACACACAACAATGATGATAACCCATACTCTAATCTGCAGGCTGCAGAATTGTAGTATGATTACCAAACATGTGGTACCTGGCAGGCAATTGTCGACTAAGCTCCAAAGTTGAAGAGATTATAGATAACATATAAAGAGAAAGGTAAACTACACCAAAATAAGCAATAATCTATATAAAAAAGATAATGATATAAAATGTATAATCTATCCATTTTATGTCCAAAAAACTAACATAATAAGGCTAAGAATGTATTAAGGATGAACTATTCCATTCTAGGAATACACAGGATCCTCAACATTATACTGTATATCGCTAACCAATATAAAAATAAACAACAAAAGAAGGGTGTATAATAGTATACAAGAATAAAGAATGAATATACAATCTGTATAAATAAAGGAAGAAAGGGTACACGGTAATACCATGGCTACTTATATAGATGTACATATATAAAAACACGAGAAACTCATAGTACAACCTAAGTCATCATACTAACATATTCAAGACTCATAATTATAGTTGAATCTAGTGCAAATATCATTAGGGTCTATAATCCATATGCTTAGACATGAGCTAACTATCAAAATGAAGATATAGTAAAGAAAGGAATCAACATATCAGGGTCTCAAACCATAATACCTAACCAATGGATAATCATGCATATAAATAAAACTGCAAAGTGTAAAAGGAAGAATCATACCTCAAATAGCAATTCTAACCCAATAATCGACTTGTTACAGACTGACCATAATAGAAATAATAGTAACAATCTAACGTAACAATAATAGCACGAGTAACCGGCTAATCCATACACACAATAGCTAATTGAGCCTTTCATAAATCCCCACCATGATAGGATCAAAAGGTTCAATCAACACTCAGGCGAACAACAGTCCTAGCCGATACTTATATAACCCCTATAAGGCTAATATATCAAATATCCTCACAATAAACTAGAAAGAACACTAATACCTATACCTATGAAACCCCCATAGGAATGATAAATATAAGAATATAATATTGATAGGAAATGCATATGCATGAGTGGACGTGAGGTGAATCCATAATATATTAACCATTATATCATCATTAATTTTATAATCAACATTCATTATTGAATCGGTAGATGTATATATATATACATATATATAGCATCAAAATTATAATCAATATCATCAACATTGTTGATCATCGTTTTTGACCCAGAACTCATATCACCAATACCATTATCAATCATCGGGCTTGTCCTAAAACTCATATAATCAATACCAACATAAAATACCAGGCTTGACCTAAAACATAAATCATTAATGCTAGGTATATATATATATATATAAGTGCAAGAAAAGATCCATAGCTGAAAGAGTGTAAATATGTAAATTCATTGCCCAAGGTAAAATTTGGGACTAAATCATCAGAAGAATGTAGAAAAGGAAAAAATCACTCTCGAGCAGAGTAAATAGTTTTAGTAAAATTATGGATAGAAATCTACTTCAGCCAAATCTTTAAAACACCATTTTCATTATCAATGCACATAAATCATCCATTAAGATGGTACGATTACCGTTATGAAATAATCTATTTTTAAAGTTAAAAGTGGGATTTAATCCCTTTTTAGAAAAAATAGTAGTAAAATCATATTCTAGTTTGAATTATACCATTTACCATATATAGTGATCATGAATGTACCAAATCTATACATGCCATCCCTAGTATTCAAATAATGAAATCATAAGCATCAATATATTCATAATATACGACCATTTTCTTTACGAGGATAGAATATTATCAGAACTGAACCATTCTATATTATGAACACGGCCTTGGGCCTAATAATATTTACGAAATAACAACAACATCATAATCATAACCTGAAGCCCAAATCTATAACCTACATAATCCTACGTTAAATTGTTAACCACACCTAGAGGCTATATCATGACTCACATATATGAGCTATAAAATTAAGCATATCCAAAATCTATATCAATATCCATGTCTATAAGTCACCTTATATTTATAAGTCATATCATAACTATGGGCCAAATCATATTTATAAGGCATATCATTTAGCATCCACTTCTTTCTAATATCTATCAAGGCTTTCCTTGAGTTTCAAATAAGGGGTAAGAAGCAAGGGCGTAGCAGGTGCGTGAAAGTCGTTACGCCTTAGTGCATCTCTTTTCTTGCAGGAATTCTAACGCGCGACCTTATTCTTCTGCTTGCTCTACAGTACGAGCCTCATACAGAGCTGCACTTTTTTAAGATTCAAAAGTAGCAATAGATAAGATTTAATCAGATAGACGGTTCACCCAGCACCCTAGGGGATTGGGGAGTTAAGAATTTCTTGTTTTTAAGTCCGCTGTAAGGACAATAAGATCAGGAAGAAGGAAATTGGATTTTTTGGCAAAGAAAGACTGATTATCTAGCCTAAGGATCATAGAAGAAGAATTCTTCATCTGCGAGCTATTGAGGATGTATTCTCAGAAAGGAATAAAAAGACTGACTTTCCTTACCTAATAACATCTTATGCTACGATCTACGAATAAGAAATAAGATTATCTAGCCGAGTAGAAGTTAGTAGGTGGAGACTTCTTTATGATGATAAATAGAACTGTTGTCCTGCATAAGCTGTTAGAAGCAAACAATTGTAAAAAGGAAAAATAGATAAGTAGTCTAAGTAGAGCTAAGGTAAAAACATGGGCAATCCTGTGTATTTTATCTAGTGCTCTCACTTACCCCAAAAAAAATATAATGGATCATCGCGAATGTGCTAGGGATCATCAAATCAATAGCAATAAGCCCGGTTTGAAGTGGTTCATATATAGAACAGCATGAAATAATGCTCAGGGCGGTAGATTTAACTAATCAAAATTAGAAGATGAATCGTTAATTAAATCTAAAATCCATATCATAGCTATGATCCATTAATAATAGTCAGAGAAAATTCATGTAGCAATCGTGATTTATGGCTAATTGTGATCGCAATAGCACCAACAAAGTCAACAACTTGTTTTTTACCATCAAAACTCATCTAGAACCCTATGTACAAGATTTAATAGTGATTTTTTTTATTATAAATTATAAATCATATTTTAGATCCAATGTAATCATTGAGACTTTCATACGAGATCATTTTGACTAAATATGGGGCATACATCTATAGTTTCTTTTTCACATAATCTACCCAATAGCCCAAGACGAGTTTGAAATCCTCAGGAGCTGAACCAAAGGTACCCCTATCCTAAAATCAATGTTCTTGAGCTGATAGAGCTATCAAAATCTCTTCTGAGGTCATATACTAGGAGTTTTGGTCTAAGGCTAAATCCTAAATAGAAAAAACTCTAAAATGGAGAAATGAGCCTAAAATCCAAATGAATTATCTGATCACCAAACCGACAGTCCTAATAAGTTATAAATGACACGTAGCCATAATGGGAAAACTCAAAAATCTAAAAATTCATGAAAATCAAGTAAATTACCTAGAGGTTCATTATATTTTGATTTCAGGCCAGCTGGATCTCCTCCATTGTAATCGACTATGTTCTCTAAATTTTTTTAGAGAAGTGTATGCCTTGTAGCATTAGAGATTGTTAGATGGACCATTTCTAAAAATTAAAGTAGGGTTCTATGACTATCTTTCAGTATAGGGTCAATTTCATAACTTGGTCAGGCATGCTATATCTATCTTACCGATCGAGTATGAGAAAATTTGGTGTTATATTTAAGGATCGACTTTCTTTTTGCATATCCACATATGGTTTGGTTATTACTATTAGTAATTTTGCATATCCACATGCTTCACAAGGAACAAGGGGGTACTGATAATAGACTGCATTATCAGGTTAGTTTTAGTGGGAGATGGAGTGGCTCATGATTTAGAAAAAGTGATTCTCAGTGTAGGTACCCTTCACTCTAACCTTATAACCATTAGGGTTTACCTAATAGGCCCGTTCATGTCTTCTTTCAGATTATTGATAGAGGTCAACCTTGCTATAATAACCATCCTGGTCAAAGTCGTGGTCAATATTTAAGAGGTTCTTATTTTTTATTTTCTAATCATAGTGGTTGTTCCTGGTCAACAAGATCTACTAGATTCAATTTTGGACTTGGGACGTATTATAAGTATGGGTCTTTGGCCATTTCTCTAGAGGTTGTCCTATACATGAGGTAGTTGTGCTTGCAGTGTAGAGCGTTTTTCTAATTAGGGAAGTTCCACCTGCTAGAGGTGGTATGTAGGGTCATCGGGGTATTTCTCAAGGCTTTATGGAGTTCCTCAGGCGAGTAGGATAGGTGATCGCTCTGTAACCCAGCCAGGTGGAGAGCGAGGTTATTTATACTTTATACTTGGAAGACTTGTGGCAGACCCTTTAGATGTTGCTATTATATGTATGAATCAATGTGACATAAGTAGGATTTTGCTATATTTGATCAATGATAAACTTATTCTTGTGTATCTGCTTACTATGCACTGCAGTTAGAGTTATGTTAGAAATCTTTATATGTGTCATTATGTGTATCGACTCTCATAGGTAATTCTTTAGTAGTGGATCAATTTTATAGATCATGTACGATGATTTTTTGTGAGTTTGATACTCATGCTTATCTTATCATATTAGAAATGGTGGATTTCTATGTGATTTTGGGCATGGATTTGTTTTCCCAAAATCATAAAGTCTTATATTATTTTACCAAGACCGTTACCCTAGCCATGCCTAGCATACCCCTAATTGTATGGTATGGATGTTTTAGTCATGTGTCCACAAGAATTATTTTGTATGTTTACGATAAGAAACTTTTATTGTGGGGCTGTGAGTCTTATCTTTCGTATATTCTTGATTTTAGTGTGGAAAGTCCCTCGCTTGACTCTATTCCTATAATCTATGATTTTTTTGAAATTTTTCCTACAGATATACCTTGTCTTTCTCCTGATAATGATATTGAGTTTATTATTGATATTAATTATGGCATCCAACCTATTTGTATGGAACCTTATCATATGGCTCCTGTCAAGCTGAAGGAGATGAATTCTCAATGTAAGGATCTTTTAGGTAAGGTTTTCATTAGATTGAGTGTGTTACCTTAGGGTGATTTTGTCTTGTTCGTGAAGAAAAGGGATGGTTCATTAATATTCCTATTGACTACAAGTAGCTTAATAAGGTGACAATGAAGAATATATATCCATTACTAGTATTGATGACTTTTTAACTAGCTTCAAGAAGCAACAGTGTTCTCTAAGATTTACTTAAATCTGACTACCATTAGACGAGGATTGGAGCTGAGGACATACAAAAGACAGCCTTCAAAACTCACTATGGCCATTATGAGTTCCTAGTAATGTCTTTATGGTTGACCCCATTTGTATTCATAGATTTGATGAACTGCGCATTCTGACCCTATTTGGATTTCTTTGTGATTATGCTCATCTATGACAATCTCGTGTCTTTGAGAAGTAGGGAGGAGCTCATGTAGCATTTGAGGATTGTACACTAGATTTTGAAAGATAATAGGAATTTTTCCGAAATCTCAAAGTGTGAGTTCTGGCTTGAGTCTATGACATTCCCAAGACATATGGTGTCCAAGGATGGGATTTTACTAGACCAAGTAAAGAGTAACGCTATTCGTGGTTGGACAAGGCCTATATCTCAGTTTGTGGTTTATAGCTTCATTTGTCTGGCTTGTTACTATAGAAAATTCATTAAGGGATTTACTACTATTATAGCGCCAGTGGACAAATTAACCCAAAAGGAGGTTACATTCTAGAGATCTAAACAGTGTAAGCGGATAATTTGGAAGTTGAAGAATTTGCCTCTTCGGCTCTTATATTGTCGATTATGTTTGAGGGCGAGGGGTTTGTCATATATTGTAATACTTCCAATGCTAGTTTGGGTTATGTTTTGATGCAATAGGGCTAATTTATTGCTTATGAATTAAGGAAGCTTAAGAAGCATGAGCGGAACCACTGCACTGAAGATTTTAAATTAGCGGCAGTAATTTTTAAGCATAAGATTTGGAGGCATTATTTATATGACGTGCATTGTTATATCTACATTTATGATCATACTCTTCAGTATGTTATGCCTCAGAGAGAGCTTAATTTTAGTCATCACACATGGATGGAGCTGCTGAAGGACCATGGCTTCCTTGTTCTATACTCTACAAGCAAAATGAACATAATAGTGGATGCCTTAATATGGAAGGTGGTGAGTATGGGTTGCTTTACTTATATTTTAATTTTTGAGAGTCCATTAGAATGGATATCCTGTCCTTAGACAACTTGATATTGTGACTTTATATTATGGACCCTGGAGGATTCTAGCTAGTGTCTACCTTATTTGAGAAGATTCATAGTTGCCAATTTGTGGATAAGACACATTTTATCATCCATGATGATGTGTTGAGTGGCGAGTCCAGGAGGGATACCATGGATTCTGAGGGCATTTAGGGATATGATGGCTGCATTTGTGTTTCGAGGCTTGGTAACTATCATGACCCGATTTATGAGTAATGATGGAACCTACTAAATCCTACCACACTACTAGAAATTGGGTCTATGACAATATAGGGAAAACCATTGTAATAGAACAGTAAACTATTGCTATAAAGGAATTGCAATGGTAAAGCAACTGTTTCATTAGGTCGCATGGAGATAGCTCTACTGCTATGATTCTTGTAACGTTCAACAAATTGTTGCTATACATGGGCTGCAGCAACGGTTATTATGATCACTAATGCAACACTTATTTAACATTAATTGCAATGAAATAAACTATTGCTAGGGATTTATGCAACATTTGTTTTATCTATTACTATAATTAACTTGGTACTATTACAACAATTTTCTGATTGATGCTACAGTGTTTTTGAACACATATAAATTCTATAGGGACCGTTTAAATGAGCTAACACAATGATTTACAAGTTGTTACCAAAGGTTTTATGCAACATTTTTTGACTAATTCCATGGTTTTTTGGGAAACGTACAACTCTATAGTGACGGTGTAAATTAGTTAACACAACGTTTACAAGTTGTTACAACAGTCTTATTATTTTGTTTGAATTTTCTATAGAAATGGTTCAAAGTCTCTAATGCAATTGTATAATTTGCTACAAAAATATGTAGCCCTGTACTTACTTAAACTAATAAATACTAATAAACTCAAATAAATGATAAATCTATAATAATTAAGAATCACAAAATAGACATCAACGTTAATCTTTAAAATTGTATGACCAAAATAATAAGCTTGCCATAGTGTTAATAACCTTAAAACTAAAAAAAATAGTAAAATACGTCATAATACGTTTCATTGTGTTTTTGTCGATATCAAAAAGGTCCTAAAACAAGTCACCAAAACCATCTAAAATCTTCTTAATTGTCTAAGATCTTCAATGTTATCCTCATCCTCATCTTAATTTTCTCCACCTAAAAAAATTATGCCAATGATCTTTGACAATATAATAAACGTAATTCTTCATATATTGCTATAAAGTGGAATTCACAGCTAATAACATTGAGACTAAAACGTACTTGTTGATGTAGCTCAATAATAATGTGAAAAAAATATAGTTGTTGACGTAACTTAATACTAATTTAAACAAATCTCACTTTATCAAGTTACTCTGAGGTGTTTGTACCTTCCTGAACAAATGGGTTGGTTCTAAAAATCTCTTTGTTTATTATAGGCTTGTACTTCTTTCACTAAGCATGGACACCATGGAAATAAAAGTTCCAAAAATACTTGCTTCATTTTGTTAGGATATCATTCCATAAAAGGACGTTGTACATGCATGGGAAACATACCATCTAAATTCCAAAGTATTATTTAGCCTAATTTTTTAGGACAGTTCAGTTATTATTACAATTCACCATTATAAGTTTAATATCTTTTGTCATTTTTCTTTTGAGCTAAGAAATATGGCTATAACTACATTATACTCTATAGAATAGAATCTCTCAAAACCTTAGCTTTCCTATCAAATTTTCTTTTCTTATAATATAGGACACTAAATCACTTAAGCAAACCAACAAGTATAAAAGTGTTCCACAAAGAAAGAGTATTTTTCACTACAATCATCACATCAAGATTAAGTCTTCCTATATCTTCGCATGGGATCCAAGTCTCTCCTTACATTAAAGTATACCCTAAAAACAAAGGGAAAAAAATGAACCACACATATAAATAAGAAGACAAGAACTCCTATTATCTTCATCACAACATCAAAATTCATCAAGAAAATTCACCAAATCTCTTATAAAAATTTTCTAACATCAAATTATGTATAATTTCCCTTTTTCACCAACACAACCATTTTCATCTAAGAGAAGCTACATATTAGTGATAATCATTTTCTCAATGTTAAAATGCATTTTACTTGGTCTAACTATTCTTGCTTACTGGCGCTACTTGAAGAAAAAAAGAAGAGAACAATACTAGTGGATGTGAAAGAAGTGAAGCACACTGATGATCATCTTAAGATCAAGAAAGCAATTGTTGAAGGATCTTATATCAACAAAATTTAGTAAAAATCAAGTACTTTGTTTATAAAGTGGAAGATACCTTGGAGAAGAAGTGCTCGAGAGAATTAAGGCAAAGACCTTGGGGAATATTTGCACTAGAGATTCATGACCGACCCAAACTGCTCAGAAAACCAAACCAATTGGTATGTTATTGGATTAGTTCTAAGGAAATTTACCAATTCACCTAATTGATATATACAAATGCAAATGTCGGGCCAACCAAACAGATAAGTAACCCAAAATCAAATCACCTTAAACTAATTACAAATGCAGATAAAGATGTATTCTGATAGGTCCTTTGCTTCTAACACCGAAGATAGAACATATTGTATAAATGCAATCCATTTTAGGACTAAGAACGGGTACTCCAATCCGATTATACCAATTTCCATAAAAGTAGGAGTATTTTTTTTGGAAGGAAACATATGCTTTACAGGAATTAAAAAACTACATTGAATATATAGAGCCCAGTGTATAGCCTTAGTCCCCTATAATTTTCTTTCAAAATGCAAAATTATAGAAACTAATCTATGTGTTAAGCACATTACCAACACATAACCGTCATATGAACTAGTTCATTGAAGAAAGTAGAATCACTATACAAAAGTTTAAAGAAATATTCAAGCATATGGCCATCCAAATAAGAAAATGCAAGAATCAGAATAATGCCTGTAAAAAGGCAAATGGCAGAAAAAAAATTAAGTATTGAAGCGAAAGCAACAACAACAACAGAAGAAGAAGGAAAAGAAAAAGAAGAAAAATAAGGAAGAGACAACAGAGTAGTAGATGTACAAACCTTCAGTTTCTCAGATAAATAATAACGAACATGAAATGCTAGCAGGTCAAGGTCAAGATGCAGATCAGGGTTAAGGTGTTGAAGTCTTATGATGATGCTAATTATAATTTGTTGTTTCATTATACCCTGTAGATGTCTTGGTAATTCAATGTCCATATAATCTTACATGACATGGATGCTCAGGTCCCATGATTTATGCAAAAGGCATTAACTAACTCAGTGCCATCTTAACTTTCTTGAGTTTGTATTTTCTCTATTTCATCCTACAAATAATATCCAAGAGAAAAGATTTAATTAAATATAATTGAGTCAATAATTAAAATAAAAAAATCATCTCCACAAAAATTAAATTAGGAAACGTCATACAATTTTGCAATTATATCGCCATATGACTCCTTGTAGATTTGATTAGGTTTTCTTGATCATCTAGCCATAATGATGTCCTTTCTTCAAGCAACACCAATAATTTCTTTTTTCTTTTCCTGGTTATGTCAAACTTGACGTAATTAATTATCTTTCCGAGTAAGGCAATGATTACATATTTAATTAAAAATTAGAGAAAAATCAAACCTCACATATTAACACAAATCTTTTCTTACCAATGTTGTGGGGATACCTCAACTTTTTTTATTCTCAGTATTAGTACGGAATGTTTCCACAATATGTTACACTACTCTTAGAATGTTAAGCTACTAATTAGAATACTAGTATATAGAAAATATTTACTCTTTACTTGTGCTACTGTATCAATATGTTAAAATATAAAAATAGCCATCCGTTCATCCAATAAGATAATAATTTTTCAATTTTAAAATGTTGTCCAGTCATTGTCGCACAATATTTTGAATTGTCCAACCATACGTTCTCCAAGCATCTTGAATTATTTTCAAGGCCCATTTCTACCCCGCATTAGGAATGACATATTTCTCTTAAAAGTTTGTTCAATTTGGTTAGTATAAAGAATATAAAACATCTTCAACTAGAATTAAAAATATGAAACTTCAAACCTTGATATATTTCCACATGTCCTTTTTGTGTTCACTTTTTTTTGAGTCTTTACAGTGAGAGGACAAATGGTTGAATTCCTTGCCAGTGTGCCAAGAAAGCTACTCAAGTCTTGTACAACTCCTATAGTAGGATCAATTGACTGGTTGTAATCATTTAACTCAATCAATCTACATTCTGTCTTCCTATGTACACTTTGCATCTATGATTTTCCTTTTATTTTCTTATCAATTGGACCTACAATAATTATGAAATAGAGACAATCAACAATTCATCAATATTAGTTTGATGACTTAATGAAATGTATATATTATTAACTTGATCTACATATTGTTCATTTGTGTCATGAGTGGTAGTATCCAGTTACAGTTCTTGCCCATTTTTGAGTATTGCTTATGCTGCAAAAGAGGTAGAATGCAATGCCTTTTGTTGCCCATCTTTTGGATTTGCTTTTTCTGTCGAAGAGGTAGAATATAGTAACACTTGCACCCATTTTCTGGAATAGTTTCTTTCGTAGAACGGGCAGAACGTAGTGACTCCTACTACCCATTTTATGGATTTGCTTGTTTTGTAGAAGAGCTCGAATGTAGTGCCATTTTGTGTATGTTCTTTTGTACTTCTTATGCTATAGTATAGGTAGAACCAAGAAGAAATTGGTGCATTTGTTTTTCTACTTCTTTTGTTGCAGGAGAGGAAGAATTTAGTAGCACTTGCTTAACTTTTTCTAGTAGTTCCTGTGGAACATGAGAGGTAGAATACAATGAAGCTTGTTGCACTTGTTCTTGCACTTGAGAACCTTCTGGTGGACATTGTTGCTTTTTGTAATTTGAACTGGTAGTCTAAAAAGTTTTTTTGGTTCCTTGTAGAGAATTATTTAAGATTGTAAGTGATCCAGCTAAAACATATCTTGTGCTTGTAAGTTTTTTGCTTTTTGTTACACGTCTTTCTTGATTCATGACTATTCAAAAATATCAACTTTAACAAAAAAGATGTCAGTCCAATCATAATAAATGTTAGTCATTAAATTAACTAAGAGTTACAAAAACACTTATATCCTAGGATAAGCAATGTATGCCAGTGATATCCAATAACTTCTAATGGATATAGTACTTTCTCAGGATTCTGCCTTAGATAAATGGCAGCTGAAATGTTGCAAAGAAACAAAAAATGATTTGTATAGAATGATCAAAATGTTGGTTTGCTACTGCAAATGCTTGATCATGAACAGGAAAATTTTGGCAACAAAAATCTATTGCTTTCTGTACTAATGTCATTAACAAGTTGCAATAGTGATAGAAAGAAAATTGCAAACACGGAAAATTCAACATGGTGAAAACAAAAAGGCTATTGAACCAAAACAAGATTCATATTTTCGAATAGAGTTAAAAGGATTTTCAGCTTATTGATATAGACTCAACAAAATAGATTAAACAAAATACACTATAACCAAAACCAACATTGTGGAATTACATTGAATATGTTGTTGTTGTAACTAGAGAAAAATTTATTAAATTATAATGTTAACCTTAAAAATATAAACTATCTTAGAAAGAGATTTTTGATGATAAGTTCTGAGAAACTGAAGTAGAGCCAACTAATTTGCGTCTTCAGAAAAACTACTGGTACATATCCCATTGTGAGAAAGAATCGCAATATTACACATGACAACTAATAAGAAATGTTTTACATTACTATATGTAGTTCTAAACTGTGAAGTTTGATGAATGTCTATCCATGGCACCAGGTTCCATGTGGTCTAGCATTCAAGATATTTATGCTAGTTAGGAACGAAGGAGAATGTTTTGAGTGTTATATGCAATGATATTGCAGTATTATGGCAATTCTCTTACATGGTGTTCCTGCACTACTAGAATTTGCAACCTGAGGCAAGTCTTTCTTAGAAGTTCAAGATCGAGGCTCTAACGAATCCTGCAGTTTTGTTTCAATGATATTTAGTAGTTTAAGAGAAAGTAATCATGGAGTTTAATGACTCTATGTCTATAACAAGCAGTAAAATAGGACATCATCTTTGTAAGAAAATGTGTAGTTGGCCGATATTAATTTATTTACACGGTATACAAATCACTTCTAAATGAAGGTGTACAAATAGAAAAGCTATTTTGTGATATAATTCATTGTAGTTCTCTTTAAAAAATAGTACATATATTTCAGTTTCTTGACACTGCTCTTCTAGCTCTAGGTTATGACGTAGAATATTTCCTTGCATGATCAAATACTAACTTCATACTCCGCTGACCTTTGATTTCATACTATTATATAATCCATGTATCCACATCGAATTACATTTCAAACCCAAACTAGCAAATTGAATAATTGTCTAACAACTTTCCCCGTTGATTCTTTCTTTAATTAACTAATATGTGGATGTGTCTCATGAGCTTGTTTTTTGTGTATCAGTTATTGTAGTTTACTTTTGTGGCATGCATATCTCCTCACATAGAGAGATTTTCAATGAGAGGTTCTCTAAATTTACCAGACATAAGTACAGGAGTGGGAAACAACTTAACCAAAACTAAACTGCAAAATTAAGAATCGGTTAACAATATGCATATATAGGGCCGAGTTATTACTTATCCATCGAGGAAATCCCCAACACATGCCAAATTCAAGAAACACAAGTTATAAAAAAAACAAGTGTTCTAAATACATAAAACGGAAAAAGACCTAAAATGCCCTTCAATTACGTGAAATAGTGCAAAAATACTCTCCGTCTACCCATTGGGACTAATATGCCCTTCTTGTCTACTTATTGGGTCTAAAATGCCCTTTCTATCTACCTATTGGGCTTAAAATCCCTTTTCTATCTACTTATTAGGCCTAAAATGCCCTTTCCATCTACCTATTGGCGCTATTTTTCCCTTTTATTTAAGAAAAAAAGTTATATAGTACCACATCTTATCTTTATTAAACTACATAAAATTTCTATTACCTTTATTAATATTAACCAAATAAATAGTGCACAATATCAATTTTCGTCATTCTAAATTGATCTGATAAATAAAAGAAAAACAACATAAATAGTCTTTTAAAAAAAATACTACATTTACATAGCCGTATTAATTTGTTGTCAGATATAATATATAAAATATTGAATTTTATAATAGATTATAATATATAGAAATATAATTATATATTAAATTTAATAATTTTTATTTATTGTGTATCTTTATGTAAGCCTTTGTTCATTCATTTTTTATATACTATATCAAAATTTTATGTTTTTCATTTTTATTGCCTACTTTCACGATGCCTCCATAAAAATATATGGTATATTTATACCATAAAAATTCATGATATATTTATAAATTATACAAACTTTATTTATATCATAAAAATTCATGGTATATTTATATTATACAAATTATATTTATACTATATAAATTATATCTATCATAAACATACATGGTATATTTTAGATATAAAAAATTTATACCAGGTAATATTGAAAATATATATTTATTTTAAATAAATAATTTTTTAACAAGAAAGGTACTTCCTACATAATGAGATATACCATGAATATTTATCCCATAAATTATATCAAAAATATAATAATAATCTAATTTTGACATAAATTATATTTATACAACAAAAATACATGGTCTAACTGTACTTCCAACATAATGATTTTTATTCCATAAATATTTATCCATAAAAAATTATGGTTAACCCATTACATTAGAATTCAAAATACACGATAATAAAATAATACTAGATGATTAACATACATGAAAATAAAATGAAACATACACGAGAAAATAATGAAATACTTAGTTTATTTGAAAATATTTGAATTTTGAATATAAGAGTGAGAAAGATTTGAAAACAAAATCAATTTCACTAATAAGATTATTTCTAAACTATTAGCCTTAGACTTGGTTCTATCCTATCTGACTTGATTTCTCTAAACCAATTAAGGTTTGTTAATGGTAGAAACATCTCTGAGAGTATCATGTTTGCAAAGGTGTACGATAGGGTCTCTTTGTCCTTCATTTGTCTGGTCCTTAGAAGGATGGGATTTGAGGTGAGAATTATTGATATGATTTTGATAACTAGATCCAATAGCTAGTATTCTATGATAGTTAATGGTTTGAAACATATTTTTCTTCACTCGACTAGAGGTTTAAAGCAAGGCGGCCCTCTTTCTGTGACTTTATTTATTTTAGGTGCCGAGGTGCTTTCGAATGGTCAATAATTTACATCACAATCCTTTGTATCATGGATTCATTATGCATCAAAAAGGTACTTAAGTTAATCATCTTAGCTTTGTTGATGATGTGATAATCTTCACTTTGGGGAAAAAACTAAATTGAGGCTTATTATGCAACCTCTTAGTGATTATGAAAAGGCGAGAAAACAGCTTATTAAAAAAGACAATAGTCATTTTATGCTTCACCCTAATTCATTACCAAGTACCATTAATAGAATCAAGTAAGAAACTACGTTTAAACAAAATATGAGTCCAATTACTTACATATGATATCCCATCTATACTTGTAGACAAAAAATAATATATTATTTTGATTTGGTGTCTAAAGTGAGAGAAAGAATAAGTGGTTGGCATACTAATTTTCTCAGTTATGGGGGTAGAGTTACTCTCAACAAGTATGTGCTTAAGTGTCTTCAAATCCACATCCTCTCTATTATAGTTCCTACTAATACCATTCTTAAACAAATATTGAGGTTGTTCGCTGATTTGTTCGGGGGTTGGTCTGATAACAAGAATAAATATCACTGGTCTTCTTAGAGAAACCTTAGTTATCCTATTGAAGAAATGGGTATTGTTACTAGACATCTTTCAGACTTGTTCATTGCTTTGCAATTCAAACAGTGGTGGGTTTTAAGATCCAAAAAAATACTATGGGGAGATTTTCTCAGAGATAAGTAATGCAAAAGAGCACACTCGATTATCAAGAAATAACATACTAGCAATTCTCTTTCCTGGAAACACATGATGCAAAGTAAAAAACTAGATGAAATACACATCCATTGGAGGATGAATTCTAGTACTTGTTCTTTTTGGTGGGATAATTTGTTGGGAATAGGCCCTCTTCATTACTATAGAGGTAATCCTATGAGATCCCAACCAGCTTTGGATTCAAGGAGAATGGGATGTTGAAAGGCTTAATCAATTGTTTCCTCCAATGATAGTTCTTAAAACCATGGATATACAGTACCATTTTTCAAGAAGATGTTACAGACCAACATGTGTGGAAGATTAACACTGGGGTAATTTCACATGCTCGTCTGCTTGGAATCTCACCAGACCTTAAAGAAACAAGACTATGAATATATACATGGCATAATTAAATTCCTTTTAATTTCTTTTTTCTTATATGAAGGGCATTACAGGGAAAGCTTCCTACATATCATAAGTGAACAACTTTTGGAATTGAACCAACTGATTGTTTTCATAATCCAGGACCAGATACTATTGAGCACATTATGGTTAGTAGTCATTTTGCAAGAAATGTTTGGTCTTTGTTCTAAAGTTCCTTTGGAGTTAATCATTCTACAACTCCTCCTCAAAATCTAATTATGAGATAGTGGATTCTTGCGCATAAAAATGAAGCTCAGTAACTAGTTCATCATGATATACCCATTTTTAATAGTTGGAATTTATGGAAGAACATGTGTGTGGTTAAATAAAGTGGTAAACAATAAAACATAGCAAGGGTTAAATTTCAGATTTTTAAAGGTATTTCCATGCTCCTGATCATCAATTTTCATTATATTTTATGGCCTCCAAAGTGGAAAGACATGGTTGTATTCTTGGAAGGATGTTACCCATTAACTAAAATTCAAGAGGTTAGTTGGATCAAGTCTACTACCACAATGGTGAAGTGGAATAAAGATGGTAGTGCACTTGATAATCCAGGCGAAATAGCTGCAGGTGGTAACTAGAGAGACCACCTTGGAAATATTATTTTTTCCTTTACTATTCCTCTTGGTTATGGTTCTAAAAAACAAGCTGAAATTGAGGCGGCTAGGCTAGGTCTGGCTTGGTGTTTACAACATTGTTAAAATAAAATTATTTGTGAAGTCGACTCGTAGCTCATCATCATATGGATCAAACAACATGCTACAATACCTTGGAACCTTCGAAGTTATCTTGATAATATCAAAGGTATCATGGCATAGCTTGAGCAGGTTACATGCAGACACACTTTTTAAAGAAGAAAATTTTGTGGCTAACTCATTATCTAAAATCAGTCACAACTATGATACTCCTCAGCATTATTTTACTATGCAACATCTTCCTGAAGAAACAAGAGGGCATTTTATTCTCGACAAAATTTGCATGATCAACTTTAATAGAAGAAAATTGAAGAAGATCAAAGAGCCACCTTGAGAAGTTTTGTAAAGTATACTAGCTAAGGTTGTAACTCATGTATAGTGTATATACAAAGACTTCCCCTATTTCGTATCTTTTTTATACATCTAGGCTATATAATCATAGGTTTACCTTTTTTATAAAGCTATTTTCGTTTCTTTATGAAGTTTTCTTTTCTTGTAAGAGAGAGTCTCCCTTATTGATGTATTCCTAGATTACATTGTATTGAGAAGATTCCTCTTTTCTAGGTGTATAGATCTAGGTTTTCATCGAAGTATAATGGATAAGTCGAGTGACCTTAGTAGGCTAGTTGAATTTGAACCACCACAGGACCAAAGGTAAGGTCTATGTCCCCCTCCTCTTATTTCTTTTGCTTTATTTATTTATGCTAGGGCATAGGGGTATATTGCTCAACCCCTTACCTCTACGGGAGGTGAGAACCCTGGGTAAGGTCCGTTATATACAAAAAAAATAAGCTAATATAGCAACTAAGGCAACCTTACTTTGGTAGAAGAAACTAAGGTCACTTCACCCTAAGCATGAGTAACTAGTTTAAGAGCACGATAAGGCATTCCCATTCTAAACGTGAGTAATCAAGTCCAATACAATAAGAGAACGCTATGACATAACACAATCTAACAAGGGATAAACCTATCCTACCTCGACACTGAAGAAAGATCAACGAACTACTAAACCTTTGATTTTACCTTTTGAGAAGCCTTATCAAGAAGCCAAGCTATCGAAATCATATTATACACAAAAATACAAAAATAACTATACATGTATTGTACCATTGTGCTTCAGGTCCAAAAATGACATCAAAAACCCCAAGTGGGTCCTACTTACATAAATCACGTTTTCGAGGCCAACCCAATGTTCATACATGATCAAGGAATTATAACCCTCAAGAATAGATGACAACCATGATAATTTGGGCATAAAATCAACCCCTCAAGCTATTTAGGGTTTTGATCGAGGAATTATTAAATTCACCCTAGAAAAAAAGTTGAATCCTACATCAAATCAGAAGATAATCGCAAAAATAATTGTTAATTGAGCTTTCCAATCACAAACAAGACTCAATTTTGCATTATCACACTATTTGGTATTTTTATATCAAGGTATGGATGAAGAATAAGCTAATTTACAACTTAAGGGGTCTATTTATACCCCTTATAGGTAATCAGGTGTTTTAATCGCAACATGCACTTGTGTAATCATACAACCTGGCATTAGAAGCAGGTGTTGTGATCGCAACAACCTTAGTGCGATATGAATACCTCCTCTACACACTGAGGTGTGATTAATATTCAAATGGTGTGATCGTAGAGGCACCAACTATCAATTTAAACTTAGAAATTTTTCAATTTTTCACCAAAGCCTCGAGGTTTATTTTAAATATGATAAACACATATAAACTACGTAACCATTCTAAATTCAATGTTTCAAATGCATTGAAGAAGTCCAATTTTCCATCCAAGGTCTTTTCAACCAAATGTGCATTCCACACCCATATTTCAAATTTTCCAATATTTTGACCATAGGTTGAGCTTGAGTGCATCGAGACACAAACCAAATGTCTACCAACCCTTAAAAAAACTGATATTTTGAGGCTACTAGCATAGTCAAAATTTGCATTCGAGATTATTTAACTAAAGTTTTTGCCTAGTGGCCATTTGGAACAAACAAAGACTTCAAACAGAGGATTGGATCTAAAACCAAAGAAACTACTCGGTAATCGAATTATTAGTCCCAAAAAGTCATAAATGACTTGGGTCAACTATAAAAAAGATCTACAAGAGAAAATAAGTAGAAATATGATAAATGACCTAAAGGGTCATTTCAATATCCACTACTAAAGGAACGTTTATTCCCGGAAGGTAAGGATTAGGATGTACCTGATGTCTCAAACAGGTGTGGATACTAGGACCGCATCTCGCTCTCCATCTCCCAAGTGGACTCCTCTATTAGGAGGTGTCTCCACTAAACCTTAAATATAGAAATCTTTCTAGAGCATAATTTCCTCAAATCTCTAACAAAAATAGACATTGACTCTTCTACAAAGGTCAAGGGATCATCCAACTAGACTGAGTTCCATACAAGAACAGGAGATGGATCAGTAATGTATCACCACGACATAGAGACATGGAAAATTGGATGAATAATAGCAAAATTAGGATTTAATTCTAACATATAGACTACCTCACAAACTGCGTGAGAATCTTAAAAGGTAAAATATATCTAGGTCTGAGCATGCGCTTTCTCTCGAACCTCATCACACCTTTCATAGGTGATACTCAGAGGAACGCACAATCACCAACTACAAATATCAAGGAATAAAGCTTATAGTCTACATAGTCCTTTTGCCTACTATGATCCTCTATAAACCTATCCTGAATAACCTTGCCTTTATACAATGACTCTTGAAGTAAATCAGTACCTCGGGGCCTAACCTCGGAAGTCTCAAACTATCCAATCGGAGAAGGACATGTATTACCATACAAAGCATAAAAATTCGCCATCTCAATACTTGAATGGTAGTTTTTACTATACATGAACTCTGTCAAGGCTAGGTGAAGCTCCCAGTTGCCTTCAAATCCATAACACAAGCTCGGAGTCTATCCTTGAGAACCCGAATATTATACTCGAACTGGCTATTAGTTTGAGGATGAAAGGCAATACTTAGATCCAATTGAGTGCACAACTCATCCTAAAACACTCTACAAAAGTGAACACCGAACCATGGTTTAAATGATAGAAATGGGCACACCATGCAAACAGATTGTGATTTAATTTTATTGACTTTGATTGATTATTCGATTTATGGTTGTGGGTTTTCTTTAATCTTCTCATTGTGATTTCATATTTTATTTCTAACATGATTACCATTGATTTCTTTATAATCATAAGCGTCTAAAACATATAGCTAAGGTTCTGGAAACCCTGGAAATTGATGAATTAGGGGAAGTACGATTATTGATGGGAAGCAAACACCTATGGAATGCATTGCTTTATCATAGATTTGATTGATTTGTTAATGGGTGCACATATTAAGATCCAAAATAGATATTTCTATATTATCTAACAAAGAGGTAATAACTAGTAAAGATATAAACAATAATAATTTGGGGAGTTAATATCTGATCTATTGCAGCACAATGGTATATACAAGTGACTATTAACCTTTATCTATTAACTTGAGAATCAAAAGGTTATAGTTAACTGGGACTAAGGTAAGGGTTAGTAACGCGACACTCTGAAACTTAATTGGTAAAGAATGAAATCCTTTTGTTCATCCAAAAGACTGTAGGAGGTACATAACTTATCGATTCTACATGCAAGGTATTAAGTTGGTTCTACAATGCACATAAACCTACAAAGTTGAGATGCCAAGGGGCATGAAATCCTAGTGTTCACTCAAGACTGATTTTTAACCAACTTAGTGTTGTTCTATGTTTGAGACGACTACAAATCAACAATGTTTATCTCCAAGAGGTCAACAATTGAAGACCAAATTTCTCAGCTATACAAGTACTTGCAAATCTACCAATAGTGAAAGAAGACCCACTAGGTCTCAAAGTAAATGTTTAATATGATCAGTAATCTCATATGGATTAATAGGGTTATTAATTCCTAAGGGGAACTTGAAAGAATAAAAAATATAATAAAATTACACCACCTCTCTTTTATTAGCATTCTTGAACCATTCTCTAATAATTAACAGCTGCAAAAGTTTAGAATTTTGTTGAAAATAAACAAGGTGACCTTTAATTATAATGGAATGATTTGGATGTTTTGGAGAAAAAATATTTCAAGTGATATCCTCAAAATGAAGAGAAAAAAATCATTTGTGTCCTCAATAATATGGTACTGGTCCATCCTTATATGTTTACATTTGTTTATGCAATGTGTCAGGACAACTTTAGAAGACCTCTATGGGATAGAATGTAACACTTTTCAACTTATGACATGCCTTGGTGTGCAATGGGGGATTTTAACATGATTACTTCTATGGATGAAAAATTGGGAGGTCTTTCCTAGAACATGAAAAAGAGCTTTGATTTTATAAAAGTCATAGAAGATTGTGGTCTCTCAGATATTAGCTTCAGTGGTCAGAAGTTCACTTGGTATAATTTGAGAGGTATTATCTTTAGAATATGGAAAAGGCTATATAGAGCCATGATTAATGATGTCTGCCTATAGAAAATGCCCTTTACTTCCAACACTCATCTGTTTCCTTGGGGTTTGATCATTGCCGACTTATTTTACAGATGCAAGATATATAGGAGAATAAAATCAAGTACTTTAATTTCTTGAACGTTTGGGTTGATAATAATTACTTGTTGAAAATTGTTGGGAGCCTTTGGAACAGACCTTGTAAGGGTGATCTTATATGGTCATTTTATCAGAAAATAAAAAGACTCACTAACACCGTTAGTTCCTGGTCCAAGAAGGAATTTTGAGACATCTATGCAAGGTTACAAAGTTTGCAGAAAGGGTAAACAATGCTAATCTCTAATAGAAATAAGGTGAATAGAATTAATCTTCATCACTTGAATATTAAGTACATCGGGTTTTTAAAGTTGGAGGAGTCTATACTAAAGAAAAAATCTCAACTTTAGTTTATAAAGGATGGAGATGATAACACGAGGTATTTTAATGCTATAATCAGAGGTAGACAAAGAAATTTTTTTATCCACATGGTTTAAATGAAGAGGGTGATTAGCTTCAAGGTGAAAAGGAAATTATTATTGTTGATTGTGATTGTTTCCAAGAGATTTTCACTGGAAAGGAGGATATAATTCCTTAGGTGTATCTTAAATATATCCCAAGAATGGTTACTGCTTACAAGAATAATATTCTTCAAGAAGATCCCACTTTGTATGTATTGAAAAGGTAGTTTTTTAAATGAGTCCTCATTCTGCTGCTGGTCCTGATGGTATGAATGGCAAGTTTTTTCAAACTTATTGAAACATTATTAAATATTATTTATTATAGGTGGTTCATTTATTCTTTCATGGTCATAAAATGCCTAAAATATTTTTCTCATTCTAGTTTGGTCCTACTTCTTAAAGTAGACCATCCTAATTAATTGTCAAAATATAGACCCAAAAGCCTAAGCAATTTCACTAATAAGATTATTTCTAAACTTATTAGTCTCAGACTTGGTTTTATCCTGCCTACCTTTATTTCTCTAAAAAAATTAGGTTTTGTTAAAGGTAGAAACATCTTTGAGTGTATCATGCTTGCAAAGGCGTACGACAGGGTCTCTTATATCTTCATTTTTCTGGTCATTAGAAGGACGGGATTTGTGAAGAGAATAATTTATATGATTTTGATAACTATGTCCAATAACTAGTATTCTATTATAGTTAATGGTCTAAGACATATTTTTATTCACTCGACTAGAGTTTTAAAGCAAGGCGACCCTCTTTCTCCGACTTTATTTATTTTAGTTGTAGAGGTGCTTTCTTGAATGGTCAACAATTTTGATCAGAATCCTTTTTATCATGGATTGATTATGCAGAATAAAAGTCCTTAAGTTAATCATCTTATCTTTGCTGACGATGTGATAATCTTCACTTTAGGGAATAGAACTACTTTGAGGCTTATTATACAAACTATTAGTGATTATGAAAAGCGTCAAGGAAGCTTATTAAAAAAGACAATAGTCATTTTACGCTTAACCCTAATGCATTACCAAGTACCATCAATAAAATCAAGTAAGAAACTGGTTTTAAACAGAAAATGAGTCCAATCACTTACATATGATATCCCATATATACTAGTAGACAAAAAATAATATATTATTTTTATTTGGTGTCTAAAGTGAGTGAAAGAATCAGTGGCTGGAAAACTAAGTTTCTCATTTGTAGGGGTAGAGTTACACTCATCAAGTATTTGCTTCAGTATCTTCTCATCCACATCCTCTCTGTTGTACTTCCTACTAAGACCACTTTTAAAAAAATATTGAACTTGTTTGCTGATTTTTTTTTTGGTTGGTCTGATAACAAGAAGAAATATCACTGGTATTCTTAGAGAAACCTTATTTATCCTATTGAATAAAGGTGTATTAGTACTAGACATCTTTCAGACTTGTTCTTTGTTTTGCGATTCAAACAGGGTGGGTTTTTACAACCAAAGAAACACTATGGGGTGATTTTCTCATAGCTAAGTAATGCAAAAGAGCACACCCGATTATTATGAAATGACATACTAGAAATTATCTTGCCTGGAAACACCTAATGCCCAACAAAAACTAGATGAAATACACGTCCATTGGAGGATGAAATATGGTACTAGTTATTTTTAGTGGCATGATTTGTTGGGAATAGGCCCTTTTCATTACTATAGAGGTGATCCTATGAGATCTAATAACATTAAGGTCAACCAGCTTTTGATTCAAGGAGAATGGGATGTTGAAAGTAATAATCAATTGTTTCCTCCAGTGATAGTTCTTCAAATCATGGATATACATTCCCATTTTCAAGAAGATGTTGTAGACCAACCCGTGTGAAAGATTAACACTGGGTAATTTCATATGCTCGTCTGCTTGGAATCTCATCAGACCTTAAAGAAACAAGACTATGAATATATACATGGCATAAATAAATTCCTTTTAATTACTCTTTTCTTATATGGAGGGCATTATGGGGAAATATTCCTACAGAAGATAAGTCGACAACTTTTGGAATTGAACCAATTGGTTGTTGTTATAATCAATGACCAGATACTATTAAGCACATTAGGGTTAGTGGTCATTTTTTAAGAAATGTTTGGTATTTGTTCTCAAGTTCCCTGGGAGTTAATCATTCTCCAACTCCTCTTCAAAATCTAATTATGAGATGGTAAATTCCTGCGCATAAAAATGAAGCTCACTAACTAGTTCATCATGATATACCCATTTTTAATTGTAGATATTTATGGAAGAACGTTTGTGGTTAAATATGGTGGTAAACAATCAAACATAGAAAGGGTTAAATTTATGATTTTTAAAGATATTTCCATGGTTCTGATCATCAATTTTCATTATATTTTATGGCCTCCAAAAGTGAAAAGACATGGTTGTATTCTTGGAAGGATTTTACCAGTTAACTAGAATTCATGAGGTTAGTTGGATCAAGCCTACTACCACAGTGGTGAAGTTGAATAAATATTATAGTGCACTTGATAATATAGGATGAATAGCTGCAGGGGGTAACTTTAGAGAGACCACCTTTGAAATATTATTTTTTCCTTTGCTAGTCCTCTTGGTTATGGTTCTAACAAACAAGATGAAATTGAGATGGCTAGGCTTATTCTGACTTGGTGTTTACAACATTATTACAATAAAGTTATTCAAGAAGCCGACTCATAGCTCATTGTTATATGGATAAAACAACATGCTACAACACCTTGGAACCTTCAAACTTATCTTGATGATATCAAAGGTATCATCGCACAGCTTGAGCAGGTTACTTGCAGACATACTTTGAGAGAAGCAAATTTCGTGGTAACTCATTATCTAAAATCAGTCACAACTATGATACTCCTCAGAATTATTTTAATATGCAATAGTTTCCTGAAAAAATAAGAGGGCATTTTATTCTCGACAAAATTTGCATGATCAAATTTAGAAGAAGAAAATTGAAGAAGATCAAAGAACCACCTTGAGAAATTCTGTAACGTGTACTAGCTGAGGTGGTAACTCATGTCTAGTGCATATAAATAGACTTCCCCTTTGTTCGTATCTTTTTTCTACAGCTAGGTTATATAATCATAGGTTTATCTTTTTTGCTGAAGGTAATTTTGTTTCTTTGTGGTGTTTTCTTTTCTTATAAGGGGGAGTCTCCTTTATTAATGCATTCCTAGATTACATTGTACTGAGAAGATTCCCCTCTTCTTGGGGTATAGATCTAGGTTTGCATCCTAGTATCAGGGATAAGTCGACCGACCTTAGTAGGCTAGTTTAATTTGAACCACCATAGGATAGAAGGTAAGGTCTATGTCCCCCTCCTTATATTTCTTTTGCATTATTAATTCATCATAAGGCATAGGGGTATGTTGCTCAACCCCTGACCTCCACGGAAGGTGAGAGCCCCGGGTAAGGTCCATTATATACAAAGAAAATAAGCTAATATAGCAACTAAGGAAGCCTTACTTTGGTAGAAGCAATTAAGGTCACTTCACCCTAAGAATGAGTAAATGGTGCATTTTACTTAATTTAGAGCACACTAAGACATTCCCATTCCAAAAGTGAGTAATCAAGTCTAATTAAATAAGAGAATACTATGACATAGAACAATTTAACAAGGGATAAACCTAGCCTGCCTCGATGCTGAAGAAAGATCAATGAACTGCTAAACCTTTGCTTTTACCTTTTGAGAAGTTTATCAAGATGCCAAGCTATAAAAATCACATTCTACACTGAAATACAAGAATAATGATACTCGTACTGGACTATTGTGCTTCAGGTCCAATAATGACATCAAAAACCCCAAGTGGGTCCTACTTATATAAATTATATTTTCAAGGCCAACCCAATGTTCATGATCCACGAATAATAACCCTCAAGAATGGATGACAACCATGATAAATTAGGGATAGAATCAATACCTCAAGATATTTGGGGTTTAAGTTAAGGAATTATTAAATTCATCCAAAAAAAGAGTGTAACAATACCTCAAATCAGAAGATAATTGCAAAAATTGATGTTAATCAAGCTATCCAGTCACAAACAAGACTCAATTTTTCATTATCACACTCTTTGGGCTTTTGCTATCAAGGTATGGATTAAGAATAAGCTAATTCACTACCTAAGAGGTCTATTTATTCCCCTTCGAGGTAATAGGTGTTTTAATCACAACATGCACTTGTGTAATCACACAACCTGGCATCAGAAGCAGGTGTTATGATCGCAAAAACCTTAGTGCGATATGACTACCTTCTCTGCACAATGAGGTGCGATCAATATTCAAGAGGTATGATCGCAGAGGCACCACATATCAATTAAAACTTAGAAATTTTCCTATTTTTCACCAAATCCTCGAGGTTCGTTTGAAATACAATATACATAAATGAACTACGTAACCATACTAAATTCAATGTTCTGAATGCATTGAAGAAGTCTGGTTTTCCATCCAAGGTCTTTTCAACCAAATATGTGTCCCATACCTATACTTTTAATTTTTAAACATTTTGACCATAGGTTGAGCTTCAGTGCATCGGGACCCAAACCTAATGTCTACCGAGCCTTAAAAAATTGATATTTTAAAGCTACTGGCATAGTCAAAATTTGCATCCGAGATTATTTTACTAAAGTTTTTTCCTGGTGGCCATTTGGTACCAACTAAGACTTCAAAATAGGGGATTGGCTCTAAAAATCAAATGAACTACTCGGTAATCAAAATATTAGTCCCAAAAAGTCACAAATGACTAGGGTCAGCTATAGAAAAAATCTAATAGAGAAAATAAGCAGAAATATGATAAATGACCTAAAGGGTAATTTCAATATCCACTATTAAAGGAACTTTCATCCCTGAAAGTTAAGGATCAGGATGTACCTGAAGTATCGAATAGGTGTGGATACTAGGCCCGCATCTCGGTCTTAATCTTCCAAGTTTCCTCCTCCATTAGGAGGTGTATCTACTAAACCTTAACTATAGAAATATCTCTAGAGAATAATTTCCTCACATCACTATAAAAAATAAGCACTTACTCTTCTACAAAGGTCAAGGTCTCATCCAACTAGACTGAGTTCCATATAAGCACATGAGATGGATCAGTAATTTATCACCGTGACATAGAGACATGGAAAATTTGATGAACAATAGAAAAATGTGGAGGTAATTCTAATGCATAGACTACCTCACAACTGCGTAAGAATCTAATAAGGTAAAATATATCTAAGACTAAGCTTGACCTTCCTCTCGAACCTCATCACACCCTTCATAGGTGCTACCTGGATAAATCCATGATCACCAACTAAAAATATCAAGGCACAAAGCCTATAGTCTGCATAGTCCTTTTGCCTACTTTGATCCTCAATCAACCTATCCTAAATAACCTTGCCTTTATACAATGACTCTTGAAGTAAATTAGTACCTCAGGGCCTAACCTCGGAAGTGTTAAACCATCCAATCAGAGAAGGATATCTCCTACCATACAAAGCCTCAAAAGTCACCATATCAAAACTCGAATGATAGTTTTTAATATACGTGAACTCTACCAAGTCTAAGTGAAGATCCCACTTGTCTTCATATCCATAACACAAGCTCGGAGCATGTGCTTGTGAGCCTAAATAGCCTACTCGAACTGGATATTAGTCTGAGGATACAAGGTGATACTCAGATCCAATTGAGTTCCTAAATCATCCAAAACTACTCTACAAAACCTCAAAGTGAACACTGAACAATGGTCTAAAATGATATAAATGGGCACACCATGCAAACAGATTGTGGTTCTATTTTATTGACATTAATTGATTATTCGATTTAAGGTTGTGGGGTTTTCTTTCATCTTATCATTATGATTTCATATTTTCTTTCCAACATGATTTCCATTTATTTCTTCATAATCATAAGAAGCTAAAACACATAGCTAGGTTTCTGGAAACCCTGGCAAATTGATGAAGTAGGAGAAGTGCGATTGTTGATTGGAAACCAATACCTAGGGCATGTATTTCTTTCTCTTAGATTTGATTGATTTGTTAATGGCTGCACATATTAAGATCCAACATAGATGTTGCAACATTCTATAACAAAGAGGTAGTAACTAGGAAAATATATTGACAACAATAATTTGGTGAGTTAATATCTGATCCATAGAAACATAATGGTATATATGAATGACTATTAGACTTTATCTAATAGCTTAAGACTCCAAAAGTTATAGTTAACTAGGACCAAGGCATTGGTTAGTAACGCGACACTCTGAGACTCAATTTGTAAAGAGTGAAATCCTTCTGCTCATCCAAATGACAATAGGAGGTACATAACTTATCGAATCTGCATGCAAGGTATTAAGTTGGTTCTACAACACACATAAACCTACAAAGTTGAGATGCCAAGGGGAATGAAATCCTAGTGTTTAGTCAAGACTAGTTTTCAACCAACTTAGTGTTGTTCTATTTTCGAGACGACTACAAATAAGCCCCTCATTTACTTTTCCATTTTTCCTATAGACTGTAACTACTGAGACTTACAAAATCATGTGTTTTCTTGGGAATCGACCCCAACCTTAGTTGGGTTACTATATCTTAAAAGTTATTGTATCATCATCTAAAATGATATGTTTCTTGGACGTTATCATATTACAATTAGTTTTCTTTTGACCCAGACTATTCAAAGTTGTTGTTGCTTATGTAAGAGAGTGTGATCAATTCCAGAGAATGGGAACTATCTCAAGGCGCCATGAAATTTACCTGAATAACATTCTTGAAGTTTAAATTTTTGATGTATGGGGGATAGATTTCATGCGCATATTTTCACCATCGTATTATAATTTGTATATTTTAGTGGTTGTACATTATCTGTCCAAGTGGGTAGAGGTTGTATCTCTCCCCACTAATAATGCAAGAGTAGTGATGAAATTTTTCAAAAAGAATATATTCTCACATTTCAACACACCCAATGTGCTATATGTAGTTTTGATGATGAGAATCTAAACTATGAGAGACCAAGTCCCTAGACATGCAAGGTACAGTACAACTGGCACACTCTTTCTATACAGTTTTGCCATCTTGTGTGACAAACCTGCAGGTGCAATTCGGTGCTATTTTGTACTAACTTTGATAGCTGGTCTAATGATATTCCATCCTTAATCATCACCTAATTATAAAAGTATAGATATACCTATTTAATAATTGTTTTTTTTCAATCCAAATGAGTGATGAGAGGAAGCAAAAACCCTATTTCAACACTGCTCAAGTTCTTAGATGTTTGTGTGATCTTAAACAGAAATTATTCTTGAGTGAGTTTTGATTTGTAACTGAAATACTCATGTTATAAAAGTATTTTTTTTGTTTTGAGAGTGATTCTTAGGTTGAGTTGTCTAAGCTTGAGACTGATTAGAGATTATCATTATAGGAAGAGTCCTTTGTAGAGTTACCGAGATGAGCTGGTGGTAAAGTTATTGCTAGTGCAAGGTGCCTAGAATTAGGCTGAAATCTAGATTGTAATCAGGAGTTAATTATAGTATATTTTTTTTCTCTTGTGAGAGAAAGCTATTGTTTTTCCCATAATGGGCTTCCACGTAAAAATCCTTGAGTTTTTTACTCTTTCTGCATTGTGTTTAGTTTTTCTATACTCTAGTTTTTAATTGCCTATGTTTGATTATGAGGGACCTGGTCTATTATTGTGTAGAGCAACCCCAAAGGGTTTCAAAAATTTCTATATGAGCTAGGTAACTCTAAAAGATTCACACCTAGAGTGTCTTGGTTAGAATGGCTGCTACACCTAGCCTAGAAGAAGGGCAATCTACTATTAAACCATAATGATTCAATGGTCAATATTATGGGTGATGGAAAACTAAGATATTTGACTTCATTATGGCTGAAGATAGTGAACTGATAGACATAATCCTTGATGGTCCTTATGTTCCTGTAAAAAAGTAAAAGAAGAAGATATTAAAAAAATTGTCACCAAAGACAGAAGGGAGTTCAATGTAAAAGATAAAAGAACTACAAGGACAAAAAATTGTTAGTCTGTGGAGTAGGGCCTAATGAATATAACAAGATCTCAGTTTCTTAAAATGCCAAAGAGATATGGTATTTCTTGAGGACTGAACATAAAGGTACAACTGATGTTAAGGGTTCAAAAGTAGACATGCTAACTACCTAGCATGAAACCTTCAACATTAAAGAAGAAGAAACTATTCAAGAAATGCATACGAGATTCACTTTAATCATAAATAAGCTTAATTACTTAGGAGAAGTGATTCCTGTGAATAAGCAAGTAAGAAATATTATTGGTGTTCTTCCTAAGTCCAGGGAAAGCAAAGTAGATTCTATAACTAAAGCTAGAAACTTGAAGACCCTAACCATGGATGAGCTGGCTGAAAATCTAAAGACCCATGAGCTCAAGAAGCTGTAAGAGTTTGAGAAGGATGCAAAAAAAAAGAAAATTCCTTACATTAAAGGCTTCTTAATATGATCTATTTGATGATGGAGATACTCATGTTGCCTATTTGTCAAGTAGAATTGTTAGGGAAATAAATAAGAGTGGTCAATTCCAAAGAAAATGAACTGCCAATAGCAATGAAAGCAAAGTTGAGGTATGTCAAAAATATGGAAGTCCTGAACACTTTTTTAAGGAGTTTCCATTACACAAATTGGATCATAAGAATTTCCTCATGTATGGAGGTGTCAAAGGAAGAGATATGGATTCGGTCCCTATAAGATTAAGAAAATAGGTTGTAACTGATCTTGCAGTTAAACAAACATTTACTAGTTGGGGTGATCCTCCAGTAAATCTGATGAAGACAAGACGTTTGTAGATGTTTCTATGCTTGTAAAAGAAGATGAGAAATTAACATTTGATTCCATGTTTTCCTTCATAGCAAACACTGAACATGAAGAAGAAATTGAGTTAACCATTTCTGACATTGAGAAGAAGCTTGAAATTTTTTTTATAGGAGGATAAAAAAGCTATCAAATGCATTGATTTATATTGTGTGTAAGATGAGTACTAAGATGTATTGTCTAGATGAAAAGATAGAGAATCAGGATATTAAACTTATTGCTTTAACTCATCAGATCCTTAAAATAGAAGAAAAATATGTTAGGCTAAAATTTAACACTCTAAGGTTGGTAAGCCATTAAAAGAAGTATATGCCTCTGATAGAAAAGGAAAGAATGAGATCTCACAGTTTCTTATTAATTTTAAAAGGAATTGAAGAATTATCAAGACCATCTCATGGTTGTGCTTCAGAGGAATGAAGAGTTAAAGAGGGACCTGGTTCGCCTAATAGAATAGTTGAACAATTATCTTTAATGGACTATCTCTTCGCAAATCCTCTCTAATCTGGAAAGTCAAGAAGTAAATGATGGTATAGGTTTGGGCTATAAAACATAACACCAACCTACTGAGTTAAAGGAAAGGCTTCTTATTATGTTGGAAGTAATGGACACGAACTCTTGTGCACTCACTGTGGAAGAGCTGGAAATTTGAAAGAAAAATGTCATTCCTGGATTAAGGCTAAATTGACGAATACTGAATACATAAAGAGGGAGAATGTACATTATATTGGGTTTAGGCCATAGAAAATTATGAAAAAAAAATCTCTACCTAGATGGGCCAAAAGGGATTTGATCACACCATTGTCCTACTACTGGGAACTTAAACTCCAGTAGGTTAATAGATTTGATAAGTGATCATGGATCTAAGAGTGAGAAAAGGGATTGTAGTTAGAAATAGTTCATTGATAAGGCCTATAATTTTAACTCTGGTAGATCTGACTGACCTCTCTCTCAAGAAATTTCAATTGGAGATGTCATATATTGAAAAAGTTGATTTTCAAGGACCGTGTCCCTGGTGAAGTAAAGCTGAAACTCTCAGAGTAACAAGTTCCTAGAGCTATTGATCCCTAGAGGTAGTAAAGTCTCCAAAATTAAAGAAAGGATTCATGATAATGATGGTGAAAGCTAGGAAAATGTAGATAAAATTATTATATAATGGTATGAAGATTCTAACAAGCTAATACTGAGGATGATCATATCAGGATGATATACTACAAAGTGACTAAATATTTCTCCACAAAATTATTTATTTTTAGTAGACATGTATAGTTGATATAGTGGGTGCATCTTAGTATAACTCAGTACTATAGCCTTGAAGGTATACACCAATGCGAACAACTTAGGAACTTGACAAAAGTGACTATCACAAACTTTAAGGTTCACTCAAAAGAGAGGGATTTTGTCTAATCTCTCAGGTTATTTGAAACACCGTAGTTTTTACCCTTGGAAATTTCTTAATTTTGATCTCTATGGATAAAATATGAATTACTCTTACTTATCATATAATGTGGGTACGGTTTAGAGGTCTTGGTCGCATGCTAATCAGTATGGTTTTATTTGGTTAGCTTCTAAAGTATGAATGGACACCATACAAGTCGAATGTAGATGGTACGAGTGAGAAAAGCCTCTCCTATGTTGCTCAGTGTGCCTAGCCTAGATAATTCTACCTAGGGTACGTTTCTATGGTACCAATACTATGATTGGATATGAGTTAAGACATGAACTCATATGTTGGATAGAATTGGAGTCCAACATTTTGCCTAGGGTACCAGTGGTGTTTATTACTCGTAAGATTAGTGTATCATTTAGGGGAGTCATACCCTCCTCCACACCTTTTTCAGCTTTTAAGTTAAGGACATTTACCCCAAAACCCTTAAGACCCCATGTCTTTAAACAAATTATAGCCTCTCATAACATGTTTTTAAAGATCATAACACTCCTAAAACTCTTTTTAAAATTACTCTTGAATATTGGGAAAGAGTTTCTATAAGTTGTTCATCTAAAGACTCAAGAGTCAAGTTCTTTTAGTGAATCCTTTTGAATAAGTTATATGACTCTTCCCTCATTATTATTTATAAAATATCATGTGTTTTAAACATTGATTTTGATTCATCAATGGTAGTTTTGTAAACAAATATTGAGTGTTTTGTTGTATATGGTTAAGTATTGTTTACTATTGGTTTAAATTATCTTTATATATGTTTTTGGTGATTATTTTTACATGTGGGTTCTTGGCAATTGTGGTTTAACAAATGGGTCATAGGTAAATCTAAATGTGATGGTTCTTACCTTAGTTTTGGTCTTGATAATGCTATGCCCTAAATATGTTTGTGAAAATGTCTAAGAGAATAAACTAGCCACATGTTAAATGATGTTTTGAACTATGGAATTGACCAAATTAATATGAATTTTTGGTAAATGGTTTTGTGATTCCTTTTTGGCCATGTAATGATTTAAATAGTAACCATGGTGGTTTAATTAGCAAAGAGGGTTTGAGTCCCTAAACATTAAATTTACTTCTGACTTTATTTGACAATGGTTTGAGTACCTTGACTTTTAATTGAATTAGTTTCTTTGTTAGAAAATGGGTTCGAGTCCTAAAGTCAATAAATAATTAGTTGATTGATAATTGTAATGGATTATGGTATGTCTGCAAGTTGTGTTAGCATGACAATACCAATGAAGTGCCTTTGGTAAGTAATTGGCTTATTGGTTATGTATATAATATAATGGTATTAAATTAGGCTTGAAAGAGAGATGTGTAGCCAGGCCATCAAATTAGAGTCATAAAGACTAACACTAGAAATAGGGCTAGCTGGTGCAGGTATCTTAAGGACTGGATGATTAGATTCCCCCTAATTGATATATGAATGGGAGGTTTGAGTCCCCCATAATACATGTATTGGTTCTTAAGTCACCTTGGTTATGTCGGGAAGTTCAAGTACCTTATTTAGGCATATACGGTATTAGATATTCTCTGGTTTGTGAGGCTACATGCACTGGGACCCTTCCAGCTAGGGAAGAGCTGGGCCCTATAGCCAGTGAGTGCCTTGTTATATAACAATTATGCTACACATCCCAGGTTAATGATTTCAAAATTCAAGCTAATTGTGTTCCCTATCCTGGCATAGTATATATGTATGTATTGTATTGGTTATATGCATTGGTAGATTGGTTTTGAACTATTGTCATTATATTATCCTTATCCTTGAGTTATATGTTAGCGATCTAACTGCTAACCATTTTCAACTCTGTATCCCCATGCGATGTGGGTGTTGGTTATACTATCACACCTCCTACTCAATCACTTGGATTTAGGGACAACTTTTGTTCACTTGAAGTGGTGAGCTTTCATTTTTTAAAAGACTCTATTTCTTGCATTCAATTTTCTTATGTCTTTATTGGTTTAGACATGGATATTAGTTTGGGCTATTATCTGGGGCATGTCCTAACCAAATATTCTTATTCTGATTTAAAGGCTTTGTATGGACACATTTTGGACTTGGGCATGTTATGGAATAGTTATGGATTTAGTTATTTTTTTCTATTTTAAATTTTTGTTTGGTTGAGTATCGGGGGTGATGTACGGTTAATTTTAGACATGGGATGCCTATTACAACAAGGCCTTAGTTTAGTTCTTGTCAAGTTGGTATCAGAGCCTAGGTTCATGGTCAGTTGGGTATCCATAAAGGATTTTCAAGTAAAGTCTCTTTTATAGGTGTGTAGCATGCCACATTTATAAGAGAGAGGATAGATACATTTAGGAATGATTTACTTTCTTATTGTCTTACTTTGATCTATAGATTCTAAGGTCTTGGATCCTTCTAATTTATATGTGCTCATCTTTCAAATCAAGCCTCCAAGAAGATCTAATGTTCACACAAACTCTTCTGTACTGATTGAGAGAAATATTGATGAAGATCGTCTAACTTTTGGAGTCCAGCCCTGGTCAAGGTTTGCTGCATCAGACTATCCTCATGGGGTTCCACCTATCCCCGCTGGTCCTAATCTTGCAAAAGATACTCATACTCAGTTGCCTCAAGGAGAGGCCACTAATGTTGAGTTTCATCGCTCTATTAATCTGTTGACTCGGTTTGTAGTTTCTTAATCTAGGAGTGTTAGTCTTATTGCTCCACCTTCTGCTGCTATAAGGGTTGGCCAATTCATAAGGTTGAATCCTCCTATGTTTACTGGTAAAAGGTTAAGGAGGATTCTTAAAGTTTCATTGATAAAGAACAGAAAATATTGTGGGTTATGGATGCTTTGGCGGTTGAAGGTTTTGAGTTTGCTACATACCAATAGAATTATGTGACGTACCAATGGTGCAAAGAGTAGGAAAGGTCAAGGGGAGATGATGCTGGTTTTTTCTTGTAGGAAAATTTCTCTAGTGTATTTTTAGATCCCTTCTTTCCTCCGGAGTTGATGGAGGCAATAGCATAAGAGTTTGTGAATTTTTTGAAAAGTAGGATGCCAATCAAAGAGTATGCCTTGAAAGTTCATTAGTTGTCCAGGTATGTTCCTGAGTTGGTTTTTAGTAAGAGGGCTAGTATGCGTAAGGTTTCCTTAAGATTATCTCATGAGTTGATCCTTAGGAGTAAGGCTGCCTTGTAAATCAGGGACATTGATATCTATAGGTTGGTTGAGTATATTCAACAAGTGAAAGAGTAAAGAGGAAGCAGGTTAAGTTTAGTGAGAGCTATGGAAAGAAATTTAGGCCTTCTGAACAAAGTCATAGAGATAGTGGTAAGTAGCTAAAGAAGAAGTGGGGGAATGCTGGGTATTTCTCCACAACTTGTGCTCTTTACTCAAGGATGTTGAATGATCTTTGATCTCAGCATTATGGTGGGGTCTGGGAATAGGGTGCCCAATCTCAGGATAGTGAGGCTCAGTCAGCTCCATCCAACCCTCCTTGTAGATTTTATGGGCGGTCCCACTATGGGTTCTGTGAGTAAGGGAAGAAAAATGTTTATCTTATGGTCAGATTGGTTATATATAGCATGACTATCATGCTAGAATAGCTTCTGGGGCTAACAAGATCCCAGTTGGCTCTTCTTCTTCTCCAGCACCAAAGGGTGTTGCTTCTATATATGTTTCTACTTCTAGTACTGACACTAGCCGAAATCTATTATATGATCTTGCATCTCTCTAGGATTGAGAGGCATCCCCCGATGTTGTTACTGATAAGTTGAAACCTTTCTCCTATGATGTGTATTGTTTACTTGATCAAGGGTCCACTCTTTCTTATGTGACTCCATTTATGGCTTTGCATTTTGGTTTTGGTCTTGAGTTTATTGTAGATCTTTTTTCTGTATCTACCACGGATGATGACTCTGTGATTGCTAAAAAAGTCTACAAGGGGTGTGTGGTATCTTTAGTGGTAGAGAAACTCTTGTGGATTTGATAGAGTTGTATATGGTTTAATTCGATGTCATATTGGGGATGGATTGGTTGTACTCGTGTTATGGATCTTTAGATTATCAAAACCATAAGGTCACATTCATATTCCAAAATGCGCTTGTCATTGTATAGGGAGAAAAGGGTTATTTAGTACCTAAGGAAAGATTCATTTCATATCTTAGAGCCCAAAATTTGATTTCCAAAGGATGTTTTATCATTTGATCTGAGTTAAAGATTCTAACTCGGAAAGTCCTTCTCTGGAACCCATTCCAGTTGTTAATGAGTTTCCTAAGGTTTCCCTGATGATCTTCTTACTGTTCCAACCTATAGGGAAGTTGATTTTGGGATTGATCTTGTTTCGGTCAATTGTCCTATATCTATCCCTCATTATAGAATAGACCCGGTTTAAGGATATCGAATATTTGCTTGCCAAGTTCTCTAAGTGTGAGTTTTAGTTTAAGGCTGTGACTTTTTTGGTAATGTTATGTCTAGTGAAGGGATTATGGTGGATTGACAAAAGGTTACGGTGGTTAAAAAATGGCCTAGATCCCTGACTCCAATTAATATTCAGAGCTTCTTGGGGCTTAGCCGACGATATAGGAGGTTTTTGGAAACTTTTTTGAATATAGCTTCCCCATTTACTAGATTAACCCAGAAGAAGGTGAAGCTCTTGTAGTCGGCTGTTTGTGAGGGAATTTTTGAGAAGTTGAAGGGTAAGTTGACTTTGGCTCCGATCTTAACTCTACCTGAGGGTACCGAGGTTTTTTTGGTATATTTGGATGCTTCTCTGTTAGGCTTGGTTGTGTCTTAATGTAGTACGGTAGGGTGGTGGTGTATGCTTTTAGGTAGTTGAAAGTTCATAAGAAGAACTGCCTTAATCATGATTTGGACTTTTTGGTTGTGGTATTTGTGTTTAAGATTTGGTGTCACTATCTCTATGGGGTTCATGTTGACATCTTTTTTGATCTTAAGAGCCTACAGTATGTGTTCACCCATAAAGAGTTAAATCTCGGGAAAAGAAGGTTGCTTCAGTTGCTGAAAGACTGCGATATGGGTCTCCATTACAATCCAGATAAAGCTAACATAGTTACTGATGCTCTGAGTAGGTTATCCATGGGGAGTCTAGCTCATATGGATGGGGATAAGCGAGAGTTGGTGAAGAACATTCACCATTTGTCTAGTCTTAGAGTTTGTCTCACAGACTTTGAAAATGGTGGTGCATTCATGCTTCAGGTATTACGGGCATCTCTTATTGATGAGATAAAGGAAAATCAAATGGTGGATTTTGATATTATAAAGATTAAGAGGAATGTGGCTCAGTAAAAGGTTGTTGACTTTGCGATTGGTGGTGATGGTATCTTGAGGTACAAAGGCAGGTTATGTGTTCCCAACATTTATGGATTGAGGGGAAGGATTTTGGTCGAAGCTTATGGATTTTGTTATGCTATTCATCCTTGTTCTACGAAGATGTATCATTATCATAAGGAGATCTATTGATGGAAAAAGATTAATAGAGATGTGGCTAATTAGTAGCTAAGTTTATGGTGTGTCAACAAGTAAAAGTTTAGCACATGAGACCCAAAGTTCATACCGAGAGATTGAGTTGCCTGAATGGATGTGGGACGTACTTAATATGGATTTCGCCATCTATCTTCCTTAATCTCAAAAATAGTATGATTTGATTTGGGTCATTGTGGATAGGATGACTAAGTCCGCTCAATTCATTTTGGTGAGGACTTGTTATTCAACGGAGGATTATGCTAAGTTGTATCTTACGGACATTATGAAGTTGCATGGTGCCCTTATTTCTATTATTTTGGATTGGAGTACTCCATTCTAATCTTATTTTTGTAATCATTTTAGAAAGGTTTGGGGACTAAGGTATGCCTTAGCATCGCTTTCCACCCGCAGTCGAATGTACAAGTGGAGAGGACCATTTAGACATTGGAAGAGTATGCTTCGTAATTGTATGATTAACTATGGTGGTACTTGGGTTGACCATTTTACTCTTATCGAATATACATATAATAATAGTTATCTGTCAAGCATTGGTATGGCTCCTTTTGAGTCGTTGTATTGTAGGAGATGCCATTCTCCTTTTTGGTGGTATGAGGTTGGTGTAAGTTATTTGGCCCTAATTTTTTTCACCAAGCCTTGGAAAAGGTAAAGGTAATTTATGATATGTTGAAACCTACTCAAAGTCACCTGAAGTCCTATGCGGATATGGGCACATGGAGTTGGAGTTTAAGGATGGCTATTGGGTATTCTTAAAGGTGTCTCCCATGAAAGGACTGATGTTGTTTGTAAGAAAGGGAAGATCAGTCCCCAGTACATTGGTCCATATTTGTTCTTGAAGAGGGTTGGTAATGTTGTGTATAAGTTGGAATTGCCTTCTAGTTTGAGCTCTATTCATCTGGTTTTCCATGTCTCTATATTGAGAAAATGTATAGGTGACTCTTCATCGGTTGTTTCTTTAGAATTGTTGGGTATTTTGGGTTCCTTATGAAATAAAGTAGTCACAGTTGATATCTTGGATCGTCAAGTTCGTCGGTTGCGGACAAAGGATATGGCTTCAGTAAAGGTTCTTTGGAGGAACCAAAAATTGAAAAAGCTACTTAGAATGCAGAAGAAGATATGAAGTCCAAGTATTCACATTTGTTCCCTATTTAAAAAGTTCGTGCGTGAGATATGTGTTGATCTTAATATCTATATTTTATGTCTTTTTTTTCTAACATGGTTAAAGGGAAGTGTGATGGGTAATAATGTGCTAATTCATGCTTGTGCTTGTCTTAACCCATCATTCGAGGATGAATGATCCTAGTGAAGGAGAATTGAAACACCCTAGTTTTGACCATTGGAAATTTCATTATTTCGAGCTCTCTAGACATCATACGACTTGTGCTTACTTATCGTGTGATGTAGGTATGGTTTAGGGGTCTTGGTCATATATTGCTCAATATGGTTTTGGTTTGTTACTATCCAAGGCATGAATTGACATAATACGAGTCGTATGGAGTAGTACGAGTGAGGAAATCTACTATATGTTGCTTAGTGTGTCTAGCCTAGATCATTCGTCCTAGTATACGGTTCAGGGTACCAATTATATTATTAGATATGAGTTAAGCCATGAACTCATATATTGGACAGAATTAGTGTCCAACATTCTGTCGATGGTACGGGTGGTGTGTACCACTCGTTTGATTGGTGAACGAGTTTGGGGGAGTCGTACCATCCTGTGCATCTTTTTTATTTTTTAAGTTTAGGATATTTTAGATATTTCCACCCAATACCCTTAAGACCCCACATCTTAAAAAACTTTGTTGCCTCTCATAACAAAATTTAAAAGATCAAAACACTCCTAAAACTCTCTCTAAACTCTTTCTTGAAGATTGGGCTAGGGTTTCTAAAAGGTGTTCATCTAGAAGCTCAAGAGTCAAGTTCTTTATGTGAATCTGCGTTAATAAGGAATATGAATCTTCCCACATTGTTAGTTCTTAAATATCATGTGTTTTAAACATTCATTATGATTCATTAATCTTGGTTTTGAAAATAAATGTTGAGGGTTTTGTTGCATATGGTTAAATATTATTTACTCTTGGTTAAAATTGTGTTTATACATGTTTTGGGTGATGGGTTGCACATGTGGGTGTTTGGTTATTGTGGTTTACCAAATGGGTCATGAGTAACCCTAAACTTGATGGTTTTTACCTTGGTTTTGGTCATGATAAGGGTATGACCTCAACATGTTTGTGAAAATGTTTATGAGAATAGACTAGTCAGATGGTAAATGATATTTTGAACTAAGGCATTGGCCTAATGAATATGAATGGATGGTAAATGGTTTTGTGAATTCCTTGTTTTCCATGAAATGTTTGAAATGTTAACCTGGGTGGTTTAATTGGTTAAAAAGATTTGAGTCCCTAAACATTAAATTTATTTATGCCTTTATTAGACTATGGGTTCGAGTCCTTAAACTTTGAATTGAATTAGTGTCTTTGTTAGACAATAGGTTTGAGTCCCATAGTCAAATAAATGATTGGTTGATTGATATTGGTAATGGAATTTGGTATGCTTGCAAGTGGTGTAGGTATAGTGATACCAATGAAGTTCCATAGGTAAGTAATTTGCTTAATGGTTGTGTATGTGAAATTATGGTTTTAAATTAGGCATTAAAAAGAGATGTGTAGTCGGGCTGTGAAAGTGTAGTCCGAAGGACTAAAGCTAGAAACTGTGCTAGCCGGTGCGGGTGTCTTTATGACCGGGTTGTTCGAGGCCCCCAAATGGATATATAAATGAAAGGTTCATGTCATCCAAAATACATGTATTGGTACGTAGGTCACCTTGATTATGCTGGGAGGTTCGAGTCCCCCATTTAGGAATATACAATATTTGACATTCTCTGGTTTGCGTGGCTACACACACTAGGCCCTTCCACCTAGGAAGGATTTGGGACCATAAAGCCTGTGGGTTCCTTATTATATGACAGTTATGCTACATAGCCCAGGTTAATGATTTCAAAGTTTATGCTAATCTTGTTCCTTATCCCGGCATGGTATATATGTATATGTATGCCTTGCATTAGTTATATGCATTGGTTGATTGGTTTTGAACTGTTGGTATTATATTATCCTTATCCTTAAGTTACATGCTAGCGATCCAACCGCTAACCTTCTTCGATATTGTATCCCCATGTGATGCAGGTGTTGGTCTTACTATCACACCTCCTTCTCGATGACTTGGATTCAGGGACAGCTTGTAGTGACTTGAAGTGGTGAGCTTCCATTCTCTTGAAGACTCCTTTTTTTACTTTGAGTTTTCTTATATCCTTATTGGTATAGACTTGGATATTGGTTTTGTCTATGGTCAGGGGCATGTCCTGATCGGATATTCTTGTTCTATTTTAGAGGCTTTGTATGGACAAACTATTGAATTGGGCATATTATCGAATAATTATGGATTTGGTTATTTTTTGTAGTTTGATGTTTTGTTGGGTTTGGTATCAACGGTGATCTCCGGTCCTTGTTGGACTTGGGATACCCATTATCCAAAAGGCCTTAGTTCGAGTCATGTCATTAGTATCACTACAATATGCTTTAATAATAAAAAATATACTGTCTGAGAAAGCCATGTATCTTTTCCTTCCTTTACAAATGTTGTCAATTCGTTTTCAAAATAAAATGTCACTCATATCAAAACCAAACATGTCATTCTCTGATGTCATCGGTCACCTCTTAAAATTGTTAAAACAAGCTACTTCCCGGTAAGTATCTCAACTCATCACTCGTTGCCTCCACTAAAACAAATTGTTCTTTCTCATTCTCCTTCCTCCAGAAAATTAAATTGAATATACCCTCTGTAAGTATCATGATCCTTCAGTAACCATAGACATATAAATCTTTATCTTTGTTCCTCTGAGTCCAAGTATGGTAACCCTGCTGGAATGAGGCAGAAGCATATTAGCTGTGTAAATAAAGAAATCCTCTAAGGGACCTTGTCCTAGGAAGAAAAAATTTCTATTAAAAAGATAGAAAAAATTAATGAGACCAAAGGATGAGATGGAGAATTTGGGTAGTTAAAAAGGGATTAAAATGTTGATGACTCTGAAAGTTCTCCCAGGAAAGAACTGTTAATCCCAAATTATGCGAGAAAAAGGGATACATGACATGCAATACAGCTACTTCCCCAACAAAATATATGAACACTTTGGGGTACTTGGGAAAAGGAGGTCACATAGAAAAGCCAAGATGATATTCAGTTTGAACAAACTTGTGCAAAATGTACATCATGTATCTGAATTGCTAGTTGCTCAAGAGAATTGAGAATGGAAATGGAGGATTTAAGAATAAAGTCAGTAGTCAAAGATGTTGGATTAAATGTATTTGAAATTTCTGAATCAAAGGCTCTCCTTTAGAAGGACTAGGTGCCACTGATGAACATGCAATTGGAAATGAAATGCTCCAGTTAAGAATGGCCAAACTGAATGTTGAAGAGAAGATACTTACCAAACTGTTGGTGGATACTCTAATTACTATGGATGCAAGAATGGAGTACTGCTTAAGTTCATTATCACCCGATCCTCCTTCCACCTGAGTCTGTATCCTTGTTCTCATAATGGCTTTTACAGACAGTTATCTTATGATAATTAATTTACCCTACTATACTGGTACTAACTATTATGAATGAATGAATCTTTAGTTTGTGTATCTCACTTGTCTCGTTACTTTAGAGATATTCTATATGTTAGTTTTTCCCAGTGGCCATGAGTTAACTAATATGTGCTTATCTTTACACTTGCTTTACTTTTAATTCTTTTCAATGATGCCAAAAGGTAGAATACTGGGTTCATGTAGTAGAGTCATACTGATTAGGCGAAGTTTGTAAATTCAAATGCACCAAATGAAATAAAGGTAAACAATGACAAATGGAAGTCTTTGCTGCAAGATGAAAACAAAGGACTAGGTCCCTGTGTTACGTTATAAAGAAAGCATGATGATAGGGGGAACATCCATCCTCAGGTGGTAATCACTCTGGCCATATATAATGAATGTGTACTAATGCTCAAATTTTGTGGTTTGGTTTGTTATCATCAAAAAGGGGGAAAATCTCTATATGTATTTTTTATGATGTGCAGTCAAACTATCAGGTACATGGTCACTAGAAATGCAAGGTACAGTATAGCTGGCACACACCTTCCGCACAATTTTATCATCTTCTTTAACAAACTTGCAGGTGCTATTTTGTCCTATTTTGTATCGACTTGGACAGCTGGTCCAATTATATTCCATCCTTAATCATCACCCAACTATAAAAATAAAGATATGCCTCTTCAATAATTGGCTTTTTTTCCATCCAAAAGAGTGAAGAGAGGTAGCAAGAACCTCATTACAATACTATTCAAGTTCTTAGCTTTTTATGTGAGCATAAATAGAAATTATTCTTGAGTGAGTATTGATTTGTATAGAATCTACTTATGTTATAAAAGTAGTGTTTTCTGTTGAGAGTATTTCTTAGGTATAGTTGCCTAAACTTTAGACTTATTAGATCTAATCAGTGTAGGTAGAGTCGTTTGTAGAGTTACCAAGATGAGCTGGTGGTAGAGTTGCTGCTAGTGCACGAAGCCTAGAGTTAGGATGAAATTTAGACTGTAATTAGGAGGTTGATTATAGTGGATTTCATTGGTTTTGTGAGGGAAAACCATGTTTTTTCCCATCTTGGGTTTCCACGTTAAAATCCTTGTGTCTTTCTCTTTCTACACTACCTTTAATTTTCCTACACTCTATTGTTTCATTGGTTGTGTTTTATTCAGAGGGACCTTGTTCCTAACTGTGCAGAGCAACCCCAATGCATTTCAACAAAAGGCAATCATTAGTTATTAAGGGACTCATTTTTTGAACCATTGGTTTTAGAATCTACTAGAGAAATATGAGGTCAGACATAAGGTGGCCACAGTGTATCATCTATAGAATAGTGGCCAATGAGAGATATCTAATAATGAATCAAACAAATTCTTTAGAAAACAATTAATGATCAGAACAAAGATTTATCGGTACAGCTTGAAGATGCATCATGGGCATATAGGACAACCTATAAAAGGCCTATTCAGACCTCTCAGAATTGACTGGTGTATGAGAAAATGTATCACTTACCTATGGAACTTTAGCCTCAAGCTTATTGGGCAGTGAATATATTAAATCCTAATTCAGAGATTTTAGGAAAGAAGAGAATAGTACACTCTTGTGAACATGATGAGTTCCGCTCATATGCTAATGAAAATAGAAACATATACAAGGAAAAGACCAAAAGGTTGCCTAATAAGATGATCTTGAGTCAATTCTTTAAGCTTCCCAGAAAGTTTTTCTATTCAATTCTAGGATGGAGTTGTTTCCAGGTAAGTTGAAGTCCAAATGGTCTGGTCCATTTGAAGTAGTAAGAATGACACCTCACAGGGTTGTTGAGCTTTGGCAAAAAGACAAAAACACTACATTTTGGTTAATCGATATAGAGTTAAATACTATTGAGAAGATCGTAAGGATAGACATAAAACAACTATAACATTTAAAGAAGAGTGATATTGAAGTTTTTCATGCCATGAAACAAAATAAGCTATTGTGTGGGAGGAATCCGATGAATATAATTTAATATCATAGTTTGTCCTTTTTATTTGAAAAAAAAAAGAGAAAATAAATCAAAAATACAAAAATATATTTTGAGCCACGACAAAAACTAAGGTACTTGGTGGGACAAAACCTACCTTCTCTTATGTGTTTTGTTGTTTTTGATGAGATTGCTGGAATGAGATACATCTAGACAGGGGGAGAAATCAAAGTGAGTATATTATGTTTTCGGGAGGCTACCATCTATGAAAATGATTATTGATGCAACAAAAAAAAGGCAGGTAAAGTGGGAACATAAATATCCCTAAAGTAAGCAAAAGAGTGAGCCTCTACGATTTCAGCATGTCTTCGCGATAAAGTCTTGGAATGTAAAGAATAAAATTTTGCAGAGTCAATTCCAATAATGCTCTGTGAATTCAACGTGCCACAGCTCTTATCCTCCATAATAAGGGCGCAACACAGAAGGTATCATGTTTTTGGTGATTTTAATTAAATAGTTGGTTTTAACACGACTTATCTCTCCTAATGAAAATTCCACCTTTTAAAAAACCTTAAATACCTAATTACTCTCACCATTTCCTAACCCTTGCATATCACACTTTCAAATCTACCCCAAGTTGAATCATACCACGCGACTTATTCTCCCCAACGCTTACTCTTTCTTCCATTGCAAACTCAATAAAGGCAAGTTCTCAACCTTGTATCTGTCACTTGTACATACCTGTGTAGTTGGAAACTAACATTGTTTGTATTCTTTATTGATGTGTATTAATGTTCTTAGTGATTTGAGATTTGTGTTCGAATATTGGCATCACCTAGTGAAATATTTTGTGCTATCAAAAATTGTGCACGTGTTTTGAGAGTTTAAACTGTGTTATGGAGAATGTTGTAGTGAATTAATGTTAAATCTGTGCAATTAACGATGCTTGTTGGTGCTTTGTATATAATATGTTGTACTTCTTACATACCATGTGCACAAATTTCTTTTTGAATGTGACTTGGTGACTTACACTTTGAAATATAATTCAACATGGTGTTTGATGAGTTTGCTTCTACATACAGGAGTGTGTAATGCAGTGTGTTGTTGTGACTACTCTCTATGCCCATAATATCAACCAACTCAAGCATATGGGGCTTTCCTTGAACATTTCCTGGTTTATAACTGCCTAAAGCTCAGGATGTAACATTATGTGGTGTTTATTACTTACAAAAGGCTGACCTGTAGTATATGTTGATATTGTAGAATGAAACTTTGCATGGATACTTTGTTAACTCTTGTGGCACATGTATTTGAATTTTACAGACACTTCGTTAAATGTATCTCTTAAGTTGCATGTATCTGTAATAATGGTTTTCGTATGAACTTTATGATATGACAAGTATGGTATATTGCTAAAGCCTAAGTAAAGAGGTGAAACCTCAGATAATGGTTTTATGGTCCCTAACACACTGCCCAAACTAGTTAACTATCTATGCAGATGTTCTTACAATGTGGTTATACTGTGAAAAAAAAGAGACTGAGTGCCCTAGTTTCCAATTTCATGCACCTAAGAAAGAAACTAAGTGTGGGGTGGCCTCTAAATCCTCCTATATTTGGTATTTCCTAGCCTAAAAAGTGTGATGTTGACATTTTGGTTCCTTGTTATAGCTGCCAGGTACTATGGAAAGAAAAACATATAAAAGAAAAGATATTGGTGGGCCTTCAGAGCCATCAAATAAGAGAGTTCATCCTACAAGTCGAGAATCTAGAGCGCTTGCAGTCCAACGAGGAGAAAAACGAAGGTAAGGGACCAGGTGGGTTAAAGAAGCTTGGAAGAAGTGTTATACCAAGAATACTGAGTCTAATTATGCCTAGACAAGTTAATTAATTGGGAGAGCTTGTAGAGGGCATTCTTGATAATTGTTAGGCAACTTGAGGATCTACATATAAAGTTATTTTTGAAAAGTCTACTAAGTGTAACCTATACTTATTTAGGGAGTTCTATGCTAACTGGGACCACAGAAATCCTGATTTAGAAGTAAGGATACACGGGCAGGAAGTGACTTAGTGGATATGATCTGAATTCTATTTTAGGTTCTCTGTGTTGGAATCACTTCACCTGAGGCATATGAATATCACTACACTCTATGTCAATACCATACAACTATTATGAGGTAATAGACTATGGCTAGGTGGATTCTCTATTGAAAGGGAGGTTATCACATGAGATTTGCCTAGGCACAGATAAAGAGAGAGAAAATAATATGGTTGACGAACATCTGTCACTACCTTATTCCTTAGAAGCACATGACAGAAGTCACTTGAATAGAGTTTGTTTGATTTATGCACTGATGCAGAGAGCTTCACAATAAATGTGTGTGTAGTGATTATTTTAGCAATGAAGAAGACTTGCTTCCTTCAAGGAAGTGGTTATGGTTTTGGTGGACTAGTGACTTATTTTTTTATGGTTCATGAGGTTTAGGAGGAGGACCTAGATTACATACCGATAGTAGACATTCGTATTGTGGATTTTATCCAAACGCGAGGTCTTGACATTGCTCAAGGGTCAGTGCTAACACTGCCCGAGCGTCATGCTCGGGATTATGAGATTACTGCTACATGTACGGGATGCATGTTCTATAGTTAAGAGTAGGAGACAGAGCAGCCACTATAGAGGAGATATATTCAGTAGAGCTTGACTACCCACCAATAACCATGCTAGGACTCTCTTGAAGAAAGATCCTATGTTCATGGAGCTAGTGGATTATGATAACTCTACTAATAGGGAGAGGCAACTATGGGATTTGAATAATGAGTCCAAAGATGATGATGATGTGGACACAAACTTGGGTGATGAGGCCTATGTTTCAAATATTGGTGACTATATGGACGAGGCGTGACCAGTAAGTATTTATAATAATGATTAACTTTGTTTTGTTTTGCAAGCACTGGGGACAATGCTTTATTATAAATGTGGGGTGGTGGTTCTCATTCTTCTCATTTCTCTTTTATCTATTCAGGCTATTTTTTTATTATGAAAGCTATTTTGTTGGATATTATTATTATGGCTGATATGGGGTTAAGATAGACATTCTTATACACTCGGTCTATAATAGTTAGTAATTATTTTATTTTCTGAATTCTAAGTTCATATTAGTTTATTTATTTTATTGTTCATGGTTTCATAATTTCATTTTTTTAGTATATTCACATTGAATTTCTAGGAATTTTTTTTTCTATTTTTTGGAAGCATTCCAATAACTCGCCATAGTTAGGTGTCTTTCTCAATAATGAATAGATGACGACCATCTTAAGGGGAATTAGTCTTAGGGAGTGAATAGGTGAGACAACCTGATGACTAATCCACTTCAAGGTACTTTTTATTAGCCATATGACTACGTGACATGAGAAATATTTTTCTAGGAACAAGCATGTCAAACTAAAGAGGGTGTTATTTTTGAGTCACCTAAGATCAATTATGTGACTCTTTGTTCCTATTGGCTTAATTTTGAATTTATGCAGTTACTAGGTGAAGAGTCTATAGGGATCCTACTTGAAACTAGCATGCACCAGGTGTGTGTGAGGATCTCTATTTATTCCATATGTATAGTGATGTATAGAACTTTCCTAGTGTGTTTTCAAAGAAAAATAAAGAGATTTGAATCTAGGAGATAATATAGGGATTTCTTTGATATCCATGTTTTATACCTCTTTTATCTACCCTAATGCATACTCCTAGTTTGACCTGTTGAGGCTTTAGATGATTTTTCATTGGAAACCTCATATTTAGACTGTACTCTTTCTTTGTTTGACCTTAATTTGATCCAAATATCTATAGAAATTTAGTTGAAAATTATTATAGTTAAAGTGTTTAAATACAAGTCGGGAAAAGGTAAAAATAAAGCCCCTAGAATGTTGCTATTGGAGTTAATAATTGATGTGTATTGAGGTTAGGAGTTATGAAATGAAAATAATAATGATTGTTCAAGAAATATAAATAATGTATTGAATAGAATACACTCATCCACAGTGTAAATGTAGTAGCTTTAAGAGTTGGGGCAAAACAAAAGATGTGTGTGAAGATAGACGAGGTAAAAAATTTGTTGTTAATAGATTGAGTTTAATGTTCACGTGATGTAGTAAAGTGATTTGGGAAGTTATTCACTACTTTTATCCAAATAGGTCCACCCATTCCATATCCAACATTACAATCTATAAAGAACTATTTTATCCTAAGTCATACCATTCTGAGATTAGTGGAGTACTGCACAAACGGCAAGTTTATGGTTCATCATATATAATGTGTGAATTCTTTGGGAGAGTGAGTAAAATTTGTTCCTTGAATTGTGTACCCATTCATATGATATATGTCATGATAAGAGTGAATATGGGTATATATCATGTTGTGAGGTTGGTTGTGGAGGATCGTTAGGTGACCTTTCTGACTGCTTGGTTGAATAACGTGCAGAAGTTTGCCAATGTATTAGAGTTCGTTTTTGAGCTTAGGATATCTGAAAATAGAAATCCTATGTTTTCATATGTGGTATGGATTTCCTAGAATAAAAATTGATAAGTCATGTGTAGCTAGTGTGTTCCCAACAAAAGTGTCTCATAAAGATAGACTCTAAGTGGGGTGGTGATTTTGAGCGTATTTAATTGTCCAAGTGCCAATTATGACCCATGTATGTACTTGTTCTATGAGCATTATCGTGGAAAATGTCTTATTTTTGAGTTAAAATTTCATCCTCAAGCTAAAGGATATGATTCATGTTACAGGATTTGAATGTGATGAAAATGAACATGCATGAGTATAAGCTTGAAGTCTATGGGTCATATACAACACTAGAAGCAACACACTGAGAATGATAAGAGTAGAAAAAATCTTGTAAAGCATGGGGCTAGGAACAGTAGAGGAAATGTACACACCAAGTCTGGAAATGCAGAAATTAACATACCAGCGTGTCTCGAGCCCTAGATTCAGCAATAAGGCCATGACATATTTGTGGGATGAAATATAATGGAAATTTCCAGTGAGCATGCATGATATTGGATTTCCATTCCAGTTATCCTCCACAATAAGGGTGTGGCACAGATGTTGCATCAAAGTAGAATGGTGAATTCCAGTATGCTTCCATGATACTGGCGTGCCACACCAGTTATATTCCGTGATAAGGGTGTGGCATGTTGATGTGTTACAAATGTGCAGTTCAGCCCAACTATAAAAGCAACACTTAAGATATTAGATGACTATCTTGGGCATACATAATGGCAAGGAAAAACACTCGCAAGAACTTTGTTTATGGTTCTTTATCATTCAACTTTCTACTTTGAATTTTGTATGGCTATTTATATCTTATGGATGTTGATTTTTAACATGAGTGGCTAAATCCCTTGTTCTGGGGTTAAGGACGAATGCATGACTGTAGTTTGAGATTATTAGAATTGGTTAAACATTGGTTTATTGCATGGGTTGTTCATATTCTCCTGATTTTACTATTTTAAAGATTATCCACAAATGAAAGACATGTTTAATTCTCTTATGAACCCGAAAGAAGGAACATTAGGATAGATCAAAGGGTTTAAAGAGTAAGTTCTTATTCTTCTTAATAAGGAAAAATAGCTTGGTGGTCCCTTGTACTTAGTCTGGTTTGCATAGTGGAAACTCCTACTTATACATTTGTCATCAAGACCTTTGAACCCATTTAAAATCAATTTTTTAAACCCTTATTTGCTTATGTAGTATTAACTTTATGATTTGGTAAAACGCTTGTAAAACACGCATGTTTCAGCATGTGAATCCAATTTTTTGCCTTTAATTTTTTTTCTTTTAAATAATTGTAATTTTTTCCCTTTTAAATAAAAATCCCTTCTTCTCCATTTAATCCCTCCCCCCTCATCCCCCAACCCCTTGCACCAGCACTTCTATTCCCTATCCCCTCTTCTCCCATCCCCCACCCCAACCCCTCTCCCTATCTCCGCCACCCCTACACCATCCCCTCTCCCTGTCCCCTCCCCCCTACAAGTTCCTTAATATTTGACCTTCGTCCCTCCACCCCCCACAAGTTCCCCCACCCCTTTCCCTTAGTATTTAAAGATCTTCAAGATCTCAAGAAAGCTTAAGAAAGATATAATCAAAAGCAGGCATGGTGAAATAAACACAACCAAGACCCAATACATAACCCAAAACAACACTGACAGCTACACCAATCTCCCAAAATGACAAAGGAAACTTAGAAGATTCCAACTCATTAACAATAACAACACCTCCACCCATTTTCCTTTTCCCTTCATTTTCACATTTCATTGAGTTCCTCTTTCTTATCATCTGATTTTCAACATACCTAACCAAGACGGAGAATAAGAAGTGTCCGCTATTTTTTCCATTTTTGAAAACCTTGGACAGATTGTTTAATGTATAACTTTTTTCCCAGACAAGAAATTTGTTAGTAGTACTATATTGGACTACTAAGAATTAGATGGTTTGTTCATATATTTTCACCGAGATGAACATGTTTCAGTTTCTCCCTCCATTTTCACCAAAAATCTCAACAATCCAATTAATTTCAACAAAAATGTCACAACCCCAAAAAAATTTCTTTGAAAAAGAAAAAAAAATCTTAACAACCCTATAATTTTCGTAAATAGTATTATAGAAATTATTTTGATAAATTTCTTCTAGGTTATTGAATATAGTTTTTAAATTATTGAGGGGGTGTGTAACAATTTCTCTTTTTAAAAATATTATATATATTTTAAATATTTAATTTCCTACATGTCATTGAAAAATGACATGACATGCGATGTGTCAGTGAGTGTATTACAATGATATTAGTTGGATGAAAAAAAGGTTTAATATCTTACGTTTTAATGGATAAAGGGTTTAAAATATTGAGTTTTATTGAGTTGAGGGGATTCAGATAACGAATGTATAAGTAGGAGTATCCACTTTATAAACTAGACCAAGTACAAGGGTTCACCATGCTATTTCCCCTCAAAATAATGAAGGATTTGAAGTAACGTCTAGGATCGAAATATACGTAGCTCACCTTGTTTGGTTCAATTGCAGGAAGATAACTAAGGTATCTAAAATGGATTATCGCATCCCCACTCAGCGATGTATTTGTGATGTCCTTTTAGGTAGAATAATAGAGGCTCGAAAAACCATAATCATAATATTAAGCCTTTGAACCAACAACCCGATAACCAACAAGACTAACAATAAGGATAACAATTTACATGATTGCAGAGAGAGCCTAAGCCATAGAATTTCCTCTCGTATTGTTTACATCCTTGCTTATATTTCCATTGTCACTCTTAATTATTCATTTATTAGTTATTTAGTTACTACACTGTCAAAAACATTTTGATACTCAATAACACTTGAATATAATACTATCGGAACTAAAGTTAAGTAAATTGCTAAACAAGTTGTCCCTATGGGCTCGACATATGATTCTTTAAGTTGCTATATTACATGTCTTATCACGTACACTTGCATGTGTGGTAGACTGCAACACCTATCCTCATAAGCAATCAGAAATTCATATGCATCCTAACCCGGTGCACCAGAAAACCTAGGCGAAGTCAATCTTAAGAATCTACCCTGCATCTTCTGCACCTCAGAAGACATACCTGGTTGAGCAACCACTGTCTTAGAAACTATGACTGAGCAACCACTGGTGCAGGAGAAACCTCAAATATGTGTTGTTCCCCCTGCATAGTACAACTCTGAATTATAGATTGTGCAACATTGGATGGAACACCACCAACTAATCCAAAAAGTTGAACCATCACATCTCTGAGCAATAAAGAAGAAATAAACTCGGGTGGTGCCTGTCCCACCGTTGACAGGGGCAAAATATCCTCTTGCAAAAGAGTGGGAATAAGACCTAGGGAAGGCGGTCTATCCTGGACAATAGCTGGAGACACATCACAAAGCTATCCACAACCTCTAGGTATTCGACGAATTGGGGAAGGATCCCAAGGCTTAGTCTCGGAAACCTCGTCTCGTGTTGTGATAGCAAGTTCCTTGCCCATCTACAAAGAGTAAAGTTAAGGGAATTACTTCTACAAACAAACTCAGATTGTTAGCATGATATGAATGAAAGAAGTGATAAAATCCTAAGAATATCCCACAACATCCCGAAGATAGTCAACGGACGTCATAATTTTAATTCGTAAGAATATACTAGACACTTGCTCTTGTACCAACAATATCGGTGAAACCTAGGCTCTGATAAAAATTTCTCACTACCCATTTTATGCATCATGAGGTAACATACTAAATCCTACCAGTAGGTAAGACAAACCATAACCAGAGCTAATGCGATGGGTTAATTTTGTAGGAAATGCCCAACATAGGCCAAATTCAATAAACACGAGTTATAAACAAACCAAGTAGTCTAAATAGATAAAATTGAATATACAAGATACCAATACCATGACCTGGTAGAGCCAATCCAAGAGCATCTAATAGTATCAATACAACTCAAAAGTCTAGAAATATTAATACATTTGTCTCAACACAAAAGACTAAAAATAAAGATAGAGGGAAATAGGTGACTCAAAATATAAGAGATCACCCTATCTTCAAAAAATAGTCACCGCATGAACAATGATCAACAATCAGTGATAATATTTAGTACTTAAATCTACACCAAAATGGTACAAAAGTGTAATATGAGTACCTAAACAATGAGTACTTAGTAGGCATCATCGACCAATATAGTTTAATCATGATATTAGTATTATAAATGTAATACCCAGAACTTTTCTTTGATTATTTCATCCCCTAGTTGCTTGTATAAGAGGCTTAAAGCCTAAAAATTTCTCTAAGTATTGGAGACTTCGTCAATTTTTAGGCCTCTTAACTTTGAGGATTTAAACGAGTCTTCCCGACCTTGAGATGTTGGTTTCTGATTTAATTAATGTTTAGGGGTGTAAAGATCATGTCTCGAGGAAGTTTTGGATCTTCTGGATGATGATTGGGTCGTGTTTAGATTTCAATTCCAGTAGCTCGCTGCGATAGTCGTACATTGCGGTGGCTATAGCAGTGGAAGACTCATTGCAACACTGTGGCCCTTCAATCCATGTTCCAATTGTGAATTTAATTCTCTAAGGGGAAATTGAGTCTTTCCCCTCAATTCAATTCATAAAAACATGAATTAAAACTCAGTTATGGCATTATATGCCAATTTTCCCCAATTTTCTCTCGAAAACAAACCCTAAACATCCCCAAGTTCATCAATTTCATTCCTTTATCTTCAAGAAAACCAAGAAATCAAGTTCCCAAATCCTAGAACTTTTAAGAAAATAATTAATATTGTGTTTCTCTTTCAAGCTTAAGGATTTAAGGTATGTGTGATGTTCATCCATGGGCCCTTTCCACCCATGAAGTCCAAGAATCCCCCTTTGATATCAAATTATGAGTTTTTACATGTTTATGATGAGTTGTTTTCATGAAGTTGTTATTGATTTTTATTATAAGTTATGTTACAAGTGTTTTTTGATGGAATGAGCCCTTATATGATTAGAGTAATTAAATCCTAAAGTTAAATACCAAATTCATGGTTTTAGTATTGTAACTATGCTTTCAATCACATCCTTTACCCATTTAATGCTTAAATTCATGACTCCCATGTGTTTGATGTAATGTCTAAATGTCTCAGTGCCCAATTTTAGTCATTAAATGACCGCATCCTTAAGGGTAATTAGGTCATTTTCCCCGACCTTCAGCCCTCATAAACACAAAATTTAGTCCTCTTTTGACTAAATACATTATTTATTCAATATTTGCTCGAGAACAAGAAACCCTAGGTTATTAAATTCATGTTAATAATTCAAGATTTCCTCCCTCAATCTCCAAGAAACTTCCATCGAAGATATGTAAAGTGTTCATCCAAGGATCTCTTTCATCCTTGGAGTCCAAGGATACAATTTTAAATTATAAATTTTGATATTCATGTTATGGATTCATTATGATCATGTTGATGTGTTGTATGATTCCCAAGTTGGAATCTTTAGTGTGTTTTCATGATATTGTGTTAGCATGTGGATTGAATTTCATGAAATTAGGTTGATTAATTTAGCCATGATGTAATTGCATAATGTTCATGCCTAAGCTTAAGTATATGCATTCCATGTGTATGAAAAATTGCCTAAGTGAGTTGTGTTTTATGAACCCTTACTGATTTACATGATGAACTTATGCTATAACTACATGTTAAAAATGACTCCCATACTAATGTTATGCCTTGTGATTAATTGATGGAGTGTTCATGAGACTAGATTGTGAACTTATGATTTGTTGGAATGTATTCCGATTTATGTACAAGACTATGAGTATCAAGTGCATCATGAAATCCCTTAATGGTTGTATAATGAATTGTTGACAATTGTTATTAACTTAAGAAGTGTCATGTCCTGTTTATTTTCATGCTATCAAGTCCTGGGGGTATTCAATACCCACCAATTTAGTTGTGTGCCTAGAGCCAGTGTCAGTTTCATGATAATCTTAGTCACGCCATGATCAGTAGTATTCCCAGTCAGTTTCAGAACTCAGTAGAATTCAGCCAGTTACATGACTTAGAAAAACTCTGTAATCTTATGAACTCAGTCAGGTAACAAAATTCAATAATATTTTTTCAGTCCATGGAATTCAGTGAACTCAGTCCAGTTTATCTTTGTATAATCAGTTCAATGTCTATTCAGTTGGGAGTAGGATACAACACCGAGTAAACCCAGGGATGATAGCACACACTGAAAGTAGAGGGTGTGATACTTAAAAGCAATCCTTGCATTCCAGAACTATGTAGCCAGCATAGGTTCAGACATCAACACTGAAAGTTAAGGGTTGATAAGATGGATTAACACTTCTAGATAAAGGTCCCACCATTCTTCTTTGGGGACACTTCCAGATGAGGGTCACTCGCAGTTTGTCCTTACCAGTGGCGCAGTATTGACACCCTTCCAATTGACGTTAAAGATTGGACCCCAACTCTATAAAGAAAAGAGGCATGTCGGTTAGATGACTACTTCCTACAGTCTCAGTCTTAGTCTCAGTAAAAGAACTCAAATAGTTCTTCAGATTCAGGACTGTCAGTTACAGTCACTCAATTTAGTAGGGAATTGAGCTAGTTCCATCAGAATCAGGACTGTCAGACATAGTCACTCAGTTAACAGTATATTAGTTATACAAAACTCATGTTATCAGTATTTAGACTCTGTAGTCAATATTATCACGATCTCATTTACAGTTATGTATTCATGTATGTATTCTCATGTTTATGTTATTCAGTCAATTAGTATTGTTCATTCATATAAATCCCATGCATTCAACCTACCTCATTTTGCATACCAGTACATTTAGACGTACTGATGCATACTTTTCTTCTGTGCTATGGTGTTTTATACCATAGGTTCGGACACTCACATTCCCAATCGCACTTAGCTTCAGATTCAGCCAGCAACAGTAGATTTACAGTGAGTCCTCATCATTCAAGGATAACATAATTATTTCATTATTTCAATTTTAGTAGACGGAGTTAGTTGGAGACATGTCCCATCAACTCCACAGTTTTGAGATAGTCTAGAGGTTTTCATACTAATTTTTCAAATAGTTTATTTTAGTTTGGTACTGATATACTGTATTTCCAGATGTTATATTTCATCAGATATTCGAACTTTACGGCCTTTCAGCCCTTTTATTCTGAATTTATACAGTATATTATGCAGTGCTCAGCTATATATATCATTCATGGGTTAGCTTATGGTCCTTTTGGATTGCTAGCACCGTATAGCATTTCGGGTATTAGATTCGGGGCATTACACTATGTCCATTCTACAACTGGCTTGAATAACCCTCAAAACTGAAAGCCACGAGTCCAAAATACAAACACTCCCTACTAAATGATCCTTTCTGGGATTCCCTACCAATCGAGGATGAAATAATGTTGAATAAAACTCAAATATAAAATCTTACTGAATAGATGTTCCAAAATCTCAACCATAACTCGTAATAGAGGTCAATACTGAAGGAACCAACACTGTGCCAACATACTATCATCTGAACACCTATAAACCACAATCTATCTGAAGTTAAGAAGACTAAAAATATAATCGTAGAGTAGGCTTAGCCAGCCTATAAATGAAACCCAAACTGGGATAGATCTGAAAAAAAAGTTGCACCCAAGCTCTATAGCCCGATGCTAAAATCTCGACACCAAGATTGAACCGCTCGATCTCAACCACCCAAACTAAACCTAAAGATGGGTAAGCATCCATACTCCAAATCTATCATAACCTCCAAATCACCATTCTAAGATGTGAAATTTGAAACTGAGCCAACAATCCTAGACTAAGGCCAAAAACTCAAATTGACCATACTATCCAAATCAGACATATCCTTATCGAATAATGTTGATCAAATATCGAAACATAACTAAAGAATATGATCATTACAGAGGATAAATAACCAACTAAAACCCGATGAAACCATATCTATATCCACTAGAGGATACAAAACATAGCTGAAGAACAAAATCACAATGGAATATAAATCACCAGTTGAAAACTCAAGAAACCAACTCTATATCTACTAGAGGGCATGAAACGCCAAAGCATACTCATGAACTCACAAAGGATATAACTATACTAGAGATAACAAAAATGTAATAACCCACAAAATTCTCTCACAGTCTGAGCCTTAGAGCGTGTTCAGTGAAGTGTTAATCCGGCCCTAAAAAGGGGAGAGTTGTCTTCCCAAGTGAGTATTATTTTGAACCATATAGAATTTCCCTAATATCAAATTTTTTAAAGTAGATAATTGAATAAGTTTTACATCGGTATCAAATTTTCCTAAATCCGATACTCGGACGAAGAGTTAGAGCCATTTTAGTGAGACAGTGTGCCACCTGGCACTTTAGCACGTAACGGAGCCAGCCAAAATAGCAATCGTCAAAATCCAGTGAGCCTCCGCAATTATGGCGCATCACGCAAAGGCTTAATTTTAGAATTGTCAATTTCCAGTGCACCAATGCGATTCCACTGCGTCGTGGTACCTTTCCAATTTGCAACTATGGTGGCAACACGATTCCACCGCGTCGCGCCATCAAGTAGTTTCTCGATTGCCTAATTTCTAGTGAGCTGGCGTGATTATGGCACGTCTCTCCAACATGTAAAATCAATATTTTTTAGTTTAATTCTAGAGGAGAAAAGGATCATTTTACTAGCTATATATATACTCCTTCTCATGGTATTTGGCCTCATTTTAACCTAAAAATACTTGTTTTCTCTCAATTCTTTTAAAGAACAAGAGCTAGGTTTTCTATAAAATCAAAACACTTCCTTTTTATTCAAGGAAAATTAAGAATATCTCCAAGGGCTTTCAAGAAAGAGTTTCTCTAAGGTATGCAGATGTTGATTCTTGGGTTCCTTTCATACAAGAATCTCAAGATTTTCAAAAATTCAAAGATTTTATGTATATGAGTTTCCATGATTCATGTGATTTGAAATTGATGTTCATGCTATTATTAAGTTTTGGTTCATGGTTATTTGTAAGGTTTTCAAGCTTTAACCCTAGTATGTGATACCCATGTGATGTTCATGATAAACCCTCTTCAAGTTGCTTGTTAAGTGATGTGTTCATCTCAATTAAGTGTAGAAATTGTTGAGTAAGAAAAGCATGCTCCCCATATGCTTCATAAAATGCTTATGTGAATGAATTAAATCTATTAGAAAATGTTGACTAGAAATCCCCAATTGTGTGTAAGCCCATGCATGCCAAGTGTTTGTTGAAAAGCCTTAGTGAATGAATTGTGGCATGATAGCATGAAATTCCCCAATTATGGGCCCTTTGATACATGCTAAGACTTTAATACATGTTAGGTGGTTGATGAATGAATTTTAATATGATAGCATGAAATTCTCCAATTATGTGCGCTTTTATACATGCTAAGACTCTAATACATGCTAAGTGTTTGATGTAAGACCTTGCTGAATGGAGTATGATCCAATAACATGTCCCCCTATGTTATTACATGTTTAGGATTCCTAAATGCTTGAAGTGATCCCTTAGTGATTGTGATGGTGAATGCTTGTCCATGGTCTTGATTATTTAAGAATGGTTATATTTTACTTTTATGTTATTGAGTCCTGGGGGTATTTATACCCGACAATTTAGTTGTTGTCTAGAGACAGTGTCAGTTTTCACGATAATTCTTGTCGATCCATGATTCTCAGAACTCAGCGAGTTATAGAACTCTATATTTTCAAATAGATACAGAACTTATGAAATCTCAGTAATCTCCGTAATCTCCGTAATCTTAGTAGCGCTAGCAATCTAGCCTCAGCTCTGTATCTAGCTCAAATCTAGTAGTATTCAAGTGTTCAGTTTTGACCTCTGTAGTAATTGAGTACTCTATTCAAAGCTCAGTGTCGTTCAGATAGGTAATAAGATTCAGTAGTATTTTGTCAGATACGAAACCAAGTGAATTCAGCTTAACTCAGTCAGATCATTCTAGAGACATGATCAGTATCAGATTCAGTTTAGTTTGTGTTTAGTTAAGAATTAGTTCAGAGTCTTTCAGTTGGGAATAGGTGCTAGCACCGAGAGAGAGAAGGGATGGCATTTCCCCGTCAGACAGGCAGAGTTATTAGGAGCAATCAATGAACTCCAAAATAGCATAGCCAGCGCAGGATGTAGGAGTCACCCGTCAGGAAAGGCTAGTCACCCGTCAGATAGACTTGACTATTATATTGCCTTAGGATTGACTTCCTGCGAGGGTCACCCGTCAGATAGGCTTGACCAAAGAGGTATTTAAACATGGAAAGGTATTGAAACCCTTTTATCTACGGTTACAGGTTGGACCCCACCAGTTGAGATTCAGGGCATGTCGGTTAAGTGACTACTTCCCACAGTTACAGTTTCAGTATCAATCTTCAAAAATCAGGACTATTAGATACAATCATCTATCTTAGTGAGGAACTCAGATAGTTCCATTGATTCATGGACCACCCGTCAGATAGGCTTGGTCCCATAAAAATTTATTTAGTATCAGATCTAGAGATCACCCATAAGATAGGCTTGATATCAGTCTCATATTCAGTTGATTAATCTTATTATCAGATCCCGAGTTCACCTGTCAGATAGGATTGATTTCAGTCTCAGATTCAGTTGAGTATTGTTGTATCAGATCTAGAGATCACCCGCCAAATAGGCTTGATCTGATTCAGAGATTCAGTTGAATAATCTTATTATCTGATCCCGAGATCACCCATCAGATAGGCTTGATCTCAGTCTCAAACTCGATTGAGTAATCTCATTATCAGATCTCGAGATCACCCGTCAGATAGGCTTGATCTTAGTCTCAGATTCAGTTGAGTATTCTTGTCATCAGATCTAGAGATCACCCGTCAGATAGGCTTGATCTCAGTCTCAGATTCTGTTGAGTATTTTTGTTATCAGATCTAGAGATCACCCGTCAGATAGGCTTGATCTCAGTCTCAGATTCAGTTGAGTATTCTTGTTGTCAGATTCGGACATGATCTTTCTTATCATTGATAGTAGATTTTGGAATCATCCGTTAGAGAGATTTGATCTCAGATGCAGTCAGTCGAGAGTAGAAAGCTCAGAATTAAATCATTGATATAAGTAGATTCAGTTAATCAGTTTCAGTATTTTGAGTCACGATAATTTCTTTTATGGTGCATGCATTCATGCATGTGTTCTCATTCAGTACTCTCATGATTATTCAGTTAAGTAATTGTTCGTGCATAAGCCCTTGCATTTAGCCTTACCTCATCTTCATACTCGGTACATTCCCGTACTGACGCATTTGCGCTATGGTGTTTTATTTGACATCATAGGTTCAAATGGTACGAGATCCAGAGTACCCTTAGCATCTCAGTCCCAGTTAGCAGCAACAGACATAGAGTAAGTCCTCTTCATTCGAGGAAGATCCTTTCATCATTATTGCATCAGATTTTGTTTATTTTCAGTAGACAAAGTTAGTTGGGGAAATATTCTATCAACTCCACAGCTCAGATAGTTTAGAGGCTTTTTAGAAAGATGTATCAGTATTCAGTTTTCAATTTTGAGTATTTTTAGATATTTTGAACCTTATGGGTAGTTTCCGTATTTATTATCTATATTACACAGTGTTCAAGTATAGATATCAGTAGAGGGTTGACTTGTGGTCCTTCGAGAAAATAAGCACCGTGTGACATTCCGATTCTAGAAAATCGGGTCGTTACACAAAACTCTATCAACTTGAAGAAATACAACATAACCGGGAAACTTATCAATCCAATAATCCATTTTATCAAAGAATACTCATAGGCACATATCACCGAGGAGAAGTACTTCACCAAGTCTTATTAGGATGAACAAATTCCAAAATAAGGATCTTGTGAATACACCCAAGTAGAAAAACCTTAACTCAATCAACCCATGAATTATATTATTGAGGATGAAAGTACCAATCTAGACACTTATGCCAATGCCATGAACACTACTAAAAAATGAAATAAGAAACTCACGAGAAAGAATTTTAATTTTCCAACTTAAGAAGAGGTAAAGGAAAGATCATCTATCTCCAACTCTCTAACATCACTTAGAATACGCACCACCTTATGGTAAATATAGAGTATCCTACTCCATACTAATACCAAGGGAAAATTACTATTAGTAGATGAACCCAACAAACCTAGAAGATGAATCCAAGACTTCTCTTCATCAACAGCAAAAAAAACTATCTGGCAATGAGCTAGTCAAATAAAAAAAATAAACCCCAAACTGGTCAGCCTCAGCAATGTGATAAAAAGAGGGGGATTGCTGAAGCTAAAATCTTCACAACCTAGGAGGCAAGTATTAGACTGTCATACTCAAGAACAAGCTATGTAACCTATTCGCAACTCTAGAACCATAATAGAACCATGAAAGCCCAAATTATCTTTAATATTATAATCCACTTCACAACCAATCTAGCATAACCAACAAGAAGGGAAAATGACCAAACTTACCTCACTACAGGAGAGAAATCATCAAACAAAGCTAGATACACAAGCTCGATGAATATAAACAGTAAGGAATGGAATTCTATCTAATAATGCTAGTCTAATCATATGGAAAGAGAGGGTCAATTAACATCACATAATGACAAAAATGGCAATAGTAATACAAACATCAGTATAAAAGTTAGGTGGTACCCAAAAATAAATATCAATAACAAGTACCACTAAAGGGCCATAAAAAGGCTAATATACCAAGGTAAAAGGGACTAGAATCCAAATACTGCACCCTTAAGGAATAATCAACACTGATCCACTCAATGCACTACTAAAGGAAATAATCTATGGTGGTAGTCATATAATTATCAATTTGATATCAAGGTACACAATAAACATATAAACCTACAAAGACATATAACCATTAATTAATACGAGAACACCAATATACTCAAATGAAAAAGGTAAAGGTATACAATAAAAATGAGCCTAACACGGTGTAATTCAAAGTCACATAGTTGATGTCTGAGGGTGTACGTATCTGAATGGGTCGAAACTCAAACTGAGCATCAAAATTATCAACCGAGATGCTAAGCACATTACTTATAATTGAAGGGGAGAAAAAACTATGAGACAGGTAAAAATTAGATGAAAGACTAAGGACCCACACCAGAGACACTCTTTGGACTAGTGAACAATCTCTCCATAGTCATAGAAAACCCTGAAAGCCCTAACCTGGCAAGAAATATGAGCTAACCCTAATTGGATGACTAGCGAACATTGGGGACACTCTCTACTGAGACGACCATCCTCTCCCCAATTATAACTTATCTCAAGAACTCTAGGCTAGTAAGAGGATCATGTTAACTTAGTCAGGACAACTAACTCGCATCTGGGGCACTCTCTAGGAAAATTTCCCATCTCACCACAACAAAAAAAAACTCTTAGCATATTCTATGGTTCTACACGCTCTGATCCAAAATGGTCACCTTGGCCTAAAGACCCACACCGAAAACTCCATATGGTCCAATAAGAACTTTAACCACTTGATCACCGTGAAAAATATAATAGCCACCCATAGATTGAAACTCTAAATGAATAGAACCAATAGTTTGCAAGTGAAGGTGACCTCCACCGGGAATATCCTCAATCTCGAAAAGAATACTAATAGTACTGTACTAATGATATGTCCTCTTACCACTACCTCAACAAGTCTTTACACATGTTTTATATGTGTCCCTCACGTGATCAACAAACTGCAAGAATCAAGACCCAATTGCTATAAAGTTATTCAACAATAAACAGAATGGCAATGCTAATCCTTTAATATACCCACATACCATCTAATGCTTTGAAAAATTTAGCATAGGAATCTGCCTGGCCTGCTGAAGAAATCTAATCCCATACTCTAAAATCAACAAAGAACCCTACTGAACACAAAAAAAAAAATCTAGCCTGAGAACTGCACGATGAATCGAATGTCATCCCTGCGTGAGAATTAATCCATAAAAAGACTCTGTATCCCCAATGTTAAATTTTGAAAGGCTGAAGTGATCGCAAAATCTACCGGAATGTAGGCTATCCCCAACTCCTCTGAATGATAATGAAGATCTTTAACATCCAACCCTGACTCCCTGGTCCAATAATGCACTAAAGATTTTGAAATGCATGTCGAAGCCTCATCCACATCTATCGACAACCCTGCATTATCCATCCGAGAAAAAATAGATTCAAAAAACATACTTTATGCTTATAGAAATATGGACATATGAAAAGGAGCCAAGCATAAAATTTTCTAAGAATGCCCTGTAGCCTCCACTATAACAAAAAGGTATATTTAAGATCAACATTCAGGAATGAGTAAATAATTTTATCTATAAAAGTATACTTATTAGGAAGAGATTATATTTTGATCCTTAATTATGCATTTTATTGTTAACATATAAAATATGGTCCTAAGAAAATTATTAATTTGTCCCTATTAATAATTTAGAGCCTTGAGAAAAGTACCGCCAAATTAGTCTAATAAAAATTGCTAATTAATAAAACATAAGGCACCAAAAAATTAAAACTCAGAGTATTCTCTAAAATTAGGTCTTTCACGCCCAATTATTTCTCCAACATAATCAATTTTCCATGGTTTTTTCTTAGTGAATACTCAATTTTGTTTTGCCCTAATCTCATGTTTTCCATTTTAGCTTCATAAAATAATGAATAAATTACTACATTATAGTTTTTCCATCCTAACAACTGAGATATTATTTAAATGCTTTCTGTTGGTGTTCTGTTTAATTTCCTTATCAGTGAATGCTTAAAATAGTGTTGCCCAAATCAGTGAATTCTTAATTTTACTGAGGTATCTTAACATATCCTAACAACTGAGGTATCCTAACATATACATTATAGTGTTGCCGTAACAGGTGAAAGCTTAATTTTTCTATGCTTTCTGTTGGTGTTCTATTTTAACTTAAGTTTCACAAACTCTTAATTGTCAATGCAACATTAGTGTTGAATTATTCAAAAGTTCAATTCTTTTAGAGAATCTCACATGCACCCACAGACATTTTTGAAGAAGTGTGAGCAACGAGTGTGAGTAACATATGATTTAGCCTCTGTCCTGCAAGTGCATGAGTAAATGCTTCAGACAACTGGGGTTTTGTCCAGTAGGTGTATGAAGATGTTCTTCACTGACTTGATTTGTTCTTACAATTTTACTGTTACTACTATTTGTTACAAGTATAAGCTAGCAGGTTTTCTAAGTCTCTGTCCTGCATGTGCTTGAGAAAATGCTTCAAACAACAAGGCTTTTGTCCAGTAGATGTATGAAGATAGTCTTGACTAGCTTGATTTTTTCTTTCAATTTTACTATTACTACTAGTTGTTACAAGTATAAGTTAGCAAGTTTTCTACCAGACATTTCATTTTGTTAGTTCTATTTCATGTCAAATCAACACTAGACAAATAAATTAACTTGGAGGGAGTATTTTATATGCAACTTATACACACAAAACCTAACAGAGGCTTATAATTGACTCAATTGTCCTGCTAACTAAGTAGTGTATTGGCGTAACTACATTTATCTAAATATTGTCATTCAAATATTCTTTGTTGAAAAATTATGCATTTTAAAAAGTTGAAATGGGGTAGGGAAGGTTAAAATCTTAGCGGGTCAAGTTTTGTCCCGCCCTAACCTACCCTATTTCCATCTCTAGTCAAAAGTTCAAGACCACCAATTTTAAAGGGCATTGGATATAAGTTCCCAATTTGATCCAAATGCCATATTTATTTAAATGAATTGAGAATTGAATACCTAATATTGATGAATTAAACAGGTGGTTTTCTCAATGAGTCCAACATCGACTGCTGGACCAGATGTTATGAATGGCAAGATCTTCCAAGCATGGTGGGATGTTATTTGTAGTGATTTACTAGAAGTGGTATAATATTTCTTTTGAGGACATAAAATGCCTAAAAAATTTTCTCATACATGTTTGGTTCTACTCCCAAAAGTGGACTATCCTAATAAATTTTTGGAATTCAGGCCTATATCTCTGAGCAATTTTACCAATAAAGTTATTTCTAAGTTGATTTGTTTATGACTTGCTCCTATTCTACCTCAGTTGATATATGAAAACCAGTCGGGTTTTGTAAAGGGTAGAAGCATCTAATAAAACATCATGTTAGCCTAATAAATCATTCATCGTATAAAAAAAACCCAAGAAGATGATAATGTGGTTATTAAACTTGACATGGCCAAAGCCTATGATAGGGTTTCTTGGTCTTATATTTTCCTTATGATGAGAAAATGGGGTTTGGTGAAGCCTTTATTGATATGATATGGAGTATAATGTCTTATAATTGGTACTCAATCATTGTTAATGGGTCCAGGCATGGGTTTTTCCATTCAACAAGGGGTCTTACATAAGGTAACCCTCTATCTCCAGCTCTCTTTATTATTGGTGCAGAAATTTTATCTAGATTAATGAACCAGTTGCATAATCATTACCTTTATCAAGGGTTACACATGGAAACCAGAGGTCCTCAAGTAAACCATTTGAGTTTTGCAGACAATGTTATCATTTTTACATAAACTTGCACCTACTCTTTTTATCTCATCATTAAGACTTTGCAGATTTATGAAACTACTTCGGGCCATCTCATAAGCAAAGACAAGAGTCACTTCATGATCCCTGAAAAAGGACCTTAATTCAATCATTGGCTTTAGTCAAAAGGCTAGTCGAATTACTTATCTTGGATGTCCTTTGTACATCGGTAGACAGATAATTATTTACTTTATAGGTATGGTTGTTAAAGTTATCTCCAAGATTAAGGAATGGAAAACCAAGATGTTAAGTTATGGGGATAGAGCAACACTTATAAAATTGTTTTTTTACTCTCTTCCAATTCACTTGCTATCAGGTATTATCCCTACGTCCATAACTTTAAAGCGGATAAGAAGTCTTATTGCTCATTTTTTTGGGGTTTGGATAAAGAGAGAAAAAAATATCACTGAGCATTATGGGAAACCTTAAGTTATCCATGTGATAAGGGTGGTATTGGTGTGAAACAGTTGAATGATGTTTGTTTAGCTCTTCAATACAAATAATGGTGGATTTTCAGATCTAAAAAGTCATTATGGGGTGATTTTCTTAAAGCTAAATATTTCCAAAGGGCACACCCTATTATAAAAAAATGGGATACCAATCAATCTCTTATTTGGAAACACATGATGAATAATAAAAGTGAAGCTGAAAAGTACATCTAATGGACCTTAAATTCTTCTAGTTGCTCATTCTGGTAGGATGATTGGCTTGGTACGGGTCCTCTTGCTCATTAGAATAACTTCCTGCCAAGGTTTAATAAGATGGCAGTTTCCCAGGTTCTCAATGTGGAGTTTGAGATAAAGTTTTAGTGAGACAGTATGCTCCTTAGGCCTTTGTTCAGCAGATTCTTAGTATCAGGTTTAATTATCAAGAGGGGGTTCGAGATCAAGCTATCTGGATGCTAAATTCTAGTGGTGATTTCACATGCTCTTCTACTTGGGATTTAGTACGAAAGAAGAATAATAATTTCATGATTGTTACACTCATTTGGCACAAACAAATTCTGTTTAAGACTTCTTTTTTACTGCGGAGACCTCTCAGAAAAAAGCTTCCAACGAATGAAAAAATCATATCTTTCAGACATGAAGAAGCTGCATGTTCTTATTACTTCACCCAGGTTGGGATACAGTTGATCATATATTTGTTTCTGGGAGTTTTGCTAGACACATTTGGAGCTTGTTTTCAGATTGCTTGGGTATTGAACCCGCAGTTAATCCTTTGAGAAATCTGCTCATCAAATGGTGGATTACTAAGCCTAAAAATATTGTTCATATGATGATGCTTCAAGCAACACCAATCTTTATATGCTGGAACTTGTGGAAAATCGGTGTTCTAGTAAGTATGGGGGAAAACTTTCAAGATTTAGAAGAGTTAAATTCAAAATTATCAATGAGCTTATCATGTTGCATACAACTTTTCCTTATATTCATTAGTCTCACAATTGGACGAAATTAGTGATGATGAATGAAAAGTGTCAACATGAAATGAGGGTAGTTCAAGTCAACTGGTTCCGACCGCCTTCTTCCATGGTTAAACTTAACACTGCTGGTAGTGCACTTGATAATCCGGGACAGATAGATTCTAGTGGTATTTTGAGTGATTATAGAAGCAGGTTAATTTATGCATTTGCTACACCTCTTGGTTTTGGATCAAACAACCAGGCAGAGGTTCAACCTGCAATTCTAGGAATCACTTGGTGTATTCAACATGGTTATAGCAGGGTGATTTTAGAAGTTGACTTAGAGTTACTTGTCAAAAGGCTTAGATGGATTACTACACCTCCCTGGAGCATCACCAAATATATCACTGAGTTTCATAATTTGATCAATCTCATAGAATTGTTTCAATGCAAACATATGTATATTGAAGGTAATTTTCTAGAAGATACACTTTCCAAATATAGTCACACAGCTGATACAACTCAAAAGTTCTACACTTACCAACAACTCCCACATGAAATAAAAGGTTACTTCTTTTTAGATAAGATGGATATGGCTAATTTCAGGAGAAGAAAGTTGAAGAGAATCAAGCAACCGCCTTGATGAGATTTGTTCTTTGGTATTTATGTTGGTTTAAAACCATTAAAAGGAAATAACATAGGAATTCAATAGTCAAAAAGTTGGCCGCTGAAACAAAAATGGAGTTTGAAGAAGAGAATATGCAGAGAGATAGAGAGAGATTATTTTCTTGTTAAAAGAAAGTTTATAATTGATCATCAACTTGACAACTTAAATAGTTGCTATTACAACTAAAAATAGAACAAATAAACAACCTACCTCTACTAAAATTGGAATAACTAATTAGTTTCATACCAATGATAGGACTTCCTAATTTAACTAGGATTGTACTTAAAAAAAACTGCTGGAGAAAAAAGAAAAAAACAGTTGCATTCTTAAAGAAACTTTCAACACTCCTCCTTGATTTATGAAATTCAAACACCAATTCTTTGCCTTAGAAGCTTCTTAGAAGTCCTGTTGCAAGGAGTGACATCTGTTGTTGATTGTCCTTGTGCTTGAGCCTGTTGTTGTTGTGATGCCGAAAGAAATTGATTTTGGTTTTGTATATGTTGTTGATGCTCCCTTTCTTTCATCTGCTATATCTCTATGTACGATGCTGCTTCAGAATGTTTTTCATTTGTCTGTTCTATGAAAATGTCCGAAAACACGGACCACCATTCAAAAAGTAACCCTCCAGGTGCATCAATAGAAATGGGATCCATTGCAACATTTCCTTCCATCATGAATGCTTTCTCATCTTTAGAATTTAGAGCACTTAAATTCTCAACTTCCACTTCATCCTGTTCAGTAATATGAATGGCAAAGGATCCTTGTCTAGTTATCTCATCAATAGAGGAAGAAACTAAGAAAGTGACATGGTTAAACCTCCGTTGTTCCTCCCTAGGCATGTCCATGAGGTTTCAAAGTTCTATTAGAGAACTGCGAAGATCTTGAATTCTTTCTAGCCGCTGCTGCTTCAATTGCTTCAGTGAATTGACTTCACTTTTCAAGTTAGCAAGTGTTTCATTGCTTATACTCTTTGATTGTCCATTCAAATGATTCGCCAAGCTTGGATTGATATTATCTATTATCTTCTTGAAATCAAGTGACATAAATACTGTAAGCTCATGAATTACGCTCATATAGCTATTCACTCGTTGCAACCGGAAGTTCATTTCAGACTGAAGTTCCTGAAGATGTGACTTCAGATCTGCCAATCTCTTAGCTGTCAAGTCTTGTTCATTTACTTGAACGTCTGTGGGACTAATAACTCTATCATTCCCTGCTATTTCTTCACAAACTACTGCTATCTCTGTTTCTATGTTTAAGAATTCCTGAATCCTTTCATGTTTCTTTGTCTGTATGTCTTCTTTTAGAAGAGATGGCTCCACATGCGACTGGTGAAATACACGCTCTTCTTCCAATGAATTTAATGAGAAACTTCTGCCTCTCATTTTGACGTAAAATAGGTCTTGTCTAGATGCTTCCTTGATCAAGCAATGTTTATCTTCGAAATACAATTTGAAACCTTTTTCTAATAACTGACCAACACTTAACAAGTTCAGGTCCAAATTGGGTACGTAAAGAACATCAAAAATTATTTTAGTGCTTGATTGTGTTTCAATTGTGATGGTTCCCATTCCTTTTGCTGGAATATAAATACCATGGCCGATCCTAAATTTTGTAACTTTAGTAGGGATCAAATCTTTAAAAAGATCTTTATCGCAAGTCATATGATTTGTGCATCCACTATCGATCAGCCACGACTCGCTTGAGACACTGCTTGCAAAACATGATGCAACAAAGAGTTGATCCTCTTCCTATTCATCAACTACTTGAGCCTCTGCATCTTGTTGTTGAGTTTTATTTTTACAGATGATCGCTTTATTCCCAAGCTTATTGCACTTAGTAAAACTTAGCATCAGGCCTCTTCCAACACTTGAAAGGTGCATGCCCGAGCTTGCCTCAATGCTTACAAGGAGGGTAGTTTCCTTTGAAACTAGCTGTTTCATTTTTGTTGTTGAGAACTGAACCTTCTTCATCAGTTGGTTGGTGCGTCTTATTCTTCTTCTTCTTAGAACGTCCATCATCATAATGCTTGGCTGGTAAGGCACATTTGACAGCTCCTTCTTGTCTCATAACACGCCATTGTTCTTGCGCTTGAAAAGCACTTAAGATCTCTGCAAGTGTTATCTTGGACAAGTCCTTAGTATTTTCTAAGGTTGTTATGGTAGCCTCAAATCTTTCAGGTGCCGTTACTAGGATTTTCTCAACGATCCTTGAATCATTGAAAGTGGAACCCAACAATCTGATGCGATTTGCTAAATTAAGGAGTCTGTTAGAGTACTCCTTTATGGTTTCACTTTCTTTCATCCTTTACAGCTCAAACTCACATACGAGATTCATCACTTGCATCCTTCAAATCCTTTTATCTCCTTCATACTCAGTCTTAAGATAATCCCATACCTCTTTCACTGATTGCATAGACATGATATGGATGAAAATATTAGATGAAACTATAGTAAATAAGCATGCCAGTGCCTTTGATTTTCTAGTTTTTCTCTCCTTGTGAGTTTTAATCTGCATCATCATGGGATTGTCCGACAAGGGATCTATCTCATTTTATCTTCAACAGCTTCCCATAGATCAAAATCTTGTAGATATATCCGCATTCTAACTACCCAGATTTGATAACTTTCTCCATCAAAAGTTGGTGGTGCCATAGAAGAAAATTTTTCTTCTCTGTTCATGGTATCCACTGGATCAGATTATGCACACACTCACAGGTCCCTTAAGATTAAAGCTTTGATAACAATTGTTGGTTTAAAACCATTAAAGGGAAATAACACAGGAATTCAATAGTCAAAAAGTTAGCTGCTAAAACAAAGATGGAGTTTTAAGAAGAGAATATGCAGAGAGATTATTTTCTTTTTAAAAGAAAGTCTATAATTGATCATCAACTTAAATGTTTTCTATTCCAACTAAAAATAGGAAAAATAAACAACCTCCCTCTACAAAAATTAGAATAACTAATTAGTTTCCTACCAAAGATAGGACTTCCTAATTTAACTAGGATTGTAGTTAAAAAAAACTGCAGGAGAAAAAAGAAAAAAATAGTTGCATTCTTAAAGAAACTTTCAAAACTTTATTTGGTTTATAAATCACCATTTTCATTATCTTCATCTTCGTTACTCTCTCTAAGTTATAGCGTTTATGAAGTGGTTTATCTTTATTTTGAATTTCATCTTACTTTGTAAGGGGAGAGTCTCCCTTATTTAAGATTTTCCAGATTATATTGTACTAAGAGGAGTCCACTCTTCTAGGTGCTTAGATCTAGGATTCATTTCTAGTATAGGGGATGAGTCGATGGCCTTAGTAGGACAGTTGACTTTAAACCACCAAAGGATCGGATGTAAGCTTTTTGTCTCCCTCCTTGTACTTTCTTTTGTTTTTATTTATAATAAGTCTTGGGGGTGTGCGGCTCAACCCCTGACCACCACGGAAGGTGAGAGCCTCGGGTGAGGTCCATTCTCCAAACAAATAATTAAGAATTGAATGAATGGATATAGTAGGTTTCTGAAACTATTTTGGATTGTTGTTAGTTAGAGTGTTTAATTTTGGAAATATGAGTAATTTATTATTTTAAGGGAATGATTTTAATCAAGCAATTTACATTTTGGTGTGTGTGCTTTTATATCTTGTTTCGAGAACTCTTTATCTTTTCTACAGTGAGGGAAACTAGTAAAAGTTGGTCGAGATGCGCACCACTATTCGAGCTCGTGCTAAACTTGTAGCTTCTTTGACTTTAACCGTCCTTTCAAAATTGAGTTCTGAAATCTCCTATATTTGTTGATTGAAAGATTACCTTGAATAAGGGGACACTTAATATATTGCTATTTATGGTTGATTATTTTGTGTCTTCTCTACTTTTTGTATCACTTGGAGTCTAAAGTTACCTGTTGCGGTTGTTCAAAGCTCTAGATCACGTTAGTGTTTAACTTCCTAGATTAATTATCATCTTTTTGGATTTATCTGTTGCTTTTGTATAACGGGCTCATATTAGCACATATGGTCCGTTTTGGTCTAGTTTCCAATTTCTTAATTCTTAAACCTACCTACCATAGTGAATCTTAATGAACCCTTGAAATTTACTTCCAAATCTTGACTGTTCCTCATGTACTGTTATGATTAAAGTCTATGAATTCCTAGTTGATTGGACTGTCGGTATGTCCGTGAGGCAAAGTGTAACGTTTTGAGCAAACCTGGCCTCTAACATGACTATTTAAGTAATTAGTTAGTAGTTTTAAGCAAATATTGTTGGCAGTATTGTGGATTTGCAATGAATAAATGCTCATAATTGGCATGCTGATAGATGGCTTGGACTAAGCTATTAAATTTTGGAACGACGGATCTAGAATTTTTACCTCACCTGATATATGCAACTATTTGTAAATTAGAACTAAAGATATGTTGTTGTAGATAATTTCTTATTAAGCTTGTGATCTAATTTGAGACATATTTTGTGCTTAAAAACCAGTCCGTCTTGGCTCATATGAGCAAAATTTTATGGATTATTTTAGTGTAGAGTATCTTCAAGCTGCTTGGTCCAGTTGAAAACCTTGGCAATTGAAGATAGGAAAGAATTTATCCTCTCTTTCTAAATTATATCCCCAATTACAATTAGACCCCCAATTTCTACAAACTATTTTGTAGATAGAAAGATTTATCCTCTCTTTCCCAAGGGTTTTCCTGTTGACTGTCCATTTTTCATCCGTCTTTCCTTGTCTACTTTTCAGTCTCTTCAACTTTTTTTATTTTTTAAATCTTTACCTCCTGTACAAAAGACTCATGCTTATTTCCTTGAAAAAGAGATACTATTTCCTGCTACTCTAGCTTCCCTTCAAGTGTGCATGAAGTGGTGGTAACCTCTGCATGATTGTTTCAATCTATGTGGGAATTCAACCTCTTCTAACCAAAGCTTCTCAAAGAAAGACTTGGTTGAAAGAACTCCATCGCCCCACCCCTATCTCCATACATCATGATTATCTGTTGTGTTTCTTTTTTCAATGAAACAACTTGACTAGCACTTTCCAATCTAGCAAGTTCTTCCTAAAACTCAAATCACAAAAATTCTCTTGTATCCTCCTTGTTGGACTATCATCTCCTTTAGTGTGAGATTTTGTAAATGTTAGGAAAAGTAAGTCTCAAATTCTATCCCACACCGTTGGTGATCCCAAAAGCCTAACCTACAACCATGACCTACTCTATAAATATAGGTTTGTTTAAATTCATACGAACTTAGATAGGAATAATAAAATGATAGAAATAAATGACTTATATACCTTACAACCTATGTGATATCTGATATGCCCAAATTATAACTCTCGTTAGAAAGTGTAAGCGGTCACTGTCAAATATAGAACCCAACTGGGTTGGGTGTCGAATCCCACAGGGAATACTCTGGTCACTAAGTGTTGCAATTATTAGTAGACTATTGGTCAAAAATTCCAAGGAAAAAAAGGGGGTTTGGTTTAGGCGTGAACTAATATTATCAAAGTAACAATGGAACGATTTGCGTAGTAAGATTTAATCACAGAGATTGATAAGTTAGGGTTATGTCCACCTTATAAGTTCTACTTCTCTATTAACTATGAGTAACGCGGAATTTAGACATGCATGCACTTATAGAGAATCGTATTCTAATTCTAAGTCCAAGTGTTTCTCAACCATCAAGGATTTATTTCACTTTAGCTCTCTCGAGCCTAAAGTGTATAACAAATGGTACAAATTCTCCAAGAAGTTAATCTGGTTAAGGCATTAACGTGTAAATAGGGGTTAGAAACCCTATTTCCTTGTCACACTCTCTTTTGCAAACATGTAACTTTTATCTCGAACATGTTAATGCTATAATGGCGTATTCTCTATGTTTGCAACCATAAGAATTCAATCAAAACGAAGAGAGTAATGATATAAGTAGCATAACACATCAAGAATTCACAAACTCATAGTAATAGATAGTATCTTACAAGGTTTCCATAACCCTAACAGATAAGTTTAGCTACTCATGAATACAACGGAAATCAAAGTAGACATCATCATCATACCAAAACTTAGAGAAATCTCGGCTATGGAGATGGAACGTGTTTTCTTTCTCCGTTGCTCAAGTGAGCCATTTTCTGTTCTCAAAACTCGTACAAAACCTTCCAACGTGAATCCTCAATAATGTCGAATGATAATGATAATTATTCTGAAAAATTCAGCAATAAGGTTTTTAATAGCATCCTTGTCTAATAAGTTGCTACTGCATCCTTAAGTATTTAAAAATACTGGGTTTGCCCGGGAAAAAGTTCCCATGCATCACTTTCAGTCCAAAAGCTTCCTTCCCTCTTATGTGAAGTTTTCCTTTGTTGCCCACAGGTCCACAAAGTGCTGAAATCTTCATCATTAGTACCTGAAAACATGCTAATCACATAGGTCAGCTCACTTAAAGGAAAATGGACTAAAAGTGCAAGAATTATATATTTTATCCTCAAAATTTAGCTGAAACATGGGTAAATTATGGTGCTTAGGCGTGTAAATACGCCCAACATCACCCCCCCCACACTTAAAGCTTTGTTTTTCCTCAAACAAAATATTTCATCCATGCAAACACCTAACTAGAATTTCACAATAGCAACACGAAATTTTCAACAAGGCATGCACAACAATCATTAACAAAGAGTAGGTTTCTCGATCACTACTAGAAACAACTCAACCTCCAACATAGACTCATTAGGATGGTTAATTCGTATCCACAAGTTAAGACACAAAGAAACATATAAAACTACCCAAAAACCATCAACCATGTGTGCTCACACAAGATATCACCCATAATCACTCATAGTTTTGCATTTTTCGAAACATGGGTATAAGACTCTCCTTGCTCTCGCTCTCACAAAGAATTCTTATATAGCAACTGATGACCATAGGCTTGCCCTTAGTGTAATGCTCTACTAATATCAGACTGCTAAGTTTAGGATCAAATAGGTCTTTACAGGTTGTAATGTAGGCTAAGGGACAGGTAGGACTATTTTGGCCAGAAATAGTGACTATGTTCCCTAAGCGCTTTAATACACTACAATATGCCATTTACACTATCTTTTAACAACCACTCTACCTCTCTTTCATCTACCTACCCCTTTTCACCCATTTTGTTATTCAATCATAAACACAACTATCTTTTTGTTTTTCTAAATTTTTTTATTTTTTTTTATATTTTTTTTTTCTTTTTTTTTCTTTTCTTTTTTTTATATTAAGCAAGCATCCCTATAATAGCCACTCTTTTTCACAACAATTTCAAGTACCAATACACCCTGAGGCATCACTTTCACCATTCTCCTTTTATTTTTTCACATGATTCTATAATTTTAAAGCGCTTAGGAGTTTGGATCAAATTATGGTCTTGAAAAAAAATGGATTAGGCTATATATGAGGCTACAAAAGAAAATAGCTAAAGTCTCAAAGGGGGTTCACTAGGACAATGTACAAAGGTAGGTAAAAAGAAGGTAAAAAATTTTAGGGCTGCCAAAGAAATGCCTAAATCATCTCCTACACTCACAATCTTTATTTCTCTTCACACACACACCAGGCAAGTTCTAGCATCAGTCACAACAAAGAATATACAATATCCTCACACACACAAGGAACATGGTCAACTTCATTGGGAGCATTATAGATTCTTGACCCAACAGATGAATGAATTAAACCACAACAATTTATCACACAGTGAGTCACAACTTAGAGCCTAAGCGTCTCAATTGTAATGATTTAGCACAAACTCTTGTTATAATATACCATGCCGTCTATCAGAATAATTTCATGCAACATCTAAAATCTACTAACTAATTACAACTAACTAACTAACTACTAATTCAAACAAACAAGAATAAATGTAGGCAAAGAAATATAATACGGCAGACATATACCCGCAGCCGTCACTTAGATGGGATACACTGTCCTCAGTGGAAATAAATAAGGAAAACCTGATTAGTCGGACTCCTCTTCTATGTCTGGGGTCATACCCCCTACATCGGAATCATCATCAGAGTCGTCGTCATCAGAGTTGTCCTCCACGTCTGAGTCTGGTAGTCGGTGATCATTATCCTTGTGCCGAATCCACCGTGCCATTGACCTTGATCCACACAGTGTATGTCTGATGGCCCTGTAGGGAGGTCTGTGATAAAGCTCCTTGAGCGGTGATGGATCCTCAGATGGAAGGCCCAGAAAAGAGTTGAAGAACTCCGCATTCAGTTGCAAGACTTGGCCCCGAATCTTGACTTCACTTCCTGTAGTCTTTTTGGGAGGTGGACACTTTTTATTTTCCTTGTCGTACTTTTGGGGCCATTTTACCTGAGATCACAATAAAGTCATGTTAGTTTCATCATGGAAGATTTACTATATTTGAAAAAGAAAATCGTGATGGTACCACCCCACACTTAATCCGTTTGCACAATGTTAATAATCATGTAATATTGACTATCCTTTCCGACTTTATTTCATTGGATTAAGGCAATGTTTGAACAAGACTACCACATAGCAATCTTATCAGGTTTTTGCATCGAAATAACCAAACCATGTTATACTTGTGGTCAATCATGATCAATACCTTCGATGAATGAGTCATTCAAACATTCAAGCTTACAACTTTCAAGATTATGCATTAACTTCACAATTTTGACTTCATAAAAATACGACAGTGAATACCAATCAAATACAAGTCGGAGTAAAGTCAAGAACACCCATACGAATTCTTTCACTCAACTAGATGCATCATAACAAACCAACCATATTCTCATCACCAAACACCACTTCACAATCTAATAAACCATTATAAGCGGAGTAGTGCAACAACTACGGAATATAAAAGAGTAACTTACGTGGTGATGGATCCGAAAGATGAACTTGCAAGATTAGATGAGAAAAAAGAAAAACTTTGAGAGAATTTGGGAGCTTAGGTGTCGCCTATCTTGAGCAAACAATGGAATTTTGTTCTAAGGTTGAGGATCTATTTAAAGGCTAAGACATGGGTCGGGTTTGATCCATGTACAATCAGGTTAGGAGGCAAAAAAGGATAAGTAGGCGGTGCCTAATGCTTTACCTATGCTTATTATAGGCAGCGCCTTTAGCAATGCCTAGATAGGCATAGGCGGCGCCTTGCCTATCACCTAGGTTGGCATAGGCGGCGCCTATAGCATTGCCTACATTGGTATAGGCCTTGCCTTGTCCATTGCCTATGTGAGGCAGTGAGCATAGGCAATGACATAGGCATTGCCTTGTCTGTTTCCTAGATTTGCATAGGCATTGCCTTGTTCGTTGCCTAGATTGGCATAGGCATTGCCTAACCTATAGACTTTGCTCCATCATTCCTCACTTACCACCTTTAGCATGGCTCACTTTCAAATCAAAATTTGGGACTAATCACCTTCTTTGTATATCTTTCACCTACACTTAATCAGAAATAACAAAAATGATTAGAAGGATGGGTTGCCACCCACCAAGCGCCTTAGTTTTGGTCGTGGCTCGACTTTTCTTTTTGCATTTTTATTTATCAAAAACAAACTCCTAGTGAAACAAAAATGATTAGAATGATGGGTTGCCTCCCATGTAGCGCTTGATTTATTATCGCGGCACGACATAGTTATCTCGAGTACTCAGATTTCCTCAAGATATATGGTGGCTATACATTTTATCGAATCGGTTGGACCGATATATAGCTTCAGTCTTTGGCCATTCACCTTAAAGACACCACCATCATTGTTTTCTAACTCCACTACTCCAGATGAGTAAACTTGGCTGATTCTGAATGGACCAGACCATTTAGATTTCAACTTACCTGGAAACAGCTTCAGTCTGGAGTTGAAAAGAAGTACCAAATCTCCCTTCTGAAAGTTTCGTTGGACAATCCTCCGATCATGGTACTTTTTCATCCTTTCCTTGTAGAGATATGCTCTTTCATACGCATGTAGATGGAATTCATCCATCTCATTCAGTTGTTCCAACCTCAGATTAATAGAATTATCCCAATTCAAGTTAAGCCGCTTCAGCGCCCACAGTGCTTTATGTTCTAGCTCAATTGGCAAGTGACAAGCCTTCGCATAAACTAGTTGATATGGTGACATGCCAATTGGTGTCTTAAACGCACTCCTATATGCCCATAAGGCATCATCCATCTTTTTGGACCAATCTTTCCTACTGGCATTCACAGTCTTCGCAAGGATTATCTTGATCTCCCGATTAGAAACCTCTACCTGCCCACTAGTTTATGGGTGATATGGTGTGGATACCTTGTGTTGCTTAACCCCATATTTCACCAATACAACTCTGAACAGCTTGTTGCAAAAATATGAACCTTCATCGCTTATGATGGTACGAGGTACCCCAAAACGAGAGAAGATATTTCTCTTTAAGAACGCTACAACACGCTTACCTTCATTATCAGCTAGCGCTACTTCTTCGACCCTTTTGGATACATAATCTACAGAAACTAAGATATATTTCATCCCAAACGAACTCACAAATGGGCCCATGAAATCAATACCCCATACATCAAATAGTTCTACTTTAAGAATTTTAGACATGGGTATCTCATGGTTCTTCGAGATAGAGACTTGCCTCTGAAACTAATCACATCTTCTCACAAAATCGTAATAATCCTTGAATAATGAAGGCCAGTAATAGCCACTTTGGAGTACCTTCCTTGTTGTTCGATCACCTGCATGGTGACCCCCAACTTGGGAAGCATGACTTGCATCCAGTATGCTAGGAACCTCCACATCTGAGATGCATTGCCTAATAATACCATCAGCACATCGTCGAAAGAGATATGGTTCATCCCAGAAGTAGTGTTTCACATCATGCATGAACTTTCTCTTTTGATGAAAGGAGAGATGCTCAGGAGTCACTTTACTTACCACTTAGTTCGCAAAGTCTGCATACCACGGTAAGTCTTCCACCATAGTGGCTAGGATTTCTTTGTCGGGAAATGCATCATAAATATCAAGGTCGGGTTGCACAATGTGCTCACTCTCAAGTCTAGATAGATGATCAGCTACTTGATTTTCGCAATCTTTTCTATCTTTTACCTCGAAATCAAATTCTTAAAGCAGTAAAACCCACCTAATTAGCCTTGGCTTAGCATCCTTCTTTTCCATTAGATATCGTAGAGTTGCATGATCTGTATGAACCACTACTTTGGTTCCTAACAAGTAAGCACGGAACTTTTCAAAAGCATAAACAACTGCTAGAAGCTCTTGTTCAGTGATGGTATAGTTCTTCTGTTCTCCATTCAAGGCCTTGCTCGCATAGTAGATTGGATGAAATAGCCTTTCTCTTTTATGACCAAGTACAACACCCAAGGCTACCCTGCTTCCATCACACATAACTTTAAAAGGTAAAGACCAATCGGGTGCTACAATAATATGATCTTTAATTAGCTTTCCTTTGAGGCATTCAAATGCCTTCAAGCAATCTTCACCAAAGTCAAATTTTTCCTCCTTCTCCAAAAGTTTGCATAATAGGCTAGCAATCTTGGAGAAGTCTTTAATAAACCTTCGATAAAAACCTGCATGATAGAGAAAACTACGCACCCCTTTTACAAAAATTAGAGGTGGTAATCTCTTGATAACTTCAATCTTTGCTAGATCAACCTCAATTCCCCTTTCAGAGACTTTATGCCCAAGAACAATGCCTTCCTTAACCATAAAGTGACACTTCTCCCAATTTAACACCAGGTTAAATTCAACACATCTTTGCAAAGCCATACTCAAATTTTCAAAGCATGATTCAAATGACTCACCTACAACAGAAAAGTCGTCCATAAACACCTCCAAGGTGTCTTCGACCATATTAGAAAAAATGGATATCATACATCGCTGGAAAGTAGCAGGTGCGTTACATAGCCCAAATGGAATTCGTTTGAAGGCAAACTTACCATACGGGCATGTAAAAGTGGTCTTATCTTGATCTTCAGGAGCAATGCAAATCTGATTGTATCCGGAATAACCATCTAAGAAACAAAATCATCCATTCCCTGCCAATCGATCAAGCATTTGATCCATGAATGGCATTGGAAAATGATTCTTTAACGTCCACGAATTTAACTTACGGTAGTCCATGCACACTCTCCACCCTGTGATAGGTCTGAGTGGAATTAGCTTATTCTTTTCATTTGCGACTACTATCATGCCCCCTTTCTTGGGCACATATTGCACTGGACTCACCCATTTACTGTCTGAAATTGGGTACACCACCCCTGCATCTAACCACTTAATAATTTCTTTCTTCACCACCTCTTGCATAGGTGGATTCAAACGATGTTGGTGCTCAATAGTGGGTACGCAATCTTCCTCGAGCTGAATCTTGTGCATACATATACCAGGAGGGATACCAATTATATCAGCAATAGTCCAACCAATAGATCTCTTGTACCTCTTCAGAACAAAGATTGAGAGTCGTTACTTGATGTTCACCTAAATCAGCCGCAACAATAACCGAATGTGTATTCCCACTTCCCAAGAACGCATACTTTAGATGACTGGGGAGCTCTTTCAATTCTAGTACTGGTGGCTCTTCAATGGATGGTTTCGCTGGTGGTGATGGTCGATTCTTAAGGTCAAGGTCCATCTTCTTAGGGGCATGAGAATAGGACCCCATTCCTGTTAGAGCACGAATAGTTTCTTCATACTCTTCAACATCCTCATGCTCAAAGTTCAAAAGTACAGCAGACAATGGCTCAACAGTAAGATGCTTCTCTACAGATAATTCTTTCTCATCCTCATAATAAACATCATATATAGAGAACACATTCATATCTTTAGGCTACTTCATTGATTTGCATACATCAAAATGGACCACTTCGTCATTCATCCAAAATAAAAGCTCGTTTGCTCATAAATCAATAAGCACACTTCCTGTTGCAAGGAAAGGGCATCCCAAGATTATGGGAACTTCAGAATCTACCTCGCAATCCAAAATAACAAAGTCTGCAGGAAAAATGAAGGAAGAAACCTTCACCAGTACATCATATAAGATACCAACAGGTCATTTTACCGACCTATCTGCCATCACGAGCCGCATATTGGTTGGTGTAGGATCGCCCAACCCCAACTATTTATAAATAGATAGCGGCATCAAATTGATGTTAGCCCCCAAATCGCACAATGCCTTAGAAAAATCCAAGGATCCAACCGTGCAAGGAATAGTGTAAGCACCAGGATCCGCCTTTTTCTGTACTAAAGATCTCGTGGCAATTGTACTTCAATGATGAACATTATCTGCCAGTTTATAACTTGCTGCCCTTTTCTTTGTCAAAAGGTCCTTCATGAATTTGGCATATCCTGGCATCTGCTCCAGTGCCTCCACCAAAGGCACATTAATAGTCAACTGCTTCAACATAGTCATGAATTTACTGAACCTGGTGTCATCAGCTTTATTCTTCAGTCTCTGAGGAAAAGGTTGTGGTGGAGTTGGAAGAGTTTTCTCCACCACTTCCTTTTTATCTTGCTTCCGATTATCAATCTTTTCAGGCTGGCGACATCTAGGTGTAGTGTCATGAACGTTCTCATTCTAATTTTCAGCTTCTACAGAATCATCACAATCTTCTTCAATAACATTTTATTCTGTAATATCAACCACCTGCTCGCCTTTGGATGGATTTTCCAACACCTTACCACTCCAGGTAGTAATAGCCATACATGATCCATTATTTCTTGGGTTCTGCACAGTGTCTCTAGGTAAGGTACCAACTTTTCTTTAATTGAGTGCCGCTGATAGTTGACTCAATTGTTGTTCCAGCTGTTTTATTGAAGTGGAATGCGAATCAACCAATTAATTTATTGAGGACAAATCATTTTTTACCTCAGTTACTCCCGTGTTGGTTGCCTCCACTCCTTTCAATAACTTAGCATTATATCTTCCATGGAAATTTTTCCAGAGCCAGATGCCACAGCCTCACGATTTTCAGGAGGAACATACAAACCACTCATGTCAGTCTTATTATTGAATCCGGATTTTTCATAATAGTTCCGACCTTGGTTTCCTTTGGCATTACCTCAGAAATCCCCCTGATTATTCAAATAATTCGCTTCCTCCTCAGAATCGGATTCATCTCTACCCTGTGATACAACAGCCTTGACCTTTTCTATCTTTCCTGATAATAAATGTTTGGTAAGAAGGTCCATCTGCGTTTTCATATGAGCCATATCTTGGTGACGTTCCTCTTCTCTTCGCCTCTGTTCTGCTATCATGCCAGTAGATACAGTATAACTTGCTACCTCAGAATCCCTGGTATACCAAGCTCTACCATGAATGACCCACCTGCAGCATTATCAACCACTGGATTAGTCACCGAGTTCAACACCCTGTATAATATTTCTATCAAGTGGATGTTGGTCATCTGATGATTTGGGCACCGCATAAGCTTCTTCTTGAACCTCTCCCATGTTTCGTGGAGAGCTTCAGTTGGAAGCTGTCGAAAATTACTGATCTCATCTCGTAACTGTGCTCTCTTGGATGGTGGAAAGAATCTTTCTAGGAAAACGTCTTTCAGTTGCCTCTAATTAGTAATAGAGTCAGGAGTCAGCCTGTTCAACCATAGAGTTGCCTCTCCAGATAGAGACAATGCTAATAAGTGCAGTCGAATTGCATTCTGTCCAACTCCTGGATTGTCAAACGACTTGTATATTGAGATAAAGTTGATCAGATGCATATTCGGATCATCGCCTACAAGTCCACCAAATAACCCTTTGAGTTGCAATAGCTGGATCATGGTGCTAGTGATATTGAACTTGGCTCCGGGTACCAAGGGCGGTGGAATAATAGCACCTGTGGCACCAGCCCCGTCCAAGTCGTCATAATCATTATCAAAAGCGATCTGCACAGCTCGGCGTTCAGGTCTCATTCTCGCTTAACGATCTCTGTTGACATTCCTGTTCACTGGTGCAGCCACATCATCTGCACGCCTTGGATTTAATAACTCATCATCACCCAGGTCCTCTTCATCAAGATTTGTTGCCCGACTTAGGTTATCAATATTCTGTTGATGCACTTAAGCAGCTGCCAATGCAACTAATCTTTCCTTCTCCTGTTGAGCAGCCATTCGTTCAAGGTTTCGTTGCGCATCCATTCTGCCAATAAGATGTGGTTCAGGATTTATAGGTAATAACGGTTGACCAGAACTTCGTGTATTTGGCATGCACTCCAATAAACCTGAACAAAACAAAAACAACAAACAAAAAGTAAAATTCGAGAATCTTTGACCAAAGGGTCTATTAACTATCACAAACTTAGTTGACAACTGTATTCCCCGGCAACGGCTCCAAACTTTTATACGCCCAAATTACAACTCTCGTTAGAAAGTGTAAGCGGTCGCTGTCAAATATAGAACCCAACTGGGTTGGGTGTCGAATCCCACAGGGATTACTCTGGTCACTAAGTGTTGCAATTATTAGTAGACTATTGGTAAAAAATTCCAAGGAAAAAAGGGGGGTTTGGTTTAGGCGTGAACTAATATTATCAAAGTAACAATGGAACGATTTGCGTAGTAAGATTTAATCACAGAGATTGATAAGTTAGGGTTATGTCCACCTTATAAGTTCTACTTCTCTATTAACTATGAGTAACGCGGAATTTAGACATGCATGCACTTATAGAGAATCGTATTCTAATTCTAAGTCCAAGTGTTTCTCAACCATCAAGGATTTATTTCGCTTTAGCTCTCTAGAGCCTAAAGTGTATAAAAATGGTATAAATTCTCTAAGAAGTTAATACGGTTAAGGCATTAACATGTAAATAGGGGTTAGAAACCCTATTTCCTCGTTACACTCTCTTTACCAAACATGTAACTTTTCTCTCGAACAAGTTAATGCTATAATGGCATATTCTCTATGTTTGCAACCATAAGAATTCCATCAAAACAAAGAGAGTAATGATATAAGTAGCATAACACATCAAGAATTCACAAACTCATAGTAATAGATAGTATCTTACAAGGTTTCCATAATCCTAACAGATAAGTTTAGATACTCATGAATACAACGGAAATCAAAGTAGACATCATCATCATACCAAAACATAGAGAAATTTCGGCTATGGAGATGAAACGTGTTTTCTTTCTCCGTTGCTCAAGTGAGCCGTTTTCTGTTCTCAAAACTCGTACAAAACCTTCCAACGTGAATCCTCAATAATGTCGAATGATAATGATAATTATGCTGAAAAATTCAGCAATAAGGTTTTTAATAGCATCCTTGTCTAATAAGTTGTTGCTGCATCCTTAAGTATTTAAAAATACTAGGTTTGCCCGGGAAAAAGTTCCCATGCATCACTTTCAGTCCAAAAGCTGCCTTCCCTCTTATGTGAAGTTTTCCTTTGTTGCCCACAGGTCCACAAAGTGCTGAAATCTTCATCATTAGTACCTGAAAACATGCTAATCACATAGGTCAGCTCACTTAAAGGAAAATGGACTAAAAGTGCAAGAATTATATATTTTATCCTAAAAACTTAGATGAAACATGGGTAAATTATGGTGCCTAGGCGTGTAAATATGCCCAACATCAATATCAAAGTTTATGGTTTAGTCGTCATTGGCATACTTACATTAGGTGTGGTGTTTCCTAGTAGGGGTGGCATAAAACTGCAAAACTGGACCAAACCAAATTAATTCGGTTCTTAACTTGATTTTTGGTTTTGATTTTTGAAAATTTTGATCTTCGGTTAAGTTTTTACGTTATAAAGTTTTTGTATTTTGGTATTCAATTTAACCGAATTACCAAACTATTGTAATTACAACTGCTTCTTTAGTTGAAAAATGTTGGTGAATTTTATAGTCCAAAGGGATTAATATTATGTCAATGGAGTTGGAATGTAGTGGAAATGTGGAGGAAACCATTGTTGTCATGTTTAGCTTTTTGAATGTCTTGATAATTATTACTCTAGTAAATATATGGAATATCTATTATTCATTTTCAAATAAGTGTGTTTTCCAAGCTTACAGATGTTGCTTTGTTGAAAACTACTGCTGCTATGCATATTGTGTGTGTTCCTTAGTTGTTGATATATTAGAGATCTCTTGGGATAACTAATAGACACTTGGTATCTGGTTTTACTAATTTCTTTAACTGGCATCCTTTAGTTAAATTATTAATCTCCGTTGATCTCTTGAACAAAAAGCAGATGCACATTTAAGTAAAGTCCATTTTAGGTAGAAAATACTTATATCTTTTAAGCAGAAAAATAGTCTAACGTAACAAGCACATAACACAGGGCTGAACCGAAACAGAAATAGAAAAACTGAATAGAACTGAACTAACTTTAATTTTATTTTATGAGTAAAATATTTCATTCACAAAAGAGCATCAAGTAGATGCATAGTTACAAGGAAATGAATAGTCATAAACAAGAGAACTAATAAAATCCCTTTTTCATTGTCGATCTAAGACAAGGCAACAAACAAAATCCAACAACTCATTAGTTATTGGATTTTGTTTAGTTGTCAAAAAAAAATTGTAATAACTGATCGTTGCTAATTACAGTAGTCATATTAGTCCAGAAAAAAAAGATAAAGCAAGCACTTTGTATTGAGGGAGTGGTTTGGAGTTAAGATTTGATCAAAGCACCTCATGTTCCTCTCATTCCATATGGACCAAAAGATAGCAGCAGGGATCATCCCCCAAATCCTTTTGATGACATTATCAACTCTCCACAAGATCCAGCTCATATGTGCCTCTTTAATATCCCATTTTAAATAAAAAATATAGTGGAACGTGCTCCAGTAATCCGTGGCTATTGTGCAGTTCGGTGTTCGGTATATGCCATTAAAAATTCAAAAATCAAAGAAATGAACTGAAGATCTTAAAAATCAAACCCAAGTACCGAGTGGGCACCCCTATTTGCTAGAATTTATGACTTAGAGAACCTCTTTTTCTAGAAACCTAACAAAATTATTGAGTATTTGAATGGAATCTATCAAAATGGGGGGAAATAGATATAGAGAAGTCAGTTTCTTGTTTAAAAATAGAGGGTTTTTTAGTGATACCGCTTAAATTGATTAATTCAGAGATTAAACTCTAACAAGTTTTCATGTGCTTGGCTGATTTTGTTGATAATTTCTTTCGCTTCTTTGTCTATCCCTCTTTAATAAAAGATTTCCATTGAGCCTTTTACATGTTGGCAAAACAAATGGTAAAGTTGCTTAAAGTATTTCTAGTATCTCTTATTATTGCTTACAGTTTAATGAAGAAAGGAACTCCAGGGGACATTTTCTATATGAAACTTGAGTAAAGACATTTAAATTTTTTGTTAGGGTGGAACAGAAAGATAGTCTTAAAGGATGGCTTGAATCGTTCTTTGGCAGAACAATAGAAGTCCATAAAAATGCTGGCACTTAGGTGCTGACATTATGTATATATAATAAATAACAAATACTATGTTTTTAAAGGATCTGCATTACAGTTGAAAGTGAAACTGAAACAATCCCCTTTCATCCTTCCATTACCCTCTCTTCCAATACATTAAAAATGCCTCATTTATTATATTTATTTATTTGAGGGAACTTGTTAGTGCTTGAGATTTAATTTGATATTGAACCTCTCTAAAATTTGTGATATGTTTCATCAAACAAACTTTCTTATGTTTGCGTCATGCTCTAGGTACACAAGAAGGCAACACCTTGTTTGCGTGACAAAGATTTTTAATCTGCTTAACTGGGAAAAGAAAAAGAGCCTTTTCAAACTAGACTATATCATCCTTCTCCTCTTCGTATCATTATTTTGGTACATAATTAAATATCTCTTTGTTAAACCAGAAGGGGCATAGTATCTTTGCTTTGGCACCATAAATTTATATAATATATAAGTTGCATATCTTACAATATGAGTCCAAAAAAAAATATAACAATATGAGTCCAATTTACTCAAGTCGAAATCAGTATTTCTTAGGATCATGAGTTTATTTTACACTTTCATTGCCTGCTACTATACAAGTAAATGAATGTTCAAGTATGTTCTCAAAAAACTTTTAAGTTAACCTCCTTTTTTCCTAGAATTTCTAAGTTTTTTGGATGGACCCTTCCTCCCCTTTTGTTTGCCAGAATCCACTGCAGGGTCCAGAGATTCCAATGCTTTAGGAATGAATGCCATATGCAGGAGATAGAGACAAAATTAGTTCTACGACTCTAAAAAAGTTGGCTCAACCATTCTCCAGTTCAATTCTACCTTTGCCATAATGTAGACAACTTAACACTCTGCTTCCTTCTTTCATTTGGGGTCTTTTTCTTTCTTCTGTTGTGTCCTTCATTTGGTGTCAACATAGATGGTACTCTTTTGTTGTCTTTAAAATACTGTATTCTAGATGACCCTTTATCAATTCTAGATAATTGGGAATATAATGATGCAACCCCGTGTTTGTGGGATCTTTTTCTTTCCTCTTTTTTGTCCTTCATTTGGTCACAACATAGATGGTATTCTTTTGTTGTCTTTTAAATATTCTATTTTTCATGATCTTTTATCTGTTCTTGATAATTGGGAGTATGATGATGCAACCCCATGCTTATGGAATGGTTTCACTTGTGCACCGTGCATGATAATTAAAGTTCTTTCGCTGTGAAACGATGTTATTAGTGGAGTACTTCCAGAGTCTGTTGGAGGGTTAAAGAGCCTAAAGGTTCTAAATCTTTCTATCTGTGCATTTGTTGGAAATCTTCCTTTGTTGGAAATCTCCCACAAAAGTTGAGTTCTTTGAAGAATTTAGCAATTGTTTCTTTAAGGAACAATCATTTTTCTGGCATAGTACCAAGCGGATTTCAGTTTGTTGAAGTGTTGGATCTTTCTTCCAACTTGTTGAATGGGACATTTCCTGCTGAGTTTTGTTGTGATAGCTTGAAATACTTGAACATTTTTTCAAACAAGTTTATCTGGTTTAGTGTCACCACAATTTGCCAGGAAAATACCACCAAATACTACAATTGAACTTTCTTTCAATAGCCTCATAGATGAAATTCTAGAGTTTAGCCTTATCAAACCAGAAAATTGAGTTCTTTGCAGGAAACACTTACCTCTTTCAAATAGAAGTGTTTGAAAACTCGAAAGCGAGGACTGAGTGATGCTATTAGAGTTTGGCATAGGATGACTCTACTTACTCATTTAGAATGCTTTTTAAACTATAAATTATTTAATGTATCTAATAGCTTTTCTAATTAGTTTTTATTATTGTGTTGCAGCGTTCGTTGATTTTTCAAGACAACATGTAGATTGCATTTGGGTGAGAGGCTTAACTAATTCTAGTGTAAACTTTACATAGATTATTCTATTGTAATATTAGTTATTTATCTTCTTTTTTTCAAAATCTTACACTTACAGATTCTGAAGATTATTGAAGACAAGTCAAGAAACAAGCTTTAAAGATCCACAAACTCATTATTATTTTGCTATGTTTTCAAATGTTATGAAAAAATTTAATTCATACTCAAGCTCGGTCGGGATGGCAACTTATAAGTTTTTTTGTGAGACAAATATTGAAACTAATTAATATCATGGGATGTTAACTATGTTTTTCTTGGTCTCTAATTATATTCTATTTTTGTATCGAGATTCTCGATATCAATGTGATATTTATTTTATGAAATTTATTATTTTATGATATTAGGCTCACGAGCCGGGGGTCTATCGAAAACAACCTCTCTACTCCCCCGGAGGTAGTGGTATGGACTGCGTACATTTTACCCTCTCCAGACCCCACTAGGTGGGAATATACTGGGTTTGGTGTTGTTGTTGTTGTTGTTGATATTAGGCTCATGTGTGGTTTTTATAAGAGACTAGAAATATTGCTCATCTTTATATGTTTGTCAAGGACCAAAGATGCTCGCCTTTAAACGTTAATCTAGGACTAGAATGTTTGTCGTCCTTAAAAGTTGATCTAGGACCAGAATGTTGCTCATGACTAATAGATAATTTAGGACCAAGTATTTCTCGTCCCTAAAGGACAATCTAGGACCAATTAATCGTTGGTCAAAAAAAAGGGTAACGGCTTAGTAATTATCTTATTTAGGATAACATAAAAGCTAATTAAAACCATGTAGTTATCTATTTGGGACAAGATATACCGTCGCTAAAAGTTAATTAAGACTTGGTAGTTAGTGTATTTGGGAGAAGATATACCATTGCTGAAAGCTAATTACGACCAGTAGTTATTGTATTTGGAAAAAGATATACCATCGCTAAAAGATAATTACGATTGGGTTTTTTACCATCTCAAAAGACTTTTAAGGACCAACTTATGAAAGTCGTCACAGTTGACCATTTGCGGTGGAGCCTGTTAGGACGGTATGCGACCGGTTTATTCCCATTTTAAATGGCTAATTGGGACAAGATATGGACTTCTTGGGAACAAATTTCCCTTTCTAATAGGTAGTTTTTCTTGTAGTGCTCCCTTAGATAGGATAAAGACGTCTCCACACTAATCCGTAAGACTCTACTATCTTTGTACCAACACATAAACAAACTAGGCTCTATTATCAGTTTATCACGACCTAATTTCTTATGTCATGATGTCAACTACTATAACCCACCAGTTGGTAAGATATTGCTATATTCCAAAACTACTAGAATGGACGACCAAGAAAAAAGAAGGAAGAAAGCAGAATAAATATAGTGAAAGACATAAATATATAAAATAGTCCCAAAATATGGTGGAATCAATACAAGAGTTTCTAACGAAATACTACTTACAAAATGAAGTACAAAATATGTATACTGATACAACATATCTCTAAATACAATATATAGACTAGTCTAGTACACAAGAGGAAAAATAGAATTTTTTCCAATGCCAAGAGCTCAACCTATGTCTCCAAACCATAGCTTTTCCACACAATAAACACAACAACGGTGAGAACCTGTACTATGATCTGTAAGATGAAGAAGTGTAGTATGAGTACAAAACACATAGTAATCAGTAGGCATTTGCCAATTGAGCTCCAAAGTTAATGCAAATATAGTTAGCATGAAAGGAAGAAAGTAAATTATATCTAATTATCAAGCAACTATAAAATAGGGCAAATGAAATAATAAGTATAACTATTCTTTTTCAACCATACTTTGAGACCATAAAACTACACTGTGTATCACTTTCCATAGTAAAAATAATAGCAAAAGAATGATATATAATAGTATACAAGGACAAATGATAGATATACAACATGAACAAATGAAGGAAGGAAGGGATATACGGTAATACAATCGCTACTTATAAATAGATATGCATAGATACAAGACTAACCCAAAAATAAAGTCTAACTAATCACACTAGCATCTCAAGGCCTCTTATTAATTCTAGGAACTAGTGCTAATATACTCAGGGTCTCTAATCAGCACATCAATACATGAGATGATTATCCATAATAAACAACTGTAAAGAAATGAATCAAGTTATTAGGGTCTAAAACTATAATACCTAACCAAGGGATAATCATACATAATAATATTACCATATCATAAAAGAACAAAAATTATACCTTAAATAGCAACATCAGTCCAATAATAAACCTATCATGAACAAACCATATTAATAACAATAAAAGGCAAAGTAACCGGCAATCCCGGACAAATAATACCTAATTGGGCCTCTCATAAATTCCTCTTGCATAGGCCTGGAATGTTCAATCGAAAAAAATACACCATAAGCCATACATATCACCTATACCTGTGCAACCTTATAAGTCTAATAGATATAGGCGCATACTGGTGATAGATAGCACATATTAAAGGATGGATGCAAAGTGAGTCCATAATATCATAAATAATCATAGTACCATAAAGTAACCCAATGTATACAACTCCTCCAGATGGACGATTGCAAAGGAAAGACCTTCAATGACCTCTCATCTCCAGATGATGTCTCATGGATGAAGGAGTCCCAAGGGGGTTTGGGAGTGCCTATATACACCGACCCACTCCAAATCTATGTTGTCCAATAATCATTAATCAGTGCTCTTGATCAAAACTCATATCATTAGTATCATTATCTATCCACTTTGTCTAGTACTAGATATATATATTTATACACATTAAATTCATGAGATAAAAATATTGTTTAAAGAGTATAAATTCGTAAATCCATTGCTCGAGGTAAACTCTGAGACTAAATTATCATAAAAGTGTAGAAAGGATCCAAATCTCTCTCGATTGAAGTAAATTGTAGTAAGAAATTTGTGGACTAGAATCGATCTCTATTGAATCTCCAAAACATCTTTTTTAGTATTAAAGGTTCATAAGTTATTCAAATTCCTATTATGAAACAATCTATTATAAAAATAACAAGTGGGAATAAATCTACATTTTGGAAAAAGAGTAATAAAACCACAATTTAGTTAGAATTGTACCATTTACTATTTTAGTGATCGTGAATATAACAAATCAATGCATGCCATCACCAGTATCAAAACTATGAGATCATAAGCTTTAAAACATCTAAAAACTATAGTCATGTACTTTAACATGATTAAACACTTCTTGAAATCCAACCAATCCTATAATAATGGCCTTGAACCTTATAATATATCCAACACAACCATAATATCAACTTCAAATATCTAAAAACTATAGTTATGTAATTTAAAATGATCAAACACTTCTCAAAATCTAACCAGTGCCATAATCACAGCCTTAAGCCCTATAACATATCCAACACAACCATAACCTCATAGTACGAGGGAAAACCATCACAATCTAATAAGTCATGTAGTAAACATTATACAAAGGGTTGATTAGTCTCAACTAATCCTAGCACACTAACAAGCGTATATAAGTCTACAAGGGCTAGCATATGTCTCGACCTAAGATAGGCTGGAGGGACCAAATTTTAATTCCCAAAATCCATATTCAGGTAATTTCTACCTTAGACTAGGAAAAGGTATCTAAATTCACTTCAAGATATTAAATAAGCTATAAATAGCCTTAAAGTAGCAATTCCACCTAAAATATGAGCAACTAAGCTAGTTCTACCAAAATTAGAGTTCAAAGATAGCCTAAAAAGTCCAAACAAGACTAATAATATTAATGATTCTGCCAGACCTAAATCCTATCTCATATCTAGCATAATAACATAATTAGACTATGAACAACTCAATGTATGAAGAATGCAATAAGATCATACAAGTATAATAAGAATTTGACCTTAAGGGTTAATAACTCTTCTATTGCCGAAACTCATATTTAGGCTAAGTCATGATGTTCTACCAAAAATCACATCCTAATATTCTTATCTGTAACGCCCTGAGATCCTATCCTGAGACGTCACACGGTGCTTATGACCCCGAAGGACCACAAGCTAACCCTTTTTCTGAAATCTGTACCTTTACACTGCTTAATATCTTAAATAAATGTTGAAACTGGCCATAAGGTTCAACAAATCTATACATACTCAAAACTGAAAACTGAATACTAATACACCTGTATGAAAAGCCTCTAAAATCTTTGAACTGTGGAAATGATGGGACATGTCCCCAACTAACTCCATCTACTGAAAATATAAATAAAGTCTGATGCCATAATAGTAAACTGAGATTCTTCCTCGAAAGAAGAGGAGTAACTGCTATGACTACTGCTATTGACTGGGACTGAACTACTGAGGAAACTCTGGGTCCTGTGCCTCAAAACCTATGGTGAAAAATAAAACACCATAGCGCAAATGCGTCAGTACAAGAATGTACTGAGTATGTAGATAGGAGAAGGCTAAATGCAAAGGCTCATGAATGGATTATATCTAAACTGAACAATAATGATAATGCCGCACGAGAACCCATACACATATATGAATGCACAAACCATAATCAAAATCATCACAACTCTAAATACTAAAACTCGAATACCACTTTACTGCAGACTGAACTCACTACTGACACTGAGAGACTGAATCACTTACTCATCTGATAATGATAACTGAGGATCTAGATGCACTTATATCAAGGACTGAATTCTGAGCTTTACTGTTTTTGACTGACAGGATTAGAGATCAACCTCTCAAATGGATGATTTCAGAAACTATTATCAATTATAAGAAATATGAATATATTTGAATCTTTCAACAAGGATACTCAATAGAATCTGAGGCTGTGAATCAAGCCTGTCTGGCGTTATGTCTCTAAATATGACATCAAATAACTGTATAAGAGATTAAGCCCATCTGACGGGATGTTCCATGAACCAATGGAACTATCTGAGTTCTTCATAAAGATAGATGACTGTATCTGACAGTTCTGATTTCTGAAGATTGATAATAAAACTGAGATTGAAACTGTGGGAAGTAGTTACTTAACCGGCATGCCTCAACCTACCACAGATGGGTTCCAACCTGTAACCCTAGCTGAAAGGGCGTCAATATCGTGACATGGGTAAAGACCTCTCTTTGGTCAATCCTCTCTGATAGATGACCCTTACCAGGCAGTCGACCTAAGGCAATATAATAGTCAAATACTCTTTCTCTGGAGGTGACAACTTTTTCCTGATGGTGACTTCTGTATCTTGCACTGGCTACACAGTTCTGGAGGTCAGGGATTGCTACTAATGACTCTGGCCTCTCTCTCACGCCGACGGGAGGAGCCACCATTCTTTCCCTCATTCGGTGCTAGTTTTTACTCCTATCTAAAAGAATCTGACTGAATTTTTAACTGAACACAACTGAATTGAATCTAATACTGATCATGTTTATCAAATTATCTGACTGAGCTACGCTGAGATCACTTAGTTCTGTATTTGATGGAAATAGCATTGAATTACAGTATCTGATTGGCGATGCACATCTTGAATAAATTATGATTACTTGATTCATTTTTGAGATTAGAATTGAACACTTGAATACTCTTAGATCTGAGCTGATTATAGGATTGAGGCTAGATTACTAGCGATATGGAGATTATAGAGATAATTGAGATTTCTTAAGTTCTGTAACTATCTAAGGATACAATGTTCTATAATTCAATGAGTTCTGAGAGTTATGGCTTGGCTGGAATTATCACGAAACTGACACGGGCTCTAGACAACAACTAAATTGTCGGGTATAAATAGCCCCAGAACTCGATAACATAAAATAAAGCATAATCATTCCTCCATCATCACAACTATTCATTTATCATCATCATCACAATTATTCATTCATCATCACAGTCACTCATTCATTATCATTATCATTAAAGCATCACTTCAAGTATTTAGGAAACATAACATACCTTCACCTTTACAATCATTAAGGCATCGCGTCAAGAATTTTGAAAACATCAATATATACTAACGTTGGGAAACATGCTACTAGATTATACTTCCTTCAACAAGGTCTTACCTCAAGTACTTCACACCTAAATCAGTCTTGACATGTATTTGGACATCACGTAATTTGGGGAAAACTTCATACTATCATGCCTCAACTTACTTGCTAATCACTTGGAATGTTTTTAAAGCTTACCATATATCAAAGAGCACATTATTGGGGAATTTACTACTATCACATCTCCACTTGTTCACTAAAGTCCTTCAACAAACACTAGACATGCACGGGTTCATACTTATTTGGGGATTTCCCACTATCATGGAATAATTCATCCACTTGCGCATTCTATCAAACACCAGGCATGCATAAACTAACTCACAATTTGGGGTTTCATCTTCAACATACTACAATGGACCTTTTATGCTTCACCTATGCTTTTTATCAAACCTATGGGGAACATGCTCCACTTATTCAACCATTTCTATACCCAAATATCATGAACATATCACATAGAAAACAACATAAGGAAGATTCATCACAAATATCACATGGATTCCACATACAAAGGTCAAAGATCATGAATATTGTAAACAAAAATGAATCAAAACTCAACAGCACATGGAACATCAATTTCAACTCACATGAATTATTAACAACTCATAAACATAAAATCTTTGACTTTTAGAAAAGGGTACTTGAGCTTCTTGGATGAAAGGGACCCAAGAATCAACATATACATAACTTGGGGAAACTCTTTTCATGAAGGAATTTGGAAGGATTTCTTGATTTCTCGAGATCTTTCTTGATTTTTTCTTGAAGAAGAGAGGAGATTTAATTTTTTTTGGAAACCCTATGTTTTGGAGTGGAAGAGAAAAATGAGGCTGAGATCCCTTAACCGGGTATTTATAGAGGTTAGGGGAAAAGGGAAAATACCAAAAAGACCTTGGAATTAAGATGAAAAATCCCCAATTTTACATGCTAGCGCGATGCGACATAATCGCGCTAGCCCACTGGAATTTGGGCAATTGGGAAACTGCATGACGACGCAATGCGGTGGAGATCGCCTTGCCCCCTAGGTTGCAAACTGGAACTATACCGCGATGTTGTGGAATCATGGAGTTTCACTGGAATTTGACATTTGCCATTTTGGCTGGCTCTGCGACGCGCTAAGGTGCCAAGTGGCACACTGTCTTACTAAAATGGCTGAGTGTCCGATTTGGGGGAATTTTGTATCGATGGAAAGCTTATTCAGTGCTCTACATGGCAAGAAGTAGAAATTAGGGAAATTCCACACGATTCAAATTATTTCATACTTAGGAAGATATTTCTAAAACTTTTAGACTCGGATTTCCGCTTTACTGAATACGCTCTATGGATCAGACTAGAAGAGGACTTTTCGGGGTATTACATTATCTCCCCCTTAGGAATATTTGTCCTCAAATGTTGCTTGATAGATTGACAATACAGATCAACAGAACTTACTCAAGGAACAGGAGCATCTTAGAACATTACTATGCAACTAGAACAGTTGACATACCGAGTTCTCACACTGGGCATGCATATCTGCTGTATGGAATACTCGACTGAATCTACTCATAGCAGAATTCTTATAATACACATAAATATTTGATGCATGGACTAATAACTAGGTTGATCTCATGAATACATAAATGAACACACACTGACAAGCTGAACTCTTTCTACTGAATGTGCATATCTAATGCATGAATGTCTGGCTGAGCTGACTTTCGAAAGCACGACTGACAATGCAATAGCAACTGATGCTAACTTTATAAAGAAAATCTAAACATGCATCCGAATGAGCCTATGGACGTGGAAACATCGTGCTACTATGGGGTATCTCCCCCTTTGGACTCTATGTCCCTCTAAACATACTCTGCTAAAATACTGGGGGGTTGCGCGGGGCACCTACAGACTAGGTCATAATTGACCGACTGAGATCTGAAACTCTTGCATGACACATGCTATCATATAAGCTTGAAATGAAAGAAAAGGATCTAACAATGAATGTCATAAAGATGAAGGGCTCATGACATGCCCGGGTCTATTTCTGGGAGTCTTTCCTGATCAAGGCGAGCCTGAAGCATATGGAGTCTACCCCTTTGAGTCAGCACTCTACATTCTCGCATTCTATGGCCTGGCTCACCGCACCCAAAGAACACATCACTACCGGATCTACACATACCTTGGTGGCGCCTGCCACACTATCCACAAAGCGGATGGGTACGAACACCACTAGTGCTACTATAGGCTTTGGAGCCTGACGCTCCCTCAGATCTGACATCCCCGAAAATAGGTACAGGCACGCTAGCTAAAGATAGAGCTGGGACTATAAATCTCCAACTATTCCATGAATGACTACCACTCTGGGACCCTACCTGAGAGAAAGTACGACTACTTGTCTTGGCTCTCTTGCTCACTCTCTCTCTCTCATTCATCTTATCTTCCTCAATCTGTTGCGCATGCATCATTAGCCTACAAAGATCCATATCTCTATTGAGCATATAAGCTCTATACTCTTTCGACACATAACTCGATACCCCAGACAAAAACTTACTCATACTTTCTCTAGGGTCAGCTACCAAGTTGGGAGCATACTTAGATAATTGGTTAAACTTAACAATACTCTTTCACGGTCATGGAACCTTGAATTAGGTTCATGAACTCTTCTACCTTAGCATCTCTCATCTCTAGTGGAAAGAATCTATCTAGAAAGGAACTTTGAAACTCTGACCAAGTCACGGGAGATGCATTCGCCCCTCTAGTCTTCTCCCATATCACTACCCAATCATGAGAAACATCCTTCAACCTATAAGATGCTAACTCAAAACTCTCCTTCTCAGAAATATTTTTAATCTGGGTGATCATATTCACCTCCTCTAAATAAAGCTACGGGTCCTCACCTACTACTGACCCAAAGAATTCTGGCGGGTTTATTTTCATGACACTTTTAACCTTGGCTGCGGAGGAATTCCCATCATGATGCGGTGGGACTGTAGCCTAACGATTACCCTGAACATTAGTCACAGCTTGGGCTAGCGCCTGAAAAGCTTCCTGAAACTCTTCATGTGACACACTCTTATTCTCAGAATTTACTGACTGAGGGGGATGGTCATCATCCTCATGGACAAAATCTCTGCGAGGAGGCATACTCTGTAATCCAAAGAAAGAAGTGGATTACACTGAGAATCAACTTGAGCTCATGCTCACTCGTACGATCTGAATACTGAAAGAAGGAAAACTGCTCCTAAGAATATCTCGTAGCCGCTTGTACATAAATATGGCGCACTACACACCCATGCACAATATTATACTAGATGCAGATTTTCAGACTCCCTAGGACACTCTAGAAACTTAGGCTCTGATACCAAGTTTGTCCCATCCCGAGAAATCACACGGTGCTTATGACACCGAAGGACCACAAGCTAACCCATTTTCTTATATTTGTACCTGTACACTGCTTAATATCTGAAATAAATGTGGAAACGGGCCATAAGGTTCAACACATCTATACATACTCAAAACTGAAAATTGAATACTAATAAATTTATCTGAAAAGCCTCTAAACTCTATGAACTATAGAGTTGATGGGACATGTCCCCAACTAACTTCATCTACTGAAAATATAAATAAAGAATAATGCCATAATAATAAACTGAAATTTTTCCTCGAAAGAAGAAGACTCACTGCTACGACTACTGCTGCTGGCTAGGACTGAACTACTGAGGAAACTCTGGGTTCTGTGCCTCAAAACCTATGGTTCCAAATAAAACACCATAGCGTAAATGTGTTTGTACAGGAATGTACTGAGTATGTAAATGGGGTAAGGCTAAATGCAATGGCTCATGCATGCATAGTATCTAAACTAAACAATCATGAAAATGCCGCACGAGAACCCATTCACATACATGAATGCACCGACCATAATCATAATCATCACAACTCTAAATACTAAAACTCGAATACCACTTTACTGCAGACTGAACTCACTACTGACACTGAGATACTGAATCACTGACTCATCTGATACTGATAATTAAAGATCTGGATGCACTTATATCAAGGATTGAATTCTGAGCTTTACTACTTTCGATTAACATGATTAGAGATCAACTTCTCTAACGGATGATTTCAGAAACTATTATCAATGATTAGAAATATGAATATATCTGAATCTGACAACAAAGATACTTAATAGAATCTGAGACTGTGAATAAAGCCTGTCTAACGGTATATCTCTGAATATGACATCAAATAACTATATACGAGATCAAGCCTATCTGATGGGATGGTCCATGTATCAATGGAATTATCTGAGTTCTTCATAAAGATAGATGACTATATCTAACAATCCTGATTGTTGAAGATTAATACTGAAACTAAGACCAAAGTTGTGGGAAGTAGTTACTTAACCGACATGCCCCAACCTACCACAGGTGGGCTCCAACCTATAACCCTAGCTGGAAGGGAGAAAATACCGTGCCACGGGTAAAGACCTCTCTCTGGTCAATCCTCTCTGATGGATGACCCTTACCAGGTGATAACGCTTAAACTACAGCTCTCGTAAGAGTGTAAGCGGTCGTCGTCAAATATAGAACCCAACTGGGTTGGGTGTCGAATCCCACAGGGAATACTTGGTCACTAAGTATTGCAACTATTAATAGACTGTTGGTCAAAAATTATATGAAAAGGGGGGATGGTTTAGACGTGAAGTAAAAGTATCAAAATAGCAAAGTAAAAATGGAATGCTTGCTAGGTTTTAATCAATGAGAATTGTAAGTTAGGGTTATGTCCACCTTATGAGTTCTACATATCTATTGGCTATGAGTTATACGGAATTCAGACATGCATGCGCTTATAGAGATTCGTATTCTATGGTAAATCCTAGCGTCTTTCGACCATCAAGGATTATATCACTTTAACTCTTTCGAGCTTAAAGCGTATACTAATGGTACGAATTCTCCAAGAGGTTAATCAAGTTACAACACTAACTTTTAAACAGGGTTTAGTAGCCCTATTTCCTTGTCATTCTCTCTTTTCCAGACATGTAACTTTTCTTTCGAACAAGTTAATGCTATACTGGCGTATTCTATATGTTTGCAACCATAAGAATTCAATTAAGATAGAGAGAGTAATGATATAAGCAGCATACGTATCAAGAATTCACAAACTCATAACAACAAATAGTATCTCATAAGGCTTCCATAACCCTAACAGAGAAGTTTAGGTACTCATGAGTGCAACGGAAATCACAATAGACATCATCATCATACCAAAATCTAGAATAATCTTCGCAATATATGATGTTAACGTCAACTAGGATTGGACGTTTTTGCTCCTTCCGTTGATCAAGTGTTTGCCGGCCTTTCTCTATTTTGGACTTACAGAATCTGTAACTTGAATAATAGTAAAAGTCGAATGGAAAATACTTGAATTAATGAATGAGTGAATTGTCAAAAGCTTGAATTAATTGAAAAGCATGAATGCTGAAAAATTCAGCAAAATAGGGTATTTATAACACCCATATCCTATTCCTACTAGGCTACTGCGTACTTATCCTAATCCTACTAGGTTACTGCATCCTTATCCTAATCCTACTAAGTTACTGCCGATCCCCAAAGTCTTTAGAAATGCTGTTTTTGCCCGGGATAAGTTATCCATGCATCACTTTTAGTCCATAGGCGTCCAAACACTGCTTTCCTTCTTTCGTGAAGCTTCCTTTGGCGTCAAGTTATCCATAAAGTGCTGGAATATTCATCATTTATACCTGAAAACTTGCTAATCACGTTTGTTAGCTCACTTATAGGAAAAAGGACTAAAAGTGCAGGAATTATATATTTTGTCCTCAAAACTTAGCTAAAATATGGGTACATTAAGGTGCTTTAGGCGTGTAAATACGCCTATCATCAACACCCCACACTTAAAGCTTTGTTCTTCCTCGAACAATATATCATGTCCATATAAACATCTACTTAGGGTTTCACAGTAACAACGCAAAATATTCATCAAGACAGGCACGACAATTATTAACAAAGAGTAGTTTTCTAATCACTTCTAGAAACAATTCAACCTCCAACATAGACTCGTGATGATGGTTAATTCGTATTCAAAAGTTATGGCATAAAGAATCATACAAGACTACCCAAAACTCTTCAACCATGTGTGTCTCACATAAGATATTACCCATAATCACTCACAAGTATTGTATTTTTTAGAACATGGGTATAAGATTATCCTTGCTCTCACTCTCTCAAAGAATTCATATGTTGCAACTGATGACCATAGGCTTGCCCTTAGTGTAATGTTCTACTAATATCAGAATGTTAAGCTTAGGATCAATTAGGTCTTTTACAGGTTGTAATGTAGGCTAAGGGACGGGTAGGACTATTTTGGCCAGAAATAATGACTATGTTCCTAAGCGCTTTAATACATCACATTATGCCATTAACACTCTCTTTTAATCAACCCTGCTACCTTTCTTTCATCTATCACCCTTTTTCACCTATTTTGCCATTCAAGCATAACTATCTTTTTATTTAATCATAAACACAATTTATCTTTTTGTTTTTCTATTTCTTTTTCTTTTCTTTTCTCTTTTTTTTTATAACACGCCTCTATGATAGCCACTCTTTTTTTTCATAACAAATTCAAGTACCAATTCTCACTTTAAGGCATCACTCTCACCCAATTTCCTCTTATTTTGTCACATGACTTCACAACTTAAAGCACTTAGGAATTTGGATCAAATTATGGTCTTGAAAAAAAATGGATTCGGCTTACATATGAGGCTGTCAAAGAAAATGGCTAAAGGCTCAAAGGGGGTTAACTAAGATAATGTCCATGGGTAGGTAAAAGGAAGGTAAACAAATACAGGTTGCCAAAGAAATGCCTAAATCATCTCCTAAACTTTCACTCTTTATTTCGCTTTACACACACACCAGGCAAGTTCTAGCATCAGTCACAACCCAGAATATACTATATCCTCACACACACAAGGAACATGGTCAACTTTATTGGGAGCAGTATAGACTTTTGACCCAACAGATGAATGAATTAAACCACTCAAATATCACATAGTGAGTCACACTTAGAGCCTAAACATCTCAATAGCAATGATTTTAGCACAAACTCTTGTCATAATACCATGCCGTCTATCAGAACAATTTCATGCAAAAAATAAATAAAATTAAACTAACTAATTATGACTAATTAAAATGAACAAGAACTAGAATAAATGCAAATGCAGACAAAGAAGTATAGCATACAAATACTAGCACCCCACACTTAGACGAGAGACACTGCCCCCAGTGGAAAATAAATAAGAAGAACCTGATTAGTTGGACTCATCCTCTATGTCTGGGGTCATACCCCCTGCATTGGAATCATCATCAGAGTCGTCATCATCAGAGTTCTCCTCCACGTCGGAGTCTGGCATTCATCGATCATCATCGGTTGGCATGTCGTCATCAAGAGGTTCCTCAAAATATACACCTACTTCACACATCGCCCTTGCATGCTCATTCATTGGGTAGTCATAATCCAACTGTTGGAGCTCTGCAGCAGTTGGAACATGACCCCCGCTCATCATGGTAAACTTCATCATGCCATATAAATGGCGGGAGAAGCTTTCATCGCGAGCATGTCTTTCTGCAGTGGTTAGGTTGACGTCATGCATAGATTCAACATCTTTAACCTTTGTGAGGTCAACCTTCTTCGGATTGTGTGGAAGCTTATGATCTGCAGGTTCCTCTTCAATGTCCTCCTTCCTCAATATCGCAGTCAACAGATTTCCAAAGCTGAAGTGGGACCTCATGTGCAGCCTGGCCTTACGCATTGAAGATCGAATAATCGCCCCAATATTAATGGGGATGTTTGTCATCAAGGCGTACACCAAACACACTCTATCACGTGTGATCTTTGTGTACTGTGACCCTGGAATCAGGCAATAATTGACTATCCGCAACCATATCCGAGCTTCTCTGTTCAAGGAGGCATACAGGAAAGTATTGTGCCGACCGGTATCCTTGTGAAGACTCCACCGTGCCATTGATCTTGTTCCGCATAGTGTGTGTCTGATTTCCCTCTATGGAGGTCTACGATAAAGCTCCTTGAGTGGTGATGGATCCACAGATGGAAGACCCAGAAAAGAGTTGAAGAACTCCGCATTCAGTTGCAATACTTGGCCCCGAATCTTCACTTCACTTCCGGTAGTCTTTGGGGACCAATTGGCATAGAATTCTCACGTTAGATCAAGATTGCATTCTCCTATATCTTGGAAAATGAAATCAAGATGAAGCGCCATGATTTTAGCCAAAATGCGGTGTTCTTTCTTTGCTAGGCTCTCCTTTTGTATCAACTCCTCATGAACATATTTTTTTACTTTATTGTTCTTGTACCACTCCTTTCCTTCCTCCTCTAGGACCCATTTTATCCCGTACATGCGTCGAGGTATTTGCAGCGAGGAGGATTCACCTTGCTCTTTTCGTCCCCTTTTCTGGCCTTTTTGTGAAGTGGTTGTTTTTTCTTTTCCCTGTCTTGCTTTTGCTGCCATTGTACCTAAGATTAAAATAATAGTCATGTTAGCTTCATCTCAGTAGATACAATCGACAAACAAGCAGTAGAGGTACCACCCCACACTTAATTTATTGTGATAAACTAATTAAGTGAATGATGTCGATTACTCAGACTTCATCGACATACATTTAGGTGATATATTCCAACAATATGTTCAGCACAGTCATACTTTCATGTCATCTTACTATCCTTTACAACTCTATTTCATGTAATCTTGACTATACTTTAATGTGTGGATTAATGCACCTTTTGAGCAAGACTACTACATAGAGATTGAATCAAGTTATGGCATTAGAAATAATCACAACATCGTATGTTTGTAGTCAACCATGATTTTCATCTCGATGAACAAGTCATTCCAACATGTAAGTATTCTAGTTACAATATTATGCAATTTTCTTGACCATGTCAATTCCGCAAAAATATGACAGTGCATCAAAATCAAATACAAGTTGGAAATAAGTCAAGATCATCCTTACGTATTCTTTCACTCAGTTTTATCACAACAAATCAACCACATTCAAATCACCAATACTACTTCAAGATTTACAATTCATTATAGGCGTAGTAGTGTAGTACTTACGGAATATAAAAAAAGAACAAAGAAGTACTTACTTGGTTGATGGCCTCGGAAGATGTTCTTGCAATGAAAAAGAGCAAAAGGAAATTTTTGAGAGATTTTGGAGAGGTAGGCGGCGCCTAGGTTGAGGTTTCAATGCATTTTTGTTCTAAGACTAAGGTTCTATTTATAGGACAAGCTTGGGTCGGGTTTTGACCCATTTGGAATCGGATTTGGAGACCAAAAGTGACCATAGGCGGTGCCTAATGCTTTGCCTATGCATGGCATAGGCGGCGCCTTTTGCAAAGCCTTGTTGAGCATAGGCGGCGCCTATGCTATGGAATTGTTAGGCATAGGCGGTGCCTATTCCATGGCATACTAGATTCAGAGACAAATGGCTTTTGCATAGGCGGTGCCTATGCTATGGCATTATTGAGCATAGGCGGCGCCTATGCTATGGCACTCTAGAATCTGAGAGCTTAGGCCATAGCATAGGCCTTGCCTTGTTCGTGGCCTAGATTTACCTAGGCCTTGCCTTGTTCTTTGCCTATGTTTTCATAGGCAATGCCTAACCCATAGCCTTTTGCTTCTTCATTCCTAACTTACCACCTTCAACATGCAATACTTCCAAATCAAAATTTGAAACCAATCTCCTCCTTTACACCTCTTGCACCTACATTTACTCAAAAACAACAAAAATGATTAGAACGATGGGTTGCCTCCCATCAAGCGCCTTAGTTTTGGTCGTGGCTCGACAAAATCTTAAGAAAACAAAACAATTAAAAATGATGGGTTGCCTCCCACCAAGCGCTTGATTTATTATCGCGGCACGGCATAGCTATCTCGATTACTTAGACTTCATCGAGATAGATGAGGCATCGTTTTCTGAATGGATTCAGACGACGCTGATGCTTACTTGTAGGCATGCAATCTCCTTCGAGATGAATCTTGTGCATACATATCCCAAGAGGGATACCAATTATATCATCAATAGACCAACCCATAGCTCTCTTGTGCCTCTTCAGAGCAGAGATAAGAGCCTCTACGTGCTGTTCACTTAGATCATCCGCAACACTCATCGGAAGTGTATTTCCACTTCCCAAGAACGCATACCTTAGATAATTGGGGAGCTCTTTCGATTCTAGCACTGGGGGCTCTTCAATGGAAGTCTTCACTGTTAGTGACGGTTGATTCTTAAGATCAAGGTCCGGCTGCTTAGGAGTATGAGAATAGGACCCTATTTCTGTTAGAGCACACATAGTTTCTTTATAATCTTCATCGTCCTCATGCTCAACATTCAGCAGCGCAGCAGACAATGGCTCAACAGTAAGCTGTTTCTCTACAGATAATGCTTTCTTATCCTCATAATGAACATCAGCTACGGAGAACACATTCATATCGCTGGGCTGCTTCATTGCTTTGCATATATCAAAGCGGACCACTTCGTCATTCAACCGAAATAAAATCTCATTAGCTCTCATGTCAATAAGTACGCTTCCTGTTGCAAGGAAAGGACGTCCCAAGATTATGGGAACTTCAGAGTCCACCTTGCAATCCAAAATCACAAAGTCTGCAGGCAAAATGAAGGTAGACACCTTTACCAACACATCATTCAAGATACCCACAGGTCATTTTACCGACCTATCTGCCATCACAACCCGCATATTGGTTGGTGTAGGGTCTCCCAACCCCAACTTTCTGTAGACGGATAGTGGCATCAAATTGATGTTAGCTCCCAAATCACACAATGCCTTAGCAAAATTCATAGATCCAACCGTGCAAGGAATAGTGAAAGCACCAGGGTCTGCCTTCTTCTGTACTAAGGACCTTGTGGCAATTGCACTGCAATGATGAATATTATCTGCCGGCTCATAGCTTACTGCCTGCTTCTTTGTTAAAATATCCTTCATAAATTTTGCGTACCCAGGCATTTGCTCTAGCGCCTCTACCAAAGGGACATTAATAGTCAGCTGCTTCAACATTGTCATGAATTTACTGAACCTTGTATCATCCGTCTTCTTCTTCAGTCTCTGTGGAAATGGTGGTGGTGGAAGGGGAATATTTTTCTCCACCACTTATTTTGCTTCGGGCTTCCGCTGATCAACCTTTTCTGGATGTGGATGTTTCGGGGTGACGTCATTACCACGTTGTTCGGTTTTTCAGCTTCATTGACGTCTTCTGGTTCTGCCTTATCCAATATATCATCGGCCACTTTCTTGCTTTGGGATGAGTTTTCCAACACTTTACCACTCCGGCTAGTAATAGCCATGCATGATCCGTCGTTCCTTGGGTTTTGCACCGTATCGCTGGGTAATGTTCCAGCCTTTCTTTGGTTGAATACCGCAGATAATTGACTCAATTGTTGCTCCAGCTGTTTTATTGAAGTGGAATGTGAGTCAACCAATTGCTTCATTGAGAACAGATCATTTTTTACCTCAGTTACTCCTGTGCTGGTTACCTCTACTCCTTTCAGCAGCTTAGCCATCATATCTTCCATGGACATATTTTCAGAACTAGATGCAGCGGCCTCACGTCTTCCAGGAGGAACATACAAACCACTCCTGTCGGTATTGTTTTTCCAACTTCCTTGATCACGGTCCTTGTTTCCAGATTTATCATAATAGTTCCGACCTTGGTTTCCTTGGGCATTGCCTCGGAAACCCCCCTAATTGTTCAAGTAGTTGGCTTCTTCCTCGAAACTGGATTCCTCTCTTCCTTTTGACGCAATAGCTTTGATTTTTTTGGTCTTCCCTGATAATAGATGCTTTGTAAGAAGATCCATTTGTGTTTTTATGTGCGCCATATCTTGATCACGTTCTTCCTCTCTTCACCTTTGTTCTGCTGTCATGCCAATAGATACAGTAGGGCTTTCTACCTCAGAATCTCTGGTATGCCAAGCTCTACTTTGCTTTGTCATGCAATCTAGCATATCACTTGCCTGAATAAAAGTGAGGTCCATGAATGATCCACCTGCTGCGTTATCAACCACTGGCTTAGTCACCGAGTTGAAAGATCTGTATAATATCTCCATCAAGTGGATGTTGTTCATCTGATGATTTGGGCACCTCATAAGCTTCTTCTTGAATCTCTCCCATGTTTCGTGGAGAGCTTCAGTTGGAAATTGCTGATCTCATCTCTCAACTGTGCTCTCTTGGATGGCGTAAAGAATCTTTCTAGGAAAGCGTCTTTCAATTGCCTCCAATTTGTAATAGAATCAGGATTTAGCCCATTCAACCATAGAGTTGCCTCCCCAGACAGAGACAATGGAAATAAGCGTAGTCGAATTGCATTTTTTCCAACACTAGGATTGTCGAATGACTTGCATGTAGAAATAAAGTTGATCAGATGCATATTCGGATCATCGCCTGCTAGTCCACCAAATAATCCCTTGAGTTGCAATAACTGAATCATGGTTCTAGTGATATTGAACTTGGCTTCGGGTGCCAAAGGCGGAGGGATAATGGCTCATGTGGCACCAGCTCCGTCCAGATCCTCATCATCATCATCAAACAGAATCTGCATAGCTCGGCGTTCAGGTCTAAATCTGGCTTGACGATCTCTTCTGTTAGCAGGTGTCGCCACCTCAGCATCACGCCTTGGATTAAGTAACTCATTATCACCCAGGTCCTCATCATCAGGATTTGTTGCCCGACCTGGGTTATCAATATTCTGTTGATTCACTTGAGCAGCTGCCAACGCAGCTAATCTAGCCTACTCCTGTTGAGCTGCCCTTATGTCAATGTCACATTGTGCATCCATTCTGCCAATAAGTTGAGGTTCAGGATTTACGAGTAATAACGGTTGACCTGAACTTCGAGTGTTTGGCATGCACTCAACAAAACCTGAATAAAACAAAAACAACAAACAAAAAGTAAAATTCAAGAATTTTAGACCAAAGGGTCTATTAACTATCACAAACTTAGTTGACAACTGTATTCCCCGGCAGCGGCGCCAAAATTTGATAACGCTCAAACTACAGCTCTCGTAAGAGTGTAAGCGGTTGTCGTCAAATATAGAACCCAACTAGGTTGGGTGTCGAATCCCACAGGGAATACTTGATCACTATGTATTTCAACTATTATTAGACTATTGGTCGAAAATTCTATGGAAAGGGGGGATGGTTTAGGCGTGAAGTAAAAGTATCAAAATAGCAAAGTAAAAACGGAATGCTTGGTAGGTTTTAATCAATGAGAATTGTAAGTTAGGGTTATGTCCACCTTATGAGTTCTACATATCTATTGGCTATGAGTTATGCGGAATTCAGACATGCATGCGCCTATAGAGATTCGTATTCTATGGTAAATCCTTGCGTCTTTCGACCATCAAGGATTATATCACTTTAACTCTTTCGAGCTTAAAGCGTATACTAATGGTATGAATTCTTCAAGAGGTTAATCCAGTTACGGCACTAACTTTTAAACAGGGTTTAGTAGCCCTATTTCCTTGTCATTCTCTCTTTTCCAGACATGTAACTTTTCTTTCGAACAAGTTAATGCTATACTGGCGTATTCTATATGTTTGCAACCACAAGAATTCAATTAAGATGAAGAGAGTAATGATATAAGCAGCATACGTATCAAGAATTCACAAACTCATAACAACAGATAGTATCTCATAAGGCTTCCATAACCCTAACAGAGAAGTTTAGCTACTCGTGAGTGCAACGGAAATCACAATAGACATCATCATCATACCAAAATCTAGAATAATCTTCGCAATATATGATGTTAACGTCAACTAGGATTGGACATTTTTGCTCCTTCCGTTGATCAAGTGTTTTCCGGCCTTTCTCTATTTTGGACTTACAGAATCTGTAACTTGAATAATAGTAAAAGTCGAATGGAAAATACTTGAATTAATGAATGAGTGAATTGTCAAAAGCTTGAATTAATTGAAAAGCATGAATGCTGAAAAATTCAGCAAAATAGGGTATTTATAACACCCATATCCTATTCCTACTAGGCTACTGCGTACTTATCCTAATCCTACTAGGTTACTGCATCCTTATCCTAATCCTACTAAGTTACTGCTGATCCCCAAAGTCTTTAGAAATGTTGTTTTTGCCCGGGACAAGTTATCCATGCATCACTTTCAGTCCATAGGCGTCCAAACGCTGCTTTCCTTCTTTCGTGAAGCTTCCTTTGGCGTCAAGTTATCCATAAAGTGATGGAATCTTCATCATTTATACCTGAAAACTTGCTAATCACGTTTGTTAGCTCACTTACAGGAAAAAGGACTAAAAGTGCAGGAATTATATATTTTGTCCTCAAAACTTAGCTAAAATATGGGTACATTAAGGTGCTTTAGGCGTGTAAATACGTCTATCATCACCAGGCAGTCGACCTAACGCACTATAATAATCAAATAATCTCTCTTTGGAGGTGACAACCTTTTCCAGATGATGACTCAAATATCCTGAGTTGGCTACACAGTTCTGGAGATTAGGGATTTCTACTAACGACTCCGGCCTCTCTCTCTCACTGATGGGAGGATCCCCCATCCTTTCAATTGCTCAGTGCTAGTTTCTACTCCCAAATAAAAGACTCTGACTGAATTCTTAACTGAACACAGCTGAGCTAAATTTGATACGGATCATGTTTATCAAAAGATCTGACTGAGCTATGCTGAGATCACTTAGTTCTATATTTGACGGAAATGCCATTGAATCATGATATCTGACTGATGATACAGAGCTTGAATAGATAATGATTACATGAATCATTTCTGAAATTACAATTGAACACTTGAATACTCTTAGATATGAGATGATTATAGAACTGAGGCTATATTACTAGCGATACGGAGATTACAGAGATAACTGAGATTTCTTAAGTTCTGTAACTGTCTGAGGATACAACGTTCTATAATTCAATAAGTTCTGAGAGTCATGGATCGACTGGAATTATCGAGAAATTGACACGGGCTCTAGACAACAACTAAATTGTCGAGTATAAATACCCCCAGAACTCGATAACATAAAATAAAACATAATCATTCCTCCATCATCACAACCATTCATTTATCATCATCATCACAATCATTCATTCATTATCACAGTCACTCATTCATTATCACTATCATTAAAGCATCTCTTCAAGTATTTAGGAAACATAACATACCTTCACCTTTACAATCATTAAGGCATCGCATCAAGCATTTCGGAAACATCAACATATACTAACGTTGGGAAACACTCTACCAGATTATACTTTCTTCAACAAGGTATTACCTCAAGTACTTCACACCTAAATAAGTCTTGACATGTATTTGGACATCACGTAATTTAGGGAAAACTTCATACTATCATGTCTCAACTCACTTGCTAATCACTTGGCATGTATTAAAAGCTTAGAAAATATCAAAGAGCACATAATTGGGGAATTTACTACTATCACATCTCTAGTTATTCACTAAAGTCCTTCAACAAACAACAGACATGCACGGGTTCACACTTATTTGGGGATTTCCCACTATCATGGAATAATTCATCCACTTGGGAATTTTATCAAACATTAGGCATGCATAAACTAAGTCACAATTTGGGGTTTCATCTTCAACATACTAAAATGGCCCTTTTATGCTTCACCTATACTTTTTATCAAACCTATGGGGAACATGCACCGCTTATTCAACACCCAAATGTCATGAACACATCACATAGAGAACAACATAAGGAATATTCATCTCAAATATCACATGGATTCCACATACAAGGGTCAATTCTCATGAATCTTTTAAACAAACATTAATCAAAACTTAACAGAACATGGAACATCAATTTCAACTCACATGAATCATTAACAACTCATAAACTAAAATCTTTGAGTTTTAGAAAATGGTACTTGAGATTCTTGGATGAAAGGAACCTAAGAATCAACATCTACATACCTTGGGGAGACACTTTTCTTGAAGGCCTTTGGAAGGATTTCTTGATTTCTCTAGATCTTTCTTGATTTTTGCTTGAAGAAGAGAGGAGATATAATTTTTTTTTTGGAAATCCTAGTTTTCATTGTGGAAGATAAAAATGAGGCTGAGATCCCTTAACCGGGTATTTATAGAGGCTAGAGGGAAAGGGAAAGAGACTAAAAAGCCCTTGGAATTAAGTTGAAAAATCTCCGATTTTACATGCTGGCGAGACACACCATAATCGCGCCAGCCCACTGGAATTTGGACAATTGGGAAACTGCATGACGGCGCGACGCGGTGGAAATCACATTGCCCCCTGGGTTGCGAACTGGAAATATACCGCGATGCGGTGGAATCGCGGAGTTTTACTGGAATTTGACAATTGCCATTTTGGCTAGCTCTGCGATGCGCTAAGGTGCTAGGTGGCACACTGTCTCACTAAAATGGCCGAGTGTCCAATTTGGGGGAATTTTATATCGATGGAAAGCTTATTCAGTTCTCTACATGGCAAGAAGTAAAAATAACGGAAATTCCACACGATTCAAAGTATTTCATACTTAGGAAGATATTTCTGAAACTTTTAGACTCAGATTTTTGCTTTACTAAATACGCTCTAAGGCTCAGACTGGAAGAGAACTTTGCGGGGTATTTCATTATCTAATATGCAATATATATAAAACACCATCTCATGAAGAAAAGTAGATAAAAGCCTACTTCAATACTGAAATGCAATTCTTAAATGACCCACAAATCATCCAACCTTATTCTATGATCTCGAAATGCCATCACGATATAAAAATAGTGATCTACATGTCATTGGAAGTAAAATGAAATCCATATTACTTTATTCAAGACGGGTCTAAAAATGGACCTCTAAAATGGATTCAAAATTAAAAGGGGTGAAACCATAATTTTAATTTGGAAATATGTTCCCCATTTTCATAGGAGTCTACAGCTGATAACTCAAGTGAAAAGTAGATAAAAAAAGATGTTTAAATCAAAGGAAAACAATTTTCAATGTTTATAGGAAAAAACCCACCAACCATATTTTGAAGTAAAGAATTTAAAGTTTTTTAAAGATGAAATCGAGGTTAAAATGTTATTTATAATAATAAAAAACTTACCCATGAAATAAATCTCAAAAAATCCTTTGGAATTGTCCAAATTCAAACTCCCAAGCCCCCAAAATGGTACAAATGGCATTTTGATTCTCAACCTGTGTGGAAATCATGAAAACTAAAATGTAAGTTCTAGGGAAATGGGTAAAATATAGTTCTAAATGGTTAGAAAATTTTTATACCAGAAACATGCATCAGAAGTCCTAAAATGGGAGCTCCCTAGCTCCCAACTTATCAAAAATATGAATTTGGGTCTTATATTCGGCGATGGTTGGTTAAGCGATACATTGATCACTTAAGAGACCTCGTCAAAAGTATCAAAACATCTCTTAATTGGACAAATTATCTCTAAATCGACATAGTCAAATGATCAAAGGTTCTCTATCGTGAACACACCAGTACCAGCAATGTCAAAAACTTTTTTTGACTCTGAAACTCATTTGGTCCCTATGAATGTGATTCAATAGAAAAATTTAATTGTAAAACACATTTAGGATGAAACAGAATCATTTAAAATTTCATCCAAGATCATTTTAACTAAATGTGGAGCCTACATCTATAGTTCTATTTTTCATATAATTTGCCAAAAATCCCAAAATCAGTCTGAAAGCCTCATGACCTTAACCAAGGATCCATATAGCCTTAAATCAATGTTCTAGATCTGATGGTGAAATCCTAATTTCTATCCATAGTCATCTACCCTGTTTTGGCTCATTACCAAATCCTAAACAACTAAAGCTCCAAAATAGGGAAATGAGCTTTATATATAAATAGATTGTCCCATAATCGAACCAACAATTATGGTAAGTCATAAATGACATGTAGCCACCATGGGATGTCTAGAAATAATATAAATGCACACAAATTAAGGTATTGACCTTAAGGGTAATTACAATATGTCTATGAATGAGTATTCTCTGAAGTTTATCAAGATCTCCATGTATACTCTAGAGACAGCTGTTGAGTTGAGGTATTAAATGAGCATATTTATTTCTGATATCAAGGAGTTAGTGGTTAAGGACTGCAGGAATGAAATACTTATTGGAGAAATTAAAATTTGTTAATTTACAACTCATGCCCAACAAATAGATAAATTGTAGTTTAATGACAAATAAAAGTATACCAAGAGGCCAAGAATATGTAACTTTGGCCATTCTAAATAGAGGTCTTGTGGTGTTCATCACTCTTCAGCTAGTACTCCATCCCCTAGACCTCATCATGATCATAAGCATAGAGAATTAGGCTCCAAGTCTCGAGAAATCAAGTAGGTAGACACATATTTCGAGCATGTCCTAAGTGTGTAAGAATCATCTAGGCGAGTGTATTATTGTAAAAGAGGGTTTATTTAGCTATGGTTAAAGTGGTAACAAGTTGAAGATTATCTGTTAGTTGGATATGGAGATGGGGTTAGCAAGGCTCAGTCTACTCTATTAGTAGCTTATTTAGGTTACCTAGCTTAGAAATTTGCTTTTAGTAGTGTAGTTGGTGGTTAGTTCCAAAACCACTTTAATGATTTGTCTTTCATAGTCATCAAGAGAGATCTCCATACATGGTTACTAGTACATTTTGAATCTTTCATTGTAACACCCCGCATTTTTAAGCTAGAAATCAAACCATTGTTCCCACGTATGTAAGTGTAAAATCCATAGTTTAAATTTAAATTCATGTTTAATGATATTTATCCTAGTATATTAGGTGATATGATGTGAAAAATGCTCATAGAAATTGCTTAAAGAAAAGTTGAGCTAAGAATTCTTCATTCATTCAAAGTTTGTTATTCAATTCTACAAGGGTCATCTTTGAGTTAGTATTACTTTTTTTATATATATAATATGGAATATTAGGACCCACCAAATTGTACATAATTAAATTAGCTTTCCAACGATACCAATTTCGCTAAAATTTGATACTCGAGTAAAAAGTTATGTCATTTTTCTTGTGAGGCAGTGAGTTGTCGTGATAAGGTCGCTACACGAGTTTCATTCCCGTTTCTGGGAGTCGTGATGCGAGTTTTATTTCATTTTTTGGGAATTGCACCATGATGGTTATTTAAATGGGAAAGTGAGGACAAGGGGTAGTTTAGTTCTTCCCCCCATCCCCAGCCATCCAAACGCAAATTATAACCCAAAGAGGGGAATTATTTGCCCATCTTCTTCAATCAACTCACATAAAAACCTTCCTTTTTTCCCAAGAACAAAATTCAACCCTTCTCCTCCAAGTAATCTAGAATTCAAGACATTCAACTTCAAGAGTATCAAGATTCGGGTTCCATCTTTCAAATTAAATAATCTAAGGTACGCGGAATTTTTCTAAACTACATGGTCTTGTTAAAAACTCTTCAAATAAGATTTAAAGTTATAGAAAACATGAAATTTTAAAGGGGTTTTGGAATTATGTTTACTATGTTGCATTATGAATTCTTTAATGATCTTATTTTTTGGTCTTGAGGCCTTTCCCCCAAATTGATTTGTACTCGTATATATGCTTGTATGAAATTGAGTTGAATATTTAATTGAGAGCATAAAAATATAGAATCCCTCTCTTGCTATGATTTCCCATTCTTTTATACGATATGGATTATTTTAAATATATTTTGAGAAGCATGATACAAATGTTTTGATTATTGTTTATGACTTGATTATGGTTTTGCATTAAAGAGAGGGGGTTTTACATATTGATAAATGCTAACAATACATAATGAAAGAATTACATGGTGTTGTCAAAAATACATGACCACCATATATTTGTTGGAATTATTGAAAGGATAAGAATCTTTGCATGGTTTTGACTTATGTTTTGAAATATGAATTCTCTTATACTTGTCTGAATGCTTTGGTGATCTGAACATCATTTTAAATAAAAGAATCTTGCATGATACCTTATGGCTCAAATACACGACTTGCAAGTCCTGTTGTGACGGCACCAAAATAGATAATGCCGTAGCAGACACAAAATAGAATGGAAATAAGATTTTTCTTTGATTTACAAATTTTGAATTCAGAAAGATGCATGTTTACAAAAGGCTAAAATTGGGCATAAAGAGATGTTAGGTGGTTACCCGAAGAAGGCACGAGTTCAAAAAACTCATTGCATACACTGGCCTAGTGTCCTGTGGCATATCAGAATTAGAAACTCCAAATTTTATGAACAACTTGGGTTGGGGGCTTGGCCGCCGAGTTAAGGAAGGAATCCATATAGCCCGTGGGGTTGTAGAATTTTAGGGTGTACCACCTAACTCAGAAGTAATAAAAAGAATAAAATTACATTGACAAAAATGTTTTATGACTATTAGAGATTGCCCATGTATTTTAAACTATATTATGTATTATGTTTCATGACTTTCTCTCACCTATTTTTTATATATATATATATAAATACACTATTTTTGATTGCTCTGCATACCATTACATATGTATTGACCCCTTATATCTCAGGATCTAAGGCACAGTCCCGTGGTACCATCCAGCAGTAGATCCGTATGGATCAGAAGTTGCCATTGGTGAGCCTTCTCTATTCTAGAGGGCCTGATTTTCATATTTTATTATTTCATTCTTTTAATGTTCTACTGGGGAACTTGTCCCAGTTTTATCTCAGACTTATGATGGTTATTGTAATGTTAGAGATTTCATAGACGGTTGTCACATATTAAGAATATTCATAATTTCTCTTTTAAATTGTTCATGAATTATAATATTTACCATGATTCTATATCATTATGTATTTTTGCATTTCTTCTTTGTATATGAATGGTGTATGTGATTTCAAGTTAGAAGGGCTCTCGGGCCTTTAAGGTCCGGAATGTTCGTCACAGCCAGGGCCTTAGTTCGGGTCATTAAAAACTTAGTATCAGAGCACGGTTCATGGTCCAGGGTGTCTGCAAAATCGTGTCTTGTAGAGTCTTGCTTATAGATGTGTTGTGCACCAAACTTATAATCAGGATGCTACCGGGCATTTAGAAGTTGTTTCTTATTCTTTCGTACTCTAGTTCGTGGTATAGCGCCATCCATCAGAAAGTTATCTTAATTCCCTCCTTTCTCTAATTTCATGGGTCATTCCTCATTGTAGAAGTGATACAAGTCTAAGAGTCTAGCTCCCCTAATGATGTAGTTCTCTCTGATTGAGTTATCCATAAAGTTATGAGATGGCACAAGGACTTGAGAGGAGTCCATTCCATTAGTGCTTCAAGGTGTGTTGTTTTGAGTGTATGCCTTTATTCTGATGAAATCGTGCTTTTCAACCTAAGGCACAAAGTCTATTTCGTCCTCTTTTAAAATTCTTATTGTGGATGTCATGTATAAGGGTAATGTTGTGCATCAAAATGTTGGAACTGTATTTCCACCCGAGTAGTAGTATATGTTAAAGTGTCATGACCTATTGGTTGTGACATTGGCCCAGAAGTTGATGATATGAAGTCACAAGGTTAGAAGTCAGAGTGAGGGTGACTTTGTGTAAGTAAATAGTTTTAGTTATTTAATCATTGATTAAGGGATGGTTTGCCATTGTATAGTGATAGACTAATATGATAGTAATATTTATAGATTGTATGGTAGTCTGTGAAGGAAGTGGTTGGATATGATTATTATTTGTTCAAAATAGAGAAGAAGCTCAAAGTGGATAGTTATGGTGGTTGTAGAAATCATTTATAAGTTGTAAATGGAAAGGGGGTAGATTATTTAATAAGTTATAGGTAGAGACTCATTAGTGTTTATTAAATTTTGAAGGTCCTTGTGATGTATGATTAGGTAAGTAAGTTTGATGTAAGGAATTAAAATATGTTGATAAGATTGAAATAGGTCATATTATAAGATTAAGATCAACTAATTTTGTGTGACTTTACCTCTTTAATGGTCTTTTCTTTAGTAGTAGTAAACTAGTACTTCATGTGAGAAGGTATGTAGTGGATTTTTAGTTGTAATAGTGAGGTTATGGCGAGGTTGTGATTGCAGGTAGTACCTAAGTGAAGTGAAGTAATTAGGTTGATTTCCTAATTTGATGGACTAGCTAGTATAGTTTATGGCATGTTTTACCGGTGGTATATAATTGAGGATAGACAATAGGCTTTAACTTTAGATGTAAAGTTTAGTGGTGAGAATAGTAGCTCTAGATTAATGTTGTATATTTATGGGAATTAATTAGTAGTCTTGATGTGATGTGTGAAATGGCCTAGGTTGGCAACTTGTGAAAAAGGGAGTGGATAAATGATGATATAGAGTCATAAGTGCTTGCGCAAAAAAAGATGATGAGTTATGGTTGAGTTATTAATGTGGTAAGAGTGAAGTCATATAAGAATAAGTTGAACCCCAGATAGCATGTTGTTAGATAAGGTTGTATGGTATAAGTGTCATACGTATCCAACTTGTGTTTTTGAATTTTGTAGTATGGAGAAGTCTAAGGAGTTTGTTGTATAGTGTTCATTAAAGTTGAACTTGAGGAAATATAGGTAGGCAATATGCGTCTTTGGTATAGTTGTGAAGAATTTGTTAAGTTGTTGGTTATGTGATTAGATGTGAAACGATAGTATTCTAAGAAATTGAAGATGGAGAGTTAAGTGTTTAGAAGCGTGGGTGTTTAGGCCCATGAAAGTGTTACTCATAAGTTGATGACTTTGGGAGTTAGAAGAAATTATGATTAGTGTCCCTGTAAGGGGATGTCCTAGAAAATAATTTAGTGTCTTTGTATTAGGGATTAATGAGAGGAGTTTGTGTTCATGTATATATTGATACCCCTTTTGTGATAAGGAGTGTGGATGCATGAGCTCATGTGATAGAATGTTGTAGAGTGATGGCTATAGAGTCTAGAAAAAGTTAAGAGTAGCATTTATAGAAAAAACAAGGCCTTTAAAGTGTAGTTCTTCAGGTAGAATAGAGTGTTAGTATGTAGTGATATCTCTTTAATGTTGATAGTTGTGGCCATTGATTTCGATATGGGGTTATGTTCAAGTCATGCCTATTCCTATGGTTTGAGTCCTCTATGGACTTATGTTTATGAACTGACCTCCAAACTAGAAGTAGTTATGTCTCTCAGTAATCCAGTCTTTCATAGATGCAAGCCATATGTTCTGTTATTCGTGATCCATGAAAATCTATGTATCTCAGCATGCTTGGTCCTAAGGAAAAATGTTTCTATATGTCCCTGATTCATTCTATGTTAGGTTTAGCCAAAGTGTTAAAGTTTATGCAAACTCATGAAAAAAATTTAGTTCCTTAAATGAGGAGCAATCGCTTCAAGCGGCAATCTTGTCTTAGTTATAATGTAACACCATGTAGCATTCTCGACTTAATACCACTCTTGGTTGCATGAATGGAGAGATGACAACCTGAAAATTTTTCTAATTGGTAGAAGACTTAGTCATATTTATGAGCTCTTAACATCCATGATTTTTAAATTGATCTTCCCGACCCCGAGACGTAGATTTTTGAGTTAATTGATGATCAGGGATGAAAAAGGAGGTGTCTCAGGAAAGTTTTTGATTTTTCAGACGACGTTCGAGGCATGTTTGGATGCGCAAAATACTGGGCCAACGCGATGTCGATGCATCGCGCTAGGAATCGTGTCAGTAGGGACCGATGGGCACGTTGCTTAATGCGTTGGGTGCCCAGTTTGTCCTACTGATTTTCAGGTTCAGGAGGGTAATTCAGTATTTTCCCTCATTTTATCTTGATATGTGCACCATTTTTTTCTCACTGTGTTCTATCCCAAGAATTCATGTTGTATTGTGTTTCTTTCGAGTGATTTTCTACTCATGATCCAGACACATGATATATGGAGCACTTCGTGTCTATTTTATCGTATCTTCAGTTCATGTCCCTCCTTGAGTAGTGCAATAAGTATAAGTTATGGTCTAATAGTGTTACATTAATTCATGACATTTTTGCTCGGGTCCCTTAGCAATCCTCCATCTAATAGTATGATGGTGGCTGTGGAAGCGTTGCGATTTGTTACGTAGGGGAATAAATGTTCTTGAAGGTGAAATTTTTCTTTTAATGTGAATTCTCAAGCTAAGGTTAGATGAACTCTAGTTGTGTGAAATAGCTAAGAAGGAGAAATATGGAAAAAATATTTATAAGAGTAATTAAAATTAAATTGTTGGTGTTAGTGGGGAGATCCATGTAGTGGATGTAGTAATGATTAGGCTTGAATGTTCTGATTGTTGAAAATACAAACCAATGCATTGTATGTTTAGTACTCCTTGATTTAAAACTGAAATGTCTTAGAAAGTAGTGGTAAGGTGAAATAAATCTTCTAAAAGAGATATGGAATATGGAGTCCCATAGCTTAAACTAGCACCTCTTTTCTCTGAGTTAGGCTTCAACATAGGAGTAGTATATAGTGGGACTCAAACTCGTGTGGTTAGATATGTATTGGGAGAATTATAAGTGGGAAATGATGAAGTACGTTATTTGTTGTTTGGGGGCAGAGTTGAGTTGTGTCTCTCAGTTTTGGGTCTATTCGTTGTACCTTGTAAGGTAGAGAATGTTTCTAATCCTATGTTCTGTGAAAACCTTATTACATGATTAGTACTGATGTAAGTGAGGCCTTTTTTCACAAAATACTCATGCCTCGTGTTGTGATTATTATGATTCATAGAACTCATGTGTAACATCATCCCTATGTAAAAGTCTTATTACCTCGCGCTTCGTGCTTACATGTTTCACTAGGGGTTATCATGAAGCTCATTTGATGCTCTTGTATATCTTGTTGAGAAAAAGTGTTTAATGCGAGTTTTCGTTCTTTATTCTATACTTTTAGAGCTTCAACGAGTCCCTACCCATCATTCGGGGACGAATAATCCCAAGTGAGAGATAATGTAACACCCCGCATTTTTTAGCTAGAAATCAAACTGGCGTTCCTATGTGTGTAAGCTCAAATTCCATGGTTTATATTTAAATTCACGTATCATGACCTTTCTCCTAGTAGATAAAGTGATTATGAGGTGAAAAATGCTCATATAAATCACTTAAAGCAATGTTGAGTTAAAAATTCTTCATTCGTCCAAAGTTTGATATTCAATTCTACAAGGGTCATCTTTGAGAGATTATGACTTTTTTAATATATAGAATTCGGTATATTACGACCCACCAAATTGTAGATAATCGGATTAACTTTTCAACTATACCAATTTCGCTAAAATTCGATACTCGAGTGAGAAGTTATGTCATTTTCCTTGTGAGGCAGTGAGTTATCGCGATAAGGTCAGGACGCAAGTTTCATTCCCGTTTCTGGGAGTCGCGACGCGAGTTTCACTTCTATTTTTAGGAATCGCGCCATGATGGTCATTTACATGGGAAACAGAGCCCAAGGGGTAGTTTAGTCCTTTCCCCTATCCCCAGCCATCCAAACACGAAATATAACCTAAAGAGGGGCATTATTTGCCCATCTTCTTCAATCAACACACGTAAAAACCTTCTCTTTTCCCCAAGAACAAATTTTAACCCTTCTCCTCCAAGTTATCTAGAATTCAAGCCATTAAACTTCAAGATTCTCAAGAAAAGTATCAAGATTCGGGTTCCATCTTCCATCTTTCAAATATATAATCTAAGGTACGTGAGATTTTCCTAAACTACATGGGCTTATTGAAAACTCTTCGAATAAGATTTAAAGTTATATAAATCAATCTTGCATTATGAATTCTTTAATAATACTATTGTTTTGATCTTGAGGCATTTCCCCCAAATTGATTTTGACTCGTAGATAAGTATGTATAAAATTGAGTTGAATATTTAATTGAGAGCATGAAAATAAGGTTCTCTTGCTATGATTTCCCATTCTTTTAATACGATATGGATTATTTCAAATATATTTTGAGAACCATGATACAAATGTCTTGATTATTGTTTATGACTTGATTATTGTTTTGAATTGAAGAGAGGGGGTTTTACATGTTGATAAATGCTGAAAATATCTAATGAAAGAATTACATGGTTTTGTCAAAATACATGACCACCACATGTTTATTTGAATTGTTGAAAGGATGATAATGTTTGCATGATTTTGATTTAGGTTTTGAAATATGAATTCTCTTATACTTGTCTGAATGCTTTGGTGGTCTGGACATTATTTTAAATGAAAGAATTTTGCATGATACCTTATGGCTCAGGTACACGACTTGCAAGTCCTGGTGTGACGACACGAAAATAGATAATGCCATAGCAGACACAGAATAGAATAGAAATCAGATTTTTATCAGATTTACAGAATTTGAATTCAGAAAGATGCATGTTCAGGAAAGGCTAAAATTGAGCATAAGATATGTTAGGTGGTTACCTGAAGAATGCACATATTCAGAAAACTCAGTGCCCGAAATCGTGTTTTACCGATACGGGTTATTATGTACCCTAGAGGGATTATACGCTGGCCTAGTGCCCTGTAGCATATCAGAATTAGAAACTATAACTCTTGCGGCAAACTTGGGTTGGGGGCTTGGCCGCCGAGTTAAGGGCGGACTCCATATAGCCCGTGGGGTCGTAGAATTGTAGGGTGTATCACCTAACTCAAAAATAATACGAAGAATAGAATTGCATTGACAAGAATATTTTAAGATTATTAGAGATTGCCCATGTATTTTAAACTATATCATGCTTGATGTTTAATGACTTGCTCTCACCTATTTTTAATATATATAAATACACTATTTTGGAGTACTCTGCATACCAGTAAATATATATTGACCCTTTATATCTCAGGATCTAAGGTACAGTCCCGCAGTCCCATCCAGTAGTAGATCCGTGTGTGTCAGAAGTTGTCGTTGGTGAGCCTTCTCTATTTCGGAGGGCCTGATTTTCAGATTTCATTGTTTCTTTCTATTCCGGAGGGCCTGATTTTCAGATTTCATTGTTTCTTTCTTTTTATGGTCTACTTGGGGCCTTGTCCCAGTTTTGTCTCAGACTTATGATGGTTATTGTAATGTTAGAGATTTCATAGACGGTTGTCACATGTTTAGAATATTCATAATTTCTCTTTTAAATTGTTCATGAATTATGAAATTTACCATGATTTCGTATCGTTATGTATTTCCGCATTTCCTCTTTGTATATGAATGGTGTATGTGATTGCAAGTTAGAAGAGCTCTCGGGCCATTATGGTACAGGATGATCGTCACGGCCAGGGCCTCGATTCGGGTCGTGACATTCATAAAGATGTGTATGCATTGAGCATTGCTCGATCTAGGAACCACACTATCTTTCAAAACTCTCTATATTGCAGTAAATTTTGGTGTCAGTCCTGAAACCCATTTATAACTCTTTTAATTCTTGTACTCCTATTGGCGACTCAGATATATCCAAGCGGGAATACTAAAACTGTCAAGTCTTAATTTATCAAAATATCACCATTGTTGATATAGTTGTGTTAGATATGAAAATTTTTGATAGAATTCATGGCATTTAATGGTTACATTCCTACTATTTTTAGTTGACTGCTGGACCAGAGTCCTTAAGTTTTAGTTTCCAAATTAACCAATCTTAAAATGGAAGGATGGTTCCTCAGTGTTTATAGCCTGGTTTGTCTCTTACCTTAAGGTTTGAAATCTGATTTATTTTAATCATAGACCCATAGGGTCATTTATTAACTAAGAATAAGTTATGTACATATATGGGTCAAACAAAGTGTATAGGCCATTCAAAAAAAAGAAAAACAAAGAAAAAGGAAACAGAAGCGGAAGAAAATGTAGAAACGAAAAAACAACAAAGGAAATAACAATGTAAATTTTACTAGACGCTTAGGGTGTTTCATCTTCTTCTTCAATAAAAATTCAGGTAACACCATGACATGACTATATCTCTGATGTAGAACACCTTGTTTTCACTCAAATCTACCCAATGAAGGACATGTCGATTGATTTTGTGACTGACTTTATTTGGTTTAGTGACTATGATGCTTACAAAATTGTAATGAAGTAGAAATCTCCACCTTCTTGATATCTTCACATATATTTGTATCTCATTAATTTAAATATGATTTTTTGTGGAAACCTTAATTTAGGTATGCTTCAGAGCTTAGAACTTCTATTAGAATCTCCAACAGGTTGAACCCCAACATTAGATTAATACCACTATCGAATCCTAAATCTTTAAGAAGTTACTAACTTGTGGTTTTGTGCGGTTGATGATGGAATTTTGGCTTAGCACCTCAATACTGTAGATATTCCTTCCAACAAGATACTACATAAATTGAACATTTATCAGGAATACTTTACATAATTTACAAACTCTAAACTTTCTTCTTAGATGGAATGAACTCAAAGCGTTAATACCACCATCAATGTTATGAGATTCAAATTTACTAAACCTCTAAAGTTTTTGTAATTAAAAATTTAAGGCTACTGTATATGATACTTACTACTAAAATCTATGATTCCTAGTTTTATACCATATTCTACACCTCAAGATCTCACCAAGTGCATATTATGTTAACTAACTAAATCTATTCAAGACTTAATAGATCATATAAATTCAACTAAATAGTTATAAATTGGACCAACCAACTACTTCTAAGTATTTGTAGAATTAGTTTGCTTATTCTTATACATGGAATACCATGTTTATACATGGAATACCATGTTTATCTAAGTTGATAATATTTTTTCCAAAAAAGGAAAAAACTAGTTAACAAAAAAGTCAGCAAGAGTATTTCCCTCCATTAAGAAGTGTTATACTCTTGCTGACACAAAATCCATCATCTTTCTAATGGAGTTGGCAATTATTGTAACGCTCCAAGGAACTTCCCAGACTCTATTCAACATATGACTTAATGCTAAAAGGTCAGTTTCAACTATAATATTAAGAATTTTATTTTCCAAATTTTTTTTGAAAACATGCTCTTATAGCAATAGTCTAAGTAACTAAATTAGTAGAATTAGGAATCTTCTTCCCTTTAGCAACTACTAGATCTCCACCATGATTTCTCATACAAAAGGCAGCCAAACTTGGCCTTGAATCTCCTTTAGAGGCCACATAAGTAGTTCAGTTCCACCAGCCCAAAGGTGGAGGATACAATTTGACCCACTTAGTTATTAATTTAGGTCCGAAAACATCAATAAGAGCAATCATATGAGACCAAGTGTTGGAAATCATTAAGTACTCAAATTACTTTTTAAGAAGCATCTAAATAATTAAATTGATGTTCCATATCACATTTCCTATAGTGTAAGACCCACCATGCAACACTAGATTCCTTGTTTTTAATAAGAACCTAAAGATAAGAATAGAAATGGCTTGAAAAATCATCTTTCGCCTAGAATTCTCTTAGCCTCCCACCATTTTTCATTCATTGCTTAATATAAATCCAGGTCACAAAATACTAGTTGTAGATATAAAATACTACAAAAAAGAAGTTGCAAATTCTCCTTTTTAAAATATGTGTTCCATTGTTTCTTTTACTATAATAGAATAGTGAGAGCACATGGGTGATACATTAGGATTCCTGTTGGTTATAATAGCAGCTACTGGTGCTCCATTTGTCAAAACCCTGCAACTAAAAAAGAAATTTTTAAAGGTAGATCATATGTAACAACCAGTACATTTCAAAACATGTATGGCCAACTTAGCATTGATGAAAATATTTAACCTTGAGATAGTAAGGAGGTGTTTGAACTTAAAATTTGAGTAAAAGTGTTAAGTTAGAGTGGAGAAATTAAGACATTGAAAAGATAGAATAAAATACTTGAGGTACTTGCTTGACTTAATTAAGCTAGTAGGTGAGTAGGTGCATCGCCTACTAAGACTAATCGACCATATTGTGGACTTTATTAAGTGACTAATTTTAGGTCCAAACTAAGTTAAAGAAAGTTAGAAGACTGGAAGATCAAGACCCAATCTATCTAAGCCTAAAACGAGGTAATTAAAATATCCTAGTAGGTGCATCACCTACTTTGACTTTTAGCCAAATTAGGTGCTTCGCCTACTTAGAATTTGTGGTGCAAATTGGAGCTGAATGATTACTAGAAATAAAGAGGAGAATGAGTCATGAAAGTGAGGCCTTTAAAGGTTAAAAATCTAATGCAAACTCTCATATTTTTCTCGCAAAGTTCATGTTTTCTAAAGTCTTTTAATCTCTCTCTCCCGCTTCCAAATAGCCTCTCTATTTTCAATTTGTGTTCAAAGTGTTCTTCAAGTTATTTTTAGTAAATAAGCCCATAATATAATCTTCTCTCCTCCTTAATTTAAAGTATATTATAAATTTATTCCAGGGGAGTGATATATAGGTGTTGGCAGCCAAAGGGTTGCTATTATCTTCCAAGGACTAAGGTACGAATTTCATGCTATAAGCTTTAGTTGTTGTTCTAATTTTCATGTAATGCTTGCTCTGATGTTCCTTTGCTATTTTATGGTTTATAGAAGGTTACAAAACCATTAATTACAGGAAGACTAACCGATTAAAACATCCAAGGTATGGAGTTGCTCCAACTTCTAATTATTAGCTCATTTTTCCATTCTAGGCATACATGTGTCTTGGAACACATGGGACGGTAATTGGAAGCTATGAGATTAAATTTTTTCATTTTATTGTTATGTTGGGTCTGTATTATTATATTGATAAGTTTGGGAAGTCGTGGATCACCTGAGAAAATGATTGGTTAATGTTATTACGGGACAGAAATGAAGGGTGTTAACTTGGGGAGTTGTTATAGTGGTTTAAGAATTTTATGACTGTTTATGGTTTTTTTATATGTATTGTTGTTGTGAGGAAGTGAGTCACCTTATAGGAGGGTTGAATGTAGTTCTATTGAAGTATTAAAGCGGGGTATGGTGACACACCATGTATTTAGGGGTGTAGATGGTCTTACTCCCTATCTAGTGTTTAGCTACTATTTTGTAGGCTTATAATGTGATTAGCTTCTAATATTAGCTTATTATGTACTTATATTGTAGAATAACAATTAAAGAAAAGGTTGAATTATTGTAGTCATGTAGGTCTGCAGATAATATATGTAAGGCTATTCAATTCCATATTCTTTGGTATGAAATCTCATACTTGTGTTACTACTAACAAAGTGCACTTCCGAAGCGCTTAGTCTAATAAAGGATGTATATAAATGATGTACAATTTTCTATATCACTAATGAACTTATTCCTACTCCATATGATCTAAAAAATATGCCTATTACTAGATTTGTGTGTTCACTCTTTCATGTCAAACCCTTGTCACATTTTTCTCATACTAGTTTTGCGACACGTGCATTGCATGTGTATGCAAAATCCTATGATTTATCATTGTCACGACCTAATTTCCTCAGGTCATAATGGTGCCTACCATAACCCACTAGTAGGTAAGCCAACTCGTAGTCCGGTACGACTAGTAACGAACTACTCAATAATATAAGGAAAAGAATGCAGAATATATGAAATAAAGATAAATACATAAAAGAATTCCAAAACCTGGTGGTATCTGTATAAGAGCTTCTAATATAAAAAGAGTACAAAAGTGAAATATCTAGAGAAATACACTGATAAAACTTATCTTCGAATACAACTTAGAGGCTAGTCTAATACCTAAGAGAGAGATAAGTAATACTCCGAACGTCTGGAGCTCACTCTATGTATCTAAACCAGGGTTACTCCGCACGATGTACACTTCAACGACGATAACTCATACTATGTTCTGCAGGATGCATAAGTGTAATATGAGTAACAAAGGTACTCAGTAGGCAACTACCAACTGAGCTCCAAGGATAAATAAAATATGTACACCATATAAACACAATGGTCCATGAGAAAAATAAGGAACAACTATCATGTTCATAAATCATATGACAAGTCAATGAGAAAAATAAGGAACAACTATCATGTTTATGTCCAAGAGTCTAACATAATAAGAATAAAGAAGCATCAGGGTGAGCTATCCTATTCCAGCTACATTCAATAGACATCAATGCTATACCGTATGTCCCAGGTCAATATAAGAATAAAGAATGAACGAAAGAAACATTGTAATATACAAAGCGAAAAAATGATGATACAATATAAACAATGAAAGAAGGGATATACAGTAGTATCATAGCTTCATATAGCTAGATATATATAGGTATATATATATATATAAACATAAGGTCATCTCAAAGAATAACCAATATCATTATATTCTCATTTTTAGACCTCATTATGATACTATCAGGATTAAAATACTATCATACTCGGGCTTCCTAATCCACACAGCTAGACATGAAACAATCATGCATAACAATACAATCATAAGATAGGAGAGACCAAAGACAAACCTCAAATCCTGATTCTCGGATCAATGACCAATCTGTCATAAGCTAACAATAATAATGATCATAACAATAATAACAACAATATCAATAACAACATGAATAACCAGCTACTCTGGACAACCAAATACCTTGTCGAGCCTATGCATACCCCCACCGCCCTAGGCTTAGAAGTTTAAAAAAATATACAATATCACAGGGCATATTCTTTACCCATATATATGTAATCATCTTATACCGGCTGATAAATATAGGTGCATACTAGTGAAAGGTGATAAGCATGCAGGAATGAATGCAAAGTACACAATCAATATCAAAATTCATCATAACTGTCCTCATCATGACTATCATCATCGTAATTAACTTTCAGCCTTGTTAGGTATCAACACATCATCAAAATATCCTCCGGCCTTTCCGAGTATCAAGACCATTATAACAATATCCTTCGATTTTGTCGGGTATCAATATATTATTAATATATCCTCTGTCCTTTTCGGGTATCAAATCATCATTAATAGTATCCTCCAGCCTTGCCGGGTATCAACTTATAATCAATATATCGTCTGGCCTTGTCGGGTATCAGCATCATCACAATAGGATCCTCCAGCCTTGCTGGATATCAATATCATCACACTAGTGTCCTCCGGCCTTACCGGGAATCAATATCATCACAATAGTATCCTCTGGCCTTGACGGGTATCAATGTCATTACAATAGTATCCTACGTCCTTGCCGTGTATCAATATCATCACAATTACCATTACCGAATAAGATACACTAAAAGACTCATAATCATAGACATATCACCATAGAATATCTATCTAGTCAATACTTCCCAACTACTCGTTATTAGCTAACCAACACTTATTATTATAAAATAACTAGTTCCCTAGTCATCACATAGCCTCTAGTTATCAGCCTAAACCTTATCCTTCAGATTATCCTTATTCGCGGGATAACAACTAACCACTATTTATTTAATAGTCAACATCTAACATCTAGTCAAGTTTCATTATTAGACTAAAATTATTATTTACCCACCATTTATTATTATCAACTAATCATCCTATATTCGGGAGTCATTACTAGACAATACATTACTACTTGACACCTAACAATCTTTTATTAACTGACACCATTCATTAATTAACCATCGTAGCTACCATGTTTCAAGTAAGCCAGTTTCATTAACTAATACATTAGATTCATAGCCATCAAGTGCTATAGTCCCCTAATAGACATCTAGTTACCATGTCGCTTAACCATCTAACAAGAAGAGAAGTAATAAGATCACAATTTAGCAAAAATCACATCATTTATAATTGTAAATAATGATGAACGTACCAAATCTATGCACGCCATCACCAGTATTCAGTCAGTGGAATAATAAGCATTGTACCACATCTTTCTCCATCCCATTATGAAGAGATGTGTATACAAACATATACATATTAATCATATTCATAAACTATAATCACATTATCACATATAATGATAAACACTTCTCTTCTATTGAATCAATACCATAACACGACCTTTGGCCCATTAATTTATCCAGAATTATCACAACATCATAATCACGGTCTTATCTCCATACACATATTCGAGACTCATATCAATAATAACATTTATAAGTCGTAGCATACCTCTAATCATCTCACATATAGGAAACATGTCACATATCGGAGGCATAATATCAATAAGCATATAATCATCTCTCACACAAAAGGCATCTCACATCTAGTATGCATAATATATATAGACATGTAATCATCTATAAGATATCATATATCAATAGGTCATACATCATGACTACGAGGAATATAGCTTCTCGAGGCCAATTTACATATCCAAGAGAAACATCATCTCTCTACGTCCAACAATCATGACTAAAGGAAATGGCAACTCTATAGGCCAATTATCAAGTCTAAGAGGAAATAACATCTCTATAGGCAAATCATCAAGTCTAAGAGAAAATAGCATCTCTATTGTCCTATCATCAAGTCTAAGAGAAAATAGCATCTCTATAGGCCAATCATCAAGTCTAAGAGGAAATAACGTATATATAGGTTAATCATCAAGTCTAACAGGAAATAGCATCTCTGTAGGCCACATATTATTTAGGAGGAATATTATCTCAAAATGCCCAATATCATTTGCATAAGGAGTATCATAACCATAACTCAAAAGACACAATTTGGAAACATAAATACAAGCTACAAAGTTATGAAGTAACTTTATTCTGAGGTTTATTAGACTCATCTATGTCTAACGTCCGCACTAAGTCCACAAAACTTAACACAAGTTTAGGCCTAAGTAGGCCGAACGACCCCACTTCTAATCCACAATTTCCATAATTAGGCACATTATGACCCAAAAATGACTAAGGCATCTAGTTCATCTTTTAGATGTCAAGTGAGCCATATTCAAACCTAAGATATCAACTTCGACTAGAAATAAGGGGACTCAAGTAAAATCTACCCAACTTACGGTTTCAAGACTACTACACTATCCCAATAAGGCTAAATATAAAAATATTGCTTCAAATGTAAAACCATATTCCAAACATAGAATTACATCATATCTATATTATAAAAAATCTAAACTAAACAGGGAAGGCAATAGGATACAAAAGGGTTATAAACATGTCATCTTACAGGTTGAAAACCCTCATCTATTCCCAAAGCATCAACAATTAAGTCCATGTTATCCTAGTCATGATCAAGCCTAATGTCAACATATATCACACATCATATATGAAGAAAAGTAGATAGAAGCCTCCCTCAAGGTCAAACCGCAAAACCTCACTTCACGCACCACATGCTCGTCTTCACTTTACAATTCTCAAAATGCCATCACACTATCAAAATCATAATCTACTAATCAATACGGGTCTAATGATACCTATATTGTACTATTATTCTTCGGGTCCAAAAATGACACCAAAACCCAAAGTGGATCCTACATATGGAAAATGAATTTTCGAGACCCACCTAATGTTCACACATGAACAAGGAATCAGAACCCTCAAGAAATGGGTGAAATTAAGCATACTTTGGGATAAAATCAAACCCTAAGCTAAATTGGGGTTTAGGGTTCAAACTATGAAATTCAATCTTGAATTCAAGAAATTCTTACCTTAATCTTGAAGATTACGATACAAGATGATAATTAGGCTCCCAAGTCACCCCCCCCCCCCCATGACCAATTTGGAGTTATTACACTAATTTTGGGGTTCCTAGGCATAAATGATGAAGGAGAAATGCCTCAAACAAATCTTGTGGCCTTTATATATCCCCTACATCTATAGATATGTCGCTATCATGGTCCTATGGGCTGCTATCTCACTCCTACGATCGCACACTCTTGGCCGCAATCGTGGTTGCACCAGATGATAGTAAACTCAAAAATAAGTTTTTGACCCTTGGTACACATCCAAAATCCAAATAACATGATCCAATAGTGAATTTTAAGTGTAAATCATATTTCAAATCCATTGGAATCATCAAATCTTTCATCGGAGACTTTTTAGGCAAAAAGTGGGGCCCACACCTATAGTTTCATCATTTTTCATAAAATTTGCTCAATAGGTTGAAACGAGTCTGCTAGCCTTAGGACCTTAACCAAGGGTATCCCTTGCCTAAAATAGTCATTCTGGATGCCATGGTGAAGTCAGATTTTACATTTGAGGTTGTTTCGACCTAATGTGGATCCCACACCCATTCTTTACAATTTTAAACTTTTCAACCAATAGGTCGAAATGAGATTAAGTTCATTGGGACCCAAGAAAAAGATCTACCTAGACTAAAATTAATATTATGGATCTGTTGGAGCTGTCAAAATTTGCATTCGAGATCATTTCACTGAAGTTTATGCCTGATGGCCCTTTGGAACTTGCAAAGACTTCTAAACAAGGAATTGGCTTTAAAAAACAAATGAACTGCCCGATAACTGAACCGTCAGTCCCAGCATGTCATAAATAACTTGGGTCAGGTATGGAGAAGCTCAAACGGTGAATATTAGCATAAATATGGAAAATGACCTGAAGGTTCATTAAAATATCCACTACTAAAAGGACTTTCGTCCTCGAAAGTCAATGTACAAAAAAAATCTCAAAAGCTCAAAAGGATGAGGTACTGGGCATGCATGCTCCAAGATGACTTCCCAAATAACCTTAGTAGAGAGAAAACACTTCCAAGGGATTTCACCACAGGTACCCTTTTTTCAACCAACAATCTTATTCTACTTCCAAGATTGCCAACTCAACATAACCTTTAACTAGACTCGAACTAAACCAAGAATGCTGATGCATATATATTTGAATTACATCAAGTCGATACCATCTCTATATCTGCATAAATCAACAAAGGCTCATCCAAGACAAAAGTAAACCAAGACATGATTCATAAACCTGAATCCCAATACAAAAATAACCTTTCTAAACCATCTTTACATAGGATATCAACTCTAATCATGAAGGAAAATCATCTAAGTCTCATCCACTCTATCTAATCATGGAAAAATCAAAGAACAGGAGCTAGTATGCTAAAAGTCCATAAGGAAAACATGAGAATAAGCTTATGAGGCTCTATCTAGGCATACAAATGGAGATAATCAAGGAATGAAATCCATGCCAATGCTGCAACCAGTCTGGATTAAAATAAATCTAAAATCTCAAATTCCAAGGTATAACTACTCATTACTGAATATTCCACTCTAGGTTGTGTCACCCACCGAGAATGAAGGCATAATGAATCCAACTCAAAAATACTACTCTCGCTGAGTAAATTATCCAAAATTCCCAAAGAAAACTAAATCTCAAGGTCAAAACTGAAATAACCAATATGAGGCTCACAAGCTATCATCTGAACACTTATCAACTATAATCGAATCGAAGTCTAGAAGACCGAATAGACAATAATGGAGTAGGTTCAACCATCCTATAAATGAAATTCGAACTGAAGTAATTCCAAAATGAAGGCTGCATGACAGCTCTACAACACCAAGCAAAAATTTCAGGACCAAGGTTGAACCGCTCAATCTCAAATATCTAAATCAAAACAAATAATGGGTAGGCATTAGTGCTCCAAATCTAGCATACTTACAAATTTCTAGTTCAAGGAGTCAAAATCCAAAATTGGTCGAATAAGGCTATATCAATGTCAACTATCTCAAATTTACTCTACTATCCAAAATTTGACATACGCGAGATAAACCATACCAAGTCACAATTGAGATATAAATGGAAAGAAAAATCACCTACAGAGATAACCAGTGATTACTAACATAAGCAACCAACTCTATATTAGCTGGAGGGAATGAAACATAACTGCAAAATAAGTGTAGTAGCCCATATTTCCTAGCCTAGATTAACTCTCAGTACATGAGTAATCCAATATAAATTTTTCTAAATACATAGTATTTTTTAGTTTAGATCCTGCCAATGCATAGGAAATTCAGTTAGCTTTTCAACGATATAAAATTCGCCTAAATTTGATAACCGGATAAGAAGTTATGGCTATTTTAATTTTCAGTCGCTAAACACCGTCATTCAGGCCAGTAGTGCATCGCGGAGTATGTAAAAATGACAATTGTGAGCTTCCAGTGAGGTACCACGATACCGGCATGTCACACCATAGATTATTTTCATATTTGTCAATTTTCAGTGTACCAACGTGATCCCACTGCATCACAGTGAACTTCCAGGTCGCATCCAAGGTGGCAACCCGATACCACTACATCGTGCCACCAGCCACTTTCCCAGCTGGTAAATTCTAGAGACATGGCGCAATAGCACCACATCGCGCCAAAGGCCCAAATTAGAAAATTTTGAAGAAAATTTAAATATTTCGTCCAAGGTTAAAACTGTCTTTTCCCATAATTTTTAAATGCCTAGATACGGGATTGAATTCCTAAAAATGTATTAAGTCATTCATTATTCAACTTTTCCCCAAATAAAAAGGTATTCTCTCTCAAAGAGGCAAAAACCCTAGCTTTAAGAATCCAGACTAACCCTCAAGAAATTCAAGAATTCATAAGATTCAGGTATGTTACGTGTTCATCTATGGGTTCCTTTCACCCATAGAGTCAACAAATGTGTTTTTAAAACTACAAGATTGTTGAATTATGAACTTCCATATTTGAATTAAATTGAATTATGTTCATGATATTAGTTGGGTATCAATCCATGATTTAATTGCAAGTTTCATAAAAATTGAATAACATGTCTGATGAATATGTAATTATCTTGATAAACCCTTGAATTTCAAAATTGATTAATGTATCATGTGTTGGCCATTATCATGTAAATAATCTATGCTCCCCAAGTGTTTTCTAAATTGCCTATGTGAAGTAAATGTGGAATCATGACATGTTATTATGTGGTCCCAATTATATACAAACTTATGCCCTACAAGTGTTTGATGAAATGCTTATGTGAATTGACTAGTAAAAGCATGACATGGTATTATGTGATCCCATTCATTCAGAAGTTCATGTATATCAAGTGTTAGATAAAATGTCTAAATGTGTGCATTGTTAGTAAGAAAGTATTGTTATACTCCATACTCTTCTTAGCTTAAATTTTTCCTTAGAATGTTAAGGGATAGATTCCAAACTGAGTAGCTTTTATTTCGTATGGAATTATTCAGATTTAGACTTTCCATGGTGTGGGAAATTGAATAAGCTTTCCATCGATACTAAATTTTCCCAATTCCGACACTCGGTGAAGGAGTTAAGACGTTTTTAAGTTGACAGTGTACCACCTGGGTAGTCACTACGTTGCGGAGATGATTAAATTCATAATTATCATTTTCCAGTGGAACTCCGCGATATTGGCGCATGAGAAGAGGTCCATTTTCCCATTTTTTAATTTCCAGTAGCCCAACGCTATAATGGTGCATCGCGCCGAAGGCCAAAATGGCATTTCTATAGGGCATCGCGATAGTGGTGCATCGCGTTGAAGTTATAGGTCCCAATTGTCAAAATCTAGTAGGACAATACGATAGATCCGCATTGCGGAGGTCCCCAATTTTCCAGTCATCAAATTCCAATGAGCCACCGTGATAGTGGCACGTCGCAGTGGCCCATTAAATCGGGACCCTAGTTCATTTTTCCAGTTTTGCTTAGAATTTTAAAGAGGGTATTTTGGACAATTCCTAAGCCCCCAATCTTGTGTTTAAACAATGAGATAAATTATCATTGTTTCCATTATCAAGCATGATTATTATGATGTTTTGAAATGATATTTATGCATGGGTTATTGCCCAAGATTGAATAATATTATTTCAAGAAAGATGAATTTTCAACTATCTTATGAGTAGATTACATACAGATTTTTAGAAAAAGCTTTGATTTTTTGATCCTCAGTTTAGCTATGAAATCCACTTTACACATTATTACATATTACATAACTCAGAATAGCTTTATTTATAGATTTAATCATCTCATTGCATAATTGGTTTTAGATAAACCCTTGTGCTAGTTTTAAAGTGGATTTCCAACAGAATGAGCGTAGCAAATAAAAAAAGAGTAGTATTTAGGACCAAGTGGGAAGTGTGGGTTTAACGCATCCTACTTCCACAAAACTACGTAGACAATATAGGTAAAATTATCATATTATTCCCATTTCTATATGGATGACAGATTCAGCTTGTGATCGATCACATGGGTAGGTTATACTCCCTAGCAAGAGTATGACACCTCTCCCAAATGTGACATTTCTTCCTTAGGAGTATGAGATGTTGGACTCTATGTTAGTTCATATGGTTTATATCGGTTAAGAGAACCTCCCTGCTAGCTAAAGTAATAGAATAAAAGAAATTCTTTTAGAAAACTAAGTGTAAAGGCTCACAGTTTTATTCAGATTATGCTTTACAGAAAATATTAGCAATAGATTTCAGCTTTTAGATTTTAGATTCAGAAGTACATCCTTATTACACTTAGATAGTATGATTATTTAAAGACAGAGTATTGGCACAACTTTTAGAACTGAATGTTATGACTCATTAGATATATAAAGTGTGATTTTCTATTCATGATTTCCGATTTCAGTATTTCAGATATTCCAGCTTATGTGAGTCATTTACATTTAGCATGCATGATTTTATAAATTATGATGATTATGAGATGATGTTTTACCTATGCATTGTATCCCATATACTCAGTACATCCTCAAAGTACTGATCCACATATACATTTATGTGCTACATTGTCTCATTATGTAGGTTCAGGTGCTCAATATCAGCAGTGCGAGTAATTCGAGCATCTCTATCTATATCTGATAGTTGGTGAGTCCTCATAGTTCAGGGACTTATTCATCCAGATTTTGCATTTTATCAGTTTATGAGCTTTTAGCATTTTCTTTTAGACAGTTTGAGTTAGATGGGGGTTTGTCCTAACGACTCTCCAGTATTAACAGCAGAGGCTTTTCAGACTATTAGTTTTGATACAGGTTATTCAGTTTTGATGTTTCGGATATTATGTTCAGACTATTCTCAAATATTACAAACAATTTCTGCATTCTAGTATGACTTTAATGTTTATATTCCATTATTATAAGTTTTAGGATTAGTAGCATGCAGACAGGGTTAGGTTAAGGCTACTCATATTCTTGAGCACCGTGTGACGTCTCGGGATTAGATTTCGGAGCGTTACACATATCTGCCTTACCGATCTCAAACAATCCAATAGGATATCTACATCTCATACAATATAATCCCTCAATAGGCGCCATCGCAATGCCAGAATGATAGGTATTGTAGTTAGCAAACTCTACCAAAGGTAGATGCTCAAACCAACTGCCACCATAATCAATCACACATGCATAAATTATGTCCTCCAGTATCTGAATAGTCCTTTCTACTTGCCCATCTGTCTGCAAATGAAAAAAAGTACTCAGACTAACCTTAGTCCCTAACCCTTTCTAAAAGTCCACCAGAAATGAGATGAAAAATGCCTATGACGATAAAAATTAATTGAAACAGGTACCCCACGTAGCTTCAAAATCTCATTAAAATACAACTTCACATCGTCCTCAACTAAAAAGTTAGTCCACACTGGCAAAAAATGCGTGGACTTTGTCATCTTATCCACGATGACCCAAACTTAATCAAATTCCTTCCGAGATCATGGATGACCGGTAATGAAATCCATATTGATTACCTCCCATTTTTATTCCGACAATTCTATTTCCTGATACAACCCACCAGGACTCATGTGCTCAATTTTAACTTGTTGGCACACCATACACTTGGACACAAAATCATCCATATCTCTCTTCATCCCACTCCACCAATACATCTCCTTGAGATCATGATACATTTTTTCAAACTGGGATGAAAAGCAAAGAGCGATCCTTGCACATTAGCCGGAATCCTTTATTTCAAACCATTAACGTTAGGAACACATAAATTCCATTGGTAACTCAAGGTAACATTATCGCTGATATCAAACACCATTACCTTTTTACCACCTACATCATCGTTGATTTTTATCAAAATAGGATCTAGCATTTGTTTTTCCTTGATCAATGCACCAAGAGACGACAAAACTACTTCCTGTACCATTACACCACCATCATTGGAGTCTAAGATAAGAACTCCAAGATTAGCTAAACGGTGAATATCCTTCACTAATTCCCGCTTCTCCTTATCTACATGAGCCAAACTCTCCATGGATAACCTGCTAAGAGCATCAACAACTATATTAGCTTTACCTAGGTAGTAGTGATGACTCATATCATAGTCATTGAGAAGCTCCAATCATCTACTCTGCCTGAGATTTCACTCCTTCTGAGTGAACAAATAATGTAGATGTTGTGATAAAAAAAGATATCTAGGTTCACTCCTTACAAATAATACCGCCATATTTTAAAAGAAAAAACCACTGCTAAAAGCTCCAAATCATGAGCAGGATGATTCCTCTCATGTACATTTAACTGTCTGGAAGTATAGGCAATAACCTTCCTATGCTGCATCAAAACACAACCAAGTCCCACCCAGGACATATCGCAATACACCATAAACCCCTTATTAACTTCAGGAAATGTTAAAACTAGAGCCGAAGTTAGCTTGTCCTTCAACTTCTCAAAAATCCCCTCACAGGCATCCGACAAAGAAAACTTTGCTTCTTCTGGGTCAACTTTGTCAATGGGGCAGCTATCATCGAGAAACTTTCCACGAACAACCTATAATACCCAGCTAAACCCAAGAATCTCTGAATGTCGATTTGAGCCATGGGTCTAGGCCACCTTTTAACCACCACCACCTTTTTTTGATCCACCATGATCCCCTCACTTGAAATAATATGACCAAGAAAAGGTACAATGTTCAACCAAAAATCACACTTAGAGAATTTGGCATTCAACTGCTGCTCTTTCAAGATCTGCAACACCACACGAAGGTGATTAGCATAATCCACCTCACTCTTAGAATACATCAGGATGTCATCAATGAATATAAAGACAAAATGATCAAGAAACTACCTCAAAACCCTATTCATCAAATCCATATATGCCGCCAAAGTATTACTAAAACTAAATGACAAAACCAGGAATTCAAATTGCCCATACTTTGTACGAAAAGGCATCTTAGGGATATCCGCCTCTCTAATCTTAAGATGCCGATACTTAAACTGAAGATCTATCTTAGAAAAGTATTTGGCACCTTGAAACTAATCAAACAAATCATCTATCCTTGGAAGACGATACTTGTTCTTAACTGTTACTTTATTTAATTATCGATAGACAATGCACATATGAAGGGAATCATCCTTCTTTTTCATGAATAACATCGGTGCACCCCACGGGGACACACTAGAAAGGATGAAACCCTTATCCAAAAGATCCTTAAGTTGCTCCTTGAGTCCTCTCAACTTTAGATGAAGTAATTCTATAAGAAGGAATAGATATTTGACGTGTGTATGAAATCAAATAGGTACAAAAATCAATCTCCCTATACGGAGGAAGACCAGGAAGATCATCCAGAAAGACATCAGGAAACTCATTCACCACCAGAATCGAATGTAAAAAAGGACCTTTTGAGTTAGAATCTTTAACCCAGACCAAATAGTAGCGACACCTTTTAGATATTAATTTCCAAGCTCTAAGATTGGTAATAATCCTCCCCCTAGGAGATAAGGAACCACCCTTCTACTTAATAACCAGCTCACCAGGGAACCTAAAGACAACCTTACGGGTCTGACAATATAAGGATGCGTAACAAGATTCTAACCAATCCATCCCCAAAATAATATCAAATTCCACTATATCAAGTTAAAAAAAATCCACCAAAGTCTGCCTACTACAAAAAGATACTACACACCCCAATAGACTCTATTAGAAACCACAGAGTCACCTATTAGGGGTAGAAATAGAAAGGGATTCAAAATAACCTCATGATAAAAACCAAAATGCACAGCCACAAATGGGGTCACATAAGAGAGTGTAGACCCCGAATAAAGAAAATAATACACGCCACAAGAAAATTATTGTAATGTACTAGACACGACATTAGGTGATGCCTCAGATTCCTGCCGAGTAGTAAGACCATATAATCTATTCCGACCAGCGTGGGTACAAGGAGCAAAAACAAAGGCAGATGCAACACCCTTTGGTGCAAGAGCAGAATATAAAGAAATCGTAGCCTTACTTGCTCCTGAAGCACCCTTACCTATCGAACAATTTCTACGCATATGGCCTAACTGATCATATTTGAAATACCTGTCCTTTCCTTCATCACAAAGTCCTTATACAACCTACTACAAAACCTATAAAGAAGGCATGATGAGGCTAACTGAGCCCCACTTTCTTGAGATTGGGCACCCAGTGCCCAAAAATTATCACCACACTGTTAATACCTATCACTTGACTATTTTGGGTAAGGAGCACTAGAAGTAAAGAAGGAACCAGAACTCCCCTACTTCTTCTTTGGCCATTTACCAACATCCCAACCACCTTGCTATTGAGCACCATCTTGTTTAGAAGATCTAATCTTCTTACCCTACCTTTCCTAATATTTATCCTGCTTCATGTTTTCTTATTCCACCTATTGCAAATGAACCACCAACCAAGAAATATACATATCCTTGATTAGCAATACAGTCTTGCTTTTAAGGACCAAACCTTGAGATTTTCCAAAAGAGAACTTTCCTCATCCTGGCATTCACATCAGACACCGATTCTAGAGCATACCTTGAAAACTTATGAAATTTCAAGGCATATTCTTTGAAAGACATTTTTCCTTGCCTTAAATTAATGTATTCCTCCGCCTTCGCTTCCCTTAGATCCTGAGTAAAGAACTGATCCAAAAAAACATTAAAGAAAGTCTTCCACAAGGTCGACTCCTCAACATCACCTATCATCATATCCCACTCCTTGTATAATTGGAATGCCACATCCTTAAGTTGTTAAGCTACAAAATTCACCCCTTCGACATTCGTGTCTTGCATTACCCTGAGAATTCTCTCTATTTCATCCAAGAAACCCTGAGGATCCTTCTCTACTTTCACACTAATAAAAGTAGGAGGATTCATTTTCATAAACTGTCCAACTCTTGTGACCTCAGTAGATAAAACACCAGATGCATACTGCTCAACCATAGAAGCAACAAATTGAGCAATAACATGAATTGAATCACAAAATTCTGCATTAGTTACCTCACCTGAGGAGGACTAGTATCAACTAGTGGAACTCCAGAGATATCAAGGACTGGACCCCTAGACGGAGTATAGATCACCTGAGTAGTATGTGTCCCTTCTACATCGTCCCCAGTTGGGACAGTAGAGTTACCTTGCATCTCAGATCGTCAAGGCATGATCTTAAAAGCTAAAAAACTAGGTTTAGAAAATATTCCAAGACTTAGAATCAAAACTTTAAAATATAATACTAAGAAACGAAACATTCCAAAATGCCTTGTGGCCTCTCTCTTATGAGTGTGGCCTGTTACAAACCCTTAAAAAAGACTCTACTTGACACGAATTTATGGACATCCATTGACCATGAACCTAAGGCTCTGATGCCAACTTTACATGAACCAAACAAGGGCCTTGTCGTAATGGGCATCCCAAGGCTATCCAGTCCCCGGGACCATCCCCGTTAACAAACCCAACCTCCTAATATGCATACCCTAAGTTGGATGAAATTCAAATGAATAACAAGATAGCGTTATTGTGTAATCCAAGGCTCTTGGATAGGTCTATGGCCGTGACTACCCAAACAAGGCTAACCATCTGATACCTAGTCAATAATAAATACCAAAACAAACCATAATAAAAAACCATAACCATATGAGTTCCAATATAATTATATAAACCAACATAAAATAGGATAGAAAAATCATAAATTTATTCCAAAGGTATCAGCCCCAATACCAATGTGAATACTAAGGCTGACATAAATACCAATCCCACCCATTCCAACCTATAGTAGTCACACAAGCCTCTAACCAAAAGAAAATAATATCTGGTTGGGACATTCCCCCAACCATAGATAAAACCAATATACATAAATAAACTAAAGTATGTAAAGACATAATTAAAACCTGCAAAAATATAACCAAACATTTAATACTAAAAGACCAACATATATTTGAAAGCCCCAAAGCCACACAATAATAATACCATGAAAAAACTGTATAAAGCATGCCTTTAGTTGAAACTAACAATGGGGGAGGAGTACATGCCTTAGATTATGAAGATGATGAAGAAAACTCACCCAAACAAGCCCCAAATTGCACCTCTAGATTGAACCCTAACCTTCTTTTACCCAAGAGCCTTAGAGAGAATTAGAGAGCATTTTTAAATGTTTAAGATTAAAATAATAGGGTGAGTAATGTTACAATAGAGTTATAAATCATGGTTCCTTAAGTTGTTAAGTAGGGAAATGTCTAGATTACCCCCACTTAAACTACACAAAATCCCCACCATAGGGTACGACCATCCCATACTAGTCATACCCATCAATATGAGTGGTACCCACCTCATGTACCCTAGGACTCCCCCTTAGACCCAACACTGTCCAACATACAACTTATCCAAACCAAGTCATATTTAAGCATATGACTAGTACCCCTAAACCGTATCCCTAGAGAAATATAATCAAAGGAAGTTTAAACACTGCTTACCAGACGTGCCCATCGTACGACCATACCTAACCAAATGAATTGTACCACAAAGTCACACCCATTATAGAAACCAATCCATCCCTCCAACCAACACCAGTTAGTGTACGACCAAACCTTACTAACTAAACCTCAGCATATGACTTCTATCCTCTAGTCGTATCTTGTCCAAAAATGATAAATCTAGGAAATTTTCTAAGGTTCCAAAACCTAGGGTATTTCAACTCCAGACTTACCGAGCATCATCATAAAATGAATACATATATAAGAAATCCAATGAATAATAAAGGCAATCCCCATGAGGGATAACATTAAAAAGAAGTAAGGAAAAACATACCATCGTACCTTATCATTCATTTTCAAAACAATTTATTAATAAATGCATAAACAAGTATATTTATATGGTATGGGAAATCAATGCATTACCAGGTTTAACAAGACCACTAGCATGGTCAAACACAAATGCATGGTTGATACCTTCTCGAGCCCCTTTTTATTAACATGATTTGCATTATTAGCATAAGAGGATTTTTGATGTTGGGCATATTTATACGTCTAAGAACCATAATTTACTCATGTTTTAGCTAAGTTTTGAGGATAAAATACATACTTCTTGCACTTTTAGTCCATTTCTAGTTAAGTGAGCTGACCTATGTGATTAGCATGCTTTTCAGGTACTAATGAGGAAGATTTCAGCACTTTGGGGACCTGTGGACAGCAAAGGAAAACTTCACATAAAAAGGAAAGCAGCTCTTGGACTGAATGTCATGCATGGGAACTTTTTCCCGGGCAAACTCAATATTTTTAAACAGTTAAGGATGTCGTAGCAATTTATTAGAGTAGGATGTTATTAAAAGCATTATTGCTGATTTTTTAGGGATTATTATTCACATTATTCACATTCTGTATTATTTTTGGAAGACAAGAGATGCTTAGCTTGAAGACGGAGAGAGAGAGAAACACGTTTCTCTCTTATTATCGCTAGTCATCTTCATCACAAAATTCGTTCTAAGTTTTGGTATGATGAATATTTCGATGTTGATTTCTGTTTTATCCATGAGTAGCTAAGCTTATTTGTTAGGGTTATAGAAACCTTGTAGTATACTCTCTATTGCTATGGGTTCGTGAATTTATGATGTGTAATCCGCTTATATGATTACTCTCTTCATTTTGATTGAATTCTCGTGGTTGCAAACATAGGGAAAACGCCATTATAGCAATAACTTGTTCGATAGAAAAGTTGTTGTTTGGAAAAGAAAGTGTGACAAGAAATTAGGATTTCCAACCTCTAGTTTACACGTTAATGCCCTAGCAGGATTAACGTCTTGGAGAGTTTGTATAATTTGTTGTACACTTTAGGTTCGAGAGAACTAAGGTGAATAAATCCTTGATGGTTGAAAAACACTTGGATTTAGAATTAGAATACGTCTCTCTATAAGTGCATGGATGTATAAAATCCATATTACCCATAGTTAATATAGAAGTAGAAGCTACAAGGTGGACATAACCCTAACTTGTCATTCTCTGTGATCAAATATAATTACACATATCATCTCATTGTTACACTGATAATATTACTATGCACTTAAACCAAACCCCCCTTATCTTGGAACCTTCGACCAACAGTCTAATAATAATCGCAATACTTAGTGATCATAGTATTCCCTGTGGGATTCGACACCCAACCCAGTTGGGTTATATATTTGAAAGCGACCACTTACACTTTCTAATGAGAGTTGTAATTTGGGCGTATCAAATTTTGGCGTTGTTGCCGGGGAATACGGTTGTCAACTAAGTTTGTGATAGTTAATAGACCCTTTGGTCAAAGATTCTCAAATTTTACTTTTTGTTTGTTGTTTTTGTTTTGTTCAGGTTTAGTGGATTGCATGCCAAATACACGAAGATCTGGTCAGCCATTATTACCTATAAATCCTGAACCACATCTCATTGGAAGAATGGATGCACAACGAGACCCTGAAAGGATAGCTGCTCAATATGAGCAGGCTAGATTAGTTGCATTGGCAGCTGCGCAAGTAAATCAACAGAATGTTGATAACCCAGGTAGAGTACCAAATCCTGATGATGAGGACCTGGGTGATGATGAGTTATTAAATCCAAGGCGTGCAGATGATGTGGCTGTACCAGTAAACAAAAATGTCAACAGAGATCGTCAATCTAGAATGATACCCGAACGTCGAGCGGTGCAAGTCGCTTTTGATGATGATGATGACGACTTGGACGGGGATGGTGCCATAGGGGCTATTATTCCTCCGCCCTTGGAACGTGGAGCCAAGTTCAATATCACTAGCACCATGATCCAGCTATTGCAACTCAAAGGGTTATTTGGTGGACTTACAGGCGACGATCCAAATATGCATCTGATTAATTTTATCTCAACATGCAAATCATTTGACAATCCAGGGGTTGGACAGAATGTGATCCGGCTGCACTTATTCCCATTGTCTCTATCTAGAGAGGCAACTCTATGGTTAAATGGGCTAACTCCTAACTCTATTACCAATTGGAGGCAACTGAAAGATTCTTTCCTAGAATGATTCTTTCCGCCATCCAAGAGGGCACAATTGAGAGATGAGATAAGCAATTTCAGACAGCTTCCAACTGAAGCTCTCCACAAAACATAGGAGAGGTTCAAGAAGAAGCTTACGCGGTGCCCAAATTATCAGATGACCAATGTCCACTTGATGGAAATATTATATAGGGCTTTGAACTCGGTGACTAAGCCAGTGGTAGATAATGTTGCGGGTGGGTCATTCATGGACCTAACTTTTCTTGAGGCGTCTGACATGCTGGATCGTATGACAAAGCAGAGTAGAGCTTGGTATACCAGGGATTATGAGGTAGCAAGCTCTACTGTATCTATTGGCATGACGGTAGAACAGAGGCGCAGAGAAGAGGAACGTGACCAGGATATAGCTCACATGAAAACGCAGATGGACCTTCTTACCAATCATTTATTATCAGGGAAGAAAGAAAATGTCAAAGTTGTTGTATCATAGGGAAGAGACGACTCTAATTTTGAGGAGGAAGCAAATTACTTGAGTAATCAGGGGGGTTTCCGAGGCAATGTCCAAGGAAACCAAGGTTGGAACTATTATGAAAACTTCGAATATAAGGATCGAGACCAAGGGAATTGGCAGAATAAAAATGATAGGAGCGGTTTGTATGTCCCCCCTAGAAATCGTGAAACTGCTGCATCTAGCTCTGGGAAGATGTCCATGGAGGACATGATGGCTAAGTTGTTGAAAGGAGTTGAGGCAACCAGCATGGGAGTAACTGAGGTAAAAAATGATTTTTCCTCAATAAATCAATTGGTTGACTCGCATTCCACTTCAATAAAATAGCTAGAACAACAAATGAGTCAACTATCAGCGCCATTCAATCAAAGAAAAGCTAGCACTTTACCGAGTGACACTGTTTAAAATCAAAGGAAAGATGGATCATGTTTGGCTATTACAACTAGAAGTGGTAAAGTGTTGGAGAATATATCCAAGGGTAAGCCCGTGGTTGATAGTATAGAAGAGAACGTTATCAAAGCAGATTGTGATGATTCTATAGAAGTTGAAGATCAGGATGAGAACGGTCATGATACTACACCTAGAGGACAACAGTCGAAAAAGATTGATAATGAGAAGCACAATAAAAAGGAAGTGGTGGAGAAAACTCTTCCAAATCCACCACCACTTTTTACTCAGAGACTGAAGAGGAAGGCTAATGACACCAGGTTCAGTAAATTCATGACCATGCTGAAGCAGCTGACTATAAATGTGCCTTTGGTGGAGGCACTGGAGCAAATGCCAGGATATGCCAAATTCATGAAGGACCTTTTGACAAAGAAAAGGGCAGCGATCTATGAATTGACAGATAATTTTCATCATTGCAGTGCCATTGCCACGAGGTCTTTGGTACAGAAGAAGGCAGATCCAGGTGCTTTCACTATTCCTTGCACAGTTGGATCTTTATATTTTGCCAAGGCTTTGTGTGATTTGGGAGCTAGCATTAATTTGATACCACTAGCCATTTATAGACAGTTGCGGTTGGGCGATCCTACACCAACAAACATGCGGCTTGTAATGGCAGATAGGTCGGTAAAATGACCTGTTGGTATCTTGTATGATGTATTAGTGAAGGTTTCTACCTTTATTTTTCCTGCAGACTTTGTGATTTTGGATTGCGAGGTGGATTTTGAGGTGCCCATAATCTTGGGTCGACCTTTCGTCTCAACAGAAAGTGTGTTTATTAATCTATGAGTAAATAAGCTTTTATTTCGGATGAATGACGAACTGGTACGTTTTGATGTATGCAAATCAATGAAGTAGCCCAAAGATATGAATGTGTTCTCTATAGCTGATATTTATTATGAAGATGAGAAGGAATTATCTTTAGAGAAATAACTTACTGTTGAGCCATTGGCCGCTGTGCTTTTGAACTTTGAGCATGAGAATGTTGAAGAGTACGAAGAAACTATCTGTGCTTTGACAGGAATGGGATCCTATTCATATGCCCCCAAGAAGCTGGACCTTGACCTTAAACATTGACCTTCACCACCAGCGAAGCCATCCATTGAAGAGCCACCGATTCTAGAATTAAAAGAGCTACCCAGTCATCTAAGGTATGCGTTCTTGGGTAGTGGAAATACACTGCTGGTTATTGTTGCTGCTGATTTAGGTGAACAACAAGTAGAGGCTCTCATCTCTATTTTGAAGAGGTACAAGAGAGCTATTGGTTGGACTATTACTGATATAATTGGTATCCCTCCTAGCATATGTATGCACAAGATTCAGCTCGAGGAAGATTACGTACCTACTATCGAGCATCAACGTCGTCTGAACCCACCTATGCAAGAGGTGGTGAAGAAAGAAATCATAAAGTGGTTAGATGCAGGGGTGGTGTATCCAATCTCAGACAGTAAATGGGTGAGTCCTGTACAATGGGTGCCCAAGAAAGGGGGCATGACAGTAGTGGTGAACGAAAAAAATGAGTTAATTCCACTCAGTCCTGTCACTGGGTGGAGGGTGTGTATGGACTACCAGAAGCTTAACTCGTGGACGTTAAAGGACCACTTCCCAATGCCATTCATGGACCAAATTCTTGATCGATTAGCAGGAAAGGGATGGTTCTATTTCTTGGATGGTTATTCCAGATATAATCAGATTTGTATTGCTCCTGAAGATTAGGAAAAGACCACTTTTACATGCCCATATGGTACTTTTGCATTCAAACGAATGCCATTTGGGTTATGTAATGCACCTACCACTTTTCAGCGGTGTATGATGTCTATTTTCTCTGATATGGTTGAAGACACCTTGGAGGTGTTTATGGATGACTTTTCAGTTGTAGGTGAGTCATTTGAATCATACTTGGCAAATCTGAGTATGGCCTTCCAGAGATGTGTTGAATTCAATCTGGTGCTAAATTGTGAGAAGTGCCATTTTATGGTTAAGGAAGGCATTGTTCTAGGGAATAAAGTCTCTAAAAAGGTAATTAAAGTTGATCGAGCCAAGATTGAAGTTATCGAGAGACTACCACCTCCAATTTTTGTGAAAGGGGTTCGTAGTTTTCTTGGTCATGCTGGTTTTTATCGGAGGTTTATTAAAGACTTCTCCGAAATTGCAAATCCATTATGCAAACTTTTGGAGAAGGAAGCAAAGTTTCACTTTGGTGAAGATTGCTTGAAGGCATTTGAATGTCTCAAGGGGAAGCTAGTTGAATCTCCTATTATTGTAGCACCTGATTGGTCTCTACCTTTTGAAGTTATGTGTGATGCAAGTGGTGTAGCTTTGGGTGCTGTACTTGGTCAGAAAAGAGAAAAGCTATTTCATCCAATCTACTACGCGAGCAAGGCCTTGAATGGAGCACAGAAGAACTATACCGTCACTGAATAAGAGCTTCTAGCAGTTGTTTATGCCTTCGAAAAGTTCCGTGCTTACTTGTTTGGAACCAAGGTAGTGGTTCATACAGATCATGCAGCTCTAAGATATCTGATGGCAAAGAAAGATGCTAAGCCAAGGCTAATTAGGTGGGTGTTACTGCTTTAAGAATTTGATTTTGAGGTAAAGGATAGAAAAGGTTGTAAAAATCAAGTAGCTGATCATCTATCCAGACTTGAGAGTGAGCACACAGTGCAGAGCGACCTTGATATTGATGATGCATTCCCATATGAAGAGATTCTAGCAACTATGGTGGAAAAATTACCGTGGTATGCAGATTATGCCAACTATATGGTGAGCGAAGTGCTTCCTGAGCATCTCTCCTTTCATCAAAAGAAAAAGTTCATGCATGATGTGAAACATTACTTCTGGGATGAGCCTTATCTTTTTCGATGATGTGCTGATGGTATTATTAGGCGGTGCATCCCAGATGTAGAGGTGCCTAGCATACTGGAAGCAAGCCATGCTTCCCAAGTTGGAGGTCACCATGCAGGTGATCGGACGGCCAAGAAAGTACTACAAAGTGGCTACTATTGGCCTTCATTATTTAAAGATGCCTACAATTTTGTAAGAAGATGTGATCAGTGTCAGAGGCAAGGTTCTATTTCAAAGCACCATGAGATGCCCATGTCCAAAATGCTTGAAGTAGAGTTATTCGATGTCTGGGGTATTGATTTCATGGGCCCATTTGTGAGCTCATTTGGGATGAAATATATCTTAGTTGTTGTGGATTATGTATCCAAATGGGTCGAAGCAGTCGTGCTAGCTGATAATGAAGGTAAGAGTGTTGTGGCATTCTTAAAGAGAAATATCTTCTCTCATTTTGGGGTACCTTATACCATCATAAGCGATGGAGGATCACATTTCTGCAACAAGCTGTTCAGAGCCATATTGGCAAAGTATGGGGTTAAGCAACATAAGGTAGCTACACCGTACCACCCACAAACTAGTGGGCAGGTGGAGGTTTCAAATCGGGAAATCAAGCTGATCCTTTCTAAGTCTGTGAATGCCAGCAGGAAAGATTGGTCCAGGAAAATGGACGATGCCTTATGGGCATATAGGACCGCGTTTAAAACACCAATTGGCATGTCACCATACCAACTAGTTTATGGAAAGGCTTGCCACTTGCCAATTGAGTTAGAACATAAAGTAATGTGGGCACTGAAGCAGCTTAACCTGAAATGTGATGATGCCATAGATATGAGATTGGGATAGCTGAACGAGATGGATGAATTCCGTCTAAATGCATACGAAAGAGCAGATCTTTACAAGGAAAGGATGAAAAAGTACCATGATCGGAGGATTATCAAATGAAGCTTTCAGAAAGATGATTTGGTACTCCTTTTCAACTCCAGACTGAAGCTGTTTTCAGGTAAGTTGAAGTCTAAATGATCTGGTCCATTCAGAATCAGCCAAATTTACTCATCTGGAGTAGTGGAGTTAGAAAATGACGATGGTAGTGTCTTTAAAGTGAATGGCCAAAGAGTGAATCTATATATCGGTCCAACCGACCAGATAAAATATATAGTCACCATATATCTTGATGAAGTTTGAGTAATCAAGATAACTATGCCGTACCGCGATAATAAATCAGGCTCTAGGTGGGAGGCAACCCATCCTTCTAATCATTTTTATTGTTTTTGATTTAGTGTAGGTGCACAAAGTACAAAGGAGGAGATTAGTCCCAATTTTGATTTAGAAGTGAGTCATGTTAATGGTGGTAAGTCTAGGAATGATGGAACAATACAGGTAAGTGGGAGTAGTCAAATGTGTAAGGTTCAAGTATGATTTGCATTAGAGTCGCACCTCAAATTATGAAGATTCGACCCAAAAAAGTTTCGCGGTGCGACTTTATTTTGTGACTTTCAATGAGGTCTGTGGTGGTAGCATAGGGATCGGGCCAATAGTCTCGATCCCGAAGCCCACCATTAACCTCGATGGGGGTGCGAGGGCAAATCCCCCGCGGTATGGACCTTTTCGACCAAGAGTGCGCCGTTTTTCCAATTGCCTATGCCAACATAGGCAATAGGCTAGGCACCGCCTATGCCTACATAGGCAATAGGCTAGGCACCGCCTATGCTAACATAGGCAATAGGTTAGGTGCCGCCTATGCCATTTCCTATGCTCACTGCCTCACATAGGCAATAGGCTAGGCGCCGCCTATGCCAACATAGGCAATCGGCTAGGCGCCGCCTATGCCAACATAGGCAATAGGCTAGGCGCCGCCTATTCCATTGCCTATGCTCACTGCCTCACATAAGCGGTAGGCTAGGCGCCGCCTATGCCAACATAGGCAATGCTATAGGCGCCTCCTACTTATGCTTAGGCAATGCTATAGGCGCCGCCTATCAACATAATTTTTGCCCACTAACCCGTTTGTGAATGGACCAACCCGACCCATGGCTCATCCTTTAAATATATCCTCAACCTTTGAACACCACTCAATTTTTTTTTAAACCTAGGCGCCGCCCAAGCACCCTTGCGCTCTCCAAGATTTTCACTTTTCTCATCTAATCCTGCAGGCTCACCTTCCAGATTCGTCACCAAGTAAGTTGTTCTTTCATGTTCCGTATTTGTTTCAGTGCTACGCTTATAATGGTTAACTAGATTTTGTAGTAGTGCTTGGTGATAAGAGTATGGTTAGTTTGTTATGATTCTTGAAAAATGCATCTCATTGAGTAAAAGGATTCTTGTGGGTATTCTTGATTTTACTCCGGCATGTATTGATTGGTATTCACTGTCATAAATTTTTCTTATTATTATGGAGTTGAAATTTTGAAGTTGATGCATAATTTTGGGAGTTGTAAGCTTGACTATGTGAGTGACTCGTTCATCGATGCAATGTTCATAGTTAACCAAAAGTTTAAGATTGTATAATTATTTCTATGCTATAGCATGATAAGATTTCTATGTGGTAGTCTTGCTCAAAGATTGCATTACTCAAATGAAATAAAGTTGGAAATGATAGTCAAGATTACATGACCATTGTGTGCTGCTTCTCTATATCAAACTGAGAAATTATTATGTAAAGTGAAGGGGTGAAAGTGTGACTGCGCTAATAATGTTGTTGGCAAATGCCACCTAAATGTATGTCGATGAAGTCTGAGTAATCGACATCACTCACTCAATTAGTTTGTGCAAACAAATTAAGTGTGAGGTGGTGCCATCACTATTTTCTTGCTCGATTATAGCAAATTTTCCAAAATGAAACTAACATGACTCTATTGTGATCTCGAGTAACATGGCTCCGAAAGGACGACAGGGAAAAGAGAAAGCATCCACTTCCCAAAAAGGTAAAAAATGGTCAAGAAAGGACCAGGCTAATTCCTCCTCTCATCAAGTACCTCGACGCACTTTTGGGATCAAATGGGTTCTAGAGGAGGAATGGAAGGAATGGTATAGAAACAATAAAGTGAAGAAATATGTCCATGTGGATTTGATGCAGAAGGAAAGTTTAGAAAAGAACTGCCCTCGCATTTTGGCAAAGATTATGGAACTGAATCTTGACTTTATCTTTCGAGACATGGGAGAATGTAATCTTGATTTGACTAGAGAGTTTTATGCCAACTGGTCCCCAAGGACTACGGGAAATGAAGTAAAGATCCGGGGGTAAGTCTTGCAATTGAACGCTAATTTCTTCAACTCTTTCCTGGGTACTCCAAGTGTGGATCATTCACCACTTAAGGAACTCTACACCAGGCCTCCCTACAGATCCATCAGACATGCGTTGTGTGGATCAAGGTCCATTACCCGGTGGACTCGTCATAAAGATAATGGGCGTCACAATACTTACCCATATGCTTGTCTGAACAGAGAAGCTCGCATATGGTTAAGAATAGTCAATTCCTGCTTGATTACTGGAACACAATACACTAAGGTCACGCATGATCGAGTCTGCTTGGTCTATGCTCTAATGACAAATTTTCCCATCAACATTGGTGCAGTTATACGAACGTCAATGCGAAAAGCATGGATGCATAAAAGGTCCCATTTTAGTTTCGGCAATTTGTTGACTGCAACTTTAAGGAAAGGGCGTATTGAGGAGGAGCCAGCAGACCATAAGTTTCCACATAACCCGAAGAAGGTAGATCTCACAAAAATCAAAAATCCAAAAATGGGTCAAGGAATCAACCTTACCACTGCTGAGAGACATTCTCGAGATAAGTGTTTTTTCCTCCATCTGTATGGCATGACTAGATTCACTATGATGAATGGGGGTCGGGCGCCGACTGATGCAGAGCTTCGGCAGTTGGACTATGACTACCCGTTTAATGAGCATGCTCGGTCCATGTGTGGAGTGGGGGTAAATTTTGAAGAACCTCTAGATGATGATGTGCTGACAGACGTTGATCACCAGCTGCTAGACTCTGATGTGGAGGACAAATCTTATGATGAAGACTCTGATGATGATTCTAACGCAGGGGGTATGACCCCAGATATAGAGGAGGAGTCTGACTAACTAGGTTTTTGCTTATTTATTTACACTGAGGGCAGTGTGCTCTTTCTTAGTGTGGGGTGTTATGCTGAGTACTCCTTGCATATATTTAGTCTATAGTCATTTTGATTTAGTCATAGTTAGTTAGTTGTAATTAGTAAGATTTTGCATAAAATTGTTCTTATAGACGGCATGGCATTATAACAGGAGTTTGTGCTGAATCACTACTATTGAAACATTTAGGCTCCAAGTTGTGACTCACTCTGTGATAATTGTTTGTGGTTTAGTTTATTTATCTGTTGGGTCAAGAATCTATAATGCTCCCAATTAAGTTGACCATGTGCCATGTGTGTGTAAGGCTATTGTATATTCTTTGTTGCGGTTGATGCTAGAACTTGCCTAGTGTGTGTATGAAGCGAAATAAAGATTGTGAGTTTAGGAGATGATTTAGGCATTTCTTTGGCAGCCCTGATATTTTTTTATCTTCTTTTGACCTACCTTTGTACATTATCTTAGATAGCCCCATTGAGCCTTTAGATTATTCTTTTGTTAGCCTCATATGTAGCCTAATCCGTTCTTTAATAGACCGTAATTTGATTCAAAAAGCTCCTAGGCGCTTTAATGTAAAATCAATGTGAGTTAGAAGTTTGAGAATAAGAGGAAAAATGTGAAATTGATGCCCCAAAGTCTAGTTATTGGCGTGAGCAATTGATGTGGTTGGGAGTAGCAAAAATCATTGAGAAAGTTCAAAATTTTATCCCGAACATGTTACACTGAACCTGTTTTGGCCCTGGTCCTTCTTGGACATTGTGCACCTCAACTAAGGCAAAGTGCTTAAGTTGATGGTGGCTAGTATAGGGGTGCGTAACGTGAAAAGGGTGCAAATAAAATAAAAAAAGAAAAGAAAAAAAAAGGAAATACTTGAAATGGTTGCATACTCCCACCACAGTGTTATTAATTAAGCTTAACGAGTTAGGGTGAAAAGAAAATCTGTGAAGATAGAAGAAGTGGAAATTGTTTGTTTGAGATTGATCTTAATTGCATAATGTAGTGTATTGAAGCGCTTAGGGAAGATAGTCACTATTTCTGGCAAAAATAGTTCCTACCCATCCTTTAGCCTGCATTACAACCCGTAAAAGACCTATTTGATCCGAATCTTAGCATTCTGATATTAGTGGAGTATTACACTAAGGGAAAGAATATGGTCATCAGTTGTAATTTGAGAATTCTTTCTGAGAGTGAGCGCAACTTGATTCTTGTACCCATTTTGTTAGAAATTGCATGATTGTGAGTGATTATGGGTAACTCTTTTGTTGTGAGGGCACATGGTTGATGATTTTTGGGTAGTTTTATATGATTTCTTTTGGCTTAACTTGTGTATACGAATTAACCAACTTAATGAGTCTATGTTGGAGGGTGAGTTGTTTCTAGTAATGATCAAGAAATCTACTCTTTTTTAATAATTACAGTGTATGTCTTGTTGAAAATTTTGTGTTGCTCTTGTGAAGTTTAGTTAGGTATTCGCATGGATGTACTATTTTGTTCGAGGACAAACAAAGCTTTAAGTGTGGGGTGGTGATGTTGAGCGTATTTATACGTCTAAGCACCATAATTTACCCATGTTTTAGCTAAGTTTTGAGGATAAAATGCATACTTCTTGCACTTTTAGTCCATTTCTAGTTAAGTGAGCTGACCTATGTGATTAGCATGCTTTTCAGGTACTAATGAGGAAGATTTCAGCACTTTGGGGACCTGTGGACAGCAAAGGAAAACTTCACATAAAAAGGAAAGCATCTCTTGGACTGAATGTGATGCATGGAAACTTTTTTCCTGGCAAACTTAGTATTTTTAAATAGTTAAGGATGCAGTAGCAATTTATTAGAGTAGGATGTTATTAAAAGCATTATTGCTGAATTTTTAGGGATTATTATTCACATTATTCACATTTTGTATTATTTTTGGAAGACAAGAGACGCTTAGCTTGAAGAGAGAGAGAGAGAAACACGTTTCTCTCTTATTGTCGCTAGTCATCTTCATCACAAAATTCGTTCTAAGTTTTGTTATGATGAATATTTCGATGTTGATTTATGTTTTATCCATGAGTAGCTAAGCTTATTTGTTAGGGTTATAGAAACCTTGTAGTATACTCTCTATTGCTATGGGTTCGTGAATTTGTGATGTGTAATCCACTTATATCATTACTCTCTTCATTTTGATTGAATTCTCGTGGTTGCAAACATAGGGAATACGCCATATAGAAATAACTTGTTCGATAGAAAAGTTGTTGTTTGGAAAAGAGAGTGTGACAAGAAATTAGGGTTTCCAACCTCTAGTTTACACGTTAATGCACTAGCAGGATTAACGTCTTGGAGAGTTCGTGTAATTTGTTGTACACTTTAGGTTCGAGAGAACTAAGGTGAATAAATCCTTGATGGTTGAAAAACACTTGGATTTAGAATTAGAATACGTCTCTCTATAAGTGCATGCATGTATAAAATCCGTATTACCCATAGTTAATATAGAAGTAGAAGCTACAAGGTGGACATAACCCTAACTTGTCATTCTCTGTGATCAAATATAATTACACATATCATCTCATTGTTACACTGATAATATTACTGTGCACTTAAACCAAACCCCCTTATCTTGGAACCTTCGACCAACAGTCTAATAATAATCGCAATACTTAGTGATCATAGTATTCCCTGTGGGATTCGACACCCAACCCAGTTGGGTTCTATATTTGACAGCGACCGCTTACACTTTCTAACGAGAGTTGTAATTTGGGCGTATCAATTTTTTGCACAAACTAATTTAATCACTATTCTTGAAAATAATAAGAGCAATAACATAATCCAAGGCCCACATGGTAATTTAGTCGATGATTTAAGTGATAGCATAGTCATGGGTTCAATCTATAAGACATTCTATCTCTATCCAATCATTGTCAATAATCTAGAAACCAATCATGCACATAATTTTTAATACAAACATCATGAATAAACCATTAACCGGGGTTAGCCATCATATTACAAAAGGAACATTTATTGCGTTGAACAAGTATCTAGGTAACTAATGGAACTACATAGTCCAAGCTTAAGGAGGATCAGGTTTCGCTTCTAATAACCCAAATTCCTCTTCAAGTCTAACCTCTACCCGGGACTAAGCTAAGCCATCTAAGTCACATCTATGAGTTTTATCAATCCACACTAGTTTATAGTATAATTATTCCTCAAGTATTAATCGTAATTGATCTAAAACTACTTGGACAATTTCCACAACTACGCACAAATAAGTCCATCTTTCTATTTAATATGAGTGACAAGGTCAATCCCATCTAAATAGTGAAAGTAGAGCATTCTCACGTTATTCATGAGATAAAAAGTTCAACTAACCAAGGTTCTAGACTATAAGTCAGGTATCACACTTTATGAGTCCAATATCCTAAATGGTTCAACTAATCTCGAGCATTACCATCTATAATTTCTACACCTAAAACCCTTCCTAATATTATTAATATATCAAGGTCATAGTATAATGAGGATCAATCTAACAAGAAGTAAGCCTAACCTACCTAAAATCCAAATATAGCTCACGAACTAATAACCTTCTCTTTTTCTTTCCATGATAACCAATAACCGATATCCTATATTGCACCATTATTCTTTGTGTCTAAAATGATACAAAAAATCCCAAAGTGGGTCCCATATATGGAAAATGGGTTTCAGAGAACAACCCACAGTTCAAATACTTTTAGAGAGTTGTATCCCTCAAAAAATTTATGCAAACCAAACATATTTAGGCTAACATTGAGCTCTCAAGCCATTTGGGGTTTTAGGTCTAATAATTAGGAATTCAACACTATAAATGAAGGTTTCATACCTTATATTCATTGTTAATCATGAATATGCAAGTTATTCAAACTCCTAATCAACAACCAAGACTCAATTTATGGACTACACACTCTATTTGGGTTTATGGGACAATCTAATACAAAAATGGCTAATTCTCGACAAAATGGGCATTTAAAAACTCCTTCCTAGGTCCTCGGTTCACGCAATTGTGAAAACACAAGCAAAAATTATGGCACTGCTATCACGCGATACACTTTCCACGATTGTGGTACCGTTTGATACACCAGATGACAGTTAAAACTTTGAATAAATTCTATGTTTTGGCCAACGCCTCAGGATGCATCCTAAATCCAATATAAGAAAACTAAATATGCAACCATACTAATTTTGACATTCCTTGCGTTAGCAAAGTCGAATTTTCCATCTGAAGTCGTTTCAACTAAATATGGGCCCAACACCTGAATTTCTAATTTATCAACTTTCTGATCAATAGGTAGAATTTAGTTCAGGTGTCGCGGGACCAGGATCAAAGGTCTACCCAACCTAAAATTGATATTCTGGAGCTATTGGCACAGTCAAAATCTTCATCCGATATCATTTTACTGTGGTTTCTTCTCGGCAGCTATTTGGAACCAGTGAAGACTTTTAAATAGTGAAATAGTTCTAAAAACCAACCGAACTGTCCGATGACCAAACAATCATTCCCAGCAAGTCACAAATGACTTGGGGTAGATATGAAAAAGCTCTTACGTCGAGAATAAGTAAAATCATGAGAAATGACCTAAAGGATCATTACAATAGTGGTATCTCCAAAGTCAATGATTTGATCGAACTCAAAGATTGTAATAAATCAAACAAAGCCTAAATTTTTATTTTAAGAAAGAATTCACATAATGTTTAGAAAGTTTAATTAGAAAAATGAGTCTATTCCACTAAATTTATAGTCAACAAAGAGTAGTGTGAATAGATGCTTTTGTTCCTATCATGAAAAGTCACAACCCATTAAAAAAAGTCACAACTTAATAAAAAAGTCGGAACCATTGGAAAGGTCACAATCCTATTAATGTGAAAAGATCTATTAAAGTAGCATCCTTCCTGTTGATGTCTTTATAAAAAAATATTTTATTTCTCATTCATACCTTTATAAATCCACAATCTTCAATAAATAATTTAAAGTTACATAACTCAGTTTATTTCACCTAAAGAACAAAAAATGTAATCAAGTTTCAAATAAAATTGTCGCCACATAAACTTTAATGAATTGTGATATAACACATTAAACTATTTCAATATGAACTTATTCACTTATTATTTTCATATAAGAATATTGTAGATGTATAAAATTGAAAGTACTTATAGAATCTTTAATTTAATTTATGATCAATTTATGACTCTAACGAATTTAGTTCATATGGAAAAGAGGATATCTTTTGATACAATCATTTATCAGGTTAGAACATCAAAATAAATAGGACACTTAAACATAAAAAATTTCAGTCTCAAAATAAATATAAAAAGGAAAATCTAAGAAACAATTCTTAGTTAATGAAGAAGGAAGAGAAAATGTTCATGCTATATTTCCTCTAGTGATCTGCATGATCTGAAAAACTTTTGGATTGAAGGAGAGTCAAACTATAAGTAACAAACTCTATAAATCAAATATAGGCAATATATTTTTATATTTTGGAAAAGATACAAATATACCCCTAGACTTTAATAAGTGGTACAAATATACCCTCTATCGTATTGTGGGTACAAATATACGCTTGTCGTTAATGAAAAGGTACAAATTTACACCCGAACATTAATAAATTGTACAAATATACCATCCATCATACTTTGGGTACAAATATACCCTTTCCGTTAATGAAAGGGTACAAATATACCTTTTCATTAGTGGTGGGACATATGTCAGCATCATATTGGTTTAACCTCTTTAATTTATTTTATCTGTGATTAATTTAATCCATCCTAAATTATAATCCATCCTAAATTATAATCCATACCCCATCCAAATAACCCAACCCAACCTGTGATACAATTAGGACATTTATTTGGCCGAGGAATATCCAAACTTTGTAATTTTTTCTCATGTTTCTGTTCTTAAAATGTTGTCTTCTTGTTCACTCTTTAAATATAATGAATAATGGTGGAGCAATGAAATTAAAGAAGGTAACAATAGCCATAAATTAGAAAATAGTTTTGATTTATCGTCACTCATGAATTAGAAAAAACAAACCACAATCATTCATGAGGAACATTAAACATCATTATATTAAACTAACATCAGAACATTAAACAACATCCCAATTTTAAACTAATCTCTGGTCGATTAAATATGGTAGATGGATCGAAACAAGAATTGAACCGATCCATTTGTTAAGTTTTTTGGGATAGTGAGAGAATGTGTGTGAGAGAGTGATAGAAAGAAACATGTGTGAATAGAGACGCTTGATATGTCTCTTGAAGCTTTTCTATTACACGGGTCTATTCGGGTTATTTAGATCGGGTATGAGTTATAATTTAGTATAGATTAAATTATTCATAGATAAAATAAATTTAAAATATGCAACCAATATGATGCTTACACGTTTCCCGTTGTTAATGAGAAGGGTATATTTGTACGAAAAGGGTATATTTGTACCCAAAGCATGAAGGAGTGTATATTCATACCATTTATTAAAGTTCGAGGGTATATTTGTATCTTTTTATTAACGACAGGGGTATATTTATTCCCAAAGTATGATGAAGGATATATTTGTATCATTTATTAAAGTTCGAGGGTATATTTGCACCTTTTTAATTTATATATAAATACCTTGTACTCAAGATAATGACAAGATTACGTTTATGTTGACAATAGTAAATATAAAAGAAATATAGTGGGTGTCTATCCATATTCGCACATTACAAACACATGTCCAATCTAAAGAAATTATTCTAGATCCCATGAACATTGCTTCAATACAAGATGCACAAGATGGAGAAGAAGAGGAAGAATTTACCTGCAATGATGGGTGAAGAATTTATGATAAAGAAAAGTTTGAGCAGTTAAAGGAGCTTGAAGATTCTCCTTTGGGGAATATTAATGAAAAGAAAGATCATAGAAAGGAAGAATCAAAATTTCACTCTATGGTGACTTATAATTTGAATACAAATTAAATTATAGAAATCAGCAAAAATAATAATCAATACAATGGAGGAAACAAGGATGATACCTCACCAAGACAAAATAGAGGTAAATGAAGTAAGTAGAAGGATACCTCTATAAAAGCATTACCTTGTATGGTAAGAAAAGGGCCAACCACAAAACTATGCAAAATCAATAATGAAAAGGTTTATATGGAAGATTAGATCTGTTAAAACTCACCAAACTTTTAATAGTGTTAAAATTCTTCCCAAACATCACGAATTTAGTGTTATAGATCTTTTGGAGCCTTTTAAAAGATGTAATTAGATGGGGAAGTATAAGAGAAAATTGGGCTTAGATCAGGCTGCTGCAAATAATAATTGCAAATTTTTGTATTTTATAGATAACAATGTTGGGGTTGAAGTGGTCAGTGCAACTGATAATGCCCAAACTACCCCTTATCAGAAGGATAAAGCGGTTACTGTTAAAATATAGTAACTAAACTAGGTTGGGGTCGATCCCACAGGGAATGCATCAAATATCTTTCTTGAACTTATTGAAATCAGCAGGTAGTGCAAAAAAGAAAAAAAAAGAATTTATAGTAACTAGCAAGAAGTAACAAGAATTTGATGCTTTTGGTTGTAAACAATATATGAAAAATACTAAGCATGTGTTCCCCTATCTTCTACTCCATAGACTTATGTGTGCTATTGAACTATTCTGATTGCTTGCATGAAGAATCTAATAGTTATGAACCATCAACTTTTTTGTAGACTCATTAACAGATTTCACCATTTAATTTTTAAGTCTCGGAGTGTTGGTTTACTAACCCTTATCCTAGATCCCAGTTGACAATCATCTTTTGAGTATTAAGTTATTAGATTAAAGATAATCATCTTAAGTAGATGATGCTGATTAGTCTAGATCGACAAATAATCTTCACATTATTATTGTGATTTTGTTTTCCTACTCTCTACATTTCTTGTGAAGCAAGTAGTTAATATAGGTGGGTTCTTGACGTTGGCTACTGTGAAGAAATCAATAAGAATGAACAAAGCATAATACATGCAAGAATCTTTAACTAGAATGACTTGGCACTTCCTCTACATCGTTAATCTGTCTTGGTTCCCACAACCCTAGCTAAGGGAATTAGCTACTCATAGTTATGAGATCAATCAAGGAATTCAGAAAAAATTACATTATTGATCTCACAATAATGAAAGAATAAATCCCAAAGTCTTAAGTTGAATAACAAATCAAGAACAATAGGAGTATATGGCAAGCGCTTATCTCTCAATATGTAGCCTCTCTAGTATATGTCTACTAAACAAATTCTAAAGGGTATTAATAGATTACAAGAAACCACAAAAATCAATTACTAAATAAAATAGGAAATCGTACATAATAAAGACTAAAATCATCATAGGAGTGTTTGTAGGTTACATGGAAACCCTAGTAAATGATTGCAAAATAATCTAGAAAAATTAAAGTCCGTGACCACTTACTAAGGTCACCTACAGACTGTATGTACTACATAAGGACCGTCTATGATCCTTAGTAAGTGACAGATCTCTAGCACAACTCAGGAAGATCTCTTGGCTTGACCCTCTGGCACTTACTAAGGCCACCTATGGACTGTAGGTGGTACATTAGTACCGTAGGAACCCTTGGTAATTGATAGAGTCTTTTTTTCTCAAATTTAGAGACTCTAGACTTCATGTTTTGACATCTACTTAGATCACTTACACCTGGTAAGTGGCACTTACAGCCAAAAATGCCTCGGTAAGTAGCCAAAAGGTTCAACTTTCATCTTTCTCCTTAATTTAGCATCAGAAATATAGTTTCCTGCAAAATCACTCCAAAAACACATCAAATTCAACAAAATAGCCTTAAGTACATGCATATTCTCAAAGTTTAAGCATCATAAGTGCTATGAATTCATAGCACATGAAGATCGTCAACTTATAATGTTTCATGTCCTCAGGTAATAGAAACACAATAAAAGATACGATGATTCTTAACCAAGAGAAACCTAAGACACCTTTGAAAATCAATCATGAAATTTAAGCTCAAGATCATTACCCCCTCCTATTTTAACACTTCAAAACCAACTGTGTGTATCAATGACGTACAATAATGTGATGCAAATGAATCGAGTTATGGCATTACATTGGCAACAAACAACCATAGATAAATACATTACACAACCTGAATGGGGTCTTGTCCTAATGGGCATATCAAGTCCAACCAGGATCGGGGACCACCCTCTGTTACCCAACATAACCACCATTAGCATACCTCGAGTTTATTGAATTTCTCAACTTATAACAAGATTGCATAACTAGAGAAGGACTGAATTTGGGATAGGTCTATTCCTAGACCAACCCTACTAAGTTATCTTGAGCACTAAACCAACCAACTAAACCATCAACCCAAACGAATACAAATCTACGAGACATAAACTAGGCCATAACAAAATGATTTCCAAAACATAATATGATTAATCCCAAAATGAAATACAATGGAACAGTTAGAAATTATGTCCAATGATGTCAGCCTAATACCAATGCCAATATTAAGGCTGACACCAATATCGATCCCGCCCATTCAAACCCATAGCAATACCATAAAGCCTCTAACCCAAAAGAGTAAGAATATCTGGTTGGGACATGCTCCCTACCAGAGCCAAAACCAATATCCAGAAATAAATCAAAATATTTAAAAATATCCATATCATAAAATGGAACCTTCTAGAAAGATGGAAGATCACCACTTTAATCGAATAGGTTTCCCCGAGTTAATCACTATGTAGAGAAGTAGAACGGCTGGTTCCTGCATAGCATGGGTATATAGTCGCCCGAAGATGGGTTAGTGGGTGGACGCTAGGATAAGGATAAAATAATTCCATTAATAAAACCAAGTAAAAACCATCTATATGCACACAACCATATATATATACATATATATATACACACACACGTATACACATACACACACATATATATAACCATTTCGGGAAAGGGAACTGGGTTTAGCATGCCATTAAAAACTTTACCTGGGCTATGTAACTTTGTCATCATAAATAACCCATGGGCTATATGGGTTGAGCTACCCTGCCGAAAGGGCCCCAGTGTGTAAGCCGCACAACCAAGGAAGAAAAGCTGGGATGACTAGTAATCCCCTAAATATAAAGTGTGACATCATGCACACAGTAACTTGGACTAAACCTCACACCCATAATTATGATTTTTTAGTTTTGGTCCCCCTCGGGACCTCCACCTTCCACAACTTTGATATACACCCTGCTATTTTTGCCTAACTAAAACCATTTACGAGCAGCCAACCAATCAATTAACAATTTATTAACTAAGGCCATAAGTAGTGGTATGTCATACTGACTATACTTCCATGTTTTCTCTATAGATAACCATATAGGTTTAAAGGATTCTATGTACCCTTCATGATTTCCAATTCAACAAAACCATGGAAACCAAGGCCTTTATAATCCATTTAAAACCATTAAAATAATTCATATCATTTAGGGTTCCATTACCAAGTTTAAACCATGAATAAGTTCCAATGAAAAACCAATATTATAGTGGAGACATTGTTAAAGGCATTTTATCAAACACATTGGGGGCATAACATTTCAAAAACCAAATTCCATTATAAAAGAACCATTCCCATGCAACCAATTAGCCAAAACCACCATTAATACATATTAAAGCATAATTTAAACATGGAAAAACCATAACAAAGCATTTATAACAAAAATGCCCAAATTATAATTGAAAAAACAAAAGTATACAACATTCAAATCATGAAAATATTGTATAAAACCATGCCTTTAATTTGAAACTAACAATGAGGGAAGTTATTATGCCTTAACTGACAAAGCAGATGAATAGAAACCACCAATAAGATCTCCAATTTAGTCCTCTAGTTGAAACCCTAGGTTCCTTTCCCAAAAGCTCTTGAGAGAATTATAGAGTGTATTGGAAGAGTTTCTGAGTGCTAATGAATAGTAAAATATGGTAAATATCCTCCAAAGTGAGTTAGAAGTTATAGGGATTTATTAGGGTAAGTGGTGAAATGTCCAGATTACCCCAACTTAAGTTGCTCAGAATCCCATCACAGGTGTACGACTGATCAACATGTGTCATACCTTTTTTATACGAGTGGTACTACCACTCATATCCTAAGCCTCAACCCTTGAACCCAATATTGCCCAGTGAATGACTCATCCTACCCAAGTGGTATTGACAGCATAAAATCCATACACTTCACCCATATCCCTTGAAAGATAGATTCATTAAAGGTTTGAACACTGTCCATCATACGAGTCTCTGGTACAACTCGTATCCTAGATTACGGATCTTGGTGAGCCACGCATACTCAGATTTAACTTATGTTACTAAGTCTAAGGTTATGTGAAAAAAATGATAGGTATCAAATAATACAACCCATACCACCAAGTCGTACCCATTCAAGTTACCAAAATCCATCTCACCAACCAACACTAGTCAGCATACGACATGACCATACAATTTGTACTCCATCATACGATTGGTACCCATGATTCGTATTGGGTCCAGAGACCAGAATTCCAAGAAATTTTCTAAGGTCCAAAAACCAAGGTATTTAAGTCTCCCCTACTAGGAATATTCATCCCCTAATGATGGATGAGTTAAGGGTAACCAAAAGCACGAGTCATTTGCATTTTCAAATATATTTCCAATCTCCAATAAAGTTTGAAAATAAAGAGGCAAAGAAATTAATATTTCCTTTAAAAAACTAGAAAAATAAAGACGTGTTGAAGACACATACCTTCCGCACATATCCTAGGAGTAGAAAACAGATGCGGATACTTGGACCTCATGTCCTCCTCCGATTCCTATATAGCTTCTTCTACTCTATATTTTGCCACAGAACCTTACCAAAGCCACATCCTTGGTTTGCAATCAACGAACTTTCCTTTCTAAGATTTCAATCAGGACCACTTTATAAGACAAAAAGTCTGAGATACAAAACATCTCCAAAGGAACAATCGAAGAAGGATCACCAAGAAACTTCCTCTACATAGAGGCATGAAATATCGAATGAATGTAGTTCAAACTAGGAGGCAACTCTAATTCATAAGAAACATTTCTAATGCACCCCAAAACTACATATGGACCAACACACCAGGGACCGAGATTCCCCGTTTTGCCAAAATGCATTAATTCCTTCATGGGAGATACCTTGAGGAACATCTTATCCACAACCTCAAATTCTATGTATCTACGTCTTATATCTGTATAGGACTTTGGGTGACTTTGGGTAGACTTAATCCTATCTCGAATCACCTTCACCTTTTTCATAGCCTGATAGACCAAATCCAGACTGAACATATCTTCCTCTCCAAGATCAAACCAACCAATAAGAGATCTACACCTCTTACTATAAAATACCTTAAAAGGAGCCATATCAATACTAGAATGATAGCTATTATTATAACAAAACTCTACCAAAGGTAGATGCTCAACCAAACTGCCACCATAATCAACCACACATGCCCGAAGCATAGTCTCTAATATCTTAATAGTTCTTTTTGCTTTCCCATCTATCCTTGGATGAAAAGTAGTACTCAAACTCACCTTAGTACCTAATCCCTTCTAAAAAGACCACCAAAAATTAGACGTAAACTACGTACCATGATCAGAAATAATCAAAATAAGTAGCCAATGTAGTTTTACAATCACCTAAAGATATAACTTTGCATAATAATCTACCTAAAAGGTAGTACTCACTGGAAAGAAGTGAGCAGACTTTTTCATTCTATCCTTGATGACCCAAATTGAGTCATATTGATTTTGAGATCGAGGAAGACCGGTAACAAAATCCACATTGAATACCACCCCATTCTATTAGGGCATACCACCCCTTTCTATTCGGGAATAGTAATCTCTTGATACAACCCACCAAGTTTTATGTGCTCAACCTTAACTTGTTGACACACCAAGTACTTGGCAACAAAATCAGCCTCATCCCGCTCATACCATTCCACTAATACATCTCCTTCAGATCATGATACATCTTTGTGGAATTGGGATGAACAACATTGTGCGACTCATGCGCCTTAGCCAAAATCCACTATTGCAAACCATCGATATCAGGAACACAAAACATTCCTTGGTACCATAAAGTTCTATTATCACTGACTGAAATACCATCATATATTACCCAACGATGTCACCTTTGATTTTCATCAAGACAGGATCAGGAATTGTTTTTCCTTGCCCTCTGCATCAAGAGACGATCAAACCACTTCTTGTACCATTACACCTCTATCCTTGGAGTCAAAGAGGTGAACTTCAAGAGTAGACAAGCGTGAATATCCTTCACTAATTCTCATTTTCCTTCCTCTACATGAATATCCTTCACCCTTTATCTAGAAAATCCTTAAGTTGCTCCTTGAGTTTTATCAACTCATCCACAGCTATTCTATTAGGAGGAATAGAAATTGGATGAGTGTCTGAAACCAAATCAATACCAAACTTTATATCCCTATCTGAAGGAACACTAGAAAGATCATCCAAAAAGACCTTTCGAGTTATAATCCCTTAACCCATACCAAGTGATAAAGACAATATTAAGATATTAACCTTTGAGCTCTAAGATAAGAAATAAACCTCCCCCTAGGTGCTATTGAACCACCCTCCCACTCTATAATCGGTTCAGCAAGGAATCTAATGTAATACACTGTACTAATCTTAGCTTGATTCATATTTCAGTTGCATGAAAAAGTGTCTTAAGGCTTGAAATTTTTACTAAGTGTTGGGGACTTAGTCATTTTCAAGGTGCCTCTAACTCCGATAATTTTTATTTTGGTCTTCCTAACCTCGAGATGTTGGTTTTTAAGTTGATTCATGTTCAATGTTATAAAAGGTATGGCTTGGGGGAGTTTCAAATTTTTTGGACAAGGTTTGGGTCATGTTTAAATAAGAAAACCAGTAGGTTACCGTGATAAGCCTGCAATGCGGCTTTAGTCCTGATGTTATACAGACCGCATCGCGGTGAGAAAAATCAAGGACCATTATAAGAATGCATCGCGGTGAGCCTGTTGTGTCCAACAATAAATTTAAATGAATGAAGGGAATGGGTCTTTCCCCCTCAACCCAATCATTCATGACGCAACTTGGGGCATCAGTTAGGGAATTATTAGCCCTTCTTCCCCAAATTTCTCTCAAGAAAACCCTCCACTTTTCCCAGGAAAAAAATTGACATCCTTTCTCAGAGATATCAAGAATTCAAGTTCACTAAGTTCAAGAACCTCTAAGAAAGCAATAAGATTAGTATTTTTCTTTCAAGTTAAGAAGCTTAAGGTATGTGGGGTATTCATCAATGGATCCCTTTCACCCATTGAGCCCCAAACCCTTATCTTTTAATTAAATTATGGAGTTTTCCTTTACCATGGTATTTTATATGTTCAAGATGGGTTTCATTCATGTTTTTCCTTGGTAATTAAAATTCAGTTCAGACCATGTATAATCCCATGAAAGATTTGATTTTCTCATGCTTTAAATTTTAGTTCCTATGTATTATTTTAGTGAATTTCATGATAAATTCCCTAATTGATGAATTTAGCCATGTGAATCATGTTGATTTCCTATTTTTAACACATTCCCATGTTCAAGTTTATGATCATCACATGTTTGATGAAATGTATATGTTTTTGGGTTTGAACCATGATCCCATATTATTATTTTAAAAGCCTATTGTCATAAATTATGGTCATTCAATGCTGGCGAGTTATGAAAACCTAATACCTATGTGTTTTACATGACTTCAAATCATTCATGTAATGATTTAGTTAAATCATAAATGTTACTATTTATTCAGTTGATGTGATAATGATGAGCACTATCAGAAATAATGTTTAGTTATCCTTAGTACAGTAGAGGGTGTGATCCTTTGTAGCAATCCCTGAGTTATAGAACTGCGTAGCCAGTGTAGGTTTGAGATATCTACCTTCCAGTTAAGGGTTGACACATATCACATAAGAGCACCTGCCAGCATAGGGTGATTCTTTAGTCCTTCGGGACACCAGATTAGTAGATCCACACAACAAGTGTTAGTACCTATGGCACGGTACTAACACCCTTCTAGTTGGGGTTACAGGTTGGACCAAGATTAGCTTAGATTGGGGCATTTCGGTTACATAACACCTCCCACAATTTAAGTCCAGTTATTCAGACTAAGTATAGTTTAGTATTACATGATGAATATTTAGATATAAGTTAATCAATATACAGATACTATTTAATTAGTAATCAGTATGTCTCATCTCAGGTTTACTTGACCAAAGCATACAAATTTTCAGTTATTCAGTTATTTACACATTATCTAAGAAACATATTTATGTTTGGTCGTGCATTCTCATATTTTATATGTTCATTCATTTATGCTCAGTTATCTCATGTATTTCAGTTAGTCTTTATCTCACGTACTAGTACATTTAAAGTACTGCTCAAATACTTGTAACGCCCCAAAATCGGGTCCCGAGATGTCACACGGTGCTTAGGGTCACATGTGACCCCAAGCTAACCCTTCTACTGGCATACCTCATAAGCAACTGAATAAAAATACAAATCCATACAAATCAGCAGAAATTAACTCCTTTCTGAATCTGATCGATAAAAAATTGGAATTTTACAGAATTACAATTCTGCCTTTACAACCAAAATTGAAACAAAATACATCAACTTCTACTGACTCTCTATGAAGCCTCTACTAGTACTGACTGTAGGTAGCCGGGTCATGACTCCCGACTACCCCAACTTAATACGACTGAATAAAGAAAATACAACACTATAACTCTGCATAACTAAAGCAAGACCTTGAATCAAAAAGACTCATAACCTGCTGACTGGATACCACGAACTGACTGGATCCGAAGGTGCAACTATACCTTGTACCTATATTCCGAGAAAATACAGCCCACATCCGAAGATGTGGGTCTGTACCATGGAAAGGAACCGAGTATATGGGGGTGTATGCAGTTGTATAAATATCATCATCATAAATATTTATAAGAAATATGCAGGATGTATGAAATACTCACATAGCCCAAAGAAAATCATCATAATCATGAGAGGATTAAATAAATATAATAACACATGTGATTCATCATATAATTTGTCAATTACTTTCAGTTCATCAAGAATATCAATTCTCATAATGTAAATATCATTTAAATCTTTCGAAAGAATAACTTTCACAATTCCACTTTCAAATCACTTCACCATTCACCATAGACACAAGGAAACACACACACATTGGGAGATCCTATATCCGACATAAACAATGTGAGCTACATGGAGTCCAACGTACAACCCACGTTGGGGAGAGCCATCCTATCCTTGCCATCGGAGTAGGACTTCCAGTATCAATTCAAAACCACTAGTGAACACTATATAAATCAGCCTCAGGATCACATCCAATGGGGGCACGTAGTTCTAGGGAAGTAAGGTCACTTTATACCTCCCACTCGGTGCTAAAGATTACTCCAGGACTTGGCTCAGAAATTTAAATCAACCTCAGGCTCACATTAAAGAAAATCCACAATAAATACTTCAATAATTTTCATGGGGAGCCAATTTGCTACCCCTTTATCATTATCAATAAAAATGTGGATTTCTTTCACAGTCGAGTTCAAATAACTCATTCACGACCAAAAGGTCAAATCATCCAAAACATCTCAATTATTCAACATCAACGTGCTTATAACACACATTTTCTCAAAAAACACAATTTCAAATGGGGTTCGCGACCCAAATATTAAAATTATGATACATATCATTCAAGATTCATGCTTTATATCACCACACATGTAAATTCATCTTTCAAAATCATACATCAAGATTTCATAATAATCACCATAAGATATGGGTTCATTCTTCAAATTAATAAAAAAAATCAAATAAAAATCATGCCTTTGTTAGGAAAATTACTTTTGGGCACAAGAACGAAAGAGAGTTCTTGTTGAAAACCCCCACATACCTTTAATGATGAACTTTAGATCGATACTCATTTTTGAGATGTTAATCGTGCCTTTGAATGATGGTTCTTGGAGTTCTTGAACTAGGAACTTGGAATCTTAAATAAATTTGCAGAATTAATGGTGAACTTTGGAGCTTCTTGAAGTTCTTGAACTAGGAACTTGGAATCTTGAATAAATTTACAGAATTAATGGTGAACTTTGGAGGTTCTTGAAGTTGTATGTAGGATCTTAGGGTTTTCTTTTTGAGGGAATTTGATGAAATATAACATATAATGCTTATAATAGGCTTAATATAGGGTTTGGACGGATTTTGGGTGAGGGGAAATGACCAAAACGCCCCTAAAAATCAAATAATTCTTGCATCTGTCCTTTGGTGGACTGTTTTGATAGTCTGAAATAAATCAACCATAATGTTTTACTCCGATATCCAAATTGGATGAAACAAATTTCATTAAAAATAGGACTCTCATATATTTCCATTGATATATAGTATCTCACCCAGATCATTGTGTATGAGGAGTTATGATCGTATGAAGTTGACCCAAAAATTCACTTTTGATAGGCTGAAGTAGATCGACCATAACTTTTTACTCTGATAGAAAAATTGGATGAAACCAATTTCGTCAGAACCAGGACTTGCAAAGCTTTCCGTTGATAAATGGTAGATCACCCAGATCATTATGTACAACAAGTTATTATCGTTTAAAGTTGGAGAAAAAATACGCCAGGCCTCAATACTTTTTTTCCTGCATGCTTTACTGTTCACTACTATTCACGGTTCGATCGGAATGTTCATAACTCGTCGCTCGGGTGTCCGTTTTGGATGATCCACATATCGTTGGAAATATTATTTGATGCTCTACGGAATGGTGGTTCATAATATAAGACATTCCATACAAAAAATTTATAATTCATTCTAGAAGATAGAACCCAACATGTTTACGCACAAAATTTCAACGAAAAATTTCCTGGGGTATTACATCATCTCCCCCTTGGAAACATTCGTCCTCGAATGTCGATGAATAAGTATAGAATACCATGGAAATGAGGACAAAAGTCTAGGATAACGAAGTCAATCCACTTACTTCACTCCAAACTTTCGAATACTTCATAGAACATGCGATTTATAATGAGAATGGTCACATAGTTGGATCTTAAACAAAGGAGACTGATTTTAAGGAATCAATATCTTTGGTTTATTCAGAGACTGAGAATCAAAGGTCTCGAAGGGGATCTCATCAAAAGAAGGACCACTTGCGCCCAAATGAAACGTCCCTCAACACTCCCTCCAAAAGATTCAAATGACATTGTTCGGGGAGAAAACGAACCATAATTTGATACAATCCTATCGTATGGGAACAAGGACCCATATGACATAAATTAAGATAGGAATTTCTAGGTCTTGGGAAACATAACTCCTTGCTTCCAAACTTAGCAACACTTCCCAACTACTCCCTCGACTATGTTCAAGCCTAACTCCAAGTACTCATGAGATACACCACATAACACTATAATATTAATCTATATCATGAACCTCAATACACACTGAGCCTCACAACTCCTCACTTCAAACATAACTCTTATTGCTACTCCAAAAACCACATACAATCTTATACTAGGTATCCGCTAACTTACGGTGCATTTTTTTAGATATACATCCATAACATTCAAGCCTATACTCATAACCACATACGCACTACGCACATGCACCTCTAAACGAACACTCATAAAGCATCTTCCTTGCTTTCTCTAAGATTCCATCAACTACATCATTCACACACATTGGGTCAAGCACCGATCTTTCTCACAACAAATTTACAACTTACTGGTATTTTTGGTACTTCTACTAAAATGTAAAAGCTTGACTTGACTACTTGTTCTATCATCTCCCCCTTAGATTTAAGCCACCACTCAAATTCTCAAATGCTTACTAATTTTGAATCTCCACGAACATCTTTATCGCCGGAATGTACACCATCTAGCGCTTCAATTCTTATTTCTATTACCTCAACTTGAATACTTTCTAACCTTTTGATAGACCATGTTACTTCTTTCTTCTCCCTCTAATACCATGCCTATGAACTTATGTTTCTAACCCATAAGAATCAAAATCACACTTAAGAGGCTCAACATTTCCAATCATACGCCTTGCCTTAACTTAGCCATCAAAATATCATCCTTCGTCTAACTAGTATTTATCCATCTAACAATCCCATGGCATGACTCACTACACCACATACACTAATACTCATAATTAAAGAAGTCCCATAATATCTTGGGTGAACTTTCTCATCATAATATAATATTAAACTTAATTACAAGTCAACTACACTTAAACTCTTGCGTACACTGTTCAAGCCTATTAGGTCACTTCCGGAAACTAATACATTAATCTGGAAACTGTCACATTCGGATTCATGATCACCAATCGTTCAAACTTAAGGTCTCACACTTCACATAATTTACAACTCCATCTCACACTTAATTCCCACGTGAAGATTATAAAACAACACATCCATGAATACTAGCCCACTTAAACTTCATAACAATAATAATTGATCCTAATCATATAGCCTATCTTATTCACAATCTATTAACACATCCTTCTTTCACCCGTCACTACTATCTATCCTTCATACACAACTTAACATAGTTCATAGCTCTCTACGTCTTAACTCAACTTCCTCTTGCAATCTAGAGAGCGCCTAGATTAACAACACTTACCCACCGAGTACTTCCATCACTAACCTATACTCTCTGTCATACAAATAATGTCAACACCCGTTTCATACCTCGAACAAACTATATCACTTCCTATTAACCCAATTGCATGAAAAAAGGGATTTCGCTATACTTATGCTCAACAAATCACACTTACCATCCTTCTTACTACTACACCTCCACATCTCACATTTTCAGCCAGCACAAGGAACAAGATGAACTACAAGTTGCTAGTGGATCGAAATAGGCCTCACATGGCTTCACACGGCTTTACTTGACTTTGGTTTTGTGTTTTGATCAAGAAAGTTATATGAATAACAAAATAACTATGCTAGTGGATCGATATAGGCCCCACACGGCTTCACTAGACTTTGGTTTGTATTTTGAAAAAGAAAATGAGATGAATAACAAAGAAGCTATGCTAGTGAATCAAAAGAGCCCCACACGACTTCACTAGACTTTGATTTTTCACAAACATAATGATAATAAGATTACATAATACAAGAGATAGAAACTTGACACACAAAATTCAACGATCTAACAATACACCTTACTCTGTCTTAATTAAATAACTCATAAGAATGAGGGCATAACTTTCAACTTAAGGAGCTTAACACACTAGAGATCTCCTCTCAAGCCCTTTGTGTAACTTTTGAAATTTCTTCTAGAAAATATAGAAGCATTACATGGGGAAGAACTGGAGCTTGCGAATTATGTTATCTCAAAAATAATACATAGAGGGAGAAGTATAGATTAACATTGTAGATTCTGAGGAAGAATCTGAAAGCACACCTAACCTAGGCTTAGTTCACAACTTTTATGAACATAAATAAAGTACTTCAATCTTTGGAACTCAAAAGCACTGACAAGATACTTTCTAGCTCTCTTACAATCCCATAACTATCTATGGAGAATTAAGATTAACTGTTTCTGATAACTTGAAAATGAGGCAGAGTTGGCCAGAATAGAGTAAGATGAGAATCTATATAAGCTTCTTGGAGAACCTTTTAATAGCACGATCTTAGACTTGAAAGAAGGGAAATATTTCCTAAATGCCCAGTAGCCTCTGGAAGAAAAGTACAGAAGTCTCCGTACCGTTCCGCAAGAATCTACTAGACATAACTTCATAGACACCCTAGAACACTTAAACTCTGTGCTCTGATACCAAGTTTGTAACACCCCAAAATTGGATTCCGAGACGTCACACGATGCTTAGGGTCACAAGTGACCCCAAGCTAACCCTTCTACTGGCATAACTCATAAGCAATTGAATAAAAATACAAATCCATACAAATCAGCAGAAATTAACTCCTTTCTGAATCTGATCGATACAAAAATGGAATTTTACAGGATTACAATTTTGCCTTTACAACCAAAATTGAAACAAAATATATCAACTTCTACTGACTGTCTATGAAGCCTCTACTAGTACTGACTGTAGGTAGCCGGGTCATGACTCCCGACTATACCAACTCAATACGACTGAATAAAGAAAATACAACACTATAACTCTGCATAACTAACCCAAGCCCTTGAATCAAAAGGACTCATAACCTGCTGACTGGATACAACGAACTGACTGGATCCGAAGGTGCAACTATACCTTGTACCTACATTCTAAAAAAATGCAGCCCACATCCGAAGATGTGGGTCAGTACCATGGAAAGGAACCGAGTATATGGGGGCGTATGCAGTTGTATAAACATCATCATCATAAATATTTATAAGAAATATTCAGGATGTATGAAAGACTCACATAGCCCGAAGAAAATCATCATAATCATGAGAGGATGAAATAAGTATAATAACACATGTGAGTCATCATATAATTTGTCAATTACTTTCAGTTCATCAAGAATATCAATTCTCATAATGTAAATATCATTTAAATCTTTCGAAAGAATAACTTTCACAATTCCACTTTCAAATCACTTCACCATTCACCATAGACATAAGGAAACACATACACACTGGGCGATCCTATAACCGACATAAACCATGTGAGCTACATGGATTCCAATGTACAACCCACATTGGGGAGAGCCGTCCTATCCTTTTCATCAGAGTAGGACTTCCAGTATCAATTCAAAAAAACTAGTGATCACTATATAAATCATCCTCAGGATCACATTCTATGGGGGCACATAGTTCTAGGGAAGTAAGGTCACTTTATACCTCCCACTCGGTGCTAAAAATTACTCCTGGACTTAGCTCAGAAATTTAAATCAGCCTCAGGCTCACATTAAAGAAAATCAACAATAAATACTTCAACAATTTTCATCGGGAGCCAATTTGCTACCCCTTTATCATAATCAATAAAAATGTGGATTTCTTTCACAGTCGAGTTCAAAATAACTCATTCACGACCAAAAGGTCAAATCATTCAAAACATCTCAAATATTCAACATCAACGTGCTTATAATACATATTTTCTCAAAAACACAATTTCTAATGGGGTTCGCAACCCAAATATCAAAATCTTCATAAATATCGTTCAAGATTCATGCTTTATATCACCACACATGTAAATTCATCTTTCAAAATGATAAACATCAAGATTTCATAATAATCATCATAAGATATGGGTTCATGCTTCAAATTCATAAAAAAAATCAAATAAAAATCATGCTTTTGTAAGGAAAATTACTTTTGGGCACAAGAACTAAAGAGAGTTCTTGTTGACAAACCCCACATACCTTGAATGATGAACTTTAGGTCGATACTCATTTTTGAGATGTTAATCGTGTCTTCGAATAATGGTTCTTGGAGTTTTCGAACTAGGAACTTGGAATCTTGAATAAATTTGTAGAATTAATGGTGAACTTTGGAGGTTCTTGAAGTTCTTGAACTAGGAACTTGGAATCTTGAATAAATTTGCAGAATTAATGGTGAACTTTGGAGGTTCTTGAAGTTGGATGTAGGAGCTTAGTGTTTTCTTTTTGAGGGAATTTGATGAAATATAACATATAATTCTTCTAATGGGATTTAATATAGGGTTTGGATGGATTTTGGGTGAGGGGGAATGACCAAAACTCCCCTAAAAATAAAATAATTCTTGCATCTATCCTTTGGTGGACTGTTTTGATAGTCTGAAGTAGATCAACCATAACGTTTTACTCCGATATCCAAATTGGATGAAACCAATTTCATTAGAAAGACAACTCTCATATATTTTCTTTGATATATATTATCTCACCCATATCATTGTGTACAAGGAGTTATGATCGTTTGAAGTTGACCTAAAAATTTACTTTTGATAGGCTGAAGTAGATCGACCATAACTTTTTGCTCCGCTAGACAAATTGGATGAAACCAATTTCATCTGAAAGAGGACTCGCATAGATTTCTGTTGATATATATTATATCATCCAAATCATAATGTACAAGGAGTTATAATCATTTAAAGTTGGAGAAAAAATACACCAGGCCTCAGTACTTTTTTTCCTATACGTTTTACTGTTCACCACTATTCACAGTTCGAACGGAATGTTCATAACTCGTCGCTCGGGTGTCCATTTTGGATGATCCACATATCATTGGAAATTTTATTCGATACTCTACGTAATGGTGGGTCATAATCTAAGACATTCTGCACAAAAAAATTATAATTCATTCTAGAAGATAGAACCCAACACGTTTACGCACAAAATTTCAACGAAAAATTTCCCGGGGTATTACAATAATTTTCTTTGCGCTATGTCATCTTATAACATAGGTTCTAACCCTCAGTTTCACAACCGTTCTATGATATCTCAGCGTACTTGGCAGCAGTAGTGGTGAGTCCTCATCTATTGAGGACATGATTTGTTTATTTTAGTTATTTCAGTACTTCCTTATGTTCAATTAGTTAGAGTTAGATGGGGTTCTATCCCATCAACATCTCATCCAGTTTAGATGCTTTCAGAAACTCAGACGATTAATTAATTAGTTAGTCAGTTACCTATTTGTTTAGTACTTTTTCATCATTCAGATAGATGGTTGATTTTTGGAAATTATCAGATGTTTTGGACTTGTGATGTAATCATATCTCAATATACAGATTGGTATTACTTCAGTAGTTTATCTTTTGCATACGTATTTTATTATTATTTTATTTAGTTCTCTCAACAGGTACTAGCTCATGGGTTAGCTTATGGTCACTACTGATCGTAAGTACCATTTTCATGATTAGTGGATAGCTTTGGGTCATGAAAAAACTTGGTATTAGATCCTAAGGTTTTAGTATGTCCCAGGGAGTCTGAAAGCCGCATTGAGTAGAGTTTTGTGCATGGGTGTGAAGCGCATCACACTTATGGACAAAAGCTATGAAACATTTTAGGAAAATTTCCCTTCTTTCAGTGTTCATGTCATGTAAAAGAGCATTATCTCTATTTAAACTCTCTTTCTAACTTATCCTTCATTCTATTTACATACAATTCCTACCTGAAGAAATAACGAAAAAAGAAACGAGGATCAGCCTGCACCCACACCTGTTCAGGAAGATCCCCTGAATGAACATGTTTCTCATGATGAATTGAGGGATATTTTCACTACCTTAGACAACTTCATAGCTGCTCAAAACAACTAGTAGGTTGTTACTCCAGCCAATCCGGTGGCAAACATAGTTGCAATTAGGATTCAAGATTTTACTCGAATGAATCCCACTTTATTTTTGGGATCAAAGTCAGAAGAATATCCGTAGGAGTTTTTGGATATGGTACAAAAGATGATTGATATTATAGGTTTCACTTTAAGTGAGAGTGCAGAGTTGGTTGCATATCAGTTACAAGATGTAGCTCACACTTGGTTTAAGTAGTGGAAGGAAGATAGTGGGGTTGATACAGGGTTGGTAGAGTTGGAGGAGTTTGCCATAACTTTCTTAGACAGGTTCTTTCCCTTAGAGTTGAAGAAAGTTAGGATTAAGGAGTTTATTAATTTGAAGTAGGTTAATATGAGCATAAAGGAATAATCACTTAAGTTTATTCAATTGGCGAGGTATTCTCCTTTTATGGTGGCGGATAATAGGTCTAGAATGAGTAAGTTTGTGTCTAGTGTATTTGATTATACGGTCAAGGAGTGTAGGACTACCATGTTGATTAAGGAGATGGATGAAACGCCCCAAAATCGGATCCCGAGATGTCACACGGTGCTTAAGGTCACAAGTGACCCCAAGCTAACCCTTCATCTGCCATAACCCAAAGCAACTGAATAAAATACATAAAATAGAAGGAATAATGCGGAAACAACCCATAACTTAGTCTGACCAACATGAAAGTAAATTTACACGGTCACAATTTTTCTCATATATATACAAATCTGAAACTGAATACATTGACTACTAGTGACTGTCTATGAAGCCTCTACTAGCAATGGCCAAAGATAGCCGGGTCATGACTCCCAAATACCCCTACTCAATACGACCGAATACAGAAAATACAATACACCTCAAATCTGAACAACTTAAGTCCCTGAATCAAAAGGTCTAATCACCTGCCAATCGAGAGCTGCGACCCAGCTGAACATGATATGTGCGCTACAACATGTACCTACATTTTGGTAAGAATGTAGCCCATGGAAATATGTGGGTCAACACTTTGAAATGTACTGAGTATGTAGGGGTGCATGCAACAATATAAATAGTATAATCAATTTCATGAAAACATGCATACGGACAATGATGACTCACTTGGCTTGAGTTATATCAAATCATACTTTTCGTAATTTCATAATAAACAGTTCATATGATAAAATCTCGTAATCCACATAAATCATTATAAATCATAAATTATGATAAATCATCCTAAATCATCATAAATTATCATATCATCAAAAATCATCATAGGTAATTATAAATCATCATAAATGACCATTAAACATCATAAACATCTCAACTCTTTGACTCAAATCTCGGAGTGACTCGATAATTCAAGAAACTTAATCTTATGGACACGGGAGTTTCCTATAACTGACAACCCTACGTGAGCTACGTGGAATACCAACGTTTGAAACCCCCGTTGGCCGGAGCGTCATCCTCTTTGACAGGGAGTACGACCTTAAAACTGCAATAATCACAATCGGGCTCTCTGGCCAATAATATCATCATCAAACAACCCTACGGTGGAACATAAGTTTGGGGAAATACCAAATTTCCCTCTCGGTGCTAAGTACTACTCCCCGACAAGCTCAGAACGCGTTACGAAATCCACCACAACATCACAATGGTCTATCATAAAGACCAAATCAAATATCTTTCTCATTTATCAAATAATATCAATTTGTGGATTCCTAACTCAACATATTTTAGCTCAAAACATTTTAATCTTCCTCAACATCAACAAGGTATCAATGCATTGAACCATAACCGATCTGATATTTTGACAAGGATATGAAGACTCAATATGTAATATTTTCAATAATTTAACTCATCAAAACCATCTAGAAAATACCAAGACTCATTGCAACTTCGATATCAATAGACCCAATAACTCAAATCATCATAAGGAAGCTAAAAATTTGACACATGGCTCGAAAATACTTGGAAATACCAATAATTCATTCTTGAACTTAAAATGTGGATACATGTTCAAAATATATCAATTCTTGATAGAAACACCAAGAATCCCAAAATTAAATCTCAATTCATAGAACGAAAATAGTCAAATACTCATGTGATTCAAAACATACAATTCAAATAGTTATAAGTTCATAATCAAATTATTTAGACATAATTCAACTTACAGAACCATATGAATCCATTAAATAATCATAATTGGCAAGCTTGAACAATTTACATATATACATAATCAAAATCTCATGGTAGGATATCTTGAAAATAAATTCATTTGCCAAACTCATAATAATCCATAGTAAAAAATAAAGATACGGACACAAGAACGGAAGAATTATTCTTGTTCAAACCCCACATACCTTAAAATTAAAGATTGAAATGAATTCTTGCCTTGGAACACTATTCACAAAATTGATTGATGCATCTCGAAGAGCTCGGAATGGGGACTTCATTTATCGGATTAATTTGGAATTTCCATGGTGGAATTGGAAGATTTAGGAAGGGGAATTTAGAGGTTTAGGATTTTTTTCTTGGAATTTTTTTTGAAAATAATAGACTTTGATGCCCAAAATCAGTTTTTATGCTTATGTCCATGAAATGGGGCAAGGGTGAAATGACTGGATAGCCCCTAAGGAAATTGAAAAATGGCAGAAAAATCCTGCGTACCTTGTCCACGAAAAAATGAATAAATCCTTGTTCGGGTATTGGATTTTTGCGAAATTTATATAGTTGGAAAGATAACTGAAAGATATTTAATTCTGTATATGGTAGGCCACCCATGTAGTCATATATAAGGATTTATGATCGACCGAAGTTGACCCAAATCAAATCCGTCCCTCAGTTACTGATTTGACATGCTGACATAAATTGATCGTAACTTATTACTCTGATGTTGGAATGGGGTGAAACCAATTGCATTGGAAAGAAGACTCAAAGATATTTCTTTTTATATATAGTAGATCTCCCAGTTCCTTATATTCATGAAGTGATGATCGTTTGAAGTTGGCCCTGAAATGCTGAAAATTTCTGGAGCATGCTAATCGCATGATGCCACTGTTTTGGGCACCCAAACGTGCCCTTATACTACTCCAAAAATTCCGAAACTCACTCGGAATGTATTAAGACCTTTAAACATCGTAACTCAACTTTAAAATAGAAAAATAGATGTCGGAAAGGTCGTGAAGTAAATACCCGAAGATCAGAGGTCTAAATGAGAAAGTTTCAACACTTAGCAATTTTTTTTTTTGAGTGCTAAGCTTCTGTTGGCAAGATAAAAAGGCTTTAACGAATCAAAACATTTGGGAGAAAAATATTTAATGGGAAAAACTTGGGGTATCACAATGGACCTCTCTAGGCTTATGGTTCATGCTCAGCAGATTGAGGAAGAAAAGTTTAAGGAGAAAGTGAGAGTGAGTAAGAGGGACAAAACATGTAGTTTCAACTTTTCTCAACCAAGATTAAAAGGCGATAACCATTCTCAGTTCCAGAAGAAATTTTCAGCCCCAACTCCATCTTCAGCTAGTGCGCCAATGCCTAAGTTCAGGCAAGACATTCGGGACAAGGCATTGGGCTCTAAGTCCCAAGGCCATGTGAGCAGAGGTCGTACTAATTCACTTTGTCTGAGTGTGGTAGGAATTATCTAAATGAGTGTATGGCTTGTAGTGATTTGTCTTTTTATTGTGGAAAGCCAGGGAAAAGGGTCAGGAATTGCCCGAGGGCTGGTCAGCAGGGTCAGTCCAATCATTCATCAGCTCTAGCAGGTCGCCCGAATTAGCAAGGTGCTACTTCAAGTGAAACCAATGGGCACTGCTAGAATAGGTTGTATGCACTATAGACCCAATATAATCAGGATATTTTTCCTGATATTGTTATGGGTACGTTACAAGTTTTCCAACTTTATGCTTATGCATTGTTAGATCTAAGAGCTTCTCTTTCTTTTGTAACTCCTTATATAGCTGTCAATTTTCGTGCAAGTCCTGAAATGTTAGCAGGGCCTTTCTCAGTGTGTATCCCAGTGGGTAAATTTATTATATCCAAATAGGTATACAAAAATTTCCCGGTTATAATATCTCAGAAAATTACATCACTTGATTTTGTGGAGTTAGAGATGACTACTTTTGATGTCATTATCAACATGATTGGCTCCATTAAAGCTATTCCTTAGTTGAATGTAGAAATAGAGTAATTTAGTTTTAGTTTCCCAATAAACCAGTTATTAAATAGAGGGGTAATACCTCTATGCTTAGGGGTTAGATCATTTATCATCTTAAATAAAGAAAGATGATATCTAAAGGGTGTGTTTACCAACTTTTTTGAGTTAAGGACTCTAGTTCTGAGACTCCGAGTCTTGAGACAATTTTAGTAGTAAGGGACTTTTCAGATATATTCCCTAATGATCTTTTCAGAGTTCTCCTAAAAGGGAAATTGATTTCAAAATAGATCTATTTCGAGATAACCAATCTATCTCTATTCCAACCCATAGAATGGTTCAAGATGATCTTAATGATTTTAAAGAATAGTTAAAAGATCTCTTATATAAGGGTTTCATCAGGACCATTATTTCTCCATAGGGCACTCCAACCTTGTACGTGCATAAGAAAGACTATTCTCTCATAATATGCATTGACTACCATCAATTGATCAAAGTCACAATCAAGAATAAGTATCCATTCCCTAGAATTGATGACTTGTTTGACCAACTTCAGGGTGAAAGTTATTTTCCTAAGATAGACTTTAGATCCGACCATCATTAGCCTAGAGTCAGAGAATGTGAAATTCTAAGGACATCTTTCAGAACTCGATATGTTTACTTCAAATTCCTAGTTGTGTCTTTTGGAATAATGAATGCCCCTGGAAATTTCATGGACTTGATGAATAGGGTGTTCAAACAGTACTTGGACATATTCGTCATAGTCTTCATTGATGATATCCTTTTCTATTTCCATAGTAAGAATGATCATGTAGACCATCTGAGAAATGTGTTGCAGACCCTTAGAGCTCATTAGTTGTTTGTCAAGTTCAATAAGTTTTTATTTTGGCTAAGATAAGTAGATTTTCTTCGCCATATTATTTTTGGTGATGGCAATAGAGTCGACCCTCAAAAGACTAATGTCGTGAGAAATTTGCCTAGACCCATCTCTCTATTAGATATTCGGAGTTTCTTAGGTTTGGATGGCTATTACAGATGGTTTGTTAGAGGGTTTTCTTATATTGCATACCCCATGTCTCGATTGACTTAGAAAAAAGTCAAATTTTACTGGTTAGATTCTTACGAGCAGAGTTTTAAGGAGTTGAAGACTCAACTCATTTTTGCCCCAGTCTTGACTTTGCTAGATGGCACAGATAGGTTTGTATTTTATTGTGATGTCTCCAGAGTTGGTGTTGGTTGTGCTTTGATGCAGAGATGCAATGTCATAGCTTACGCCTCTAGAAAAATTAAACTTCATGAGAAAAATTATCCTACCTATGATCTTGAGTTGGTAGCTGATGTTTTCACCTTGAAAATTTGGAGACATTATATTTATGGGGTTCATGTTGATGTGTTTACTGACTATAATTATTTACAGTATGTGTCCACGCATAAAGATCTGAATTTTTGTCAAAGAAGGTGGCTTGAGTTGTTAAAAGATTATGATATGAGTTTATTGTATTATCCGAGAAAGGCCAATGTAGTGGAAGATGCCCTTAGTAGATTGTCTATGGGTAGTTTTGGTCATGTTGAGGAGGATAAGTAAAAGTTAGTTCAGGAGGTTCATCAACTTCCTAGATTAGGTGTTCGGTTGGTTGATTCAACTGAAGGTAGTATATGTGTTTAGAATGGTTCAGAATCTTCATTGTTTTCCAAAGTGAAATAAAAGAAAGATAAGGATCCTAGTTTTGTTAAGATGAAGGAGACGATTAGAGATTAGAAAGTAAAGTTTTTCTCCAAAGGGGGAGATGGTGTTCTTCATTGTCAGTGCAGGTTATGTGTTCCATGTGTTGGTGGCTTGAGATAGAGAATACATGCAGAAATGGATGGTGTGTGAAACTCTATCCATATAGGAGCCACTATGATGTACCATTATTTGTAGGAAATCTATTGGTAGAGTGGTATGAAAAAGGATAATGCACAGTTTGTGGCTAGGTGCCCAAATTGTCAGCAAGTTAAGGTTGAGCACCAAAGTCCTAATGGTGCATTGAAAGAGTTTAGCATCTCCACTTGGAAGTGGGAACTTTTGAACATGGATTTTTTAATTGGGTTGCCTCATACGTATTATCAACATGATTCGATTTAAATGATTATTTATATAATGACCAAGTAATCATATTTCTTACTAGTTCATATGCCGTATTCATCCAAGGATTATGCTAGACTCTATCTCAGAGAGTTAGTTAAGTTTCATGGGGATTCCATTATCCATTATTTTAGAAAGAGGTACTATGTTTACCTCTTATTTTTAGTAGGTTTTTTCAAAATGGTCTTGGTACCCAAGTTCATCTTAGGACTACTTTCAATCTTTAGATAGATTGTCAGGGAGAGAGGACCATTGAGAACCTCGAATACATGTTGAGGGAATGTGTTATTAACTTTAAAGGTAGTTAGGATGACAGCTTACCTTTGATTGAGTTTTCTTACAACAACAGTTACCACTCCGGAATTCAGATGGCTCTATTGGAGGCTCTCTATGGTATGAGATGTAGATCACCTATTGGTTGGTTTAAAGTAGGTGAGACTGTGGTGATAGGTACAAATGTAGTGTTTGAGGCAATATAGAAGGTTCAATTGATTCAGCAGAGGCTAAAGACAACCCAAAGCCATCAGAAATCTTATGCTGATGAGAGGAGAATAGATCTTGAGTTTGAGGTTGGTCATTTGGTCTATTTGAAATTTTTGACTATAAAAAGAGTGAATAAATTTGGTAAGAAGGGGAAGCTCAGTCCCCTATATGTTGGCCCTTATAGAGTCTTGAACTATTTAGGAAAGGTGGCTTACGAGCTAGAGTTGCCTGCAGGATTAGCGTTCATATATGAAGTGTTCCATGTTTCTTTGTTAAAGAAGTGTATTGGTGTTTCAATTGTAGTTATTCCTTTAGAAAATATGGGCGATAAAGATAGTCTTTCCTATGAGGAAGTCCCAGTTGAGATCCTTGATTGTAAGATTCATAGGCTAAGGAATAAAGAAGTTCCCTTGTTTAAGGTATTATGTTAAGGGAGCTACTTTGGAAGCAGAAGCAGATATGTGAACCAAGTACCCTTATTTTTTCTCCCTAAACTCAGATTCAGCTTGAGGTAACCATTTTTCCTTCGATTGACTCTTTTTCATTCTCAGTTTAAACTATGTAACCATTCCCATGTACTTATATGCATTCACTAAAATTAGTTCAGTTTATGTATCACATTTCAGACTCAGCTATATCATCATGTTCCAAGTCATGCATGTTCAGTATGTGATCTGAATTACCTTAGTATTGTACTCTCTATCTAACCAGTCTTATTCAAGGATGAATGTTCCCAAGGGGGAGATATTGTAATATCCGTACTAATATTAGCTCGATTTAGCTTTTAATTGCATGCATAAGTGGCTTAAGGCTTAAAATTTTCACTAATTATTGGGGACTGTCATTTACAAGACCCCTCTAACTTTGAGGATTTTTGTTCTTATCTTCTCAACCTCGAGACATTGGTTTTTGAGTTGATTAATGTTCAAGGATGTAAAATGTATATCTCAGGGGAGTTTCATATTTTTCGAACAAGGTTCTAGTCATTTTTGGATCACAAAAATAGTGGGTCATTGCGAAAAACCCACGATGCGGCATTAGTCCTGATGTCATGCAGACCGCGTCGCGGTGAGGAAAATCAACGATCGTGCTAAGACCGTATCTCAGTGAGCCTGTTTGTCCAGTTCTGAATTTAAATAACTGAGGGGAAATTAGGTCTTTTCCCCCTCAACCTAATCATTTATAACACAACTTGGGGCATCAGTTAGGGCATTATTTGCCCATCTTCTCCAAATTCCTCTCAAGAAAATCCTCCCATTTTCCCAAGAATAAAATTGAGTTCCTTTCCATAAGAAATAAATATTTCAAGTTATCTAAGTTCAAGAACCTCATAGAAAGAATCAAGATTAGTGCTTTTGTCTCAAGTCAAGAAGCTTAAGGTATGTGGGATATTCATCAATGGGCCCCTTTCACCCATTAAGCCCCAAAACCTTGTCTTTTAATTGAATTATTGAGTTTACCTTTACCATGGTATTTTATTTATTCAAGATGGGTTTAATTCATGTTTTTCCTTTTTAATCTAGATTAAGTTCACCCCATGTATGATCCCATGGAAGATTTGATTTACTAATGCTTTAAATTTTAGTTCCTATATCTTTTTTAATTGAATTTCATGATAAATTCCCCAATGTATGATTTATCCATGTGAATCATATTGATTTTGTTTGTTCAATACATTCCCATATTCAAGTTTATAATCCTCACATATTTGATGAAACGTCTATGCTTTTGGGTTTGAACCATGATCCCATAATATTGTTTTAAAAGTTTATAGTCGTATATTATGGTCATTCAGTCCTGGTGGGTTATGAACACCCGATACCTACGTGTTTTAAATTGATTTCAGATCTTTCAAGTAATGATTCAGTTAAACCATGAATGTTCCTATTTATTTAGTTGATATAATAATGATAAACACTATAAGAAATATTATTCAGTTAACCTTAGTTCAGTTCAGTACAAGTGTCTAAGACCCCACAAAATTTCTAAGCTGAATACATCCTTTAAGGATTGTCAAGGCGTCTTAGACTTAGAAAATTCTAGCTAAGTTCCAAGGCTTAGTTTATTTTTGGCCTTTGAAAGTTGGAAATCTCATTTCATGACCTTAATGTCCCTAATGGTCCATATTTTTGTTGATTCATGATCAGAGAGGTCGATAGGTGTTCTGTAATGCCTCAAAATCGGGTCCCGAGACGTCACAGGGTGCTTAGGGTCACAAGTGACCCCAAGCTAACCCTTCTACTGGCATAACTCATAAGCAACTGAATAAAATGCTTAAATCTGTTTAAAATTAGTGAGAACATAAAACTTTTCTGAACTTGATCAATACAAATATGAACTTTACAAGATTACAACTCTGCTTTTACCAAAATAAAACTGAAACTAAATACATTAACTCTACTAACTGTCTATGAAGCCTCTACTAGTACTGACTTTAGATAGACGGGTCATGACTCCCAACTATCCCAACTCAATACGACTGAAATAGGAAAATAAAGAACTTCTCAAACTATCTATATGTCTTAAACCCTTGAATCAAAAGTATTCTTCACTTGCTGACTGGAAGTTGCGAGCTGACTGAATCTAAATGAGCATACTAAGTCTTATACCTACATTATGAGACAACGTAGCACATAGACGTATATATGGATCAACACTTTGGAAATGTACTGAGTATATGGGGGTGTATGCAATTAAATAATCAATATCATAAATCCTTATAGAAAACATGCATGCTAGTATAGATGACTCACATAGCTTGAATTAAAACCATCATAATCATGAATAAGAAAACAGGTAATGTAAATCACGTGAGTCATTGCACTTCATTCTAAATCAGCATTCTTTCTTTATTCTCAAACTTGTAAGATAGATAAAGTATTAAAACAACATCTGTCAGAGCATACACTTTAATCTCAAGAAAACTAGGAACTTCTTTGGAAACTTAAAGATTTTGACACTTGAGAGCCTTAGAAATCTTGGACTCATAGCTTTCAAAATAAATATACTTGTATCTTAGATAGAGTGGGGGACTACTTTGGGAGTTTCTTCTCACTGAAATAAACCATGTGAGCTACATGGAGTTCAATGTCTTACCCACGTTGGGGAGAGCTGTTCTATCCTTGCCATCAGATAGAACCTTAACTTTAGTGATCACTATCTTAACCCACTTGGGGTATATCAAGAACTTAAGGGGGCACGTAGTTCTGGGGCATGAGACCTCAAAATCACGCCCAACTCGGTGCTAAATACTACTCCCTTACTTAGCTCAGAACTTTAGAAAATCCACCTTAAAACAATTTAACAATATATATATATATATATAATGGGAGCCAAAATGCACCTCCTTTACTTCAAACTCAAGAATGTGGATTTCTATCTTAACTTACAATCAAAACTCACTTCTGGATATTCTTTAAAAATCACTAACATCTCATTCTCAAACTCATGCTTTAAACATAAGGTTCAATTCACAGCAATAGGACTTGAAATTCTCAAAATAGGATATAGACGTTGAATTATGCAACTTCAACCATAAATTGACAGTTTAAAACATTAATATGCATAATTTACTACTCAAAGCTTGGGTAAGACATAGTTTCATAAAACTCAAACTATAATAACATGATAGGAATTCTCCATGAGTTTACGAAATACTTTACGAAAATATGTAACTTTTGGGCACAAGAACAAAAGGTTGTTCGTGTTCAAAATCACATACCTTAAACTTAGATCTTTTGGATGAATTTAAAAATTCTGTAAGGTTATTCACGAACTATTGGGTGTCCCTCGTAGCCCTCTTAATAGGGAATTTAAATATGCAAGAATTATCGAATTCTCACGGTTGAATCTCTAGATAATTGGGTTTTTATGTTGAAACCCTAACCTTGTGATTGAAGGTGTTCAGAGAATTTTGAGATATTTAACTAAAGAAGATGGAAGATAATATTCTCCTTTAGGGTTGTAATTCGTGGGAAGTGAAGGAAAAAGACTAAAATACCCTAACTAAATCGCTTCCTAGTTGCTGAAAATCTAAGGCTGACGACATTTGTGATAGGCCATCAGACTTGTGATAAGTCATAACAAATGTCATCACTGAGGGGTTGGAATTGATGGATTTCTACCTAAGGCTGATAAAATTCGTGATAAGTCGTCACACTTGAGATAACTTATCAGAAATGTCATCCTTGGGGGCTGGATTCTGCCTAAGGCTGACGACATTCGTGTTAAGTCGTCACACTTGTGATAACTTATCAGAAATGTCATCACTGGGGGTTGTATTATGCCTAAGGCTGACGGCATTTTTGATAAGTCATCACACTTGTGATAAGTTATCACGAATGTCATCACTTAGTTTTCCAGGCTGACATGCTGGAGAAAATGGGCATAACTTTTTTCTCCGGTATTGGATTTAGGTGAAATTGGTATTGTTGGAAAGATAATTTAAAGAGATTTAATTTGATATATAGTAGGCCACCCAATTCATCATATACAAGGATTTACAGTCGATTGAAGTTGACTCAAGTTTTGACGCTCACTAAAACTCGAACGATAGGAAAACTTTCAACTTGACCTTGAGTTAGGGGATCTCTTTGATCTCAATTCATGATCAAATATGTTCCCATACTACATAATTGATTAACATACCAAATTTTCATAGGATTTATGGCTTTTGGAACATCTACATGTAGAAAAGATGGTTTTCATTCTAGTCCGAAATGCATTGTGTTACATTATCTCTCCCTTGGGATAATTCGTCCCCGAATGTTGCTCTTTAGGTTAAGAATACAGAGAAAAATGAGGATACAAAGTTGAAATAGCTTATTAAACTGAATCTAAATCTTTCTAAACTTTGGCATCCTTCGATGAATGCATATACTCATGATAAGAATAGCTATCTAACTGAATCTTTGATTAGAGTGGAGCTAAATGACGGAAGGCCGTTACCTTCGTCAGAATCTGAGCTAACTTTCCCTTTTTACTTATTTTTGAAGAGATGACTCATGCTGAGGGTTTAGAATTTTCTTGATGTGCTTATGGTGCGATCGTTCTTATAGACTATGAGGTGATAGTTTATGCAGGCCCAAATCATGAGAAAACAAGGCTAAGATCACACAATGGGTATCACAGTGTTTGAGCTGGAATACTTGGAAAACGAAGATCATTCGGTGAATATTTATGAACTGAATCATGACTAGATATCCAAATTCTGAAACTGATGCCTGATACATATACTGAGCTAAATTTGCAATTGCGAAAATATTCGAAATTACTGTACTTATGAAATTTCAGGTAGTAAAACTAGGCTAGTTCGAAACAATTGGAAATCCATAGAAATCTATGTGCCTGATTGTTAAACTGAACTGCTGTCTATCCAAATTGAATCATAATAGATACTCATGCTCAATTGGAGGGTTTCTTCAACACCCCTCTAGGGAGTTCTAACGATTTGAAGGAGCCAAGAATTTTGGTCAAGATCTGAACAAGACATCTGAATAAGGGATTACAATATTGCTACAATTCCATAGCTTGGAATCATAGACCTTTAAATCATAGACTGGGGTAGAATTTATTAGGCTTTAGGCAATGCAACACCTTACTTAAAACTTAGACACACTTCTAAAATATTCTATCAACTAATCCTTTACCTTAAGAACCATACTTATTGATTCATCTTCTAATTCTAACAAGGCCGTTGATATTTCCTTCTACTCATGTCTAAACTGAACTAAATTCCCTCACCATCTTCAAGCCTAACCCACAATCATAGGCTACATCACCTAACACTGTACTACTATTCTGAACCGTAATTCAACACACCCTGCACTTCATAACTTCTCATCTCATGAAATCCTCATTACTACTCCAACAACCACATTCAACCTCGTACTAGACATTTTAATAATGTACAGTGCATTCATCTAAATATACAAACATGTTGTTCAAGCCTCACTTCTATAACAACATATGCACTTCAAAACACACTCCCCTAAAATACCTTTGTCACAACTTACAAACCTCTATCAATAACAACTTCTATGCACTACTCCTAAGAAGACATACATAAGATTTCAACTACCCAAACATCTCATATAAAACTTTGACTAACCATGACGAGTATTAAAGACTTGGCTTCAATCTTACTTCACACTTTACTGCGTTAGCTAAAATAAGCATACAACAACCTTCCAGTAACAAGAAATGTTTACTCTTTCCCATCCAGACAATCGATTATCATCACTATCTTGACCGAAGAAAAGGTAATAAAACGTTAGAACATGAGGGCCCAAAATATGAGGGAATACCATTAATAACTTGACACTCAACTGAAGCTTGAGGAATATAATATATAGCATCATGGACTTATCAAAGAAGTATGATCTGAGGACATGCAAGATATAAATCCGAATTTCACTGATCATTAAAAGTATTGCTTGAGTACTTGAACTAAACATACTGTAAAGCTTGAGTACATGAGTCATGAGTATCATGACCTGAATGTGAAGTTCATAACTTATGGAATGTGATTCCAACTGATGAAAGAACTAGAACTCCTTATTTTGGGAACTAGGAGAGTATATAATTCTCCATCATATGTATGAACACAAATTACGATCATGGAACTGAATGTAAGGTATGAGTAGGTATTGGGATAACTGAAAATACTGAAATAAGATTGGGTTAAGCATTAATCTTTCTCACAGCTATTCTACAACTTACTGGTACATCTACTAGAATCTGAAGGTTTGACTTGGTTATTTGTTCTATCATCTCCCCTTTAGATATAACCCATCATTCTAAGGATGTGAACCACTATATAAACTCTAGTCTAACTACAATCACTTTACTCTAGAGTCAGGGATATAGCAATGCACATGAACAAAACAACTTAACCCAAATGACTACACCTGAAAGCGTAAAACCAACTTCGAATACTCACTTCTGAGCTACACCCTATCTTTATATAGCCCCAATAGTCATCATATAATACTTGAACACTTACTAACTTTGAATCTGCATGAGAATCCCCATAGTTGGAGTGCACACCATCTAGTGTTTCAACTTTTATTTCTATTAGGTAAATCTTCAAAATTTCAAACTTAGATTCTAACTCTTAACATGGGTATCTCCAACCCTTTGATGGACCATACAACTTCTGTCATAGTCTACCAATATCACACTTGTAAACTTATGTTTCTAAACTATGAGAATCACATTCATACTTAAAAAGGCTCAACATCTTCAATAATAACTTCTTAACTTAGCTATTAAGAACATTACTGATTATCTAACTAGTATTTCTCCACCTAACATCTCAATGGTACTACCGACCCCACAACATGCAACAATTCTAAATAAATAAATAAATAATGCAGCCCCATAGCACCTTGGGTGTACTTTTACATCATATATACAACGTCAAACTTGATTATGAACCAAGTAAACGTATGCTCTTGCTTACACTGTTCTAGCCTATTATATTACTTCCCTATAACTAGTATTATTAACCAAGAAATCATCACATACCTTGATGACCACCAATCATTCAAACTTAATACATAGTTCTGTTGTCACTTGGAAGCTATAGAATAAAACATCAAGAATAACTAGCCCACTTGAACCTCATAATAATGATAATCGATCATAAACATATAACCTATCTTATTTACAATCCATTACCACATCCTCCTTCTACATATCATTACTATAAACCTATCTATACACCTAAACTTCTTGCGTAGCATTATACGTTTTAACCAATACAAAATCAAAAAGATGCGCAGTAAGTTGCTAGTGAATCGAAATAGGCCTCACACGGCTTTACTAGACTTTGATTTTTCAACAAAATAATGATAACAAGGTTACAAGAGATAGAAACTTGACACACATTATTCAATGATCTAAGAATACACATCTTATTCTGTGTTACTTGCATGACTCATAAGAGTGAGGACATAACTCTGATCTTGAGAAACTTATAATACACTAGAATGCTACTCTCAAGCTACTTTGTGTGACTTCTGAAGCTTCTTTCTAGACAATCTGAGAGCGTTATATGGGGAGGAATTGGAACTTAGTAATCATTCTATCTCATTAATAATACATGGATAGGGAAGTATAGCTTTACATTATAGATTCTGAGGAGGAATCTGGAAGTACATCTGACTTGGGCTTAATGCATGACTTTTATGAATCATGAATAGAGCACTTCAATCATTGGAACTCAAAAGAACTGATGGGATACTTTATAGCTCACTGACAATCCAATAACTATCTGTGGAGACTGCCTGAGAAAGCACTATCTGTAAATATTTAAGCTTGATTATTTCTGATACCTTGATAATAAGGTAAAGATGGCCTGGATAGAGTAAGATGAGACTCTGTATAAGTTTCTTAAAGAACATTTCTATAGCACAATCTGAGTCTTGAAAGAATGGAGACATTTCCTAAGTGTCTTGTAGCCTCTCAAAGAAGAGTACAGACGTCTCCGTACCATTCCGCAAGACTCTACTAGACACGGCTTCACAAACACCCTAAGACACTTGAACTCTGTGCTGTGATACCAAGTTTGTAACATCCAAAAATTGGGTCCTGAGACGTCACACGGTGCTTAGGGTCACAAGTGACCCCAACCTAACCCTTCTACTGGCATATTTCATAAGCAACTGAATAAATTGCTTAAATCTGTATAAAATCAGCGAGAACATAAAACTTTTCTGAACTTGATCAATACAAATTTGAACTTTACAAGATTACAACTCTGCTTTTACCAAAATAAAACTGAAATTGAATACATTAACTCTACTGACTGTCTATGAAGACTCTACTAGTACTGACTTTAGATAGCCGGGTCATGACTCCCAACTATCCCAACTCAATACGATTGAAATAGGAAAATAAATAACTTCTCAAACTGTCTAGCTGGCTCAAACCCTTGAATCAAAAGGATACATCACCTGCTGACTGGAAGCTGCGAGCTGACTGAATTTGAATGAGCATACTAAGTCTTGTACCTATATTAAGAGACAATGTATAACATAAATGTAGATGTGGATCAACACTTTGAGAATGTACTGAGTATATGGGGGTGTATGAAATTAAATAATCAATATCATAAATCATTATAGAACTGCAATAATCACAATCGGGCTCTCTGGCCAATAATATCATCATTAAACAACACTACGGTGGGACATAGGCTTGGGGAAATTCCAAATTTCCCTCTTGGTGCTAAGTACTACTCCCCGACAAGCTCAGAACGCGTTAGGAAATCCACCACAACATCACAAAGGTCTATCATAAAGATCAAATCAAATCTCTTTCTCATTTATCAAATCATATCAATTTGTGGATTCCTAACTCAACACATTTTAGCTCAAACATTTTAATCTTCCTCAACATCAACAAGGTATCAATGCATTAAACCATAACCGACTCGACATTTGGATAAGGATATGAAGACTCAATACATAATATTTTCAACAATTTAACTCATCAAAACCATCCGGAAAATACCAAGACTTATTGCAACTTCAATATCAACATTTCTCAATTTGCCATCCAACTCTCATTTAAAGGTACTTGAGACATCAACCCATAGTAGGGATATAGAATTTCCAATATCAATTATAAATTCATAATAAGGAAATAGTGGAATGATAGTATAAATCAAGGCTTAACAAATTAAATCATCATACTCTCATAATCAAATACTTTTTGGACATAAATCCATCTCAAAATCATACACATATCGGATGACATAATCCCATAGCTCATGGACAATAATATATGCTACAAAACCATATTTCCAATTCATGTTTAAACATGTAAAATCTCATGTCAATGTAATTCAACAAAAATACCGGGCACAAGATCGAAAGGATAATCTTGTTCAAAGCCCCACATACCTAAAAATGGAAGATGAATGTGAACTTCCGACTCCGGAACTTTATTCACGAAAATAAAGGGTGCTTTTCGAAGCCCTTAATATGATCAATTCGAATCCCAAATCAATTTGAAATTTCTACGGTTTAATCAAGAGACAAAGAAGGATGAAATTTGGAGTAGTAGGGTTGGGGTTTGATACTTAGGAAATTTTTTTGAGAAAAATGAGCTATTGAATGCTCGTAATGGACTTAAATCCATGGTTTACCCGGATGGATTGGGGTGGGAATGACCAAAATACCCTTAAAAATCAAATAATGTCAAATTTGTCCATTGGTGGACTGTTTTGATAGGCTGAAGTAGATCGAACATAACTTTTTGATTCGATGGCCAAACTGGATGAAACCAATTTCATTGGAAAGAGGACTTTCAGAGATTTCTTTTGATATTTAGTAGCTAACCCATATAATTATGTACAAGGAGTTATGATCGTTTGAAGTTGACCATAAAATTCGCATGGCCTCAGTATTTTTTACTTGCACATTTACTGTTCACCATTATTCACGGTTAGATCGGAATGATCATAACTCATCGCTCGAGTGTCCGTTTTTTATGATCCACATATCGTTGGAAAGCTTATTCGATACTCTGCGCGTTGATGGGTCGCATATCCAGAAATTCCATAAAAAAATTATTAATCACAATAACGAACAGAATTCAACACATATTCGTCCGAGATCTTAACGAAATTTTTTTTCCGGGGCATCACATCATCTCCCCCTTGAAAACATTCATCCTCGAATGTTGATAGGTAGGTCAAGAATACTATGAAAATGAGTATATAGAGAAAAAATCATCTTTCCCAAGCATATACTCCATTCTAGATTATTTTGGATATCGTAGAAAACACATAAGCCAAGATAAACATAGCAATAAGGATTAAATCAAAAGAGAACGATACCGTTGACATGCCCATAGGAAAGAGGTGGGGATATTTGGCGCGCATATCAGCTTCAGCTTCCCAAGTAGCACTCTCCACGGATTGATTTCGCCAAAGCACTTTAACCAAAGGAACTTCCTTGTTTCTTAGCCTACAAACTTGAAAGTCAAAACCCTCAACCAAAATCTCTTCATATGAAAGCCTATCTTGAATACCCGAGATTTCGGAAGGATCAATTATAACAGAATCACCAATTGACTTCTTAAGCATAGAAACATGGAAAACCGGATGGACGTTAGATAACTCCGCGGGCAATTCAACCTTATAAACTACCTTCCCAATGCGATCCAATATCTTATAGAGACCAATGCGATCCAATATCTCTTCACCCCTTTCATGGGTGAAACTTTAAAGTACACTAAATCACCAACATCAAATTCAAGGTCTTTCCTCCTTACATCTGCGTATAATTTTTGACGACTTTGGGTGGTTTTAAACCTTTGCCTAATTAACTTAACATTCTCCATGGCCTCAAACACCGCATCCGGTCCAGTCGCGGAAGCCTCACCAACGTCAAACCAACCAATGGGTGATCTACACCATCTACCATACAAAGCTTCAAACGGGGCCATTCCAATAGTAGCATGAAAACTGTTATTGTAAGAAAACTCGATTAATGCTAAGTGCTCATCCCAACTACCTTTAAAATCAAGCACACAAGCCCTCAACATATCTTTTCAAGTCTGAATGGTCCGCTCAACCTGACCATCTGTTTGCGGATGGAATGAAGAACTTAAACGAATTTGGGTACCGAGACCCTTCTGGAAAGATTTCCAAAACTGAGAGGTAAACTGAGTACCTCTGTCAGAAATAATAGCCAAAGGGATTCCATGAAGTCTGATGAGTTCCCGAATATATATTCTAGCATAATCTTCAGGTGTATACGATGAATGCACAGGCAAGAAATGAGATGATTTCGTCAGCCGATCTACGACAACTCAAATCAAATCATGATGGCGACGAGAAGGAGGCAAACCAACTATGAAGTCCATATTCACTTCTTCCCACTTCCAAGTAGGAATGCTAAACTCTTGCATCACTCCACTGGGCCTTTGATGCTCTATTTTAACCTATTGACACGTGGAACACTTTGCCACAAATTCTGCTATGTTCCTCTTCATACCGTTCCACCAATAGTTTTCTCGCAAATCATGGTACATCTTGGTAGCACCAGGAAGGATGGAGTATCGCGTACCATGCGCATCTACCACAATCCTCTGCTTCAAGTTATTAACATCAGGAACACAATCTTTCTTGGAGTCTCAAAATGCCATCTCCCCCATGGGAGAAAACCTCCACCTTTTGGTCTTTAACTCACTCTTTTAACCTGACCAAGGTAGGATCCCTGTCTTGCTTCTCATTCACTTCTAAAACTAAAGAGGATTCAGAACCACTTTGCACTCCTATACTACCCTCAGCATCACCAAATAACCTAACCCCTAATCTAGCCAAACGATGTACCTCACGGGCCAACTCCTTCTTACCAATCTCCACATATGCTACGCTACCCATGGACTTCCGACTAAGGGAATCTGCTACTACATTGGCCTTGGCCGGATGATATAGCATGCTCATATCATAATCTTTCAACAGTTCTAACCATCGTCTCAACCTAAGATTCAACTCCTTTTGGGTGAATACATACTGCAAGATCTTATGGTCCGTGAAGACGTCGACATAGACACCATACAAAGAATGTCTCCAGATTTTCAAAGAAAAAACAACGGCAGCTAATTCAAGGTCATGGGTTGGATAATTCTTCTCATAAGGCTTTAGCTGCCTGGAAGCATAAGCTATAACCTTGCCCTTTTGCATCAATACACAACCCAAACTGACTCTGTAAGCATCATAATACTCCACAAAAACATTAACACCGTCAGGCAAAGTCAACACAGGGGCTGAAGTGAGTCGAGTCTTCAACTCCTGAAAACTCTTCTCGCAATATTCGGACCACAGAAAGTTCACTTTTTTGGGGTTAAACGGGTCATAAGAGACACAATAGATGAAAACCCTTAAACAAAACAATGATAATAACCAGCTAGACCCAAGAAACTTCGGATATAATAAGGAGAAATAGGTCTAGGCAAACTCTTTATAGCCTTTATCTTTTGAGGATCAACTCTAATACCATCGGAAGAAACAACATGACTTAAGAAGGCTACAGAGTTCAGCCAGAACTCACACTTACTGAACATAGGATACAACCAATGAGCTCGAAGAGTTTCCAACAAGATTCAAAGATGATCCACATGATCACCCTCACTTCGGGAGTAAATAAGAATATCATCAAGGAACACTATTACAAATAAATCCAGATATGGCGGGAATACACGGTTCATAAGATCTATGAAAGCTGTTGAGGCATTAGTTAACCCAAAAAACATCACTAGAAATTCAAAATGACCGTAACGGGTTCGGAAGGCTGTCTTGGGGATATCACATTCCCTAATGTTAAGTTGGTGATAACCGGATCTGAGGTCTATCTTCAAAAAGTAGCTCGCACCTTGCAATTGGTCAAATAAATCATTAATTCGAGGAAGTTTATATTTATTCTAGATAGTAACCCTATTAAGCTGCCGGTAATCAATACACATCCGCAAAGAACCATCTTTCTTACGCACAAACAGGACAGGTGCACCCCACGGGGACACACTAGGTCTGATAAAGCTTTTGTCTAAATGATTTTTCAATTGCTTTTTCAACTCTTTAAGTTCCGCGGGAGCCATGCGATACAGAGTATTGGAAATAGGCTGAGTTTTGGGAAGAAGGTCAATCCCAAACTCTATCTCTCTATCAAGAGGTATTCCAGGGAGATCTTCCGGAAAGATATCAAGAAACTTATGAACAACATTAATTGACTGAATGGTCGGGTTTTCAGACTTAGTATCTTTAACCTGAACCAAATGGTGGATGCAACCCTTAGAAATCAACTTCCTAGCTTAGAGATAGGATATGAAACGACCCTTAGGAATCACAGAACTCCCGAACCATTTGAGGATAGGTTCATCAGGAAACCAAAACTTGACCACACGGGCACGACAATCAATAGACGCACAGCATGAGTAAAGCCAATCCATACCCAGAATGATATCAAAGTCAACCATATCTATCTCAATCAAATCAGCATACATAACCCTACGAAAGACAGTAATGGGACATTTCTTATACACCCGCTTAGCAATGACAGACTTTCCTACCTGAGTAGAAACCAAAATAGGCTCAGAAATTAGTTCAGGATCCGTTTTAAAATTTACAGCAACCAGAGGTGTCATATAAGAAAAACTCGAACCGTGATCCATCAACACATAGACATCAAAATAGAAAAGATGGAGCATACCAGTGACAACATCGGGAGAGTCCTCCTGCTCCTGACGAGGTGGTATAGCATACAAATGATTCTGGCGTTGACCGCCAGCAGTAGTAGATGAAACACCCTGAGGAAGAACTGGACGGGCTGTGGGAGGCGGGGCACTAGTAGCCTGACTCTGGGGATGGACATCACGACTCCGTTTTCTAGTATATAGGCAGTCTCTAAGTATGTGGCCCAACTTGCCACAACCAAAACAACCCCGCTGCCCCATAAAACACTCCCCAAAATGGTCTTTACCACATTAAGCACACGAAGGAGGATGAGGCCGGTTGCTTACACTGTCCTGAGACCTGGAAGGTACCGACCTATTACCGAGCTCCTACCTGCTCTGATATACAAGAGAAATAGTTGAGGAAGGCCCAGGTATAAATGGACATCTCTAAAACTGAGGGATACTCCCTCCGGAGAATCTAGTCTGACCAGACCCCTGTTGCTCTGATCTAACTCTCTTAATCCCTCTTACTCTTCCTCTTTCCCTTATCTTGTCTGACTCAATTTGTTGGGCGTGAATCATTAACCTAGGAAAATCAATCTCCATGTTAATCATAGCATATCTATATTCTTTCACCACATAACTCGACACCCCAGTTAGAAACTTGCTTATACTAGTCCTCGAGTCAGCCATCATATTGGGAGCATACTTCGATAGCTGATTAAACATAAGACAATACTCCTTAACCGATATGAAGCCTTGTCTCAAATTCATAAAATCCTTTATCTTAGCTTCCCGTAACTCAAGAGGAAAGAATCTATCCAAGAAAGTATCTTGGAACAATTACCAAGTCACCGGAGCGGTATCTTCCTCTCTACCCTTATTCCACATATGCACCCAATCATAGGCAACATCCTTCAACCGATAAGAAGCCATATCTACACTTTCTTCTTAGGTCACATGCATAATATGTGTAATTTTCTTCATTTCATCAACATATATCTACGAGTCCTCACCTTCTATCGACCTATGAAACTCTGGTGGATTCATCTGCATAAAATCACAAATTCATGCTGCTGTCAAAATATTTTCCTGCGAAGGTGGAGCATTGGCATGAGTATTGGAGGTAACTGCCTGGGCTAACGTCTGAAAAGCTGCACGAAATTCAGCATGGGATACCATCTCATGTAACGGATCAACGGGTTGAGGTTGGTTGTTGGTTTTGCGAGCTCGACATGGAGGCATTTTCTGTCGTAAGAACTCACTAATTAACAGCAGCAGGAAACAGTTGTAAGCATGATAGACTCCTGTATAAAGAAAAAAATGACATTTCTCAGAACGACCCGCAACCTCTTGATCATAGGTGTGGCGCGCTACACACCGATGCTCAAGACTCTACGTAACGCTGCTTATCAGACTCCCTAGGACTCTTCACAACCTTAGGCTCTCATACCAAGTCTTTAACGCCCCAAAATATCCTCCCGAGATGCCACAGGGTTCCCAAGGCTACATGTAGCCTCTAGAAAACCCTTTAAGCCAAAACACTACCGTTGGGTTCCAACACAACAACATACACGCTACGCTAAGGATATATAAATAAGTACATATCATATCACATCGTACATAGCATGGAATATTGTTAGACTGTACATATATGGAAAGTCTATACACAAACGAACCCAATAATACACTAGTCTTACATAGCCTCTGTACAGCAAAATCAACGAGCCATTGGGACAAACCCCCAACTGACTCAACAGACCAAAGGGATCACAAAACAACAACACCAAAACTAGCAACTTGGTCCTCGAACCATGAGGACTCACCACTGAAGGAACGTACATGCGACACTCGGATATCACTGTCGCGGCTGCGGCTAAGTACCTGAACCTACATCATGGTAAGAATGTAGCCCATAGAGAAATATGTAGGTCAGCACAAGATACGTACTGAGTATGTGGGGGCATATGAAAAATATAAATAATATCATAAATTTCGTAAAAACGTACATACGGACCATAATGACACACCTGGCTTGAGTGACATTGAATCATGCAACTCATAACATCTTAGATAGGAAATGTAGGAGAAAAACCTCACAAATCATTATAGATCATCATAGTCAACTTCACTTACCATATCAAAACTCAGAGTGACTCGGTGTTTCAATAAACATGACTCTTATGGACAGGGGAGTTTCCTATAAGCAACAACCCGATCTGAGCTACGTGGAATACCAACGTTTGAAACCCCCATTGGCGGGAGCATCATACTCTTTGCCAGGGAGTACGACCTTAAAACTTCAATAATCACAATCGGGCTCTTTGGCCAATAATATCCTCATCAAACAACCCTACGGTGGAACATAGGTTTGGGGAAATATCAAATTTCTCTCTCGGTGCTAAGTACTACTCCCCGACAAGCTCAGAATGCGTTAGGAAATCCGCGACAACATCACAAGGGTCTATCATAAAGACCAAATAAAATCTCCTTCTCATTTATCAAATCATATCAATTTGTGGATTCCTAACTCAACAAATTTTATCTCATAACATTTTATTCTTCCTCAACATCAACAAGGTATCAATGCAATGAGCCATAACCGACTCGTCATTTGGACAAGGATATGAAGACTCAATACATAATATTTTCAACAATTTAACTCATCAAAACCATCCAAAAAATACCAAGACTCATCGCAAATTCAATATCAACATTTCTCAATTAGCCATCCAACTCTCATTTAAAGGTACTTGAGACATCAACCCATAGTAGGGATATAGAATTTCCAATATCAATTATAAATTCATAATAAGAAAATAGTGGAATGATAGTATAAATCAAGGCTTAACAAATTAAATCATCATACTCTCATAATCAAATACTTTTTGGAGATAATTCCATTTCAAAATCATACATATATTAGATGACATAATCCCATAGCTCATGGACAATTATATAAGATATAAAACAATATTTCCAATTCATGGTAAAACATGTAAAATGTCATGTCAATGTAATTCAACAAAAATACCGGGCACAAGATCGAAAGGATAATCTTGTTCAAAGCCCCACATACCTAAAAATGGAGGATGAATATGAACTTTCAACTCCGGAACTTTATTCACGAAAATAAAGGGTGCTTCGGGAAGCTCTTAACATGATCAACTCGAATCCCAAATCAATTTGAAATTTGTACAGTTCAATCAAGAGACATAGAAGGATGAAATTTGGAGTAGTAGGGTTGGGATTTGAACCTTAGGAAATTTTAGAGAAAAATTAGCTATTGAATACTCTTAATGGACTTAAATCCATGGTTTGCCCGGATGGATTGGAGTGGGAATGACCAAAATACCCTTAAAAATCAAATAATGTTAAATCTGTCATTTGGTGGACTATTTTGATAGGCTGAAGTAGTTTGACCATAACTTTTTGCTCCGATGGCTAAATTGGATGAAACCAATTTCATTGGAAAGAGGACTTTCAGAGATTTTTGTTGATATATAGTAGCTCACCCATATAATTATGTACAAGGAGTTATGATCGTTTGACGTTGACCCTAAAATTCGCCTGGCCTCAGTATTTTTTTCCTGCATATTTACTGTTCACCACTATTCACGGTTAGATCGGAATAATCATAACTCCTCGCTCGAGTGTCCGTTTTAGATGATCCATATATCGTTGGAAGACTTATTCGATACTATACGCGATGACGGGTTGCATATCCAGAAATTCCACACTAAAAAATTATAAATCACGATAAAGAATAGAATTCAACACATTTTCGTCCAAGATCCTAACGGAATTTTTTTTTCTGGGGCATCACATCATCTCTCCCTTGAAAACATTCATCCTTGAATGTTGATAGGTAGGTCAAGAATACTATGAAAATGAGTATATAGAGAAAAAGTCATCTTGCCTAAGCATATACTCCATTCTAGATTTTTTTGGATATCGTAGAAAACACACAAGCCAAGATAAACATAGAAATAAGGATTAAATACAAAAAGAACGATACCTTTGACATGCTCATAGGAAAGAGGTGGGGATATTTAGTGCGCATATCCGCTTTGGCTTCCCAAGTAGCACTCTCCACGGATTAATTTCGCCAAAGCACTTTAACCAAAGGAACTTCCTTGTTTCTTACACTACAAACTTGAAAGTCAAAAACCTTAACCGAAATCTCTTTATATGAAATACTATGTTGAATACCCGAGCTTTCGGAAGGATCAATCACAACAGAATCCCCAATTGACTTCTTAAGCATAGAAAGATGGAAAACCGGATGGATGTTAGATAACTCCGCGGGCAATTCAACCTGATATGCTAGCTTCCCAATGCGATCAACAATCTTATAGGGACCAATGTAACGGGGACTTAGTTTTCCTTTCTTCACAAATCTCTTCTCCCCATTCATGGGTGAAACTTTCAAGTACACTACATCACCAACATCAAATTCAAGGTCTTTCCTCCTTACATCTGGTAATGATTTTTGACAACTTTAGGAGGTTTTCAACCTTTCCCTAATTAACTTAACCTTCTCCATGGCCTCGAACACCACATCCGGTCTAGTCGCGGCAGCCTCACCAACTTCAAACCAACCAATGGGTGATCTACACCTTCTATCATACAAAGCTTCAAACGGGGCCATCCTAATAGTAGCATTAAAACTGTTATTTTAAGCAAACTCGATTAATGCTAAGTGCTCATCCCAACTACCTTTAAAATCAAGCACACAAGCCCTCAACATATCTTCTAAAGTCTGAATGGTTCGCTCGGCCTGACCATCTATTTGCGGATGGAAAGCAGAACTTAAACGAATTTGGGTACCGAGACCCTTCTGGAAAGATTTCCAAAACTGAGAGGTAAACTGAGTACCACTATCAGAAATAATAGCCAAAGGGATTCCATGAAGTCTGACGAGTTCCCGAATATGTATTCTAGAATAATCTTTAGGTGTATACGATGAATGCACAGGCAAGAAATGAGCTGATTTTGTCAGCCGATCTACGACAACCCAAATCGAATCATGATGGCGATGAGAAGGAGGCAAACAAACTATGAAGTCCATATTCACTTCTTCCCACTTCCAAGTAGGAATGCTAAACTCTTGCATCACGCCACTGGGCCTTTGATGCTCTATTTTAACCTATTGACACGTGGAACACTTCACCAAAAATTATGCTATGTTCCTCTTCATACCATTCCACAAATAGATTTCCCGCAAATCATGGTACATCTTGGTAGCACCAGGATGGATAGAGTATCCCATACCATGCGCTTCCTCCATAATCCTCTGCTTTGAGTTATCAACATCAGGAACACATAATATTTCTCGGAGTCTCAAAATGCCATCTCTCCCTTGGGAGAAAACCTCCATCTTTTGGACTTTAACTGACTCTTTTAACCTGACCAAGGTAGGATCCCTATCTTGCTTCTCCTTTACTTCCGAAACTAAAGAGGATTCAGAACTGATTGGCACTCCTATACTACCCGCAGCATCACCAAACAACCTAACCCCCAATCTATCTAAATGATGTACCTCACGGGACAACTCCTTCTTACAAATCTCCACATATGCTACGCTACCCTTAGACTTCCGACTAAGGGCATCTGCTACTACATTGGCCATTCCCGGATGATATAGCACGCTCATATCATAATCTTTAAACAATTCTAACCATCGTCTCTGCCTAAGATTTAACTCCTTTTTGGTGAATACATACTGCAACCTCTTATGGTCCATGAAGACATCGACATGGACACCATACAAATAATTTCTCCAGATTTTCAAAGAAAAAACCACGACAGCTAATTCAAGGTCATGGGTAGGATAATTCTTCTCGTGAGGCTTTAGCTTCCTGAAAGCATAAGCTATAACCTTGCCCTTTTGCATCAATAGACAACCCAAACCGACTCTGGAAGCATCGCAGTACACCACAAAACCATCAACACCGTCAGGTAAAGTCAACACAGGGGTTGAAGTGAGTCGAGTCTTAAACTCCTTAAAACTCTTCTTGCAAGATTTGGACCACAGGAATTCACTTTCTTTTGGGTCAAACGGGTCATAGGAGACGCAATAGATAAAAACCCTTCAACAAAACGACGATAATAACTATCTAGACCCAAGAAACTTCGGATATCAGAAGGAGAAATAGGTCTAGGCCAACTCTTTAAATCCTCTATCTTTTGAGGATCAACTTTAATACCTTCAGAAGAAACAACATGACCCAAGAAGGTTACAGAGTTCATCCAGAACTTACACTTACTGAACTTAGCATACAACCGATGAGTTCGAAAAGTTTCCAACACGATTCGTAGATGATCCTCATGATCACCCTCACTTCGGGAGTAAATAAGAATATCATCAAGGAACACAATTACAAATAAATCCAGATATGGCGGGAATACACGGTTCATAAGATCTATGAAAGCTGTTGGGGCATTAGTTAACCCAAAAAACATCACTAGAAATTCAAAATGACCGTAACGGGTTCGGAAGGCTGTCTTGGGGATATCACATTCCCTAATGTTAAGTTGGTGATAACCGGATCTGAGGTCTATCTTCGAAAAGTAGCTCGCACCTTGCAATTGGTCAAATAAATCATCAATTCGAGAAAGCGGATATTTATTCTTTATAGTAACCCTATTAAGCTGCCGGTAATCAATACACATCCGCAAAGAACTATCTTTCTTACGCACAAACAGGACAGGTGCACCCCACGGGGACACACTAGATCTGATAAAGCTTTTGTCTAAAAGATTGTTCAATTGCTCCTTCAACTCTTTAAGTTCCGCGGGAGCCATGCGATACGGAGGAATGGAAATAGGCTTAGTATCGGGAATAAGGTCAATCCCGAACTCTATCTCTCTATCAAGAGGTATTCTAGGGAGATCTTCCGGAAGGATATCAAGAAACTCATTAACAACATTAATTGACTGAATGGTCGGGGTTTCAAACTTAGTGTCTTTAACCGAACTTAAATGGTGGATGCAAACTTTGGAAATCAACTTCCTAGCTTTGAGATAGGATAAGAAACGAACCTTAGGAATCACAGAACTCCTGGACCATTCGAGGATAGGTTCATCAGGAAATTGAAACTTGACCACACGGGCACGACAATCAATAGACACATAGCATGAGTGAAGACAATCCATACCCAGAATGATTTCAAAGTCAACCATATCTATCTCAATCAAATCACCATACATAACCCAATAAAAAATAGTAATGGGACATTTCTTAGACACCCACTTAGTAATGATAGACTCTCCTACCGGAGTAGAAACAAAAATAGGCTCAGAAATTAGTTCAGGATCCGTTTCAAAATTTACAGCAACCAGAGGTGTCACATAAGAAAAACTCAAAATGGGGTCCATCAACACATAGACATCAAAATAGACAACACGGAGCATACCAGTGACAACATCGGGAGAGTCCTCCTGCTCCTGACGTGGTGGTATAGCATAGAAATGATTATGGTATTGACCGCCAGCAGTACTAGATGAAGCACCCTGAGGAGGAACTGGACGGGCTGCGGGAGGCGGGACACTGGTAGCCTGACTCTGGGGACAGGCATCACGACTCCGCTGTCTGGCATACGAGCAGTCTCTAAGTATGCGGCCCAACTTGCCACAACCAAAATAATCCCATAGTTCCGCTACCCTATATAACACTCCCCAAAATGGTCTTTACCACACTTAGCACATGAAGAAGGATGAGGCTGGTTGCTTACGCTGTCCTGAGACCTAGAAGGTACCGACCTATTTCTGAGCTTCTGCCTACCCCGATATACAGGAGCACTAGCTGAGGAAGGCTCAGGTATAAATGGACGTCTCTAAAACTGAGGGAGACTCCCTCCAGAGAATCTAGTCTGACCAGACTGTTGTTGCTCCGATCAGACTCTCTTAATCACTCTTAGTCTTTCTTTTTCCTTTATCTTGTCTGACTCATTTTGTTGGGCGTGAATCATTAACCTAGGAAGATCAATCTCCCTTTTGATCGTAGCAGATCTATATTCTATCACCACATAACTCGACACCCCAGTTAGAAACTTGCTCATACTAGTCCTGGAGTCATCCATCATATTGGGAGCGTACTTCGATAGCTGATTAAACTTAAGACAATACTCCTTAACTGACATGGAGCCTTGTCTCAAATTCATAAACTCCTCTATCTTAGCTTCCCGTAACTCAAGAGGAAAGAATCTATCCAAGAAAGAATCTTGGAATAATTGCCAAGTCACCGGAGCGGTATCTTCCTCTCTACCCTTATTCCACATCTGCACCCAGTCATAGGCAATATCTTTCAACGGATAAGAAGCCAACTCCCTACTTTCTTCCTAGGTCACGTGCATAATCTGTGTAATTTTCATTATTTCATTATCATACATCTATGGTCCTCACCTGCTCTCGACCCATGAAACTCTGGCGGATTCATCCGCATAAAATCACGAATTCATGCTATTGCCGAATTATTTTCCCGTGGAGGTGGAGTGTTGGCCTGAGTATTGGCGGTAACTGCCTGGGCTAGCATCTAAAAATCAGCCCAACATTCGGCATGGGATACCATCTCATGTAATGGATCAACGGGTTGAGATTGGTTGTTGTTTTCGCGAGCTCGACGTGGAGGCATTTTCTGTCATAAGAACGCACGAATTAACAGCAGAAGGAATCCATTATAAACATTATAGACTCTTGTAGAAAGAAAGAAATGACTTTTCCAAGAACTCCCCTCAACCTCTTGATCATAGGTGTGGCGCGCTACACACCGATTCTCAAGACTCTATGTAACGTGGCTTATCAGACTGCCTAGGACTCTTCACAACCTTAGGCTCTGATACCAAGTTTGTAACGCCCTAAAATATCCTCCCGAGATGCCACACGGTGCCCAAGTCTATACGTAGCCTCTAGCTAACCCTTTAAGCCAAAACACTACCCTTGGGTTCCAACACAACAACATACACGCTACGTTAAGGATATATATATAAGTATATATCATATCACAGCGCACATGGCACGGAATATCGTTAGACTGTACATATATGGAATGTCTATACATAAACCAACCCAACAATAGACTAGTCTGACATAGCCTCTATACAGTAAAATCAATGAGCCATTGGGAGAAACCACCAACTAACTCAACAGACCAAAGGGATCACAAACCAACAACACCAAAACTAGCAACTTGGTCCTCAAACCATGAGGACTCACCACTGAAAGAACATAGATGCGGCACTTGGATATCACTGTCGCGGCTGCGGCTGAGTACCTGAACCTACATCATGGTAAGAATGTATCCCATAGACAAATATGTGGGTCAGCATAAGATACATACTGAGTATGTGGAGGCGCATGGAAAATATAAATAATATCATAAATTTCATAAAAATGTACATACGGACCATAATGACACACCTGGCTTGAGTTAGATTGAATCATGCAACTCACAGCATCTTAGAGAGGAAATATAGGATAAAAACCTCATAAATCATTATAGATCATCATAGGCAACTTGACTTACCACATCAAAAATCGGAGTGACTCGGTATTTCAATAAACATGACTCTTATGGATAGGGGAGTTTCCTATAACCGACAACCCCACGTGAGCTACGTGGAAAACTAACGTTTGAAACCCCCGTTGGCGGGAGCGTCATTCTCTTTTCTAGGGAGTATGACCTTAAAACTGGAATAATCATAATCGTTCTCTCTGGCCAATAATATCATCATCAAACAACCCTACGGTGGCACATAGGTTTGGGGAAATACAAAATTTCACTCTTGGCGCAAAGTAATACTCCTCGACATACTCAGAACGCGGTAGGAAATCCACCACAACATCACAAGGGTCTGTCATAAAGACTAAATCAAATCTCTTTCTCATTTATCAAATCATATCAATTTGTGGATTCCTAACTCAACACATTTTAGCTCAAAATATTTTAATTTCCATCAACATTAACAAGGTATCAATGCATTGAACCATAACTGACTCTCGACATTTGTACAAGGATATGAAGATTTAATACATAATATTTTCAATAACTTAACTCATCAAAACCATCCGAAAAATACCAAGACTCATTGCAACTTCAATATCAACATTTCTCAATTTTCCATCCAACTCTCATTTAAAGGTACTTGAGACATCAACCTATAGTAGGGATATAGAATTTCCAATATCAATTATAAATTCATAATAATGAAAGAGTGGAATGATAGTATAAATCAATCCTTAACAAATTAAATCATCATACTCTCATAATCAAATACTTTTTGGACATAATTTCATCTCAACATTATACACATATTGGATGACATAATCTCATAGCTCATGGACAATAATATAAGATATAAAACCATATTTCTAATTCATGGTAAAACATGTAAAATCTCATTTCAATGTAATTCAACAAAAATATCGGGCACAAGATCGAAAGGATAATCATGTTCAAAGCCCCACATACCTAAAAATGGAAGATGAATATGAACTTCCGACTCCAGAACTTTATTCACGAAAATAAAAGGGTGCTTCTGGAAGCCCTTAACATGATCAACTCGAATCCCAAATCAATTTGAAATTTCTACGGTTCAATCAAGAGACATAGAAGGATGAAATTTGGAGTAGTAGGGTTGGGGTTTTAGCCTTAGGAAATTTTGGAGAAAAATGAGTTATTGAATGCTCTTAATGGACTTAAATCCATGGTTTACCTGGATGGATTGGAGTGGGAATGACCAAAATACCCTTAAAAATCAAATAATGTCAAATCTGTCCTTTGGTGGACTGTTTTGATAGGCTGAAGTAGATCGACCATAACTTTTTGCTCCGATGGCCAAATTGGATGAAACCAATTTCATTGGAAAGAGGACTTTCAGAGATTTCTGTTGATATATATTAGCTTACCCATATCATTATGTACAATGAGTTATGATCATTTGAAGTTGACCCTAAAATTCGCCTGGCCTCAGTATTTTTTTCCTGCACATTTACTGTTCACTACTATTCACGAGTAGATCGGAATGATCATAACTCATCGCTCGAGTGTCCGTTTTGGATGATCCACATATCGTTGGAAATATTATTCGATACTCTACTTGATGACAGGTCGCATATCTATAAATTTCACATAGGAAAATTATTAATTACAATAAAGAACAGAATTCAACACATTTTCGTCTGAGACCTTACCGGAAGTTTTTTTCTGGGGCATCACAAAAGTGATAGACTCTCCAGGTATTGTTGATAACTTTGACACAATATCCTTGATATACATTATCTCAATCGAGATATCATCAATCGATCATTCTATGGATAGCCTACAGGAGTCTATGTCCTTAAATGTTTACTTGTCAAAGTCAATCTTTCTCTTCTTACTCTTTCCCGATGCTCTATTGAAATACCTTAGGTTTTGACTTTTAGAAAAATTCTTGAGCTTTGAGCTCACTGTCCTATTTTTCACTTATCATATCAGTGGTATGGTATGGCTAGGGGTCAAGTGATCCTAGTTGTAAGGTTTCCAGTGAATAGTTATTAGGGTTTTGTTATTGTGATGAATTGGTTGTACGAGTTATTAGTGGTGGTGATGAGTCGTAAGGATGGTCCTTAATAAAATCAGAAACATAGTGACTTTAATTAGATTTTAGTACAAGTGGCTCATTAAGAGCCGTGAGGATAGGTTACATGTGGTTGGGTTGATTCGCATATTGTCTAATGTCTAATGCCTTGGGTTCTACCTTGAATACGCCTAGACCATAATATTTGTATGGTAAGATCATAATTGGGCATCTTAGAGTCATAAGGAGGATAGTGTATAGGTGACCAACACACTATCTAGGATACCATTCAAGGATACTAGTTGTATGATGTGGTGATGAGTCAAAGTGTCGATTCATAACCACCTGCTGTTTTTTTATAATTTTTAGTTCAGGGCACATTAGACATTTCTTACTTAAAACCCTTAATATCCCTATCCCTACAACACTTTATGGTCATTCATTCAGAATATTACAAGATTATACATCCTCTTTACTCTCTCAAAATTCTCTCAAGAAAAATTGGCTAGGGTTTATAAAAAATGGTCATCTAAGGGTTTAAGGATCGATTTCTCTCCATGAATCTTTCTAATTAAGACATGTGACTCTACCGTAAAGGTTAGTTTATTAAGGCATATGTTTTAAGCACTGTTCATAAATCATTAATGGTGCTTTTGAAACCAAGGTTGAGAGGTTTGAATATATACCATTCAATAGTGTTTTCTATTATTTAAATTGTGAGTATACATGTTTTAATTATGGTTTTGCATGTGTGGGTGCATGGGAATGGTGATTTATTCGAGGGTTCATGGTTTAACCCCAAAATTTGATGAGTTTGGCTTTGATAATTACATGTCCTCAACCTCATTGTAAAACTATCAATGAGAATGATATTGTCAGAAGTTAAATTATATTTTTGAACTAAGGCTTTGGAATAACTATGATAATAATTGATGATGGACTTTATAAAGATTCTTATGGAAATAAATTTAATTAAATTAAAAACCTTGTCTGGTACATGGGAATCCCCTGAGTTATTTCAATAATGGAGTCTGTGGGGTACTTGGGAGTCCCCTAGGTGTTGGATAATGACATTACTTGCAAGGAATAGTTGGTATGCTGATACCGCATTATAATATCTTTATAATTGACCCTTGGAATTTGTGGTTTAGTTATGTGCTAAATGTTTGGATTGGGTAATAATCGCAGTTTGTGATAGCTAGCCATAAATGTGTGAGTACAATAGACAGACACTGGGAACTCATATTTGCTGACATGAGGGTTGGTCTTGGTGACCTTATGCTTGTGGGGTACATGGGACTCCCCCAAGTTTATACTTATATATATGTATCATAGAGGCCGATGGATACATGGTACTCCACATCCTTCTGTGATATCTCTGGTTCATGCACCTGCACGCACTAGGGACCATTCAGGGGGTTATATTTGACCCATATAGTACGTGGGTGGATTTATGATTCTTAATATACATAGACCAAGATAAGGATTTAAATGTATGCTAAACAATTTTCCTTATCCTTTCATGATATATGTATATATAAAAGTGATTGCATATGGTTATTTGACTTGGTTTGAATTAATGGCATTATTTTATCATTATCCCTGAGTTACATGATAGCGTTCACTCTGCTAACTGTCATTAGGTGTTGTATCACCACGCTATGCTGGAACCGGACAAATTACCATTTCTCCTGCCCAATGACTTGGATTCGGGGAAAACATTGAGTCAAATTGGTGTTCTGAGCTTCAATACTCCAGAAGACTCAATTTCATGCGATGGAATTATTTTCAACATTGTTATTTCTTTTATTTTAGTTTTGGGTATGGTCAGGGGAAAATCCCTACCAGATATTTTTTGATTCTAGATAGGGGCTTTGTCGGACTAATATGGACATGGATGGTGTCAGCATTGGTATTGGTATTTTCATTGGGATTTGTATTGGTTGGATATTTGGTTGTGGATGTTTGGTTATGGTTATAGACTTACTTTATTGTATTATTATATTACATATTCAGAATTCATCTGACATAGGGTGCAAGGTGGTTAACAGTGGGCTTTTGTGGATGGTATCCGGTCCTGGTTGGACTTGAGATACCCACACGACCAGGCCCTTACTTTGGGTCTTGTCAGATTGGTATTCAAGACCTAGGTTCATGGTCAATTAGGTGTCCACAATTCTGTTGCATAGAGTCTGTTTTAAGGATGTGTATCCCGCTACACTCATAAGATAGAGGCTACAAGACATTTAGGAATGATTCTCTTTCTTGTTTTTTTGTTTTTGTGTTGTAGAGTCTAAGGTCCTAAAAACTTCTCTAATTCACTCTTGTCCGTTTTCCAGATCATGACTCCCAGATGATCTGAAGCTCACAAAAAATCCTCTGTCATACACAAGGGCAACATTGATGTGAGACATCATACTTAAAGGGGCCTGATCCGATATACGGGTCCAATTCTTCATTACCCTCGTGGAGTTCCACCGTTCCCATCCTGTCCTTCTCGAGCTCCTTGGGCTGATGTTACAATTGATGAGTTTAGTCAGTCTACAGGGGAAGTCATCTTCAATCATTCTTTCTAAGTCAACCAAACACCAAGGTTATTTCTTAACTAAGCAATACCTATCTCAACATACCCTTAGTGTTAAGGAGAAACATCATACTCATCTATTAGAGCAACTAAAGTGTTCTCCTACTATTCATGAGACTACTAGTAGAACTATTCAAGGTTCAAGGCTAAGGGTCAAGTATCACCCTTTGCAAGTTCAATAACCTATAGGAGTCAACTAATCCCAATTATTATCATTCAACAATTTATCATCTAAACCCCACCAAATGATACAAGATATTAACAATTACACTACAATCAAGCTAAATCTAACTACATGTAAGCCTAACCTACCTTGAGTCCAAGCAACTCAGGAACCAACAAACTTTGCCTTTTCTTTTCTTGAAGTTTCTTCTTCGACAACAATACAATCTAATAATTACAACAAGAATAACAATACCCATTTGGCACTATTGTTCAATGGATTCAAAAATAACACCAAACCCCCAAGTGTGTTCAACCTTAAGAAAATGAGTTTTCGAGACCAACCTATTGTTCAACTATCATTAGGGGTTATAACCCTCAAGAAATTTGAATAAATCAATAACATTTGGGTTTACATTCAAGAATTTAACACCAACTAGAAGGAATTTTACCTTATATTTGTAGCAATATTCGATTTCACAAAATGTTTAAGCTCCTAATCAACCCACAAGAATCACTTGGAAGATTTTACAATCCATTAGGGTTTGTAGCTTAAGTAGGAGGAACAAAATGGCAAAAAATTCAAGCAAGATAGCCCTTTAATAGGTTCCATCGACGTCTCGGTTAGCACGGTCGCGCCCTCCACTCAGTTGTGGTCTCGTCACTATGTTCTCATCTAGAAATACGCGGTCGCGGCATCTCTTGCTATGCCAGGCATGGATGAAGCTTGAACTTGGTTCCAGGCTTCATCCAAATGCCTCGAGATGTATCCAGAGTTCATTTCAAGAAAATAAAGTATGTAACCACATAAATTTTGATGTTCCAAATGCGTTGGCGAAGTCAAATTTTGCATTTAATGTAGTTTTACTAGAGTTTTCTCTTTGTGGTCAATTAGGACCAACGAAGATTTTGAATTGAAAAAGTGGTTCAAAAAAACAAACGATGCGCCAGGTAACCGATCTATCGATTCTGGAAAGTCCTTAAGGACATGGGGAGTCTATGGAGAAGATCTACCAGCAAAATAAGTACGAATACAGATAATGACCTGAAGGGTCATTACAACATCCACTACGAAGGAACTTTCATCCCAGAAAGTTAAAGACGAGAAAATACCTAAAGTATGGAACAAATGTTTGTACTAGTCCCAAATACCACTCTCGATCTCCCAAGTAGCCTCCTCTACTGGATGATGCCTCCACTGAACCTTGAATATTGGAATATCTCTATCTGCAGTCACCTCACATCATTAGCTAAAATCAACACGGGCTCCTTTACAAAGGTTAACTGATCGTCTGATAGGACTGATTCCCATCTATGTACATGAGAAGGATTAGGAATATACTTCTACAACATTGAAACATGAAAAATCAGATGAACAGCGGTAAATCCAACTTATAGGCTACCTTGCCAACTACACGAAAAGTCTCAAAAGGACCAATATAGAAAGGGCTAAGCATATCTATAATGCCTCGAATCTGATACCTGTAATGCTACACTGTGCATGCAATCCCAAAGGACCAAAAGCTCACCCATGACTGATATTTGTAATTTTGCACTGCATAATATACCATATAAATGCGGAATAAAAGGGCTGAAAGGCCATAAGATTCAAATATCTGATAAAACATAACATCTGGAAACACGGTATAAAAATACCAAAACTGAAATAAACTGTCTAAACATGCTAGTTTGAAAGGCTCTAAACTGTCTGAAAACTGTGGAGTTGATGGGACATATCCCCAACTAATTTCGTCTACTATAACTAAATTAATGAAGTAATAAAATAATTATGTGATCCTCGAATGATGAGGACTCACTGCAAATCTACTGCTACTGGCTGAATGTAAAGTTATGTTCAATCGGGAACTTGAGCGTCTGAACTTATGGTATAAAACACCATAGCGCACAAGAAAAGTATGGGTCAATATGTCTGAATGTACTAGTATGCAAAGTGAGGTAGGCTAAATGCATGGGGTTCATATGCATGAACAATACTAACTGACTGAATAACATGAATGTAAAAAAACATGCATTAATACGTATCTGCACATGAGACTGTGATAATACTGACTACTAGGTATTAATACAAATAATATAAGTTTCGTATGAATGATATACTGTTAACTAAGTGACTGTGTCTGACATTCCTGATTCTGATAGAACTAGCTGAGTTCCGTACTAAACTAAATGACTGTATCTGACAGTCCTGAATTTGAAGAACTATTTGAGTTTTTTTACTAAGACTAAGACTGAGATTGTAGGAAGTAGTCATCTAACTGACATGCCCCTTTTCTATATAGAGTTGTGGTACAATCTATAACCCCAATTTGAAGGGTGTTAATACCACGCCACTGGTTAGGACAAGCTATGAGTGACCCTCATTTAGAAGTGTACCTAAAGAAAAACAGTGGGAACCTCAACTGGCAGTGTCAATCCACCTCACACACCCTCAACTATCCATGTTGATGTCTCAACCAATGTTGTCTTCATAGTTCTGGAATGCAAGGAATTCATATAAGGGTCACACCCTCAACAGTCGGTGTGTACCCTCATCCTTAGGTTCACTCGGTGCTGAATCCTACTCCCAACTAAATAGATAGTGAACTAATTATACTGCGATAAACTGGACTGAGTTCACTAAATTTCGTGGGCTGACGGAATATTACTGAATTTTGTTAACTGACTGAGTTCATAAGATTACTGAGTTTTCCTGGTCATGTAACTGATTGAATTCTACTGAGTTCTAAAACTAACTAAGAATACTACTGATCATGGCGTGACTGAGACTATCATGAAACTGACACTGGCTCTAGGTACATAGCTAAATTAAAGGGTACAAGTAACCCTAGGACTCGATAGCATGAAACTGATAATAAATGACACTTCTTGAACACATGACCATAGTCAACAATTTATAGTATAAACGTTGTGGTTTTTCTTGAAGTATTTGTATGTCATATTCTTACACATTAATAGGAATACATAAAAACATGTCATAATTTTGTAAGTCTAATCTCATGAGCATTCCACCAAACCATTACAACGCATAACAATAACATGGATGTCATTGTGAACATAAGGGTAAAGCATGGATTCATTAATTTTGTCACCATTGAGTCATAAAGCATAATTTTTATTCTCTTAGACATTTTAGTAAACACCTTGCATGCATAACTTTAGGCTTGGGCATGAACATTAAAATAATATATCATGGCAACATTTTTCACTTCAAATATAAGAATTTCAACTACATGCTAACATAATTTCATTATATGTATTAAATATTTCAACTTGGTAATCATACAACAACATAAACTTTGATATGATTCAATTCATAACACGAAATCCAAAATTTATATTTTTGAACGGGATTTCTTGAGCTTCATGGGTGAAAGGAACCCATGAATAAACACTTTACATACCTTAGATGGTTGTTTCTTGAAGTTTTTGAACTTGAAGAACTTGAATCTCTTAGTTTCTTGAAGAAGGGTTGGGATCTTATTCTTGGGGATTGATCGTTGCGAGAAACCCTAATTTGGTATTATAGATGAATAATGAAGTTATGAGCTCTTTCTTGTTATAATTAGGGGTTAAAATGCGTGGAAAAAGAACCAAATAACCTTTTTAAAATGACTTAAAATATCTGATCGGAAGTGGCGACGGTTTGGGCGATGGTCCATCGCTGGCTCGACGGTCCGTTGTTCCCTAGAACCTGAACTTTCGACCTCGTCTGCGAATGTTTGGGCGATGGTCCATCGCTGGCTCGACCGTCCATCATTCTTGATCATCAAAATTGACTAGAAGTCGGGTTCACTGCCTTAATTGGGATAGCTTGGATGATGGTCCATCAATGGCTCGACGGTCCTTCAGTCCTGACCGTCACACTTGACCAGAAGTTGGGTTCACTGCCTTAGTTGCAACGGCTTGGGCGATGGTCCGTTGCTAGCTCGACGGTCCATTTGCCTGACCGTCACTTCTTGGTAGTTCCGACAGTTCTTTGTAAAATGTCCATAACTTTTTAATCCGATATAGGATTTAGACAAAATTGGTATCATTGGAAAGTTAATTCAATTTCCCACATGATAATCATTTAGGAAGTCCTATCTGATTTAAACATTAATCATTTAGTAATTCATCACTAACTCTTCTGGAGACTAGATTTGACTTAAAGAAAGTTTAGGGTATTACATTAGCTTTCCTCCGAAATCTCATCACACCTTTCATAGGTGAAACATGAAGGAACACATGGTTAGAAACTCCAAATCTAAAGGCACAAAGTCTACGATCGGTATAGGCCTTCTGCATACTCTGGATACTCTCATCCTATCCTTAATTATCTTAACTCTATTGAACGAGTCCTGAAGCAAATCTGTACCAAGAGGTCTAATCTCAGATGTCTCAAACTAACCAACAGTTGAACAACGTCTCCTGCCGTATAGAGCCTCATAAGGGACCATCTCAATACTGTAATGATAACTTATTTTGTAGGAAAACTTTGTCAATGCTAAGTGTTTATCCCACTGACCTCCAAAGTCCAAAACACAGGCTTGGAGGATATCCTCAAGCACTTGAATAGTCTGCTCGGACTGACTATTCATCTACATATAAAATTTTGTACTCAAATACACTCGAACAAACAACTTCTCCTGAAATTCTTTCCAAAACCATGAAGTTTACACAGAATAACGGTCTGATATGATAGACACAGGACCCTATGCAAATGAACTATCTCTCAGACATAAAACAGGCTAACCTCTTACAACTGAAGGTCATCTGAATAGGAATGAAATGTTTCGACTAGGTCAAACGATCAACAATAACCCAAATACCACTGTGACCATGGGAAGTATGAGGCAAACCACTAATGAAGTTAATGGTAATCCTTTCCCATTTCTACTCGTGAATGAGAAATCTCTGAGTCAATCTGCTTGGACACTGATTCTTGGACATAACCTGCTGACAACATATACAATGACCCACAAAGTCTGCAACATCTTTCTTCATACCATCCCACCAATAAAGCTGCCTCAAGTCGCTATACATCTTTGTTGTACCGAGATGAATAAAATATCAAGAGCTATGATCCTCATACAGAATTGACTAAATTAAGTCATCAAGTTGTGGAACACAAATACTAAACTGAAATCTCAAGATACCCTATAATCTATGGTTTATCTTCCAGACTCACTACTCACTACCCGATCATGGAGAAGGTATAACTTATTATCCTCAAACTGACATTCACGAATCATCTCAACTAGTGAGGAACTTACTGCAACAAAAGGTAAAATCCTTGTAGAATCCAAAATATCGAGGCGAACCCTCAAATTTGATAAGGACTGGATATCCCATGCCAAGGGCCTCTAAGAAACTGATATACATGCTAAACTACTCATACTAACTGCCTTGAGACTCAAGGCATCAGCCACCATATTTGCCTTATCCGGATGATACAAAATAGAAACATCCTAGTCCTTTAGAAACTACATCCACCTATGCTGGCGAGCATTAATCTCTAGCTGGGTCACAAGATGCTGAAGAATATGATGATCAGTAAAAATCTCACACCGCACACCATATAAGTAATGCCTGAAAATCTTGAGCACAAAAACTACCGCCGCCAGCTCCAAAACATCAGTGTGGTAGTTGAGCTCATGCACTTTAAGCTATCTAGAACATAGGCAATGGCACGTCCCTTCCGTATCAAAACACAACCAAGGCTAACACTAAAAACATAAGAAAACACTGTGAATTCCTCTCCCTCAACTAGAAGGGATAACACTGGGCTGAAGTGCGAAAATTCTTGAGCTTTCCAAATCTCAACTCACACTCTTCGGATCATCAGAAAGGAACTTCCTTCTGGGTCAATCTAGTGATAGGGGATGATAAGGTAGAAAAACTCTCAAAAAATTGTCCTATAATAACCACCCAAACAAATAAAACTAGGAACCTTAGTTCGAGACGACGGTCTAGCCCAATCACGAATTGCCAAAATCTTAGATAGGTCTACCATAATACTCGTTTTGGACACCATGTGTCCATGAGAGGATATGGACTAAAGCCAAAACTCGCACTTGGATTACATGGAAAAAAGCACTTGCTCTCGCAAAACATAGAGCACAACCCTCAAATGCTACGCATACTCCAAACTACTCCTAGAGTACACAAGAATATCATCAATGAACACAATAACAATGGAGTCTAGATAAGGTATGAATACAGGGTTCATCAAATACATAAATATGGATGGGGCGTTAGTCAGCCCAAAAGACATCACCAAAAACTCATATTGACCATAGAGGGTCCTAAAGCCTATCTTCGGGACATCCTCGAACTGAATCCTCAACTGATGATAAACGAACCTCAAATCTATCATAGAAAATACAGCTACGCCATGAAGCTAGTTGAAGAAGTCAACAATGTGAGGAATAGGATAACGATTCTTTACTATCACCTTGTTAAGCTTCCTATAATCAATACAAATCCACATCGAACCATCTTTCTTCTTTATAATTAAAACATGGGCTCCCCATGGGGACATACTCGGTCTAATAAACCCTTTGCGAAGAAGATCTTAGAGCTGAGAGTTCAGGTCCCTAATCTCTATAGGAGCCATATGGTAAGGTGCCAAAGATATAGGTCCGGTGCAAGGGACAAGGTCCATAGCAAACTGAAACTCACGGTTATGAGGGGTCTTAGGCAGAATATCAAGAAACTCACACACAACAGGAACAGAGTCAAGATTTAGACTCTCTACATGGGTATTACATACATAGGAAAAATAAGACTCACAAACCCTCAATCTAAGCTATCTGGCACAAACATAAAAAATAATCCCCGTCGGCTCACGAATAATTTCTCCCTTCCACACGACTGAGGGTACGTCGGCATAGCTAAGGTTACGGTCTTGGCTAAAAAATCCATGATCACATGATAGTGGGATAATGATTCCATGCCTAGAATCACATCAAAATCTAACATATCAAGAATAATAAGATCAACAAAGGTTTCAATATCTATGTCACAATAGATGATCTGAATACCCGATCCACTACTAAGGAATCACCTATAGGAGTAAATACACACAATGGCATAAATGATAAATCACAGGACCAGTCCAACTGTGGTGCGTAATTAGAAGATATATAAGAATAAGTGGATCTACGTTCAAATAAAGACAGAGCTAACTTACTGCATAACAAAATTGCATATGTAACTACAGCATCAGATGTCTCATCCTCGGGCCTAGCAGGTACTGCATATAACTAACCATGCCCACCACTTGGCTAGGCACCTAAACAACCTTCTGCCCTGCCTACCTGAGTACCACCTCGAGAACCCTTGTAACCACCATTACGACATCGTAAACCACCTCTACATGAGGGATAAACTTCCCTAATAGGAGTATCTTCCTTGGATGATACAATCATCGCCCCATGACTAGGGCACTCTCTATAGAAATGACTAGGAAGCCCATACATAAAACAAGACTCATAAGAAGTACTAGAACTCACAAATTTGGATGAACCAACATAGATACCATTTCTAGCATAGCCCATAGGTAAACCTCTCAAATACTGGTCACCGCACTTACTAGGGCATCCACTAGAAATAATCTGATCCCTGTCAGTGGTCTGAAGAGCTACCTAAATTGATTGACTAATCTGACTCTTAGGGTAAAAATTTGGTTACAGAAGATGTCCAGCATAAGGAACACCATCACTGAATCGACAACTAGTACAACTCCCACCAAATCTTCCCTAAATATGGGCCTCTTATCATGGGCCTCACACAACATGTCCTCTATCAGTCTAGCATGATCAACAACCTCAACAAAGGTCCTACCCACAACAACCAAACTCTGGGTAGCTATCCGAATAGGAATTCTTAATCCTCTTACATAGCAGAGAACTCTCTCATTCTCAGTATCTAAGATAGAAGTTGAATGTCTGGTCAATTCCTAGAAATGAGACTCATACTCAGTATCTATCGTAAAACCCTACTCCAATCTAGAGAATTGATCTCTCAAATAGTCTCTAAGGCTATACGGTATAAACCTCTCCCAGAACATATAAGAGAACTGAGGCAAAGAAAGAGAGAAAGATCTAACTAGTCTAGAACAAACAATTCCCTTCCAATAGTGTCTAACATTCAAGTCTAACTAAAATATTATGTAGTCCACACCATAAGTCTCAATAAGGCCTAATCCACGAAGCCTATCCTTACAAGTAGTTAGAAACTCAAATGCATCATATCTAGGAGCACCAGAAAATCTAGGTGTAGCTAACCTCAAGAACCTATCGAGTGTCTTCTTCTCCTCCGCAGACATAATAGGCTGGGTCAAAACTAGCTGAAGGACTATCGGTAGAACAACTACCAGAATAGAAGGAACCTCATCTCCAAGAGCTGTAGCTCCAGGATGCACTCCTATCCTAGTAGTCTATGAACTATCAACAATACACAACAACTAACCCAAAGCATACCTAAGAAAAGAAGAGGGGATGAATCATAGTTGAGCCTGGGATGGTCCTTGGCACACCGCTGGCTGAGGTAGAGAAGTCTCTTGCTAGGTTGCATAAATAGGATCCAAGGAAGATATACCCCGATCCCTAACTAGGAACACATCAGGAGTCTGAGTCTCGAGACCTTCCTCATATATCACTAAAGCACGAGTCCTAGGCTTCTGTGAAAGAGTAAATTTGACAAAATATGAGTGAAATAAGTGAAGAACTCTGAAGAATGTCTCATAGCATTCTGATGGTAGGAAATATACATCAACATTTTGATCCTCATGACTCTATTAGACTCTTTCTCTTGTACTAATAATATCGGTGAAACCTAGGATCTAATTCCAATTAGTCATGACCCAATTTCTGAGTCATGATGTCACCTACCACGTCCAACCAATAACTAAGCCGATACCATAACCCGGAGCTAATGCAATGGGTTACCTTGGTAGGAATGTCCAATATGGGCCCTATATAAGAACAAAATATACATAATAATATTCAACAACTTAAGACAAACGATATTCAAATACCATTCCCATGACCTGATAGTATTAGTACAAGAGCATCTAAATTTAACAATAGGAATTTATAGCTCAAAGACTAAAATATCTTAAGTAATCTCATACATCTGTCTCAAAAACAAAATACAAATAAAGATAGAGTGAAAGAGGGCAACTCAAACTCTAAGAGCTCACCCTATCTCTTAATAGTCAACGCGGCATGATCCTGACCAAATGACAGCAACTAGAACCTTGGTCTGCACCAAAATATTACAGAAGTATAGTATGAGTATCCAAAACATGGGTACTCAGTAGGGATTATCGGCCAACTGAGCTAAATTATAATATAAAGATGATTTAAGGTAAAAGTATAACTTAAAGTCAAGGTATAGGATCGAACTCGAATCCTTTACGATATCATTGTATAAAATAACTAAACTACAAGGACAATAGCATAACGTATCATATATACATATACCATAATCATCATACAAAAGAGTAATTGTTTTATAAGTGTAAAGATACATATATACAATAACGACCATGTATTTACCATGATAAACACCAACTATCATTAGAATATAAATCACAAGAACTTACCATGACGTCGCATATCGCCGGGAAGTACACGAAAAACAAGACAACAAAGAACTCGACATGGTGTCCCATAGAACCAGAGAGTACACACAAGATCAATCCATCAATATATCAAGGCACAACTACACAAGTAACTCACCAAAGATGCGGGGTGCACATTTCTTCCATAGCCTCTTATTGAGGTCTACAAATGTTATCAATACCAAAATTTTGCAGAACGAAACCGATATCACCATAGAATAATTATATAGCTACTTAATCTCTATTTAATTGATGAACTATAAGTCTAGTATTTATTAGATAATCTTCATATCCATGAAATAATAGTTTACAAGTTTTATTATTTACTAGTCATCAAATAAGGAAAAGCTACAAGTTACCAATGCTGTTAATTATTTACCCATCACAAGACCATTCTCTAGTTAGGATTCTCATAATATAAATCATCAATTAGGACATAACTGCGTCGCATACTAGATGACAACTTAACCATTCATCATACCATACTAAGTCTATTACTATAGGCATGTTATAACCTTAAGGACTAGTTTCAATATTTTAACCAAGTAAGGTCCATCAACTAGTGTGCTAGGGTTCTTACCTACAAGTCATAATCATTTATTAAAAATAACTAAATCTAACATAAACCACTTTACTAGGCAAAATTCCATAACATAACCATTAATTCAATTTAAGTAGAGTTACTAGGTGAACCTTTGGTTCTACACAAGATTACACTTACCAATTAGCCTTAACTAAATAATAAGGATAAATTACCTCTAGTTACAAATTAGAGTCAACGAGATTCAAACCTCTTATTTAGTGGTTAATGATAAAGAATAAGTATCACTTACCATGAAAAACATCATGTCTCCAGTACACAATGGTTTAGCCACTCACGGTATAACCTCACATATATACATGCACTTATATAATGTTGCCCTGCATGGCATCATAAAATTATTACTTATTTCGGATTCATCGAGTATCATTATAACGTCTACATATCCTCCAGATTCATCGGGTATCATCATAACATCGTTACCTCTTCCGGATTCATCGGGTATCATCATAACATCAATATATCCTCTGAGTTCACCGGGAATCATCATAATATTATTACTTCTTCCAGATTCACCGGGTATCATCATAACATCAACATATCCTCCGGGTTCATAGGGCATCATCATAACATTATTACCTCTTTTGGATTCATCGAGTATCATCATAACATCACCATATCTTCCGAATTCACCGGGCATCATCATAACATCATTACTTCTCTCGAATTCACCGGATATCATCATACCATTATACACTACCCCAATACAACAATACACTTATACATACATATCCAAATCAATAAACATACACAACTTCACAATAATCGGGTAATAGGGATGTAAGATACATATACCATCTTACTTTAAAATTAATCATCATAATATAATATGAGTATAAGTATGAGCATGATCATTCATATTTTATACATAATCAACACCTTTCCAATTCTATCCATTTCATTACTACAAGATAATCAATAAAGTATATACATTATCAAACCATCGACCATATGCATAGTCTGACAACTGGGTTTAACCCTAATAATCTCAACAACATAATTTGGACGTTCGTCAAGTGTCTTGTTCTCCAAGTGATTTCATAGTTTAAGCGTAAGGCAGATTAAGTCCCAACCCTAAATCTATAGAATTCCAATTTTTTAATCAAAAGACTAACTTCTACATGAAATTAGGCTAAGTTATCTTAATCACACTATAAGGGATTATCAATCCTTACTAAGCCTATAAGGGAAGTCTTCTTTAAGCATTTTTTCTAAGTCAACCCAACACCAAGGTCATTTCCTAACTAAGCAATACCTAGGTCAACATACCCTTAGGGTTAAGGAGAAACATCATTGTCATCTATTAGGGAAACTAAAGTGTTCTCTTACTATTCATGAGACTATTAGTAGAACTATCCGAGGTTCTAGGATAAGGGTAAGAATCACCTTTTGCAAATTCAATAACCTATAACAGTCAACTAATTCCAAATATCATCATTCAACCATTTATCATCTAAACCCTGCCCAATCTCACTAGATATCAACAATTATACTACATTCAAGCTCAATCTAACTATAAGTAAGCCTAACATACCTTGAGTCCAAGCAATTCACAAACCAACAAACATTGCCTTTCCTTTTATTAGAGCTTCTTCTTCCACGAGCCAAGCTATAAATAATACAATATAACCATTATAACAAAAATAAAAATACCCATTATTGCACCATTGTACCGTGAGTTCAAAAATCATATCAAACTCTCAAGTGGGTTTGACCTTTGGAAAATGAGTTTTTGAGACCAACCCATTGCTAAACTATCATTAAAGAGTTATAACCCTTAATAAATTTAAGTAAATCTATCGCATTTGTGGCTATAATTTAGACTTAAATACTTCAGGGTTTTGGGTTTAGAAACCAAGAATATAACACCAACTAAAAGGAATGTTAACTTAGATTTGTAGCAAGATTCAATTTTAAAAGTTGTTTAAGCTCCTAACAAGCCACCAGACATACTTGGATGATTTTACACTCCTTTAGGGATTGTTGATTAAGGGGGAGGAGAAAAATGTCCAAAACATTAGGCAAGAGAGCCCTTAAATAGGTTCCATCCAGGTCTAGGGTTGCACGATTGTGCCCTCCCCCTAGCCACAGTCATGGCACTATATTTGTGCCTAGACCTATGTGATCGCAAAATCTCTATCTATGCTAGGCATGGATGAAACTTAGAACTAGGTCTTGGGCTTTGTCCAATACCTGTAGATACATCCAGAGTTTGTTCAAGCAAATAAAATATGTAACCACATAGATTTCAACATTGTAAATGCAATGACGAAGTCAGATATTGGATTTAATGTCATTTTACAATAGTTATTACTTGGTGGTCAATTAGGACCAACAAAGACTTTAAATTGCGGAAGTGGTTCTAAAAAACAAACAAACCTCCAGGTAACTGATCTATCAATTCTAGCAAGTCACTAATGACTTGAGGTGTCTATGAAAAAGTTCTATCGTCAAATAATCAAGAATACCAACAATGGTCTAAATGGTAATTAGAGATTAGTAGGGTGGATTTGTATGTTGTCTAGTGTTGAATATCTTGGGTTCTATCCTGCATATAACTAGAACATACAAGTAGTACGGTCAGGTCATGATTGGGGATCATGGATTTGTATGGGGGAAATTATATGGGTGTCCAAAACACTATTTAGGATATAACTCAAGGCTACGAGTCATATGATGTGGTGATGAGGTGACAGGTAGACTCGTGACCACCTGCGGTCTTTCTACAAATTTTAGCTGGGGGTATTTTATACATTTCTCACTTAAAACCCTTAAGATCCCATGTCCCTATAAAATTTTTTGGTCATTCATTCCGCACTTTAAAATATTAAGCATCCTCTTTACTTTCTCAAAATCCTCTCAAGCCAAATTGGCTAGGGTTTTTTCAAAGTGGTCATCTAATGGTTAAGGATCAATTTCTGTCTGTGAATCTTTGTAATTTAGGCATGTGACTCTTCCCTAATTATTAGTTCATTATAATAATATGTTTTAATCATTGTTAATCAATAATTAATGGTTGTTTTCAAACCATGAATTAGGGGTTTGAATGCTTATCATTGAATATTGTTTTATATAGTTTAAATTATTATTCTGCATGTTTTAATTTTTGATTTTCACATGTGGGTGCATGGGAATGGTGATTTAACTGAGGGGTCATGGTTGAACCCAAAAATTTGATGAGTTTGGCTTTGATTATGACATGCCCTCAATGAATTTGTGAAATTGTCAATGAGAATGATATTTCCATAAGTTGAATTGCCCTTTTGAACTAAGGCTTTGGCATAACCATGATAATAATTGATGATGGACTTAATAAAGGCTTTTATGGATATAAATTGAGTTGAATTAAAAACCTTGTGGGGTACATAGGATCACCCAAGTAATTTTAATGATGGAGTCTAACTGTTGCCTAATGATATTACTTGCAAGCTATTGCCGGTATGAAGATACCACATTATAAAGCCTTGATAATTGACTCTTGGAATTGGTGGTTTTGTTATGCGCTAAATTTTTTAATTGGGAAATTCTGGCAGGTTGTGATAGTTAGCCTTGAAAGCGTGAGTCCAATGGATGGACATTAGAAACTCATGTTTGCGAACATAATGGTTGGTCATGGTAACCATATGCTTAAGGGGTAAAAGAGACTCCCTTAATTTTATACTTGTATATATGTATCATAGAAGGGGATTTAGGATGGTTAGGCTACACAACCTAGGCTGAGGATTTAAATGTAGGCTAAATCATGTTCCTTATCCTGACACTATATATATAAGGGTATTACATATGGTTATTTGACTTATTTTGAATTGATGGCATTATTTTATATTTATCCTTGAGTTACATGATAGCGTTCACACTGATAACCATTTTTCGCCATTGTATGCCCACGCTACGTAGGAGCTGGACATACTACCATTCCTCCTACTTAGTGACTTGGATTTGCGGACATCTTTGGGTTAGATTAAAGTGGTGATCTTCCATACTCCAGAAGACTCCATTTGATGCTATTGACTTATTTTCATTATTTTTATTTGTTTGGTATTTATTTTTTATTTGGTCGGGGGCATGTGTTAACCAGGTATTCTTTAATTCTGGATAGAGGCTTTGTCGAACTACATTGGTCATAGGCAATGTTGGTATTAGTGTCAGTATTGGTATAGTTATTGGCATTGGGATTGGTATTGTTTTGATATTTTGTTGTGGATGCTTGGTTATGGTTATAGACCTAATTTATTATTTTCTGATTATTATTGTATTATCCTGTTATATATGTTTGAAATTCATCAAGCATAGGGTATAAGGTTTTTAATGGTAGGGTATTGGTGGTAGGCTCCGATATTAGTTGGACTTGAGATACCCAACACGACTAAACCCTAGTTCTAGTTGTGTCATCATTTACCTCAAATCTTAAAAGGATAAATGTGGGTGTTTGAGAACACCCAAGTATGTCTAGGGTACTCGTCAACCTTGGCTATTTTGCGTTGCTTAGTAATCAAGAAGGGAATAAGAGGATCATACTACCATGGATCTTGAAATTCTTCATGTCTTAAATCACAAGCCGACCAAAATTCAAAGAAATATTTTCAAGTATATATCCAACCATACAGACACTCATATATGGAACAACAATCATATATGTGCATGGAGAAACCCGACTACATGTAACGTTTAGCCACATCCTTACCTCTACTCTGAAATAATTCATCGATATACCCCTCTTGGTGGCCGCCCAAGGAACCTCCTTCCCAAGACAAATTTTATGTTATTTAACTTTTGAGTTCACACCCCTTTTCCTCAAATTGGCTAATGCCCTCAACCAACAACCAATATAGATCATTAATTTGCTTTTCTTCAAAGTGTACATTATTCCCTCATATATACACAATTGGTTAAAATAAAGATACTATGCTAACATTAGTGTTGAATTCCCTTACCTAATGCTAATTTCCTCGACAAGGATCTAGGGAAAAACAACTCCACCAAGTGGCTACCAAGAGGGAATGAAATGCGAAGAGCTTCTCCGACACTCTATCCAATCAAACACCTCTCTCAGGGAGAAATTTTCTTTTGGGGAGGTTAGCATAGTACTAATTTTGGCAGTCTAGGGCCATGAACTTAGTTTGATCATAGTCTTCAATATTTAGCATTTAAAACCTAAAAGTCACACAATAACATTAATCATCAATATTTACTTGTGAAAAATTTGCTATGTTATCAATTAAAGGTCATGGAATTATTCCACGATGGGTTATGGGAAAGAAATGGGCTTAGCAGATCTTTTGTCTAGGATAGAAAATAGCCATGGATGCAACAACAACGATCACAGTAATAGAGGCTATTTCAACCAAAAATTTCAGACACCCAATTTGTCAAATTTCAATGCCAAATTGTGTCCCAAAGCAAAAACATATATTATGATCAAAGAACATGGTTCCTAGGTACTCAATTATTCCCTCAAAACATGGAAAATTTAACAGTGAACTCATTTGGGAATTTAATCAAGCACTTGGTGTGTATACACTATTTCTATCAACTTTGCTCAAAATTTGGGTACTCTAGACTTCCCCATTAGTGCACACACCAACTACAACAACTAACCAAACCAAGCAATCATATACAAACAAATATTTAGCATTACCATTTTAGGCCATCCATCTAACATGGTTTCTAAGTCCTACAAATACGCATAAAAGAGGATGTTTAAATCATATACCAGATTATGGGATGCAAGAAGATGTTGATGCATAATTTGGATGCCAAAAATATAGCCAAATTCAGTTGTAATTTGAGAGAAAATTAGAAAGGGATGTGGGTGGAAATAGTCGACTGTTCAATTTTTCAACTGACTTGCTTGCGATCGCAAACTGAGTTACGCGATTGCGGTCACACGACTGCCGCAATCAAGGTTACATGTGTACCATGACAGCGGTAACTAAGGAAAAATTGTGTCCTCATTTTCCCCTTTTCAGTCCACTACTCAAATGCACCACGATTTCCCTTTCTCAAACTCATTTAAAACACATTATAATACCATAATTTCATGAACCAATCACCAAGAAAATAAAATATACTCTACAAATCAAAAAGTGAAGGATACGGGCCACTTTTGTGGCATTGGTGTGTTTCCTCCCTCCTAGTGCCTAATTTATCATTGTGACACGACGTTCATCATCTTTTCAACTTGGATCCTAAATGAACCCATTATTCACCTCCATGTACTCAACATCAATGATTGATACTATTTGCAACTCCATGGGTTGTTTCTTAATTTTGCACACCAGAAAGGACACATCCTCTTTATGGACTCAAAATCTTATTTCTCCTAACTCAATGTCCATCATAGCTCTTTCAGTTGCAAGGAAAGGTTAGAAATGGATAATAGGTGCATTATTGTTGATTTATTAATTAAGCACCACAAAGTTCATCGGAAGGATGAAGCGTTCCACCATTACAAATACATCAAACAAGATTCCAACCTGCCTCTTGATAGACCGGTTTGCCAGAAAAAGCCTTATTATTTTTGTGGTAGGGGTACCTAAACCAAGTCTTCTACAAATTGCACAGGTCATAAGATTAATGCTTGAACCAAGGTCACACAAAGACTTTTCAATATTGTGTGTCCCTATGTTTCAATGTATTGTAAAGGCCCCGGTATCCTCTTTCATATCTTCTATAGCGCTAGTCATGATAACGCAACATCCATGAGTAATTTTGATGTTTTACCATCAACAAGGCATTTCTTTGACATAAACTTCTTCATAATCTAAGATTATCTTGGAATATATTGGATGAACTTTAGAAATAAGATATTAATTTATTCATTGCAAAGCATAGCAAGGAACGTCTTGAATTTTGCATTGTCCTTCTACTTCTTGATCCTTTGAGGGAATGGTGGAGGAATCTTCGTGGTAGGAAATAGATTACTTTGTGGTTCATCATTCTCAACTACCTTAGGATAACCCTTCTCATCAACCACTTTTTAAATTAGCATCGGTTCTTTTTCATTCCCTTCTTTAGGATTTGGGGCTTTCTCATTTGAATCAACTACAAGATTCTTCTTCACATTGGGTTGCTCAATATTTGTCTCTCTTTCAAATTCACCCAAATTATCTCTAAGGGTTTTTCCATTCATAGTGACTATTTACAAGCTTGACGATTCACAAAGGTATAACTAGGAAGGCCTCCGTTTTATCTAGCATTAAGTTGAGTAAAGATTTGGCCAATTTAAGTGTCTAATTGATAGTTTGAGGCAGAGTGTCATACAACCGCTTGGTTGATTCACAAGATGTCTCCTTTCAATTATTGTATGGTCATGTCTATTCTCTCCACTCTCATCAAGATCCTTGCTAACACATCCTCGATCTTAAATTATTTGGGATAAATAGAATTGGACTCTTTGCCCCTTGCTCGATCATGGGGAGGAACATACCAATCGTACTCCCTTTTTTATCTCTCCAATCACGATCTCTATCCCTATAATTCCAATCCCATTCCCTTTAATTATTGGTCCAACCTTTGTCCCCACCTTTCTATTGATAGGCTAGGCAGGAACTCACCGGATAGTTAGCCAAATACTAAATATCTTCATTTACCCTATTGTCCTTTTCTTTATCATAGACCTTGGATGCCATGGGATTTACCATTTTTATGGGTGCACCCATCATATGTTTCATTAGAAATTCCAATTGTGTTATTATTTTTACCATGTTTTCCTCCCTCTCTTTATCTCTCTTCCTTCACTCTTTATAAACTAGGAGGTGGTATGAGACCCTTTAACTACCTTGGTGGCTCAGGTTTTCCATCACCGATTTTACTTTGTGACTTCCTCAAGCAAGTTTGTAGCCACATTATAATACAACTTCACAAAGGAACCCCAGACGCATTCTCCGACACATTTTTGTTTAGTTGATCCAAAGCTCGATAGAATATTTGGAGAAACATCTTCTTCGGGACCTCTTTGTTGGGAAATTGCATGAGTTTCCCATTAAATCTATCCCACACATCATATAAAGTTTCTTTATTGAATTGATGAAAATAAGTTATTACATGAAGCAATTGCAACATCTTGGATTGTGGGAAGTATTGGTCTAAGAATGCAACAGTAAATTCATCCCATGGTGTTATTAACCCGATGGGAAGAGATCATAGAAATAATACTACCTCACCCGTTAGAGAAAACAAAAAGTGGAGCAACCGTAAGGAATCTTGTAATATATGAGCAATGTCGAAGGGGGAACAAATTTCCACAAAATTCTTCAAATGCAAGTTGTGGTCTCCATGAGCTTGCCGTCCAAAGAGAACTTTCATTTGAAGCATGTGAAATGTAACACTCATGATGTGGAATACCACATTCCTTTTATTAGGTGGGACACAAATATTATTTACACACCCAACATCATGGAGTTGCTCCTATTATCAAGGAGTCCATCAAAGGTCCCAACGTTAGTTGCATGGTCACTTATGGTGTTGTGGAGACTATTGAAATCACCAAAAAAAAAAAACAAAAAAAAAAAGTTTATCAAAACCACCACGAGTATACCTAAAGCTATAATTGACACTGTACAAGTGAAAACTAAGGCTCACTCCCTGGAAACACCATTATTTTGATTGTTTTGGAGGTTAGTTTACCAAAATCAAATCAAACTACCAATTCAAAGAAACAAATATGGATACGATTGCAATATGAGACAAGTCTTAGGATTATGTCTTCTTTGGGGAAAATAATTCACGAGTGCATGACAATTGGATGCAAATTCTAGTTGATGACTACATGGGTAGGATAGGTTAGGGGTTCTTGATTCTAGTTTGTCAACCAAACCTCAAGATTATCAACCAAGGACCCTTTCGGATACCTCATGGATATGGAAGTCAAATCCACCTAATACCTCAATTGGGCATCCCGATTTCTACGAAAATGCCTAAGACCTAGCTAATTCTCAATCCAGTCTTATTTCTAAGATAGTGAAAAAGGAATAAGCTACATCTTACCATTTTTTGTTAATGCCTTGTTACCCATATCCCTCTTTCAAGGATGATATAAAATACAAAAGTATACTCATATCCCTCTTTCAAGGATGTTGTGAGATTTTGGAAATTTTGGGTTTTCACCCACAAATCCATTTTGGAATTTGGGGTTCTCACCCATAAATCCTAACTCAATCAAGAAAGAATTAGTAAAACCTATCATCAACAACTAATAATCTAAACTAATACATCACAACCTACACATATTGCATACTATTTCAACATAATCCAAAGAAAAATTCTTAGCTATTCATGAAGTTAGTGAGAAGAAATATACCAAAAGGATCATTCAATGCTTCCATTGAAGATGCAAACAAGAATATTCTTCAATTTAACTCCAATTGCACTAAACTCAAATTGGAAATTTAATCACAATAATCTTTCCCAAATTTGTAGGGTTTACAAAGTCTCCAAATTTAATTTTCAAAGTTTAGAATGCCAAATGAGAAAGGGTTTTTGCCTTATGCGGGATTTGGGGTCAGCTACTTAAAATTACGTAATTTTCCCTAAAAATAAACTCTCTAGGCCACGATCGCTGCAGATTTCCCACAATCGAGGCTATCCTGATGGCAGTAAGACCATTATGATCACCGACAATTTACAAAGCTTGACTTTTTGTGATCGCGACCCTCAAACCACAATCGCAGTAACTGAGGGTCAGTTCTGCCTCCTTCTTTTCAATCTTTTTCACTTCTCTTCCCCGTTTGATCCTTTTCCATCTCATTTGACTCCTTTTCTTCTTATCATATGTATACTCAGAAAATGTGGGAATTAGTGCATTCAAATGACAAAATTGTCTCTCTCATATCATTAAATCATAGAGTGTGTACTAATTTGGATGTAAATGAGTGGTAAATTTACCAACCATCAAAACCCCCAACTTATACCATTGCTTGTCCTCAAGCAATACTACCTCTTACTCATTGAGAAAATGCAAATTTAATCAGATTTATATAATCAAATGATCACAATGACTTCAAACTTGATTAACACCAACATATAGCTCTCAAACATGGTCAAAGCTATTCTCATGACTCCCTTAAACATGAAACACAATCTTAAGGATGCACACGGCTTTAAGGAACTACAATGCAACAATTACTTACTACCTATAACTGGCTCCTTATTAATAACAACTCAAATATACTCATTTCTCTTTTTTTAAAATGACAATTTAGTAACATGTCTCCTCACAAGAAGGAAGTCCCATTCACCAAATTAACTATTACGCAATAAGGGATTTTAGTTCAAAATAGTCTCTATCAAAAATACTCTCTCAATGGTAACAAGTACGATACCATATTCTTTCCCTTATTTTCAATCGCCAATATAATGAATACACTTGGTTGGAGATCTCGATAGGATTTTTGAGATTGTAAAGTAGGTTTGGGGGAATGTTATGATATCATTTATAAATAAAGTCACCACACCCTCTTTCAACATCTACATCACACTATTTGAGCCTATCTTTGGACTATGAACCACCTCATTTGTTTCCAAAATTCACACATGCCTACTTTTGACAACTTGAATTACCCAATTCTTTGAAAGCATTTTCTTTTGACTATTTGGTTTACACTCTATGCTATTCCTTGTTTTGACGATTCCTTTCTTTTTTAATTTTTTAATTTTTTAATTTTACTTTTTTCTTAGCATCATAGGCATCCGCTTACATTATCATGGCCCCAGGCTATCTCTTCCAACTTACATCTCCTAACATAGACATTTGGCCTCAATTTTCATTTTCAATGTTAAAGGAGGGTAGGGTTCAAAAGAGGGATAAACTTTAAATATATCAAGGCTTTTAATGTGGTTTTCAAAGAAAGGCTTTAAGGCTTAAAATGGGTAACTAAGGATACTATATGATGGATGGGTAGTCTATTTAGGCTAAAGTTGGCTCCTAATGTTCACCTAGGAGGCCTAAGATCATCTCTCCAACCAAGTATAATCACAATTAACCTTTAGAGACTAACGGGGCAAGATCTAGTTCGTACCAGTATGCATGAGAGTTAGACAATTATGCTCACCGTACATGGCAAGCAAACACTTCAACAAGGCTCAGTTGCACTTCCTACTTGAGAAAAAATGGTGTATTTACCAAATTCTACAAGATAAAGACTCCGGAGTCATAAAAAGAGGTAAAATATTGTTAAAAATTATTCACATCCATCCCCTTGGTTTTCAAAAAAATTTTGATGGATGGGAGTGTTTGCTTCAGATTTGCACCACACACAATTTGTTATTTAATTGCAACAAACAAAGCCATCATCTCATATTTTGACTTTAACGAGGGAACACCATACAAATAATCAGACTTCACCATAGGTATAAGGGCGATCCCAAATCCAAAATACCATAGCTACTTAAATTTTCCTTGCATTCATAGCTCTGATGCTACGGGTACTTAGAATTTCCCTGCATCCATGGATCAAAAACAAATGACGATGATTTTCCCTTAAGAATGTCTTCACTCAATATATCATAGGGAAAGGCTCATCCAATATCATCATAAAAACATAAATATGAAAAACCAAAAAATGAAACAAATAACTAATCTATGAAATATGGGCACCATCAGAGTGCCCGAATATTACAACCCAAAAAAAATAAAAAATCATTCAAATCCATATCAAAATATTTTAGTAATTCAGACCAAATGAATGAATATGGAGATAGGAGCCCCCAACTAAAAAGATTGCAGTGGCCTCACTGCATAATCAACAAATCATAAAGAGAGTAAAAGGGTTCTCCCTGTAACTACATAAATAATTGGTGTTGCTCTTTGACTCAACATCCTCTCTAGCATTATTAGAGTCGACAAACCCTATTGAGGCATCGTTATCAGAGTTGCCTATGAAAGAAGGAAGCTTTTCTCTTGGTTTCAGGACCTTCCAAAGGTCCTTCACCCCTTCCACATATTGTTGAAGAACTTGTCTATCTTTTTCTCCCTCATCCTAATCTTCTCATGTGAGTCCCTGTACTCTCGGTGAGAATCGGCTAAAGATGAGTAGGCCCTCTAAAATATAGAAATAGTGGCTCGTTGCGTCCTCAGATCCTCCAAATACTTCTTAAAATCATATTGGGAAATATAGGAATTCTAGGAAGTGGAAGACTCTCCAGGTAGCGTAGGCAACTTTGACACAAGATCCATGATTTCCTTCATCTCAATCGAGATCTCATCAATCGTTCCTACTGTGGATGGAATATACGAGTCTGTGTCCTCAAATGTCGACTTGCCTAGGTCGATCATCCACTTATTTTTTTTTCCGAATGCTCATTCACCACGAATATTCAGACGATAAATATGGGTGTTTAGGCACACCGAAGTGTATCCGGGTTACTCCTCAACCTCATCTCTCTTGCACAACTTATTTATCAAAGAAGGGAATAAGAGGAGTGTACAACCATGGATCTTAAAAGGCTTCATGTCTGAAATCACAAGCAAATTAACATTTAATGGAATGTTGTCTGGTATATAAACAACCATTCAGGCTCTCATATCTGGTAAAATAGTCATGTGTGTGCATAGAGAAACCTGGCTAAAAATAAAGTCGATCCATATCCTTGCCTCTGCTATGAAATCATTCATTGATATACCCGTCTTAGTGGCCAACCAAGGAACTTCCTTGCTAGGATACAACTTTTTCGCCATCTAACTCCTCGGTTCACACCCCTTTGACTCAAATTGGCTCATGTCCTTATCCAACAACCCATATAGATCCTAATTTTTCTCATTCTCAAAGTGCACATTCTTTCCTCAGATCGACACAACTGGTTTGGAGAAAGATACAACACTAAGGTTAGTAAAGAATTCCTTTACCCAATGCTCATTTTCCCACCAATGATTTGGGGTTAAACAACTCCACCCTATGGCTACCAAGCGGGCATGAAATGTGAAGAGCTTCTCCGACAGTCTATTAAATCAAATTTCTCTCTTAAGGAATAATTTGGTTTTGGGTGGGTCATCATAGTACTAATTGTGGTATTCCATGAACCGAATTTGATCATATTCTTACATTAAGCCTCCAAAACTTGAAAATCACAGAATAGCATTAATCAACAATATTTACTTGTGAAAACTTTGCTATATTATCAATTTAAGCTCATGGGATGGTGCCATGATGGGTTATGGGAAAAAAATAGGCTCAGATGCCGGGATCATAATTATGTGATCGCAAACGGGGTAACAGAGGATATTTCGACAAAAAATTTCAATCACTCAATTTGTCAAATTTCAATACCAAATGGTGTCCCAAAGAATAAACATATATTAAGAGCAAAGAACATGGTTCCTAGGTACTTGATTATGCCCTCAGAACATGGTAAAACTAATATTGAACTCATTTGGTCATTTATTTGAGCACTTGGTGTGTACACACAATTTCTATCAAATTTTCACACAATTTGGGTACTCAAGACTTCCACATCAGTGCACACTAACTACAACAGCCAACCAGACAAAACAATCATATTCAATCAAATATTTTGAATTAATATATCATTTTAGGCCACCCCTACAACATGGTGTCTAAGGCATACAAATATAAATAAAAGAGGGAGTTGAATCACATACCGGATCGAGGGATGCAACAGGATGATGATGTATAATTTTGATGCCCAAGACATAGCTAAAATCAGTTGTAATTTGACAAAAAATTAGAAAGGAGTTTGGTGGGAAATGGATGACTGTTCAGTTATTAAACTGACTTGACTGTGATTGCGGTCCGAATTACGCGATTACGGTCACATAGATACCATAATCACAGTGTCACACGTACCACGATCACAGTAGCTGTGGAAAATTTGGTACTCTATTTCTCCTATTCAGTCTACTAATCAAATGAACCATACTCTACCTTTCTCACAATCATTAAAAACACATCATAGTACCACAATGCATGGATCAATCACCAACAAAATTAAATTTACTCCACTAATCAAAAAATAAATGATATGAGAAACTTTCCTGGCATTGATAAGTTGCCTCTCACCTAGCACCTAATTTATCATCTTGGAACAACGTTCTTCATCTTTTAAAGTTAGATCTTCAATGAACCCATCATTCACCTATGTGTCCTCTACATCAACAATGGACACTACTAGAAACTCCATTGATTGTTTCTCAATTTTACACACTAGAAAGGACACTTCATCATTATGGACCTAAAATCTCATTTCTCCTAGCTCCATATCCATAATATCTCTTTCGATTGCAAGGAAAGGTCATACAAGGATAATAAGTACCTCTTGGTTGATATTGTAAACAAACACCACTGTGTCCACAAAAAGGATGAAGCGGTAAACTTTTACCAACACTTTGATTAAGATCCCAACCGACTTCTTGATAGACCAGTTTTTCATCAAAAACCTAATTTTTCTTGGGGTAGGGTTAACTAAACCAATTATTCTATGGATTGCATAGGGCATGATATTGATGCTTTCACTAAGGTTACACAAATCCTTTTCAAACTTGTGTGTCGCTATGTTGAAAGGGATTATAAAGGCCGCGAGATTCTTTTTTTTTCTCTGCTATAGTGCTAGTCATGATAAAGCTACACCTATGAGTAATTTCTATGGTTTAACCATCAACAAGAGGTTTTTTGACATCAAATTCTTTAGAATCTTAGCATATCATGGAATCCCTTGAATGACCTCTAGCAACGAGATATTAGTTGATCGATTGCTAACGTTAGCAAGAAATGTGTTGAATTTGGCATTGTCCTTCTTTTTTAGCCTTTTAGGGAATGGAGGAGGAACCTTCATGGTAGGCAATGGATAACTTTGTGGTTCATCATACTTAACTACCTTAGGATTACCCTCCTTATCAACCAGTTCTTCACTTAGAATCTATTCTTTTTCATTTCCTTCTTGAGACTTTGGAGCATTCTTATTTGAATCAATCAGAAGTTTTTCTTAACATTGGGTTTTTCAATATTTGTTTCATTTTACACTTCACCCACATGATCACCAAGGTTTTTGACGCTTCTAGTGACTATTGTTATGGCTTGGGCATCATTTTTTTAATTCACAATGATATCACTAGGAAGGCTTTCTTTTTGTCTATTATTATGTTTAGTAAAGATTTGGCTAATACGAGTCTCTAATTGCTTGATTAAGGTAGAGTGTGATACAAACGTTTGGTTAATTTTTGAGAAGTTTTCTTTCAATTCTAAGACAATTTTGTTTGTTTAATCCACTATCATCAAGATCTTTGCTAATAAATCCTCAAGATTGAATTTTTTAGGATCAACAGAATTGGACTCTTTTCCCTTTGCTCGATCATAGGGAGGCACATACCGATCATACTTTATTTCCTTGTATCTCAAATCATGATCTCTATCCCTATCATATGAATCCTATTTTTTTTCATGATTGGTACAACCTTGGTTCCCACCTTGTCTATGATAGGTCGGGAAGGAACCCACCGGATAGTTAGCACAATACGTAATTTCTTCATCAAGACTTTTGGCCTTTTATTTATCATAGACTTGTATGCCACAACAATTACCATTTTCATATATGCACTCATCATATGTTTCATTAGAAACTCCAGTTGTGTCATTATTTTTTCCATGTTTTCCTCTATCTCTTCATCTCTCTTCCTTTACGCTTATCAATATAGGAGGTGGTGGGAGACCCATCAGCTACCTCAATGTTTTGGATATGCCATCCTCGATTTTTATTTTTGACTTCCTCAAGAAAGTTTGTAGCCACATTATAAGACAATTTCACCAGTGAACCCCCGGCTGCATTATCCGCGATAGTTTTGTTTAGTTGATCAAAGCCTGGTAGAAGATTCAAACAAGCATCTTCTTTGGGACCTCATGGTTGGGAAATTCCATGAGATTCCCATTAAATATCTCCCACACCTAATCTATAGGTTCTCCATTCATTTGACAAAAATTAGTGATTTCATCATGCAATTGAAACATCTTGGATGGCGGAAAGTATCTTCTAAGAATGAAGTGATACATTTATCCCATGATGTGATTGATCTTATGGAAAGAGATTGTAGCCACAATACTGCCTCACCAATTAGAGAATATAGAAAGAGGATCAACTATATGGACTCTTGTAAGATATGAGCAATGCCAAATGGGGCATAAACTTCCACAAAATTCTTCAAATGCAAGTTACGTATAACTGACCATGACCCAAAGAGACCTTTTATTTGAAGCATTTGTAATATAACACTTGTGACGTGGAATATACCGTTCACTTGATTAGGTTGTATATGGATAGGACTCTCACGTCCAACATCATAGAGTTGATCCTCTTTATTGAGGAGCCCATCAAAATCCCCGGCATTACTTGTATGGTCACTTATGGTGTCGTGGAAACTATTGAAATCACCTAAAAATAAACAAATCACAACAAACAAAGTAAATCAAAACCACCATGAGTATACCCAAATCTACAATGATCCCTGCACAAGTGAAAATTATATCTCACTCCCCGGCAATGGCACTATTTTAATCACGCTAACCTTTACCACAGTTTTGATAAAGGACGATCATCGTCAATAAAGCTCGACTCACGTTGAGGTCAAATACTTAAGGAGTTAATATAGTCTTCAAAACCTATAGGGGTTGATAGCGTCTAAGTGTATGGTGAAAACGAAATTATATGCATAAATTATATAGGGGAGAATTGGTTTTGGAGGTTATTTTAGAAAAATCAAATCCAACTACCAAGTCAAAGCAACAAATAGGACTAAGATTTTAATATGAGAAAAGTCTTGGGATTATGTTTTCCTAGGGGGTAAATAATGCATGGGTTCATGACAATTAGATGCAAATTCTAGTTGATCACTACATAGGTATGCTAGGTTAGGGGTTCTTGATGCTAGTTTTTCAAGAAAACCTAAATATTATCACCCATGGACCCTTTCAAAAACCTCATAGATGTGGAAATCAAATCCACCTAATACCTCAATTGGGCATTCCTATTTTTAGGAAGATACAAAAGACCAAGTTAATTCTTAATCCACCCTTATTTCTAAAATATTGAAAATGGAATAAGGTACATTTAACTATTATTTACTATTCCTTGTCACCCATATCCCTCTTTCAAGGATTATATAGGATATAAAAGTATACTCACATACCTTTTTACAGGATTATGTGAAAATTTGGAAATTTGGGGTTTTCACCAATAAATACATTTTGGGAATTTAGATTTTTCACCCACAAATCCCAACTCAATCAAGAAGGAATTAGTAAAACCCATCATCAACAACCAAATATCTATACTAATACATCACAACCCATAGATAATTGCATGCTATTTCAATATAATTCCAAGATAAATGCATAGCTACTCTTGAAGTTAGGGAGAAGAAATATACCAAAAGGATGATTCAATGCTTCCATTGAAGATACAAAAAATAATAATCTTCAATTTAACTTCAATTTTACTTAACTCAAATTGGAAAATTAAACACAATATTCTTTCCCAAATTAGTAGGGTTTACAAAGTCTCGAAATTAAATTTTCAAAAAGCAGAATGTCAAATGTGGAAGGGATTTTTCCTTATATGAGATTTAGGATCAACTATAGTAAAGTACATAATTTCCCCTCGGCATAAACCTGCCAGGCTGTGATTGCTACAACTTTCCTGCATTCGCAACTACCGCAGTTATTGTAAGACTGTCGCAATCACCGAAAATTGACCAAGTTGGTGTTTTTGCGATCGCAACATTTATAACAAGAATGTAGTAACTGAGGGTCAGATCCTCCTTCTACTTTTCAAAATTTTTCATTTATCTTCCCCTTTGATCTTTTTTAGCTCATTTTTTCTTATCACATATATACCTACAAAATATGGGAATTGGTGAAATAAAATGATAAAATTCTCGCATTAATATAATTAGATCATAGTAGTGTGTACTAATTTTGACATGAATGAGTAGTAAATTTACCACTCATCAACATCTTACTATTTTAGGTATATTACTCTTTCCTCATTGTTAATTTGTAAAATACATGTGTTTTAAAGCATTGTTTCATTAGATGTTACATTGGTTTTAATACAAAGGTTTGTGGTTTTACTTGTTTATGAATTGGACAATGTTTCTCATGGTTTACATATGATTTTCATGCTTTAAATATAGTTCTAAACTATTTAGTGCATGGGTATGGTGAATGAACTAGGGAATTGTGCTTTTACTAAACTTATGACTTTTGAAGTTGTTATAACCCCATCTCCATAATATGAAATTGGTTTTAATTATGAAAATTTTTAAAATTTAAAAAATTGAACTAGTCCTGATGTATTTCATGATATAAAAAGGTATTTCAAACAAAATGGTCCAATTTAATGCAGAAAGGGAGTCGGTGTTCCCCCACCTTGATTAATGAGCAAAGAGAGTTATTTTCCCTAAGTTAATGGAAATTATTTTTGCATGGTGTTGTACATTGCAAGTGTAGTTGGTGTGACGATACTAACAATCTATGTATTTACATGGAATGTGGTTAAATGAATAAAAATGTGTGATACTTGTTTTAATTGGGATCTAATAAGGTTGTGTAACTAATTCATTATAGTGGAGGTCCTAGTAACTGATACGATAATCGCATTTGTCAATGTGGGGGTTAAAGTGATCCGGGAGTTTCGAGTCCCCCTTATTATTATTTCATAAATAGGGAGGTTTGAGTCCACTATAAATCATTACATCATCAGGTACTTAAGTCACCTTAATATATGTGGGAGGTTTGAGTCAACTATGTGCATATATATGAGATTATTGTCCAGTCCGTATGGCTACACGCACTGGGGCCCGACCAGGGTTGAAAGATGGGACCCATATATCTTTGGGTAATACTATATAATGGTTGAGCTACACAATCCAGGTTAAGGTTTTAAAGTGCATTCTAAACCTCTTTTCCTTTCCCAACATAAAATATATATATGTATTTGCATATAGTTATGTGCATTGGTTGACTTGGTTTGAATTGAAGGAATTATTTTATCTTTATCCTTGAGTTAAATCCTAATGTTCACCATACTAACTATATTCGGAAATTGTATCCCCAAGTGATGCGGGATTTTCCCTTACTTCCACTTCTTCTACTTCGTAATTGTGGATTGATAAAGAGTCGACTTGAAATGGTGACTTTCCATGATTCATAATACTCCATTTCAGGATTATGTTTTTATTTTGAGTTATAGACTATTGGATACTATTTTTGGCTATAGCCAGGGGCATTTCCTGACAATTTAATTATATTCTAATTAGTAGAGGCTTTGTCAGACTACTTTGGACTTGTCATATATTTTGAATTCTTTTAACATAGGTGTAAGGTGGTCTACAGTTTCTGTGTTGAAGGTGGTCTCCTGTTCTTGTTGAACTTGATATACCAGTCATGAAAAGGCCGTGGTTCAATTCTTAAACATCATAGAATATAACAAGATCAACTAGAACAAAACCTTGTTCAAACAAGTAACACTAGTTTTCTCATCTAAACTATAAGTGATCATTTTCATTCCAAACTTTCTTTGGACACACCTTAAAAATTTTAATCAATTACTTTAATATGTAGATACTCAATTTTATGAGTTCCAACTCATTACACATACTAGATGTCCTCAAAACTAGGCTAAATCCATAGAGATTATGACACTTAGAGTCATAAATCAACCTAAAATCATCACCACACACTTAAATCCTTGTTCATCCTCGAACCATTCTTTACATTAATAACCATAAATAAGGAAGACTCCAATTTTTATACTACAAATAAGACACTCAAGCTAGCATTACAATGACTATATGAATAGCAACTTCCATCGTAAGCATGTCATATACATCTGAAAACTCTTGAATACTCCATCAAAACATTCTAAATTTAGGAAATGAATACACAAAGTTGACAATCACGTTTATATTACTCAATTAGTGAGATCCTATATGTCACCTAACTATCATCAAACTTGAGACATCAGCACAAGAAGATTTACCCATACTCGATCAAAGAGATGTAATTTATCAAAAAAAATAGGGAAAAAGAATCAAAATTCTCTCACTCTCACAAAAATTCACATACCACATAACATGAACCATAGGCATTCCCTTAATTTCATACTCCATTAATATCAGAACATTATGGATCAAGATCAAATAGGAGATTAAGGATTGTAATATAGGTTAAAGGATGGGTAGAAACTATTTTGTCCAGTAATAGTGACTATCTTCCCTGAGCACTTGAATACATCACATTAAACATTGAACTATTTTCTAAACAACTAATCATTCACCACCTTTACCTCCACACATCACTTTTGTTTTTCCTCACCTCATTATGTTAGTTCACATATAGTAAGGATGGACTATTTTCTATTACCACGTGATTCAATTTTGATCAAATTTTCTAATTTATTTACGTAACTCCCAACCACAATACATAAAATTTTATCACACAAATAGCTACAATTTTGGGGCTTTACTTTCACCATTTTTCTCTTTAATTTTGCACTCCTTAACTATATTTATCTTTAAACTAATGTTCTTTGGAGCTTTGGATCAAATTATGGTCAATCAAAGAAAACAAATAGGCTACATATAAGGCTACCAACTTGTAATGAACCTTCAGGTCAATTTCCATGTTCTTGTTTATTTTAGATTATAGAGCTTCTCCATAGCTGCCCAAAGTTATTAGTGACTTGCTGGAACTGAAAGTTTGGTGACCTTGCCATTAATTTATTTTTTAGAACTACTTTCCCAATTTGAAGTCTTTATTTGTTCTAATTGACCATCGAGAAAAAAATTCAATAAAACAACCTTCAAAGCAAAATCTGACTTCACCAACACATATGAAATGTCAAAATCAATGTGGTTACATATCTCTTTTACTAAAAATAGACTTCAGAAGTATCTCGAGGCATCATTCAAAACTTGGAATAAAGTTCTAAGATTTAGCTATTTCCTGGCATAGAATGAGATATCGCGGGTGTGGTAGGTAAGGTGTGAATGCGGTTCCGCGATCATGGACAAGTTAGGTCTTAGAATGCGGTACTCGAGGCCTGGGAAAAGGTTATTTAAAGGTTGTCTTACCCAAAATTTTGGCCATTTTATGTCTCCCTATTGAGCTCCAAACCCTAATAGAGTGTAAAATCTTCAAATGAGTTTTTTGGGTTGATTAGGACTTGAATAAATTTTGTAATCAATATTTGCTACAAAGCTAAGGGAAGATTCCTCCTAGTTTAGTGTTAATTTCTGGATTGCTAGACCCAAAACACCTAAGTCCTTGAGGCTCAATTATATCCACAAATATTATTAATTTACTCAATTTTTTTTAGGGTTATATCTCTTTAATGATATTTGGATAATGGGTTGGTCTTGTAAACATATTTTTCCAAGGTGGTACCTACTTGGGGGTTTGGTGTCATTTTGGACCCATGGAATAATGTTGCTATAATGGGGATTGCCATTCTTGTGTTAATTCTTAGATTGTATTCTGATAACTATGGTTCCATAATGGATATTGTAATTCATGTGTTAATGCTTATATTGTTTTGTGACATCTTGGTTCATGGAAGATGCTTTAAGAAAAGGAAAGGCAAAGCTTGTTAGTTCGTGAGATACTTAGACTCAAGGTAGATTAGGCTTACTTGTAGTTATTTTGAGCTTAATTTTTGTATAATTATGATATCTTTTGGGATTGGGTGGGGTCTTAGATTATAAATGGGAAAATGATGACACTTGGGATTAGTTTATCCTTGTAGGTTATCAAATTTTACAAATTTGATACTTGACGATGCCTAGAACCTTGGATAGTTCTACTTGTAGTCTCATGAATAAAATGAGAATAGTTTAGTTGCTATAGTAGAGGAGAATGATGTTGTTGGCTAACCTTACGAATATGTTTACCTAGATATGACTAGTTATGAATTGTCCTTAGTGTTTTGGGTGACTTAGAAAGGAAAATTGTAGGAGAATTTCCCTTATAGTCTTAGTAAGTATTGGTAAGCCCTTATGGTGTTATTTAGATAACCTAGCCTAATTCGGGTTAGAATTAAGTCTTGTAGAATTGAACTTCGGCATTATTAGGATTTAGGAGTGGAATTGACCTACCCTAGCCTACTCATGTTATTCCTCATTTAATAGCTGTAATAGAATCATTTAGTTTCTGTTTCCCAATGAACTAGTCATTGAATGGAGAGGTAGTACCTCAGTGCTTAGGGGTCATATGTGTTTTTATATCCCTCTCTATAATCCTATGATCGCATATGACCTTGAATTAGAGGTATAAATCTAGAAGTTTAGCAGCAATAAAGTGGAGATAGTGCTATCTAAATTAAATAGATTATGTATCCATGGGTATAGTTTATAAAGGTAAATCAATAGGCTTGAAACAGTGTATGCAAGAATTTAAGTTGTTGATTCAAAATTAAGTATGATGATGTGTGTATGATCTAGTGGTGTACCCAATGTGATTTTGGATTGTATTATTTCTATGTTTTAACAGTGGGTGTTCTTATGTAGTACCCTTGAGTGCTAAGTTTGAATGGGGTTACTAATTTAGTATTTGATGTTCTTACCAGCTAAGTTATGATCTATAGAAAGCTAAGAGTTGTACCTCAGAAGAAATTACTAGCAATGTCTTTTACATTATAAGGCATAGTCTTTCAGGGTGAGTTTAACATATATGAGTATTATTGTACCTCCGACTTAGGATGATGGATTGAAGCTAAGGGGGAGATGATGGACCAATAACTAAGTCAGAATCTCAGATTGTAGTAGTAATGCCAGTGTATTGTAGAACAACACTAGGGAGGAAGATGCCCGACCCATGCTTATTTTAGTATTTGTACTTCAGTTATCAAGATATCTAATCATGCCTTACATGTCAGCTCTATGATCATAGCTCATAATCATGCACCTTATAGAAAATCATGTACTCTCATAGTTCCTAGTATGAGGAGTTCCAGTTCACTCAGCAAGATGAATCATGTTCCATGAATTTATGAACTCTAAATGAAAATCATGCAGCTTATGACTCAGGTCCTCATTCTATAAAGCATGTTCAGTTCCAGATCTTATGCCACACTCCTAATGATCAGGGAAATTCAGATTTACGTCATGTTTGTCCTTTGTTTAGACCTCTTTGATGAATTCATGACATTGATACTCTATTCTTCAGTCCTCAGTTATGTGTCAAAGTTACTCTTTCAAGTTTCAAGTCCTCATATTCAAACCTTTCAGTGAGCTCTTTTTAGGTTAAGATAGTGATGAGGAATAATTGTTTAGATGGAAGAGAGTAAATGTTTCTTACTGACAAAATATTATTATATTCTTATTTTAGCTAAGACTTTAAGTGTGAAGTATGATTGAGGCCAAGTTTTTTATATATAATATGTCATTATCTGTTGAAATTTTATGTATGTTATCTTGGGGTAATTTATGGAAGTTGTTAATGATAGACGTTGGGAGGATATAAGGAAGATGCTTTTATCGGTGTTTGTTAAAAGTGCATCTATGGTTATGATAATAGGATTGAATGTCATGTTCATATATATATATAGATAAATCTATTGCACATCAGTCAATGTCTAGTAAGGGTTGAATGTAGCTATTGAAGTGGTACAAGGAATTATTCATGATAAGAGAAGTTGTGAAAGCACAGGGTGTATTGAATTCATGATTCGGACTAGTGTTATGGTATGATGTGTAGTACTTTGTAGATTTGAGTAGGCTTGAAGATAGTAGAGAATTCAGTTCATCTTATACTTCAGTAGATAGAGTCATCAGTGTCCATTTGAATACTTTAAAGTAGCATCAAGTGAAGTGCAGTTTTGAAGTGGAATGTATAGTTGAGTATAAGATTTTAGTATAATTCTGTCCGTTTAGCCTACAGTTCAGTTAGTAGTCCGACAGAAAAGTTCCTATGGTTTTCCATCTTCTGATCTAGTCTTACAATCTACAGTTTCATGAATATGGCTATTCTAAGAGATAGTTTGTTTGCATCCATGTAAATTATGAGTCCATTTAAGTCCATGCATCATTTTTCAGATTCAGATATTCAGTGATGAATTAGTTCTTAAGTGTTCCATGCATCATCTAAGTTTTTCCTTAGTATTTTAGCCAAGTTAACATTATTTAGGGGATGAAGGATCCCAAGGGGAGAAGATGTGGTAATAACCCTAGTTTTTATATCCTAACTTTCTCATCATTTCTTCACAAAACCAGATCAAGATGGAAGTAATGGTTACTCATAAGTTAACTCTCTCATTTCTATCTCTTCCCTATGACCATTCTCATGTCATTGCATGTATTCACGAAATTAGTTTAGTCATGTATCATGTTTCAGGATCAGTCATGTAACCTGTTTCCAGTTCTGCATTTTTAGTATATGATCTCTATTTTCTCAGTTATCTATGCTTAATCAGTCTCATTTGAAGAAGAATATCCCCAATGGAGACATATTATAATACCCCATACTTTTCTTAGTCCAGTTCGGCTCATAGTGCTTGCATATGACTCACAAAACTTGAAAATTTCTCTAAGTGTTAGAAACTTTGTCTTATTTTTGTCCTCTTAACTTCAAGTATTTTTAAACTGTACTTCCCAAACGTGATACGTATGTTTTTGAGTTAATTCATGTTCTGGGGTGTAAGGAGCATGTCTCGGGGATGTTTTGGATTTTTCGAATGAGAATTGAGGAATATTTTGATTTTGATTCCAGAACCTCACTGCGATAGTGGAACATAACGGTGGGTATAGAGATGAGCACATCACTGCATCACGGTGCCCCCTCTAAACAACATTTCTAGTTATGAATTAAATCCCTAAGGAGAAATCATGTCTTTTCCTCATAAACCCAATTAATAAAACCTGGGATTAAACTTCAGTTAGGGCATTATTTTCCCTAATTCTCCTAATTAATATCTAATACAAATAATTTCCTTCCCCTTGTTCATCAAATTAAATCCCCTATATTTCATGAAAACTAAGAATTTGTGTTTCCTAATCCAAGAACATTCAAAAAAACTTTCAAGATTGTGTTTCCCTTTCAAGTTTAAGGGACTAAGGTATGTGAGATGTTCATCCATGGGCACTATTTACCCATCGAATCCAAGAATCTATCATTATGTTTTAAATTATGAAATTACATGTTCATGTTGACTTATCTCCATGATATTTTATGAATTTTGGTTATACATTATGTTTGCAATTATTTTTCGAGGGAATCAGCCCTTACACGTTGGAATAATAATATTTTCATGTTAAATCCTTAATTAATGTTTTTTATTATTGAAGTTATGTTATTATTACTTGGTCTAAACCATTTCTATGGTTTAATTCATGATCCTCATGTGTTTGAGGAAATGCCTAAGTGTTGAATTCGGAACAACAATTCCTTTCAATGGTTTCAAAGCTTTCATGTGTTCCTATTGTGATTCCATTTAGTACTGGAGGTTTATGAACACCCGTTACTTAGATGTTTACAGAGTTTATAGTAGATTCAAAATGGTTTCAGATAAACCATGAGCCTTTTCATTTAGTTAATATCATGTTTAGTTGTTGGCTCAGTTAAGCCCAGTTTAGTCCAGTAGTCAGTGTCTTTCAGTTGGGAGTAGGATTAAGCACTGAGGGAACCCAGGGATGGAGGTTTCTAACCAAGTTAGGGTTTAACCATTAGTAGCAATCCCTGAGTTATAGATCTACGTATTCAGCATAGGTTAAGATGCCTTTCGGCCAGTTTAGGGTTGAAAAATATCTCATGATTCTTTCTATTAATTTAGGGTTGACAAGATATCTTCCTACCAGTTTAGGGTTGGCAACCATTTTTAGTACCTGTGGCATGGTACTAATACCCCTCCAACTAGAGTTACAGGATTGACCCCAATCAGCTCAGAGTAGGTCATGTCCATTAGATGATTCCTCCAAAAGTTTCAGTTCAGTATTCAGTACAGAATTCAGTTTAGGTTCGCTTAACCATAGCACACAGACCTCCAATTCAGTTAATAGATTTCAGTATCTTAGTTTACATACTATTTTAGAAATATGTTATATGTTTGGTTATGCATTCTTGGATATAATATTTTTCATTCATACACATTCAGTTACCTCATTCTATTCAGTCAGTCATTATTTCATGCATAGTTAACCTTTGCATATCTGTCTAACCTCATCTCATATACAAGTATTTTAAAAGTACTGACCGCATACTTTTTTTCATGCTATAATGTCTTATATCATAGGTTCGGATGCTCAATTTCCTAACTACACTTAGATAGATTAGCTTATCAGTAGCAACAGTTGTAGTGAGTCCTTATTTGTCGATGACATGATTATTTTATTTAAGTTATTTTAGTAGTTTAACATTTCAGTCAGTTAGATTAAGTTGGAGGATTTTCCATCAACTTCTCAGTTAATTTTATAGGCTTTTTAGATATTTAGATAGTTAAGTGGTTTATTAATTATTTTATCAGACTTTTCAGTATGTCTTTAGATATTTAGATTAATGATTTAATCTAGTTTTAGTATTTAACACCATATGGCATTGACAGTTGCTTTTTGCACACATATGTATTTTATTGCTTCATTTAGTGCTCATAGTAGGTACCAGCTAATGGGTTAGCTTGTGGTCGCTAGTGACTGTAAGCACGTTGTCGTGACTAGGGGGTAGCCTCGGGATGTGACAGAAAATTTGTATACTTGAATAATTATCTTTTTGTCATGATATGGATAGCCTTGGAAATTCTTATTAAATGAACCTACGGTTACGCTATCACTTAGCTTATTAATGAGTCTACCAAGTGAACCTCTAATTATGTTACCACTCTTTCTATGACCCAACCCTAATGATTAAGCTAATATTTATGTGGAAGATTTTCCTTTGGAGTTAGTATTTTGAAAAGTAGGAGTAAAAGAGGCATCTAGAGAGCATGCACTTGACTTATAATTGACTTTCTAATAAGTTTGTTTACTTGGAAAAGTTGTGATTGCATATATAATTTAGATACTCATGCCCATGCATCTACTTATTATGTAGTGATGATTAATAGTAAAGTATAATGTTATGTATTACCTTACATCACTTATACTTTATCATTATGGGTTGTATATGCTTATTGAATTATCTACATATGTATGGATATAATGACGTTATGATGATGTCCGGTTAATCCAGAGGACATAATGATGTTATGATGATGCTCAGTGAATCTAGAGGATATAATGATTTTATGATGATGCCCGATGAATCCAGAGGATATAATTATGTTATGATGATGCCCGGTGAATTCGGAGGATATAATGATGTTATGTTGATACCCGGTGAATCCGGAGGATATAATGATGTTATGATGATGTCCGGTGAGTCTGGAGGATATAATGATGTTATGACGATGCTTCGTGATTCTGGAGGATATAATGATGTTATGATGATTCCCTGTGAACCCAGAAGAGGTAATTATGATATGTTAATGTTATAAGTGGTAAGTATATATATGAATACATGGATGTATCTAAAATTATGCCATGTGTGGCTAATCCCGTTTATGTTCTTAGGACATGATGTCTTCCTTGGTAAATTGTTATCCATTGTTTGTCATTAATCACTAGATAATAGGTGTAACCCTTGTTAACTCAAATTAATAACTAGAAGTAGATTATGCCGAGTATTGGGTTAAGGATAATTGTTATGTGTAATCTTTTATAGGATGAAGAGCTAACTTAGTAAATTACTTAACTTGGATAAATGGTTACAATATGGAATTTTTCCTAGTAAAGTGGCTTTTGTGATAACTAGTTATCTCTAATAATTGGCTATGACTCGTAGGTAAGAAGCCTAGTGAACTAGTTTGTGGACCTTACTCAGCTAAAATATGGAAACTAGTCCTTAAGATTGTGACATGCTCAATGATAATAGACCTAGTATTTTATGATAAGTGGTTAAGTTGAAATCTAGTATATGATGATGTAGTGGCTTGATTGATGACTTATATAATTAGGAGGCTAACTAGAAGATAGATTTATGATGGGTGAATAAATAATAATGTTGGTAACTTGTTGTTTTTCCTTATTTGATGACTTGTGAACTATTAGACTTGCAAACTAGTGGCTCATAGAAATAGAGGCTATCAAGTATAGGCTAGACATAAATTTTATTAATGTGATAGTGATTAAATAACTAGATAATCATGTTATGGTGATATCGGCTTCGTTGTGTCAAATTGCACTGTTGATGATGATTGTAGACCTTGGTAAGAGGCCATGGCAGGAAAGTACAACTAGAGGCTTTGGTGAGCTGCTTGTATAGTTGTGCCTTGATATGTTGATGGATTTATCTTTTGGCGTACTCCTCGGTGGTATGGGACTTCATATTCAGTTCTTTGGTTTTTTCCTTAAGTGTACTTCCTGACGGAATGGGATGTCGTGGTAAGTTTGTTGTTTTATACTCTAATTATGGTAGTTATGTTGATTCTAGTAATTACATAATTGTTATTATATTTATGTGGCTTTATGCTCCTAAAATAATTACTTATTTTGTATGAAAGTTATGGTATATGTGGATATGGAATGTCGTACTATTGTACTAGTTGATTAGTTAGCCTAAACAGTAATATCAAAGAAGATTAAGGTTCAATTTTGGTAGCTCAGCTGACCGATGATGCCTACTGAGTACTCATTTTTTGGTAGTCATACTACACTTTTGTACCTTTTTGGTGTAGACCTGAGATCTTGTTGTTTCCATTGAGTTGAGATGCACAGTGTTGATAGGGTGAGACCTTCAAGATCGAGTTGCCCTTTTTCCCTTCTATCCTTATTCTATCTTTTGTAATCAAGATTAATGTATGAGACTATTTAAGTTGATTAGACGTTGATTTGTAATTTCTATAATTGAATGAAAAGATTTTGTTATACTAATACTATTAGGTCATGGGATTGATATTTGAATGTCAGTTGTTTCTTTGTGGAATGTTGTTGTTATATTGTGTTCGCATATAGGGTCCTTGTTGGACGTTCCTACTAAGGTAACCCATTGCATTAACTTTGAGTTACGGTGTTGTCTTACCTACTGGTGGATTATGGTAGGTGCCATCGTGACTCGGAAATTGAGTCGTGACACAATAAAATAGGCTAAGACTCAACGGGGTTAACTAAGATTATTCACCAAGGTAGATAAAATGTGGTATAAAACATGACTATCAAATAAATGCGTATATCATATCATAAACCCAACACTCTTTAATTAGCTTTACACACACACCAAGAAAGTTCTAGACATCAATATACAACAAGGAATACAACAAAAAACTCTCTTATTCATCGCACATGCTAAAATAAAGTAGGATCATTATAGACTCTACACTAAGCAATAACACAAATTCAAAATTAAGCCAACAAAATAAAAAAGTCATATAAATGAGCCGAGGTGTCTCAAAATTAGTTATTCAACATAACAATACGCTTTCACACTCTAGCTCACTTGCATCATGTAATCACACATAGAGACTAGAAAGAACATCATATGTATTTCTAATACAAAAATTTTAAAATTTTACTCCTTAAAATGAAAAAGTCATATTGGGTTCACAGGGCATACCCTTGGAAAAAAACCAAAAAGAAATATCAAAGGTTGGGTGATCTATGCCCTTACTAAACTGATAGAACAAAACTAAAAATAAAGAAAGAGAAAATTTTCTTGTAATTTTTTCAAATTTAGTCAAAAACAAACTAAACAAAAAAAATCAAATCCTATACAAATAAAACAAATAAAAATAAATCCTATAGAAACACTTCACCCTAAACCATGGGAAGATTCCCTACCCAACACTGAAAAACATACTTTTTCCTCAAAGAATAATTCAAAAAATAAAAGATAGAAATACTCCATGAGGTATCTAGGACTATATAGCAGTATATTTAGTCCTCAATGAGGTCTGGTGGACCCCATACCTAGTATTTTCCATGTTTTTTAGCTGGGGTTTCTAGTAATAAGAATTCTCATCAACCTATGAATAAAAGAAAAACAAACACAAATGTGATACTAAAGTAAAATAAGAAAATAAATAAAGTACCTACCTTTATTTGGGTTACCTCCCAAGAAATGCCTGACTTAGTGTTGAAACATGACTCGCATCACTGGATTAATCGTATTTCCTATCCTCTTACTCCTACTTAGAGGTTATTTTCTCACTCTATTTTGACCTTTTTAGTGTGTACTATCAACGTTTGCTTCTTTTTCAATAATAGACTTGTCAAGATCTTTCTCAAGTTTTTCAACCTCGAGCTTAATTGGTGGCTTGGGAAACTCTATTTAATAGTCCGAAGAGGTCATTGGTGGTTATCACTCCACCACCCTACAGTCCACCACTTTAATAGGAGTAATCATGCATAAATCCTTATTGTGCAAAGGTGGATTGAGTGGTTTGTATATTTTCGAGACCATTTCTTTCTCTTCCAGTCTAATTTTTAGAGTGCCCTCTCTAACATAAATCAATGCTCCTTTCATTGCTAATAATGGATGTCCTAGTATGATATGTACCTTCATCATAATCAAGAACCATGAAATAAGAAGGAATAATAAACTTACCAACCTTAATGATTACATCTTCAATGATTCCTTTGGGCTTCACTCTGGTTCTATCAACAATTTAGAGCATTACAAAACATGTACCTTGCTTCCCCAACCCATGAACATTAAAAACAGATAAATGAATCAAGTTTATACTTACCTGTAAGTACATAATCACATACACCACCTTGTTATCACCAATTTGTATAGAGATGGTGAATCTCACAGGATCTTTCAGCTTTGTTTGCATCTTTCGCATCAGAACTAAACTGCACTCTTTAATAAGTTACTTCTCCCAATGTCATTCAACTTTTTCTTATTGGTCACCATATCCTTCAAGTACTTAGTGTACACATTCATACCTTACAAAACATTTGAAATGGGAGGTTAATATAAAGTTCTCTAAATGTGTGATAGAAGTTCTTGAAACATGTATCTGCCTTAGCCTTTTTACATTTTTGTGGGAATGGTGGTGGTGTTCTTTCTTGAACCTACTCAACTTTCTTAGTTTTTGGATACTCAGGCTTCCCCAAATTTTAATCATCTTTGGCTATAACCTTGTTCTCTTTTACTCGCCGTGGGTCCACTCTGGGCAATTTTTATTACCTGCTTTAGATTCACTATGTCACTAGGAAAAGCCCCTTGAATTCTTATATGTTGGCCTGAACTAACTGTCCCAACTGCGTTTCTATATTTTTCTGGGCAAGTTGCTGATTTTTTTATTTCTATAACCATTTGTTCTTGATTGGCTAGGATCTTTTTAAATATTTCTTCATTATTACTGGCCTACATATTTGGCTGTTACTAAAACTTCTAAGTTTGAACCTAATTTTTGCCCCATGAATAGTGTGGCTGACACTGCTACTTGTGATTGTACGCATTACCAAAATTTTCCATCTGTGCATTGCCCAAAAAATTACAGACACTATATTTGCTCCACATAAGTATGCAGAGTGACCACTTATAATAAAAATTTCACTCTAATATGTGATTTACTTGACTGGATTTACTTATACCTGAGGTTGGTTCACACCTAACTTGTTGAACTGCTCATCATTTGATATTTCAATCCTAATAATTGAGTGGCCAAACTGTGACGCTATCCTCTTCAATCATACTAGCTGAATTTTTTCACTATACTTATGGAGGTATTGCCATTCTAATCAAGATTACCTTTACCAATTCGATTCAACAAAGTATACAACTCATCATAAGTCTTATCCAATGCTTGATCATTTTTTGTTGAATATAATTTTTTTTGTGTTATTGCTAAGAGCTTCAACAAAAGTATGAACCATTACCTTATTTGTCTATTGGTGAGGTGGACAGACTCGAAGAGGAGATTTAAACCTCTCCCATACATGATATAATTTCTAATCTATGTTTTGCTTAAAACTTAGAATCTTACTGCATAACCTTCCATTCTTGGAGAATTGTAAAAATTGGATGAGGAAATTTTTCACAAAATCATCCCATGTAGTGATGGAATTTGATGGTTTTGGCTTTAATCATCTCCTTTTTCCTTCATAATTGAAAATGGGATCAGAGTGAGCCTGGCGTATTAAGTACAAACACTAGTAGGGATAAAAGGGTCAATGATCCCCAAGAATTTATGAAAATAGACCAGTGGATCCTCGTATGATAGGCTTGTGAATTGCCAGTGAAAAAATTTCACTATGTGCTATTTGAGCTAAAATCTACCTCCAGGCTTAAGTTTGCAAATAGTGAGGTAACATTCGTTGCAAGTGTGATTGCCACTTTATGAACTGTCTTGTAGGCTAGCTGTAAGACCTCATAAAATTTCCTAGCTTAATTCAGTCCTTTAATCTTGTTAAGGGGTCCCAGACTAAGAAAATTCTAGCTAAGTATTCAGACTTAGTTTATTTTAGGCCTTCAAAAGTAGGCAATATTTTTTTGTGACCTTAAGATCCTTTAAATGTCTATAATTTAGTTAATTCATAATCAGGAAGGTCAATAGGGGTTCCCGAACAAGTTTCAAATTTTTAAGGCTTTGTTGGAAACTCCTGTGGAATCCCAAAAAAGTGTACCAACACGATCTTAGTGTGGCACGGTGCCTATCGCATCGGTTAATATTTTCCCAAACTACTAGCATTAAATTCTAGTAAGTCGGATGATTTTGGTGCGATGCATTGGATATCGCATCGGTGCCATTGATGCGCCGCGTCGACCTGCGCATCAGCAATCCAGTTTTTATTCATTAAAAAACCGTGTTCTTGGAGTTATTTGGGCCTTTTTCCCCTGACTCTCATCCCCCAAAACACGTAATTTAATACACTAGGAAGGAAATAAACTTATTCTTTCTCAATTTCTCTAAAGAACAAGCCTTAGGTTTTTTAAATTTCAAATCAATACCTCAAGAAACCACCCTTAATTTTCAGAAATTCTTCAACAAGGTATGTAAAGTTTTCATCGAAGGGTCCCTTCCACCTTTGGAGTTCAAGAAACTACTTTCAAAAACATGAATTGTGATTTCCATGTTGTGAGTTTGAATGTAATCATGTTGATGTTATGGAATGGGTTCCAATTTGAAATCTTTATGTGTTTCTTGATATTATGATAGCATCTAAGTTGAAATTTGACTCTCTTATATTGAAACCCTTGAATTATGAAGTCACGATGTGTTAGCATTGTTGATCATACCTAGTATAAAGCTACACCTACCATGTGTTTGATAAAATGCTAAATTGAGACTATGGTGCTTTTGTGATCCTTTGGTGGTCTAAATGATGAACTTATGATGAACTTATGCTATACCCACATATTTACAAGGTCTTCCTTGTTAAAGCTATACCTTTTATGTGTTTGATAAAATGCCTCATAAGATCGTATTGTGAGTTGTTGACTATTGTCAAGTATTCAAGAATTGTCATGTCTTATTATTTTTATGCTATCGAGTCCTGGGGGTATTTAATAACCGATAATTTTTCTATATGCCTAGTCCCAGTGTTAGTTAAAGAATAGTCTCAATTCTGTCCTAATCAGTATTACTCTAGTTCAGTTATAGAACTCAGGAAAACTCTGTAAACTCAGTATCAATCCAGTCCCATTTAGTATTCAGTTCTGTCCATAGTAAACTCAGCCAGATAACAGAACTTAGAAGTATTTCGTCAGTCAATGGAACTCAGTAAACTCAGCTCAGATCAGTTAATCAATACAATCAGTAACATATTAGTCCAACCTAGTATGAATTAGGAAATTAGATCAGTATCTATTCAATTAGGAGTAGGATTCAGCTCCGAGTGAACCCAAGGATGGGTACTCACCTGCCAGCAAAGGGTGTGATCCTTAGAAACAATCCTTGTATTCTAGAACTGTGTAGTCAGCGTAGGTTGAGACATCAAAACTTGCTAGTTGAGGGTTGATGATGTGGCTTAAACTGATAGTTTAGGGTCCCACCATTCTCATCTGAGAACCTGCCAGATGAGGGTATCTTTTTAGTGTCTTTATCTGTGGTACGATACTGACACTCTTCCAACTGAGGTTACAGGTTGGACCCCAAATCTATTTAGAAAATGGGCATATCGGTTAGATGATTACCTCCCACAGTCTCTGTCTCAGTCTTCAGTAAAGAACTTAGATAGTTCTATAGATTTTAGGATAGTTAACTATAGTCACTCAGCTCAGTATAGAACTTATCTAGTCCCATCAGAAATAGGACAACTAGACACAGTCACTAAGCAAACAGTATACCAGTTATTAGTTAAACTAGTTCTGAGTAATCCATGTTATCGGTAAACTCAGTATTAAAAATCCTTATGACTTCAGTTACAATTATGTATTCTAATGCATTCATGTTCTTGTTATTCAGCCAGTTATAGTTCATACATATGAACCCTTACATTTAGCCCTACCTCACTTTGCATACCAGAACATTAACACATACTAACGTATACTTTTCTTTTGCACTATGGTCTTTTATACCATAGGTTCAGGCATAAGGGCACAAAGCATTCTTAGTGGTTTAGACATTCAGCTAGCAGCAGTAGACTAGCAGTTAGTGCTCATCATTTGAGGATATTATTTTATTTCATTATCTCATTAGATTTAACATTTTAGTAGATGGTGTTAGTTGGGGGATTGTCCCATCAACTCCTTATTCAGGCAGTTCAGTTTACAGGCTTTACAGACTAGATGTTCAGATAGTATTCAATATTTTAGATTCTAATATTTTATCAGACTTTATTATTTTCTTTTTATCAGTATTACAGTTTTAAACCATATGTCATTTCATCCCATTATTCGGCATTATACAGTGTTATTACTCAGTTATTGCAGTAGGTACTAGTCATGGGTTAGCTTGTGATCCTTCGGGATTACGAGAACCGTGTAGTATCTGGGGTACCAGACCAAGGGAATTACAAACTTAGTATTAGAGCCAAAGGTTCAACAGTGTCCTAGGAAGTCTAAAAAGTCGCATCTAGTAGAGTCTTGTGCATGGGTATAGAGCACGCCACATTTATGTACATGAGGCAATAAGATGTTTTAGGAACAATTTCTATTCTTTTAGTATTCATGTCGTATGAGTGAGCTTTAGCTCCATTTAAACTCTCTTTCAAATCCTAGTTTCTCTTTCGGTGACAGAAAATGCCTCCAAAGAGGACTCATGGAAGAGGAATGGGAGATCAGCCAGCCCTTCAGCCCGACCAACCCAATTCTTTGGGCGAACATGTCTACCACATGGAGTTCGAAGTAGCCTTCACCACCCTCGCTCATTCTGTGGCAGCCTAAAATTAATGCCCAACAGACGTTCTGGCCAATCCAGTGGCTAATACTACTACTGCCAAGATTCAGGACTTCACCCGAAGAACCTTCCATCTTTTTCTAGGTCTAAGTCAGATGAGGTCCTTCAGGAGTATCTTCATCAGGTGCAAAAGATTACTAATATTATGGGGGTGACTTCTAGTAAGATTACTAAGCTAGCTGCAATCATTCGCAGTATTTGGTTCACAATAGGTTTAAATAGTGAAAAGCAAAGAGGGTCGTAGATGCAGGGCCCATTGAATAGGAGGAGTTTGCCACTGCTTTTCAAGATAGATTGTTTTCCCTATAGATGAGAAAAGATAAGGAGTTAGAGTTTATTAATCTGAAGAAGGGAAATATGACAGTGAAAGAGTATTCTCTTAAGTTTACTCAATTAGCTAGATACGCTCCTCATGTAGTGGTAGATAGAAGATCCTGAATGAGTAAGTTTGTGTCTGGAGTGAAAGATAGTGTTGTCAAAGAGTGTAGGACCACAATGTTGATTAGTAAGATGGACTTGGCTAGTCCAATGATCCATGCTCAACAGATAGAGGAGCATAACAATAAAGAAAGAGAGAAACAGAATAATAGAGCTAGAATAGGTAGTTTAAACTTTGCTCAGCCTAAGTCAGAGGGTGAGAATCATTCTCAGTTTTGCCAAAAATCTTCAATTCTAGCTCCATCTTCAGCTAGTGCCCTAGTGTCAAAATTTAGAGATGGCAATAGAGAAAGGGCTCTAGGCTCTAAGTCTCAGGGTAGTGTCAGCAGTGCCCGATCCAATCCTCTTTGTTAGACTTATAGAAAAAACCACAGGGTATTTGTATAGCTGGCAGTGATATTTGTTTTGGAAGTGGCATGACAGGATACAGAGTCAAAGAATATCCCCAGTCAGCTTCTCAAGGTGAGCAAAACCGTCCTCCATCTTAGTCCGATCACCCGAATCAGCAGGGTGCCTCATCTAGTGCTACCAGTGGACAATGTCTAGATAGAATCTATGATCTTCAGTCCCGACAAGATCAGGAAAGTTCTCCTGATGTGGTCACTGGTACTTTACAAGTTTATCACTTATATGTTTTCACTTTGCTAGATCCAGGAGATTTTTTATCTTTAGTTACTCCATATATAGTAGTTGATTTCGGAGTCAGTCCCAAAATTCTAGTAGAGCCCTTCTCAGTTTCTACCCCAATGGGTAAATCTATCATAGCCCGGTGGGTATACAGGAACTGTCCGATTATGATATCACATAAAATCACTTCAATAGATTTACTTGAATTAGAGATGACTGATTTTGACGTTATTCTCTTCATGGATTGGCTTCATTCTAGCTATCCCTCAGTCGACTATAGAAATAGAGTTGTCCAGTTTCAGTTTCTGAATGAACCCATCCTAGAGTGGGAGGGTAGTACTTCAGCACTTAGGGGTCAACTTATTTCTTACCTTCGGGCTAGAAAGATGATATCTAAGGGATGTGTCTACCATTTCGTTTGAGTCCAGGACTCTTGGTTAGGAACCCCCACTCTTGAATCAATGCCAATAGTATATGAATTCCCAAATGTGTTTCCCAAAGATCTTCCTGGAGTTCCTTCCGAAAGGGAAATTAATTTCAGAATTGATCTTCTCCCAGATACTCAGCCCATATCTGTTTCTCCATACAAAATGGTACCTGAAGGACTCAGAGAATTCAAAGAACAGTTGAAGGATCTCCTAGATAAGTTATTTATTAGACCTAGTATGTCCCCATAGGGCGCACCGGTTTATTTGTATGTAAGAAATATGGTTCTCTCAGAATATACATAGATTACTATCAGTTAAACAAATTTATGATCAAGAACAAGTATCAACTCCCTTGAATCGATGACTTGTTTGACCAACTTTAGGGTGCAGGTTATTTATCTAAGATAGACCTAAAATCAAGCTATCATAAGCTCAGAGCCAGAGAAAGTGACATCCCCAAAATTGCTTTCTGAACTCAGTACGGTCACTTCAAATTTTAAGTCATGTCCTTAGGTCATAAAAATTCCCCAGTAGCCTTTATGGACTTGATGAATCGTGTGTTCAAGCAGTACTAGGACATGTTCGTCATAGTCTTCATAGATAACATCCTGGTTTGCTCCTGCAGTGAACATGATCATGCAGATCATGTACAAATAGTATTGCAGACTCTAAAAAATAATAAGTTATTCGCCAAATTCACTAATTGCAAATTTTGTCTAAGGTCAGTAGTATTCCTTGGACATATCATTTCTGGTGATGGAATTAGAGTTGATCCCCAAAAGATCGAGGTAGTAAGAAATGGGCCAGACCCATCTCTCCATCAGATATCACGAGTTTCTTAGGTTTGGCTGGTTATTACCGTAGGTTTATTGAGAGATTTTTATCTATTGCATCCCCCATGTCCAAATTGACTCATAAGAAAGTCAAATTTTAGTGGTCAAATTCTTGTAAGAAGAGTTTTCATGAGTTGAAGACTCGACTTACCTCAGCACCAGTCTTGGCTTTACTAGATGGTTCAGATGACTTTGTGGTGTATTGTGATGCATCCATAGTAAGTTTGGGTTATATCCTCATGAAGTATGGTAATGTCATGGCCGATGCCTCCAGACAACTTAAGCCCTATGAAAAGAACTATCCTACTCATGATCTTGAGTTAGAAGCAGTAGTTTTTGCCTTTAAGATTTGGAGGTACTATTTGTATAGGGTGCACGTTGATGTGTTCACTGACCATAAGAGCCTCTAGTATGTATTCTCTCAAAAAGATCTAAACCACCATCATCGTAGGCGGTTGGAGTTGTTGAAAGACTATTACATGAGTGTCTTTTATCATCCGAGCAAGGCCAATGTAGTTGCTAATGCACTCAGTAGACAGCCTATGGGTAGTGTTTCTCATGATCAGGATAGTAAGAAGAAGTTAGCCTAGGAAGTTCATCATATAGCTCAACTAGGTGTCTACTTAGTCGACTTAGCATAAGGTAGTGTGTTGGTGCAGAGTAGTTCAGAATCAACTCTTGTTTCCGAGGTGAAGGAGAATCAGGATAGAGATCCTAATATAGTCAAGTTAAAAGAGTAAGTCAGAGATCATAAGGTTGAGGTTTTCTCCCAAGGGGGAGATGGTGTTCTGCATTGTCAGGGTCGTTGTGTATGCTTGGTGTTGATGACTTAAGATAACAAATTCTTCCAAAGGAGAATGGTACGTTCTACTCTATTCATCTAGGGGCCACTAAGATGTACCATTACTTATGAGAGATCTATTGGTCGAGTGGGATGAAGAGAGATGTTGAAGAGTTTATATCTAAGTACTCGACATGTCAGCAGGTTAAGATTGAGACTCAGAAGCCTAGTGGTTTCATGCAAGAGTTTAATATTCCTACTTGGAAGTGGGAAAAAGTAAACATAGACATTGAGATGGGTTTGCCTCGTACTCATCATCATCATAATTTAGTTTGGGTCATTATAGATAGGATGACCAAATCAACTCATTTCCTTCCAGTCCTTACCTCTTATTCAAAAGAGGATTAGGTCAAACTCTACATCAAAGAGTTGGTCACATTACACGGTGTTCTGTTGTCCATTGTCTCAGATCAAGATACCTAATTTACCTCTCATTTTTGGAAAGCGTTCCAAAAGGGTCTTGTTACCCGAGTTTACCTCTGTAGATCTTTTCACCCTTAGACAGATGGTCACGTAGAAAGGACCATACATACTTTAGAGGATATGTTGCAAGCTTTTCCGATAGATTTTAAAGGTAGTTGGGATGACCACTTGCTTTTGATTGAGTTTGCATACAACAACAGTTATCATTCTAGCATTAGGATGGCTCCATTTAAAGTGGTTTATGGGTTAAGGTATAGATCTCTTATTGGTTTATTTGAAGTGGGTGAGACCGTAGTGTTAGGGAATGAATTCGTATTCCATAACTTAGATAAAGTTTAGTAGAACAGAGAGAGGCTCAAGATAACTCAAAGACAACAGAAATTGTATGCTGATGTGCGCAGAAAAGATCTTGAGTTTGATATTGGAAATTATTGTATTTGAAAATCTCTCCTATGAAGGGAGTGAAAAGGTTCGGTAATAAAGAAAAGCTCAGTCCCCGATATGTTGGTCCCTTTAAAATTCTCAGTCGCTTCGGAAAAGTAGCTTACGAGATCGAATCGCCTTCACATTTATCTTTAGTCCATCCAGTGTTCTATGTATCCTTGCTTAAGAAATGCAATGGTGACCCAGCAGTCGTAGTCCCTATAGAGGGCCTAGATATTAAGAACAACCTCTCTTTCGAAGAGATCCCAGTCGAAATCCTTAACTACTAGACTCGCAGATTGAGGAACAAAGAGTACCTCTAGTCAAAGTTCTTTGGCAGAATTAGTCCATGAAGAGAGATACTTGGGAAGAAGAAGCAGACATGAGGACCAAGTATCCTCACCTCTTCTCCGCTAATCCAGACTCAACCCAAGGTAATGGCTTTCCTTAAGCTTATTCAGTTTCATGCTCAGATTTCCATTAAAAACTTGGTATCATTTACCTTTATATATTTAGTTCTATGTTCATGAGTTAATTAAATCATGTATTTATGCATTAGACATGCATGATCAGTATGAAAAACTCAGCTTATCAGTACTCCCAATCATGTATTCAGGAACTAGCTCAGGTATTTACTTATGCATAAGATATACATATTCAGTGTGATAATTACGTATATCAATAATATTAGTCCTATAGTCATGTCCCAGATGTTGATATACAGTAATTATATTAAGCTTACTAGTACTCTCAATTCAGTCAGTCTCATTCGAGAATGAATGTTCCCAAGGGGGAGGTATTGTAAGACCCCGCAAAATTTCCTAGCTTAATTCAATCCCTTAAGCTTGTTAAGGGGTCCAAAACTTAGAAAGTTCTAGGTACGTATTCAGACTTAGTTTATTTTTAGGTCTTTGAAAGTAGGCAACTTTGTTTCGCAAACTTAAAGTCCTTTAATGTCTATATTTTAGTTAATTCATGATCAAGAAGGTCAATAGGTGTTTTCGGACAAGTTTTGGATTTTTCATTTGTCGTTTGAAGATCCTTTGGAATCCCAAAATAGTGTACCAATGCGATCTTGGAACGCCGTGTCTCCTATCGTATTGGTTAATATTTTCCCCAGCTACAAGCATCAAATTCTAGCAAGTCAACCTGATCTTCGCACGATGCCTTGGATATCGCGTCGGTGCCATCGACGCGCCGCGTCGACCTGCGCATTGGCAATCCAGTTTTTACTCATTAAAAGATCGCGTTCTTGGGGGGTATTTGGGTCTTTTTACCCCAACTTTCATCCCCTAAAACTCTAAATTTAATACACTAGGAAGCAAATAAACTCATTCTTTCTCAATTTCTCTCAAGAACAAACCTTATGGTTTTTAAATTTCAAATCAAGAACTCAAGATTCCACCATTAATTTCCAGAAATTCTTCAACAAGGTATGTAAATTGTTCATCCAAGGGTCCCTTCCACCCTTGTATTTCAAGAAACTTCTTTTAAAAACATGAATTGTGATTTCCATGTTGTGGGTTTGAATGTAATCATGTTGATGTTATGGAATGGGTTCCAAATTGAAATCTTTATCTGTTTCTTGATATTATGATAGCATGTAAGTTGAAATTTGATTCTCTTAGATTAAATCCCTTGAATTATGAAATCATGATGTATTATCATTCTTGAGCATACCCAAGTATAAAGCTACGCCTACCATGTGTTTGATAAAATGTTAAATTGAGACTATGGTGCTTTTGTGATCCTTTCGTGGACTAAATGATGAACTTATGCTATACCCACATGTTCACAATGTCTTCCATGTTAAATCTATACCTTGTATATATTTGATGAAATGCCTCATAAGATCGTATTATGAGTTGTTGACTAGTGTCAAGTATTAAAGAATTGTCATGTCTTATTATTTTCATGCTATCGAGTCCTAGGGGTAATTAATATCCAATAATTTATCTATGTGTCTAGATCCAGTGTCAGTTGCAGAACAATCTCCATCATTTCACGATCAATAGTACTATAGTTCAGTTATAGAACTCAGGAAAATACAGTAAACTAAGAATCAATCCATTCTAATTTTGTATTCAGTTCAGTCCTCAGTAAACTAAATCAGATAACAAAACTCAGTAGTATTTCGTCAGTCAATGGAACTCAGTAAACTCATCACAGTTTAGTTGATCAGTACAATCAGTAATAGATCAGTCCAGCCTAGTATGAACTAGGAAATCAGTTCAGTGTCTATTTAGTTGGGAGTAGGATTTTGCACCGAGTGAACCCAAAGATGGGGACTCATCTGCCAGCAGAGGATGTGATCCATAGAAGAAGTCCTTGCATTCCAAAACAGCATATCCAACATAGATTGAGACCTCAAAACCTACTAGTTTTGGGTTGATGAGGTTGATTAACCTGACAGTTGAGGGTCCCACCGTTCTCATTTCAGAACCTGCCAGATGAGGGTATGTCTCCAGTGAATTTACCCATGGCATTATAATGACACCTTTCCAACTTGGAATAGAGGTTGGACCCTAAATCTATTCAAAAAAGGGGCATGTCGGTTAGATGATTACCTCCCACAATCTTAGTCTTAGTCTTCAGTAAAGAACTCAGATAGTTCTACAGATTTTAGGACTGTCAGAAATAGTCACTCAGCTCAGTAAGGAACTTAGATCGTTCCATCGGAAACAGGACAGTCAGACACAGTCACTTAGCAAATAGTATATTAGTTATCAGTTATACCAGTTCTCAGATATCCATGTTATTAGTAATCTCAGTATTCAGAATCCTTATGACTTCAGTTATAGTTATGTATTCATGCATCTATTCTCACGAAGTCATGTTCATGTTATTTAGTTAGTTATTGTTCATGCATTATGAACCCTTGCTTCAGCCTTACCTCACTTAGTATACCAGTACATTTACATGTACTAACGTATAATTTTGTTTTGAGCTATGGTATTTTATACCATAGGTTTCGATGTACGGGCCCCATAGCATTCTTAGCGGTTCAGACATTCATCCAACAGCAGTAGACGAGCAATGAGTCATCATCATTCAAGCATATTCTTTTATTTTATTATCTTATTAGATTCAGCATTTCAGTAGATGGAGTTAATTTGGGGATTGTCCCATCAACTATTTATTCAGATAGTTCAGTTTAGAGGCTTTTCAGACTAGATGTTCAGACAGTATTTAGTATTTCAGATTTTGATGTTTTATCAGACATTATTATTTTCTTTTCATTAGTATTACATTTTTTAACCTTATGGCATTTGATCCCATTATTCTGCATTATACAGTGTTATTACTTAGTTATTTCAGCAGGTACCAGTCATGGGTTAGCTTGTGGTCCTTCGAGATTATGAGAACCGTGTAGCATCTGGGGTACCAGACCCAGGGTATTACACTGGCCGATCTTTCTATATTGGTGTTGGAATATCTTCTTCCTAATAAATCTTAGGTATCTAAAAGATAAGTACTGTTTCTCTCCTCAACTAATGTAAGTGTCATTTAGGTTCAGGATATGGGTCAGCCAAGTCCCTTTCCCTTGATAGCTTACTTAAGTCTCTAACCTGCATCTGCAAATTCAGAAGCTAATATCAAGTTGTTAGAACTTTAGAAACCAAATATAAATACCAAAAGTAAGACTATTTTCAATTTTTAAGACCCCTGAAACAACACAAAAACTTGTTATGTCCTAGTTCACACATATATGTGGTCACCCAAGTAGTAAAGTAGCCTTTAAGACCCAAGCATCCATCCTACGAGGACTTGTGCTTCGCAAAAATCTAATTTTAGTAATACTATAAAGATTAAACAAGTGTAAGAGTAACAATTAACCTTTTAGATTTGAAAATGTAAAATAACCGTAAATAATGCGATAATGTAAAGTGCTTCAACAATAATGGAGAGAAATTTTAGCTTAAGGCACTACTAACAATCCAACTTATCCATACATTTTTTTTCGTTAAGTTAATGTCACAACCCAATTTACTAGTCATGATGGCACCTACTAAATCCCTCCAATACGTAAGCTAAACTATAACCCAGAGCTAACGCAAAGGGTTAATTTCGGTAGGAAATGCCCAACATAGGGAAATTTCAAGATCATAATTTATAAATAGGTAAAACATTAGAAAAGCTAGTCAAGTCAAGGTTCCATCCCACTGCCTGGTGATAACGCCCAAACTACAGCTCTCGTAAGAGTGTAAGCGGTCGTTGTCAAATATAGAACCCAACTGGGTTGGGTGTCGAATCCCACAGAGAATACTTGGTCACTAAGTGTTGCAACTATTAGTAGACTGTTGGTCGAAAATTCTACGGAAAGGGGGAAATTTGAGTTTGGCGTGAATTAATACTATGGAAGTAAAAATGGAATGCTTGATTTAGTAAGATTTAATCACAGAGAAAAATAAGTTAGGGTTATGTCCACCTTATGAGTTCTACGTATCGATTAACTATGAGTAATGCAGAATTCAGACATGCATGCATTTATAGATATTCGTATTCTAATTGTAAATCCTAGTGTTTCTAAACCATCAAGGATTATTTCACTTTAACTCTCTCGAGCCTAAAGTGTATAACTAACGGTACAAATTCTCCAAGAAGTTAACCCAGTTACGGCACTAACGTGTAAATAGGGGTTGGTAGCCCTATTTCCTTGTCACACTCTTTTTTCCAAACATGTAACTTTTCTCTCGAACAAGTTAATGCTATAATGGCCTATTCTCTATGTTTGCAACCACGAGAATTAAATTAAAACGAAGAAAGTAATGATATAAGTAGCATACACATCAAGAATTCACAAACTCATAGTAATAGATAGTATATCAAAAGGCTTCTATAACCCTAACAGAGAAGTTTAGCTACTCATGATTGTAAAGGAAAACAACGAAGACATCATCATCATCATACCAAAATGATAACAATCTCACGATGGGTATGTATTGGCGTCACTATAAGAATGACGTAATTTCCTCTCTAGCCGTTCTTGTAGCGTTTTTTCTCTGTCTAAACTTACAGAATATGTAAACTGAATAAATAAAAAGTGATCGAATGAATCAATTCATGAATGCTGAAAAATTCAGCTAATAGGGTTTTTATAACATCCTTGTCCTAGTCCTATTAAGTTACTATTGCACCCCTAAGTATTTAAAAATACTGCTTTTGCCCGGGACAATTTCTCCATGCGTCACATTCAGTCCATAAGCTTCCAAAAGTTGCCTTCCCTCTTCTGTGAAATTTTCCTTTGCTGCCCAATGGTCCAAAAAGTGCTGAAATCTTCATCATTAATACCTGAAAACATGCTAATCACGTAGGTTAGCTCACTTACAGGAAAATGGACTAAAAGTGCTGGAATTATATATTTTATCCTCAAAACTTAGCTATAACATGGGTAAATTATGGTGTTTAGGCGTGTAAATACACCCAACATCAACACCCCACACTTAAAGCTTTGTTCATCCTCGAACAAAATATTACGTCCATGCAAACATCTAACTAGGAATTCACAGCAGTAGCACAAAATTTATCCTCTAGACATGCACGACAATTATTCACAAAGAGTAGGTTTCTTGATCACTACTAGAAACAATTCAACCTCCAACCTAGACTCGTGAGGATGGTTAATTCGTATCCACAAGTTAAGTCACAAAGAATCATATAACACTACCCGACAATCATCAACCATGTGTGTCTCACACAAGATATCACCCATAATCACTCATAAGTTTTGCATTTTTCGAAACATGGGTACACGATTCTCCTTGCTCTTATTCTCACAAAGAATTCTTATGTTACAACTGATGACCATAGGCTTGACCTTAGTGTAATGATCCACTAATATCAGAACGCTAAGCGTAGGATCAAATAGGTCTTTACAGGTTGTAATGTAGGCTAAGGGACAGGTAGGACTATTTTGGCCAGAAATAGTGACTATTTTCCCTAAGCGCTTTAATACATCACATTATGCCATTAACACTCTCTTTTAAACAACCCTTCTACCTTTATTTTCATCTAACACCCCGTTTCACCTATTTTGTTATTCAATTATAAAAACAAAGATGAGAATATACAACTTATTTTTTTTATTTATCTATTTCTATTTTTTCCTTTTTTTTTTTATAAAACACTTCTATGATAGCCACTCTTATTCACAACAATTTCAAGTACCAATACACTCTGAGGCATCACTCTCACCCACTTTCCTCTTATTTTGTCACATGACTCTACAATTTAAAGCTCTTAGGAATTTGGATCAAATTATGGTCTTGAAAAAAAATGGATTAGGCTACATATGAGGCTGTCAAAGAAAATAGCTAAAGGCTCAAAGGGGGTTAACTACGATAATGTCCACGGGTAGGTAAAAAGAAGGTAAACAATCATAGGCTGCCAAAGAAATGCCTAAATCATCTCCTAAACTCACACTCTTTATTTCGCTTTACACACACACCAGGCAAGTTCTAGCATCAGTCACAACACAGAATATACTATAACCTCACACACACAAGGCATATGGTCAACTTTATTGGGAGCAGTATAGACTCTTGACCCAACAGATGAATGAATTAAACCACACACTTATCACACAGTGAGTCACACTTAGAGACTAAACGTCTCAATAGTAATGATTTTGGCATAATCTCTTGTCATAATACCATGCCGCCTATCAGAACAATTTCATGCAAAATCTAAAATCTAAAATTAAACTAACTAATTACGACTAATTAAAACAAACAAGATCTAGAATAAATGTAGGCAAAGAAGTACAAAAAGCATACAAATACTAGCACCCCACACTTAGACAGGACACACTTCCCTCAGTGGAAAATAAATAAGGAAAACCTGATTAGTCAGACTCCTCTTCTATGTCTGGGGTCATACCCCCTGTGTCGGAATCATCATCAGAGTCGTCATCCTCAGAGTTTCCTTAAAATGTACCCCACTTGATCCCAAAAGTGCGTCGAGGTATTTGTATAGAGGAGGACTCAGCTTGCTCCTTTCTTGACCTTTTCTATCCTTTCTGTGAGGTAGACGCTTTTTCTTTTCCTTGTCGTCCTTTTGGGGCCATTCTACCTGAGATTAAAATAGAGTCATGTTAACTTCATCTCAGAAGATTCAATCGAAAAACAAACAGTAGTGGCACCACCCCACACTTAATTTATTGGCACAGACTAATTAAGTGAGTGATGTCGATTACTCAGACTTCATCGACATACATTTAGGCGATATGTTCTAACAATATATTCAGTACAGTCATACATTCATGTCATCTTAACTATCCTTTCCAATTCTATTTCATGTAATCTTGTCTATACTTTCATGTTTGGATGAATGCACTTTTTGAACAAAACTACCACATAAGGATCGTACCACAAATAGAAACAAGTTATTGCATAGGCATAATCACACCATCTTATGCTTGTGGTCAATCATAATCGGTATCTCGATGAACGAGTCATTCAAACATTCAAGCTTTCAACTTACAAGATTATGTAATTAACTTTACCATTTTGATTTCGCAAAAAGATGACAGTGTATAACAATCAAATACAAATCAGAACAAAGTCAAGAACACCCAAACGTATTCTTTCACTCAACTAGATGTATCATAACAAACCAACCACATTCAAATCACCAACACCACTTTAAAATCTAATAAATCATTATAAACGTAGCATTCCAACAACTACAGAATATAAAAGAATAACTTACTTGGTGATGGATTTGGAAGATAATCTTGCAAGGTTAGATGAGCAAAAAGAAAAGTTTTGAGAGATTTGAGAAGGTTAGGCGGCGCCTAGGTTGAGAAAACAATGTGATTTTGTCTCAAGGTTGAAGTTCTATTTATAGACCAAGTCTTGGGTCGGGTTTGACCCATGAAAAATCAGGTTAGGAGACCAAAAAGCATAAGTAGGCGGCGCCTAATGCTATGCCTATGCTTAGCATAGGCGGCGCCTTTAGCAAAGCCTAGTTTAACTTAGGCGGCGCCTATGCTATGGCATTGTTGAAACAGTGACCATAAGAAATAGCATAGGCGGCGCCTTTATCTTTGCCTAGTTGAGCATAGGCGGCGCCTATGCTATAGCATTGTCGATTCAGAGAGAAAAGGCAATAGCATAGGCCTTGCCTTGTTCGTTGCCTAGATTTACATAGGACTTGCCTTGTCCATTGCCTAGATTTGTATAGGCAATGCCTAACCGAAAGCCTTTTGCTCCTTCATTACTCACTTACCACCTTTAACATTGCTCAATTTCAAATCAAAATTTGAGACCAAGATCCTCCTTTATACGTCTTCCCCTACACTTAATCAAAAACAACAAAAACGATTAGAAAGATGGGTTGCCTCCCACCAAGCGCCTTAGTTTTGGTCGTGGCTCGACTCTTCTTTTTGGATTTTTATTTAACAAAACAAACTCCTAGGAAAACAAAACGACTAAAAACGATGGGTTGCCTCTCATTTAGAGCTTGATTTACTGTCGCGGCACGGCATAGCTATCTCGATTACTTAGACTTTATCGAGATAGATGGTGCATCATTTTCTGAATGGATTCAGACGACGCCGATGCTTACTTGTAGGCATGCAATCTTCTTCAAGATGACTCTTGTACATACATATCCCAGGAGGGATACCAATTATATCATCAATAGTCCAACCCATAGCTCTCTTGTACCTCTTCAGAGCGGAGATGAGAGCCTCTACATGTTGTTCACCTAAATCAGCCGCAACACTCACCGAAAGTGTATTTCCACTTCCCAAGAACGCATACCTTTGGTGACTGGGGAGCTCTTTCGATTCTAGCACTGGTGGCTCTTCAATGGAAGTCTTCGGTGTTGGTGAAGGTCGATTCCTAAGATCAAGGTCCAGCTTCTTAGTAGCATGAGAATAGGACTTTATTCCTGTTAGAGCACAAACAGTTTCTTCATATTCTTTAACATCCTCATGCTCAAAATTCAACAGCACAGCAGACAATGGATCAACAGTAAGTTATTTCTCTACAGATAATCCTTTCTCATCCTCATAGTAAACATCAGCTACAGAGAACACATCCATATCTCTAGGCTTCTTCATCGATTTACATACATCAAAATGGACCACTTCGTCATTCAGCCGAAATAAAAGCTCATTAACTCTTAAATCAATCAGCACACTTCCAGTTGCGAGGAAAGGACGCCCCAAGATTATGGGAACTTCAGAATCCACCTCGCAATCCAAAATAACAAAGTCTGCAGGAAAGATGAAGGTGGAAACCTTCACCAACACATCATATAAGATACCAACAGGCCATTTTACCGACCTATCTGCCATCACGAGCCGCATATTGGTTGGTGTAGGATCGCCCAACCCCAACTTTCTATAAACGGATAACGGCATCAAATTTATGCTAGCCCCCAAATCGCATAATCCCTTAGCAAAATTCATAGATCCAACCGTTCAAGGAATAGTGAAAGCACCAGGATCTTCCTTCTTATGTACTAAAGATCTTGTAGCGATTGCACTGCAATGATGAACATTATCTGCCAGCTCATAACTTGCTGCCCGCTTCTTTGTCAACAGGTCCTTCATGAATTTAGCATACCCAAGCATCTGTTCCAGCGCCTCCACCAACGGAACATTAATAGTCAGCTGCTTCGACATGGTCATGAATTTACTAAACCTGGTGTCATCAGCTTTCTTTTTCAGTCTCTACAGAAAAGGTGGTGGTGGAAGAGGAATCGTTTTCTCCACCACTTTCTTTTTATCTTGCTTCCGATTATCACTCTTTTCAGGCTGGTGACGTCTAGGTGTAACATCATGAGAACTCACTTCAGCTTCTATGGCATCTTCAAAATCTGCTTCATCAACATTCTCTTCTATATCATCAACCACCTGCTTGCCTTTGGATGGATTTTCCAACACTTTACCACTCCGGGTAGTAATAGCCATACACGATCCGTCATTTCTTGGGTTTTGCACAGTGTCACTGGGTAGCATGCCAGTCTTTCTTTGGTTGAATGTCGCTGATAATTGACTCAATTGTTGCTCCAGCTATTTTATTGCAGTAGAATGAGAGTCAACTAATTGATTTATTGATGACAAATCATTATTTACCTCAGTAACGTCCATATTAGTTGCCTCCACCCCTTTCAATAGCTTAGCCATCATATCATCCATGGACATCTTTCCAGAGCCAGACGCCACAGCCTCACGGTTTTCAGGAGGAACATACAAACCACTCCTATCAGTTTTATTCTTCCAACCACCTTGATCGCGGTCCTTGTATCCAAATTTATCATAATAGTTCCGACCTTGGTTTCCTTTGGTATTTCCTCGGAAACCCCCCTGATTATTCAAGTAATTTGCTTCCCCCTCAGAATCGGAATCATATCTTCCCTGTGATACAACGGCTTTAACCTTTTCCGTCTTCCCTGATAATAAATACTTGCTAAGAAGATCCATCTTCGTTTTCATGTGAGCCATATCTTGGTCACGTTCCTCTTGTCTACGTCTCTGCTCTGCAGTCATGCCAACAGATAAAGTAGAGCTTACTACCTCAGCATCCCTGGTATGCCAGGCTCTACTCTGCTTTGTCATATGGTCCAGCATATCACTTGCCTCAATGAAAGTAAGGTCCATGAATGACCCACCTGTAACATTATCAACCACTGGCTTTGTCACTGAGTTCAAAGCCCTGAATAATATCTCCATCAAGTGGATGTTGGTCACCTGATAATTTGGGCACCATATAAGCTTCTTCTTGAACCTCTCCCATGTTTCGTGGAGAGCTTCAGTTGGAAGATGTCGAAATTGTTGATCTCATCTCTTAACTGTGCTCTCTTGGATGGCGGAAAGAATTTTTCTAGGAAAGCGTCTTTCAGTTTCCTCCAATTAGTAATAGAATCAGGAGTTAGCCCGTTCAGCCATAGAGTTGCCTCCCCAGACAGAGATAATGGAAATAAGCGCAGCCGAATTGCATTCTTACCAACTCCTGGATTGTCAAACGACTTGCATGTTGAAATAAAATTGAACATATGCATATTCGAATCATCGCCTGCAAGTCCACCAAATAAACCTTTGAGCTGCAATAGCTGAATCATGGTGCTAGTGATATTGAACTTGGCTCCAGGTGCTAAGGGCGGAGGAATAATATCCCCTGTGGCACCAACTCCATCAAGATCATCATCATCATCATCAAAAGGATCCTACACAGCTCGGCGTTCAGATCTCATTCTAGCTTGATGATCTCTCCTGTTCACAGGCGCTGCCACCTCATCTGCACACCGTGGATTAAGTAACTCATCATCACCCAGGTCCTCATCATCAGGATTTGTTGCCCGACCTGGTTTATCAATATTCTGTTTATGCACTTGAGCAGCTGCCAACGCAGCTAATCTAGCCTGCTCCTGTTGAGCAGCCCTTCTTTTAATGTCACGTTGTGCATCCATTCTGCCAATAAGTTGTGTTTCAGGATTTATGGGTAGTAATGGCTGACCAGATCTTCTTGTATTTGTCATGCACTCTACCAAACCTGAACAAAACAAAAACAACAAACAAAAAGTAAAATTCAAGAATTTTAGACCAAAGGGTCTATTAACTATCACAAACTTAGTTGACAACTGTATTCCCCGGCAACGGCGCAAAAATTTGATAACGCCCAAACTACAGCTCTCGTAATAGTGTAAGCGGTCGCTGTCAAATATAGAACCCAACTGGGTTGGGTGTCAAATCCCACAGAGAATACTTGGTCACTAAGTGTTGCGACTATTAGTAGACTGTTTGTCGAAAATTCTACGGAAAGGGAGAAATTTGAGTTTGGCGTGAATTAATACTATGGAAGTAAAAACGGAATGCTTGATTTAGTAAGATTTAATCACAGAGAAAAATAAGTTAGGGTTATGTCCACCTTATGAGTTCTACGTATCGATTAACTATGAGTAATGCAGAATTCATACATGCATGCACTTATAGAGATTCGTATTCTAATGGTAAATCCTAGTGTTTCTCAACCATCAAGGATTATTTCACTTTAACTCTCTCGAGCCTAAAGTGTATAACTAATGGTACAAATTCTCCAAGAAGTTAACCCAGTTATGGCACTAACGTGTAAATAGGGGTTGGTAGCCCTATTTCCTTGTCACACTCTCTTTTCCAAACATGTAACTTTTCTCTCGAACAAGTTAATGCTATAATGGCCTATTCTCTATGTTTGCAACCACGAGAATTAAATTAAAACGAAGAGAGTAATGATATAAGTAGCATACACATCAAGAATTCACAAACTCATAGTAATAGATAGTATATCAAAAGGCTTCCATAACCCTAACAGAGAAGTATAGCTACTCATGATTGTAAAGGAAAACAACGAAGACATCATCATCATCATACCAAAACGATAACAATCTCACGATGGGTATGTATTGGCGTCACTATGAGAATAACGTGATTTCCTCTCTACCCATTCTTGTAGCATTTTTTCTCTTTCTAAACTTACAGAATCTGTAAACTGAATAAATAAAAAGTGATCGAATGAATCAATTCATGAATGCTGAAAAATTCAGCAAATAGGGTTTTTATAACATCCTTGTCCTAGTCCTATTATGTTACTGCTGCACCCCTAAGTATTTAAAAATACTGCTTTTTCCTGGAATAATTTCTCCATGCGTCACATTCAGTCCATAAGCTTCCAAAAGCTGCCTTCCCTCTTCTGTGAAGTTTTCCTTTGCTGCCCAAAAGTCCACAAAGTGCTGAAATCTCCATCATTAATACCTGAAAACATACTAATCACGTAGGTTAGCTCACTTACAGGAAAATGGACTAAAAGTGCAGGAATTATATATTTTATCCTCAAAACTTAGCTATAACATGGGTAAATTATGGTGTTTAGGCGTGTAAATACACCCAACATCAGTAGAGTCAGTAAAAGAGAATCTAATAGTATTACAACTTAAAGACTTCAAATAGTCAACAACATTTGTCTCGATAACAAAAGACTAAATATAAAAGATAGAAAGAAATAGGCAATTCAAATTACAAGAGCTCACCCTATCTCCGAAAATATCATCACAACACGATCAATGATTAATGGAAACACCTAGTACTAGGATCTGTACAAAAAAGGTACATAAGTGTAGTATGAATACCAAAATAATTGGTGCTCACTAGGCATCACCGATCCACTGAGCTAAATCATGATATAAGTATGATAAAATGCAATATAACATAAATAAGTCAAGTTACAAAAAAGATATTAAATCATCTCCAATATTGTTTGACACGATAAGTAATTATATCGGAATAACAATATAACATAAGGCATCGACACATTCCAATATTGTTATGCATAAAAAGTAAATAATGTGGAATAATAACTTATCATAAAGAATGAATACAAGAAAAAAATAACTACAAAAGTTGATCTTATATGCCAATTAGTGCAAAAAGTAAGTAACTCATCACTGACTGCCATAATCCTGGAGAGTACACTAAAATATAGAAAAAAGAAAATATTCATTTCTTACAAATAACCAACTCATTATTTAACCATTTTTCCATAATTTATCATCAATTGGTAATTTAACAAGAGTTTCCAATGGGCTCACAAACCATAATACTACATTCATTTAACAACCTTATCATCATTGCTCACTAGTCACCATTTATTATCTAACCAACTCTTATTAAATAATTCGGCGAACAATTAGTCATCATATAACCTCTAGTAATCTTTTAGCTACTATTCACCACATATTAGTTAATCACCACCTATTAGGTAACCATCCTTTATCAACTAACATCATTTATCATCTAATCATTAATTACCATCTAGTCCTCAATTATCAACTACACATTATTTTATCACTATACCAACCTTCACCACTAATCATCAATTATACCATTTTTTAATTATTTACCAGTTTTGGGCCATATTCAACCTCTCTAATTTCAATTTTATAACCAAAAACAAATAAGTATTTATATATATATATGATAGTCATACATATGGCATAGCCAGACTCTGACCGGTAGATATACACATAGACACCTCAATGTAATAATCTTTCAGCCTTGTATGGTATCATTGCATCATCATAAATATTCTCTAGACATATGGTGTAGTAATATATCATAACAATAATCCTCAGGTCGTATCAGCTATCAATATATCATCATAATCACCTTCAACCTTGCCGGATGTCAATATATCATCATAATCATCCCCCGACCTTGTCGGGTGTCAATATAACATAATAATCATACTCGAGCCTTGTCGTGTATCAAAATGTCATCATTGGCATCCTATTTCCTTGTCGGGTATAAATATATCATTATATATAACTATAATATTCGTACTCAAAATGGTAGCCATATCATCATAGTCGGTGGTAAAAGTAATAACATAAGTGATCATATAATAAAGAATCATGATTTCAAGCATAATTGAGTTCATAGTTTCCCATGCAATCAATATGTATGACTTCTAAAATAATTCATGGCACAATTGCAAATATGATCAATATGGATGTTTTCTAGTATGATTACTAGCATAATTTCTTAGCATGATCATAATCATATGCAATGTAATGAGTAATGACATATTATTATAATGATCAAAGGCTTATCATTAATATATTCGATAGATTATACATGCATAACCAATATCTTGTTCTAACACGGTTCATATCACACCATAGCATAAATTATAATCTAATCAATTAGTCTAGAAACATTACTTCAAATTTCATCATTACCATAACCATAAAGTACTAAGATTATTCAACATTGCCTCAAAAGGTTATTTACTAGGAATTTAATAAGAATACAAGTGTTTTAATAGAACGAATCATCAATCTTGACTTAACGTTGATCAAAGAGCTTACTTCTAAATCCCAAAAATATAGTTAAAGTCTACCTTAGACTAGGATAAGGTATCTAAATCTACTATCAGATGTATAGCAAGCCACATTGAGCACTATGGTTAATGTTCTTATCAAAGACAATGACTAAGCCAAATATTAAGGAAACCTTCTTTAATGAAGGAACTAAGTCTAAACATACCCTAAGAATGGGTGTCTATAACATTTTAATCTAACTTAAGTATTTTAAGGTATTCTCATTCTAAACATGAGACATGCAACCTAATTAAACTAAGTAAAAGGGAACATGTCAAGTGTTTCAACACAACAAATTCTTAATAGCCTAAATAGTTCAACTAACCAAATTCGTTAATTTCATCAATCCAACACTTAAAACCCATCCCAAATCAAACACAATATCATAAGAATACTATGAGATAGCTCAATTTAATAAGGGACTAACTTTGCCTACGTCAACGCTGAAGAAAGCTTAACAAACAACTAAATCACTTTTTTTCCCTTTCGAGAAGCCTTATTAAAATGCCAATCTATCATAAACACAATGTATTTATCAATATAATAATAACAATACCCAATTGCACCATTGTTCATTGGCTAAAAAAATTACATAAAAACCCTAATGTGGGTCAAACATACGAAAATTACATTTCCAAAAAACCCCCAACATAATATTAACCTCAAGGAATAATTACTCTAAAAATGGGTGAAAACCAAGATAATTTAGGGATAAATCAATCCCCCAAGTTTTTGGGGTTTATGAGCAATAAATCAAGAAGTTTATCCATTAAAGGGGTGAATTCATACCTCAAATCAGAATATAATCACGACATTAAATGTTAATCTTGCTTCCTAATCACCAAAAATCATAGATTCTAAGCACTCACACTATTTATGATTTTTTCTCTCAAGGAAGCGGTGAAGAATTGCCAAAATCATGGAAAAAGGGACCTTTTATACCCAATCTAGGTACTCGGGAGTTTCTATAGCGACCTGAGGCTCTATGATTACGGTACCTGTCCTCTACTAGAAGAGTCATGATCGCGACCATCAGTACGTGATCATATCTAGGACTGCATAAACATGTCACGATCGCAACTAATCTTGTCTCTATTACGATGCACTAGCTGACAGTAATGGACTTGGAATTTCCAAGTCCACGCCAAACCCTAAGGATTCATCTAGAATCTTGTATAAGAAAATGAACTATGTAACCATACCAAATTAAATGTTCCAGATTTGATGGCATGGCCAAATTTTTCATATGAGTTCATTTCGACAAAATATGGGTCCCACACCCATATTTAATTTTATTAACTTTTTAACCAATAAGTCGAAATATGCTTGGGTGTCTCAGGACCTAAACCAAAGGTCCACCTAGACTAAAATAAAAAATTTGAAGCTACTGATATAGTCTGAATTTTCATTTGATATCATTTGATTAAAGTTTTCACTGGATGGAATTTAGAACTAGCGAAGATTTCTAAATAGGGAAATTGCTTTAAAAATTAAATGAAGTACCCTCTTACTGAACTGTTAGTCACAAAAAGTCATAAATGACTTAGAGCAGCTATAGAGAAGCTTTAACAGTGAAAATAAGAAAAATATGGAAAATGACCTAATGGGTCATTATATTTAATTGTCTTGGTTGTTGATTCAATAGGTTGATAATATAATTAGGGAATGGTCATCCACTAAACATCTATCTAACTTAGACCAACAACTATATCATTGGCGGGGATGTCAGAAATCAGTTAAACATATTTACATTTCATCTCGTATATGAAACAAATAGGTATTGGGCATATCCCTATCCTAAATACAAATCTTAGCTTTGATCCCTCACGTTATAAGATCCTGCTCCATACATCCTTCTTTTATATTATTCCTCTTTCTTGTCTTACAGCAGAAATGTAGATTTATCCTAAGGGTTGAAAATTCATAGAATAGTAAGCATAAGCATATATGAACAACCAAACAATGATAATCAAACATAAACCAACTCAACAATAAGTTAAGTAATCATGTTCTTGGTCTAAACTCTAGAAGAGGGTGTTTAGCCACTCATGGATTTACAATGAATTACAAGATTGAAAGTCATGTATAAAACCCAAAATTAAACTGAAGAAAATATTAAGAACCCAAAAAGAATCCCCCTCAAGTGTATTTCTATCTCGAAAGGTCATTCATTGTATGTTCAATAAGATAGGAGTGTTCTATTTATTGTTGGAACTAAGAACTTGTTTTGAAGTCTTGGGCGTGGCACTTCATGTATTAGTGAGATAAGGGCTTGGCATACCCTTATCGTGTATGATCAAAATTTTGTATACTTTTATTGTCAAAGGGCATGGAAAGCTAATGAGTGGTGATTTTTTTACCACTCATTCTCACTCATTATGCGTATACATTATCTTGTCTTAAAGAAATCAATAAGACATAACTGTGATAATTTACACTAAATCTCCACTCCTTGCAGGCATAGAGTTGAAGAGATGAGAAGATGTGGATTGGGGCTTGAAATGATAAAAGAAATCAAGAAAATGCTTCTAATGACTCAGAGAAGAAGTGGCCATGGTTACCGCAATCGTAGTCTGAACACCATGATTACTATAAGTTAAGCAGAGAGCATATCCAGCCTCGGGTAATGCAATCACAATCAAAATAATGCGATCGCTGTCTATCAAATCTTCCAGCATACCACGATCTCTCGATCATAGTCACGACATCGGTTGCATGATCATAGTCGAAAATCCGCGACCATAACACAACAGGATAAATGCGTAAAGGGCATTATAGTCAATCGGATAGTCAAATCAAACACTTAAATTAAGGATTCAAAACACTTTAAAAGAGAGAGAGAGAAGAGGGAGAAAACCCTAGAATTTTGGGAGTGAAAAATTAATTTTTCATAATTATTATAAATATTATTTCAAGAGGAAATTAGTGACATTATGGTGTGGAATTGAAGATTATTTTAACCCTTTATTATTATGACCCCTATGGAGGAAATATCTGGTAAAAGTGTTTTTTCCTATTTCATTAGAAGCTAACTTCTTCAGTCTTGGGATTATGTTAAACTAAAGTGTAATTATGTGTGGGTGTTGTTGTGTTTTATTTTTTTTAGTTATTGAGTATGGATTCCACCATTGCTTGAGTTAATGAGTTGGGAGATGATTGGTGAAAACCTCAAACTACCAAATAGGTTTGATGGATTAAACACCAAACTCTAGAAACCCTTTATCATCCTTGATAGAGGGATGAAAGTGAATATACCATAACTCATAACATCCTTGAAAGAGGGTTATAGGGGGACAAGTCAATGGTGGAAAATTAATATTATGGTTTACTACCTTTTTCAATCTCAAAAATAAGTGTTATTGGAGTGTAAACCATGTCAAGAGCATCATCCTAGAAATAGGGATGCTTGATTGATGTTTTGGGTGATAATAATTTGTACACTTATGTGGTGCTCGAAAGAGCTAATTGATGAAATCATTGTGGTTTTATTAAAAGGTTAACCATAATGACTATATACCTAACCTATCCTTTACTTAACAACTAAGATTCATGTTAAACTATTAACAACCCACATGCTTTACTTTTAGGTCGACATAATCTCAAGATCTCCTCAAATCTTGATTTCAAAATTCAATAGTATTACTTTGGTGTATTGTAGATGAAACTTGTTTAAAACTATCCTCAAATTACATTCCCCATTTTATTTTATATTTCATGTTTATTGACAATCTGGGTACCCTTCTAATGATTAGAATACCCATAAGAAACAAAATATGTAATTCGTTCCTTGTGGATTAGACCCCAACTCTAGTTGGGTTATTGATAACAACTGCCTCACCCCTCAAACATGGGAGTGAGTTGAGCATTATAAAATTCCCTTATCTCATAGGATAGATGGCGTGGAACTCCCTTTTGCTAAGAATATCTAGATTTCATTCATGTTCACTCCATCTATTTAACTTTTTGTTCCTCACTTTGTAGTTGTCTTTACACTTCAAAATAATCTTTTGTAGAATCCCATCATTTATATTAACATCTCAAAAGACTTTTTATATCATCATAAAACATCAATTAGGTCCTAAACACAATAGAATGCAACAAGATCAACTATAACAACACCTAGCTCAAGCTAGTAACACTAGTTTGCTCTCCTAAAATCTAAATCATCATTTTCATTCCATAATTATTTTTAACACACAATATTAGAATAAAGTAATTTAACACTTTGATTCTTAATTATATGAAATCAACTCATTACACAGATGAGAGGTCCTCAAAACTAGGCTAAATACGTAGAGATTATGACACTTAGGTGCATAAATCCACCCAAGATCACCCCATATGGGATTGTGGCCCAATTTCTAACCCAGAGAATCATAATAAGATATGGGTATTTTTTTAATAAAATTTATATAATTATTTTGATAGCATGGCATATCTAAGAGGCCTCTCAAAAGGGGAAATCTTCGATTTAAAAGATTCAACAAGTGTTCGATTGTGCCTAGCCAGGCTAGGTTTAGCCTACTTTTATATCAAACTTAATTATAGTATTTTCTATTATTATTCTAGTTTTTGGTAGGAAGTTTTAGTTAAGGCATTATTTTAGTTTTTTATTCTAGATCAAACATGTTATGGCCTTATTTTGGTATATTTTTGGCCCATTCTCTCATTAGTATAGTGTAGTATCATATTTTAGAGATAGGATTAGTATTATTTTTACCTGGAAATGGGGGTAAACCTTATAATTGACTGATCTAAATACCGACCTAGGTTTAGTTGTTGGGACCCTGTAGAGGATCCTAATACCTTTCTTGTTAGTATTCTCAGCATTATCTACCTTTAGGCTTAGTTAGTATCATATTTACTAGTATAGGATATTAATTTGGTCTGGTTTTGTACACTTGGTTTGTTACCTATTTTAGTTCCTTTTTCTTGAGTAGAGCAGAAATTGATCTTGGACCGCTCCTCCTTAAACAAGTATTCGAGACCCGCCTTGCCTTAGTGGACTTATCCGCCAGAGATTCATACTTCTGACTTTATTATTTGGAGATAGGATTTGAATCCTTGAGTTTCTTCATGTTAGTTGGTTATGCTTACATTTATGTAAATGCATTTCAGTTCCAATTGGAGTCTTGCATATGCATTATTGGTATTATTATTGTTTATTGACCCTTCTGTTTATTTTCAATATTTTTGTTTATTTTTGTTGTTTAGAGAATTTTTGTAGTTGACTTAAGACATTTATGATTTATTGTAACTAATAGGTTAGTTACACGGTATTTTTTTGGTTTTTAGAGCCAATTTTATATTTGAAAGTATTCGCTAGTTAAAATTGGCTACTAGGAAAAAATGCTAGTTAAATGACCTCATATGCCAATTCTGACAATTCCAACAACTTCAAAACATAAATTTTAGTCTAGTTGGTCCCTTGGTCTAAGTCCTGAGGCTCCAAAACTCATTTAGGACTATTAGACAAAAGTTGAGAAAAATGGCATGCACGTATAAGACCCACTTTTCATTTAAATAATATCGGATGAAAATTTTGACTGTGCCATTGAGTTTGGAATATCAAATTAGATAGGGTAGTATTTTTTTATTATGTATATGGATTTATCTCAAAAGATTCCAAGTCTCCAACTGAAGCATTTCAGCTAGTATGGCCATAAAGCAGCCCTTTGGGCGACTTTAGCAGCCCTCTGACGCTTAACCGGCTCTGGCCACCTCACTGTGTGTCACTTTAGTGGCATGTTGGTTGCTAAAGCATAATTCACTTTAGCACTTATGAAATTCTTACATTGTCTTTCTTTCCAGCATATGCATCGTTTAGCGGAACCTATGCACTTTTGCGTTGACCACTAAAAGGGTCCAAGGCCCACTTTAGCAAAACATGGTACATATAAAATACCTACATAGCCTTTTTCTCCTATTTTTTCACACATTTTAAAGAGAGTAGAACCCTAAAAATTGTTAGAACTATTCTTGGATAATTTTTAAGTGTTTGTAAGCTCAAAAAATGCATTTCTTCTCAAAATTTATGGTAAGCTTTCATCAATTTCATGATTAAATCCTTTATCTATTTCAAAAATCCCTGGAATATTGGAGGGTTAATTGTAGCTCCACTAGAGCTTAGAATTCAACCATTATAGAGGTTAAATATTCCATGAGCGTAGAAGAATGTATTATCTGTTTCAAAAGTTTGATTACACGAGCAGGCCTCAGATGGGATTTTTAAATATTTTTTGATCCAAAGTACAATAGTTTAGTATGGGTATCATTGTTCTTGTTTTTATGAGTAGATTGTGATTTTTATACTGTGGCATCATGTAGAAGCTTCTTGAAAGTGGGAAATCAATGGTTTAGCAGATTCTTTAGGATTTTTTTGGCGTCCATGTAGACTAGGATTACCTTCTTCATAGCTTGATCTAATTCATAGTATAATTAATATATTGTGCTATATCGGATGGGATTTTTGTATTGGAGGTATTATTGATATAACAAATATTATTTGGACTGCTTAACCTATTAAGGAATCATAATTTAGTAAGAATTGACTTTGTTGCTCATGATTTAGGTAGAATTTCTATCTTAGTGCTAATAGTTTCTTATTTAACATCAATAAGTGTATTTGCATATCTTATCCTAGTTTGAGGTAGAATTTTCCTTAGAATGAATTTTGGAGATTAGAAGTGGGCCCCTCCTGGCCACCTTTGTCCAAGATTTGTATTACCCTTTGTAGACTTCTATACACATATTATTCACTTTAATATACATATTTTAGACTTTGAGAAGATAAGATACATGATATTTATGATAGTTGGTACTTGGGAGTTTGTACTAATTTTGGGACAAGCCCAATAGTTATTTAATATTGAGTTTCGATTCAAGTCCAGCAATTAATTATAATATTGACGATATGAGTTCTGGTTTAGGTCCGCCAAATAATGATAATGATGTTGATGATATGATTTTTACTTCAAGTCCTTCATTGGTATTTTGTTTATGATATGATATGATATGTTTGGATTCATTGTTATGGCTTAATATTAGGTAAATTTATAATACTTCGGTTATATACTTTTGTTTTTTGTACCCTCTGGGCTTATGGGGACAATGTTGGATTATTTATTTTTTTCATATTTTCTGACTTATGGGTGCCAATTTTAAAGTACTAATTATGAGTTCTTTCATATTATATTTGTTTGAGTTATTTATTTATAGTGTTGGGGCTTATTTCCAGGTTTTCCCTTTTACCTTGACTTAGATTATTCATTCACATCCTATAATATTTATACCATGATTTAGCTCAGACGTTCGATGATGCCTATTGAGTATCCTTTATTTTCGTATTCATGCTACATTTCTATACCTTTTTGGTGTAAATTCGAGTACTAGTGGCTTCCACTGATGTGGCGATTGTGTTGAGTTGGTTTTGAAGATAGGGTGAGCTCTCAAAGACTGAGTTGTCAGTTTTCCTTCTATTATCTATATGTATTCTTTAACTATTAATGACATATTTAAATTTTACAATTTCCATACTTATGTTCATTTTGTAGTAGATCTTGTATCGACACTTCTAGGCCATGGAATGGTTATTGATGGTTTATCTATCTTTTAGACTATCTTTATTGCCTATTATTTTCTTAGTCTTAAATAGGTGATTTTAGATTTTTTTCAATTTTGAACCTAAATTAGCCCACTGCTTTTAGCTCTAGGTGATTGCTAGCTTATCTACTGGCGGGTTAAAATAGGTGCCATCATGACTTATAAATCAGGTTGCGACAAATTATGAGTTCTACCATGACACTAGCATCGATTACAATAATGATTTGGTTACTATTTACAAGCTTTTCTTTGTGTTTGATATCAGTTACAATTAAGGTTGCTACTTATGGGATCACTTGCTTCTTGACACAGAATGGTCACTATGAGTTCCGATTTGAGTCCGGCATCTATTTGCGATTATCGTTGGGATGTTCCAAAATTTATCGCTGCTCTTAATAGGAATTTGGTAGTGATATTGAGTTTTGTTTTACTTGATTAATGTATGGCATATTATTACTATCCACTATTTTTTGTTTGAATTTAGAATTTGGCCTCTCGTTTTTACCCATTGGACCTGATGTAAGACTTGTATATATTTGGATTCTTACTAGGGATTTGGGATCAGAAGGTTAATTGAGATTGGTTTAGTTACTGGGTAACTATGTTTTCTCCTTGGGGTGCTCCTATCTTGTTTGTGATGAATAAAAATAGTTCCTTGCGTATGTGCATTGTGATTAAAGGCAGCTTAATGAGGTGATTGTGGAGAATTAATATCATATACCTCACATTGATGAGCTGTTTGACCAATTTCAGGATGTAGCGGTGTTTTCTAAGATTAACTTAAGGCTTGGTTACCGTCAGTTAAGGATCCGGTCTGAAGATATCCAAAATATATCCTTTAGGACCCGTTATGGTCATATAAGTTTCTAGTGATGTCTTTTGAGTTGACTAATGTCCCAACTTAATTTATGGATTTGATAAACCGCATGTTCAATCCTCACATATATTGCTTCGTGATTATGTTCATCAACGACACCTTGTATATTTAAGGATTAGAGTGGAGCATATGCAATATTTGGGGATTGTGCTCAAGACTTTGGGAGATTATCTACTTTGTTCAAATTCTATAAGTGTGTGTTTTACTTTATTCGGTGACATTCCTCAAGCATGTGGTGTCTAAGAATGCTATTATTGTAGACCCAACAAAAATTAAGATCATTGGTGATTTGGCCAGACCTATATCTCTGTCTGAAGTTTGTAGCTTAGTTGTGTTGGTTGATTACAATAGATGGTTCATTAATAATTTTGCTGCTATTGCAGCACCGATGATTAGATTGACTTAGAAGGAGGCTCCTTTCTGATGGTCCGAGGAGTGTAGATCAATCTTGGCAAAAATTAAGGGATTTCTTACATTGGCTCCTATATTAGCTTTTCTTGTCGAGGGTGAGAGATTCACCGTTTGTTGTGATGCTTCATGTGTTGGTTTGGATTGTCTGTTGGCACACCAGGGTCAATTTATTTACTATGCATTGAGACAGCTGAAGGTGCACGAGTGCAAATACCCTACTCTTGATTTTGAGTTGGCAACGGTAGTTTTCGTATTTATGATTTTGTGACAGTGCCTCTATGGATCGCATTTTGATATCTTCACGGATAATCATAGTCTTCAACATCTTATGACACCGATAGAGCTTTGTTCTAGGTAGCGTAGATGGATGAAGTTTCTGTGTCATGACCTAATTTCTTAGGTCACGATGGCGATACTAAAACCCACCAGTAGGCTAGCCAAACCCGTAGTATAGAACCTTACGTAATGACCTACCAAAAGAATAAAGGAAAAAATGTGGTATAAGTGTAATAAAAGGCTAACATACATCAGATAATCCCAAAACCTAGAGAATTTAGTACACGAGCTTCTAACATAAAAAGGATACAAATGAGTTACTAAATGAATATATAGATATAACCATATTTGAATACAACGTAGAGACTAGTCTAGTACATAAGAGGGAGGAAAGTAATACTTTAAATGTCAGGATCTCACTCTATATCTATGAACCATGGCTACTCAGCACGATGCACATAACAACAACGATAGCCCGTACTATGAGCTATTGGATGTAGAAGTATAGTATGAGTACCACGCACGTGGTACTCTGTAGGGAACTACCGACTGATCCCCAAAGATAATACAACTATATATAACATATAAACAGAATGAAAAACTACACCGAAATGTCCAACAACCACATAAGAAGGCCAATGAGATTATAATGATAAACTACCTTCTTCATGTACAACAAACTAACATAATAAGGCTAAGAATGTATTCATGATGACCTATCCTATTCCACCCATATTTACGAATCTCAACACTATACCATATATCACCGGTCAATAAATAAATAAAGTGCATAAGAAGGATATATGTTGTATACAAGGTCAATGAATGAATATACCATATGAATAATTAAGGAATGAAGGGATATAAGTTAACTAATACCTTAGCTACATATATCTCTCTATATATATAAAAACAAGGTCAACTCAAATTATAGCATTAATCGTCAGATTAACATTTTCAGACCTCATAATCATAGCAGGAACTAGTGTTATTATATTCAGGGTTTCTAATCCATACATCTAATCATGAAATAATCTTGCATAATAATGTAAGAATATGGAAAAAGAGATAGAATCATACCTCAATCTCTATACTGAATCAATAGCAATGCTACCACAAAGTAGCGATAACAATGATAATAATAATAATAATAACGATTGGAAGGACAATGTGAGTGATCAGATAGCCTGAATAACTAATACAAAATTGAGCCTTTCACGAATCCCCACGGCCCCAAACTCAAAGGGTTCAGTAAACATAAAACACATCACAAGTCATACTCATCACCTATACCTATGCAACACCCATAAGGCTATAGATATAGGCACAGATCGGTGATAGGCATGCTCATGAAAGTATGAATACAACAGAATCTTCGATACCATAAAAAATCCAAGTATCATAATATATATCCTAATATATATTCAATATCGAGCCAATAAGTATAATTAATATCATAATCATTGTCATCATAACCATCATCAGCATAACCATTAACACCATAATCATCCTTCGGCCTTGACAAGTATATAAGAATATCATCATAGTCATCCTCCAGTCTTGCTGAGTATATAGGCTTATCATCATAATTATTCTTTGGACTTTATAGGTATATAGGACTATCTTCATAATCATTCTTTGGCCTTGTCGGGTGTTATGACCCGAGTCGGGGTCTAGCCGTGAGGAGCATCCCAAAACCATGAAGGCCCGAAACACCCTTCTCTATCTATCTGGTAATCATGCACATAATTCATATGATAGAAGGTAATACGGAAAGAGAAATATAATACGGAAACATAGTCAATCTGAATTTGATCATAATACTGAAACTGGAATCTAAAATATATCTGAATAATAATTTCTGACTCAGTCTGCGAAATCTCTACCATGAACTAATCAAAGTTGTCTGAAAGATGGGACAAGGACCCCAGTAGACCAAAACCTAACTAATAGTAGTAATATGAAATAACCAGTCCTTCTGAATCATAAAAGGCTCACCACTGCAACTCCGATCTGTGATCTGAAATCTCTACTATTTATCTGGACCCCTAGACTGTGCCTCAAAACCTGAAAGGAGGGGGGGTCAGCACAATTGTACTGGCACGCGAAGCAATAAAAAATATAGTAATTAAACATATATGTATATATATATAATACGTGAGAGAAAATTTTCATCAAGCATTATGCATAAAATAGTTTCTGAAAACACATGGGCATCTTCTGAAAACATGTAACCTGTTTGTAAATCTCAAAATCTGATCTGTGTATGACTTTTGAGTTAGATGGTATCCCCTAAAAGTCTAATATTCTATAGGCGATATGGAATCCACCATTGACTCGGCGGGGAAGCCTCCAACCTGAGTATGCCGCAAGGGTTGGAGTTCCTGAATCTGATACGCCACACGACACTTAAGTCAGCGTATAATAATATACCCAAGTCAGCAGACCACGGTTTTGGGCAAAGAGTTGTATGAACTCACACCTTCTTTAGGGAACCACCTAAGATCTCTTTATGCCCTATTTTAGCCTTTTCTGAACATGCATCATTCTGAAGTTCTAAAACATGGAAATCTGATAAAGTCTGATTCCTGTATTCGTCTATGTCTATTATGGATTTTTCAGAGTTTGGTATCGTCATACCAAGACATGAAAATCATGATTTATGATCCATAATACATTAAGCTAAATCTTTTCATTTAAAACATATCTTAGACCACCAAAAACATGCAACTGATATAGAAGATTTCGTGTTCCGAAACTCAAGACAAAATCATGCAAACACTTCATCAAACATATGGTGGTCTAGTGCCATTAATAAATCATGCAAACTTTTATTACATGAATTATGAACATTAAACATTCATGGTAAATTCCCTCTTTAGTGATTTAAAACCACCTTCAAATCATAAAAAGAGTTCAACCATTTCATATAATGCTTTTCAAGAATGCATTGAAAAATAATTCATATGCTATAAAAAATATAAAAATTCATAATAATAGGGAATTCACCAAAAGTCATGCTCTCAACAAGAATTCATTCTTAAATAGATGCTTTCATACATACATATTCTCAAATCCCTTAGGGAAGGTCAAAAAACCAAAACAATGATGTTAAAATATCTAGTACGTGAATATATACATAGTTTCAAAAATCCCATTCTAAAACATGATTTTAATATTCCCATGTGAATTTAGGAAAACCCTGCGTACCTCTATTTTGGAAAATAATGGGTCTTTCTTGAAGCCTATGGATTAGGGATTCCGAATCTCTAATCGATTTTGAAAACTCACGGTTGAATCTTGATTTATTTGGGTTTTTGGTTTGAAACCCTTTGGAGTGTTCTTGAGAATTTTTTAGATGAATGTGGATGTATTTTGGAGGTCTGGGGAATGAATTTCATGTTTATGGCTGAATAAGGGTGGGAAAAGGACCATTTTTCCCAAAAAACGGAGTGTTTATGTCACTTGAAACCATTACATAGGCGCCGCCTATGCTATCGCCTATGTTTACATAAGCTCCACCTATGCTATCTCCTATGTTTACATAGGAGCCACATATGCTATCACATATGCTTTCCAGTGGCCATGTGCGATTGGTTAGGCGATGCATACTACTTTGAAAGGCTATAACTTGGTATCGTTGGAAATCTAACTCGAAAACCTATATTTTTACCCATAGTAGGCTCTCTTATTCAACATATACAAAGAGTCATGGTCGGTAGAAGTTGGCACAAATTATAATGTCCACTTAAACTTAATCGATCGAAGTAGTTTTCAACTCGTCCTTGAGTCAAGACCTCTATGGTCTAAATTCAAGCTTAAATGGATTCACATACTACACAAATAATTAACATGCCATATTGGCATAGGATTTATGGCTTCGGGATTATCAACGCATCAGAATCATGGCCTATATTGTAGCCCAAAATGCAGGGCTTTACATTATTCCCCCCTTAGGATTATTCATCCCCGAATGATGATACGGGACACAGACAGACACGATTTTGACCATAATAAGGATTAGTAAAGATAAGATAGGAATAGTAGCTTTTGTATCATCATCCATCGAAGAAAACAAATTGGGATATCTAATTCTCATGTCATCTTCTAACTCCCAAGTTTCTTCTTCAACTTTCTGATTTCTCCACAATACCTTCACTGAGGATATCTCTTTGCTTCTAAACTTTTGAACTTGGCGATCTAAAATTTCAATGATATCTTCTTCGTAAGACAAGGAATCTGTCACTTTGATATCCTCTACTGGCAATACCAAAGAATGATCTCCAATGTATTTCTTCAACATCGATTCATGGAATACCGGATGAACGGAACCCAAACTTGCAGGCAATTCTAGCTCATAAGCAACTGCACCAGACTTCCTCAGAATCTGATATGGCCCTATATAGCGAGGGCTCAATTTACCAATTTTTCCAAACCGAATAACTCCTTTCATAGGAGAAACCTTGAGAAACACCCAATCACCAACTTCAAACTCTAATTCTCTTCTCCGAACATCGGCATAGGACTTCTGACGACTCTGAGCAGTCTTGAGTCGTTCTCTAATGATCTTCACTTTCTCCATCGCCTAATGAACAAGATCAGGCCCATACAACTAAGTATCACCCACTTCATACCATCCTATCAGAGACCTACATCTACTCCTATACAAAGCCTCAAAAGGAGTTATCTTAATGCTGGCATGGTAACTATTATTGTAAGCAAATTCAATTAGTGGCAGGTGATCCACCCAAATACCTTTGAAATCAATGACAGATGCCCTCAACATATCCTCGAGGGTCTGAATGGTACGCTCAGCTTTCCCATCCTTCTGAGGGTGGAAAGTTGTGCTCAAATTCACTTGTGTACCTAAACCCTTCTGAAAAGATCTCCAGAACTGAGATGAAAACTGCGTACCTCTATTGGATATAATGGACACTGGTTCCCCATGCAACCAAACTATTTCCTCAATGTAAATCTTAGCATAACCCTCTCCCGAATAATTAGTCCTCACAGGAAAAAAGTGGGCTGACTTTGTCAACCGATCTACAATCACCCATATATAGTCATACTAGTTTCGGGATCTTGGAAGTCCTGTAATGAAGTCCATGTTTATAATCTCCCAATTCCTTAAAGGCAGGGCTATCTCTTGGGACGTACCACCTTGCCTCATGTGTTCTACCTTTACTTGTTGACAGTTCAAACACTTGGACACAAAATCAGCTACATCACGTTTCATGTTATTCCACCAATACAAGGTTTTCAGATTATGGTACATAATAGTAAAGCCTGGGTAAATGACATGCCTCAAAGTGTGTAACTCCTCAAGGATTATTTACCGCAGTCCATCAATATTTGGAACACATATCCTACCCTGGAATCTCAGAATACCATCACCACTAATTTCAAATGACATAACCTTTTGTTGACGCACATCTTTCTTGATTTGCATCAAGATGGGATCTTCAACCTGCTTCTCCTTAACTTCAGCAAAAAGGGATAACTTAGCTAACTCATGAACAATCACCTCTCTATATTCGGAATCTAAGAGTCGTACTCCCAGATTTACAAGGCAGTGAATATCCTTCACCATCTCTTTCTTTCCTTCTTCTACATGAGAAAGGCTTCCCGTAGACAACCTATTGAGGGCATCGGCTACAACATTTACCTTGCCCGGATGGTAATGCAGGATCATATCATAGTCTTTTAGAATCTCCATCTAGTTCCTCTGCCTAAGCTTTACTTCTTTCTGCGAGAAAACATACTGCAAACTCTTGTGGTCAGTGAAGATATCAACGTAAACATCAAACAAGTAGTGCCGCCAAATCTTTAGTGCAAACACCACAACCTCTAACTCCAAATCATGGGTGGGGAAGTTACACTCGTGCACCTTCAACTGGCTAGATGCATAAGCCACTATCTTACCATGCTGCATCAACACACAACCAAGTCCCACATGGGACGCATCACAGTATACCAAAAGGCCATCTACACCCTTGAGAAGGGTCAAAATAGGAGCAGTGGCCAGTTTGACTTTCAACTTCTCAAAACTATTCTCACATAGATCAGAACACATAAACTTCACCTTTTTCTGAGTCAATTTAGTGAGTGGAGCAGGTATGGAAGAAAAACTCTCTACGAACCTTTTGTAATACCCCGCCAAACCTAAGAAGCTCTGAATATCGGTTGGAGTCGTAGGTTTGGGCCATTTTCTCACTACTTCAACTTTCTGGGGATCCACTCTTATCCCATCACTGGACACAATATTCCCCAAGAAGGCAATAACATCTAACAAGAATTCACACTTAGAAAATTTACCATACAACTGATGATCCTTAAGGGTCTGAAGAATAATTCAGAGGTGATTAGCGTGATCCTCTTTACTCTTAGAATAGATCAGGATATCATCAATAAATACAATGATGAACAACTCAAGAAACTGACGGAATACTCTATTCATAAGATCCATGAAGGCTGTAGAGGCGTTAGTCAACTCAAAGGACATGACTAGAAATTCATAGTGACCATATCAGGTTAGGAAGGCTGTCTTGGGTATGTCTGACTCCCTAACTTTCAACTGATGATAACCCGAACGAAGGTCTATTTTTGAAAAACACTTGGCACCCTGAAGCTGGTCAAAAAGGTCGTCAATCCTAGGAAGAGGATATTTATTTTTAATCGTGACCTTATTCAGCTGACGGTAGTCTATGCACATACGAAGGGAACCATCTTTCTTTCGCACGAAAAGTACAGAAGCACCCTAAGGAGATATACTGGGGCATATAAAACCCTTATATAGGAGATGTGCTAACTGTTCTTTCAACTTTTTTAGTTCTGCAGGAGCCATTCTATACGGCGGAATAGAAATAGGACGAGTGTCTGGCAACACATCCATACCAAATTAAATATCCCTATCAGGTGGTATTCCTGGGAGATCATTTGGAAAGACTTCTGGGAATTATTTTACTATGGGAACAGATTGAAGAGGAAGACTCTCAGCATTGGAGTCCTTAACATGGGTAAGGTGGTACAAACAACCTTTACAAATGAGTTTGCGGGCTCTGAGGTAGGATATAAAGTTCTCTCTGGGTGCTAAAGAATGTTCTTCCCACTCTATCACTGGTTCATTAGGGAAAGAAAAAGTGACCCTTCGAATCCTACAATCTAATATGGCATCGCACGAATGGAGCCAATCCATTCCCAAGATAGTATCAAAAGCAACCATTTCTAACTCTATGAGATATTCTAACGTATCTCGGCTACCAACAGTGACAATACAACCCCTGTACACCCTCCTAGAAACAATAGAATCCCCCACCAGGGTGGTAACAGAAAAGGGTTCAGAAATCACACTGGGCTCAAACCCGAAACCAACAGCCACATAAGGGGTCACATAGGATAAAGTAGACCTGGGATCAAGTAACAGATAAACATCATGGGAAAAGATTTGTAACGTACCGGTAACAACATCTGGGTAAGCTTCTGCGTCCTGGAGGTTGGTCAAAGTATATAACCAGTTGTGATTGTTCCCAGAAACTGATATGGCGCCCTTCTGAGGCGGTGGTGGTGCCGAAGATTTTTCCTGAGAGTTTGCAACACCAAATTCTTTCTAGAAGATAGACATTCTCTCTGAAAGTGACCCGGCTGAACACATGAATAACACACTATCTAGCCTAACTGACACCTTCTCGAATGATTTCTACCACAAGTCTCACACCATGGAAAAGTAAGATGCTACTGAGCCACACTAACCTGTGACCGAGTATCCTGAGCTCTGGTTTCATGGTTAGATAGAAAAATCTGAGATCATCTGTCTGCTGGTGGTTGGGGTACTGGGGCGCTGGTAGTAGATTGCGCATTACCCCAATTCTTTTTTTTCTCCTATTTATTTCCCCACTTACCGCCCTGAGGCTGACTGTGACTCTGGTTGGCCGATCCGACTCTTTTCGCCTGTCTTTCAACCTCCCTAACTTCAGAGATCTTCTTATTTTTCTCTTCTACCTTCTACATATGAACGGTCATCCTAGAAAAGTCTAACTTCTTATTCAACATTGCCCCCTAGTACTCAGCCACAAGGTTATCAGAAAGGTCGGATGTAAATTTCCTCATCTGGGCTATCATATTACTGGTCAACTCTGGTGCATAGCGGGCTAGTTTATTAAACTTCAAAGTGTACTCCTGGAAACTCATACTACCTTAGTTTAGATTCATAAACTCTTCTCCTTTGGACTCCCTCAACTCTAGAGGAAAGAATCTGTCAAGGAAAGCTTCCACAAATTCACCCCAAACTGTGGGTTCAGCACTCTCATATTTTGCATCCTCCCAGTCAGCATACCATTGATTCGCAACATCCTTAAGATGATAAGTTGCTATTTCCAACCCTTCAACCTCATTCACATGCATTACCTTAAAGATCTTTTCCATCTCATCCATGAACTCCTGTGAATCTTCCTCCACCTTGGTGCCAGTGAACTTAGGTGGGTTCATTTTCATGAAATGTACAACCTTGGTAGCATCAGACGTAACAGATGCAGACCCAACATCTTCTGATCGTTGCGCCTAGTTAGCTACCAACTGTGTCAGTATATGAATAGACCGTCTGAATTCTGCATTTGAAATATCTCTCTGAGCAGTCGGGGGATGATTGTCATCAGTCCACGGAGCCCGAGGTGGACTGGTCGGGACTGGAGGGACTCCTGGAGTAGGGACAGGTTCTAGAATGTGAGCTCTGTTATGGATCCACATCACATGGGTGGGATGTACCTCATCTGCCTGAGGATTCTGATCGATGATATGACGTGAAGTCATAGCTGTGTTTCTGAAATACAAAAGATCATTGATTAGGGGAGAGTTCAGACTCTGAAGCACGGACTAAATCACAAAGAAGGGAAACATTTCCTAAACACCTAGTAGCCTCTTTCTTATAAGTGTGGCGCGCTACACACCCATAACCAAGACTCTACCCGATGCGATTTCGCAGACACCCTGGGACCCTAAACCATGCTTTGTTATCAAATTTTTCATAACTCGAGCCGGGGCCTAGCCGTGACGAGCATCCTGAAACCATGAAGGCTCGGAACACCCTTCTCTATCAATTTGGTAATCATGCACATAATTTATATGATAGAAGGTAATGCGGAAAGATAAATCTAATACGGAAACATGGTCAATCTATATATGATCATAATACTGAAACTCAAATCTAAAATATATCTGAGTAATAATGTCTGACTCAGTCAGTGAAATCTCTACCATGAACTAATCAAAGTTGTCTGAAAACTGGGACAAGGCCCCCAGTAGACCAAAACCTATTAATAGTAGTAATATGAAATAACCAAGCCTTCTAAATCATAGAAGGCTCACCACTGCAACTCCGATCTGTGATCTGGAATCTCTATTATTTATCTGGACCCCTAGATTGTGCCTCAGAACCTGGAAGGAGAGGGGATCAGCACAATTATACTGGCACGTGAAGCAATCCAAAATAGAGTAATTGAAAATATATGTATATATATATAATACGTGAGAGAAAATTGTCATCAAGCATTATGCATAAAACAGTTTCTGAAAACAGATAGGCATCTTCTGAAAACATGTAACCTGTCTGTAAATCTCAAACTCTGATCTGTGTATTACTTTTGATTTAGGTTTTATCCCCTAAAAGTCTGATATTCCACGAGTGATATGGAATCCACCATTGAATCGGCGGGGAAGCCTCCAACCCGAGTATGCCGCAAGGGTTGGAGTTCCTAAATCTGATACGCCACACTACACTTAAGTTAGCGTATAATAATATACCTGGGTCGGCAAACCACGGTTTTGGGCAAAGAGTTGTCTGAACTCACGCCTTCTTTGGGTAACCACCTAAGCTCTCTTTATGCCCTATTTTTACCTTTTCTGAACATGCATCATTCTGAAGTTCTAAAACATATAAATTTGATAAAGTCTGATTTCTGTATTCGTCTGTGTATGTTATGGAATTTTCTGAGTTTGGTATCATCATACCAAGACTTGCAAGTCATGATTTCTGTTCCATAATACATTAAGCTAAATCTTTTCATTTAAAACATAGCTAAGACCACCAAAAACATGCAACTGATATAGAAAATTTCGTGTTCCGAAACTCAAGTCAAAATCATGCAAACACTTCATCAAACATATAGTGGTCTAGTGCCTTTAGCAAATCATGCACTCTTTTATTACATGTATTATGAACATTAAACATTCATGCTAAATTCCCTCTTTAGTGATTTAAAACCACCTTCAAATCATAACAAGAGTTTAACTATTTCATATAATGATTTTCAAGAATGCATTGCAAAATAATTCATATGCTATGAAAAATCTGAAAATTCATAATAAGAGGGAATTCACCAAAAGTCATGCTCTCAACAAGAATTCATTCTTAAATACATTATTTCATACATACATATTCTCAAATCCCTTTAGGGAAGGTCAAAAGATCAAAACAATGATGTTAAAATATCTAGTACATGAATATATACATAGTTTCAAAAATCCCATTCTAAAACATGATTTTTCTATGCCTATGAGAATTTAGGAAAACCCCGCGTACCTTTATTTTGAAAAATAATGGGTGCTTCTTGAATCCTGTGGATTGGGGATTCCGAATCACTAATCGATTTTTAAAACTCACGGTTGAATCATGATTTGATGAATGTGGATGTATTTTGGAGAATTGGGGACTGAATTTCGTGTTTATGGCTGAATAAGGGTGAAAAAAGGACCATTTTTCTCCAAAAACAGAGTGTTTAAGTCACTTGAAACCATTACATAGGCGCCGCCTATGCTATCCCCTATGTTTACATAAGAGCCGCCTATGCTATCGCCTATGTTTACATAGGCGCCGCCTATGCTATCGCTTATGTTTACATAGGCTCCGCATATGCTATCGCATATGCTTTCCAGTGGCCATGTGCGATTGGTTAGGCGACGCTTACTACTTTGAAAGGCCATAACTTTGTGCTTGGGTGCTGGATTTAGCAAAATTGGTATCGTTGGAAAGCTAACTCGAAAACCTATCTTTTCACACATAGTAGGATCTCTAATTCGATATATACAAGGAGTCATGGTGGATACAAGTTGTCACAAATTATAATGTCCACTTAAACTTAATCGATCGAACTAGTTTTCAACTCGTCCTTGTGTTAAAGGACCTCTATGGTCTAAATTCAAGCTTGAATGGATTCACATACTACACAAATAATTAACATGCCATATTGGCATAGGATTAATGGCTTCGGGATTATCAATGCATCGGAATCATGGTCTATATTGTAGCCCGAAATGCGGGGCGTTACATCGGGTAATAGGCATATCATCATAGTCATCCTCTGGATTTGCTGGGTATATAAGTATATCACTTAATCATGCTCTAACGTTACTAGATTTATAGGAATATTATCAATACATATATATAATATCAATTCTATAATGTATTATCAGATACTCCATGGAATTTATATCATTAATATAATCATCCTCCCCCAGCCTAAACCAGATAGATGTGTATTATAGATATATTATAAATCTATCGCTCAGGTAAAATTTAGGACTAAATTATTATGAATGTGCAGAAAGAATCAGAATCTCTCATGACAGGAGTAATTAGTGGCAACAAAGCATAAACTGGAATCTATCTTAGTCAAATCCTTAAAACAACATTTTTCATCTCTTTCCACATAGGTTATTCATTAAGACAACAATTATTGTTATGAAAAAATCTATTTTTAAGGTGAAGAGTGGGCTTTAACCCCTACTTTGGCAAACTATAGTAAAATCATCTTTTAGTTTGAATCATATCATTACTAATTTAATGCTAGTGAGTTTATTGAGTCTATGCATGTGATCACCAATATTCAATGAATGAAACCGTAAGAATTAATATATCCATACACTACAACCACATCCTTTAGAAGGATACATACTTCCCGGATGCCCAACCATATCATAACGTAGCCGTTGATGCAATAATGTGTCCGGAATAATTACAATCTCATAGTCACGGCCTTAGGGCCACATACATATCCAGAACCCATATCAATAATCATATTTGTAAGCCATTTTGTATCTATAAGCCATAGCATATCTATGAGTCATATCATATCTATAAGGCATCTCACATCTAGGAGGCATAATATATTAATAGGCCATGAATCATAACTATGAGGTATATCATATCTATAAGGCATCTCACATTAAGGAGGCATAATATATCAATAGGCCATGAATGATAACTATGAGACACATCACATCTATAAGGAATCTCACATCTAGTAGGCATAATATGATCAATAGGCCATGAATAATAAGTACAAGGCATATTACATCTATAAGGTATCTCATATATATAGTCCATATATCATAATTATTGTATGACTATATTATTGAGCATGTCAATAGATCATATCATAAATCAAGTCTGAAAGCCATATTATAGATAAAATCAATCAATCATAATCTTAGAACACCATCATCATTCACCACGTGACAAGGTAACCTTATACTAAAAGTTCAATAGTCTCACTATGTCTAAAATGCATAAGTAAGTACAGAAGATTTAACAAAAGTCTTTGCTTAAGGTTCGCTGAAGGAACCAACTCCTAATCTTCAAAATCCATATTTAGGAAATTTCTACCCCGGACTAGGCTAAAGTATCTAGATTTACTTCTAGATGGTACATAAGCCATAATCAATCCTAATATATGAATTCCACATATTACATGTGAAATTAAGTCAACTCCACCTAAATTAAAATTTTATGATGAAAAAAAACATTAAAATAAGGTTAATTATGTAAACCATGATTTCAATGCTTAAACTACATCCCAAATCAAGAATCATATCAAAAACATTCTACGAATTATCTAAATCAATGAAGAAGACAATAGGATCCTTAAAATATATTATAAATATTTCACCATACGGGTCAATTCATCACTCTAATCCCCAAACTTCAATAATCAAGACTAACTCATGGTGTTTTACCCATAATTAAACTTAACATTCGCATTCACATATAAATATATAAAACACATTATCTAGTGAAGAAAAATAGACAGAAGCCTACCTCGAAGCTGAACAACAAATCCTTCAATTATCCACAGAACATCATTGTTCACTCCACTATTTCAAAATTATACTAAGCTAATAAAATTTTAATCTAGGCATCATTATGAGTCAAATGAGACCCATATTTCCATATAATGGATCGAGTAGTAATTTAGGTCAAGAATGGGCTAGCAAGGCCCGCTAATGGAATCAAAAAATTAAAACTATCCTATGGTCCTTACAAGAACAATAAAGTTGTGCTAAAATTTTGAGCACAAATAGAGCACAAATCGGGTCTCAAATCAAACTTTAGAGTTTAAGAATTTGAAGCCCTAATTTCTAAGAATTTATCAAGAAATTGAAGGAATCTTACTATGAATTCAAAGAGAAATCATAGAATAATCATTAACCAAGCTCTCCAAATTATATACAATCTTCAGTACCACCTCATCTCACACTTTAGGGTTTTTACTCTCAAAAAATTGGTGAAAATGAGAAAAAATGGGAAATAGGTGTCTATTTATACCCATACAGTTATTTGGATGTCGCTATGACGATCTATACACATAAATCGCATATTTCAATTGTGATTTATGCATTACAATTGCGATTTTGAAAAAATAAGCATAAAAGACATGGGGAAAATATGTTTTACCCTTTATGATCTAGGTTGCACCATCGACCTGGTGCACCAGATTTTCTAATTCCAAAATAGAGTTTTACAGGGTGCTTGAGATTCATTTGGAACCTTGTAAAGTCAAACAAAATTATGTAACCATACCAAATTAAATATTGTAGATATGATGGTGCACTCATAATTTCCATCCAAAGTCATTTTGGCCAAATGTGGGTCCCATAACCAAATTTCTAATTTCTCAAATTTCCGACCTATATGTCAAAATAAGCTCAGGTGCCTCGGTACCCAAACCAAAGATCTACCTAGACTAAAATATATATTCTAGAGTTGATGGAATTGTCATAATTCTCATCCGAGATCATCTACTAGGAGTTTTGATTCGAGACTAAATCTTTAACATTGAAATCTCCAAAATAGGGAAATAAGCCTAAAATTAAAATAAACTCTCTTATTAGAAAATCGATAGTTCCTACAAGTTATAATTAACCTGAAGCCATTGTGAAAAGGTTAAATATTGGAAGAAGATGCAGATTAAAGAAACAACCTAGAGGGTCATTACATGCTCTAGGATTATGACATCTTTATATTGTATTATCCGATCAAGGAGAGCATGGAAGTGGATGCCATAAGCTAGAAGAAATTATGTATGGGTAGTATGGCTTATATCAAAGTTTCTTAGGGGACGTTGTCATGGGACTTCAAGTCCTTATCCAACATGATAGTGAGATTTGATATTTCAGACCATAAGAGGATTCTTGCTACTATTGAGGTGACTTCATTGTTATTTGATCAAATTTGAAGTCGTTAGTTGGAGGATATTAGACTTTGCATCATTTATGATCAGGTGTTAAGTGGTGAGTCCAACAGAGATACTATAGATTTTGAGGGTGGTTTGAGATTTAATAACCATATTTGTGTTCTAAGGGTTGATGACTTGATTCAGTTGATTTTTTGTGAGGGTTACAACTCTAAATATTTCATTCACCCATATACAACTAAGATGTATAGATATTTCAAGAAATATTACTGGATGAGTGGTATAAAGAGAGATATGGTGGACTTTATAGCTCATTACCTATGTTGCCAGAACATAAAGGCCAAGGATCAGATACCTAGTGGCTTGATTCAGAGGTTTCCCTTTCCCAATGTTAAGTGGGAGCAGATTACCATGGAATTTGTTAGTGGTTTGTCTCTCAATTCTTATGGTTTTTATGGTATTTGGTTTATTATGAATAGATTGACCAAATCGTCATATTTCATTCTTATTTAGAAATTCTTTAGCATCGAGAAGTTAGTCCGTATCTATATTCATGATATATTTTATTTGTATGGTGTGCCTATATCTATTATTTCATACACGAGTTTAATTTTCAGTTCTAGCATTTGGAAACCATTTCAGGAGAAGTTGGGTACTCAAGTTTATCATATTATAACCTTACATACTTAGCTTGACGGGTAGTCAAAGTAAATTATTTAGGTTCCCAATGATATACTATGGGCCTTTGTTATGGATTTTTGATGTTAGTAGGGGCAACGATTAGCTTTGGCAGAGTTTGCATACAATAATAACTAATATTCAATTATTGAGAATGACCACATTGAGGCTTTGTATGGTAGATGATGTCATTCCCCGATTGGGTGGTTTTAGACCTCATAGATTATTCCTGTTGTACTGACCTTCTTCAGGAGTCGCTGGATAGAATCGGGCCAATTCAGGATATATTGAGGGAAACTTAGAGTAGAAAGAAGGATTATGGAAATTGGAGATTTCTCACTTTAAGATTTAGTGTTGGTGACATGATATTTTTTGTATATCACCCATGAAATGTGTGATGAGGTTTGGGAGGAAAGGCAAGTTTAACCCCTAATATATGACCCTTTGAGATTTTTCGAATAGTTGGGGGTGGAATATGAGTTAGCCTTACCCCTAGATTTTGTATTTGTCCATCTAGTTTTCCATTTTTCTATGTTATGTTGGTACATTCCTAATTCGTCTCATGTGCTGAGTGGGACTTGGTTCAGTAGGATGAAAAGTTGATATTCATGGATGCTCCAATGCTCATATTAGGCAGTGATGTTTGGAGGTTGCGCACTAGAAAGATTTTAATATTTAAGGTTTAGTGGAAGAATTGCCCAGTAGAAGAGGCTACTTGGGAGATCTAGAGCAAGAAACGGACCAAGTATCCTTAATTATTTGAGGCTTTAGGTACATCCTAATCCTTTAATTTTGTAGACGAAAGTTTGCTTAGTAGCTGATATTGTCATGACCCATAAAGTCATTTCCTGTATTGTCACTTATTTTTACTGTATAGAGATTTCCAATTACTACCCCAGGTCATTTATGTCTTGCTAGAAATGATAGTTTGATTAATTGATAGTTTGTTGGTTTTAAGAACCAATTCCCTATCTTGAATTTTCACTGGTTAAAATTGGCTATTGGGCAAAAAAATTTAGTCCAACAACCTCGTAATAAAAAATTAAAAGTTCCAATATCTCCAGAATGTTGATTTTAGGATAGTGACCCTTGGTTTGGGTATCGAGGATCCTAAACACATTTAGGGATACTGGCCCAAAGTTAAGAAAAATGATATATGGGTGTGGGGCCTACTTTTAGTCAAAATAACCTTGGATAGAAATTTCAACTGAGCCATTGAGTCCAAAAGATCGAATTAGATAGGGTAGAATAATTTGTTTACATATACAGGCTTCAAACTGAATCTCGAGGGGTTAGTGGAGAATTGGAAGATTCCAAGTATCCAGTTAATGCATTTCAATTAGTATGATCACTAAAGGAGCACTTTGGCGCTCTAGCGGCCCTCCGACGCATAAGAAGCCTTGGATAGCTCATCCTGTGTCGTTTTAGTGATTTTTTTCCATAAAAGTGTAAGTTGATATAACCCTAACTGACTACTTAATGGTTTTCCCCATCAACACATTTACCACTTTAGTTTCACCTAGGTGATTTAGTGACTGCCATAGCGGCCTAAGGGCATCTTTTGCATTACCTAGTAATTATAAAATCCTTAGTTAGATCATTTTTTCCTATTTATTTCTCACATTTTTAAGAATGTAGATCCCTAAAATAGGTGAAAACTTGGGAGAACTATTAGTGGCTGATTTTGGAGTGTTGGTAAGCTCAAAAAATGCATTTCTTCTCTTAATTCATGGTAAGCATCCATCAATTAAATGATTATATCCTTTATTTTTGTCAAAAAACCTAGAATAATTGTGGGTTGATTGCAACCCCATTAGTACTCGAAATTCACCCATTCTTGAGGGTAAATGTTCCTTGAACATAAAGGGATGTATTGTAAATTTTGAAAATGTGACTCCACAAGCAGGCCCCAAATGAGATTTTTATTTAATTTTTGACCCAAAGTACAATAGTATAATATGGTATAATTTTTCTCTATTTTGATGAGTAGATAGTTATTTTTATAGTGGCATATTGTAGAAGCTTCTCGTAAGGGGGACATAGTTGGTTTAGTAGATTCTTAGGGCTTTTTATGGCATCCATCTAGGCTAGGTTTACCTTCTTCATAGATTGATCTAATTCATAGTATAATTATGATATTATGCTAGTTATGATATGGGAATTAGGTATTAGGGGCATGATTGCTATAATTAGCATTATTTGGACTCTTTAGCATATTAAAGAACGACAATTTAGGCAGAATTGACTTAGTTGCTCATGATTTACTTAGAATTACTTTATAGGGGTATTCATGGCTTATTTAACATTAAGAAATAGTTTTAGATACCTTACCCTAATCTGAGGTAGAATTTTCCTTAGAATGAATTTTGATGATTAGAAGTAGATCCCTCCGACCCACCTTAGGTCAGGATTTCTGTTAGCTTTTGTACACTTCTATACGTATGTTATACCATTTAAAATAATTTTTGGACTTTGAAAAGATCATATACATGATATTTATGATAGTTGGTTCTTGGGAGATAGTGTTAATTTTGTGCCTTGACATGTGGTTATTTGATATTGAGTTCTGGTTCAAGTCATACAATTGATAATGGTATTAAAGATATGAGTTCCAGTTTAAGTCTGACAAAGAATGATAATAATGATGATGATGATATGAGTTTTAATTGGAGTCTTACATTTAGAGTTTATTTATGATATGATAAGGTATGGATCGAGTCATGATTGTTGATTGACATTAAGTAAATTTATGAAACTTCAACTATTTACTTTCCTTTGATTTCACCTTCTGGATTATGGGGGCTCACATTGGTTTTTTTTATTTTGTCACTTTCTTGCTTGTGGGGACATTTTTCTAGAACTAATTAGGATTTCTTTCATATTATATTTATTCTGATTATTTATCTATAGTGTTGGAGCTCATTTCAAGGTTTTCCACATTAACTTGACTTAGCTTATTTATCTCACATTCTATAATAGTTATATCATATTTTAGCTTAGTTAGTTGATGATACCTATTGTGTACCCTTTTTGGTATTCATACTATAATTTTGTATCTTTTTAGTATAGGTCTGAGTACTAGTGGTCGGCGATGATGTGACAACTACGCTGAGTTGATTTTGGATATAAGGTAAGATGATTTTGGATATAAGGTAAGATCTTAGAGTTAGATTTGCCCCTATTTCATTCTATTATCTATTTCTAGTCTTTTACTATTCGAGATGGATTTGTATTTGATAATTTCAGTACTTATACTCCTTTGTAGTAGCTCTTGCACCGACTATACTAGGTCGTGGGATGCTATTGATGTCATATCTACCTTTTACACTATCTTTTTTTCCATATTATTTTATAATTCTTAATTTGTTGATTTCTTTCTTTTTGGCTATTTTCCACCTAAATTAGCCCATTGCATATAGTCATGCCAACGGTTGGCTTTCCCACTTGTGGCATGATAACGCTCAATCTACAGCTCTCGTAGGAGTGTAAAGCGGTCGTTTGTCAAATATAGAACCCAACCTGGGTTGGGTATCGTTCCCACAGGGAGTAGCTTGGTCAACAAGTAAGCAACGATTACTAGAGTTTTAGTGCAAGTCTCGTAAGAAGGGGGGTTTGTAATGTGTAACCAAATTATTAAAGCAAAAACTGAAAATAGCAAAGTAAAAAGAAAGAATGTTTAGTAGGTTGTGAAACAATGAGAATTGAGGAGTTAGGGTTATGTCCACCTTCTGAGTTATACGTCTCTATTGACTATGAGTGTGTTGAATTCAGACATGCATGTGCTTATAGAAAATTGTATTCGATGGTAAATCCAGGCGTCTTTCGACCTATTCGAGGATTATTTCACTTTAACTCTTTCGAGCTTAAAGCGTGTCTAATGGTACGAATTCTCCAAGAGGTTAATCCAGTTACGACACTAACTTTTTAATAGGGGATGGGACCCTACTACCTTGACATTATCTCTTTTCCAGAAAGATAGCCTTTCTTTCGAACAAGTTAAATGTTATACTGGCGTATTCTTGCGTTTGCAACCACAAAGAATTTAGATTAAGATGAAGAGAATAATGATATAAGCAACATACGTGTCACGAACCTACAAACTCACAGCAATAAATAGTATCTCATTCGGCTTCCATAACCCCTACAGAGAAGTTTAGTTACCCATCAGTGCGAAGGAAATCACAATTGACATTGTTGTTATACCACAATAAAGATTTCACGTTTGTAATGGTGTGGTAGGCGTTAGGCGTGAATCCCTTAGCAAAGTAACGTTTCTCTTGTTGTGGAATTTAAGAATAGATGAATAGAAGAAGAAAAATAGAATTAATGGAAGAATGATTGTTTAGAACTAGAATGTCATAGAAGTAGAATAGAATAGAATTGAATGTAAGAAGATGTCCTAAAATCTCTAGCAAGATAGGGTATTTATAATACCCATATCCTATTCCTACTAAGCTAATGAAATGCTTAACCAAATCCTACTAAGCTAATGAAATACTTAACCCAATTGTACTAGGTTAATGTATCATTATCCTAATCCTAACAAGCTAATGTAATACTTAACCCAATTGTACTAGGTTAATGTATCATTATCCTAATCCTAATAAGTTACTGCTAGTCCCCAAAGTCTTCAGAAATGTTGTTTTAGCCCGGGACAGAATTTCCATGCGCCATCTTTAGTCCTTGGCGTCCAAGATTGGCTTTTCTCCTTTCGTGAAGCTTTCTTTGGAGTCAAGTTATCCATGAAATGCTGAATTCTGCATCATTTATACCTGAAACTTTGCTAATCATGTTCGTTAGCTCACTTACAGGAAAATGGACTAAAAGTGCATGAAATATATAATTTGTTCTCAAAACTAGGCTAAAATATGGGCAAAATATAGTGCTATAGGCGTGTAAATTCGCCGATCATCAACACCCCACAATTAAAGCTTTGTTCGTCCTCGAACAAAATATCATGTCCCTCTAAACATCAACTTAGGGTTTCACAGCAACAACATAAAATATTCGTCAAGACAAGCACAACAACTATCAACAAAGAGTAGTTTTCCGATCATTAGTAGAGACCATTTAGCCTCCAACATAGACTCGTGATGGTGGTCAACACATATTCAAAAGTTAAGGCACAAAGAATCATACACAACTACCCAAAACTCATCAACCATGTGTGTCTCACAATATATTACCCATAATCACTCACAAGTATAGCATATTTTTCAAACATGGGTATCAAAATATCCTTGCTCTCACTCTCACAAAGAATTCATATGCAGCAACTGATGACCATAGGCTTGCCCTTAGTGTAATGCTCCACTAAATGTCAGAATGCTAAGCTTAGAATCAAATAGGTCTTTTGATGGTTGTAATGTAGGCTAAGGGACGGGTAGGACTATTTTGGCCAGAAAAAGTGACTATGTTCCTAAGCGCTTTAATACATCACATTGTGTCATTAACACTTTTCTTTCTAACAACCTTTCTTTCATTTATTCTACCACCCTTTTTCTCCTCTTTTATTTTTCGATTTTAAACATGACTAACTTTTCAGTTTTTTCTTCTTTTTTCTTTTCATAACATACCTCTTATGATAACACTTCTTTTTCATAACAATTTCAAGCACCAATGCATTCTAAAGCATCATACTCACCCAATTTCCTCTTATTTTGTCACATGACTTTACACTTTAAAGCACTTAGGAATTTGGATCAAATTATGGTCTTGAAAAAAATGGATTAGGGTTACATATGAGGTTGTCAAAGAAAATAGGCTAATGGCTCAAAAGGGTTAACTAGGATAATGTCCATGGGTAGGTAAAAATGAAGGTAAACAAATATAGGTTGCCAAAGAAATGCCTAAATCATCTCCTAAACTTACACTCCTTATTTTCGCTTTACATGCATACCAGGCAAGTTCTAGCATCAGCCACAAGCACAGAATATAATATTAGCTCACACACACAAGGCACATGGTCGACTTTATTGGGAGTAGTATAGACTCTTGACCCAACAAATGAAGGAATTAAACCAAAAAATATCACATAGTGAGTCACAATTAGAGCCTAAATGTCTCAATAGTCATGATTTTAGCACAAACTCTTGTCATAATCTCATGCTGCCTATTAGAATAATTTCATGCGATGCTAAGTTAAAAAAAATTTTAACTACTGAAAAAAAAACAATTAACTACTAACAAAATAAACAAACATAAATAAATGCAAATGTGGATAGAGATGTATAGCATGCAAATACCAGCACCCTACACTTAGATGGGACACACTGTCCTCAGTGGAAAATAAATAAGAAGAACCTGGTTAGTCGGACTCATCCTCTATGTCTGGGGTCATACCCCTTTCATCGGAATCATCATCAGAGTCGTCATCCTCAGAAGTTCCTCATAAGTATCCCACTTAATTACAAAAGTAAGTCGAGGTATTTGCAGCGAGGAGGGTTCTCCTTGCTCTTTTCGGCCTCTTTTTTTGCCTTTTTGTGAAGTGGTAGCCTTATATTTGCCTTGTCTTGCTTTGGGTGCCATTGTACCTGAGACATAAAACAATGTTCATGTTAGCATCATCTCGATGGATACAATCTATAAACAAGCAGTAGTGGCACCACCCCACACTTAGTTTGTTGGTACAGACTAGTGAAGTCAAAGTGGTCGACTAGTCAGACTTCATCGACATACGTTTTAGATGCTATATTCCAACAATAAAATCAGATCAGTCATACTTCTTATAATCTTGGCAATGCTTTCATGTTTGATATATCATGACTACTACATAGGGATTGAATCAAGGTATAGTATCTAACTAATCACAACCTCCTATGTCGGTAGGCAACTATAATTCTTATCCCCATGAACAAGTCATTCCATCATGTAAGTATTCAAGTGACAAGATTATGCAATTTTTGTGACCATAGCAATTCCGCAATAGTATGACAATGCATCAAAATCAAATTTAAGTTGGAAATAAGTTAAGATCATCCTTACGTATACGTTTATTCACGTAGTTGTATATCAATATTTCAAACACATTCACATCACCAATACTTCTTCAAGAATTAACAATTCATAATAGGCATAGTAGTGTATTACTTACGGAATGTAAATGAAGAACAAAGTAGTACTTAATTGATTGATGCCTTTGGATGATGTTCTTGTGAAGAAAAAGAGAAAATAGAAAATTTTTGAGAGGATTTGGAGACTATAGTCGGCGCCTAGGCTAGGTTTCCAATGTGTTTTTGGTTCAAGACTAAGTATCATATTTATAGGAGAAGGTTGGGTTGGGTTTTGACCCATTTAAAATCGGATTTGGAGACAAGAAGTGACCATAGACGGCGTATTTTGCTTTGCCTATGCTTGGCATAGGCGGCACCTTTTGCATAGCATTGTTGAGCATAGGCGGCGCCTATTCCATGGCATTCCTAGGCATAGGCGGCTCCTTTAGCATGGCATATGAGATTCAGAGATAAAAGGCTTTAGCATAGGTGGCGCCTATGCTATGGCATACTTGGGCATGGGCGACGCCTATGCTATGGCACACTAGATTCCGAGATCTTAGGCCATAGTATAGGATTTGCCTTATTCGTGGCCTAGTTTTACCTAGGCCTAGACTTGTTCAATGCCTACATTTTCATGAACAATGCTCAATCCATAATCTTTTGCTTCCTCATTCCTAACTTACCACCTTTAACATGCAACACGTCCAAATTGAGATTTGAAACCACTCTCCTCATTTTACACCTCTTGCACCTACATTTGCTCAAAGACAATAAAAATGATTAGAATGATGGGTTGCCTCCCATCAAGTGCCTTAGTTTTGGTCGTGGCACGACTCTTATTTTTGGATTTTTATTTATCAAAAGCAAACACGTAATAGAACGAAAGAAAAATGAAAAATGATAAACGATGGGTTGCCTCCCATCTAGCACTTGATTTATTGTCGCAGCACGACATAGTTACCTCGAGTACTTAGACTTCGTCGAGATAGATGGTGGATCGTTTTCTGAATGGATTCAGACGATAATGAGGCTTACTTGTAGGCATGCAATCTTCTTCGAGATGACTCTTGTGCATGCCTATCCCAGGAGGGATACCAATTATATCATCAATAGTCTAACCTATAGCTCTCATGTATCTCTTCAGAGCAGAGATGAGAGCCTCTACGTGCTGTTTACTTAAATCATCCGCACTCACCGGAAGTATATTTATACTTTCCAAGAACACATACCTTAGATAATCGGGGAGCTCTTTCAATTCTAGCATTGGTGGCTCTTCAAGGGAAGTCTTCGCTGTTGGTGACGGTTGATTCTTAAGATCACGGTTCGGTTGCTTAGGAGTCTGGGAATAGGACTCTATTTCTGTTAGAGCACCCATAAGTTCTTCATAATCTTCATCGTCCTCATGCTCAACATTCAGTGGCGCAGCAGACAATGGCTCAACAGTAAGCTATTTCTCTACAGATAATGCTTTCTTATCCTCATGATGAACATCAGCTACAGAGAACACATTCATATCGCTGGGCTGCTTCATTGCTTTGCGTATATCAAAGCGGACCACTTCGTCATTCAACCGAAATAAAAGCTCATTAGCTCTCATGTCAATAAGAACACTTCCTGTTGCAAGGCAAGGACGTCCCAAAATTATGGGAACTTCAGAATCCACCTTGCAATCCAAAATCACAAAGTCTGCAGGAAAAATGAAGGTAGACACCTTCACCAACACATCATTCAAGATACCCACAGGTCATTTTACCGACCTATCTGCCATCACGAGCCGCATATTGGTTGGTGTAGGGTCGCCCAACCCCAACTTTCTGTAGAAGGATAGTGGCATCAAATTGATGCTAGCTCCCAAATCGCACAATGCCTTAGCAAAATTCATAGATCCAACCGTACAAGGAATAGTGAAAGCACCAGGGTATGCCTTCTTCTGTACTAAGGACTTTGTGTCAATTGCACTGCAATGATGAATATTATCTGCCGGCTCATAGCTTACTGCCCGCTTCTTTGTTAAAAGGTCCTTCATGAATTTAGCATATCCGGGCATTTGTTCTAGTGCCTCCACCAATGGAACATTAATGGTCAGCTGTTTTAACATTGCCATAAATTTACTGAACCTTGTATCATCCGCCTGCTTCTTCAATCTTTGAGGAAAAGGTGGTGGTGGATAGGGAAGTGTTCTCTCCACAGCTTTCTTCTCCTCTTGCTTCCGTATTTCGGTCTTTTCAAGCTTCAAATTACTAGGGGTGACGTCATGGACGTCATGGTCAGCTTCTATGGCGTCATCATCTTCCTTGTGTTTGGCCACTTGCTTGCTTTGGGATGAATTTTCCAGAACCTTACCACTCCTGGTGGTAATAGCCATGCATGATCATGGGATAAACTGGATTCCATCATGACTCACCGGTAATAGTCATCATGGGATAAACTGGATTCCATCATGACTCAAAATTTGGGTTGTGACATATTGAGAGTTCTGGAATGAAACTGACATCGATTACAACTACGGATTGGTTACAATTTACAAGTTTCATGTTGAGTTTTCTATCAATTACTATTAAGGTTTCTACTTGTGGGATCACTTATTTCTAGAGATGGTATGGTCACTACAAATTTCGATTTGAGTCTGACATCTATCCATTCTATGGTTGGCATTTTCTAGAATGATCACGGATGTTAATAGGAGTTTAACAATGGTATTGAGTTTTTTTGTACTTGATTAATGTTTGGCCTATTGTTACTATCCATTATTTTTTATTCAAATTCAACATCTGGCATCTCGTTATTACGTATTGGATCTGTTTCATACCCGGAAGATATCTAGATATTTCATCATAGATTTTGGATTACAAAGTTACTTGGGATTGCTTTAGTTACTAGATAATTATGTTTTCTCTCGTAGCTTCTTATTGTCTTCATCCACCAGCTTATGGGACTTGGTACGTATAATTTCTATATTGAGTGTGTCGTATAGATTTATAGGGGTCAAGTTAGTTGTTGTTAGTGCATTTCTACTAGTTTTTGAGCTATTTACTTCATGGAATTTTCCAAGATTAGTGCATATTTTGATTTCTACACCAGTTAATGTTGACATAGATTACACACTCACATTATATTTATGTTTCTAATTTATTTGAGATTAGTCAACTAATGCTTTCTGCTGAGTACCCATTGTTTGGTACTAATACTACACTTCTTCATTTTTTCCCTAATGTGGAGTTTAGTATGAGCCATCGACTATTCTCAAGCACAACTGCTAATTCAGAGATAGGGTGATCATTCAAGAGTCCAAGGCTGATCCTCCTTTATCTATTTTAGTTATAATCATTTGTATTCCAGGACGACTACTAATATGTATATTTTAGATATTGTCTTGTACTATGTTTTGGTTAGAGTGGCTCTAGTACTGACATTACCAAGTCTTGAGAGGGATTCATTTTGTTCATTTTGTCCTTTCCCTCTCTTATACAAACATGTTATGTATATATAAATATATATATTTAAATATAAATATAAATATATGTACTCATACTTTTGCTTATATTGTTGTTGTAGTGATTTCTTTAATATTTTCCTTACTTTCAGACCATTAGCCTTTTACTTATCATTCTGGGCTATGGATTGCCTTACCTACTAGAGGGATATAGTAGTTGCCATCATGACTTGAGAAATTAGGTCATGATAGAATGGTAGTAGATCCTAGGTTTCACCAGCATTGTTGGTACAAGAGCTAATATTTTTGTAGAGACCTGTGGATTGGTATGGAGATGTTTATATCCTAGATTTAGTAGGCTACAAAGCATTCTTAGAAAAACATCATTTTTTGGTTTACGTTTAGGCATTACGTCTATATTGGTTTCTAAATTCTTGTTTGTTTCACTATTTTTGTATGGTTAGGATATTAGGGGGCGGCAATGGGGGATCAGGACACCAAGTTAGCTGCTAGAGCTCTAGTTAGAGTTAGAGGTCAACACTGAGGTCCAATGTTGGCTAGATATGTATCCCCATCTCTACATAAAGCTAGCATGACCTACCAAATCATATTATTGCTCCTTAGCCAGAGATATCCCTAGATATTCCACCGCCATAGCAACTGGTACTCTAGGGGAATCCTGGGTTCCACTAATGTTTATACCCACTTTGGTTATCCAAAATACATTGCTCTAAATTTTTAGGTTAGTTGGTGGTCCATTGATAGACAGAGCTCAACCAGAAACACATGGTTTTATATTCTTAGAGGCACAGCCTGTAGCTGCGACTATGAGAGTAGAGCTTCCGCCAGCACTGGTTTGTAATACTTGGTGATCGCCCTACTAGTTATGTGTATGAAAGATTCAAATATGCTAAGAATGTTTTTGATATTGGCTTCATCTAAGTTTTTGGGACCCTATGAGATGATTCTTCTGAGTTCCTTACTAGTTATGTTCGTTGAGTCGCACGTCGTGGACTTTGTTACTTATGAGTTAGACAAATCAGTGAGAAAGTAGTGGACAAGTTATATTGATTCCTAGCTAGTTGTATCTCCACCTATGACTTGGAATAAATAGTTTGAGGCTTTCATGGGGATTAATATACCTTAAACCATGCACAATTGACTGAGATAGAAGTTTTCTTCGTTGAGATAGGGTCCTATGACTGGGCTCTAGTATAAGGTATGATTTCATGACCTATATAGACATACAACTATTATTCTACATATAGATTATGAGCGGATTTGATTCTTTGTTAGAGGTTTCATATTACCACTTAATAGGTCTACTCAGAGTTTGGTGAGATTGGGAAATTCTTTTATTGTTGAGCATGAGTATTCTATTGAGAAGATCAATTGTGAGGCCTAAATAGGCAGTGATAAGAGAACCTATGGTCAAGGTAATTATTGTAGAAGTCACAACAGTTCATAGTTTAAAGGTTAAGGATTATAGTGTAGGTACCCCTAACATCATTCTTATAAACATCAAGGTCATTCTAGTAAGATCTTTCATGCAACATATTAGATATCAGATGGGGTTATCCCAGTTATAAGGTTCTAGTGGTCAAAGCAGTATTATCCATAGAGGGTTGTTCAATCTAGGTCATTTGGTCGAGGTTACTATTTTAGCTTAATTTGACATTCATGGATGATCAGAGTTTTAGGGGAATATTATGAATATGGGGTTGTTGGTTACTTCATAAGAGATTTCCCCCAGAATGGGATGATTTAGCCTTCCGTTAAAAGTGCTCAGTTAATTAAAGAAGTATATCCTCAAACAAAGGATGGTGCACGAGGTCATAAGGGTGGTCATCAGGGCTCTACAGGTGGTCTTCAGGACAAGAAGATAGTTGATCAAGTATGCACCAAGTGTGGTAGCGAATACAACCATTTGTATATTATACTGGGTAGTCTAGACGTAGGTTGAGGCTTTAAATTTTGTGATCACATTTATAATTTTCCTATGACATCCACCAATTTCTACTTTATTTGATCTCGGATCCAGCTTTTTGTATGTTTTTACTTACTATGCACGATAGTTGCATTTGTCTTTAATGTATTTATCTATGTAATTACCTTAGATAACCCCATAGGTGATTCCTTTGTAGTAGATCAGTTATATAAATCATGTTTGGATACTTTTTGAGAGTACGATACTCTAGTTGATCATATAGTGTTATGTATTTTAGTTTTTTATCTGATTCTAGGCATGTACTAGTTATCCCCCTACTATGTGGTCCTAGATTACTTTACCAATACTATAATTTAGCCATATTGGGCATACCCCTGATTGTGTGGCAGGGTTTTGTTAGCCATATTCGATAATGATTATTTTTTATATTCGAGCTAAGAGAGTAATATCGAGGGAGTGCAAGTCATTCCTTTCTTATGTTTGGGATGTTAGTGTTGTGTGTCTTTCACTTGACTTTGTTCTTGTTGTTTGTGATTTTCTTGATTTTCTCCTACTAATTTATGAAGCCTTTATAATGAGGGGGATATTGAGTTTACTATTGACTTCAATCCAAGAACATGACTATTTAAATGGCTCCTGCCAAGATAAAAGAGCTAAATTTTCATCTTTAAGATCTTTTGGGTAAGGGTTTTATCATATGGAGTGAATCATCTTAGGGTGCTCCATTTTTTGATTAAAAAAGATGGTGCTATATGATCTCTATCGACAACATATAATTGAATAAGGTGACGGTTAAAAATAAGTATCTTATTCCTTGTACCGATTATTTTTTTAGTATCTTTAGGGTGAAATAATATTTTCCAAGGTTGATTTGAGGTTTGGTTTCCATCTATTCAGGATCAGGGCTGAGGACATCCCTAAAATAGCCTTCAAGGCTCATTACGACCATTATGAGTTCTTGGTTATGTCTTATTGGTTCACTAATGCCCCAACGATATTTATGGTTTTGATGAACTGTGTTCTTAGGCCTTGTTTGGACTCCTTCATGATAGTTTTCATTGATGACATTCCTGTTTATTTGAGGAGTAGGGACCAAAACGAGAAATATTTAAGGATTTTTCTCTACACTTGGAGAGATCATATAATTAATGCTAAATTATTAAATTCAAGTTCAAGCTTGAGCCTATATCTTTTTTGGGGCACGTGGTGTCCAAATATTGTATTATGGTGGACCCAATGAAAATTGAGGTCATTCATGACTGGGCTAGGACTATGCCACCTTTTGAGGTTTGCAGTTTTATTGGTTTAGCAGGATACTACAAATGGTTCATTGAGAGTTTTGCTAATAATGCAGTTGTTATGACTAGATTAACCAGGAAGGAGGTCTCATTTTAGTGGTCTATGAGTTGTAAGGTGGATTTCTAAAGTTCAAGAACTTGCTTACTTCAACACTTATTTTGACTCATCCAATTGAGAGAGTGGGGTTTACCATATATTGTGTGCTTCATGTGTTGTTTTGGGGTGTTTCTGATATAGTAGGTCTGTGGTATTACATATGAGTCAAGGCAACTATACATGTGCAAGTGCAACTATCACACTCATGATTTAGAGTTGGTTGGGGTAGTTTTCACTCATACAATTTAGAGGCATTACTTGTATGGTGTTCGTTGTGAGATCTTTACTAACTATCATAGTCTTCAACATATTATGACCCATAGAGAGATGAATTTGTGGCAGTGCAGATGGTTTAAGTAGATTAAGGACTATGATATCTCTATTCTTATATATTTAAGTAGGGAAAATATTGTAGTGGATGACGTGTGCTGAAGGGGCAGTAAGTATGGGTAACTTACCCTTCAGTCTAATTTTATAGTTGTCGCTAGATTTGGAAATCTAGTTATTAGCTAACTTGATGGTTTGACTTTACATTTCTTAACCTATAAGGATACTTGCTTTTATCCAGTCTAGATCTACCTTGATTAAGAAGATTTTGGGTTGTCAGTTTGAGTATGGAAGGATCTGTTACATTTGAGATCAGCTACTGAGAGGTCAGTACAGGAGGGCTACCTTAGATTCAGAGGGTATTTTAAGGTTTGATGATAGTAATAGTGTGCTAAGGGTTGGAGATATGTTATAGTTGATTCTTCGAGTGGCTCATAGCTCTAGGTACTCTATTCACTCTGTGATAGCTAAGATGTATAGTTATTTGAGGAAAAATTACTCGATAAATGTTATGCAAAAAGATATAGTAGAGTTGGATGCTAGATACCTATGTTGTCAGCAGGTAAAAGTCGAGCATTTGATATCTGGTGGATTTCCTTAGAGGCTACCCACTATAAAGTGTAAATAGGTGTGTTTCACTATGGACTTAGTAGGTAGTTTAAGTAGCACTTCTCATGTTTTGATAACAATTAGGTCATCATGGATTGATTGCCCAAATCTATCCATCTTCTCCCTATTTAGACTTCCCATAGTGTTTAGAGGTTATCCCGTATCTATATTTGAAATGTGGTTCACCTTCATAGGGAATCCATTCCTATTATTTCAAATCGAGGTTCTAAAATATTTTAGGATATGCTACGCACCTCGGTTTACCTTAGCAACGACTTATATCCCCAAACTAATGGGCCTTTGGAGTGGATTATTTATGTTTATGAGGATATGCTACGTGCTTACGTTATAGATTTTGGAGCTAAGTGGGACCAGTTATAAGATTTAGAAGAGTTTGTATATTATAAAAACTTTTCTTTGATTATTCATATGGATCCATTTGAGACATTGTATTGTAGGTGATGTCGTTATTTTATTGGTTGATTTGAGACTTATGAGGAAAGTTCTCGTGGTTTAGATTTTCTTTGATAGTAATTAAACCTAGACCAAATGATGTAGGATAGGCTTTTCGTAGCACATAGCAGGAAGATGAATTATGATTCTCATAGAATTAAAGCCTTTAGGTTTAGAGTAGGTGATTAGGTTTTCTTGCAAGTATTACCCTTAGAGGGCGTGATGAAATTCGAGAAAAGGGGTAAGTCAGCCCCAAGTATGTAGGGTCATTTGAAATCTTTCAAAAAGTTGGGAAAGTTGCGTATCATTGAATATATCCAAAATGAGTATAACGCTCTTTGGTAGGACTCGATTCAATTAGATGAGAGGTAGATATTTGTACAGAAGCATGTGTATATTTTTTTATAGATGTAATGCATTTGTGCTCCAAGGATATTCTTGTAGTTAAGTCTTAGTAGAATCTTCATCTAGTTGAAGATGCTACCTGGTAGATCGAGCGTGATATAAGGACCTAGTTTGCCTACCTGAATGTGCCTTCAAGTAATTCTTGATCCTTTACACTATTGGATTAATTTCCTTTTACAAATGGATGTTATAATGAGCCTCTAGGTTATTTCCTTCATTTTTGTTCTTTTCTAAATTTAGAGCTTTCCTATATCTTCCCCAGGTGACTTATGACTTGTTGGGACTACCAACTCAGTAACCAAGCAGTTTGTTTTGTTTTAGAGCCAGTTCCCTATTTAAGAGCTTTTGAAGTTGAAAATTTGGTCTCCATTCAAGGTCTCAAGTAAACGACCTCAAATGCTATTTCTAATATTCTCAACCACTCTGGAACATTAATTTTAGGCTAAGGGACCCTTGGTCTTTGTCCAAGGTTTCTAGAATCATTTTGGGCTATTTGGTAGAATTTGGTTAAAATGGATTTTGGGGTGTGGGACCCATTTTGTATCAAAAGGACCTCGGATGAAAATTTCAGTCATGTTGTTGAGTCTGGTATGTCTAATTTTATAGGGTAGCATAATTCATTTCTATTCTCTTGATTTTGAACAAATCTAGAGGGGCCAGTCAAGATATTTATAACTTGCCACACATTGTTGGTTCATCATCACCTGATGCAGGCCTAGGTCCTTCATCGATATCGCGATAAGGACCCTCACAATCGTGAGGGGCCATGATCTTAGTCATTCTACTTATAAGTATTAAGGTCTTGTGACTACAATAAAGGAGGACGTGTGGATAGGTATTCTTTCTCTTCACAACCATATGGCTGGTCTACTACAATCGCGATGGTCCCGTTATTGGGATGTAGCAACTGCGACTAGGGGACCTCGCGACAGCGATAGGGAAACCCCTGGAAGTACATATATCTTTTGGTCTTATCAGTTTCTAAGTCCTAACTCCATTGGAGGCCATTAAAGCTAGTGAACTATGGGATAACCATATAGTTAAGCTAGACCATATAGTTGAGCTGGGATTAACATAGGATCATGTTTGTGAGAATTTTATCTTTGAATTCTGCTAATCTTCCCCTTAATTTATGCATTAATTTTTCATTATAATTAATTAATTAGATTGTTGTTGGGATGGATTCGGGGCTACTTTGAGCTAAAAATTGGATACTTTTACAATGCTTTTGGTACCACGCCTGCATGGGAAACTATGATGATTTTCATTTTGTGATTCTATAAGCAGGCCACACATAGAAATTTTAGTCTGATGTTTGACCCAGAGCATCTATGCACAATATGAGTATAATTTTTCTTGTGTCAACATTTAGATTGTTTTTCTGATTGCATGACAGCTCTCACAGGCCTCCCGAAAGGGGAAAGCTTCGTGCAAAGGATTCAATGGAGTGTAGGTAGTCTAAATTTATCCTACTTTTTATTGAGATTAATTATGGTTTTTTTATATTGTCCTAGTTTTGTTCATTAGTTTTTTTCCGAGCATCATGTTAGTATTTTTATGCATTATTAAGTTGTTTGGGCCACATTTTTGTAGACTTAAGGCCCATTCTCCCCGAGTATACTGTACTACCATCCTTTAGGGCTAAACTAGTGCTATTATTGCCCGAAAGTGGGAGTGGGAAGCCATAAATTAGACTCGGCTAGGTCCCAATCTAGGTTTGATTATCGAGACCCCATAGTGGGCTCTACTAGCCTTTTCAGCTAGTATTCTCAGCGTTAAGTCCTTATGGCTTAGTTACAATCCTTGATATTGGTTTAGGTTTTTACCTTGGGTTGGGTTTGACTTAGACATGGTTTCTGGCTTATTTTATCTCTTTTTTCCAGGGTAGAGTAGCAACTGATCCTGGACTGAACCTCCTTCACCTAGTATTCGAGACCCGTCTTGCCTTAGTGGACTTTTCCACTCAAAATTTGTATTTATGACTCTATGATTTAGAGATAGTCTTATAACCCTTAAGTTTCCTTATATTAGTAGGTTATTCTTATATTTATGTATATGCTTTTCAGTTCTAGTCCGAGTCTAGCATATGCTTTATTCCTTTTATTATTATGAATTATGCCCTGATACTGACATTGGTTACTGCTATGGTTTGTTTACTATTTACGACTTTGGTAGGAGTTTGATATCTTTTAGGGTTAAAGTTTGATACTTATGGGGTCACTTGTTTCTAGATATGGTATGATTACTATAACTTCTAGTTTGAGTCAAGCATTTGTGAATGATTTTGGTTAGGATGCTCTTGTCAGGACCCAATTTACGAGTCATGATGGCATCTACTATATCCCGCCAGCAGGTAAGCCAAACCATGACCCCGAGCTAAAAACAATGGGTTAACTTGGTGGAAATGCCCCAAAGGGAAAAATAGGAAAACCAACATAAGAAATAAGCAATGCAATAGAAATAGTTCAAACATAGTCACAACATAAATAACATCCCATGACCAGGTAAAGCCACTACAAGAGGTATTATAAATATAATCTGAGTATCTAGTATAGTCAACATAATTCTGTAGTGAAACTAAACACTAGACATGAAAGATAGAAGGAAATAGTTTACTCTAACTCCAAGAACTCACTGTCTCTCTGTATATCAACACTGCATAAATGTCGATCAACAGTGGCAACTAGTACTTAGATCAATATATAAAAGGTATATAAATGTAGTATGAGTACAAAAAGCACAGGTACTCAGTAGGCATGATTAACCGACTGAGCTAAATCATGATATAAAAATTATCGAATGCAATAACATTATAAAGTCAAGGTAAGGAAATGAACTTGAAATGTATCAAACATCAAAATATCTAAATAAAATGATAATCGGAATATCATCATAACATAACATAAATCATCAACATATGTACTCATAAATACAAAATTGGCTCCCATACGCCAATTAGTGCGAAAAATTAAATAACCCATTACAAGACCCCATAAGCCTAGAAGGTACAAAAAAGATTGAATAGCCCACTACCATCATTGATGAATCTCATAATACAATTGGAATATTCAAGTCATGCCACACTATAGCCATCCCTTGTGTCACTGCCCGAGACTATCCCCTATTCATAACATGGTGCTTGGAACCACAAGTTATCCCAAACTAACCCATGAACTGGCATATTGTTAAGCAACAAATTTATAATATATTAAATAACTGGTTTTGCTGTGCGGAAATATAATCATGACAAAATTTGGGAAGAATTATAATATTGATATAATTTATAATTTGATAAAACTGAAGAGAGAACTAAAATTAAATGACTGACTCTGACTGACATCTATGGAGCCTCTACTATAATAACTATAGATAGCTGGGACATGCCACAAGCTACCACTAATCAATAAATATGAGGAATAAAGTAAAGTACATGAACAGCATCTGAATGAAGTCCCCAAAATAGGAGAACTCATCACCTACTAGCTAGAAACTATAACTATTTGGTGATGATGTGTGGACTACAACTAGTACCTACATTATAAAAGAATGTATCCACACAGACGTATGAGTGGACTAGTAATTCTAGAATGTATTGAGTAAGCTGGGGTGAATGCAATAAGTAAAACTAATTTCATACGTAATGGTAAAACATACATGCTTAAGTGTAAGTAGACTCACCAAGAGACTGAAATAAACTAAAATCTGAAGTAGCTTAAATCATGAGTCACAAACATAGTCTGATAAGTTGGTGAATCTCTACACTTAGTTTCTTAAAACTTTACTTTTATAATATAAGTAGAAATGAAACTTGAAGACATTAAAACATGGGTACCATATGAATACTGTGTCTAAAACTACGGGGAGAAAACCAACAAAACTCAAGGATCTGAATACACAAATATACTGAGCATGAGTGCATGAAAATTGTTATATATAAGAATGAAAGAACAAACATATACATATTTATGAAATAATCTGTAAACTTAAATACTGAAATCTGATAACTGGATAACTAATAATCTGTATGATTTGGTAAGGAAAACCTGAATAGAATCTTTATTGAATACTGCACAAAGACTATGGGAGCTAGCTATAACCGACATTCCCCAAATCTATTATTGGGGTCCAATATGTAACCCTAGTTGGAAGGCAGTAACCCTAGTTGGAAGGTTGTTAGTGCCATGCCACAGGTACTAATGGTTGTTGTGCGGATCCACTAATATGATGTCTCAAAGGACTAGGGTGTCATTCCTAACTGATGTGGGACCCCATAAAGTCTATGGTGGCACCATAGGTATGGAACTTAGGGACTTAACTAATGTCTCATGCCTAACTGATGGGGTACACAAGTGCCTCATGCCTAACTAACAGGGGAGACAAGTGCCTCATCCTTAACTAACGGGGGAGACACCATTCCTATGTTCACTTAGTGCTAAGTTTTTCTCCCAACTACAAGTCACTGATTATTGTACTGAACTAAGCCTAACTAAACATACAATTGATTATAATAACTGAGTGATGGATGATGCTCACGGTTTATCTGAAACCATTCTGAAGATACTAAAATTAAATAAACAACTAGGTATCGGGTGTTCATAACCCATCATCACTTATCAAGCTTTAGAAACCATAGTAGGGGATCATTACTCTAAACATAACATTTAGACAATTCGTCAAACATATAAGAGTCATGAACTTGAACATAGGGATATGGTATACATGTACAAGATAAATGATTGCATGACTAAATTCAAAAGCTGGAATTTAACATGAAATCAATGGATTATGACATGAAAACATGCAACTCAAAGCATGAATAAATTAATTCACTTGAACACACTTGTAGACATGGCAAAGTTCATAATTCGATATTATAACTTGATACCTTAATATTATGAAGGAATCACCATTCTTGAAGCTTTCTTGAAGGTTCTTGAACTCGGGAAACTTTAATTCTTGGTTTTCTTGGAGAGAAAGTAATGAAATTGATGCTCTTGGGAGAGGATTAGGGTTTCTTTGATAGAAGAATTGGAGAATAAGGATAATTACGAACGAAAATCTACCCCATATAGTGTTATTGACAATAGGGTTGAGAGGTTAAGACAAAATTGCCCCTCAGGCAATTAAATTTACTACTAGATTGCAATTTTAGTGTCACTGCAATGCGGTCTTATTACGGTGGTTTATTTGTTTAAACAAAAGCGATCAAAACTTTTTGCTCGGGTATCGTATTAAGGCAAAATTTGTATCGTTAGAAAGATAATTCAACTATCTACAATTTGGTGGGTCTTGAGAAGAAAAATTCCACGTATATTAAAAGTTATATACGTTCTCAAATACCAAAATTTGGATGAATCAAAGATTCTTAGCTCAACTTTATTCTATGTTATTTCTATGAACATTTTTCACCTCATAAGCTCTTCACAAACTAGGATAAAGATTATGACAAATGCATTCAAATTATAAATCAAGAATTGGACACAACACTACCACTGTGATGTGATAAGAGTTCCATCGCCATTAGTACCGCGATGCAGCCCTATCGCTATGAGATACTTGAATCGTGTCCCAACAAAACCCAATTATCATCCAAAAAATCCAAAAATTGTTTGAGACATACTTCTTACACCCCTAAATATGAATTAACTCAAAAACTAATGTCACGGGATTGAGAAGATCAAAATGAAAATCCTTGAAGTTCAGGGGTCTTGAAAATGGCTAAGTACCCAGCATGTGGTGAAAGTTTCAAGATTTAAGCCCCTTAAGCATGCAACTAAAAGTTGAATCGAGCGAAGAATCATACGGGGTACTAAATCTTGGCCATATTCATCACTTTTCAATTAGTCAACACTGATCAACTAATTGTTACTTCACTAGAATCCATTTATATCATACCACATTATAACCATTTTCTCATTTTCGACTTAGCTAGATTATCAATCTCATACACTAACTTCATCATATCATAATAAGTCTATCATTATAGAATAATATACATATCCAAACTTGAACCGTTATGTATATATAAAATCAAAACTTGGACTTGAATCGGTAAATGTAATCAATAGCCTGACTCCTCAAACTAATAAATATATAATCAATAGCTAGACCTAAATCGGTAAATATAATAAATATCCGAACTCAAATCGATAAATATATAATCTACAGTCGAACATAAATCGATAAATATAATCAATGGCCAAACTTGAACTAATAAATATAATCAATAGTCGGACTTGAACCAGTAATTATATCATCAATTTCATAATCATCCTTCTGTCTCAAACCAGGTAAATATCATATGCATCTTTCAGACTCTAATCGGTAATTATAAATATATCAACATAATCATTTGGCATGAAACCTAGCATTAACCAACATATCCATCAAGTGTCAAGTATTCTCAATATTACCTCAATAAGAATTTCCAAGAGTCTAACAAACGTATAAAGGTCTACACAAGCTAACATGTTTCTTAGCATAATTGGGTCAAGGGCCCACTTCTAATCCCCAAAGTTCTATTTTTATTAAATTCTACCCATACAAAGCTTAAAGTATATAAATCCACTTTTAGTTGTTAAACAAGACTTAATTATTCCTAACATATGAAATTTGCCTAAAATACAATAAACTAGGTCAATTTTACCAAATTACAGTTTTCGAATAGCCTAAATGGCCCAACTAACCCAAGCATTACAATTCATCTTACCATACATAAAAATCATCCTAGTCCAACAAAATATCATAAACATACTATGAATTAGCTCAATCTAACTAGGGGTAAAACCTAGCCTACCTCTACATAAAAGAAAGCTCAAAGATCTAGTAAATTACTATTTTTGTCTTTCGAGAAACTTCCACAGGATGCTAAGATATCAAATTCTCATTATACACATAAATAAAAAAGTAATTATACCCATATTGTACTATTGTTCTTCGGTTCCAAAAATCACCCAAAATCCCATATGGGTGCCATTTAGGGAAAATCACATTTTTAAGCCAACCTAATGTTTCCATAGGCTGAAGGAATCGTTACCCTAAAAAATAGGTGTAATCTAAGTTAATTTCGGGATAAAATCAAGCCCTCATGGTTTTGAGATTTTATAACAAGAAATGGGAAATTTTACCTTGAAAAGGGTAAAATCTTACCACAAATGAAAAGGTAATCACAAAAATATATGTTAGCCAAGCTCCTAGATTACCCATAAGGCTCAATTCCAAGCTATTTCTCCTTTTAGGGTTTTAGTCTCAAGAAAATAGATGAAGAATGAGCAATGTCGTGCATTAATCCCTTTACCAGGTCCTTGAGTCTCACTATCTCGACTCGATGTTCACAATCACAATACATTCTTACTAGGTTGGAAAGCGCTATCATAACATCCCCTTATCGTGATCGCAGTCTAGTGTGCTATAATGGTGAGTCACAATCATGACATAATATTCCCAATTTTGGATTCATTGTGGCTTCAAAGAGTATCTCAATCGTGACCTTTGGAATTGTCATAATGATGAACCAAATACAATTGATACAACTGAGACCTTAGAAATTTTCCAAGTCTCTTCCATGCCCTCAAGATTTATCCAAAATTTTGTATATGCAAAAAAACTATATAACCATAATAAATTTGACATATCGAACTCAATACCATGGTGAAAATTTCCATTTGGGGATGTTTTGATGAAATTTAGGCTCCACACCTAATTTCCAATTCTTAATCTGATCAATAGGTCGAAATGAGCTTGGTTACCTCAGAACCTAAACCAAAGGTCCACCTAGACTGAAATCAATATTTTAGAGCTACTGAAGAAGTTAAAATTTCTATTCAAAGTTGTTTGAGTGAATTTTTTGCCTTATGGCCATTTGGAACCAACAAAGACTTCAAAATAGGGAATTTTCTCTAAAACACAAATGAACTTCCTGGTAACTATACTGTTAGTTCCAGCTAGTCATAAATTACTTGGAATACCTATAGAAAAGCATTAAAGTCAATAATAAGGGAAAATTTGGAAAATGACCTGAAGGGTCATTACAATATCCACTACTAAGTATGTTTTAATCTGTGAAAGTTAAGGATTAGGATATACATGAATTCTTAAATAGGTGAGGATACTATGTCCACAATTCTCTCTCGATATTCTAAGAGGCCTCCTCCATTGGGTGGTGCCTCTACTAAACCTTAATGAAAGGAATCTCCCTAGTGCACAACCATCTATCATCACTAGCCAAAATAAGCAATGGCTCCTCCGCAAAGGTCAATTGCGTATCCAAAAAGATGGAGTCCTATCTAAGAAGATGAGATGGATCAACATATATCACCGCCATATAGAAAGATGTAAAACTAGATGGATAACAGGAAAATATAGAGGTAAAGCTAACTCATAAGTTACTTCACCAACTCTGCAAAGAATCTCTAAAGTTTAAATATATCTATTGATGAACGTGCCCTTCCTCCCAAACTTCATCACACCATTCATGGGTGATACATAGATTAATACTCAATAACCAACTCCTAATCTCAAGTCACGAATCCTATAATTTTCATAGTCCTTCAACCTACTATGAGATGCTCTCAACTTGTCTTTAATCACATTGAATCTATCCAGCAACTCTTGAAGCAAATCAATACCACAGGATCAAACTACAAAAGTCTCAACCAACCCAATCAAAGAATAAAATCTTCTACCATACAAAGCCTTAAGATATGCCATCTCAATACTCGAATGATAAATTTGTTATAAGTTATAACTACCAAGGCTAACTGATAAACCCACTGGCCTAAAAAATTGATAACATAGGCTTGGAGCATATCATCAAGTACATGAATAGTCTGCTCGAACTGGACATTTTTATTGCCGATGAAAGGTTGTACATAGATCCACCTAAGTACCAAACTCCACCTGAAAATCTCTAAAATATCTTAAAGTTAACACAGAACTTTGGTCTAAAATAATAAATATTAGAACACCATGCAAAAGGATTACCTCTCGCACATAGATCTGATCTCACCTCTCAGCACTGAAAGATATCGAAATAGAAAGGAAATATGCTGACTTGGTAAATCAATCCATGAAGACCCAAATACCATTAGAACCATAGGAAGTACAAGGAAAATCACTAAAAAAATCCATGGTAATCGACTCCTATTTTAACTCGAGAATGGGTAATCTCTAAATCAAACCACCTAGATGTTGATGCTCGTCTTTAACCTACTAACAACATAGTTAATAGGATACAAAGTCTTCCATATCTCTCTTCATTCCACTCCATCAAATAATATTATCTTAAATCTATGTACATAATAGTCATGCCTAAATGAATAAAATATCTAAAGTTGTGAGCCTCATGTAGGATTAACTGAATCAAGTTATCAATCCACGTAACATAAATATGGCCATTAATTTACAAAACAATGATAAAATATATGGTGTTCCTCTCGGACTCACTACTTAACACCTAATCATGAAGGAAATGAAGCTTACTATCCTAAAAATAATGTTCCCAAATCTGCTCAAAAAGTAAAGACCTACCTCTACACTAGAAAAAGTCCTCTTGTGGTCCGAAATATCAAGATGAACCATCAAGTTAGGTAAGGACTGAATGTCTCATGCCAATGACCTCGGAGAAACTAAAATACAATCCAAAAAACCCATACTCACTATTTTCCGAATCAAGGCATCTAATACTACATTCTTTGTGCCCAGATATTATAGGATGGAAATATCATAATCATTAAGAATATCCATCAATCTACGCTATCTAGAATTAAGCTATCTCTGGTTAATAAGATATTGAAGACTGCAATGATCGGTGAAACTCTCATAATGCATGCCATAAAGGTAATGCCTTCAAATCTTAAGTATAAAAACTACCACCTCCATCTCCAAATCATGAGTAGGTTGACACACCTAGTCTTTGGAACTTTATAAACTTTCCCTTAATTTAAGCTTCTGGACTAGGTACAACTCAGGGTATTAGTCGCACCCTTGTGTATGACTTAGTGACTACATTTAGTATCCTAGGTTGTGTAGTGGGGATACACAGTTTATAAGATATGACTTGTTCTGGCCATCGTTGTAAGTTAAGGTATGACTCGTACCAATCCAAGTCGTATGAGAGTTGGCACTTGGCCTAGTTGACACTGTTGTGGGTATGGTTTAGGGTAACATATATACCCTTGTGTATGATTCAAGGGTGTGTGGTCATACCTTGGTCATTTTAGGGGTCCTTGTGAAGTCCTAGGGTATCAATTAGGGTACCACTTGTACCCTAGGGTACGATTGAGTAAGTGAGTCATACCATCCTGGGAAGTCACTTTTAGCTTCTAAGCCAAGAGCTTTATGGACATTTCCCACCCCAAATCCCTTAAGTACCCATACTATATAATGTATTGGGACCTTCTAAACATTCACATTAGAAAATAAAAACATTCCAAAAATATATTTTACACTTCTCAAAACAAGATTGGAGGCCACGGTTCCAAGGGGTGTTCATCTAGAGGCAAAGAGGAGTAAATTTTCCTAGTGGATCATATTTCTTAAGGCGTGTGACTCTTTCCCTTGTTAATAACTCAAAAATCAAATATTTTAAACGTGGATTAATACTTGTAAATAATGATTTTGAAATCAAATAATAAGGGTTTTGTTTCCTAATGATGTGTAATGTTTTCTCTTGCTTAGAATTGTGTTTTTACATGATATTAGAGAGGATTTGCAATTGTGGGAGATAGTTGTTTGTAATTTATCAAAGGATTCTTGAGAATCCCTAATAATGATGATTTCTTCTTTGATTTTGGCCTTGGTAAAGGCATGCCCACAAGTTATTTATGAAAATGTCTACGACAAATGTCTTGTCATATATTGAGAATGTTTTGAACTAGGGAAATTTCCCAATAAGTGTGAGCGGTTGGTAAATCGTATTGTAAGGGCATTGTTAGCAATGTTATTAGCTAATGTATGACCTTGTTGTTTTTATGGATAGAAGGGGTCAAAATTCCTAAATATGAAATTAATGTGTGGTTGATTTAAGTGTGGTTAAGATTGCTAATGACCAATTAAATGGCTTGTAGTTCAAGTCCCTTCCCCAATAAAATGGCTTGTGGTTCAAGTCCCTTACCCAATGAAATGGCTTATGGTTCAATTCCCTTGCCTAATAAAATGGCTTTTATTTCAAGTCCCTTGCCCAATTAAATGTCTTGTGGTTCAAGTCCCTTGCCAAATTAAATGTCTTGTGGTTCAAGTTTGTTGCCTAATAAAATGGCTTGTGGTTCAATTCCCTTTCCCAGTAAAATATCTTGTGGTTCAAGTCCCTTTCCAAATGAAATGGCTTGTGGTTCAAGTCCTTTTCCAAATAACATGGTTTGTGGTTTAAGTCCTTTACCCAATGAAATGGCTTCTGGTTCAAGTCCCTTAACCAATGAAATGGCTTGTGGTTCAAGTCCTTTGTGCAATAAAATGGCCTATGGTTCAATTCCCTTACCCAATGAAATGGATTGTGGTTCAAGTACCTTGACTAATAAAATTTCTTGTGGTTCAAGTCCCTTTCCTAAATAAATGGCTTACGGTTTATCTCCCTTTCATAATAAGAAACCTACGAATCTATAAGTGTGGAAGGTTAGAGTTGTATCATGATTAGTGATTGAATGAATCATTAATGCTTGTTATGTCTTATTTCCTTGGCATATTATGAACTTTATATATATATACATACATGTCTATGAATATAAATATTGTTAAATATGATGATTTGACAAGCTTTTGAATGATTACTCTATTTTATCTTTATCCTTGAGTTTTATGCTAGCGTTCCAACTACTAACCATATCAGGATGCTTTATCCCCATGCGACATAGGGGCCAAATATTCTTCTTCTCTTCTTGCATAGTGATAGGTGTTTGGGCGCCGGTTCATTCCTTGATATTGAAGTGTTGAGCTTTCATTCTTCAAAAGTCATACATTTCATAGTCTCTTTATGTATATCATAGACTTGTTTAGGCTTTGTATTTGGCTATTGTGAGGGGCTTGTCCCGATATATATATAGACATTAAATTTGTGTAGAGGATCAAGGATGAGTATGGACTTGGGTATGTTGGTTATTATATTGATATAAATAAATTGTTTAGACAGTGTCTAAGTTATGTCATTACTTTTGTTTCTGCTATCTTGATTTATGGTCGGAGATCCTCCAACACTAATGGATTGATATGATGGTTAAGTTTGGTTGATGAGGTGATCCCTAACTCATGTTGGGCTTGAGATGCCTAGATGACCAGGCCAGGTTTTTGGTTATGTCAAGTTGGTATCAGAGCCCTGGTTTATGGTTGGTGGGGTATCCATAAAGCCATGTCAAGTAGAGTCTCTTTTATGGGTATAAAGAATGACACACTTATAAAAGAGGGGCTATGAGATATTTTGGAATGTTTTCCTTTATTGTGTTTCAATCTCGTGCCACAATTCTAAGGTCTTGGATTTCTTTTATTTTTTCTTTCTCATCTTTCAAATCATAAATCCAAGAAGATCTAACATTCAGGTAAACTCTTCTATCCCGATTGAGGGAAAAATAGATGAACCTCATCCAACGTCTTTGGTTCAGACCCAATCAAAGGTGATGACATATGATTTTCCTAGTAGGATTCCACCTGCTCCTACTATCCCTACATTTGAGAGTGACACTCCTCCTCATTCACCTCAAGGGGATACTCCTAATGCTGAGTCCCGTCGCTCCATTGCTTTGTTTACTTAAGATAGTGGTAAGTAGTCTAAGAGAAAGTTTTTGGTGGGCACTACCTCCTGGTGTATGGCTTGTGCTCCCTACCCGATCCTATTAGGAGGCAGACATTTCCAAATTGGTAATGCTTCTCGGGTACAAGGTGCCCACCCACAGGCTAGTAGGGCTGAATTCGTACCCACCTATCCTCCTTGTCTATTTTATGGTCGGTCAAATAATGGTTTTTGCAATGATGGGAAGAATTGGTGTTTTAACTGTGGTCAATTAGGTCACATGAAATGAGAGTGTCCCATAATGATTTCCACTTAGGCTAATATGGTGTTGATTTCTATTTCTCTTGCTCTAGAACCTAAGGGTATTGGTTCTAGCTCTAACATTAGTAGGGACTATCTCAATGCTCTTACTAACCCTCAGAAGATAGAGGCATATTTTTATGCTGACACGGGTATGTTGAAAATTTCTTTCTATGATGAGTATGATTTACTTGGTACGATGTACCCTCTCTCCTATGTGACCCCATTTATGATTATGTATTCTAAATTTTGTCCCAAGTTTATCTTGGACTTGTTTTGGTTTTACCCTAATAGGAGATGGTATGGTTGTTGAAAGGGTCTATAGGTTGTATGTGGTATCTGTTAGCAGTAGAGAAACTCTTGTAGACTTGATAGAGTTGGACATGGTTGATTTTGATGTTTTTCTAGGGATAGATTGGTTGAATTTGTGTTATGCTTCATTTGATTGTCGAACTCGTAGGGTCATGTTAACATTCCCAAATGAGTCGGTCATTGTATGGGAAGGGGGTTCTTTAGTTCCTAAGGGGAAGGGAAGTTTGATGTTCCGGCTTTTGATGGAACATTTTTACATCTTTTTCAAGGGATAATTGTACGTTGTCAAGCAACTGTTGTTGTATTTGATAATGGATTTTAGTGTTATAGGTAAAGGATTTAGCTGAAGAAAAAACATGGAAAAGTTGCAGAAAAAGGGCACTGACGGTCACTCTGGCGGTTCATCAAGTGTATGAATCCTATGATGGTCTAAGTGATGGACTGTCGGACCTTTGATGAACCGTCAACTTGGCCGACAAGATGAAATAGTGAATGACATCTCAAGTCATCAAGCAATGGTTCACGCAATGGATTGTCAGGCCAGTGGCGGCCTGTCAACATGATCATCACACCTTAACTAGAATGTCTCTGCTTAGTACCATTAGTGATAGTTTATATGATGGACCATCAAGCTACCAATGGGCCATCAACATGACCGTCAACTTTGATGAGTTCAAATTCAAATCCCCAGTACTTGGGAACATATAAATACTCAGTTTAGGTATCTTTTATCATATTTCCATCTTGAAAACCTATTATAATGTATTATTATCGGAGATTCAAGCCACTATTGGGGATCTAGCTATTTTATTCATTTTTTACATAAGATTTAAGAACAATTATTAGAACTTTTCTCAGTAATTCTCTGAATTTATTTATGAATAACACAATGACTTCTTATTCTTCTCTTGAGATATATGGCTAAGCTCCCATAACTAGGGTTATGGGACCCTTGTTGAGAATAGCTGATTGGGGTTGTGAAAACACTAAATTTCCATACTTAATCAAGATTGTATAAACCCTTCTTCATATTAACGACCTTTCTTTGTTGCAAACTTGAAGGGTGAGCCCAAGAACATCACCTGTTTGAGTAGAAAAGTGCAAGTTGGGAAAAGAAGAGATTTACACAAAATCCAAAGGCTTTAACCTTTCGATTATGGGTTATGCCTTAACGGGATCAACCCACATGAATGAATAATTGAATAAACCAACGTATTATTAAGATAGAAACAATTGAAGGGTAAACTATCCATTTAAGTTGAGAAACAAATGGGTAAATTTTAGAATTCAAAAGCTTTTACAATTGAAGTTATAAAATGGAAACTTAAGATAATTCACAACCCCGACTGCTTGAACATCTTGGTGAACATAACTCTAGTTTTTCTACTCTCATTCAGTTAACGCTTGCAATAAAAACTCACTAGTTGGAAAACATTTTACTACAAACACCTAGATATTGTTGACAAGTCAAAGCCCCCTTCTACTCTAGAACTTTTGATCAACAGTCTTTTAACAACCATAACACTTAGTTTGCAAGGTATTCCCTATGGGATTCGACCCTAACCTTGTCAGGTTCTATATTTGACAACGAACTCTTATAATTTCTAACAAAAGTTGTAATTTGGGCGTATCAAAGTTTATTTCATATCTTAGAGTTCGAAAATTGATCTCAAAAGGGTGTTTGTATCATTTGGTTTATGTCAAGGATTCTAACTCAGAAGGTTCTTCTCTAGAATTTGTTTCCATGGTTAATGAGTTTCCCGAGGTTTCCTTGATGTCCTTCTCAGTATTTCTCCTGATAGGGAAATTTATTTTGGGATTAATCTTGTTTTGGACACTCATCTAATTTCTATCCCTTCTTATTGAACGAATCCAGTGGAGTTGAAAGAGTAATTAAAAGACCTCTTAGATAAAGATTTTTCCTATTCTAACGTGTTACCTTGGGGTGCGCTTGTGTTGTTTGTGTGAGAAAAGGATGGTTTTCTTCGTATGTGCATCGACTATAGTCAGTTGAACAAAGTGACCATAAAGAATAAGTATCGTTTTCCTAGGATCAATGATTTATTTGATCAACTTCAAGGTGCAAAGTGTTTCTCTAAGATTGATATTAGGTTGGGTTATTATCATCTTAAGATTAGGGAAGTGGATATTTCTAAGACTGCCTTTCGAATTGATATGGTCACTATGAGTTCCTAGTTTTGTCCTTTGGGTTGACAAATGCCCCTGCGGCATTAATGGATTTGATGAATAGGGTTTTCTATTTGTTCATAGATATGTTTGTGTTTATATTCCTTAATGATATCTTAGTCTATTCTAAGAGTGAGGCAGATCATGTAGATCACCTCTGTGCCATGTTAAAAACCTTGAAGGGTCATCATTTGTATGCCAAGTTCTCTAAGTATGAGTTTGGTTAAAGGTTGTGACTTTTCTTGGTCATGTTATCTCTATGTAAGGAATTATGGTGGATCCTCAAAAGGTTACGGCGATTAAGAAGTAGCCTAGACCTACGACTCCAACTTATATTCAGAGCTTCTTGGGTTTAACCAGTTACTCTAGGAGGTTTGTGGAGAGTTTTTTTACTATAACTGCCCCATTTACTAAGTTGACCAAAAAAAAGGTCAAGTTCTTGTGGTCAGAGGTGTGTGAGGGTGGTTTTGAGAAATTGAAAGATAAATTAACCTCGGCTGCAATTTTGAACATGCCCGAGGGTAATGATGGTTTCATAGTGTATTGTGATGCTTCTCATGTTGGGATTGGTTTCATGCTGATGCTACATGGTAGGGTGGTGGCCTATGCTTCTAGGCAATTAAAAATTCATGAGAAGAAATACCTTACTTATGACTTGGAATTATTAGACGTGGTTTTGCATTGAAGATTTGGTATTATTATCTCTATGGGGTTTATGTTGACATCTTTTTTAATCATCAAAGTATTCAGTATGTTTTTACTCTGAAGGAGTTGAATCTCAGGCAAAGGATATATCTTGAGTTGTAGACAGACTATTATATAAGTCTTTATTACCATTCGAGTAATCCTACTATAGTCGCCAATGCTCTTAGCAGATTGTCTATAGTAAGTTTGGCCCATGTGAATTAGGATAAGCGGGAATTGGTGAAAGACATTCACCATTTAGCTAATCTTATAGTTCGTCTTGCAGACTTCGAGGATGGTGGTGTATTTGTGCACCCGGTATCGCAATCGTCTATTGTTGTTGAGATAAAGGAAAAACAAGATTTAGATCCCAATTTGATGAAGATTAAGGGTAATGTGGGTCAATAAAATATTGTTGACTTATTAATTTATGGGGATGGCATCTTAAGGTACCAAGGTAGGCTATATGTTCCCAATATTCATGGGTTGACTGAAAAGATTCTGGCCAAGGCTCATGGATCTCGATATGCTATTCATCGTTGTTCTACAAACATGTATCATGATCTTAGGGAGTTCTATTTATGGAATAATATGAAATAAGATGTGGCTAGCTATGTGGCTAAATGTATGGTGTATCAACAAGTGAAAGTTCAACACATGAGGCCCGGAGGTTTGTACCAAGAATTTGCATTGCCCGAATAAAAGTGGGAGGCAATTAATATGGATTTCGTTACCAGTCTTTCCTTGTCTCAGAATCGATGTGATTCTATTTGGGTCATTATGGATAGAATAACCTAGTCCTCTCACTTTTCGTCGTGAGGACTAGTTACATGGACGAAGATTATGCTAAGTTATATCTTGTAGAGATTGTGAAATTGCATGGTTCCCTAGTTTCTATTATTTTGGATTGTGGTTCTCCGTTCTTATCTCACTTTTGCAAGTCATTTCAAAAAGGTTTAGGGACTAAGGTATGCCTTAGTACCGCTTTCCACCTGCATACTGATGGACAAGTGGAGAGGACCATCAATACAATGGATAATATCTTTCCTAGATGTGTGATCGATTATGGTGGTAATTTGTATGGCCATTTCACTTTAATCAAATTTACCTATAACAATAGTTACCATTCTAGAATTGGCAAGGCTCCTTTTAAGGCGTTGTATAGCATGAGATGTCTTTCTTCTATTGGGTAGTATAAAGATTGTTAGGGTAAGTTTCTTGTCCGTTATTTGGTTTACCAAGCCATAAAGAAGGTTAGAGTTATTCGTGATAGGTTTAAAACCACACAAAGTCTCCAAAAGTCCTGTACGGATATGAGGCATAGGTATTTGTAGTTTAATATTGGCGATTGGCTATTCTTGATGTTGTCTCCCATGAAGGGAGGGATGCAATTTGGTAAGAAGGGAAAGCTTAGTCCCCAGTATATTTGTCCCTATTTGATTTTAAAGATGTTTGGCAATGTTTCCTATGAGTTTGAGTTTCCTTCTAGCTTGAATTCCATCCACATGGTTTTTCTATGTCTCTATGATGCATTAATATATGGGTGATCCTTCATTGGTTATACCCTTAGAGTATGTTTGTGTTTCAAACTCTTTGTCCTATGAGGAGATCCTAGTGAGGATCTGAGGTCGTCATGTTCGCTAGTTGCGAACAAAAGAGGTGTCTTTGGTAAAGGTTCTATGGAGGAACCAAAAGACTGAGGAAGCTACTTCGGAGGAAGAAGAGGACCTGAAGTCCTAGTATACACATTTGTTTCCCATTTCGGAAACTCATAATTGAGGTATGTGTTGATCTACTTGATTTGATTTATGTTTTTTGTAGGCAATGGGTTCAAGTCCCCATGTTTTTAACAAACAAGTGTGTTTGATAGATAATGGGTCTGAGTCCCATAGTCATTGAAATAAAGGGTTGATTGGTAATGATCTTTACATGTGCCTTATCCTTGTTGAATGTCTTGATTTCTTGTTTTGTTAAGGGTTAGTTGATGTGTAATAATGTTGAAACTCATTTTTATTCTTGCCTTACACATCATATGAGGACAAATGATCCATGTGGGGGAGAATTTAAACACCTAGGCTTTGGACCCTTAGAAAAATTCCTTTGATTGAAGCTTCTGGACTAGGTACGACTCAGGGTACTAGTTGTACCCATGGATATGACTTAGTGAACCACTCTCATATTCTAGGAAGTGTGGTGGGGGTTACATACTATCCAAGGTACTACTTGGCCTCCCCATAGTCATATGTTAAGGTACAAGTCGTACCAAGCCAAATCTTATGTGGATTGGCACTTTTCCTAGTTGGCACTGTTATGGGTACGGTTTATGGGTATGATTTAGGGTTCCATTCATACCCTTGGGTACAAGTAAAGGGTGTACAGTCATTCCTTTGTCAGTGTAGGGGTCCTTGTGAAGGACTAGGGTACGAGTTATGTTACCACTCGTACCCTAGGGTACGATGGAGTAAGTGAGTCGTACCTACTTGGCAAGTAACTTTTAAGCTTTTAAGACAAGATCTATATGGATATTTACCACTCTAAAACCCTTAAGTCATCTCACTATATAATGTCTTCTGGCCTCCTAAACATTCATTTTGGAAGATCAAAGCATTCCAAAAACATATTTTACATGTCTCAAAACAAAATTGGAGGCTAGGGTTCTAAGGGGTGTTCATCTAGAGGCAAAGAGGAGTCAAGTTTCTTTGTAGATCTTGCTTAAGGAATATTTCTCTTTGACTTGTTAATAACTCAAAAAACATGTTTTTGAAACATGGAATAATACTTGTAAATGATGATTTTGAGAAAAAATGATAAGGGCTTTATTGCCTTATCACGAGTAATGTTTGCTCTTGCTTATACTTGTGTCTTTACATGATATTTGTGGTGATATAAAATTGAGGGAGCTAGTTGTTTGTGGTTTATCAAAGGGATTTTTAGAATCCCTAATAATGATCATTGCTACTTTGATTTTGTCCTTGGTAAAGGCATGGCAACAAGGTGTTTGTGAAAATGTCTAAAAGAAATGTCTTGTCACAAGTTGATAATGTTTTGAACTAGGGAAGTTTTCCAATAAGTGTGAGTGGTTGGTAGATAATATTGTAAGGGAACTTTTATCTATGTAATTAGTTAATGTATGACCTTGTTGGTTTGATGGCTATAAAGGGTCAAGGACCCTAAACATGATACTAATATGTGATTGAAATAAGTGTGTTATAAGAATGCTAATGACCTGGCTTATTGTTCAAGTACCTTGCCCAATGAACTGGATTATGGTTCAAGTCCCTTTCCCAATGAAATAGTTTATGGTTCAAGTTCCTTACCCAATTAAATGGCTTGTAGTTCAAGTCCCTTGCCCTATAAAATGTCTTGTAGTTCAAGCCCCTTGCCCAGTGAAATGGATTGTAATCAAGTCCCTTGCCTAATGAAATGGCTTGTGGTTCAAGTCCTTTGACCAATGAAATGTCTTGTGGTTCAAGTCCCTTTCCCAATGAAATTTCTTGTGGTTCAAGTCTCCTGCCTAATTAAATGGCTTGTGGTTCAAGTCCCTTGCCCAGTGAAATGGCTTGTAGTTCAACTCCCTTGCCTAGTAAGAAACGTACGAATCTATAAGTGTGGAAGGTTGGAGTTCTCCACTTCATGACTTAAGATTCAATCCATCAAGAATTCTTGATAAGTCTTGCTCCCTTTGGCACGTTATGGACATGTTATGTATATATTTATATATATATATACATGAATTTCTATGGATATGAATGTTGTTGAAAATAATGATTGACTTGATTTTGAATAATGACTATTTTATCCTTATCCTCGAGTTACATGCTAGTGTTCCAACCGCTAACCGTCTCCAAAAACTATGCTTCTATGCGACATAGGGACCGGAGCTTGTTCTTCCCTTTCTGCATACTGACAGGTTTTTGGGCGGTTCGTGTGTTTACATTAAAGTGGTGAGCTTCCATTCTTTGGAAGTCATGCATTTGAGAGTATCTTTATCTATGTCATAGACTTTTTTAGGCATTGTATTTTTCTATTGTTGGGGGCTTATTCCGACATATATATACATCGGATTTGTGTAAAGTCTTGTGAACTTGGGTGTGTTGGTTAGTATGTTGATGTAAATTAAATATTTAGACATTGTCTAAGTTATGACATTAGTTTTGTTTCCGCTATCTTAATTTATGGTCGGAGTTCCTTCGATACTTATGGATTCATGTGATGGTTAGGTTGGGTTGTCGTGGCGATCTCTGGCACATGTTGGTCTTGACATGCCCATTCGACCCAGCTTTGGGTCATGTTAGGGGTAGTTGAGCTCGTGAACCTTAAGCTGTCTCATAGGAAAAACAATAAGACAGCCTTGTTACATCAATGCACAACCTAAACCAACACCTATAGTGTTATAATACACGGTGAATCCCTCACCCTCACCAAGAACATAAAAAACAGGTAAAGTAAGAAAACCTCGAGCTTTCCAAAGCTCAACTCGCACTCTGTTGTCCATTGGAAAGGAACCTCCTTCTGAGTTAATCTGGTCATAGGTGCAAAAATAGTAGCAAAACCCTCGACAAATCGTCTATAATATCCAGCCAAACTAATAATGCTAAGAACCTCAGTTAAAGATGTAGGTCGATCCCAATCACAAATCGCCGCAATATTAGATGGGTCCACCATAATCTCATACTTAGACACCATATAGCAAAGGTATTTCACTGACTAAAGCCAAAACCCACACTTAAGAGAACTTGTCAAAAAGCACATGATCTCTCATGCTCTGGAGCATACTCCTCAAATACTGTGCATGCTCCTTTCTACTCCTTGATTACGCGAGGATGTCGTCGATGAACACAATCACAAAGGAATCTAAATAAGTCTTGAACACTCAGTTCATCAAATCCATAAATATGGCTGGGGCATTAGTCAACCCAAAAGACATCACAGGGAACTCATAATGACCATAACAGGTCTTAAAAGCTATCTTAGGGATATTCTCATCTCAAATCCTCAACTAATGGTAACTAGATCTCAAATCCAATCTTAGAAAACACTGCTACACACTGAAGTTGGTCAAAAAAATCATCATTGAGAGGCATAGGATAATAGTTCTTCACTATCACTTCATTAAGGTGCCTATAATCAATACACATATGCATAGAGCTATCTTTCTTCTTCGAAAACAACCCAAAAACTCCCTAATGATACACACTCGATATAATAAAACCCTTACAAAGAAGATCCTAAATCAAATAATTCAAAATTTTAATCTCAGTAGGAGCCATACAGTAAGGTTCTATAGAAGTAGGTCAAGTGCCAAACTTGAGATTAATGGAAAAATAAATCTCATAGACAGGGGGAATACCAGTCAAACGGATAGGTGACACATCGGGAAAATCACAAACTATAGAACTAGAGTCAAGTAACAGACTCTCCACACTAGTATCAAGAATTAAGCAAGATAAGACTCACAACCCCTCACAATAAGCATCCTAGGACAAACAAAAGAAATAGTCCCTATCAGCTTATAGCTAACCACTCCCTATAATATTATAAGGGTTTACCGGGCATGGCTAAGGTAATGGTCTTTCAAAAATACTCTATTACCACATGATAGTGGTATAAATAGTCTATGCCTAGAATCACATCAAAATCCACCATATCCATAATAATAAGACTAGAATAAGTATCACTATTTGTAATATGCACACCACATGATCTAAAAACTCAATGCACTACCAAAGAATCACCCACGGGAGTAGATACACATAAGGGCATAGAAAATAAATACCAAAATAACTCTAATCGTGGAGCATAATAAGGAGAAACATATGAATAAGTTCACCCCAGATCAAATAAATCAAGGTCCAACTGAAGGCACAACAAAATTGTACATGTAATAACAACACCTGAAGACTCAACCTCAAGTCTAGCATGTACTGCATGCAAATGATAATGCCCACCACCAATTTTGTCTCTTGACTGACCTCATGTCCTGCATACCTATAAACCTCCTTGATTACTTTGGAAACCACCTCTAGTTGAGGGTTGAACTGCTGAAATAGGGGAACACTCTGAGTTAAAGCAATAATTTCCCCACTACTAGGTAACTCACAACAATAATGAACAAAAGATCAACAATTAAAACATGCTTCATAAGCTGAACCAGAACCAACAGATCTGGCCGACCCAGACTAACCCTCATGACAGAATATCCAAAAGACAAACCCTTCGAAGACTGAATGCCAACCTGACCAAGGTGATTACTAGCACTATACTAACCCCCGTCGATAATCTATAGAGCTTCTTGAACTGATCAACTGGACTTACTCTAAGACTAATAGGATAGATATTGAAAACACCCACCATGAGACCTACTATCACTGAATTAGGAACAACTACGGCTCCAATAGATTTTTCCCTAATAATTAGGCCTCTTGTCATTTTCCCCTAAGGCCTGACGATACATCTCCTCCATCACATGAGTGTGATTCAAAACCTCAGGAAAAGACCTGCCCGTAGAAACCAAATTCTGAGTAGACATGCAAAGAGGAAGTCTCACTCCTTGAATAAAGCAACAAATTCTCTCAAACTAAATGTCCAAAATAAAAGTAGCATGTCTAGCCAACCCGTAAAAATGAGCCTCATACTCGAAAACTACCATGGAGACCTACTCTAACATAGAAAACTGATTAATCAAATAATTTTTATGGTTGTGATGCATGTACTTCTCCAAGAACATCTTAGAGAACTTAGTACATGATAATAGAGAAGATCCAGCTGGTCTAGAACCCATAACACCTCTCCACTAATGTCAAGTTGTCAAATGCAACTAAAATATGGTGTACTCTACACCAAAAGTCTCAAAAAGTTCTAAATTATGGAGCTTATCCTCATAATCAATCAGAAACTCATATGCATTCTAGATCGTAAGACCGAAAAACCTACGCGCAGCCAAATTCCAAAAGCTACCCAATATCTTATACTTCTCAACAAACATGGAGGGTTGGGCAACCATTATCTAAGAAACTATCAGCCAAGAAACCACAGGTACAGGAGGGAGCTCAACTCTTGTAGAGCTACAGGTTGGGCCCCTGCCTCAGTACCACTCTAATTTGTAGAGTATGCACAAATAGATGATGCACCACCAACTATCCCCAAAAGAAGAACCAAAGAATCTATCAGAACTAAAGAAGAAATAAACCCTAGTAGATCCTATATTTTTCCCTATCCGACCACTTGCTGAGGAAGAAAAATCTCTGACTCAGGAGCGAGAATAGGGTCTTGTGAAGGACCCCTATCCTAGCCGCTAGATAGGGACATATCTCTAGAATCTCCATGACTTTTAGGTCATACACAAATAGGAGTAGGATCTCTAAACTCGCTCTTTGTACCCTTATCACATATAGGGTAGCACATGTCCTAGACATCTTTAAAATAGTGAAGTCAAAGGAATGTTCTATAAACCAACTCATACTCTTAGAACGATATAAGTGAAAGGAGTAAAGAACTCCTAAGAATGTCTTATAGCCTTCCTAAGATAGGAATCGGACGTCATCTTTCTAATCTGTTGTACATTTCTAAACACTTGCTCTTGTACAACAATACTAGTGTAGCCTAGGCTCTAATACCAATTGTTCACAACCCAATTTATGAGTCATGATGGAACCTACTAATCTTGTTGTAGGTAAGCCAAATATTAACTTGAAACTAAACACTATGGGTTGATTTGGTAGAAATGCCCTAAATGGTACAAATAGACAAACCAACACTAGAAATATGCAAGGCAATAGAAAAAGATCAAAGGTCGTTTTAAAAAAATACCATCCCACGACCTGGTAGAGCTAGTATAAGAGTAACTATAAATATAATCCAAACATCTAAAACAGTTAACATAATCTTGTCTTGGTATTAAATACTGTACATAAAAGACAGAATAAAATAGGTGACTCCAACTCCAAGAGCTTACCCTATCTCCAAATATTAAGACAACATGAACACCGATAAACTAAGCAAACTAGTACTCGGATCTGCACTAAAAAGTTACAGAAGTGTTGTATGAGTACAAAAACCACGGGTACTTTGTAGGGATCATCAACAGACTAAGCTAAATCATGATGTAAGAATGATAGAATGCAAGATAACATAACTAAGTCAAGGTAAGGAAAAGAACCTAAAATATCTCCAACATAGTTATACATGAATAAATGGATAAACTGAATATCATAATAAAATAACATAAAGCATCAACATATGAAATCATAACTATAAAATTGGCTCTCATACACTAATTAACACGGAAAAGTAAATAAACCATCCCCCCCATAATATTGGAGGGTACAAACAATATAGAATTGCCTACCAACGTCATTGATCAACTCTTATAATGCAATTGAAATTTATCCGATTCATGCCACACTCTAGGCATCGCTTGTCCATATTCATCACTTGTCAATTAATCAATACTTATCACCTAATCATTATTTTACTAAAATCTATTTATATTATACCATATTATAACCATTTCCTCATTTTTGACTTAACTAGATTATCAATCACATAACTCAATTTAATTATATCATAATAAGTATATCATCATAGCAGAATATGGATATCCAGACTCAAATCGAATATATATATAACTAATTGTCGGACATAAATAAACAAATATAATCAATAACTAAACTCAAACTAATAAATATAATTAATAGTGGACTTTAATAGGTAAATATATAACCAATAGCCAAACTTGAATCGATAAATATATAATCAATAGTCGTGCTTGAATTGGTAAATATAGTAAATATCCGGACTTGACCAATAAATATAATCAATATCCAGACTCAAACTAGTAAACATATCATCAACTTCATAATCATCATTCATACTCAAATCGGGTAAATATCATTAATATCATATGCATCTTCTGGACTCAAACCGATAATTATAAATATAACAACATAATCATTTGGCATCAACCCTCGCATTAACAAACATATGCATCAAATGTCAAGGTTTCTCAATATTACCTCAATAAGTATTTCCAAAAGTCTAAAAAGAGTATAAAGGTCTACAAAAACTAACATATTTCTTAGCCTAAGGTGGGTCAAGGGCCAATTCTAATCCCCAAAGTTCCATTTAGGTAAATTCTACTTGAACTGGGCTTAAGGTATCTAAATTAACTTTTAGATATTAAACAAGAATCAATCATCCCTAAGATAAGAAATTCACCCTAAAATATAAACAACTAGCTCAATTATACCGAAATTATAGTTTCCAAAGAGTCTAAATGGTCCAACTAATCCAAGCATTAAAATTCATCAAAACACACCTAAAACCTATCCCAATCCATAAAATATCACAAGCATACTATGAGTTATCTTGATCTAACAAGGAGTAAAACATAGTCTACCTCGATGTCGAAGAAAGCTTAAAGATTTGCTGAATCACCATTTTCCCTTTTGAGAAATATCCGCAAGATGACAAGCTATCAATCACACATTCTACGTAACAATACGATAATAATGATACTCATATTGCACTATTACACATCGGGTACAAAAATTACCCAAAATCCCATATGGATTCTATTTACAAAAAGTCATATTTTTGAAGACAACCCAATTTTCCCACATGCTCAAGTAATCATTACCCTAAAAACGGTGTACAATCCGAGCTAATTTGAGGCATAAATCAAGCCCCTAGGGTTTTTAGTATTTTAGAACAAGAAATGGAATTTTTATAATTAAAAGAGTGAAATTTTACCACTAATCAAAGGGAAATTACAAAAAATAAATGTTATACAAGCTCCTAGATCAACCATAAGCCTTATTTCCAAGATATCTCTCTTTTTAGGGTTTTAGTCTCAAGAAAATGGATGATGAATGAGCAAAGTCTTGCAAAAATAATGTATTTATTCCCTTTCTAGGTTCACGTGTCTTGTGATTGCAACCTAACATTCGTGATTATGGTACGTTATGATAGGGTCAGAAGTGGTTATTGCGACATTCTTATATCACGATCGTTGTCTGGTGGGTTTTTATAGTGAGTTAAGATTGCGACATAATCTTTGCGATCACAACTTTTTAGTGACTACCAAGGGTATCATGATCACGATCCTTGTCATCGTGATAGTGATGCACCAAATACAGTTGAGACTTGGGAAATTTTCCAAATCTCTACCAAGACCTCGCAATTTATCTGAAATCCAATATACGCTAATGAACTATGTAAACACACCAAATTTTACGTTCTAAACTCAATGGCACTAGCAAAATTTCCATCTGAGGTTGTTTCGATGAAATCTGGGTCCCACACCTAATTTTTTATTTCTTAAATTTTTTTACCAATATGTTTAAATGAGCCAGGTGCCTCGATACCAGAACCAAAGGTCTACCTACTCTTAATTCAATATCTTAGAGCTGATAGAATAGTTAAAACTTACATTCAAGGTCATTTGAATAAAGATTTTGCCTAGTTACAATTTAGAACCTAGGAAGACTTCAAAACTAGGAATTTGCTCTAAAAACCAAATGAACTGCCCAATTACCCATACTGTCATTTACATAAAGTCATAATGGATCTAATATATAGAAATAAGTAGGTAGCTAGTAAAAGACTCTAATGGATAAAATAAGTGGAAATATAGAAAATAACTTAAAGGGTCATTACAGTTCTGCTATTGATCATAGTCGTTACTAAGAGTTTGGCAATGGTTCTAAGTCCTATTTTACATAATTAATGTATGACCTCTTGTTTATATCCACTATTTTGTTTTGAATTCAGCGTCTAACCTCTAATTATTACCATTAGATTCGTTTTAAGACAAGTACATCTCTGGATATTTCATTAGCTATTTGGGATCAAAAAGTTACTTTTGATTAGTTCATTTACAGGTTATTTATATTTTCAAATTAGATTCCTATTATATGAACCCACTGGCTTATAGGGTCTCGGTAGGGTTAGTTGTTTTCTCGAGTGTGCCTTCTGGGCTTAAGGGAGACTAGTTAGGTTGCAGTTAGTGCATTTGCCTAGTTCAGTTAATTCTTTATTGCATTTGCCTAGTTCAGTGCATATTTACATTTCTACCCATGTTAAGTTGACTTAGATTATACACTCTCTTTATATTTATTCTTTTACTATATTTGAGCTCAGTCGACCAATGATTTCTACTTAATTTTTATATAATAATTATTGCTTTGGTACTCATATTTAAATTTTACATCTTTTCCCTAATACAAATCTGAGTATGAGCCACCGACCTTGATGTTATTATCAGGCTCAATAATTGATTTGGATATAGGGTGAGCTTTCTAGGGCGTAATTTTGATCCTCCTCAGTTTGTTTCAATTATAGTTCTTTGTATTGGGAGACAACTTTATACTATATTGTCTATTACTCTTATTTTTGTTGCAGTGGATCTAATATCAACTGTACTAGGACTTGGAAAGGATTTATTTTTTCATTTTGTCCTCTCCCTCTTTTGTAAAAAGTGTTATGTGTTTATATATATGTATGTGTATATATATATATCCTTACTTCTACCAATGTTGTTGTATTGATTTCATTCATGTTTTTTTTCCTTTATGTTTATTATCCCATTACTTGTCATTCCAGGATATAGCTTGTCTTACCTAATTGGGGGGAAAACTAGGTTCCTTTAAGACCTGAGAAATTGGGTCATGACATGAAAGGAATAAACAGGCCAATGAAGACCTACAATTATTTCCTAAACCAAACATTTCTCAGTATTTTGGCTCAACAAACATTTGGGCCAAATCCAAGATCAATAGTGCAATGCATTTAAATTTAGTCTAAACCTCACCACATAATTCACAAGAAAAAATGAGGTTGATTTTATTCTAACCTCGAATGCATGCAAGAGAACATTTTCAAGTGTCACAAAACTTTGAACGAGAGGTAGCAAAAGAATCTAAGATTCATTACAAAGTCAACCTTCTTAATCATATAAATTATTTTATTCTTATATTGTGTTGTAGTCAAACAATTCAAACACATTATTTTAATAAGAATATTTTTAATTGTAGTTTTAAAATAAGGGATACAGAACCAAAAGAGGTTGCCTACGCGTCTCAATCGAAAGGTTATGAAATCGGTTCATGTAGTTCGTGCTAATATGATATATAATATATTTATAAAAAGTAATATATGAAAAGATATATACAAACTTGTAATGATCCCTCGTATTTTCTGGTGTCAACTGACATCTTTAGTAAAACAACATTTCCTAGTTTTTTGCAGAATTAAAATATTGTGGCCTCCTTCATTGTTTTCAAAGGCATTTGTTCTTCTATTTTCTCCTATGGTTTGCTTCAGATATTTTGTGGTTTCTTGATTATCCATAAAAATTATATATGAATGTACTTTCTCAGATTGATAGCGAGGACAATTCTTGTAATTTGTCTTCCTAATTGGATATTGTCACTTCATGGATTACGAGGCTAAGTGTAGTCTAATCTTTGAAGTGCAAGTTTGCTGTAATTTTTTAGGACATTCCGTAAAAATTCTATCCGAATTTTGAACTCTTGAATTTCTTTGAACTTTGTGACAATGCTTTGTATAGAATTTTTGGACCTCAAAAGTTATGCCACCATTTCAGCTTAAAAAAACTACTGAATACAATTTGAAGCAAATGTTTTCTTTCATAGAATTTTTTAGAACACATTTTTTTTTTCAATTTCCATTGTAAAGGGTGGTGGAAAAATTACGAGAACTATGATTAGGCCTATAAGGAGCCTAAGTATCCCATTATGTTAGGAATCAGGTCAAACATAATTTTAAAAACATTCATAATAAAATGATGGGCAAATAACTTTTTTTAAAAAATATGTGAAGTAAGAACAAAATCAAATGATCATGGATAAATCAAATATGGTAGAATATAACACATAAACAATGTATAGCATGTTCTAGAATACATGTGACATTTTAAGTCAAAGGTAAGACTAATGACTGAAGGATGTATATGTCATTTGTAAAACATTACATTGCCTCCAAAAATGTATTATATATAGAATAATATGAATAAATCAAATGGGGATACAAAATAAAGGGAAAAGATATACAACAAATATCAGTCCCACATAAGGGAACAATACTAAACTTATCTATCTTGGAGGTCCTATAATCTTGGACTTCTTGGAACTTCTAGAACCTTTCATATGAAAAACTATACACACATTTTCCATCTTTGAGGTACAATAATTCCTACTAATTGGTGTCGCATCATTGAATTTATCACATGAAGGATGATTTTGTTTTATTGACTTACGATATATTTGAGACAAGGTGATTTCATTATAGGCTTGATACCCTTGTGTATTGAGGCAACTTAGGCCAATGATGATTTATATGATTTGACTTCTCTCTAACCTATATCAATAGAGTGATTTATTCAATTGATCGGAAGCCTAAAGGGGACATTTACAGGCTAAGATACTAAGTGATTTTTTAACGACTCAAATCAACTACTTCACTTGGATGTTCAAGAAAATCATGGTTTTGCAATGAAGGATGAGTGTGAATACACACATAACCGTCATTTTTTCCTAATGCCTAATGCTTTGCCGGGGACGTAAAAGATTCCATGAAAATGCAACAGTTAAAAAATTATAGAAATTTAACATATAATGAGTAAATGACTAAGTAATGTAAATAATATACAAGATAAAAATAAGAAAGAAAATTTACAAGGCACTATAAAAATTGTAAAAAGTGAAAACTCACCAATTGAAAAAATAAAACTATAATGGATAGAACCTTTATATCCCCAGCAGATTAGTCATTCTATCTCTATCCCTATTAACATAAGGACCAAGTTCGGGAATAAAAAGTAATTTAAATGATTGTTTGAAAAAATTTAATGTCAACGCATAACTTTAAGAAAACAAGGAAAACCAATTTCATTAAATTGGAGAAAAATATTTAGTTTGCAAAACCAATTAAATTCTGTGAAAGGGTTTAGGTTATTGCAAAGGAAAGGTGTTAGACATCCTTTGAAATTCACAAAGATTGTTCCCGACTAAGCTCATTTTTCAATTGAGAGGGAGATAAGACATTTTTTAACAAATATAACAAACATAAATATACACAAAGAATAAAGTAAAGCATGAAAAACAATGATGGCCTAATATATTTTGATTATTAATAAACAAATAAATAAAATAACCAAGTCAAAATGATTTTCGAATTTGGATTTGAGAGTTTTCTTTGGGAAGAAGCTTCATGTACGAATAAAACACTTCATAAAAATTTTAGTAATGAATAAATATAATTGAAACAAATTTAATAACTAATAAATGAAAACAAAAACTTAGTTTTCATACCTAGGAGGCCTTGAAAATCAATGAAAATTTCTTCATTGCACAAGTTTAATAATACTTGAAATAAAATAATTGAAATTAAAATAAAATTCATCTTTAAAAATGGAAAGTCCTCAAAAATTTAAAGGAGAGATTTTATAACCATCGAAATATTGAAAATAATATAAAATTAAGAGTAAGGTAATATCATCCCAATGTAATTTTAAGACTAACAAACTAATAATTGTATAATGAAAGTTGTAGCAAACATTGAGAAAAATAATAGTCCAATATAATTGAAGTCAAATCATATAAAAGAACAAAAAAACTTTAATGAATTGCTGGTTAAATTAATATTAACAGTGGAGATAATCGTTAACTTCAACAACATATGATTTGAATAAAACTCAATTTAATCAATAAAAATTCAAACTACTTTAGTATAGATACAATAACAAAATAAACAAATGGCCATAAAGTCTATCATAACTAAACCAATCTATGTTTACAATAACAAAAATAGAAAAAAAGAAAACTAACAATAATGGTGAATTAGAGTTAGATGTTATCCATATATGGAGCCAACAGTAAGATTTATCAGAGCTTTGATTCGCACATGATTATTGTTCATAGGCTTCATTGGATCTTCCAAGCTTTGCTTAATTGGAGTTTGTACTGGTTTTGCTCGGATTTGTCTTTCTTATGTTATTTGGGGGTAGTGGTTTTAGCTGACGGCTTTCACAATAGGACAAGAATAGGTTAAAGGAGAATGAGGAGAATGGATGGAGGGTGATTTTCACCAAATATAGCTTCACCTGCAGTGCGATAGTAAAGATGATATAGGAAGAAAACTGTTTCGTTACTTTAAGGTGAAGGGTTTGTTTGGTTGGATGTTTCGAGTTTGTTGGATCTCATTGGTGATGAGCTCATTGGATACGAGAGATAGGTTTACTTAATGGTTTTTTCTAGTTATAGGGGTGTTTTTTCTTATTGTTAGGTGATGTTGTGATGTCTGCGCAAACAAGAAATAAGTGAGGTGAGAAATGGCGATTATGGGTAGTGGAGTGGTGTTTTGATAGGTTTCGTTGGTGGTAGTAACAAAAAAGAATAGTGTGGAGAGAAATTAATAATTATTTTTAATTTTCTTCCAAATCGTGAAATTTTTCCCACCATTAATAGTGAGGAGAGTGAATTAGTTTAATAGCTAAGATAAAACTACTTAAGAGTAAAATTGTATGCTCAATACCATGGTTTTGAAAAATCATGAGCTATCCAAAGCCCTTACTATATGATATTAACTATGTAAAAAAGATCTTATCAATCCTTTATGAATAAACTGACTTTGATAAAAATAAATTAACAAATGTATTTAATGTCAGATAATTATATGATTTGAATTGAAACCAAAAATGATGATTTAATAAAACAAAGATAATATTTGTTTATAAAAATGCTTGGCCAAATTTTTGTAATGATTATCAATAATTAATTTAAAATATTAATAAATTGATAAATATTTTAATATTTTGAAAAAAAAGAATAATTATCAATAACTTGAGTTAAAATTGAACAAAACATGTAAAAGTTGAATTTTATGCTCTTTAACAAATGAGAAGCACAAAAGTGTTTATTTTAAAAATGTCGGACCAAAATTTGGTGTCAATAGATGGGACCATATCAAGTGGTGAAGGATTTTTCTTATGGTGCTATTGATATTGAGAATAAAGATGTCAAGAGATTAAAAGTGAATGGCCAAAGGATGAAATAATACCTCAAAACTATTGAAGAGGTCAAGGTGGTGTGTGATGTGTACCTTAATGAAGTCTGAATAATCAAGGTACCTGAGATGTGTCGAACGTTAAGTCAGGTGCTAAATGGGAGGAAATCCATGGATTACTTTGGTGATGTTTGTGTCGCCAAATTAACCAGGTCGTGTTGTGGCGTTAAATCAAGCATAACTCGGGAGGCAATCCAAGGATTATGTTTTTGTTTTTCTTGATTTGTAGTCTTTAGAGTAGAACTAATGATGTATCGTGATGGATCCTACTATGACCAACTAGTAGGTAATAGGGGTGGGCATAGTATAATATATACCGAATTACCATGCCGAATCGAAATTTTTGATTTCGTGGTTTTTGGTATTATGGTATTTGGTATGTTTTATGGTATGCGTTTAAATTTTTGGGTATATGGTATGCTATACGATATTTACAAATGACATACCGAATACCATACTGAAGTATATATATTTATATAAGTAACTTTTATATATATATATATACACACAAAAAAATACTTAGTATTTGTATAAAAATATTTTGACTTTGAACTTTCACTACTCTATCTTGATTGAAATGTCTTTTTGGTGTAATTGACTAATAAAAGGAATTGTTTGTACTTCTTTTTCAATATTTCTATATGTGTAATGCATTTTTATGAAAAAATTAAGAAATGCTTTTGAAAAGTCGAAGTAATTATACTCTAGTATACGAGTATATATTGTCAAAGTTAAACAAACTATGGTTACCAATTACCATACCGCAAAATACCGAAATCTAACGTCAAAATACCGAACCATACTGAATAAATATGGTATGGTAATGGTATAATATTTTTAAAAATCAAATACCAAAATTACCGTACCAAAGTTTCAAATAACGTACCATACCACACCATGCCCACCCCTACATATATACATACATACATACATATATATAAGGTAATGACCTAAGGTAATCAACCTAACATCTCAAGGAATCCTTGCCAAGTAGGAAAGCTAGTGCTGGAATAATTAGGGTTTTTAAGTATAATGTCTAACCAAGTGGTAACTATCAAGAATGTAAATTACCATAAATTGAAAGGGGTAAGAATCATACGTTCAACCTAAATACCAATCCATAATCAACTTTCCATGAACTAACTACAATGACAATAATGAAGTAACAGGATCGTCGGGACAAACAATACCTAAACGGGCCTACATAAGCACAAAATGTTTAGTCAACACTCAGAAATCATAGCCTATACCTATTCGACCCTAAATAAGGATGATAGATATAATCATCAAATAATATACTAGTGATAGGAAATGCATATGAGTGAATGGATGCAAAGTAAATCCATAATACCATATCTGATCCAAGTGACATAACATACTAAGTGCATATACCTTCTCCAGCTAAACAACTTCTAAGACATGACCTACGGCGAACGTTCTTCGCCAGCGTGATAGCTCACGGACAAAGGGGCCCCTAAGGGATTGAGAATTTTCATAAACACTACCTGGTCCCAATCTAGGATTTCTAATCGTCATCATATATATATATATAAAACAAAATAACATACTCATACCATGGTTAAAAGAGTGTTTGTGTGTAAATCTATTGCTCGAGATAAACTTTGACACTAGATCAGCATAAAATATGCAGAAAGAGTTAAAATATCTCTCAACCATAGTAAATAGTAGTGGTAAAAAGTGTGGGTAAAACATAGATCAGGATCAATCTCGATCTTATTACCAAAACAACATCTTTGGTTCTCAAAGTTCATAAATCTTTAAAATATGGTAGAGCAATCCCTGTTATAAAAAATCTATTTTAAAGGTAGTGGAAATAAATCCCTTTTTATAAAACATTAGTGAAATCATGGTTTAGGATGGAATTGTACCACTAAATAAGCATGAATGCATTGAAAGTATGTATGCTATAACCAGTATCAAATTAATACGACAATAAGCGCCTAAGCGTCCATATAGTAGGATCACACACTTTTATAAGGATAAAATACTCACCTGAAGCCCAACTGGTATCGCAACCACGACCTTGGGACCAATAATATATAACTAGTATAATAGTAGTTCCATTAATCGAGAAAGCTATGATCCAACCCATTAAGTAAAATAGTAATCCTTATACTAAAGGATACTTAGCATCAACTATGGCTAACATTCATAAATTCTAGGGTGATAGGATCCTATATCCACAATAAGTATTTCATCTTAAGGGTCGATTCACCCTTTTAACCCCAAACTTCTAAATTAGGCCATGTCGTGAAATTCTAGACATAAATATGTCCTATGATACCCACTAAGCATGCAATCTATACTACACACCATCTCATAAAGAAAAGTATGTTGAAGCCTACGTTGATGTTGAACCACAATCTTTGACATATCCATAAATCGCCCGTCTTTGCTCCATTATCCCAAAATGTTGCCATGGTATAAAAATAATACTCTCCACATCAATAAGAGTAAAATGAGACCCATATTGCTATATAAAAGGTCGGTTCAAAATTTGGGTACGAATGGTCCTGCGGGGCCCATAAATGGAATCTACAATTAATCATTCATGAGGTCCCTCAAAGGGCAAGGAATGTGGGCTCAAATTTAAAGCACAAATGAGACACAAATTGGGGCCCAAATCAAATTCTAAAGTCTAAGGATATATAGAGCTAACTTCTAAGAATTTAAACTAAAAAAGATGGAAGTTGATGGGGAAATAATAGGAAATTACTGACGAGTGTTGGGCTAACTTACCTTAGCTTCAATGGATGATTCCCCTTAGTTTTTTATTTCACGTGCTCTCAAAAATGGGTAAATGGTTAAGAAATGGATGAAAAACTTGGATGAAGAAGCGGGATTTAACACCCTAGGTGCCACTAAAACGGTCACAGGGCATCTTAAGCAACTACCGCTAATGTTGCACATGTCCTCTTAAGTGGTCAGGCAATGAAGTAAAAGTCTGCTAATGCGGTATTTTTGCTAAAGGGGTACTTCCGCTAAAGCGACATCTGCTAAATCGGACAAGGAGAGCTTATGTCATCCTTGGCCAAATAACCAAGACTGCAAAAGCATTCAATGTCACTTAAGTGACTACTGTTTAAGATACCAAAGGTCCACTTAAGTTGTCACACTAGCTGATGCCAGACACCAAATTCACTACGACGGGATGCTCAGGATTCATTTGGAACCCCGTGCATGCAAATGGACTATGATGCCATGCAAAACTTTATATTCCAAACTCAATTAAATCATCAAAACATTCATCTGAGATCGTTTTGAATTAACGTGGAGCCCAAACCTGTAGTTGTATTTTTATAGAATCCACCCAATAGACCAAAATGACTCTGTAAGCCTTGGGACATGAACCAATGATCCCCAAGCTTAAAACCAATATTTCGGAGATGATGGCGCTATTGGAATTCTCATCGAAAGTCGTTTATTTGAAATTTTAGTTCAAGACCAATTCCATGATAGGAATATCTCAAAAATAGAGAAATACGCCTCAAAACCAAACAAACTATGTGATATTTGAACCGATAATCAGGTCAAGTCATAAATGACCTATATCAGTTGTAGGGAGGCTCTAAACACGGAAATACACAACAAATTGAGGAAATTATATAGAGGGTCGTGACAATATTCACTACTAAAAGGACTTCCATCTACAAAAGTCAATAGATAGAAAGAGCTCAAAATGATGAGTTACTAAGCCCAGTTGTCTCGGTTGTGACTCCCATGATAACATATGCGGAGATAAGATGTTTCTAAGGGATTTTGCCAATGGTATCTCTTTTACAACCTACTTCCTTACTCTACTTCCTAACTAACCATAACCCAATCTCAACAACCAACTTACCTCCAACTGATTTGAGGATGGAAGATACATGCAAATCCAGACAACAACATACTGAGATCACACTGATACAAGCATAACCAAGCTAAAGATGATCTGAGTCATGAAGTATGCAACCAACTCCAATATACAAATATAAACTTCTTTTGACTTTCCAAATATATCGTTTGCTTAAAAGTACGTAGAAAGTCTTCCAAGTCCTCTCCATATAATCCCATCACACTAACCTAGAATAAATAGATCTGACCCTTCGAAAATCCATAATGGTAGGCATAAGGATAATCCTATAAGGTATATCTTGGACAAACAATAGGTGATAACAAATGTCTACAATCTATGACAAAGTGGCTAACGATCTAGATTACTCTAAAAACATACAGTCAGGAGTCCAAAGAACAAATACTAATGATTGAAGAATTTCCCCAGGGGTCCCTCAAATTGAGGATGAATCTATGATATCTATCGAAGGATGAAAACCAAGGTCAAATGTTGACGAAACCATCATCAAGTGCTTCTAGGATATCATCTGAAAATCTAGCAACCACAATCTGAACTAAAAAAAATCGGATGGTCATAAAAAGAGTAGGCTTAGCAATCCTATTAAAGAATGCTCAACCGACACAAATCTTTAAATGGAGATAAAAAATGATCTCTAAAACCCATAGTTGAGATCTTACTCACCAAGGATGAACAATTTGGCCCCAATTATACAAACCAATCATATAGATAAGTAAGCATATATATTCAAAATTCTAGCAATACTTCCAAGATGCCATTCGCAAGAGTCAAAATCCTATCTTGAGCCTACAAGTTTGAAGTAAGGTCGGATACAAAAATAATCCTCACAATAAAGAATCGGGCATATACCTCCATGATCCTTGAAAGAACTAAAACTAGATTATTGCCGAGGAACATAACCAAAAATGAGGAAAGTTATCGGCTGAAGACTCAAGCAATTAGCTCTACATATATTGGAGGGAATGAATCATCAAAGCATTCCCAAGAACTCACCAAGAGAGTGAATAATTCTAACAATAGCTCAAAACTAAAATAACTCTAAGGATTGAAATCTTAGATTGACACTAGTCAATCCAATACTCTATAATTTGTAAAGAATACCCATATTCACATATTACCAATGAGAAACACTCCACAAAGTCATATTAGGTACAATAAATGCTGAAATAAGTATTTTTTAAATCCACCCTTGTAAAATAACATTAATCGAATTAAACCATGGATAACTCAAAGAGAAATAACATACCAATCTTAATATCAATGTCAAGGTTGAGACCACTACAAAAAATAAACCTAGAATATTAGGATAACAAATTCCTAATTAGCCAACTAAAGAAACATTTATAGAAAAATATCACACATTTTATTAAAACTCTAACTTTAGAATCATGAACAACATCGTAAAAAGAATGGAGTATCAAACTCCACACCAATACCAAGATCAATACTATCTCTAGTAAAAGAACCCAACAAACTAGAAAGGCAAACCTAAGACCTTTTGACATCAAAATCAAGACTACATTCGGGCGATGAACTTGTTAAATTGGAAGAATGTATAAAAATTTGGTCAACCTTAAGAACAGGCTGAAAAAATATAACCAATGCTAGAATGTAAGAAACTATAGGAGTAAGCCTTAGGATATCAACTAAAAAATGGGCAATTAATCCAAATTTCAAATATAGAATAACAATAAAACCATAGAAGGCCAACTTGCCTTCACTTTTGCAGTCCATTCACCAATCAATCTATCCTAGCTAAAAAGAGAGAAAAATAACCATCTTCACCTCGTTAAAATAGAAAAAATGATCCAACTAAGTTGATCGCCTAGGCCAACAAACAAGAATAGTAAGGAAAATAATTCTAACTATATAAAGCTAGTATAGACGTCTATCAAGATAGGATCGATAAATATCAAAATAATGACTATAATACCAACAGCAACAAAAATACCAATATAAGGTGTAGATGGTACCAAAAAGGAAATTAATAACAAGTATAGTTTTAGGGCCATAAGAAGGCCAATATGCAACCTTAAATAGAATTCAACCTCAAATGCAACAACACTTGGGAAGTATTAGTACTGATCCACTCTATCCACTATTAAAAGAAATCATCTATGGGGATAGTCACATAATTATGAAATATATACCAAGGCATACAACAACCAATATAAACCTACCGAGTCACATAATCATTGATGAGTATAAAAACCTAATTCACGCAGTATAAAGGTAAAGGCAGGAAATAAAAAAAGAATTTATCATGATGGAAATCTAAAATCCAAATCCTGATATGCTCAAAAGAGTATGAATCTATGTGTGTCCACAGTCAAACTAAGCATCTAAATTAGAAACGGAGGCATTAGGTGCTCTACTTCTAAGTGAAGGTGCCATAAAACTATGAGATTGATCTGTATCAACTGAAGGACTAATAATTTAATGTTGGGGACACTCTCTAGACCAGTGATTGGTGACTCTAAAGTTGTAACAAACCCCTAAAACCCTAACCTGATGAAAAACATGAGCTAATTCTAAATGTCTGACTAACTATCACTTGGAACACTCCCTATTTGAATGACCATCTTGTCCGAAACCATAACATACCTTAAGAGCTCTAGGCTGGCAAAGAACACATGCTAACTCTATCTAAAGAACCAATTTATGTCTGGGAGACTCTCGAGAACAATGGACAATCTATCCATAAACAAAAAAAGCTTTTAAAATACACTGAGCTACTGCACCCGCTGATCTAATATGGCTGCCACAACCTAAAAATCCATTTTGAATACTACATAAGGTTAGATGAAAACTATACTAGATGTGACAAATATAACTTATATGAGTGACATCTACTATTTAAGATATTGTATATATGGAATTGACAGTTTACAAGTGAAGATGATCCCCATCGGGATGGTCCCTACTACCGGATGGTATACCAATAACATTATACTAATGACATAGTCATCTATGACCAAATCCATATGTCTTAATACATACTCTTTTTAAGGTTCTCACGTGATTAAAAATTGTGAGAAGGAAGATACAACTGCTATCAAAAGATCTGTTGCCAAATGAAGTGTCAAAGCTAATTCTCCAAAAAATGAATGCACCATCTCTTGCTCTGAACTATATGGCATTGGAGTATGTCTGCACTACTCAATAAACTCAGTCTCATACTTTAAAATTGATAAGGAACCCAGATGAAACAAACAAACCCAACTCTGGTCTGAGAACTACTTGATGAACTGGATACATCTCCAAATGTAAGGTATTAGTAAAAAGGATAGAAATCCCTAATGTTAAATTTTAAAAGGCTGAAGCAGTCAAAGACTATATCAGAGCTTGGGCTAGCCCTAAATCCTCTTGTTGATGCTGAAGATTAACGATATTAATCTCTGACTCCATACTCTAATGCTGAGTTGAAGCTTCAAAATCATATACAAAACACTCATTTACATTAATCAATAACCATGTATAATCTAACTGGAGCAAAAGAGAGTCAAAGAATGTGTTAGAGTTTAATAGAAATACGAACACACGACTAGGGGTAAAGAAAAAAATTCCAAAAAATGCCCTATAGCCTCCCGAAGATAAGATACAGACATCTCTCTACCGATCCATAAGACTATACTTTACATTTATCTCTAGTATCAATGAATTGTTAAGTTATGATGCACCCACTATGACATACCAGTAGGTAAGTCAAACAATAGTCCAGAACAACTAGTAACTAACTATTAAGTGAAATAAAAAAAAATAATAGAATAAATTATGTAAAAATACTAATATATATAAAGCAATCCAAAAACTTATTGGAGTTAGTACAAGAGATTATAATATAGTAGGAGTAAAAAGTAAAATACAAAGTCAATATAAGTACAAACCTTCGCTGAATACAACATTGAAATTAGTCTAATCGATAAGAAGGAGAGTACCAATACTCCAAATGCCAAGAGTTTACCCTAAATCTCTTATCCATAGATACTTCACACGATGAACCAACAACAAAGAGAACCCATATTATGATCTTTAGGCTGTAAAAGTTTAGTATGATTACCAAATGTAAGGTTCTCAATAGTCATCAACTGATAGAGCTTTGAAGATAATGCAAGCATAAATAATATGTAAGACAGGAACATAAACTATATGTCATCATCCAAGAGACTAAACATGATAATACTAATGGATGAGTAAGGACAAACTATGATATTATCATAGTAATTAGAGCCTAAAGTGCAATATCATATATCACTAGTCAATATATAAAGAAATAATGAAAGAAAGTTATAAAGTAGTATGAAAGGCCCAGAATGCATATATAAGGAAGAGAGGGATATACGGTAATACCATATATATAGGACTACTCAATGTAATCACCTAATGTAATCAACGTAATATCTCAAGGCATCCTACAAAAGTAGAAAGCTAGTGCTGGCATAATTAGGGTCTCCAACAATAATGTCTTACCATGGGGTATCTATCAATAATGTTTTTTACCATAAAATTAAAAGGGGTCATAATTATTCCTCCAACTTCAGTATAAGTCCATAATTACCCTACCATGAACAAACCATAGTAACAATAATGAAGTAACTGGATAGATTGGACAAATAATACCTAATCAAACACCCATACGCTCAAAAGGTTCAGTCAAGAATCAATAATTATTGCATATTCCTATAAAACCTCCCATAAGGTCAAAAATTATAAGCATGAAATAATATACTTGTTATTGGGAATGAACTTGAGTGAATGGATACAATGTAAATCCATAGTACTATATATGATTCAAGTGGCATGATATACCAAGTGTATATATGTCATGACCCAAACTAGGTCCTGGTTGTAACAGGTATCCTAAGTCCACCATGGATCGGAGACTACCCACTTAACCTAACCACAAAAACATAATAATTATAAAAATAACAATGTGGAAGCCAACTAAATAGAAATAAGATGATGAATAAATGACTCAATGAATCTAAGAGTCAAACAAATAGCCAACCAACCTATATCTATCCATAATAGCCTCTAGAACCAAAATACCAACTAGGTTTAGACATGCCCCCGACCATGACCAAAGAGTCCAAATTGAGTCCTCTCCATTCAATCCCATTATACTAACATAGAATAACTAGATTTTACCCTTTGAAAATCCCTAATGGTAGGCATAAGGATAAGCCTATAAGGTGTTACCTGGACAAACAATAGGTGATAACAAATGTCTACAATCTATGCCAAAGAGGCTATCGACCTAGATTACTCTCAAAACTGACAGTCAGGAGTCCAAAGAACAAATACTAATGATTGAAGAATTTTCTCAGGTGTCCCTCAAATTGAGGATGAATCTATGATATGCCTAAATCAAGTACACTTCCTCTACAAGTACATATTAAAAAATTTTGTCGAAGGATGAAAGCCAAGGTCGAATGTTCACAAAACCATCATCAAGTGTTAATAGGATATCATCTAAAAATCTACCAACCATAATTCGTCTGAACTAAAAAACATCAGATAGGCATGAAAAGAGTAGGCTTAGCTATCTTATAAAAGAATGCTCAACTGACACAAATCTTTAAATGGATACTGCAAATGAGCTCTAAAACCCATAGTTGAGATCTTAATCACCAAGGATGAAAAATTGATCCCAATTATACAAATTAATCATATAGATAAGTAAGTATATATATTCCAAATTCTAGAAAAACTTCCAAGATGCTATTCGCAAGAATCAAAGTCCTAACTTGAGCCAACAAGTTTAAAGTAAGGTCGAATACCAAAATAATACTCACTATGAAGAATCGGGCGTATACCTCCATGATACTTAAAAGAACTAAAATCGGATTATTATCGAGGAAAATAACCAAAAATAGGGAAAGTTATCGGCTAAAGGCTCAAGCAATCAACTCTACATATGTTGGAGGGTATGAATCATCGAAGCAATCCCAAGAACTCACCAAAGCAGTGAATAATTCTAACAATAGATCAAAACTAAAACAGCTCTAAGGATTGAAATCTTAAACTGATACTAGTCAATCCAATACTCTATAACTAGCAAAAAATACCCATATGCACATATCACCAAGGAGAAGCACCCACAAAGTCATATTAGGTTGACCAAATGCTGAAATAAGTATTTTTTAAATCCACCCATGTAAAATAACATTAACCCAATTAAACCAGGGATTAACTCAAAAATAAATAACATACCAATCTCAATATCAATGTCAAGGTTTAGACCACTACCAAAAAATAAACCTAGAATATCAAGATAATGAATTCCCAATTAGCCAACTGAAGAAGCAGTGATAGAAATTCTTTACCTATTTATTTAAAAATCTAACTTTAGAATCATGAACCACATTGCAAAAAGAACGGAGTATCGAACTCCACACCAATACTAAGATGAATACTATCACTAGCAAACAAATTGAACAAACCAGAAAGGAAAACCTAAGACCTTTTGACATAAAAATCAAGACTATAGTCGGGCGATGAACTAGATGAATTGGAAGAACATATAAAAATTGGTCAACCTTAAGAATAGGCTGTAATGAAATATAACAAATGCTAGAATGTAAGAAACTATTGGAAACACCCTTGCTACTTCTCCAGAGGTAGTGGTATGGACTGCGTACATCTTACCCTCCTCATACCTCACTATGTGAGAATAAGTTGGGATTGTTGTTGCTGTTGTTGCTAGAATGTAAGGAACGATGAGAGTTAGCCATAGGATATCAACTCCAAAATAGGCAATAAACCTAAATTTTCAATCTAGTATAATAATAAAAACATGGAAGACTAACCTACCTTCACTTTCGTAGTCCATTAACCAATCAATCTAACTTAGCTAAAATGAAAGAAAAATACCTATCTTCACCTCGTTAAAAGAGAGAAAATAATCCAACTAAGTTGGTCGCCTAGTCCAACAAACAAGAATAGTGAGGAAAATAATTCTAACTATATAAAGCTAGTATAGACGTCTATCAAGATAGGATTGATAAATATCAAAACAAAGACTATAAAAATAATATCAACACAAACACCAGTATAAGGTGTAGATGGTACCAAAAAGGAAAATCAATAACAAGTACTATTTTAGGGCCATAAGAAGCCCAATATGCAGCCGTAAATAGAACTTAACCTCATATACTACAACCTTAGGGAAATATTAGTACTGATCCACCCTATCCACTATTGAAAGAAATCATCTATGGGGATAGTCACATAATTATGAACTCTACACCAAGGCATACAACAACCAATATAAACCTACCGAGGCACATAATCATTGATGAGTACAAAAACCTAATTCAGTTAATAGAAAGGTAAATGAAGGAAATAAAAAAAGAATTTATCATGATAGAAATCTAAAATGTGAAAGCCTGATATTCTCAAAAGAGTATGAATCTGAGTGTATCCATAGTCAGACTAAGCATCTGAATTACCAACTAAGGCATTAGGTGCACTACTTCTAAGTGAAGGTGCCACAAAATAATGAGATTGATCTGGACCAGCTGAAGGACTAATAATTTCATGTTGGGGACACACTCTAGACCTGTGATTGGTCACTCTAAAGTTGTAACAAACCCCTAAAACCCTAACCTGGTGAAAAATAAGAGCTAATTCCAAATGTCTAACCAACTAACACTTGGGACACTTCCTAATTGAATGACCATTCTCTCCAAAACCATAACATACCTAAAGAGATCTAGGCTGGCGAGGAACACATGCTAACTCTATCTAAAGAACCAATTTGTGTCTGGGACACTCCCAAGAACTATGGACAATCTCTCCATATACAAAACAAGCTTTTACAATACTATGAGATACTGCACCCACTGATCTAATATGGCTTCCACCGCCTAAAAATCCATTCTGAATACTACACAAGGTCAGATAAAAACTCTACTACATATATCAAATGTGACTTATTTTAGAGCCATCTACAGTTTAAGATGTTGTGTTTATGGAATTGACAGTTTACAAGTAAAGAAAATCCTCGTCGGGATGGTCCCTACTTCTGAATGGAATACCAATAACATTATACTAATGACATAGATGGCAATGACCAACTCCATATGTATTAATACATACTTCTTCTATGGTTCTCACGTGATCAAAAAATTGTGAGAAGGAAGATATAAGTATTACCAAAAGCTCTGATGCCAAAGGGAGTGTCAAAGCTAATTCTTCAAAAAATGCACGCACCATCTCTTGCTCTGTAGTATATAGCATCGGAGTATGTCTGGCCTACTCAAGAAACCTAGTCTCATATTTTAAAATTGATAAGGAACCCTGTTGAAACCAATAATCCTACTCTGGCCTGAGAAATACTTGATGAACCAAATATATCTCCGATTGTAAGGTATTAGTAAAAATGATAGAAATCCCCAATATTGAATTTTAAAAGGATGAAGCGGACATAGACTTTATCAGAGCTTGGGCTAGCCCTAAACCCTCTTGCTGATGCTGAAGATTAACGATATTAATCTTTGACTACATACTCTAACGTAGAGCTGAAGCTTCAAAAGAATGTGCAAAACTCTCATTTGCATTAATCGATAAACTTGTATAATCTAACTGGAGCAGAATAGAGTCAAAGAATGTGTTAGAGGATCATAGACATACGAACACACAACTAGGAGTCTAGAAAAAAATTTCCAATGAATGCCCTATAGCCTCCCGAAGATAGGGTACAACCAAACTCTCTACTGATCCACAAGAGTCTACTTTATATTTATCTCTAGTATCAACACATCGTTAAGTTATGATGCACCCACTATGACAAGCCAGAAGGTAAGTGAAACAATAGTCCAGAATAACTAGTAACTAACTATTAAGTGAAATAAAAGAAAATAATAGAATAAATTATGTAAAAAGACTAATATATATAAAGCAATCCAAAAACCTAGTGAAGTTCGTACAAGAGATTATAATACACTAAGAGTAAAAAGTGAAATACAAGGTGAATATAAGTACAAACCATCGCTGAATACAACATAAATATTAGTTTAATTGACATGAAGGAGAGTAGCAATACTCCAAATTTTAGGAGTTTACCCTAATTCTCTTATCCATAAATACTCCACACGATAAACAAACATCAAAGAAAACCCGTACTATGATCTTTAGGCTACAAAAGTTTAGTATTATTACCAAACGCGAGGTACTCAATAGGCATTAATTGATAGAGCTCTTAAGATAATGCAAGCACAAATAATATGTAAGGCAGGAACATAAAATATACGTCATCATCCAAGAAACTAAACATGATAATACTAATGGATGAGTAAGGACAAACTATCATATTATCACAGTAAATTAAGCCTAAAGTGCAATATCATATATCACTAGTCAATATGTAAGGAAAAAATTAAAGAAGGTTATAAATCAGTATGAAAGGCCAAGAATGCATATAGAATATGAATATATAAGGAAGAGAGGGATATACGGTAATACCAAATATATATAGGACTACTCAATGTAATCACCAAAGGTAATCAACCTAATATCTCAAGGCATCCTAGCAAAGTAGGAAAGCTAGTTCTAGCATAATAAGGGTCCCTAACTATAATGTCTTACCATATGGTATCTATCAATAATGCTATTTACTATAAAAATTAAAAGGGGTCATAATCATTCCTCCAACTTCAGCATAAGTCCATAATTAGTCTGCCATGTACAAACCATAGTAACAAGAATGAAGTAACTAGATAGATTTGACAAATAATACCCAATCGGGCCCCCATATGCTCAAATTCTTCAGTCAACACTCAATAATCATTGCATATACCTATAAAACCTCCCATAAGGTTGAAAAATATAAGCATGAAATAATATACTATTTATAGGTAATGAATATGAGTGAATGGATGCAAAGTAAATCCATAGAGCCATATCTTATCCTAGGTCCATGATATACCAAGTGTATTCATGTCATGACCCAAAGTATGTCTTGGCTATAATAGGTATCTTAAGTCCACCATGGATCGGAGACCACTCACTTAACCTAACCTCAAAAACATAATAATTATAAAAATAACAATGTGGAAGCCAACTAAATAGAAATAAGAAGATGAATAAATGACTTAATGAATCTAAGAGTCAAAGTAATAGTTAACCAACCTACATCTGTTCACGATAGCCTCTAGAACCAAAATACCAACAAGGTCTGGACATGCCCCCGACCATGACCAAAGATTCCAAAAGTACTGAGTCAAAATAAAAGAATATGGAAATGATAAGGCCTTTCGAATGGTGGAGGCTCACCACTTCACATCAACTCAACAAATGTGCTAATCCACCTAACATTGCGTAGAGGCAAAAAAGGTATCTTTGGACCCTACATTATGAAACAATGTAGCATCCTAGGATGGTTAGTGGGATAAGCACTGGTATGTAACTTAGTAAAAATTATTAAAAAATGCAATGTCTAAAATTAGTTAACACCACATACACACATTTATATATACATATATATATGATGTCGGGATAGAAAACAAAGTTTAAGCATGTGATTTAAAATCATTACCCAGGGATGTGTATCTCTATCCGTCCTAACGGTACCCACGGGGTATATGGGTTTATCTCTCCTACTGAAAGGGACCCAATGTGTGTTAACCGCACGACCCAGAGAAATTCGAGGAAGGGACAGTCATCGAGGCTCCAAACATTCCCAAAATATATATATAATGTGTGAACTAAAAACACAGTCATAAAGACCCTCACACTGGAAAACGTGGTTTCTAGTTTCGGTTTGCCAGGGACCTCCACCTTCTCAGTTGAGCTACACAACCCCGTTGAAGCCTAAATTAAAATCATTTGCATATATTCCCATCCATTAACCAAGGAATCTTTTAATTAGGCATTTACTATTGGTATTGTCATGCAAAATAAAGTGAACCTTGAAAGCCAATTTCACTATTCCATTCCAAAACCAATTAGCCAAATTGACTCCAAGGAGTCAAATGTAAACCAATCCATGGCCACCAAGGCCTTCCAAAACAAATTTATGTTCCACTAACATTTTATGCAATGCAAGGTTTCAAAAGTGAAGTAGATTGTGTATATGTCCATGTTTCAAAACCAATTTTACAAGTTGGGTTGAGGTTAAAGAAAATTCCAAACCATTAAGCTAAAAAATTAGGGAAACCCATGTTCCCCATTCCAATTCCTATACCCATGCATTTATTTAGTTCAAAATCATGAGAATAAAGCCTAAATAACAAATTCAAAAACATGGAAACTTAATTCTTGAAACAACTATTACAAATCCCTCAACTAATATTCAAAACACAACAATTAAACCACATGGACTATAATTAAACACATGATTTAGGATAAAATTAATTTAGGGAACAGAAACATGCCTAAAATATAGAAGAATTTGAAAGCAATTTGAAGTTTTGAGCCCAGATGATGAATGCACAGTGAAACCCTTAAGCTTTATTGGTTTAGGTGTTAGACTAGTGAATAAAAGTTCTTTATCTTTTTAACTGAAGTGTAAAAGGTCAATTTTATTTTTATAAGTCATGGGAAGGGTGAAAAGACCAAAAGCCACTCACCCTTAAGCAAAACAAGAAAAACGATATAAATTTTACACCTTGGAATGGAACGTCATTATCACGTAGGTTATCCTCCATGCCATGCCAATACCATTGAGGGTAACTTCTTGATACAGTGATTTCGCAGACCATCACTGCCTTGGGGTATAAAAATTACCCCGAACCCCTTCCAAAAATTTTAAAATCTTCCCAAATTACCATTTTAACACCCCTAACACAATTCAAGTAAACAATTGATATTACAAACACGGGAAGGCCAAAAGTAAGATTATAGAAATTTGTAAGGGTCTTACATTAACCCCCCTCCCTCTTAGGATCATTCATCCCCGAATGATGAGTTAGGACACTTTTAGCACGAGAATAGCAAGAATAGACCAGAATCAAACGAAAATTTTTAAATGTAACTAGAGGAACTTGAATCTAAAACCTTAAACACTTTTATCCAACCCGAAGAACAAGTATGGGTATTTAGACTTTATATCTTCCTCAGCTTCCTATGTAGCCTCTTCTATCTTTTAGTTTCTCTAAAGAACCTTTACTAAAGCTACATCATTGGTTCTCAATAAACAAACTTGCCTATCAAATATCTCAATCGAGACTTCCTCAAAGGACAAGGAATCTGTAAGCCCAATATTCTCAATAGGCATTATCAATGAAGGATCACTTAGACACTTTTTGAGCATTGACACATGAAACACAAGATGAACAAAATCCAAAAGCACAAGAAAATAAAACTTATAAGTAATATTCCCAATTCTTCTCAAAATTCAGTATGGACCAATGCAACAAGGACTGAGCTTCCCCTTCTTCCTAAATCTCATGAATCCTTTCATAAGAGGCGCCTTCAAGAATACCCAATCATTTACTTCAAGCTCCAATTCTCATCGACTAACATCCGCATAAGTTATTTGGAGACTTTGAGTAGTCTTATGTCTTTGAAGAATCACTTTCACCTTCTCCATGTATTAGTGAACTAAGTCAGGACCAATCAATCTTATTTCATTAACCTCGAAACCATCCAGTAAGAGACCTACACCTCTTACAATAAAGAGCCTCAAAAGGATCCATTGGAATGCTTGAGTGATAACCACTATTATATGGAAACTCAATAATAGGTAAATGTTCAACCCAACTACTCTTAAAGTCAATCACACAGGCCTTTGGAATATTTTCCAGAGTTAGAATAGTATGTTCCTCTTGTCCATCCCTTTGAGGGTGGAAAGCAATGTTAAGGTTCACCGTATACTAAAACCTTTATGAAATGAATGCCTAAAGTTGGATGAAAACTGTGTACCTCTATAAAAAATAATGGACATTGGCACACAATGCAACTTTACAATCTCTTTAATGAACAACTTATCATAAACCTCTTCTTATAAAACTCTCCCAAATAGTTGGTCCTTATAATTAGGAAGTGAGTAGGCTTAGTCATACTATCCAAAATGACCCAAATTGAATCATACTAACTCTGAGAACATGGAAGATCTGTAATAAAATATGTGCTGATCATCTCCCAATTCCAGATAGAAAACTCTATATTTTCAAATATGCCACCAGGCTTCAAGTGTTAAACCTTGACTTTTGACCAACCATACACTTTGAAACAAAATTTGCTATATCCCTTTTCATATTGTTCCAATAATAGATTTCCTTCACGTCGAGATACATCTTCATCGAACATAGATAAAATGTATATCTGGACTCAAGAGCCTTATTCTAAATCCTTTCCTGCAGCCCATTAACATCAAGAATGCATAACCTACTTTGGTACCTCAAAATACTTTTTCCTTATATCTCAAAAACTATAACCTTTTGTTAACCCACATCATCCTTAATCTTCATAAGTATAGGATCCAATTCTTTATTCCCCTTCACCTCATCACTAAGGAATGTTTTATCCATTTCTTGATTAAATACTCCCTATCCTCAGAGTCCAAAAAACAAGCTCCCATGTTAGCTAATCTGTAAATGTCATTTAGTAATCAACTTTTCTGCTCATCTACATGAGATAAGCACCCCATAGACAACCTACTAAGAGCATCAACAATAATATTAACTTTATCTGGAAGGTAGTAAAGACTTATATCATAATCCTTAAGTAATTCAAGATACCTTATCTGTTTGAGGTTCAACTACTTTTTGCTAAATACATACTACAGCCTCTTATGGTCTGAATAGATATCCATATGTACCCCATAAAGATAATGGCACCAAGACTTCAAAGTAAAAACAACAACTACTAATTCTAGATCATGAGTCAGATAGATCCTCTCATGAATCTTAAGTTGCCTAGAAGCATAAGTCACAACCTTATCAGGTTGCATCAGCACACAGCCCAATCCCCTATGGGAAACATTACAAAACACAACAAAACCATCAATACCCTTGGGTAAGGTCAAGACTGACGTAGAAGTAAACTTATCCTTCAGCTTCTCAAAACTACCCTCATAAGCATCAGACAATAAAAATTTAAATTTATTCTGAGTCAACTTAGTCAACAGAGCAGTAATAGAAAAAAATCTCTTCACCAACCTTCTAATGTCGGTCACAGTCTTGGGTTTGGGCCATTTCTTAAAAACCTTAATTTTTTTGTGGATCAACCTTGATCCCTTATCTAGAAACAACATGCCCCAAAAGAGTCACATGATTCACCCAAAACTCACACTTAGAAAATTTAGCATATAGCTTCTAATCCTTAAGGGTCTACAATACGACTCGGAGGATATTGGCATGATCATCCTCCCTATTAGAATACACAAAGATATCATCAATAAATAATATAACCAATAAGTACAAAACCTATTGAAAACTAAATTCATAAGATCCATGAAAGCGGCCGGAGAATTAGTCAACCAAAATGACATCACTAAAAACTCATAATGATTATACCAGGTTTGAAAAGTAGTATTGGGGATATCAACCTCCTTAATTTTCCCTAAACGGAGATAAATATTAGAGAAATATCACCTTGAAGCTACTCAAAAAGGTCATCAACCCTTGGAATATAGTACTTATTCTTCACTGTAACTTTATTTAGTTGATGATAGTTAATACACGTTCGAAGGGACCTATCATTCTTTCATAAGAAAAGTATAGGAGAACCCCATAGAGAAACACTAGGATGGATGAACCCTTTATAAAAAAAGATCTTTCAATTCCTTCTTTATCTCCTTTAATTTAGTTGGGGAGATTCTATTATGAGGAATGGAAATAGGGTGAGTATCTGGTAAAAGGTCAATCCCAAAATCTATTTTCTAATTGAAAAGAATCCTAGAAAGATCATTAAGAAACACTTTAAGAAATTTATTAACCAGATAGATAGATTCCAAAGGACTTTCAGATTCTAAATCCTTACCCAAACTAGATGATATAAACACCCTTTTAAAATCAATTTCTGAGCTCTATGATAGCCCTTTGGGTTATTAGTATCCCCCTGCCTATTCTAATACCATCTTATTAGGAAAGATAAATTAACCTATTGGATCCTGCATCAAAAGAAGCATAGCGTGAGTGAAGCCAATCTATCCTTAAGATGGAATTGAAATCCACCATATCTAACTCTATCAAATCCACCAATATCTCTCTATGAAAGATAGACACTATGAAACCCCTAAATTTTTCTAGAAAATATAGAATCATCCACTGGGTAGACAGAGAAAAGGGGTTGGAAATACTTTTTGGACAAAACCTAAAATGCATAGCCACATAAGGGGTCACATAAGAAAGGGTAGACCCCGAGTCATGCAAATAATACACATAATAAGAGAACAGTTATAAAATACAAGTAATAATATTAGGAGATGACTCAGATTCTTGATAGCATACAAGAGTTTAGAGAAGATTTTCTCTAGTGTCGGTACCAGAGGTAACACCCTTTAGTGGAGGAATTGAGTATGTGGCAATTGGAACATTATTAGCCAAGTTGAAACCCTAGTTGAAGAATAATCTTGCTACATTTGACACAGCTGGACACAATTATAACATCGATTCCTTCTCTCATCACAATTCCACGATGAAGTTTCCTACAAAAATAATAAGCAAAATAAGGTGGAGCTGACTGAGCTCCACAAGCTTGGGACAGGGAGACTTGTTCCTTAGAACTTCTTGTAGCCTGAGACAATGATCAACAAAAGGCTTAGGATAAGGAGCATTGGAAGAGGAATAAGAATTTCCCTAGTTCTTCTTCCTAGTCGACTGTCTGCCTTTTCTCCCGCTATTCTACTAACTCCAACTCTACTCCGATTACCTGAACTTCTTACTCTACCTCTCCCTCACCTTTTCCTATTTGTTTTTCATCTTTAACCTACTACATGTAAACCACAAGTCTTGAGATGTCCATATTATTGTTTAACATTACTGCCTTACACTCAAATACCAAGTCTCAAGATAACCCATAAGCAAACTTCGTCTTTTGAATCTCCAGTTAGACACCAACTCTAAAGCATAATGAGATAGCTACTAAAATTTCAATCTATACTGTTTCACACTAGTCTTACCTTGCTTCAAATTAACAAACTCCTTAGCCTTATCATACCTCAACTTTTGAGTAAAAAAGTGATCAAGAAAGGTACCTAAAAACTCATCCCATAATGTAAGATCTGCATCATTACCCCTCAACTGCTGCCACTCCTTATACCACAGATAAGTTCTATCTTTTAACTAATATGCAGTGAACTCTACCCTTTAGAATTAGTAACATGCATTACTTTAAAAATCTTCTCTATATCATCTACAAACACCCAAGGATCTATCTAACCTTAGAACCTGCAAAGGTTTGGGAATTCAACCTCATGAATCAGCCAACCCAAGTGACCTCAAATGAAAGAGTAGCAGAACTAACACGATCTTACTGATGTGACTGAGATGTCACCAACTGAGTAAGAAAATAAGTTAATCGACAAAACACTTCATTAGAGATGTCCCCCTGAGGTAGCTAATCATAAGCATCACCATTCTGAGTAGCCCGAGAATGACTAGTAGGTACAGGTAGAACTCTACCTAGAGTGGCATAATTAGGAGCAGGGACCCTAGACTGGGTCTACACTTCTTACACAAGGCGACTCCCCTCCTCATTATCCTTAAGTAGGATATAGCTCCTATTAGAGTTTCTATGAAAATCAAATCTTTGAGAAGGTATAATCTGAAATATCAGAATCCATGGGTTAGAGAATTCTCATAACACTAGACTCTATAGCCCAAAAATTGAACACATGAAAGGAAATTATTCCTAAATTCCTTGTAGCCTCCTCTTTATAAATGTGATGCGCTACACCCCCATAATAAGGATTATACTTGACATGGCTTTGTGGGCAGCCAACATAAATCGTGCTTTTATATCAAGCATGTGACAACCCAAATCAGGGCCTGGTCGTACTGGGTATCTCAGGTCCACCATGGATCTGAGATTACCCCTTAACCCAATGTCAAGAATATAATAATAATAATAATAATAATAATAATAATAATAATAATAATAATAACAACAATGTGAAAGCCAGCTAAAAAGAAATAAGAAGATGAATAATGACTCAATGAAACTAATAGTCAAAGCAATAGCTAGCCATCCTATATCTGTCCACAATAGCCTCTAGAACCAGAATACCAAATGGGTCGAGACATACTACCGACCATGACCTAACGAATCCAAAAATTACTGAGTAAAAATAAAAGATTATGGAAAGTGAAACAATGTAGAGTCCTAGAATGGTTAGTGGGATAAGCTCTAGCATGTAACTCAAGGAATGTTATAAAACAAATTCCAGGTACAAAATCAGTAAACAACATATGAACACATTCGTATATACATATATACATGTTTTCGAGATAAGGATCAACGTTTAAGCATGAGATTTAAAATCATTATCCTGGCATCCTAAGGGCACTTACAGGATATACGGGTTCAGCTCGCCCTGCTAAAAGGGCACCAGTGCATGTTAGCCACATAAATTGGATAAATCCAAGAAAGGGTCAAAGCCACCAAGTATCCAACTATTCCAAAAATATATTTAATATGTGTCAACTATGCACACGGTTATAAAGACCCCCACACCGGCAAACATGGTTTCCAGTATCGGCCCCCCAAAACCTTTACCTTCCAAAGCAAACTACACCCCCCTTTAAGCCCAAATTAAAATGATTTTCATACATTCTCATCCATTAACCAAGGATTCTTTTAATTATCCATTTATCATTTGTATCATCAAACCAATTAAAGTTAAGCTTGCAAGCTAATTCCATTATGCCATTCCTAAACCAATTAGCCAAATTGACTCTAAAGTTTCCAATTTAAACCAATCCATGGCCAAAAAGGCCTTTCAAAACCAATTTATGTTTCATTAACCTTTTCTTCAATGAAAGGTTTCAAAAGTTAAGTTAATTATGTATATGTTCTTATTGCAAAACTAATTTCACAAGTTGGGTTGAGGTTATAGCCAATTCCAAACCATTAAGCCATAAAATTTAGGAAAACCCATGTTTCCCATTACAATTCCCACAACCATGGATTTATTTATTTCAACATCATAAGAATAAAGAAGAAAAAACAAATTCAAAACCATGGAAACTCAGTTAATGAAACAACCATTCCAAATCCCTCAACCTGTATTCAAAACCCAACAATTAAACCATATGAACAATAATTAAACATATGATTTTGTATAAAATTAATATACAAAAGAGAAACATTCTTGAAATACACATCAATTTGAAAGTAATTTGAAATTTTGAGCATAGGTGATGAATGCCCAGTGAAACCCTTAACCTTTCTTGGTTTAGGTGTTAGAGAAGTGAATAAGAGTGTTTGATCTTTTTTAGCAAAGGGTAAAAGGTCAATTTTATGTTTATAAGTCATGGGAAGGGTGAAAAGACCAAAAGCCCCTCATCCCTAATTGAAAAAAAAAACAAATTGGATGAATTTTACACCTTGGTGTGGCATGTCGTTATTTCAAAGGTTATCCTCTATACTACACCAATATTGCTGATGGTAACCTCTATAAAAAGGTGATATCACAGACCCTAACTTCCTCGGGGTACGAAAATAACCCCAAACCCTTTACAAAAATTTTAAAACTTTCCCAAATTACCCTTTTAACACCCCTTAATACAACACAAGTTAAAAATTGATATTACAAATAGAGGAAGGTCAAAAATAAAATGGTAAAAATTTGTAAAGGTCGTACAATGCACCTTCTCCAGCTCAATATCTCGTAAAGGCTGGATTGATGGTCTCCTTTCTTCTCCAGCAAGATGTCTTATAGTTGAAGAGGACCTAGGGAATTCGAGAATATTTGCATACACTACCAGGTCCCAATGAAGTTCCAATCATTATCATCAATGATTTACAATGATTTACTCCATCCAGTAATGGAGATATATAAATATATATAATATGCAAGGACTCAAATTGTGCCTAAAGAGCTTAATCCTTTAAATTCATTATCTGAGATTAGGTCTAGTAATAAATCAGCATAAATTATATTGAAATGGTTAGAATTTCTCTCAACCTACGTAAATAGTAGTGGTAAACAAAGTAGTTAAACCTTGAACCAAAATCAATATCTATCTAATTTGAAAACATCCTTTGTTCTTCCAGAAGCTCATAAATTGTTAAAATATGATAATACAATCCTTATTGTAGGAGTATCCATTTTATTGGTGAAATATGGAGTGAAATCCTTTTTTATAAAATGGTAGTGAAAATCATGGTTTTAGATGAAATCGTACCACTAAATCAGCACGAATGCACTAAAAGTATGCATTCTATCACCAGACTCAAGTAATACAACAACAAGCAACTAAGCAACTATATACTAGGATCACACCCATTTTTCTAGGTGGAGTACTCACTTGGAGTCCAACTGGTATCATAACCACGACCTCAGGCCTAACAGTATTTAACTGATCTTATAATAATTCCATGATTTGGGGAAACTATGGTCTAAGACATAAAGTCAAATAGTAAATCTTATATCAAAGAAAACTTACCATTAGCTATGGTCAACATGCTTATATTCTAGGGTGATAAGATCCTATAGGCATGACTAGTATTTCATCTTACGGGTCGATTCACCCTTCAATACCCGAACTCCAAAATAAGTCTAAGTGATTACATTCTAGTCATAAACATGTACTATCATACCCACCTTGTATGAAATCTACACTACCATCCTTCTCATGAAGATAAGTAGATCAAAGACTACTTCGATACAAAAGTAAAATCCTTAAAGCATCTATAAATCACTTGTCTTTGCTCCATGATCCCAAAATACCACCACACTATTAAAATAACACTCTACATATCAAAAGGAGTAAAATGGAACCTATATTGTTATATAAAGGTTGGGTTAGAATTTCAGTAAAGAATAGAATTGTAGGGCCCAAAAATGAAATCCAAAATTGAATTTATCCCGAGGTCCCTCAAAGGACAAGTAATGTTTTCTCAAAAGTTAAGCACAAATGAAACATAAATCGGGGATCATAACAGCCCTATAGTAAAAGGATTTAAGGACCTAATTTCTAAAATCTTACCATGAAAAGGAATGAATTTAATGGGGAAATAATGGGAAATGGCTAAGGAGTATTGGGCTAACTTACCTTAGCTTCAATGGATTATTCCCCACACTTTTTCATATCCCATGCTCTCAAAAAAGAGGGAAAGTGAATGTGAAATAATAGAGAAATTTTGATATAGAAGGGGGATCTAACTCCCCAGGTGCAGCTAAAGCGTCACTAGGTCGCTTATGTTACTACCACTTAAGAGGGACATGTCTTTTTAAGCAGTCGAGCAAGGATAGACGGTGGCTGCTAAAGCAGTATCCTATTCACTAATGTGACGTCTACTAAAGCTAACAAGGAGCACTTAAGTGGTGATCAACCAAATAACCAAGGATGCTAAAGTGGCTCAATGTTGCTAAAGCAACTACAACTTAAGCGACCAAAGATCCTCTTATATGGTCGCACTAGTTGATATCAGGCTCCAGATTTCTCTAAGTTCAAATGGTTTTCGATAGGGTGCTTGATATTTATTGACAAAACCGTGCATAAAAATGAACTATGATACCATACCAAATTTTATATTGTGGACTCAATGGAACCATCAAAAATTTCATTCGAGATTGTTTTAAGTAAAAATAAAGCCACACCTATAGTTCTATTTTCATAGAAACCACCGAGTAGCCCAAAATGAGCTAGAAAGCTTTGGGACCTAAACCAAGGGTCCCCATTCTAAAATCAATGTTTTAGAACTGATGGCACTGCTAAACTTCTCATCAAAGGTTGTTTACTATCTGAGATAATATCCTTAATAATAATAGTTGTAGGGAGGCTCGAACTGACAAAAATATGTAATAATTAATGAATGGTTGTTAAAGTATGCAGGTTGTTGTTGGACTAAAGATGGGAGCATGGCAAAAAATTTGGGGCATAGACTTCACATGCGTCACAATGAGGTGAATGCAATCACATTAACTCATGAGGTGAACGATTTCTACAGGAAGAAAAGTTAAATTTGAAGGATTATAGATGCTTCACCCATGACTCTAAGAATGAGTGAAAATGACAAGTAGGTTCTTGCGATGACCCATCACATTGAGTCTTGAGGACCGGAGAGGGGTAAGTCAATGCAGAAACCAGGTAAGTATTCTAACCTATACACATGTATTCTAACCTATACACAATATGTGTTGGACATAGGTCATGAATAATGGTAATGAGTCATTATATATATCACGGTCACTAGGCTAAAAAATCACTTAACCTTTCAAGCAACCCAACCCAACTAACCCCACTCACGAGATTAAAACCTAAAATCAACCCAGTCTACTTCTTTTAGAAATTTTCAGAACCATAACTCCCTTCATTACATAAAATCAATTTCAATCATAAAATACCTCAATTATTTCCTTCCAAAATAGTGTTTGAACCATCCTAACAATCTCTATTTGCTCATTTACTCTAAAACTTAAAGTTTTAAGTGGTTGTGTTTGAATTTATTCCTTCAAGCATCAAAATCCAAGATAGAAAGTAAATGTAATTTATTTTAATTTTATTTACTATGGGCTTTGTGATTCTTCAAAGGGTACTCCATCATTGTTTTTATATTATGTAACCCTAGATTAATTTGCTTGAGTTTGGATTGCGAGATGTGTGACTAAAAACTCCAATAACTTGTTATATTATTAAATTTGTGAAAATGGGTACCTAGTATTATTTCATGGGCCCCATTGGGAAAAACCTATGTTGAATTTATACTAGAGTTGATGTTTAAGTAGCCTCGATAATTGGTGTAATGAGTACACAAGAGGAATTTATGTTTTTTACTAATATAATTATCGTAAATGTGGTCTAGCTATAAATTTTTTGAAGAATATTTGATAAAAACTATGTGTTATAGAAACTACGCAATAACCACTACCTAAAAGCAATGAGCCATCAAATGAGTCATGACCATTGGCACTATAGGCAAAAATTAGAAAATTTCTAAACTTAGGGGATTTACTCAGTACGAGTTTCGTGTTGAGTTACTAGAAAACCTGATGTCTCATAGTGAACACTTGTACTAAGACCAGTACTTACACTATTGTCGAACTTGGACGCAACATGTTATCCAACGATTCATACCCTCTAGAAATGATGCATTTCCTAACCCATAAAGGCTGACAGTGACTGATATGCATGTATTTTGATTTCTCAAATCACTTTCGTATTTATTTCTCCATCTATATATTCTATGGCACCAATGAATGATGTATGATGTAAAAATCTATATGTATTGACAACAAAACATAAAATAACGGGAAAAAATAAAATTAATAAAATACAAATAGAAAGCTCTTTTGAACAATTTGTAAAAACAATTGATAATAATGATTATAGTTACAGAAATATAGACATAGAAGAAGATCTAGAAATAATAAATGATAGAATAAGTACAACAAAAAGAATAGTTTATGATAAGTACAAATGTTTATCTTAAGTCAAGAAGAGAAAAATGAAAATTATTCCAATCAATAATATTCATTATAAAAATAAATACCTACGTATTTATTATCTAGTTAAATTATCGCACCTAATCCGCACCCCCTAAATAACTGGTATCAGAGCCCAGTTATTTAAAAAATACAGAAGTAGCATACATGTTTGAATTTATGAATTTAGATTGGATTTACTTGACAATAATTCATATTGATTAATTATGAGAAGACCATTTAAAAACAGAGAAGCTTTTAGAAAAATTAAAGAATCGTTAATTAGTAATTATTCAGAATATATAAGTCTAAATAAAACAAAAGAAAACCCACAAATACTAGCCTACCTAATTACCTTAGTATCTAGTATTGAAACAAAATTAATAATCCATTTAAAATCTAGGAGAATGAGACACATACCACATAATTATGATAAAATCAGATTTAGGTATCCACCAAAATACTATAAATACGGTTTAAATGAATAAAATACAAAAATACAAAGAACTAAAACAAATTATTTCTGAAAAACGTAAAGAATTAAAAATAAGAATAGAAAGATTAAGTTATAATATATTTGCCGGAGTTAGTAAAAACTCAATAAATGCACAAAAGGATGAAATATCAAATTTAGAATCACAAATAGATAGTTTAGAATATATATATCAACATGAACTATTTACAATTAAATGAACAAAGAAGAATTTATAATAGACGAAAAAATATATGAAAATCACGAAGGACTAAAAATAAGAATAGTATTTTCTAATCTAGGGAGAAGATATAAGAAAATAGGTGAACATTTATATTTAATGTTAGAAAAAGAAGAATTAAAATTAGAAGATAAATTGACAGTTATGGCAAGAATAGAAAGGGAAAACGAAGAAATAGATAGAAAAAAGGAAATAGAAAAAATAAAACAACAAACTACAGAAGAAATACGAAAAATAGAAGAAACTAAAAATAGTAGGATTGCTGAATTAGAAAAAGAATTACAAATGTTAAAAGATCTGTATGAAAAAAGACAGAAAGAAAAAGAAGAAAAAGATAAAGAACAAAAATTATTAAACGAGATAAATCAATTTAAAGAAAAATTAGAAATAGACAATAAAGAAATAAAAGATAAGGAATTGGAAATAAATAATATAGATGTTGAAGAGACAGATAATTATGATTCAGAAGATAGTGAAACATCTACAGAAATATTAACAAATACAAAAAATTTAGAAATCAATGCAAAACAAGAAGTAATTAATGAAGAAAATTTAGAAAATATCAACACAGAAATAAATACTCTTGATAAAAAAGAAGATCAAAATATAATACCTAGTACATCAGAAATAAGGAAACCTACATATTATAAGAATAAGTTTAAAAGATATAATCTAAAGAATGAATATGACAAATGGACACCAAAACAAATAGTTAATAAAAATTATAACTTTTTAGACTTAGATTATGTAATAGATACAGAAAAAACAATACAATTATGGATAGGATATATGACAAAACAATTATTAGATAATAATATAAGTGTAATAGATGCACCAGAATATATAGAAAGAACACTAATAGGAACAGTGAAACTATGGTTTTTAAATCTAACTAAAAATAGTAAAAGAATATTAAGAACCAACAAACCCACAGAAGGAACATCATCAACAAAATTAACACCTATAGAATTATTAAAGAAATATGAAACAGCTATAAAAGAAGAATTTAGTAGCATGACAACAAAAGAAGAAGAACAAAATGAAGAGAAAGATATAAATAGGAATTTAATGTTAAAATTAGCAATATGTAATATGTGCTATATAGATGAATATACTTGCGCATTTAAAGAATATTATTATAAAGGAGCATATAATATAGAAGAAAGTAAAGAAATAAAAAAATTATATTTTAATAAATTACCTGAACCATTTAGTTCAAAAATAATAAAAAGTTGGGATGAAACAAAAACAGTAGATACTCTAGGAGCAAGAATAAAATTTTTACAACAATGGTATAGAAACCTATGTGAAAAATACAGAGAAGAAATAAAAATGGAAAAAACATTAATATGAAATTTAGCATATTGCAAAGATAAAATAGCACCTCAATTTGAATGCGAAGATAGATATTATAAGAAAAGAAAAAGACATAAGAAATATAAGAAATACAAAAAATCAAAATATAAGTATAAGAAACCAAGAAAAAGATATTATGTGAAAAATTATAAACATAAAAGACCATATAGGAAAAAGAAATCTATAAAGGAATGTACCTGTTATAATTGCGGAAAAATAGGACATTTAGCTAGAGATTGTAAATTACCAAAAAACCCAAAAAATAAACAAATATCAAAAATAAAAATAGAAAATATAGAATATATGCAGATAGATTATATAGATTACGAATTAGAAAGTGAAGACAGTATATATGAAATTTCAGAGAATGAAACAGATAACGAAATAGATAGTGAATTAGACGAATTAAATGACTGAAGAAGATATAAAAATAATAACAAAAGAAGAATATTTAAATGACGAAGGAACAGATCAAAAAATAGTATTTGATAACAATGTATTTGATGAAATAAAAGGAAAAGAGTTAGACTTAAGTGTAGAAAAAATATTTAAAATACCAACAATAAAAAATATATTTACTAGGAAAAAGGAAGAATATTATGTAGTAAGCCAAAAGGAACATGTAATAGACTGTAGATATGCAAAAGGTAAAGCTAGTATACCACTAGTAACAAAAAGAATAATTAATAAAGAGATAAACGATATAAAAAGTAGAGACCCAATAAAATATGTACACCTTGGAGGTACAGAAATATTAATAAAAACATGTTTTAGAGAAGGAATAGATACACCAATAGAATTATATTTAGCAGATGATAGAATTATAAAACCTATAGAAAAAAGTATAATAACTGTCATAAAAGGAAATTTAATATACAAAAAATTTAAATTTATAATATGTGCGAATTATTCAGTAGCAGTAACGGATAAAAATATAGACAAATCATTAGTATTATATTGGAAAATATCAGGAATAGAATTAACCCCAGGAAGTAAAATATTTACAGCAAGATGTAAAAATCTATATGTATTAACAACAAAACATAAAATAACGAGAAAAAATAAAATTAATAAAATACAAATAGAAAGCCCTTTTGAACAATTTGTAAAAACAATTGATAATAATGATTATACTTACAGAAATATAGACATAGAAGAAGATCTAGAAATAACAAATGATAGAATAAGTACAGCAAAAAGAATAGCTTATGATAAACCGGAATCATCAAGCTCATCAAAAAGAACAAGTTATGAAACAAGTTCAATGGATAATTCAAACCAAAATTATATAACAGGAAAGGTAAATGAAAAAGAATATTTAATACTCTTAAATACAGGACAAGAAGAAAATTATATAGCAAAATATCTAGTAAAAAATGAGGAAATAAAAACCGACAATAATATATGCCCAGACCTACCAAGAAGTTTAATAAATACTAAAACTATAGCAGAAAAAGAAATAATAATAGGAATAAGAAAAATAAAAATAGAATTTGAAGTAAAAGAAGAAATGCAAAAAACAGACATAATATTAGGAATAAAATGGTTAGAACAAGTAAAACCATATAATATAGAACATACACAATTAACTATAACATATAACAGAGAGAAATTATTCTTAAGAAGAGCTTTAACATAAAATGAAAATATATGTATTAATGAAGACAGTAGTAGAAGGATATTACAGTAGATATTATACGCCTATGATAGACATGGGAGAAGAAGCTAATTTATGTAGATATAATTGTTTACCAGAAAGTAAATGGGATAAATTAAAAACACCAATAATAGTTAAAGGATTTAATAACGAAGGAAGCTTAATTACTTACAAAGCTAAGAATGTAAAAACACAAGTATGGGATAAAATATTAACAATAGAAGAAATTTATAATTATTAACTAACATCAAAAGATATACTTTTAGGAATGCCGTTTTTAGATAAATTATACCCACATATAATAACTAGAACAGATTGGTGGTTTACAACACCATGTAAACAGAAAGTAAGAGCAAAAAGAGTGAATAATAAAATAAGAAAGAAAACTGATTGGATAAAAGGAAGTGAAAAAATTACACAAAAGTTAAAAAATATAAAAAATACTGAAGATACAATAGAACTAGTCGTATTTTCGATAAATAAAACAGAAATAACTATATTTTCAATAAATAAGATAGAAATAATTAAGAGAAAATTAGAACAATTATATAGTGAAGATCCATTAAAAGGATGGGAAAGACATAAAACCATTATAAAAATTGAATTAATAGATAAAAATAGCATAATATCCCAGAAACCATTAACATATAATTTTGATGATTTAAAAGAATTTAAAATGCATATAGAAGAATTATTAGAAAAACGATATATACAAAAAAGTAATAGTAAACATAATAGCCCAGCATTTATAGTAAATAAACATAGTGAACAAAAAAGAGGAAAAAGTAGAATGGTTATTGATTATAGAAATTTAAATGCAAAAACAATGACTTATAATTATCCAAGACCAAATAAGATATTAAAAATAAGACAAATACTAGAATATAATTATTTTAGTAAATTTGATTGCAAATCAGGATTTTACCATCTAAAGTTAGAAGAAGAATCTAAGGAATTAACCGCATTTACGGTACCACAGGGATTTTATGAATGGAATGTACTACCATTTGGATATAAAAATGCACCAGGTAGATATCAACATTTTATGGATAGTTATTTTAAATAACTACCTAATTGTATAGTATATATAGACGATATACTATTATATACAAAGACCAAAGAAGAATATTTAAAATTATTGGAACAATTTACGGATATAATAGAAAAATCGGGAATGAGTTTAAGTAAAAAGAAAGCTGAAATTATGAAAAATCAGATAGAATTTTTAGGAATACAAATAGATAAAAGTGGAGTAAAAATGCAACAACATATAGTACAAAAAATAATAAATTCGAAAGAAGAATTAGATACAAAAAAGAAATTACAATCATTTTTAGGATTAGTAAACCAAGTAAGAGAATATATACCAAAATTAGCAGAAAATCTAAAGCCCTTACAGAAAAAATTTAAAAAGGAGGTAGAATATAATTATAACGAAGAAGATAAAAAAACAAGTTCAAAAAATAAAAATACTTTGTAAAGAATTACCAAAATTACAATTTCCAGATGAAAATAGAAAATTTATATATATAGTAGAAGCAGATGCTAGTGAATGTAGTTATGGAGGAGTACTTAAATATAAATATGAAGAAGAAAAATTAGAACACCACTGTAGATACTACTCAGGTATATTTAATGAAACAGAAATAAAATGGGAAATAAATAGAAAAGAATTATGCTCATTATATAAATGTTTATTAGCATTTGAGCCATATATTGTATATAACAAGTTTATTGTACGAACAGATAATACACAGGTACGTTGGTGGCTAACAAAGAAAATACAAAATTCAGTTACAACAAAAGAAATTCGGAGACTAGTATTGAATATATTAAATTTTACATTTACAATTGAAGTAATTAGTACTAACAAAAATGTTATTGCAGATTACATATCAAGACAAAGCTACACAGACTGACATAATAGAAGAAGATACTCTAGAAAAAATACTCAACACCCTAACTACGCTTTCAATGAAAGTGGACAGTATGGGTAATGAGATAGAAAAGCTAAAGACTAATGAAGATAAACTGAAGTCTATAGCTACAAATCAGCTAACTCAGCAGTGTGCAGAGCTATGTCGATCGGAAGACATTAAAATTCCAGAGCTAGAAGGAGACGTTGGGATACTCCATAAAACCCATAACATTTATCAATCTACTTCTACAGGTACAAGCAAAGGAGTTAGGAGAAATACAAATATGAACCTAAACAAGCTATTTGATAAACCATTTATTCCAAATACACCAAAAGATCCTATGTTTATACCCCCACAAATCACCACCTATCGAGAAAGTCTAAACCAAGACAAAAAGACCTACAACCATACAGCCCGAACATACATAGAAAATATTTACAAAATACAAACCTTCTTAAATACCAACCCCAGAGCTATAAACATCCAAGAACCACATACAAATTACCTAACCTAGAAGCTAACCGGATACAATAAGCTAATTGCTTTGCCCAAAATCAAATCAGGTCTAGTTAAAACCTGTTACGAATATGTACTAATTAGCACCATATATACCCAAGACGGAAATGAAATATCCAATATACCAAAAATATATGATTCATTTAACATTTTTAAAAGAATAACCAAAGGTAACCTATTTTTTATAAAATTTTATACGGCACCAGCAGAGATATTGTATGATGAAGTTAAATCACCTATACAAGTTGTAAAAATAGGAATGACCTGAGATATGATTATACCAGAAGATATTACTCAACAACCAGAAATACCTAGAATTGAGATACCAAATTTTTATGCAAATAAGAGAATTATTGGACTATCTACGATTCTTCAAGAATTAGCAAATAATTATCGCAACAGAAATCCCATATGGAGTTATTATTCAAGAGGTAATGTAATAATATACTCGAATTCAAAGGAACTACGAGAAGCAGATATGGAAGACATAAGGCAATGGATCTTGACTTTACTCAATCCAGAGAAAAAACCTATCGCCAGAGCTATTAAAGAAAAATTTATTTCGGAAGAATTATTAACCAGATATTGCAAGTTAATTGGACATAAATATCCAGACCATCAATGTTCAAAATATAATGGAGAATATAATATTGTCCCAGAAGTTCAGCTAGAATAAAAGAATCAAGAAGATAAGCATGCCAGCTGGAAAGATAAGAGAAGAAGCAATAATTGAGATATAGCAGATACGACAGCATCAACGGAAGACAAGCTATTGGATCATTTATTGTATAGATTTTTTATTCTTTACGTAAATTTGTTAAGATAGTAAATTAGCATTTATGTAGACTTGGACTTTTCTTAGCCTTTAAAGGCTATGTATAGGCTTTTTAGGTTAGGTAGCCTTTTTAGACCTTATAGCCTTTTTGACTTATAGATTAGCATTTAAAAAACGTGTAAAGATGATTGTAAAGTTTTTTTTCGTTCTATAAAGGAAGGAAACTGAAGGCATTGGAAAGCAAGCCTTTATGCGTTGAAGCAAATACTCTCTCCAGTCCACAATAAATATTTTGCTCAGTTAATTAAAAACAGGTATATTTCAATGGAAAAATCTATGGAGGAACAAAGCTCAGAAATATCAAACCTACCCGAACAGGTATATTTATTTATGATTATGAATAGCTAAATTCATACTTCCCAACAATCATGGTATGATAAAATAGATTCATGTTAGTTACTTTATAGTAGAATTATTCGAAGAATAATATGTTAAGAAGTTTATTAGCAAAGTGGAAACGGAGAAAAATCCCTAAGAACTATGTCATCCTAAAGGTGAAACCAATAAGGCAAGAAGTCGTGGTGGGGAGTAACCAGAGTAGAGGCGCTGTTTAAGGGAAAATATCCAGATTACCATGCTAATAGTGACCGAAGAACATGTTATTTAATAATAATCTAGTAAATAGTAATCTAAAATGACCATATTTTGTTATGTACATAGTTGAAGGGAATATTTTGAAAAAAACAATTTTATGAAAATGAATAATTATTTATCTGATACAATGGTAGATAAATTTAAAATACTTATTTTGTACGCACTTAAAGATATAAAAGTAGTAGATATAAGAAAAATCATATTAGAAAAAGCATTTGGTAAATATTACATGACTAGAGTAAATTATATACCATACCTACCTAACTACTCTTACAAATACTTACCATGATAAATTACATAGAATTTTTAGAAAAAGATATGAGAGACATACAGTTACTAGAAAAACAGATGAAAATAAATATAGACAAATACATGGAAAATAAAGATATAAAATATATAGAATTTCATAATGAAAATATGCAAGAATTACTTAGACTAAAACAAACAACTAGAAAATATTATGAAAAAGCATGATAGATGATATTAAAATACTTGTTTTATATATACTTAAAGATATAGAGATTATAGACATAAAGAAAATAATATGGGAAAAATTAGAAGATTATGAAGAGGAAGAATTATTAAACAGTATATAAAATTTACGCATATATTATGAACATCAATATTACTTAGATTCAGATGAATATTATTCAGAATAAATAAATGTTAGAATATATAAAAAAAATTAGAGAAAGGCAAAATTGGATATATGAAGAAGTTAATTACAGAAATCAACTTGAAATAGAGAAAAGAGAACTAAAAGAAAAATTACTTAAAATAAAATTAACCTTAGAAAAGGTAGATACAAGTAATAATTTATTTAATACGTACGAAAAATTATTTAATACAGATGGAAAATTACCTATACATGAAGAACAAATACTAGTAAATCAGATAAAGAATATAAACCTACGCATTGAATATAACAAAGTTAGAATAAAATACTGCACACAAATTGCTAAAATTTCAATAGGATAAAATAATAAACCAAAAAAATTAATGAATACATCTTACGAAAAGAATAAATCATTAAAAGAAATAGAAACCCAACTATATAGTCTATACCCATAATACAAACGGTTACATATTACTAACGAGGATCCTAAAACACTAGATAATCTAATTACGATAATATTTAATCTAGAACATGAATTAATAAATCATCTTAAGTCAAGAAGATAAAAATGAAAATTATTCCAATCAATAATATTCATTATAAAAATAAATACCTACGTATTTATTATCTAGTTAAATTATCGCATCTAATCCGCACCCCCCTTCTAAGGATGAGTCCTATGGCTCAATGAATAAGTATCCAATCATAACTCCAGTTGAGCGACGTGAAAGGTTAACAAGGGCAAGGAACTTTGGTCTATGTACAAACATTACAAGGGCGTCACATTCATTGGGAATAACACCAGTACCTTTCTTATTTGAAGAGGTAGAAGAATTAGAGCTCGAGGAAGAAGGGGTTAAAAGCGACTCCAAAATTAAATAAGGGACTGCATCTAGTAGTTTCTGAAAGTACAAAGCAGAAATAAAGAACGGTACTCAGTTCTTTAGTCAAGATTATGTTGAGACCTACAGAAATAGTCCTGTACAATAGGATCAACTTCTACCACAAGTACATCCAACACCATTAGTTGATATGGCTTCACATGTTTAAAGATAGGGTATTTCAGGTTTGAAGAGCATCTATAATTGAGTCACTACACTCAATGACTAGGGTCAACAAAAATATAGTCTTTATAAGGAGTCGTGGTTAGTGACCACAATCATATTTGAAATGTTGAGTTTGAGCAACAATTCAATAAGTATAGATTTAGGTGGATAACTAAGCAGCCGAGTAGATATAGTCCTATACTAGATTGAGAGTTTTTTCCTACTTATCATCCCACCCTAAAATTCAAGGATCCATAGGGTTTACTTTAAAGGTTTAGCCTCTACCCCCCATTGTTTTTATTTGTGGTACTTAGTTAGAAATCTTAGCTCATACTATTTTATGTATCCTATATGGTTAGGATTTTGAGCCTCCGACCAACATGCTAGAGATAGATCATTAGATAGATAAGATAAAGTCATAGCAGATTGGAACCAATGACCAAATAGTACATTATAGATGGGAGGTAAACAATATTATTGCACAAGAAAATGAATTTGAGTGGGTAGTCGGTAGAGTCCCAAAAAATTAAAGATTGAGCTTAATCATCAAATATTAGATGACATTTTTTTATCAAAAATTGGGATCCACATCCAGAGATAATTTTTTAGGCCAAACTAATCTTCCTTATTGGAAGGTATTGTGGAGGGCTATGCTATTAACATAATTGTCTGAGATATCCGAGATAGAGTATTTAAGGATGTGAGAAGTATCCTATTCCCTTTTTAGGAACTTAGATGTGTCTAGATGTGGCTATTCCAGACCTACCCATGATTAACCACTTCTTAAAGGTTTGGCATATTATAAATTTAGGGTTGATTTGACATCCAACAAATCCCATGTCCAAAGAAAAGGTGGTAGTTGGTGATCCATCATTAGCTGGGGCATTCCAATTGTATGGAATACTAATGAAGATTGATACATCTTGATTTGTTAACATCAGGGTTACAAAACTATTTCCTAAACTAAGGCCTCAAGGTCAAAGCCCTACACTATTATTGATGACACTACCTCCTCTACTCTGCAACCAACCTTAAAATTGAATTCACCATGTAATGGCCTGATATTTCATAATTTGAGGGAAATTTTACTTCTATGAGATTTTACTATTTTTACCCCTCCTCTTGGTTTTTATTCTTATTTTTTTGAGGTATGAAGATGTTCGGCATAGTTCCTAATGCATTTTTGAGCGGTTTATGTTAGTTTGAGGTTTTTGATGGTCTTAAAGACTTATTAGTTGACTTTGGTCAACATCTTTAGATCTAAGGATCAGATGGAAAAATGTATTGCGTCAGCGAATCCAAAAATCAATTTTAGGTTAGTAACATAGTTGGAGTGGTTTACGACTTTTATATCTCATTTTGACCCTTTGTTTGGAACGTTGTGAAAATAGGTCTAGGGGATCAATTATGTGAAAACATTTTTATAAAACTTATGATATTTCCATTAAGTCTGGAGCGTCGAATTTTTGAGTATAGTATAGTTCGTTGGAATTCTCGAGATTTTGAACGAATCTCTAGGGTTCCACTGAGACTTGAAATTTTCTATGTCTCCATAGCTAGTGCACCACTGAGCTGGTGCAACCTCTAAAGAACTACTTTGACTGCTTTAGTGGAAAGTACTAAAGCACTACGTGGACACTTTAGAAGATGGCTAATAGCTGGGCAATTGAGCTTTAACATCCCTCATCCACTTTAGCATAAGGCGCTAAAGAGGAACTTTTTATGCAATACCCCAGGTTAGTCTTAGCTCAGTTCAGCCCATAGTGCAAGTACACGATGATAATTTCTAAGATAATTCATATTCAGGGGTGTAAGTAGCATGTCTAGGGGAAGTTTAAATATTTTTGGATGAGGCTTGGGTCGAGTTTGGATTTCAAAAATAACAAGTCATCGTGATAGCATCGTAATGCATCCATTATAGAGATGGATCTCTTATCGCATCGTGGTACCTCCCTAATCAATTTCTCAGTTACAAATTTAAATCCCAGAAGGGAAATCTTATTATTTTCCACCGCCTCAATCGGTGAAAACACAGGATTTAACATCAGTTAAGGCATTATAAACCCAATTTCCTTAATTTCTCTCTATAATAAACCCTAACCCTTCCCCAAATTCATCAAGTTCAATTACTATTCCTTCAATAAAACTCAAGAATTCAAGATTCACCACCCAAGGACTATCACGAAAGTTAATACTCTTGATAGATTAAAGCTTTAAGATATGTTAGATGTTCATCCATAGGCCTTTTTAACCTATGAAGTCCAATAATATATATTTTTATTTTAAATCATGCATTTACATATTTACAATGAGTTATTTTTATGAAGTTCGATTATACATGATATTTGAATGTGATTTTTGTTGAAAAGTAGGCCTTACATGTTTGAAGCATGAAATTCCTTATTAAATTCCCAATGTATGGTTTCAGTGTTGTTATTATGTTATTCCCACATGAGTAAATCATCCTCATGCCTATGTTCATGAATTTCAAGTGTTTGATGAAGTGCCTAAATGGTTGGATTTTTAACAATGACTACTTACTATGCATTGAAACTTTAGTATGTTTCTATTGTTAATGTTATCGAGTCCTGGGGGTTATGAATACTCAAAAACATAGTTTTTTACTTAGTCTCAATATTTTCATAATGATTTCAGATAAATTAGAGTATTATTAGTTCAGTCAGTTATCATATCAGTAAGCTTAGTTTAGTTTAGTATTCAGAGTCAGTCTAGTTGGGAATAGGATTAAGCACCAAGTGAACCCAGAGATGGGGGATCACCTTCCAGTTGAGGGTTTGACCTTTAGTAGGAGCCCCTATAATCCAAAACTATATAGCCAGCATTGGTTGAGATGTTAACCTTCTAGTTGAGGGTTGACATATATCTCACTAGAGCACATTCCAGTAGAGGGTGACTCTTTAGTCCTTTGGGACTTTACTTTAGTGGATCCACATATCTAGTGTTAGTACTCGTGGAACAGTACTGACACCCTTCCATCTTGGGTCATAAGTTGTAGCCCAATTAGCTCATATTGGGGTATTTTGGTTAGGTGATAGCTACTACAGTCTTAGTGTTGTATACTACCCATAATTCAGTTCTGGTTTGCTTGACCAAAGCATACAGATTACCAATCATTCAGTTATAAGATTTTAGTATTTCAGTTTATAGACTATTCCAGTATCATGTTATATGCTTGGTCATGCATTCTCAGATTTTAAAACCTTGATGCATACTATGCATTACTTATCTCATGCCATGCATTCAATCAATTATTATTCATGTACATAAACCCACGCATATCAACCTAGCCTAATTTAGCATACTAGTATATTCAAAGTACTGACTATACTCTTTTCATGCAAAATGATGTCTCATATCGTAGGTTCAGACGCTCAAGTTCTTGGATTTACTTAGATATTCTAGCATATTAGCAGCAGTAGCAGTGGTGATTCCTCATATTCCTAGGATCGATTATGTTTATTTCAGTATTTTACTTTAGTTAGATAGTTGAAGTTATTTGGCCCCTGCCCTTTCAACATTTATTTAGTGAGTTTAGAGGCTTTCATATACTTTCAGACAGTCTAGTCAGTTTTTTCATTATTTTATTAGTTTCCAGATGGTTGTATTCAGACACTTATTTCTAGGTTTATGAATTAAGATATATTTGTTTTTTATTTAAAACCTTATGGCATATTCAGTTATTTTCACATATGTTCATCACCTGTATATTATTTAGTGCTCACTGAAGGTACAAGCTTATTGATTAGCTTGTGGTCACTTGTGGCTGTAGAACCGTGTGGCGTTCAGGGTGTACTCTCGGGGCATTACAAACTTAGTATCTGAGCCTAAGGTTATAAAGTATCCTAGGAAGTCTGAAAGTCACATTGAATATAGTCTTTTGCATGGGTGTGAAGCGTGCCACACTTATAGATAAGAGGCTATAAGACATGGTTCAAATCTTATGAGGATCCACTGGAGTTCTTTGACATGGTTCAGAAGGTAACTTACATTATGGGTGTGAGGTCTAGTAAGAGTGCAGAGTTGGGTGAATACCAGTTCCAAGATACTGCTCATACTCTGTATAAGTAGTGGAAGAGAGATAGTGGTGTAGATGCAGATCCTATTGAATGGTAGGAGTTTGCTTCAAACTTTTTATATAGGATCTTTCCCTTGGAGTTAAGCCAAGCTAAGGTGCAGGAATCTATCAATTTGAAGCAGGGAACATGAGTGTGAAGGAGTATTCTCTTAAGTTTACTCAGCTAGCCATGTATGCTCCTGATGTGGTGTCTGATGATAGGTATTGGATGAGTAAGTTTCTTTTTTTGGTAGATGATAGTGTGGTCAAGAAGTGTAGGTCCGCAAAGATGATTAAAGAAGTGGTATTTTCTAGGTTGATGGTCTATGCTCAATAGATTGAGGAGTAGCAATTTAAAGAAAGAGAAAAGGAGAATAAGAGAGCCAAAATAGGTATCTTAAGTTTTGCTTAGTCAAGGTAAGAGGCCTTATGGGCACTCAAAAGGCTGAATTTAAATTGGAAGGAGGTAGCAGAGCTATGATTGGGGAAACTGAATGAGATAGATGAATTTTATCTCAGGGAACATGAAAGAGTAGATCTGTATAAAGAAAAGATGAAAAAATACCACGATTGGAGGATAGAGAAATCACACTTCCAAAAGGGTGACATGGTGCTTCTGTTCAATTCCAGACTTGAATTGTTCAAAGGTAAGCTGAAATCTAAGTGGTCAGGACCTTTTAAAGTTAGTTGAGTCTACTCATCTAGAGTAGTGGAACTTGAAAATGATGACGGCAATACCTTCTAGGTAAATGGGCAACATGTTAATCTTTACATTGGTCCGAAAGAATCAATGAAAAGTATCACCATTATCTGTCTCAATGAAGTCTGAAGTAATCGAGATACCTGAGTCATGCCACGACGTTAAATCAGGCACTGCATGGGAGACAACCCATGAACCTCGAGATTGATCCATTCCTGGTATACTATAACCCTTAGTTTAGCTTTATTTTTAATTTTAAGTTGAGGTATAGGGTAGGATGTTGCTATAATAATTTTTGGTAGATAATTATGAGTAATACAGGTACTTGAGGTAGTTAGATTATTTTTTGAATTTTGAGCACCTCTCCATTGATATGAGTTTATGAATGTGTGAATCGCATTCATCTGTAACCGCGGTGCATCTTTTTGTGGCATTAGTCTGGCGACTTGATGATTTTTGCTGAACAAATTGCATGAATCGGATAAGTAGTGAAATGAGATGTACTTGTGTGCCATGTGTGTGTGAGATCTTACTCAAATCCTGCTGTGTGCCCAATCTAGAACTTACCGTGTTAGTCCTGCCTAGGGTATAGGATAAGGGTTAGGAAAGGATCATAGGCCATTTTTTATTATAACCTACTTTCATCCTAAATGACCTTCCCAATGTGAATAATATCCTTTGATCCCTGATTTGAGCCTATATGTCTGTTTCTATCTGAGATACCTCTCACCTTCCCGTTTACCCCATAATGAACCTATTTTGGCCCTGGTCCTCCTTGGACACTATGTTCCTTGACTTAGGCAAATAGTCTAAGTTGAGGATGGCTATCATAGGGGTGCGTGATGCAAAATGAGCATGAAGAGAGGTAGAATAAGAGAAAGTTGTGTTACAGATGATAAAAAGATAATATGATGATTAAAAGGACTGCATCCATCTTGAGCATGTGTGATCAATAAAAGAAGAGAAATAAAAGAAGGTTGAGAAGTGAAACCCTAAGAGTTTAGTATAGTGTCAAGGAGGCATAGTCACTCTAAAATATGCACGAATATCATACCATCCCCTACCCTATATTACAAGCATAAGAAAATACCTAAAGTGATCCTAACTGACCTAACTAAAATTTTGGGTACTGACTGTAAGGGAAAGACTATGGAATTTGACATACAGTGTTTGGAACTTCATTCTGAGAGTGAAACTTGTGATTATCCCTATGTTTATGAATGCAAATTCTGATATGAGTGAAAAAGGGATTTCTTTGTTGTAAGGGCACATTGGGTATGTTGCTAACTCACTGACTTGTTAAGATAGTGTAATCTTGGTATGACATAATTGTTATTATGGAATTTTTGTTGTATCTTGATGCTTGTGAGTAGAATGGTTTTTCTTCAAAACATCAACAGTGAGTTTTAAATTGATTGACCTTGGAATGGTGAAATTATTCTGAACTAATATGAGTAGTTAGCTGCCAAATTGTACTTTGTATTCTCTTAGTTATGTTTTGGTTGATTGAGGAAAAACAATTGTTTTAAGTTGAGGGTGTTGATGTGTGAGAAGATGCTTACAAATATGAGGCTTTTAACTAAGAATAATTGCAAAGTCTTAAGCAACTTTCGACATATTTGATTGTTTTATGTTTGATTTTGCAGTAGAAGCTGATATGATAGAGAACCAACAATACTGGAAGCAAAAAAGGCTGAAATTTAAAGCAATTAAAAGACAAGTGCAGCTAACGACATTCATGATAGGTCGGCATCCCGTTATAGGCTATCAAGGCCATCGTCAGCCTTAAATAGGGAATGATTTCCAGCTCGTAGAATTGACGACATATTATGATAGACTATCATAATGGTGATAAGTCATCAGGAATGCTATCAGACTTAGGAAGGACATGAGAATTGGAGCAAAAGTGTGACGACATTTCGGATAAGGACATGAGAATTGGAGCAAAAGTGTGACGACATTCCCTTGGTCAAATTTCTTTGCCGAAATAAGTACATTGAGGGAGCCATTTGGGAAATAGAATAAGACATGTGTACCAAGTAACTTCATATTTTCTCTGCAAACCCAGACTCAACTCAAGGTAATAGTTTTTCTTAGATTATCTCTATTCCATTCTCAGTACCGGCTATATAATCAACTTTCCATAATTACATGTATTCATGAATTAGTCCAGTTATATATTATCTCTCATTCTTAGTTATGTAATCATGTTTTTAGCTATGCATATTCAGTAAGTGAATTTCATTTCCTTGGTATTCTCAACATGAATGTTTCCCAAAAGAAGATATTGTAATACCCCGTGTAAGTCTTAGATCAGTTCAGACCATAGTACATGTACAAAGGCTTAGAACATGAAAATTTAGCTAAGTTTTAAAGACTTAGTTTTATTTCTGGCCTCTTAAGTTTGATGATTTTTAAAGTGACCCTCCCGATGTTGAGACGATGATTTCTAAGTTAATTCATGTTCAGGGGTGTAAGTAGCATATCTCGAGGAAGTTTTGGATTTTTACAGATGAGTTTTAGGTCGTGTTTGGTTTTTGAAAATAACAAGTCATCGCTATACATCCATTAAAGTGAAGGATAGCTCATCGCATCGTGGTACCTCCCTAATCAGTGTTTTAATTATGAATTTAAATCCCAGAAGGATAGTCTTGTAATTTTCCACCACCTCAATCCATGAAACACGGGATTTATCATCAGTTAAGGCATTATATGCCTAATTATATCAATTTCTCTCTAAAATAAACCCTAACCCTTCCCCTAATTCATCAAGTTCGATCAATATTCCTTCAAGAAATCTCAAGAATTCAAGCTTCACCACCCAAGGACTATGAAGAAAGTTAATTCTGTTGCAAAATTAAATCTTTAAGGTATGATACATGTTCATCCATGGGCACTTTTAACCAATGGAGAACAATAACCTATTTTTACGTCTTAAATCATGAATTTACATGTTGACAATAAGTTATTTTCATGAAGTTATTATTAATTTTTATTATACATTATGTTTGCAAGTGATTTAAGTTAGAAAGTAGCCCTTATACATTTGAAGCATGAAATTCCATGTTAAATCCCCAATGTATTGTTTTATTGTTGTGATTATATTATTCCCATATGTTTCAATCATCCCTATGCCTAAGTTCATGAATTTCAAGTGTTTGATGAAATGCCTAAATGGTTGGATTTTGAACAATGACTACTTATTATGCTTTGAAGTTCTAGTATGTTTCTATTGTTAATGTTATTGAGTCCTTGGGATTATGAATACCCAAAAACTTAGTTGTTTACTTAGTCTCAATATTTTCAAAATGGTTTAGGATATATTATAGTATTATCAAGTCAGTCAGTTATCATACCAGTAAGATTAGTTCAGTCTAGTACTCAGAGTCAGTCTAGTAGGGAGTAGGATTTAGCACTGACTGAACCCATGGATGGGGGCTAACCTACATATTAAGGGTGTGACCTTTATTAGTAGTCCCTGTGTTCCAGAACTACGTAGCCAGCGTATGTTAAGATTTTAACTTTCCAGTTGAGGGTTAACATACATCTTACTAGAGCACCTGCCAGTAGAGGGTGACTCTTTAGTCTTTTGGGACTTCACTTTAGTAGATCCACATAGCCAGTATTAGTACCCCATTGCAAGGTTCTGACACCCTTCCATCTGGGGTCACAGGTTGTACCCTAATTAGCTCATATTGGGACATATCGATTATATAATAGCTCCCACATTCTCAGTGTAGTATTCTATACAGAATTGGGTCCACATTTGCTTAACCAAATCATACAGATTACCAGTCATTCAGTTATTAAATTTTAGTATTTTAGTTTATAGACTATTAAAGTATCATGTTATATGCTTTATCATGGATTCTAAGATTTTACAACCTTCACGAATATTATGTATTAGTTATCTCATGTCATTCATTTAGTCAGTTATTATTAATGCACATGATACCATGCATATCATCCTAACCTAATTTATAATACCATTATATTCTAAGTACTGACTGTATATTCTTTTCTTGCACAATGATGTCTCATATCATAGGTTTGGACGCTCAGGTTCTCGACCGCACTTAGACATTCCAGTATATTAGCAGCAGTAGCATTGTTGAGTCCTCACATTACTAGGAAAAATTATATTTATTTAACTATTTTACTTTAATTATACAGTTGGATTTAGTTGGCGCCTATCCCTTCAACTCTTATTCAGTCAGTTTAGAGGCTTTTATATACTTTCAGACAGTCTAGTCAGTTTTGTCTTTATTTTACCAGTTTTTAGATGGTTGTTTTCATACACTTAGTTCCAGGATTATGATTTCAAAGATATTTGTTTTGTATTAAAAACCTTATGGAATATTCAATTATTTCCACATATGTTCATCACCTGTATATTATTTAGTTCTCAGAATAGGTACCACCTCATTGGTTATCTTGTGGTCACTTATGACCGTAAGCACCATATGGCTTCGAGGGTGTACTCATGGGGAATTAGAAACTTGGTATATAATCCTAAGGTTTTAAAGTGTACTAGGAAGTCTGAAAGTCGCGTTGAATAGAGTCTTGTGCATGGCTGTAAAAAGTGCCACACTTATGGACAAGAAGCTATAAGACGTTTTAGGAAAAGTTTCCCTTCACTCGGTATTCATGTCGTGTTAATGTGAATGAGATCAATTTAATCCATTTATAATTAAATCTCATTTCAATTTATAGAATATTCCTCCCAGAAATACTAATGGATGAAGAAACGGGAATCAACCTGCACCTCCGCCTGTATGCCCTAAATGAGCATGTCACTCATGTTGAATTAAATGTTGTATTAACTTCTTTAGCTCAATCAATAGTATCTTAGAATAATCAGCAGGCTACTCTTGCAGTCGTTCTAGTAGATAATACCGCCACAGCTAGGATTCAGGAGTTCACTCGAATGAACCCTCCTTTGTTTTTGGAATCCAAGTCTGATGAGGATCCGCAGGAGTTCTTTGACATGGTTCATAAGGTAACTAACATTATGGGTGTGAAATCTAGTGAGAGTTCAGAGTTGGGGGCTTACAATTTGTAGGATGTTGGTCACACCTAGTATAAGCAGTGGAAAGGAGATAGAGGCGTAGATGCAGGGCTTATTGAAACAGAGGAGTTTGCTATAACCTTTTTAGATAGGTTATATCCCTTAGAGTTAAGTTAAGCTAAGGTACATGAGCTTATCAATTTGATATAGGGGAATATGAGTGTGAAGGAGTATTCTCTTAGGTTTACTCAGGTATCCTTGTATGCTCCTAATATGGTATCTGATGACATGTCTAGGATTAGTAATTTTGTTTTTGGGGTATCTGATAGCGTGGTCAAGGAGTGTAGGAATGCAATGTTTTTTAAGGAGATGGATTTTCTAAGTTTATGGTCCATGCTCAGCTCATTGAGCAACAAAAATTTAAAAAACAGATAGGGATAGTAAGAAAGACAGAATAGGTAGCTTTAGTTTTGCTCAACCGAGGTTAGAGGGTGGTAACTATCCTCAATCATGTTAGAAATCTTCAGCACTTGCTCCATCTTCATCTAGTGCACTAGTTCCAAAGTTCATAAATGATAATCAGGACAGGAAGCCATGCTCTAAGTCCTAAGGTAGTGTGAACAGTGGTCATACAAAACCTCTTTACTAGAAATACGATAGAAACCATCAGGGTATGTGTAGAGTTGGAAATGATGTATGCTTTAGGTGTGTCAAGGCAGGACACAGAGTTAAGGATTGCCCAAATAGTAGTCTGCAGGGTCAGTCCAGTCGCCCCCCAGTTCCATCAGGTCGCTCTCTTCAATAGGGTGCCACTTTAAGTGAAACTAGTGGTTAACGCCCAAATAAATTGTATACTCTTCAGTACCAACAAGATCAAGAAATTTCTCCTGATGTGGTTATTAGTATGTTATAGGTTTTTCATTTACATTTTTATGCTTGGTTAGAACCTGAAGATTCTCTTTCTTTTGTAACTCTCTACATGGCTGTTAATGTCATCGTCAGTCCTGAGACTTTAGTAGAACTCTTCTCAGTGTCCACCCCATTAGGTGACTCTATTGTAGATAGGAAGGTATATAAGAACTATCCAGTCACAATATCGCACAAATTCACCTCATTTAATCTTGTAGAGTTAGAGATGACTGATTTTGATATTATTCTCGGCATGGATTGGCTCTACTCATGCAATGCTTTATTTGATTATGAAAACAGAGTTGTTAATTTTCAGTTTCTGAATAGACCAGCCCTTGAATGAAGGGTAGTACTTAGTACTTAGGGGTCAGCTTATTTCGTACCTTAGAGTGAGAAAAATGACATCCTAGGGGTTTATCTACCATCTTGTTTAAGTTAAAGACTCAAGTTCAAAGGTTCCCAATCTTGAGTTAATTTTAGCAGTGAGGGAAATTCTAGATGTATTTTCTGAAGATCTTCCCTGAGTTCTACCCGAAAGTGAAATTGTCTTTCGAATAGACCTTCCTCTATATTCACAACTTATATATAGTTCGCCATACAAAGGCTCTCGTAGATCTTATGAGGTTAAAAAAACAATTGAAATATCTCTTAGATAAGGGATTCTTCAGGCCTAGTGTTTTCCCATGGGGTGATCCAGTCCTTTTTGTTCGTAAGAAAGGAGGTTCTCTCAGAATATTCATTGATTACAATCAGTTGAACAAAGTCAGTATTAAGAATAAGTATCCACTCCCTAAAATTGATGACTTGCTCAATCAACTTAAGGGTGCCAATTATTTCTCTAAGAAAGACCTCAGATTCGACTATCATCAGCTCAGAGTCAGAGAATGTGAATTTCAAAAAATAGCTTTCGGAACTCGGTATGGTCAGTTTAAATTCCTAGTAAAGTCATTTGGTCTAACAAATGCCCCAGAAACTTTCTTGGTCTTGATGAATAGAGCGTTCAAGAAGTACTTGGACATGTTCATCATAGTCTTCATAGATGACATCCATATCTATTTCCATAGTGAAACTGATCATATTGACCACCTCAAAATCATATTGTAGACTCTTAGAGACCATCAGTTGTTCTCCAAATTTAGTAAGTGAAAGTTCTGGCTAAGATTAATAGCGTTCCTTGGCCATATTATTTTTGGTAAGGGCATTATATTTGACCCTTAAAAGACCAAAGCAGTGAGAAACTAGCCCAGACCCATCTCTTCATCAGATATCTAGAGTTTGTTGGGTTTTGCTGGCTATTATTGATGGTTTTTAAAGAGTTTTATTCTATTGCATACCCTATGTCCAAATTGACTCAAAAGAAAGTCAATTTTCAATGGTTAGATTCCTATGAGAAGAGTTTTCAGGAGTTGACGACTCGACTCACCTCAGCCTCAGTTTTGACATTGTCGGATGGTTTAAATTGATTTGTTATTTACTCTGATGCTTCAAGAGTTGGTTTGGGTTATGTTTTGATGCAGAGAGGTAAGGTCATATCCTATGCCTCTAGAATTCTTAAGCCTTATTAAAAGAATTATCCTACCCATGATCTTGAGTTAGCAGTTATCATTTTTTCCTTGAAATTTAGAGACATTATTTGTATGGGGTGCATGTTGATGTGTTCACGGACCATAAAAGTTTATAGAATATATTTTCATAGAGTGTGTTTAATATCCATCAAATAAAGTGGTTAGAATTTTTGAAAGATTATGATATGAGTGTTTAGTATCATCCGATCAAGGCCAATGTAGTAGCAGATACCCTTAGTAGATTATTTGTAAGTATTGTGGCTCATGTTGAGAATGATAAGAAGAATTTGGTTTAGGAGGTTCATCAGTTGGCTAGGTTTGGTGTTCTATTGGTTGACTCAGTTGAGGGTTTGTAATACCCCAAACTTTCTTTAAGTCAAATCTAGTCTCTAGAAGAGTTAGTGATGACTTCCAATGAGACCAATTTCTTCAAACTCCGATATCAGATTAGAAAGTTATGGACGTTTTAATGAGAGCTGTCAAAACCACCCAGGTGCGACAATGATCTTGACGGACAATCGATCTAAAAACGGACCATCGCCTAAGCCATCATAGCTAAGGTAGTAAGTCAACCTTCAAGCTAAGGTGCGATGGAAAGATTGGCGGACCGTAGCCCAAGCCATCGCTACTATGGAAGTGATTCCCTATTCTATCACAAGTGCGATGGTTAGAATGACGGACCATCGAGCCAACGACGGACCACAGCACGAGCCATCGCAGATCCCGTTTAACAATTTAAAGCCATTTTGAAAAAAGGTATTTGAGTTTTTTTCCAGCCGTTTTAACCCCTAATTATACCAGATAATAGCTCATAACTTCATTATTCATTCACAACATCCAATTAGGGTATATATCAAAGATCAATCCCCAAGAATAAGAAACCCTAGGTGCTTAATTCCAAGTCAAGAATTCAAGATTTCCTCCATAAATCTTTAAGAAATCATCTACCCAGGTATGCCAAGTGTTCATTCATGGATTACTTTGATCTATGAAGCCCAAAAATCAAATTTTAAATTATAAATTGTGATGTTTATGTTGTGGATTGATTACGATCATGTTGAGGTAATGTATGATACCCAAGTTGGAATTGTTAAATGTGTTTTCATTAATTTATTCTATCATATGGATTGAAATCTACTAAATTGTATTGATTTATGCAACCATGATGAATTAATTTAATGTCCAAGCCTAATCTTATAGTCATGCATGCAAAGTGTTTGATAAAATGCCTAAGAGAATAGGAAACATGCCTTATGACTCAATTGTGACCAAAATGATGAACCTATGTTTCACCCTTAAGTTCAAATGACTCACATGTTATTGTTATGCTTTGTGATGGATTTATGTAATGCTCATGAGATTAGGATTATGAAATTATGACATGTTTACATGCACTTCTATTCATGTTTGAGCTTGTGGCATGCAAATACTTCATGAATATCCCCAATTATTGTACTATGAATTATTGACTATGGTCATATGTCAAGAAGTGTCATGTCTTGTTAGTTTTATGCTATCCTGTCCTGGGGGGTACTTGTACCCAACAATTCAGCAGTGTGCCAAGAGCCAGTGTCACATTTTCCAGATACTCTCAATCAAGCCATGATCAGTAGAATTCAGTTAGTCTCATGACTCAGGAAAACTCAGTAATCTCAGAAATCTCAGTAATATCTGTCAGTTACTAGATCTCAGTGATACTCTGTAAGTTAATAGAACTCAGTAAACTCAGTCTAGTTAGTTCAGTATAATTAATTCAATATCTAATCATATATGAGTAGAATTCAACACCGAGTGAGACCAAGAATGGGAACTCACATGCAAGTAGAAGGTGTGATTTTTAGAATCAATCCTTGTGCTCCAGAACTACGTATTAAGAGTAGGTTTAGATATCTAACCTATTAGATGAGGGTTGATGAGGTGGTTTAACCTGTTAGATGAGGGTCCCACCATTCTCTTCAAAATACCTGTTAGATGAGGGATCACTCAAAGCTTGTCCTTACCAGTGGTGCAGTATTGATACTCTTCCAATTGGGATTACAGATTGGACCCCAACTCAGCTATAATGCTTTATTTATAGCATGTCGGTTAGAAGACTACTTCCCATAGTTTTAATCTCAGCCTCCGTAATAAAACTCATATAGTTCTACAGAATTCAGGACTGTCAGATACAGTTAACTCAGAATAGTACGGGACTCAGTTAGTTCCATCAGAACCTAGACTGTCAGATACAGTCACTCAGTATTAGTTATCAGCACTTATGTTATCAGTATTCAGATTCAGTAATGCCATGATCTCAGGTACAGTTTATATAGTCATATATGTATTCTCATATTCATGTTATTCTGTCAGTTAGTATTGTTCATGCATATAAACCCCTTGCATTCAGCCTACCTCACTTGCATACCAGCACATTCAATTGTACTAATGCATTTGCGCTATGGTATTTTATACCATAGATTCAGAAGCACTAGTTCCAAAGCATCAGTAGCATTCCAGTCTTAGCAGTCAGAGTTAGCAGTGAGTCCTCATCCTTCGAGGACATGATCATCACGTTATTATGTCATTACTTGGTTTATTTTAGTAGTTGGATTTAGTGGGGACATGTCCCAAGAACTCGTTATTCAGACAGTTTAGAGGCTTTTAGACTTGCTTGTCAAACAATTATTTCAGTTGTTTTGTATTGATATACCATATCTCTAGATGTTATTTTTTATTATATCTTTGAACCTTATGGAATTTCAACCTTTATTTCCATATTTATACAATATATTATGTAGTGTACAGGTAAAGCTATTAGTCATGGATTAGGTAATGGTCGTTCGGGGTTATGAGCACCGTGTGGTGTTCCGGGTACCATATTTGGGGTGTTACAAACTTGGTATCACATCCTAACATTCAATAGTATCCTAGGAAGTCTAAAAAGTTGTATCTAGTAGAGTCTTATGCATGGGTGTGTTGCACGCCACATTTATGTGCAGGAAAGTATAAGATGTTTAAAGAATAGTTTCCCTTTTTTCAATGTTCATGTCGTGCCAGTGAGCATAATCTCAAGTCAATCTCTCAGCCTAATCTATTTCTCACTTTCTTCTATAGAACATGCCTCCTAAAAGAAGAAATGGGAATTAGCTAGCCCCTCAGCCTAAAGATTCTTTGGGCGAACACATCCCTCATGTAGAGTTCAGAGCTATATTCACTACTCTTGCTCAGTCAGTTGCTACTCAGAATGAATGACCAGCTATTGTTTCGGCCAGCCCAATGGCTAATTCAGCTGCATCCCAAATTTAGAACTTCACCCGAATGAATCCTCCATCCTTTTTTGGGTTTATATCAGATGAGGACCCTCAGGAATTCATCGATCAGGTTCAAAAGGTTACTGACATTATATGGGTTAATCCTAGTGAGAGTACTAAGTTAGCTGTATATCAGTTTTAGGATGTTTCTCACACTTAGTTCAAACAGTAGAAGTCTAAGAGGTCGGTAGATACAGTATCAATAGAGTGGGAGGAGTTTGTCACCCCCTTCTTAGAGAGGTTCTTTCCCCTAAAGCTGACAGAAGCTAAGGTGTTAGAATTTATCAACCTCAGGTAGGGAAACATTATGGTGAAAGAGTATTCTCTTAAGTTTACTCAATGAGCCAGATATGCTCATCATGTGGTTGCAGATAGCAGGGCCAAGATAAGTAAGTTTCTTTCTGGGGTGAATGATAGTATGGTCAATGAGTATAGGTCTGTGATGTTTAATAGTGACAAGAACATAACCAGGCTTATGAATCATGCTCAGTTGATAGAGGAGCAAAAGATTAAGATGAGGGAGAAACAGAATAAGAGAGCAAGGATAGGTAGTTTTATCTTTGCTCTTCCCAAGTCAGAGAGAGAAAACAGTTCTTAGTTTTGTCCTAAGTCATCCGTTCCAACTCCTTTCTCATCCAGTGCTCCATCTTCTAAGTTCAAGGATGGTAATAGAGATAGGGAACCAGGCTCTAAGTCTCAGGGTAGTGTTAGCAATGCCTAAACTAATCCTCTTTGTCAGACTTGTGGTAAGAACTACAAGGATATGTGCAGAGCTGGCAGTGATGTCTGTTTTGGATGTGGTAAACCAGGCCACAGAGTTAGAGATTATCCCCAGTCAGGTTATCAGGGTCAGTAGAACCATTCCTCATCTCAGTACGGTCACCCAAATAAGTAGGGTTCCACTTCTAGTGTTACTAGTAGGCAATACCCAAATTGAATTTATGCTCTCCAGACCTGACGGGATCAAAAAATTTCTCCTGATGTGGTTACTGGTACGTTACAGATCTTTCACTTTCATGTTTACACTTTTCTGGATCTAGGAGTTTCCTTCTTTTGTTAATCCTTACATAAAAGTTGATTTCGGAGTTAGTCTCGAAATTCGAGCAGATCCCTTCTCAGTATCTACCCTAGTGGGTAAAACTATCATAGCTCGAGGGGTATCCAGGAATTTTTCGATTATGGTATCTCAGAATATCACTTCAGTAGACTTAGTTAAATTAGAGATGACTGATTTTGATGTTATTCTCGGCATGGATTGGCTTTATTCCTACTATGCCATAGTATACTGTAGAAACAGAATAATCCATTTCTAGTTTCTAAATTATCCTATCCTAGAATAGATGGGTAGTACTTCATCTTTCAGAGGTCAGCTTATTTATTAACTTCAGGCAAGGAAAATAATATCTAAAGAATGTGTCTATCATCTTGTTCGAGTTAAGGACACTAGTTATGAAACTCCCAATCTCGATTCAGTCCTAGTCATGAATGAATATTCATATGTCTTTCTTAAAGATTTTCCAAGAATTCCTCCCAAAAGGGAAATAGACTTCGACATTAATATTCTTCCAAATCCTCAGCCTACATCTATTCTGCCATACAGAATGGCACTAGCAGAACTCAAAAAATTAAATGAGCAGTTGAATAATCTCTTATATAAGGGATTTATTAGGGACAATGTATCCCCGTGGGGCACACCAGTCTTATTCATGCGCAAGAAAGTTGTTTCTCTTAGAATGTGTATAGACTACCATCAACTCAACAAAGTCACAGTCAAGAACAAGTATCTACTTCCCTAAATCGATGACTTGTTTGACAAACTTCACGGTTCCAGTTATTTTTCTAAGATAGACCTCAGATCAGTCTATCATCAACTCAGATTCAGAGAATGTGACATTAAAAAAATAGCTTTTTGTACTCGGTACGGTCACTTTGAATTTCTAGTCATGTCCTTTTTGTCTTACCAACACCCCAGTAGCTTTCATGGACTTGATGAACCATGTGTTCAGGAAGTAATTGGACATGTTCATCATAGTCTTCATAGATGACATTCTTGTCTATTACCGCAGTGATCATGCAGACCATCTCAGAATCATGCTTTAGACTATTAGAGATAATCAGTTGTTTGATAAATTTAGTAAGTACAAATTTTGGCTATGGTCAGTATCATTCCTTTGTCATATTATTTCCGGTGATGGCATTAGAGTTGATCCTCAAAAGACCAAAGCAATAAGAAACTAGCTTTGACCTGTATCTCTATCGGATATTAGGAGTTTCTTGGGTTTGGCTAGCTATTATAGATGGTTTGTTGATGTATGTTCTTCTATTGTATTCCCTATGTACAAATTGGCTCAGAAGAAAGTCAAGTTTCTGTGGTCAGATCCTTGTGAGAAGAGTTTTCAGGAGTTGAAGACTCGACTCACCTCAGCTCTAATCTTACCTCTTCCAGATGGTCCAGATGGGTTCGTAGTGTATTGTGATACATCTAGAGTAGGTTTGAGTTGTGTCCTCATGCAGCATGGAAAGGTCATAGCCTATGCCTCCAGAAAACTTAAACCCCATGAGAAGAATTATCCAACTCATGATCTTGAGTTAGCAGCCGTAGTATTTGCCTTAAAGATTTGGAGGCATTATCTAGACGAAGTTCATGTGGATGTGTTCATAGATCATAAGAGCCTTCAGTATTTATTTTCTCAGAAAGATCTCAATCTTCATCAGAGAAGGTGGTTAGATCTCTTGAATAATTACGACATGAGTGTCCTTTATCATTCGGGCAAGGCGAATGTGGTGGATGATGCTCTAAGTAGACTGTCCATGGGTAGTGTTTCTCATGTTGAGGACAGTAAGATAAACTTATCTCAAGAAGTCCATCATCTTGCCCGACTAGGTATCCGCCTATATCGTTCTTCAGAAGGTAATATATTTGGTCAGAATAGTTCAGAATCATCTCTAGATTCCAAGGTAAAAGAAAAGAAAGATAGAGATCCCAGTCTAGTCAAGTTTAAAGAGTCAGTCAAGGATCAGAAAGTAGAGGTTTTATCCTAAGGGGGAGATGGTGTTCTGCGTTGTCAGGGTTGCTTATGTGTTCTAGGTGTAGATGACTTAAGGCAACAAATTCTTGCAGAAGTGCATGGTGCACGTTAATCTATTAATCCAGGGGCCACAAAGATGTATTGTGACTTATGGGAGATCTATTGGTAGAGTACGATAAAGAGAGATGTTGCAGAGTTTGTGGCTAAGTGATCTACATGTCATCAAGTTAAGATAGAGTATCAAAAGTCTAGTGGGTCCATGCAAGAGTTTAGTAATCCTACATGGAAGTGGGAAGAAGTGAAAATGGACTTTTTTGACAGGTTTGCCTCGTACTCGTCGCTAGCATGATTCAGTTTGGGTCATTGTAGATAGGATAACCAAATCATCTCATTTCCTTCCAGTACATACCTCTTATTTAACCAAGGATTATGCCCAACTCTATATTAGAGAGTTGGTTAGATTACACGGTGTTCTGATATCTATTATTTCAGTCAGAGGTACCCAGTTCACCTCTTATTTCTGGAAAGTATTCCAAAAGGGTCTTAGAACCTAAGTTCATTTCAATACAACCTTTCATCCTCAGACAGATGGTCAAGTAGAAGGGACCATTCAGACATTAAAAGACATACTAAGGGCATGTACAATTTATTTCAAGTGTAGTTGGGATGACCACTTGCCTTTGATTGAGTTTGCATACAATAATAACTATTATTCCAGTATTTAGATGGCTCTATTCGAAGCTCTTTAAGTTAGGGGATGCATATCTCTAGTCGTTTGGTTCGAAGTTAGTGAGGCCTCAGTTATAGGTCCTAACTTAGTATTCATTGCCTTAGAAAAAGTCCAGTTGATCAGAGAAGACTTTAGGCTGCTAATAGTCGGCAGAAGTCTTATACATATGTGAGTATAAAGGATCTTGAGTATGAGATTGGTGATTATATCTATATAAATATCTCTCCCATGAAGGGAGCAAAATAGTTCAGCAAAAAGGAAAAGTTCAGTCCCCGATATGTCGGTCCCTTCAAAATTCTCAGTCACTTCGGCAAGGTAGCTTATGAGCTCGAATTTCCTTCAGATCTAGCCTCAGTTCATCCAGTCTTCTATGTATCTTTTATCAAGAGGTGCATAGTTGACCCAGCAGTTGTAGTCCCTATTCTGAGTATAGATGTTCAGAACAGCCTCTCTTACGAAAAAATTCCAGTCAAAATTCTTAACTACCAGACTCGTAAACTGAGGAATAAAGAAGTCCCTCTAGACAAAGTTCTTTGGCAGAATTAGTCCATTGAGGGAGCTACTTGGGAAACAAAAGCAGACATGTGGACCAAGTATCCTCACCTCTTCTCCGCAAACTAAGATCTAGCTCAATGTAACAGTTCTCCTAAAGCTTTTCATTTTTATGTTCAGATTTCAGTGACAAGCTTGGTATCCATTTCATATTCAGAATTCCATTATAAACTTGGTATTAAGTACCATTGCATAGTCAGTCATGTATTTATGTGTCAGTTCAGTCATGTATTCATACATCAGATATTAATTTTCAGCTTGATGAGAAACTCATCTTATTGGTAATTCAGTCATGCAGTCATAAATTAGTTACTCTAGCATCACGTTCAGTATGATATATAAATTTAGTTTATCAGTTATGTTATTCATATAGTCATGTTTCAGTCATTCATGTTCAGGATGTGCTTCAGTCTTTTGTTTCTCTCCTCTCACTCAGCCCCATTCAAGGACGAATGTTCCTAAGGAGGAGATATTATAATACCCTAAATTTTCTTAAAGTCAAATCTACTCTCCAAAAGAGTTAGTGATGACTTCCTAAATGATTAATGTGGGAAATTGAATTAGCTTTCCAATGAGAGCAATTTCGTCCAAATCTGGTATCGGAGTAGAAAAGTTATGGATATTTTACTGAGAGCTCCTAGAACTGCCCTGGCACGACGGACAGGTGGACGGACCGTTGAGATAGCGAAGGACCATTGCCCAAGCCATCGCAGCTAAGGCAATAATTCAACCTTCTGGCTAAGGTACGACGGACAGGTTGATGGACCGTTGAGCTAGAAATAGACCGTCGCCCAAGCCGTCGCTACTAAGGCACTAAGTCCCAATTCTGGCCTTAGTGCGATGGTCAGAATGACGGACCATCGATCCAGCGATGGACCATCGTACGATCCCATTCATCAATCTAAAGACATTTTTAAAAGGTTATTTAGGTCTTTTTTCACCCATTTTAACCCCTAATTATACCAGACAATAGATCATAACTTCATTATTCATTCACAACATCCAATTAGAGTTTCTCTCAAAAATCAATCCCCAAGAACAAGAAACTCTAGGTGCTTAATTCCAAGTCAAGAATTCAAGGTTTCCTCCACAAATCATTGAGAAATCATTCACCCAGGTATGTCAAGTGTTCATTCAAGGATTCCTTTCATCTATAAAGACCAAGAATCAAATTTTAAATCTTAAATTATGATGTTTATGATGTGGATTAATTGTGATAATGTTTAGGTTGTGTATGATACCCAAGTTGTAATCGTTAAAAGTGTTTTCATTAATTTATGCAAGCATGTGGATTGAAATATACTAAATTGTGTTTATTTATGCAACCATGATGAATTAATTTAATTTCCAAGCATAAGTTTGTAGTTATGCATGCAAAGTGTTTGATAAAATGCCTCAGAGAATAGGAAACATGCCTTATGACTCAATTGTGACCAAAATGATGTACTTATGTTTCACCCTTAAGTTTAAATAACTCTCATGCTATTGTTATGCTTTGTGATGGATTGATGTAATGCTCATGAGATTAGGCTTATGAAATTATGACATTTTTACATGCACTTCTATTAATGTCTAATCTTGTGGCATGAAAATACTTCATGAATATCCCCAATGATTGTACTATGAAGTGGTGACTATGGTCATGTGTCAAGATGTGTCATGTCTTTTCAGTTTTATGCTATCAAGTCCTGGGGGTACTTGTACCCGAAAATTTAGCTCTGTGCCTAGAGCCAGTGTCATGTTTTCAAGATACTCTTAGTCAAGCCATGTTCGGTAGAAATCAGTCAATCTCATGACTCAGGAAAACTCAGTAATCTAAGTAATATCAGAAATCTCAGTCAGATATTTAATCTCAGTGATACTCCGTCAGTTAACGGAACTGAGTAAAATAAGTACAGTTTGTTCAGTATAATTAATTTAGTGTCTAATCAGATGGGAGTAGAATTCAACACCTAGTGAGCTTAAGAATGGGAACTCACCTGCGAGTAGAGGGTGTGATTCTTAGAAGCAATCCTTGCGCTCCAGAACTACGTAGCCAGCGTAGATTGAGACATCTAACCTATTAGATGAGGGTTGATAAGGTGGCTTAACCTGTTAAATAAGTGTTTCACCATTCTCTTTATAGTAACTGTTAGATGAGGGATCACTCAAAGCTTGTCCTTACCAGTGGTACGGTATTTACACCCTTCCAATTAGGGTTATAGATTAGACCCCAACTCAGCTATAATGTTTTATTTGGGGCATGTCGGTTAGATGACTACTTCCCATAGTTACAGTTCCGTCTCAACCTCAGTAATAGAACTCAGATAGTTCTACAGAATTTAGGACTATCAGATACAGTAAACTAAGAATAGTATGGAACTCAGTTAGTTCCATCAGAACCTAGACTGTCAGATATAGTCGCTCAGTATCAGTTATCAGCACTTATGTTATCAAGATTCAGATTCAGTGTTGACATGATCTCAGTTACAATTTATGTAGCAATATATGTATTCTCTTGTTCATGTTATTTAGTCAGTTAGTATTTTTCATCCCTATAAACCCCTTGGTTTCAGCCTACTTCACTTGTATACCAGTACATTCAATCGAACTGACGTATATGCACAATGGTATTTTATACCATAGGTTCAGAAGCATGAGATCCGGATAGTCAGTAGTATTCTAGTATCAGTAGTCAAAGTTAGAAATGAGTCCTCATCCTTTGAGGAAATGTCCCATCAACTCCTCATTTAGACAGTTTTGAGGCTTTCAGAATAGCATGTTCAGACAGTTTTTTCAGTTGTTTTGGTATTGATATACCATATCTCCAGATGTTATGTTTTATCAGATATTTGAACCTTATGGACTTTCATCCTTTATTTCACTATTTATATAGTATATTATGCAGTGTACTAGTACAAATATCAGTCATGGGTTAGCTTATGGCCCTTCGGGGTAATGAGCAACGTGTGGCATTTCGAGTACCAGAATCAGGGCATTACAGGGTAGTGTATGGGTCGAGAAAAGTTTGGAATCTTTTTTTTTCCAAAGTGAAAGAAAAACAAGGTAAGGATCCCAGTCTAGTTAAGTTGAAGGAGTTGGTCAGATATCAGAAAGTAGAGGTTTTCACCCAATGGGGAGATGGTGTGTTACATTGCCAGGGTAGATTGTGTGTGCCATGTGCTGATGGTTTAAGACATTGATTCTTGCAGAAGTGTATGGTTTGGGTTACTCTATTCACCCAGGATCCACAAAGATGTACCATGATTTGCGAGTAATCTCTTCGTGGAGTGGAATTAATAGTTATATTGCAGAATTTGTAGCCAAGTGTGTTATTTGTCAGTAGGTTATGGTTCAGATCTAAAGGCCTAGTTGCACTATACAGGAGTTCAACATTCCTACATGGAAGTGGGCAGAGGTGAACATGGATTTTGTGATAGGGTTGCCCCGATCACGTCGCCAGTATAATTTGATTTGGGTTATTATAGAAAGAATGATCAAACCAAACTATTTTTTGAAAGTCTATACTTCTTATTCAGCCAAGGATTATGCCGAACTCTATTAGGACACTCATTTTCTTTATGACCATATCCTTGACATTTAAAATACTTTATTTTAGATAGAGTTTCAAGTTTAGATTTGTTACCTCCATCCTCGTAGTCCTCCTTTGATTTGCCTTTGTCAAAGTTAGACTTTAGTTCTTGCTTTGCACCTTTTGATTTGTCCCAAGTGGGAGATGATTTCCAAACTTCCTTATATTTAGCCCATGAAGAATAAGAAGATTACACCCTTGACTTGTTTTCATTTTGATGACCCTCCACCTTGAGTGCTATTTGATAAGCTTCACATAAAGTAGAAAGACGATTCAATTCAATAGTTGCCTTACCTCTTTATTTAAGCCCGAGATAAATCTTGCCACAAACTTCGCCTCTTTATCATTGACTGTAACGCCCCGCATTTCGGGCTAGAATAAAATATATGACTCTGATGCGTTGATAATCCCCGAGCCTTAAATCCTATGCCAATTTGTCATGTTAATCAAGTTTGTAGTATGTGAATCCATTTGAGAATGAATTTAGACCATAGAAGTCCTTCAACTCAAGGACGAGTTAAAACTATTTCGATCAATTAAGTTTTAGTGGACGTTGTAATTTGTATCAAATTCTATTGACCATAACTCATTGTATATGATGAAATGGGTGGCCTACTATACACCAAATTGTATATAATTGAATAAGCTTTCCAACGATACCAAATTCGCCTAAAACGGACACCCGGTGAAGAAGTTATGACCTTTCAAAGTTGAATGTGTCGCCTATGCACATATAGGCGATGCATAGGGCGGCGCCTATGCAAATATAGGCGATGCATAGGGCGGAGCCTATGTAAATTTAGGAAATGCAAAGGGCGGCGCATATTTATGGTTTCAGGTGACGAAAACACTCCGTTTTGAGTTACTTTAAGTGCAAGTTAGTCCTTACAAAACCCAAAATCGTCCTTACCCACTCCTAAACGGATTTGGTCCTATTAACAACATTGAAGCCTCCTATAAACTCGCAAAAATCTAATCCTTCAAGAACTTAAGAGAAGGAGCAACTAGGGTTTGAGAAAATAAGCTTGAAGGACCGATCATTCTGAAACTTCTTCGTGAAACAAATTAAAGATTCGGAATCCTCTCGACGTAGGCTTCGATAGACACCAAAAATTCATGGAGAATAAGGTACGCGGGGTTTTCCTAAAATCTCATGGGCATAGAAATCATGTTTTAAGAATTGGGTTTTCGAATTCATGTACAAACTCATGTTTCAGAAGCTTTAGTGATATTGTTTTGGCCTTTTGGCTTTCCCCCAAAGTGATTTGAAAGTTATATGTATATATATATATATGAGTTTGTCCTGAAATATGAATTTAGAGCATGATTTTCATGAAACCTCTCTCTTAATGTAAATTTTTCCATGTTTCACGTAATATACAATATTTTGAACACGAAAGAGAGGGTTGTGAATGTTGAATATGCATGTAATAAAAGAATGGATGGTTTTGCAAAAAATGCACATGACCACCATATGTTTGATGAAAGATTTGCATGGATTTGACTTGAGTTTCGGAACATGAAATCTTTAATGAAAATTACATGTTTTGGTGGTCTAAACTATGTTTTGAATGAAAGCTCTTGCTTAATACATTATGGCTCAAAAATAGGACTTGCAAGTCTTGGTATGACGATACCAACTCAGACAAATGCCATAACAGACACAGACTAGTTCAGAAATCAGATTTTTATCAGACTCTCATGATTTAGAAATTTTAGAATGATACATGTTCAGAAAAGGCTAAAATAGGGCATAAAGAGAGCTTAGGTGGTTCCCTGAAGAAGGCGGGAGTTTCAGACAACTCTTTTCCTAAAACCGTGGTTTGCCGACCTGGGTATATTCTTATGCACAGACTTAAATGTCCTGTGGCGTATCAGACTCAGACACTCCAACCCTTGCGACACACTTGGGTTGGGGGCTTCCCCGCCGAGTCAATGGAGAATTCCATATAGCCCGTGGAATATTCAGACTTGTAGGGGAATACCACCTAACTCAGAAGTAAAACACAGATCATGATTTGAAATGAACAGACAGGTTGCATGTTTTCAGAAAGTGCCCATGTATTTTTCAGAAACAGTTTTATACATGATGTCTTGATGAAAAATTGCTTTCCCTTAATATATATATATATGTATGTTCCATTATACTACTTTTGGATTGCTTCGCGTGCCAGTACTTTTGTGCTTACCCCCCCTCCTTCCAGGTCCTGAGGCACAGTCTAGGGGTCCAGCTACTCCGTAGACATTCTCGGGTTTGCAGACTTGATCTCACAGTGGTGAGCCTTCTATTATTCGGAAGGCCTAATTATGTCAGACACTATCTTATTTATTATGTTCTTGGTTTACTGGGGGCCTTGTCCCAGCTTCTTTTCAGACAAATGTTTATGTTCCTAGTAGAGATTTCGCAGACTGATGTCAGATAGTATTATTTAGAAATATTGCAGGACTTGACCATGTTTTCCGTATTCAGTTTCAATTTCGTATTTTATTATGATTATGAATGTTGTGCATGATAACCAGATAGAGAATGGGTGTTCCGGGCCTTCATGGTTCGGGATGCTCGTCACGGCTATGGCCTAGGCTCGGGTCGTGACAAACATGGTATCAGAGCACGGTTCATGTTCCCAGGGTGTCTGTGAAATCGCGTCGGGTAGAGTCTTGTTTATGGGTGTATAGCGCGCCACACTTATAAACAGGAGGCTACTAGGCGTTTAGGAATGTTTCCCTTCTTTGTGATTTAGTTCGTGCTTCAGAGTCTAAACTGTCCCCTAATCAATGATCTCTTGTATTATAGTGAAACACGACTATGCCTCCCCGTCACAACAACGATCAAAGTGCTCAGGCAAATGTGGTCCATCCCACCCATGGGATGCGGACCCATAATAGAGCTTCCACGCCAGAACCTGTCCCTACTTCGGGAGTCCCTCTAGTTCCAACCAGTCCACCTCGGGCTCCGCGGACTAATGTCAACCGTCCACCAACTTCTCAGAGAGATATCTTAAATGTAGAGTTCAGGTGGTCTATCCATATGCTGACACAGCTGGTAGCTAACTAAGCTCAACGATCGGAAGATATTGGGTCTGCATCCGTTACGTCTGAGGCTACTAGAGTTGGGCATTTCATGAAGATGAATCCACCTAAGTTCACTGGTACAAAGGTGGAGGAAGATCCATAGGAGTTCGTGGATGAGATGGAGAAGATCTTTAAGGTAATGCATGTAGATTAGATTGAAAGAGTGGAATTGGCAACTTATCAGCTTAAGGATGTTGCAAATCAGTGGTATGCAGACTGGGAAAATGAAAAAGGTGAGAGTGCTGAGCTCACAGTTTGGGGTGAGTTTGTAGATGCTTTCCTTGACAGATTCTTTCCTCTGGAGTTGAGAGAGGACAAAGCAGAAGAGTTCATGAATCTGAAGCAGGGCAGTATGAGTGTACACCTGTACACTTTGAAGTTTAATCAACTGGCCCGCTATGCACCAGAATTGACTAGCAATATGAGAGCCCGAATGAGGAAATTTGCATCTGGCCTTGCTGATAACCTGATACTTGAGTGCCAGGGGGCAATGCTGAATAAGGAGTTAGACTTTGCTCGATTGACAGTCCACATGCAGCAGGTGGAAGAGAAGAAGAGAAAGATCGCTGAATCTAGAGAGAAGGACAGACAGGCCAAGAGAGTCAAATCTGCGGATCGGCACCAGAGTCAGCCGCAGAGTGGTAATTGGGGAAATAGGTGGTCGAAGAAGACGAGGTTTTGGAATAATACACAGTCAGCGGCCAGCGCCCCAACGCCCAGACCCCCTGCAAATAGACAGACTCAGAGCTTTCAGACTCCTCATGGATCTAGAGCACCAGATACTCAGTCGCAGGGTAGTGTGGCTCAGCAGCATCGCACTTACTCGCGATGTGAAAATTGTGGTAAGAATCATCTGGGGAAATGTCAGTTGGGCACACTTGTATGTTATTCATGTGGTCAGTCAGGACATTTTCAGAGGGACTGTCCATCTGCTAGGAGGAGTGTTGGTGGTGCGAAGTTTTAGGGAAATTCCACAGCGCCATCCCCATTTCAGAAGGGCGCCACATCAGCTGCCGAGAACAGTCGCAACCGGTTATATGCCTTGACCAACCGCCAGGAGGCGGAAGCTTCCCCAGATGTTGTTACCGGTACGTTACAAATCTTTTCCCGTGATGTCAGTGTGTTACTTGATCTCGGATTCACCTTATCCTATGTGACCCCTTAAGTGGTTGTTGGTTTCGAGTTTGAGCCCAGTGTGATTTCTGAACCCTTTTCTGTTTCTACCCCAGTGAGGGATTCTGTTGTTGCTAGAAAGGTATATAGGGGTTGTGTGGTGACTGTTGGTAGTCGGGATACGGTGGCAGACCTTATAGAGTTGGACATGGTTGCATTTGATGCTATCTTAGGGATGGATTGGCTCCATTCATGCTACGCCATATTGGATTGTAGGACCCGTAGAGTTACCTTTTCTTTCCCGAATAAACCAATGATAGAATGGGAGGGACATTCTTTAGCACCCAAGGGGCACTTTATATCTTATCTCAGAGCCCAAAAACTTATTTCTAAGGGTTGCTTGTATCACCTTATTCGAGTCAAGGACTCTAAAGTTGAAAATCCTCCTCTTCAGTCTTTCCCTGTGGTGAATGAATTTCCAGAAGTCTTTCCCGAAGATCTCCCAGGGGTACCCCCTGATAGGGAGATAGAGTTTGGTATTGATGTGTTGCCAGATACCCGTCCCATGTCTATTCTTCCATATAGAATGGCTCTCGCAGAACTAAAGGAGTTGAAAGAGAAGCTAGCAGACCTCCTAGATAAGGGATTTATACGCCCCAGTGTATCTCCTTGGGGTGCACCTGTACTTTTCGTGCGTAAGAAAGACGGTTCCCTTCGTATGTGCATAGATTACCGTTAGTTGAACAAGGTCACAATTAAAAACAAATATCCTCTTCCGAGGATTGATGATCTTTTTGACCAGTTTCAGGGTGCTAGATGTTTTTCAAAAATAGACCTTCGTTCGGGCTATCATCAGTTGAAAGTTAGGGAGACAGACATTCCCAAAACAACTTTCCAAACCCGATATGGTCACTATGAGTTTCTCGTCATGTCCTTCGGGTTAACTAATGCCCCTGCAGCCTTCATGGATCTTATGAACAGAGTTTTCCGTCAGTTTCTTGACTCGTTTGTCATTGTATTTATTGATGATATTCTGATTTATTCTAAGAGTAAGGAGGATCATGCCGATCACCTCCGAATCATTCTTCAGACCCTTAAGGATCATCGGTTGTATGCCAAATTTTCCAAGTGTGAGTTCTGGTTAGAGGCTATTGCCTTCTTAGGGCATATTATGTCCAGTGACGGGATTAGAGTGGATCCCCAGAAAGTTGAGGCAGTGAGAAGATGGCCCAGACCCACGATTACAACCGATATTCGGAGCTTCTTGGGTTTGGAAGGTTATTACAGAAGATTCGTAGAGGGTTTTTCATCCATAGCGGCTCCACTCACTAAACTGACTCAGAAAAAGGTAAAGTTTGTGTGGTCTGATTTATGCGAAAATAGTTTTGAGAAGTTGAAAGAAAGACTGACCACTGCACCTATTTTGACTCTTCCCGAGGGTGTTGATGGTTTTGTGGTTTACTATGATGCATCCCGTGTGGGACTTGGCTGCGTTTTGATGCAACATGGTAAGGTGGTAGCTTATGCATCTAGGCAGTTGAAGGTGCACGAGCGGAACTACCCTACTCATGATTTGGAGTTAGCGGCTGTGGTGTTTACCCTTAAGATTTGGCGGCACTACTTGTACGGTGTTCATGTTGATATCTTCACTGATCACAAGAGTCTGCAGTATGTCTTCTCGCAGAAAGAATTGAATCTCAGGCAGAGGCGGTGGTTGGAACTCCTGAAAGACTATGATATGAGCCTGCATTACCATTCGGGCAAGGCAAATGTTATGGCCAACGCCCTCAGCAGGTTGTCTATGGGCAGCCTTTCTCATGTAGAAGAAGAAAAGAAGGAGATAGTGAAGGATATTCACCGCCTTGCAAATATGGGAGTGCGACTATTAGATTCCGAAGATGGAGGGGTAGTTGTTCATGAGTTAGCTAAGTCATCCTTTTGTGCTGAAGTGAAGGAGAAGCAGGTTGAAGATCCTATCTTTATGCAAATCAAGAAAGTTATGGGTCAACAGAAGGTGATGTCTTTTGAAATTGATGGTGATGGCATCCTGAGGTTTCAGGGTAGATTATATGTTCCGAATGTCGACGGGATTCGAGAAAGAATTCTTGATGAAGCTCACACCTCGAGGTATGTTGTTCATCCTGGTTCTACTAAGATGTACCATGATTTGAAATCTATGTTTTGGTGGAATAATATGAAGTGAGATGTGTCTAACTTTGTTTCTAAGTGCTTGAATTGCCAACAAGTGAAAGTAGAACATTTGAGGCCAGGAGGTACTTCCCAAGAAATAGCGTTGCCCTTGTGGAAGTGGGAAATGATCAATATGGACTTTATTACAGGACTTCCGAAGTTACGAAATCAGTATGACTCTGTATGGGTGATTGTAGATAGTCTGACCAAGTCAGCTCACTTTCTTCCTGTCAGGACTAACTATTCGGGGGAAGATTATGCTAAGTTGTTCATTGCAGAAATTGTCCGTTTGCATGGAGCGCCTGTCTCCATTATATCCGACCGAGGTACGTAGTTTTCTTCTTAGTTTTGGAGATCGTTTCAGAAAGGTTTAGGTACCCAGGTGAACTTAACTACAACATTCCACCCTCAGACTGATGGGCAAGCTGAACGCACCATCCAGACCCTGGAGGACATGTTGAGGTCCTGTGTGATAGACTTTAAAGGTTGTTGGGTTGATCACTTGCCACTGATAGAGTTTGCCTATAACAACAACTTCCACTCTAGTATTATGATGGCACCTTTTGAGGCATTGTATGGTAGGAGATGTAGGTCTCCAATAGGCTAGTAAGAAGTAGGTGAGATGCAGATATATGGGCCTGATCTTGTTCATCAAGCAATGGAGGATGTGAAACTCATTAGGGAACGACTAAAGGCAGCTCAGAGTCGTCAGAAATCCTATGCTGACGTCAGAAAAAGAGAGTTAGAGTTTGAGATTGGAGATTGGGTTTTCCTCAAAGTTTCTCCCATGAAGGGGGTTATGCATTTCCGGAAGAGGGGTAAGCTAAGTCCTCGCTATATAGGCCCGTATCAGATTAAAACAAGAATAGGTGGAGTTGCGTATGAATTAGAATTGCCTGCAAGTTTGGGTTCTGTTCATCCAGTATTCCACATATCCATGTTGAAGAAGTGCATCGGAGATCACTCTTTGGTGGTTCCCATTGATGAAATCAAGGTGAGCGATTACTTGTCTTACGAGGAAGATCCCGTGGGAATCCTAGATCGACAAGTGAGAAAATTGAGGAGTAAAGAGATAGTCTCAGTTAAAGTGTTATGGCGAAATCAGAAAGTTGAAGAAGCAACTTGGGAGTCGGAGCATGACATGAAAGTGAGATACCCGAGCCTATTTGAATCAGCAAGAGACGAATTGAAAGGTACAATTCTCACTTTATGTTTCCTTCTATGTATGAATCTGTTTGAAATCGTGCGTGACTATTTCCACTTCATCATTCGGGGACGAATGATCCCAAGGGGGGGATAATGTAACGCCCCGCATTTCGGGCTAGAATAAAATATATGACTCTGATGCGTTGATAATCCCCGAGCCTTAAATCCTATGCCAATTTGGCATGTTAATCAAGTTTGTAGTATGTGAATCCATTTGAGCATGAATTTAGACCATAGAAGTCCTTCAACTCAAGGATGAGTTAAAACTATTTCGATCGATTAAGTTTTAGTGGACTTTGTAATTTGTGTCAAATTCTATTGACCATAACTCATTGTATATGAAGAACTGGGTGGCCTACTATATACCAAATTGTAGATAGTTAAATAAGCTTTCCAACGATACCAAATTCGCCTAAAACGGACACCCGGTGAAGAAGTTATGGCCTTTCAAAGTTGAATGTGTCGCCTATGCACATATAGGCGATGCATAGGGCGGCGCCTATGCAAATATAGGCGATGCATAGGGCGGCGCCTATGCAAATATAGGTGATGCATAGGGCGGCGCCTATGTAAATTTAGGCAATGCAAAAGGCGGCGCATAGTCATGGTTTCAGGTGACGAAAACACTCCGTTTTGAGTTACTTTAAGTGAAAGTTAGTCCTTACAAAACCCAAAATCGTCCTTACCCACTCCTAAATGGATTTGGGCCTATTAACAACATTGAAGCCTCCTATAAAATCCCAAAAATCTAATCCTTCAAGAACTTAAGAGAAGGAGCAACTAGGGTTTGAGAAAATAAGCTTGAAGGACCGATCATTCCTAAACTTCTTCGTGAAACAAATTACAGATTCGGAATCCTCTCGACGTAGGCTTCGATAGACACCAAAAATTCATGGAGAATAAGGTACGCGGGGTTTTCCTAAAATCTCATGGGAATAGAAATCATGTTTTAAGAATTGGGTTTTCGAATTCATGTACATACTCATGTTTCAGAAGCTTTAATGATATTGTTTTGGCCTTTTGGCTTTCCCCCAAAGTGATTTGAAAGTTATATGTATATATATATATGCATTTGTCCTAAAATATGAATTTAGAGCATGATTTTCATGAAACCTCTCTCTTAATGTAAATTTTTCCACGTTTCACGTAATATACAATGTTTTGAACAAGAAAGAGAGGGTTGTGAATGTTGAATATGCATGTAATGAAAGAATGCATGGTTTTGCCAAAAACGCACATGACCACCATATGTTTGATGAAAGTTTTGGATGGATTTGACTTGAGTTTCGGAACATGACATCTTTAATGCAAATTACATGTTTTGGTGGTCTAAACTATGTTTTGAATGAAAGCTCTTGCTTAATACATTATGGATCAGAAATAGGACTTGGAAGTCTTGGTATGACGATACCAACTCAGACAAATGCCATAACAGACACAGACTAGTTCAGAAATCAAATTTTTATCAGACTCTCATGATTTAGAAATTTCAGAATGATACATGTTCAAAAAAGGCTAAAATAGGGCATAAAGAGAGCTTAGGTGGTTCCCTGAAGAAGGCGGGATTTTCAGAAACCTCTTTGCCTAAAACCGTGGTTTACCGACCCGGGTATATGCACTGACTTAAATGTACTGTGGCATATCAGACTTAGACACTCCAACCCTTGCGGCACACTTGGGTTGGGGGCTTCCCCGCCGAGTCAATGGCGGATTCCATATATCCCGTGGAATATTCAGACTTGTAGGGGAATACCACCTAACTCAGAAGTAAAACACAGATCATGATTTGAAATGAACAGACAGGTTGCATGTTTTCAGAAAGTGCCCATGTATTTTTCAGAAACAGTTTTATACATGATGTCTTGATGAAAAATTGCTTTCCCTTAATATATATATATATATATATATATGTATGTTCCATTATACTACTTTTGGATTGCTTCGCGTGCCAGTACTTTTGTGCTGACCCCCCCTCCTTCCAGGTCCTGAGGCACAGTCTAGGGGTCCAGCTACTCAGTAGACATTCTCGGGTTTGCAGACTTGATCTCACAGTGGTGAGCCTTCTATTATTCGGAAGGCCTAATTATGTCAGACACTATCTTATTTATTATGTTCTTGGTTTACTGGGGGCCTTGTCCCAGCTTCTTTTCAGAAAAATGTTTATGTTCCTAGTAGAGATTTCGCAGACTGATGTCAGATAGTATTATTCAGAAATATTGCAGGACTTGACCATGTTTTCCGTATTCAGTTTCAATTCCTTTTTATATTATGATTATGAATGTTGTGCATGATAACCCGATAGAGAATGGGTGTTCCGGGCCTTCATGGTTCGGGATACTCGTCACGGCTAGGGCCTAGGCTCAAGTCATGACATTGACATTAGTTTGAAGCCTAGTATGCTCTAGTTCCTCGTAATACTCTTCCACACTCTTACTTCCTTGTTGATGATTGTAATATTTCTTGAGTGTATTTTGCTCATAATCTTGATCCACAAACCTTTCTCTCATTCACCTTTTCATGTCATGCCAACTTGTAACAAAGTCTCTATTCACCAAAGCATCTCTTTCAATTTTCTACCACCATGTAGAAGAAAAACCCTCAATGTGACTTACAACATAATTCACCTTTTTAACATCACTCATATTATTGAGATTATATTGCCTTTCAAGTTTCACAATCCAATCTAGATATTCATTTGGGTCACTACTTCCTTTGAAGAATGGAAGAGTACCCTTGATGTTGTTGAATCCTTGATCTTGATAATCATTCCTTCTATTATATTCTCTACCATCAATCAGATACCACCCTCCATTTCCCCCTCTTCTTCCTCTCCCACCTAACCTCTCTTGTTGAACTTGATCATTGGCTCCATAATAATAATTATCTCCATCAAAAGAATCATGATCTTCAATGTTATGTTGGGCTCTCACTTGAGTTCTATTGACTTATGGTGGTAGATTTCTTTGTTGATTACCCCCCTTTGGAAGTGTTGCTTGATTGAAAACTTTTGGTAAAGTAGCATTAGCAGAGAGAGTATCTTGCACTACCATGTGAGATGGAGTTGTATCAAGAGGAGTCTTACTTGATCCCTCATCATGTTGACTAATGGGGTTGAAAACCTCAAGTGGTTGCTTTGCCATTTCTTGACTTCTAACCCTTTTATCCACATCTTCCAATTTTTCCTTTATTTCCTTCATTTCTTCCAATAGATTTTGAAGAAAAATTTCCATTTTTCTAGAGGATTCTCCCTCAAATTGAGTCATTGTACCTACAAAATAAATAAAAGTTAGTAGAAAGAGTTCCTCACCACTCACTCACATCATGTTTCCCTCTTTTTGTCACACACACTCGTGTATCACTCTAAGGCCAAATACTTTTAAGCCCACTCTCAAATGAACTCACCTTACTCTTACTTGTTACCACTGTTGAATAACCCAAGATTGAGAGTCAACACTATAAAATAATTCACAAATAGTACTACTACTTCGGGATAGAGTGGAGTTTATGTAATCAAGAACATGCAATTAAAACTAACGGACAAGGAAACAAATAAGCATACAATGAATGAATGAAAAAAAAGCACGAAAAAAAATTGACACGAATAAATTAAACGGACACAAACTAGGTTAACATTAGGTATGAATTAATACTCAAAGCAAACTAGCTAGAATTAAAAAGAAAAGAAGAGACAAGTTTGAAAGATTTGAACTATTTTGTACTTCTCAAATTCATCCTCTTCAATAACCAAGCAAATGAGCTCAAATTTTAAATATAACTTCCCCACAACTTTACCAACAACTTCTAACCAACAATTTCTTCACCCAAACAACAAATCAACAAAACCCATTTTCAAGTATCTTCTTCAACATTACTTTCAATTCTTTTTTTGTCATATATTTTTATAATTTTTTTTAACTAGGAATAATATCAAAAAACATTCAATCAAATTTGGTTCTTTTTTTGAATTTTTATTTTTAATATCAAAACCCCAAGACTTAGGTTTGTGAAAACAAATCTAATCAAAGCTTTGATACCAATTTGATGTGAAACAAGATAATAGAAGCAAGATAGGAATTAAAGATACAAAATACATAAAGATAGACAAAATTAGATTCAAACAATCAAAAGATGTAATGGTGAAACTAACCAAAACACCCCTTAATTGAGAAATAAAAGCACCTAATCTATTAGAATCCTCAAGAAGGTAGTACCCTTACTTGCAAATCCGAGGACAATTGTGGAAAATCAACAAAGGGTTTCAAGCTCTCAAAGGAGGCACAATTCTTCAATATCCAAAAACTAGTGGCTCAACCCTAATAACTACCTATTTATACTAAGGGTTAAAAGAAGTAAGGAAACACCAAATTTCCCTTCATTTAAATTACAAGCTAATTTAAATGGTAGACACACTTAAGATATTAAATATCTTCAAGTCATCTATATTGGATCCTTCCAAAGATTCCATCTTCATCCATAAAGCTTGATATGCTTGAAGGTCCTTATCTTGACTTCTTGTGAAGGTCCTTCTCGAAGTAGCATCACTTTGATGTACATCACATGCTCAAGGAATCATTCCCCTAAAAATACGTGGAATCCAAGATAAATTGGGGCTCAAATCAAGCCCTAATGGTTTTGGATTTTTGAGCAATAAATAGAGAAATTTCACCAAGAAAAAGGTGAATTCTTACCTCAAATCTGAAGATAATCGTGAAAATAATTATTAGTCTATCTTCCCAATCACCATCAAGCTTCAATTTTAAGTTCTCACAACATCTAGGGATTTTATCTCTCAATGAAGTGATGTATAATTGACAAAATCGTGGAAATGGGGTCCTTTGATACCCAATCCAGGTACTTCAGTCCAACTATCATGGCCCGAGGACTCGCGATCAGGATATCTATGTTCTTCTACGCGAGTCATGACTTCAACAATCAGTATGTAATCGTGGCATCTAGGCCTGCACGAATGTCTCGGTATTGCGGAAAATAATGTCGCTACTGCAGTCCACCAGAAACTTGGTGCACCAGATTTTTCAAGTCCAAAATGGGCTCTATCGGGTACTTGAGTTCGTTCAAAATCCTGTATGCATAAGCAAAAAATGTAACCATACTAAATTAAACAACCCGAACTCAATTGGACAATCATTTTTTTTCATTTGAGATCATTTTGATAAAATATGGGTCCCACACCGATATTACATTTTCTTAACTCTTTGACCAATAGGTCAAAATGAGCTCGGGTGTCTAAGGACCTGATCCAAAGGTCCACCTAGCCTATAACAAATATTACAGAGCTATTGGTCCTGTCTGAATTTGCATCCAAGATTGTTTTAATAAAGTTTTTGTCTGGTGGATATTTAGAACTAGAAAAGACTTATAAATCGGAAATTGGCTCCAAAAATAAATGAACTTCCCGGTAATCGTATTGTCATATCCATCAAGTCATAAATGACTTTGGACAGCAATACGAAAGATCTAATAGTAAAAATATGCATAAATATGGAAAATGACGTAAAGGGTCATAGCAATATCCACTACTAAAGAACTTTAGTTCGAAAAAGTTAAGGATTAGGATATACCTTAAGTCTCAAACAGGTGAGGATACTTCGTATGCATTTTTCTCTGGATATCTCAAGTGGCCTGACATAACTAGCCAAAATGAGTATCAACTCCTCTAGTAAGAGAAAGCGCTCATCTAACTAGATTGAGTCCCATCTAAGCATATGAGAAGGATCAAGAATATATCGCAACAATCTAGAGATATGGAAAACTGGATGAACAATGTCAAAATTTAGGGGTAGAGCTAACTCATAGGATACCTCACCAATTGCACGAAGAATCTCAAATGGTCCAATATATCTTGGACTGAGCTTTCCCTTCCTCCCAAAACACATCACACCGTTCATAGGTGTTACTTAGAGGAATACACAATCGTTCAACTCCAAATCTCAAGGCATGAAGCCTATGGTATACATACGACTTCTTCCTGCTTTGAGCCTCTCTCAACCAATCCTAAATCAGCATGACTCTATCAAATGACTCCTGAAGTAAATCTGTACCACAAAACCTAACCTCAGATGTCTCAAACCATCCAACCAGAGAATCATATCTTCTATAATAGAAAGGCTCAAAAGGATCCATCTCAAACTCAAATAATAGTAGTTATTATATGCAAACTCTGCCAAGCCTAAGTGTTTTTCCCACTGGCCTCCAAAATCCATAACAGTGGCACAGATCATGTCCTTAAGAACATTAATAGTTTACTCTGATTGGCCATTTATTCGTGGATAAAAAACTATTCTAAGATCCACCTAGGTGCCGAACTCCTTCTGAAATGCTCTCCAAAATCTCAAAGTAAACACTGAACCATGATCTGAAATATTAGAAAAGGGAACTCCATGCAAATGAACTATCTCCCAAACATAAATATGGGCTAATCTCTCGCCATTAAAGGATATCTAAATAGGAATTAAATGTACTAACTTGGTCAAATAATCTACAATGACCCAAATACCATTAAAACAGCAAGGTCTGTGAGGCAAACAACTAATAAATTCCATGGTAATCCACTCCCACTTTCACTTAGGAATGGGCAACCTCTGAGTCAAAACCCCTGGTTGCTGATGCTCGACCTTTACCTGCCGATAACAGAGGCGATAAGCTACAAATTTTTCTATATCTCTCTTCATACCACTCTACCAATAATGTTGTCTCAAATCTTTATACATTTTGGTTGTGCTGGATGAATGGAATATCTAGAGCTCTGAGCCTCATGAAAGAACAACTAAATAAAGTCATTCATCCTAGAAAAATAAATCCAACAATAAAATATCAAAACACACTCAAAATTTATAGTATTCCTCTCGGACTCACCACTCAAAACCTAATAATGAAGGAAGTTATCTTACTTTCCTCAAACTGACGATCTTGAATATTCTGAAAATAGCGAGAATAGTGCGTCCACACTAGAAAAATTTCTCCTAGGGTTGGAAATATTAAGATTAGTTTTTGAAGGAAGTAATGTCCCATGCCAATAACCTTTGAGAAGTTTAAATACAAGCCCAGCTACCCATACTAACTACCTTACGGATCAAAGCATATGATACCATATTTGCCTTGCCCTGATGATAATAGATCAAAATATCTTAATAATTAACCATTTCTATCAAATTACGCATGCTAGCATTAAGATTCCACTAGACAGTGCAATGATCGGTTGAAATCTTAAAATACATACCATAAAGATAATGCCTCAAAATCTTAAGAATGAAAACTACCACCGCCAACTCCAAATCATAAGTTGGGTGGTTATGCTCATGCACCATAAGTTGTCTAGAAGTATAAGAAATGACATAACCCTGCTACATGAAAACACAACCTAGACAAACACACAGAAGAATCACAAATCACGGTTAATCCCTCACCACTAATAGAAAGAGCTAAAACAAGAGTAAAAGTGAGAAAATCCTAGAGCTTTCCAAATCATGATTCAAACTACTCAGACCATTGAAAATAGAACTCCTTTTTAATTAATCTTATCATAAGGGATAAACTAGTAGCAAAACCTTCAACGAACCGCCTATAATAACTGGCCAAACCAATACAACTATGAATTTTAGTCAGAGATATAGGTCTGGTCCAATCACGAATCACCTCAATCTTAGATAGGTCTACCATAACACCGTCCTTAGATACCAAATTTCTAAGGAATGTAATTGACTCAAGCCAAACCTCACACTTTAAAAACTTGGCTAAAACACATGGTTTCTTAATGTTTGGAGCATAATTATTAAATTTTATGCATGTTCTTCTCTATTTCTCAAATACATAAAGATGGCATTAATGAAGGCAATCATGCAATAATCCAAATAACGCCTGAATAAATAGTTTATCAAATCCATGAACATGGTTGGGGTATTAGTTAACATAAATGACATCACTAAGAACACATAAAGACCATAACGGATCCTAAAAGTTATCTTTGGGATATCCTTGGTCCGAATCCTGAATTTATGGTAACCAGATCTCAAATAAATCTTAGAAAAAACTATCTCTCCCTAAAGTTGGTCAAGCATATCATCAATGTGAGGCATAGGATAATGGTTGTTCACTGTCACCTTATTAAGCTGCGTATAATCAATACACATGGATCCATCCATCTTCTTTAAAAAAATACAGGAGCTCCTAAAGGAGACACACTCGATCTAATAAAACCCCTACCAAGAAGATCCTAAAGATGAGAATTCAACTCTTTAAGGTAGGCAGGAGCCATACTATTAGGTTCTATAGAAATAGGTTGGGTGTGAGGCTTAAGATCAATAACAAACTCAATCTCTAAGATAGGGGGAATACTAGGTAGGTTAGTATAAAACACACTATGAAACTCACATCAAATTCATGTGAAAGACTCTCCACACTAGTATCACAAATATTAGTTAGCTAAGACTCGTAAACCCTCAAAATATGCATCAGAACACAAACATAAAAAATAATGCCTATCATATTGCGGCTAACTTCTCTCTGCCATATGACTGGGGGTACGTTGAGTAAGGATAAGGTAACAGTCTTGGCAAAATAATTCATGATCATATGATAGTGGGCTAACCAGTCTATGACCAGAATCGCATCAAAATCTATCATATCTAGAATAATAAGGTCAGCAAAAGTATTAACATCACTAATAGTCACAACACATGATGTGAAAACTCTATACATTATTAAAGAATCACCCATATGAGTAGATACATGCAATGGCACAGATAATAAGTCACAAGACAACTCAAATGATGGTGAATAGTAAGAAGATATATAAGAATACATGGATTTTTGATCAAATAAAGCAAGGGTCGACTGGTGGCATAGAAAAATCTTTCCTTCAACAACAAGATTTGAAGTCTTAGCCTTGGGTATAGAAGGTACTTCATACAACTGACCACACCGGCCATCTATTTAGGCACTTGACTGACCTCCTATCCAACCTATCTGAGAACCTCCTCGAGTACCATGAGAATCACTTTTGCAGCTATGAGAACCACCTCTAGATAAAGGATGGGTTACTCTAATAGTGTAATACCCCGCATGTTTCTAAGCTAGAAAGTGAATAAGTTTTCCAATGTATGAAACCACCTATCCTATGAGTGGCATTTTAGAGAATGACTTACAATGAATATCCTAGCGATATGATAGATTATGAAGTCTTAAGAATGCTCGTATAAGTCACTTAGAGTGATGCAAGCTAAGAGTTTTTGAATCCAACAAGTCTTAGTGTTTGATTTTGCAAGGGTCATCTTTAAACAAGAATAACGTGATTTATATGTGATATTTTGGCAGATTTAAACCCACCAAATTGTATAGAATCGAATTATCTTTCCAACGATACAAATTTCATCAAAAGTTGACACCCGAGCAAGGAGTTATGGCCGTTCAAAGTAGAATGCGTCGCCTAACCAATCGCACATGGCCACTGGAAAGCATAGGCGATATCATATGCGGTGCCTATGTAAATAAAGGTGATGCCATATGAGGCACCTATGTAAATATAGGCGATATCATATGCGGAGCCTATGTAAATATAGGCGATATCATATGCGGCGCCTATGTATGATTTCAACCACGAAAACACTTAGTTTTTGAGTTAATTCGAGGGTAGTTAAGTCTTTTAACACTCCTTACATGTCCCTAAACCTAACCTCACAAAATTTATAGCTTCTAAACATATTAAAACCCTATTAGCATCTTAAAGTTCATTATCCAAGAGCACCATAGGAGAAAAATAACTAGGGTTGCAAAATCAATCTTGAAGATCAAATTTTAAGGAAACTCCTCCGTCAATCATCAAGAACCTCCCTTCCAAGGTATTCGTAGTGTTCATCCATAGATTCTTTTCATCCGTGGAGTTCCAGAATCAATCATTAAAATACAAAATCTTGGTTGGTTGTGGTGATATGATCATACCCATATTGATGCTTGTTTGTTTTACTATATAATAGTATCGTGACTGTATATCTCATGAAAGTTATGTTGTTAGCTGAAAAACATGATCTTTACATGGATTGATAGAATGCAAGTATGAAATCCACCTATGCCTTAAAGAATGCATGCAAGGTATTCGCTAAAATACCTAGTATGTTAGAACTTCATAGTTACATGATTTCATGATATCTAAATAACAAGTTCATGTTAGTCATACACTACAATATGAATTTCCATGTAAATTATATGTTGTTATTGTTGTGGTATAAAGCATGTATGATAATAGAGATATAAATTATGTAAAAAAAATATATCCATGCTTTTCCTATCATGTTTGTAATGTTAAATAAATACATAAAGTATACTATCCCCTGCTTATGATTTTGTGAATTGTGGACTCAAATCTTGTGATCGAGTCATGCATGTGTATCAGTTTCCTCCTATCGAGTCCTGGGGTTATTCGTACTCGAAAAAAATAGTTGTGTGCCTAGATCCATGTCATGTTTCACGATATCCGAACTCAAGCTATGATTCCATAGACTTCAGTCAGTCATGTGACTCAGGAAAACTTCATGTTCTCAGTCAGTTGTCAGATATCAGTAACATTCCGCCAGTCTATAGAATTTAGTAAGATTAAGTCATGTATAGTTAGTTATTCATGTCCAGTCCCTCTAGATGGGAGTAGAGGTTAGCACCGAGTGAACCCAAGGATCGAAACTCACCCGCCTGTTTAGGGTGTGATTCTTAGAAGGAATCCTTGTGTTCCAGAACTATGTAGCTAGCGTAGGTTGATACATCTTAACCTGTCAGATTAGGGTTAATGAGGTGGTTTAACCTGTCAGCTTAGGGTTCCCATCATTCTTATTGAGTACCTACCAGATAAGGGTCACTCACAAGCTATCCTTACTCGTGGCACGGTATTGACACCCCTCCTGTCGGGGCAGAAATTGGACCCCAGCTTAGCCATAATGGCATACATGGTTCATGTCTATTAAACACTACCTCCCACAATTTCAGTATAAGTCTCAATAAAAGAACTCGGGGAATTCTTCAGATTTCAGTATATACAGGACTGTTAGATACAGTCGTTATGTTCTTCAGATTTCAGTAAATACAGGGCTGTCAGATACAGTCGTCCATGTTATCATCTTGCAGTATCATTCATAACCGTTATCTGTAAACCATATATTATCTTACAGGTCTTTCTATCACGCATTCATGGTCCCAATTTCTATATATGTATGTTTACACTCACACGTTCATATTAGTCAGTCAGTGTTGTTCATGCATGAAACCCTTTACGTTCATCTTAACTTCCTCGTATACTTAGTACTCCAGTTATACTGACGTATTTGTGCTATGGTGCTTTCTTTTTATGTTAGACCATAGGTTCTGAGACACGAGATCCATCCCAGCAGTAGCGGTAGTATTCCAGTCGCAAAGACATCCTCATTGATTCGAGGACAATATAATTTGATATATTTATTTATTTCTTCTTTTTAGTTTTACGGAGTTAGTTGGAGACATGTTCCTTTAACTCCTTATTCAGATAGTTTAGAGGCTTTCGGTTTTATGTTCAGATTTACGTTCAGAATTAGCTTTCAGATTGAGTTATTTTGGGTATTTTCACCCACATGGACGTTATGATTTTCAGACATGCTTTTATTCAATTGAACCTTATGGCCTTAAAGTTTTACGTATTCCACATTATTATGTCATGATTTTCAGTATACAGGTACATATATCAGTCATAGGTTATCTTGTGGTCCCTCGGGGTCATGAGCACCATATAGCATTCCGGTTCAGCAAATCGAGGCTTTACAAACTTGGTATCAGAGCCTAAGGTTCTATAGAGTCCTAGGAAGTCTAAAAGCCACATCTAGTAGAGTCTTGTACATGGGTGTGTTGCACGCCATATTTAGGTATAGGAGTCTATAAGATGTTTTAAGAACAGTCCCCTTTCTTCAGTATTCTTGTCATGCAGTAAGCATAATCACAAGTTAAACTCTGTGTCAAATCCATTCTTCTCTTATTTTAGACCATGGTCCCAAAGAGAAGAAACCAGCCAACTCCTCAACACGAAAATCCTTTGGGCGATCATGTTTCCCATGCAGAGTTTAGAGCCGCATTTACCACCCTTGCTTAGTCCGTGGCTGCATAGAATGAATGGACACCAGTCATTCCGGCTAATCCAGTGGCCAATCCCATAGCATCTAGGGTTCGGGACTTCATATGGATGAACCCTCCATCTTTTCATGGGTCTAAGTCTGATGAGGACCCTCAAGAGTTCATTGAACAAGTCTAGAAGGTCATTGACATCATGGGTGTTACTTCTATTGAGAGTGCTGAGTTAGACACCTACCGGTTATAGGATGTTGCTCATGATTGGTACAAATAGTGGAAGTCTGAAAGGTTAGATGATGCAGGTCCTATTGAGTGGGAGGAATTTGTCACGGCTTTCTTAGACAGATTCTTTCCCCAAGAGCTGAGGGAAGACAAAGTTCTTGAGTTCATCAACCTCAGGCAGGGAAATATAACTGTTAGGGAGTATTCTCTCAGATTTACTCAGCTAGCCAGGTATGCTCCTCATGTGGTTGCAGACAATAGGGCTAAGATGAGCAAGTTCGTGTTAGGGGTCAACGATAGCATGGTAAATGAGTGTAGGTAGATGATGCTGATCGGTGATATGACCATATCCAGACTCATGAACCATGCCCAACAAGTAGAAGACCAGAAGGTTAAGACTAGGGAGAGGCAAAACAAGAGATCAAGGTCAGGTAACTTCAACTTTGCTCACCCCAAGTGAGATGGAGAAAACCGTTCACAGTTTCGCTCCAAGTCATCTATTCCATCCCCTTCCTCTGCCAACACTCCAGTGCCGAAGTTCAGAGACGGCAACAAAGATAAAGAACCAGGCTCTAAATCTCAGGGCAGTGTTAGCAGTGCCCGAACGAATCCCCTTTGTCAGAATTATGGTAAGAACCATAAGGCATTTGAAGAGTTGGTAGTGATGTCTGTTTTGGTTGTGGCAAGCCAGGCCACAGTATTAGGATGTGTCCGTAGTAAAGTCTTCAGGGTTACCAAAATAATTCAGCAGCTCAGTCCGATCGCCCGAACCATCAGGGTGCCGTTTCCAGTGCTACCAGTGGGCAACGCCCAAATAGACTCTATGCTCTTTAATCCCGGTAGGATCAGGAAAATTCTCCTAATGTCTTTACTGGTACGTTACAGATTTTCCATGTTCATGTTTATACTTTGCTAGACCCAGGTTCATCCTTGTCTTTTGTTACTCCATACATAGCAGGCGATTTCGGAATCAGTCCCAAAATTCTAGTAGAGCTTTTTTCAGTCTCTACCCCAGTGGGTAAACCCATCATAGCCCGGTGGGTATATAGGAACTTCCCGATTATCATATCTCAGAAATCAACGTCAGCAGATTTAGTTGAGCTAGAGATGACTGATTTTGATGTCATTCTCGGCATGGATTGGATTCATTCCTGCTATGCCAAAGTCGACTTGAAAAATAGGATAGTTCAATTTCAGTTCCCGAATGAGCCCGTCCTAGAGTGGAAGGGTATCATTTCAGCATTCAGGAGTCAACTTGTTTCCTACCTTCGGCAAGGAAAATGATTTCTAAGGGGTGTGTGTATCATCTCGTGCATGTTAAAGATTTCTGTTATGAATCTCCCAGTCTCGAAATAGTCCCAGTTGTTATTGAATACTTAAATATCTTTATTGAAGATCTTCCAGGCATTTCTCCCGAAAGGGAAATGAACTTCGGGATAGACCTTCTTCTCGATACTCAACCTATTTCTATTCCGCCATACAGAATGACACCAGCAAAACTCAGGGAACTGAAAGATCAGTTGAAGGATCTCTTAGATAAGGGATTCATCAGACCCAGTGTTTACCCATGGGGTACGCTAATATTATTTGTACGAAAGAAAGATGGTTCTCTCAGGATGTGTATTGATTACCGTCAACTCAACAAGGTCACGGTCAAGAACAGCTATCCTCTTCCCAGGATTAATAATTTATTCGACCAACTTCAGGGTGCCAGTTACTTCTCCAAGATAGACCTCAGATCAGGATATCATCAGCTTAGAGTTAGAGAATGTGACATTCTGAAGACAGCTTTTCGTACTCGGTATGGTCACTTTGAATTTTTAGTCATGTCATTTGGTCTTACCAATGCCCCTGCATCTTTCATGGATTTGATAAACTTTGTGTTCCAGAATTACTTGGACATGTTTGTCATAGTATTTATAGATGATATTCTGGTCTATTCTCGCATAGAGTATGATTATACAGACCATCTCAGGATTGTTCTTCAGACTCTCAGGGATCACCAGTTATTCTCTAAGTTCAATAAGTGTGAATTTTGGCTAAGATCAGTAGTATTCCTTGGAAATATTTTTTTCAGTGATGGCATTAGAGTAGATCCTCAGAAAACTGAGGCAGTAAGAAACTGGCCCAGACTCGTATCTCCATCAGATATCAAGAGTTTCTTAGGTTTGGCTGGCTATTACAGATGGTTTTTCGAGGTATTTCTTCTATTGAATCTCCCATGTACATATTGACTCAGAAGAAGATTAAGTTTCAGTGGTCAGATTCATGCGAGAAGAGCTTTCAAGAGTTGAAGACTCAACTTACCTCAACTCCAGTACTAGCTCTTCCAGATGGATTAGATGGTTTTGTAGTCTATTTTGATGCATCCAGAGTGGGTTTAGGTTATGTCCGCATGCATTATGGTAAGGTCATAACCTATGCCTCCAGACAGTTAAATCCACATGAGAAGAATTATGCTACTCATGATCTTGAGTTAGCAGCGGTAGTTTTTGCCTTGAAGATTTAGAGGCATTATCTCTATCTTCACAGACCATAAAAGCCTCCAGTATATCTTTTCCCAAAAAGATCTCAATCTTTGTTAAAGAAGGTGGTTAGAGATCTTGAAGGATTATGACATGAGTGTTCTTTATCATCCGGGCAAGGCCAATGTTGTGGCCGATGCTCTCAGTAGACTCTCCATGGGTAGTATTTCTGACGTTGAGGGTAGCAAGAAAAAGATAGGTCAGGAGATCCATCAGCTTGCCAGACTAGGTGTTTGCTTAGTCGATTCTTCAGAGGGTGGTGTATGTGTTCACAGTAGTTCAGATTCATCTCTAGTTTTCTAAGATAAAAGAGAAGAAAAATAGGGATCCTAGCCTTGTCAAGCTCAAAGAGTCAGTTCAGAATCAGAAAGTTGAGGTTTTCTCCCAAGGGGGAGATGGTGTTTTTCGTTGTCAGGGTCGTCTATGTGTTCCAGGTGTAGATGAATTGAGGAAGCGATTTCTTACAAAAGCGCATGGTGCATGATACTTTATTCATCCAGGGGCCACTAAGATGTACCGCGACATGCGGGAGATCTATTGGTGGAGTGGGATGAAGAGAGATGTTGCAGAGTTTATGGTTAAGTGCTCTACATATCAGCAGGTTTAGATAGAGCATCAGAAACCTAGTGGTTCCATGCAAGAGTTCACCATTCCTACTTGGAAGTGGGAAGAAGTGAACATGGACTTCGTGATGGATTTTACTAGAACTCATCATCAACATGATTTAGTCTGGGTCATTATAGATACAATAACCAAGTCAGCTCATTTCCTTCCTGTTCGTACTTTTTATTCCGCTGAGGATTATGCCAAACTCTATATCAAGGATTTAGTCAGGTTAAATGGTGTTCCACTATCTATCATCTCAGACAGAGGTACCCAGTTCAACTCTAACTTTTGGAAAGTATTCCAAAAGGGTTTCGGTACCCAAGTCCATCTCAGCACAGTGTTGCATCCTCAGACAGATGGTGAAGCAGAGAGGACCATTCAGACTCTTGAAGATATGCTAAGGGCGTTTATAATTGACTTCAAGGGAATTTGGGATGACCACTTGCCTTTGATTGAGTTTACATACAACAATAGCTATCATTCTAGTATTTAGATGGCTCCATTTGAAGCTCTCTATGGTAGGAGATGTAGATCTCCGATTGGTTGGTTCGAAGTTAGTGAGGCCTCAGTCATAGGTCCTGACTTAGTATTCGATGCCTTAGAGAAAGTTCAGTTGATCAGAGAGAGACTATAGGTTGCTCAAAGCCGACAGAAGTCCTATGTAGATGTTCTTAGAAAGGATATCGAGTTTGAGGTCAATGACTATGTCTATCTTAAGATCTCTCCCATGAAGGGAGTGAAGAAGTTAGGCAAGAAAGGGAAACTCAGTCCCCGATATGTCGGTCCCTTCAGAATTCTATGTCGCTTCGGCAAGGTAGCTTATGAGCTTGAGTTGCCTTCAGATCTAGCCTTAGTCAATCCAGTCTTCCATGTCTCTTTGCTCAAGAAGTGCATAAGTGACCCAACAGTTGTTGTCCCTATTCAGAGCATCGACATTCAAAACAACCTCTCTTATGAAGAGATTCCAATCGAAATCTTAGATTATCAGACTCGTAGATTGAGGAACAAAGAAGTCCCTCTATTCAAGGTTGTTTGGCTAAATCAGTCTCATGAGAAAGATACTTAGGAAGCTGAAGCAGATATGCGTACCAAGTATCCTCATCTCTTCCCCGCAGATTTAGATCAAGCTCAAGGTAATAGTTCTCCTTAAGATTTTTCAGTTTCATGTTCATATTTCCAGTATAGACTTGGTACCTATTAACCGTTGCATACTCAGTCATGCTTTCATGTATCAGTTGTCCGTGCATCAGATATGCACGAGTTCAGTATGGTAAGTATGTCAGTCATGAGATCAAGTTTTAGTTCTTCATGTTCAGTTTAGGTTCTGTTGTCTTGTAACCCTTCTCAGTAAATTCTCATTCAAGGACGAATGTTCCCAAGGGGAGATATTGTAATACCCCGCATGTTTCTAAGCTCGGAAGTGAATAAGTTTTCCTATGTATGAAACCTCCTATCCTGTGAGTAGAATTGTAGTGCATGACTTACAATGAATATCGCAGTGATATGATAGCTTACGATGTCTTAAGCATGCTCATATGAGTCGCTTAGAGTGATGCAAGCTAAGAGTTTTTGAATCCATCAAGTCTTAGTGTTTGATTTTTCAAGGGTCATCTTTGAACAAGAATAACGTGATTGATATGTGATATTTTGGCAGATTTAGACCCACCAAATTGTAGAGAATCCAATTATCTTTCCAACGATACCAATTTCATCAAAATCTGACACCCGAGCAAGGAGTTGTGGCTTTTCAAAGTAGAATGCATCACCTAACCAATCGCACATGGCCACTGGAAAGCATAGGCGATATCATATGCGACGCCTATATAAATATAGGTAATATCATATGCGGCGCCTATGTAAATATAGGAGATATCATATGCGGCGCCTATGTAAATATAGGCGATATCATATGCGGCACCTATGTAAATATAGGCGATATCATATGTGGCGCCTATGTAAATATAGGCGATATCATATGCGGCGCCTATGTAAATATAGGCGATATCATATGCGGAGCCTATGTATGATTTCATCCACGAAAATACTTAGTTTTTGAGTTATTTTGAAGGTAGTTAAGTCTTTTAACACTCCTTACATGTCCCTATACCTAACCTCACGAAATTTATAGCTTCTAAAAATATTACAACCCTATTAACATCTCAAAGTTCATTATCCAAGAGAACCATAGGAGAGAAACAACTAGGGTTGCACAATCACGGTGGAAGATCAAATTTCAAGGAAATTCCTCCGTTAATCCTCAAGAACATCCCTTCCAAGGTATGCGTAGTGTTCATCCACGGATTCCTTTCGTCCGTGGAGTTCAAGAATCAATCTTTCAAATACAAAAGCTTGGTTGGTTGTGGTGATATGATAAGACCCATGTTGATGCTTGTTTTTTTTTCTATATTATAGTATCGCGATTGTATATCTCATGAAAGTTAAGTTGTTAGTTGAAAAACATGATCTTTAGATGGATTGATAGAATGCAAGTATGAAATCCACCTATACCTTAATGAATTCATGCAAGGTGTTCGATAAAATGAATAGTATGTTAGAACTTCATATTTACATGATTTCATGATATCTAAATAACAAGTTCATGTTAGTCATACACTCCAATATGAATTTCCATGAAAATTATGTGTTGATATTGTTGTGGTATAAAGTATGTATGATAGTGGAGATATAAATTATGTACACAAAATATATCCATGTTTGTCCTATCATGTTTGAAATGTTGAATAAATATATGAAGTATACTATCCCCTGCTTATGATTTTGTGAATTGTGGACTCAAATCTTGTGATCGAGTCATGTCATATGTGTAAGTTTCCTCCTTTTGAGTCCTGGGGGTATTCATACCCGAAAGCTATAGCTGTGTGCCTATAGCCATGTCATGTGTCATGATATCCAAACTCAAGCTATGATTCCATAGACTTCAGTCAGTCATGTGACTCAGGAAAACCTCATGATCTCAGTCAGTTGTTAGATATCAGTAACATTCATGTACAGTCCCTATAGATGGGAGTAGAGGTTAGCACCGAGTGAACCTAAGGATCAGAACTCACCCGCCAGTTCAGGGTGTGATTCTTAGAAGCAGTCCTTGTGTTCCAGAACTACGTAGCCAACTTAGGTTGAGATATCTTAACCTGTTAGATTAAGGTTGATGAGGTGGTTTAACCTGTCAGCTTAGGGTTCCCGCCGTTCTCATTGAGTACCTATCAGATAAGGGTCACTCATAAAATATCCTTACCCGTGGTACGGTATTGACACCCCTCCAGTCGGGGCAGAGATTGGACCCCAGCTTAGCCATAACGAAATACATAGGGTATGTCGGTTAAACACTACCTCCCACAGTTTCAGTATCTGTCTCAGTAAAAGAACTCAGGGCATTCTTCAGATTTCAGTATATACAGGACTGTCAGATACAGTCGGTATGTTCTTCAGATTTCAGTATATACAGGATTGTCGGATACAGTCATCCATGCTATCAGCTTGCAGTATCAGTCTTGACAGTTATCAGTAAACCATGTATTAGCTTACAGGTCTTTCTATCACGCATTCACGGTCCCAGTTTCTATATATGTATGTTTGCACTCCCATGTTCATATTAGTCAGTGAATGTTGTTCAAGCATGAAACCCTTTATGTCCATCCTACCTTCCTCGTATACTTAGTACTCCAGTTGTACTGACGCATTTGCGCTATGGTGCTTTCTTTTCATTATACACCATAGGTTCCGAGACACGAGCTCCAGCCCAGCAGTAGCGGTAGCATTCCACACGTAGAGACATAGTGTGTCCTCATTGATTCGAGGACAATATGATTTGATACATTTATTTATTTCTTCAGTTCAGTTTTACGGAGTTAGTTGGAGACATATACCTTCAACTCCTTATTCAGATAGTTTAGAGGCTTTCAGATTTATGTTCAGATTTACGTTCAGACTTAGGTTTCAGATTGAATTGTTTTGGGTATTTTCACCCACATGGTCATTATGATTTTTAGACATGCTTTTATTCAGTTGAACCTTATGTCCTTATAGTTTTACGTATTCCGCATTATTATGTCATGATTTGTAGTACATAGGTACAAATATCAGTCATGGGTTATCTTGTGGTCCCTCGGGGTCATGAGCACCGTGAAGAGTTTCGGTTCAGCAAATTGAGGTGTTACAAATAGGGGAATCAACCTTTACAGAAACAAAAATTGCCCCATGACTAGGCCAATATCGAGAATAACGACCAAAAATTCCACCACAATAATAGGCTCCCTTAGATTAAGTAGAACAAATAAACTAAACTGACCTAGAATAACCACCGCGCCTAGAATGAATAGAAGATGAACCCCTCAAAGACAGAATTCTACCCTCACCAGGGTGGTCTCTATCATAGACTAACCTATGTCAGTAATCTAAAGCACTACCTGAATAGGCTGACAAGGATGACTCTTAGTATTATAGGATGGACATGAAGAATACCCACCTTGAGAACTACCACCTCTAAATAGGGAACTACTATATCTCCTACTGAAATAGCCCTGATATCTAGGCCTCGTATTATTTCCCTCTTGGACTCACGATGCATATCCTCCATCACCCAAGCATGATTAAAAACTACAGTAAAATAACTACCCACAATAACCAAACTCTTAGTAGACATATGAATGGGAAGAATCAGCCCTTTAACAAAGCAGTGACCTCTTGCATACTCAGTATCAAGAATAGAAGTTGCATGTATAGCCAAATTAAAAAAATGAGCCTCACACTCTTCAACTGCCATGGACCCCTTCTCCAATCTAGATAATTGATCTCTCAAATGATCTTTAAGGTTGTGATGCATATACTTCTCTAAGAATATCTCAAGAAACTATGTCTAAGTCAAAGGAGAAGATCTAACTTGTCTAGAATCCATATAACCTCTACACCAACATTGAGTAGCTAATTCCAACGGAAATATGGTGTTATCCACACAATAAAACTCAACAATAACCAAAATATGGACCCTATCCTTACAAGAACTCAAGAACTCATATGCATCCTTACCTAGTGCTCTAGAAAACCAAGGAAAAACTAATATCAAGAATCTACCTAATATTTTTTGCTTCTTAAAAGGCATAGTTGTTGAAAAACCAATGGTTGAGCTACTATCGGTGTAGAAGGATGCTCAACACTAGGAGCTACAGCTACAGGCTATGCCTTTACCTCAATACGAATATAATTTTTAGAGTATGCACAATCAAATGAAACACCGCCAACTATCCCCAATTGTTGAACCTATGCATCTCTGTATATTGTAGAAGAAATAAATCATGATGAAGTCTTGGCTAGTTTTAGGCCCACCACTGGCTGGGGTGGAAAAATCTATGGCTCAAGAATGGGAATAGGATCTGGGAACGTGGCTTATCCTAGCCCCTATCTTGGTACATATCTCAAAGCTATCCATGACCTCTAGGTTATCCATTATTAAGAGTAGGATCCCTAGGCTAGCTCTCAGGGCCCTTATCTCGTATAGAAGCAACATATGTCCTGTCCATCTACGAAAGAGTAAAGTCAAGTGAATACTTATAAAAACAAACTCATGCTCTTAGGATGATATGAGTGAAATAAGTCCAAAACTCCTAAAAATGTCCAATTACCTCACAAAGATAGGAAACAAATGTCAATATTTTGATCTAGAAGACTCTACTAGTCACTTTCTATGTAATACCCCATCCTATTCTTAGCTCAGTTCACCTTTCAATTATATGCATAAGGGGCTTAAGGCCTAAAAATTTCACTATGTATTGGGGACTTAGTCATTTTTATGACTTCTAAACTAAAAGGATTTTTAACTTGGTCTTCCCAACCCCAAAAAATTGGTTTTTGAGTTAATTTATGTTTAGAGGTGTAAGGATCTTGTCTTAAAGAAGTTTTAGATTTTTCGAATAGGTTTTAGGTCATGTTTGGACAACTAACCCAGAGGTTCATTGCGATAAGCCTGCGCTATAATTCTTTTCCCATTATCATGTAGACCGCTTTACAATGAGAGAAATGAATGACTTCATTAGGACCATATCGCAGTAAGACTGTCACATCCATATTTTAATTTAACTGGCTTAGGGGCAATTTTGTATTTTCCTCCCTGACCCGATCGTTCAAAACACAAGTTGGGCATCAGTTAGGGCATAATTTTTCCCTTCTTCTCCAATTATCCTCCCAAGAAAACAATTCCCTTTCCCCAAGAATACAAATTCAATTCCTTTATCACCATGAAATCAAGAAGTCAAGTTCCACAAGTTCAAGAACCTTCAAGAAAGCATCAAGATTGTTTTTTCTATTCCAAGCTAAAGTTTTAAGGTATGTGGGGGTGTTCATTCATGTGTTCCTCTCACCTATGGAGCCCAAAAACCCTCTTTTAAATTAAAAAATAGATTTTTCTATTATTATGGTATTTTATATTTTCAATATAGATTTAATTTTATGTTCTTATGGTTATTTAAATTAAATTCAGCCAATGTATTTTCCCAAGCAAGATTTGATTTTCTCATATTGTTAATTTTTGTTTCCCATGTCCTATTCAATTAAATTTCATGATTTATTGAGTGCTCATGTTTAGAATATTCCCATGTACAAGTTCATGCTTTACAAAGGTTTGATGAAATGCTAATGTCTTGAGTTGAACCATGATTCAATACTACAGTCTTATGTTTAAATGTCATATTTTATGATTATTCATTGTTGCTGGATTATGAACATGTGATACCTACGTGTTTTACATAATTTTAATATTTTCAATTATGATTCAGTTAAACTATAATTAATCCTATCTATTTAGTTATTATGATCATAATGAGCACTATCAGTCATCAAATCACGTCCAGTTAAACTCAGTCCTATTTCAGTTCTAGTGTTAGTTTAGTTTAGGATTTAGCACTGAGCAGACTCAGGGATGGGTGCTCTCCTACCATTAGAGGGTGTGACCCTTAGTAGCAATCCCCGAGCTACAGAACTATATAGCCAACATAGGTTAGAGATAACTACCTGCCAGTTGAGGGTGGACAAAGTATTTACCTACCAGTTGAGGGTGACACATACCTCATTAGAGAACCTGGCAGTTGAGGGTGACTCACTAGTCCTTAAGGACACTAGTTTAGTAGATCAACAGAGCCAATGTTAATAACTGTATCATGGTACTGATACTTTTGCAACTGCGGTTACAGGTTGGACCCTAATTAGCTCAGATTGGGGTATGTCGGTTACATGAGACCTCTCATAGTCTTAGTATAGTATTCATTGTATTTTAAGTTTAGGTTTGCTTGATAAAGTGTAAATATTCTATGTTTTTCAGTTATCAGATTTCAGTCTTTGAGTTTACAGATTATTTCACTAACATGTATATGTTTGGTCTTACAATCTTAGATATTAAGGTTTTCAAGCATTCATGCTCTGTTATTTCATGTTATTCAATTAGTCCTTATCTCATGTGCACAATACCCATGCATTTCAGCCAAACCTCATCTATATATTAGTACATTCAATGTACTACCCATATACTCTTCTTTGTGCTATGATGTCTTATTTCATGTGTTTGGAGGCTCAGTTTCCCAACTACAGTTAGACATCCAACGCAACTCAGTAGCCGTAGGGTTGAGTCCCTATCCATCGAGGACATATTATCTCTTATTTAGTACTTTAGTATTTCACTATGTTTAGTCAGTCGGAGTTAGTTGGGGGCTTATCCCATCAACTCCTCCGTCAGTTGAGGCTTTTTAGAAAAATAATTATGTAGTTAGTTAGATAATTTTTTTACCTCATCAGACTTTTCAGTATTATCATTTGTTTTAAATTGATAGATTGACTTTTAGTATTTTGTCAGATGTTTTAGACTTGTGGCTGAACCATATTTTCTATATTTAGACTAGTATTACATTTAGCGGTTTATCTTCTGCACATATGTACTATTGTTACTTTATTCAGTGCTCACAACAGATACTAGCTCATGGGTTGGCTTGTGGTTACATGCAACTATAAGAACCGTTATTATGACTAGGGGTAGCCTCGGTTCATGACAAAACTTAGTATCTGAGAGTAAGGTTTTAAAGTGTCCTAGGTTGTCTGAAGGCCGGGTTGAGTAGAGTCTTGTGCATAGGTGTGAAGCATTCCATACTTATGGACAAGAAGTTATGAGATGTTTTAGGAAAATTTTTCGTTAGTTTAGTATTCATGTTGTACAAATGAGGATGATCTCTATTTAAACTATCTTTTTAATTCATCATTTATTCTATTTACAGACTATGCCTTCCAAAAGAAATAACAGAAGAAGGAATGGGTACCAGCCCATACCTCTGTCTATTTAGAAAGATCCCCTGAATGAACATGTCTCTTAAGTTGAGTTCAGAGCTAGTTTTACTACCTTAGCCTATTTAGTATCTTTTTAGAACAATTAGTAAGGTATTTCCCCAACCAATCTAGTGGCAAATATAGCTACAGCTAGGATTCAGGATTTTACCTAAATGAATCCCCTTTTGTTTTTGGGATCCATGTCTAAAGAGGATATGCAGGAGTTTCTTGATATGATTCAGAATATGATAGATATTATGGGAGTTACTTTGAGTAAGAGTGCATAGTTGGCTTCATATAAGTTACAAGATGTAGCTCACACTTACTTTATGTAGTGGCAAGAGGACCATAGTGTTGATGCAGGGCCTGTTATGTGGGAGGAATTTGCCATAGATTTTCTAGATTGGTTCTTCCCATTAGAGTTGAGGTAGGATAAGATTCAAAAACTCATTAATTTGAAGAAGCACAACATGAGTGTGAAGGAGTACTCATTTAAGATTACTCAGTTGGTGAGGTATGCTCCTAATGTGGTTTCAGACAATATGTCTAGAATGAGTAAGTTCATGTCTGGTATAACTGATAGTGTGGTTAAAAAGTGTAGGACAACCAGGTTTATTAAGGAGATAGAGTTATCTAGACATATGGTCCATGTTCACCATATTAAGGAAGAAAAGCTTAAGGAGAATAAGAAAGATAATAAGAGGGATAGAACAAGTATTTTTAACTTTTCTCAGCCAAGGTCGGAAGGTGGTGACTATTCTCAATTCATTCAGAAGTTCTCATCCCTAAATCTATCTTCATCTAGTGCGCCCGTGGCTAAGTTCAGAAAAGATAGTCAAGAGAGGGAGCCAAGCTCTAAGTCCCAAGGTAGTGTGAATTATGGTTGTACAAATTTGCTCCGCGGGAAATGTGGCAGGCATCATCAGGATGTGTGTAGAGCTAGTAGTAATGTGGCAAGCCAGGACATAGTCGGAGATTTCCCAAAGGCTGGTCAGTAGGGTCAGTCCAACTGTCCTCCAGTTCCAGCTGGTGGCCCGACTCAGCAGGGTCCCAATTCAAACAAAACAAGTAGGCAGCATTAAAATAGGTTGAATTCCCTCTAGACCCAGCATAATCTTGGATATCTCTCCATATATAGGTACGGGTATGTTACAAGTCTTTTATCTTCATGTTTATGCTTTATTAAATGCTAGAGCTTCACTCTCCTTTGTAACCCCTTATATAATAGTTAATTTTAGTGCTAGTTCTAACTGTTTAGAAGAACATTTCTCAGTGTCTACCCTAATAGGTAAATCTATTATAGCCATACAAGTATACAAAAATTACCAAGTCACAGTATCTCAAAAAAAGCAGTTCAGTTGACCTTATGGATTTAGAGTTGACTTATTTTAATGTCATTCTCAACATAGATTGGATGACTCAAGCTATGCCTCACTTGATTACAAAAATAGATTCATTAAATTTCACTTTCCTAATGAACCAGTCATTGAATGGAAGGGTAGTACCTTTGTGCTTAGGGGTCAGATCATTTCTTATCTTAAGGCAAGAAATATGATATCTAAAGGTGTGTTTACCATGTTGTTTGAGTCAAGGAATCTAGTTTTGAGACTCTAAGTCTCTAGTTAGTTTTAGTAGTAAGGGAATTTCCAGATATGATCCGTGAAGACCTTCCGGGAGTTCCTTCCGAAAGGGAAATTAACAACAAAATAGAACCCCTTCCATATACCCAACCTATCGCTATTCCACCCTACAAAATAGCTATAGCTGAGCTTAGGGAATTGAAAGAATAGTTGAATGATCTCTTAGATAAGGTATTCATCATACCTATTCTTCCCCATGGGGTGCTCCAGTCTTGTTCGTGTGTAAGAAAGATTGTTCTATCAGAATGTGCATCAATTGTCGTCAGTTGAACAAAGTCACAATCAAGTATATGTATCCACTCCCCAGGATTTATGAGTTGTTTGACCAAATTCAAGGTGCTAGTTACTTCTCTAAGATATACCTTAGATTCAGCTATTATCCGCTTAGAGTCAGAAAATTTAACATTATAAAAATAGCTTTTAGAACACGGTATGATCACTTTGAATTCCTAGTTATGTCTTTTGGACTAAGAAATTCCCCTATAACTTTAATGGACTTAATGAGAAGAGTGTTCAAGAAGTACTTGGAAATGTTTGTCATAGTCTTTATTGATGACATTCTTGTCTATTCCCATAGTGAAAATGATCATGCAACCTATCGGAGAATTGAATTGCAGACACTTAGAGCTCATCAGATCTTTGCCAAGTTAAGTAAGTGTGAGTTTTGGCTACGACCAGTAGCCTTCCTTGACCATATTTTTTTTGGTGATGGCATTAAATTTGACCTTCAAAAGACCAAAGCAGTGAGAAACTGTCCCTGAAATATTTCTCCATTAGATATCAGAAGTTTATTGGTTTTGGCCAGCTATTATAGATGGTTTGTTGAAGGGTTTTATTCTGTTGCATCCTTTATGTCTTGATTGAGTTAGAAGAAAGTCAAATTTCAATGGTCAAATTCTTGTGAGATGAGTTTTTAAGAGTTGAAGACTCGACTCACTTCATCCACTGTATTGACTTTATCAGATGGTTCAGATTGGTTTATAGTTTAGTGTGATGCTTTCAGAGCTGGTCTTGGTTGTGTATTGATTCAGAGATTTAAGGTCATAGCCTATGCCTCTAGACAACTTAAACCCCATGAAAAGAATTACTTTACACATGATCTTGAGTTTCCAACTGTTGTTTTTGGAATGAAAATTTTGAGGCATTATCTTTATGGAGTTCATATTGATGTGTTAACGAATCATAGAAGTTTGCAGTATGTGTTCTCACAGAAAGATTTGAATCTTCATCAGCGAAGGTGGCTATAGTTGTTAAAATATTATGCTATGAGTGTGTTGTATTATCTTGGCAAGGCCAATATTGTGGCATATGCCCTTAATAGATAATCTAAGGGCAGTATTTCTTATGTTGAGGAGGATAAGAATAAGTTAGTTAGGGAGGTTCATATTCTTGCTAGGTTAGGCGGTCGACTGGTTGATTTAGCCGAGGGTAGTATATGGATTCATAATAGTTTGAAATTTGCGTTGGTACCCAAAGTTAAAGAAAAGCAAGATAGGGTTCCCAGTTTGGTTAGGTTGAAGGAAATAGTCAGAGACCAAAAAGTAGAGGTTTTCACCTAAGGGAAAGATGGCGTACTTCGTTGTTAGGGTAGGTTACTTATTTCATGTGTTAATGTATTGAGGTAGTGAATTTTAGGTGAAGTGCATGGTGCGTGATATTCCATTCATCCAGGAGACACTAAGATGTATTATGACTTACGGGAAATCTATTGGTTAAATGGTATAAAAAAGGACATTGCAGAATTTGTAGCTAAGTTTTCAAACTATTAGCAAGTTAAAGTTAAGCACCGGTGTCCTAGTGGTATATTGCAGGACTTCAGCATCCCCACTTAGAAGTAAGAAGTGGTAAACATAGATTTTGTGACAAGTTTGCCTCGAACTCGTCGTCAACATGATTCAGTATGGGTTATCGTAGATAGAATGACCCAATCAACTCATTTTTTTCCAGTTCTTACTTTGTATTCAGTATAAGATTATGCCAATCTTTATATTAGTGAGTTGGATAAGTTGTACTGAGTTCCTTTGTCTATCATTTCAGATAGAGGTACTCAAAAGGGTTTTGGTATCCAAATTCATCTCAGTATAGCTTTTTATCCTCAGACAGATTGTCAGGTAGAGAGGATCATTCAGACCTTAGAGGACATGTTGAGATATTGTGTTATTGATTTTTTAGGTATTTGGAATGACCATTTACCTTTGATTGAGTTTGCTTATAATAACAACTATCATTCTAGTATTAAAATGGCTCAATTTGAGGATCTCTATGGGAGGAGATGTAGATATCCTATTGGTGTGGGTGAGGCAGGTGAGGTTGCTTTGATAGGGTCATATTAAGTGTTCAACATGATGGAGAAAGTTTAGTTGATTAGAGAGATGTTGAAGACATCCCAAAGTTGTTAGCAAATTTTATACAGATGTGAGGAGGAGAGACCATGAGTTTGATATTAGTGAGTTAGTCTATTTGAAAATCTTGCCCATGAAGTGGGTGAATAGATTTGGAAAAAAGGGGAAGCTCAATCCATACTATGTTCGCCCTTATAAAATTTTAAGCCATTTCGGGAAGGTAGCTTTTGAGATAGAATTGCCTGCTGATTTGGGTTTAGTACATGCGGTGCTTCATGTTTCCTTATTAAAGAAATGTATTGGCGATTTGGTAGTTGTTGTTCCTTTAGAAAGCACCGATGTTTAGGATTGTGTTTCCTTCAATGAAGTCCTAGTTGATATCCTTGATCATCTGATTCGTAAACTAAGGATCAAAGAAGTTCCCTTGGTTATAGTACTATGGTGGAATTATTCCATTGAGGGGGTTATTTTGGAAGAATAAGAAGGTATGCATGCCAAGTAACCTCATCTTTTCTCTGCAAACTCACACTCAGCATAAAGTAACAGTTTTTTTTATATTAACTCTTTCCCATTCTCAGTTCCAGATATATAAATATTCTTATGTCATTTTATGCAATCACAAAATTAGTTCAGTTCATGTATCATGTTTCAGGCTAAGTTATGTACTCATAATTCCAGTCATACATGTTCAGTATGTGATCTCAGTTTCCTTAGTTCAGTATTCTCAGTCAATCTAGTCTCATTCTAGGACGAATTTTCCAAAGGGGTAGCTATTGTAATACCCCATACTATTCTTAGCTTAGTTCAAATTTCAATTGCATGTATAAGCGGATTAAGTCCTGAAAATTTCACTAAATGTTGGGGACTTAGTAATTTTTAATTCTTCTAAACTAGGAGGATTTTTAACTTTGTATTCCCGACCCTGAAATGTTGGTTTTTGAGTTAATTCATGTTCAGAGGTGTAATGAGCATGTCTCGGAGAAATTTTGGATTTTTTGGATGGGGTTTGGGTCATGTTTTGATCACGAAACCAAAGGGTCATTGAGATAAGCCCGCATCGTGGCCTATTCCCGTTCTTATGTAGACCGAGTCACGATAAGGGAAATGAATGACCGCAATAGGACCGCATCGCGATTAAGCTATCGTGTATAGTTTTTAATTTAAATGGTTTAGGGGAAATTGTGTCCTTTCCCCCTCAACCCAATAATTCGTAAGAAGACTTGGGAATTACATAGGGCATAATTTTACCCTTCTTTTCCAATTATCCTCTGAAGAAAACTATTCCATTTCCCCAAGTACACAAATTCAATTCCTTTATCCCTAAGAAATCAAGAATTCAAATTCCCCAAGTTCAAGAACCTTACAGAACACATCAAGATTGGTGTTTATCTTTCAAGTTAAAGGTTTAAGGTATGTGGGGTGTTCATTCATGATTTTCTTTCACCCAAGTAGCCCCAAAACCTTCTTTTCAATAAAAGAATGGATTTTTCTATTATTACGACATTTTCTATGTTCAAAAAAAATTGAATTATATGTTTTCATGGTGATTTAAATTAAATTCAGCCCATGTATGATCTTATGCAAGATTTGATTTCCTCATGTAATGAATTTTAGTTTCCCATGTCCTATTAAAGTAAATTTCATTATTTGTTGAATGCTCATGTTTAGAATATCCCCTTGATCAAGTTCATGTTTTCCACATGTTTGATGAAATGCTCATGTCTTGAGTTGAACCATGATTCAATACTATAGTCTTATGTTTAAATGTCATCTTTTATGATCAATCAGTGCTGATGCGTTACAAATAGTCGATAACTATATGTTTTACATGATTTTTAGATTTTCAAGTATGATTTAGTTAAACCAGGATTATTTCTATCTATTCAGTTATTATCATCATATTGAGCAATATCACTCATGAAAGCATGTTTAGTTAAACTCAATTCAGTTTTAGTTTAGTTGGGAGTAGGATTTAGCATCGAGAGAACTAAGGGATGGTGCTCAAATGCCAGGAGAGGGTGTGATACTTAGTAGCAATCCCCGAGTTACATAACTACATAGCCAGAGTAGGTTAGAGATGTCTATTTTCCAGTTGAGGGTAGACAAAGTGTTTACCTTCTAGTTGAGGGTGACACATATCACATTAGAGAACCTTTTATTTGAGTGTGACTCATTAGTCCTTCGGGACACCAGTTTAGTGGATCCACACAGCCTGTGTTAGTACCCGTGGAACAGTACTGACACCTTTCCAACTGGGGTTAAAGGTTGGATCCCAATTAACTCAGATTAGGGCATGTCGGTTACATTATACCTCCCATAGTCTCAGTACAGTATTCAACGTATTTTTAGTTCAAGTTTTCTTGACTAAGTGTATAGATTCTCAGTTATTCAGTTATCAGATTTCAGTTTTTTAGTTTACAGATTATTTTAGAAATATGTATATGCTTGGTCTTGCATTCTCAGATATTACAGTTTTCATGAATTCATGCTCAGTTATTCCATGTTGTTCATTTAGTCCTTATCTCATGTGCATAGTACTACACGCACTTTAGCCAAACCTCATCTCATATACTAGTCCATTAAAGTAATGACCACATACTCTTCTTTGCACTATGATGTCTTATATCATAGGTTCGGAGACTCAGTTTCCCGTACATAGTTAGACAACCAACGCTACTCAGCAGTCGTACTTGTGAATCCTCATCCATAGATGACATATTATCTATCATTTAGTACTTCAGATTTTCATTATGTTCAGTCAATCAAATTTTGTTGGGGGCTTGTCCCATCAAATCCTCAGTCAGCTAGAACCTTTTCAAACAAACAATTAGACAATCAGTTAGATAGTATTTTTTTCAGCTCATCAGACTTTTCAGTATTATCAGTTGTTTTAAATTGACAGTTAGACTTTCAATATTTCGTCAGATATCTTAGACTTGTGGTTGAACAACATTTTCCGTATTTAGACTAGTATTTTATTCAACAGTTTATATTCTTCACACGTGTATTAATGTTACTTTATTCAGTGCTCATAGCAGGTGCCAGCTCATGGTTAGCTTGTGGTCACTTGTGACCGTAAGCATTGATGTGACGACTAAGGGGGTAGCCTCGGGTCATGACAAAACTTGCTCTTGTACCAATAATACTGGTGCAGCCTAGACCCTGATACAAATTTGTCACAACCTGATTTATAAATCATGATCACACCTACTTTATCCCGCCAGTAGGTAAGCCAACCCATGATCCATAGTTAAATGCAATGGGTTAATTTGCTGGAAAATGCTCAATCATAGACAAAAATGAACAACGCACTTAAAAATAAGCAAGGAGTTCAAATTACATAAAACTGTCCATACAAGATGCCATACTACGACTTGGTAGAGTTAGTACAAGAGCATCTAATAGTATTACATCTTAAACACATAAAATAGACAATAACATTTGGCTCAATAACAGTAGACAGATTATAGAAGATAGATAGAAATTGGTGCCTCAAAATCCAAGGGCTCACCCTATCTCAAAAAATATCAATACAACACAATCAATAATCAATGACGATAGCTAGTATTCACATCTGCACCAAGAAGTTACAGAAGTGTAGTATGAGTACAAAAATAACAGGTAATCAGTAGGCATCATCGACTGACTGAGCTAAATTCATAATTCCCAAACTACTCCTCTTTAAAAAAATAAAGTGGTCATTGTCAAAATATAGTAACTCAACTAGGTTCCCTCAGGGCATACATCAGATATCTTGCGTAAACTTGTTCAAATCACTAGGCAATATGAAAAAGTAAAAAAGGGGAATTTATAGCAACTTGATAGAAGTGAAAAAAATTTGATGCTTTGGGTTGTAAACAATCTAAGACGAATATTAGACTTGTGTTACCATGGATTCTAACTCTCTATAGTGATCATGCACTATCGAACAATTCCAATACCTTACATATAGAATCTGACAAGTTATATATCACCAATTGTATTATGGACTCATTGACAAGTGTCACTCTTTACATTGTGTGTCTCATAGTGTCGCGTTGTTAACCCTTGCCATGGACCCAAGATTAACTATTACCATTTGGGTGTCAAGTTAATTGAATGAGAAGGCGGGAAATTTTTGATGGAAGGAGGTCTCAAATTACTGTTGTGATATCATTTCCCAATCTCTACCTCTCTTTTGAAGCAATTGGTGAATACAGGTGGTGCTTAACATTGGCCACCTCTAACAAATAAATTGAACTAAAGACAATCACAATACAGGCAATAATCTTTATCTAGAATAACCTGGCACTTCCCTTACTTTATTTATTCGCTAGGGTTCCCACATTCCTAGCTAAGGGAATTAGCCACTCATAGTTATGATATCATGAAATGCACAAACAAAGCTACAAAATCATTCTCATAGTAAAGAAAGAAGAAATCCCAGTCTTAAATTGAATAACAACCAAAGAACAATAAGAATATATGGTATCCCCCCTAAGGGCCTATCTCTCTATCTCTTGCTTATCTATACTAAAAAAAGTCTAAAGGATATTTATAAATTACAAAAACCCCTAGAAATAAAATAGGAAAACTTAACTAAACATACATAATAAGGACTAAAAAAATCATAAGAGCGTATGTAGGTTACATAGAAACCCTAAGAAATAATTTTGCAATGATCTAGAAAAATTAAGGTCGGTGACCACGTACTAAGGTCACATACGGACCATATGTACTACATGCGGACTGTATGTGGTACTTAGTAAATAAAAGACTTCATTTTTCCTACTCTTGAGCCTCTGGAATTTATGTTCAGGCACCTATACTAGGTAAGTGACACATACGACTAGAATTGCCTCGGTAAGTAGAAAAAATCTTCTATTTTCATTTTCTTTAGTTTGGTATCCCAAACCATATTTTTCTTTCTTTTAGCATCCACAACTTGTTTTCCTACAAAATAACTCCAAAAACACATCAAATCCAGCAAAATAGACTTAAGTACATGCATATTCTCAAAGTTTGAGCATTGTAAGTACTATAAATTTATAGAACAACAAGACCCTCGACTTAGAACATTGAATGACCTCAATCAATAAAAGCATAACACAATATACGATGATGTTGAACGAAAAGAACCCTAAGATTCCTATGGCAGTCAATCATCAAATTTAGCTCTAAAAAATTACCTTCTACAAGTTCATTACTTTAAAACACAATGTGCGTATCTATGAAGCACAATAATGTGACACAAAGGAATCAAGGTATGGCAATTACATTAGCAATAGACAACTATGCACATACAAAAGTTACACTACCTAAACAAGTAAAAATATAGTAATACGACCCATGTTCCCTCACAACAAAGAATTCGCAATCACTTATGTCAACAAATGCATGACAATGTGGGGACGTTAAAGAGACACTAATGCTCAAAGGAGATATTCCACAAGAGCACGCCAAATACCATATGCTTGCCCTTATCTTTTTCACTTTAGTTTTCAGATAGTCAAGTTAGGATCACTATATGACTTTGGGGGCTAGTAAGATATATATGGATATATCAAGTGACTAAGACTCCTTAAATACACTAACGTTGGGATCCACTTATCAACCAATTTATTTTTATTCCACCCTTATTTCTAATTTTTAATTCTTTTATCGCACATTCATGTTGGGTGCAATTTCTTTTATTCTTTATTTGTCTTTTTCTATCTTTTTGAATTTTTTCTACCACACCCAGCCCTACTTTCTTTTATCTTATTTTATCGTTCTTCATAGCCACATTACATTGCACACCTCTATGATAATCATCCTCAATTTAGACGATTTTCCTGAGTTAAGGTTCATAATGTCTAAGGAGGACAAGGGCCAACATAAGTTCATTGTAAAACAAATAGGAAGGTTAAATGTGTAAACAGAGAAATATACTATAAAGCTCAAAATCGAGATCAAGGGATACTAATGCACACAGGGAAGGTTATTTAGGCTGAAAGTAGACTAACATCATAAATGTCCTATGATCCTTTCCTAACCGACTATCCTACAACTTAGGAAAGACTAATCGAGCAAGTTTTGGATTCAACATATTAAGGGACTAAGTAGTATCTCTCTCACACATAGAATAGGGTCACATCAAGAGCTACTACATATTTGGTTCATGCATAAGTTAGAAATGATTATCATGTCCATAATTCTAAATCCATAAAAAGATCCACAATGGTTACACATATATACACATCATACAATTCCAAAACATTCCTTAGATACTCATATTTCTTTGAGTTAAACACAAAAAATCATGGAACAAAACACAATATTCCTAAACATGCCAGCTTTACTAATAACAAGATTCTGGGGAAAAGAGACACGATAACAAAAAACCCAGAGGACATCAAGACACACAAGCGGCCCCACCCTCTACTTAAAATAATTCATTAGACCACTATAAAATTACAGAGTTAGGAATATACCTGTGGCACCATACGTGAGAAGATCTTATGTATATTACAATAAAAAATAAAAACAACAAAATGCCTTGGGTTGCCTCCCAAGAAGTGCTTGTTTTAATATTGTGGCATGACGAGACTTGGTTGATTACTCAGATTTCACCTACAAGACCATGGATACCTTGATTACTCAAACTTCATCAAGGAAGCCCAAAAGTTGGCCTTAAATTTTATTTTTCCACTTTAAACCTATAAATTTCACCCCTAATTATTTTTCTAATTTTCTACAATGCTCCAAGGGTAGTGGTATGAAAATAAGCGACCCAAGAAATAGATGAAGCATGTTGTACATCTTGTCCCTTATGTAAGGATTGTAATTGATTGATTCTATCTTAACAAATTCAAGAATGTATACATATGTTTCCTCCTTCTTACACTGTTTGTTATGTTTGAATGGCTACATCACAATTTGACTATCCAAACACATTGTGGAAAAATGCTATGAATGAGGCCCAATATTCCCCAACTCAGTAATTGCATTCTTATTTACATCCCTACATAACTCTATTATTCTCTCCTTAAGATTGACGCTATCTATAAGAGTATGAGAAGTTTTATACTCCTTTAATTTTAGCTCCTAAAATTGGATTCTCAAAAATGTTTTAGTCTTACACCACACATAAATAAGTAGTTGGGTGATACACACAACAAATTTTGGATCAAAATCTGCTTGTAAGTGGTAAATATCCAAGACAAACCTATTAACCATTTGAATAAGCTCATGATTATTGTGTGCAAGATGTGTCAATATTTCCAATAGGCTATCCTTTTCTTTAGACACTATGTCTGCCATATTCCTCTAATAACATAACATAACAAGAGTATAGGGATCAATAATAAAGAAGTCTACATCACTCCATACTTTCTCTAGCCAAGTTATCATATCACGAAGAGTAGGCATAAACTAATGTATGCCCAAAAAAGAATAGAAAATAATAAACCTAACAACTTCAACATTGTTAATCAGTCAATCTAGAATTATATTCCTCAGAAATGATGGAAAATTTTGATAATTCCCAAACTACCCCTCCTTAGGAGGATTAAATGGTTGTTGTCAAATTATATTAACCTAACTAGGTTGGGGTCAATCCTAAATAGAATATGTTCGATATCTTTCTTGAACATGTTGATATCACCAGGCAGTGCATAAAAGTAAAAAGGGGGGATTTGTAGTAACTAGAAAAAAGTAACAAGAATTTGATGATTTTGGTTGTAAATAATATAAGATGAACACTAGGCATGTGTTCCCCATGGATTATAGCTTTGTCGATTTATTGTTCACTATAAAGCTATTCTAATACCTTTCATGTAGAATTTGACAAGTTTTGTATCACCAATTATCTTGTGGACTCATTGGAATGTCTCACTCTTTACCTTGTGAGTCTCAGAGTATCGCGTTACTAACCCTTACCCTGGATCCCAGATTAACTATTACTTTTTTGGTCTGAAGTTAATTACATGAGAAGGTGGGAATTATTTGATGGAAGGGGGTCTAAAATTGATGTTATGATATCTTTTCCCAATCTCTATCTATCTTTTGAAGAAAGTAGTGAATACAAGTGGTTCTTAACGTTGGACTCCTCTAAAAAATTAATTTAACCAAAGACAATCATAATATATACAAGAATCTTCATCTATAATAACTTGGTATTTTGTATACTTCATTAATTTGCTAGGGTTCCCACATCCCTAGCTAAGGAAATTAGCTACTCATAGTAATGAGATCTTTCATGGAATCAACAGACGAAATTAAAAAATCACTCTCATAATAATGAATGAAGAAATCCCAAAGTCCTAAATTGAATAACAAACAAAGAATAGTAATAGTATATGGTATCCCCCAAGGGCCTATCTCTCTATTTCTAGCATATCTCTACTAAAAGGGTCTAAAATGTATTTATATATTACAAGAAACCATAGAAATCAAATACTAAATAAAATAGGAAAACTTGACTTAATGTACATAATAAGGACTAAAAATATCATAGAAGTGAATCTAGGTTACATGGAAATCGTAATAAATGGTTTTGTAACAATCCAAAAAATTATTATTGGCGACCACTTAATAAGGTCACATACGAATCATATGTACTACATTCAGACCGTATGTAGTCCTTATTAAGTGGAAAACCTTATTTCTCCCGCTCTTGAGCATATGGACCTCAACTTCTGGCAGCTACTTAGGTCACCTACACTCAGTAAGTGGCACACACACCTGAAATTGCCTCGATAAGTAGCAAAAATCTTCAATTTTTATCTCTTCTTCAATTTAGTATCAAAAACCATATTTTTCTTCAATTTAGCATCCAAAGCATGGTTTCTTGCAAAATCACTCAAAAAACACATCAAATCCAACAAAATAGCCTTAAGTACATGAATATTCTCAAAATTTAAGCATCGTAAGTGCTATAAATTCATAGCACATCATAACTCATGATATAAGTATGATAAAATTCAATATAACATAACTAAGTCAAGGTATAGACAAACCTAAAAAAGCTCCAACATCTCTATGCATAGATATGAAAATGAATCAAAATTATAACGTATCATAAAGAATCAACACATATAGTCATAACTACTAAATCTGTTCCCAAATGCCAATTGGTGTAGAAAATAAATAACTCATAAAAGAATCCCTTATGCCAGGAGAGTATAGTCAAAGATAGAATAAAACCACCCTTCAACAATTAAAAATAACCAACTTGTTATTTAACCATCATACCAGAATTTACTAAAATTTGCCAAAGTACCCATATTCCTGAACCTTGATAACATATAGAAACCTTATCATTATTTATACACTAGACTGTTCATCAACTATCCATCTCTTATCACTAATTCAATTATGATCTAGTAATGATATATCCATTAGTCATCTTTTATCAACTAACCATTATTTGTCCACTATTCATCATACCACTAAAGTCCATTTATGTCAAGCCACACTACAACCATTTCCTTATTTTCTAATATAGACAAATTGAAAATTTTAAACTCACACCCCTATATCATTAATCATAAAAAGTATATCATCATAACATAATATGTAGATTCAGACTCAAAATTGTAAACATAATTAATAGCAAGACTTGAACTGATAAATAATCAATAATGTCATAATCATCCTCCAGACTCGAACTGGGTATATTAAATCAATAACATAATTATTTTTCAGACACAAATACGGTATATATAATCAATAACATAATTATCTTATGAACTCAAACATGGTATATTTATATAATCAACATCATAAGTAGTATCATAAACATGCATAAATGATATCATAATCAATAGGCATTAACGTTCATATTAGTTTGCATAACCATCAAACATCAATACTACTCCATATTACCTCAATACATATTTCCAATAGTCTAATAATTATAAAAGGTTACAAAAAATAACATGTGTCATAGACTAAAGTTGGTTAAGAGTCCACTCCAAATTCTCAAGTTCCATTATAGCAAATATTCTATCCAAACAAGGCTTAAGGTATCTAGATCTACTTTTAGATGTTAAACAAGCCACAATTACTCCTAAGGTACATATTATTTCCAAACATATTATTTATGTCTAATGGAAATAAAGGTAACCTTCATCAGTGTAAGGAACTAAGGCCAAATTTTCTCTAATAATGATTGTCTAAAGTATTTTTATCTAACTTGAATGATCTAAAGTATTCTCATTCTAAACATGAATAATGAAGTCCGATTCACCTAAGGCATAAGGAAATAAGCTAAGTGTTTCAACTCTATGGTTTCAAATTAGCCTAAATGGTCAAACTAACATAAGTCTTGCAATTAATTAATCAAATACCTACAGCTGTCCCAAATCCAACACAATATCATAAGAATACTATGAAATAACTCAATCTAACATGGGATAAACCTAGCCTACCTCGACATAAAATATAGCTAAACAAACCACTAAAGCACGATTTTTCCCTTGCACGAAGCCTCTTAAGATGTCAAGTTATCATAAATGCATTCTACTTAACAATACAAAAATAATGATCTCCATATTACACCATTGTGCTTTGGGTCCAAAAATCACATCAAAACCCCATGTGGGACCAACTTATGAAGATTATATTTCCAAAATCAACCCAACATTCTTACATGTTCAAGGAATTATTACTCTAATAAATGGGTAGAATCTAAGATGAATTGGGGCTCAAATATAGCACTATTTTTTTTTGGAGTTTTGGGAAATAAATCAAAAAATTTCACCAAGAAAAGGGTAAATTCTTACCTCAAAATGGAAGATAAATGCAAAAATAAATATTAATCTAGCTTCCCAATAACCATCAAACTTCAATTTTAAGTTTTCACACTTTTTTGGGTTTTTATCTCTCAAGGAAGTGATGAAGAATCACCAAAATCATGGAAATAGGGTCCTTTTATACCCAGTCCATGTACTCGGGTCTTGTTGTCATGGCTTAGGGCCTTGCAATTGCTTCATCTCTCTTTCGCTATATGAGATGTGATTGTGACCATCGGTATGTATTTGTGTAATCTATGCTTGCAAGAACGAGTCCCTATCACGGCTAATAATGTTGCTATCACGGTGCACCCAATGCACCAAATTTTCTAAGTAAAAAATGGGCTTGACCAGGTTCTTAGCATTCATTTAAAATCCCATATATGAAAATGAACTATGTAAACATACTAAATTTAATATTTTAGGCCTAATGGCATGATCATATTTTTCTATCTAAGGTCGTTTTGACCAAATATGGGTTCTACACTTATATTTCATTTTCTTAACTCTTTGATTGTTTTGATGAAGTTTTTGCTTGGTGGAAATTTTAAAGCAATGAAGACTTTAAAATTAGGAATTGTCTTTAAAAACCAAATGAACTTCCTGGTAACTGAATTATCAGCAGTAGTAAGTCATCAATGAGTTGGGCAGCTAGGGGAATGCTCTGGAAATAAAAAAAAGTGGAAATATGGAAAATGGCCTAAAGGGTAATTAAATGACATGCCCATAGTTTTGTTTATATGCGTTATTTTCTACTTTATGAGTCGACCTATGATTTATGCTGAGTACAAGTGGATCGTACTCAGCCATATTATGCCTTTTCAATATAGATCTAGCTATAAGGGTGGCATATGGATAGCTAATTCAGGCAATATTTGGAGTCTATTTAATGTAGCAGTTGAACTATGCATCCTTACTTGACCACTAACTTTTCTTATCAAGACTATGTCGTATTATATTAAGAGACAACTTTTGTTCCCTTTTTTATATCCAATGTATATTTTGACTTTGAATTGTGTTAGTTGGTTCTTACAATATGACACCATGTATTGGGATTTTGATGGTATCTTTGATTATATTTTTTCTTTTAATATATAAGAGTGTTTTGACTCTGTTATAGGAGCCTTGCCTTAGGTTTTTGCATTGATTTCTTATTTCATATCAGTTTTGGTGATAGGCTTTCTTGGCAAGGCATGCTATGATAACTGCCTTCATGACCTTTTGCTTTTGGTTCATGATAAATTGGTATCACAATAGTTAGGTTCATTAGTCTCAATAGTGTAAGAACAGGGTGTCAAATAGTGTCTCATATATCAATATGCAGACATCCATATATAAATTTGTGAGGTTATAAAATCTCTTTAGGAAAATCCTCTAAGTTTATTTTATACTATACGGATCTTCCATACCTTATGTTCTAAGTCATATTTAACTCTTTTTTGCATAAATGGTGATGAATAGATCTTGTGAGGTCACATATTTAGATGTTTCATCGATTGAGAGTGCCTCATCTAAAGGGCTAGTTAAGGGTCAAAGATGGGCCTGAGCTCGAGGATGGGCATGAATGTCTGCCCTACATAGAGGTAGAAATAAGGGATTCTCCCTTAAGCCTCAAGATGAGAAAGTTGGACATATGAGTCCTACTCAGATCCCTTAGATTTTTTCTACCTCATTCTTTGAAGGGTTAATGGTTCAGTTACTGAATTATTTTAAGGTTTCTCCTTTGAGTTTACTTGATATTCTTCTAGCTCCGAGTGTTGTTCCTCTTTCTGTTTCAGTATTTGAGTATGACATTTCTAGGTTAGGAGTTTAGCCTTCACTTATAGTACATCCCTGGGTATGATTTAAGGATGTCAAACTCTCTATGCCTCATACTCTTCAACAAGCCACAAATCAGATAATAATGTATGGGAAGTCATTTTAGAGTACAGTAGATTAGACTAGGATGACTGGTTCCATTCCTTAAGCATCTTAGTGAGGTTCCAAAAGGGAGCAATTTTGTGAAAAGTTCAATAGTTGTTATATGTGTGGTGAGGTTAACCATCGGGCAAAGAAGTATCCCCACTATATTTTTAAGGCTACCCTTGTATCATCTATAAGAAGTAGAGGTACTACCAAAGTTACAAGAGGTAGAGGTAGTGGTGTTCATGGTGCTGCTCATGGGTCTACTCAAACAAATTAACGTGGATAGTTCTATGCTATACCTACCAGAGGTAGAGACCTCTAATGGTTTCATCATAGGTATCATTCTTATTTATTTTTGATATACTTTTGTATTATTTTATTCAGAATAATTTTCTCCTAAGTATTTGCATATTTTTCTTTGGGTTTTGATTGTTCTTATAAGCCTGTTGATGTGCCTATCCATGTGTGTATACCCATTGGAGAATCTTTAGTTTTGGATTCAGTGTAATGATCTTATGTTTTTACTTTTGGTCGGTGTGAGACTTGGGTATATTTGATTGTATTAGATATGGTAGATTTCAATATCATTTTTTATGGATTGTTAGCTTCTTATTTTCCTATCCTAAATTGTCATGTTAAGAATGGGACTTTAGCTTCACTAGGAGTGCAAAGGATAGCTTGAAGGGTTGTTCTTTATTTGGGTACCTAGAGAGTTATATCCTTCCTTTAGGTTAGTCATTTGGTTGAGAGGGTATGCTTGTATTATTTTGATAATATTCATAATACTAGTGCTGCTTTGCCTCCTTTCTTAGATTCTGTTCATGTGGTTTGTGAGTTTGTTGATGTTTTCCCTACTGATTTGGCTGGTATGCATCAGTATTGTGATATTTTGATTGCTATTAATGTTGATCCAAGAATCAAGCCCATTTATATTCCTCCTTATAGGATAGCCCCAATAGAGTTGAAGGAATTAAAGGATTTATTGCAAAAGTAGTTGAATAAAGGGTTTATCTAACCTAGTATATCATATTAGGGTGTGTCTGTCTTATTTTCAAAGAAAAAAAGATGGGTGTATGCGTATGTATATGGATTATCAACATTTGAACAAGGGGATAGTTAAGAATAAGTATCCTCTTCCTTGTATTGATAATTTGTTCAATTAGTTTCAGGGTGATTTAGTGTTTTCTGTGATTGATATGAGGTTCGAGAATAATTACTTGAGGATTATAGCTTTAGATATTCTGAAGAAAGCTTTTTGGACTCGGTAAGATCATTATGAGTTCTTGGTCATGTCCTTTGGGTTGACCAATTCCCCAGTTGTATTCATCGATCTGATGAACCAGGAATTTCAACTATATATTTACTCCTTTTTTATTATATGTATAGATGATATCTTTGTTTACACCAAGAGGGAGGATAATTATGAGGACCATTTATAGATTGTGCTTCGGCGATTGACGGATGAGAAGTTGTATGCTAAGTTCTCTAAGTGAGTGTTTTAGTTGGAGTCTATCTATTTCTTGGGTCATATAGTGACTAAGGACTGTATTGTGGTCAATCTAATAGAGATTACACTAATTCATGATTAGGCTAGTCTTACTTCTTCTGCCAAGATTTGGAATTTTATTGTTTTAGAGCGTTACTATTGCCAATATGTCGAGTTTCCTTCATCTATTGCAGTTACATTAACCAGGTTGACTTACATGAAGATCTCCCTTTAGTTTTCTAATGCTTGTGAGGTGAGCTTTTGAAAGATCAAGGATTTGTTAACTTTAGATCCTATTTTGATTTTTCCTAAGGAGAGTGCAGGATTTACCATCTTCTATGATGCTTCTAGTGTTGGGTTATCTACGTGTATAAGAAAGAGGGTAAGGTAATTGCTTATATTTCCCACCAGTTGAAGCCTTATAAGAGAAATTACCCTACCCATGATTTGGAGAGTTGCACTTTTGTTTTTGCTATAAATTTGTAGAGGCACTAATTGCATAGAGTCTGTCATGAGGTTTTCTTAAATGATAGTAGACTTCAGTACTTCCTCATTCAGGGAGATCTTAATATAAGGTAGATTTGTTTACTTGAGATGCTCAAGGATTATGAATTAACGATCCTCTACCATCCAAGCCAGGCTAATGTGGTTGCAGATGCCTTGAATAAAAGTCGACAAACATGGGTAGATTGGTGCATCTTTTGACTCAAGAGAGGCTTTGGCTTTGGAGGTTCAGTCTTTGGCTACCAAGATTCTTAGGCTTGATATTTTGACACCTAGGTATGTTTTGGCATCCATGGAGGCTGGGTCTTCTTTGATGTAGAAAATTGGGGCTTATTAATTTAATGATATTGGGTTGAGATTAATTTAAGATAAGGTGATGATAGTGAGGCTAAGGAAAGCTCACATGATTTATATGGTGTTTCAAGGATTTGAGGCCAAGCTTGTGTGTCTAGATCAGGTGATAGGATTAGATTGATTTTAGAGGAGGCTTATTGCTCCAGGTATTCCCTTTATTTATGAGTGACTAAGATGTATCGAAATCTGATAAACAATTAATATGAGGTGATGTCAGGAAGAATGCAATGGATTTTTTTATCTCAATACCAGTAGGTGAAGGCTGTCCATTGGGGAACTGATGATCACTATCAACCTTATGATTGGGTAACCTCAAATCTTATGGTTTAGATAGTGTTTGGGTCATCGTGGATTGATTGAACAAATCTGCTCATTTTGTTTTGATTCAGGTTTTCTACAATGCTGAGAGGTTAGCCCGTATCTTTATTCTGGAGATAATTCTTCTTCTCAACATGTAGCATTTATTATCTCAGATCGAGGTTTAGTGTTCATATCTCACTTTTGGAAGACTTTTTAAAAGGAGTTAGGTGCTCAGGTTGATCTTCGTACGATGTTTTAGATCGTTAAAGCTGACTATTCAGGGTTTAGAGGATATGATCTATGATTTTGTGATAGACTTTGGTGGTCAGTGGGACAAACACTTGTTTTGGCAGAGTTTGCACATAATAATATCTACCATTCTAATATTGAGATGGCTCCTTTGAGGATTTGTATGGTAGGCGTTGTCGCTTTCTAGTTGGTTGGTTTAATTAATTATAGATTAGAGCTTGAGTTATGAACTTGCTTCATAAGTCTTTGGATAGAGTTTGGGTCATTCAGGATAGACTCCAAGCGGCTCAGAGTAGGAAGAAGGGTTATGCAAATTGTTGACTTTGTGCCTTGAGTTTTAGTGTCGGTGATCGTGTCTTTTTTTGTGCATCACCTATGAAGGGAATAATGGGGTGTTGGAAGAGGAGAAAGCTTAGCCCCAGGTATATTGGACCTTTTGAAATCCTTCAGACTATTCTGAAGTCACTTATGAGTTAGAATTACCTCAAAACTTATCATCGGTTCATCTAATTTTTCATGTTTCTATGCTTTAGTGTTACCTCAAAATTGTGCATTAGTGATCATGTTTTCATTTAAGTTTTGCCCTTGGAGGGTGTGATTTGTGCATTTGACTCCATTCAACATATTTTGATTTGAGCGTTGGATGGCCAAACGATCTTCTCCAGCAGATATGGAACATAAATTTTTGATTGGTAACATGGTTGGTGAAGTTTTATGACTTTTATATCTCATTTTTACCATCCAATTGGAAAGATATAAAAATAGGTCTTGGGGGAATTATGTGAAAACAAGGTTTTTTAAAAATTATGATATTGCCATTGATATTGGAGCATTGAATCTGGTAGGTAGCATAGTTTGTTTGCATTCTTGAGATTCTAGATAAATGTCGAGTAGTCCGCAGGGAAATGGAATTTTCTAAGTCATCACAACTGGTGCACCACTAAGCTGGTGTAGCTTCTAAAATGCCACATTGGTCACTTTAGCGGAAGGTGCTAAAGTGTCATTTATCGGCTTTAGTAGCCAATGACCAGCTGGGCAAGGTTGCTTTAGTGGCCCTCATCCTCTTTAGCGTACAGGCATGCTAAGCGAGTATCGCTAAAGCAGTACTTGACCGCTTTAGCAGTGACTGCTAAAGCAGTCACTTGAACACTTTAGTGGCACCTGGAACCTAGGTATAAATTATCCTTTTCTCAGTTTTTCTCCACTATTATTGAGGATCGAGGCTTGGGGATCATGTTTTTGGTAATTTTCATTCATTTATATGCTTGGGTAAGCTCCAAACACCTATTTCAATTACTTTTCTTTGATTCTATCATTTGAATCGTGTTTAAACTCAGATTTGAAGATGGAAGTTGGGGATTTTGGCTCGGAAGGCCCAAATCATCATTTCTTCTATTCAAACCCCATTTTTACTTGGGGTTTCTCCTAGGCATTCCTTTAATCTTGGGAAAAAATGTTTTGGGATAAAACTTTTGTTTTTACCCTTCTTTTTAAAAATCTCATTTTGGGGGTCCGTTTTAACCCTAATTAAAAAGTTTGCAATATAGGTATAATTGGCTTTCTTTTGATGAACAAATTACATATATGTACGTTTTAGTTGATTTTAGGTTCTTGTGTGAGGTGAAAGTTAAGTGATAAAGGCTTGATTGTTTTGGTTTCAACATTGGAGGTAGGTTATGGATTAACTTTCTTCAGACGAGGTTGGTTAGTTAATAAGAATGTTAATACCACTCTATGGTTATCTGATTGTATCATAGAATGTGTGTTTAGGTGATGTATGTGCCCGTCTAGGGGTCTTATATGGATAATATTTGATTGTTTTGAGACATTAATTCTTATGCGTGAGTGTGTGGAGTCATATATGTTGTTGTTGGCCTATTATTGATATATGTAAGTTTAGTTACTATCTTTTTTGTAGGAAAAGCCTACATATTTGGAATTTTGTGGTATCAATGACAATTTTTGTGCATGTTTCCCTTGATGGTTATGGGTTATATTACAACATGGATGGTTGGTGGATTTGAGTGGATTTTTGGCTCACATGGTTGGTATATTGATTGGATATTGGATATTCTTATTTTCGTTTATTTTGAGCATTGCATCATCATTCTCATTGCATCTTACACTTCATACACCTATTGTTGTTATATGATGTGCTTGATTTGTGTCTTATATCATATACGTGATCATGGAACATTGGCACCACTATCGAATTACTAGAAACACTAGAAATAATGGGAATTTTGGAAACATCAATATGGACACTCTCCGAGGAATTTTCCAGAGAGGATTCATGGATATTAGTAATGGATATTGGATTGTATAGGTATTGAAGAACCCCTCATGGGTCCTAAATTCATAGCTGAGCTTGATAGGTGTGGGTTTATAAACCTCCATTGGGTCTTATATCTATAGCTAAGATCAGTAGGTATATACGGAGGTTGTGCGATGACCTCGTGCTTTATCATCATTATCTTCATTAAATTCCTTATGTTGTGGTTATTCTATGATTGTATTTCTGTCTTTGACTTGATATCTATCCATTTATTCTATCTTCCCCTACTTTTTTTTCGAGCATGTGTACACATGTTCTTTTTTTACCTAACTATTCTTGTTATATGTGTATATAGTAGAACAGTTAGTAGAGACGACATGGGCTACTATTTGAAACATATTCTGATTATACGTGACATACCTATAGTTTGTGCTTATATGCTTTTCTTTCTACTTTACTCAGTCATCCTATGATACCAACTGAGTGCAAGCAGACCATACTCATCCCTACTATTCCCTTTTGGTGCAGATCTAGGTACGAGCATGCCACATAAATAGCTAATTTAGGTAGCATTTGAAGTCCATTTGAAGTAGTTGTTGATTTATGCATCCGTAGTTGACCACTAGATTTTCATATCTAGACAGTGTCTTATTGTATTTAGAAAAAGAGTATGTTCCCTTTTTGATATATGTATATTTTGACTTCGAGTTGTATTAGGTTGTTCTTACACTGTGACACCAATTTTTGGGATTTACTTGGTATCTTTGATTACAATTCCACTTTTACTGTATATGAGTGGTTTAACTCGATTCTCGGAGTCTTTCTTTTGGTTTTGGTATTGATCTCTTATTTCATATCAGTTTAGGTGATAGGCTTACTTGTCAATTCTTTCCTAAACAATTGCCATCATGACCCTTGGTTTTTGGGTTGTGACATATCAACACCTACTCTTAGTGCAACCATGTTGCACCCACACACTTAGTAGGTATGTTCTAGTTCTACATGAGAAGTAGCAAAAGGTTCTAAAGAGTTTGACCACTGTTGAGTGTAGAGTTATTAACATAGACAGAAGGTTCAATCCATGGGTAAAGGATTAGATTAGGATGAGATGCGAGGGATGCAGACCAAGTCTTATGGGTTTGAGAGAAGCTTAGTTGATGGGGATCAATATTGAGCTTACTTCACTGACAATAAGGCTTGAAGATTTTAAGTCCCCAGACATTATCATGATCAAATAGGAGTTTAGTTCTCTCCAAACAAAAGTCTAGAATCTATTATCTAGATAGTTTTAGCATTTCAGCCTCTAATATAACTGTGATAGAGGAGGTTTTTTAGACTATTGATATGCCCGACATATAGGGAAATATGGGAAAAGGAAAGAGTAATGAAATAAAGATAATATGAAGAAAGCTAGGGAGGCAAACAAGATGTCCTTCGGGCTATACTTATCTAATATTCATAAGAGGGTTCTTGGATTCGGGATCTCCTAAGTTGATGAGGAGGCATCAAAATATATTTTTTATGTTGTTTTTAGGCGGATTACATTATTAGGCCCCTCAACTTGGCACTATCTTTCACTTTGGAAAGTAAAGTGGTTGTTGTTCATTTTAAGCACCTAAATTAGCCATAAACTGTGTCATTTTGGCACCTTTCGCTGACATGGCAAAGAGAGTGTAGAACACTCGCTTGAAGGGATGTGACAATGTTATTTTAGTCCATTTTTCATTTAATTTTATCATCTTCTTCCCTACTTTTTTATCACACTATCTTCTATTATTTTTCCAAGATCAAACACCTTTAATGGTACTCCGAAACGACCTCTATCTCTTAGAATAACTTATTTGAATATTTTTTTCATATCACTTCAAACAATATAATCTAAAAAGTAAAGAAAATAAAAAATTATCTAAAAGTATATTTACAAAAAAAACTAATAAAATTGAGTTATTAATCAAACATGAAAAGTAATATATTGTATCAATATGATAATTAACTGTTAAAGAATATTATTAAAATATAATTTGGCCTGCAACATTCATTTCCATGGCTGCAAAACCCTAAAAGTATACATGTTTTTTTTGTTAATTAATTTTCTAATTTACTAAAAAATTAAAGTTAAGATATGTCAATGAAGATCAAGAAAAAAAAGATTCCGGTGATACCAAGGAGATTCCGGTGACGCTATGGATGCAAATGCCTCGATTAAAAATATTCATAAAGAGAATGAAAAATTCAACCTCCATTAATGGAGTTAAAGAAGATGGGTTGTGTGGGGAAGATGATGATGATTTTGGTCTTTTTAAAATAAAAATAATAATTGTTGATGTATATAATGAAGTGGTGATCTAAATGAGTTGGCACAAATTAATTGGTCGTTTCATCCACGTGGGAGCGAGTGCACCCCAATGCATCAAATCTGATGCAAAAAGGTGCCAAAATGACACAATTTATAGTAGGTTTAGGTGCTTAAAATGAACGTTTTCCATTTGAGGTGCCAAAATGAAAGTTCATGTCAAGTTGAGGAGTCTGGCAATGTATTTGTCCTTTTTTTAATAGTGATAGGGGTATAATAGTTTCGTCCAATATATCCATATTGTTGAGTGCATCAGTCACCACCGGTACAAACATTACTTTTAGTACAACGGCCATAACCGATACTATGAGATTTGATAATTGGGTCATTTCTAAGACCTCGATAGATCCACATTCGACAACTAGGGCACCCAAGATATGCTTTTGTCCCTCGTTTTTACTTTTTCCATTAATATTCTTATTGTGAGGAAACTGCATATTCTCAAAGTTTGTGGTGGGGGTGTAACACCACTCTAGGGTTATTGTTGTCGTGTCTTTTTTCATTTGGGTGTGATATCATAGTAAAACCAACATGTTTTGGATTTTTATTTCTACCTTTGTTGTGTTTACATAAAAAAATTTTGTGCTTAATTTGGAGAAAAATAGATGAACTTATTGCAATCAAGCTTTGAACGCTTTGATTTTCTTGTTTTAAGGATACCTCACCATAAAGTTATTTTAGATTATGTGATGTGTCTATTTTTAGTTATGATCACTGTGAATCCTCTTATGGCATTAGATTATAAGCATGATAACTATATCTTAGCATTGCATGAATTGAATAGGTAGTAGTTGATAATATTTCCCTGTGCTATGTGTGTGTGAAGTACTACTTAGTTAAACTTTATGTGTGATATTGAATTTACTCAATTACTCATGCATAGATTGTATGATAATTGGTTAGGAAAATATCATAGGTAATTCTTGAATAGTCCACTCATAGCCTAAAATCCCTACCAAATGGAATAAATATCCCTTGATCCTCAGTTTGAGCCTTAATAGACCTATTTGTTTCCCTATCCTATTCACCTAACATTTTTTACTACCGTGAACCTGTTTTGTTCCTAGTCCCTCTTTTGACACTGTGTACATCAACTTAGTTGAATTACCTAAGTTGAGGGTGGAAATCATGGTGATACGTAGTGTGAAGTCTGTATGAAAAAGAAGTTAAAGAAAAGAGAAAGGATTTAGGTGTGGTAAGAAAAAAAGAATAAAAAATTTATAAAGTTGGAAAATAAAAAAGATAGAAAAGAAGAAAAAGAGAAAGTGTAAAGATGAAACCACACCAAAAATCTAAAGAGAAACAATGGAGAATAAGGGAGAAGAAAATAAAAAAGGTTTAAATGTGGAGCTAACCTTAGCATAATCCACAGAGAGTTTAGTTACTTTATAAAAATCTACTACACCCATCCCGAAGCCAGCATTATAAACCAATTTAACTCATATAGTGATCATAATATGACAGTTTGAAATACTAAAGAATAGAAATTAACGGCAAGCCTATGGTATTTCACACAAACAAATAGAACTTTTTTTTAAGAATGTGTGCTCTGATTTAGTCACTATTTATAGTTGCATCTTTATCTTGTAAGCATGCAGGACTTATTTTTTATGAGAGCACATAAGTTGCATTGTTAGTGGCTATTTATTCGCTAATTACCATTTGCATATATGTTATGTTGTTGGTTCATAATTGATGTTATCTCGTGATCCCTTTGTGTTATAGTAATGGGTTCTATATAGACACACAATGGTTTTTTATTCTTTTATAGGATGGGGTTGAAAAAAAAGTGTGCTAAAAGCAATGATTTGACTGTCATGGGTCTCCTAGGTTTCTCTAAGTTGAAACATAGAATGTGTCTGTTTTGTATTGTTTACCAGAGGACATGCAAACTTTCTAAGTTGTGGGTGATCATATGTGATGGGGTTTCATGGCACTTTCGATGCTTAAACGGAAGAAAATATGAAAAAACTTAGGTATATTTGGTGATACGATGTGTTTGTTTAAGGGTTGTACAAGAGAATAGATTTTTGTAGTAAATGGACAAAAAACTAAATTAGGATAAGTATTGGCAATTGGTGCCTAGACGCTACTCATTATGTCATTCTATGAGTCAGGACATGAATCTTCTTGACGAAAGTGTCCAAACTCTTTAAAAGATACAATTCCAGATATTAGCTATGTTTCAGACTATAAATCATCAGGAGAGGCAACAAGTAATCACCTAACTCCCCCTAAAGTATTTTGTCCAAAATCCTGCCAATGTGCAAATAAGTTTCAGTTGCAACAAGTTCTCCATATTAGACATTACGTGATGGGACAAATCATTGCATAACACACCCTAAACAAGAAAAACCTAAATCCTAAAGTCCAAAAAATTAGATTTAGCGGCTATAATTGACACAACAAACCATCATCAGTCCCTATAGGTCATTATGAGGAGGCATCACCTACTAGTAGAAAAATATTCAACAAGACATGAATACACATAATGAGCCATGGCCTAACCCAAAGACTCGTTGTCATTGCTGACTCTTTCTCCTATATTATTTAGTAAAGGATTTATTTTTTGTCTATAAATACTCCTGTTAGGTTCTATGTTTAGGGTGACATACTTTTACATTATTTGAGTGCACATACTTGTTCTTGAGAGTTGTTCAACATATTTTGAGATACTAATCATAGTGGAGATTCTCAATTTTATTCTATTCTTCTATATGTTCATGATTATGTTTACTTAAATCAATTATTGTTCTATTTTTTATATTATGAGTAGCTTAACCTAACAACTAGGTTTTTGGAAACCGTGATGGAATAATGAAGTAGGGTTTAAAGTACACGGTGTAATTGAATGGTGTTTATACATATATTGTTGTCATCTTTGCTTTGATTTCTTTCTAATATTACGAAAAAGTAGAACTTAATTGTATTGTTTACTTGTTTGAGCGTACAAAGAGACAAATTGGTAATAAGGAATGCAGATTATCTTGCAAATTTGGCATTGGAAAGGGAGGAATTAAAGTCATCATCAGTCAGCTACCAAGTACAAGAAGGAGGATTTTAAATAGTGACAAACAACAATGTCGTTGCTTGAGAGTGGCATTGACAAAGAGGTACCAAGATTACTAAGACTAGGTAGAGTCAAGATAAGTATTTCACATACTACATATTTACAACCAGCAAAGATTCACAAAAAGGGGGAATTACTACTTAGTCTATCTACACTAGCCAAAAAAATCAAATTCTCAGTAGATCGGGGGTCACATGGTCAGATTGTCAGTGCATGCGACTGAAGTCATTGATAGCATCCAATTACATATGGGTTCAAGCATGTCACGATCTCCCTCCCTGCCATAACTACTCATCAAAAGAGATACAGTTGAGGGACAAAGCAAATCATGGTTGGGAGTTTATGACGAGGTATCTATTACCTAGATACAACATAAATCTTCAGTGGACGAGACCTGTCTTGTTAGTACCAAAAGCATTGATTACACCCTTACACTAAAGAAATTAGCTAGAAATAATGAAGTGCATGGGTTATGCACTAATGGAGAAGGTGTTAACAGTCAAAAAACTGAATCAAAGGACTTACTCTTGCAACCTGGAAAAGAAATCAAGCTAGATCAACAAAGAAATGGTGTTAATCACCCAAAGAAGAAACAACTTAAAGTGACGATTCCTTCAGACAAAAATGGAGGAGGCAGTGGAAATTGAGTGATCTCAATTGATCTCCATTTAGAAACCCTACTCCTTTTATTTCCTGTTTCAATTGTACTGGGTTAGTATGTGGACCAGCCACATTTATATGTTGGATCATTTTTGTTGTTTTGTTTGTATGGGTTTGTGAATTCGTGTTTGGATTAGGTTAACTAATTAATAAAAATCCATATTAAACCCCCCCAAAAGGGAATTAGGAATTAACAATGGAGATTTGAAGCTACCAATAATCATTTAATAGCTTGAGTCATGGACACATGATTTGGGATCAATAACACGGGTTAGATTTTGAAAGTCTTGAAACATTGATGTATAATTGAAGATAATCATCAAATAGAGTTAAACCATCCATTTAGGTAAAGTTAACTTAATGATTCTACATGCTAAGTTTCGAGATAGCTCAACAGTATAAAGAACCTACGGAGTCATTATCTCATGGCCAACATAGTCCTAGTATCTCGCCATTATTGATTACAACTCAAATCACTAATTGTTACTAGGTCACAAACTAATTTCAAATATTACAATACCCCCCCCCCCCCTTTCAAAAATAGTCGATTAATAGATTAAATAACCACATCGACTGAGCTCCTTAACATATTACATATGGGATTGACATTAAATTTTGTTGGTTTTATATTTTATAGCAATCGTGTTATATTTCATTTCAAGGTGTAATTTAGAACACATTAATGCTTATTACAAAATAATCTAACTAGATAATCCCCTTAAATGTCATATTGTTGTTGGATAAACCTTCTCAATTCCTCAAAATTTATATTTTCGTAGGTAAATTGCCTATAACAAAAAACTTGAGATCCTTAATTTTATTAATTTATCACTTCATCCTCTCCAGTTGAAATATACAACACCTCAAACTATGACAACTTATTTTTGAGAAATATTTTTTGTAGTGGGGACTATAGTCTCCACCGAATTAACAAAGGATTTCCCCATAGGCATCTAAGGGTTATTCAAAACTTTAGTATTGTTTGGGTTAAGTGGGAGAAAATTGTAATAGAAAGATATAGCCTAGCCACCATAGATGGCTGGCCAATAGTCACAAAAGCCATTCCCAACTAGGGTTTTAATGTCATTTCTAAAGCTAGAAAGATGATCTCGAAGGGTTGTATCTATGATTTAATAATACTATCTAAAACCCCAGCCCTTAATTCAATTCCAGTTGTTAATGTGTATCCAGAAGTGTTGACTAGTGATCTGTTCGAAGGCCCTTGACACGACCCGAACTAGGGCCTTGTTATAATGGGCAATCCCAAGCCCAACTAGGACTGAGAACCGCCCCCGTTACCTAAACCGACAACCAAGAGTATACCTTGAGTCGGCTGATGTTCAAACATATATCAAGATAACGTATTCACCAATGTAGTGAATCTGGGATAAAGTCTATATCCGAGACCAACCCAACCAAGATCAACCACCAATAACCAACCCAACCCAATGCGAAAACCATAAGCCAATATCATGACAATAAGCCAATGAATGGAAATATATATATATATATAGCATAAACCATCAACACCATACCCAAGTCCACAGTTGTCCATACAAATTCCCTACACTATCAAAAGAATACCTATGCCCCCGACCATAGCCAAAAGACAAAGTCTATGAAAGACAAGAGATATGTTAGGTAAACCATGACATGAAATAAATTTCTTTCAAAATATGGAAGCTCACCACTTCAATCCAACATCAACTGTCCCCGAATCCAATCACTAAGAAGGACAAGTAGAATGGTCGATCCCTGCATAGCGTGGGTATACAGCCGCTCAGAGATGAGTTAGTAGGTGAACACTAGCATGCACTAAGGGTAAGGATAAGATAATGCAATTTATAAAACCAAGTAAAACCATACATTAAGCATACAACCTTATATATATATATATAATCATGCTGGGAAAGGGGACTAGGTTTAGCATGCCTTTAAAACCATTACCTGGGCAATATAGCTTTATCATCCTAAGCCACAACGGTCTATATGGGTTTAGCTACCCTACTGAAAGGGCCCCAGTGTGTGTAGCCACATAACCAGGGAAGATAACCTATAATGACTAGTACATCCCCCAAAATATAGTGTGACATCATGCACACGGTCACCAAGACCAAACCTCATATCGGCATATATAAGTTTCCAGTTTTGGTCCCCCCGGGACCTCCACCTTCCACGGCTTTACTTCACATCCTGCTATTAAAGTCCAATTAAAAACATTTTCCAAATAACCAAACCATTAACCAATTATTAACCAAGGCCATTAATATTTGTATCTTCATCCACTCCTTACTTGCAAGTATTATCCATAGCCAACCATATATACGTTTAAGGGGACTTCTAAGTGCCCTTTCGTTTACCATATTAAACCACTTGGGGCCTTCCATGTTCCCCAAAAGCATAACCATTTAGCCTTTAACCTTTCCAAAACCTTTAAAAAATTCAATTAATGCATTCACTTGAGGGATTTCCAGGTATCCCACAAGGTTTTCAAAATAGACTCATCATTACCACCTAAACCTTTACCCTTTAAACCATTCCAAACCAATTTAGATCTTGCCAAGAATTTAAAGAATTAGTACCATTTAAACCATTTAAACCATGCAAAACTTTCCAAAACCAATTAGAGTTCCATTACCAAACCAAACCACGCAAGAGTCCAAATGACTGTTCAACAATTAGAGTAAAAATATTCTATGGAGTGTTTTATCAAACATGTTCGGGGAATGCCTTTACAAAGATAAAAACCAATGCATATACCTCCATAATTTTTTTACCCAAGACCCATTTGTTAAGACATAACCAACCAATAACCACTTATGCAAACCATTACAAAAAACAAGTAAAAACATAGTTTTAACCAATACCAAAACATATGCATCAAGACCCCCAACATATATTCCGATAACCACTATTCATGATTCATAAATATATGTTTAAAGCACAATACACATGCCTTTAGTTGGAGATAACAAAACTAGAAGGAGTAAATGCCTTATATAAGAAGATTCACGAAAAAAATCTCGACCTTTGAGCCATTTGAAGAACACATGAAGAAACCCTGGCCTCCAATCTTCAAGAGTGGGCTTGAGAGAGTAATTGAAGTTTTTTAGCACTTTACCAAGTTCTATGGAAGGACACCATAGGCTATATATCGTGAGGACATAAGGGTTTAGGATTAGGAAATTTCCAAACTACCCTTTACTTGAAAAAAAAATAAAACAAGCCATGTCCAAGGGTATGACTCCCCCATACCATCCATATCCTAGGGTACAAGTAGTACCCCAACCCTTACCCAAGACCATGAAAAGACCATACCTACTGGTTTCTAAATGACACACACCTCCCTAGTCATACCTTAAGGGTATGAGTGACACCCTCAATCGTACCCACCCACCATATCTAGGGCAGACTCCACAAGACCAAGACGATCATGTACCATAAAACTTGCACTACACCATTCACATATTCCTATACGATTCGTATCCTAGTGAGTCATATCTTGGGAAGTACCCAAGCCAACCATACTGCCTAGGGTATGATTGAACCCTCAAGATATCCTACTAGTAATATTCAAGGGTAAGGTTGGTACCCTTGAGCAGTACCAAGTTAAAATGGTCCAAAACTTGAGAAATTTATCAAGGGTCTAAATCCTAGGGTGTTTCAATCTCCCCCACTAGGATATCCTACTAGTAATATTCAAGGGTAAGGTTGGTACCCTTGAACAGTACCAAGTTAAAATGGTCCAAAACTTGAGAAATTTATCAAGGGTGTCTAAATCCTAGGGTTTTTCAATCTCCCCCACTAGGATCATTCTTCCTCGAATGAAGGGTAAGGGTAAGAACAAGCATGTGTTACCTCATTAAAACACATTTAACTTCCCTCAAAACAAAATACAGGATAAGAACACAAACCATGATAAAAAATTCGTCATATACCCCAAGCACGAGATACACCCAACACCTCTACTCTGATCTCTAACTAAGTTAGAAAAGAAAGATGCTTGGAAATTAATCTTTACTTTAACAAAGTTTGAAAAAATATGTAATTAATGAACACACACTTTACGCACGAATTCTTGGATCAAATAACCAATGTGGATACTTGGACTCCATGCTCTCTTCCGCATCCCTACATGGATTTCTTGGACTTTTTGTTTCACTATAAAACCTTTACAAAAGCTATACCTTGTTGTTCGAAATAGGCAAACTCACCGACCCAAGATCATCATCAGGAATCTCCACAAAGAACGAGGAAGTCTAGATACCAAAACAAACAAAAGGGACTAACTACCAAAGGACCATCCACACCTTACCCAAAGAAAACACATAGAATACCAGGTGAGTGAACTCATGCTAAAGAAAGTCCAATTCATCTTACATTTTATCAAGACACCTCATTACAAGAGCTTGAGTCTAGTTATACGCCACCACTTCCATGCTAATTCCTATCCAAATCTAAAAGGAGTTAACTTAAGACATCGGGCTTCATTCCTTACATCTATCTCGAAATAACACTCCACTTTCATTACCATGGAGATCAGGAGTAAAAGACATAGACAAACCTATATCCACCCACTATAACCAAAACCTCCATCCTATAATTGAACACCCAAAACCATAAAACTACTATGCCATAGAATAACTCATAAAACCATGCCCTATAAAGCCTCTCAGGGACCTAACACAACTTATTAGTATATCCACCAACCACAATGTTCAAGCCTACTTCTTATGTACCCACAGTATGATCTATACTCTAAAAGATCCAACACCTTCTATAATTTTATCAAGGGTTTCCACCACCTATCCCTTTCCTAACCACCTCTCATTACAGCAACCTTACCTCACTTTTCAAAACCTTAACTCTAGTAGTCACTAAAGACTCTCCCCCATTTAGGGTCTTTTCCATTCCCCATTTCATAATATCACCACACCTCTAATACCACTACCTTCCTAACACAAGAAGAGTCATTTAAGAATCCGAGGTATAAGAATTATCCATGGTACCCAAGGAAATACAAAGACCCCCAAGATAAAACATGACACCATAGGCACGAAGCAATTTATAACAGCCACCTAGACTATAAGAGAGAATCATCCCGACTAAACCTTACCATGAAAGAAGTCCTTAGGCTAGACATCAAAACAAACACAACATCCTATATCATGAGTAACTTAACACAAGGTAAAGACTCATATTCAGGGAATAAGCTGAATCCAAAAAATCCGAACCTTAGGTATAAGCTCTAAATGAATACATGCAACACTAGTAAAGTACTTTTCTTACTGGGAGGGAAGAGTATCACTAGAATTTGTGACCCATCCTTTCCTTGAAGTCCACTGCTACAAGAGAATTTTGGATTAACCACTAACCTTCAATCGAATGCTACCTATAGCCCAACATAGATATGCCAAAACCATGAGACCAAATGGACTCCAAGGCTTCCAATTAAACCAAAACCATTTAAGATCAAAACATAGAAACCAAGGCCTTTTAAAACACCATTTGAATCCAACAAAAACCAATTTATTTCCCTTTAATCACTTATGCAATGCAAAGATTTAAGAATAGTCAAACTATATGACAAAATTATATTGAACAGAAATTTCACAAATAGTTTGAGGACATATAATTTCCAAGACCAAAACCAAGTTATTGGGAAAACCCATAATACCCTGATATCTATTTAACATACCCATGCATCCCATAATGTTCAAAATAATTTAATAAAGCATGAATAATGCACCATAATCCATTAAAAATAAATTAAATCACTAATCATGTCAAAGACTACTTGTGCCAAAACTCTCATTCAAAATCGTGAATTTAATAATCAATTACATGCCAACAATCAAGTACAAGTATAGGGATAAAGACACATGCAAGCTCTATGATCTAAACTATTGAATGACTAGATCCTCAGCCCTCCCTTTGGTTCAACCTGAACTCCATGCCTATAATCCATAAATCTCCTATACTATATTTCCCAAATCATCATCCTCATCCAACCTAATAGTTTACCTCGACACTCTCGCATTTCTATTCCTGAGATAATATACTTTCTTTACCATAATCAAATATCTAGATTCAAGCCTAAGACCTACCAAACACCATGTATTACTATCAAAGTAACCTATATAAAATGGAATATAGACATAAGAATTGCCCCCACTAGAAGGACACCCTAATATCTTTAGTCATCCTCTGACAACCTATTTACTCCCCGGGAAACCATCTCCTTAGGCATGAAAGCATGAAAGCACCACATGAAGAAACAAAAGGAAAGATGGAACCTCTATCTAAAAGATCCCTTTATTTACCTTCAAGCCCCTTTTAAACCAACCGATACCATTCTATAAAGAAAGAATAGAAATTGGACAAGAGTAGAAAATAGGACCGATCCCAAACCAAGCTCCTAATTAGAAAGACATGATGAGGGTCATCAAGAAGACCATAGAAAGTTTATCCATCACTAAAACCAACCCAAAGAAGGACCTTTCGAGTTAGGATCTTTAACCTAGACCAAATAATATGGACATCCCTTTAGAGACCAATCTCTAAGTTTCCAAAATATAACCTTTCGCTTAAAAATTAGGGACCCAAACAAAACCATTCTCCCATTCCATAAGAAACTTACCAGGGAGCCTAAAGGCAACCTTTATATGGATCCGACAATCTAATAAAGAATAGCACGAGTGTAACCAATCCATTCCATATAATGACATCGAAATTCACCATATTCGAGTCAAAGAAATCCACTATGACCTTTTTATTTCAACCAGTACCACACACCCTTATGACTTTTAGCAATCTTAGAGTAATACATCAAGGTAGAAATAGAAAAGAATTTTATATAACCTTGTGATCAAAATCAAAGTACACAACCACCAATAGGGTCATAAAATAGATGGGACCTCGAGATAAGTAAATCATACACACCACAAAAAGAAGAGTTTCCAACTTGCCCATGTTTGTACCACAAGATTCCTTGGACTCTTAGGGGATAGTAAGAACAGTGAGGCAATCCTGACCAATGTCGGAGATAGAAGAAGCACCCAATTCCCAACTTACCCAAGTGGCATCCTTTATAGGACACTGCTGTGGCATGTGACCCAATTGACCACAACCAAAATACCAATTACTTTCTTTCTTGAAACACCCATGTTGCGATCGACCACAAAATCAATAAAGAAAATGGGATGATAAGGATTGGGATCCACTAGGAAAACCAGAAGTTGTGACCTCTGATCGCATCTATGCCCCATGAGTTAAACTAGATCCATCCATATTGTTTTTTAGTAGAACAGGTAAGTTTCCACAAACTTTATATCATTAAGAGGACATGATCTGAAATATGAACCAAAAAAGGCTAAAAAAAGATCAAGACCTTAGAATCCATAACCCAAAAATAGAATCATCAAGAAAGTAAAACATCCTAAATGCCTCATAGCCTCCTGATTATAAGTGTGGTGTAAGACATAACCATAAGCAAGACTCAACTTGACACGGCTTTGTGGATACACCATGACACCAAAACCTAAAGCTCTGATACCAACCTGAAATGACTCGAACTAGGGCGTTATCGTAATGGGCAATCCCAAGACCAACAAGTATCAAGAATCGTCATTATAACCCAACCCAACCACTAGTTGCAGACCTGGAGTTGGCTGATGTCTGAACATATAACAAGATAGCATATTCACCAATGTGGTGACTCTGGGATAAGTCTATATCTGAGTCCAGCCCAACTAAGTCCAACCACAAATAACCAACCCAAACTAATGTGAAAACCATAAGTTAATATCATGAGAATAAGCCAATGTATGAATATATATATATATATAACATAAATCAAACTATCCATACCCTACCCAAGTCCACAGTTGTCCATACAAAACCTCTAGAAAAACCAAAAAGTACCTAGTCGAGACACGCCCCCGACCATAGCCAAAAAACAAAGTCCATGAAAGACAAGAGATATGTAAGGTAAACCATGTCATGAAATAGATGCCTTTCAAAATATAGAAGTTCACCACTTCATTCAAATATCGATTGTCCCCAAGTCCAATCACTAAGCAGGAGAAGTAGAAAAGTCAGTCCATACAAAACATGGATATACAGCCACCCAAAGATGGGTTAGTGGGTGAACACTAGCATGCACTTATGATAAGGATAGGATAATCCCATTTATAAGACCATGTAAAACCATCCATGATGCATACGACCAAACATATATATAACCATTCCAGCAAAGGAAACCGAGTTTAGAATGCCTTTACAACCTTTACTTGGGCGGTGTATCTTTGACATCCTAAACCATCCACGGGCTACATGGGTTCAGCTCCCCTTATTGAAAGAGACCTACTTTGTGTTGCTGCATGACCAAGGAAGAAAACCTAGTATGAGAAGTACATCGCCCAAAATATAGTGTGACACTATGCACATGGTCACCAAGACCAAACCTCACATCGTCAAATATGAGTTTCCAGTTTTTATCCCTCTGGGACCTCCACCTTCCATGTCTTTGTTATACAACATGCCATTAATGCCTAATTAAATAGATTTTCCAAATAACCAAATAATTAACCAATTTTTAAGCAAGGACATTATTATTGATATTGTCATACCAATCCTTACTTTAAAGTACTATCCATAGCCAGCCATAAATAGGTTTGAGAGAACTTCCAGATGCCCTTCTATTTACCATATTAAACCACTTGGGGGACTTCTATATATTACACAAGAATAACAATTTAAACAAATTTTATTAATGTATTCACTTGAGGGATTTCCATGTATCCCACAAGGTTTTCAAAATAGACAACCCTTGACCACCAAAACCTTTACCCTTTAAACCATTTCATACCATTTTAGATCATGCCAAGCATTTAAAGCATTTATATTATTTAAACCATCCAAAACCATTTAGAGTTCCATTACCAAACCAAACTATGCATAACTCATAATTAAAATTCAACAATTTGAGTAAAAACATTCTTTAAAGCATTTTATCAAACATGTTGAGGGCATAACTTTATCAAGACCAAAACCAATGTAGAAGCCATCATAATTTTGGCTACCTAAGACCCATTTGTTAAACCATAACACACTAATAACCACATATACAAACTATTACCAAAAAAATGATTCACAAATCAATGTTTAAAACACAATACACGTGCCTTTAGTTAGAAATAATAATGAGGGATAGAGTACATGCCTTAAAAAAGAATATTCGCGGAAGAAATCTTGACCTATGAGCCCTTTGAAGAACACATAAAGAAACCCTAGCCTCTAATCCTCAAGAGTGAGTTTGAGAGAGTAATTGAAGTGTTTTAACCCTTTAAAAAGTGTTATGGAAGGAAACTAAGGGATATATAATGTGAGGATGTAAGGGTTTAGGAATAGAAAATGTGTAATGCCCTGAGTCTGTACCCCAGACGTTACATGGTGCTCATAATTTTGAAGGATCATAAGCTAACCCATGACTAGTACCTGCTGCATTAACTGAATGATAATACTGTAATACATGGAAATTAGGTAGAAAACACACTATAAGGTTCAATACTATAATAAAACTGAATACGGTATAGTGATACCATAACTAAAATATCCGTCTGAAAAATACTTCTAGTCTGAAAAGCCTCTAAACTATTTGAACTGTGGAGTTGATGGGACATTCCCCCAACTAACTCCAACTACTGAATGTGAATAGATAACTGAAATACTAAAAAAAACATTCATGTCCTCGAACTATGAGAACTCACCGTTAACTCTAACTACTGAAAGATTGAAATGCTAAGGGTGCTTGGGAGACCGCGCGTCTGAACCTATGATATAAGACATCATAGCATAAAAAAAGGCATGCGTCAGTACTTTGAATATACTGGTATGCTCAGTGAGGTTGGCTGAAAGGTATAGGTTCATATGCATGAACAATACTAACTAAATATCATGAATATGACTGAATGAGAGTACATGCATGATTATGTATACTATAATTAAAATCATGATAATACTAGATACTGAATCTGAATACTAATTAACCAATATATGAGTATACTAAAAATGAATTACTGGTAACTGAATGACTGTATCTAATAATCCTAAAGTTGTAGAACTATACTGAGTTTCGAACTGAACTGAGTGACTTTATCTGAAAGTTCTAAATTTGTAGAACGAAACTGAGTTTTATACTAAGACTGAATCTGAGACTGAGACTTTGGGATGTAATCATCTAACCAATATGCCCCTACTCTACCTGATTTGGGGTCCAACCTGTAACCCAGATGGTAGGGTGTCAATATCGTACCATGGGTAAAGACAAGCTGTGAGTTAACCCTCTCTGATGAAAAGCTCTTCCGTCAACCCTCACTCGTAGGAAATCTCAAATGAGATATTTAAAACCTCATCGTATAGGGAGATATCTCAACCTAGGTTGGCTATGTAGTTCTAGAATTCAAGGATTGATTCTATGGACCACTCCCTCTGACTGGCAGGTGAGCCCCATCCTTGGGTTCACTCGGTGCTGAATCCTACTCCCACCTGAATAAATACTGAACTGATTCCTAGAATGTACTAAACATTACTAAACCATTACTGATTGTACTATTTGACTGAACTAAACTGAGTTAACTTAGTTATGGGATACTACTAAATTCTATTAACTGACTGAGTACCACTGTGTTCTGAACTGAATATTGTGACTGACTTATGAATACTACTAAGATTTTTTTGAGTTCGATAACTGACTGAAGATCTAGGTAAACCGCTAAGTTTTCGTGTATTGAATACTCCCAAGACTCGATACCATGAAAGGTAAATCATAGCATAAGCTTGAAAAGTATAATCATGTGCACTTGTTCACAACTCATTCATGGAAACATTTTATCAAACACTTGCATGATACTACTTTATCATAATCTAACATGACATGATATCTTTCCCTTATTAGTTCACTTGAGTAATTCATCAAGAACTTCGTAAGCATACATAAGCACATAACACTAAATAACAAGTAGACATCATAATTCAAATCCCCATTGGCAATTTCAATGGTTTTACATGGATCCTCATGATATTACATACATATCAATTAACCTCACATGAAACATATCATAAAACATGGATTAGAATCCCAATTAATCATTACAAACATGGATATAATCAAACCCAACATGGAATTCATAAAATTCATAACTTGAAGTTTAAAAATAGTTTCTTGGACTCCAAGGGTGGAAGGGACCCTTGGATAAACACTTCACATACCTTGATTACTACTTTTGAGAAGATTGAAGTGGGTTCTTGAGACTTGAATTTTTGAACTTAATAAGGCTAACTCTTGCTCTTAAGAGAGTTTAATATTAAAGAATGAGATTTTTTCCCTATAGGCTGATTAATTTCATGTTAAGACTAAATAAAGGTGGGGAAAATGACCAATTTTCCCCCACAACCCGTATTAAAATAATAATGTACAGGGCTGCCCTCGCGTCGTGATCCCTACTTGGGTCAAGTATCCATCACGATGCGACACCTACTCAGGTCAAGTAGCCATTGCGGAGAGATCCTTACTTGGGTTAACTAGCCTTCGCAATGCGGGCTATCATGACCCTTCACTATTTTGGGCATCCAAACTCACCCTTATGCAAGTTCGAAGAATCCAAAACTTGCCAGATGACCTAAAAGTTACGTTATCTTGAGTCAATTTAAAAATCAACTAACTAAGGTTGGGAAGGTCGAAAATAAAATCCCCCAAATTTTGAAGGCTAAAATGATTCTAAGTCTTTATACTTAGCTACAATTTTCTAAGCCTGGGACCCCTTAACAAGCTTAAAGGAATGAGTTAAGCTAAGAATTTTGCAGGGTCTTACAATATCATCCCTTGGAAACATTCATCCTAGAATGATACTGACTAAGATGGGATAACTCACAGAATGCAAGTACGTACTGGACATACACAACTGAAACATGATTTCATAGCTGAGACTACTGTTATACTGGAATTTATACTAAACATACATATCTGACGAATGATTTTGAAACTGATATTACTTATAATCTAAGTTTATATATACTGAACATGCATGTTTGATGCATGAGTACTTGACTGAACACGATTTAGGAATGCATGACTGAATATGTAACGGTAACTGATACCAAGTTCGCGAGGAACATCTGAGCATGGAATTGAGTAAGTTTTTAAGGAAAACTATTTCCTCGTGCTGAGTCTCAGTTTGAGGAGAGGAGGTGAGGATACTTGGTCCATATATCTGCTTTTTTTTCCTAAGTAGCTCCCTCAACGGACTGATTCTGCCAAAGAACTTTGTCTAGGGGGACTTCTTTATTCCTTAGTGTGTGAATCTGATAGTCAAGGATTTCAACTGGAACCTCTTTATAAGAGATACTATTCCGGATATCTACACCCACTATCGATACTATGGCTTCTAGGTCACCTATGCATTTCTTAAGCAAGGACACGCGGAACTCTGGATACACTGAAGCTAAATCTGAAGTTAACTCAAGATCGTAAGATAACTTTCTGAAATGGCTGAGAATTCAGTTAGGAATGATATATCGGGGGCTGAGCTTCCCACTTCTTACGAACCTCTTCACTCCTTTCACAGGAGAGATTCTCAATAATACTAAATCACCAATCCCAAACTCAAGATTATTTACTGAATACGCATGAATGGGAATATAAGAACATAACTGATCCTAAAATGTGATACAAGAACTAATTATCATGAATGGAATTGAGCCCCTGAATACATGGCTTACGACTGAGATTTGACCTTGAGGGTCCACTTATGAGTACCCACTACTCCAAAATGGATTTATTATGTGAAGAGAAGATGGAAAGTTTAGGTCATGAAAACTCGAGAAGTGGGGGGATTTATAGTACATCTCCCTTTTGGGACATTATATCCCATAAAAAATGTTGACTTGGCTGAGATACTGAGGAAAAATTTAAACGATGCATAGGGAACCTACAAAATGAATCGTGACTACATATGGGGGATCTAAAACTGAGGCATGACACTCAGACTGAGCTAAACTCTTAACCATAGGGTTGCTTGATTTTTGGAATAGTTACTTTTATGAGACTTCAGATAGTATGACTAGATAGAAAGATGGAAAACCACACTACACGAATTTGTTCGTCTGACTGCTATATTGAATTACTGGCTTTATGGACTAACTCATACCAAAAAACTTATTCTCAATTAGATCTTTTTCTCTGACAGTCTATTTATTGAGTTGCCAGCAATTTTAGGGAGCAAGGAACCTTGGCATTGTCTAAATAAGACATCACAACGTGGGGAGAATTCTGTAATGTGTGGCGAGGCCTACGAATCATCATCGAAGATAGAGTGGCTAAGACTTATGCACTGTAGCTACAAATTTTCAATCTTAGACATATCTATTGAATACTCTCTCAACTATACCCTCCATCTTAGTACGACACTTCACTTGGAACTACTAAAAAATATTCGCATGGGTGCTACGCACGAATGCATAAACATACTAACTTATCTGATATATTGAATAACTGATAGTTGAATACTGGGTTTGCAAGACTCAACTGTACTTATTATAAATAACTAGACTGAAACTGTAGAGTATTATGTACACGAGGTAAGGACTGACAGGGTAATATGAGATAACTGAGCATGAATTCATGAAAGTTGTATTTTTTGAGAATGCAAGACAAAGCGTATAACATTGTTCTAAAATATAAGGCACTAAAATACAAATAACTAAGTAACTAATAACTGTATGCTATGGTTGAGTAAACCTCAAAATGAACTGAGTTTATAACCTGATTACTGACAGTGACTGACACTATAACTAAGACTAGAACTGAAACTACGATTCAGACGGTAGTTGGGACTGAACATATTTTAAGGCATGAGTGCAGAAGTCATGAGCTGCATGACCTGAGTTTTAGAGTTTCCGTGTTCATGGAACATGATTCATACTACAGAGTAAAATAGAACTCCACATACTAAGAACTGGAAATGCACATGATTCTATGGAATGTGCGTGAATATAAGGTGTGTTCATGGAGCTGAGACGTAAAACATGTGTAGGTCTCATGATGACTAAAGTAAAAAACTTTAAACTAAGGTAAAGACTGGTTAGGCATCATTCCCATCTATTACCTTTCTACACATACTAATATTACTACTTAAATCTGAAAGCTAGAATTCTTGAGATATAATAACCTGACAGCTCCTGTATACCCTCCGAGCTATGATAGACTGACCCACTGAGGTGGAGGCTAAGAAAGGTTTTGTTAATATTTGGTCTGACTTTAAAAGTAACTGCTATGCAAAGAGTTATGAAAGACAGAGAAGCTCCTGGATCTGATGAGACATAAATATATAAATGGGAGGTCTCTAACATACCAGTGACCGCATTACAGAAACTTTTCTGATCTTGCCTGGACTGAAGTATATAAAGCCAATTTGGGTGCTGCCCTCTGGAGAAACTGGAAGTGGCACCCTATTGATTCAGGAGATAGGACTAAAATGATGGACGACTGTGCTGACTTTGTAGACCAGCCTTAGGATTTTCTAGAACTCTGTGACCTGACTCTCTATATCCAAAACACATATCACTGTGTCTCTATACATACCCTTATAATTCTTACCACATTCTTCGCAAAGCGGATTAGTACGAACACCACTTGCACTACTATAGGTTTTGGAGCTTGGCGTCCCATTATGATAGTTATTCCTCAACTTTGGTACTGGTGTACTAGATGGAGATGGAACTAGGTCTGAAAACTTCTGAATAAACTAAGAACGGTTACAACCCTCTGACCTTGGCATGCCATAACTAAAGCTACCCATTCTGGCTTTCTTATTTTCTCTATCCTTCTTCTTAAATTTCTATTCCTCAATATTTTTAGTATGAACCATAAGCCTAGATATGTCAATCTCCCTAATCAACATCGCAGTCCTGCACTACCTAACTACTTTACACGATACCCCAGACATAAACTTGTTCATTCAAGATATATTATCTACTACTACATGGGGAGCATACCTAGATAACTTAGTAAACTTGAGGGAATACTCTTTCACACTCATAATTTGTTGCCTGAGATTGATAAACTCTAACACCTTGGATTCTTTTAGCTCTAAGGGAAAGAATTTATCTAAGAAGGACATAACAACCTCTTCCCATTATATGGGCTCTACATCTGCACCCTTTTCTACCTTCCACTGCCTAAACCACGTATATACTATATCTTGTAGATGATCAGAGCAAAACTCAGAACTCTAACTGGAAGTCACTCCCATGATATCTGTGACTTTTTGAACCTGATCGAGGAACTCCTGTGGATCTTCTTCAGACCTAGAACTTGAGAATAAGGAAGGATTCATTCGGGTGAAGTTTCAAATCCTGGCTACAGAAGTATTGGCCACAGGGTTGGCTAGAATAGTAGTTGGTCATTCATTCTGAGTTGCAACTAAATTTCCTAGAGTAGTGAAGACGACCCTGAATTTTACATAAGAGATGTGCTCGTCCAGGGGATCTACCTAAACAAGCTGAGGTGATGATTGATTTTCTATTTTTCTTTCGTTAGTCCTTTTGGGAGGCATGTTCTGTAAGCAAAAGGAAGAAGCAGATTAGACTGAGAGTTTTACTGGAGCTTATGCTCACTCGCACGACATGAATATTGAAAGAAGGGAAACTTTTCCTAATTCATATCATAGCCTCTCATCCATAAGTGAGGCACTCTACACACCCATGCACAAGACTCTACTAGATACAACATTTAGACATCCTAGGACTCTGTTGAACCTTAGGCCTTATACTAAGTTTGAATTCCCCGAGTCTGCACCATGGACGCTATACGGTGATCCTAATCGTGAAGGACCATAAGCTAACCCATGACTAGTAGCTACTGTATTAACTGAATTATAATATTGTAATATACAGAAATTAGGTAGAAAACATGCCATAAGGTTCAATACAGTAATAAAACTAAATACAGTATAGTGATACTAAAACTAAAATATCTGTCTGAAAATACTTCTAGTATGAAAAGTCTCTACACTGTCTGAAATGTGGAGTTGATGGGACAAGCCCCCAACTAACTCCAACTACTAAAAGTAATTAATAACTGAAATACTAAAAGAAAATAATCATGTCCACGAACTATGAGGAATCACCGCTAACTCTGACTACTAAAAGTCTGAACTGCTAAGGGTGCTCGAGAGCCCGCACATCTTACCCTGTGATATAAGACATCATAGTGAAAAAGAAAGGCATGCATTAGTACTTTGAATGTACTGGTATGCTCAGTGAGGTAGGCTAAAATGTATGGGTTCATATGCATGAACAATAGTAACTGAATATCATGACTATGACTGAATGAGAGTTTATACATGAATACGTATACTGTAACTGAAATCATGATAACACTAGATATTGAATTTGAATACTTATTAATTGATATCTGAGTATATGGATACTGAATTACTGATAATTGAATGATTGTATCTAACAGTTCTGAATCTGTGGAACTGTACTGAGTTCTAAACTGAACTGAGTGACTGTATCTGACAGTCTTGAATCTGTAGAACTAAACTGAGTTCTATAATTAGTGTGAATCTAAGACTAAGACGATGGGAAGTACTCATCTAACTGACATGACCCTTCTCTAACTGATTTAGGGTCAAACCTATAACCCCAATTGGAAGGGTGTCAATACCATGCCACGGGTAAAGATAAGTTGTGAGTTAACCCTCTCTGACGAAAAGCTCTTTCGTCAACCCTCACTAGTAGGAAAGCTTAAATGAGATAAATCCACCCTAGTCTTGCAGAGATATATATAAACCTACACTGTCTACGTAGTTTTGGAATGCAAGGATTTCTTCTAAGGACCACACTCTCCACTGGAAGGTGAGCCCCCATCCTTGGGATCACTCGGTGCTAAATCCTACTCCCAACTTAATAGACTCTAAACTTATTCCTAGACTGTACTGAGTTTGACTGAACCGTTACTGATTGTATTATTTGACAGAACTAAACTAAGTTCACTGAGTACCGTGGACTGATAGAATACTACTGAATTCGGTTAACTGACAGAGAACCACTATGTTCTGAATTGAATATTGTGACTGACTTATGAATACTACTTACATTTTCCTGAGTTCTATAGCTGAATGAAGTTCTAGGTAAACTACTATATTTTCTAGTATTAAATACCCCCAGGACTCGATCGTATAAGCTTGAAAAGCATAATCATGTGCACTTGTTCACAGATCATTCATGAAAATATTTTACCAAAGATTATATGATACAACTTGAACATAATCAAACATGGCATGATCTTTTTCCCTTATTAGTTCACATGTGTATTTCATCAAGCACTTGGCGAGCAGACATATGCACATAACACTAAACAATAAATAGACATCATAATTCAAATCCCCATTGACAATTTCAAGGGTTTTAGTGGATCCTCATGATATAACATACATATCAATTAACCTCACAGGAAACGTATCATAAAACAAGGATTAGAAACCCAATTAATCATTATAAACATGGATATAGTAAAACCCAACATGGAATTCATAAACTTGAAGTCTAAAATAGTTTATTGGACTCCTAGGGTGGAAGGGACCCTTGGATGAACACTTCACATACCTTTATTACTACATTTGAGAAGATTGAAGTAAATTCTTGAGACTTGAATTCTGGAACTTGATGAGGCTAGGGCTTGCTCTTAAGAGAGTTTATGAGTAAAGAATGAGATTTGTTCCCTATAGGATAATTAATTTCGTGTTAATGATGAATAAAGGTGTGGAAATAACCCATTTCCCCTATAACACATATTAAAATATTGTTGAATAGGGCTTTCCTCGCATCGCGACCCCGGCTTGGGTCACGTAGCCATTTTAATGAGATACCTTTTTGGGACAAGTAGCCATCGCGGCGCGACCCTTACTTGGGTTGAATGGTCCTCGCAACACGGGGCTATCATGATCCTTCACTATTTTGAGCATCCAAACTAGCCCTTACGTTAGTGCAAAAAATCCAAAACTCGCTTGAGATGACCTACAAGTGACCCTGATCATGAATCAATTTAAAAATCGAGTAACTAAGGCCGGGAAGATAGGAACTATAATCCTCCAAATGTGGAAAGCTAAAATGATTCTAATTCTTGATACAGAGCTAAAATTTTATAAGTCTGGGACCCCCTTAGAAAACTTAAAGGACTGAGTTAAGCTAAAATTTAGTGGGGTCTTACAAAATATTTGTAATGCCCCAAAAATGGGTCCCGAAGAGTCACACGGTGCTTAAGGCTACAAGTAGCTCCAAGCTAACCCTTTGAGCCATTTTCATACCATTCAACACTCATCGACAGGATTACTATAATCAAAAAACAAGATATTCTCCATAATATCATAATTCAAGATGAACGAGATTTGGAAAGTAACAAAATACGACCTCTCCACAAGATTGATCAATCTAACCATATAGTCTGACAAGCCCCTACTAAACTGTATAAAACTGATCCATTGGGACATACCCCAACTGACCCTAACATCAGGGAATAAAATGATAACTCAAAATAAAAGAGTGAAATATGAAATAACTAGTCCTCAAACCATGAGGACTCACCACTGCAGAAAATATAGACCATTGTGCTCGGAGAATCACGTCAACCCTGGGAATGAGCACCTGGACCTACATTATAGGGAAAATGTATCCCACATACGAATACATGGGTCAGTACCATTGAATATGGACCGACTATATGAGGGTGTATGTAACTTTTCATAAAAGTCCTATATCACCAATATTCATAGGAAAATATGCATGCTATAATAAAAGACTCACATAGCTCAAAATAAAATCATCATAATCAACATAGAGTAAAACACATCAGGTGAAAACATGAGAGTCATCATAGTCAATCCCAATCACTTTCTTGATCATTTTCAAGTCATCAAAACGAGTAGCTTTCATAACAATTCTCTTGAAGATATAGAAATATCTATCAAATTCTTTAGAAACGATAACTTTCTCAATCAGAAGAATACACACACACTGGGAGTCTCGTACAACCGACATAAACCATGTGAGCTACATGGAGTCCAACTTCCAACCCATGTTGGAGAGATGTCTTATCCTTTCCATTGGAGTAGGACCTTATCTTTTGTTCACTAGTGATCACTATATCAATCAGCCTTAGGCTCATATCCTACGAGGGCACGTAGTTCTAGGAAAGTACCAATCACATCTATGCCTCCCACTCAGTGATAATGACTACTCTCAGACTAAGCTCAGATCATTTCAAAAGAAAATCCACAACAACGGAATTCAACAATTCATATCGGGACCAATCATGCTAACCCTTTTTCATAGTAAATCAACATGTGGATTTCTTTTCTCATTCGAGTTCAAAAATAACTCTTCCAAGATCAAAAGATCAAATCATTCAAATATCAAGGTGTGTATAACACATTAATTCACCAAAGATCATAATCTCAAAGAGGGTTTAAATCCCATATATCAAAACTAGAGCAAAATATTTCAAGATTCATACTTTGTATAGAAAACAAATATAACTCACATTAAAATCTGAAAATTCAACTTGAAACATGATATTAACATCAAAACTAAAGGAATTTATCTTTAAGGCATCACAAAAATATCATAGTTTCTCGAACAAGAATATAGGACAAAAGTTTCCATCTCAAATTTATAATTAAACAAGTAAAATCATGTATCTTCGTAAAATAATATAAATTTTTGGGCACAAGAACAAAAAGATGTTCTTGTTGAAAACCCCACATACCTTTATGATAACGGATTCGTTGAAAGATTGAACCCTCAATGTTGATTGTGCAACCCTAGTTGTTTTTCTCCTTTAGTGCTCTTGGATGATGAACTTAGATTGATAATAGGGTTATGATGTATTTAGAATCTATTAAATTCATAAGGTTAAGATTAGGGGTGTGTAAGGAGTGCCAAAAGACTTAATTTCCCTCAAAATAACTCAAAACGGAATATTTTTACTACCTGCAACACCAAGTGTGCGCCGCATTGCTTATCGCATACATTTACATATGCACCGCGTTGCCTATCACATACATTTACATATGCGCTGCATTTCTTATCGCATACATGTACATATGCGCCGCATTGCCTTTCGCAGACATTTACATATGCACCGCATTGCTTATCGCACACTTATTCCAGTAGCTATGTGCGATTGGTTAGGCGACGCCCTCAACTTTGGAAAGCCATAACTCTTTGCTCGGGTGTCAAATTTTGATGAAATTGGTATCGTTGGAAAGCTAATTCGATTCTCTATAAGTTGGTGGGTTGAAATACCACATATTTATAAAGTTATGCTCATTCAAAGATGACCCTAGAGAATTCAAACACTAAAACTTGATGGATTTTGAAACTCTTAGCTTGTACTACCTTAAGTGACTCATATAACCACACTTAACACATCATAAGCTCTCATATAACTAGGGTAATCTTGGTAATTCATGTGCCCAAATATGGCTTACAAAATTGGGGGGTTTCACATGTACGAACAACGGTTCGCTTTCTAGCTTAGGAAAGTGCGGGGCATTACAATATCTCCCCCTTGGGGACATTCATACTCGAATGACGCTGGGTCTACTAAGAGTAAGGAGAAAACGAAGGGTACACAGCTGAAGCAATTTGCTATTCTTGCCTCTATTTCATTCTACATTTTGGACACAACAAGGAGTGCATGACTCATGAAATCACAACTGAATAGTATAAAATAACTGCTGAACTACTGCAATTCTGCATAGAAAAGGAATGATTTAGAGTCGAATGGTACCTTTGGTTTGATCAGGGCTTGCGGAAAATAGGTGTGGATACTTGGATCGCATATCCGTCTCGATTTACCATGTTGCACCAACAGATTAGTTTCGCCACAACACCTTGACCAACAAAACTTCTTTGTTCCTTAGTCTTAGGACTTGGTGATCTAAAATCTCAATAAGAGCTTCCATAAAAGAAAAAATATCTTGCATATCAGGGTTTTCTAAAGAAACTACAAAAACACAATCATCAACGTGTTTCCTAAGAATGGAGACATGGAAGACAGAGTGAACGGAAGATAACTCTGAAGGCAACTCAACCTCATACGCTACCTTACCAACATGGCTAATAACTCTGTCCGGGACAATATAACGGGGACTAAGTTTTCCCTTCTTCCCGAATCTCTTCACTCTTTTCATGGGTGAAATCTTTAAATACACTAGGTCACCAACTTCAAATTCAAGGTCTCTTCTCCTCACATCAGCATACGACTTCTGATGACTCTGTGCGGTTTTCAATCTTTCTCTAATTACTTTGGCTTTTTCCATAGCCTCAAAGACCAAATCAGGACCACTCATGGAAGCTTCACCCACTTCAAACCAACCTATGGGTGACCTAAATTTCCTCCCATACAAAGCCTAAAACGGAGCCATGCCAATGCTAGAGTGAAAACTGTTATTGTAAGCAAACTTTATCAATGGTAAATGCTCATTCCAACTCCCCTTAAAGTCAAGAGAACACACTCTCAACATATCCTCTAAGGTCTGGATAGTCCTCTCAGCCTGACCATCTATCTACGGATGGAAAGCAGAACTCAAATGAACATGGGTACCAAGAAACTTCTGAAAAGCTCTCCAAAACTGCGAAGTGAACTGAGTACCCCTATCTGAAATGATGGACAAGGGAACCCCATGCAATCTGACTAATTCTCAGATGTACAATCTAGCGTAATCCATGGCAGTATAAGAAGTATGCACACGCAAGAAGTGTGCAGACTTAGTCAATCTATCCACAACAACCCAAATGGAATCATAATGGCATCGGGAAGGAGGTAAACCAGTCACAAAATCCATATCTATCTCTTCCCACTTCCAAGTAGGAATACCGAACTCCTGCATCATACTACCAGGTCTTTGGTGTTCTACCTTAACCTGTTGGCACATCACACACTTAGCCACAAAAGCTGCTATATCCTTCTTTATGCCACTCCACCAATAGATTTCCCGCAAGTTGCGGTACATCTTGGTGGCACCAGGATGAATAGAATATCGCGCACCGTGCGCTTCAGCCATAATTCTCTATCTCAGATCATCAACATTCGGAACACATAATCTATCCTGCAATCTCAACACACCATCTCCCCTTTGGGAGAAAAGATCCACCTTTTGGTCTTTGACTAATTCTTTCAGTCTAACCAAACTAGCATCTAAGTTTTGCTTCTTCTTTACTTTCGAAACCAAAGAGGATTCGGAACTACTCTGCACCCTTATACTACCTTCAGCAAAGTCAAACAACCTAACCCCCAGTCTAGCCAAATGGTGCACATCACGAGATAACTCTTTCTTACCCTCTTCAATAAGCGAAATACTACCCATAGACACTCTGCTTAGGGCATCTGCCACTACATTGTCCTTACCCGGATGGTACAACACACTCATATCATAATTTTTTAACAGCTTTAACCACCTTCTCTGCCTAAGGTTCAAATCCCTCTGGGTAAATACATATTGCAAAATCTTATGATCAGTGAAAACATCAACATGAACACCATACAAGTAGTGTCTCCATATTTTTAGAGCAAACACAACAGTAGCTAACCCAAAATCATGGGTGGGGTAATTCTTCTCATGGTGTTTCAACTGTCTAGAAGAATAAGCTATCACCTTACCCTTCTGCATCAATACACAACCCAAACCAACTCTAAAAGCATCACAATATACTACAAAACCATCAGCGAAAGTCAAAATAGGGGCTGAAGTGAGTTAAGTCTTCAACTCCTGAAAACTCTTCTCACAAGAATCGGAACATAAGAACTTCACATTCTTTTGGGTCAACCAGGTCATAGGAGACACTATAGAGGAGAAACCTTCAACAAAATAGCGGTAATATCCAGCTAGACCCAAAAAACTTCAGATTTCAGTCGGAGAGATAGGTCTAGGCCAGTTTCTAACAATTTTTGTCTTTTGGGGATCAACTCTAATACCCTCAGAAGAAATGATATGAACCAAAAAAGCAACTGACCTCAACCAGAACTCACAATTCCTGAATTTGGCAAACAATTGATGGTTTCTAAAAGTTTGCAAGATAATTCGGAGATGATCTGCATGTTCATTCTCACTACGGGAGTACACCAGAATATCGTCTATAAATACGATAACAAACATGTCAAGATATGGTCTGAATACTCGATTCATGAGGTCCATGAACGCTGCCGGGGCATTAGTTAACCCGAAGGACATAACAAGAAACTCAAAATGACTATAGCGAGTTCGGAAAGCTATTTTCGAGATGTCACACTCCCTAAATTTGAGTTGATGATAGCCGGATCGAAGGTCTATCTTTGAGAAGTAACTTGCACCTTGCAATTGGTCAAATGAATCATCTATTCTAGGAAGAGGATACTGATTTTTGATAGTGACTTTATTCAAATGGAGATAGTCAATATACATACGCAGGGAACCATCTTTATTTCTCACAAATAACATAGGAGCACCCCATGGAGAAACACTGGGCCTTATGAAACCCTTATCTAACAGATCTTTGAGTTTCTCTTTCAACTCCTTAAGTTCTGCAGGTGCCATAAGGTAAGGAGAAATAGAAATGGGCTGAGTATCAGGAAGAAGATCGATCCCGAACTCTATATCTTTATCAGGAGGTATCCTTGGGAGATCTTTCGGAAAGACATCAGAAAACTCATTGACTATGCTAACTGACTGGAGAGTTGGATTCTCAGACTTAGTGTCCTTGACTCTAACTAGATGATAAATGCACCCCTTAGAAATAAGTTTTCTATCTTGAATATACGGGATAAAATGACTCTTGGGAGATACAGAACTCCCAGACCACTCAAACACAGGTTCATCAGGAAACTAAAACTTGACCACTTGGGTACGACAATCTATAGAGGCATAACAAGAATAAAGACATTCCACACCCAGAATAACATCGAAATCCACCATGTCTAACTCAATCATATCATCCAACATGACTCTATGAAGAAATATAACAAGATACTTTCTATACACTTTCTGGGCAACAATCGAATCACCCACTAGGGTAGAAACTAATATAGGCTCGGGAATATTTTCAGGAATCATTTAAAAATTCACAGCAACCAGAGGTGTAATATATGAAAAATTGGACCCAGGGTCCAACAAAACATAGATATCAAACTGAATATACGGAGCATACCAGTAACAACATCGGGAGAGTCCTCCTGCTCTTGGCGAGATGGAAAAGCATAGAACCTATTCTGGCACTGACCGCCAGCAGTGCTAGAAGAGGAGACCTGAGCTGGGGCTGGGCGAGTGACCTGAACTGGAGCACTAGAAGTCTGAGTCTGAGTCTGAGGCAGATTATCACGATGCCCTTCCCTGGCATGTGGGCACTCTCTAAGTTTGTGACCCAAGTCACCACACCCAAAATAACCTTTTTTCTCACCCCAACATTCACCCGGGTCCATCCTACCATACTTAGGACACGAAGGATAATTTGTCTTACTACCCATACTGTACTGGGACCTGGTTTCATATGGACTGCTACCTTGCTCCTACCCACCCCTAGGCACGGGAGCACTAGCTGAAAATGGTGCTGGTGTTGACGATTGGTTCTGAAACTGAGGGCGATTCCCTTTCTGTGATCTAGTCTAACCCTGTCCAAGCTGCTCGGACCTATCTCTCTTATTCTCTCTCATTCTATCCCTCTCCTTGATCTTTTCTGCTTCAATCTGCTGGGCATGAGTCATCAGCCTGGAAATATTCATCTCACTATTTAACATAGCAGACCTACACTCCTTAAAAACATAGCTAGACACTTTTTTCACAAATTTACTCATACTGGCCCAATTATCAGCTACTAAGTCAGGAGCATATTTGGCCAACTGATTGAACTTCAGATAGTACTCTTTAATAGTCATAGAGCCCTGTCGCAAGTTCATGAACTCCTCTACCGTTGCCTCTCTTATCTCTAAAGGGAAAAACTTATCCAGGAATGCATCCTGGAACTCTTGCCAAGAGGTAGGGGTGGCACCCTTACCTCTACCCTTCCTCCAAGAAACTACCCAATCATAAGCAAGGTCTTTCAACCGATATGCTGCCAACTCCACACTATGCTCCTCAGAGACATGCATCACCTAAGTAATCTTTTGCCCCTTCTCTAAGTACAACTGTGGATTCTCATCTGGCTTGGACCCATAAAATTCTGGTGGATTCATCCGCATAAAGTCATGAATCCTTGTAGCAGTTGAATCAACTCCCTGCTGCTGTGGAGCCGGGGCTGGATTGGCCTGAACATTCGCAGTGACAGCTTGGGCCTGCGCCTGAAAGGCTGCCCGAAATTCAGCATGGGACATATTTTCATTCAGTGGGTCAGCAGGCTGGGGTTACTGACCATCGTTATTTCTTTTATCTTGGTGAGGAGGCATATTCTGAAAAAGGAGAGCACGAATTAATTGCTGAAAGGAAAAAACTGTAAGCATGATGGACTTCTGGAAGAAAGAAATAACACTTTTTCCTAAAATGTCTCGTAGCCTCTTGATCATAGATGTGGCGCGCTACACACCGATGATTAACACTCTACTTAATGCGGCTTGCCAGACTCCCTAGGACTCCAATAACCTTGGACTTTTATACCAAATTTGTAACGCCCTGAAAATGGGTCCCAAAGTGTCACACAGTACTTAAGGCTACAAGTAGCCCCAAGCTAACCCTTTGATCCATTTTCATACTATTCAACACTCATCGACAGGATTACTATAATCAAATATCAAGATATTCTCCATAATATCATAATTCAAGACGAAAGAGATGAGAAAAGTAACAAAATACGACCTCTCCACAAGATTGATCAATCTAACCATCTAGTCTGACAAGCCTCTACTAAACTGTATAACACTGAGCCATTGGGACAGATCTCAACTGACCCTAACATCAGGGAATAAAATGAAAACTCAAAATAAAAGAGTGAAATCTGAAATAACCAGTCCTCGAACCATGAGGACTCACCACTGCAGAAAATGTTGACCAATGTGCTCGAAGAATCATGTTAAGCCTAGGAATGAGCACCTGGACCTACATTATAGGGAAAATGTAGCCCACATACGAATACACGGGTCAGTACTGTGGAATATGGACCGACTATATGAGGGTGTATGTAAGTTTTCATAGAAGTCCTATATCACAAATATTCATAGGAAAATATGCATGCTGTAATTAGAGACTCACATAGCTCAAAATAAAATCATCATAATCACCATAGAGTAAAACACATCGGGTGAATACATATGAGTCATCATAGAAAATCTAAATCACTTTCATGATCATTTTGAAGTCATCAAAATGAGTAGCTTTCATAACAATTATCTTTAAGGTATAGAAATATCCATCAAATTCCTTAGAAACTATAACTTTCTCAATCAGAAGAATACACACACACACTAGGAGTCTCTTACAACCGACATAAACCATGTGATCTATATAGAGTCCAACATCTAACCCACGTTGGGGAGAGCTATCCTATCCTTGCCATTGGAGTAGGACCTTAGTCTTTTGTTAACTAGTGATCACTATATCAATCAGCCTTAGGCTCACATCCTATGGGGGTACGTAGTTCTAAGGAAGTACCAATCAAAGCTATACCTCCCACTAGGTGCTAAAGACTACTCCCAGACTGAGCTCAGATCATTTCAAAAGAAAATCCACAACAACGTAATTCAATAATTCATATCGGGACCCATCATGCTGTCTTTTTTTCATAATAAATCAACATGTGGATTTCTTTTCTCATTCGAGTTCAAAAATAACTCTTTCAAGACCAAAAGGTCAAATCATTCAAATATCAAGGTGTTTATAACACATTAATTCACCAAAGATCATAATCTCAAAGAGGGTTTAAATCCCATATATCAACACTAGAGCAAAACATTACAAGATTCATACTTTGTATAGCAAACAGGTATAACTCACATGAAAATCTGGAAATTCAACTTGAAACATGATATTAACATCAAAACTCAAGGAATATATCTTTAAGACATCACAAGAATATCATAGTTTCTTGAACAAGAATATAGGATAATAGTTTCCATCTCAAATTCATAATTAAACAAGTAAAATTATGTATCTTAGTAAAATAATACAAATTTTTGGGCATAAGAACGAAAGGATGTTCTTGTTGAAAACCCCACATACCTTTATGATAACGGATTCGTTGAAATATTGAACCCTCAATGTTGATTGTGCAACCCTAGTTGTTTTTTCTACTTTAGTGCTCTTGGATAATGAACTTAGATAGATAATAGGGTTATGATGTGTTTAGAATCTATTAAATTCGTAAGGTTAAGATTAGGGGTATGTAAGGAGTGCCAAAAGACTTAATTTACCTAAAAAATAACTCAAAATGAAGTGTTTTTACTACCTGAAACACCAAGTGTGCGCCCCATTTCTTATCGCATACATTTACATATGCGCCGCATTTCCTATCGCATAAATTTACATATGCGCCGCATTTCTTACCGCATACATTTACATATGCGCCGCATTGCCTATTGCATACATTTACATATGCTCCGCATTGCTTATCGCACACCTATTCCAGTCGCCATATGGGATTGGTTAGGCAACGCACTCTACTTTGCAAGGCCATAACTCCTTGCTCGGGTGTCTGATTTTGATGAAATTAGTATCGTTGGAAATCTAATTCGATTATCTATAAGATGGTGGATAGAAATATGTAGAAATACCACATATTTATCAAGTTATGCTCATTCAAAATGACCCTAGAAAATTCAAACACTAAAACTTGATGGATTTCGAAACTCTTAGCTTGTACTACCTTAAGTGACTCATATAACCACACTTAACACATCATAATCTCTCTTATAACTAGGTTACTCTTGGTAATTCATGTTCCCAAATATGGCTTACAGAATTAGGGGGTTTCACATGTACGAACAACGGTTTGCTTTCTAGCTTAGGAAAGTGTGGGGCATTATAATATCGAAACTACCCTTCACTTAAAAAAATTAAAACAAGCCACATCCAGGGGTAGGACTCCCCCTTACAATCCTTATCCTAGTGTATGAGTGGTACCCCTACTCATACCCAATACCATGCCAAGTCCCTACCTACTGGTTTCTATGTGACTCACACCTCCCTAGTTATACCTTAAGGGTACAAGTGACACCCTTAATCATACCTACCCACCGTATCTAGGGCAGACTCAACTATACCAAGATGATCGGGTACTATATGACTTGCACTACACCATTAATATGCTCCTATATGATTCGTACCCTAGTGAGTCATATCTTAGACAAGTAGCCAAGTCAACCATACTTCCTGAGGTACTATTGAACCCTCAAGATAGCCTACAAGTCATATTCAAGGGTACGGTTGGTATCCTTATGCAATACGAAGCCAATAAGGTCCAAACCTTGAGAAATTTATCAAGGGTGCATATCCTAGGGTGTTTCATCCCTCCCGATAGGGAAATCAAGTTTTGGATAGACCATCTTTCAAATACCCAACAAATCTTAATTTTTTCTTATAAAATTGCTCCAATTGCATTTAAGTAATTAAAAGATTAGTTGAAAGTCCTCTTAAACAAAGGTTTTACCAGACCTACCATTTCTCTATGGGTTCTTTAATTCTATTTATTCATAACAAAGATGGTTCCATTAGAAAGTAAATTAATCACCATTAGTTGAATAAAGTCACAATCAAGAATAAATATCTTATTCCTAGGATTGATGATTTGTTCGACAATCTTAAGGGTTATAGTTTCCTATTACGGATAGAACTTAAATCAAACTATCATCAGCTTAGAGATAAAGAATGTGACATTTAGAAAATGGCCTCCAAAACTAGGTATGGTCACCACGACTATGTTTTTATGTCTTTTAGACTAATTAATTCTTTTAAAACTTTTATGGCTTTAATAATTAGGGTTTTCAAATAGAATTTGGATATATTCATCATTGTGTTCATAGATGACATCCTTATTTATTTATGGAGTGACTATTAACGTCCAGACAATCTGAGGATTTTTTGGCAGACTCTTAAAAATAGTCAATTATTAACCAAGTTTAGTTAATATGAATTCTTGTTAAAATTAATGGCATTCCATAGTTATATCATTTCATGTGAGGGAATTCAAGCCATCCTCAGGAGACCATAACATATAGAAAATGTCTTAGACTCATCTCTCTATTAGACATTAGGAGTTTCTTGGGTGTAGCTGGTTAATATAGATCATTTGTTGAAGTTTATGCCTTAATTGCTTCTCCGATGTCCAGATTGACTCAAAAAAGTCAAGTTTCAGTAGCTTGACTCCTATGAGATTATTTTTTAAGAGTTGAAGGCTCAACTCAATTTTGCTCTAGTTTTGTCCCTACTAAATATTTCTTATGACTTCATTGTATATTTTTATGCTTCCAAAGTTATCCTTTGGTGTATGTTGATGTAGTATGATAAGGTTGTAGTTTATGCTTCTAGACAACTTAAAGGTAATGTAAACAATCACCTAACTCATGATCTTGAGTTGGTAGCTGTGTTTTTTGCCATGATTTAAAAGCACCATATTTTTGGAGCTTATTTTTCACAAGAGATGTTCAGTATGTGTTAAAAAATATAAATCTCTGTCAGAAGAGATGGATAGAGTTATTGAAATATTACAACATGAGTATTTTGACCTATTCAGATAAACCCAATGTAGTGGTTGATTCTCTCAGCAGACTTTCAATGGGTAGTATTGCTCATATGGAGGATGAAAAGAAGAAGTTAGTTCATAATGTTCACAGAAAAAGTTTAGAGTTTTTCTTGTTTATTTAGCCAAAGGTAATGTCATGGTTCAAAATGGTTAGGAATCTTCATTAGTAGCGAAGGTAAAGGTGAAGCAAGATAGTGATCCTATTTTTCTTAAGCTGAAAGACGTGGTCCACAATTAGAATTAGGAGGTTTCTCCAATGGAAAACATGGTGTGCTTCATTATTAGAGTCACTTATGTATTCCAATATGATAACTTAAGAAAACAAATACTGATAAAAGCTCACAATTCTCAGTACCCTATTAACGTAGGTGCCACAAGGATGTACTATAATATATAGAAAGTATATTAGTGGAACAGAATTAAGACAAACTTTATGGATTTTATAGATAAGTGTTCAAATTTCTAGTAGATTAAGGTTGATCATAATAAGCTAGGTAGTATGACTATGAAGAATGGTGTTCCTACATATACGTGGGAAGAGATAAATATGGACTTTATCATTTGGTTACCTCATAAATGCCGACAACATAATTCAATATGGATTATTATAGATTGAATGACAAAGTCAACATATTTCCTATCAGTTAATACTATAGATTGAACCAAATAGAAGGCTAGACTTTACATTTAGAAGTTGGTTTGGCTTCCTGGAGTTTCTTTGACTATCATCTTAGATAGGGGTACTCAATTTACTTTATAGTTTTGGACATCCTTAAATAAGGGTCTTGATCGAAGGTTTATCTCAACGTGACTTCCACCTGTAGATAGAAGTCCATCATAATAAACCATTCAGGAATTAAATGAAATAATTATATCTTATGGGATTGACTTTAAAGGCAATTGGTATTATCACTTGCCAATTATTGAGTTTGCATATAATAATACTTTGTATTTTAGCATTCAGATGGACCATTTTGAGGTGCTTTATGGTAGGATATGTAGATCTTATATTGGATGGTTTGAGTTTGGTGAAGCCACTTTAATAGAGCCTATTTCAGTTAATGAGGCTATGAAGAAAGTCAAGATAATTAGAGAAGAGCTGAAAACAACATAGAGCCATCAGATATCATATGAAAATTTGAGAATAGAGCTTAAGTTCACAGTTGATGATTGAGTTTATTTTGAAATTTCACCAATAAAAAGGGTGATTATATTTATAAAAAGGGAAAGCTTAGTCTTCGACATGTTATTCCATATAAAATTCTGAGGCGCATTGGCAATGCAGCCTATAAGTTAGAATTGTGATGTGTAATGGATTTATGAAACTTAAGACACTTAAAACAATGGATATTTTATAGTACAGGGGTATTTTTTTGTTGATGTGATGATTTTTTGAATGATTATATGATAACTAGTCCCGGAGAAAGAAAGTGCTGAAAATTTAACATAAGGAGAATTAGAGGATCAAAGCCATTCCTGTGGCATTTGACTACGGTCATACCAAGAATGTCATGCCAAGAATCAAAGGGTAGTTCTAACAAGTAAATCAACAAAAAGGATCCTACAGTTGCATATTGACTGTATGATCATACTAAGTGATTATTGGAAGAATATTCAGAATCCATCTGCAAAATTAAAGTAAAGATGATCAAACAATAACATCATATGATCATACATTGAATTAACAATCATTTCATAAGGTTGTGGGTAGGTAATCTAGATTGGAATGTCTCGGAGGTTGATATGACAACATTGAATGGTCCTTGTTGATACCATAGATTTGTACTAAGAACCATACTAATGAAATTCATAAGATGAAAATCCATGAGCCAAACTACGTGCATCGAGGATGATTGCGGGCTAACCATGATTGTACCTTTCTGTCGTCCACAACCATCGACCTTGATTTTTTATTTTTCTTAGGATAGGATTTATTTCATCTATAAATACTTTTATAGGGTTATTTTTATGCGTTTACACACTTTTTATATTTTTACAACATTATATTGTGAGATTCCAAGGCATATTCTTGGAGTTTTAAAAATATCGTTCCTAGGGTTTTAACTCATGTTAATATTTTGGAGTTTTATTCTTATTGTACGTTCATAATAATGTTTTTATCTATGATTTATTCTTATGTTCGTGAAATCATGAGTATCTAGCCACCATAATTAGAGTTTTGGGAACCATGATAAAGTAACAAGATGGGTTAGGTGTGGCACAATTATAGGGTTGTGTGTTTGCATGTATTGGTATATCCTTCATTATAATTTCTCTTCTAATAATTTCAAATCGTAGGAACTTACCTATATTATAAATTTACTTAAGAGAGAGGTTGAGATTAGGAAAAGTAAATAACAATATAGATTTTATGATATAAACCTTCATCTAATGAATTGAGTCATAATAAGGATAATTAATCTGAGATCGAGAACAAGGGTTAGTAGTGCAACACTCTGAGTCTATGAGTAGAAGAGTGAAATTCATCTTTCCAAGGTCAAGAAACTTTTAGATGAACCTATCTTATTATATTTAGCATGCAATCCACCGGAAAAACTTTCTAGCATGAGAAACCTCTGTAGTTATGAAGTCATAGGGACATAATCCTAGTGCCTTCTCATAATAATTCCAGCTCAAGTAATAAATAATTGTTACTACTTATCTTTTATTTCACAAAATCCCTCCCTTTTCACTTATTTGCCAGTAACATAAACAAACGCCTGATTGGATTTTGTCTTATTCCCTATTGGTTTTTACCCAACCTTGTTGGTTTCTAAATATGATTCAACGACCATTTTATATTTTATGGGGATATAATTTAGGATAGATAAAATTTTAGTGTTATTTTTGGGGAATAAAAATATGGAGTTGACATATTACATTTGTTGGGCTATTGGTTTTATTTGCTAATTTTTCTTTTCTATTATTTCTATGGAACATTCTAGCATATGCCAAATACTAATAGTTAAGGAAATCCCTGGATTCCATTTTATCCATTAGAGTCAAGGAAATCCCAGGATGCCAAATAAAATGTTCACCATTGCAGTGCAATTGCTTCTCATTCTCTAATTTAGAAAAAGAAAATTTGTGATCCTTTAAGATTCCTTGTACTATCGGGTATTCAAATTTTACAAGGGCCTTATGGTACTTGGGTTCTAGTATTAACCTAATGATTCTAGTATTTTAAAAGTAGTATGGGTTGGGGTCACCCAAACTGACCTCAATGAGACTTCTAATAGGGGATCACACCATGAAAAAGCTAATGGGAATCTTGTGTGACATACCGGTGAAGGTAGCATCTTATATATTTTTGGATGACTTTGTAATTCTTGACCGTGAGCTTGACTTTAAGATTTTAATTATATTGGAAAGGTACTTTTATCAAAACTAGATGGGAATTGGTTGATATGGATCCTAGGCAGATAAAGTTTCAATTGAATTATGAGTAGGTTACTTTCACTGTATGCCAGTCGCTGAAGCATCCAAAGGATATAAAAGTGATCTCTGCGATACATACCATAGAAATGGATGAGTGAGTAGTTCTTATTGAGGAAACACTAGCTTAGAATTTTTTGATTTTTTAATCTTGTGGTTTCTTTTGTTTCTAGTGTTAGAATTGTGTTCTCTAACACTATACGAGTCTATAAACCAAATTAGAGTCAAATCGGAGCTTATTTGAGTGTTCCATTCTTATCAAAAGTTTGCGTTGAAGAAGTTTCAACTGATATGAAACATTGAATATATTAATTAAGAATTTATGCACATTGTTATTTAGAATGATTTTAGAAGGCTAAGATGTACGTACATTCAATATTTCAACTCATTTCAAGCTACGGAGAAAAAGTTAGAAGGATTGATGTTCTTCGGGTGTTCTTGAGGATATTGTTATATTCATATTGAAAGTTCATCCAAAAGTGGGGGTTTTATCCAACAATAAGGAGTAAAAAGTGTGAAAAGTTCTTGCGCTTAGGAATCTACAAATACTCCAAGGATATCTCAAGAAAATTGGACACTAAGGACCAATTGAAGGCATTTCTCCCAATTCAAAGGCATGGGGCGGCCAACTTAATGTGTAAGTGTGCCAAGGGTGCGCCCAAGGTTCTATAGCACCTTAAATCAGTAGAACCTACGTCCAGTATACCTTGAACCTTCGCCTTTCCTGCTAGAGCAGGTCCCCAAACACATACCAAGGCAGTCCAATGCATTTCTACCAACAATAAACATTAGCGCCATATTGAAGTTCCAAATGGATTCTAAGACTCCTAAACTCCAATTTCCTAAATTTTGATACTATAGTTCCATTTTATTGATTCTTAATATATTCTTTTAATTCATCAACCAATCATTGTAAGACCCTGTAAAAGTCTAAGTCAAATAAATCTCCTTAAAGCTCTATAAAAGATCCAACACTTAGAAAATTTTATATGTGTTAAGGACTTAGTCTCATTTTAAGCCTCCGAACATTGAGAATTTATGTGACGACCTTCCCGACCTTTGTTTGTTGATTTTTAAGTTGATTCATCATGGGGAAAGTCAATAGTACATATTGGGTGAGTTTTGGAATTTTCGGAATCCGTTTAGGGCATGTTTGGATTTCAAAACAGTAGCACCATGTGATATGCATGCGGCACATTCTCCATTTCACAGCTCAGGGCATGCGATATATCATGCAACATACGCTACATTCCTTGCACCTGGAACTTTCAGCATTTAAATCTGCGTATTTGAGGGCAATTGGGTCTTTTGGCTCACATAAAAAATGTCCTAAACACTTAATTCAGCCCCAAATTCACCAACATACACCATATTCTCTCAAATTCTTTCAAGAACAAACTTAGGGTTTTCAAGTCGGGGTTCAATTCTCAAAGATTTAACCATCAATCTTCCCCTAATCAAGAATCAAGGTATGTCAAGTGTCCATTCAAGGATTCCTTTCATCCATGAAGCTCAAGAATTCTATTTTAAATTCATAAATTATGATGTTCATGTTGTGGATTGATTATGAACATGTTGATGTTGTTGTGTGATTCCCAAGATTGTATCCTTAATGTGTTTTCATGAATCTATGTTAGCATGTGGGTTGAAATCTATTAAATTGCATTGATTTATGCAATCATTATGTCTTGATTTAATGCTCATGTCTAAGCCTAAGGTTATGCATGCAAGATGTTTGATAAAATGCCAAAGAGAAAAATAATTATGCATTATGACTCATTAGGGCCTAAATGATGAATTCATGCTTTACCCTTATGTTCAATATGACTCCCATGTTATTGTAATGCATTGTAATGGATTGATGTAATGTTCATGAGATCAGAATTATAAAATTATGGCATATTTATATGTATTTCCATTCATGTGTAAGATTATGGAATGCAAATAATCCATGAAATCCCCAATGATTCTATTATGAATTGTTGACAATGGTTATGCATTCAAAAGGTGTCATGTCTTGTCCGTTTCAAGCTATCGAGAACTGGGGGTACTTATACCTGACAATTTAGTTGTGTGCCTAGAGCTAGTGTTAGTTTTCAAGATACTCTCAGTGAAGCCATGATCCTTATAATTCAATCAGTCACATGACTCAGGAAAACTCAGTAAATTCAGTATCAGACCAGTCCTACTTAGTAATCTCAGTCAGTTATCAGATATTAATAGTATTCCATCAATTAATGGAATTTAGTGAACTCAGTCTAGTTCAGCTCAGTATAATCAGTTCAGTGTCAATTCAGTTGTGAGTACGATTCAACACCGAGTAAACCCAATGATGGGAACACATACTGCAAGCATAGGGTGAAATTATTAGATGCAATCCTTGCATTCCAGAACTATGTAGCTAGCATAGGTTGAGAAATTAACACTGATAGTTGAGGTTTGATGAGGTGGATTAACACTATTATATGAGGTTTCCACCATTCTCATATGGGGACACTGCCAGATAAGGGTCTCTCTAAGCTTGTCCTTACCAGTGGTGCGGTATTGACACCCTTCCAATTCGGGTTACAGATTAGACCCCAACTTAGAAATAATATCTTTTTAGGGGCATGTTGGTTAGATGACTACGTGCCAAAGTCTTAGTCTCAGTCTTAGTAATAGAACTCAGATAGTTCTATAGATTTCAAGACTGTCAGATACAGTCACTCAGCTCAGTACGGGACTCAGCTAGTTCCATCAGAATCAAGACTATCAAAAACAGTGGCTCAATATCAGTTAAATCAGTTATCAGTAATACATATTATCAGTAAACTCAGTATTCAGAACCCCCCTTCTTTCAGTTATTGTTATGTATTTCATATATGTATCCTCACGCAGTCAAGTTCATCTTTATCAGTCAGCTATTGTTCATGCATATGAACCCTTGCATTCAGCCTTACCTCACTTGCATACTAGTACATTTCCACATATTGGCGCATACTTTTCTCTTGTTCTATGGGGTTTTATACCATAGGTTTAGAAGCACGAGATCCAGAGCACCCTTAGTAGATTAGACGTTCAACAGACAGACTAGCAGTGAGTCCTTATCATTTAAGGATATTATTATTTGATTATTTCATTTATTCAGTACTTTGTTTATTTCAGCAGTTGGAGTTAGTTGGGGACATGTCCCATCAACTCCTTATTTAGATAGTTTAGAGTCTTTCAGACTATAGCATGTTCAGATAGTTATTTCTATTTTGTATTGGTATTGTTATACCACATACTTCAGTATAATTTCTAATAGTTGAACCTTATGGCCTTTTAGACTTTTTATTCTGCATTTATATATTATATTATGCAGTGCTAAGTTATAGATATCAGTCATGGGTTAGCTTGTGGTCCTTCGGGGTCATGAGCACTGTGTAGCATCCAGGGTACCAGACTCGAGGAATTACAAACTTGGTATCAGAGCCTAAGGTTCAATAGAGTCCTAGAAAGTCTGAAAGTCGCACCTAGTAGAGTCTTGTGCATGGGTGTGTTGCGCGCCATATTTATGTAAAAGAGACTATAAGATGTTTTAGGAACAATTTCCCTTCTTTCAGTGTTCATGTCATGCCAGTGAGCATGAGATCTAATTTAACTCCCGGCTAGTGAGCATGGGCTCAAATTTAACTCTTAGCCAGTGAGCATGAGCTCAAATTTAACTCTCAGCCTAATCCATTTTTCCTCCTAAAAAAACGGGAATCAGTCATCCCCTCAGCCTGTCCAAGAAGATCCCTTGGACAAACACGTTTCTCATGCAAAGTTTAGAGCTACATTCACTACTCTTGCAAATTTAGTTGTTGTTCAAAATGAATGACCAGTTATTATTCCATCCAACCTAGTAGCCAATTCAGCTGCAGCCAGGATTCAGGACTTCACCCGAATGAATCCTCCACCCTTTTTGTGTTTAAGTCAGATGAGGACCCTCACAAATTCCTTGATCAGGTGTAGAAGGTTACATATATTATGGGGGTGACTGCTAGTTAGAGTACTGAGCAAGCTGCATACTAGTTGTAGGATATAGCTGACACTTGGTTCAAATAGTGGAAGGCAGAGAGGGGTGATGATGCAGGTCATATAGAGTGAGAGGAGTTTTCCACTGTATTTCTAGATAGACTATAACACCTTAGATTCTCTAACACCTTAGATTCTCTAACACGCTGATGATGTAGGGCTTATATATGGTGATAAACTATAACACCTTAGATTCTCTCATATCTGAGAGAATCTAAGGTGTTAGAGTTTATCAACCTCAGGTAGGGCAACATGTCAGTGAAAGTGTATTCTCTTAAGTTTACTCAACTAGCTAGATACGTTCCTCATGTAGTGGAAGATAACAGAGCTAAGATGAGTAAGTTTGTTTCTGGAGTGAATGATAATGTGGTCAATGAGTGCAGGTCCGCAATGTTGATTAGTGAGATTGACATAGCCAGGCTTATGATCATGCTCAATAGATACAAGAGTAGAAGATTAAGGTGAGAGAGAAATAGAAAAAGAGAGCAAGGACAGGTAGTTTCAACTTTGTTCAACCTAAGTCAGAGGGCAGAAATCATTCTCATTTTTATCCTAAGTCTTCAGTTCCATATCCATCCTCAGTCAATACTCCAGTGCCAAAATTTAGAGATAGTAACAGAGATAGGGCACCAGGCTCTAAGTCTCAGGGCAATGTTAGCAGTGCGCAAATAAATCCTCTTTGTCAAACATGCAGTAAGAACCAAAAGGGTAATTGCAGTGCTGGAAGTGATGTTTTTTTTGAATGAGGCAAGCCAGGCCACATAGTCAGAGATTGTCCCCAGTCAGGATTTCAAGGTCAGCATAACCGTTTCTCAGCTCAGTCCGATCACCCGAATTAGTAGGGTGTCATCTCTAGTGCTACTAGCGGGCAATGCCCAAACAGACTCTATGCTTTTCAGTCCCGATAGGATTAGGAAAATTCTCCTGATTTAGTTACTAGTATGTTACAGATCTTTCATGTACATTTTTATGCTTTCGTATATCCAGGAGCATTTTTGTCTTTTGTTACTCTTTATAGAGTAGTTGATTTTGGAGTCAATCCCGAAATCCTAGAAGAGCCCTTCTCAGCCTCTACCCCAGTAGGTAAAACTATCATAGACTAGCGGGTATATAGGACCTGTCCAGTTATGGTATCTCAAAATGTCACTTCAGCAGACTTAGTCAAATTAGAGATGACTAATTTTGATGTCATTTTGACATGGATTGGCTTTATTCTTGCTATACCACAGTCGACTGCAGAAATAGAATTGTCAAGTTTCAATTTCTGAATGAACCTCACCTAGAGTGGAAGGGTAGTAATTCATCATTCAGGGGGTCATCTTGTTTCATACCTTCGGGCAAGGAAAATGATATCTAAGGGATGTGTCTATAATTTTGTTTGAGTTAAGGACTCTAGTCTAAAATTTCCCAATCTTGAATCAGTCCCAGTAGTAAATGAATACTCAGATGTCTTTCCCAAAGATCTTCCAGGAATTCCTCCTGAAAAGGAAATAGAGTTCGATATTGACCTCCTTGCAGATACTCAGCCCATATCTATCCCGCCATATAGAATGGAACCATCAAAATTTAGAGAGTTAAAAGAACAGTCGAAGGATATCCTAGATAAAGGATTCATCAGACCCAGTGTGTCCCCATGGGGTGCACCAGTCTCATTCGTGCGAAAGCAAGACGGTTCTCTCGGAATGTTCATTGACTGCCGTCAGTTGAATAAAGTCACGGTCAAGATAAAGTATCTACTTCATAGAATCGATGACTTATTTGACCAACTTCAGGGTGCCATCTATTTCTCTAAGATAGACCTCAAATCAGGCTATCATTAGCTCAGAGTCAGAGAATGTGACATCCCAAAAATAGCTTTCCAAACTCGGTATGGTAACTTCAAATTCTTAGTCATGTCATTTGGTCATACCAATTCCCCATCATCCTTAATGGACTTGATGAAACGTGTGTTCAAGTAGTACTTGGACATGTTCATCATAGTCTTCATAGATGACATTTTTGTCTATTCTCATAGTGAGCAGGATCATGCAGACTCTCTCAAAATAGTATTGTAGACTCTCAGATCTCATCAGTTGTTCACCAAATTTAGTAAGTGCAAATTTTTACTAAGGTCAGTAGCATTACTTGGTCATATCATTTCCGATGATGGCATTAGAGGTGATCCTCAAAAGACCGAAGTAGTAAGAAAATGGCCTCGCCTAATGTCTCTATCAAATATTAGGAGTTTCTTGTGTCTGGCTAGCTATTACACATGTTTTGTTGAGGGATTTTCTACTATTTCATCCCCTATGTCCAAATTGACCCAAATTAAGGTCAAATTCCAGTGGTCAGATCCTTGCAAGAAGAGTTTTCAGGAGTTAAAGACTCGACTCACCTCAACTCCTATTTTGGCTCTTCTAGATGTCTCAAATGGGTTCATAGTGTACTGTGATACATCAATAGTAGGTTTTGGTTGTGTCCTCATGCAGCATGGTAAGTTTATAACCTACGCCTCCAGGAAACATAAACCCGTAAGAAGAATTACCGACTCATGATCTTGAGTTAGCAGTCGTAGTTTTTTTCTTAAACATTTGGAGGTACTACTTGTATGTGGTTCATGTAGATGTGTTCACCTCTATCAAATAAGGTGGTTAGAGCTCCTGAAAGATTACGACATGAGTGTCCTTTATCATTCAAGCAAGGCCAATGCAGTAGCCGACGCTCTCAGTAGACTATCTATGGGTAGTGTTGCTCATATTGAGGATAGAAAGAAAAATTTATCTCAGGAAGTCCATCAACTTTCCAAACTAGGTTTCCTCCTATTTGATTCAGCAGAGGGTATTATATGGGTTGAGAGAAGTTCAGAATCATCTCTATTTTTTGAAGTTAAGGAAAAGTAGGATATATATTGTAGAGTTTGTGGCTAAGTTCTCTATATGTTAGTAGGTTAAGATAGAGCATCTGAAGCCTAGTGGGTCCATGCAGAAGTTCAGTTTTCCTACTTGGAAGTGGGAAGAAGTCAACATGGACTTTGTGATGAGTTTGCCTCATACTAGTCATCAGCATGATTCAGTCTGGGTCATTGTAGATTGGATGACCAAGTCAACTCATTTCGTTCCAGTCCATACCTCTTATTCAGCAGAGGATTACGCCAAACTCTATATCAGCGAGTTGGTCAAATTACATGGTTTTCCATTGTCAATTGTCTCAGATAGAGGTACCTAGTTCACCTCTTAAATATGGAAAGCGTTCCAAAAGGGTCTTGGTACCTGAGTTTATTTCAGTACAACCTTTCATGCTCATACTGATGGGCAAGCAGAAAGGACCATTCAGACCTTGGAATATATTCTCAGGGCATGTGCAATTGATTTCAAGGGCAATTGGGATGACCACTTGCCTTTCATTTAATTTTCATAAAATAATAGCTATTATTCCAGTATTCATATGCTCTATTTAAAGATCTATACGGTGGGAGATACAGATCTCCAATCGGTTGGTTCGAAGTGGGTGAGGCCACAGTCGTATGGCCTGACTTATTACTCGATACCTTAGAGAATGTTTAGTTGATTCATACGCATATGTGAGCAAAAAGGATCTCGAGTTCGAGATTGGTGATTATGTGTACCTGAAAATCTCCCCCATGAAGGGAACGAAGAGGTTTTGAAAGAAGGGAAATCTTAGTCCTCGATATATTAGTTCCTTCAAAGTTCTAAGTTGTTTTTGGAAAGTAGCTTATGATCTCAAATTTCCTTCAGATCTAGCCTCAGTTCATCCAGTGTTTCATGTCTCCTTGGTCAAGAAATGAATAGGTGACCCAACACTTGTTGTCCCTATAGTGGGAATAGATGTTCAGAACAACCTCTCTTAAAAAGATATTCCAGTCGAAATTCTTGTCTTCCAGACTCGTAGACCGAGGAACAAAGAAGTCCTTCTAGTCAATGTTCTTTGGAGAAATCAGTCCGTTGAGGGAGCTACTTTGGAAGCAAAAGCAGATATACGGACCAAGTATCCTTACCTCTTCTCTGCAAACTCAAACTCAACCTAAGGTAATAGTTTTCCTTAAACTTTTTCAGATTTCAGATACAACTTGGTAACATTTACCATTGCCTATTCATTCATACATTCATGAGTCAGTTATTCATGCATCAGATATGAATTCTCATTGTGAGAAACTCAATTATCAAAAATCTAATGTCATGAATTCATGAGTCAAGTTCAATCATGAAATCATCCATTAGATATGCATGCTCAGTATGATTTTCAGTATATCAGTAATGTCAGTCATGTAGTCATGTTTCAGTTGCTCATGTTCAATGTGAACTTAAGTTATCATTTCTCCCCTCTTAGTCTGTCTCATTCGAGAACGAATGTTCCAAATGGGGAGATATTGTAAGACCCCATAAAAGTCTAAGTCAAATTAAGCTCCTTAAAGCTCTATAAAATATCCAACACTTTGAAAATTTTAGCTAAGTGTTAAGGACTTAGTCTCTTTTTAAGCCTCCGAACTTCAAGAATTTATTTGATAACCTTCCTAACCTTCATTTGTTGATTTTTAATTTTATTCATGATGGGGAAAGTCAATAGTACATATTAGGTTAGTTTTGGAATTTTTAGAATCCATTTAGGGCATGTTTGGATTTGAAAATAGTAGCACTATGCGAAAAACATGCGCTGCAAGCTCCATTTCACAGCTCAAGGCATGCGATATAGTAAGCGACACACGCTCCAGTCTAGAGGACTAGAGTATGTGATTCTCGCTACACTCCCCGCACCTGGAACTTTCATCATTTAAATCCGCGTATTTTGGGGTAATTGGGTCTTTTGGCTCATATCAAAAACGTCCTAAACACTTAATTAAGCCCCAAATTCACAAACATACACTATATTCTCTTAAATTATCTCAAGAAACACTTTAGGATTTTCAAGTCAAGCTTTAATTCTCAAAGATTTAACCGCCAATCTTTGCCATATCAAGAATCAAGGTATGTCAAGTGTTCATTCATGGATTCCTTTTATCCTTGAAGCTCACGAATCCTATTTTAAATTCATAAATTATGATTTTCATGTTGTGGGTTGATTATTACCATGCTTATGTTGTTGTATGATTCCCAAGTTGAAATCCTTAATGTGTTTTCATGAATCTATGCTAGTATGTGGGTTAAAATCTATTAAATTGTGTTGATTTATACAATCATGATGTGTTGATTTAATGTTCATGTCTAAACCTAAGGTTATGCATTCAAGGTGTTTGATAAAATGCCTAAGAGAACGAGAATTATGCATTATGACTTATTAGGGCCTACATGATGAATTCTTGCTTTATCCTTATGTTCAATATGACTCCCATTTTATTGTTATTTGTTATAATGGATTAATGTAATGTTCATGAGATTAGACTTAGGAAATTATGGCATATTTATATGCATTCCCATTCGTATGTAGGATTATGAAATGCAAGTGATTCATGAAATCCCTAATGATTGTATTATGAATTGTTGATATGGTTATGCTTTCAAAGGTGTCATATCTTGTCAGTTTCATGCTATCGAGTCCTGGGGGTACTTGTACCCGATAATTTAGTTGTGTGCCTAGAGACAGTGTCAGTTTTCAAGATACTCTCAGTCAATCCATGATCCTTAGAATTCGGTCAGTCACATGACTCAGAAAAACTCAGTAAATTCAGTATCAGTAAAGTCCTACTCAGTAATCTCAGTAATATCAGTCAGTTATCAGATATTAATAGTATTCCGTCAGTCAATAGAATTTAGTGAACTTAGTCTAGTTCAGCTTAGTATAATCAGTTCAATGTCTATTCAGTGGGGAGTCGGATTAAGCACCGAGTGAACCCAAGAATGGGAACTCACACTGCCCGTAGAGTGTGTGATTTTTAGAAGCAATCCTTGCATTCCAGAACTATGTAGACAACATAGGTTGAGACATCAATACTAACAGTTGAGGGTTGATTAGGTGGATTAACACTATCAGATGAGGGTCCCACCGTTCTCATATGGAGATACTGCTAGATGAGGATCACTCACAGCTTGCCATTACCAGTGGTGCGAAATTGACACCCTTTCAATTGGGGTTATAGATTGGACCCCACCTCATCTATAATAGATTATTAGGGGCATGTTGGTTGGATGACTACCTCCCAAAGTCTTAGTCTCAGTCTCAGTAAAAGAACTTAAATAGTTCTACAGATTTCAGGACTGTCAGTTACAATCACTCTGCTCAGTACAGGACTCAGCTAGTTCAATCAGAATCAAGACTATAAAAAACAATTGCCTAATATCGTTATATCTATTATCAGTAATACATGTTATAAGTAAACTTAGTATTCAGAACCCTTATTCTTTCAGTTATAGTTATGTATTTCATGCATGTATTCTCACCTAGTCATGTTCATGTTTATCAGTCACCTATAGTTCATGCATATGAACCCTTGCATTCAGCCTTATCTCACTTGCATACCAGTATATTTCCATATACTGACGTATATTTTTCTCTTTCACTAAGGTGTTTTATACCATAGGTTTAGAAGCACGAGATCCAGAGCACTCTTAGTATATCAAACGTTCAGCAGATAGACCAGCATAGAGTCCTTATCATTCGAGGATGTTATTATTTGATTATTTAAATATTTCAGTACTTGTTTTATTTCAGAGGTTGGATTTAGATGGGGACATGTCCCATCAACTCCTTTTTCAAATAGTTTAAAGGCTTTCAAACTATAGTATGTTCAGACAGTTATTTCAGTTTTGTCTTTGTATAGTTATACCACTTACTTCAGTATTATTTCAGTTATTTGAACCTTATGGACTTTTAGCCTTTTTAATCAACATTTATATAGTATATTATGTATTACTCAGTCATGGATTAGCTTATGATCCTTTGTGGTCATGAGCACCATGTAGCATCCAGGGTAATAGAGTCGGGGTGTTACAACCATCAACTAGTAATTCGTCCACTAAGTTGATCGATTAGTTCTTGAGTTTGAATTTTTTCTTCGTCCTATTTCTTTGAGATTTTATAGTTTTTTATTTCGTTATAACTTTTTGATAAATCTACAAAAATATTTTATTTCCTTGACTCATTTAAACAAGAATCCACTTTGGTCGTAAAGTAGAGATTGACACCTTATAATCCACCGGAGTATAAGGAACATTCAACACTCACCACTCTAATTATGATGATCAGAATGGTGAGATTATTATAAATGTTGGTGAGGAGATTTTATACTTATATAGTTTGTTCATTTTATTGGTACAAGGTGATAAAAGGAAGCATATTATCGATAGGCTCGATCAATTATGGCTATGACATAGGAGACTATTATTATGGTAAACTAGTTATGGCTATGAAGGAGATAGAGGTTATGAGGGATATGAATATAGCCATTATCAAGATATGGATGAAAATGAGGGTTGCTACTCCAAATGAGAATATGACATGAATGATTACCCTAGTTCTTATAGTGAGCATAAAGATAATAAAGAGCCTTGTGATGGTTCTTTTGAGGAAGATGGAGCATGTGAGGAGTATTAAACTTCCCACTTCGAGCCTAGTGGTAATTTAAGATATAAACCCTATATCTACAAATCTTATTAGAATCATGGTTAGAGAGCACATATATAGTATGAAGATTCATATTTCTTACCTTGTAGCGCTTCTTATCAAAGTTAAAGTTGTAGGAATAGTTATGCTGACTATAGTAGAGATTTCTCCATGATACCAACATAATTTTTATTTCCAAAGCTGAGGGTTGTTATATCTCAAGCTTCTTATTCTAGTGCCCAAACATGTGGCAATGAGACACAATGTTGATATGGAGGGTACAGTAGAATTCAAGATCTTCCTACTCTCCCCATCTTTATAAGAGTGTCAGGTCCCAAAGAATATCATGATTGCGAATGGGAGTAAGAAAGGATCTTCACGTATTTTGATATGAGTAAAGTCAAAAAAGATATGTGTGCCCTTAAACATAATCAATGTCCGATACCACTGTGGTAGGAATCCATAAAGAATTTTGTACAAATGTGGAGTGCCTTCAAAGAACCCATGAGGGGTACCTATGTACTAATGGGGTATACCAAGCTTTATAATATTGATCCAAGAAGAAATGTTCACTCCAGAAAAGTAAGCATTCGTGGGCTTTCGGAATGCCTCCTTATGCTAGATGATTGGTGATATAGAAACTACATCATTCCACCCATGGTTGATAATCTAGGGATACCTCGAGAGCCTCTACTTGTTCCATATTTCTTGGATTTGTATAGGGTTTTTGAGAGAGTGAATATTTCCCTCACCTGATGTGGGTAATCTAAGGAGTTTTTGTGTGACATCTTTCCCTTTGAACATGGATATTTATGCTTTGGTGCCAATTGGTTTGGATAATATAAGGTTCCAAATGTACAATATTTTTCTTAGATTGAAAAGGACCAATTGGGGAATCATATCTTTCCATTTATTCTTCCTAAATTTCAAAGATATGTGACCACTTACTCCAAGCCTAAAGAAATTGAGAGATAACAGATTGAGAGGAGTAATGGATTACAAGGTGGCAACCTAAGAGAGGAAAAATGATAGGTTGTGAGGAGTGAAGTAAGGGGGTTTCCACCAAACCAAGCTAACATTATTTTTCCTTCTTTAAACAAGGACATATACGTAGGTACCAACATAGAAAGTGAAAGAGAATGAGAACCAAAATAGAAGATTCCCTTTGAAGATTCAATGAGGGAAATCTTAGATGCTTCCAAGGATTTTGAAGGACCTTCACACTGAGTCAAAGAAGAATATTGTCAAGAACTTCAAGGTAAAATAACTAACTCTTACAGTTTTGTACATGTGAATGATGATTGTGGGGTTAGTAGCACATTAAGTGTGAGTAGTATCTTTTCTAAATGTGATTCTCATGATTCTTTGCCTTTTATTAATGATGTACCAGTTGTCAGTGTGGAAACACTAGTTGATCCTACTGATGACCTCATTGGCTCTTCTAGTAATATCAATTTGAGTCCACCTAGTGTTGAAGCCAATGTGATGAATGAAGGTACATTATCTTATGAAAATTGCATTGACCAGTTTTTTTTGGTAAAACTAGTACACCAAATAAGGGATATTGTGATCTTAATAATGAACCTCAAGTGAGTAATGATGTTGAAAATGTTGATCAATTAAATTGGAGTTACCCTTTGGGTGTGTCCTTTAGCAAATATCCTATTGTTTGTTTTGCTCATAGGGATGACTATAAGTTTACAACTTCTTTGGAACTTGATATTTGTGTTTTTAAGAATAAACTTAAAAGTTCTAATCCTCTTTCATGGATTAATTCTTCTCTCATTAAGTATAATATCATGTTCGAAGATGGTACAATCACTCCTAGTGAACCTAGTGGTGTTAATAATATCGATGGTGTAGCTTATTTTGAGGGCTATTGCCTATATGAAAACCTACTATGCTATGACTACATTCCTCCTAAGGATGGAAATCTTTTTATTGAAGATGAGAGTACTCTTAAGGGAAATGAATGTGAGGTTTTGAAAAAGGAATGATTCATTAGGTGATTATAACTTCAATTTGCTTTAATATTTCAGAAATCAAATTAGTGATTATTCATATGAAAATTCTTGTGGTTGTGATACATTTTATGACACCCCATCATTGTTTGATAATTATGAGGATTAATTTCTTAATTCTTGTGATGACTTGAGTTATAATTCTATTTATGTTAGTGATGGTATGCGTCTACTTGAGGATTCTTCCTTTGAAAGATAAAGTGTGAATTGTTTGGAAATCATTTCTTCTTCTACTAAGTGTGCCCCTATTGTTAAGAACTCTCATGGTGATTATCATAAATCTAATAGTTAGTACATACATAAGGACACATTGGTTGAAGTTTACTTGATTGATACTTTTAACTACACTCCATTTGCTTTTGATTACTCTTATGCAAGTGTGGAGAGTGTATTATTTTATCTGAGTTATGTGTTTGGGGGAAAGTGTTGTCTAGACCCATGTATATGGACACACAATCCATTTAACCTCGGTGAAAAATTTGAATGTGGTGATTTCCACAAATGTAACTTGATGCTTAGTCTACTTAACAAGATAAGTTTAAATGAGGATGTTTGAATCCTTACCTATTATGGAAAGTCTTTCTTGGGGATTTACAACCCACTTGATAGAACCAAGTTGTGCATGGGAGGCATTTCTAGCAAAGATAAGCATTAATTAAAGAAGGGAAGTAAAGAAAAGATAAAAGAAAATTCAATATTTTATGTTTCCAATCTTGATCGAGGTTTCACTACTTATAAGTCAAGGAGAGAGTTTCCTCTTGAAAACACTTTGGATGGATTCCATGCTTGTGATCCCTTTCGTTGCAAATTCTTTACAATTGATGACCCCTTTCTTAAGGGAAGTTGTTTGAAAGGTAAAAGTCATACGTTCTGAAATGTTTTAATTCCATCCTTATATGCATTATGTGTTATATCTTTTGATCCAAATGGACTTGTTATAGATAATAGCACCTTTGATGATGCTTTCACACTTGATTACTTTCTATACTACCTGTTTTCTTATGATGATATCCATACTAGTCTTGGATTTTCTTTATATAGAGGTAGGGAACTTGTTGGTTGGTCTACTTGTTTGAATGACAATGCTATATGGAACTTGTGGACTTTAAAACCAATGGAGTCACAACTCATTATGTGGTCCCTTAAATGGGTGATGAACAATTGTGTATTATGGCACCTAAGGTCAAGGCAGACAACTTATCAATTTAGTGATGCCATTTTTACCTTTGTAGTTTCCTTACTTCTTGGTGATTCCCATAGCCAACTTCTTTATGCATTTTTCAATAAGTTTTTAATGTTTACAACAATGGATCCTTGTTATATAGAGTATGTGAGACCTAGTATAATGATATGATTATTTTTGCTAACCCTAACCCTCATGTCATAAGGATGTTGTATTTGTTTTTCCTTTCTTTGGTTTTGCAAGGTTTGGATTCGAGGTCGAATCCATTTTAAGAAGGGGAGGATGATACAGGCCAAATTGCCTTCGTACCTTGGGATGAGATTCATTTGATGATCAAGGTGTTTGATAACTCCTTAGTGCTATTAAAATATGCCACATGGATGAAGATTACCATTAAGGAGGTTCAAAGGACTTTGACGAGTTCAAAGGAATGCGATTGGGGCTCAAAATCCCCTTGGAAGGATCATGCGCCCAAGGAACTTTGGATCCACTTTTGATCCTCTCTAGCATTTCAAGAGTTGGTCAAAATAGTCCCTAGTGGGCCTTTTTGTACATTTGGGTCACTTTTTGTCCCTAATTATGTAATATTTAGCCAAACTAAGATTACTTGGTATCCAGGCTTATTTAATAAGTTTTGGTTGATTGATAATGATAAATTCGTGAATCTCAGTTAGGAGTGTTTTGAGATCTTGGAAAAGAGAATGTTGATATTTTATTAGAAACGTTGGTTGTAAGAGATATTCAATCCGTTTTTAGTAATGTAAGAGTTAGCTCCTATTTAATAATATTTAATTGAGGTTTTTTGGTTTTATACACCCTTTGATTGACTTTTTATTTCCATATTTGTGTCTATCTTTTTATTTTTGATATCCTATCCCTCTATCTTTACTTTTTCGCGTTTATATTCGAGTTTTCATGGCGAGAAACATATCACCATTATTTCCTAGAGACCAATAGGTATGTCCCTTACACTAGTTTTTAGATTTTTATGATTTCATGCAATGCGGACATTGCGTGATTTCTAAGATGGGGTGGGGGTGTACCGCATTTGAGGGTTTTTATTGTGATATTTCTTTTTCCTTGATTGCGCTATCATATTTAAAATTGGTATGTCTAAGTGTTCTTATTTACCTTCGGTGATATTTTGTTGTGTTTTTTGTAAATTTTGAGTAACTTAAGAAAACTTGGTGCAGTCTAAATAAATGCAGCATGAAAACTTGTTTTCAAAGCATAAAAAAAATACCCGTCTGAAAAATTTGTTTTGATTTGTAAGTGTTGTGTGTTTGCATGTGCTATAACCAATGTTAGGATTTAGATATGGTATTAGGATTGTTAGTGTGATAAACTAGCCAACCTTGCGTGAACTCAGTAGTTAGTAAGTTAGACGAAAGCCCAAAGCCATGAGTGAGAAAGGTTTCTCCTTAGTTGGCACGTGTGTGCTATCTAGAAATTGCCCAGCCAGTCTCGCTAATGTTGTAGGATAGGAACATAGGCCATGACTGAAAAATACCACTATATCTTAAATTTCATGACCCAAACTAGGGCCTATCCGTGACGGGTATCTCAAGCCCACCATGGGCCGAGGACAACCCCGTTAGCCTACCTCCAGAACACAATAAATGAATACAACAGAAGCAAACCAAAAATAGCAAATTAGATAGATGAATTAAATTAAATCTAAGAGTCTAAACAAGACAACTAATTATCCCAATACATTCAACAAAAGCATCTAAAACCGAAATACCAAACTGATTCGGGACATATACTCCACTATGACCAAAAGAATCCAAAAGAAATACTAAGAAATAAAGGAAACAAGTGAAATGATTGGGACTTTCGAAAGATGGAGGTTTACTACTTCACAGCAGATCCATAGGAGTAGAAAACCACCTAAAGCTATATAGGAGTAACTAAAAAACCCTCAGACCCTACATCATGAAATGATGCAGTGTCCAGGGGCTATCAGTGGGGTGAGCATTGGCATATAACTCAGACAATGGGATAAAATAATGCTACTTACCAAACCCAGTCAAAAAACTACATTCATAACATTAATAAATATATATATTGGATGTCATGATAGGGACAAGGGTCATTAACATGAGAGTTTAAAACCATTAGAATGAACTATGTAGCTTCCACCTTCCTAAAGGCACCCATTTGCTATATGGGTCCATGTCCCCCTACTGGAAGGGCCCCAGTATGTGTTAGCCATACAATTCGAAGAAAGGTTAAAGACACTATGGTGATAGCCATCCAAATATAGCTTATATCCAAACACACGGTCATATAGAACCCCATGCCATCAAATATAGTTTCCAGTGTTGGTCCCCCAAGTACTACACCTTCACAATAAGCTACATAATTCCCTTTAAGCCTAAATTAAAACAGATTGCACATAAACCCAACCATTAACCAAGGAGTTTTTTACTAAGGCATTTAACAACATGGTATCGTCATCCTAATACTCTTTAAAGATGATTCAATATTGTCAAACCGATCAATATATCCATTTTAATCCAAAGTTCCATTTAAAATCCAAAATCATGGCCACCAAGGTCATTTCAAAACCATTTTTTATAAATTTATCCTTTAATGAAATGCAGTATTTAGAAATTAAGTTAAATTATGCAGGTACATATTTCAAATCAAGTTTTCAAGGTGGGTGAGGTTAATGTTATTTCCAAACCAAAAATACATCAAATTAGGGAAACCCATGTTCCCAACTCGAATCCTCATCATAATGCACCCATGCAGTCCCAAAAATCATCAATTAAGTCATAAACAACACATTTAAATCATGGGAAAAACAATTGAAGTAATAACCACCAAAATCCCTCAACCCAATTTTAAATGCATCAATTAAAATCACATGAATAATTATTAAATAAATGTCACACTGTAAACTTCATATTAAGGATAAGAAACATTCCTGAAATACCAATAAATTTTAATAGAAATCGATGTTTGGATCCCGAAGTAATGATTTCTTGAAAAATTCTTGAGCTTTCTTGGACTGGGAGTTAAATAAGAAAATAATGGACTTTCATCTTTGAAAACTAAAGTAAATGGGTTTATTTAGTGTTTAAAAGTCTTGGAAGAGGTAAAATGACAAAAATCCCCTCACCCCAAGTGAACAAAATAAAAACTGGACAAATATTACATAGAGGCATTGCACGCCACTATCGTGGTGGCTAAGTGGCGTGGCACGCCACTATAGCAGAAACATACTACCTCGAGGTCCCTAAATGGCCTCGAACCCCTTTTGAAAATTTTGACACTTTTCCAAAACACCATTTTAACATCCTTAAGCATAATTCAAGTCAAAAATTAACATTAAACACGCGGGGAGGTTAAAAAAAAAATTTAAATTTTTTACCGTGTCTTACATTATGCCCCCCGGAAATTTAGGACATTTTTAGCACGATAATAGGAAAAAAGCCTTGGAATCCATTGACAAATACGAAATATGACAAGAGGGATAATGAGAAGCATATGTTAAGCATTTCCATATAACGTGGGAAACAAGAATGGGTAATTGGCCTTCATAGTTTCCTTAGATTCCCATGTAGCTTCTTCAACCTTTTGATTTCACCAAAGGACCTTCACCAAAGCCACATCCTTTTTCCTCAGTCTATGAACTTGCCTATCAAATATCTCAACTGGGAGATCCTCATAAGACAATGAATCTGTAACACCAGCATACTCAATAGACACTATTAAGGAAGGGTCACCCATCTAGATTTTTAGCATAGACACATAATGAACAGGATGAATAGAGGCCCAACTTGCTGGTAGATTTGACACATACGCCACATTCCTAATTTTCCTAATAATATGATATGGAACAATTTAATGAGGAATAAGTTTCCCTTTCTTCCCAAATCTCATGACTCTTTTCATAGGAGAAACCTTCCAGAACACCCATTCACCAACTTCAAACTCCAACTACCTCTGCCTCTCATCTGTATAGGACTTTTGGCGACATTGAGCAGTCTAAAGTCTTTCTCTAATCACCTTAACCTTCTCCATTACTTGGTGAACCAAGTCAGGACAAAACAACCTTGTCTCACCTACCTCAAATCACCCAATAGGAGACCTACACCTTCTATCATAGAGAGCTTCTAAATGAGCCATTTGAATGCTATAATGATAAGTATTGATATAAGCGAACTCAATACAAAAAAAATAATCAAAAACTTTCTTCAAAATAAATCACAAAGGCCCTTAGCATATCCTCAAAGTTTTGAAAAGTACACTTTATTTGTCCATTAATTTTAGGGTAGAAAGTGGTGCTAAGGTTTATCTAAGTACCCAAACTTTTCTAAAAAAAATGCCAGAAATGAGAAGAAAACTACATACCTTGGTCTGAAATGATAGACATCGGCAATCCATGCAACTTAACTATTTCCTGATTGATCAACATAGTGCAATCCTTTCCTGAGTAATTAGTCCTGACAGGCAAGAAGTGAGTAGACTTAGTCATTCTATCCATAATTACCAAATAGAATCACACCGATTGCCAGACAGTGGAAGACCTATATTGAAATCCATATTAATCATCTCTCACTTCCATATGGGAAACTCTATCTCTTGAGACATACCACCAGGCCTCAAATGCTAAAAAACAACACACTTAGCCATAAAGTTTTCCATATCTCTCTTCATATTATTCCACCAGTTGATTTTCTTCAAATCATGATGCATTTTAGTTGCACCCAAATGAACTGTATATCTAGAATCATGAGCCTCGGTCAAAATCCTTTCTCGTAGCCTATCCACATCAGGAACACACAACCTTCCTTAATACCTTAAAATGCCATAACCCCAGTCTCAAAACCCTTAACCTTTTGATGACCCACATCATCCCTAATTTGCATAAGTATTTTATCCAAAACATGCTTTTCTTTTACCTCAGCACCAAGAGATGATTTAACGAATTCCTAAACAATCACTGCCCGAACCTCATAGTCCAAGAGACTAACTCTGAGGTTAGCCAACCTATGAATATCCTTCACCAATCCTCTATTATCCTCATAAACATGAGACAAGTTTCCCATAGACAACCTGCTAAGAGCATCAACAACAATATTTGCTTCACCTGGATGTTAGTGAAGACTTGTGTCATAATCCTTAAGTAATTCGAGCCACCACCTCTGCCTAAGGTTCAATTACTTTTGCATAAAAAAATACTAAAAGCTCTTATGGTTTGAACAAATATCCACATGCACCCCATAAACATAATGGTGCCAGATTTTAAAAGTAAAGACCAAAGCCACTAACTCTAGATCGTAAGTTGACTAATTCCACTCATGAAAGTTATGCTACCTTGAGTCATAGAGCACAACCTTACTATGATGCATCACCATACAACTTAGTCCGACACAGGATGCATCACGATACACAACAAATCCATTAGTACCCTCGAGCATTGTCAAAACTAGCGCAGGAGTAAACTTATCTTTTAACTTCTAAAAATTACCCACACAAGAATAGGACCATAAAAACATAACATTTTTCTGTGTAAAATTCATCAACATGCAAGTAATAGATAAAAAACGTACCATAAACCACCTATAGTAGCCTACCAAACCCAAAAAAATCCTAATGTGAGTTGGAGTCATAGTTCTTGGCCACTTCTTAACTGCCTCAACTTTTTATGGATCCACCTTGATCCCTTCACTAGTATATCATGCTCAATAAAGGTCACAACACTTAACAAGAATTAACACTTAGAAAACATTACACATAATTTTTGGTCCTTAAGAGTCTGCAACTCAATTAAAAGGTGATTGGAAAGATCCTCCTCAATCTTAGAGTACATGAGGATGTCATTAATGAATACTATAACAAACAAATCTAGAAACTACTTAAACACCCGATTAATAAGATCCATTAAAGCAGTCGGAACATTAGTCAACCCAATGACATAATAAACACCTCATAATGACCATATCGAATCCAGAAAGCAATCCAAGGAATATCAACTTCCCATATTTTCAACTGGTGATAGCTCAAATAAAGATCAATATTAGACAAACACTTAGCACCCTGAAGCTAGAAAAAAAGATCATCAATCTTAAGAAGAGGATACTTATTTTTCATTCCAACCTTATTTAGCTATCTATAGTCTATACACATCCAAAGATACCCATCTTTCTTCCACACAAAAACTACAGGGGCACCTCATGGAGAAACACTAGGATGGATGAAAACCATATCAAGAAGATCCTTTAACTAATCCTTTAGTTCCTTTATCTTAGTCAGATCCAATCTATATAGAGGAATATAAATAGGATGGGTATTCGATAGAAGATTAATCCTGAAATCAATTTCCCTATCGGGTGGAATTCTAGGAAGATCATCAAGAAAATCTTCAGGAAATTCACTAATCGTTGGGATAGATTACAAAGAGGGACTGTTAAAGTTAGAATCCTTAACCTAAAATAAATTATACAGAAACCCTTTTGATGTTATTTTCTAATCTCTAAGATAAGAAATATACTTTTCTTTAGGTTCTAAGGTACTCCCTTCCCCTTCAAACACTAGTAAATTATAAAAATTAAAACTTACCTTTTGGGTCCTATAATGCAAAGAAACATAGCACGCATAAATCCAATCCATCGCAAAGATTACATCAAAATTAACAATATCAACTTCTATCAACTCTACCAATGTCTCCCGATGAAGGATGGACACCACACAACCCCTATAGATTTTTCTATCAATAATAGAATCACCTACTAGAGTAGAAATAGAAAAGGTTTCAAAAATATTTTCAGGAACAAAACCAAATTGTATAGCCATATAAGATAGGGTAGAACCCTTCATAATAAAATAGCTATAACATACAAATTACAATATCAAAGAATGCCTCAGATTCCTTATGTGTAGTAAGTGCATAAAGACAAATCCAACCAGTGTTGGTACCTAAAGTGGTTCCCAGTGCAGGAGCCAAAGAAATGGCAATCGAAACCATATTAGCTCTAGCGGCAGCTTTAGCTATAGGATAATTTCATTGTATATGGCCAATCTAACCATAATTGAAACAAAAATTCCTTCCCTCAAATTATCCATAGTGAAGTTTCACACAAAATTGACATGGAGGGTAGGGTGGGGTCAATTGAGCTCCATTAACCTGAGACTAGGCACCCTGTTTATTCGGACCACTGCTAGTCTGAAATAAATGGTCACCAAAAGGCTTAGGATAAAGATCACTAGTTTTCCAATAACAATTTCCCAAATTCCTCTTCTTAGTCCACTGTCTACAATCTCTGTCACATTCTGCTGACATGCACCCTGCTCTAAATATGTAAACCTCTTATTCTACTTTTCTTCCATTTTTACCTACTTTTTTTATCCTGCACCTATTGTATATAGAATACCATCCTATAGATATCCATATCATTATTCAACATAGCATACTTACACCTCAATACCAAATTAGGGGGAAAACTAGAAACAAACTTTCTCATTCTAGATCTCATATAAGACACTAACTACAGATCATAATGGGCAACTGCAGGAAATTTAGTGTATTCTAACTTATCTTACACTTCTTAAGATTTATAAACTCTTCATCCTTAGACTCTCTCAACGTTTGAATAAAGAAATGCTCAATAAAAGCACTTAAAAACCTATCCCACCCCACCTTCTCAATATCATAACACCTTATTTCTTTCCACTTCTTATACCGCTGGTATTCCATATCTTTTAACTGAGAGGTTGCAACCTCTATGCCATTAAAATCAGTACCATGCATCTCCCTAAAAGTCTTCTCCATCTAATCAATAAATTATTGAGGATCCTCCTAAACCGTAGAGACTATAAAGGTTGGGGGATTCAACCTCATAAACTGTCCAACCAGAGTGACCTCAGATGAACTAGAACAACAAGACCAACATTATCAGACCGATATGATTGTAATACAACCAATTGGGTAAGTATTTGAATAGACTGATGGAGCTTTGCATTTGAGATATCTCATTTGGGCATCTGGTCTTGAGTATCAACAACTCGGGAAGTCTGAGGAGGATATGTAAGGATAGGTAGAACCCCACTTGGAGCGGTACAGTTAGGATCAGGGACTCTAGATTAGGTCTACACTCCACTAAGAGGGTGAGTTCCCTCTACAGTTTCCTTAAATGGGATATAGGTTCCAGCAGAGTTTCTATGGATGTCCGATCTTTGGGGATGCATGATCTAAAATATGAGTGAACCAGGAGTTATAGAAGTTTCAAGATAACTAGACTCTTACAAATCGAAATAGAAATCAAGAAAGGGAAATATTCCTAAAGGCCTAGTAACCTCCCCTTATAAGTATGGTGCTCTAGACAACCATAAAAGGGACTTAATTTGGCATGGCTTTGAGGATACCTAGAGACCCTGAATCGTGCTCTAATACAAAGTTTATCATGACCTTAACCAGGGCCTAGGCATGATGGGTATCTTAAGCCCACCTTAGGCTAGAGACCAACCTCTTTGCATACCTCCAAAGTATAATAATTGAATACAATGGAACTCAACAAAAAATAATAAGTAAAATAGATGAATCAAATAAAATATAAGAGTCTAAACAAGATAAACAATCATCTCAATACTATCCACAAAAGACTCTAAAACAAGAATACCAAACTAAGTCGATACATGCCCCTAACTATGACCAAAAAATCCAAAATAAATACTAAGAAATAAAGAAAACAAGTGAAATAACTAGTCCTTTCGAAATACGCAGTCTCACCACTTTATAGTAGATCTACAGGAATACCAAATCACCTCACGCTACATAGGAACAACATAAAAATAATTTGACCCTAAATCATGAAAGGATGAAGCATCCAGGGAAAGTCAGTGGGGTGACACTGGTATGTAACTCAAGGAAAGGGATGAAATAATGTCACTTCCAAAAACCAATCGAAAACCACATGCACAATATTTATAAGTACATATATAGTATGAAAAGATAGGGACAAGTACCATGAACATGAGTTTAAAAATATTTTCCAAAATCGTTTAGCTCGCTCTATCCTAAAGGTACCTACGGGCTATTTGGGTCCATCTTGCCATGTTGGAAGGGCCTAGTGCATGTTAGCTGCAAAAACCAAGAAAAGGCCAAAATCACCGAAGTAATAGCCATCTAAAATATATTGTGTATCCAAATACATTTCCATATATACCCTATACAAAAAAATGTGGTTCCTAGTATTGTTGCCCCGAGGACTACACTTTCACGGTGAGCTGCATAATTTCCTTTAAGGCTAAATTACAATAGTTTGCACATAAACACAATCATTAAAAATATAGTTTTTTATTAAGGTATTTACCAATATGGTATCTTCATACCAATACGCTTGAAATCTAATTGAATCATGCCAAACCAATCCATATAGCCATTACACTCCCAAGTTCCATTTAAAATCAAAAACCATGGCCGCCAAGGGCATTCAACAATAATTATTTTAGCCATTTATCCTTTAATGAAATGCAATATTCCAAAACATAGTTAAATTATGTCGGTCCATATTTCAAATAAGGTTTACAAGGAGGGTTGAGATTGATGCCATTTCCAAGAAACAATCCATCCATTTTGAAAAACCCATGTTCCCTATTCCAATCCTCATAAAAATGCACCCATTCAATCCCAAAATAATCAATTAAATCATAAACAATGTATTTAAATCATGGAAGAAACAATTCAAGTAATAGCTATCAAAATCCCTCAATGCAATTTCAAACCCATCAATTAAAATCACATGAATAATGATTTAATAAATTCCACAATGTTAAATTCCTGTTAAGGATGAGAAACATGCCTGGAATACCAAATAATCTGAAGAGAAATCAAATCTTGGAGCCCAACATATTAATTTCTTAAAACCCCTTGAGCTTTCTTTGGTTGGGAGTTAAAGAAGAAAAGAATGGACTTTGATGTTTGAAAACATAAAAAAGGGGTTTATTTAGTGTTAAAAGGTCGTGTAATAGGTAAAGGGACCAAAGGCCCCTCACTCAAAGTGAAAAAACAAAAAACAAGATAAAAACTACATAGCGGCGTGGCATGCCTCTATCTTGGAGCTTAGCCTCTTTGCCACACCCTTATCAAGGAGGCTAAGTGGCAATGACACACCACTATCATGAAGGCCTACTACCTTGTGGTACCAAACTAGCCTTGAACCCCTTCTAAAAGTTCCAAAACTTTCCTATGACACCTTTTTAACATCACAAAACATAATTTAAGTCGAAAATTGACATTACTTATGTGGGGGGGTGAAAATAAAAATCTTTAAAATTATATGGCGTGTTATAGTAAATGACATACCAAATGATCATGTATACCTTAAACCCAAATTTTGAGTTGTAATAGGCCTTTCATGAACTATCCAATTCAACTTCCTAACTTATTCAATAAACCTTTACTATCCTGGTCCCTCCTTAGATACTGCATATCTCAACTCAAGAAAATCCCCTAAGTTGAGTGTGACTATTGTGTAGTGGTGAGTAGAAAGAGGGTATGAAGGATTAATAGTAAAAATAAAAATGAGTTGGGTGCGGTATGATCAAAAAAGAAAAATAAAAGACAAGGGAAAATAGGGAGAAAATATAGAAAAAAGGAAAAAAAATATATATAAAATTGTGAGTTATGAAAATAAAACAACACCCAAGATTTAAAGGAAAATGAAAATAAGGAAAAGGAAAAAAATACCAGAAAGTAGGCAAGTGGAGCCAATAGTAGTGTAGTGCCAAGGAAGAATAAGTCACTGTACCAAAATGTATGATACCTTTCCCTAGGCCTACATTACAAGCCTAGAAAAGACCTACAGTTATCCTAACTCGACTATTTAAAAACTAAAGCTAACAAAATATGGGCAAGATTGTGGTATTAAATTCATATGAACTTACTTCTTCGTGAGGGTGGGAGATTTGATTCAGTCCCAGTTAATGAATTCATTGGATATACTAGTGATTAGGGACTTCTTAGATGTGATGGCATAAAGGTTGTAGTCTAGTCGTTAATGATTAGGTAGTGTATTGGCCTATGTGTTAGGTTATTTAGTCACAACGTAATGCCATTTCCTAGTTCATCTATATTAGAGTACTTTTTTTGCAAACATATTGCACTAGTTGAGTTTTTCTAAAAATTGAAGGTGTTGAAATTTTTATTGTTGTTTACAAGCGTGAAAATTGTTTTTATAAAAGTGACTTCCATAGTGATCTTGGTTTTACTCTAAGTTAAGTATCTTAGTGAGTCTAATGTATTTTGTTTGCTTCCATGAAAATGTTCTAAGTTGAGGGTGCTAATTTGTTGTGGATTTACAACACTTAAGACGGTTAAAACTATGAATATTTCCAAGTATGAGGGTATTTTTCTATGCATATGATGTGTTTTAGCATGATTACAGGATAAAAAGGCCTAGAAAAGAAAAGTGCTAATAATTTAACTTAAGGAGCATCAGATAATAAAAGCCATGACCGTGGGATCTGACCACGATCGTACCAAGCCTGTCGTAACTAGAATTAAAGGTTGATTCTAAGAAGTCAATCACATAAAATGATCATATGGTCATATGCTAATTGTATAATCATACAAAGAAATCGTATGATGAATATTCAAAATCCATCTACAGAAGTCAAGTAAAGAGATACGATGTTAGCATCCAACTATCGTACACTAAAGAACAATTATATCCTAAAGTCGTGGGTAGAAATTCCAGATTTTCAAGTCTCAGAGGTTGAATTATAGTATGATAAGATGATAAAATAGTATAATTATTGGTTGATAACAAAAAATTGTGATAAGAAGTTTACTGGAATGCCCCGAGTTTGTACCCCGAATTCTACACAGTTCTCATAATCACGAAGAACCACAAGCTAACCTATGACTGGTACTTGATGTAATAACTAAATAATAATGTGGTAAATATGCAGAAAATAGGTGGAAAACTATCCATAAGGTTCAATACTGGAAATAATACTTAAAATTAAACAACTATCTAAAAAAATACTTTAGTATGAAAAACGTCTAATCTGTCTGAACTGTGAAGTTGATGGGATAAGTCTCCAACTAACTCCAACTACTAAAAATGAATGAAAATACAAATATAAATAATCAAGTCCTCAAACTATGAGGAATCACCACTAACTCTGTATGCTAAGAGTCAAAACTGCTAAGGGTACTCGGGAGCCCGTGCGTCTGAACCTATGATATAAGACATCATAGTGTAAAGAAAAAACATGCGTCAGTACTTTGAACGTAATAATATACTCAGTGAGGTAGGCTGAAATGCATGGGTTCATATGCATGAACAATACTAACAGAATATCATGAGTATGGTTGAATATGAGTATATACATGAATATGTAAACTGTACTTAGATCATAATAACACAATATACTGGATTACTGGTAACCGAATGACGGTATCTGATAGTCTTGATTCTGTGGAACTATACTAAGTCCCGTACTGAGCTGAGTGATTTTGTCTGACAGTCCTGAATCTGCAGAACTGAACTGAGTTCTATACTGAGACTGAATCTGAAACTAAAACTATGGGAAGTAATCATCTAACTGACATACCCCTTCTTTAACTGATTTTGGGTCCAACCTGTTACCCCAGTTGGAAGGGTGTCAATACCGTGCCACGAGTAAGGAAAATTATTGAGTCTCCTTCACTTGACATGTGGTCTAAACAAGAATAATGGTACCCTCAACTGGCAGGTAGATCACCTCATCAACCCTCAACTGGAAGGTTGATATCTTAACCTACGTTGGCTACACAGTTCTTGAACATAAGTATTGCTTCTAAAGATTACACCCTCTACTAGCAGGTGAGTCCCTATCCTTGGGGTCACTCGGTGCTGAATTCTACTCCCAACTGATTAGACACTAGACTGAATTCTAAAATATACTAGGCTAGACTGAACTGGTACTGATCATACTGTATAACTGAACTGAACTGATTTTACTGAATTGAACTAGACTGATTCTGAGTTTACTGAGTTTTCCTATGTTTTGTAACTGACTGAATTCTACTGATCGAGATATGAATGATTCTACTCTGTGACTGACCATGGCTCTAGACAAGTAGCTAAAATGTCGGGTATTAAATATCCCCAGGACTCGATAGCATAAACTTAAAAGACATGGCATAATCTTGAGGCATGGTAATTAACTACTTGGTCACCATTCATACATTTGGGCATTCAAGAAAACATTTCCATGACATGAACTTGCATACATGCTAACATAATACAATTTCACTATTTCACTCACATGGGCATTTTATCAAACACTTGTGGGGCATAATTTATGCAAATAATACTAAAACAACATGTAGTCATCGTCATTCAATTCCAATTACAAAATTCCAAGAGTTTCAATATGAATACACATAATAAAGAACACATATAAATTAACTCTACATGAATCTTGTAGTAAATCCTGAAATAGTAACCCAATTAAGTAATAATCATGAATACACTTTAATTCAATTCATGGAAATCATGAAATCACTCTACATGAGATTTAAAAGTGTTTCTTGGACTCCAAGGGTGGAACGAACCCTTGGATGAACACTTCACACACCTTAGTTGGTGAATTATGGAAAATTAACGGTGGAATCTTGAGCCTTGAATTGAATTTAATTCACCTAGGGTTTGTGAAAGAATGATTATATTTTGCTAAAATAGGGCTAAATTTCTTGTTATGGGGGTTGAAGGGCATGGGAAAAGACTTAATTAACCCTTAGGATGAAACTTTTTAATTACTAAAAAATTGAGTCATCGACGCACAGGCGGACGCGTCGTGTCGTTGGCATCGACGCTATAGCTAATGCGATCCGTCGAGTCCGCATCGATTCACTGAATATTGCACTGAGCTGAGGGAAAAATTATTTGTCGATACGATGGATGATGCGATGCTTCAAGATCACGTCGACTCACTATTTTGGTCATTCAAACATGATCTAAATTATGTATGAAAAAAACAATACTTGTTCGAAAACACCTATTGATATTCCAGATCATGAATTAACTTAAATATCAATATTTAATGGATGTAAAGGATGTGAAATATGTTTTTCACCTTTTTAAGGCTAAAATAACACTAAGTCTGAATACTTAGCTAGAATTTTCTAAGTCTGGGACCCCTTAGCAATCTTAAAAGGCTGAGTCTAGCTTAGGATTTTGTAGGGTCTTACAATATCTCCCCCTTGGGACTATTGATCCTCGAATGAGACTGACTAAGATGAGAAGAATAGTTTACTAAACATACTTACTGAACATGAACATCTGAAACATGATTCTTGAATTGTCATTACTGACATACTGAATTTCATACTGAACATTCATATCTAATGCATGAGTACATGACTGAACTGACTCCTAAACATATGAATGAATATGAAATGGTAACTGATACCAAGTTTGTAATGGAAAATCTTTGCATGAAACTGAATAAGCTTAAGGAAGACAATTACTTGAGCTGAATCTAAGTTTGCAGAAGAGAGGTGAGTATACTTGATCCACATTTCTTCTTCTTCTTCCCAAGTATCTCCCTCAACGGACTGATTCCACCAAAGAACTTTGACTAGAGGGACTTCTTTGTTCCTCAGTCTGCGAATTTGATAATCAAGGATTTCAGCTGGAATCTCTTCATAGGAGAGGTTGTTTTGAACATCTATGCCCTCTATGGGGACTATAGCTTATGGGTCACCTATGCATTTCTTTAGAAAGGAGGAATGAAACACTGGATGTACTGAAGATAGATCTGAAGGCAAGTCAAGCTCATAAGATACCTTTTCGAAACGACTGAGAATTCAGTAAGGACCAATATATCGAGGACTAAGTTTCTCCTTCTTTCCAAAATGCTTCACTTCTTTCATAGGAGAGATTTTCATGTATACATAGACACTAATCTCGAACTTAAAATCCTTTATGCTCACATCTGCGTATGATTTCTATTGGCTCTGTGTTGTTTAAGCCTTTTCCTGATCAGCTGAACTTTCTCTAAGGTATCAAATACCAAGTTAGGCCCTACTACTGTAGGATCACCCACTTTAAACCAACCAATGGGAGATCTACACCTTCTCTCATAAATCACCTCAAATGGAGCCACCTGAATACTAGAATGATAGTTAATGTTGTATACAAACTCAATCAAAGAAAAGTGGTCATCCCAACTAGCTTTAAAATCTATCGTACATGCTCGCAGCATATGCTCTAAAGTCTTAATGGTCCTTTCTACTTGACCATCTGTCTGAGGATATAAAGTTGTATTGAGGAGAACTCGGGTAACTAGACTATTTTGGAAGGCTTTCAAGATATGAGAGGTAAACTGGGTACCTCTATCTGAGATTATGGATAATGGAATGCCATCCAATCTGTCCAACTCCCTGATATAGAGTTTGGAATAATCCCCGGTTGAGTAAGAGGTATGGACTGGTAGGAAATAAGATGATTTGGTCTTCTTTTCTACAATGACCCAAATTGAATTATGCTAACGTCGAGTACGAGGCAAACCTATCACAATGTCCATTATCACTTATTCCCATTTCTAGGTGGGAATGTTGAAATCCTGCATGGACCCACTAGGCTTTTAGTGCTCAATCTTAACTTGCTGAAATGCCAAGCACTTATCCTTTAACTCTGTAATATCTCACTTTATCTCACTTCACCAATAGATCTCCCACAAATCACGGTACATCTTAGTGGACCCTAGATGAATAGAGTAGCGCACACCATGCACTTTTTCTAGAATTCACTGCCTCAAGTCATCTACGCATGGCACACATAGTTGACCCTGACAATGCAAAACACCATCCCCCCTTGGGAGAAAACCTTTACCTTCTGATCACTGACTCATTTTTTTAACTTGACTAGACTTGGATCCCTATCCTTCTTTCCCTTTACTTCAAAAACTAGGGATGATTCTGCTAAATTGAGTAAGCGGATACCTAGTCGGGCTAGCTGATGAAATTTCTAAGCTAACTTCTTCTTACTGTCCTCGGCATGAGCAATACTACACATAAACATTCTACTGAGAGCATCAACCACTACATTGGCCTTTCTCGAATGATACACGATACTTATTTCATAGTGTTTCAATAACTCCAGCCTCCTTCTTTGATGGAGGATTAGGTCTTTCTAAGAGAATACATTTTACAGGATCTTGTTGTCTATAAACACATCAACATGAACTCCATACAAATAGTGCCTCCAAATCTTTAAGAAAACTACTACTGCTGCTAGCTCAAGATCATGAGTAGGGTAATTCTTCTTATGGGGTTTAAGAAACCTAGAGGAATAGGCTATGACCTTACCTCTCTACATAAAAACACACCCCAAGACAACTCTGGAGGCATCACAATACACCAAAAATCCACCTAAACCATCCGGTAAGGTAACAATGTAGTTTTGGTGAGTCGAGTCTTCAACTCTTGAAAACTCTTATCACAAGAATCTAACCACTGGAACTTGACCTTTTTCTAGGTCAATCTGTATATAGGAGATGCAATAATAAAATTCCATCAATGAACCATCGGTAATAGCTGGCCAAACCCAAGAAAATCCTGATATAGGCTTGGGCCAGTTTCTCACTGCTTCGGTCTTTTGGGGATAAACTCTAATGCCATCACCAGAAACTATATGGCCAAGGAAAGATACTAACCTTAGCCAAAATTCCCATTTACTAAATTTGGCAAATAACTAATGATTTCTGAGAGTCTGTAATACTATTTTGAGATGGTATACATGATCATGTTAACTGCAGGAGTAGACAAGGATGTCATCTATGAAGACTATGACAAAAATATCCAAGTACTGCTTGAACACACGGTTCATTAAGTCCATGAAGGATACTGGGGTATTGGTAAGACAAAAGGGCATGACTAAGAATTCAAAGTGACCAGACTGAGTTTATGAAGCTATTTTTAAGATGTCATACTCCCTCACTCTGAGCTGGTGATAGCCTGATCTGAGGTCTATCTTAGAGAAGTAATTGACACCCTGAAGTTGGTCAAAGAAGTCATTGATTCTGGGTAATGGATATATTTTCTTGACTGTGACTTTATTTAATTGATGATAGCTAATACATATTTTAAGGGAACCATGTTTCTACTCACGAATAAAACTGGTGTGCCCCATAGGGACATATTGGGTCTGATGAATCCCTTATCTAGTAGATTCTTTAACTGCTCTTTTAATTCCCTGAGTTCTTCTAGAGCCATCCCATATGGTAAAATTGATATCTATTGAGTATCTAGAAGAAGATTGATTTTGTAATCAATTTCCCTTTTGGGAGGAACTCCAGGAATATCTTTGGGAAACACATCTGGGAATTCATATGATACTGACACTGACTCAAGAGTAGGGGTTTTTGAACTAGAGTCCTGGACTCGAATGAGATGGTAGACATATCCCATTGATATCACTTTTCAAGCCCGAAGGTAAGAAATAAGTTGACCCCTAAGTGTTGAAGTGCTACCCCTCCACTCTAGGATGGGTTCATTCGGAAACTAAAACTGGAAAATTTTGTTTCTGCAGTCAGTAGAGGCATAGAAGGAATAAATCCAATCTATGTAGAGAATGACATCAAAATCAGGCATCGCTAATTCAACTAAATCTGCTGAAGTGACTTTCTAAGATATCATAACCGGGTAGTTTCAGTATACCTGCCTGGCTATGATGGATTTACTCACTAGGCTAGAGACTGAGAAAGGATCTGCTTGAATTTCAGGACTGACTCTAAAATTAACTGTTAGATATGGATTAACAAAGGACAAAGAAGATCCTAGATCTATTAAAGTATAAATACGCAAATAGAAAACTTGTAACATACTAGTGACCATATAAAAAGAACTCTCCTCATCCTATTGGGACTGAAGAGCATAGAGTCTATTAAGGTGCTGCCTACTGGTGGCACTGGAAGCGGCACCCTATTTATCGGGCGACTGGAATGAGCTGGGGGATGGTTATACTGACCTTGGGAACCTAACTGGGGACAATATCTAACTCTGTGGCCTGGCTGTCCACACCTTAAACACACATCACTACCAGATCTATAGATACCTAGGTGGTTTCTTCCATATTTCAAACAAAGGGGATTGGTTCGGCCACTCATTGGCCTAGACGTTCTGGCACTCTTATTCTTTCTCCTTTTTTTCCTACATCTCTCCTCCTTACTCTGTGGAGAATGAGATATAAGACTAGATAGTATGATAGTCAATTGACTATTCTAAACAACTACTGAATGAGCTAAGGCGGTAAAAACAGCTCTAAATTCAGCATGAGAAACTACTAATTTAGGGGAACTACCTGAACGGGCAGCGGGGATGACTGGTTTTCCTTACTTCTTTCATTAGATTCTCTGAAAGACATATTATGGAAGAATAAGAAATATAAATAGAGATCATAACTTGAGCTCATTCTCCCACGCACAACATGAATACTAAAAGAAGGTAAACTTTTCCTAAAATACCTCATAGCCTCATTTCCATAAGTGTGGTGTGCAACACACCCATGCACAAGACTCTACTAGATGTGGATTTCAGAATTCCTAGGCCTCTATTGAACCTTAGGCACTGATACCAAGTTTGTAATACCCTGAGTCTGTACCCCGGATGCTACACGGTGCTCATAACCCTGAAGGACCACAACCTAACCCATGACTGGTAACTGCTGCAATAACTAAATATTTAATATGGTAAATATGTTGACAATAGGTGAAAAAATGTCCATAAGGTTCAATACTATAAAAAATACTAAAAATTAAACAACTGTCTAAAAATACTCTAGTCAGAAAAGCCTCTAAACTGTTCGAACTGTGGAGTTGATGGGACAAGTCCCCAACTAACTCCGACTACTAAAATGAACTAAAATTCTAAAATAAATAATCATATCCTCAAACTATGAGAACTCACCACTAACTCTGTAAGCTGAGAGTCTGAACTATTAAGGGTGCTCGGGAGCTCGTGTGTCTGAACCTATGATATAAGACATCATAGCATAAAACAAAAACATGTGTCGGTACTTTGAATGTACTGGTATGCTTAGTGAGGTAGGCTAAAATTCATGGGTTCATATGCATGAAGAATACTAACTGAATATTATGAGTGTGGCTGAATGAGAGTACATGCATAAATATGTAAATTGTACTAAGATTGTAATAATACTGAATACTGGATTACTGGTAACTGAATGACTGTATTTAACAGTTTTGATTCTGTGGAACTATACTGAGTCTTGTACTAAGCTGAGTAACTATGTCTGAAAGTCCTAAATATATGGAACTTAACTGAGATAGAATCTGAAACTGACAATGTGGGAAGTAATCATCTAACTAACATGCCCTTTCTCTAACTGATTTGGGGTCCAACCTATAAAACTAATTGGAAGGGTTTCAATACCTTCACATGGGTAAGGACAAGTGCTGAGTCACCCTCATCTGACAGGTGCTATGAACGAGAATGGTGGTACCCTCAACTAGCAAGTAGATCACCTCATTAACCCTCAATTGGCAGGTTGATGTCTCAACCTGCGCTGGCTATGCAATTTTTGAATTCAAGGACTACTTCTAAAGATTACATCTTCTGCTGGCAGTTGAATCCCCATCTTTGGGTTCACTTAGTGCTGAACCTACTCCCAACTGATTAGACACTGGACTAAACTCTAAACTATTCTAGGCTAGACTAAACTTTTACTGATCGTACTATATAACTGAACTAATTTTACTAAACTAAACTGGACTGATTCTGAGTTCATTGAGTTTTTGTACGTTCTGTAACTGAGTAAGTTCTACTGATCAAGACATGACTGATTCTACTCTGTGACTGACCATGGATCTAGACAAGCAGCTAAATTATCGGGTATTAAATACCCCCAAGAATCAATAGTATAAACTTAAAAGATATGGAATAATCTCGAGACATGGTAATTAATTACTTAGTCATCATTCATTCATTTGGGCATTAAAGTAAACACTTCCATGCCATGAACTTGCATGCATGCTAACATGATATAACTTTACTATTTCACTCACATGGGCAATTTATCAAACACTTGTGGGGCATAATATATGCATATAATACTAAAACAACTTGTAGGCATCGCGATTCAATTCCAATTACATAATTCCAAGAGTTTCAACATGAATTCACATGAAAAAGCACACATATCAATTAACTCTACATGAATCTTTTAGTAAATCATGAAATAGAAACCCAATTATGTAATAATCATGAATACACTTTAATTCAAATCATGAAAATCGTGAAATCACTCTACATGAGCTTTAAAAGAGTTTCTTTGAGACCAAGGGTGGAAGGAACCCTTGGATGAACACTTCACATAACTTAGTTGGTGAATTTTGGAAAATTAGCGGTGGAATCTTGAGCCTTTAATTGAATTTAATTCACCTAGGGTTTTGGTTCTTGAACAATTTATGAAAGACCGATTATATTTTGCGAAAAGAGGGCTAAATTTCATGTTATAGGGGTTGAAGGGCGTGGGAAAAAGACTTAATTAACCCTGAGGATGCGGCATTTTAATTATTGAAAACTTAAATCATCGACGCATAGGCAGACGCGCCACGTCGTTGGCTTCGACGTGATAGCTAATGCGCCGCGTTGATTCACTGTAAATTGCACTAAGCTAAGGAAAAAATTATTTATCGACGCGATGGACAACTCAATGCATCAATATCATGTCGACTCACTATTTTTGTCATTCGGACATGATCTAAACGAGGTTCGAAAAATCCAAAACTTGTGTGGAAACTCCTATTGACATTCTGATCCTGAATTATCTCAAATATCAACATTTAATGGATGTAAAGGTTATGAAATAATATTTCCAACTTTTGAAGGATAAAATAACATTAAGTTTGAATACTTAGCTAGAATTTTCTAAGTCTGGGACCCTTTAGCAAGCTTTAAAGTCTGAGTCAAGCTTAGGATTTTAGGGGGTCTTACATTTACTAGTGAAGATTTGAAGATGTGCGACACCCCAAAAATCCAAGCTAAATTAGAAGATTGCTTCAAGTACATATAAGATCAAATATTATATTTTGGTGGTATGGGAAGTGATACATGCATGTATTACAACCACAAGTAATTCCTATCTCATAACCAAGTCAAAACTTTACTTAGCGATTGTTTCCTTGAGTAGAACCTTGCTACAAATAACTTCAAACATTCATAATTCCTATATTCTAAAGTATTTTTTATATCGACCCATAAAATGATATATATTTTAATTATCTTTTCAGCGCATCCAATTTTTCCTTAATCTAATGTCGAAATAAGAAAATATGGCCATTTTAGTGAAGCATTATCCATTAGTGTGAAACAACGATCATAGGTATGAACGTGGTGAAATTATACTACTGTACAATGCTCACGTGTAATCAAAATAGAACCAAGAATCTGAATGTTGACAAGTATTCCTTTTAACCACGATAGAGAACCACGACCATGGTTAGAAGCCACAATCATAGGTATGATCTTGACTTCTAAAGTTGATGCGTTTTGAACATTCAACCTACAAAACAATGTACTATTGTTTGTAGGTCCCACAATCATACCAAGGCTCATCTAGTGGAGTTCATAGTGATCAAATCTTGCTCTCAATCACAATTACCACCCACAATCATAGGAAGGTCTCATGCATCCTTCTAGAAGCTTTTTAGTTACGAATTTAAAAGGGCACATAAGACTTTTCCCACTCTTTCAAAATCAAAAGGAAATTTTTTAAATTTCACCAAGTCTGATTATAAAGTCAAATGTAACCTCAAGTCCCTCATTACCCAAATTTATTTGATACTTCATTCTCGTAACGCAAACTCGGGTTCATATCTTTTAAGCTTCAAGTTCAATGATTTCTTTAGGGTTTTCATCTTCGGGTATGTGGAGTTTCATAAATGGTTTTTGTTTAACCTATTTTGTTCTAAAGTTGACTCAATTCATCATGTTTAATTCACCCTCCAACCATAAGATTTCCCTAAAAATTGTCAATTTTATAGTTTTTAGTTTCTTCTTTGACTAAACCATGAATATATGTTTTCCAATAAATTTTAGCATCTTTCCATACTACTGATTATGAAATATTATTATATTTATAAATTTTTTATTTTGGTCTTGTTATGAAATTCCTTGTTATGTTTAGATTATAACATTATCATGATTAGTTGCATTCTTCAAAGATGGCAGGTTATGAGCACCCAATGACCTATTATATCATGCATTATCAGTTGAATATTCAATTCTTTAGTTTTCCTGATTTAGAGTGCTCTTAGATAAAGAACATATATTTTAGTTTAAGGATATCATTTATGATGAGCATTTCAATATTCTAGTTTACTTTCAGTTGGGAGTAGTACTTAGCACCAAGAAGACAAAGGTTCTGTAAACCAAGTTCAAAACTACTTGCCACTGTTGGTTAAGGCGATCCTCATTAGTTGAGAGTATCTGCCCTACCCTTAATTAGTTCATGAATAAATTCGCGCTAATCATAATTCGTACCTTAACAAGGTACATAACACCCTCCAAACTTTGAATACGAGTTGGATTCCATGTTACTTACATGGCGTAGGTTAGTTAAGAAATCTCCTAAAGTTTAGTCTTAGATCTTTTTTGACCTTGTATCCAGTCTATTCATCACTTTATAGTGGTACATGTTTATTACATGGTCATACCATCACTTTATAAAGTTCATTCCCATATTCAGGTCATCAAGTCACTTTTATCATGTTTATTTTATATAGTGTAGTGCATATCTCACTTGCTCAGTAGATTCAAAAGACTAATCGAATACTTTTCTTTGCGCTATATTAACTTATAATATAGTTTTGGATATTCAACACCCCGATAATGGTTAGCTTAACCCAGTATCACTTTAGCAGTTGTGTTTTAGTGAGTCCACAACATTTGAGGACTAGTTATCAGTATTTAATTTGTTTCTCCATTTTAGTTTCAGAAAGTTAGAGTAAGCTGGGGGATTTTCCCAACAACTCACATTAGTAGAGGCTTTCAGACAGGAAGAGAGGTTCATCTTCATATGATGTTAATAAATTATCCATTTGATCTTAACACAGATATGTGCTTTGATTATTCTTATAACATTTAGACTTTAGATTTCGTACAGTACTTTTTAGTTTATTCAGTACTAAAAGTGTCATATCATCTCATGGATTATCTTAGGGTCACTTGCGACTTTAAGTACCTTGTTATAAATAGGGGTAGTTTTGGGTTATGAAAAACCTTGTATTTGAGCATCAGGTTTAAAGTGTCCTAGGGTATCAGAACGTTGCATTAATTAGAGTCTTATTCATTGGTGTGAAGCATGCTACAGTTATTAGTGAGAAGCTATGAAATGTTTTAGGAAACCTTTCACTCCTTTTATGTTTAAATCATATGATACAGTGTGAAATTTATAAATACTTTCTTCTAACTCATTCCCTAAACTTTTATAGAATATGCCTCCAAAGAGAACTAATGGAAGGAGCAGTGGGAATGATAATGTTATCAGGAAATAACAGGCACCACCACCACCTCCAGCAAACCCTCTGAATGAACAAGTCTCCCATGCTAAATTCAAGGCTTCTTTCATAGCCTTAGCTCAGTCCAAGAACATATATAATAACCAGAAGCCTATTGTACCACCCAATCCAATAGTGAATACAATGAAAGCTAGAATACGGGAATTTACTCGGATGAATCCACCAATATTCCTTAGGTCTAAGTCTAAAGAGGATCCACATGAATTCTTGGATATTATTTAGAAATTTAATAATATCATGGGTGTTACTCCAACTAAAAGTGTTTATTTGGAAGCTTATCAATTGAAAAATGTGGCACACACTTGGTGCAAGCAGTGGAAAAAGATTATAGAGGTATAGTTATAGGGACAGTAGTATGGGATGAGTTCATTAAAACATTTTGGACAAGTTCATCCCTCTTGAGTTTAGGATTGCAAAGGTTTAGGGGTTCATTAAGTTGAAGTTGGGAGACATGACTGTAAGGGAGTACACTGTAAAATTTACTTAGATTCAAAAATATGCTTGAGTAATGGAGCATTATTCAACCAAAATGACATAAGCAAAAACTCAGAATGACCATACCGGATCTGTAAAACAGTCTTGGGAATATCAACTTCCCTTATTTTTAACTGGTGATAGCTCAAATAAAGATCAATCCTAGAGAAACACCTAGCACCCTGAAGTTAGTCGAAAATATCATCAATCCTAGGAAGAGGATACTTATATTTTATTGTAAACTTATCCAGCTATCGATAGTCTATACACATTCGAAGAGACCCATCTTTTTTAAACATGAAAATTACAGGGGAACCTCATGGAGAAATACTAGGATGAATGAAAACCTTATCAAGAAGATCCATTTACTTCTTCTTTTGTTCCTTTAGCTCAGTTGGAGACATTCTATATGGAGTAATGGAAATAGGACTGGTATCCGATAGAAGATCAATCCTGAAATCAATTTCCCTAACGGGAGGAATCCAGGAAGATCATTGGGAAAAACTTTAAGAAATTCACTAACCACAAGGACGGATTGCAAAGCGGGGACCTCAGAGTTAGAATCCTTAACCTAAACTAAATTATATAGACACGATTTTTATATTATTTTCTAAGTGCTAAGAAAAGAAATAAACTTCCCTTTGGTACTAAGGTACTCTCTTCCCATATAATCACCGATTCATTAGGAAAATAGAAACTAATTTTTCAGGTCCTACAATACAAAGACGAATAGCACAAATAAAGCCAATCCATCCCAAAGATTAAAGAAAAATCTAAGATATCAAGCTCTATCAAATCTACCAATGTCTTCCAGTGAATGATGGACACCACACAACCCCTATAGATTTTTTTAAAAATAATAGAATCACCCACTGGAGTAGGAATAGAAATGGGTTTAGAAAGTTTTCCAGGACTAAAACCAAAGTGTACAACCATATAAAGGGTTCCACATAATATAGGTAGAACCCTTATCAGGTAAATAATAAACATCAAGAGAAAAGAGCTATGCCATAAAAATGATAATATTAGGGGATGCCTCAGATTCTTGATGAGTAGCTAGTGCACAAAGATGATTTCGGCCAATGTCGGTACCTGAAATGGCACCCTTGGGTAAAGGAGATGAAGAAGTGGTAATCGAAACCTTATTAGCTCTAGTGGAAACTTTAGATATAAGATAAATTCATTGTAGATGACCAAGCTAACCGTAATTGGAACACAAATTCCTCCCCTCCTCATAATTTCCATGCTGAAGTTGCCCTCAAAATTTACATGGAGGTTAGGGTGAGGTTGAATAAGATCCACTAACTTTATACTAGAAACCAAATGCATTTAGACCACCGCTATCCTTAAATTGATGGTCATCGAAAGACTTATAATAAGGATCACTAGCTGTTAAATTAGAATTTCCCCAATTCTTTTTCTTAGTCCATTGTCTACAATCTCTCCCACTATTCTACTAACCTAAACCCTACTCTTAATATGTAAACTTCTTATTCTACCTCTTTTCCATCTCTACGTGCTTCTTTTTCTCATTCTCTACCTGTTGTATATAGACTACCATCCTGGAGATATCCGTCTCATTTTTCAATATAGAAGCCTTACACTTCACCACCAAATCAAGGGACAAACTAGAAGCAAAATTTCTCATTTTTGATCTCATATTAGACACTAACTCAAAAGTGGAATTGTAACACCCCACATTTTTGGGCTAGACTTTAAAACATCGTTCCTATATGTGTAAACTCTAATACCATTATTTATAATTGATTACATATGTCATGATCATTATCATAGTATTAATAGTACTTATGAGGAAAAAATGTTCATAGGAATCACTTAGAGCAATGTTGAGCTAAGATCCCTTGAGTTGGCCAAATTTTTGTGTTCGATTCTACAAAGATCAACATTGAAAGTGTATAAATTTTGATATATGTGGAATTTTTTAGACCATACCCACAAAATAATAGATAATTGACTTCTCTTTCCAACACTACAAATTTTACCTTTATCCGATACCCGAGTGAAAAGTTATGACCATTTTTGTATGAAATAGTAAGGGGTCATGATAGCCCCGCACCACGAGGGCTAGTCCACCATACTAGGGGTCGAATAGTGAGGGTTAGGGTTGCTCTATGAGGTCCATTCCCATGGAAAAAAGAGGCCAAGGGACAATAGGGTCCTTTCCCCTAAACCCCTATTGCCCAAAACACATTTTTTAACATTCTAAGGGGCATTATTTTCCCATTACCTCAAATTTCTCATTAGAAACCCTTCCCCTATCCAAAGAACAAAATTCAATCTTTTTTTGTCAAGAATTCAAGGATTAAAGCTTCAATTTCAAGATTTCTTCAAGAATTCATTCAATTAAGGTATGTGGGGTTTTGAACAAGGTTAATCTTTCATTCGTGTGCCCAAATGTATGATTTTCAAGGTTTAATTTACATTTTATAAGTTAGGGTTCATTACCTAGTCCTCATGTGTTGAAAGCATAGCATTATCATGTTATTTAAGGGACTAAAGAGCATAATAGTTGTAATTATTTAAACTTCAAGTTTGATGCTTTGTCTTGAATTTCATTATTAAGATGAGAAATATTTATTTTCTTAAGTATACATCCCCATGCTTAAATCCATGTATTATACTCATGTATTGAACTGGCCAATGTTTTGGGTCTCTGAATTATAACTTCATATAACTATTTTAAGAGTTGTTATCTTTTTTTAGAAATCATTTAGTGTTGGTGGGTTATGAACTCCCAATACCTATGTGTTTACTTGTTATTTTAGACTTTTCAAATTACAACTCTTTTAGCCCATGATTTTATTATTAAACTCAGTTTGTTATTCTCATGCCAAGCACTATCAGTTTACATATTTATAATTACATCAAAATCTGTATTTACTGTTGTTTTCAAAATAACATGACCCGAGCTTATTAGTTATTAGTGCATGAACCCAGTTAGTATTTTAGTGTCCTTAAGTTGGGAATAGGATATAGTCCCGAGTGGGAAGTATGGGTTTAGTGCATCCTACTTCCCAAAGACAATGTGTCACTGTAGGTTTAGGGGTCTGACAAGAGAGTTTTTCCCCTTACCCAATATGGGCCGAGTTTAGTGATCACTCCTGTTTAGGTTTTACAATGATGGAAAGGATAGAACAACCCTCCTCAATGTGGTTCATACATTGGAATCCATGAAAGCTCACATACTTTATATTGGGTACATGATAGATCCCATAGTTTTAGTCAATATTCAGTCTATCTTAGTTTAGGTTTGTTTGACTAATTAATAAGTTTTCAGTAATTATTCGGTTAGTTTTGTAGATCATTCATGTTATTTATATCATGTCAGTACATGCTATACTTAGTATTTCATTCTCAATTTTTTATGTTCATGTTTTCATGCTCAACATCCATACATGATCCTCAGTTCAGTTTTAAAGCATATTCAACTTTACACGAGATTTATATATTGTATTCAAGTTTTTACCGCCTCCCGGCTTTAGTTTTACTTATTCTACAAAAGTAAGGATTTTAACAAACTGAGTGTAGTGATTCACCATCATACCAGATTATTTTTGTTACTCATTTTTTAAGATATTTCACCTTTCAGTTGATTTCAGTCTCTTGGTGAGTCTACTTGCACTTAACATGCAGGTTTTAAGTTTATCTATCTATTCAGTTTTACTTATTGTATTCACCCCTACTTAATCAGTAAATTCAAGAAGTACCAACCACATATATGTCTCTGTGGCTACCTTGTTTCATAATATAGGTACCAATTGTAGCCCACACATCATAATCAGACAGTTTGCAGCTTTCAGCTAGCAGGTGATGAGTTCTCTTATTTCAGGGACTCCAGTCAGTTGTAGTTCATGTACTATATTTTTATTTTTAATACCCATCTCTCTATAGTCAATATAGTAGAGGCTTCATATATATTCAATCAGAGTCGCTACATGTAATTAAAGTTTCTCTCCACAGTTTTATTATGTTGTAAAATTTATCAGTATTTTCTTTATTCAAACTTTTCCATGATCATATTTCTTCTCAGTAAATTTTGTTTTTTATACAATTTAAATTAGTTTCTCAAGCAGTATACTAGTACATGGGTTATCTTGGGATCACGTGTGGTTCTAAGCAACATGTTACGACTAGGGGGTAGACTCGGGTCTATGAAGCCATGTCTAGTAGAGTTTTACGCCATGATAAAAAAATGTCTATACATTTCTTTTAGAGGCTATAGGGAATTTAAGAAATGTTTCCCTTCTTTCATGTCTCAGATCATGCTATAGAAATGTTCTCTAAGAAACTTATACAGATTCTCATCATGCTCTATTCATGTCAAATTTGTCTTATTTTCATGGTGCCAGAAAGGTGAAGCTTAAGTTCCTATGTATAGTGTTTTCTCAGATAGTTCCCATAGAAAGTTACGGGATCACACGTTGGCTCAAAAATTACCCCACCAGTGCCTTTATGTTCCAAAGTATGTTATATTTAATTCATGATCATAAAAAATCATGCACTAAGACGAATTCAGATGTGCTTTCATATCCCTTCTCATAATCTTATGATAGCATATAACCTATAGTTAGAAGAATGAACCCTGAAGTTTTAATAGTAGTAAAGTGGGGATAGTGTTTATCAAGATTTAGAAGATTATGTATCCATGGTGACAGTTGTATGAAAGGTGAACCAGTAGTCTTGAAATAGTTCCTGCAAGAATTTATGTTTATTTATTTTAAATTAAGTATGATGGTGTGGGTGTGATTTAGAGATGTACCCAAGGTTATATGAGATTGTATTATTTGTAAGTTTTTATAGTATGTGTTATTTATAGTACCCATGAGTTGCTAAGTGTGAGTGAGTCTAGTTGTGTCGTATATTGAAATGACTCGAACCAGGGCCTTGTCATAATGGGATATCCCAAGCCCAACTAGGACCGAGAATCGTCCTCGTTTCCCAAACGAACTACCAAACACTTACCTTGAGTCGGCTAAAGTACAAACATATAACAAGATAGCGTATCCAACCATGTGGTGACTTGGGAATAAGTCTATATCTAAGACCAACACAACCAAGTCCAACCACCCAATATCCTACAAAACTAATATGGAAACAATACACCAATACCATGATAATAATCGAATGCATGTATGTACATATAACAAAAAAATATATACCATACCTAACTCCACAGTTGTCTATACAAAGCCTCTAAACCAACCAAAGAGTACCTAGTTGGGACATGCCACCAGCTATATCCAAAAACCAAACACTATAGAAGATAATAAATATGTAGAGTAAACCGTGACATGAAATAGATGCCTTCCGAGCTGAGAAAGATCACCACTTTAATCCAACCTCTACTCTACCCAAATCCAATCACTAAGCAAGAGGAGTAGAATGGCCGATCCCTACATAGCGTGGGTTTACAACCATCTATAGATGGGTTAGTGGGTGAACTCTAGTATGCACTTAGTATAAGGATAAGATAATTACATTTATAAAACAAACTAAAACAATGCATATACACACAGACATACCGGGAAAAGGGGTTTAGCATGCCTTTAAAACCATAACCTGTTCTTTATATCTTTGTCGTCCGAAACCACCCACAGGCTATATGGGTTCAGCTCCCCCTACTGAAAGGACTCCAGGGTGTGTAGCCGCACATCTAGGGAAAAAACCCTTGAGATGACTATTACATCCCTAAGACAAATCTCATATCGGCATATATGAGTTTCCAGTTTTGGGCCACCCAGGACCTTCACCTTCTACGAATTTGCTACACATCCTTCCATTATTTCCCTAATAAAACCAATTTCCATTTATTAACCACGGCTATCGATATTGGTGATAACACTCAATTTACATGTCTATTTGAGAACAAGGCGGTTATTGTCAATATATTTACCCAACATTTGAGTCGGGGTCGAATCCACGAGGAACAATATGAGTAGCAATCAAGTTACTTCAAAATAATAGATACAAGTTAAATCCAATCCAATATTAGAAGAAGGAAAAAATGGGAGAGATAGGTATCTACTTTAATGTTTCTTTTTGAGTTTTTCTAGTATAAATTTGGGGCTACAAATAATTAGTGTTTTAATAGGTATGCACAGATCTTAGGATTATGCACTACTAAAGGTGTGATATGTGGGTGTTAGCAATCAATATCAATTTAGTAAATCAAATATGGGTATGTTTGGTTATATTTATTGATGCTAGTCTTTCAACAAAACGCTAAACTTTCATCCATTGATTCTTTCAAATACCTAACAGGTGTGTTCAACAATTGTTAACCACAACCTCATTCTAGGCATACCTATTTCTAAGATGGTACCCATGGTATAGTCAACCTCAAATTCACCCTTATGTATATGATAGTGAAGATTTAGCAAACTACACACACAATTATCTATAATTGCTTTGGTCTCCACATCTATTATTTAAGGATGATATGGAATCCTAAACTTCATCCAAAACCTTTCTTTCAAAGATAGTTTTGGGTTTTCTAGATCATGGAGCTTTCACTTATCATACCCATGTGGGTATTTAGGGATTTCACCTATTAAACCCCAACCAAGTTAGCATAGCAATGATAAAACCCATAAACATCAACTACTAAATAGAAGCTAATCAATAACAACCCACACATACTTTAACCCCTATTCACACATAACCCCAAGAGGGAGATCTAGCTACAACTAAGATAAATAAGCATAGATGTAGCCATAATCTCCATTGAAGTTAATTATTCAAGCTTAAGTGAATGTTAATTCAACCTAGGCACTCCAAAAAATCTACAATAAAAGTGAGCTAATTTCCACTTAGAAAGTCTCCAATGTATTCTTTACCCAAAAATTATACAATAATTTCTTCTCTATAAATGGAGGCTATCAATTCAAGAGATAAACCTAAATATTATGGAAGATGGAATATCACCTATGAAGCTAGGGTTTGATTATTTTTGTCAAAATTGTGATCATCCACATGCATTTTTAATTTTTCCCTTGGGTTGATTTCTTTTGCTAAGCCACGATCACGTGGTTCTGGCTACGACCGCGGTTACAGGACCGTGGGTAACTTTCGCGATCGCGGTTGAATAATTTTTGGTTGGTTGCTGCGATCGCGGTCAGCAGACCGTGACTGCGGTACCCGAGGCCTTTCTTCTCCAAGTCTTCAGTTAAAATTTTCATGCTACCTTTTGACCATTTTAAGCTCCAATCCAAATCTTTTGATCTCTTCAACTTTATGACTGTAAATTGTGGATATTAGTGCATTTTAACACTGATTTATCTCATTTATTCTTTCAAAACAAGGTAATGGGCAAAAATGTTTAGTGAGAATGATTGGTAAAATCATCACTCATCAACACCCCCAACTTAAAGAATTTGCTTGTCCTCAAGCAACACTATTTCTAACCATTAGACAACAATTCTCTATGCCCAACTTTATACCATAAAGCTTACAATGACTTCAAGTTTAGTCGCAACCATAAGTAACTCATTGCATATGGGCTAAGATAATTTCCACTACACCCCTCAACATAATATGCAAAATTCAAGGATACATAGGAATTTAAATAGAAACCAAGCAACAACAACCAATACTTTAGAGGTGGCTGCCTCTTTACCATAGCATAGATATACTCTATTTTCCTCATTCTTTGAAAGGTGACAAAATCACCCATCCCAACTTGTTTCTTATGCCAATCCTCTTAAGAAAAAGAATTTCACACACAAATCTACCAAATATGCAACAAGGAATTGTAAGTGGAAAAACTCTCTCCCTCAAAAAATAAGTCTCTATGCAACAAGTGTTATACCATAGGCTTGCCCCTATTTTCAATTGCCACTACAATGAGCATAAATGGTCGGAGATCTTAAAGGACTTTTTAAACTTTTAACGTAGGTTCGGGATAAGGTAGGATATCATTTAGGAAAACATGGATACACCCTTCCTTGAACATCTACATCACAGTTTTCAATCCTCCTTTTAGACTATGGGCCACTTCTTTTTTTTTTCTCTTTTTTGTCATGCCTAATTTTTTTTGCTTTCTTTGTTCACCAATTTTCTTTCATTCCTTTTTCTTGCAACTCTCATGCACGTCTTTCATTTGTTTAACTCTTTCTTTTTCTATTCATTCATTTTCAAACCTTAGGCACATTAGGCATTTCATTTACAACTTCATAGGCCCAAACTTACTTTCATCAATCTTTACTACCCCCCAACTTAATCTTTTAGCCACAAGTTGTATTTTCAAGTTTGTGAAGGTTATAGTTCAAAAAAGGGATAAATATAATGGTTCACGACTTGTAATATGTTTGCCAAAGAAAGATACAAAGTCTCAATATGGATAACTAGGGATTACAATTATGCATGGGTAGGTTTTTTAGGATAGAGTTTGTTCCAAAATCTCAAAGGTGGCCTAAAATCATTTCTCCAACCTCATAGAATCAAAATTATCTTTGAATAACTAACAGGGAAAGTTCTAGATAATAAAAGTATTCAAGAGATAAATGAAAGGACTCACCACAAATGGCATGCAAAATTCGCCAAGGGAACTAAAATGTCTCTCCTACTAGAGACAATTTTGGACTATCTAATTCTATTCACAAGTAAAAATTTATGAAGCCACAAAAAGACAAGAAGTTTTGTTACAACATTACTCACGTCCATGCCCTTTATTTTTCAAAAATTTTGGATGGAGAGAGTTGTTCATTTTGCGTTAGCCTCTCGCAAAATTTTCTAAACTATAGCTATAACCAAGGCTTTAGTGTCATATTAAGGCTCAAAACGAGAAAACTATCGATATGGATACTCAGACTTCAACAATGGTGTACAAAGTGACCCCAACTTTAAAACATACAAAGCCATAGGTACTCAAACTTCCCAATCATTTATGCCTCAAAATCCAAACACGACGCGTTCCCCTTAGGAATGTGGTCATTCAATCTATCATAGGGCAAAGCTAGTCATGTATCATCAAAATTAAAATAAAAGTAACAAAAAAACTAAAACTAAATAAAAGTAAAATAAAAACTAAAACTAAATACCACATGATATTCCATAAAACGTGGGCACCATCAGAGTTCCCAATAATGTCGGATCTTAAAACTAAATAAAAAAAGTATCCAGAGTGCCAACTAATATAGCATAAAACATCAAAAATCAATAAACACAGTACAAATCCAAGGGTAACATCAACTATAAATGTAGTGTCCTCACTGCATGTGCGAGTAAGCAAGAGTAAAAGGGTCTACTTGAATATGCATCAAGAGCTATCCTATCCCACATACTCTACTTCATCATTCTTAGTATCATCAGCAGACCAATCAGCAAGGGACTCATCCTCACTATCCATCCTCGGTGTAGGCAATCGATGATTGGACTTAAGCACCTTGAGGATGCCATTTACCCCCTTTCACAGCTTCTTGAAGAACTTGTCTCTTTTTTTTACTCTCTTCACCATCTTCTTATGTGAATCCTTGAGGTCCTTTTAAGAGGTGTCTAAGGAAAAATATGGTCTCTCCAGACTATCTACTATGGCATACTGCTTCTGCTGCTCCGCTGTGTACTTTTATTAATATGACTATGCTACATATGAATGACAAGCAGTGGAGGGATCTCTTGGTCCCTTAGGTAATTTGTACAATAGTTCTCTTACCCTTGCATCTGAACAGATCTGTCATCGAAAGCAGTAGCTAATGAGGGTCTGCAAGAGTTTGTGTCCTCTTGGACTGATTTGCCTATGTCTATCTTTCTCTTCTTACTTTGACATGGGGCACCCTCACCTCTGAATTTGAGAGGGCAGATGAGAAAGCATAGACGCACCCAAGTACCTACAATATACTCTTCTACTTCCGTCCTCTTGCAAAGCTCAGTGATATGGGAAGGAAAAAAATGCATACCTCCTTGATTTTGGAAATACCTCCAATCCAAAAGAAAATTCTCGTCCACATTGAGAGGGATACCATAGAGAATGCAAGCCACTATTCGAGCTCGTAACTAGGTGACAATGGTCTTATGGGTACATGGTGATACTTAGCCTCGTATGATGTTTAGCCAAAGACTGGCTTCTACTATGAAGTCCTTCATTTAAATATCTCTCTTGGTAATGGACCAGGGAACTATTTTTCCAGGATATAAATTTTTTTCCAGCAAGGTCCCTGGCTCACATGCCTTGTTATAAAATTTCCCCATGTTAGCATTTTGGAGCCCATAGACCATATTAATCTGCTCTGCTCTAAATTTTACTTTATTATCCCTAATGGTCATCATAGGGATCGTGAGAGACACTACGCTGAGGTTTCCATAGAACTCACATACCCACTACACATTAGCATAGTTGGGCTTTAAGGAAAAATACATCCACCGAGTCGTAGTGAGTCTGGCATAGAATTCTAGGAGCTTCTCCTTAACCTTGTCTAAGCTAATACCTCTTTTAGAAAGTACCTTTGTCCTGTAAAAATCTTTGTAGTAGAGGTGTTGGCATTGTGCGACCATAAATCGGGTATTATCAAAATCTCCCATCTTTGAGGCTGAGAACCTGTAAGAAATGTAACTTAGACCAACATTAGTATTGCCATAAAAAAACATTCTAGATCACACAAATAAGCTCAAGTGGTCATGTTATGGATGGTTTTGGGGCATTAAATAATGTGTAGAACTTTTGAGGTCTACCAAAAATTACCTTCAGGTATGGCGATCGTGGAGCGTTGGCCGCGAACGTGGTGCCATGATAGCAGTCATTGGAACCGTGATTGCGGTACCCGAGACAGACATGTCAGTTTCTACACTTCAGTTAAAGCATAATTTTAATCCCAATTTTTGTATCTACTAGGCATGTCGACAGTGTAATCATAGAATTTACTCCTAGACTATGTGATCATAGCCGTTAAATTCCAAGGAATTGAACATTGGATTTTTAGGGACATTTAATTGAACACATGGTATACACGTCAATTTAAGCAGTTTAAGGCTTAATTCTGGGTATTCAAGATTTCCCCATTAGTTTATACACCAAGTACAACAGCTAACTATACAATAATCATTAACAAGCATGTATTTGGCCATAAAAACACTATTTTAGGCCTTTCCTTAAACTACAAGTTCTAAACATGTAATTTTTTTCAAATCACAGGAGTTGAGACAACTTACCAAATTTGATGACATATAGGATGACTTGACACTTGAATATGCAATATAATGACAAAATTGGAGAGAATTTTGATAGAAATTAAAAGAGCGTCATGGATGAAAGTGGCATTAAGATGGTCATTTAAATTGATTTGACCGCGATCGCAGTCACGCAGCTTCCATGATCGCGTTTGCACGGACCGCAATTTCGGTAACTAAGACAAAAAAATCTTGTTTTTTGCCTTCTTGTTCAGTCCAAATTTCCAATTTCACACGTTTCTTTTTCAAATTCAACCAAAATTCCACTTAGAACCAACATTTCATGGATTGTGCATGCATAAGCATATATAAAATCTACTCTATCTTGCATAAATAAAAAGGAAACGAGACACTTTTTGTGGCGCGATGGGTTGCCTCCCATCTAGCGCATAGTTTGACGTCGCGGCACGACACCTTCACCACTTTCTTTTATGTTTCCACTTAAAAGATTTGAATCTCTATCCAAACTTTCATTCTCTAATAAATGAGTGGCAGAGGGGTATAAGATTTAAATATACCAAAATAAAACTTGGAAGATGTGAGGGTATGGTGAGCAATCTTCGATCTTGCCATTTTGAGTACTTGAACCTTTTACCCAATTTGATATCAAATTTTTGAATTGGTTCTTTTGGAAAAGGTAAGGACATCAATAGACAAATTTTTATACCTCGAGAATTATGTTCTTTGGCCTTTGATGGTGAGGTTCTATATGCTCCATTGGAATATCAAATTCCAAAATATTAGGATGGTCCTTCGTCTTACCACAATCCATCATTTGCCTATGTAGATGGATTCTTATCACATCCTACAAGCATAATGTTGAGATGTGGTTTAAGTGAGGTGGAACCTACAATGTTGGAATAGCCACCTACAAAGCATCTTCACCCTCAAATGAGTTATAGTCATAATATGAGATTGATTTGATTCTTCTTTTGACTCTAGTATTATTTCCTTTAATCTGGACTTTTCTTCCTCCTATGACTCGGTAGATTGGGAAGTTACTGAAGAGTTTTTGCTACCAAGCCCAGTATCATAGCTTGGTTTCTCTTCTTAATGAACCTTCTCTTGGAAAATAGGCATAGTTGTGATGTTTGCAAGAATTATGTTCTTACCCAATTCCTTTTCCTTGAAATTTGCCATTTTGAACACCGCATAGGATTTATGTAAGCCTTGTGTATTCTCCCCGGTTGTAGTTACCCGATCCATAATGGTTTGAAGCATTACTTCAATGCTAGTTCATCTGGGTTATTGATCCTCCTTTTTCTCTTCATAATACATATCAATATCATGACAAGAACTCGCAATTTGGTTAGTATAATAGGGGGAGGGGCACTTGGACAATCACTCCAATGTCTATCTCGACCACTACATAAAAACAACCTATACTCCCTATAGGATCGAGATAGTGAATCCATCTCTCTCCAGGGAGAATAGTCATAATCTCTCATAAAGTGTGGTATGTAATAATATGGACATGGATCGTCAAGATAGGACTTCCAACTACCAAAATCATATTTATTGGAAGATGACATAGAGAAAGGTAAAATAAAATAAAAAGATACTTGCAAAAAAGACCATAAAAAACATTTACATCTTGAATTCAAGCAAGTAACTAAAATTTCAAACTGACTTAATACACCAAATTGTTCCCCGACAACGACGCTATTTTTGATAACGCTCAACTTACACGTCAATTTAACTGCAATGCGATTGTCGTTAATATATTTACCAAACTTTGTAGTTGGGGTCGAATCCACAAGGAACGATTTAAGTGGTAATCAAGTTACTTAAAAATAATATATACAAGATAAATCCAAACCAATGTTAAAGAAAGGAAAAAATGGGGGAGATATGAATCTACACTAATGTTTCTTTTTGGGTTTTTCTAGTATAAATTTGGGGCTATGAATAACTTGAGTTTTAACAGAAATACGCGGATCTTGGGATTATGCACTACTAAGGGAGTGATATATGCGTGTTAGAAATAAACATTAATTTAGTAAGTCAAATATAGGTAGGTTTGGTTATAGATATTGATGCTCGTCTTTCAACAAACCACCAAAATTTCACCTATTGATTTATTTGAATACCAAATAGGTGAGTTCAATAATTGGTAACCACAACCTCAATCTAGGCATCCCTATTTCCAGGATAATACCCATGATATAGTCAATCTCACATTTACCCTTATGTCTAAGATAGTGAAAACTTAGAAAACTACTCCACATCCCTCTTTCAAGGATGATATAGATTCCTAAACTTCACCCAAAACCTTCTTTTGAAAATGGCTTTCAGTTTTATAGAGCATGGAGCTTTCACTCATCATGCACATATGGGTATTTGGGGCTTTCACCCATCAAACCCCAACAAAGTTAGTATAGAAATGATAAAACCTACAAAACATGAACTACTAAATAGAAGCTAATCAATAACAACCCACACACACTTTAAACCCTATTCAGACATAACCCCAAGAGGGAGATCTAGCTACACATAAGATAAATAAGAATAGATAAAGCCATAATATCCATTGAATTGAATTATTGAAGCTTAATTGAATGTTACTTCAAAGTTGGTACTCCTACAAATCAACAAAGGAAGTGAGCTAACACTACTAGAAATGAGGGCTATGGGAACGCTTCTTTAGTGACAGTTCAAGAACTGTTGCTATAGATGACCTATAGAGACGGTTAAAACCGTTGCTTAAAAATTTCTAGTCTATTAGCACAAAAAACAATCAGAACCATCGCAATAGATGTATAACCGTCGTAAAAAGGTAGTCTATAACGACGTTTTTAAGAACCGTCGCAAAAGACCATTTTTAGCCACGGTTATTTTATGACCAAAAATAATATTTCCTGGGAATTTTCCCTCTAACATATTGATATACCCACTTTTTTAATTATATTTATCAGAAAAATATATTATTTCCATCTTTTGTCTTTAGGGTTAATTACAAACCCCCAAATCATACCCGTTCTCCTCCCTTCACGATCGATAATATACTTCTTCTTCTCATCTACATGCAATTATTCTTCTCTTTCTCATCTATAATTCTTCACGAATTTGGGTCAGTTTAAGTGACAAATCGTTCAACCTCTTTATGTAATTTTTAATTCAGTTTTGTTGAATTACTAATCGGTACATCGAAAATTCTCTTGTCCAACCTCTCTCTTGTTCAACCTCATATTTCTGTACAATAGCCTCTTTATCACGGTCAGCAAAGGTTAGTGTTCTTGGAATTAGATGAAAGTATTTAGGGTTTTAGTTCTTGGAATTCAATAGCTTGTTGTTTATTTTCTTTAATCTGTATTCAAGACCTGTTTTGTGAAAATGTCATCATTCTTGAGGTTTGCTTTGTGATTTTCTGTATCTCAATCTTTTTTTTCTTCCCAATGCCTATTCTCTTTAATTTCTTCTCAAGTAGATTTTGCATTGGAATTCATTTGAGGTTTTGGTGTAAATGTGGGTATTTAAAGAGAGTGAAATTGGGAATGAAATACGGTTTAGGTAAGGACTCTAATTCTATATTTGGTTTCCTAAATACTCTTTGTATATATGGACTCTACATAACTTGTCCCGTACTCCACTGCCTTAAACAATGAAGCTGCGTTTCAAAATGAAAATTCCTTCTCCTATTTAATTTATTTATTTATCACTTTCTCCTATTTATTTTTGACCACTGGAAAGGAGAGTTGAATTCAAGACTTGTTTTGTTTCGATTTCAATGTTAAACTATTATTATTGTTGTTGTAGGAGTTCTTTTTTTGCTATAATATAAGGGTTTTTCTAGTGTTTGAGTTTATATTTTTGAATGTGTATCTGGAAAGGGTACTAATTTGATTAGTTAATAGGAAAGGAGAGCTGAAACTTGTTCTATTTTACCATTAGTTGATTTGATCCAGTGTATTGAAACTTGTTGAAGAACTGACTTGTGCTTTTCTTGTTTGTCTTTCCTTATAAATATAGTGTGTGCGAATTTGGTCCGTGGTGCTAAGGATAAGAGGCTCAGGGTCAAGGAACCTTTTCGAATTCCCACAAAGGTTGCAAACATTACTAGGAAGTCTCCCTATCGAGAAGGTACTAGTTTTTTAATCAATTCCAAGCTTTTTTTTATTGTATGATGATACGTTTAGGTTCAAGCATTTCTTTTTCTATTTGAATTTTTGGTGATTTTTTTGTGCTTAATTTGTTCTTAGTCCCCTTTTTGAAGTTTAATATGATTGAATTGGTTAATTGTACACACGTTTTTCCTGTTTAATGGCTTTGCTGTGTCATATCCTTGACTCCTTTACTTAATGTTTAGCATTTATTAGTTCTAAAGTTCCTGTTTAAATTTACAACAAGGTTCCTCATATTATCACTGAAAAATTTCTTGTTTAGAAGGTCTAGTAGGTCTATTGCTTGTATCAATTCTTTGGGTGTGCATTTATTTTCTGATTGTATGATTTTGGTTCAAATATTTATTTTCATGTATGAATCGCTCCAGTATTTTCTTTGGCTTGATTGGTTCTTGGTCCAAATTTATGAAAGGCTATCTGGTGTAGTTTCACTAGTGTTGTTTTTTCCAAAGGAACCTATATGCTTTGATGAAAGTAGAGCATGATTAGTCAAAAGGACATTGTCTCCATTGAACATATTGATGGAGGTTGTTTGTGAATCCAAGTGACTTTGAGCTTCTTTGGCCTGGCTTATTTTAAGTTAAAATTACAATGACTAAAATTATTTAAACAATGGAAATTATCTTTATTTTAGTTTTTATTAAATATATGTTACACAAATTATTTCACATACTTAATGATACTGTTTGCACGTTGATACTGACTTTACTCATATTTTTTTTTCTTCAATATTTTAAATGCTTAACATAGGATACTTAATGGATATTGGAGATAGAAGTTGGATGTATCTTTCAAGATCCGCCAATGAGTATGAAAATGGAGTCAAGGATTTTCTTAATAAGGAATTTGAGCGAGCTTCTCTAGGAAATGAAATATTATATCCTTGCAGATTGTGCTTTAATCGCTATTGGTATTATCGAGATGTAGTGGAGGATTACTTATTTGTTCATGGATTTTCTCGTAATTACACTCAATGGGTCTTCCATGGAGAAGGAATTGCATCAATAAATATTCCACATCCAAGTCATAAAGGGCATGGAGGAGTAAGACAGGGACTATCTGATGACAAACATGATGATATTGATAAACTACTTCATGATACTTTTAGAAATATTGAAGATGATAAGAGAAATGAAGGGCATGGAGGAGTAATACAGGGACTATCTGATGATGTTAAGCATTTTTTTAAATTACTGGAGGAAGGAAAACAAGATTTATATCCGGGGTGTAAGAGTTTTTCTATTTGAGTTTCACCATCCAGTTGTACTTGTTTAAATGCATTCACGGGCTGAGCAATGTAACTTTCTCAGACTTGCTAAACTTGATAAAAAAGGCTTTTCCATTTTCTCAGATTCCCAAGTCTTTCCACAAAGCAAGAAAGGTGATAAGAGATTTGGGTCTCAATTATGAAAATATTCATGCATGCCCTAATAATTGCATGTTGTTCTGGAATGACAATGCAAATCTCGATAATTGCATTGTGTGTAGGTCTTCTAGATGGAATAATGTTCATGATGAATTGACTAATAAGACAACTAAAGTTCCGGCAAAGGTCTTACGGTACTTTCCTTTAAAACCTAGGCTTCAGAAGATATTCATGTGTTCTGAAATACCTATAGCTATGAGATGGCATGCTACTGAATGACCCAAAGATGGAAATTTAAGACATCCTGCTGATGGGGAAGCTTGACAATATTTTGTTTCCATGTATCCTGACTTCACAAAAGATATTCGTAATGTTAGATTTGGTCATTCAAGTGATGGTTTCAATCCATTCAGAACAATGAGCATTTCTCATAGCACATGGCTGGTTATGTTAATGAACTACAACTTATCAACATAGATATGCATGAAGTCAGAGTATATTATGTTATCAATGATTATTCCTGATATCTCATCTCCTTGAAATGATATTGATATATACTTGCAGACGCTAATTGCGGAGTTGAATGAACTATGGAAGGTGGGAGTGGAAACCTTTGATGCTGAAACTAACCAAACATTTAATATGCGTGCAACTTTATTGTGGACGATTAGTGATTTTCCAGCACTAGTAATGCTTTCTGGATGGAGCACCAAGGAAAGATGGGCATGCCCCACTTGTAATCACAATACTTGCTCCAAATATATCAAACACAGTCGTAAGATATGTTACTTGGGTCATTGAACTGTTTTGCCCTCTGATCATCCATATCGAAGAGATAAAAAATTATTTAATGGGAAAGAGGAGCATAAAGCTACACCTACTCCCTTATCAGGAGAAGAAGTCCTTGATGAAGTACGTGAATTGAATAATATTTTTGGAAAGGGCCAAAAAAAAGCGAAACAATGACGGTCCTTGGAAAAAAAGATCCATATTTTTTGAATTGTCGTATTGGCCACAAAATAAATTGCCACACAACCTTGACCCAATACACATAGAGAAGAATTTATGTGATAGTTTGATTGGTACTTTGTTGGATATTGTTGGAAAGTACAAAGATCATGTAAATTCTTGGTATGACTTGCATGAGATGAGGATACGCAAAGTGCTTCAACCAATAGAAGATGATAATAGTGGAAAAGTTCATGTGGCTAAAGCTTGTTTCTCCTTGAAACTGGATGAGAAAAGGTTATTTTGCATTTTTTTAAAAGATTCCAAATTACCAAAAGGGTTTTCCTCTAATATATCAAGTCGAGTGCAAATAGATGAGATGAAAGTATCGGGATACAAAAGTCATGATGCTCATTTCATAATGCATCACTTGCTCTAGGTTGCAGTTAGGAAAGTGTTACCAAAGAATATTTCTTTGGCATTTATTAGATTGGGGAATTATTTTAGAGCCATATATAGTAAGGTTGTAAGAAGAAGTGATCTTGATAAAATGAAGGCTGAAATCATTGAAATTGAATGTGATCTTGAAAAGATTTTTCCTCCAAGTTTTTTTGATATAATGACACATTTGCCTATCCATTTAGTAGATGAAATTAAGCTTGGTGGCCCGAATATGTATCCTATTGAAAGAAATTTATGAACTTCAAGGGATTTGTTCGCAATCGAAATACCCCTGAAGCATCAATAGCAGAAAGTTATTTGGCTAAGAATGTTTAAACTTTAGTTCAAGATACCTAGATGACAGAGTGAAGACAAAATTTAGTAGGTATCCAATAGAGGATGATGAGGACATTCAAATACAGGGAGATAGTTTTCCACCTATATTTCCAAAGACAGGTAATCCAATTGGAAGTAAGAAGAAAAGGAAAGGCAAGACTTTTGATCTGGATAATCATCAGTGGTTTGAAGAACATTGATATACTTTGTTTAACACTGGAGATGAACAAGTAGAGACATCTATCAAGTAAGATAAAATAATTATTTGTATTTTAACTTCCTTTATATGATATCATTATCTGTTTAAATTTCATTGATCTACATCGTTATTGATTTAATTTTCAATACATGCTGGCAGGGAACATAAGTATTTAGTTGATAATCGTACTAGAGGAAATGCATGGGTAAAAGCATAGATTCATAGTCGAGAATTTGGTGATTGGTTTAAGAAAAAAGTTAAAAATATTGAAGTGCCAAATCATTTAAGATGGCTAGCTATAGGGCCTAATTTTGTGGCTAAAAGATATACTGGATATTTCATTAATGGATATCGATTCCATACAATTACACGAGTCATCTCAGGCAAGACTCAAAATAGTGGAGTGACTTTGTCAGCAACAACAGATAGTTTTGCTAGTCCTAGAGACCCAAATCCCGTTGGTGGAATAGTTATCTGTTATGGAGTTATTGAAGAAATCATTGAGATATATTATTAGAGTTTCTTTAGTGTTATACTTTTTAGATGTGCTTGGTTTCATAATGAATTAGATGAATATGGGTTGATTCGCGTAAATTTTAATAGAAAATGCAACACAGATGACCCTTTTATGCTAGCGTCACAAGTAAATCAAGTCTTTTATGTGGAAGATCCAATTGAGAAAGGGATTTATTATGCAAGAAATAATGTCCCTGTAGATTTGTATGATTTGGAGGAAGAAAGTTGTCCCAATATTGAAGAAACATTTTGGAGAGAGCCCAATGATGACATTGGTTCATCTGAAAGAGTAGTCGATGTTGATGTTAGATGGTCGAGGGACGATCTCCCTATTGATATCATTGATGTTCCTTTCCTTGCCCAATATTCAAAAGATGTAGAAATATCAGAAGAAGAGGATGACATTGATGATACCGATTGGGATTGGATGGAACCTGATGACTAAAAAAATTAAGATATTTTAAACTTTTTAAAATTTTCTTTGTAATGGTAAGTATTATATTAGACTTTGTTTTCTATATTTTATTTTGTTTCTTTAATGTTCTTAATTTCCCAAATGTCTTAAATTAGTAAAACTTAACAAATGCACGCTAAGAGTTATTGGACACATTATGAAGCCTTTCTTTCTGCGAAGAGTTGTGCCTGGATGAAAGAAAGTTTGTTATACACTTTAGTGGTGTTTTTTGAATTTCTCAATATTATAACAAACAATAATATATCCATTATAATCCCACAATAGGTGTTGAAGGTGTATAGGAATGATATAGAATCTGGTCTTTTTTACCGGCTAGTTCATACAGTTAATGTGTTTAGGTTTTTCTTTTTGATTGTATGATTTTGTTGATGATTCTTAGAAAAAAAATTTGACAACTTCTGAGCACAAACAATCTATGGGTTAAGAGGTTTCTATATGGGTTAAGAGTTTTCTATCTTTTCCAGGTTCTTTAACTTCCCATTCTGAATTTATGAGATAGCGGTTGAGATGTTTTCTATCTTTTGCAGGTTCTTTCACATTTGAAAACTTCTGATCTCTATAATTACGAGGGAGTCGGGAAAGTGACATTAATAGAAGCCATTTTTCTTATGGGGAAAAAACCGAAGGAGGCAAAGATCAAAGATACAGGTATATAAAGGTTCTTTCATATGTTCTTAATACATAACTATTAAGTCAATTATGGAGGACTGCCTAACATATTTCTAACTTAAGAGTTCTTTCAGAGAATACTTCAAGACTATTATAGGTTATACCATATTATACTTTGGTTTATTTAATTTGTTTTTGGAAGTGTTTACATATGTGTTGCTATAAAGAAGGTGTGGAGTAGGTTGTCGTTGTAAAATATGTTTAATTTTCTTTGACTTTTCAATTTTCTTGATGTGGTTTTCTCATCCATGAAAGTATAAGAGGCACATTGTTCAACTTCTATGTTTGGTGCATATAGGAAGGAACTTGTTTTATGTTCCCAATGTTTTATAATTATGTGTATATATTGAAGTTTTGGTACTATTGATGACAACATTTAGCTGTACAATTCCCTTGGATGTCGTTCCTTTAAGAAGTTTCTCCTGGTGATCCTTTTTGTTTCTTTACCTCTATCTTTATCCATAAAGTTCAACCGAGGTGATCCTTTTTGTTTTTTAACCTCTATCTCTGTCCTTAAAGTTTGACTGAAGAACTGGAAAGATATTTCTGGGGTGGGGATTTTTCCATGACAAGGTTTTCAGCAATTCCTCTTTCAATCTGTTTTCCATTGATAATGCTTGCATGTCTGCTTTGTCATATGATCAGTGCCTGAAAGCTAATTAGGGACAGTACTTCAATTTAAAAAACCTTGTTTTCCTTCCAGTCAATTGGAATAAAAGTGTTCACATGATCAGTACCTGAAAGAGAATTGTTTTGAGTTCTATTTTTTTTTCTTTTTTTCTTTTTTGCTTTGTAAGTGACCTGACTGAGACAAATATAATAGATCTAGAGAGTGAGATCTGACAGTGACAGTAAAAGAGTGCTCTTACAGTAATTTGATTAACAGTGACATACCCTGAGTACTGTTGGAGCGATAACTTTGGTTGTCCCAGCAGAGATATTATTCTGGCAGCTTGTCCTTCTTTTTTATTCTTATTCAAATTTGTAGAAGTCACTACACATATTGTTGTTGCTCCAAAGTTTAAGTGGGTGACTATTTTGCTGTGAACTTTTTTCATTTCAACGTTCTGAAATTTAACTTGTTCCATCTTAAATTTATACAGGTTTGTAAAAAAATGAACCAATAGTAGCCTACAAAAAATAACACAAGAGTAAGGAACAGGACATTTAGTAAACCTGGATCATTATCAGCCAAGGCAAGTAGAAAATGATGTATGCTGACAATAAATGAAACTGTTCAAACTATACGATCAGAGAAAGAAAATCTCCTAAAGTTAATTGAAAAAGAGCAGCCACCAGTAGCACCACCATCTAGAGAAATTGAACAATCTGCAATGGAGAAACATGTGGTAGAGGAGAAAAATGCAGAAGATGATTAACCTATACAAGATCAGGTCCAAACGATAGATTCAGCCACTCCTAAAACAGCTGAACAGTCTGAAGAACAAGGTAATATATAGATTAGAAACTTATTGAATTCATTCATAACGTCTAATTTTTGCTATTTTTTATAGCGGTAGGGCCTTCAACTAGAAAAACAAGAGGCAAAACACAAATGCACAAGGAACACGGCCGGCAAGAGAAATAATTGATCACATTAAACCAGAACAACCAACCTGTTGGTCCTACAGATGAAGCTATAAGTGAGTTGAGAAGCTTCATAGGCACACTGGCGAGGAAAAAAACCCTTTGCCCGTCAGATATATTGGATTAGAGGCATATGGATACTAAACAGGAGTTATGGAATTATACCAAGGTTGGTGTTCTACCCTTTTATTTCCTTAACTAAAAGTGCATTTTTTTTGTTGTTCTAACTGAATGGAACCAACTTGTAGGCCAAATATGATATTCCTAATGCCGCAAAAGATTGGGTTTTTGAAATAATCCGAGAATCTTGGAGAAGGCACAGAAGGGAGATGAAGAGAGATCATTATGATCGATGGGAAAATGATTAAGTTTGATTATTGAAAAGGTCCGAAAATAAGCCGGAATATCAATTTAAAGAGCTCCTCGTGTACTAGAAGTCTAAAAAATTATAGGTAAAACGTATTACAGTTAGTGCAACAAATAAAGAATTTTATTACTTTTGTTAACGTTACTGATTCATACTTCCATAAAATCTCCAAAACCAATGCTGAGAATCATAAAATGTTGATGAATCCACACACTACTGGGAAGAAGAATTTTACTATAGTTCGCAATAAATTGGTGTGTTCTCTTCTTTATTATTTAGTTATAACTTATCATTTAGATAGTTTTTGATATTAACTAAATATCATATGAATAGGATAATGAGAAGGGGAGAACTTTGTCTCTAAAGGAGATGTTTGCGGAGACAAGAGCAAGAAAATCTAATCGTATATACAAGACGTCTAATGAAGACACCACGAGTAAAATTGTATGAAACATATCTTTTTCAAGTTTATATTGACATAAATGATCAGTTCTTAATTTATAATGATTTAAATTTTCATTAGAATATTATTATTAGGCTCAAATGGAGGAAATTGAATCACAACATGGTTCAAATGTATAGCCCGTTGATGCATTTTCAGCCATCATGGGTGTTGAACATCCGGGACGTGTAAGATGCTTGGAGGAGGGGTTACAAAGACTTATTTGAAAATATTAAATGATGGATATGAATCATCTTTAAATGCCACAAATGATGTTTTTCAAAAAATGCAAGAAATGATGCAAAAAATGGAGGATCAAATCAAGGAGCAAAAGAGAACAATTCGAAAAAAAGTTATTGCAGATGTAATTTCTCATCTACAAAATGTAGGAATAATTGATCCTAACATACTAGCAACATTGACCATTCCTTCACCATCGGAATCAACTTCTACAGTAGCAGCTATAGGGAGAAACAGTCAAGGTTAGTGTTTGAAATTCTGAATTATACTCCTGTTATTTTGGTAGCTGACATAGTTTATTGTTGTTGGACTATATTGGATGGTTATTTATGGTTTGTAACTTTGTGCCGAGTTATGTTTAGTGATTATGTGGGATGTTTACTACTGTGTGTTATTCTTCTCTTCTCTTTTTCCTTTTTTTTATTGGTTGCATCTGTTGATATGATGGCTAAACCTGTTGATGTGATGGATGAATCTGTTGATCATGTGATAACGTGTTACTTTTGTACTTGGCTGCAAAAGAAATTCATTGGCTTTTGATATTACAGCTTCTTGTAGCGGGTTCATGTTGGGTTTGGTATTTGCTGCTTGCTATATCATAGGTAGAATTTTGTGAACTTCTCTGTTTGATACTTAAGTTTGTGAAAATATTTGTCTTTATATGGAGGAGGAGGAGAAATTATTCCAAAATTATCTCTATGGGTTTGTGGAGGCTTTATGGAGTTGCAAAGTAGGGATGTCAATGGCTTTCCAACTGGAGAAGGATTCCTGCACCAGTGGGATATACTGCCCTTATCCCGTTATCCCCTTAAATCATACTCTTTATCTCATCCTCTTTGAGAAGAAAAGGTTCTTCCCTCCCGTCCCTGCCCTATCTCTTACACATGCATTATACAATTCACAATAAGGTGGCTAGCTGTTGAGATATTGAAAAAGACAGAAATCAGGAATGAATTAAGTAGTAATAGAATATATAATCCTTAGAATGTGTACCCACTCTTCTGTTACCATATATTTCTTCTTTAGTCTATTTGAAAAAAAAAAACTCCATTTCATTCCCTAGAGGTAAAAAAACATCCACTTCATTCCCTAGAGGCCAAGAGAGCAGGTTTTGTAGGATATACAGTACATTGAACTGAAACAGGTGTCCTGATAGATAGAGAAAGGTGATAAAGATCGTAGGTACAATATAATGAAGAAAATAAACAAAAGAGCAAATTCATCTTTGAAGGTTTATCATCCTTCTATAATTTATATCATCTACACCTCAGCTATAAATTCTCCTCTATTGCTCAAATCTATCATATATATAGTGCGAGGAGAATCAATACATCTAATGAAGTGAATCATGCAAGTGTTAATTAGGAGTTGCGAAGGTGATTGCCACTAATATAATGGCTACAACCAGATGTATTTGAGTTGCCTTCATGAATCTTCTAGGCTGCTACGTGTAAAATAGGAGAGTGTGTATATATATATAGGAATGTAAAAATTAAGACTCAATGGAACACTTAACCTATGTGAAAATGTAGCTGACAAAGGGTGTGTCAGCAGGAAAGAGTACTTTGATTGAGATTTAACAATGGAGTGCTACCAGTGGTTTAACACGTAATTAAGAATGTTTTAACACTTCTAGATCAAATTTTGTTGTTGTTGTTGTGTAGTTTGTTGCTCAACTTTAATTTTGTTTTTCTTATTGTTGTAGGCGATCGTGACATAGAAGATGGCAGCGGTAACGAAATTGATGAACTGGATCTAACCTAGATATCGAGCATATTAGCTTCATGTCACACTAGCTCACTATTTAGAAAACTTATGTATGTTTTGATTGGGGATCGATCACATCTAACTGAGTAGTTTCTAACATCATTTACTTTGAACATTTAAAACTTGTGTATATGTAACGCCCTGAAATCGAGTCCCGAGACGTCACACGGTGCTTAGAGTCACAAGTGACCCCAAGCTAACCCTTCTACTGGAATAACTCATAAGCAATTGAACAAAAAGTATAAATCTATACAAATCTGCAGAAAATAACTCCTTTCTGAATCTGATCGATACAAAACTGAATTTACAGGATTACAATTCAGCTTTTACAAACAAAATTGAAATGAAATACATCAACTTCTACTGACTGTCTATGAAGCCTATACTAGTATTGACTATAGGTAGCCAGGTCATGAATCCCGACTATCCAAACTCAATACGACCGAATAAAGAAAATACAACACTATTAGTTTTGCATAACTGACCCAAGCCCTTGAATCAAAAAGACTCATCACCTGCTGAGTAGATACCATGAACTGACTGGATCTGAAGGTGCATACTATACCTTGTACCTACATTCCGAGAAAATATAGCCCACATACGAATATATAGGTCATAACCATGGAAATGTACCGAGCATATAGGGCTGCAATGCATATATAAAATAATATCTTAATATCATCACAGTTTATAAAATTATGCATGCTGATATATCAAAATCATGGATGAATAATACATGTAAAATAAATCACGTGAGTCATTACAATAAGTTCCAAATTAACTTTCTGCTCGGTTTCAACTTGTAAAGTAATCAAATCTTAAAACAACTCTCTTTAGAACATAACATTTCAATCTTTCGGAAACAAAGAACTTTCTGACAAATCATAATTTTCAAACCATACACACTTTTCTTAGATAGAGTAGAGACACACACACACCATGGGAGTTTCTTATAACCGACATAAACCATGTGAGCTTATAATGGAGTCCAACGTTTTGTCCTCCTAAGGAAGAAACCCCACATTGGGAAGGAGCGTCATACTCTTGCCAGGGAGTATAACCTCAACTCAGTGATCACAAACTCTGCCTTAGGCCCACAAATCTCAATCCTACGGTGGCACGTAGTTTTGGGGAAGTAGGGTACGCTCACCCACACCTCCCGCTCGGTGCTAAATACTACTCTCGTACTCAAGCTCAGTCTCATTTAGGAAATCCACCTCTAAATAATATCAAGGGTCTATAATGAAGGCCAAATCATATTTCTCATAATTGAATCATAATAAATTGTGGATTACTATTTTCAACTCATAAATCATGATATAAATTTCAATAAAAATCTCGGTAAATAATTTGATAAAGGAAAACTCCTAATCGTAATATCATAAAAATCCAATTTCAACCTTGACATAAATATAACGATTCCATCTTCCAAAATATCATCTCAAATTCCAAACTTGTTCAATATCAAAACAACAATCTTTGCTTTGGAGAAATACTTATAAAATCATATCCACGACTCGAGATCAAAATCTTCTTATAATTTCATCACATATATTTTAAACCCAAAATATAAAGATTTAATATATCAAAATCATATCTAAATTTCATACTCAACAATCATCTCGAAAATCTTCACTTATCTCAATTAAAATATTGGGAATAAATTCATGACATAAATATCATAATTTCAACAACTTAAAATTCATATCACAAATTCCGTAAATTCATTCTCAATACTTATTTCAAATAAATTCAACATCAATTCTTAATAGGAAAATATAAATCAAAATATGTATATCTCAACTCAAATCATATCAAGATAAAATATAATGCCTTCAAATACTCAATTCATGGATAATTATATAAACTCAAAATAAGATAAATTGGTATAAACTTCAACATAAAATTTACGTAATCTTTATAAAAATCAAGTTTTGGGCACAAGACCGAAAGGATTATTCTTGTTCAAACCTCACATACCTCAAATTTGTGACTTTGGATGAACTTGTGATTTCGAAACTCTACTCATAAAATAATAGGTGCTTCTTGAAGATATCAACTTGGGAATTATGATTCCTAAATTATTTTTGAATTCCTGCGGTTGAATTTTTAGAGATCTTGAATTCTTGGTTGAAACTCATGTGTTTGGTTCTTGAGAATTTTCAGATAAATGACCAAATTTTGGTCCAATGTAAGCTGAATCCCATTTAAGCATGATTGGGAGATGGTAAATGACCAAAATAACCCTAAGGAAACAACTAAAGTCACATTTGTCCCTCAGTCACTGGTTTGATATGCTGAAGTAAATTGATCATAACTTTTTACTCTGATGATAAAATTGGATGAAACCAATTTCATTGGAAAGAAGACTCAAAGAGATTTCATTTTGTATATAGTATCTTACTGAGTTCATTAAATACAGGAAGTTATGATCGTTGAAAGTTGACCCTGAAATACTGAAAACTGGGCAAAAGTAGCATTTTTGCTACTGGTTTGAAATCCAAACGCGGCCTTATGCGTTCTAAAAAATTCCGAAACTTATCCAATATGTACTATGAGCTTGATCTATCATAACACAACTTGAAAATTGAAAAACGGATGTCGAGAAGGTCATGAATTAATTCCCTGAAGTTTGAAGGTTCGAAATAAACTAATTGTTGAACACTTAGCTAAAGTTCTAAGTGTTAGGCTCCATGTGACTCATTTTGAAAGCTCTAATGACAAGGGAACTTTGTGGGGTCTTACAATATATATGTTTTGATTTTTTTGAATGGTCAAAAAATATTTGGTTTCTTATTGGTGGACAAAATTAACCATTGCTATAGTTCATGTTTAAGTGTCACAATAGCTTACAAAATAGCCATCCTAAAAAGATTTATAGGACGATTTATATAATTTAGTCACAAAAGGTAGCCGTTCCAACATAAATCAAACCGTCCCAATAGCTTAAAAAACCTTCGCAATAAGGTTAAGGGACGATTTAACAACCGTCGCAATATCCTAAAATTTGTCGCAATTTATTAATAGGGCATTTTTAATGAACTATCGCAATAGCATAAAAATATCGCAATATGTATTAATGAACAGTCCTCCAACCGTCACAATAGCAGTAAATTGTCACAATAAGCTCTATTTGGATTGTTTTAAAACCATCGCAATAGCTTAAACCATCCCAATAGGATATATTTAGACGGTTTTACAATCGTCCCAATAGCCTAAACCATCGCAATATACGTTATTGGGACGATTTAAAATCATTCCAATAACCATCTCGATAGCCACAAAAACCGTTGCCTAAGTAAATATATAACCGTGGCTATAGTATATATATAGGAACAATTATTAACCATCCCAAGACCACTCAAACCATCGCATATGGTCAATGTACAAAACCGTCGCTAAAGACATGGATATAGCAACGGTTTTTGTAACCATCGCAAATAATCAAGCACTGCATGGGAGGCAACCCATGACCCCCGGGATTGATCTATTCCAGGTATACTCTAATCCTAATTTTAGATTTTATTTGATTTTAAGTTGAGGGTGTAGGGTAAATTATTGTTGTAAAATTATGTAGCCGACTAGGAAAAATACTTGTACTTGAGGCAGTTGAATTATTTTGTGATGTTTTTACACCTCTTTAAGTGGTCTACTTTTTTAACTGTGTGATTTGCATTTAAGTGTGACCATTGTTCATCTTTGTATGGCATTAGTTACTGTAACACAATAATCATTGCTAAATGGCTGCACGAACTGAATGAGTAGTAGATTGCGATATACCTGTGTGCCAAGTGTGTGTGAGATATTACTTAGTTCCCTCTGTGCGCTAAAGCTAGAACTTTCCCAGTTAGTCTTACCTAGGTTGAAGGATAAGGGTTAAAAAAGGATCATAGGCCATTTTGATATGAGCTCACTTTAGCCTAAATGACCTTCCCTATGTGCATAATATCCCTTGATCCATGTTTTGAGCCTAATTAGCCTATTTATTTTTATGATACCTGTCACATTCCCATTTAGATCATAATAAACTTGTTTTGGCCCTGGTCCTCCTTGGACACTGTGCACCTTGACTTAGGCAAATGGCCTAAGTTGAGGGTGGCTATCATAGGGGTGTGTGATACAAAATGAGTATGAAGAAAGGTAGCATAAAAGAAAAGAAAAAAAAAAGCTGGGTGTGAAGGAAAAGAGCAAGAAAAAGAAAAATTATGAAAAAGAATAAGTGATTGTGAAAAATACCGCACCCAGCCTGAATAAGTGGGATCAATAAAAGAGAAGAGTGGAAAAGGGTAATGAGTGAAACCCCAAGAAGCTAGTGTAGTATCAAGGAGTCTTAGTCACCTTAAATACCATCGAGTATCATACCAGCCCCTAACCTACATCATAACCCTTAGAGAAGACCTATAGTGATCCTAGCTGACCTATCCGAAGATATAAGTAATGAAAATAAGGGCAAGCCTATGGTACTTGGCATACATTGGTTTGAACTTCATTTTGAGAGTGATTGTTTTGATTGTCCCCATGTTTATATATAGTATTACTGATATAAGATGAGGGGTGTTTTCCTGATGTGAGGGCATACAAGATATGTCGTTAGTTTCTAACTTTTTTGGAGAGTGTAATAACTGTATATGCATGGTTAATGTAAATGAATTAATGTCGTATATTGATTTATGTATGTTGTATTAGTGTTCTTCATTGTTCTTGAATTGACTGACCTTGGAGAGGGTGAAAGTGTTTTGAGATGATATGGATGATTGACTACCAAATATACTTTGTATTCTCTTAATTGTGTTGAGTTTATTGAGGACAAGCAATAGTTTTAAGTTAAGGGTGTTGATGTATGATCTAATTCTAACACATTTGAGGCTTTTAACTAAGAATAATTTCAAAGTCTTAAGCAATTTTTTTCATTTTTGATTGTTTTATGTTTGATTTTGCCGTAGAAGCTATGATTTAAGAGAACCAATAAGGATTGAAGCAAAGGAGTTGAACTCTAAAGTAATTCGAAGAGAAGTATGGCTGACGATATTTTTGATAGGTGTCAGCCCTGTGATAAGTTATGAACTTCATCATAAGCCTCAGACAGAGAATGCACCTGAGTTAAGAGTTATGACAATATTTTGTGATAAGCTATGAAGGAGCTGATAGGTCATCAAAATTGTCGTCAGCCTAAGGCAGAACATAAGAGCTGAGGTAGAGACTTGACGACATTCGTGATAAGTCGTCAAGGAGTTAATAGGATGTCATTGTTTGTCGTCATCCTAAAGCAGCAAGTATCAAAAGGAAAAAGGAGATGACGATATTTGTGATAAGTCGTCAGCCTTCTGATAGGTTCTCACGAATGTCGTCACCTAATCTGAGGGATTATTAAACTCTTTTATTTTGTTTCCTTATTTAGGATGAACTATTTAAAGTCTTGTTGAGGGTTTTCTATGGAGTTCCAAACATCTTTTTGATACACGTATTTTTATATTTTCTCTCTCTAGTTTCTTGACTTGAACAAGAAATTACTTTGAAGAGATCATCATCATTATTTTGGGATTACTATTGTGATCTAATCTGAGAATCTCTAGTTTCTATTCATCTTGTGGTAAGTTTATCTTTTAAATCATGAACATAACTAGTTGTTTCGATTATTACATCATGAGCGGCTGAATTCCTTTAACCTGAATTATGGGATCTAGGGTTAAATCTTGATAAGGTATTGAGTGTTCAAGATTCAAAAGGTGGTAGAACTCATTGATAATTCCGAGTTTTTACGTATTGTCTATTGGTTACAAAGGATAGATAACATCTGTTTTGATTTGCTTGAGAAAGAAATCAAATATAGTGGGAAGTGAATTATTAATAGGGACTTGGAAGCACTAAAAACTTCCATTTAATAATTAACGTTGTAACAAGGTTGATTAACCTGAGGTAAAATCTGGTCATCAATATAAATTCCCTAATTCTGAGAGGATTAGGTAATTAAATGCTTAAGTAGGTCGAGAGACATTTAGGCATAACTTCGATAAAGATATTTGTTGTCCTACCTACTGTGAGAATCTTGAACCACTATTAGCATCTATCAAGTACCAAAACCCCTAGTGAACATAATTCTAATTTTTCCATAAACTTTTGATTACGAACACTATAACTAAAGTGACCAACAATTACTTGCTAAACTAAAAAACCCCATTTCCGGAAACATCCAACTATTAGTTGATTAAATTGCAAATGACTTAAGTTCACAGCATATTCCCTGTGTGATTCGATGCCAAACTAGTTGGGTTTTATATTGACAACGATCTCTTACATTCTCATTAGAGAGGTGTAGTTTGAGCATTATCAATAGTCAGTTCAAAAAAATTTGCATGTGTCTTCTTAGGGATAATGCGTGGAAGTTGTAATTGATAGAAGTATTATAGAATATGGGAAAGATGCTTTGGTGGATCTTTTTCCTAGAAGATCAGGTGTGGTTATAATGGTAGGCTTGAATGTCATGTTGGTATATAAGTGGATTAATGCATTGGGTGTTAGTGAAATCCTAGTAAGAAGTTTAATTTTGTTGTTGAAATGGTAAGGAGAATTATTTTTGAGATGAGTGTTGTGAAACACACATGGGGTATTGAATTTGTTGTTTGTATTAGTACTATGGTGTTATGTGTTATACCTTGTAATATCATGTTAGGGTTGAACATGGTTAAAGCAGGTAGTTCAACTCAGACTTTGGCTGGAGAGATTATATGTGCACATCTAAGAATTTTAAGTTGAATCAAATGAGCATAGTATTTAAGGGGAAAAGTATAGTTTAGGGAGTGTTTTAGAAGTATGTCTTAGCATGAAAGTTAACAGTTGCATTGCCTAAGACTTAGTATTTCCATCCTAGCTTATGTTTTATAGGCCTATGTTCCATGTTCTAGAGTTGTAGCCATGTTGTGATTATTTATTTAGATATCTTTTTCAGACTATGCCCAAGATTCTTTTCTCCCTAATATTATTTGAACTTCTAAGAAAAATGTTGAAGAAATACTCCAGTTGGGTATAAGTTTTTCATATAATTTAGTTTGTATAGCCAGTAAATCTTATTACCAATCTGACAAATAAGCTCTTATGATTTTCCATCTTTCCATCTAGTCTCACTATCCTAAGTTTTATGAATATGTCTATTCTATGAGGTAATCTGGCTTGCAATTAAGTTGTAAATTTAGTTCAGTCCATGTATCATGTTTTAGATTCAGCAATTTAGTCATAACTCAGTTCATAAGTTTTCAGCGCATGATCTAAGTTTCTCTAGTATTTCCGCTCAGATATTGTGATACCCCTTGTATGACCTTTGTCTTATTATCTGATGATTTTTTATTACATAATGTACTTGGTGATTTCATGAATCCCTTTTCTTTGATTCCTATACGTGTTGTGTTGAGGGATAATTCCTAATGATAAGCTACATACTTTATTCCATCCTTAGTAACTCCTGGAATTTTATTGCATCAGTTTTCACTTTGCAGTTCTATATGTATGATTGTATCGTGAACATCATAAGTTATTTCTAAACTCTCAACATGAATCACCTCCTTATAGACAATAGAGTCAACTTGGCTGAGAAATAAGTTTCATGATAGAAGATTTTAATGTTTCAGCTCAGCTACATCCTTTATTATCAGACATGTCATGTGTACATTATTACATACTTCTAAGACTTCAATAAGTTCCCATCTATCATTCGAGGATGAATGATTCCAAGGAGGAGATAATGTAACATCTCGCATTTTTAGGCTATACTTTGAACCATCGTTCCTACATGTGTAAACTCTAGTCCCATGGTTTATATTTAATTACATGTTTCCTGGTCATTATCCTAGCGTTAAGAGTTCTTATGAGGTGAAAAATATTCATGGGAATCACTTAAAGAAAAGTTGAGCTAATAGCCTCTGATTTGGCCAAATTTTGGTGTTCAATTCTATAAGGGTGAACTTTAAACGTGTATAACTTTTGATATATGTGGAATTTCACTGCTCAATACCCAGCAAATTAAAGATAATGGAGTTAGATTTCAAATGATACCAATTTTTCCTTAATCCGATACCCACGAGAAGTTATGAACATTTTTGTGAGAAATAGTAAGGGGTCAGGATAGCCCCGTGCTGTGAGGGCTATTCCACTGGACTAGGGGTCACGGTACGAGGTCTATTTCACTAGATTAAGGGTCATACCTCGAGGTCCATTCCCAATGGAAAAAGAGGCCAAGGGGAAATTGGGTCCTTTCCCCTGAACCCCAATGATCCAAAACACGATATTTAACATTCCAAGGGGCATTATTTGACTATTACCTCAAAATTTCTCACTAGAAACCCTTCTCCTTTCTCAAGAACAAAATTCAAGCTTATTCTCTAAAAAATTCTAGGATTCAAGCTTCCATTTCATGATTTCTTCAATAGTTTATTCAATTAAGGTATAAAGGGTTTTGAACTAGGATAATCTCTCATCCTTGTTCCCAAATGTATGATTTTCAAGTTGAATTTACATGTTTTAAGTTAGGGTTCATTCCCAAGACCTTATGTGTTGAAATCATAGCATTATCATCTTATTTTATGGACTAAAGAGCATAATAGTTGTACTTATTCATGTTTTAAACTACAACGTTGATGCTTTGTCTTGAATTTTTTTATTTTGATGAGAAATTGTTATTTTGTTAAGTTTAATACGTCCCCATTCTAAAAATCTAGGTATTATACTTATGTATTGAATTGTCCAATGACTTGGGTATCTGAATTATGACTTCATATTACCTTTTTAAGAGTTGTTATCATATTTTAAAAATCATTCAATGTTGGAAGGTTATGAACACACAATACCTATGTGTTTACTTATTTTTTCAGACTTTTCAAATTACAAGTCAGTCAGCCTATGATTTTATTGTTAAACTCAGTTTATTATGCTCATGCCGAGCACTATCAGTTTACATGTTTATAATTATTTCAGAATCTTTATGCACTGTTATTTTAAAAATAACATGACCTGAGTTTATCAGTTATCAGTGCATGCACTAGTTAGTATTTTAGTGTTATTCAGTTGGGAGTAGGATTTAGCACCGAATGAAAAGTGTGGGTTCAGCGCATCCTACTTCCCCATACTTCCCCAGAAACTATGTGCCACCACAGGTTCTCGCCAAAGAGTGTTTCCCCTTGCCCAATATGGGATCTATTTAGTGATCACTAAGTTTAGGTTCTACTCCAATAAGAAGAATAAAATAGCCCTCCTCAATGTGGGTCAGATATTGAACTCCATTATAGCTCACATGGTTTATGTCAGTTATATGGTAGCTCCCATAGTTTTAGTAATTATTTAGTATATCTTAGTTTAGGTTTCCTTGACCAAGTAATTAGATTTCAGTATTTATTCGGTCAGTTTTACAAAACATTAATGTCATTTAGATCATGTCAGTACATGCTATACATGGTTTTGCATTATCAGTTTTTCATGTTCACATTTTAATGCTCAACATCCATACATGATTCTCAATTCAGTTTTACAACATGTTAAACTTTACATGAGATTAACATATAGTATTCATGTTTTTGCCACTTCCCAGCTTCAGTTTTACTTATTTTACAACAGTAAGGATTTTAATAAACTAAGTGTAGTGATTCACCAGCTTACCAGATTATGTTTGTAACTCATGTTTTAAGATAATTCAACTTTCAATTGATTTAATTCTCTTTTTGAGTCTACTTGCAGTAAGCATGCATGTTTTAGGATTATGTATTTATTAAGTTTTACTTATCGCATTCACCCCCACTTACTCAGTACATTCTAGAAGTACTGACCACATATATGTCTATGTGGATACATTATTTAATAATGTAGGTACCAGTTGTATCCCATACATCATAATTAGATAGTTTGTAGCTTCAAGCCAATAGGTTATGAGTTCTCTTATTTTGGGGACTCTAGTCAGTTGTAGTTTATGTACTATATTGTTATTATTCATATGTATTGATTAGTGGTAGTTGAACGTATGTCCCAGCTATCTATAGTTAGTATAGTAGAGGCTTCATAGATAGTCAGTAAGAGTATTTACATGTAATTCAAGTTTATTTCCTCAGTTTTATCAAGTTGTAAAATTTATTAGTATTTCAATTATTTAAACTTTCTCATGATCATGTTTCCCCTTAGTAAATTTAATTTTTATACATTTTAACTCAGTTGCTCAAGCAGTATGCTAGTACATGGGTTAACTTTGGATAAATTGTGGTTCTAAGCAGTGTGTTACGACTGGGAGGTAGCCTCGAGTCATGACAATAATGGGCAGCTGATAGAACATCAACGCATTCTCCTAAACACCCATATTACCCAACTTTATATTCACAAACTCTTCATCCTTAGCCTCCCTAAACTTTTGAAGAAAGAAATAATCAAGAAAAGCTCCTGAAAACTCATCCATACCCAGTGGTCAACATAATCACCCTTCATTTCTTCCCACTCCTTACACCACTGGTACGCTGCATCTTTTAAATGGGAGGTAGCAAAATTTAGACCTTCAAGATTAGTACTATACATCACCCTAAAAATCTTCTCCATCTAATCAATAAGTTCTTGAGGATCCTCCTCAACCTTAGACCCTCTAAAGGTTGGGGTATTCAACCTCATAAATTGTCCAACCGAGTGACCTCAGATAAACTAACAGTGGGACCAACATGTTTAGATCGATGATATTGTGATGCCACTAATTGGGCAAGCATATGAATAGAATGATGGATTTTCATATTTGATAAATCTCCCTAGGGAATCTAGGAATTAGTATCAATAGCCTGGGAAGCTTGAGAAGGACTAATAGGGACTGGTGGAACCCTACGTGGAGTGTTATAGTCAGGAGTTGAGACACTAGATAAGGTCTACACTCCATAAAGAGGGTGACTTTCTTCCATATTTCCCTTATATGGGATAGAGGTTCCAACAGAGTTATATGACTGTCAGATCATTGGGAAGACATGATGTGAAATGCGAGTGAGACAGTAGTTAGAGAAGTTTCTAGATAACTAGAATATACAACTCATAATAGAACACATGAAAGGGAAACATTACTAAAGACCTTGTAACCTCCCCATTATATGTATAGCATGCTACGTAACCATAAAAGGTACTCAACTTGAAACAGCTTAAAGGACACTCCGACACCCTAACCGGTGGTCTAATACAAAGTTTATCATGACCTGCACTAGGGCCTAGTCTTGATGGGTATATGAATCCCACCGTAGGATTAACAACACCCTCGTAGCCTACCTCTAGAGCATAATAATTGAATACAATAAAAGAAAATAAAAAATAGTAAATTAGACTGATGAATCAAATAAAATCTAAGAGTTTAAACAAGATAACCAATAATCCAATACAGTCCACAAAATATTCTAAAACCAAAATACAAAACTAAGTCAATACATTTCCTCGACTATGACCAAAAGAATCAAGAAAAATTACTAAGAAATAAATAAAACAAGTGAAATGATCGTGCCTTTTGAAATATGGAGTCTCACTACTTCATAGTATGTCCAAAAGAATACCAAATAACCTAATCCTACACAAAAGAAAAAGTAAAACCCTCGGACCCTACATCATGATAGGATGAAACGTCCAAGGGAAGTGAATGGAGAGAGCACTGGCATGTAACTCAAGGAAGGGTATAAAATAATGCCACATACAAAAGCCAATCAATAACCATATGCATAATATTTATAAATACATATATAGGATGTCAAGATAGGGATAATGGTCATGAACATGTGAGTTTAAAACCATTATCCACAACCGTGTAGCTCTCTCTATCCTAAAGGAACCCATAGGCTATTTGGATCTATCTCTTCCTGCTAGAAGGGCCTAGTGTGTGTTAGACGCACAAACCAATGAAAGGTCAAAGACACCAAAACTATAGCCAAATAAATATAGTATGTATCCATACACATGGCAATATATATCCCTACACCATAAAAAGTGGTTTCCAGTATTGACCCCCCCAGGATTACACCTTCACAGTGAGCTACACAATTCTCTTTAAACCCAAATTAAAATAGTCTACACATAAACCCAACCATTAACCAAATAATCTTCAATTAATGTATTTACCAACATGGTATAATCATACCAATAATCTTGCAATCTAATTCAATCATGCCAAACCAATCTATATAGACATTAAAGTTACCAAGTTCCATTTAATATCCAAAACCATAGCCACCAAGGGTATTCCAAAATAATTTTATTAACCATTTATACTTTAATACAATGCAATATTCCAAAACTAAGTTAAATTATGCCGGTCCATATGTCAAATCAAGTTTACAAGGTGGGTTGAGGTTAATACTATTTTTCAAGAAAAATCCATCAATTTTGGGAAACCCATGTTCCCCATTCCAATCCTCATAACAATACACCCATTCAACACCAAAATCATCAATTAAAGCATAAACAACGTATTTAAATCATGGGAAAAATAATTCAATTAATAACCATCAAAATCCCTCAACCCAATTTCAAACCCATTTATTAAAATCACATGAATAGTGATTAAATAAATGTCATAATGTAAAATTCAAGTTAAGGATGAGAACATTCCTGAAATTCCAAATCATTTGAAGAAATATCGAAGTTTTAAGCCCGAAGTATTTATTTCTTAAAAACCTTAGAGATTTCTTGGGTTGGAGTTAAAAAGAAAAGAATGGACATTGATCTTCCAAATCATAAAAAGGCTTTATTTTGTGTTTAAAGGCCATGTAAAGGGTAAAAGGACCAAAAGCACCTCACCCTAAGTGAAAAAAATAAAAATTTGATGAAAATTACATAGCGGTATGGCACGCTGCTATCATAGAGCTTACCCTCTATGACACTACCTTATCATAGAGGCTAAGTGGCGTGGCATGCTACAATCGTGGAGTCTTACTGCATCGGGGCCCCAAACTAGCCCCGAACCCATTTTAAATATTCCAAAACTTTCTTAAAATACCCTTTTAACACCCCTAAACATAATTCAAGTCAAAAATTGACATTACTCATGTGGGAGGTCAAAAGTAATATCATAAAAATTATATGAGGTCCGATGGTAAATGACATACCAAATGATCATGTATCTCTTGAACCTAAATTTTGAGCCATAATAAACTTTTTTGTTGAGTTATTGATTCATCTTCATAACTTATTCAATGAACCTTCATTGGCCTGGTTCCTTCTTGGATACTGCGCACCTCAACTCAGTCAAATTGCCTAAGTTGAGGGTGGCTATTATGTAATGATGCATAGAAAAAGAGTACAAAGTATTATAGAAAAAGAAAAAAAAGTTGGGTAAAGTATGAGCAAAAGAGAAATAGAAAAGAAAAGGACAAAATTAGCAGAAAATATAGAAAAAAAATAATATGAAAAAGCAGGAAAGTGGAGCCAAAAGTAGTCTGGTGCAAAGAAAGAATAAGTCACTATACCGAAATGTACGATAACTTTCCCAAAGCCTATATTACAATCCTAGAAAAGACCTATAGTGATACTAACTTGACTATCCAAAAGATGAAGTATAGAAAATAAGGGCAAGCCTATGGTATCAAATTCACAAGACCTAACTTTTTTGTGAGGGAGAGAGATTTGATCCAGTCCCAGTTAATGAATTTATTTGATATACCGAGTGGTTAGGGAATTCTTTAATGTGAAGTCATAGATGTTGTAGTCTAGTAGTGAAACTTTCTATGTTTTGACCCTAAGAAAATTTCCTGGAATTTTAATTCTCCAAACCCAATATGACTCATTGGTATAAGTTATATGCTGGGGTAAGAGTGGTATGGACATATCGTATACTGAACAGTGTTAGTTGATAGGATGGTTTTGGTCACTGGAATGGGTAGGACTTAGGGGTTTGAGTTGTAAGGTTTGGTACATATCGTACCAGGGACTCATATGGTGGGCAGTGTTTGATTCTCCTGATATTTTATTCTGCCAGGGATACGAGTTATGGATACGAATCATATGTTTTGATTACAACTTGGTTGGATGATTTGTATACTAGAAATGTTTGATCGAAGGATTTAGGCTTGGCTACGAGTGGTGGGTACTTATAATATTAGGAGGATACGACTTGTATGGGTCAGTCGTATCCTTGAGAAGGGATTTTATGTACCTTAAATGGGGGTATTCTGGATATTTACATAATTATCCTAATTAGCACCCACACTTAGGCGGTTATTTACCCTAATATTCTACTTATTAACACTTATAAACTATTACAAAATACTCCATAATTCTCTAAAGAGCTTTTGGGGCAAAAAGGCTAGAGTTTCATCTTGAGTATTGCTTTGAGGCTTGTCTTGGTGATTTATTTCCATCAATTCTTTTGTATAAGGAATAATTCTTTTCCCTCATTATGATTTCAACCAAGGCATGGTTTATATGATTGATTTTATGGTGTTACAATTTCATGATTATGGTTTTCAACTATTATTTGGGGGTTTTGATATTAAATGCTTAGTTATGGTATCTTATGGTTTTAATTATGCTTTCCTATGCATTAATAATGGATTTGGACAATTGGATTGTATGGTAATGGTTTAATAGTCTTTAGAATTAGTTTTGATTATATTATGCCCCCAATGTGTTTGATAAAATGCTTATAAAGATATGTTCATTGCGTTGAGTTCTTTAAATGGAACTATTGTATATTTTGAACTTGTTAAAGAAATTATGCATGGTTTAAATGGTTTGAAAAGGCAAAAGGCTAAATGGTTATGCTTGTAAGGAACATAAAAGTCTTTGAAGTGGTTTGATATGGTATATGGAAGAGTACTTGAATGTTGCCTTAACCTAAATGGTTTGTCTATGGATATTACTTGCAAGTAAGGGGTGGTATGACGATACCACTAATATTGGCCTTGGTTAACAAAATAGTAAATGTATTGGTTTGTTATTTTTAAATGGTTTTAATTAGACATTAATGGCGGGATGTGTAGCAAAGCCATGGAAGATAGCGGTCTCGAGGGGACAAAAACTATAAACTCATATTTACCTATACGAGGATTGGTCTTAGTGGACCATTTGCATGATGTCACATTATTAGGGGATGTACTAGTCATCCCATGGGATACTTCCCTGGTCTTGAGGCTACCTGCACTGGGGCACTTTCAGTAGGAGGAGCTGAACACATATAACCCGTGGGTAGTTTAGGAAGGCTATGCTACATAACCTAGGTAAAGATTTGAAATTCATGCTAAACCCAAATCCCCTTTCCTAGAACTTATATATGTATAATTGTATGCATTATGGATGGTTGTACTTGGTTTTATAACTGACATTAATTTATACTTATCCTGAGATACATGCTAGCAGTCACTAGCTGACCTGTCCACTGGTGGTTGTATACCCACACTATGCAGGATCCAGTTTTTTGACTCCTCCTACACAATAATTTACTCGGGGATAATATTTGGACTGAAGTGGTGAGCTGCCATCCTTTGGGAAGGCATTATTTTATAATATGTATATTGTTAGATGTTTTGACTTTATTTTTGATATTGGTTTTGGCTATGATTGAGTGCATGTACCAACCAGATTCACTATCTTTTGGACAGAAGATTTGTTGTACTTCTAGGGGTTAAAGTAGGCATGATCGGTATTGGTGTTTTCCTTGGCATTAGTATTGGTGTTGGGGCTTACATCCTTGGATGATATTATTAGTTGTTCCAACACATTACACTTTGGGATTGATTATCATATTATGTTTGGGTATTCTTTCTAGTTTTGGACTGGTTAATGGCCTTGTTTTATGTGGTTTGGTATGGTTGGGCTATTGGTATGGGATTATTATACTTAGTTAGGAAGGTCACGGTTGTGATCTATTCCCAGGGCCTTTGTGTAAGCTGTTACACTAGTATGTTTCATGCTCAAAATTTATCTAATTCAAGGCAGATGGCTGAAGGATTGGTTGGGTTATACGAATGGTCTCCGGTCCTGGTCAGACATGGGATCCCTATTATGACAAGGACCCAGGGCAGGTTGTGTAAAGTTGGTATTAGAGACTAGGTTCACAGTCAATTAGGAAGTCCATAAAGTTGTGTCGAGTAGAGTCTTTTTTAGGGGTTTAAAGTATGCCAAACTCATAAGAGAGTGGATGCAACATATTTAGGAACATTTCACTTTGCTTGTATTCTATCTTTATGCTTGAGTTCTCAATCCTAGAATCTTTTCTAATCCTTATTTTCCCTTTTTTTAGCCCATGCCTCCTAGATCTGGAACATAAGAAAAGTCTTTCATCCCATTTAGGGATAATGTTGAAGAGGTACATCCTACGTCTAGAGTAAATCTTTTGTCTCATGGTCCTATTACTGATGGTATTAGAGTTTCTCCTATTCCATCTTGTTCTCCTCAGGTCCCTTAGGGCAACGCAATGAACATAAAATTTCATCAGCCTATTCATGTTATTGCCCAACTAGTTGCTCCTTAGGTTGAGTGAGGTGTGGCTTATGCTTTTACTGTCAAGGACACAAGGGTTGGTCAAATTATGAAGATGGGTCCTCTTACTTTTACCGGAGTAAAAGTGGAAGAGCATCCACAGGGCTTCTTAGATGACATGGAAAAAATCTTTTAGGTAATGCCGGATACTTATGTAAAGGTGGTGAACATTGTAGATTACTAACTCAAGGATATTTCTTATCAATTGTATGACTAGTAGGACAATGATAGAGGTAATATAGAAGAAGAAGGGTTGTGTGAGGCCTTTTCTAATTCCTTCTTGGATTGGTTCTTTCCTCAAGACTTAAGGAAAGCTAAGATGGAAGAGTTTGTGAACCTCAGGTAGGGGAGGATGTCAGTAAAGAAATATTCTTTGAAGTTTCATCAGCTATCAAGGTATGCTCCTAACTTGGTGGCTGATATGAGGTCTAGAATAAGGAAGTTCTCTTCTGGGTTGAATAGAGATTTGATTCTAGATAGCAAGACTGCATTACTTATTAAAGATATGGACATCTCAATGTTGACTATTCATATATAGCAGGTTGAGGATAAGAAAATGAGGCAGGCAAAGTTTGGGGATAAATAGGGAAAGAGGAGTAGGTGTTTTGATCAGGAAGGTCCTCAGTCATAAGCTGGTAGAGATGGTGGAAAGTGATAAAAAATAAGTTGGGGAGTTCTGGCTCCTTTTCTACTAGTGCTTCTTACCAGTAGGGAGACAGGAGTCACAAAGATGGTGACAATTCTAAAGCACAGGTTGTCTAATCTCAGGCGAGCGGAGGCTAGTAAGTTTCTTTATGTCCTCCTTGTAGATTTTATGGTCATCCCTATTAGGGTTATTATGAAGAAGAAAGGAAAAATGCTTCAAGTGTGGCTAGGAAAGCCATCGGCTCAGGGATTGTCCAGTTAATAAGGTTTCTATGGGGCAAAAATATGATTCCTGTGGCTTCATCTTCTGCTCGTACACCTGATGGTGTGGCATCTGCTTTTGTAACTACTCCTACTTCTAGTGTTGGTCAGAATAGGTTGTATGGTTGGTGCCTCGATAGGAATTTAAGGCCTCATGTGGTCAGTGAAGCATATTGTTTTCTTGATCCATGGTCAACTCTCTTCTATGTGACTCCTCATGTGGCGGTATCTTTTGGTTTTGATTTGGAAGTTATTTCAAATCCTTTTTCTATTTCTACCTCGGTAGGTGACTCAATTATTTCTAAGAGAGTCTATAGGGGGTGTGTGGTATATATTTATTGCAAGCAGACCTCTGTGGATCTGTTTGAGCTGGATATGGTAGATTTTGATGTCATTCTCGGTATGGACTAGTTACACTCTTGTTACCATCCCTGGATTATCAGACCAGTAGGGTTATCTTTAGGTTCCCTAGTGAATCAGTTATAGAATGGGAGGGTGTTTATTTAGCTCCTAGGGGGAGGTTTATTTCTTATCTTAGAGATAGAAGGTTAATATCTAAGGGTTGTCTTTATCACTTGGTCCAGATTGAAGATTCTAACTCGGAAGGTCATTTTTGTCTTTGGTCCCTTTGGTTAATGAGTTTCCAGAGGTCTTTTTTGATGACCTTCCAAGTGTTCCTCCAGATAAGAAAATAGAGTTTTGTATTGATTTACTTCTGTACCCTCATCAAATTTCTATTCCTCTGTATAGAATGGCTCCGGCTGAGGTGAGGGAACTCAAGGAGAAACTTAAGAATTATTTAGACAAAGGGTTTATTCATCCTAGTGTATCTCCTTGGGGTGCATCATTATTGTTTGTGCACAAGAAGGATGGTTCCCTTCGGATATTCATTGACTACTAGCAGTTGAATAAGGTAATGGTCAAGAACAAGTATCCTCTTCCTCAAATAGATGACTTGTTTGATAAGTTTCAAGGTGCCCAGTTTTTCTCTAAGATAGATCTTCATTCTGGGTACGTTTAGCTTAAGATTATGGAGTTGGATATCCCTAATATGGCTTTTTATACTCAGTATAGGCATTTTAATTTCTTGGTGATGTCATTTGGGTTGACCAATGCTCCATCAATATTTATGGACTTGATGAATAGGGTGTTCAGATAATATTTGGAACTCTTCGTCATTGAGTTTATTGATGACATTTTGGTTTATTCAAAGAGTGAGGTGGATCATGCTAATCACCTGTATGTGGTGCTACAGCCCTTAAAGGAACAACTATTGTATGCCAAGTTCTCTAAGTGTTAGGTTTGGTTGAATGCTGTGACTTTCTTGGGTCATATTATTTCTAGTGAACGGATCATTATGGATACACTAAAGGTTCCTGTGGTGAATAGATGGTCTAGTCCCAAAACTCCATCCAATATTTGAAGCTTCTTGGGTTTACCCCGATATTATAGGCAGTTTATGGAAAGCTTTTCTTCGATAGTTTCTCCTTTCACTATGTTGACTCAGAAGAGGGCAAGTTTTCTGGATCAGATGCTAATGAACGGAGTTTTAAGAAGTTAAAGGATAAGTTAACTTTGGTTCCAATTTTGACTTTGCTCGAGGGCACTGATGGGTTCGTAGTTTATTGAGATGCATCTCGGGTAGGTCTTGGTTGTGTGTTGATGCAGCGTGGGAAGGTGATTTTCTATTCTTCCAGGCATTTTAAGGTACACAAAAGGAATTATCATACTCATGATTTTGAGTTGTTGTTAGTTGTTTTTGCTTTAAAATTATGGTGGCATTATTTGTATAGTGTTCAAGTTGATATCTTTTCTGATCACAAAAGTCTTAAGTACGTGTTCATCCAGAAAGAGCTAAATCTCAGGCAAAGGAGATGTCTTGAGCTTTTTAAGGACTATGATATGAGCCTTCACTACTACCCAGGTAAGGCTAATATAGTTGTTGATGCTCTTAGCAGGTTGTCTATGAGAAGTTTGGCTCATATCAAGGAAAGAAAGTAGGAAATGGTGAAGGATATTAACCGCTTGGCTAATCTTGGAGTTTGTCATATAGACTCCAAGTATAGTAGTGTGATGGTGCAAGAAGTGGTTTGATCGTCTTAGTGTGGATATTAAGGGAAAGAAAGTGTTGGATCCTGTCATGATTAAAAGCAAGAGTGACGTTGATGGGAAAAAGGTAGTGGTGTTTGAGATCAATAGTGATAGTACTTTACGGTACCAAGAAAGGTTGTGTGTTCTTGATGTCAATGGGTTGCGACAAAGGGTTTTGATTAAGGCGCATGTGTCATGTTATGTTGTTCATCCCGGGTCAACAAAGATGTATCATGATCTCAAGGAGATCTACTAGTGGAATGGCAAGAAGAGAGATGGAAAATTTTGTGGCGAAGTGTATGGTGTGTCAATAGGTTAAGATTGAGCACTTGAAGCTAGGAGGGTTGTATCAAGAAATTGATTTTCCCAAATGGATGTGGGAAGTGATCAATATGGACTTCATTACCGATCTATCTCGGTCTCAAAATTAGCAAGATCCAATTTGGGTCATCATGAATAGGATGACTAAGTTTGCTCACTTCTTGGCAGCACAGACTACCTTTTCTGCAGAGTATTATGTGAGGTTGTATATTTAGTAGATTGTGAAGATGTATGGGGTGCCTATTTCAATTATTTCTGATCGTGGTATGAAATTTACATCCCACTTCTGGTGGTCTTTCTAGAAAGGGTTGGAGATTAAAGTTAGTCTGATTATTACTTTTCATCAGCATTCGTATAGGTAAGCAAAAAGAACTATTCATACATTGGAAGATATGTTTCAGGCCTGTGTGATTTACTATGGTTCCAATTGGGTTGAGCATCTACCTTTGGTGGAGTTTTCTTACAACAATAGATATCATTCGAGTATTTGTATTGATTCTTTTGAGGCATTGTACGGCAGGAGGTGTAGATCTCCTATTGGTTGGTTTGAGTTTGGCCAGGCAAACATGTTTGGCCCATATTTGGTTTATCAAGTGATGGGAAAGGTCAAGGTGATTCAAGATAGGATTAAATCTTCCCATAGTTGCCAAAATTCCTATCCGGATGTTAAGCAAAGAGACTTAGAGTTTGAGGTCGGGAATAGGGTGTTCTTTAAGTTATCACCCATGAAGGGAGTGGTGCGGTTTCGTAAAAATGGGAAACTCAGTCCCCGATTTATTGGTCCTTATGTGATTTTGCAGAGAGTTGGTAATGTTGCTTATGAGTTGGAGTTGCCATCTAGCTTACTTTTGGTTCATCTGATCTTTCATATTTCTATACTGAGGAAGTGCATTGGTGATACTTCTTTGGTTATTCCTTTGGAAGGATTGGGTATTTTGGATTCTCTGTCTTACGAAGAAGTCCCAGTTGAGATATTAGACAGGCAAGTTCGTCGGTTGAGGACCAAGTATAGGGCAGGAAAAAGCTACTTGGGAACCAGAAGAGGACATGAAGTCCAAGTATCTGTATTTTTTCTTCTCCTAGAATTCGTGCGGAAGGTATGTGTCTTCAACACATCTTTATTCTCTGAGTTGTTAAAATAAAGATTAAGATTTTTGCCTCATTAGTTCCAAACATAGTTAAAAGGATGTTTGAAAATGCAAATAACTCTGTGTGTGGTTACCCCTACCTTGTCCGTCATTTGATAAAGAATGTTCCTAGTGGGGGATACTGAAACAACCTGGGTTTTGACCAATAGAAAATTTCCTGGAATTTCCATTCTTCGAAACCAATACAACTCATGGATATGAGCCATAAATGGGGTATGAATGGTATACTCCTGTCCTACTCTGACCCGTGTTAGTTGGTGGGATGGTTTTGGTCACTAGAATGGGTACGACTTAGGTGTATGAGTCAAAAGACTTGGTACGAGTCACCAGGGACTCCTATGGTGGGCAGTGTTTCATCCTCGTGGTATTTCCTTCAGCCAAGGATACGAGTTATGGATATGGATCATATGTTGTGTTTACGACTTGGTTGGATGAGTCGTATACTAGAAAGTGTTTGATACAGGGATTTAGACATGGATACGAGTGGTGGGTATTAATAGTATTGGGAGGATACGACTCGTATAGGTCAGTCATATCCCTGTGACGGGTTTTTTTGCAACTTAAGTGAAGGGGTATTTTGGACATTTTCCTACATTCTCTAATTAGGACCCACAACTTTTAATACATTTAGGAGGTTATTTACCCTACTATTTTACTCATTAATACTTAGAAACTATTCCAAAACACTCCATAATTCTCTCAAGAGCTTTTGGGGAAAGAAGGCTAGGGTTTCATCTAGAGGATTGCTTTGAGGATTGTCTTGGTGATTTCTTTCCATTAATTCTTCGGTATAAGGCATGATTCTCTTCCCTTATTGTAATTTCAACTAAAGGCATGGTTAATATGATTGATATCATGGTTTTACTATTTCATGATTATGCTTTTCAACTATTATTTTGGCGTTATGATATTAAATGCTCGGTTATGGTTTCTTATGGTTTTAATTAAGATTTTATATTTCTTAATGGGTGATTTGTACAATTGGATTAAATGGTAATTATTTAATGGTCTTTCGAATCGGTTTTGGTTATATTATGCCCCCAATGTGTTTGATAAAATGCTTATAAAGACATGTTCATTGCATTTACTTCTTTTAATGGAACTATTGCATGTTTTAAACTTGATAAAAGAATTATGCATGGTTCAAATAGTTTTTAAATTCTAAAGGATAAATATTTATGCTTGTGCGGAACAAGGAAGTCTCCCAAGTGGTTTAATATAGTATATGGAAGTGAACTTGAAAGTCCCCTTAACCTAAATGGTTTGGTTATGGATATTACTTGCAAGTAAGGGGTGGTATGACACTACCACTAATATTAGACTTAGTTAATAAAATGGTTAGTGGATTGGTTGGTTATTTGGAAATGGTTTTAATTGGGCATTAATGGCGGGATGTGTAGCAAAGCCGTGGAAAGTGGCTGTCCCAGAGGACCAAAACTGAAAACTCGTATTTGTCGATATGAGGATTGATCTTAGTGGACCGTGTGCATGATGTCACACTATTAGGGAATGTACTAGTTATCCCATGGGATACTTCCCTGGTCGTATGGCTACACATACTGGGACCCTTTCGGCTGGGGGAGTTTAACCCATATAGCCCGTGGCTAGTTTAGGACGGCCAAGCTACATAGGCTAGGTAAAGGTTTTAAATGTATTCTAAACCCGTATCCCCTTTCCTAGGACTTAAATATGTATTTCTTTATGTATTATGGATAGGTTTACTTGGTTTTGTAACTATCATTGTTTTATCCTTATCCTGAAATTTATGCTAGCGGTCACTCGCTAACCCATCTACTGGCGGCTATATACCCATACTATGTAGTAATCATCCGTTCGACTCCTTCTACATTGTGTTGACTCGGGGAAAAAATTTGTACTAAATTGGTGAGCTTTCATCCTTTGGGAAAGCATCATTTTATGTTATGGATATTGTTATAAGTTTTAACTTTATTTTGGATATTTGTTTTGTCCATGGTTGGGGCCATGTCCCAATCGGATTTACTTACTCTTTTGGATAGAGGATTTATGGTACTTCTGGGGGTTGAAATAGGTATGATCGGTATTGGTGTTTTCCTTGGCATCGGTATTAGTATTGAGGCTTACATCTATAGATGATATTATTGGTTGTTCCATCATATTACACTTTGGGATTGATTATCATATTATATTTTGGTATTCTTTCTGGTTATGGCTTGGTTTATGGCTTTGTTTTGTGTGGTTTCGTATGGTTGGCCTATTGAATGGGACCCTTGAACACGGTTGTGATCTATTCCAAAGGTTTTTGTATTAGCTATTACACAAGTATGTTTCATGCTCAGAATACAGCCAATATAGGGCAGGCAGCTGAAGGTTGATTTGGGTAATGGGGGTGGTCTCCAATCCTAATCAGACTTTGGATGTCCATTACGACAAGGTCCCATGGAAGTTCGTATCAAGTTGTTGCTTATTAGGTAATGTATTGGTTTATGTGGTAGGTCGGTTATTCACAATGCAATGGCAGGTCCTAAGTCCTGCTTTACTAGAATACATATTTTGCATACATATTGCATTAGTTGATATTTTAAAAAGTTGAAGGTATTGAAAATATTAGTGTTTTTTGCAAGCGTGAAAATTGGTTTAATAAAAGTGACTCGTATAGTGATCTTAGTTTTGCTCTGAGTTAAGCATCTTAGTGAGTCTAATGTATTTTGTTTGCTTCCATCCATACATTCTAAGTTGACGGTGCTAATGTGTAATGGATTTACAACACTTAAAATGGTTAAAATTATTAATATTTTCAAGTATAAGGGTATTTTTCTATGAATATGATGGGTTTTAGCATGATTTAGGATAAAAAGGCCCAGAGAAGAAAAGTGCTGAAAATTTAACTTAAGGAGAATTAGATAATCAAAGCCATGACTGTGGGATCTGACCACGATTTTACCAAGCATGTCATACCAATAATTAGAGAGTGTTTCTAAAAAGTCAATCACCTGAAAGGATCATATGGTCATATGATAATTGTATAATCGTACAAAGCACTAGTATGATGAATATTCAAAATCCATCTACAGAAGTTAAATTAAAAGATACGATGATAGCATTCCACTATTGTACATTAAAGGACAATTATATCCTGAGGTCGTTGGTGGGATGTTTAGATTTTCAAGTATCTGAGGTTGAAGTGTAGTATGATCAGATGATAAAATAGTACAATTGTAGGTTGATACCATAAAATCGTGATAAGAAGTTTACTAGTGAAGATTTGAAGATGTACGACACCCCAAAAATTAAAGATAAATTAGAACCATGCTTCAAGTACATGTAAAATCAGAAATCATATTATGGTGGTATGGGATGTAATTCATACATGTATTACAACCACAAGTAATTCCTATCTCAAAACCAAATCAAAATCTTCCTTATCAATTGTTTCGTTGAGTAGAATCTTGCTACAGCCAACTTCAAACATGCATAAATCCTATATTCTAAAGTAATTTTTATATCAAGACCCATAAAATGATATATATTTTAATTATTGTTTCAGCCCACCCAATTTTTCCTTAATCCAGAGTCGAAATAAATAAAATATCGCCATTTTAGTGAAGCATTATCCATTAGTGTGAACCGACAATCGTATGTATGAACATAATAAGATTTTACCAACGTACAATGTTCCCATCTGATCAAAATAGCACCAAATATCTTAAAGTTGACAAGAATGCCTTTAAACCACGATAGGGAACCACGACCGTGGTTAGAAACCATAATCTTATATATGATCTTGACTTCTAAAGATGATGTGGTTTGAACCTTTAGCCTACAAACTAATGTACTATTGTAGGAGGGTCCCACAATCATATCAAGGCTCGTCTGGTGGAGTTCAGAGTGATCAAATCCATCTCCCAACCACAATCACCACCCACAATCACAAGAAGGTCTCGCATATCCTTCCAATGGTTTTTTAGTTATGAATTTAAAAGGGCACATCAGCCTTTCCCACTCTTTTAAAATCAAAATGACATTTTTTAAATTACATCAAGTTTTATTATTAAGTCAAATATAACCTCAAGTCCCTTATTACCCAAATTCAATTGATATTTTTTTTCCTAATGCAAACTCAGGTTCATCTCTTTCAAGCTTCAATTTCATTGATTTCTTTAGGGTTTTTATATTTGGGTAAGTGGTATTTCATCAATGAGTTTCCCTAAACATTGTAAACTTTTTAAGTTTTCAGTTTTTTCTTTGACTAAACCATGAATATATGTTGTCCAATAAATTTTAGTATCTTTCCAAACTCATGATTATAAAATCTCATTATATTTATACATTCTTGATTTTGGTCTTGTTATGAAATTTCTTGTTATGTTTAGATTATAACATTTTCATGATTAGTTGTATTTTTCAAAGATGGCAGGTTATGAACACCCGATGACCTATGATGTCATGAATTATCAGTTGAATATTCAATTCCTAAATTTTCATGATTTATAGTGCTCTTAGATAAATCACTTATCTCTTAGTTGGAGGATTTCATTTATATTGAGCAATTCAATATACTATTTTACTTTCTGTTGGGAGTAGTACTTAGAACTTAATGTATAAGAGTTCAATAACCCAAGTTCCTAACTATGTTCCATTGTTGGTTAAAGCGGTCCTGATTAGTTTAGAGTGTCTCCCATGACCTTAATGGGTTCAAGAATGAATTCATGCTAATCATGATTCGTATCCATGGCAAGGTACATAACACCCTCCCAACTTTGAATACAAGTTGGATTCTATGTTGCTTACATGGTCAATGTTAGTTACAAAAACCTCCCAAAATTTAGTGTTATATCTTTTTTGACCTTGTATCCATTCTATTCAGCACTTTATAGTATTACATGTTTATTACTTAGTCATAGCATAATATTATAGATTTCAGTCCAATGTTCAGGTCATCAAGTCACTTTTAGCATGTTTATTTTATATAGTGTAGTGCATATCTCACATACTCAGTACATTCAAAGTTCTAATCACATACATTCCTTCGCCCTATTTTATCTGATAATATAGGTTCAGATTTTCAACACCCCGATAATGGTTAGCTTGACCCATTATCACTTCAGTAGTTGTGTTTTAGTGAGTGTTAACATTTGAGGACTATTTTGAAGTATTTCATTTATGTTCTCCATTTTATATTTAGAAAGTTAGAGTTAGTTGTAGACTTATCCCATCAATTCATATTAGTATAAGCTTTCAGACAGGCAGTTAAGAAATTTTCATTTTTATCTTAACACTGATGTATTATTTGATTATTTTTATACCATTTAGACTTTAGCTTTAGTGTAGTACTATTTAGTTTATACAGTACTCAAAGTGTCATTCAATGTCATGGATTAGATTAGGGTCACTTGTAACTTTAAGTATCTTGTTATGACTAGGGGAAGTTTCGGGTCTTGACAAATTTTGTATTAGAGCATCAGGTTTAAAGTGTCCTAGGGTGTCACAAGTCGTGCAAAGTAGAGTTTTTTTCATGGGTGTGAAGCACTCCATACTTATGAGTGAGAGGCTATGAAATGTTTTAGGAAAAGTTTCACTCCTTTCATGTTTAAATCATGTGTTACAGTGTGAACTCTATTAATACATTTTTCTAACTAATTTCCTACACTTTTATAGAATATTCCTCCTAAGAGAACTAATGAATGCAGTAGTGGGAATAATAATGGTATTAAGAATTAACAGGCACCACCACCAGCTCTAGCAAACCCTCTAAATGAACAAGTCTGTCATACTAAATTCAAGGCCTCTTTCATAGCCTTAGCCTAGTCCATGACCATCCATAATAACTAACAACCTATTGCACCATCCAATTCAGTAGTGTATACAATCACAACTAGAGTGTTATACTTTACTCAGATGAATCCTCCAATATGTTTTGGGTATAAGTCTGAAGAGAATCCACATGAGTTCTTGGATAGTATTCATAAAGTTACTACGATCATGGGTGTTACTCCAATTGAAAGTGTTGATTTGGCTACTGATTTGGTGCAAATAGTGGAAAGGGGATACCGGTATAGTTGTAGGGATAGTACAATGGGATGAGTTCATTGTAGCATTTTGGTTAGGTTCATGATACTTGACTTTAGGGTTGCAAAGGTTCAGGGGTTCATTAAGATGAAGCAAGGAGACATGACTGTAAGGGAGTACTCTCTTAAGTTTACTCAACTTTCAAAATATGCCCCAGCTATGGTTGCTGACTCAAGGGACCAAATGAGTAATTTTGTTTTAGGTGTTTCTGTTGAGATCTTGGTAAGATTGTAATATAGCAATGTTGGTCAAGGAGATGAATATCTCCCAGTTGATTGTTCATGCCCAATAGATTAAAGAGAATAAGGTTAAGTAAAAAATGGAAAATACAAATAAGAGAGCTATGAAAAAATAGTTGTGTAAGAAAAATACAAGTGTTGTGCTGCTAGGTGAAGCAACCTAAATGTGTACCCTAGATGGAAAAAGTCTAGTAGCCAAAAGCTTCTTTGTATACTTGCATTTTGACTGGCCTGGTAATAGGGTGAAAGCTAGTCAGTATGCTAATTACTCATCCATAAATCGGCCTTTCCCATAGGTTTTATTTAAGTGTTAGTGGGTCTCTTTGTCTGTATTTTCTGAAAAGAGCATAACTCAATGGGATTATTTAGAGACTTCTGGCCTTGCCAATAGAACCGTTTGTTAACATGAAGATTTTTAATTCTCTGCTTATTACTCAATTCTGTACTTGTTACTTTATAGGGAACTTTCATTATTCTCAGCAAAATTTAGGTGGTGGAAATCACTCTTAGTTTTAGCAGAGGTCTTCATCCCCAGCACCATCATCTTCTTATGCCCTGTCTCACAGACCCAAGTAGGATCATAAGGGTATAGTACAAAACTCTAAGTTTTATTTTAGTGCTTTTAGTGTCCATACTTTCCCAACTCTTAAGAAGTGTGGGAAAATTTATCCTATATAATTTTTGATAGGTAAGGATGATTGTTTTGGTCGTGGAAAGCCCAATCACAAGCTTCAAGATTATCTAGTAGTCACAATAGGTGATAATGGTAGATGCACTCAGGCTACTTGTTTGTAGCTCTAGCAGGTCGGCCATCCTAACAATGTAATCATCTTGTGCAATTGGTGGGAAGTGTCATTATAAGTTCTATTCTATTCATACTCGATAGGATAAGAAGGGTTCTGTAAAAGTATTAACTAGGATGTTACAGGTCTTTCATAGTTATGTCTATGAGTTGTTAAATCTTGGCCCTTTCTTTTGGGACTCCCTATATATCTGTAAACTTTTGTGTTAGTACTAAAATCCTCTTAGGACCTTTCTCAGTTTCCACTTCAGTTGATGATTCAGTTGTAGCTACACAGGCATACAAAAATTCCTCAATTAGAATTTCCTAAAAAGTCACATCGGTGTATCTTGTAGAGTTAAACATGATAGATTTTGATGTATTTCTTGGCAGGGAATCGCTCTACTATTTCTATGCATTTATTGATTATAGAAATAGATTATTCCAATTTCTATTTCCAAATGAGCCATTCATATAGGGGAAGGGTAGTACCTTAGTGCCTATAGGTCGACTTGTCTCTTACACTAAGGGTAGAAAATATTTCCAAATGGTGCATCTATTATCTTATTTTATTTAAGGATTCAAATTTTAAAACACCAACTCTTAAGTCAGTTTTAGTAGTTCATGAGTTCCCAAAGGTGTTCATACAGATCTGCTCAAAGTTTCTCCCAAATAGAAAATTAACTTCGGAATCAATCTCCTACCAGATACCCAGCCTATCTCAATTCCACCCTAAGAAATGGATCTAGTTTAGCTTAAGAAATTACAAAAGGAGTTGAAACATCTCTTAGACAAAGGTTTTATCAGTCCCAACTTTTTTCTATGGGGTGCTCTAGTTCTTTTCATGTGTAAAAAATATTGTTCTCAAAGAATATGCATCAACTATCTTTAGTTAAAGAAGGTCATAGTCAAGAACAGTTATCGCATTCCCAGGATTGATGACTTATTTGACAAACTTTAGGGTACTAATTTTACATTAAGATAGGCCCTAGATTTGACTATTATCAGCTTAGAGTCAAAGAATGTGGAATTCTGAAGACAACCTTCAGAAATAATACTGTCACTTTGAATTTATTATTATGTATTTTGGATGAACAAATACTTCTACAACTTTTATAAATTTGATGAATAGAGTGTTCAAGAAATAATTTAACATGTTGATTATTGTCTTTATGATGACATCCTTATTTATTCTTTAAGTGAGGATGAACATGCAGACCACTTGAGGATTGTCTTGCAGACCCTTACAGATTGCTAGTTTCTTAAACTTCAGAATATGTGAGTTCTAGATCAAATTAGTAGCATTCCTTGGTCATATGATTTCTAGTGAAGGCATTCGAGTTGATCTTCAATAGACCAAAGAAGCAAGGAATTGTCCTAAACCCATCTCTACATCAAATATTAGGAGTTTATTAGGTTTAGCTGGTTCCTATAGATATTTTGTTGAAGGATTTGCCTTTATTTCTTCTCCTATGTCAAGACTAACTCAAAATAAAGTCAAGTTTTAGTGGTCCAATTCTTGTAAGAAGAGTTTTCAGAAGTTGAAGACTCGTATCACCATCACTCCAGTTTTTACTCTACCAGAGGGTTAGATGGTTTTGTGGTCATTATAATTCTTCCAATGTTTAACTTGGTTGTGTGTTGATGCAATCAGGGAAAATATATAGCATGCACCTCAAGATAGCTCATGCCTCATGAAAAAAACTATTCAACTCATGATCTTTAGTTGGCAACATTTGTCTTTACCATAAATATTTTGAGGCATTACCTCAATGGGATTCATTTTGATGTATTCACTAATCATAGAGCCTTCAATATGTGTTTGGTTAGAATGATCTAAATCCTGGCTATAAAAAATGGGTAGGTTGTTAAAGGATTATGACATGTGTGTCTCATACCATCTGAGAAAAGCTAATATGGTGGTTTATTCTCTTAGTAGGTTATCTATTAGATGTGTTGTTCATATAAAAGATGAGAAGAAAGAGTTATTTCGCGAGGTTTACCAGCTTGCTAGACTAGGAGTTCAGATGGTTGATTCAGTCAAAGGTAGTATTTTTGTTAAGAATGGTTCAAAATCTTCATTGGTAGCCGAAGTGAAAGAAATCAAAATATCGATCCAATCTTAATTAGGTTGAATGAAAAGGACTAGAGTAAGAAGGCTCAGGTTTTATTCCCGGCGAGAGATGGTGTTCTTTATTATCAGGGCTGACTTTATGTTCTAGTTTTGATGGCTTGAGACATCGTAAGCTAGTGAAAGCACATGGTTCTTTGTATTCTATTCACCCAAGATCCATTAAAATGTATCGTTATCTATGGTATGTCTATTAATGGAATGGTATGTAGAATTATATCATGAAATTTGAAGCTCAATCCAAATTTCCAGCAGGTTAAGGTTGAGCGCTAAAGACCTAGTGGTATACTATAGGATATTAGTATTCCTACTTGGAAGTGGGAAGTGGTGAATATGGACTTCATTATAGGGTTGGCTTTTACTCATCGACAACATGATTCTATTAGGGTTATCATGGATTTAATTCCTAAGTCAGCCTATTTCTTGGTACACTTTAGATATATCCACGGATTATGCTTGAATTTACCATAGGGAGTTGGTGAGATTTCATGGAGTCTCCTAGGCTATTATTTTATTTAGATGTATTCAGTTTACCTCTTGATTTTTTAAGATATTTTATAAGGGTCTTAGTACCCAAGTTCATCTTAGTACGACTTTACTCGAAAAAATAGATGGTCAGGGAGGACGATTTAGACCTTAGAGCATATGTTGAGAACGTATATAGTCTATTTCAATTGTATTTGGGATAATTATTTTCCTTTGATCGAGTTTGGTTATAATAATAATTACTATTCTAGTATTCAGATGGCCCATTTTAAAGCACTTTATGGTAGAAGGTATACATCTAAAATTTATTGGGTTGAAGTTGGTGGAGCTACCTTTATAGGGCCAGATTCAGTTCATAAGGCTATGGAAAAAGTTCAGCTAATTAGTGAAAGTTTGGAAATTGCTCAGAGTCGTCAATAATTATTTGAATATGTAAGGAGAAAGGAGTTTGAGTTTTCTATTAGTTATTTTATCTACTTTAAAGTTTCACCAATGAAAGGGGTAAAGAAATTTGGTAAAAAGGGGAAAGCTTAGTCTCTTTTATATTGGTCCTTATAATATTATAGGCCATATTTGTAACATAGCCTATGAGTTAGAATTACCTACTAACTTATCCTTAGTGCATCCATTTTTTATGTTTCAGTGTTAATTAAATACATTGGTCATCCTGTATCAGTATGCCTTTTGAGAGTGTGGGTGTGAAAGATAGTTTCTCTTTCGAGGAGGTCCCCAGTTTCTCTTGCTATGAGTCCCCATTGAGATCCTTGACCATCAGGTTCATAAGTTGATGATAAGTAAGTTTCTTTGGTAAATTTTCTTTGGCAAAATCGATTAGTTGAGGGAGCTATAAGGGAGTAGAGGTATATTTGACGACCAAGTACCCTATATTTTCCCTTCGAACTCACTGTCATCTTGAGGTAATATTTTCCTTCTAATTAATTCATTCTTTTAGTCCTATGTAACCCAGCTATTATCATGTCATAAAATACATTCATGAGTTTGTTCCAATCCATGTCTTAGTTATAGAATCACTAATTATATCAGTATTCAACTCTTAGAAAGTCAGTGTTAGGATTTTTAACTCTTTCACTAACATTTCAGCATTGTTTTAATTCAGGGAAAAACTACCTAAGGGCGAGATATTGTGACACCCCAAAATCCAAGATAAGATTAGAACTTGCTTCAAGTAAATGCAAAATCAGACATAATGTGTTGTTGTTATGGATAAAGATTTAGAAATGCATTACAGCCACAAGTACCTAGTTTCTCTTGGCCAAGTTAAAACTTTCCTTACCGATTGATTCCAGAGAACAATCTTTCTATAGTCAACTTCAAATGAGCATACCTCATATATTCAGAAGTATTTTTTATTTCAAGACCCACCAAATGATATATATTTGAATTAAATTTCAAACTCGTCCATCTTTTCCTTAATATGATGTCGGAGAAAAATGTTATGGCTATTTTATTAAATTATTATCCAACAGTGTAAACCTACTAGTGCAAGTATCATCAAGTTATATTTTACAGTCATTGAATGCCCATGTATTATGAAAATACCCCCAAACATAAAAAAATTGACAAGTATGCCTTCCGACCACCATTAGGAACCACGATCGTAGTCAGAAATTGTATTTTGAGGTATGATCTTGACTTATAATGTTGATCTTATTGGAACCTTCAACCTACGAACCATGATACAATTGTTGGTGGTTCCCATGATCATACCAACACTCGTTTGGTGGACTTTGGAGATCTCATATGCACCACCAACCATGAACACCACCCACAATCTTAAGTGGGTTCCACATCCTAGAAAGGTCTTACAAGTCCCTTCCAACTTCTTTTTAGTTATGAATTTAAAAGGGAACATCAGTCGTTTCCCTTTTTTTTAACATCAAAACATAATCTATTTCAAGGCTAAGAATAAATTTAAATACTACCCTAAGTCCCTCATTACAAATTCATTCAATATTTAGCCTCAAACGGAGAAAAGATGTGATTCTTCTTCTTCCAAGGCAAACAAGTCTTCATATTTTTCAAGATATAAGTTCAATAAATTCTATAGGTTTCGAACTCTGGGTATGTGAGATTTCATCAGTTGGTTTCCTTTCACCCATGTAGTCCCAAATTTAACTCAATTTCTCAAGTTTAATTCACCCTCCAAGCATGGGGTTTTCATGAAAACTGTGAATCTCTTTAGTTTTATATTTATTCCTTTTACTAAACCATGAATTTATATTTTCCTATAAATTTTAGAATAACTCTATACTCGTGATTATGAAATCTCATTATATTGATAAATTCTTTATTTTGGGCTTGAGATATAAAATTACTTGTCATGTTCAGATTTTAGCATTTTCATGATTAATTGCACTCTACAAAGATGGCAAGTTATTAACACCCGATGAACTATGATATAAGGCATTGTCAATTGAATATTTAGTTCTTTAATTTTCATGATTTCTAGTGCTCTCGAATAAAGCACTTATATTTTCAGTTTGAATGAATTCATGCCAATCATAGTTCATTCCCTTGGCAAGGTGCAGAACACCATCCCAACTGAGTTACGAGTTGGATTTCATATTTTTGGCATGGTCTATGTTAGTTATAGAAAACTTCTATAGTTTAGTCTTAGATTACTTTTGACGTTGTATCCAGTCTATTCGACACTTTATAGTGTTATATGTTTTATCTAGTCTATTCAACACTTTATAGTGTTACATGTTTATTACATGGTCATGGCATCAGTTTATAGATTTTAGTCCCTTGTTCATGTCATCGTGTCAATTTAGCATATTTATTTTATATAGTGTAGTGAATATCTCACATGCTAAGTACATTCAAAGTACTGACCGCAAGCTTTCCTTTATGCTATATCATCTTATAATATAGGTCTGGACATTCAGCACCCCAAATGAGATTAGCTTGATCTACGATTACTTGAGTAGTTGTGTTCTAGGGATTCCCCATCATATAAGGAATAATTACTAGTATATCATATGTTTTCTATATTTTAGTTTAAAACAATTGGAGTTAGTTAGGGGCTTGTCCCAGGAACACACCTTAATAGAGGCTTCGAAACATGCGGTAGAGTTTCAGCTTTATGTGATGTTAAGATATTTTCATTTTGATTTTACTATTCATGTTTTGTTTGATTATTTTTATATCATTCAGACTTTACCTTCCACATAGTACTATTTAGTTTATAGTGTCATTCCAGTGGGTTAACTTGAGTCACTTATGAATCTAAGTGTCATGTTACGACTAGGGGGTTGTATCGGGTCGTAACAAGATGAATATCCATGATCTAAACAACGAGCAACAAAGGATGATCAAGTGTTCTAATAACAATCATACCTTTCTTTCATCTAAAAGGCCACTGACTTATATTTCCTATTTTTTTAGCATAGGATTTATTTTTTCTATAAATAATTTATAGGATTATTTTTTAGAGTTTACACAGTTTTTATATTTTTAAAATATTATACTAAGATTCAAAGGAATATTTTGGATTTTTTCAAGTAAAATCTCTAGGGGTTTAATTTAAGTTGACATTTTTGAGTTTTATTCTTATTATAAGTTGATAATAATGTTTTCATCTATGATTTATTCTTGTATTCTTACAATCATGAGTAGCTAAATACCACAACTAGAGTTGTGGAAACCATGATGAATTAATGAGATAGGTTAAGTGTTGCATAATTCTAGATTGGTGTGCTTGTATGTATTGGTATTTCCATTGTTATGATTTCTCTTCTAACAGTTACAAATGTTAGAAACTCGTATGTATTCTAAAAATTCTCTAGAAAGAGGTAGAGATTAGGAAAATAAAATAACAATATTTAATGCTATTAACCTTTATCTAATAACTTACACCATAATAGGGACAGTTAATATGAGATCAAGAACAAGGGTTAATAGTGAGACACTTGGAGTCCGAGAGAAAAAGAGTGAAATTCATATAACCAACATCGAGAGACGTTAGATAAACCTATACTGTTATATTTTTCATATAATGCATAAGAATTGTTTTCTAGCACGAGAAACCTGTGTAGTTATGAAGTCATGAGGAACCCAATCCTAGTACCTTCTCATACTGATTAAAATTCTAGCAATAAATAATTGGTACTATTGCTCTTTTGTTTCACAAAATGAAACACCCCAAATTTTTGGTTCTTGGAAATTTCTTGAGCCTTGAGCTCACTGCCTTAGTTACGACTGGACCCCTAGAGTTGTAGGGTGTCTTAACCACTCATTAGGATGAGTTGTAACCAAATTAGTAAGTTGGTGGCTTTATTTTGATCTAAGTTTGAGTGTATCACTAAGAGCCATAAAAATATGTTATGAGTCACTGTAAGTCCCAATTTGGGTTCTTTGTTGACTATGATAGGACCCTACGAGTCATAAGGTCCCATTATGAGTGGTTTCATCAAGTTATAAGGATACCAGTGTAGGTTGCCTTTGTTGTACTTCCTTGGTTATGACTTATGGTGAAGATTCATAAGGAGAGGCTACAGTTTGAGGGTTGACTCATTGTCAAAGACTACCCTTTTTTTGGCTTTTGAGCTAAGGGCATTCTAGATATTTCCTCTTTTACGCACTTTGAAACCCACGACTTATGAACCCTTTAGGGTATTATTAGCCCTCATTAACACATCAAAGAAACTTCTTAACTCTCTCAAATTCCTCAAGGTCAATAACACTTAGGGTTTTTAAGAGGTTCATCAATTAGAGCTTTCAAGGGTGATTTCTATCTGTACATCTTACTATTTTAGGCATGTTACTCTACCCTTAAACTTAATATCTCTATTGCATAAAAATACATGGTTTTTTATGTGGTTGAAAGTAAGGTTTTTGACTTGATAGTGGGGTTTTGACATGAATGGTCAATTATATATTTTCCCATGGTTTTATGATGCATTACTCATGTTTTAAATGTTATTTTGAACATTATGGGATTTATGGGAATGGTGATTAAACTGAGGGGTTATGGTTAACCCCCAACATGATGATTTTTCCTTAATTATGGTTTTTGAAATTGTATGTCCCCAAAGTGTTTGTGAGGTTATCAATGAAAAGACTTTTGTCACATAGTTTGTCCTACCCACATGTAATATTGCATTGGCATTAAAAGGATAATGAAGTATGTATGTTTTCATTTAAAGGCCTTGATGTCCATGTATATGATTACCTTGAGCTGAATCTTGTAGGTTTTGTGTTTTCATAAGCCAATGTATAATTAAACCAAAGGGGTTTTTAAATTCCCCCAAGAGATGTGATTGTTTGGGCATGTTGTTGTTACCTTGCAAGTTTAGTTGGTATGACTATACCAATAATGTATGGCTTATTATGAAATATAGTCCAATTAATGGAAATGTGTGATAAATTTTTTAATTGGGCTTTAAAAGAGGATTGTGTAGTTGAGTCGTGAAAGTTGAGGTCCAAGTGACCATTACTGGAAATTGTGCTTATCGGTGATAGGGTCATTATGGATTGAGGGTTCGAGTCCCCTTAATTTTGACCAGGTGGTTTGAGTCCACCTTATTGTTATTATTATGACTGAAGAGCTCGAGTCCCCCATATCACATTTTATGATCGGGTGCTTAAGTTACCTTAGTATATGATTATATGGTTTGAGTCCCCCGTGCATATATATGAGATTATTATCTGGTCCATACGGCAACACGTATTGGGGTACAACCATTGGGGTGAGAACTGGGCCCCATATATCCAGGGGCACTATTAATATAACAGTTGAGCTACACAATCCAAGCTAAAGTTTTGAAAATACATGTTAAGCCTTAATCCTTATCCTGGCATGTGATATATATCTACATATATGTATTTGATAATGTGCATGGAATTTTGAATGATTTAAACTATTACTTATGGCATTATGTTATCCCTTATCCTTGAGTTATATGATAGCACTCCAACTACTAAGCATTTATGTACGTTGTATCCCTATGTGATGCAAGATTTGCCCATACTTCAACTTCTCCTGCTTAGTGATTTTAGATTGATCGTGAGTTGACATTGTAGTGGTGAGCTTCCATATGTCTGAAGTCTATATTGCATATTTGTTCCTCTTATTTCTTAGTCATATTTTTTGCTATCGTCGTGGGCATGTCTCGATACTTTATTGATATTTAGTTTTAAATCATTATTTATAAGGCTTTGTTTGGACTACTATAGTTTTTGGGCGGAGTCGGCGGTTAGTTGGTCGGTCATTGATTGTTGGTTGTAGATACAAATTAAACTTTTATTAAGTTATTACACGCTATTTTGTTATATATTTAGAATTCATTTGACTTTATGGTGTGTTTTATTTGGATTGGTTAGGTATAGGGGGTAATCTTCGATCCATGTGGGACTTAAGATACTCGACACAACCTAGTTTGGGTCATGTTAGATTGGTATCAGATCCTAGGTTTGGTATCATTAGGTGTCTAACATAGTTGTGTCAAGCAGAGTCTTTTTGATGGGTGTATAGCACACCACACTTATAAGGGAGAGGATACAACGCATTTAGGAATGTTTTCTTTCTTGCTGTCTTGTTTTAAGCTATAGAGTCTGAGGTCTTGAGTCTCTCTAATTGCCCTGTGTTTCCTTTTTAGATCATACCTCCTAAATGATTTGAAGCTCATGGAAACTCCTTTGTCCTACTTGATGACAATGCAATGGGACATGCCTTGCTAATGGGGTACAGACTCTGTCTAGGGGTCCAATTCCTAATTTTCCTTCTGCTTTACTGATCCCCTTTAGTCCTCCTCGATCTCCTTAGGCTGATGTTTCAAATGAAGAATTTCATTAGTCTATTCATATGTTGTCTCAGTTGGTAGCTTCTCAGACTGAGTATGTAGCTTCTGTTACTCCATCTACTGAGGCTATAAGAATTTTCCAGTTTATGAGATTGAGTCCTCCAACTTTTACTGATGTTAAGGTTGAGGAGGATCCTCAAGGTATTACAGATGATATGGAGAAGATTTTTTGGGTTATGCACTCTTTAGATATAGAGGGTGAGGAAGTTTGTGTCTATCAACTGAAAGATGTATCAGACTAATGGTGTGAGGAATAGGAACAGTCTAGAGGAGATGATTCTGAATCCGCACTATCGGATGATTTCTCTAGTTCTTTTCTGGATTTCTTCTTTTCTTCGGAGTTGAGAGAGGTGAAAGAGAAAAAGTTTGTTAATCTAAATCAAGGTAGGATGACATCAAGGAGTATACCTTGAAATTTAATCAGTTGTCCTAATATGTTTCTAAGTTAGTGTCTAGCATGAGGGCTAAAATGAGAAAATTTGCATTGGGTTGTGTCGTGATTTGATTCTAGAGAGTAAGGTTGCCTTGTTAAAATAGATACAAACATCTCCAGATTAGTTATGTACATGCAGTGGGTTGAGGAAGAGAAGAAGAAGTGGGTAGAGATAGGGCAAAGGAAGAAGAAGTAGTTTAGATTTATTTTATCAGAGTGAAGGTCAGTAGCTGAGTGGTAAAGATGGTGGAAATGGGTCTAAGAAGTAGTAGGGAAGTTCTGGTTTCTACTCTATGACTAGTGCTCCTTATTCAAAGCCTTGTTATGATCATTATTCTCATTATCATAGTGGGTTTAGGACATAGGGTGCCCAATCTCAAGATAGTGGGGCTTAGTTATATTTATCATATCTTCTTTGTAGATTCTGCGGGCAAGTGCACCATGGTTTTTGTTAAGAGGAAAGGTACAGGTGTTTTAATTATTGTCAGATTATCATTTACATAGTGATTTCCCTTTTAAGGTTTCTTCTAGGGAATATAAGATTCATCTTGCTATGTTATCAATTCTTCCACCAAAGGATGCTTCTTCTATTTCTGGTACTAGCACTAGCCGGAATTGCTTGTATGCTCGTGTTACTCGCCAGGACTATGACACATATTCTAATGTCATCACTAAAATTTAATGACTCTTTTCTTATGATGTGTATAACTTTCTTGATCCGGGGTCTACTCTTTCTTATGTGACCGTATTTGTGGTTATACATAACATTTTTAGTCTCGGGTGTATCCCTAATCCCTTTTCTGTTTCTACCTTGGTGGGTGACTCTGTGGTTGATAAAAGATTGTATAGGGGTTTTATGGTATTTTTTGGTTGTAGTGATACTCTGGTAGATCTGATAGAGTTAGACATGGTTGATTTTGATGTCATTCTGGAAATGGACTGGTTGCACTTGTGTTATGCCTCCTTCGATTGTCGAACCCATAAGGTCATGTCTAAATTACCTGATGAGCCTATCATTAAGTGTAAATGGGGTTCTCTAGTACCTAGGCTAGATTTATATTGTATTTTAGATCCCTGAAGTTATTTTCCAAGTGATGTCTTTATATTTTGGTTCGAGTTAAAGATTTTAACTTGATGGGTCCTTTCTTATAATCCATTCTCGTGGTTAATAAATTCCTGGAGGTTTTCCCTGACTATCTTTTTGGTATCATTCCCAATAGGGAAATTGATTTTGGGATTGACCTTGTTTCATACACTCGTCCTATTTCCATCCCTCCTTATAGAACCACTTCGGTTGAGTTGAAGGATCTTAAGAAATAGTTGAAGGATCTCCTTGATAAGGATTTTTCCAGTCCTTTTGTGTCTCTTTGGGGTGATCCTATTTTGTTCATACGTAAGAAGGATGGTTCCCTTTGGATGTGCTTCGATGACCATCAGTTGAATAAGGTTATAGTCAAGAATAATTATCCTCTTCCTTAAATTAATGATTTATTTGACCATCTTTAGGTTGCTAGATGTTTCTCTAAAATTTATCTGTGGTCGGGATATCATTAACTAAATATTAGGGGGGTGGATATCCCTATGACTTTTTTTCGAACCTGGTATGGTCACTATGAGTTCTTAGTCATGTCTTTTGGTTTGACTAATGCCCCAACGATATTTATAGACTTGATAAATAGGGTTTTCTATCAGTTTTTAGATTTGTTTCTCATCGTGTTTATTGATGATATTCTAGTGTACTCTAAGAGTGAGGTAGATCACACTATCTATCTTCGTATCATGTTGCAAACCTTGAAATATTAGCATTTTTATGCTAAGTTTTCAAAGTGCAAGTTCTGGTTAAAAGTCGTTACTTTTCTGGATCATGTCATTTCTAGTGAAGGGATCATGGTGGATTTGCAGAAAGTTGCAGTGGTTAAGAAGTGGCCTAAGTCCATCACTCCAACCGATATTCAGAGCTTCTTAAGTTTGGCCGGTTACTATAGAAGATTTATGGAGAGTTTATTGACTATAGTTACCCCGTTGACTAAGTTGACCCAGAAGAAGGTGAAGTTCTCGTGGTCTGATGCTTCTGAGGGTAGTCTTGAAAAGCTGAAAGATAAGTTGACTTCAGCTCTAGTTTTCCTTGCTCGAAGGTAATGATAGATTTATGGTTTATTGTGATGCACCCCGTGTAGGACTTGGTTGTGTGTTTATGTTGCATGATAGGGTAGTGGCTAATGCTTCTAGGCAGTTGAAAGCTCATGAGAGGAATTATCCAACTTATAACTTGGAGTTATTAGCTATGGTACCCATTAAGCGTTTGGCGTCACAATTCGTATGGAGTCTATGTAGATATCTTTTAGAATAATAAGAGCTTGCAATATGTGTTCACCCAAAAGGAGTTGAATCTCAGGCAAAGGAGATGTCTTGAGTTACGGAAAGGCTACAACATGAGTCTTCATTACTACCCAGGTAAAGCTAACATGCTTTTTGATGCACTTAGCAGGTTGTATATAAGAATTATAGCTCATGTGGATGAGCACAAGTGGGAGTTGGTAAAAGATATTCACTATTTTACTTATCTTAGAGTTTGTCTTATAGATTCCATAATGGTGGGTTGTTTGTGCAAAAGGTGGTGCTGACATCTTTTGGTACTGAAATAAAGGAGAAACAGGTATTCGATCCTGTCATAATAAAACTCAAAGGAGATATGGGTCAGCAAAAGGTTGTAGCTTTTAAGATTGGTGGTGATGGTATCTTAAGGTACCAAGGGAGGTTATGTGCTCCCGATGTTGATGTATTACGAGAAAGGATTAAGGTAGAGGCTCATAAGTCGCATTATGCCATTCATCCTGGTTTAAGTAAGATTTATCACAACCTTAAAGAGATTTATTGGTGGAATAATATAAAGAGAGATATGGACAGTTTTATGGCTTAATGAATGGTGTGACAATAAGTGAAGGTTGACCACTTTCTGCTCGAATGGTTGTATTAAGAAATTGAGTTGCCTATGTGGAAATGTGAAGTGATTAATATTGATTTTGTTACCATTCTTCCTTGGTCTTGAAATCAATTTGATTTTATTTGGGCCATCGTGGATAGGATGACTAAGTCTATTAACTTCTTGCCAGTGAAGAGTAACTATTCGACAGAGGATTATGCGAAGTTATTTCTCCAAGAGATTTTGAAGTTGCATGGGACGCATAGTTCTATCATGTCAGATCATGTTACTAAGTTCTAAACACACTTTTAGGCTTTTGTTTTAGAGAGGTTAGGGAACTAAGGTGAGCCTTAGTACTGCTTTCCACCCATAATTGGATGGGCAAGTGAAAAGGACTGTTCTGACATTAGAAGACATTCTTAGAGCTTGAATGATTTACTATGGGGATAGTTAAGTTGATCATTTACCTTATATAGTTTTTTCATATAATAATAACTACCACTCTAGTTTTAGGATGGCTCTATTTGAGACATTGTATGGTAGGAGGTGTAGATCTCCTATTAGGTGGTTTGAAGTTGGTGAGGCTCAGATGTTTCGCCCATATTTGGTTAACCAAGCCATGGAGAAGGTGAAGGTGAAGGTGATTTAGGATAGACTTAAAGTCTCCCAAAGTTTCCAAAAGTCCTAAACGAATGTGAGGTGAAGGGAATTGAAGTTTAGTGTTGGTAATTGGTTGTTCTTTAAGGTATCCCCCTTGAAGGGCGTGATGCGGTAAATAAAGGGAAGCTCAGCCCTTGGTATGTTGGTCCATACTTGTTGTTGAAGAGGGTTGGTAATGTTGCATATGAATTGGTGTTGCCCTATAGTGTGAGATCCATTTATCTGGTGTTTCAAATTTCAATGTTGAGAAAGTGCATGAATGATCTTTCAATGGTTGTTTCTTTGGAGGAGGTTGGTATTTGAAAATTCTTAGCTTATGAGAAAGTACCGATTGAATTTTTGTATCAACAAGTTCATGGGTTGCGGATGAAGGACGTAGCTTCAGTAAAGTTTTTGTAAAGGAACCACAAGGTTGAAGAAGCTACATGGGAAGCCGAAGAGGACAAGAATTCCAAGTACTCGTTATTATTTCCCATACTGGAAAATCGTGGTTAAGGTATGTATATTCCCTTATATCCTTATTTTCTATCGTTGTCAAAAGAAATTGTAATTTCCTTGGTATCCGTATTTTCTATCTTTGTTAAAGTTAAGAGTAGAGGTATGTGGAGTCAATTCATGCTAATATATGCCTTGTCATGTCATTCGAGGACAAATAATCCAAGAGGGGGAGAATTGAATCACCACAGATTTTCATCCCTTGGAAAATTCTTGAGCCTTGAACTCACTGCCTTGGTTACGATTGGACCACTAGAGTCATATGGTATCTTGACGACTCAGTGGGATGATTCATAACCAAATTAGTAAGTTGGTGGATTATTATCTGAATACAAGTGGCTTACTAACAGCCGTAAGGATATGTTACGAGTCATCAGGTGAAATAGTAGGGTGTCCAATGTAAGTCCCAATTTGGGTTCGATGTGTAGTACGACTGGACCTTACGAGTTGTAGGGTTCGATTACGAGTGGTTCCATAGAGTTGTAAGGATAATAGTGTAGGTTTCCTTGGTTGTACTGCCTTGGTTACAAGTCGTGGTGACGAGTCGTAAGGAGAGGCTATGAGTCAAGGGTTGATTCATAGTCAAAGACTACCCTTTTAAGCTTTTAAGTTAAGGACATTCTAGACATTTCCCCTCTTACCCAACTTGAAACCCACATCTTATAACCTCTTTAGGGTATCATTAGCCCTCATAAATACCACAATGTAACTTATTAACACTCAAATTTCTCAAGGTCAAGAACACTTAGGGTTTTCAAGAGATTGATCAATTAGGGCTTTCAAGGGTGATTTCTCTCCGCACATCTTACTATTTCAGGCATGTGACTCTCCCTTAAAGCTTAATATCTCTATTGCATGAAAATACATGGTCATTTATGTGGTTGAAATTACGAGTTTTGACTTGATTGGGGGGTTTTAACATGAATGGTAAATTAAATATTTTACCATGGTTTTATGATGCATTACTCATGTTTTAAATATGGTTTTTTAAAATTGTGGGGCGTATGGTAATGGTGATTAAATTAAAGGGGTTACGGTTAGCCCCCAACTTGATGATTTTTCCTTGATTATGGTTTTGAAAATTTTATTTCCCAACGTGTTTGTGAAATTATCAATGAAAAGCTTTTTTCACGTAGTTTGTCCTACCCACTTGTAATAATGCATTGACACAAAAATTATAATGAAGTATGCATGTTTTTTTTGTAAGGCCTAGATGGCCATGTATGTGATAGTCTTGAGTTGAATCTTGTGGGTTTCATACTTTCACAAGGTAATGTATAATTGAACCAAAGGAGTTGTGAATTACCCCAAGTAATGTGATTATTTGGGCATGTTGTTGTTACCTTATAAGTGTAGTTAGTATGACGATACCGACAATGTATGCCTTAATGTGAAGCATAGTTTAATGAATAGGAATGTGTGATAAATGTTTTAATTAGGCTTTAAAAGAGGATTCTGTAGCTGAGCCGCAAAAGTACACGTCCAAGTGACCAATACTAGAAACCAAAAACCGCACTAGTCGGTGTAGGGGTTGTTATGGCTTAAAGGTTTGAGTCCCGTTGCTTGTGACCAGGTGGTTTGAGTCCACCTTATTGTTATTATTATAACCAGAGAGTTTGAGTCCCCCATATCATATTTTTTTATCGGGTGTTTAAATTTCCTAAATATATGATTTGAGGGTTCAAGTCTCCCGTGCATATATATGAGATTATTTTCTAGTTCATGTAGCTACATGCATTGGGGCTCGACCAGTGGGGTGAGAACTGGGCCCATATAGAACGTGTGTACTATTAATAGGACGGTTGAGCTACACAATCTTGGTTAAAATTTTGAAAATGCATTTTAATCCTTGATCCCTATCCCGACGTGTGATATATATGTACGTATATGCATTTGATAATGAGCATGAAATTTTGAATGATTTGAACTATTATTCATGGCATTATGTTATCCCCTATCCCTGAGTTACATCCTAGCGCTCCAACAACTAACCATTTATATATGTTGTATCCCCATACGATGCATGAGTTTTTCCATACTTCTACTTCTCAAGCTTAGTGATTGTAGATTGATTGTTAGTTGACATTGAAGTGGAGAGCTTCCATACGTCGGAATTCTACATTTCGTGTTTGTTTCTCTTATGTTTTAGACTTACTTCTGGCTATCGTTGGGGGCATGTCCGAGAACTTTATTAATATTCTATTTTGGATCATTGTTTAGAAGGCTTTGTTTTTACTACTGTGGTTATTAGCGGTGTTGGTCGGTCCTTTGGCTGGTCGTTCGTTATCGGTTGTAGAAATGCATTAAAATTTTAATAATATATTGCATGCAGGGGGTGATCTTCGATCCACGTAGGACTTGAGATACCCAACATAGCCAGTCCCTGATTCGGGTCCTGTCACAAAATCCCTACTCTTTTACTTATTTTCTAGTTACCTAGACATATGTTCAATCATATTTCCTCCTATTCCCTGTGGGTTCAACTCCAACGTTATTGGGTTCTATATTTTATTCATCAACTATTTTATATTTTTAGAAAGGTGTAATTTGGGCGACATCATGTTGCCCGCAGACTTAACATCAATGCATCCTATCTTTCATATGTCCTTTTTGAAAAGTACATTAATTATCCAGCTTTAGTTGTGCCATTAGTGAGTGTGGGCATGAAAGATAGTCTCTTTTATGAAGAGGTACCAATTGAGATTCTTGATCGTCAAGTTGGTAAGTTGAGGAATAAGGAAGTCGCTTTAGTGAAAGCCCTTAAGAGAAATCAGCTAGTTGAAGGAGCTACTTGAGAGGCAGAAGAAAAGATGATGACCAAGTAATCTCACCTCTTTCCTTCTATTTTAGTTCTAGTTGAAGTAATAGTTTCCTCTTAAGGAATCTAATCAAGCTTATGTCCCATAAGTTATTTTTGAGCTCTTACTATGGATGCATGTCTCATGAATTCATGTTCAGATATGTTTTAGTAAGAAATTAGTTATTATATTAGAAATTCATCTTTTAGAACACAATATATAGGATTGTAACTCTTTCCCTAACCCTTTCAACTTAGTTAGTCTTCATTTGAGGATGAATGTTCCTAAGGTGAAAATATTGTAACACCAAAATAGTCCCTAATGTAATATCTCATACTTAGCATAGAAAACCAATACAAGATGGAAGAAATTCCCTCAAGATGACTCACTGTATGACTCATACAGTGAGACCATGAGTCATGGGTTGACTATTACGTAGACTAGTCTAGCCTAATACCCCAGTGTTCATGAGTCACCATGAGTTGTTATAAGATCCCCACAAGCTATTGGGTGACCAATTTTGAGAAAAATTCTTAAAAGATTTAATCTTCCTCTCAATGGTCATGATTTCTAACAATGAACTATGGACAAATCTCATAAGTCATTAGGTGGAATTCGTGCTTGTCGTAATCCATATTTTTATAAAAAGAAAGTTTAGAACTCAAATTAATTAATAAAATTTAGAAATTTACAAATTCCCCACCTAATTTAAGGAAAACTAGAAAACTTGTTACTTTAATTAAAGAAAAAATAGTTTTCATAATCAATTATATTATAGGTAAAGGTTCAATTTTTTTCAAAAAAGGATGGTGTTAGGGACCCTTTAGAATACATAAAGGGCAGTCACGACTGAACTTATTTTTTCAATTGAGAAGAAAATAAAATATTTTTTGCAAATATAATAATAAACATAAAATATATGCAAAGAATTAAGTAAGCATGAGTAATGAAAAAAGCCTAATATTTGTCTGTCGTCAAATTAATTGAATAAAAATAATGAATTATTGAAAATGGTTATCAAATTCAAATTTGATTGTCTACTCGTGTGTTATGGTTTCAAAGCACATTTGACTCTAAAAATGATGAAAATATGCAAGTTACTTAGGTCTCTTTGTTAGATATGATGTGTTTTGCATTGTGTTTTGCAGAAAACCAGGTTTTGGAGCTACAAAGGAGAAAAAATATGAAAATTAATGAATTTGTGGCACCCACATGGGTACCTACATCCCATAGGTACTATACTAAAAGTTAAAGTTCAGAGTTTCAGAAGCTAAAGAAATTTAAATGTCACTTATGCTAGGTCACCTACAGGCCATTGGTGGTACCTAAGCCCCGTAGGTGAAAGAAACTAAGAGATTCAGAGAGTTCAGAGGACTTTGGGTTCTAGACACTATGGTGGGACCACCTACGCCCTGTAAGTGCCACCCACACCCCGTAAGTGCCACTTACGCTGCATAGATGGTCCCGTAGGTGGCCACCGACTTTGATTTTCCCTTTTTTTAGGATTGTTTTCTTGGAGTTTTCTTATATTCTATATATACCATTTTTATATTTTTAGATAATTTACCGATGAGTGGTAAATTTTACACTCAGTAACATCCAAATTTGTGCACCCTACTATGGTTAAATTGTGTAAATGAGTCAAAATTGCTATTTGAATGAACTAATTCCCATGGTTTGTAGGTTTACATGTAATTGGAAGAAACCAAGTGAACTAACCAAAAAAAAACAAAAAGGGCAAAGTCAGTGCAAAAGCTAGAAAATCCAAATAAGGGATCGACCTCAGTTACTGCGATCACAGTCTAAGGGCTGCGATCACAAATAGTTAAAGCCCGGTCAATTCATGGAGAATGCAAGGTAATCGCCACAATCACAAGAGTCACGATCTTGATCAGGAAATAGTGCGGTCAAATGCCCAAAGGCCGTTTTGTAATTTTAAGTAGTTTAATCCAATTCTCAAAAGGGCAAAAACCCTTTCACTTTAGAGGCATCTTTCAACTAGAATTCAAGTTTTGTATGGTGAAAACCCTTCTAAATTGGGAATGAACAATTATTAATGACATTCCAAGTTATTTTTAGTTAAATTTGGAATTGGATTTGATATTATTCGTGCTTTGCATCAATAGGGGCATTGAATGTCAACTTGGGTATATTTATTTGCTTAATTTTTATGAGTAGCTAAATATTATTCTTATAGTTATGTTCAAATAGGGTGATAATGTGTATGGTTAATTATTGTTAGTTTTTATTCTTAGATAATGATGTTGGGTTTCACTAATACTTGAGTATTGAATTGTAAGTTGTGGGTGAAAGCCCCAATTTTCCTAGATCCCACATCATCCTTGAAAGAGGTATATGGGTGATGAGTATTAGTGAACAATAAAGTAGATTGTAGCTTACTCCTTAACATTGTTTTAAAAATACGGATGGCTTATAGGTTTTCTATATCTGGGGCATCATCCTAGAAATAGGGATGCCAAATTAAGGTGTGAGTTGATTGTTTTGAAACACCATAAGGTATTCGAAAGAATCCATGGGAGAAATTTTGGTGTTTTTTTGGAAGACTAACACCATAACCCCTAACCTAGCCTACCCATATATTCATTAACTAGAATTGTAATTGCACTCTTATGCACCCAAACACTAATTTCCCCTAGGAAAGAACAGGCCCAAGACCATTCTCTCATTTGATTGTAATAAAAAATTGTTTCTCTCATTTAATTTCACAAAATAATTTTGTTCAAACACATTTCAAATCATGGACCAGAATTTAATTTATGTCTTGCTTTGAGTTTACATTTTTGGTCAATACATAGTAACTTTCAACATACATAGTATTCGAAAACTAGTCACACTCTTGTGGATTCGACCCCAACTTAAGTTGGGTTATTATATTTATAATGAGTGCCTTACACCAAAATAATGTTGTAAGTTGAGAATTATCAAAAATAGGGTCGTTGCAGCAGAGTGAAACTTAGTTTTTTCTTGTGTAGTTTTGAAACTTTGAGTTTACCTGTAGTGTTAGTTATTTATGTTTGTTATTTTTGCTTTAATTATAGGTGATTTTAATAGTGTCCACGACACAATGAGTGATAATGGAAGCAATGTCGGGACCTTTGATGGTCCCCTTGATGATGAGGAACAGCTCCATGATGTGGGGCATGCTAGTACCATCTGCATCTCGCCAAATGAAGGAAATGGGGTATTCCACAACACGAGAATGATGTTACAAGTATGACGTTATACATGCTAGAAATTAAGGGTATCTTTGGGGGTCAAGCTCATGAATACCCAAACCTTGATTTGAAAAATTTTGTGAAGATATGTGCCTCCTTTGATATTGCTCACATCTCACAAGAGTTCTTATAGTTATGCCTCTTCTCATTCTCTCTAACTAGTGAGGCAGTATTGTGGTTAAGGTCCTATCCCGCTCGATCCATCACATTGTGGATCGATCTTACCGATGCTTTCTTAAATCATTATTACCCATCATCAAAGATGTTGCAGTTGCGGGATGAAATCATAAACTTTCATCAACCCAATGGAGAGCCTCTATATGATATTTGGGAGAGATTTAATGAAATACTTGTGCAATGTCCTAACTATGAAGTACCAAATTAGATGTTTTTACAAATATTTTGTAGGGCATTAGACCAACTAAACAAGATTATGGTTGACAATGTGGCCAGTGGATCACTTGTGAGGTTGTCATATGGTGTGTTATCAACTTTTCATAAACAAATCACAAAGAAAAATAGGGGGTGGCACACCTGGGATACTGAGGTAGTCATGGAGAAAAAGTAGGAGAACCCAAGATCATTTACTATTTTGTGTGCTATTGGTCCTTTCAACTTTAAACGAGCTTTATGTGACTTGGGATCCTATATCAATCTAATGTCGCTAGTAGTGTAGAAGCAGTTGGGGTTGGGGGCAACAAACTAACATCTATAAGATTACTGATGGTTGATCGCACTATAAAGAGGCCAGTAGGACTCTGAGCGATGTATTGGTGAGGTGGCTTTCTTCATTTTTCCAACTGACTTTGTAATTCTTGACTGTGAAGTGGACTTCAAAGCCCCTATTATCATAGGTTGACCTTTCATATTTAAGTGTAGGGAATTTATTGATATGGAGTTAAGGTAGATGAAATTTAGACTGAATAATAAACAAGTGATCTTTGATATGTGTCAGTCAATGCAATAGTTGGATGATAAATGGGTAGTGTCTATGATAGACACTCTTGGTGATGATGATGATGATGCAAAGATTGTGCCTATTAAAGAGAGGCTTGGGGTTAAGGCTCTAGAAACGATCATTATGAATGCGAGAGTGATGACATCAATGAACATGAAGAGATGGTTAAAGCATTGCATGGGAGATATTCTTATAATTATTCTTTAAAAAATATGGATCTTGATTTTAGGAATAGAACCACTTTTTCTGCTCGAACATCTATTGAGGAACCACCTATTTTGGAATTGAAGGCCCTCTCATCTTATTTGAGGTATGCATTCTTAAAAGCCGATAATACCTTATTAGTTATTATTGTAGTAGATTTGGTAGAATCATAGGTTGAAGAATTTTTATCAATATTATAGAGGTTCAATAGAGCCATTGGATAGACCATTGCAGATATTTTAGGGATTCAACTCAGTATTTGACTACATAAGACACAACTTGAAGCGATTATATTCCCATAATTAAGCATCAGTGTCAATTAAATCCTTCTATACAGGAGATAATGAATAAATAAATCATCAAGTAGTTAGATACTGGAGTTGTTTACCCTATTGCAAACATCAAGTGGGTTAGCTCGGTTCAATGTAAGCCAAACATGGGTGGAATCACAGTGTTTCCCAAAAAGAAGAATGAACTTGTGCCACCTAGACATGTCACTGGTTGGAAAGTTTGCATGGATTATAGAAAATAGAATACTTGGACCCAAAAGGACTATTTCCCTATGCCATTCATAGATCAAATATTTTATAGACTAGCAGGCAAGGGCTAGTAGATAGGGGTTGGTATTTATTTTCTTGACGCGTACTCCGGGATACAATAAGATTACTATTTCTCTCAAAGACCAAGAAAAGGTGACTTTTACTTTCCCCTATGGGACTTTTGAGTTCATGAGAATGCCATTCAAATTACGTAATGCTTCTCCACCTTTTAGAGATGCTTGATGTCTATATTTTCTAACACGGTGAAGGACATGATTGAGGTATTCATAGATGAGGTTTTAGTCATTGAGGACTCATTTGATAATTGTTTTTCCATCTGGCCAATGCATTGCATAGATGTGAGGAGTGTAATTTGGTAGTGTATTGGGAAAAGTACTATTTTATGGTAAATAAAAGTATTATTCTCGGGATCAAGATCTCAAAATAGGGTATTGAGGTAGATATATGAAGAATAAGGTATTTAAAAAGTTTCCATAACTAGTCTCAGTGAAAGGTACTCAATGTTTCTTGGGTCATGTTGATTTTTACATGAGATTCATCAAGGACTTATCAAGGATTGTAAATCCACTATGAAAACTTTTAGAGAAAGAGGTGAAATTTGTATTTGATGATGTATGTATTAAGGCCTTTGAGTGCCTAAAGGAGCGGTTGATGTCAGCCCCTATCATTGTATCCCCTAATCTATCTTCACCATTTAAGGTTATGTGAGATGGTAGTGGAGTGGACTTAGGTGTTTTCCTAGGACAAATATGATAGAATATCCTTCATCTAATTTATTATGCCAGTAAAGCATTAAACCTCGTACGTAAGAAGTATACAATTATCTAGTAAGAGTTGCTTGTGGTGGTTTTTTCCATTAAATAGTTTTGATTTTAATTGATTGGGAAAAAAGTCATAGTCCATACAGATCATGAAGCATTGAGGTATCTTATATTGAAAAATCATGTCAATCCAAGATTAATACATTGGGTCTTCTTACTGAAAGAATTTGACTTTGAGTAAAAGATTTGAAGGGCACTGAGAATCAGGTTGTTGATCACTTGTCTTGCCTCGAGGAGGAGGAAATCAAAAAATTAGGAGGTAATCTTGATATAGATGATACTTTTCCAGAAGAGCAGGTCTTTGCATCATCTCAAGAATTAATCCCCTAGTTTGTTGATTTTGCCGACTATTTCGCATATGCTCTTATTCTAGAAGACCTATCCTTCTAGTAGCAGAAGAGATTCATGAATGGGGTAAGGAAGTTCTTCTGGTATAAACCATATCTTTTTGGTATTTATGGGAATAGTGTTATTCAAAGGTTTATCCTTCAGGTAGAATGATGAGAATTCTTGAAGCATGTCATTTATCACCAGTTAGGGGTTATCATAGTAGTAACTGCACAACCTACAAAATCCTTCAATGTGGGTATTATTGTCCTACTATATATAATTATGCACATTATTTTACTCAAGCCTGTGACCAATGCTAGCATTAAGGCAAAATATCAAGGAGACATGAATTCCTCATGACACTTATCTTAGAGCTGGAGTTGTTTGGAGTATGGGGGATTGATTTCATGGGTTCATTCATGAGATCCTATGGCATAAAGTATATTCTGGTAGCGTTTCACTATGTTTCTAAGTTGGTAGAGGCGATTGTGTTTCCATACATTTAAAGAAGTGTCACTGCATTTTTTAAGAAAAATATCTTTTCTTAGTTTGGCAATGCAGGTGCGATTTTCTCGGTGTCACTTTTATAACCATTTGTTTAAGGTCATGCTTGATAAATATGGTGTAAATAATAAGGTGGAAACACCTTATCATCCTCTGACAAGTGGGAAGGTTGAGGTCTCTAATAGAACGATCGAGTCTATATTAGCGAAGACTATGATTGTCAATAGGACTGACTGGTATTAAAAGTTAGTTATATGGGCATATCTAACAACTTTTAATACACCCATAGGTGCCTTCACATATCATCTTATGTATGGAAAGGCATGCCACTTGCTGGTTAAACTTGAACATATGAAACTATAGGCGTTGAAAAAACTATATTTTAAGTGGCATGATAAGACAAAGTTGATATTGAGTAAAGTGAATGAGTTGGATGAATTTTGGCTCCATTATAATAAGAGTTCTATTATATACAAAGAAATAATGAAACATTATCGTGATAGGAAAATTGAGCAAAAAATATTTGCCAGAACAGTTGATGCACTTTTTTTTTATTTTTTAGAAAACATGTGTTATATATTTTTTTGATGATGAGCAGATAACTTGAAGGAACTAGGTCTGTAGATGTTCAAGGCTACAGTATAGATGGTACACATCTCCACATATTTGTCTTCTTGTGTAATAAACTGCGCAGGTGTTGCTTGTACTATTGAGGACACCTGGTCCAATGGAATTTCAATGCTAATCATCATTCATCCATAAAAGGAAAATGATGCTTCTCCATCGAGAAGTTCTTGTATATTAAAATTCTGAGAGCTAAAGTGAGAAAGTGGAAAAAACTCCATATTTAACATTGCACAAGAACTTAGTTGTATGTGTGTGCTGAAATAGAAAGTGTTCTTCAGTAAACTTGATTTGTAACTGAATTACTCAGCCTATAAGAGTAATTTTATTTTTTCATTTCTTAGAGAATGATTAGGTAGAGTTACCTAAGTTTGTGTAAGACCTGATTAGGTAGAGTTAACTAAGTTTGTGTAAGACCCCACAAAGTTCCCTCGTAGTCCGAGCCTTAGAGCATGTCAAGTGAAGTGTAATTCCATCCCTAAAAGATTGAGAAGAGAACCTCCCTAAATTAAAGTATTTTCCATTGTGATAGAACATTTTCCCTAAAGCTTTGAGATAAGATATTTTCTAAAGTAAACAAATTTCTTTTGAGTATTTTCCAAAGAAGGAAGTAGTTCTCTCTACTAATACGAGTTGATCACCATTTCTTTTAAACCAAAGTTATATGATTCCCAGTTCCAAGTGTTTGAGTTTAAAAGAGTTATAAGTTCTTGAGCATTAAAGAAGTTATACTCCCCCTGAGATATATGCATGAGTTGAAAGTATTGTTTAAAGCTTTCTTCATCCTATGAGTAATAAGAATAAGAGGAGAGCACAGATTTTAAAACCAAAGTATAATGACTTATGAAGTTTTTGTTACATGCTTCATTCTACATGATTTATAAGTTTTACATTTTAGACTTATTCAAGCCATGTGAGTTATTCCTATTTGCAAGCATGATTTGATTAAAGAGTATTGACATTGTTTCATGTAAATGCATATGCCCCCATATACTTAGTACATTCCCAAGTGTTGATCCACATATACATCTATGTTCTACATTGTCTTATATTGTAGGTTCAGGTGCTCAGCCCGGTCTTATCAGTGATTCCCGAGTACATTTTTCTACATTTCTCCAGTGGTGAGTCCTCATGGTTTGAGGTACTATCTTGAGATATTTCAGTATTTGAGTGGTTATGTTTATTACTTTCAGTTCAATTTGAGTTAGTTGGGGACCTGTCCCAATGGCTCTCTAGTTCATGGAGTAGTAGAGGCTTTGTCAGACTAGTTATCAGATTGTGGTTTTATTGATATTTCTAGTTTTGTGGTAGTTTAGACCGAGTATTACCTTCGTATTTCCTTTAATTTTATATGAAAGTGCTAGTGTTTTATGTATTTCTTTTTGAATGAGTTATTATGAGAAGTGATAGGTTCAAAGGGTTAGCTTGGGGCTACGTATAGCCTAAGCACTGTGTGACGTCTTGGAAGGTGATTTTGTGTCGTTACAAACTTGGTATCAGAGCCTAAGATTTTGAAGGAGTCCTAGGGAGTCTAACAAGCCGCGTTGAGTAGAGTCTTGATCATCGGTGTGTAGTGTGCCACATGTATGAGTAACAGGCTACAAGATGTTTTAGAAAAAAACTGTTTCTTTCTTTCAGATTCCATCATTCCTGCAGTTGTCCCTCTCATCTAATAATTCGTACTCTTCTATTTTAGAAAATGTCTTTCCTAAGAAAGAATGCCTGAGGAAACGATGAAGAGAAACCCCCACCTGTTGATCCTTTGAATGAGACTGTGTCTCATGCTAAGTTTTGGGTGGCCTTTCATGCGTTGGCCCAAGCAGTCACCGCTAATATTTGGGTGAATAACTATGCCGCAATTGCAAATCAGTAGGGAGGTGATGTAGCTTCTTCTAGGATCCGTGATTTCATACAGATGAATCCATTAGAGTTTTATGGGTCCAAGGAAGGTGAGGACTCACAGTTGTACAATGAGGAGGTAAGAAAGATCACGAAGGTGATGCATATTTCTTAGGAAAAAAGCATTGAGTTAGTGTCTTACAGGTTAAAGGACATAGATTATGATTGGGTTGTATCGTGGAGGAAGGGTAGAGGTAAGGATGTTGCTCCTTTGACTTGGTAGGTGCTCAAAGATGCATTCTTGGACAAGTTCTTTCCACTTGAGATAAGGGAAGAAAAGATTGAGGAGTTTATGAACTAGAGGCAGGGCCCCAGGATTGTTAAAGAGTACTGCTTGAAGTTCAACCAGTTGGCCAAGTATGCTCCTGATTTAATTTCTGACACCCGAGCTAGTATGAACAAGTACATGATAGGTGTTTCTGGTTTGGTGCTGAAAGTGTGTAGGACTGCGATACTGCTTAGGGATATGGATCTGTCTAGGTTGATGACGCATGTACAGTAGATAGAGGCAGATAATATTAGAGAGAGAGAGAGTAAAGGGTAATAAGAGGGCTAGATCTAAACAGCATGAGTATAGTCAACCAAGGTTCTATGGAGTAAACCGCCCTCAATTTCAGAGACGTCTATCTATTCCAGTGCCTTCATCAGGTAGTTCTCCCGCACCTAGAGGAAGGCAGGAGAAAGGGAGCAGGTCTTTTATTTCTTGGACGTAGAACAGTGTTGGTAACAGGCCCTGTTATCCTCTTTGTGCTAATTATGGTAGGTATCATCCCGGTGAGTGTTTCGCAGATTTGAGGGGTTGTTTTGGTTATGGAAAGTAGGGCCACAGACTAAGAGATTGTCCGCATGCTAGGAAGGGGACCAGAGATGCCTAACCTCAAGCACAGACTACTAGTACACCAGCTCTTGTTCCTCATGCCGCCCCTGTTTAGGGTGCTTCATCTAGCACTGCTGGCGGTCAGCGCTAGAATAGATTCTATGCCTTACCATCCCGTCAGGATCAGGAGGACTCTCCTGATGCTGTTATCGGTATGATCCGTATTTTTTTTATGATGTTTATGTGTTGTTGGACCCTAGGTCAAGTTTCTCCTATGTGACCCCACTTGTGGATGTGAATTTAAAAATAAGTCCCAAAAGGATTCCTGAGCCTTTCCTAATTTCTACATAAGTAGGGGAGTCAGTTGTTGCTGAACAAGTTTATAGAGATTGTCCTGTTATCGTTCTTCATAGAGTCCTACTTGCTGATTTGATAGAGTTAGACATGGTGGATTCTGACCTTATTCTAGGTATGGATTGTCTTCATTCTTGTTATGCATCTATAGACTGTCGTACCTGTATGGTAAAGTTTCAGTTCCCTGATGAGCCAATTTTTAAGTTGTCCGTGAGTACGGTATCACTCAAGAGTGATTTTATCTCCTATCTCAAGAACAAAAAGCCTATATCCAAGGGTTGCATATATCACCTAGTTAGAGTCAAAGACACTAAGTTCAAGGCTCCAACTATTCAATCAGTCGATATTGTTAATAATTTTCTGGATATTTATCCAGAAGATCTCCCAGGGGTACCTCCAGATAGAAATATAGAATTTGGGATTGACCTTCTTCCCGACACTTATCCCATTTCTATTCTAATATACCGTATGGTACCTTTCGAGCTTAAGGAGTTGAAAGAGCAACTCAAAGATCTTTTAGACAAAGGTTTCATAAGGCCCAATATTTCTTCTTGGGGCGCATCTATTTTATTCGTGTGAAATAAAGATGGTTCCTTGAGTATGTGCATTGACTATCATCAGATTAACAAGGTCACAGTCAAAAATAAGTATCCTTTTCCGAGAATTGATTACCTATTTGATCAAATGCAAGGTGCATGTTATTTCTTCACGATAGACCTTAGATTCGTCTATCATCAACTTAAAGTGAGGGAATATGATATTCCAAAGACAGCCTTCCGAACTCGGTATGGTCACTTTGAGTTTCTAGTCAGGTCTTTCAGACTAACCAATGCCCCAACAGCTTTTATGGACCTCATGAATCGAGTGTTCAAGAAATATCTTGATATGATTGTCATACTGTTCTTAGATGACATCCTTGTCTACTCCCACAGTGAGCATGATCATGCAGATCACCTTACAATTGTCTTGCAAACTCTTAGAGGTCACCAGTTGTTCACCAAATTCAGTAAGTGTAAATTTTGGCTAAGGTTTGTAGCCTTTTTGGGTCATATTGTTTCAGTTAAAGGTATCAGAGTTGATCCCTAAAAGGCAGAAGCTATAATAAATTGGCCTAGACCTATCTCTCCTTCTGACATTAGAAGTTTCTTGGGTATAGTGGGTTACTACCGCCATTTTATTGAAGGTTTCTCCTCTATTGTGTCTCCCATGGCCCGATTGCCCTAAAATAAAGTGAAGTTCCAGTGGACAGATTCCAGTGAGAAGAGTTTTCAGGAGTTGAAGACTCGACTTACTTCAGCACTTGTGTAGACTTTACCTGATGGTACAGATAGTTTTATCGTGTATTGTGATGCCTCAAGAATTGGTTTGGGTTGTGTGTTGATGTAAAGAGGTAAGGTTATAGCCTATTCCTCTAGACAGTTAAAGCCGCATGAGAAGACTTACGCAACCCATGATCTTGAGTTAGCTGTTGTGGTCTTTGCTTTGAAAATTTGGAGACACTATCTTTATTGTGTTTATGTTGATGTGTTTACTGATCATAAGAGCCTACAGTATGTCTTTACTCAGAGAGAGTTGAATCTTAGGCAGAGGAGGTGGTTAGATTTGTTAAAAAACTATGATATGAGTGTGTTGTATCACCCAAGCAAGGCCAATGTAGTGGCGGATGTCCTTAGCAGATTGCCTATGGGTAGTATTGCTCATGTAGAGTAAGGTAAGAAAGAGTTAGCTCGTGATATACGTTGTTTGTCTAGATTGGGTGTTAGGTTGCTTAATTCAGCTGAGGGCAGTACTTTGGTGCAAAGTAGTTTCGAATCTTCTTTAGTTTCGAAAGTAAAGGAGAAGCAAGATACAAATCCTGGTTTGGTTAGACTGAAGGAGATAGTTAAGGACCAAAAGGTAGAGGTTTTCTCCCAAGGGGGAGATGGTATGTTGAGATTACAGGGTAGATTGTGTGTTTTGTGTGTTGATGATCTGATGCAGAGGATTATGGCTGAAGTACAAGGTGCGCGATATTCTATTCATCTCGGCACTAGCAAGATGTACCGTGACATGTGGGAAATCTATTGATGTAATGGTATCAAGAAGAATATAGCTGAGTTATTAGCAAAGTTTGCAATGTGCTAATAGGTTAAGGTAGAGCACTAAAGACCTGGCGGTGTGATGCAAGAGTTTGGTATACCCACTTAGAAGTAGGTGGTGGTGAATAGGGACTTCGTGACTGGGTTACCTCTTTCGCGTCGTCTTCATTATTCTATTTGGGTTGTTGTAGACAGGCTGACTATGTCTGGGAACTTCTTGCCAATGCATACATCTTATACAATGGAGGATTATGCTAGGTTGTATATTCAGGAGTTAGTCAGGCTGCACAGAGTTCCCTCATCTATCATTTTGGATAGGGGTACTCAATTTACCTTTCAATTTTGGAGGGCGTTTCAGTAGGGTCTTGGTACCCAAATTCTTTTGAGTTCCATTTTTCATCCGCAGACAGATGGTCAGGCTAAGAGGACTATTCAGACCCTAGAAGACATGTTGAGGGTGTGTGCTCCTGATTTTAGAGAAATTTGGGAAGAGCATTTGCGATTGATAAAGTTTGCCTATAACAATAGTTATCATGCTAGTATCGGGATGGCACCATTTGAGGACTTGTATGGTAGAAGATATAGATCACCCATAGGTTGGTTTGAAGTGGGTAAAGCTGTCGTGATTGGGCCTGATGTAGTATTTGAAGCTATAGAGAACGGTAAGTTGATTAGAGAGAGTTTAAAGACAGCTGAGAGTTTTCAAAAGTCATATACCGATGTGAGGAGAAGATATGTTGAGTTTGAAGTGGGTGATTTGGTGTACTTGATGATTTCACCCATGAAATGGGTGAAGAGGTTTGGTAAAAAGGGAAATCTTAATCCCCGTTATGTTGGCCCGTATAGAGTTTTGATCCATGTTGGGAAAGTAGCCTATGAGGTTGAGTTTCCTGCGGAGTTGTCAGTCGTTCATCCTACTTTTTATGTCTCCATACTTAAGAAGCATATTGGTGATTCCGTTATGGTAGATCCTTCAGAGAGTGCTGATATTCAGAATAGTCTTTCATTCGATGAGATTCCCATTGAGATCCTAGATTTTTATATTCGTAGACTGAGGAACAAAGAGGTTCCCTTGGTCAAAGTGTTGTGGCGGAACCAGTCAGTTGAGGGCGTTACTTGGGAGACAGAAGCAGACATGTGAGCCAAGTACCCGCACCTCTTTTTTGTGAGATCAGATCTATCCTAAGGTATTATTCTTCCCTAATACATCCCTTCTGATCTAAAGATCAGCTATATATCTATTCTTACACGAGTTCTTGCAATTTCTGAGGTATTCAAGAGTTTTGAATGATTTTGAACCTGTTTATCAAATTGCTTCAGCTATGTGTACTTTGTTTTTCCTGTGTTCCTAGTCTAACTAGCGACATTCGAGGACAAATGTTTCCAAGGGGGAGATATTGTAAAACTTCGCAAAGTTCCCTCGTAGTCCGAGCCTTAGAGCGTGTCAAGTGAACTATAATTCTGGCCCTAAAAGATTAATAAGAGAACCTCCCTAAACTAAAGTATTTTCTATTGTGATATAATATTTTTCCTAAAGCTTTAATATGAGATATTTTCTAAAGTGAACGAATTGTTTGTGAGTATTTTCCAAAGAAGGAAGTAGTTTTATCTACTAATACGAGTTGATCACCTGTTTTTTTTTAAACCAAAGTTATATGATTCCGAGTTCCAAGTGTTTGAGTTCAAAAGAGTTGTAAGTTCTTGAGCATTAAAGAAGTTTTACTCCCCATGAGATATATGCATGAGTTGAAAGTATTGTTTAAAGCTTTCTTCATCCTATGAGTAATGAGAATAAGAGGAGAGCATAGATTTTAAATCCAAAGAATGATGACTCACGAGATTTGTGTTACATGCTTCATTCTACATGATTTATGAGCTTTACATTTTAGACTTATTCAAGCCATGTAAGTCATTCCTATTTTCATGCATGATTTGATTAAAGAGTATTGACATTATTTTATGTAAATGCATACACCCCCATATACGCAGTACATTCCCAAGTGTTGATCCACATATACGTCTATGTTCTATATTCTCTTATAATGTAGGTTCAGGTGCTTAGTCCCAGTCTCGTCAATAATTCCTAAGTACCTTTGTCTATATTTCTCCAGTGGTGATTCCTCATGGTTTGAGGGCCTATCTTGAGATATTTCAGTATTTGAGTGTTTTTTTTTTACTTTCAGTCCAGTTTGAGTCAGTTGGGGTCCTGTCCCAATGACTCTCTAGTTCATATAGTAGTAGAGGCTTTGTCAGACTAGTTATCAAATTGTGGTTGCGTTGAGATTTCTAGTTTTATGGTTGTTTCGACCGAGTATTACCTTCGTAATTTATTTCATTTGATTTGATAGTGCTAGTGTTTTATGTATTCCTTCTTGAATGAGTTATTTTGAAAAGTGATAGGCTCAAAGGGTTAGCTTGGGGATACTTGTATCCCTAAGCACCGTGTGACGTCTTGGGAGGTAATTTTGGGTCGTCACAGTTTGATACTTATTAGAATTAATAAGTTTTTAGAAGTCTTGGCAGAGTTTTCAAGTTGAGCTTGTAGGAGAGTTCTACAAGTGGGAGAAACCTAGAGTTAGGTTCATTGGAGTCTGTAATCAAGAGTTTGATTAGAGTTGACTAATTGAGAGCTTATGAGGGAAAGTCGTGTTTTATCCTCCCTTGAGAAGGGGGTTTCCACATTAAATGTTGTGTTCTTTACTGTTCCTGCACTGTATTATGTTATGGTTGCTTTATTGTGCTTTTACCTATGATTGACTTTGAGGTACCTATTCCATTATAGTGTGGTGCAACCCCCAAGGTTTCAACAATTGGTATCAGAGCCAAAATACTCTAAAAGGTTCACACCTAGAGTGATTTGGTTAGTATAGCTGCTCCACCTAGCCTAAAAGAAGGAAAATCTACTACTAGACCACCTATATTTAATGGGCAGAACTATGGGTGGTGGAAAACCAAGATATTTGACTTTATCATAGCTGAGGACAGTGAACTTATGGAGATAATTCTTGATGGTACTTATGTGCCAGTTAAAGAAGTCAAATAAGGATAAATAACAAGAATAGTAGTGAAAAGAAAAAGAGAGTTCACTAATGAAGATAAAAAGAGTGTTGAAAAAAACTACAAGGCCAATAAACTATTAGTTTGTGGCATAGGCCCTGATGAATACAATAGGATTTCTGCCTGTTAAAATACAAAGGAGATCTGCAATTTCATAAGGACTGCTCATAAATGTACTATTGATGTGAAGGATTCAAAGGTAGACATGTTGACTACTCAATACGAAATCTTCACCATGAAAGAAGGAGAAAATTCACTTATATTACAAATGAGCTTCACTGCTTGGGAGAGGTTATTCTATTATATAATAAGGTGAGAAATATTCTTGGTGTTATTCCTAAGTCTTGGGAAAGAAAATTGGATACTATATCTGAGGCAAGAAACCTAAAGACCGTTGCTATGGATGAACTTATTGTAAATTTAAAAAACCATGAGCTCAAGAAGCAGCAAGGCCTAGATAAAATTGAAGAAAAAAAGGATAAATCCCTAGAATTGAAAGCATCAAACCATGATATAGCAGAAGAGAAGATTGATGTTGACTATTTTGCAAAAAAGGATTGTCTAATACATGAGAAAGAGTGTATAGTTTCAAAGAAGAGGAAGCAGCGGCAAATAAGGAAGAAATGTTGAAGTATTTCATAAATATGGAAGTTATGGGCATTTCATTAGGGACTGTCGAATGCATAAATTGCATTATCAGGAGTATCTCAAGTCTGGAGGTGACAAAGGAAAGAACATGGATCTGGTTCATGAAAATTTAAGAAGAAAGATTGCAGCTGATTATGCATTATAGCAATCTCTAGGAGCATGGGGAGATTCTTCCAGTTAATCAGATATAGATAAGAAGCCTAAAGATGTCTCTATTTTAGCAGTAAAAGATAGTCTAGTTATCTGTGATTCCTTGTTTGCCTTTATGGCCAACACAGAAGACAAAGGAGAAAAAAGGTAACTCTTTCTGAAATTAAGGATAACCTAGATAATTACTCTACTAGGAAGATAAAAAAAAGCTTGCTAGTGTCTTAATTGACTTTGTATATGAAATGACTGCTGAAAAAATTGGTTTGGATGAAAAAGTTGAAAATCAAGATCTTGACCTGATTGCCTTAACTGTCCAAATTTATCAAACTGAAGAATTTTTCACAAAGATAAAATCTGAAAATTCGAGTTTGATGAGTAATTTTAAGAAGGTAAATGAGGTAGATGGAAAAGTGAAGAAAGAAGCTTCAAGGATTCAAATTGATCTTGAGGAAATGTTGATGGATTCTCAAAAACCCCTTTTTTTTACACTCCACAAGAATGGAGAGTTAGAAAGGAACCTAGTCAGTTTAAAAGAAGAGCTTAACAAATTTCTTAAATGGACTGCATCTTCACAGATCATTTCTAGTTTGACCCATCAAGCTACATAATAATGGCAAGGGTCTTGGATATCAAGGAGAATAACAACCTCTTGGGTCAAAAGGAAAAACTTGTTATGATTCTATAAACAAGGTTCACAAACCATTATGTACTGACTGTGGAAGATATGGGCACTTGAAGAAAAGATGTCAGTATTGGCTTAAAGATAAAATAAGAATTAATGAATACATTCAGCAAGGGAATTCACATTCTAAGGTTTCCAAACTCTTGAAAAGTGCGTAAAGGAATTCACTACCTAGATGAGCCAAGAAAGATTTGATCACACCATTGTCCTATAACTGGGAACTCAAACTTAAGTGGGTTCCAAAATATAACTTATAATCATGATTCTAGGTATGATAAAGGGGATTGAAGTCATGAATGGGTTGTTAATAGTATGTGTTCTAAGCTCAATATTAAAAGATCTAACTGGATTTTCTCTCAAGACACTTCACTGTGGAAGTATCTCATTTTGAAATAGTTGATTTAAAGGGACATGGTCCTAAAGAAATTCATCTTAGAAGAAGGAACTTGAGGCAATAAGAGTGAAGTAAGGTTTGGGACATGGTCCTCAGACCTGTTCTAAAAATAAGTTCAGACTGAGATTGATCAAAATACCCTAACCTAACATTTGAGTCAGTGTCACTCCTCAAAATTAGCTATGTTAAGGAGACAGGTATCCATGATAAAGTAGGTGTATGTTTATTTAACCCAATTCCATAAATTTGTTGGTATACGCCCATGGTAACAGCTTAGAAGGAGAACAGTTGAAGCAAACACAAGCATAGAATTCAGCTAAAAAAAGATGGACCTGGTCCCATCTCTCAGGTTAATACCAAAATAATGTGCCTTAAAAATTCATGAAATTTTTTTAAAAAGGCCACATGTCTTCTCCTATATGAACAAATATTGTCAATTCAAAAAGAAATATGAAGAGTCACACCTTTTCTAATTAAACGCATCAGTCCAAAAAGGTATCTCTTAAATGTTAAAACGACATCTCTTTAATTACAAAATCAAATCCTATATATTTTATTCTATTCTTAATTAACACAGAGTATCCTTATAGAGTATTCCATCCTTGAACTAAATTGGTCCTTCTTTTCAACTCACAAAAACCTTAAAATGGTAGAAATTCCATCTTCTTCAATCCCCATGAGTGAATTATCCTTTGATGTTCCTCAAGAATCACAAAGTGTCTTACCTACCACACCTTTCTCTTAAATTCTAGAAATCCCAAGTGAATTTGTTCCTGTTGAAAATCCAGTATCCATTAAAGATTTTGTTGAGTTAGCTTTGAAAGTTGACTTAAATCAAGGATCTAGCTCACCAATTGACCAAGAAACTTCTCAATCAAAAATTCTCCCTTACTCAGAAGAACCAAAATCCTTGAATGTTTCAAAAATATCTGCTCACTCTAAAGAATTAAAAGGTACTGAAATATCGAAGAACTTACCTTTACCCGATTCCCCAACTCTTTCTGTAACAAAACCCATTTTTCCCAATTGTGTTAAGAAGGAGTTCATGTAGAGAAATTTGATTCACTTAGTAGCGTAAACTTGGTGGCTAAAAATTCATTTCTACCTGCATATGATCCCAAGGAAAGATCTGTCAATGCAAAAGGCATATAGGAGGAGAAAATGATGGGAAGTTTATATTACCTCTAAATGAGAAAGATGGAGATGATGATGATGAAAAACCTCTGAGTTGGAAAATGAATAGACTATGGGATAGTAAAGGAAAAAGGAAAATTATTTGACTCTAGTGTACAGGTTGCAAGATTTTATTCCACAAGGGGGTCTGAAAAGTTATTACTAGCAGATGTTATTAATGAATGCAAGTCTTCTACCACTAAAAGATGAAGACTCAAGAAATCTAATGTTGAGGAAGAGGAAAATATTGAAGTTGTAGAGGTTAGAGAAGATAAGGATATTTATTCTAATGTTATTGTTGCAACTAAGAAGAGGAGACAAGAAGTTCATGCTACTGAGAGGACTAGGTCCAATGGTTTAAAGACTGGAAGCCCTATAGGAGAAAAATAGAAATATATTATTGTTAATAAGAAAAAATTCTTTAGGGGACCTGGTCCCAAATTGAAAAGAAAAAGCCAAGTAATAAGCTTAAAAGAATGAACAAAGAGGATGAAAAGAGAGATATATCTAGAGAAAGAAGGATTGGAAACCTTAAAACATAAAAGGTTTTGTCAGGAAGAGTGTTTAATTCAAAGATCTATGAGAAACCTGGGATGATGGAGTATGTAGTGTATGTCAGGCATCAAGGATGTCTACATCTATTTGATGAAGCAGCACTAGTGGTTTTTGAAAATGAAGGTAGAGAATTCTATTATTCAATAGATTTCTCAGAAGATGGATTGAGTCTATTTGCATAGGTGCAAGGAATGGAAATAATACTAGATGAAGAAACCTTAGGAGATATTTTTAATGTACCTGGTATGGGTGTACGGACTGTTGTGAAGCAACAACCCACAACATAGTTCATAATTGAAGCCTTAAAAGTGGGTAGGACTTCAATAACTGGTTTTAAAAAGAAATTTCTCACAAGTGAGTTCCATTTGGTATTTGAATTTGTGAACAAGGTTCTCTTGCCTAGATCAGAAAAGAGGACCATTGCATCTGGTGTTGAATTATCCTTAATAGAATGTTTAAGTAAGTTTGAGTCGATAAGCTTACCTGCTCTTAAGATTAAGTGCATAAAAAAGGTAATTTATAAGAAAGAAGAGAAATATGGGATGTCATATGGTTACTTCCTAAAATAATTATTTAAGCATATTGGAGAAATTAGGACAAATGGAACCCCTGGAAAAGTCAAACAAAAGTCCAGCATGACAATTTTGGTGGAGAATAAATGCATTGAAGAAAAAGTGGGAACTGCATCCTAAGTATCAAAACTTTTGTCTGCTCAAGCAATTTTTAAAAATAAATGGAGGAGTTAAGGATCAAATTAGATACAAAGGACACTAAAATAGTTCACCTACAATTACAGAATCAGAAGTTTTCATTAGAGGGACCTTGTGCCACTGAAGAGCTTGCAGCAGAAAATGCAAAGCTCAAGGGCCAGGTTACAAAATTAACTAGTGAAATTCAAGCATTGAATGCTGAAGTAAAGACCCTCAATAAATAGTTTCTGGATTCTCATGCTGTTGAGGCTACTAGAATGAACATATTGCTAAAATCACTCACCCCAAAGCCTCCTTCTACCTATGTCCTAGTATGTCAGTTTCTTGTGTTAGACTCTGTTGTAGCCTTTGCAAATAGTTATTTGATGTTTTTTTTGGTATATTGTAATGGTGATAACAATGAATGAATTTCTGCTTATGTGCCTCATTTGTTTCCTTCTACAAACTTTTCATCAGGTTAGTGTTGCCCCAGTGGCCATGAGTTAACTAACCTATTCTTGTCTTTACTCTTGGTTTATTATTTTTACTTTTCAATAATTCCAGAAGGGGGAATACTAACCTCATATTTTAAGGACCAGGTGTGTGTTTTTAATAATTGTACTGATGATCTTAGGAACCAGGTGCCAAGTGCATCACATATGTGATGATGTGTTTGCGTCTAGAGGCCTAGTTACAGGGGGGAAGTATACAATTACACAAAATGACTAATGGTGTATCATGACATGGGGAAGTAAATGAAGCTTGATATCAAATGACAACAAAGGACCAAGTTTATAAGTGGTTGAAGCATGGTGTTACATGATAGGGTTGACATTCATCTTTAGTAGTGGTAATCACACTGATTAAATGTGATAAATAAGCGTAAGCATTGATTCTTAAAACTATGTTGTTGGTTTGTCATCATTAAAAAGGGGGGAAATTATTATATCTTGCTTTAATGATAAGAAGCTGACTTCAAAGGACCAGGTTCATGGATGTTTAGGGATGTAGTACAACTAGCATGCGTCTGTACAATTTTGTCCTCTTTTGTAAAAAAACTACGCAGATGATGCTTACATTATATAGGACTCCTGGTCCAATGGCATTTCAATCCTAATCTCCACTTATCTATAAAAGAAAAAGGATGCTTCTCCATAAAGAAGTTTTAACATATTCAAAATCTAAGAGCTAAAGAGAGAAATAAGAAAAACTCCATATGCAACATTGTTCAAGCACTTAGTTGTATATGTGTGCTAAAATAGAAAGTGTTCTTAAGAAAAGCTTGATTTGTAACTGAATTACTCCATCTATATGAGTAATGTTATTTTGTTTTATTTTCTTAATGAATACTTAGGTAGAGATGCTTTAGTTTGATACTGATTAGAGTTAATCAGTTTTGAGGAGTCTTGGCAGAGTTGTCAAGTTGAGACTGTAGTAGAGTTACTACAAGTAGGAGGAACCTAGATATAGGTTTATTGGAGTATTTAATCAAAAGTTTTATTATAGTGGACTGTTTGAGAGATTGTGAGGGCAATCCATGGTTTTTCCTCCCTTGAGCAACGTGGTTTCCACGTTAAATCTTGTGTCCTTTACTCTTCCTGCACTATATTGTGTTCCTAGTTGCTTTACCATCTTTTTGCCTGTTATTGACTTTGAGGGACCTGGTCCCTTACAGTGTGGTGCAATACCTAGGGTTATTACAAAATAATATCCATCCAAATACTTATTTTGAACTGTATGATCTATATATATGTGTGACAATTATGAATCTCATTATGGAACCAGAATTAGGGACATAATAATCATAGATAACAATTGCATGAACCAGATAGGTAGTAGCTTATAATGCAACCCTGTGTTATGTGTGGGTGAGATACTACTTTGTTCTTTTTGTGTGTTGAATCCAGAACTTGCTTGGTTAGTCTTTCCAAGGTTTAAGAATAGTAGGTTAGGAACGGATCATAAGCCATTCTTGAAATAAGTCAACTTTTATCATAAACGACCTTCCAAAAGTGAATAAGTATCCCTTTATCCCTATTTTGAGCCTTATAGCCTACTTTTATTGTTTCACCTTTCACCTTCCCATTTTTTCTATAATGAACCTATTTTGGCTCTAGACCTCCTTGGACATTGTGTACTAAACTTGGTCAAATCACCTAATTTGAGGGTGGCTATCATAGAGGTGTGGAATGTTAAGCGGGTGTAAAAAAGGGTAAATAGAAGAAAATAAGGTTGGGTATGGTAGAAAAAAAATGTAAAATGGAAAGAAAATAAAAAGAAGAAAAAGAAAAAAATGAATAAAAGAAACCACACCCAACCTAAATGTGCAATAAAAGAATAAAAAGGGAGAAATAAAGATGGAATAAAAGAAATTAGTAAGTAGTGGGCCCCCAACATAAGTGTAGATCCAAGGAGGCTTAGTCACTAAAAATATCCATATGTACCATACCATCCCCTAAGCCTACATTACAAGCCGAGTAAAGTCCTATAGTGATCCTAACCCGATTGTCTGAAAGCTAAGGTAAAGAAAATAAGGGCAAGTCTATGATATTTGATGCCTATTGATTGGAAATTAATTATGAGTATGAGTGTATCTTCATCGTACCTTTATTTACATGTATGATTTCATATGAGTGATTGGGACTTCTTTTATCTAAGGGCACTTGAGTTGTGTTGCTAGCTGCTTACTTGTTTGGGTAGTATAACTTGTACATATACATGGTTTTTTTATTGAAAATGTAATGACATATATTGACTCTCTTGTGTCACATTATTATGCTTAATTGATACACACAATTAGTTTTAAAGTTTTAGAATGGGGGGGGGGGTAATGTTTTGAGATTAAAAGTTTATCATTAACTACCATAGACAACTTAGGTTTCTCCTAGTTAACCAGTATTGTTTTTTTTGTTGTGTTGTGTTGACTAAATACATGCAAACATTATAAGTTGAGGTTGTTGATGTACTATGGTTTCATAGAACTTTTGATGCTTAAAACGACAAAAACATGCAAGATAGTTAGGTTTTTTGTTATATTGATGTGTTTTGTGTTGTGTTTTGCAGGAAACCAAGTTTTGGAGATGAAAATAAGAAAATTTGTAAAAGTTGAGGATTTTGGGGCACCTACGTGGGTACCTACTCCACGTAGATACTACCTACATGGAGTAGGTGTCAGAATAAGTGCCAGAAAGTTGAAGTTCAGAGATTCAGAAGCTAAAGAAATTTTATTGTCACTTACTCTAGGTCACTTATGGGTTGTAGGTAGTACCTATGACCCATAGGTGATAAAAACTAGGAGATTCAGAGGATTTTGGGTTTTGGGCACCTACGGTGGGACCACTTATGCCCCATAGGATCCGTGGGTGTCCCGTAGGAGGCCACCACCTTGATTTTTCTCTTTTATTTAGGATTGATTTATTAGGATTTTCTTGTATTCTATAAATACCCTTTTTATATTTTTATCTAGTTTATGCACTCTTACTACTTACAATCATATATTGGATTCCAAAATTTAATTTTGATCTTGGGATTGCTTTTTTCTTGATTTTGGTTAATTATTCAATTTGAGACTTTATGTTTTATTCATTAATATTGTGAGATGATTTAATGCTTTCGATTATGAATTCTATTTATTGTTTCACAATGAGGAGTGGCTAAATGTCTTAGCTAGGGTTCCCACTAGGGTTATGGGAACCCTGGCGGATTAACAAAGAAGGGAAAGTGCAAAGTTGTTTTAATCCAATATTTTTGCATATTGTGATCATCTTAAGTTTAATAGATTTCTTAGTGGTTGCCAATGTTAGGATACCACCTATATTCACTACTTTCTTCACAAGAAAGGTAAAGAGTAGAAAAAAAAGATCACAATAGTAATTTGGAGTTAATTATCAAAATAAGCTAATCATCTTCATCTACTTAAGATAATTATCATCATCTAATTAACTAGAGACAAAAAAGAAATAGTTATTCTGGAATCTAGGATAAGGGTTAGTAAGGCAATACTCTGAGACTTAAAAGTTAAAGTGTGAAATTCACCAGTGACTCCACAAGACAATTGGTGATACATAACTTATCAGATTCTACATGCAAGATATTGGGTTGGTTCAATAGAGAATGATAAACCTACGGATTTGAGAAGCCAGGGGAATACAGTCCTACTATTCATTTCTGATTGATTACAACCAAAACATTCCACAGCTTGTTACTTTTTATAGTTTACAATATCAACCCCCCTCCATTTACTTTCCTATACTAGTTGTTGATTTCAACAACCTGGAAGTATAGTTCACGTATTCCCCATGGGTTCAACCCGAACCTAATTTTAGTTACTATATTTTGCATCGATCACTTTAACTTTAATTTGAGGTGTAGCTTTGGGCGATATCACTACTTCGAAAAGACACTCTATGTGCCTGTAGAAAGCACCCGGTAACAGTTATTATTAATGAATAAATATAAATCAAAATGAATCAAGGGAATAACAAATGAAAAAGTAAAGCCTGTATCAAAATAAATTAACGAAATAAAAAATGAAAAGGTAAAGTCCAACTTATGTACATAAGAGGCCTTGGAAACAATAAAAATGTAATGACCCTCTATGTCGTTATGTGAATTTTAATAATTTTAAACACCCCTATAGTTTTTATACATAATTAATGACTTGTTGTAATAGGTAGTATCAATTCTAGGTGCACGAAAGTATTTTAACACATTAATTGGGTTCTTGAGTTTTAATAAAATTAAGCTTGATCATCGTCAAACTTTGATTGAGACTACTTCAGATTAGTGTTCTAATGCTTTCAATAGGTTTGTAATGTACTTTTTAGTCAATGTACATATTTAATTTATTTTCTCGAGTTTTCAAATAAATTTTTGATGACCTTTTTGAAGTTTTGGATATTTTAGACATTATTTTAGTTAGTGGTTAAAGGATTGTAGGTCAATGGTAATGGAAAATTTGTTAATGGTTGAACAATAGTAATACGATGGGTATATGTCTAGTAGTCCTATGTATTTGAAGGTACACCAGTGTTATGATCCTTCAGGTCTTTTTCTTTATTTCCACTCATTGTTATTGTTTAGATCTTTCCTATAGATGTCCTAAATTATTTATGACTTGCTGGAATTGACAGTTCAGTTAATGGGTAGTTTGTTTGGTTTTTATAGTCAATTAACTATTTTGAAGCCTTTGTTGGTTCAAATTGGCTATCGGGAAAAGAAATTAGTTAGACGACCTCAAATGCCAATTTTGACAGTTCAAACGGCTCTGAAACGTTAATTTTAGGTTAGGTGGACCCTTGGTTTGTGTAACACCCCACATTTTTGGTCTAGAATTCAAACCATTTTTCCTACGTGTATAATCTCAAAGCCAATCATTTTCATGTGAATATAAGTGTCGTGATCATTATCCTAGTGTAAAGAGTGCTTATGAGGTGAAAAATGTTCATAGGAAACACTTAGAGCAAAGTTAAGCTAAGACCCTTTGATTTGGCCAATTTTTTGTATTTGATCCTACAAGGGTCAATTTCGAACGTGTATAAATTTTTAAATATGTGGAATTTTTAATTTCAAGATCCATCAAATTATAGATAATTTAGTCCTCTTTCCAACGCACCAAATTTTGCCTTATCCAACACCTGAGTGAAAAGTTATGAGCATTTTCGTGAGAAACAGTAAGGGTCCGCAATAGCTCCACGATGAAGACCTTAGGATCCACGTTAACCACCACGACGTAGAGGTTATGTTTCTTGAATTTGTAAGTACAAGACAAATCAGTGTTTTGGTCAGTCTTCCTTTCCCCCAAGCACCCAAGTGACTGATTAAAACCCCAAAAGGGCATTATTTGCCTACTTTTCATGAGATTAACTCACGTAATCTCGTACCATCTTCCCAAGAACAATAAATTCAAGATTTATTCCCCAAGAATTCACAAATTCAAATTCCAATTTGAATATTTCTTCAAGAAGTCATCTAATTAAGGTATCTGGGGTATTCATTAGTAGGTTTTTCCACCCATTGAACCCAAAAAACCTCTTTTGGTTTAAAAGTATGAATTTTATCTTATTTTATGAAATTATCCATGCAACTTATGAATTTTAATCCCTGTATTTCTTAGTAATGTGAACTCAAGCAATGTCAATATGTGTTCCCATGTTAATAAATCTATTTCATGTTTTGAATTCCAATTTCCATGTTGTGCTCTATTTACTGTATGTTAAACCATGAAGTTATGAACTAAATCATGTGGAATTGTTATCCTCTTAATTTTAAAGCATCACCATGTCCAAATTCTTGTAATTTATCAGGGTATTGGAATATCTTATGTTTTTGGATCTTTGAATTATGACTTTATGTCGCTATTTTAAGTGTTGTTATTGAATTTTAAAATCATTCAGTGTTGACGGGTTATGAACACCCTATGAGTGGTGAGTTTACCACTCATTCACACTCATTATGCATGCACATTACCTTGTTTTGAATGAACAAATGATACTATATCTATAGATAGATGCTCTAATATCTACTCTTTGAAGGCATAAAGTTGAGGAGACCAAAAGATATGGATTGGAGATGAAAATGATAAAAAGGGAACAAAAAAGAGTGCAGCTAAAGACCTGACTACATCAGCATCAGTTATCGTGACCTCGGTCCGCTATCCATTGTCGCGGTTAGTCAAGACGGTCAGAGCAACGCAATCATGGAACGTAAATGCAGTCGCATGGTCGTGGTCACAGAAAGCTATGTGCGACTGCGGTTAAGCAGGAAGGTGCCCAGGGACAGATATGTAAAATCACTTGGATACATCCCAAGCCATATTTAAGCTAAAACCCTTTCTTCTTTAGGATAGCTTATCTCATAAGATATTTTGGAATTCAAGACTTGAAACCCTAATCTTGGACAAGTGTCTAATTAACTTTGAAGGCTAAATTTCTTAGACTTTTTGTGAAGAATGAATGCTTTGGATAATCTTTATGGTATATATCTCTTTACTTTCCTCATGTGTATCTATGTAATTTAGTCTTGGTATTATATTGAACTAGAGTGTAATTGTGTGTAGGTATTGTTGTGTTTGCATGGATTTTAGTTGTTGAGTATGGATTCCACAATTGCTTGAGCTTAAGGTTTGGAATTTGATGGGTGAAACCCCCAAATCTCCAAATGGGTTTGATGGGTGAAATCCCCAAACTCTAGAAACCTTTTTTCATCCTCTAAAGAGGGAGGAGAACATTATGTAACCCATTACATCCTCAAAAGAGGGTTATAGTGGGACAAAGCAATGGTGGACAATTGAGCCAGTAGTTTACTACCTTTTGCAATATTAGAAATAAGTGTATTAGGAGGGTAAATTATGTCAAGAAAATTATCCGCGAAATAGGGATGTTTTTTGAGGTCTTGGGTGATTTTGAAAATATGTACACTTGTTAGGTGCTCGAAAGTGCCTACGGGTGAAATTGTTGTATTTTTATTGAAATATTGACCCCAATGAACTTCGACCTAGCCTATCCTTTAGTTAATAACTAAATTTCATGATGAACCAACGTCAACCCACATGCATTACCCCTAGGTAGAAATAATCCCAAGATTTCCCTCAAATCTTGAATTCTAAGTTAAAGTTCCATTCACCAAGTCAGCATTAAAGTAGTTTGTGAAGAATTCCCAAAAAAATTCCCCCATTTTACTCCACATGTTGTTTTTATTAGCATTTCGGGTAATCTCTTGGTAATTTAAGCATCCATAAGGTTTGAAGTCTATAGTTCACTCCTCGATATTTGATTTTAATTTACATTTTGTTACTTGATAATAACCACCTCACTCCTCATTATGGGAGTGAGTTGAGCATTATCAAAATATTTCCATTACCGGGGAGTGAAATATAGATTTTTCTTGTGTGGTTTCATTCTTACTTGGGAATACCTGAAGTGGTGTAATTTACTTTATTTTTTGTTTTTGAATCTTTTGTAGGTGATCAAAGTGTAAACGGAGCAATGAGTGATAACAAAAGCAATATGGGCCCCCTTGATGCCCCTCTTTATTATGAAGGTTAATTAAATGAGGCAGGGCTAACAAGTGCAATTCACATTCCGCCAATCAACGGGAATAAAGTGTTTTATTTGACTAGCGTTGTGCTTTACATGTTACAAATGAAAAGGTTGTACAGGGGTCAAGCATATGAGGACCCAAATGTCTATTTGAAGAACTTTGTGGAAGTTTGTGTGCCATTTAACATAGAGCATATTACACAAGAATCCATCCAGCTTTGTCTGTTCCTATTTTCACTAACAGGTGAGGCGGTTTTATGGCTTCACTCATTTCCACCTGGCTCAGTTACATCATTGGAAAAGTTTACTATGGTGTTTCTTAATAGATACTTCCCACCATAAAAAATGCTTCAAAAGCTAGATGAGATTGTGAACTTAGTACAAATGACTGGAGAACCATTATTTGAAGTATGGGAGAGGTTTAATGAAAAGTTAGCCCAATGCCCAAATCATAAGGTCCCGAAAAAGATGCTCCTCGATATTTTCTATATGGCTCCTAATCCATTAAAAAAATGCGGCGGGAGATTCTATAATGAGATTGCATCATCTTTCGGTATTTCGATTGATAGGAGAAGTATGAAAACAAAATTAGGGGTGGTATACCCGAGACAACGAAGCTTCCAAAACCTCTTCTACCATAATGATCAAATAAAATAAGAAGAAGAAAAGGAGGAAAACATGGCTAAAATAATGACCCAACTTAAGCTCTTGACGAAGCATGTTATGGGTGCACCTACGAAAGCAGTAAACGTCATAGCATCCAAATATTATGAAGAGGATAAAGAGGCAAAGAAGTTGGATGAAGAAATTCGGTACTTGGCAAACTACTCGGTTGGTTCCTGCCCCGTCTATCAAAGGAAAGATGGGAACCAAGGTTGGGTGGATCGTGAGCAGGATTGAGATTGGAGAAAATGTGAACGTGACTATAACCATAATGTCCCTCCTCATGATCATGCTAAATACAAGGAATGTAGTTCTATTGACCTAGAAAAGTTCAAGGCCGAGTATATGTTAGCAATGATCTTGAATAGAGTAGAAGGCACGGACAAGATGGTTCATGAGTTGAAGGGTTATTTCTCCTATCTCTCCCAAACGGCAGTGTTTCACTCCACCTCTATCAAGCAATTAGATACCTAGGTGGGGAAAATATCTAAACAATTAAATTCTAGACCTTGAGGTGGACTTTTGAGTGACACAATTGCTAACCCTAGGATTGACGTGGAAGTCTTAGCAATTGTCACAAAGAGTGGAAGAGTACTTTAGGAACCTTTTAGAGAAGACATGGGTGAGAATATTCCCAAGGCTAAAGCAAAAAAGGTGATGCATCAAAGAAGAGAGGTAAGTGATGAGAAAGAAATAAACAAAAGAGATGAGGAGGTAGTTAAAGTTGAAGGGAAACAAGTTGAAGCAAGACTAAACATCCAAGTTACTCAACGGTTTCCTCAATTTTTTCATAAAAAGAGGAAAGTGACAAAGTGAGGAAGTTCACGGCCAAACTTAGCAACCTATCGATAAACAACTCATTACTTGAATCTATCCAAGAGTTCTAAGGATAAGCTAAGTTGATGTACAATAAGAAACTTTTTGAAAGTGATACTATTGAATTCACGCATGGATGTAGAGCTATCATGGATAGTAAGGTTGCAGAAAAGAAAGATGACCCCAGAGCATTCACAATCCTTTGCACAATTGGGACGCATGAATTCGCAAAAGATCTATGTGACCTTGGTGCAAGCATCAATTTAATACCTTTTTTCATATACAAGAAACTTGGTCTGGATATCCCTACTCCAACCTATATGCGTCTCTTAATGGCAGACCGGTCTATAAAAAGACAAGTGGGTATATTTTTTGACGTTCTTATAGAAGTGGAAAAGTTCATTCTCCCAATAGATTTCATTGTATTGGATTGTAAAATATACCAAGAGGTGCCTATCATTATTGGTCATTCTTTCTTATCCCTCAGGAGATCCATTGTTGATCTAAAGCTGGGGGAGATAAAATTTAGAGTGCAAGAGGATGAGGTCTCTGTCAAAATTTGCAAATCAAAGAAGCAAACCTCAAAGTTGCAAGTAGTATCCGTGGTAGATGTTGAAAATGAGAAGATGAATGAAAAGGAGTTCGAGGACCCACTTTGAAAATAAAGGAAGGAATAAGTCGTTCCACGATAATAACTAAGGCGCTGGGTGGGAGGCAACCCATAAATACCATGAAAGTGTCTCATATCCTTTTTTTGTTATTGTTATGTTTTTCTAGGATAGATGTTATCTTGAGCATATAAATAATCCTTATATTTGTGGCACTGTGGAGTGTATCGGATAAGGTGAATAGGGGATAAATATGGAAAAATAGAGAAAAATGCTGAATAGGGGAAAACAGGGGAGCGGAATTTCTCTCGATTACTGCGATCGTGGTCCCCAAATGCAATCACGGTCGCGCGGATGTCTACAATTGCATTCCCTGACCACGGATGCGACCACTTTTGTCATTTAACCCCTAGGTACCTTCATTTCCCTCACACTCCCTTTTTAGATTGTACTCTCTAATTTAGGCTAATTTGTGGTCAAGTTTGTGAGTTCAAATAGCATCCTTGCATTCCATTGCATCAAAACTCCTGTAGGTGACATGAATCTATATATTTACCTGTGAAAATAAGTCATAAAATGAACAATCAAGGAGGTCCTTAAATGTGGATTTTTATGCTTCCCATGTTATCATATTGGGTATTGGTGTGATGTTGGCTATTTTATTAGGGTGTACACACAAGTGGGGGAAATCATGAGTACCCAACTTTGTGTGAAATAGGTAGACGAATGAGATATGCACACCACATGTTTGATAAAATGCTATTATGAACTTTCAATACTTTTATTTGTTTTCTAAATGGCATTCACACACTTGTGAGTATTGTTCTAATGATCTTCATATGCTTCCACATTGTAAAACATACTAGTAGCCTAAATTTGGAAGAAATTTGTACATACAGAGTTGATATAGAACTAGCCTCAGGTAGCACAAGCACGGTCATAAACCATAATTGTGGTAACGTGAATGTTGTCCTGACTTGTGATTGTGGTAACCGAGGATATCTTCCTACAAGGCCAAAAAATCCTGCATTTCCAAATTTTTAAGCTAGAACAACCAAGCACCTAGTCCAATGAACTCTATTTATTAATCTAGCACATTTCGCATTATTAAAATATCAACGAAAGATATAATGTGTGCTTAGTGATTTTAGGATGACCTCATGGATAAGTATGATCACATTCGATTCATGGAACCCAAGAGCCACACTCTTTACTACAGGGATCTTCCAAGGACAAAGTTGCTCATGGAGAAAGGAATTTTCTTGGATAATGTGCTAGAGAAACTATCGGAACTTCATGACAAACTTGAAGCCATAGGGTGGTGATGCTTTGCCCCAAATCCATGCATTGCAAATGAGCAATAAGTCCATGAATTCTATGCAAACATCGGTGAAGTCTCTTTTTTGGACCCACTCAACGTGACTGTCAAGATTTGGGGAAAGCCGGTGAAAGTTGGGGCTAAACAAATTAATGATGTTTATGGGATCAAGCAGGAAGATATGGGTGAATTTAAAGTGAAGGGGTGTAAATCGGGGAATTGGTTGCCACATCGGCTATGCCCGGAAGGGAAGTCTCGTGGACCAAAACTAAAAGAAATATTTTCATGAATGACTTCACCTCTGAGGCTCGGATATGGTTGCACATCATTTGTAGCTGATTTTCTCCTTGTACCTACATGATAGTAGTCCCGAGATTTCGTACTAGGATGGTTTCATGTATTCTAGACAGCATCCCTCTAGATGTTGGTCAGCTTTTGGTTAATGAAATAGATCATTACAAAGTCCAACGCGATATGCATCTATTATTTCCCTCCTTAATTACAGATCTTTTAAAAAGAGCGGGGGTGGAAGAGTATGTTAGTTATACATTGGTGCGCCCTAATGCTCCTATTTGCCCCTTGAGGATTAGAGGTGAGGGCGAACCCAGTAAGAGAAAGAAAAGCAAGATCGACTTGGAAAAGTCAGCATGCAGTGATCCTGAGTCTCATAATCCATCTACCATATGACCTCTTAAGGAAATTGGAGTAAATATTGCAACCATCAAAGATCTTGTGTCTTGTTTGCCCCAAGGATCAGGAGAACCTTCCACCATTCATCTTTCTTATTTGGCATGTACGAATTATTATAAGTACAAAGAGGACCAAAATTAGCAAGAAGATACCATTTATAAGCTTTAAAAGGCCTACTCCTCTTTGGAGGAGTCACACCGAGACCTCTGGATTGCACATGAAAAATAGTTAAAATGGGAAAGAAGGGGGATGAATTCTTTATCAAGATTTGGAAGGGTGTGTAGGGCTTATGGAAAGTTCTAAGGCCCCGAGATAGACTTCCTTCTCCTTGGGTGGATATTGACGATGAGGCCCCAGCCAAGTGGTCCTATCTTGAGAAAGAGGGTAGTGATGCAGAGGCCAATAGTGATAGCAACCCTTGATGAGACTTCAGGGAGCACACTTATCTCTTTTACCCTTCATTATTATACAGTAGGGACACTGCTATCATTTAAGTTGGGTGTGTCTCCTTATCCTTATTCATTTAATTTGGGCCTGTATTATATCCCTTTTTGCTCTTTTGGATAATTCTCATCTTTATTTTATTTGGGTTGTAATATTTAGGCACCTTGATAGTACCCACATTTGCATGGATTAGTTTTATTGTTCTTAGTTTTCTATTTTGGTCTAAATTTTATTAGTCAAGCTTTGACTTCATGTTTGGGTTTCTAACCAAAGATGCAGGGGAAGTCTGAGTGCCCGTAGCATCAAGGCCATAGAATGGCAAAGAAGTATTAGTACTTATGGCATTGGTAATTTGCGGTTGTATTAAAATCCACTGGTGAAGTTTGAGTAACCGTATGGTGGGTCTCCCATGCTATGAACTTCAATGTGAGATGATAGGTTGGATGGTTGACATGATAAGCAAATTATATGTGCTGCGGATGCAAAGAGAAAACAACCCCCTCCGTACAAAAATTTTGAAAAATTATTCGAAGACATGGACGTGAGAAACTTTGACACAAAATTTTTTCCTCCTAATATGACTCCAAAAGTTGACTTCGGAAAAATAATGAATACTCCATCCTTGTCTTGAGCAAGTAGAACAATTGAATCCTCTTGACGACTTTTGCATGCCATGTGTGTGAGGTTAATTGTCTACATCTCATGTGTACTTGTACTATCTAGAACTTGCCCCTTTAGTCTTTTAAAGATATTTTTTTACTGTTCTTGGTCGGTAAAATAATCATAGGCCATCTTGTGATTTTGGAAGTCCACTTTAGCCTAAAAATCCTACCAATACATAAGAGTTACCCCTAGTCACCCTATTCAAGCCTTTGAAATTTCTTTGGGCAACGCATTACAAACCATGACCCTTCTACTCATCAACTCTTGAACCCTATCTTCCTTAAACTTGAGAATACAAATTGAGCCTAAAGGCCTAAGTTGGGGGTGGTGGAAAAACAAAGAAGTAAAGTTGGGCCACGTAGAAGGTTCTTTGACAATCTTAAGAAAGTGAAACTTTTTGGATTTGAATAAAGAAAATATCCAATAAAGGAAAGAAAGGCTTTATCTATGTGCAAAAATTATAGAAGAAGAGAAAAGGAGGAAAATGGGAAAACCAAGAAAAAACAAAGAGTGGGCAAAATAGTAAAGTGAAAAGAAGTGGCAATAAGTGAAGCATGAAAAGAGTACGATGTAGAAGTTCAAGGAGGGTGTAGCCTCATATTCCTAAGTCGATCTCCTACCCTACCCTAAACCTACACTACAAGGTCAACAACCCCTTTGTGATTCCCAACCAAGTGTAGTCATTGTAGTGGTGATTAAAAATAGGGGCAAGCCTATGGTATGGTACTTGTTAACATGCAAAATTTCTTGAAAGAGTTAGTGGTTGCACTTAAAATTCCTTTTTACATGATTGGTAGCAAGGTGTGTGAATTTCTCCTTTCTTGTGAGGAGGCATGTGAACTAGTTGAGGTGGGTGATTTTGTCATCTTCAGCACAATGAGATAATCGGAAGTATTTCTTATTTCAAGTCAACATGTGAGTCATTTATAGAGCGTTAGCAGTTGTCACATGGTTTCTCCTTGAAGTCTATTGCATTCATCACAAGTCTATTTTCTAATGAGAGGAGTTGTTAAAGTCCTATTTACCTATCTGTAAAGAGCTTCTTGTGGTAGCAATCTAATTTGAGACATCATGATCATTGGGTGATAGAATGAGGGCACACTAGGAAATTGTCTAATAGTTAGAGGTAGAGTTTCTTGAGGACAAAGAAGGTCTTAAGTTGGAGGTGTTGATGAGTGGTGAGTTTACCACTCATTCGCACTTCTTATGCGTGCACATTACCTTGTTTTGAATAAATAAATGAGACAATATCTATGGATAGATGCACTAATATCCACTTTTTTCAAGCATAAAGTTTAGGAAACTAAAATATGTGGATTCGAACTGAAAATGATAAAAAGGGAACAAGAAAGAGTGAAACTAAAAACCTGGACTACATCAGCCTCAGTTACCGCAACCAAGTCCTCTATCCTCGGTCTTGGTCAGTCAAGATGGTCAGAGCAACGCAATCACGGCACACAACCACGGTCGTACATATCCGTGTGTGATCACGGTTAAGCGGGAAGGTGTCCATGGAAAGATCTATAAAAGAACTTGGACGCATCCAAAGCCATATTTAAGCTAAAACCCTTTCTTCTTTAGGATAGCTTAGCTCATAAGATATTTTAGAATTCAAGACTTGAAGCCTTAATCTTAGGCAAGTGTGTAATTAACTTTGAAGGATAAATTTATTAGACTTTTTATGAAGAATGAATGCTTTGGATAATCCTTATGGTATGTCTCTCTTTACTTTCTTCATGAGTAGCTAAGTAATTTAGTCTTGGTATTATGTTGAACTAGAATGTAATTGTGTGTAGGTATTATTGTGTTTGCATGGATTTAAGTTATTGGATATGGATTACACTATTTCTTGAGCTTAAGGGTTGGAATTTGATGGGTGAAAACCCCAAATCTCCAAATGGGTTTGATGGGTGAAAGCCCCAAACTCTAGAAACCCTTGTCATCCTCTAAAAAGGGATGAAGGTGAACATTAGGTAACCCATAACATCTTTGAAAGAGGGTTATAGGGGGACAAAGCAATGGTGGCTAATTGAGCCAATAGATTACTACCTTTTCCAATCTTAGAAACAAGTGTAGTACGAGTGTAAATAATTTCAAGAGCATTATCCTAGAAATAGGGATGTTTGATTGAGACCTTGGGTTATTTTGAAAACGTGTATACTTGTTAGGTGCTCGAAATATCCAATTGGTGAAATCATTGTGGTTTTGTTGAAATATTGAACCCAATGAACTTGGACAGAGCCTATCCTTTAGTTAAAAACTAAATTTCATGAAGAACCAACATCAACCCACATGTATTACCTCTAGGTAGATATAATCCCAAGATTTCCCTCAAATCTTGAATTCAAAGTATAAGTTTCATTCACCAAGTGCTTGTTAAAGTAGGTTGTGAATAATTCCTAAGAAAATCCCCCCATTTTACTCCACATGTCATTTTTATTAGAATTCTTGGGAATCTCTTAGTAATTTGAGCATCCATAAGGTTTAAAGTCTATAGTTAACTCCTCGAGATTCGACCCCAATTTAAATTGGGTTACTTGACAATGACCGTCTTACTCCTAATTATGGGAGTGATTTAAGAATTATCACCAACCGATATCTATTTGTTTCTACATATCTTTATTTTCACGTTACAAGTTGGTCAAACCATTATTTTAATACTATATTCAGAATATCATGTTCATGCTGAGCACTAACAAGTACAGTACCATGTCATATTAAACAAATTCTAACACTAGTGTCATTCAGTTGGGAGTAACACTTAGCACCGAGTGAACAAAAGGGGTGTAAGCTCCCCGGTAGTTAGGCATGAGTCTTTAGTAATGTGCCTAAGTTCTAGACCTACGGCGCCACTATAGATTATGAGGGGTCCCCCGTCAGTAAGGTCATGACACCCTCATCCTTCGGGATATCATCTTTGCAGATCCATATCATTAGCCATGTGTTTGTACCCCTGGTAAGGTACCAGCACTCTTCCAATTGGGGTTACAAATTATACCCTGATAGCTACAATTGGGTCATATCAGTTATAGCTAGCTCCCACAGTTTCAATCAGTATTCAGGTTATCTCAATTTAGGTTAGTTTGATCAAGTAGACAAATTTTAGTATTTATTCAGTCAATTTTATGGATTATTTTAGTTATTAAGATATCACTTATTCAGTTATTCATATCATTTTAGTACATTGTTTACTTGGTCTTGCATTCTCTATTTCACATGTTCAATTTTTCATACTTAATATCCATACATGATCCTCAATACGGTTTTACAGTCTATTCAGCTTTACATAAGATTAACATATAATAATCATGTTTTACCGCTTCCCAGCTTACATAATTGTTTGCAGCTCAGGATTTATAAATCTCACTAAGACTTATTGTTTTCATGTATAGCCATGATTTAAATGCATGTTCAGCAAATAACTTGTGTCCTCCGTTTTAAAGCATATTTTATATATTCCATGATTTAGTTCATGAATATTCCAAAGTACTGATAACATATATGCATTTGTGGCTACATTTCTTTATGATGTAATTACCAGATGTAGTCCATATACCAATGTCAGTTAGTTCTCAGCATTTAGCTAGAAGGTGATGAGTTCTCTTATTTCAGGAACTCAAGTCAGTTATATTTCATGTACTGTATTGTTATCATTCTTATGTATTAATTAGTGGTAGTTGGAGGCATGTCCCAATTACCTGTAGTTAGTATAGTAGAGGCTTCATAGATAGTCATTAAGAGTCATGATATGTAATTCAAGTTCTTTCTTCTATTTTATCATGTTGTAAACTTTATCAGTATTATATTTATTCAGATTATTTCATGATTATGCTTCCGCTCAACAATTTTATTTTTTATACAATTTAAATCATATGCTCAAGCAGTATGCCAGTTCATGGGTTAGCTTAGAAGAAATTATGGTTCTAAGCATCATGTTATGACTAGAGGGTAGCCTCGTTACATAACAGTTTGGCTCCCAAGTCTTTCGAACTTATTTTGAGCTATTGGCCAGAAATTAAGAAAATAACAATAGGTTGTGGGCCCCACTTTTCATTAGAACGACATTCAATGGAAATTTCAACTCCACCATTGAATTTGGAATATCAAATATGTTTGTTTACAAATACAATATTCTCGATGAATCTTGCGGGGTTGGCAGAGACTCGAAAACATTTCAACTCTCCAGCTGGTTCCTGATCTCTGATGCGACTACAGATAATGCTCAACTTACATGTCAATTTAAGTGTAAGGCGGTCGTTTTCTATATATTTACCCAACTTTAGATTCGGGGTCGAATCCACAAGGAACAATGTGAGTGGCAATCAAGTTAATTCAAAATAATCGATAAAAGTTAAATTCAAACCAATAGTATAAAAGGATAAAATGAGGGAGATAGGATTCTACACTAATGTTTCTCTTTGGTTTTTTCTAATATAAATTCGGGGATACAAATAATTAGAGTTTTCAAACAATTAAACACGGATCTTGGGATTATGTATTACTAAGGGAAGTGATATGTGGATGCTAAAGATTAACTTCACTATTAATAGATCTAGTTGGGGTAGGTTCGGCTATAGGTTTTGATTCTAGTCTTTCAACAAAATACCAAACATTCACCCATTGAATCTTTTGAAAAAATAGTGGGTGTGTTCAACAATTGGTAACCAAACCCTAATCTAGGCATCTCTATTTCTAGGATGATACCCAACTTGTAGTTAACTTCACAACCACTCTTATTTCTATGATAGTGATAGATTAGCAATCTACACACATAATTGTCTACCGTTGCTTCGGTTTCTACATCCCTCTTTCAAGGATGATGTGGATTCCTAAATTTCACCCCACAACCCTTCTTTCAAAAATGGCTATGAGATTTCTAGAGCTTGGATCTTTCATCCATCAAACCCATGTGGGTATTTGGGGTTTTCACCCACCAATCCCAACCAAGTTATCATAGAAATGATAAAACACATTAATATGAACTACTACATAGAGGCTAACAATAACAAACCACACACACTTTAATCTTTATTCAAACATAACCTGCAATCCATACCTTTTGATCTTGTTAACTCTATACCTGCAAAGTGTTGTTATTAGTGCATTTAATCATAATTTTGTCTCTTTTATTCATTCAGAACAAGGTAATGTGCTCGAATGATGAGTTCGAATGAGTGGTAAACTCTTCACTCATCAACACCCACAACCTAAAGCTTTTGCTTGTCCTCAAGCAACACTACTTCTTACCATGAGACAACAATTATCTATGCCCAAATTTACATGCCTAAAGATCACAATGACTTTGAGCTTAATCATCACCACAAGTAGCGTATTACATATGTTCTAGGCTATTTTCACTAAACCCCTCATCATAAGACACAATATCTAAGGATGCATGATACTTCAAAGAGAAACCAAGAAACAATAACCAATACTCTAGAAGTGACTCACTTTTGACTAAAATCAAGTTATACTCCACTTTCCTCATTTCTTAGGAGGTGACAAAATCACCCGCCTAAAATTGGTTCACATTCCAACCTCACAAGAAAGATAATTCCACACACCAATCTACCAAATATGCAACAAGGAATTTTATGTGCAAAAACTCTCACCCTCACAAAAGAAATCTCTATGCAACAAGTGTCATTACATAGGCTTGCCTCTATTTTCAATCGCCACTATAAAGAAAGTAAATGGTCGGAGATATCAAAGGACTTTCTAATCTTGTAACATAGGTTCGGGCTAGGGTAAGATATCATTTAGGACAACATAGATACACCTTTCCTTAAATATTTACATCACACTATTTAATTCGCCTTTTTGACTATGGGTCACTCCTCTTTGTTTTCTCTCTTTTCTCATGCCTATTTTTGTTTCCATTGTTCACCACTTTCCTTTCATTTCTTTTTCTTGCAACTTTCGTGCAATTCATTCATTTGTTGGATCTTTTTTTCTATTCATTTTCTTTAAATGCTAAGGCACATTAGGCCTTTCACTAACACTTTAAAGCTTCAAACTTACTTCTATCAATATTTACCACCCCCAACTTATGCTTTTAACCTCAAGTTTTCTTTCCAAGTTCAAGGAGGGTATGGTTCAAAAGAGGGATAAAAAGAATGATTCACTATTTGTAATGATTTTTCCAAAGAAAGGTCTAAAGACTCAAAGTGGGTAACTAGCGATTAACTTTATTCACGGGTAGGTTTTTAAGGCTAGAGTGTGTTCTAAAGTCACAAATATGTCCTAAGATCATTTCTCCGACCAAGTACAAGAAAAATTAGATTTGAAAGACTGATGGGGAAAATTCTAGATAACACAAGTATACAAGAGATGAACGCAAAAAGCTCACTGCAATGGCATGAAATATTCCCCAAGAGAGCTCAAATGTACCTCCCTCTAGAGAAAAAAAATATAGTATCTATCATTATTTACAAGTCAAAAACTTATGTACTCACAAAGAGAGAAAAAGTTTTGTTACAACTTTGCTTACGTCCATGCCCTTGATTTTTCAAAAATTTTGGATGGAGGAGGTTATTTTGCATTTTCACCATGCTCAATTTGCTAACCCATGGCTACAACGACAACTTTGGTCTCACATTTAATCTCAAAATGGGCAAAACCCACCATATGGCTATGTAGACTTCGCCAATGGTATACAAAGTGACCCTAAATTTATAATTTATAATTCCACGGGTACTCAGACTTCCCTTGCACGCATGTCTCAAAACCCAAACACGACACTTTACCCTTAAGAATATCGTCACTCAATCTATCATAGAACAAAGCTAGTCATACATTAGTAACATCAAAATGAAAGTAAATTAAAAAGAAAAGATAAAACTAAAAACTACATGGTAACCCATAAAAATGTGGGCATAGTATCTCAAAACAAAATAAAAAATAGTATCTAAGATATCATCCCAAAACAACAAAAAAAGAATTATCTAGCAATACCTCATCAAAATATACAAATTCGAGGGCACCACCAACAAGAAGTAAAGTAGTGTCCTTGCTGTATGTGCAATAAATCCAGAGTAAAAGGGTCTTCCTGAATCTGCACCAGGTGCTATGTTGTACTTCTGAAGTTGTATCATCACCATCAACATCATCAGCTGACCAATCCATAGGGGCCTCATCTTCACTATCCAATCTCGGTGAAGGTAGTCGCTCATTAGGCTTTACGACCTTGAAAATGCCTTTTACCCCCTTCCACAGCTTCTTAAAGAACCTATCTCTTTAATTCTTTCTCTTTACCATCTTTTAATATGAGACCCTGAGGTCCATGTGTGATTCGGCTAAGTCTGAGTAGGCTATATCCAACATAGAAACAATAGCTTGCTTCTTCTTCTTCTCCTCCTAGTAAATATCATAATCAAACCGAGTCAAGTCACATATGATTGACAAGAGGTGGAGGACTCTTCTATTCCCTAAGGCATAATGGACACTATCTCCCTAACCTCCCACATCTGGCCTTAGATTTTATCTAGAGGGTTGGCTGATGAAGGTCTAAGAGGATCTGTGCCCTTCTAGGTCGACTTAGTTGAGTCTACCTTTCTCTTTTATCTATGAATCATACCTAGTTCTCTGAGAGGCATAGGGACTCAAAATTCAGATATTCTAAGTCAAAACTTGGAAGAAGTGAGGGAATTATGAGGGATCTTTGATCTTGCCATTTTAAAAACTTAAACATTTTACCCAATTTCAAATCGCATTTGTTATTTCGCACCTTGGGCAATGGTGAAGACATCAATAGGCCACTAGTTACACGATGAGCATTGAGTTCCTCGGCCTTTGATGGATGGGGTTCAATGTACTCTGTTGGAACGTCAAATCCCAAAATATAGAGATGGTCCTCTTTCTCCCCACAATCCATTATTTGCCTAGGTGGATGGATTTTTATCATACATCAAAGCATAATATTGAAAAGTGGTTTGAATGAGGTCGAACTCCTAATTCTGGGATTGCCTCCTCTAAAGCATTTTCACCCCAAAATAAACTAGAGTCATCATAAGAGATTTGACCTGATTCTTTTTTTGACTTTAGTACTATTTCCTTTATTTGGGTGTATTCTTCCTCATTTGATTTAGTAGAATGGGAGATCACCGAGGAGCCTTCATTACCAAGCTCATCATCATAACTTGGTTTCTCTTCTTGATAAACCTTATCTTGGTAAATGGGTAAGGTAGTGATATTTTTAAGTTTTTCTACTTTGTCCATTTCCTTAAACTTGACAATTTCCCCTCCAAATGCCTCATGGGATTGATGCATGTCTTGGACATTCTCCCCTATTGTAGTTACCTGATCCAAAATAGTTTGAAGCATTGCTTCAAAACTAGTGGACCCGGTAAGTTGATCTTCCTTCTCCTCATCATAGGACCTATCAAACTCATAAGAGGAACTAGCAACTCGGTTAGTTTAAAAAGAGGAAGGGCATTTAAGCAATAACTTCAATGTCCATCTCAACCCCCATTAAAAGAAAAAACATACTCCTAATAGGATTAAGATGGTGATTCCATCTCTCTCCGAGGATCATAGTTACAATCTCACTTGAAGTGGGTCTATCACAATATAAACATGGGTCATCAAGATATGACTTCCAACTACCAAAATCATATTTGTTGGAAGATGCCATTGATACAAGTAAAAGAAAATAAAAATCTACCTAACACAAGAAACAAAAAAAATCACAAACATGTATTTACAAGCCTGAATTCAAGCAAGTAAGCTAAAATTCCAAACTATCTTAATACGCCAAATTTCTCCCCAGCAATGATGGAATTTTTATAATGCCCAAATTACAGATTAATTTAAGTGCAAGACAGTCGTTGTCAATATATTTACCAAACATTGGAGTTGTGGTTGAATCCATGAGAAACAATGAGAGTTGCAATTAAGTTAATTCAAAATAATGGATCCAAGTTAAATGCAAACCAATAATATAAAAAGATAAAAATGGTGGACATAGGAGTCTACACTAATGTTTCTTTTTGGATTTTTCTAGTATAAATTTGGGGCTATAAATAATTAGAGTTTTCAAACAATTAAACACAAATACTGGGATTATTTATTACTAAGGGAAGTGACATATGGATTCTAATGATAAACTTTAATATGAGTAGATCAAGTGCGGGTAGGTTCGGTTATAGGTTTTGAATATACTCTTTAATAAAACACCAAACTTTCACCCATTGATTCTTTCGAACACCTAATGGGTGTTTTCAACAATTGGTAACCAAACCCAAATTTAGGCATCCTAATTTCTAGGATGATACCCAAGGTGTAGATAACTTCACAACCACCCTTATGTCTACGATAGTGATATATTAGCAAATACACACATAATTGTCTACCATTTCTTTGGTTGCCACATCCCTCTTTCAAGGATGATGTAGATTCCTAAAATTCATCCCATAACCCTTCTTTCAAAGGTGGCTATGATCTTTCTAGAGCTTGGATCTTTCCCCATCAAACCCATGTGGGTATTTGAGGCTTTTATCCATAAATCCAAACCAAGTTAGGATAGAAATGATAAAACCCATCAACATGAACTACTAAATTGTAATACCCCAAGAAATTTTTCATTGAAATTTTGTGCGTAAATGTGATGGGTTCTATCTTCTAGAATGAATTATAAATTTTTTATGCGGAATGTATTAGATTATGAGCCACCATTGCCTAGAGTATCAAATAATATTTCCAACGATATGTGGATCATCCAAAATGGATGCCCGAGCGACGAGTTATGAGCCTTCCAATCGAACCGTGAATAGTAGTGAACAGTAAAACATGCAGGAAATTGTACTAAGGACTGGCGTATTTTTGTTCCAAATTTAAATGATCATAACTCCTTGTACATAATGATCTGGGTGATCTACTATATATCAATGGTAATCTCTGTGAGTCCTCTTTTCAATGAAACTGGTTTCATCCAATTTGTCTATCAGAGCAAAAAGTTATAATCGATCTACTTCAGCCTATCAAAAGTAAATTTTTGGGTCAACTTCAAACGATCATAAATCCTCGTACACAATGATATTGGTGAGATACTATGTATCAACGGAAATATATGAGAGTACTCTTTCTAATGAAATTGGTTTAATCCAATTTGGATATCGGAGTAAAAAATTATGGTTGATCTACTTCAGACTATCAAAACAATCCATCAGAGGACAGATTTGAGAATTATTTAATTTTTAGGGGTGTTTTGGTCATTCTCCCTCACTCAAAATCCGTCCAAACCCTATATTAAAGCCTATTAGAAGCATTATATGTTATATTTCATCAAATTCCCTCAAAAAGAAAACCCTAAGCTCCTACATCCAACTTCAAGAACCTCCAAAGTTCACCATTAATTCTGCAAATTTATTCAAGATTCCAAGTTCCTAGTTCAAGAACTCTAAGAACCATCATTCAAAGGCACGATTAACATTTCAAAAATGAGTATCGATCTAAAGTTCATCATTCAAGTTATGTGGGGGTTTTCAACATGAACTCTCTGTTGTTCTTGTTCCCAAAAGTAATTTTCTTTACAAAGGCATGATTTTTATTTGATTTTTATGAATTTGAAGTATGAACTCATATCTTATGATGATTATTATGAAATCATGATGTTTATGATTTTGAAAGATGAATTTACATGTGTGGTGATATAAAGCATGAATCTTAAATGATATTTATCATGATTTTGATATTTGGGTCGTGAATCCCCATTGAAAATTGTGTTTTTTTAGAAAGTGTATGTTATAAGCACGTTGATGTTGAATATTTGAGATATTTTGAATGATTTGACCTTTTGGTCTTAATGGAGTTGTTTTTAACTCGAGTGTGAAAGAAATCCACAACGTGGTTGATTTTGATAGATAGAAAGCATGATGGCTCCCGATGTATATTTATATATTACTGAAATTTTTTTGTTGTAAATTGTCTTTGAAATGATCTGATCCAAGTCCAGGAGAAATCTTTAGCACCGAGTGGGAGGTATAAAGCGACCTTACTTCCCTAGAACTACGTTTCCCCGTAGGGGTAAGCCTGAGGATGATTTATATAGTGATCACTAGTTTGTGTAGATTTGATATCGATAGTCCTACTCCGATGGCAAGGATAGGACGGCTCTCCCCAACATGGGTTGTACGTTGGACTCCATGTAGCTCACATGGTTTATGTCGATTATAGGATCTCTCAGTGTGTGTGTGTTTCCTTGTGTCTATGGTGAATGGTGAAGTGATTTGAAAGTGAAATTGTGAAAGTTATTCTTTTGAAAGATTTAAATGATATTTACATTATGAGAATTGATATTCTTGATGAACTGAATGTGATTGACAAATTATATGATGACTCACATGTGTTATTATTCTTATTTCATCCTATCATGATTATGATAATTTTCTTCGAGCTATGTGAGTCTTTCATACATCCTGCATATTTCTTATAAATATTTATGATGATGATGTTTATACAACTGCATACACCCCTATATACTCGGTTCTTTTCCATGGTACTGACCCACATCTTCGGATGTGTGCTGCATTTTCTCGGAATATAGGTTCAGGTGCTCAGTTCCAGGTTCGACAGTGATTCTTTGGCACGCTATTCTATATCCTCTGTTGTGGTGAGTCCTTATGTTTCGAGGATGTGATGTCTGATGTAGGTTTCACAAAATTATTTACATTTGATTACTGAGTATGAGTCAGTTGGGGCATGTTGCAATGGCTCGCTGGTTTTATTGATTTTCTTAGGGCTTGTCAGACTAGTAGAGATGTTGGGAGTTGACTAATAAGTCATATTTTGTTGTCTTTCTAAAATTCTTTTATTCTTGGATGATGATTACTCTGTTGATATTTGAGGGTTATTTATGGAAACCCCGTTGATTTGTGTTGAACTGAGAGAAAATGGCTCAAAGGGTTAGCTTGGGGTTACTCGTAGCCTCAAGCAGCGTGTGATGCTTCGGGACCCATTTTTCGGGGCGTTACAAACTTGGTATCAAAGCCTAAGGTTTTAAGGTGTCCTAGGGAGTCTGACAAGCCGCGTTAAGTAGAGTCTTTATCATCGGTGTGTAGCACGCCACATCTATGAGCAAGAGTCTACAAGACGTTTTAGGAAAAAGTGTGATTCTTTCTTTCAGAAGGCTATCATGCTTAAAGTGTCTCTCTCTTCTATTAATTCATTCTCTCCTCTTTCAAAAATATGCCTCCACGTTAAGCGAGAAGAAATAATGATGGTCAGCAACCTCAACCTGCTGACCCATTGAATGAAAACGTGTCTCATGCTAAATTTTGGGTAGCCTTTCAGGCGCTGGACCAAGCTGTTACTGCAAATGTTCAGGCCAACCCGACCCCGTCTCCACAGTAGCAGGGAGGTGATTCAGCTGCTGCCAGGATCCGTGACTTCATGTGGATGAATCTGCCAAAATTCTATGGGTCCAAGTCTGATAAGGATCCACGGTTGTTTTTAGAGAAGGTGCGGAAGATTACACAGGTGATGCATGTATCTGAGGAACATAGAGTGGAGTTGGCTGCGTATAGGTTGAAAGACCTTTCTTATGACTGGGTTGTTTCCTGGAGAAAAGGTAGAAGTGAGGGAGTTATCCCTACGACTTGGCAAGAGTTCCAGGATGTATTCTTGGATAAGTTTTTCCCTTTGGAGATGAGGGAGGAGAAAGTGGAAGAGATTATGAACTTGTGACAGGGCTCTATGACTGTTAGGGAGTACTGTCTAAATTTCAATCAGTTGGCCAAGTATGCTCCTGACTTAGTTGATGATAATCAGGCTAATATGAGTAAGTTTGTGACTGAAGTGTCTAGTTATGTGGTTAAGGAGTGTAGGTCTGCTATGCTAAATAGTGAGATGAATCTTTCTAGACTGATGAATCATGCCCAACAAATTAAGGCAAACAAGATTAAGGAGAGAGATAGAATGAGAGGGAACAAGAGAGCTAGGTCCGAGCAGCACGGACAGGGTTAGACTAGATCACAAGGAGGGAGTCTCCCTCAGAATCAGGATCGTTCGTCTACGCCAGCACCATCATCTTCTAGTGCACCCGTGCCTAGAGGTAGGCAGGAGCAAGGTAGTAGGTCATATGTATCCAGGTCCCAGTACAGTGCTGGTAGTAAGACAAATCGTCCCCTGTGTCCTAAGTGTGGTAGGGCTTATTTGGGTGAGTGTTGGGGTGAGAAGAGGGGTTATTTCCGGTGGTGATATGGGTCACAAAGTTAGAGATTGTCCACAGGATGGACAAGGGCGTCGTGACTATCGCCCTTAGATCCAGACTCAGACTGTTAGTGCTCCAGTTCCAGCGACTCGCCTAGCCCTAGCTTAGGGTGCCTCTTCTAGCAATGCTGGAGGGCAGCGCCAGAATAGATTCTATGCTTTACCATCCCTCCAAGAACAGGAGGACTCTCCCGATGTTGTTACTGGTATGCTTCATATATTTCAGTTTGATGTGTATGCTTTGTTGGATCCTGGATCCAGTTTCTCATATGTTACACCTTTGATTGCTGTGAATTTTGAAATGAGTCCTGAGATTATTCCTGAGACTATCCTAGTTTCTAGCCCACTGGGTGATTCGATTGCTGCCCAGAAAGTGTATAAAAAGTGTCCTGTTACCATTCTTCATAGAGTCTTGTTGGCTAATTTGATTGAGTTAGACATGGTAGATTTTGATGTGATTCTGGGTATGGACTGGCTGTATTCTTCTTATACCTCTATTGATTGTCGGACCCGAATGGTCAAGTTTCAGTTTCTAGGTACATCCGTGTTTGAGTGGTATGGGAATTCTATGTCACCCAAGAGTCATTTTATCTCTTACCTCAAAGCTATAAAGCTTATTTCCAAGAGGTGTATTTACCATTTGGTTAGAGTCAAAGACACTAAGTTTTTTTATGTCTTTCCGGATGATCTCCCAGGGATACATCCTGATAGAGAGATAGAGTTCGAGATTGATCTTCTTCTCGATACTCAGCCCATTTCTATTCCTTCTTACCGTATGGCCCCTGCAGAACTTAAGGAGTTGAAAGAGTAACTCAAAGATCTACTAGATAAGGGTTTCACAAGGCCCAGTGTTTCTCCTTGGGGTGCTCCTGTGTTGTTTGTGAGAAAGAAAGATGGCTCTTTGCATATGTGCATTGATTACCGCCAACTGAATAAAGTCACCATAAAAAATAAGTACCCCCTTCCGAGAATAGATAATTTGTTTGACCAATTGCAAGGTGCAAGTTATTTCTCAAAGATAGACCTTCGTTCCGGCTATCATCAACTCAAAGTTAGGGAGTGTGACATCCCGAAAACCACTTTCCAAACTCGTTATGGCTATTTTGAGTTTCTTGTTATGTCTTTTGGGTTAACTAATGCCCCAGCAGCTTTCATGGACCTCATGAATAGAGTGTTCAGACCATATCTAGATATGTTTGTCATAGTGTTCATCGATGATATACTGGTGTACTCCCGTAGTGAGGATGAATATTTTGATCATCTCCGAACTGTCTTGCAAACCCTTAGAGATCACAAGTTATTTGCCAAGTTCAGTAAGTGTGAGTTTTGTCTAAGGTCAGTTGCTTTTCTGGGCCATATCATTTCTTCCGAGGGTATTAGAGTTGATCCCCAAAAGACCGAAGCTATTAGAAATTAGCCTAGACCTATTTCTCCAACTGATATCTAAAGTTTCTTGGGTTTAGCTGGATATTACCTCCGTTTTGTTGAGGGTTTCTCCTCTATAGCGTCTCCTATGACTCGGTTAACCCAAAAGAAAGTGAAGTTCTTGTGGTCCGAATCTTGTGAGAAGAATTTTCACGAATGGAAGACTCGACTCACTTCAGCCCCTGTTTTGACTTTGCCTGATGGTGTTGATGGTTTTGTGGTGTACTGTGATGCTTCGAGAGTTGGGTTGGGTTGTGTATTGATGCAGAAGGGTAAGGTGATAGCTTATGATTCTAGACAGTTGAAACCCCATGAGAAAAATTACCCCACCCATGACCTTGAGTTGGCTTCTGTTGTGTTTGCTTTGAAAATCTGGAGACACTATTTGTATGGTGTCCATGTTGATGTTTTCACTGATCATAAGAGTCTGCAGTATGTGTTTACCCAGAGAGAATTGAATCTTAGGCAGAGACGATGGTTAAAATTATTAAAGGACTATGATATGAGTGTGTTGTACCATCCGAGCAAGGCCAATGTTGTGGCGGATGCCCTAAGTAGAGTGTCCATGGGTAGTGTTTCGCATGTGGTAGAAGGTAAGAAAGAGTTGGCTCATGATGTACATCATTTGGCTAGATTGGGGGTTAGGTTGTTTGACTCTGCTGAAGGTAGTATAGGGGTTCAGAGTAGTTCCGAATCCTCCTTGGTTTCGGAAGTGAAGGAAAAATAATACTTAGATGCTAGTTTGGTCAGACTGAAGGAGTCAGTCAAGGGATAAAAAGTAGAGGTTTTCTCCCAAGGGGGAGATGGTTTGTTGAGATTGCAGGGTAGATTGTGTGTCCCGAATGTTGATGATCTGAGACAGAGGATTATGGCTGAAGCACACGGGGCGCGATATTCTATTCATCCTGGTGCCACTAAGATTTACCGAGACTTGCGGGAAATCTATTGGTGGAGTTGCATGAAGAAAGATATAGAAGTGTTTGTACCTAAGTGTGCAACATGCCAACAGGTTAAGGTTGAACACCAAAGACCTAGTGGTATAATGCAAGAGTTTAATACTCCTACCTGGAAGTGGGAAGAGATAAATATGGACTTCGTGATCGGTTTACCTCCTTCCCGATGCCATCATGATTCCATTTGGGTTGTGGTTGATAGATTGACTAAGTATGCTCATTACTTTCCTGTTCATACTTTATATACTGCTGAGGATTACGCTAGATTGTATATCCGAGAGCTAGCCAGACTGCATGGAGTTCCCTTGTCTATCATTTCGGATAGGGGTACTCAGTTCACTTCACAATTTTGGAAATCTTTTCAGAAGGGTCTTGGTACCCAAGTGTTTTTGAGTTCTACTTTTCATCCACAGACCGATGGTCAGGATGAGCGAACCATCCAGACCTTAGAGGATATGTTGAGAGCTTGTGCACTTGACTTTAAGGGAAGTTGGGATGATCACTTACCGTTGATAGAGTTTGCTTACAGTAACAGTTTCCACACTAGTATTGGCATGGCTCTTTTTGAAGCCTTATATGGGAGGATGTGTAGATCACCCATAGGTTGGTTTGAGGTGGGTGAAGCAGCTGTGAGTGGTCTTGATTCAGTATTTGAGGCTATGGAAAAAGTTAAGTTGATTAGGGAAAGGTTGAAAACTGCGCAGAGTCGTCAGAAGTCATATGCGGATGTTAGAAGGAGAGACCTTGAGTTTGAAGTTGGTGACCTAGTGTATCTAAAAATTTCACCCATGAGGGGGGTGAAGAGATTCGGAAAGAAGGGGAAGCTTAGTCCCCGTTATGTTGGTCCTTACAAAATTCTTAGCTGTGTTGGTAAGGTAGCTTATGAGGTCGAGTTTCCTTCCTAGTTGTCCTCTGTTCATCCAATATTCAATGTCTCCATGCTTAGAAAGAATATTAGCGATACTGTGGTAGTGGATTCCTCTATGAGTGCTGACATTCAAGAAAATCTTTCTTTTGATGAGATTCCTATTGAGAATCTTGATTTCAGTGTCCGAAGGCTAAGGAACAAAGAAGTTCCCTTGGTCAAGGTGTTGTGGCGAAACCAATTTGTTGAGGGTGCACCTATTTTCCGCGAACTCCGATCAAGCCTGAGGTACCGTTCTTTCCTAAATTATGCACTTTTGATAAAAGTTGCAGCAGTTCAGCTGTCATTTATTATGTGTTTAGCTGTAGTTTCTTGAAATTATGCATTTTATGTTGCATTCGGAGTGAGAAACGATGTGGTGATGAGTCTATATGTTTCCAAGGGGGATGATGTAATACCCCGGGAAATTTTTCGTTGAAATTTTGTGCGTAAACGTGTTGGGTTCTATCTTCTAGAATGAATTATAAATTTTCCATGTGGAATGTCTTAGATTATAACCCACCATTGCGTAGATTATCGAATAAGATTTTCAACGATATGTGGATCATCCAAAACGGACACCCGAGCGACGAGTTATGAACATTCCGATCGAACCGTGAATAGTAGTGAACATTAAAACGTGCAGGAAAAAGTACTGAGGCCTGGTGTAATTTTTCTCCAACTTTAAATGATCATAACTCCTTGTACATAATGATCTGGGTGATCTACTATATATCAACGGTAAGCTCTGCGAGTCCTCTTTCCGATGAAATTGTTTTCATCCAATTTGTCTATCGGAGCAAAAAGTTATGGTCGATCTACTTCAGCCTATCAAAAGTGAATTTTCTGATCAACTTCAAACAATCATAACTCCTCGTACACAATGATCTGGGTGAGATACTATATATCAAAGGAAAGATATGAGAGTCCTCTTTCTAATGAAATTGGTTTCATCCAATTTGGATATCGGAGTAAAACGTTATGGTTGATCTACTTCAGACTATCAAAACAGTCCCCCTCACCCAAAATTCGTACAAACCCTATATTAAAGCCTATTAGAAGCATTATATGTTATATTTCATCAAATTCCCTCAAAAAAAAAACCCTAAGCTCCTACATCCAACTTCAAGAACCTCCAAAGTACACCATTAATTTTGCAAATTTATTCAAGATTCCAAGTTCCTAGTTCAAGAACTCCAAGAACCATCATTCAAAGGCATGATTAACATCTCAAAAATGAGTATCGATCTAAATTTCATCATTCAAGGTATGTGGTATTTTTCAACAAGAAATCTCTTTCGTTCTTGTGCCAAAAAGTAATTTTCTTTACAAAGGCATGATTTTTATTTGATTTTTATAAATTTAAAGCATGAACTCATATCTTATGATTATTATTATGAAATCTTGATGTTTACGATTTTGAAAGATGAATTTACATGTGTGGTGATATAAAGCATGAATCTTGAACGATATTTATCATGATTTTGATATTTGGATCGTGAATCCCCATTGGAAATTGTGTTTTTTGAGAAAGTGTGTGTTATAAGCACGTTGATGTTGAATATTTGAGATATTTTGAATGATTTGACCTTTTGGTCTTAATGGAGTTGTTTTGAACTCTAGTGTGAAAGAAATCCACAATGTGGTTGATTTTGATAGATGGGAAGCATGATGCCTCCCGATGTATATTTATATATTACTGAAATTGTTTTGTTGTGGATTGTCTTTGAAATGATATGAGCTAAGTCCGGGAGAAATCTTTAGCACCGAGTGGGAGGTGTAAAGCGGCCTTACTTCCCTAGAACTACGTGCCCCTGTAGGAGTGATCCTGAGGCTAACTTATATAGTGATCACTAGTTTGTATGGATTTGATATCGATAGTCCTACTCCGATGGCAAGGATAGGACGGCTCTCCCCAACGTGGGTTGTACGTTGGACTCCATGTAGCTCACATGGTTTATGTCGGTTATAGGATCTCCCAATGTGTATGTGTTTCCTTGTGTCTATGGTGAATGGTGAAGTGATTTGAAAGTGGAATTGTGAAAGTTATTCTTTCGAAAGATTTAAATGATATTTACATTATGAGAATTGATATTCTTGATGAACTTAAAGTGATTGACAAATTATATGATGACTCACATGTGTTATTATACTTATTTCATCCTCTCATGATTATGATGATTTTCTTCGGGCTATGTGAGTCTTTCATACATCCTGCATATTTCTTATAAATATTTATGATGATGATGTTTATACAACTGCATACACCCCCATATACTTGGTTCCTTTCCATGGTACTGACCCACATCTTCGGATATGGGCTGCATTTTCTCGGAATGTAGGTTCAGGTGCTCAGTTCCAGGTTCGACAGTGATTCTTCGGGCACGCTGTTTTACTTCCTCTATTGTGGTGAGTCCTCATGTTCTGAGGACGTGATGTCTGATGTTGGTTTCATAAAATTGTTTACATTTGATAACTGAGTATGAGTCAGTTGGGGCATGTCGCAATGGCTCGCTGGTTTTATTGATTTTATTAGAGGCTTGTCAGACTTGTATAGATGTTGGGAGTTGACTAATAAGTCGTATTTTGTTTTCTTTCTAAAATTCTTTTATTCTTGGATGATGATTACGCTTTTGATAGTTGAGGGTTATTTATGGAAACCCCGTTGATTTGTGTTGAACTGAATGAAAATGGCTCAAAGGGTTAGCTTGGGGCTACTCGTAGCCTCAAGAACCGTGTGACGCTTCGGGACCCATTTTTCGGGGCGTTACATAAATAAAGGCTAACAATAACAAACCACACATACTTAAATCTCTATTCACACATAACTCAAGAGGGAGATCTAGCTACACATAAGATAAATAAGAAAAGATATAACCATAATCTCCATTAAAATAATTTATTAAAGATTAAGTGAAAGTTACTTCAAACTTTAGACTCCTACAAATCTCCTATGAAAGTGAGTTATTCCTCCACTTATAAGATCTCTAATGCATTCATCACCCAAAAATTATACAATAGTTTCTTCTCAAAGAATAGATGCTATGAACTCAAGAAGCAAAACCTCCAATTGGGGAAGATGGGATTATGAATATGAATGACCTAGATGCTTAGGGTTTGATTCCTCTTTTGGAAAATTTGGGATCAGCCACGTGCATTTCGATATTTGTCCTTGAGCTACATTCTTCCGCTAAGCCGTGATAGCATGGGTCTGGTGGCGATCACGGATACACGACCGCAATTAGCTTCTGCGATTGCGGTTGCTTGACTTCTTCTTGACTAACGTGACTGTAGTCACCAGACTGCGACTGTGGTAACTGAGGTCAGTTCCTGCTCGAAGTTTTCTACTCACTTTCTTGCTTACTTTTGATCATTTTAGGCTCCAATCCACACCTTTCAATCTTGTCAAATATATACCTGCAAAGTGTGGATATTAGTGAATTTAATCATAATTTTGTCTCTTTTATTCATTCAAAATAAGGTAATATGCATGAATGATGAGTGTGAATAAGTGGTAAAATCACCACTCATCAACTACTGATGTTCCGTCTTTTGACGGAACATTTGGTATCATCTTCTTGGGAAAATTGTATGTTTTCAAGCAACTGAAGTTGTTTTTAATGAGTCTTTTTAGTGTTTTAGGGAAAGGAGTGAATCACAGAAGTAACATGAAAAAAAGTAGCAATAAAAGTAATTTGACGGTCAAAATGGTGGACCGTCAGACTTGCGACGGACCACCAAGGGTGCTGTCAGGCCTTATCCAAAACATAGTCTCCCGAAGGACTCAGTGACGTACCAAATGGTGGAACGTCAGTATTGCGATGAACCACCAAGTTTTTCGTCAGACCTTATCCAGAAGCCACTCTCCGGAAGGACTCAGTGACGGACCAAATGGTGGACCATCAGTATTACGACGGACCACCAATAATGCTGTCAGACCTTATCCAAAAGCCACTCTCCGAAAGGACTCAGCGATGGACAAAATGGTGGATCTTCATTTGTATGACGGACCACCGTTTGGATCGTCAGACCTTATCCAGAAACAACTTCTCATGAAGATTCAGTGACGGACCAGATGGTGGACCGTCATACTTTCAACGGACCACCACTTTGGCCGTCAACTTGGACGCGGCTTTTCTGATGTTAAATTTTAAATTCTTTGTTATCTTGGAACATATAAATACCAAATTTTAGGGTTCGTGGGGTCATATTTTTATTATTTTTTTAACAAGTTTATCATCCATGAAAGCTTTTTGAATCTAGTACTTTGGAGATTCAATTATATCTTTGGGGAAATTAATCATTCAATTCTTTATTGAAGATTCAAGAACTGATTCTTGAGAGTTTTGTGAGTGAACTCTATTTCTACTTATAAATAATTCAAGAATTATTTTTCTTCCTCTATGGAATTTTGTGGCTAAGTTCCCATAACTAGGGTTATGGGATCCTTAATGTGAAAAGAATAAATAGGTTTTGAATCAAATTTAGTTCCATGAATAACTGATATTTATAGACCTTTCTTCAATCTAATGGCTTTTATTGGTTCCAAACTAGAAAAGTGAGCCCAAGAACATCACTTGTCTAAAAGGAAAGTGTTTGCTGGGAAAAGGAAGTGTTAACATGAATTCTAAGGGCTTTAACCTTTGGATTAATGGCAAATTCCCTAACAGGATTAGATTACATGAGAAAATGGTTGAAATAACAATGTATCCTTTGAGTTTGAGAGAATTAGAGGATAATCTATCCACTTAGGTTAAGAAACTAGGGGATAAAGAATAGGATTCAACCCTTCTTGCAATTGAAATTGTTAAATGGAACTCTTAACTGATTCATAATCCTAGTTGTGCTAGCATTTTGGTAACCATAGCCCTGGTTTGTTTAATCTCATTTAACTTACTAATTACACGGAGAATCATTTTTTGGAATACTCTTGTTATAATTAATTACTTTATAATTTACAAACCAAAACCCCCTTACTCAGGAACCTCTGATCAATAGTCCAGTAACGATTACAAGACTTAGTCAAAACATTATTCCCTGTGGGATTCGACACCCAACCTAGTTGGTTTCTATATTTGGCAGCAACCGCTTACACTTTCTAATGAGATTTGTAATTTGGGAGTATTAAATTTTTGTACCGTTGTCGGGGAATACAGTTGTCAAATAAGTTTGTGATTGTTAATCGACCCTTTGGTTAAAGTGTCCTAAAGCTTTACTTTTATTTGTTGTTTTTGTGTGTGCAGGTTGATAATTGTGAATGCACAATACACGGAGATCAAGTGCACCGTTATTACCAATTCATTCGGAGCCTCAGTAGATCGGTAGAATGGCGGATCCACAAGAAGTAGAAAAATTAGCTGCCTTGGCGAATGCTCAAGTAAATCAGCAAAATGCTGATAACCTAGGTCGAGTGCCAAATCCTGATGATGAGGAACTGGGAGATGATGAATTATTGGATCCAGTAAACCCAAGGAGAGTTGGGAATGTAGCTGCACCTGTGAATCGCAATGTGCATTGAAATCTCCCTTTTAGGGGAAGACAGGACAACCAACCTATTTAGTATGATCTCAATGATGATGATGACGGAATGGATGGAGTAGGAGCAACTGGAGCTATTATTCCTTCACCTCTAGTACTACGAGCAAAATTTAATATCACCAGTACAATGATCCAACTCCTGAATCTAAAGGGGTTATTCGGTGTTCTGCCAGGAGATGATCCAAACCTGGATTTGGTGAATTTTGTCACCATTTGCAAATGTTTTGATAATCCTGTAGTAGTCCAGAATTCTATTCGATTGAGGTTATTTCCATTGTCTCTGTCTGGGGAGGCAACATTGTGGCTTTACAAACTGACACCTGATTCTATAACTAACTGGAGCCAGCTGAAGGAGGCTTTCCTAGAAAGGTTCTTTTTGCCCTTTAGGAGGGAACAGTTGAGGGACGAGATTAGTAATTTTAGACAAATCCCAACTGAATCTCTGAATGAAACTTGGGAGAGGTTTAAAAAAAAGTTGATGTTATGCCTAAACCACAATATAATAGATATCTATCTGATGAAGACTCTTTATCGGGCACTGAACTCTATTACAAAAATAGTTGTTGATAATACTGCAGGGGGGTCATTTATGGATCTCACTTTTCAGGAGGCCTCAGAGATATTTGATCGAATGACAAAACAAAGCAGAGCCTGGCATACCAGGGATTTTATGGTAGCAATCCCTACTATTTCTATTGGTATGACTATAGAACAACACAAAAAGGAAGAAGAACGCGATCAAGATATGTGACATTTGAAGACGCAAATGGACTTGTTGACCAAACACTTATTATCTGTAAAGACTTAAAAAGTGAAGGTTGTTGCATCCCACGGTAGATATGATTCTGATTCAGAAGAAAAGAAAAATTATTTGAATAATCAAGGGGGTTTACGAGGAAATAGACAAGGAAATCAAGGTCAAACTTATTATGACAAGGCTGGATATAAGGATCGGGATCAAGGAAACTGGAAGAGCCAAAATGATAGAAGTGGCCTGTATGTACCTCCCGGAAGCAGAGATAATGCGACAACTAGCTCTGGTAAGATGTCCATGGAGGACATGATGAAGAAATTGTTAAAGGGAGTTAAGGCTACCAACTCTGGGGTGACTACTATAAAGACCGATTTGTCTTCTGTAAGTCAGTTGGTAAACTCGTACTCTACTTCAATCAAACAGTTGGAACATCAAATGAGTCAACTTTCTACAGCATTGAATCAGAGAAAGAGTGGGACGTTGCCAAGTGATACAATTCAAAACCCTAGAAATAATGGCTCGTGCATGGCTATTACCACACAAAGTGGTAAGTCTTTATCAGACCCTTTTTGGGCAAATCTATGAATGATGAGGTGATTAAAAAAGATTTTGAGTTTTAAGAAGGTAGTGCAGTAGAGTCTGAGAAGATGGATGGCATTGCTATCCCTTCCAATCATCAACAGGTTGATGAGTTGGCAAAAAAGAAAAGAAAAGAGAAAGAAAGTAGTGGTGAACACTCTCCCAAAACCACCACCTCTCTTTCCTCAAACATTGAAGAAGAAGGATGAGGATATAAAGTTTAACAAATTCTTGGCCATGTTAAAGGAGTTGATGGTAAATGTGCCTTTGGTCGAGGCACTTGAGCAAATGCCAGGGTATTCCAAATTTATGAAGGACCTTTTGACAAAGAAAAGAGCGGAGTTCTACAAACCGGTGGACAATCTTCATCATTGCAGTGCTATTGCAACAAGGTCCTTGGTACAGAAGAAGGCAAACCCAGGAGCGTTCACTATTCCATGAACAGTAGGGTCTTTGGAATTTTCTAAGGCTTTATATGATCTGGAAGCTAGAATTAACCTGATGTCGCTAGATGTTTATAAAAAGTTGGTCTTGGGAGATCCCACACCCACCAACATGTGACTCGTAACGGCGAATAGGTCGATAAAATGACCTATTGGTATTTTGTATGATGTGCTGGTAAAGGTAGTTGCCTTTATATTTCCTGCGGATTTCATAATTCTGGATTGTGAGGTGGACTTCGAGGTGCCCATAATCTTGGGTCGACCTTTCCTCGCAACCGAAAGTGTGCTGATAGATTTGAGAGCTAATGAGCTTTTATTTAGGATGAATGATGAAGTGTTGTATTTTGATTTGTGTAAATCAATGAATCAACATAAAGAGATGATTGTGTTCTCAATTGTTGATGTATATTATGAGGAAGAGCAAGAAATACCAATAGAAGAGAAGCTTGTTGTTGAGCCGTTAGCCGCAGTGGTTATGAATATTGATTGTGAAGATATTGTGGATTATGAAGAAATCGTTTGTGCTTTGACAGGAATGGGATCATATTCTTACACTCCTAAATATCTCAAACTTGATCTCAAGAATCGACCAACACTACCGGCAAATCCATCTGTCAAAGAGCCACCGATGTTGGAATTGAAAGAGTTACCCGTCCATTTGAGGTACGTGTTCTTGGGTAGTAGTAATTCACTACCCGTCATTATTGCTACTGATTTGGGTAAGAAACAGATAGACTCTCTTATCTCTTTTCTTAGAAGATATAAGAAAGTTATTGGTTGGACTATTACGGATATTATTGGTATTCCTTCGGGCATATGTATGCACAAAATTCAGCTAGAGGAGGATTGTCTACCTACTATTGAGCATCAACGTCGCCTGAACCCACTTATGCAAGAGGTGGTAAATAAAGAACTCATCAAGTGGTTAGATACAGGGGTGGTATATCCTATATCAGATAGTAAGTAGGTGAGTCCTATGCAATGTGTGCCTAAGAAAGGGGCATAATAGTGGTAGCCAATGAAAAGAACGAATTGATCCCAATCAAGCTTGTTACTGGTTGGAGGGTGTGTATGGATTACCGAAAGATAAACTCCTCAACGTTAAAGGATCACTTTCCAATGACCTTCATGGATCAATTGCCTTATCGATTGGCAGGAAAGGGTTGGTATTGCTTCTTGGATGGTTATTCTGGATATAACCAGATTTGTATTGCTCCAAAAGATCAGGAGAAGACCATTTTTACATGCCCGTATGGAACTTTCGCATTCAAGCGGATGTCGTTTGGGTTATATAATGCACCTGCCACCTTCTAATGGTGCATGATGTCTATTTTCTCTGATATGATTAAAGACACCTTGGAGGTGTTTATGGATGATTTTTTGGTTGGAGGAGATTAATTTGAGTTGTGTTTGGAAAACTTTAGTATGGTCTTGCAACGATGTGTGGAATTCAATCTTGTGCTTAATTGGAAGAAATGCCACTTTATGGTTAATGAGGGAATTGTTCTTGAGCATAAAATTTCAGCAAAAGGGATTGAAGCTGATCGAGACAAAGTTGAAGTTATTGAGAGACTACCACCTCCGATTTCTGTGAAGGGGGTTCGCAGTTTTCTCGGCCATGCTGGTTTTTATTGTAGGTTTAGTAAATATATCTCCAAGATTGCAAACCCACTCTGCAAACTTTTAGAGAAAGAAACAATGTTTTTCTTTGACGAAGATTGGTTGGAGGCATTTGAATGCGTTAAAGGAAAACTAGTGGAATCCCCTATCATTGTAGCACCGGATTGGTCCACACTGTTTGAGATCATGTGTGATGCAAGTGGTGTTTCCCTTGGAGCCGGTTTGGGGAAAAAGAGGGACAAATTGTTTTATCCAATCTATTATGCTAGCAACGCTCTGAATGGAGCTCAAAATAATTACTCTGTCACTGAACAAGAACTCCTTGTTGTAGTGTATACTTTTGAGAAGTTTAGATCTTATCTTCTTGGTACCAAGGAGGTGGTCCACACTGACCATGCAGCCTTGAGATATTTTATGGCTAAAAAAGACGCAAACCCATGGTTGATTAGATGGGTGTCTAGGATGGAAGGTGAGCGAGCAGTTAGAAATGAGATGGAGATCAATGTTGCATTTTCGGATGAGGAAATCTTAGCTGCTTCTTTAAAGAACCTACCTTGGTACTCTGATTTTGCGAATTAAGTGGTGAGCGAGGTAATTCCAGAAAATCTTTCTTTCCATCAAAGAAAGAAATTTCTTCATGATGTGACACACTACTTCTGGGATTAGACATATCTTTTTTTGCAATGTGCTGATAATATAATAATGAGATGTGTTCCAGAGGTAGATGTATTAAGGATACTGGAAGCATGTCATGCTTCCCCAGTCGAGGGTCACCATGTAGGTGATTGAACTACGAGAAAGGTATTGCAGAGTGGCTATTGTTGGCCATCATTATTCAAGGATGCTCACGAGTTTGTGTTGAAATATGAGCAATGTCAGAGGCAGGGGTCTATCTCTAAAAGGCATGAAATGCCTTTAACTAAGATGCTTGAAGTGGAATTATTTGACATATGGGGCATCGATTTCATGGGCCCGTTTGTAAGCTCGTATTGAATGAAGTACATTCTAGTTGTTGTGGATTATGTATCCAAATGGGTTAAATCTATTGCCTTGTCTAATAATGAAGGGAAGAGCGTTGTTGCATTTCTTAAGAACAATATCTTCTCTCGCTTTGGAGTGCCACGAACTATTATAAGCGATGGAGGGTCCCATTTTTACAACAAAGTATTTTAGGAAGTTTTAGTGAAATATGGGATGAAACAGCATAGAGTAGCAACTCTATATCACCCACAAACTAGTGGGCAAGTGGAGGTGTCGAATTGGGAGATTAAAACCATCCTAGCCAAAATAGTAAATGCTAATAGGCAAGATTGTGCTCGAAATCTAGACGATGCTCTGTGGGCGTATCAGACCACTTTTAAGACTTCTATTGGCATGTCACCATATCACCTAGTCTATGAAAAAGAATGCCATTTACCGGTTGAGCTGGAACACAAGGCTTTGTGGGCTCTAAAAATGTTAAATCTAAATTGGAAGAAGGTAGCAGAGCTAAGATTAGAGCAACTGAATAAGATGGATGAATTTCGTCTTGAGGCTTACGAAAGAGCAAACCTTTACAAAGAGAAGACGAAAAAGTATCACGAACGAAGATTTGAAAGAAGAGACTTCCGAAAAGGTTATTTGGTACTTCAGTTCAATTCCAGGCATAAATTATTTCCAGGTAAACTCAAGTCTAAGTGGTCAGGACCGTTAAAGTTAGTCAAGTCTACTCATCTGGAGTAGTAGAGCTTGAAAATGAAGATGGTAGCGTCTTCAAAGTAAACGAGCAACGAATCAAACTTTATATCGGTCCAAAAGACTCGATAAGAAGTGTAGATATTTTTTATCTAGATAAAGTTTGATAAATCGAGATAACTGAGTCGTGCCGCGACGATAAATCAGGCGCTAGTGGGAGGCAACCCACAATATGTTGTTATAACCATAGTTAGAGTCCCTTTCATGTTTTTGTGTAATTTTAATGTGTTTGTGAAGTGTGCAGGACCAGAAATGCAAAAACAGAGAAAAGAGGGATGCAGGTGAACCACTGGAAAAGGGTGACGGACAACTTGGTGGACCACCAGTCTCCTGACGGACCACCACTTTCATCCGTCAAAAAACGGTAATAAAATTTATTCACTGGATAATCCATGACGGCCTAAGTGGTGGACCGTCACAAACCTGGTGGGCTATCATAAAAGCCATCAAAAATAACATCAGTGATCTACATTCTGGTAAGAAGTGACGGCTGAATTGATGGACCGTCACATTCTTGGTGGACCATCCCACTCACCGTCACACCAAAATAGAAACACCCAAACCCTGGGGATGAGTGATGTTCAGAGTGGTGGTCTGCCATATTTACGACATACCGTCAATATCACCGTCACTTTAACCCTAATTCCAAATCAGGTCGGGTTAAATCGGTACTCTTTATAAGTACTCTGTATTTGAACCCAAGTGAGATTTTAAGGATAAATTTGAGCAGGTACATTCCTTGTAACCATTTTAATCGTTCCATGACCCTTAGCTGTTCCACTTTCTTAAGATTCGAAGAACCTGAAGGGAGTTATCCCATCTGAGACTCCCTATCTTCTCCATTTTTACCTTATTTAAACTAGCTTACTCCTTCTCTCTTTTCATCACAAATTAAGAAAAATGCAATAGCTAGAATCTGTAAGTTAGCTTTGTCTCTGAGGTTTCAAGCACGTAGCAAAGCTGCAAAATCTAAGAATGTGCATACCCTTCTCTTCTGGTTTTCCATATTAAGTGTAAGATCATGATTTGTTTTCTTGGGATGTTCTTATTGTGTTGAGTTTGAATGACTTGAGTTGGACTTCAATTTGCCAATTTGTGAGAAATCTGAGTAGCATAGGTTGTAAAATTTGAAGAATGTGCTTAAAATATGAGTTTAGTGTTGTGTTGATTATTGGAAATTGATCTGATATGCAATTTCTCAACAAAAAGGGTTGAAACCAAAATTAAGGCTGAAGACGAAGGTGCGATGGTTATGTTGGTGGACCGTCAACTTTTTGATAGACCACCAACTTAACCATCACAAAGCACTCTGAGATGGTACATTCTGGATAAGAAGTGATGGCTGAATTGGTGGACCGCCAAATTTATGATGGACCACCAACTTTCCTGTCACAAACCACTTTGAGATGACACTTTCTGCATAAGCAGTGATGGTTGAATTAGTAGTCTATCAACTTTTTGATGGACCACCAACTTGATCGTCACAATGTAAAATTACATGATGTAGCTGTTTTTAAATTTTGAACTAATTCATTACTTTATTTTCAAGTGTTATGGCCCCTAAACATCCGCAAACCAAAGGAGGAATATCTCAACAAGGTAGGAATGAGTCCGCACCGGCTTACAACACCAGACAAAATGAATGAAAAACTCTCATACTCTCCCAGTCTGAGGAGGAGAGTGAGAGTACATCTAGTGGTACAAGTTCAAGCCCCGATGAGGCAACTGTTGTTATAACTCAACCATTTCCTATAGAGTGTGCTACTGGAACTGTTAACGTGGAGGAGAAAATGGGATTTCCTGGTGCTGTATCCAAACCTGAGGGTGATAATGTTATTAGGTGAAAAGATCCACAGATTTGAAAAGCTATTAGGTGGCAGATAGCGGGGGTACAAAAAGAGTTCTATGATGGGTTGACAACCACATCTCGAGGGATCAAAAGATCATTCATAGAGGAAGATCAGATTATGACAATAGAACTTCATGAATATCCCGAGTTAAAGCACCGGTTCAACGAATATGGACTGGCATGGGTGAGCAGACCACCAGGAGTGTACCAACTAAATTGGGTAAGGGAATTCTTCGCAAATTATCTATGTTTGGTAAAAGAAAAATGACCAAAGGGGACTCCAATATGAAATAGACCAAATAAGAAGTTTGTCCCGGTTCGAGGGGTCACCATTGATATCTCAGCCCGAATAATTAACAGGATGCTATTCTAGCCAAGATATGAGGCTCCACCCGCTGTCCCAGATTTTGAGTATAGAATGCGAAATGCTTCCGATCAATCATGTTGGGCCACTTCTTTATTGATCGATAATGGAAATTCTTCCTGGTTGACTAATTCCAAAAAGCGCATTGCAAAGTTCACTCTTAGCTTTAAAGCTATGTTTTGGTGGGCTATTGTTCGGTTGAGGCTAATGCCAACAAAAGGAGATGGAAACTTGGATGATCACAGAGTAGTATCAGTAGCCAGTTTGGTTTCAGGGCAACAAGTCAATTTTGGCTAGCTAATTGCAGATGAGATATTCATGCAGGCACATAAAGTGACCACTTCTATACCATTCCCATGTTTGATCACTGAGTTATGCAAACAATCTGGTGTGCCACTAATCCGTGGGGTTGACAAATTAGTACAGGCTACACATAGGTAGTACATTGATAAGTCGAAGGACGAATCGAAATTCAAAATTCATGTGACCAAGCCTCCAGCATATCATCCTCAGTTTACACTAGTTTCCGAGGCTATAGAAATGCCTGAAGGTATGCCTTTACCTATCACCACATATGTACCACATGATTATATTTCCTAGGGTACGTCTGCAGGGTCATATTCTACACTGTTTGTTGGTGGAGAGGAGTTTGCGGAATACAGGTTCAACCCGTAAAATTTTGTTAAAGTGGTGAAGAATTAAAAGCAATTTTAGAAACAGTTAGAAAAGTGGGCTGGAGATTTCAAACCTTTTGTGGATGAAATTATGGCTAAAGAAGTAAGGCCATTTCAAACTATTCATGTTAGGATGGATAACATGGAAGCCCGCATCAACAAAAGGCTAGATTCACTGTCTCTCCTTGATCATTCCAAGATCATGGCAGAGTTTGATCAGGCAAAGATTGATATAGAAGAGTTAAAGGAGAAACAGTCACAACCGCCTGCATTTGACCTGACTTTAGTAGTAAGTAATGATAAGGAGGGCATTCTGGATTTGATGGGCAGACCCGTAAAGGACAAAGGCAAACATCAAATTGATGAAAAAGTTGCAAGGAAGAAAGAAAAAAGGAGGAAGAGAGAAGCCATGTCATATGAAGAGTTATATCAATATAACCTAAAAATAGATACAAAGAAGTCAAAGAAAGAAGCTGAAATGAAGCAAAGAGAGGTAGAAAATAAAGTTGTAGGAGTCTCTACTAGTGCATCCCCAGAAAGGGGGCGAAGTGCAGGATCTGTTTGGGAGACAATTTCTCCAATTGTGGAGGGTGAGGTTGTGAGAGCTCCTACCACCATAGGGTCCAACATTTCACAGGGTGAGTATACAGGGATATCACCCCGCCTGATAGATGCCTCAGAGGAATAGGAGGTGAAGTAAATAGCCTAATCAAACCATGTATGGTAATTTATTGCTTTGAGAACAATGCTTATCTTTTTGTGTGGGTTGGGTGTATTTACATCATGATTGGATGTTGTTTCCGATATTCTAAATCCAATCTTGTACTATCTAGTAGAAGCGGTATGTCTAGGGTGTTCTTATTATTGCATTTCAAATTCTGCAGCTTATGATGTAAATATTTGTGTTCAATGATTATCTATAAAATATTTTTATTTCAGTACTTCATTGTAAATATGGATAATGAATGATGTTGGCATAAGAATATGAGAATTTTTATGTAATTATTTACTTTATTCATTCAAACATGTGTACATAACCTTCAGTAAATCTGCATTTGGCATTATTCTGTAAGAGGTGCATAAATCATGTGATGAACATTCCAAGAGTTGCAGAAGAAGTTTAGTTAAGTTGCCGGTGGGTGTGAGGATTTACTTTCAGTTCTTACATAGTCTGATGCCTAGAACTTATCTGAGTCATTGATACGGTCTTCTAGTGGATTTGATAGGATAGGATAACAGGTCGCCTTGTACTTTTAGCCCACTTAGCCTAAATAAATAACCCCACCAAAAATATTTTTATCTCATTTGAACCCGCCTTGTGCCTGTTTTTTAATTCCAATAACATTCATTTACTCTCCGTAGGGCGTTAGCAACTTACTCTGTCCTTAGCCCAATATTTGGGTATTGTGCACTTTAACTTAGGCAAAACACCTAAGTTAAGGGTTACTTTTGTCAAGGTGAAAATGCTAAATGGAAATCAAGTGTAAATTTCATTCTAAAGGCTTTTGGCCCTGATCAGTTCAAAGATTTTATGCACCTTAAGTTGAGGGTGACTGTTGATGTTTGTTTTTTCTCTCTTAAAAAAAGCGGGGGAGAGGGGGTTCTATGTTTGAAGAAGATCCTGTTATTAGAAGAAGTAAATAAGTTGATCTAGGCTACAGTAATGCAATGGAAATGAGAGTTAAGTCTTAATGAGTCACTTTATCCAAAGCATGTCCTTACCTAACCTAAAGCCTAGTTACAATCCTTGAAAAGACCTGTTTGATCCTAGCGAGTCGACTTTGAGGATGTGTCGTATGGCTAGGTAAAGCCTATGGGTATTTTGGACTATGCTTGTAACCTCTTTTATGAGTGTGAGAGTTTATATTACATCCACATCATGTGATGAGTGGTGGATTTCATTGTTGTGAGGGAAACTGGAGTTTCACTGAGTTTTGATGTTCACTGGAGATGTAATATCAATGTTTATATGCTGAATTATGATCAATGTTGGGTGTAGACCCTTATGTGTTAAATTCATGTAAGTGAAATGATGGGTGAATAGTTGCATCAAAATGTTTCAGTGGTTGGTTGAAGGTCATTGTATTGTTTATGTTCGCAAAAAGGTTCTAAGTTGCTTAAGGACAAGCAATTATCTTAAGTTAAGGGCGTTGATACTCCAGATTTTGAAGGAACATTTGGCATCATCTTCTTGGCAAAATTGTATGTTTTCAAGCAACTAAAGTGGTACTTAATGAGTCTTTTTAGTGTTTCAGGAAAAGGAGTGAATCACAGAAGAAACTTGAAAAAAAGTAGCAATAAAAGGAATTTGACGGTCAAAATGGTGGACCGTCAGACTTGCGACGGACCACCAAGTGTACCGTCAAGCCTTATCCAGAATATGGTCTCCCGAAGGACTCAGTGACGGACAAAATGGTGGACCGTCAGTATTGCGACAGACCACCAAGTGTGATGTCAGACCTTATCCAGAAGCCACTCTCTGGAAGGACTCAGTGACTGACTAAATGGTGAACCATAAGTATTGTGATGGACCACCAAGTGTGCCGTCAGACCATATTAAGAAGCTACTCTCTGGAAGGACTCAGTGACGGACAAAACGGTGGACCGTCAGTCGTATGACGGACCACCAGTTAGATCGTCAGACCTTAACCAGAAATAAATTCTCATAAAGAGTCAGTGACGGACCAGATGGTAGACCGTCATACTTTTGACGGACCACCACATTGTCCGTCAACTTGGACGTTACTTTTCTGATGTTAAATTTTAAATCCCTTTTATATCTGGGAACATATAAATACCAAATTTTAAGGTTAGTGGGAGCATCTTTCTATTATTTTTTAATAAGTTTATCATCCATGAAAGTTTTTTGAATCTAGTACTTTGGAGATTAAATTATATCTTTGGGGAAATTAATCATTCAATTCTTTATTGAAGATTCAAGAACTGATTCTTGAGAGTTTTGTGAGTGAACTCTATTTCTACTTATGAATAATTCAAGAATTATTTTTTCTTCCCCTACTGAATTTTATGGCTAAGTTCCCATAACTAGGATTATTGGATCCTTAATGTGAAAAGCATAAATAGGTTGTGAATCAAATTTAGTTCCATGAATAACTAATATTGTATAAACCTTTATTCAATCTAATGGCTTTTCTTGGTTGCAAACTAGAAAAGTGAGCCCAAGAACATCACTTGTCTGAAAGGAAAGTATTTGTTGGGAAAAAGAAGTGTTTACATGAATTCTAAGGGCTTTAACCTTTAGATTAATGGCAAATTCCCTAACAGGATTAGCTTACATGAGAAAATGGTTGAAAGAACAATGGATCCTTTGAGTTTCAGAGAATTAGAGGATAATCTATCTACTTAGTTTGAGAAACTAGGGGATAAAGAATAGGATTCAACCCTTCTTGCAATTTAAATTGCTAAATTGAACTCTTAAGTGATTCACAACCCTAGTTGTGCTAGCATTTTGGTAACCATATCCCTAGTTTGTTTAATCTCATTTAACTTACTAATTACGCGGAGAATCATTCGTTGGAATACTCTTGTTATAATTAATTACTTTATAATTTACAAACTAAAACCCCCTTACTCAGGAACCTCTGATCAACAGTCCAGTAACGATTACAAGATTTAGTTAACACAGTATTCCCTGTGGGATTTTACACCTAACCTAGTTGGGTTCTATATTTGATAGCGACCGCTTACACTTTCTAACAAGAGTTGTAATTTGGGCGTATCAACTACAAAAGAGTCTTATTAGGTGCTTTAATGAAAGGAGCTTCACTGACCCCTTTGAAATTTTAGCAGCCCTAACTCAGCCGATAAGTAGTACTTTAGTGGAACCTGGATGCTTTAGCGGCTAGTGAAAAAGCGTCCCAAGTTTTGCTTTAGCACCAACATTGTTAGCGAGGGGCCACTTTAGCATTCATTTGGGCACTTTAGCACTAACCACAAAGCAGCCATGTGTCCACTTGAGCGTCACCCACATTTCTGGTAAGGGTATAAATACTCACCTAGCCCAATTTTTTACCATTTTCATCCATTTTCTAGAATCTTAAACCCTAAAAAGTAGGAGTTCTTGGGAGAATTGATTGTGGGTGAATGTGGAGCTTTAGTATAATAAATTTTATGTCATTTCCCATTGAATTTGTGTTAAGATTCCATTATTTTCATAGTTAATTTCTCCATTCTTATAAAAAATCCCTAAAAGCTTGATGACTAAATTTTAGCACCACTACTGCTCGGAACCCACATTTTTAGGGTAAATTTTACTTGAGCATTGAGCGACGTTATGTTGGTTTTATAAGTGACATTCCATAAACAGACCCTACATGGGTTTTGTATGTAATTTTAATGATTAGATTGTGATTTTTAAAGCCTGGAACCTTTAGAAAAGTTCTCCAAAAGGGAAATTAGTGATACAGCATATTCTCTAGGCTTTTCTTTGGCATCCAGGTAGGCTAGGTTTACATACTTCATAAATTAATCTATCTCATAGTACGCTTATATTATGCTAAATATGGGGTGGGATTTAGGTGTTGAAAGTATGAATGAGAATATTTGATTTAGTTGAACCATTTAGGCTATGATGGAACCATAAACATGGAGTAATTAACATAAATATTCATATCTTAGGTGAATTGGACTGGCTTATGATTAGAATGGAATATTTTAGTTACTCATTCAAGGTGAAATTGCCTTAGTCAATCATGTTTAGAGTGGAATTGTCCTTAGTTGCTTAAGTTAAGAGAAATTGCCTTAGTTGTTCATAATTGGACAGAATTGGTTTTGGGACTATTTATGGCTTATTAAACATCTAGAAATGAACTTAGATATCTTAACCTAGTGTAGGATATAAATTTCCTAAAATTGATTTTTGGGATTAGAGTGGGCCTCTCCGGCTGACCTTAGGCTAAGACTTGTGTTAGCCTTGTAGTCTTAGTCATGCATGATATACTTTTATTATTTGTTGGTTTGACACTTGAGGAGATTCAACATATTTTTTAGTATGCTAGTTGGGTATTTAAGGTTGGAGCTAATTTGGGATATTGCTAATGATATTACTTATATACATGATTAAGGATAGGATTTATAAATATGGATAATGATGAGGCTTATATATATGATTATTGATATGGATTTTGGATATGATTAATGACTTATACATGTGGTTATTGATATGGATTCTGAATATAATTAATGACTTATACGTGTAATTATTTATATGGCATCCAGGTATGACTAATGATTTATATATGTGATTATTAATATGTCTTATGGATATGATTAATGACATGTGCATGTGATTATTGATATGGCTTTCGGATATGATTAATGACTTATACAAGTGATATTTATATGGCTTTCGGACATGACTAATGACTTGTACATGTGATTATTGATATGGCTTTCAGATATGATTAATGAATTGTACATGTGATTATTGGTATGGCTTGCGAATATTATTAATGACTTATATATATATATGATTATTTGTATGGATTCCGGATATGATTAATAATATTTCCTATTGACATATTTAATTATATAGATATTAAGGTGAATAATGATCTAGCTTATAGATATGATATGGCTCATAGATATGATATGGCTTATAGATATGATATGCCTCATAGATATGATATGGATTATAGAGATGGTTAAGGGATTATAGATGTAATTCATTGTTTATGGATATTTTTATTGAAGTAACTTGTGAATATGACTATTGAAATGGATTATTGGCTTGGTTTTTGCCATAACTTAATAGATGTTTTATTAGTATAGTCTATTGAGTTAGTTTATCAATATGGCTTGGTGATATGGTTTATAAATATGAGTACCGGTTTGAGTCTGACAGTTGATAATGATCTTAATAATATTAGTTTCGGTTTAAGAAAAAATTATGATAATGGTGATGATGCTATTAAGTTCCAATTCAAGTTTGACATTAGGAATAATGTTCGACAAATGGTAATAATGATGATGATGCTATTGAGTTCCAATTCAAGTCTAACATTAGGAATTATGTATGAGATAATACTATTCAAATGGATTCATTTTTATGGCATGATAATTTGGTGATTTATGGCTATTCAATTGTTTAGTTTCCTTGATTGTATCCTCCGGGCTTATGAGGGCCTGCATTGGATTGTTTACTTGTTTGTACTTATTGACTTATGGGGGTCAATCTTATATTTACAATGGCATGATATTTATGATATTATCTTGTATGCATTTTTTATTTACGTGCAACACTGTGGGAGTTTATTTCCAAGTTTGCCCCTTTTATATTGACTTAACATATTCTATAATGTATCTTGTTGTATTTATAACATGATTTTGCTCAGTCGGCCGATGATTCCTACTGAATACCCATGGTTTTAGTACTCATACTAAACTTCAAACTTTTAGGTATATTCAATGTACTAGTTTCCATTACTAATTTGACATTCATGAAAGGTTTATTTTAGAGATTGGGTGATCTCTTAGAGTCAGAGTTACCCTTTTCTCCTTTTTTTATCTATGTCAAGTTCTTCATCTACGAGATGGATTGTATTTGACTATTCAGCACTCATAGTTTTTATGTAGTAGCTCCTGTACCGATATTACTGAATCTTGGGATGGTTATTGGTTTTCTATCTATCGATTAGATCTTTATGACTATATTATTGTTATTTATGCCTTTGATTTTAATTTATGACCTTTAGGATATTTTCCACCAAGTTAGCCCATTGCATCTAGCTCCGAGCTATGGTTTGGCTTACCTACTAGCGGTATAAAGTAGGTTCCATCATAACTCGTAAATTAGTTTATGAAAAATTGGTATCAGAGCCTAAGTTTCACCGATATTATTTGCACATGAGTAAATGTCTAGTAGAGTTCGGTAAATCAGAATAATGACATCCTCTTCACTCCTGAGCTAAAGATTCTTCCACCACAGACAGTGGTGGGCCAAGGACAACCCAGGCTACACAAAAAGTTATTTCACCTTTCATGCTGAAGGATGCTTTGGTTTAACTTTTGGCATTAGTTAGTAGTGCAATCCCTGATGATGTATAGTCAACTGATCAGAGTGGTACTGAGGCGGAGGCACAACCTGTAGTTGTGGCTCCTAGAGTTGAGGTCCCTCTTATGCTGGTAATTGCTTAATCGGTAGTTGCCTAGCCTACTATGTCTGACGAGGAGAAAAAAATGTTGGGTAAATTCTTGAGATTGGCTCCAACTAGGTTTCTTGGTGCACTGGGCGAGCATGCATATGAGTTATTATTTTTTTGTGAGGATAGGATCCATAATTTGGGCCTAGTTGAAACTCGTGGTATGGATTACACTACTTTTTAATTGGACTTTATAGCTCGACATTGGTAGAGAGGTCATCTAGATTCTAGGCCAGCTAGATCTTGCACTTTGACCTGGAACCAGTTCTTCAAGATCTTCTTGAAGAAGTACATACCTCGCAACCTTAGGGTTCATTTGAGAGATCAATTCTTGAGGTTGGAGTAGGGATCCAACTGTTGTAGAGTATTAGGCTCGATTTTATAAGTCTGATAGGCATGCTACTTCTATTTTGACTCTTAAGTATGAGAGAATTTTTTGGTTTCTCCAAGGATTGAGACTTTCTCTTTGCATGTCTACACAGAGTTTAGCTTTTGTAGGCAGGTCTTTTTAAGTCTTATGATCATTTTTAGCTTTTGGAGGGGATGCATCACGAGGCTCATGGGGAAAGCAATAAGAGGATGCAATATCATGGTAGGTTTAATGGGGCCATAGTAGATCCCAGTTTAGAGGCAGTGGTTCTTAATATAGGTATCTTCTATTTCAGCCATATCAGCATTGGGGTCATTCTAGTAGACCCATTTAGATCGTGCTTCAGATTATTGATGGAGGCCAGTCTAGCTCTAGTGATCCTCTTGGCCAAGGCCATGGTAAGTCTTTGAGGGATTTATCTTTTGGCTATTCTAGTTGTAGTAATCCTTTCAGGTCAGTAGGACCCTCTAGTTTTTGTTTGGTGCCAGGGGCATGTTAAGGTTATGGAGCTTTTGGTCATTTCTCCAGAGAGTGCCCTAGCCATAGAATGATTACTCCTTCATTTTATAGTGTTCATATTAATGCAGTTCATCCCCGAACTATAGGTGGTACTTATGGTCATAGGGGTAGTCATTAGGATGCTCGTTGAAGTTCTTAGGTAGGTAGGGTAGGAGGTCGGTTAGGAACCCAGCCAAGTAGTGGGTGTGGTCAGTTGTATGTAGTACCTGATAGACTTGAGTCTAAGATTTTGGATTTTGTTATTACAGAAATAATTTTGGTGTGCTGTTAGTCAGCTTTTGCTTTGTTTGATCCAGGATCCACTTATTCTTATGTGTCTTCTTATTATGCTCTGAGGTTAGAGTTATCATGAGATTTGTTATCTATGCTATTACTGTATCTATTCCTATGGGTGATTCTTTAGTAGTGGATCATGTTTTCAGATTATGTGTCATGACTGTTAGAGAGTTTGATACTCAAGCTAATCTTATTATATTAGATATGGTGGATTTTGATGTGATTCTGGGAATAGACTAGTTATCCCACTATAATATGGTTCTGGGTTATTTTGCCAAGACCCTTACATTAGCCATATTTGGTATACCCACAATCGTATTACAGGGAGTTGTTAGCCACGAGCTAGTAGGGATTATTTCATATATTTATGCTAGAAGGCTTATTTTGAGGCGTTGTGACCTTATCTCACGTATATTCATGATATTAGTGTAGAGCGTCCCTTGGTAGACTCTGTCCTTATAGTTCTCATATTTATTAATGTTTTCCCTATCGATCTTCTTGGCCTTTATCCTGAGCATAGTATTAAGTTTGTTATTGATCTTGAGTCTAGCACCTTCCCTTATGTCTCATTCTGAGCTTAAGGAGCTGAATTCTTCACTTTAAGATATTCTTGGTAAGGATTTCATTAAAGTGAGTGTGTCTTTTTGGGTAGCTCCAATATTTTTTATGAAGAAGAAAGATAGTCCTATGCTTATGTGCATTCATTAAGGTAGTTGAATAAGCTGACGATGAAGAAATTTTATCCTATGCCTCGCATTGATGATTTGGTTGACCAGCTTAAGGGAGAAGTGGTATTTTCTAAGATTTATTTGAGGTCTGATTACCATTAGTTGAGGATTCGAGTTGAGGATATCCTGAACACAGACTTTAGGATCCATTATGGTCATTATAAGTTCCTTGTAATGTTTATTGGATTGACTAATGCCCCAGCTACATTTATGGATTTGATGAATCGCGTGTTCAGGCCTTATTTGGATTCTTTTGTGATTGTGTTCATCAATGACATCCTTGTGTATTCAAAAAGTAAGGAGGAATATATGCTATATTTGAGGATTGTGCTCCATCCTTTGAGGGTCATATGCTTTTTACCAAATTCTTTAAGTGTAAGTTTTGGCTTGATTCATTGATATTCTTTAGGCATGTGGTGTTTAAGGATGGGATTATGGTAGAACTAGCAAAGAGCAAGGCAATTCGTGATTGGGCCAGACCTACATCTCCTATTGAGTTTTGTAGTTTTATTAGTTTAGTCAGTTATTATAGATGCAATAGGGTCACATTATTGATGCAACAGGGTTGCGTTATTGCTTATGTGCTGAGGTAGATGAAGGTGCACTACCCCACTCATAATTTGGAGTTGGTGGCATTAGTTTTTTTTTAAGGATTTGGAGGAATTTTCTTTATGGAATGCAATGTGAGATCTTCACGGATCATCACAGTCTTCAGTATCATATGATCTAGAGAGATATTAATGCTAGGTAACATAGGTAGATAGAGTTGCTTACGGTTTATGATATCTCCATCATGTATCATCGAGGAAAGGCAAATATAATAGCGAATGTCTTGAGCTAAAAGGCGGTGAGTATGGGTAGCTTGGCCTGTATTTCAGTTTCTCAGATCAGAACCTAGGAGGATTTGCTAGTCTTTAGGCAAGGTCCTCACTATTTGAGCAGATTTGGAATTTCCAATTTAAGGATAAAAGAATTTGTATCATCCATGATCAGGTGTTAATTTATAAGTCCAAGAGTTATATCCTAGATTCTAAGGGTGTCTTGAGATTCGATAGCTACATTTGTGTTATGAGTGTTAATGACTTGGTTCTGTTGACTTTGCATGAGGCTCACAACTCTAGATATTTTATTCACCAAGGTTCAACTAAGATGTATTGACATTTGAGATTGCATTATTGGTGGAGTGGTATGGACAGAGATGTGGCGGACTTTGTATCTTATTCCTATGTTGTCAATAAGTGAAGGCTGAGCATCAACAGACTTTGTATCTTATTTCATGTGTTGTTAGCAAGTGAAGAACGAGCATCAGCAACCTAGGGTTTGATCCAAAGATTGCCTATTCCTGAGTAGAAATGGAAGTCTATTACCATAGACTTTGTTAATGGGTTTCCTTCTACTTCCCATAGTTCCGATGGCCTTTGGGTCATTGTAGATCGGTTGACCAAGTTGGCATATTTCAATCCCATACATATGTCCTTCAGCGCAGAGAGGTTAAGCTATATTTATGTTAGTGAGATAGTTCGTTTGCATAGTGTACCTATATCTATCATTTTAGATCGGAGTTTAGTGTTCAATTCTAGCTTTTCAAGGGCATTTCAGGAGGAGTTGCGTACTCAATTGGATCTCAGTACAGACTTTCATCCCCAGACCAATGAACAGTTGGAGCAAACTATTTAGGTTTTAAAGGATATGCTCTGAGCCTGTGTTATAGATATTGGAGGTTTGTGGGATCAACACTTATCCTTAGTAGAGGTCACCTATTATAATAGTTATCGTTCAAGTATTGAAATAATTCCTTCTGAGGCTTTATATGGTAGGAGATATCATTCTTTGATTGGGTTGTTTAAGAATTTCGAGATTAAATCCCATGGTACTAACTTGCTTCAGGAGTCGTTTGATAGACTTAAAGAGACTTAGGATACGTTGAGGGTAGCTGAAAGTAGGAAGAAGGCTTATACAGATTGTAGACTTCGTTCCTTGAGGTTTGGAGTTGGTGATCGGGTATTCTTTCATGTGTCACCCATAAGGGTGTGATGAGGTTTGGAAGGAAAGCCAAGCTCAGCCCCAGATATGTTAGACCCTTTGAGATTTTTTGCATAGTTAGTGACGTGGCTTATGAGTTATCCTTTCCGCTGGATTTTGTTGTTGTTCATCTAATTTTCCACATTTTTATGTTGCGGTGGTACTTTTTTAACTCATCTCATGTGCTTAGATGGGACTCAGATCAGTTGGATGAGTGTTTGACCTTTGTGGAGAAGCCTGTGCTCACATTAGCTATTGATGTCAGGGGGTTGAGCACTAGAAAGATCCCAATAGTTAAGGTTTAGTGGAGGCACCACCCAGTAGAAGAGGCTACTTAGGAGATCAAGAGTATGATACAGACCCAGTATGCTAACCTGTGCGAGGCTTCAGGTATATCCTAATCCTTTACTTTTTTAGATGAAAGTTCTTTTAGTAGTGGATATTGTAATGACCCTTCAGGTCATTTTCTATATTTCCACTCAGTTTTTCCATTCAAATCTTTCATATAATAGCCCCAAGTCATTTAGGACTTATTAGAACTAACAGTTTGGTTACCAGGCAGTTTATTTGGTTTTTAGAGGCAATTCCTTATTTTGAGCCTTTGTTGGTTCAAATTGGCTACCAGGAAAACACTTTTGCCAAAATACCTTTTATGCCAATTCTGACATTTGCAAAAGCTCTGGAACATCAATTTTAGGTTAAGTGGACCCTTTGGTCAGGTCACATCCTGAGGATCCCAAACTCATTCTGGGATATTGGTTGGAAGTTAAGAAAATGACAAGTAGGTGTAGGACCCATTTTCATTGAAACAACCTCAGATAGAAATTTTGAGTGTACCATTAAGTCTAGAACATCAAATTTGATAAGATAGCATAGTTTGTTTGCGTATACGAGATTTTGGATGAATCAGGGTTGGTGGAGACTTGAAAGAATACAAGTCTCAAGCTGGTGCCTGATATTTGGTATGAACCGCAAAAGAGACTCTTTAGGTGTTTTAGATAAGGGGGCTTTAGCAGCCCTAACTCAGCCGACAGGTACCACTTTTGCAGCACCTGGATGCTTTAGAGTCTAGCGTTAATGTGGCCCAAGGTCCTCTTTAGCCTGCTTCCTTGATAGCGGGGACCGCTTTTGCGGTCATGTGGGATCTTTAGCATCAACTACTAGAGCGACCTAATGTCCTTTTTAGCGGCACCGGTGTGCCTGGAAAGGGTATAAATATTGACTTTGCCTAATTTTCACCATTTTTATCCATTCTCTAGAATCATAAACCCTAAAAAGTGGGAGTTCTTGGGAGAATCTATCGTGGGTGATTATAGATATTTAGTATCATTAATTTACGTAATTTCCCATTAAATTTGAGGTAAAATTTCATTATTTTCATGGTGGATTTCTCCATTCTTATCTAAAATCCCTAAAAGCTTGTGACTAAATTTTATCACCAATATAGCTCAGAACCCACACATTTGTTTAGGGTAAATGTTCCTTGAGCATAAAGGGGCGTTATGTTGGTTCCGGAAGTGTGATTTTTTAAATGAGTACCACATGGGATTTTTACATAATTTTGGACCTAAGTACAATACTGCAATATGGGTATCATTGTTCTCGTTTTGACTAGTAGATTGTGATTTTGATGGCATGGCACCATGTGGAAGCTTCTCAGAAAGGGAAATTTGTCATTTAATAGATTTTTTGAGTTTTTCTTCAGTATACAGGTATGTTAGGTTCACCTTCTTCTTAAATTAAGATATCTCATAGTATGCTTATCATATTATGCTAGATATGGGGTGGGATTTAGGTAGTTCAAGTATGAATAAGAATATTTGGTATAGTTGGACCATTTAGGCTATGTTGGAACCATAAACTTGGAATAATTAGTGTATTTATTTATGTCTTAGGTGAACTGGGATTCATGTCTCATTGTTAGAATGGAATGCCATAGTTACTCAAGATAGGTAAAATTGCCTTAGACATTCATGATTAGAGTGGAATTGTCCTTAGTTTCTTAAGTGTAGGGAAATTGCCTTAGTTGTTAATAATTGGGAAGTTTGGGGATTAGAGAGGGCCCTTTCGGCCTACCTTAGACAAAACTTGTGCTAGCCTTGTAGACTTAGTTACGTATGATATACTCTTATTATTTGTTAGTTTGACACTTGAGGAGATTGAATATATTTTTGAGTATATTAGTTGGGTAGTTAAAGATTGATGCTAATTTGGGATATTTCTAATAATAATATTGCTTATATACATGATTACAATAACAACAACAATAACATACCTAGTGTATTCCTACCTAGTGGGGTCTAGGGAGGGTAGAGTGTACGCAGACCATACCACTACCTCAAGAGAAGTAGAGAGCCTGTTTCCGATAAACCCCCAACTTAGGACCAATAATAGTATAACAAATACAAAAAGTAAGCAGATACAAACTAGTATGGTACACAAAATAAACTAACAGTATAACAAACACTAAAGATAAGTGCATAATAAACTAGTACGGGATACAAAAAAACCAACACCGCTAACCCCAAAAACTACAGTCCCATCACTACAAACTAGAAACTCCAGACCTAAAGGAGAACTCCCCAATAAATATGGATAATGATGTGGTATATTTATATATATGTGTGTGTGTGTGTATGTTTAGAGATATGGCTTCGGGATATGATTGATGACTTATACATATGATTATTGATATGGCTTCCGGATATGATTAATGATGTATAAATGTGATTATTAATATGGTTTTCATATATGATTAATAACTTATACATGTTATTATTGGTATGGATTCCAAATACCATTGATTACTTATACATGTGATTATTGGTATAGATTCTGGATATGATTAATGACTTATACAAGTGATTGTGATATGGCTTCCAGATATGATTAATGAATTATACATGTGATTATTGATATGCCTTCCAAATATGATTAATGACCTATATATATATATATGATTATTGGTATGACTCCCGGATATGAATAATAATATTGCCTATCGACATACCTAATTTTATAGATATCAACATGATTAATGATATGGCTTATAGATAATATGGCCCATAGATATGATATGGCTTATAGATATTATATAGCTCATAGATATGATATGACTTATAGAGATGATTAAAGACTTGTAGCTGTGATTTGTAGTTTATGTATATATTTATTGAAGTAACTTATGAATATGACTATAGACATGGTTGATGATCCATATTATTGGCATGACTTAATAAATATGGTACTGGTATAGTCTATTGGGTTAGTTTACCAGTATGGCTCGGTGATATGGTTCGTTGATATGGTTTATAAATAAGAGTATTGGTTTGAGTCCAATAGTTGATAATGATCTTGATAATATGACTTTCAGCCTAAGTCAGGCAAATGGTGATAATCATGATTATGTTATTGAGTTTTTGTCAAGTCTGGCATTGGGAATTATGTATAAGATAATACTATTCGGATGGATTCTTGGTAATGGAATGATAATTTGGTAATTTACGGCTATTAGGTTATTTAGTTTCCTTAATTTTACCCTCCAGGCTTATGGGGGCCTACATTAGGTTATTTACTTTTCCTCACTTATTGGCTTATAGGGGCCTCTTGTAGTTATAATGGTATGATCTTTATATTATTATCTCGTATGTATTTACTTATTTATGTACAATACTGTCGGAGCTTATTTCTTGGTTTTCCCTATTTATATTTACCTAGCTTATCTATCATGTATCTTATCATATATTTACCATGATATAGCTCAGTCGGCCAATGATGCCTACTGGGTACCCGTGGTTTTAGTACTCATACTATACTTTTGTACCTTTTTGGAGCAGATTCGAGTATTAGTTATCGCGGCATATTCAAAATTTTTGCAGGTTAATTTTGGAGATTGGGTGAGCTCTTAGAGTCAAAGTTACCTTTTTTCCTTCATTTTATCTATGTTTAGTATTTTATCTCTGAGACAGATTGTATTTTACTATTCAGTACTCATAGTTTATTTGTAGTAGATCTTGTACCAACATTATTGAGTCTAGGGATAGTTTTTGGTTTTTAATCTTTCTATTAGACCTTTGCATCTACCTATGGGCTATGGTTCGGCTTACCCACTAGTGGTATAGAATAGGTGCCATCATGACTCGTAAATCATGTCATGATGACCAGTTAACTTTTCATCATGCATTGGTTTAGATTTCAAAAATTTAGAGATATTGAGATCTTAGGTTTAGGGTTTTTGTTGTAATAATCATTAATTGAAGATTATGTTTTGAATAGATATTGACTTTTTTGAAGCCCTACGGATGGAAAAGTTTGTAACTTGACGATTAACCTTTGATTTAAGGCAAGTTAAGACTTTCTTAGACTTTTTCTCGAAGTGTTTATAGGTTAGGTATGTGCAATTGGAGTAATGGGAAATGGGGTTCCTATATAGGTGAAGTGACGAGCATCTATGCGAGTACCACTATTAATTGAGGGGTTAAAATAATTCAACTGTATGTTTTAAACTAGTTTCCCCTCTTTGCCTATCTGATGGGATAATTTTCTATGGTAAATGAAGTTTTTTTTGGGTCGGAGTGCACTCCTGCATAATATTATTTATTTATTTATTAGGGTCGAAGTGCACGTCTGAACAATACATGGAGCTTGCGACTCCCATTGCTCGGTAAGTGTGTACATAGAATATTCATTGCATTGGATAATATTTCATTAATAACTGGTTCAGATTTAGTAAGATATATTTTTTGACTTTGTACTATTAGTTTAGTGCTTTAATATCTCTTTCTTGATTTTACTATATTGAGGATTTATTGGACTGTGTTATGATATTCTTATGACTGTTAGACTTGATTATTCAGTTAAATTAGGGTGACTTTCCTGAGTGCAGGTTGTATGATTGTTTTAGATAGTTGATATGGTCTTACTCATCACTACTTTGAATTAGGGTCGGTCGATGATGCTTGCTGAGTAGACATGGTTGTGTACTCACCAATACTTTTTTTGTACCTTACGTGTAAGTACCAATTTGAAGACCTATGGGCATTGATTCTTATGGTTTCTTCTGTGTTAGCATCCTTTGGGATTTGAGGTAGCTACTATTATTTTCAGAAACTACTGAAATCTCCTCTATCCTTATCTTGAGGTAATTTTTGCATTTTAAGATTCTCAAACTTTTCCTTGATTGTTATATTTAGCATCTTGTATTAGTGACTGGCAGACCTAGGATTGTTTATGTTTTGAATCTACCAGTCTATTAATCTACTTTTAGGATTATTCGATGTTTATTATAATCCTAGTTCCTTCCAATTCAATACATTTTGGATATTGTATATGGAATTGAGTTCTTGTCTTATTTATCATGGAGGATGGGATAGGTGCCATCATGGTCCTGAATTTGTGTCGTGATAGATGGTATTAGATCCAAGTTCATTGGTCTCACAAGTACAAGCTGAGTCTAGTAGGTTCTCGTGGATCAGTGCGGAGATGTCTGATACCTCTCTTTAGGAGGATATTGGACTTTAGAAAATATTCATTTTTCTCTTTCTTATCATGCAATATTGATTATTTAACTTGAAATACTGAATTTCTTATCTTATTCTCTAACAATAGTGAGGACTCATGCATCTCAGGATGGTGGTCAGGATCCTCTTCCAGCCTCGAGCCAATATCTCGAGATGGGACATGCAAATAGGGTAGGGGAAGATATCATAGTAAATAGAGAGCTCGATGATCCGCTCAGTTTCCTGATAGGGGCAAGTCTCTCGAGGTTGAGTTTAATTCAAGAGATGATTATGTTTAGGTTTCAACTAATACTGTGGTCCTAGGTCAGCCACCACTAAAATTTGTTGTTGCACCAATTCTTCAGGATATATTTATTCTTGTTATGGTATTTTGGAGACTATATCTCAAGGAGGCAAATTAATTGGCACACCATAGGGTTCACAGGTTAGGATGGGGGCATATACCCCATATAGAAGCCCATTCCAATTTATCAAGGTCCAGTGGTTCAACAAACATCGAGGTATGATGGTATGCCTTTACTAGGGGTTGAAAATACTGGTGGTGTTAGGGAAGTTATGTCTGATAAGGGCAGCGGTAGTTTGAGAAGTTTAGGAAGTTGGGTCCACCACATTTTTAGAGTGATCAACGTAAGGATGCCTATGATTTTTGGGTCAATTTCTATAAGAGACTTTAGAGTGTGGGAATGTTTGACTCCCATGGGGTTGATTATACTGCCTTACAGATGCGTGGAACTACCAAGATGGGGTTGTTCTCCTATATTAATTCTAGGCCAGTAGGTTCTCCATCAATTACTTGGACTATGTTTGTATAGGCTTTTCTTGACAGATTTATCCCACATAGATTGAGGGAGGAGTGTAGGCACCAGTTTGAGAAATAGACACAGGAGGGTATTTTTATGGCTGAGTACGGATACAATTTTATGCTTTGTCCGATTATGCAATGGTGATCTTTTCAGATGAGGACGAGATGGATCAGGGAGTTTATAAGAGGTTTGACACTAAGGATCATAGAGGTTATGTTTGTTGTATCCCAATCTAGGGCTTCTCTTCAGAGCGTGGTTGAATTAGTAAAGAAGTTTGTGTTGATGAATCATGGGAAATATGGGGATTTGAGGGACAAAAGGTTTCGCACTTTAGGTTGATTTAGTATAACCTTATCTGGAGTTAGGGGTTCATTTAGGTGAGATTTTCACCCCTAGCATGGTAGGCTAGTTCAGGCAACAATACAGACATCAGAGGGTGGACATTCACATTGAGGTTTTTATGGTTCAGGACAGGTTTCATAGGGTTCATCTCAGTACTTTTCAGGTTGTGGTGGCCATACCAGATATTCAGGTCATTTTTGATAGTTGAAGGCTCCTAAGTTTTGTTATGAGTGTGGAAGTCTTTATTATCTTTGATATAGTTATCCACTATATAGATAGAGGGGTCAATAGTATGGTCATTAGTCTCCTACTAGAGCAGTAGTGCCCTTGGCTAGGGGTTAGGCAGGTTTTAGGAAGGTAGAGGTGTACCACCAGCTGGCTGGGAAGGTTGTAGAGAAGTAATTCAGGCATTAGATGATAAAGCTCACTGTTATGACTTTCTAGGGAAGCCTGAAGTAGAATATTTAGATGTAGTCCTAACAAGTGTTTCCTCAGTTTTCCATCGACCTACTTTGGTGTTATTTGATCCTCGTTCAACTTTCTCTTATGTGTATGCATATTTTACTTCCAACCTTTATATGATGTGTGAGTCTATAGCTATGCTTATTTGTGTTCCTACCTCAGTAGGTGATTCCTTAGTTGTTGGTCGAGTGTTCCAATTTTGTGTTGTTTCTATTTTGGGGTTTGATACCTGGGTAGATTTGATTATCCTTGATATGATTTATTTTTACATAATTTTATGCATGGATTGGCTTTCTCCCTATCATGCAATCTTGGACAATCATTCCAAGATAGTTACTTTGTCTATGTCTAATCGTCTGTTGTTAGAGTGGAGCGGTGTTCCGAGTCTGTATTCCTCCTTATAGGATGGCACCGACAGAGGTGAAGGAATTGAAAAACCTTCTTCAAGATATGTGAAGTAAGGGATTTATTCGAACAAGTGTATCACCTTGGGGTTCCCTGGTATTGTGTGTAAGGAAGAAAGATAGGTCTCTAGGGATGTGCATTGATTATCGACAGTTAAACAAGGTTACATTCAAGAATAAGTATCCTCCACCGTGTATTCATAACTTATTTGATCAACTTCAATATGCTTCAGTGTTTTTGATGATGGACTTTAGATCAGGGTATCATTAGTTGAAGATTTGGGATTTAGAAAGTCCTAAGAAAGCCCTTTGAACTAGATATGGCCACTATGAGTTCTTATTTATGTTATTTCGATTGACTAATGCCCCAGGAGTGTTCATGGAGTATATTAACAATGTGTTTCTTCCATATCTTAATTTTTTTGTGTTAGTGTTCATCAATGACATTCTGGTGTACTCTAAGAGAAAAGTGGATCATGTAAAGCATCTGAGGATCGTACTCCATAGGTTAAAGGATGAGAAGTCATATGCCATCCTTTTAAAGTGTGAATTGTGAATCAGTTCTATGGCATTCTTGGGACACATTGTTTCTAAGAATGGTATATGGTTGATCCAACCATGGTTGAGGCAGTTAGGAATTGGTCATGAACTACTTCACTTTTATATATTCAAAGTTTTATTATGCTAGCATGCTATTACAGATGATTTGTGCAAGTTCTTTTCTCTTTTATTGCATCTCCTATGACTCGCTTGACTCAAAAGAATGTGGTTTTTCAATGGTCAGACAAGTGTGAGGAATGCTTTTAAAATTTTAATATTGTTGACTTTAACTCATATCTTGACTCTAACTATAGAAGTAAGGGTTTTACCATATTTTTTATGATTTTGATATTAGTCTGGGTGGTTTGTTAATGCAGAAAAACCAGGTGATAGCATATGCAGTTCAAAAGTTAAAGCCTCATGAGAGGAATTACCCTACCCATGATTTAGAGTTACTAGTTGTTGTGTTCGTATTAAAGTTGTGGAGGAACTATTTGTATAGAGTTCATTGTGAAGTGTACAATGATCATTATAGCCTTCAATATATCTTCAAGTAAACAGAGTTGAATTTGAGGCAGCATTAGTGAAGGAAGTTGTTGAACTATTATGATATAACTATTCTTTATCATCCGAGTAAGGACAATGTAGTAGTAGATGTCTTGAGTAGGAAGGCAGTTAGTATGAGTAGTCTTGCATTATTGAGTGTGAAAGAGAGAGCATTAGCTAGGGAGGTTTAATAGTTGGCTAACAGTTTCGTGCGTCTTGATATATCTAAGTTAGGTAAAGTTCTTGCATGCATAGTGGCGAGGTACTTATTGATAGACCATATTCATAATTGTTAGTTTAAGGATTAAATGTTGTGTATTATTAGAGATAAGGTGATGCAAAGTGCGGCTAAGGATGAAATTTTAAACTAGGAGGGTGTTTTGAGGATTAAAGAGCAGATCTGTGTTCCTAGAGTGGGTGATTTGACTAGATCTATTATTGAGAAGGCCCATTATTCATGGTATTCCATCCATCCAGGCGACAGTGAAAATGTATCATGACCTAAAATAACATTATTGGTGGTGTAGGATGAAGAGGGATATTGTAGAGTTTGTGGCTAAGTGTTTGAATTGCCAGCTGGTGAAATATGAGTACCTGATACCAGGTGCTTTGATTCAAAGAATGCCCATTCCTGAGTAGAAATGGGAGCCTATCACTATGGATTTTGTAGTTGGATTGCCTCAAACCTTAGGGAAGGTTGATTCTATTTTAGTGGTTGTGGACAGATTGACCAAATCAATCCATTTTGTGCCTATGAAGATGAACTATAATGCAGAGAAATTAGCTAAGACCTACATTCGTGAGATAGTTTCATTACATAGCATGACCATTTCCATTGTTTTAGATAGAGGTACTCAGTTTACTTTGAAATTTTGGCATACGTCTCAGTGGGAGTTTCTTACTGAGTTGAATCTGAGTATAGTATTCCATCGACAAATAGATGGTTTGTTAGGGAAGACTATTCATGTGTTGGAGGATATATACGGGCTTATGTGATGGATTTTTGAGGTCATTAGGACCATTTTTTACCCTTAGTGTAGTTTTCCTAGATAATAGCTACCATTCTAGTATTTAGATGGCTCCATTCGAGGCTTTGGATGGTAGGAAGTGTATGTCCCTGGTTGAGTGGTTTGATTCTTTTGAGGTTAGACCTGGGGAAATGAATTTGGTGAGGGATCTAATGGACCGGCTGAGATTTATACAGGATCGACTCTTGTAATACCCCAATTTGTTGAACCGGAACGCTGGATGGTGCTCATGACCCCGAGGGACCACAAACCAACCCATGAATGATATCTGTACCTTTGTACTACAAATAATGACATAATAATGCGGAATACGTAAAACTATAAGGCCATAAGGTTCAACTGAATAAAACCATGTGGGTGAAAATACCCGAAACAACTCAATCTGAAGGCTAAGTCCGAACGTAAATCTGAGCATAAATCTGAAAGCCTCTAAACTATCTAAGTAAGGAGTTGAAGGAACATGCCTCCAACTAACTCCATAAAACTGAACTGCAGAAATAAATAAATGTATCAAATCATATTGTCTTCGAATCAATGAGGACTCACTGTGTCTCTGCGACTGGAATGCTACCTCTACTGCTGGGCTGGAGCTCGTGTCTTGGAACCTATGGTGTAATATGAAAAGAAAGAACCATAGCGCAAATGTGTCAGTACAACTGGAGTACTGAGTATACGAGGAAGGTAGGCTGGACATAAAGGGTTTCATGCATGAACAACACTGACAGACTAATATGAACGTGGGAGTGCAAACATATATATATAGAAACTAGGACCGTGAATGAGTGATAGCAAGACCTGTAAGCTAATACATGGTTTACTGATAAGTGTCATGACTGATACTGCAAGATGATAACATGGACGACTATATCTGACAGTCCTGTATATACTGAAATCTAATGAATGTAACGACTGTATCTGACAGTCCTGTACATACTGAAATCTGAAGAACGCCTTGAGTTCTTTTACTGAGACTGATACTGAAACTGTGGGAGGTAGTGTTTAACCGACATTCCCCATGTATGCCGTTATGGCTAAGCTGGGGTCCAATTTCTGCCCCGATTGGAGGGGTGTCAATACCGTGCCACAGGTAAGGACAGCTTGTGAGCAACCCTTATCTGGCAGGTACTCAATGAGAACGGTGGGAAACGTAAACTAATAGGTTAAACGACCTCATCAACCCTAATATGACAGGTTAAGATATCTCAACCTACACTGGCTACGTAGTTCTAGAACACAATGATGACTACTAAGAATCACACCCTGAACTGGCGGGTGAGTTCCCATCCTTGGGTTAACTCGGTGCTAACCTCTACTCCCATCTGGAGGGACTGGACATGAATAACTGACTATACATTACTTAATCTTACTGAATTCTGTTTACTGGAAGAACGTTACTGATATCTGACAACTGACTGAGATCATGAGGTTTTCCTGAGTCACATGACTGACTGAAGTCTATGGAATCATAGCTTGAGTTCGGATATCGTGAAATATGACATGGCTCTAGGAACACAGCTATATTTTTCGGGTACGAATACCCCTAGGACTCGATAGGAGGAAACTGACCCACATGACATGACTTGATCACAAGATTTGAGTCCACAATTCACAATATCATAAGTAAGAATTTCATAATAAGAATGATTCTCAACAAACTATCACATGATTGGGAATGCACACAACATGTATATACTTGCATGGCTTCAATAACATGGTCATTCCATATCACAACAATATCATGAGCATCTCATACAACATCTTCAATTCAAGACAATAGCATGGGGATCACATTGAACATAAACTTAGAACATGGAATAGTTATTTAGGACTTATTATGTCCTAAAAACATGATTTCTATTCCCTTAGGTATTTTCACAAACACCTTGCATGCACATCTTAGGCATATTTGGATTCATCAAGATTACAAATATTCAACCACCAATTTCACATATTTATACATTAAATACCACCATATCTTCGCACAAAACATACAAAGATCCCATCTTAGGCATCATCAAACTCCAACCACATGAACAACAACCACCAACAACATAAACATCATAATACATAATTTAGAAGATGGTTCTTGAGCTTCATGGATGAAAGGAGTCCATGAATCAACTAACGCATACCTTAGAAAGAAGATTCTTGGTGATTGACGGAGGAATTTCCTTGAAATTGGATCTTCAAGATTAATTATCCAACCCTAGTTGTTTTTCTCTTTTAGTGCTCTTGGATCATGAGCTTTGAGATGTTAATAGGGTTGTACTATGTTTATAAGCTATATATTTCGTAGGGTTAAGTTTAGGGACGTGTAAGGAGTGTTAAAAGACTTAATTACCCTTAAAATAACTCAAAACGGAGTATTTTTGGCACTTGGAACTGACTTAGGCGGCGCCCAAGTGATAGCACAATACAGGTTGGGCGGCGCCTAACCAATCGCCTAAGTTTGGTTGGGCAGCACCTAACCAATCGCATACCCTTACTGTCTCTCACGAAAATAGGCATAACTTTTCGCTCAGCTATTGGATTAAGGCGAAATTGGTATCCTTGGAAAGCTAATTCGATTCTCTAAAATTTGGTGGGTCTAAATCTGCCAAAATTTAACATATAAATCACGTTATTCTTGTTCAAAGATGACCCTAGAAAAATCAAACGCTAAGATTTGATAGATTCAAAAACTCTTAGCTTGCATCACTCTAAGCGACTCATATAAGCATGCTTAAGACATCGCAAGCTATCCTATCGGTAGGATATTCATTATAAGTCATGCACTAAAATGCTACTCATAGGATAGGAGGTTTCATACGTAGGAAAACTAATTCACTTCCTAGATTAGAAACATGCGGGGTATTATAATATCTCCCTCTTAGGAACATTCGTCCTCGAATGAGAATTTACTGAGAGGGGATACAAGAAAACAGAACCTGAACTGAACATGAAGAACTAAAACTTGATCTTATGACTGACACGCTAAACATACTGAACTCGTGCATATCTGATGCACGGACAACTGATACATGAATGCATGACTGAGTATGAAATGGTTAATAGGTACCAAGTTTTTACTGGAAACATGAACATGAAACTGAATAAGCTTAAATAGAACTGTTACCTTGAGCTTGATCTGAATTGGCGGGGAAGACGTGAGGATACTTTGTATTCATATCTTCTTCTACTTCCCAAGTAGCTCCCTCATGAGACTGATTTCGCCAAAGAACCTTGACAAAAGGGACTTCTTTGTTCCTCAATCTACGAGTCTGATAATCTAAGATTTCGATTGGAACCTCTTCATAAGAGAGGTTGTTTTGAATGTCGGTGCTCTGAATAGGGACAACAACTTCTGGGTCACCTATGCACTTCTTGAGCAAAGAGACATGGAAGACTGGATGGACTGAGGCTAGATCTGAAGGCAACTTAAGCTCATAAGCTACCTTGCCGAAGCAACAGAGAATTCTGAAGGGACCGACATACCGGGGACTGAGTTTCCCTTTCTTGCAAAACCTCTTCACTCCCTTCATTGGAGAGATCTTAAAATAGACATAGTCATTGACCTCAAACTCTAGATCCTTTCTACGAACATCTGCATAGAACTTTTGCCAGCTCGGAGCAGCCCGGAGTCTCTCTCTGATCAACTGAACTTTTTCTAAGGCATCAAATTCTAAGTCAGGACCTATGATTGAGTCCTCACTAACTTCGAACCAACCAATCAGAGATCTACATCTCCTACCATAGAGAGCTTGGAATGGAGCCATCTGAATACTAGAATGATAGCTATTGTTGTATGCAAACTCAATCAAAGGCAAGTGGTCATCCCAAATTCCCTTGAAGTCGATTGCACACGCCCTTTGCATATCTTCAAGAGTCTGAATGGTCCTCTCTTCTTGACCATCTGTCTGAGGATAAAACGTTGTGCTGAGATGGACTTGGGTACCGAGACCCTTTTGGAACGCTTTCCAAAAGTGAGGTGAACTGGGTACCTGTGTCTGAGATGATAGATAGTGGAACACCGTGAAACCTAACTAACTCCCTGATATAGAACTTGGCATAATCCTCGGAGAAATAAGAAGTACAAACAGGAAGGAAATAAGCTGACTTGGTTATTCTATCTATAATGACCCAGACTGAATCATGCTGATGACGAGTTCTAGGAAAACCCATCACGAAGTCCATGTTCACTTCTTCCCACTTCTAAGTAGGAATGGTGAACTCTTGCATACAACCACTAGGTTTCTGATGCTCTATCTTAACCTGCTTCTATGTAGAGCACTTAGCCACAAACTCTGCAACATCTCTCTTCATCCCACTCCACCAATAGATCTCCCACATGTTGCGGTACATCTTAGTGGCCACTGGATGAATAAAGTATCTCACACCATGTGCTTCTACAAGAATTCGCTGCCTTAATTCATATACACCTGGAACACATAGACGACCCTGACAACGAAGAACACCATCTCCTCCTTGGGAGAAAACCTCAACTTTCTGATTCTAAACTGACTCTTTGAGCTTGACAAGGCTAGGATCCCTGTCTTGCTTCTCTTTCACCTCAAAAACTAGAGATGACTCTGAACTATTGTAAACACATACACCACCCTCTGAATAATCGACTAAGCGAACTCCTATTCTGGCAAGATGATGGATATCCTGAGCCATCTTTTTCTTGCTGCCCTCAACATAAGAAATACTACCCATGGAGAGTCTACTGAGAGCGTCGGCCATAACATTGGCCTTGCCCGGATGATAAAGAACACTCATGTCATAATCCTTCAAGAGCTCTAACTACCTTCTCTGATGAAGATTGAGATCTTTCTAGGAAAAGACATACTGGAGGCTTTTATGGTCTGTGAAGACATCTACATGAACTCCATAGAGATAATGCCTCCAAATCTTCAAGGCAAAACTACCGCTGCTAACTCAAGATCATGAGTAGGATAATTCTTCTCATGTGGCTTTAACTGTCTGGAGGAGTAGGCTATGACCTTACCATGCTGCATGAGGACATAACCTAAACCCACTCTGGATGCATCACAGTAGACTACAAAACCATTTGAACCATCTGGAAGAGCTAGAATTGGAGCTCAGGTGAATCGAGTCTTCAACTCTTGAAAGCTCTTCTCGCATGAATCTAACCACTAAAACTTAATCTTATTCTGAGTCAATATGGACATGGGAGATGAAATAGAAGAAAATCCCTCGACAAACCATCTATAATAGCCAACCAAACCCAAGAAACTCCTGATATCTGATGGAGATACGAGTCTGGGCCAGTTTCTTGCTGCCTTGGTTTTCTGAGGATCTACTCTAATGCCATCACCGGAAACAATATGGCCAAGGAATGCTACTGATCTTAGCCAAAATTCGTACTTGTTGAACTTAGCGAATAACTAGTGATCCCTGTGAGTCTGAAAAACAATCCTGAGATGGTCTGTATGATCACGCTTTGTGCGAGAATAGACTAGAATATCATCTATAAAGACTAGGACAAACATGTCCAAGTACTACTTGAACATACGGTTCATCAAATCCATGAAAGCTTCAGGGGAATTGGTAAGGCGAAATGACATGACTAAAATTTTGAAGTGACCATACCGAGTACGAAAAGCTATCTTCGAAATGTCACATTCTCTAACTCTGAGCTGATGATAGCCTGATTTGAGGTCTATCTTGGAGAAGTAACTGGAACCCTAAAGTTGGTCGAATAGATCATCAATCTTGGTAAGAGGATATCTATTCTTGACCGTGACCTTGTTGAGTTAACGGTAATCAATACATATCCTGAGACAGTCGTCTTTCTTACGCACGAATAGTACTGGCGCACCCCATGGGGAAACACTAGGTCTGATGAATCCCTTATCTAAGAGATCTTTCAACTGATTTTTCAGTTCCTTGATTTCTGTTGGTTCCATTCTATATGGCGGAATAGAAATAAGTTGAGTATCCGAAAGGAGGTCTATACCGAAGTCTATTTCGCTTTCGAGAGGAATGCCTAAGATCTTCGGGAAAGAAATTTGAGTATTCATTAACAACAGGGAATGTTTCAATACTGGGAGATTCAGAACTGGAATCTTTAACATGCACGATATGATACACACACCCCTTAGAAATCATTTTCCTTGCCCAAAGGTAGGAAATAAGTTGACCCCTGAATGCTAAAATGCTACCCTTCCACTCTAGGATGGGCTCATTTAGGAACTGAAACTGAACTATCCTATTTCTGCAGTCGACTGTGTCATAGTAGGAATGAAGCCAATCCATGCCGAGAATGACATCAAAATTAGTCATCTCTAACTCAACTAAATCTGCTGACGTGGATTTTTGAGATATCATAACCGGGCAGTTCCTGTATACCCGCCTAGCTATGATGGTTTTACCCATTAGGGTAGAGACTGAAAAGGGCTCTGCTAGAATTTCGGGACTAATTCTGAAATTGCCTGTTATGTATGGAGTAACAAAAGACAAGGATGCACCTGGGTCTAGCAAAGCATAAACATGAACATGGAAAATCTGTAACGTACTAGTAATGACATCAGGAGAATTTTCCTGATCCTGCCGGGATTGAAGAGCATAGAGTCTGTATGGGTGTTGCCTACTGGTAGCACTGGAAACGGCACCCTGCTGGTTCGAGCGACCGGACTGAGATGCAAAATAATTTTGCTGACCCTGAAGACTTGACTGTGGACACTTCCTAATCCTGTGTCCTGGCTTGCCATAACCAAAACAAACATCACTACCGGCTCTACAAATTCCCTTGTGGTTCTTACCATAAGTCTGACAAAGGGGATTTATTCAGGCACTGCTAACACTACTCTGAGATTTAGAGCCTGGTGCTTTATCTCTATTTTCGTCTCTAAACTTTGGCACTGGAGCTCTGGCAGAGGAAGGGTATGGAATGGATGACTTAGAGTAAAACTATGAACGGTTTCCTCTATCTGACTTGGGGTGAGTAAAGTTGAAGTTACCTGACCTTGCTCTCTTGTTCTGCCTCTCCCTAGTCTTAACCTTCTGCTCTTCTACTTGATGGGCATGGGTCATGAGTATGGCTAAGGTCATATCACCAATCAGCATCGCAACCTACACTCATTTACCACGCTATCATTGACCCCTAACACGAACTTGCTTATCTTATCCCTATTGTCTGCAACCACATGAGGAGCATACCTGGATAGCTGAATAAATCTGAGAGAATACTCCCTAACCGTTATATTCCCCTACCTGAGGTTGATGAACTCAAGAACTTTAGCTTTTCTCAGCTCTTGGGGAAAGAATCTGTCTAAGAAGGCCGTGACAAATTCCTCCCACTCGATAGGGCCTGCATCATCTAATCTCTTAGACTTCTACTGTTTGTACCAATCACGAGCAGCATCCTATAACTGGTAGGCGGCTAACTCGGCACTTTTAATAGAAGTAACAACCATGATGTCAATGACCTTCTGTACTTGGTTAATGAACTTCTGAGGGTCCTTATCAGACTTAGACCCATGGAAAGATGGAGGGTTCATCCGGGTGAAGTCCTGAACCCTAGCTGCTTTGGGATTGGCCACTGGATTAGCCCAAATGACTGGTGGCCATTCATTTTGTGCAGCCACGGAATGAGCAAGTGTGGTAAATACGGCTCAAACTCCGCATGGGAAACATGTTCTCCCAAAGGATCTTCAAGATGAGGAGCTTGTTGGTTTCTTCTCTTTGGGTCCATGGTGGGGAATAAGAGAAGAATGGATTAGACTGAGAGTTTAACTTGTGATTATGCTCACTAACATGACATGAATACTGAAGAAAGGGGACTATTCCTAAAACATCTTATAGCCTCCTGCACATAAATGTGGCGCGCAACACACTCATGTATAAGAGACTCTACTAGATGCGTCTTTCAGACTTTCTAGGACTCTATTGAACCTTAGGCTTTGATACTAATTTTGTAACGCCCCAATTTGCTGAACCGGAATGCTACACGGTGCTCATGACCTCGAGGGACCACAATCTAACCCACGACTGATATTTGTACCTGTATACTACAAATAATGACATAATAATGCGAAATATGTAAAACTGTAAGGCCATAAGGTTCAACTGAATAAAACCATGTGGATGAAAATACCCAAAACAACGTAATCTGAAGGCTAAGTCTGAACGTAACTCTGAGCATAAATCTAAAAGTTTCTAAACTATCTGAGTAAGAAGTTGAAGGAACATGTCTCCAACTAAATCTGTAAAATTGAACTGAAGAAATAAATAAATGTATCAAATCATATTTTCCTCGAATCAAAGAGGACTCACTGTGTCTCTGCGGCTGGAATGCTACTGCAACTGTTGGGCTGGAGCTCGTGTCTCGGAACCTATGGTGTAACATAAAAAGAAAGCATCATAGCGCAAATGCGTCAGTACAACTAGAGTACTGAGTATAAGAGGAAGGTAGGATGGACATAAAGGGTTTCATACATGAACAACACTGACTGACTAATATGAACGTGGGAGTGCAAATATACATATATAGAAACTAGGACCGTGAATGCGTGATAGAAAGACCTGTAAGCAAATACATGGTTTACTGATAACTGTTATGACTCATACTGCAAGATGATAATATGGACGACTGTATCTAACAGTCCTGTATATATTGAAATATAAAGAACGTAAAGACTATATCTGACAGTCCTGTACAACTGACTGAGATCATGAGGTTTTCCTAAGTCACATGACTGACTGAAGTCTATGGAATCATAGCTTGAGTTTGGATATCGTGAAACATGACATGGCTCTAGGCATACAGCTATAGTTTTCGGGTACGAATACCCCCAGGACTCAATAGGAGGAATCTAACACACATGACATGACTTGATCACAAGATTTGAGTCCACAATTCACAATATCATAAGTAAGGATTTCATAATAAGAATGATTCTCAACAAACTATCACATGATCAGGAATGCACACAACATGTATATACTTGCATGGCTTCAATAACATGGTCATTCCATATCACAGCAATATCATGAGCATCTCATACAACATCTTCAATTCAAGACAATAGTATGGGGATCACGTTGAACATTAACTTAGAACATGGAATAGTCATTTAGGACTTATTATGTCATAAAACCATGATTTCTATTCCCTTAGGTATTTTCACAAACACCTTACATGGACATCTTAGGCATAGGTGGATTCATCAAGATTACAAATATTCAACCACCAATTTCACATATTTATACATTAAATACCACTATATCTTCGCACAAAATATACAAAGATCCCATCTTAGGCATCATCAAACTCCAACCACATGAACATCAACCACCACCAACATAAACATAATAATACATAATTTAGAAGATGGTTCTTGAGCTTCATGGATGAAAGGTTTCCATGAATCAACTCACGCATACCTTAGAAGGAAGATTCTTGGTGATTAATGGAGGAATTTCCTTAAAATTGGATCTTCAATCTTAATTATGCAACCCTAGATGCTTTTCTCTTTTAGTGCTCTTGGATGATGATCTTTGAGATGAGAATAGGGTTGTAATATGTTTAGAATCTATATATTTCATACGGTTAAGTTTAGAGATGTGTAAGGAGTGTTAAAAGACTTAATTACCCTCAAAATAACTCAAAACGGAGTATTTTTGGCACTTGGAACTGACTTAGGCGGCTCCCAAGTGATTTCACAAGCTAGGTTGGGCGGCGCCAAACCAATCGCCTAAGTTTGGTTGGGCGGCGCCTAACCAATCGCATACCCTTACTGTCTCTCATGAAAATGGGCATAACTTTTTGCTCAGGTATTGGATTAAGGCAAAATTGGTATCGTTGGAAAGCTAATTCGATTCTCTACAATTTGGTGGGTATAAATCTTCCAAACTGTCATATATCAATCATGTTATTCTTGTTCAAAGATGAACCTTGCAAAATCGAACGCTAAGATTTGATAGATTCAAAAACTCTTAGCTTGCATCACTCTAAGCGACTCATATGAGCACGCTTAAGACATCGCAAGCTATACTATTGATAGGATATTCATTGTAAGTCATGCACTAAAATGCTACTCACAGGATAGGAGGTTTCATACGTAGGAAAACCTATTCACTTCCTAGCTTAGAAACATGCGGGGTATTACAACTCTTTGCAGCTCAGAGTAGACAAAGCAGTTATGCTGGAAGAAATGTTCATGTCTTGGAGTTCATGCAGGGTAAGCTAGTCTTGTTGAAGGTATCACCTATGAAGGGTGTGATAAGGCTTGGGAAGAAAAGAAATCTCATTCTAATGTTTATTTTCCCTTATGAGATTCTTCATCGAGTTAGGCGAGTGGTTTATGAGTTGGATTTGCCACCGGGTCTTTCAGTCATACATCCTATTTTTCATGTTTTGATGTTGAAAAGGTACAATATGAATGATTATCTGTAACACCCCAAAATTTCTATCCCGAGATATCACACGGTGCTTAGGGCTACACGTATCCCCAAGATAACCCTCAGAGCCAGACACTACCTCAAGGAACTCAATTCAACAATAGTCATGCATAATAAAGAGATATATCATATCTGGTTTAATATAACCCTCAGAGCCAGACACTACTAAAATATATATTGAGTGTCTGTACATACCATCCCTCTAGTCTGACAAAGACTCTATTCATCAAAATTAAGGATCCTTTGGGACAAACCCCCAACTGACTAAACAGAATTGAAAGCCATAACAACAAAATGATATCACAAAAATATAGACACGATCCTTGAACCATGAGGACTCACCACTGACGAAATGTAGTGAGGCACTCGAATATTGCTAATGCGGTTGCGGCTGAGTACCTGAACCTACATTATGAGAAAATGTAGCCCATAGAAAAATATGTGGGTTAGCACTTTGGAATGTACTGAGTATGTGGGAGTGCATGCAACAATGTAAATATCATCATCAATTTCATAAAAATATGCATATGTACAATGATGACTCACTTGGCTTGAGTTAGATTGAAACATACTTTTCATGATCTCATAGTAAATAAATCATATGATAAAAACCTCATAAATCATTATAAACAACTCAACTCTTCAACTCAAGACTCGGAGTGACTCGGTAATTCAAGAAACTCAACTCTTATGGACATGGGAGGTTCTTATAACCGACATAAACCATGTGAGCTACATGGAGTCCAACGTTTTTCCCTCCTAAGGAGAGAACCCCACATTGGTGGGAGCGTCGTACTCTTTCCAGGGAGTACAACCTTAATTTAGTGATCACAATCTCATGCTCGGCCTCTGGCCCACAAATATCAATACCAATCCTACGGTGGCACATAGTTTCGGGGGAAGTACCACATTTCCCGCTCGTTGCTAAATACTACTCCTAGACACAAGCTCAGAACGCATTAGGAAATCCACCACAAATATCACAAGGGTCTATCATGAAGTTCAAATCAAATCTCTTTCTCATTTATCAAATCATAATCAATTTGTGGATTCCCAACTCAACTCAAATCAAATCAATCTTTCTCAATATCAAAATGTATCAATTCATTAAATCATGGAAACATTAATAAATTTGAGTAAATATCAAGACTCATTGTAACAACTCAATCTCATGAATCAATATACTCAATAACCAAATTTTTCATAAGGAAGCTTAAAGCTTGACATATATCTTGAAAGCACTTGAAATATCAACTCATGGTAGAAATATGAAATTCACAATATTAAATATCAAGTCATAACTTGGGAGTAGTAAAATAATCATGTATAACAAAGCTTGAACAATTTATATTCTCATAGTCTCATGATGAAGTAATTTGGGTATAAACCCAATTGCAAAATCTTATAAATCCATAATAGAAATCAAAGCTTTAGGCACAAGAATGAAAGGATTGCTCTTGTTCAAAACCCCACATACCTTAATCTTTGAAATTGGATGTATTCTAGTGCTTGAGACTCTATCCGCACTTGTAATAAATGATTCTCGAATCCCACACTACTAGACACATGGTTCTTGATGAAATCTTGAAGATTTATGGATGATTTTTGGAAGATTAATGTTCTTGAATGAAATCCTAGATATATTTTCTTAAGAGAATTGGAAGAGAAAATGAAGAAATTAGGGTTTGGATGGGGATTCTCATATATAGGGGCCTCCAAAAGAAGGGAAAGACCAAAATACCCTTACAAAAATGTACTTTAATTTCTAAAAGAAAATAGCTGACAACATTTGTGATAAGTCGTCATACTTGAGACAAGTTGTCACGAAATGTCATCACAAAAGGGTGGAATTTATGACTTTCTGCTTAAGGTTGATAACATTTTGTGACAAGCCGTCAGACCTATGACAAGTCATCACAAAATATCGTCACAAAATGTTGGAATTTGTCACTTTCTACTTAAGGTGACGACATTTTGTGACAAGCCGTCAGACTTGTGACAAGTCGACACAAAATATCGTCACACAGTTTCCAGGCTGATACGCTGGTGTAAAATAGGTATAACTTTTCGCTCCGATACCGTATTTGGGTGAAATTTGTACCGCTAGAAAACTAATTCAATTATGTATCTGTTGATGGGTCATAATCTCAAAATTTCTTAGTGTAACAAGATATATGCTTGTTTAAAATTGACTATGCCAAAATCCTTCTCAAGAATTCAATCGGTAAAGGATGTTTTGATTCATCTAATTGCTAGGACATATTTAAGGCCTTAATACACATCACCCTTGATCATAAAATAACAAAATCATTTAATTTATTTATCATGATCTTGATCCATGGTGGCACTATTGGTTAGAGTTCTCGGGGTATTACATTATCAGAGGAATCAGTGGGACTCAGTGAGTTTTGACAAGAATCTGGCAGTTGAGGAAGAGCTTATAATTATTTTTGATTGAAATGTTAGGAGGTTAAGGACAAAGTATATAACATCAGTGAAGGTACAGTAGAGGCATCGTCCTAGAGAGGAATCCACTTGGATGGTCGAGTTTGACATACGAAGTAGATATCCTCATCTCTTTGACAGCCTAGGTACCTTCTTTCTCTTTATGTTAAATCACTAACATTTGCTTTAGTCGTGGATGACATAATGAAGCTCCCAGTTATTATGTGATTTTTCTTAATATAAACATCCCTATAATTTTATACGTGATTTATGACATACGGGGATAGGTAGTGTCAATTCTGGGTACTCGAAAGTGATTTAAGCCATTAAATAGTTTCTTCAATTTTAATAAAGTTAAGCCTAACCATGGTCAAACTTTGATTTAGATGACCTCATATTAGTGATTTAATGTTTCCAATACGTTTGGAACATAGTCAATGCACATATTTAATTTATTTTCTCAAGATTCCAAACAAATTTTGAGGACCATTTGAAGTTTTGGATATTTCAAACATTATTTTAGTTGGTGGTTAATAGGACAAGTTGACATTTTCTTAACTATTGAGACCTATGTATAACCATAAACTTAAGTGGGAAGGGTTCAAAATACGATTTTAATAGTAATATTAAATAATGTCAGGCAAGAGGGAAACACCAGTTACTATTTTATTGTTTTTTATTTATTTTCACGTCCTGGGGATTCTTCATGTTAGTGTATGATCTTTTATTGATGGAATTGTTCCTATTATTATGATTGAATATCTATAATGGAATGGAGAATAAGGAAGCAAAGAACGGAGAAAAGGGCAACTAACAATTGTTGGTTTTTTTTAAATGATGGGGCAATAAAATGGGGTTAAAATGACTCTCAAATAATTGAAGTGACTTTCAATAATTTATTAAGCATTGGGGGATTTAAATTCACAACTCCTCAGTTTACTTTCTTCTCCCTCATTGTCGCCTTCCCAATTTTTTGCTTCTTCTGTGCCATTTTCATAAGTGATTAATGATGAGAGACAACATAATAGAGAAGAGTTGCTTAAATAGGAAAGTGGTAGAAGAAGCAAACAAAAGCATAGTCAAGGTAGAGAGAGTAAAATCCTAGCAGTGCTAATTAATTACATAGAAATTGGTCTATTTTTTACCTTTGTGATTTTAGGATTAGGTTTGGTTGATTGGGTAGTCATGGCGTACATAATTGGTAGTGATTATATGGTGGAATAAGGCTACTTATAGTGAGTACTCAAGAAATTAATACAATTGAATTTAATTTGGATATATTAATTAGGGCACATGCAAAGAAAATACAATCATTACCAATCATGAGGTAATCTTGATGATACGGCTAAAAGTTATGGTGCCATGCATAACTTATCTGAGGTGGATTTATGCACCTCAGTGTTGTTATCCGATATTATTTAGCCTTATTTTGAGGACTTTTTGTGTTCTTAATATTTTGTTAATAATATAATTGAGCATATAAGTTTTAAACTACCTGAATTTAATGTTTAAGGTGTGTTCAACAAGTTTGGAATCAATTTGGTCACTTAGAGTTTAGACGAGAAAACTAGTGTTACTAGCTTGAGCTATCTGTTATTCTATTTGATCTCGATGGATTCTAGCGTACGTAATGAGTTTGTAAGAGTATTAAAGTGTAAATATGTGAGTATTAACTTTATTATAGAGTTTAAGGATCAATTGAAACAAGCCGAGAGTCAAAACAAAGTAAAAGTTCAAAAGGACAAAACTAGTATTGTTAGCTTAAGATTCTAGTTCATCGTCCTGAACTGTGTGTCATTTTGAGATCTAATACGTGGTTTATGATGATATAGTATGATTTTTGAGTTGATAATTATGATATATGGATGATACAAAATCTTTAAATCAAGTGTAAACAACACCAGGAATCTTGGAAAGGATAAACAAAACACGGGACAAGATTTGACCAAAAATGAAAGTTTTGGAGTCATTGGCGTGCCATGGAGCTTAGGCAATGCATTAGGTTCCATGATTAGCCATTGTGGGAATCCTAAATGACTAATTACAGTTTTTCATTGTGATAAGTATTTTCCACAAACCTTAGGCACCGCGATAAGGGGCGTGGCACGGACCTAAGTTCAAATCGACAGAATGTGTCCTCCTATAAATAAGACCCTTAAACATTATGTTACATACCTTTGACGACGTTAAAACTTTGAGGGAGGCTGAATAACACTTAAATTAGGGTTTTCCTTCATTATTTTGGTTTTTTTTATGTATTTTAACATGTATTAAATCATTGTTATTATGGTTATGTCCATGAGCAGCTAAAGACCCTTTTTTCGGGGTTAAGGACAAGAACATGATTACTCTTGTTATGAGTTTATTTAGTTTTAATTATTTATCATATTGGTTGTTTATTTTATTTTATTTTACTATTTTAAGGATTATATACCCTTAGAATACATCCATTGTCATCTTGTGAGCCCGAAAGGAGGAACATGAGGATAGAACATGAGGTAAATAGAATAGGATTGTATTCTTCTACAGAATGAAGTTTTAATTTGCATTTAGGATAGGAATATACCTAATTTCCCTATTTGGTTCACTTATAGGATGAAATATGAATGCATTTAACTTAGTTCTTACATCCCCGATCAATGATGTAGTTGTCAGCCTGAGTTAGATAGGTGATTTAGAGGATCGGAATACAATAGTCATAATATCAATCCCTTGAATAAACAACCAAGATAAGTAACATAACCAATGATGTTTAATATCATAGTATTATTGTTTTCAGATCCTTAACTCTGGGTTTCTCCCCCTTGATTGTCTAAGACCTTTAATTTACCACATTGTTAAATTACTTTAGTTTTAAACTTCCCACTTTTATGGGTTACCTTTGTACTAATTTAATCTCAATAGTTAAACTTGAATTACATAGTTGTTAACATAAGTCCCTATGGAATAGATACTTAGCTTGGAAAAGTCCATTTTACTACTTGGTGGGACAACGTACACTTGTGTGTGCACTTGGCACAATAAGTTTTTGGCACCGTTGCCAGGGACTTGTAAATAGACAACTATCTTATTTTTAGTTTAGCTATATTGAGTTGTAAATAGTTTCATATTTTTTCTTTCTATTTTCTTTTAGTTATCTGTCTCACTTCTTTATATGTCAGCCTGGGATAGATTATGGTCTATTGATGATGATCATTGTTGTTTTTATGTACGATCCCGCCGATAGGGTTTTTGTCCAAATTTTTAGAAAAGTGAGTGGTTGGGACCTTTACTTGATGAGGTGGATACTAGCCAATCTTTGGTCAGACACAAGAATTCCAGCCATTCAACTACGATTTTTTTCTTAAGGATGACATTGAAAAGGTGAATAAAAGTGAGTGTGTTGTGGATGGCATAAATTTTGTTGTGGGATTAGTTGGTTATCATTCAAAGCACTTTTATACATTATTTTTAGATGATGAAATGTCTTTGGATCCATCTGAATATTAGAAGAGTTTGAAGACAAGGAACAAGAATCCTATATTCTTAAATTTACACCAGACAAGCAACACAAAAGCATGCCTCACTTTAGGGACGAGTGGTTTACCATGAACCATCATTACTTGGTTCTTTCATCTTTATACCACCACCCTATGAGTGAAGTAAAAAGATGTAATCAAGGTTGGGTTAAAATCTATATCCTCAAGGTCAAGGAAAGAGTTGATGTGGGTCGTGTTGCGACATTAAATCAGGCGCTGCTTGGGAGGCAACCCAAGTTAAGGTAGGTATTTATTTTTTAGTAATTTTAGTTTTTACTTCATGTAGTTTTTGTTTTGATGATTCACAAGTTGATGGGAAGTCTGAGTACTGATAACATGAGCTAAGTGTAATGCCCCAATTTTCTAAAACCAGAACACCACACGGTGCTCATGACCCCAAGGGACCATAAGCTAACCCTTTCTGATATCTGTAACTGAGCACTGCATAATATACTGAAATAAATGCATAAAGCTGGCAGAAACTTGCCATAAGGTTCAAAATATCTAAAATACTCAAAACTTAAAACTGAATATTGATATATTTATCTGAAAAGCCTCTAACTATCTGAACTGTGGAGCAGATGGGACATGTCCCCAACTAACTCTGTGTACTGAAAATAAACTGAGTCTAATGCCATAATAAAATAAGGGTCATCCTCGAATGAAGAGGACTTACTGGTACGTCTACTGTTGTTGATTAGGACTAAGCTGCTAAGGGTGCTCTAGATCTCGTGCCTCTGAACCTATGGTGTAAAGTAAAACACCATAGCGAAAATGCGTCAGTACGTGGGAATGTACTGAGTATGAAAAATGAGGTAAGGCTAAATGAAAGGGCTTATGAATGAACAATTACTTACCTGAATAATCATGAGAGTACTGAATAAGTACATATGGATGAATGTACAAACCATAACTGAAGATCATCGTGACACTAAACACTGAGACTCAGATACCGCTTTACTGACGTCTGAACTATACTGAATAACTTAATCTTTTGATATTGATAATGGAGTACTAATATTGTGATCAGTCCTCCCTAGCGGGTGATCTATGAACTTAATGATCATGGGAATGCTCGACTGAAATCTGAGATTAGTCCTATCTAGCGTATGATCTTTGTATCTACTGATAATGAGAGTACTTAACTGGATCTAAGACCAGTCCTATCTAGCGTGTGATATCTGTATACACTGAAAATAAATATGATTTGACTTAGTTTGAGACCATTCCTATCTAGCGGGTGATCTCTGAATCTGATGATACTAAGTCTTATTAATTGAATTTGAGACCAGCCCTATCTAGCGGGTGATCTCTGAGTCTGTGGATAATCATAATAATTGACTGTATCTGACACTCCTTACTCTATAATACTAAGTTGAGTTCCTTTACTGACTGATTCTAAAACTAAGACTGTGGGAAGTAGTCATCTAACCGACATGCCTCGAATCTTAACTTATGGGGTCCACCTGTAACCCCAGCTGGAAGGGTGTCAGTATCGTGCCACGGGTAAATACCTCTCTTATGGAGTCAGTCCTATCTAATGGGTGACCCCTGGGATCAGTCCTATATATATAATATACTAATGGGTGATCCCTAAGTATGCCAGTCCTATTTAGTAGGTGACATCCCATACCTACGCTAGCTACGTAATTTTGGAACTTAGGGATTGCTCCTAGGGATCTCAGTCCTCTCTAACGGGTGAGTCCTCATCCCTAGGTTCGCTCGGTGCTAAGTCCTATTCCCAACTAAAAGACTCTAAACTGATTCTTTTTCTTAAAACTGTACTAGACTGATCTAAATCTTTTACTGATCATACTAACTAAGTTAAGCTGAGTTCACTTGATTCCAAAGATTGATGGAATCCTACTGAATCTCGTTATCTAACTAAATGATACTGAGTTCTGAATTGATTACTTGAATGTTACTGAGGTCTGAACTGAATTCTTAAATACTACTAAGATCTGAGTTAAGTACTGCACTGAAGCTGGAATGCTAATAATACTTGGATTATTGAGATTTCGTAAGTTCTGTAACTGTCTGAGAGTACTAAATTTTGTAACTGACTGAGTTCTAAGGATCGTGGCTTGATTGAAACTATCATGAAAACTTACATAGCGCTAGACGACAGCTAATTTGTCGGGTATAAATACCCCCAGGACTCAATAACATAAAAGTAAAACATAACCATCTTAAATAATCATGATCATGGACTTTCATTCACCATTACAATCATTAAAGCATCTCTTCAAGAACTTGGAAATTATAAACATGTGATAGTATAGGGAGACATGATATTGGCTCATACTCCATTGAACAAGATCTTACAACAAACACTTAACATGCATTGATGAGCACATAATTGAGGAATTTCATGCTAACATGTCAAAATTATTCACTAAGGTTTTTCAACAAACACTTGGCATGCGTGAACTTACACACAATTGGGGATTTCTAGTCAACATACTATAATGGATCTAATTCCTTCACATAAGCATTTTATCAAACATATGGGGAGCATGCTTTGGTTAGTCAACAATTTCCACATCTAATTATCATAAATACATCAATCAACATGAAAATTTATGGTTTTAACATGGACATAATGAAATTTAACCTAAATCAAGATCAAAGCTTGCAACTTGTATTCTAAAGCATGAATTATAACTCAACAATAACATGAACATGAACTCCAATTTACATGAATAATGAAAAACTCATAAAATCGTAATCTTTGAATTTAAAAAGGGATTCTTGAACTTCTTGGGTGGAAGGAACCCAAGAATCAACATCTGCATACCTTACTACTTAATACTCGGAAGATTAATGATAAAACCTTAATGATTGGGGTCTTGATTTTTGAACCCTAGCTCATATTCTTAAGGAAAATTAAGAGAAAAAAATAAGATTTGGGTTCAATGTGTCTGAATCTCATTTTAAATAGTATATATAGGGATATTAAAATAACCATTTTGTCCATAGAATTAAAATCCAGAACTGGAACGCTGATAAAAGTTTCACCGCAATGCGGTGGAATCACAGTGAGCTACTGGAATTTGACAATTCTAAAATTGAGCCTTGGTGTGATGCGCCATAATCGTGGAGGCTCACTAGATTTTGACAATTGCCATTTTGGCTGACTCTGCAATGCGCCAAAGTACCAGGTGGTACACTGTCTCACTAAAATAGCTCTAACTCGTCGCCCGAGTGTCATATTTGGGAGAATTTGGTATCGATGGAAAGATTATTCAATTTACCACGTGATAAAAAGTAAAAATATTAAAAATTTCACATGGAATAAATATATTCAACTTTGAAGCAAGATCTTTGATGTTCTAGAGATGAATTTGAACTAGGAGAAGTATGGGGTATTACACTAAGAAGCATGGCGAAGACTAAGTGTGGGGTCCCCAGACCCTTGTGATGCATAAAGATGCTACTATCTAGGCCTAGAGGCCTCAGGGAGTATTTGTATCTCTACTTTTAAGTATACTTTGGTGACAAAATAGATTTTTAAGTATGGGGTGGGGAAATTCTCATTGTTTTTGGTGAAGTGATATTGAAGGGTCTTTATTCTTAGTTTTTTTTCTAGTTTTTTCATAAATTTAAAGATATTACAAAAGATTTTCTAGTTTTAGTTTTAATTATTTGGGTCAGTCTAGTAGGTGTACACTTCACCCACACTGTGGTTGTTCTTTTCGATTCTTTTCCACTGGGGCGCACCTTGAACCTAGTATCCTTTTTTCAGGAGTATTTTTAAAAAATTTGTTTTGAATAAGTGAGATATTATTGCTAGGTGTTATGTGTGGTTGCATGATACAAGTTGTTTCCTTTGTAAGAACATGTGGATTGTGTGAATTACTACGTTTAAGACTCCAAGGCTCTAGTTTATGAATCTTGTACTTGTTGTATTAATGTTTAATTCATGTGATTATTTGGTTAAGAGTCTATAATGGTCCTACTTGAGTTGAGAATGTGCCATGAGTGTGTCAGGTATTGGTATATTCCTTGTTGTATTTAATACTAGAACTTGCCAGGTGTGTGTACAAAGAGAAATAAAGAGTGTGGGTTTAGGAGATTATATAGGCATTTCTTTTATAGCCACGTTTCATACCTTTTTCAACCTACCATTGTGCATAATCCTAGTTAGACCCATTGAGCCGTTAGCTTTTTTTTTGGTATCCTCGTATGTAGCCTAATGTTCTTCTTTGATTGACCTTAACTTGATCCAAAGCTCCTAAGTTCTTTAGTGAAAACTTAAGAAAGCTAAGGAGTTTGAAAAATAAGTAGAGAAAAGGTGAAAGTAAAGCCCCCAAGAAATAACTATTGGTATTGAAAATTGATATATGTTGTCATTGGAGTGTGTAATGAAAAAAATGAAAAATTGTTCAAAATTGAATAAGATGTGAATAGAAAACACTCTCTCTTCATTGTATATGAACTATATTAATGAGATAGGGAAAATCAAAAGATTTGTGTCAAGGTAGTAGAGGCGAAAGTTGATTGTTAGAGAATGATCTTAAGTAATTTTTATGATGTATTAAAATGCTTAGGGAAGATAATCACTATTACTATCCAGAATAGCTCATGTCCATCCATTAGCCTGAATTACAACTTATAAAGACCTATTTGATCTTGAGCCTTAACATTCTGATATTAGCGGAGCACTACACTAAGGGCAAGCCTATGGCTCATCTTGTGTAACTTCTAAATTCTTTGTGAGAGGACTCATAACTTGATTCATATACCCAGCTTGTAATAAGTTACATCTATGTAAGTGATTATGGGTAACTTTCTTATGGTGAGGGAATATGTTTAATGATAGTTGGGTGATTTGTATGATGTCTTTGATTTAGCAATATGTATGAGTTTTCCAATCTGGTGAGTCAATTCTTGAGGCTAAGATGTTTTGGAGTAGTGTTCCTGAGCTTGCAATTGTGTATAACATTCTTAGTGTAAGGAAATGAATTTTTTGTAGTCATAGTAGTACTAGATTGAGTGTCTTTATTGTATTATAAGTGTGAAGGCTCTTCTAAAAATTATTCTTAAATTGAAAAGTTGTTCGAGGAAAAAAAAGGCTTTAAGTGTGGGGTCATGATCTGAGGTGGATTTATGCACCTCAGTGTTGTTATCCGGGCTTATTTAGCCTTATTTTGAGGACTTTTTGAGTTCTTAATGTGTTTTTAATGATATATCTGATCTTCTAAGTGTTAAACTACCTGAATATAATGTTTAATGTGTGTTTCAAACAAGTTTGGAATGAATTTGGTCACTTAGAGTTTAGACGAGAAAACTAGTGTTACTAGCTTGAGCTATATGTTGTTCTAGATGATCTCGATGGATTCTAGCGTGTATAATGAGTTACTAAGGGTATTAATGTATAATTATGTGTGTAAAAACTTGGTTATAGTGTTTAAGGTTCAATTTAAACAATCCAAGAGTCAAAACTAAGTTAAAGATCAAAATGACAAAACTAGTATTCTTAACTTAAAATTCTAGTTCATCGTCTTGAATTGTATGTGGTTTTGATATCTAATACGTGGTGTTTGATTATATAGTATACTTTTTTAGTTTAAAATGATTATAAATTGATGATACACAATCTTTAAATCAAATGTAAATAACACCACAAGGCTTGTAAAGGATTGACAAAAGCACGGGACAGAATTTGACCATCAATGGATGTTTTGGAGTCAATGGCGTGCCACGAAACTTAGGAAATGCATTAGGGTCCATTCCATGCCCTTGGTGTAATACTAAATTACAAATTCTATAGTTTAACAATGATAAGGATGTTCCATGTACCCTAGTCACCGCGATAAGGGGAGTGGCACGAACCTAAGTTCAATTCGGCAGCTTGTGTACTCCTATAAATAGGTCCCTTAAAGATTGTGTTACACACCTTGGATGACCTTGAAACTTTTAGGTATTCTGGATAACACTTAAATTTTATTCCATTAATTTTTTTTGTTTATGTATTTTAACAAATATTCAATCATTGTAATTACGGTTATGTCCATGAGCGGCTAAACACCCTTTTTTGGGTTAAGGTCAAGAACATGATTACCCTTGTTATGAATTGATTTAGTTTTGATTATTTATCATATTTATTATTTATTTATAATTTTTTTACTATTTTAAGGATTATATACCCTTAGAATACACCCATTGTCATCTTGTGAGCCTAGAAGGAGGACAAGAGGATAGAACACAGGGTAAATAGAATAGGATTGTATCTTCTTCAGAATGAAGTTATAATTTGCATTTAGGATAGTAATATACCTAAGTGACCTATTTGGTTTAATTATGGGTTGAAATATGAATGCATTTAACTTAGTTCTCACATTCCCGTTCAATGATATAGTTGTGAGTCTGAGTTAGATAGGTTATTAGATACTCGAAAGACCATAGTCATAATATCAACCCCGTGAATCAACAACCAAGATAGGTAACATAATCAATAAAGTTTAATAGCATAGTATGATTTCTTGAAGAGCCTTAACCCTGGGTTTCTCCTATTGATTGTCCAAGACCTTTAATTTACGACATTTTTAAATTACTTTAGTTTTAAACTTCCCACTTTTTTAGTTACCTTTGCACCAATTTAACTCAATAATTAAACTTGAATACATAATTGTTAACATAAGCCCCTGTGGGATCTATACTTGACTTGTAAAAGGCCACTTTACTACTTAGTGGGCCCAAGTACACTTGCGTGTACGCTTGGGCACAACAATAACTATGCTTGCAAAGTTATCTTCCTACTAAATTACTACTATTTTGTAAGTAAAATATGAGGCATTAGGTATCCTTGTTATTAGTTATTAATTTAACTTAGTTTGAGTCAATAATTTTTGTAATACCATAAATTTTTCTGATGCCCAGGAAAGAAGTTATGGCTAATTCAAATCCTAGTCATAAAACAACATCATTTTAGTGCTTGGCGCATCACGGAAAGGGTCTATTTGACAATTGTCAAATTCTAGTGGAACTTCGCGATAGTGGCACATCGTGGAGGACCCTAATTTCCCAATAGTTAATTTCTAGTGGCCTAGCGCGATTGTGATGCGTCGCGCTAAATTTACAGGTCCCAACCAGTGGGACAACATGATGGCTCCACGTCGCAGTGACTCCTTGATTCCCATTTGTCAATTTCCATTGAGCCACCGTGATAGTGGCACATCACGGTGGCCCATAAAATTGGGTTCCCAGTTCAATTTTTCCAGCTTGATACAGAAGTTAGAAAGGGCACTTTGGACTTTTCCCAAGCCTCTTAAACCGTACAAACACCAAATTAAACTCATTTACAAGCATTCTATGAAGTTTTTCTTAAGTTTTCTCTCAACAAAAACCCTAAGTATCCAAAACCTCTTCAAAGAATCTTAAGAATCTATCATAGATTTTCTAAATTGAGTCAAGATTCAAGGTTCCCAAGTCAAGGGCTTCAAGAGTATGAATAAAGTCCCAAAAGCGAGAGTTCATCTAAGGCTTCTAATTCAAGGTATGTGGGGTTTGAACAAGGACACTCATTTCGTCCTTGTGCCCAGAAGTTGTTTTAAATTACAAGAATATATGGTTTTACATGTTTTCTTATAAAAATTAAAGTATGGGTTTGTACCCGTTGTTTTTGTTCTTGAGATTATGATAATTTCCATGTTTTAGAAATTGAGATATATGAGTTTGTTGAGATTTTAATGCATAATGTTGAAATTCCAGATTTCTATATGATTTATGAATCCTTTTGATCTCTAGTATGCATTTTGATATGTCTTAAATTGAGATTGAACTATGGGCCACTAAGCGCTACTTGAGAATTGCAATTTTATGAACTTCTGTGCTATAAGCACCTATGATTTGAGTACTTTGAGATTATTGAGAAATATTTGACCTTTTTGGTCCTAATAGAGTTGGAATCCACCATGATGTTCTATTAAAACAAATAGTAATGCATTTTGGTCTTCAGTATAGACCCTTGAGTTATTTGAGGTGGATATCCTAAGAGTTCTGAGCTGAGTATGGGAGTAGTATTTAGCACCGAGTTGGGTATGATTCCGAGGTCACATACCCCAGAACTACATGCCATCGTAGGGTTGAGATTCATGGGCCCGAGGCCAAGATAGTGATCACTGAGTTGAGGTTATAATCCTTGGTAAGAGTATGACTCCTCTTTCCAACATGAATTTTCTTTCTTTGGAGGACAAGACGTTGGACTCCATGTAGCTCACATGGTTTATGTCAGTTAGAAGAAACTCCCGAGTGTCCAAAGTTATATAATCCTGAGTGTCCAAAGTTATATAATCCCGAGTTCTAAGTGTCCCAAGTCTAAAAGAGTTCTATAGTTCCCAAGTATTAAAAGTTCTTAAAAGTTCTGAGTCCTTGAGTTTAAAAGAAGCTTTACTCTCCATGAGATAAAAGTAGGAGTTTGAAAGTATTGTTTAAAGTTCCTTTAGCCTTCAAGTATAGAGAATAAGAGAAGAATAGAGATTTCAAAGTTAAGTATAATGATTCACGAGATTTGTATTTAATGTTTCACTATTCATGATTCATGAGAATTATATTTCATATTTAGTCAAGCGATATGAGTCATTCATATATGCATGCATGATTTTATAAAGAGTAATGATAATGTTTATTTAAATGCATACACCTCTATATACTCAGTATATTCCCAAGTGTTGATCCACATATATGTCTATGTGCTAAATTGTCTTATAAGTTTGGTTCAGGTGCTCAGTCCCAGCCTCATCAGTGATTTTTGAGTATCTTTGTCTACATCTCCACAGTGATAAGTCCTCATGGTTCGAGGACCTATCTTCAGACATTTCAGTATTTTAGTAGATATATTATTGCTTTCAGTTCAGTTTGAGTCAGTTGGGGGCCTGTCCCAATGGCTCTCTAGTCATGGAGTAGTAGAGGCTTTGTCAGACTAGTTATCAGATTGTTAGTATGTTGAGATTTCCAGTATTGTGGTCATTTAGACCGAGTATTTTCTTCGTATTTCCTATTATTTGATATGACAGTAGCAGTGTTTTTTTTATTTCATCTCGAAATAAGTTATTATATGTAGTAATAGGCTCAAAGGGTTAGCTTGGGGCTACTTGTAGCCTTAAGCACCGTGTGACACTTTGGGATGAGATTTTGGGGCGTTATAATTTTATAATGACTACTTGTAATTATTATATAGTAGGTCAATGGGAATGGAAAATTTTTTAATGGTTGGACAATTGTAATAAGATGGGTGTATGTATAATAGTCCTATGAAGTTAAAGGTTCATCACCTTACTATTTCTAGTGCAATGCTTCTATTAGTGACTACAAGAACTGAGATTGTCTATTCTTTGAATATACTAGTCTATTAAACTATTTTTAAGATTATTCGGTATTTATTATGTTCTTATTTCCTTCCATCTCTATACATTTGAAATATTGTATTTGGAATTGAGATCTTGGCTTATCTATCACGAAGGATGGGACAGGTGCTATCACTTTCCCAAATTTTGGTCGTGAAAGAAATCTCTTCGCTGGCCAATTAAAATTAATACTTGATATCAAATAATTGATTGTTATAATAAATTTCATCTTTTATTATGGGGAGGCTCAAAAATTCAATTGAGATATTTCATTATTTTCCAAATATTGAAACTTAAATAAAGTAATTGAACGTAAAAATTCATATTGCATAACAGTGGCCTCGAAAACTCGATCGAAAGGTTTGTTCCTTTATCGAGTAATAATACTTAAAATGAAATAGTTGAACTTGATAAAATAATTGAAATTAAAATAATTTCCATCTTAATAATGGGGAGGCTCAAAAATCCAATCAAAAGATTTTAAAATTGTCCAATTTAATATTAGTATTTTTCAAACATAAAATCAATATGAAGTCAACAAAAAACAAACAACGACAATTCCCAAAATAGTTCAAAGCATAGGTACAAATCATTATTAATATAAAGACAATGGTATATCCCTCCACCCCCACCTCCCAAAACCTTTACCCCAAATTGGAACAACACACTCTACCTTTACGTGTCTTCTTTTACCCCCCTAAACTTATTATTTCCATTTTTAATACCCCAACCCCACCCCCACCCCCAACCCCAAGTGATTACCTGTCCACTTAAATGAAATAAACTTATCTACTTATTTTACATGCGCGAGTCTCGCTCTAACTTTACTCCCTCCTAAATTCTTAGGCCTCATTATAGATACACATTTGAGAGTATTCTTGTCTGAAATTTAAGACCACCTTTTCATCTCCCCTCTCTCCTCTATCTTAATGATTTTAATTTCTTTTCACTTTTAATGTAGAATCTTGTGGATGAACTGACGGTTCCTATCTATTTTGAAGGTTTTCTACTTATTATTGCTTCAATTCATTAAAGGTAAGTTCTTTATGGCCTAAATTGTGTTTGTGCGTAATTAGGGGTTACTATTAATCCCAAAAATTAAGAATTTAATTGTGTGAAATTATGTTGTACATCTTACTATTATGTTGTCTATGTGTTCAATTAACACCATGTTACATTCATAATTGAATATAATTAAGGTTTTCTCTTAATTGTTTATGTCGGGTAATTCTGGATTAGGAATTTTTTAGGATTTATTGTTAATCCAAAAAAAATTTAAAATATTGTGTGTAATAGGATGTGCATCTAACCATTATGTTGTATAGGTGTTAAATTTATACCATATTAAAATAATTTTCATGAAATTATATTTTTTTCTCGTCTAAGTTGCAAAATATTGTGTTTATGTTCTTCTTAGTATTGTGTTATTTTATTGTTTAAATGATTACATATTACATTCATATTGTCATGTAATTAGTCTTAATCTTCATTGTTTAAGTTGGGTAATGTTCGATTAAGTTTAGAAATGTTGGATTAATTCAAGGAATGCTTGATTGTTGATAATGCTAACTATGCCACTATGTCTAGTCTAGTAATTCCTACTTTGTTTTCTTAATTTTCATGTAAGATATGAATGGGTTTACTTTGATTATTCTAAGGTTGTACTATGATGGGTGTTAGATTTAAGCATTGGTGAACAAATCTATAATAGAGGAAAAATTACTAAATTTTTGGATGTTGATGTAGATAAGATGTCATATTTTGAGTTGAGAGACTATATTAGAAAAATAGGATATAGCACAGCGTGCACCTTTTGTATTAAACCACCTAACAGTGGCATTTTGGTAGATGTTTATAATGATATGGATATTTTAGATATGATATGTTCCTTGGAAGATGGGGATGATGTTAAGGTACTTGTCAACTATTTGGTCGATGAGCGAATTATTGGCCCATGTTATTAGAAAATGGTAGTCATGGGGTATGGGGGAATCTAATTCATATTTTAATATAATACCTAACTTAGGGTTGGTGAGGACCATTGAAATAGGGAGTAGCCTTTTACTACTTTTTCAACCACTCCTTCTTTCAGTACCAAATTTGATGCTAATGTACCTAGTTTTACTGCACCTAGTGCTACTGTAGATGATTTTTACTGGATGTGATTTCTTAGAGAAAAAAGTAAAGGGTTCTGATCACTCAACTAAGGATATTGTTGAGTCTAAAGAAGAATTAGTTGGAGATGATGAAAAGGAGAAATATGATAGTGATGTATATCAAGAGGTTAAGGTGTTGAGGGATGAAAAGAGGAAGTTTCAAAATATGAAAAGAAAGGAGAGAGTACCGATTGATAATGCTAAGGTATCAGTAAGTGAATCTAGACTAGATCTAGGTTTTGATGAAACTAAAACAAGTAAACTAAGTCATGAAGGAATGCTAGGAGGTGATGAGTTATACTTTGCTAGTACTTGAAAATAATTGTTGTTGTGATGATGAACATGATATGGCTGAATCTGGTAAGGAAAAAATTATACAATTTTCAAGAAAAAAGAGGACACGGATAAGAAATCATTCATGACCTCACTGCTAAGAAAGTTGCTTGGCGATTGGGTATGTTTTTTAAAGATGTGAATGAATTTAGAAGAGCAATAATAAAATATGCAGTTTAAAAGAGGTTTCCTATGGAGAAGTGGGTGAATGAGCCAAAAAGGGATAGAGTTAGATGCAAAGATGGTTCTCCATGGCTTTTGTATGTAGGCCTTTACAAGGCAACAAATGATTTTATGATAAAAACTTACAATCCAAAGCATACTTGCAATAATACAACAAGAAATTACTTGTCCAATGTAAATATTTTAGTTGAAGCATAAAGAGAAAAAATAACTGAGCAACCAAATATAATAGTATTCAAGTTGCAATAGTTGATTTGGAAAAAGTTCAAACTAAGAGTATTCACATTGCATAAGTTGATTAGGAAAAAGTTCCAACTTTATATTGTTATGACTACTATAAGAAAGATAGAGATAAAGTGTTGAACTATATAATGGGTGATATTAGAGGATAAGTTGTTGAATTTTGAAGAATTCTTGACTATAAGGATGAACTATTTAGGACAAATCTAGGGATCAGTTGTCTTATACAAGTTGGTGAACCTGATGCACTTGGGAAACCAATATTTTGGAGTTTTTACATTTATTTTGATTCTTTTAAGAAGACATAGGTACATTATAGGAAGTGCATAGGTGAAACACCCTAGATTTTGGCCCTTGAAAACTTTTTGAGCTTTGAGCTCATTGCATTGATGATGACTTGATCATACAACTCATATGGTGTCTTTACGGGTCAGGTGGCCCTAGTCGTAGAGTGCCCAATGGATGGTGTTTGGGTTTCTTCCTTGGTTATGACTTACAGGATTCAAGTCGTAAGGATTGGTAACAGGTTGTTACGATAAGACATAACCAAGTCAGTAAGTTTGTGGCTTAACTCTGCTATGATCATGAGTGTCTCACTAAGATTCATAAGGATAGGTTACATGTCGTGAGGTGAAATTGTAGGTTTTCCAGTGTCAAACCCATTTAAATTCTATATTACCTATGACTGGACCATACGAGTCGTAGGGTCTGGTTACGAGTTGGGTGGTTGAGTCATAATGTTGATAGTGTATGGGGGTCTTGGTCATTATCTTAGTTACTATACATGGTCATGAGTCGTAAGGAGTGGTTATGATTCAATGGTTGACTCATAGTCAAAGGCGACACCTTTTCAACTTTTATGTTGGGAGCACTTTGGACATTTTCCACTTTAACACCTTGGACCCCACAACTTAAAAACTCCCTAGGGATTTTGTTATCACATGATTTCCAATAAAACACTCCCAAAATTCTCTCTTAATCTATTTGCTCAAGCTAAGGCTAGGGTTTCAAAGAAAGTGATCATCTACGATTCTAAGGGTTTTATCTCTTCCAAATTTCTTGGCATTTTAGGCATAATACTCCTCCCTCATTGTTATTTTATTAAAATCACATGTTTAAATGTATGGCTTTGATGTTATTGTTATGGTTTTGAAATAAAGATTGGGGGTTTTGAATGTTAATCATTGAATAATATTTTCCCATGGTTTAATTATGGTTTTCCATGTTTTAAATAAGTTTTTGAACATGTGGGTGCATGGGTATGGTGGTTGAAGTTGAGAAGGGTAATTTTCTCTAAACTTATGACTTTTGAAATTGTTATAACCCCAACCTTGTACTGTAAAATTGGTTTGTAGTTATGACAAAGGTGGGAATTTGAATTAGGGTTGCAATGGAATCGCTAAAGTGTTTGGTTTCACTTATTTCTTGAAACTAAGGCATGAAATAAATGGTTAAGGATGGTTTTGAATACCATTTTGGGTACACTAGAATCCCCCAAGTGATTTTAATAATGGAGTCTACGGGGTACATAGGAATCCCCTAAGTATTGGCTTAATGACCTTGCTTGCAAACTATAGTCGGCATGACGATACTCCTTAATAATGCCTTAAAGATGGACTATTGGAATTAGTGGTTTGTGTATGTGTTAAATGTTTTAATTGGGCAATAATAGAGGTTGTGATAGCTAGCCGTGAAGGTGTCAGTTCGAAGAAAGGACGCTGGAAACTCTTGTTTACCGACATGAGGGTTGGTCTTGGTGACCAAATCCTTGTAGAGTATAAGTCAATCCTGTATGACTATACATGTATATATGTATCATAGAGGGCGAAGGGTATAAGGGAATCCCAGGCCATCTAGGATATCTCTGGTTCATGCGGATATATCTACTGGGGCCCGTTCAGGGGGTAACATAGTACCCATAAAGCCCGTGAGAAAATTGATAGTGGTAAAGCTACATAACCCAGGATAATGTTTAAAATGCATACTAAATTGTGTTTCTTATCCCGGCACAATATATATTTATGTATATATGTACTTGCATATGGTTATTCGCATTGATTTGATTTTATTTTGAATTAATAAAAATACTTTATCTTTAACCATGAGTTACATGCTTGCGTTCACCTCACTATCTATCTTTGGAATTTGTATCCCTATGTTATGCGGGAACCATACATACTTCCACTCCTTCTACTCAGCAACTTAGTAATTTGGGGACAGCTTTTGAGTTCGACTGAAATGGTGAGCTTCCATACTCTCGAATACCCCATTTTATGCCATGGATTTCTTTATGTCATTATTATTTCTTAGTTTTTTTGTGTTGTCTATGGTCGGGGCACATCCCGACTAGATGTTCTTTGGTTCTGACTAGAGGCTTTGTTGGACTACTTTGGGCATGGGCGGTGTCGGTATTGGTATTAGCATTGGTATTTGTATTGGATGGTTAATTGGTTGTAGATTTTTGTCTTGGTTATAGACTCATTATAATGTCTTTAATTTGATGTTATCTTATCTTCTAATATGTTCAAAATTCATCCGACATCAGTTGAATAGTGGTTAATGGTTTAGGTATTGGGGGTGGTCTCCGGTCCTAGTTAGACTTGAGATACTCGACATGGCCAGGCCCCGGTTCGCCTCGTGTCAAATTGGTATTAGAGCCTAATTTTATAGACAATTGGGTGTCCACAAATCCGTGTCGAATAGAGTCTCTTTTAGGGGTGTGTAGCACACACTCATAAGGGATAGTCTATGAGGCATTTTGGAATATTTCTCTTTCTTGTGTTCTATTTTCCGACTGTAGAGTCTAAGGTCCTAAAATCTTCTCTAATTCCTGTTCATTTGTTTTTCAGATCATACCTCACAGATGATATGAATCTCACGGAAACTTCTCTGTCTCACTCGAGGACAATGTTAATGGGACACTCCCTACTTATAGGGTCCAATTCCTGATGGCCTTCTGGATTTTCACTGGTCCCCTCCAGTCCTTCTCGAGATCCTTAAGATGATGTGGAGAATGCAGATTTTTGTCAGTCTATTCATATGTTGGCTTAGTTGGTATCTTCTTAGTTCGAGCATGGTGTTTCAATTACTCCATCTTCTGAGGCCAAAAGGGATGGCCAGTTTATGAGGTTAAACCCTCCAACCTTTACTAGTGTTAAGGTTGAGGAGGATCCTTAAAGTTTCCTCAATAAGATGGAAAAGATATTTTATATGATGCATGCCACTAATGTGGAGGGTGTGGAGTTTTCCACCTACTAATTGAAATATATGGTATATCAGTAGTACAGTGGGTGGTACCAGTCAAGGGGTGATGATGTTGAGTTAGCCCTGTGGGATGATTTTTCTAATGCTTTCCTTGATCGCTCTATCCACAAGAGCTAAGCGAGAAAAGGGCAGAAGAGTTTGTTAACCTAAAGCAAGACAATATATCAGTCAAGGAGTATTCCTTAAAGTTTCACCAGTTATCTCGGTATGCTCTAGAATTGGTATCTAGAATAAGGGCTAGAATGAGAAAGTTCTCTTCTGAGTTATCCAAAGACTTGATTTTTAGAGTAAAGTTGCCTTGTTAAAGAAGGATATATATATCTCCAGGTTGGTTGTGTACATGTAGAAGGTTGAGGAAGAGAAGAAGAAGTAGACAGAAACAGACGAGAAGCAGAGCATAAATTTTAGATTTTCTTGGAAGGGTGGAGGTCAACAGTAGAGTGGAAGGGATGATGAAAAGTGGCCTAAGAGGAAGTTAGGAAATTATCTGTCCTACTCGGCGGATAGCGCTTCTTACCCAAAGTCGTATGGTGCCTGGCATTTTTAGTGTAGCAATAGTTCTAGGTAATAGGGTGCCAAATCTTAGGCTAGTAGGGCCCAATCAGCTTTATCATATCCTCTCTACAGATTTTGTGGTTGATTGCATTGAGGTTTTTGTAATGAGGGAAGGGACAAGTGCTTTGACTGTGGTCAGCCAGGGCATATGCTTATAAATTTCCACGTTGGTAAGGTTTCTTCTGGGGAAAACAAGGTTCTGATTGCCTCTTTATCAGCTCCTACAAAAAAGGGTACACCATCTAGCTCCAACACTGGTCGGAACCAACTCTATGGTCTCACTACCCATCAGGATTTTGCGGCATCTCCTGATGTAGTTATTGGTATGTTAAAACACTTTTCTCATGATGTATACTGTTTACTTGATCTGGGTCAACTTTTCTTATGTGATCCCATTTATGGCTGTGCATTTTGGTTACGGTCCTAAGTGTATTTTCGACTTCTTTTCTATTTTCACCCCGGTGGGTGATTATATGGTTGCTAGAAGAGTCTACATAGGTTGTGTGGTATCTATTGGTGGTCGGGAAACTTTGGTAGATCTATTTGAATTAGACATGGATGATTTTGATGTCCTATTAGGGATGGATTGGTCACACTCGTGCTATGCTTCTCTAGATTGTCTGACCTATAAGGTTATTTTTAAATCCCCTAATCATCCAGTTATAGAGTGGGAAGGTGGTTCTATAGCACCCAAGGTAAGGTTCATATCGTATCTTAGAGCTCAGAGATTAATCTCCAAGAAGTGTCTTTATCATCCTGTCCGGGTGAATGATTATTTCCTTAAAGGTGTTTGTAAAGGCGAATTGTTAGTTGATGTGGCCAAGGATGGTAATAACCTAATGTTGCCACTTGCTTGGACAGTAGTTGAAAAGGAAAACACAAGCTTATGGACTTGGTTTGTAAAGTACATAAGGGATAACCTAGGACTTGGAGATGGTGAAAGTCTCACCTTGATTATAAATATGTAGAAGGTATGTGATTTTTCTATTTTCTATAAAAAAAAATATTTGATTCACTTTTTATATAAAATTATGTCGTAATTATCACCTTGTTTTATGGTATATGTACTGCAGGGATTGCTTGTAGCAATTTAATAGGTGTTACCTCAAGCTAGACATGGAAGGTGTTCAAGGCACATCTTTGCTAATTGGGTTAAAAAATGGAGGGGTATTCAAAGAAGACAACAACTTTGGAAGATAGTCAAGAGTTCATTTGAGTATCAATTAAGGAAAAACATACAAAAGATGAAGTCGTTGTCCAAAAAGAATGATGGAGGAATTAATGTACTACAACATTAATTATTGTTGCAAGCATTACTTCAACATTGAAGTGATGTGTGATTTTATGGACAATAACATGTCTGAGTGTTTTAATGCATGGGTCTTGGTAGCTAGGCATAGACAATCATTACCATGCTTGAAGAACTCATAGTGATGAAGATGACAAGAATAGGAACTTTAAGGGAGTTCCCAAGTACATATCAATCTAATTACTCTCCAATATTATTAAAGGTTTGAGATGAGAACATCAATAGGTCTATGGACTGGTTATCAAGACCCAAAATCCAAGGGTCATGATGACACTTGTTACTGGAAGCCTTGAACAATAAGCCTATCATCCAAACTAATATAAAAGGAAAATAACGTCAATACCCACTATAAGGTTTCTAGAACGAAGTCGAACCACACAAATCAGATGAGAGAGGAGATATACATATAACCAAGGATACCATATAATAATCCCAAAATATGGTGTCACAGTATAAGAACTAACTAGTACAACTCGAAGTAAAAATACATAGGATATAAAAAAAGAATAACTCTGTCTCTGGATACAAATTAATACATAGTCTAGATAGGAGAAAGTAGTAGCCAACTCCTGATGCAAAGACCAACTTCTACCAAAAAATGAGCTCTAAGTATGTCTTGAAAGGTGAAATCGAACCTGGATATTTATCGAAAGGGCACAGTAGGAGTGAGTACAGTCCAGTTTTACACATTGGGTATCATAGGCCGACTAAGCAAAGTAGAAAACAAAGCATACAAAATACACACTAAGAGAACGTCGTTGTAATTAGAAAATATACCAAATGGTGGCCCACACCATCTCCACTAACAGTTCTATAATATTCATATATATCACACACAAAGTAAACAAGGAAGAGAAAGTATACGAATATCACACGTACAAGTAAAAGGACATAATACACATAGTCAAGTATTATATCAAATCCAATAAAAAACACAAGAAAACACAAGGTATATAAGAATGCGATGATGAGGATAATGAGGATGATGATGATGATGTGATTCATGAGGTCATCGTACAACTTATCACATGGTGCTACTGGAAATTGCATTCAATTATTTGGTTAAGTGTTCGAACGTCCATTCTTTTCATCCAAGCGTTGTGACATTATTTTGCCTTTCCTTTCCAACTTTTGGTGTTGTTTTCCTTTTAATTTACAGATTGTTAAACACTCATATTTCACCATAATAAATTCCACAACCACCCTACATCATCATGCAGCATTGATTAGAGCTTAATACAACAAGACATAAAGATCAACAAGCTATAAACTCGGCCTAAACTAGGCTCGTCCCCTTTTACGCGTAAACTTATTGTTGCTTCCTGGCTCATTCTAATTAAATTTTGTACGCTCTAAACAAGTTGTTCCTTAAATAATTATACAATAAAACCAATAGGAACTCATTAAACACATTAGAATCCAATGCGATAGACTAGAACATCCCCTAGCTTAAGCTAGTTAAACTAGTTTTCTTGGTTAGACTCTAATTGAATGATTTAAGTCCAAATTTGTTTTAAAACACATATAAACATTATAATTACATACCTAAAAACTTATATTCTTACTTATATCATCATCACACATAAATCACATGAATTTTCCTCAAAACAAGGCTTAATAAGATAGAATAGCAACGCTAGAATGCATAAATACACCCAACATCACCACCCCACACTTAAAGCCTTGTTCGTCCTCAAACAACTCTTTACTCTAATCATCATAATCTAAGGAGACTCTACACTGCTACTACTACAAGAAACTCAAGTTAGTACTGCAATAACTACACAGAATGCAAGTTTCATGTTACAAACACAATTGAAAGCTCATGAATACTACTCCAAAACATCCTAGCTTCAAGAATAGACTCACCAAGTTGGTAAACTGATGTATATTGCTTAATTAAAGACATAATACAATTTACCAAACTATCATCAAAGATGTGCCCCTCACACTAATATAGTTACCCATTATTACTCACAATAATGCAATTTAAACAAAATGGGTACAAGAATCAAGTTACGCTCACTCTCACAGAGAATTCATAAGTTACACATAATGAACCATAGGCTTGACCATAGTGAAGTACTCCACTAATATCAGAATGATGAAGCTTAGGATCAAATAGGTCTTTACGGGTAGTAATACAAGCTAAGGGACAGGTAGGAACTATTATGGCCAAGAATAGTGACTCACTTCCCTAAGAGCTTTAACACATAAAATTATATAGTTAAAACAAATCTCCAACAACCAAAATACACCTCTTTTGTCGACCCCATTCTTTTGTTTTCTCCTCATCTCATTAAGCTCATTTATAACACTATGATGGGAGTATGCTAAGCATATATCTTTCAATATTACCCTTTTTTGCACCAACTTTATGTTATGCACCCCTATGATAGATACCCTCAACTTAAGCATTTTTCCTTAGTTAAGGTGCACAATGTCCAAAGAGGACCAGGGCCAAAATAGGTTCATTGTAACATAACTGGGCTAAAAATTAGAACTTTTTAAGCTTAAATTTCTATAAATCCCAACCACAACAATTTTCACACACCAATAACTAATACTTTGGGGATTCAGTTTCACCTTTTGTCCTCTTATTTTTTCAAACTCCTTACTCAGTTAATTTTTCAATAAAGCATCATGGGGCTTTAGATCAAATAAAGGTCTATCAAAGAAAGGATTAAGCTACATATGAGGCTAATAAAGAATAATCTAAAGGCTAAATGGGGCATACTAGGATTATGCACATGGGTAGGTCAAAAAGAAAAGGTGTAAAACAATCCTATCAAAGAAATGCCAATATTATCTCCTAACCCCACACTCTTTATTTCCCTTTACACATACACCAGGAAAGTTCTAGCATCAAATACAATAAGGAATATACAAAAACCTTTCACACATGTGGCACATGCTAAACTCATGTAGGATCATCATAGACTCTTAACTAAACAATCACAAGAATACAAATTTAAGCCACAAGTACAAAAGTCATAAACATGAGCCTAGGAGTCTAGAAAGTCGTAATTCACAAAATCAACATGTTTTTCACAATCAAAACACTTTCACCATGCATTCAAATATAGCATCAACAAGAATATCTTCTTTATTCCTAAAAACAAAAATTTTAAATTAACCTAAAAATGGGAATTTTACCACCCCACACTTAAAAATCTACTGTGTCCCCAGAGTATACTCAAAAGTTAGAGATAGAAATACTCCCTGAGGCCTCTAGGCCTAGATAGTAGGATCTTTTTGCATTAAGGAGGTCCAGGGACCCCACACTTAGTCTTTGCCAGGCTCCTTATCTCAGGTTTTCTGATACTCAGACTTTCCATCAACCTGTGACTCAACCAAAACAAAAACTACATGAATTAAAAACTAAAAATAAAACATACATTAACTTGGGTTGCCTCCCAAGCAGTGCCTAATTTAGGGTCGCAGCACAACTTAATAAATTTTTTTCTCCATCTTGAGAATATGAATTTCACCCCCAACTTCCATCCATCTTTTTTGCCATTCTCATAGGGGGTGGTATAAAGATTAAGGAACCGAGAAATGTATGGTGAATTGTAAAATACTCGGCCTTAAAGTGAGGTGTGTTTTTATATTGCTTTTCTTGTGCAAAATTAAGAATATAAGATTCTTCTTTCTCATCTTCACACTCTCCCACTATTTAAGATGATTCCACAAACCATACACCATCTAAAAATAATGTAGAAAAGTTATTTTAATTAGGACCAACCAATCCCACTTCAAAATTTACACTATCAACAATACCCTCACCTTTATTCACCTTCTCAATTTCAGACTCAAGATAAAGATGACAACTGGTGGTTGCAATTCTTGTGTTTGTTCCATAAATTGACTAGTATCCTCTTCATATTTTTCTTTTCTTAGCAACTATGTAGATGGTGGAGGTGTTACCTCTTGAACCTATTCAATAACTTGAGTTTTCGAGTACTCAGACTTTCTAAAATTATCAGCAACTTTGTTTGCAACCGGTTGGAGAGTCAACTCTACATCTACCTCCTTAGTTATCTTTTGAACATTTCCCTAAAACATGACTAAACCATAATTAGCTCCACACATATTGTAATACCCCGCATGTTTCTAAGCTAGGAGACGAATAATTTTTTCTACATATGAAATCTCCTATCCTGTGATTCATACTTGATTACATGACTTACAATGAGTATCCTAGTGATAAGATATATTATGATGTGTTAAGCATGTTCATATGAGTCACTTAAGGTAATACAAGCTAAGAGGTTTGAAATCCATCAAGTTTTAGTGTTTGATTTCATAAGGGTCATATTTGAACGAGTATAACTCGATGTTAATGTGGTATTTATGCATATTTATAACCACCAAATTATAAAGAATCGAATTAGCTTTCCAACGATACAAATTTCATCAAAACCCGATACCCGAGCTAGGAGTTATGGCCTTTCAAAGTAGAATACGTCGCCTAACCAATTGCACATGGCCACTAGAAAGCATAGGCAATATCATATGCGGTGCCTATGTAAATATAGGTGATATCATATGCGGCGCCTATGTAAATATAGGTGATATCATATGCAGCACCTATGTATGATTTCAGCCATAAAAACACTTAGTTTTTGAGTTATTTCGAGGGTAGTTAAGTCTTTTAACACTCCTTACATGTCCCTAAACCTAACCTCACGAAATTTATATCTTCTAAACATATTACAACCCTATTAACATCTCAAATTTCATCATCCAATAGCACTAAAAGAGAAAAAACAACTAGGGTTGCATAATTAAGCTTGAAGACCCAATTTCAAGGAAATTCCTCCGTCAATCATCAAGAATCTTCCTTCTAAGGTATGCGTGAGTTGATTCATGGACTCCTTTCGTCCATGAAGCTCAAGAACCATCTTCTAAATTATGTATTATGATGTTTATGTTGTTGTTGGTTGATGTTCATATGGTTGGGGTTTAATGATGCCTAAGATTGGATCTTTGTATGTTTTGTGTGAGGATATGGTGGTATTTAATGTATAAATATGTCAAATTGGTGGTTAAATATTTGTAATCTTTATGAATCCACCTATGCCTAAGATGTGAATGTAAAGTGTTTGTGAAAATACCTAAGGGAATAGAAATCGTGCTTTTATGACATAATAAGTCCTAAATGACTATTCCATGTTCTAAGTTTATGTTCAATGTGATCCCCATGCTATTGTCTTGAATTGAAGATGTTGTATGAGATGCTCATGATATATTTCACATGTAGAATTTCGGGCAGCTTTTCAGTCACTAGCCCAGTCTGTGACCACTAGTGTTCAGGGCAACCGACAGACTACAGCCTCTCCCCAGCAAGATGGGGATTCAGCTGCAGCCAGAATCAGAAATTTTATGAGAATGAACCCTCCAGAATTCTTTGGGTCAGTAACAGGTGAGGACCCACAGTTGTATCTAGAAGAGGTAAGGAAGATCACCCAAATCATGCATATGTCAGAGGAGAAGAGTTTGGAATTAGCGTCCTATAGGCTGAAAGATATTGCTCATGATTGGGTAGTATTGTGGAAGAAGAGTAGAGGGGAAGATGCAACTCCCATGATTTGGCAGATATTTCATGATGTCTTCTTAGATAAGTTTTTCCCGTTAGAGATAATAGAAGCTAAGGTAGATGAGTTTATGAACCTGAGACAAGGCTCTATGATAGTGAAGGAGTATTGTCTTAAGTTTAACCAGTTAGCTAAGTATGCTCCTGACTTGAAAGATAACCCCAGAGCAAGTATCAGTAAGTTTGTGACTGGTGTGTCCGGGTTAGTATTGAAAGAGTGTAGAACAGCTATGCTCAATTGGTACATGGACCTTGCTAGGTTAATAATCCAAGCTCAGCAGATAGAGGTAAATAATTCTAAGGAGAGGGAGATATCTAATAAGAGATTCAGAACAGGTAGTTACATCTTTTATCTGGATGGGTCATAGGGTGGTAATCATTCTCACCATAGTCAGAAAAATTCAGCCCCTGTTCCATCTTCAGCTAGTGTGCCCACACCTAACTTTAGAGAAGTTAGTCATGGTGGGGCGCCAGGCTCTAAAGCCTAGAGTAGTGTTAGAAGTGAGCGTACTTATCCTCTTTGTGGAGACTGTGGCAAGAATCATCTAGGTGAATGCAGAGCTAATAGTCAGGTATGTTTTGGGTGTGGTAAGCCAGGCCACAGAATGCGGGAGTGTAGAGTGTTAGCTCAGAAAGGTAGAGATTCGCATGAGCAGGCCGCAAATCCCAGCACTAATAGTGGTCAGCGTTAGAATCGACTCTATTCACTCCAGACTCACCATGATCCAAAAAGTTTCCCCAACCTAGATTCGGGTACGTTACAAGCTTTTCATGATCATTGTATGCATTTTTAGATATCTTGAGCTCATTTGAGCTTATGTTTCCACATGAGTTATACAGTAACATTAGCAGGTCTAGTTCAGTTCATGCATCATGCATTAGTCTCAGATCTCCAATGTTTAGTTATAATCTAATTCGTAGATGCCCTATGCATCACCCCAGTATCTCAGTAAGGTAAACATTCCTAGAGGGACATAGTGTCCCAAGGGAGATATACCCCATATTTTCTTGATGCTTTCATGTTTCCATTATAAATTAGTTATCAAGTGACATGGAATAATCAGTCAAGCTTTCAAGATTCAGCTCAGTCAGATATTCAGGCATTAGATATACGTGTTCAGTAGAAAAAGTACTATTTATCAGTATCTTCACTCATACATTTATATATCATGTCAGTCATGTAATCATGCATCAGATATGCATGGACTCAGCCTTTCAGTTGTGCATCAGATATGCATTCTCATTTTGAGAAAACTCACTTTATTAGAATCCTCAGTCTTATATTCATGAATCAGTTTCCCATGCATCAGATATGAATGCTCAGTATGTTGTGCTTAGCTTTCAGTCATGTCAGTCATGAACCCATGTTTCATTAGTGTATGTATTTTATGTACTTTATATTATCATCTCTCATGCCTCAGTTAAATATCCATTCGAGGATGAATGTTCCCAAGGGGGAGATATTTTAATACCCTGCATGTTTCTAAGCTAGGAGACGAACCATTTTTCCTACATATGAAATCTCATATCCTGTGATTCATACTTGAGTACATGACTTAAAATGAGTATACTAGTGATAAGATATCTTATGATGCATTAATCATGTTCATATGAGTCACTTAAGGTAATACAAGCTAAGAGTTTTTGAATCCATCAAGTTTTAGTGTTCAATTAAATAAGGGTCATATTTGAACGATTATAACTCAATATTAATGTGGTATTTCTGAATATTTCTAACAAACAAATTATAGATAATCTATTTAGATTTCCAACGATACCAATTTCATCAAAATCCGACACCCGAGCTAGGAGTTATGGCCTTTCAAAGTAGAAGGCATCGCCTAACCAATCGCACATGGCCACTGGAAAGAATAGGCGATATCATATGCGGAGCCTATGTAAATATAGGAAATATAATATGCGGCGCCTATGTAAATATAGGCGATATCATATAAGGCGCCTATATATGATTCAATCCACGAAAACACTTAGTTTTTGAGTTATTTCGAGAGTAGTTAAGTCTTTTAACACTCCTTACATGTCCCTAAACCTAAACTCACGAAATTTATAGCTTCTAAACATATTAAAATCCTATTAACATCTCACAATTCATCATCCAAGAGAACTAAAAGAGAAAAAAACAACTAGGGTTGCATAATTAATCTTGAAGATCCAATTTCAAGAAAAATCCTCCGTCAATCATCAAGAATCTTCCTTTTAAGGTATGCATGAGTTGATTCATGGACTCCTTTCGTCCATGAATCTCAAGAAACATTTTCTAAATTATGTGTTATGATGTTTATGTTGTTGGTGGTTAATGTTCATGTGGTTGGAGTTTGATGATGCCTAAGATTGGATCTTTGTATGTTTTGTGTGAGGATATGGTGGTATTTAATGTATAAATATGTGAAATTGGTGGTTGAATATTTGTAATCTTGATGAATCTACCTATGCCTAAGATGTGCATGTATGGTGTTTGTGTAAATACCTAAGGGAATAGAAATCATGATTTTATGACATAATAAGTCCTAAATGACTATTCCATGTTCTAAGTTTATGTTCAACGTGATACCCTTGATATTATATTGAATTGAAGATATTGTATGAGATGCTCATGATATTGTTGTGATATGGAATGACCATGTTATTGAAGCCATGCAAGTATATCCATGTTGTGTGCATTCCCGATCATGTGATAGTTTGTTGAGAATCATTCTTATTATGAAATCCTTACTTATGATATTGTGAATTATGGACTCTACTCTTATGATCAAGTCAGTCATATGTGTCACTTTCCTTCCATCGAGTCCTGGGGGTACTTGTACCCAAAAACTATAGCTGTGTTCCTATATCTAGTGTCATGTTTCAAGACATCCTCAGTCAAGATATGCTCCATAGATTTCAATTAGTCACGTGACTCAGAAAAACTCAGAAATCTCAGTAGTTCAATAGTCCCAGTAGTTTCAGTACTCTCAGTCAGACCTCAGATCTCAAGTAGTTTTTCCGTCAGTCAACGAAACTCAGTGAATTCATCTTAGTTCAGCTAAGAAAATATTATCAACTCAGTTAATCAGTTTATAAATCAGTTCAATTCAGTTAGTCAGTTCAGCGCAGTTAATCTTTTTAGAGTCTTTCAGTTGGGAGTAGGGACTAGCACCGAGCGAGTGCAGGGATGGCGGTTTTTCCCATTATAAAGGCAGAGACATTAGCAGCAATCCTTGCATTCCATAACTGTGTAGCCAGCGCAGGACAGGAGTCACTCGTCAGATTAAGGCTATACTTGACTATTATATTGCCTTAGGCTTGATTTCCTGTTCAGGATCACCCGTCAGAGAGGGTTGACCATAGTAGAGGTCTCTACCTGTGGTACGGTATTGACACCCTTCTAATCAGGGCAAATATTGGAACCCACCAGTACAGTATCGGGGCATGTTGGTTAGGTTACTACCTCCCACAGTCACAGTTACAGTTACAGTTTCAGTAACAGTCTTCAGAGTAGAAATCAGGAATCAGGACTGTCAGATACAGTAATCGATCTCAGTAAGGAACACAGATAGTTCTATTGATTCCTAGACCATCCCGTCAGATAGGCTTGGTCCCATATTCAAATGCTTAATATTAGATCTAGAGGTCACCCGGCAGACAGGCTTGATCTCAGTGACAGATTCAGTCGAGTATTCTCATTATCAATTTCAGAGATTACTCATTAGCTAGGACTGATCTCAGACTTAGATATTTAGATACAGTTTGGAACTCAGATAGTTTTCCCCAGAATTAGGACTGTTAGATACAGTCATCCATTTTATCAGTCATTCAGTATCTTAGTATCACGAAACTCATGTTGTCAAAGTTCAAACTCAAGTAGTCAGTATCTCCACGAGTTCAGTAGCAGTTACATATGTATGTATGTACGTATTCTCACGTTCATATTAGTCAGCATGTTCATGCATATAAACCCCATGCATTTATCCTACCCCCACGTATACTCAGTACTTTAGTTGTACTGATGCAATTGCGCTATGGTGCTTTCTTTTTATGTTACACCATAGGTTCTGAGGTGCAAATTTCAGATCAGCAGTAGCAGTTCAGTAAGCAGTGAGTCCTCATATTTTGAGGACATGATCGTTACATTTATTATTCCAGTATTTCAGTTTATTTTTAGTGTAGGGAGTTAGTTGGAGACATGTTCCTTAAACTCCTTATTCAGAAAGTTTAGAAACTTTTAGACGATTATAGAGTTTTCAGATTTAGACTTTAGTATTTTCAGTTTTGTTTTGGTACTGTGATACCACCTTATTTCAGATATTTTATTATTCAAGATTGAACCTTACGCCCTCTTTGTTTATGTTTTCGTAGTTTATATGTATATTATGCAGTTACAGGTACAGATATCAGTCATGGGTTAGCTTGTGGTCCTTCGGGGTCATGACCACCATGTAGCATTCTGGTTTAGAAAATTGGGGCGTTACACATATCTGCAGAGTGACACATATTGCCACAAACCACACACTAACTTATGGTCTGCTTCACAGGTCGCAAACAAGTAGGTTCTCTCCAAATGTTTAGATCAAAATCTAGACAAAAAGCCTCGTGTGGGTTCCTCCGTAAAAATCACAAGAATCATCATTCCTCAAATACCATATATTGCAAACTAACATATCAAGAAGAGTGTGAGAAATAAAGATAATACAAAAAACTAAAAAAAAAAATTCTAAACTATATTCAACTCAATATAGCTAAACTAAAATTAAGAAAGTTGCCTATTTACATATCCCCGACAACGGTGCTAAAAACTTGATAGCTCCAAGCGCATATGCAAGTGTACGTGGTCTACTAAGTAATATAGTGGCCTTAAATAAAGATGAATATTGATCCCATAGGTACTTGTGTTAACCAACTATCCAATTCTAGTTTAATGATTGAGTAAAAGTAAACAATAAAGTTTTAGAATTGTAAACTAAACTAATGCAGAAAGGTAATGACTTTTGACAATCAATGGATAGAGATCTAGGGTTAAGGCTCCCAAAAAATCATATTATGTCATTGAACTTAATTTGTAAGATTTCTTATCTTGGTTATTGATTCATAGGGTTTATCGCATAATTTTGGTCTCCCGACCTCTAATTGTCTACCTAACTTGGACATTACAACTACATCATTGAGAGGGAATGTAATAATCCAATTAAGTTCATGAAGCTATCATCCTACATGTGAACCAAACAAGGCCTCTAGGTATATCCTTGTCCTAGATGCTAATTCAAATTCCTTATTTTATACAAGATATACCTAGAGGCCTTATTTGGTTCTATCTTCCTATTCCCCCTCCCGAGATCATAAGGTCAATAATGAATATATTCTAAGGTCCATGAATTCTTAAAATATTTATAACAAGGGTAAATAAACAATCATAATGATAAGCAATTCAACACATTTAATTCTAAATTAAAGCAGTCATGATCTTGGCCTTAACATCGTAAAGAGGGCATTTAGCCGTTAATCAACATAATCGTAATCAACATAATTAAATACATGTTATAATATATTAAAAATCGAAAGTTAAGAAGAATAAACCATATAAAGAATATGTAGAAACCTCCTCTCCAATCTAAAGACGTCCAAAAGTGTTTAATAACATGTACAATGTAATATTTTTATAGTAGCCAATCATTTGCTGTGTTGGATTAGGAGAAGTACACTTTTTGAGCACGTAAATAAAGCATGCGACGCAGGCTAAGTATCAATGAATTGGAGTAGGAGGCACGGTGTTAGAATCCTAGCTATGGAGGAGGCAATGCATGAACAACTCCACCACAATAGGGCATATGTCGCGGGCTCAACTTCACTGCAATGGAAGAGGTAATGCGGGGACATCTACATGCTTTCAATGGAATTGGCATCTCACTTTTTATCTTAGGCAACGAGGAATGCTATGGAGAAGGGTTTACATGCATATCGCATGGTGCTACTGGAAATTGTATCCAATTATTTGGTTAAGTGTTCCAATGTTCATTCTTTTCATCCAAGCCTTGTGACATTATTTTGCCTTCCCTTTCCAACTTTTGGTATTGTTTTCCCTTTAATTTCAAGCTTGTTCAACATTTATATTTCACTATAATAAATTCCACAAGCATCCTATATCATCAAGAACCATGGATTAGAGCTCAATACAACAAGACATCAAGATCAACAAGCTATAAGCTCGGGCTAAGACTAGGTTTGTGCCCTTTTATGCGTAAACTTATTGTTAATTCTTGGATCATTCTAATTGAACTTTGTACTAGGAACTCATTCAACACATTAGAATCCAACGCGATAGACTAGAACATCCCCTAGCTCAAGCCAGTTAAACTAGTTTTCTCGGTTAGACTCTAAATGAACGATTTAAGTCCAAATTTGTTTGAAAACACTTCTTAACATTATAATTACATACTTGAAAACTTATATTCTTACTTATATCATTGTCACATATAAAGCACAGGAATTTTCATCAAAACAAGGCTTAATAAGCTAGAATAGCAATGCTAGAATGCAAAAATACACCCAACATCACCCAAGAGAGGCCTCCAGCCATATAGGTTTAGTCTTTAGCTAACCTGATAGTTAGGCTATATATTTCAACACTTGGGTATATTTTGGCATTTATGGATGCTAGATCTTCTTTAATGGAGAAAATTTGATCTCATTAGTTTGATGATTTTAAAATGAGATCGATTTGAGATAAGGCATTGAATGGTGAGTCTAAAAAATCCTTACTTGATTCTGATGGAGTTTTGAGGATTTTAATAGAAGGAAAAAAAACCTTAATTTTGGCGTATGCAAACATCTTCATACGTCCACTGAATCTCAGCAACCATGGCTATAAATTCTGGTAGAGCTGATCGACTGTATGAATCTATGAATTAGAAGTAAGTAGAAGGAGAAAAACAACAAAGTGTGATACCAAAGTATGAAGATCTACTGAAGAATAAACCTTACTTGCATGACCACAATAAGGTCCCTCCCAGTGCATGAGGATCCATCAGTGACATGAAAATCATTAGAGGTGAACGCATTACTATTCCAAGAGAATTTATAGTATGCAGTCATAGGTAAGTTATCTTATGGCAGGCCATAGGGTAATGCATTACGAAAAACTATTCCTATTCAATGTGGTATAAAAGAAGAATGTACAATAGGGGTGATGGATTCAAGATATATTTTGATAAGATTAAGTCAACTAGAGGACTATGTGCAATTGCTATCAATAGAGGTTATCATATTAAGGTTAATGATGTGTATTAGAAAATACCAACCCTCAAATGGGACCCTTGGTTCAATCCTAATGTTGAAACAACAATGGGTATTTTATGGATCTTCATACCAGATCTACCACCAAATTTCTATGCTAAAAAAGCAATTTTTTAATTGCTTCATCAATTGGAAAACCTTTAATAGTGGACATGGCGACAAAAAATCACATAAGTCCAAGTTGTACTAGAGTGAAGATTGAGGTGGACCTTGTGTAAAAGTTACCTCATTGGGTGAAGATCAATAAATAAGATGATACATGTGGAGAGATCAAGTCAAAATGTATTAATATTCAATATAACCACAAGCCAAAATACTATAAGGAATGTTTCTTATAGGGTCATGATGAAAATTATTGTTGGAACATTCATCTGGAGATGTATAAAAAGATCCAGGGACAAAGAGAGGGTGAAAAATATGGAAAGGACAAAGAAAAATAGAAGAAGCAAGGATAGATAGCAACATGAATTGAGAATAAGAACCAATGGTTATAAAGAAGAAACAAATAAAAAAAAGGATAGATATGGGAATATAATTGGAGATATAGTTAACAAGGAAGAGAAAATTTAGACATCAAATGCATTTGATGCTTTAACTCAAGAACAACGGAAGAATCAATAAGAAACCACCACTATGCAGCAAAAGAAAAGAACTAAAGATTAGGTGACTAAGAGCTTGGGCAAAGTAGAAGCAAGAGCAGTGAAAGAGTTGCCAAGTATTGGTGGTAATCAGGATCAATCTGAGGGTAGCACCAAAGAAAGTGATGGGTAAAGTGAAGTAATAGAAGCATCACAGAACAAATATAATGAAGCTCAATAAGCTCAGACTCATAATCGGAAATAGGGGGGAATTCAAAATCCTATAGAATTGGCCTTGGTATAATATGACAAGACTAATAAATAGGAAATGATACTAGAAGGGGTATTACCAATAGCAATAGAGGTCGGCAATTTGATAGTGATGGTTAATAGTAAGAATAAAGATCTAGATTAAGAGAACCTGGTGGATAATATTGAAAAGGTTACAATTAAAGGAGATCTATCTCCAGATCGAGCTCAATCTTTGACTACAAAACATGGGAAAAAGAAAAAAAAGAGTAAGAAGATTAGTGCAGACACAATGCAGACGAGGAGACACATGCTTAAATCATTATCAAAATGAATGCTTTAGTATGGAACATTAGAATTTTAAATACACAGAAAGCATTCACAAGATTTATTACAATGCATAGAAGGTTTTATTTTGGCTCCATTGGTCTAATGGAACCTTTTCAGGAGAGTCATAGTATAGAGCAGTATAAAGGTAGACTGGGGATATAGCATGCAGTGGTGAATTATTCAGGTAAAATATGGGCTTTCATGGATTCTATTATTGAATATATTATTTTCAGGGATAAAGAATAGCTAATTACTCTCAAGTTGGATAATTGGAATAAGGGAATGGAGGTTTTTGTCACACTGGTGTATACAAGACTAATATTGTGGGACTCATTAGGGGAGATGGCTAATACTATGCAATACCCATGGTTAGTGGGGGTGATTTCAATGAAATCAGAAATAAGGAAGAAAAGCTAGATGGATTACAATTCATAATTGATGAGATTGATAATTTCAACCATTATATTAGCACGTGTAATCTGGACGAATGTGCTTTTACAAGAAGTAAATTCATAAGGTGGAATGGAAGAATAGATAAAGATTATATTTTTAAGATCCTGGATAGGGTGTTGATTAATGACAAAATACAGGACTTGTTTCCACTTAGGGAATTGGAAAATCTAGTAAGAAGTGGGTCTGACCATACTCTTATGTTGTTGAAGTTTAGCACATCAAGTGAGCAGCTTATCAGACCTTTCATATTTCTTAGTTTTTGGCTAAAGAAAGATTCATGCATGGAAGTTATTAAGGAGAATTGGTCTACTGAATGTGAAGGGAACCCCTTTAACAAATTTAACCAAAAGCTTAAGACAACTAAGGCTGCATTGACTAAATGGAGTAAGAAAACTTTTGGAAATACTATCCAAGAGATTTCCACTCTGGAGGAGGTAATCAAGGTAAGAGAAGAGTATTTTGAGCAAGAACCATCAGGTACTAACAGAACCAACTTGTCACAAGCACAAGCAAAATTAGCACTTCAGCTGAAAAGAGAAGAAGATTATTAGATGCAGAAAGTTAGTTTTGAGTGGTTTAAAGATGGAGAGAAGAACACTAAATTTTTCTATGTTGTAGTCAAAGGAAAAAGTGCAAGGCTAAGAATCCAAAGAATTCAAAAATCGAACGGGAACTGGTTTGAAAAGTAGGAGGATATAGCTGATGTAGCAGAAATTTTCTTTCATAAGGAATTTGAGAAACAAGAGGATCCAGAAGATTTTTCATTGTTTGATGAGTTACCACAATTGGTAACAGAATCCCAGAATGAAGAATTGAAGAAAATACCAACAGTGGAGGAAGTACATACTGCAGTCATGGGTTTAAATAGGAATAGTGTAGGAGGTCCAGATGGTATGGCAGGGGCATTCTACCAGGATACATGGAATATTATTTCAAAAGACCTAGATCAGATGGTAATAGCTTTTTTCTGTGGTTATGATCTTCCAAGATTTATCACTCATACAAACTTAGTATTATTGCTAAAAAAAATTAGTCGTAAGTACCTTCTCAGATCTTAGACCAATATCTTCTTAATAATTTTGTGAATAAAATTTTCCCTAGAATTATTCATGAAAGGATTAAGGGTATCCTTCCTTATATTGTATCTGAAGAACAAGTTGGTTTTGTTCACAGAATGAATATAGCTGAAAATATTTTGGTGGTTCAAGAGATAGTTTCTAAAATTAAGAAGAGGGATAAACCTCCAAAAATGGTGATGAAGCTTGATATGATGAAGTCATATGATAGGGTAGACTGGTTTTTTCTGACCAAAGTACTACGGAGAGTAGGTTTTGGTCAACAGTTAATAGATATGGTATTCAGGCTTCTGGAAAACAATTGATACTCCATTTTGTTAAATGGACAGCCAAGAGGTTTCATCAAATCCACTAGAGGTCTTAAACCAGGTGACCCTCTTTCACCTACACTTTTTATTATTGCAGCAGAGGTTTTATCAAGAAGCTTGAAGAAACTCATGATTAAAAAGGAATTCAGACTCTTTGGGATGGCTAGAGAAAGTCCTAAAATCAACCACCTGGCATTTGCAGATGACATGATCATTCTATGTAAGGAAGAACTAGGAACTTTCCAGCTAGTGACTGATACTTTGGAGAGATATGAATATGTGTCAAGACAAAAAATTAACAGAGAAAAAAGTTCCATCTATCTACATAATAGTGTAAATAATAGTGTAGTGGTGATGGCAAAATTTGCAACAGGGATTTTGAAGCAACGGTTCCCTTTCAACTACTTGGGGTGTCCTATTTTTTACATGAGAAAGAAGATTGTGTACTACCAGCATATCATGAATAAAATTAGTTCCAAGTTGCAAGCTTGGAAAGAGAAGTTATTGTCCTATGGTGGTAGAGTATTCCTTATTAAACATGTCCTAAAAAGCATACCAATACACTATCTATCATTGATAAATCCCTCTTAGAATGTTCTAAATACTATCCAAAAGACAATTGCAAAAAAAATTTTGGAGTAGTACTATTGGTGATAGAAGAAGACATTGGGTTTCTTGGTCAACTATGTGTTTACTAGAAGCAGAAGGGGGACTTAGATTTAGAAGGTTACAAGATGTTTCAACATCTCTCTTTTGTAAACTGTGGTGGAATTTAGAACCAAGAAGACAATTTAGAGTGAATACATATTTAATAAGTACTCTAGAAAGCTCCATCCTAAGAAAGTCATGTGGAAAGTAGGCAGTGGTTCTCATGTGAGGAAAAATATATTGCAAGTCAGGGATTCAGTAGACCATCTCATTATATGGAAAATTAGGAGAGGAGATGCTCATATATGGTTTTATAACTGAAGTAGATTGGGAGATATGTGCTCTCTTATAGAGGAAAGTAAGGAATAGGATGACAATTATCAATGTGTTAGTGACTTAATGACTAATGGGATATGGAATGAGGAGGTTCTGAATAGTATGATTACTGATGATATAGTAGATTATGTAAAGCTCAAAGTAAGGTGAATGGAGCTAATAAATAAAAAGGACTAGCCATTTTGGAGCCTGGAAGCAAAAGAAAATTTCACAGTATGGTTTGCAGGACAATATGTTAGGCAGAGAGGGGAGCCTAATGACTTTTATAAGCACCTATGGATAAAAGGGTTACCTTTCAAGATTGTATTGTTTATGTGGAGAATGTGTAGGGTAAGTATTTCAGAAGATGAGAAGACGAGGAATTTATTGTCCCTCCAAGTGCTGGTGTTGTCAAAACCAAGCACAAGAGACCATATCATATGTGCTACTGAGATCATTTTTAGCTAATAGGACCTGGTCCTATTTCTCTTCTTTTTCAAGAATAAGCATACAAGGAAGGATTCTAAGAGAGAAAATGTATGCTTGGTGGAATTCTCAAGTAAAACAAATGAGAGAAAGCCTATTTTAGAGTAATACCAGTAATCATAATGTGGAAAATATAGAAGCAGAGGAATGCTAAGAAGCATGTAGAAAAAGATATTAGTGTGCATTAACTGATATTCAATGTTACAAGACATCTAAGGATGCTACTGAAGGTGAGAAAAATAGCACTAGAATTTACAATGGACTGGCCAACAATAGTGAATCAGCACAGTCAACTAAAACCTAGAGTCACAGCTAAGGTTGTGTTATGGGAATTGCCAGAGAAGGGATGGTGTAAATATAATACGGATGGAGCATCAAAAGGGAATCTAGGAAGCAGCACTTAGGCATTTTGTTTAAGGGATGTAAAGGGGGATATAATATATACAGAAGGAGCAATTATGGAAGATACAGACAGCATGGTAGTAAAAGCTGAAGCCATAATGCAAGCAGTTATCCATTGCAGTTAGTCAGGACAAGACAAGATTATTATTCAGACAGACTCATTAGTAATGCAGAAATTCTTAAGCCAAGAATGGGAAATACTATGGAAGATAACAGATACAATAAACAAAATAAAGATTTTGTTATAAAACAAGCAAGTAAAAATAAGACATACTCAGGGAAGGAAACCAACTTGCAGATTACTTAGTGAATCTAGCATTTGACCAGGAGAAATTCATATTTACAGCATTCAACCAGCTACCAAGTTCAGGTAGAAAGATACTTAATAGTGATAAGCAACAATCCCCATATCTGGGTCTAACTTTAGCAAAAGGATAAGAGAATTGGGAAGGCTACAACAAGGTCTTTAACATACAACATATTTACAACCACCAAGGAGACTAAACCTAAAAGTGAAAATGCTAGTTTTCCTATCTACACCAGCCATCAAAAAAGGAAACTCAGTAGATTGGGGGTCACTAAGTCAACTAAGATTCAAGCGACTGAGCTACTTGTTATTTTTTAACTATCACCGGGTTTGAGCATCTCATCATCTCCATCCCAGCTATAGCTACACAAGAAAAAGATACAGATGTTCAAAAGCAACACATAAGTCAAGAAGTAAGCTCCTAAATGCAGAGGACATACTTGAAGAAGGAAGCAAGGGTCAAAATACAAGACCCATCGTGTTAGTACCAAAAAAAACTAGAAACATACTAAAGATTTCACCTAAAATAGTGATGAAGAAGGATTCAAATTAGGGACTTAGTGAAAGTTTAAGCACCAAACTAAGCAAGAAGAGAAGAAACTCACTCATGAAAGATAGAATCCTTATCTTGGGGCAACAATGGTATGGTATTTATCACCCAAAGTTGAAGAAGAAGAAATTGAAGGTTGGTAAAGTTGAACATGAAGAAGAAGGTGGATAAAGGGGGAGCTTAGCTCTATTGTTGAATTTGGAAACCCTACTTATTTTATATGAGGTTTTTGGACTGGTTCAATTACTTGGGCCATTCCACTTATTATGTATTTGGTTCAAATATTATTTGGGTCAATTGTTGTGTTAGATTTATAAGATGGATTGGCCCATTATGTATTAGATGGATGATTTATAAATAAAATCATAAATTAAACCAAAAACGAGTTTAAAGAATTTAAGCTTGAGTTTGTGTGTCGAGAGTGGGTATTAGATTAGATTGATATTGAAGGATACCTATTGTTCAAGATATTTTATCCATCCAGGAGTGACTAAGACGTACCATGATTTGAGGCAGCATTACTAGTGAGGTATTACGAGAAAGGATGTAGTGGATTTTGTATCTTGTTACCTTTACTTCCAATAGGTGAAGTTTTAATATTTGAGGCCTAGTAGATTGCTTCATTGGTTACCCATTCCTGAGTAGAAGTCGGAATGAATCACTGTGGATTTTATGACCGGGTTGCCTCACACTTCCCATAGATATGATATTGTTTGGGTCATCATAGATTGATTGACTAAGTTTGTATTTTTTTTTGTGCAAGTCTCTTTCAGTGCTGAGAGGCTGGCCTATATTATATTCATGAGATTATGCGACTTCATGATGTACCAGTTTCTATCATATTAGATTGAGGCTCTGTGTTTACTACTTACTTTTGGAAGATGTTTTAGGATGAGTTAGGTACTTGGTTTGACCATAGCACAACATTTTACCCCTAACTGATGGTCAATTAGATCAGACTATCTATATTTTAGATAATATGCTCCATATGTGTGTGATGGATTTTATGGTGCAGTAGGAGCAATATTTGGCTTTAGCAGAGTTTGCATATAATAACAGCTACCATTCTAGTATCAACATGGCTCCTTTTGAGGCATTGTATGGTAGGTATTATCGCTCGCCAGTAGGTTAGTTTTATATTTTAGGAGTTATACATTGAGGTATGGACTTTCTTTATGAGTCCTTGGATAGAGTTTGGATTATTCACGATAGACTTTGAGTGGCTCAGAGTAGGTAGATGTGTTATGCTGATCGTAAACTTTGTGCCTTGAGATTTGGTATGGGTGTTGTGTTTTTCTTTGAGTTTTACCAAATAAGGGTGTGATAAGGTTTGGGAGGAGGGGAAATCTTAGCCTAGATATATTGGTCTATTTGTGATTCTTCTGACTCTTTGTGATATGGCTTATGAGTTAGCCTTGCCCCTAATTTTATCAGTTGTTCATCCATTTTTTCATGTTTCTATGATTCATTTCTATATTTTGATGAGTCTCATGTCATTCGTTTGGAGTTGGTTCAGTTTAGATAAGTAGTTGTCTTTTATTGAGGAGTCGATCTCCATTTGGGCTAGGAATGTTAGATGATTACACTCTAGTGTAATCCTTGTGGTTAAGGTTCAGTGGAGACATCTACCGATAGATGAGGCTACTTTAGAGGTCGATTCTAACATATGTAGTTCTTATTTCCAGATCATTGTTAATTAATGTATTTCTTTTCCTTATCTCAAGGTTGAACTAGATTTTTAGTGATGGATGATGTAACAACCTAAATTTTGATGAAATATGTATTTTGGGGATTTGATAATTTTACCCCTCCCTATAGTTGCATTATGGTATTTTGGGGTGTGGGAGTGATTGGCATGGTTCTCAAAGCATTTTGGTACCATTGGTGAGGTATTGTGGTTTTTGAAGGCTTCAACAGCCTCATTATGGACTTCTGCAGTTATCTTTCAATCTGTACGACAGATGGCTGAACAAATTATGCCAGCAGATCCAGAACATCAATTTTACTAAGGAATGTTACTCTTCCCTCATTGTAAGTTCAACTTAAAGCATGTTATAATGGATTGTTTTCATGGTAATGTTATGGTATTAATTTTGTTTTGAAATATATATTAGGGGTTCTGGTTTTTCTTGGTAGGATAATGTTTTCCCATGTATTTCTTATGGTTTTCATGTCATAATGGTTGTTTGAACATGTAGTTTCATGGGAATGGTCAATTGATGCTTGGTTTTTGTTTTGGAAACTATATGTCCTCAATGTGTTTAATAAAATACCAATGAGAATGATTTTGTCACATAGTTTGACTTTTATTGAAATCTTTGCATTGTATAATATGGTAATGGAACTTAAATTGATTTGGTTGGTTTTAAATGGAGTGGGAAGGCCTTGGTGTCCATGGATTTATTTAATTGGAAATCTTATGCGGTACATGGGAATCCCCTAAGTGTTGGCTAATGACATTGCATACAATCTATTGACGATATGATGATACCACTTCATAATATCTTGGTAATTAAATTCTAGAATTGGTGGTTTGATTGTGTGTTAAAGGTTTTAATTAGGCAATAATGGAAGGTTGTGTTAGCTAACCATGAAGGTCTGAGTCCGTTGGACGGCTACTGGAAACTCATGTTTTCCGACATGAGGGTTGGTCATGGTGACCATATACTTGTGGGGTACACGGGAATCTCCTAAGTTATTTTTGTATATATATATCACGGAGGGAAAAGGGTACATGATAATCCCCAGCCCCTGCGATATCTCCGATTTGTGTGTCTACACACACTAGGGCCATTCAGGGGGTAACAGTGGACATATATAGGCTGCGGGTGGTTTTAGGACAGTCAAGATACACAACCCAAGTTAAGGTTTTAAATGCATACTAAACTCGGTTCCCTTTCTCGACATGGTATATATGTATATATATATGTAATTGCATATGGTTATTTACTTTGGTTTTGAATAATGGAATTATTTTATCCTTATTCCTGAGCACATGCTTGATTTTATCATGCAAACCATGTTCGAGCAATGTATCCCCACGTGATGCACGAACCGTCCATACTACTCCAGCTGCTTAGTGACCTGGATTCGGGGACAACTTAGATTCAAACTGAAGTGGTGAGCTTTCATACTCTAAAAGACTCCATTTCATGATATGGACATCTTTACATTATTTTTGTTCTTGGACTTTGACTTTGGCATTAGTCGGGGGAATGTCCCGACCGGATGTTCTTTTCTTTTGGTTAAGGGCTTTGTATGACTACTATGGGCATAGGCAGTGTCGGTATTGGTGTCATCTTGGTATTGGTATCTGCATTGGGGTTGACACTGATTGGATATTTGGTTGGATGCTTGGTTGGTTATGGTTATGAATCTTATTAATGTCTTTCTTTTGTTATTGTTCTACCTAGTTATGTGTTTGGAATTTATCCGACGTAGGTTGCAAGGAGATTTTAGTTGGGTATCGGGGGTGGTCTTCGGTCCCAGTTGGACGTGAGGCACCCAATAGGACTAGCCCCTAGTTCGGGTCATATCATATTAGTAACAGAGCCCTAGGTACATGGTCAATTAAGAGTCCACAAAGACATGTCAAGTAGAGTCTCTTTTATGGGTGTGTAGCGTGCCATACTCGTAAGGAAGAGGCTATAAGGCATTTAGGAATGTTTCTTTTTCTATTGTTCTATTTTTGACCTGTAAAGTCTAAGGTCCTAAATTCTCCTCAAATTCCTATTTGTTCGCTTTTTAGATTATGCCTCCTCGAATATCTAAAGCTCATGAAATCTTTACTATCCTAATCTGGGACCATGTTGATGCGACACGCTCTACTTATGGAGTCCATACTTAGTCAAGGGGTCCAGTCTCTAATTGTCCTTGAGTTCCATTGATTCCCTCTAGTCCTTCCTAGGCTCCTCAAGCTGAAGTGATGAATGTTGAGTTTCGTCAATTTATTCATATAATGGCACAGTTTGTAGTTTGTCAGTCTGAGCAGGGTGTTCCTATTACTTTATCTTCTGAGGCCACAAGGGTTGGCCAATTCATGATGTAGAATCCTCCAACCTTTACTGGTGTTTAGGTTGAGAAGGATCCTTAAGGTTTTCTGGATGAGATGGAAAAGCTTTTCTATGTTATACATGCCATAAATATAGAGGGCATGGATTTTTTCGCCTACCAACTGAAGGATGTGACATACTAGTGGTACGAGGAATGGGATCAGACAAGGGGTGACGATTCTGAGTCATCTCTTTAGGAGGATTTTTCTATTGCTTTTTTGGACCGCTTCTTTCCTCAAGAGTTGAGGGAAGCAAAGAAGAAAGATTTTTTCAATCTAAAGTAAGGTAAGATGTTGGTCAAGGAGTATGCCTTGAAGTTTCACCAGTTATCTCGGTATGCTCCAGAGTTAGTTTCTAGCGTGAGGGCTAGAATATGAAAGTTCACTTCCGATTTGTCCTAAAAATTGATCTTAGAGAGTAAGGATACCTTGTTAAATAAGGACATTGATATCTTTAGGTTGGTGGTATACATGCCGCAAGTAGAGAAAGAGAAGAGAAAGCAGGCTGAGATAGTAGAGAGGGATGGCAAGAAATTTAGATTTTTTTCGTAGGGTGGTGGCCAATAGCAGAGTGGCAGGGATGGTGGAAAATGTCCTACGAAGAAGTGGGGAAATTTTGGGTCTTACTCGACGACTAGTGCTCCCTACCTAAAGTAGTCGGGTGATAGGAATTTGCTTGGTGACGACAAATATAGGGCATATGGCACCCAATCTCAAGCTAGTGGGGCTCAGTCAGCTCCACCATACCCTTCTTGTAGATTTTATGGTTGCTTATATTAGGGTTTTTATGATTAAAGAAGGGATAGGTTCTTCAACTATGGTCTTCCAAGGTATATGCCTAAAAGTTATTCTGTTTAAAAAGTTGCTTCGGGGGAAAACAAGGTTCCAGCTACCTCTCCTTCAGCTCCAGCACCAAAGGGTGCACCATTTGGCTCTGGCACTGGTCAGAACCGTCCTTTTTCTCTTACTACCCGACAGGAGTCCAAGGCATTGCCTGATGTTGTGACTAGTATGTTAAAACTTTTTTCCCGTTATGTGTACTATTTACTTGATCTGGGGTCCACTCTCTCTTATGTGACCCCATTTGTAGCTATGTATTTTGGTTTTGGTCTCGAGTATGTTTCAAACCCTTTTTGTATTTCTGCCCTAATAGGTGACAATATGATTTCTAAAAGAGTCTATAGGGGGTGTGGTATCTGTTGGTAGTAAGAAAGATATGGTGCATGTGTTTGAATTAGATAAGGTTGATTTTGATGTTATATTAGGGACTAATTGGTTGTACTCGTGCTATGCATCTCTAGACTGTCGGGCTCGTAAGGTTGTCTTTAAATTTCCTAATGAGCTGGTTATTGAGTGGGAGGGAAGTTCCCTAGATCCTAAGTTAAAGTTCATATCATATCTTAGAGCTCGGAGAATAATCTCCAAGAGGTGTCTCTATTATCTAGTTTCGGTTAAAGATTATAACTCGTAGGGTCCTTTCTTGCATTATGTCCCGGTGGTAAATAAATTTCCTGAGCTCTTTCCTGATGACCTTCCTGGTTTTCCTCCTGATAGGGAGATTGAGTTCGGGATTGGTCTTGTTCTAGACACTCGTCCAATTTCTATTCCTCTGTATAAAATGGCTCTGGCTGAGTAGAAGAAGCTTAAAAAGCAGCTAAAGGATCTTTTAGATAAGGGTTCTATTTTTCCTAGTGTGTCCCCATGGGGTGCACCGATGTTGTTCGTGTCTAAGAAGGTTAGTTCTCTTCAAATGTTTATTGATTATCAAATGTTGAATAAGGTGATGGTAAAGAATAAGTAACCTCTTCTGAGGATAGATGATTTGCTTGACCAGTTACAGCGTGCTAAGTTTTTCTCCATAGTTGATCTTTTATCCGAGTATCAACTAAAGATTATGGAGATGTATATCCCTAAGACTGCCTTCCGTACCTGATATGGGCATTTTTAGTTTCTAGTTATGTCTTTAGGGTTGACAAATGCCCTGGAAAAATTCATGGATTTGATTTATAGGGTCTTCCATCAGTTTTTGGATTTATTCATCATTGTGTTCATAGACGATATTCCAATGTACTCTAAAAGTGAGGTGGATCATGTCGAACACCTCCGTGTGCTATTTCAGCCTCTGAAAGAGTAGCAGGTATATGTTAAATTTTTGAAATGTGAATTCTGATTGAACTCTCACTTTTTTGGGTCATGTTATTTCTAGTGAAGGGATCATGGTAGATCCGCATAAGGTTCCAGTGGTAAAGAAGTGGCCTAGACCCATGAATCCAATCGAAATTCAGAGCTTCTTGGGTTTAGCTGGTTACTATATGCGGTTTATGGAGAGTTTTTCTTCTATAGTTGCCCTATTGTGAAGTTGACTCATAAGAAAGTGACGTTCTTATGGTCAGATTCTTGTGAGGGTTGTTTTGAAAAGTTGATGGATAAGCTAACTTTGGCTCAGGTTTTGACTTTGTCTGAAGGCACTTATGGTTTTATGGTATATTGCAATGCATCCCATGTGAGGCTTGGGTATGTTCTGATACGGCATAGAAAGCTGATAGCTTATGACTCTAGGCAGTTGAAGGTATGCGACAGAAATCATCCAACTCATGATTTGGAATTGATAATTGTGGTGTTCGCATTGAAAATCTGGCATCACTATTTGTTTGGAGTGCATGTAAACATCTTTTCTTATCATAAGAGCCTTCAGCATATGTTTATTCAGAAAGAGATTAACCTCGGGCAAAGAAGATGGCTTGATCTATTCAAGGATTATGACATGAGTCTTTACTACCATCCAGGTAAAGCTAATGTGGTTGTTGATGCTCTTAGTAGGTTATACATGGGAATTCTAGCTCATGTAGATGAGGATAAGCGGGAGTTGTTGAAGGATATTCACCATTTGGATAGCCTTGGAGTTCGTTTCTTAGACTCTAAGGATGGTGGTGTATTTGTATAGGAGGCTGCTCAGTCATCTTTCGGTGCTGATATCAAGGAGAAGCAAGTGTTAGATCCTATCTTGATAAAGACAAGGGTGATGTAGGTAGGCAGAAGGTGATGGCCTTCGAGGTTAGTAGTGATGGTACTTTGAAGTACCAAGTAAGGTTATGTGTTCCCGATATTGATGGTTTGCGAGAAAGGATCTTGGTTGAGGCGCATGAGTTGTGTAATGTTGTTCATCCTGGTTCGATGAAAATGTATCATGACCTTAAGGAGATGTATTAGGGGAACAATATCAAGTGGGATGTGGCTAATTTTGTATCCAAGTGCATAGTTTGTCAACAAGTGAAAGTTGAGCAAATGAGGCCCGGAGGATTGTATCAAGAGATTTAGCTGCCTGTATGGAAGTGGAAAGTGATCAATATGGATTTTGTTACCGGTCTTCCTCGGTCTCGGAATCAGTTTGTCATCATGGTTAGAATGACAATGTCTTCTCACTTTTTTCCAGTGAGGACTAACTTCTCATCTGTGGATTATGTGAGGTTGTATCTCCATGAGATTGTGAAGTTGCATGGAGTGTGACATGACCCAAACTGGGCCTTATTGTAATGGGCATCCCAAGTCCAACCATGATCGGGGACTGCCCCCGCTACCCAACCCAACCTCCAAATATGCATACCTTGAGTTGGATGAATTTCAAATATATAACAAGATAGCGTTTATTACCATTCTATACTCTAGGATAGGTCCATGACCATGACCATCCCTAAGTAAGTCCAACCGTCCATTATCCAACCAATAACCAAAACTAAAACAAAATCGTAAACCAATCCATACATCCCATACCAAATGAGTTCCAATATAAATATATATAATACAAAACATAATAGGATGGAACAATCATAAATACAGTCAAATAGTATCAGCCCTGATACCAATGCCAAAACTAAGGCAAACATCATTGCCAACACCGCTCATACCAACCCATAGTAGTTCCACAAAGCCTCTAACCAAAAGTAAAACAATATTTGGTTAGGACATGCTCCCAACAATATCCAAAACTAATGTTTATTAAATAACCAAAGTAGGTTAAAACATCCATGACATGAATTGGAGCCTTCCAAAATATGGAAACTCACCACTTCCATCCAACCGAGCTGATCCTAAATTCAATCACTAAGCAGGAGGAGTAGAATGGCAGATTCCTGCATCGCGTGGGGATACGGTCGCCCAAAGATTGGTTAGTGGGTGAATGCTAGCATGAACTCAGGATAAGGATAAAATAATGCCAACCTTTAAAACCAAGAAAACCAAATATATGCATTCACAAATATACATACATATATATAACCATGCTGGGAAAGGTAACTGGGTTTAGCATGCCTTTAAAATCATTAACCTGGGTATGCGTAGCTTAACCATCTTATAACCACCCATGGCCTATATGGGTCCAGTGTAACCCCCTAAACAGGCCCCGATGCATATAGTCGCATGAACCAGAGATACCATAGGAGTATGGGATTCTTGAGTATCCTTCACTCTCCATAATACATATGTATAAGTGTACTTAGGGGATTCCTGTGTACCCCGTAAGTATCATATATGGTCTCCATGACCAATCCTCATGTTGGCAAATATGAGTTCCAGTGTACGTCTATTAGACACATCTTCACGGTTAGCTATCACACCCCGTTATTATTGCGCAATTAAAACCATTACCACACAACTAAACCACCATTCCATTTACTATTAACCAAGGTTATAAGTAGTGGTATCATCATACCGATTATAGCTTACAATTAATGTCCTTATCCAACCATTTTATAGAAGAAGGGATTCCCATGTACCCATAGATTACACCATTAAGTTGACTCAGGGGAATCCCATGTACCCCACAAGTGATCATTATTATGTATGCTTGGGGGATTCCCTTGTACCCCACAAGGCTTTCAATTAGACCAACCATAACCACCAAGACCTTTACTATTTCACCATTCCAAATAATTTAAACTATTTAGGGTTCCATTACCATGTTATACTATGCAATAGTTCAATGAAAGTCCAAAAATTTCACCAAAAACATTCTCATAGGCATTCTATCAAACATTTTGGGGGCATAGTGTTTACAAAGCCAAAACCATGTACCAATGAACCATTCCCATGTAACCAATTTTTCAAACCACAATAATAATATGAAAACCATAAGTAAAAGACATGGGAAAACCATAACCAACCATTATAACTAAAACCCCCAACATATAATTGAAAACCCAAAACCATACAACATTTATGCCATGGAAACAATTCATAAAACATGCCTTTAGTGGGAACTAACAATGAGATAGGGGTAACATGCCATCCATTAAGAAGATGATGGATATAAATCACACTTGTAAGTCTCAATTTTCTCCTATTGATGAAAACGCTAGCCTTTCTTAACCCAAGAGCCTTAGAGACAATTTGAGAGTATTTTAAGAGAGTTTGAGTGATTGAAAATAGGTTAAATGATATCCCAAGAGAGTTATAAGTCATGGGCCTTAAGAGGTTAAAGGGGAAATGTCCAGATTACCCCTAACTTAGACTACATAAAAATCCCACAGGAAGGTTTGACCACCCCACCATAACTGTACACTAGGGAACGAGTGGTACCCTTAACTCGTACACTAGGCCTCCCATTTGAGCCCAACACTATCGAACATATGATCACCCAAGCCAAATTGTACCCAACCATACTATTAGTACTCCTAAACCGTACCCTAAGAAAAATAAAATCACCTGGACTTAACTTAGAGCAACATACGATTGACACCATATGATTAGTACCCTAACATATAACTTGTATATTCCAACTGTACCTTCAACAGAAACCAACCAACCCATACTGGTCACCATACAACCAATACCAACCAAATCATACCCCAACATATGAAAAGTATCCCTAGTCATATGATATCCAGAAGACAAAAACCAAGAAATTTTCTAAGGGTCAAAACATAGGGTGTTTCAGAGTACCTATTTCTATTATCTTGAATCATGGAATGTAGTTTTCATTTCACTTTTGGTGGTCATTTCAAAAAGGCTTGGGTAACAAGGTGAGTCTTAGTACTTCTTTTCACCCGTAGTCAGATGGACAAGCATAAAAGACTATTCAGATATTGGAGGATATGCTTCATGCTTGCATGATTGACTATGGTGGTGGTTGGATTGAGAGTTTTCCTCTTATAGAGATTTTCAATAATAATAGATACCGCTCTAGCATTGGGATGGCTTTATTTAAAGCTTTGTATGGTAGGAGGTGTAGGTCTCCTATTTGGTGGTTTGAGGTAGGTGAGGTGGAGATGTTTGGCCCAGATTTGGTTCACCAAGCCATGGATAAGGTGAAGGTGATTTGGGATATACTTAAGGCTTCCCAAAGTTGCCAAAAGTCTTATGTGGATGTGAGGCAAAGGGAGTTAGAGTTTGAGATTAGAGATAGGGTGTTCTTAAAGGTATCTCCCATGAAGGGAGTGATGCGGTTTGGTAAGAAAAGAAAGCTCAATCCTCGATATATTGATTTGTACTTGTTTTTTAGGATGGTTGGAAATATTGCATATGAGTTGGAATTTCCTTCTAGTTAGATCTATATTCTCCCGGTGTTTTGTGTTTTTATACTAAGGAAGTGTATGGGTAATCTATATTAAATTGTGCCTATGAAGGATATTGGTATTTCGAACTCCTTATCTTATGAGGATGTCTCAATTAAGATCTTAAATTGACAAGTTCATCGGTTGCAGACCAAAGACGTAGCCTCGATAAAGGTTCTATGGAGGAACCACAAGGTTGAAAAGGCTTTTTGGGAAGATGAAAAGGACATGAAGTCCAAGTATTTGTTCCTATTTTCTGATCCAAAAATTCATCCAGAAGGTATGTGTTCTTCATTACATCATTGTTTTTTGACTTAGTTAAAGGAAAGATTGGTTTCCTTACATCTTAATTTTCTAACTTAGTTAAAGGTCGAAGTGGAGTTGTTGGGGTGTAAATCGAGCTTGTACTGCCTTGTTCCATTATTCAAGGATGAATGATCTAAGTGGGGGAGAATTGAAACACCCTGGGTTTTGTTCCATGGAAATCTACTAAGTTTTGAGCCTTTTATTAATCATATGACTCACAATAATAGTCGTATGGTGTGGGAACGGGTTTAGGGTCCCCATTCATATGTTGGTTTGTGTGATATTAGCCATGTTCAGTCCAAGGTATGAGAAGACTTTATATGAGTTGTATGTTCATGATACGAGAAGTTTAGTTCGCAACCATATGTTGTCTAGTGTCTAGCCTTTGATGTTTTGTCTAGGGTACGACTTAGGGGTGCTAGTCGTATGGTGATGATACGAGTTAGGCAGGGAAGTCATATGTTGGATAGAATATGGAGTCAAACTTTCTGTCTTGGATACGATTAGAGGACACCACTTGTATGATATGGTACGTGTTAAGGAGTCCAATCATACCCACCTACGGGAATTTTTGCAGTTCAAGTTGGGGGAATTCTGGACATTTTCCCTCTTACCCCTTTTGACCCCATGACCTAAAACACCTTTGGGGGATCTATCAACCTATTATTCTACATCAAACACTCTCTAAATAATCTTATATATCTCTCAAGCTCTTGGTTCAAGTAAAGGCTAGGGCTTCTTCAAGGTGACCAATTAAGGCTCTCAAGGGTGGTTTCTCTTTGTCTTCCTTGGTATCTAAGGCATGTTACTCCTCCCTCATTGTTAGTTCAACTTAAATCATGTTTTATTGGATGGTTTTCATGGTAATATTGTGGTATTAATTTGGTTTTGAAATATATGTTTGGGGTTTTTATTGTTCTAGGTTAGATAAGGTTTTTCGATATCTTTCTTATGGTTTTTATGTCATAATGGTGTTTTGAACATGTGGTTTCACGTAAATGGTCAATTGATGCTTGGTTTCGGTTTTGGAAACTATATTGACTCAACATGTTTGATAGAATGCCCAAGAGAATGATTTTTCACATAGTTTGACGTTTATTAAAATTTTTGCATTTCATAATATTGTAATGGAAATTAAATAGGTTTGGTTGGTTTTAGATGGACTGGAAAGGCCTTGGTAGCCATGTCTTTGGTTAATTGGAAATCTTTTAGGCTACATGGGAATCCCCTAAGTGTTGGCTAATGACATTGCTTGCAAGCTATAGTCGATATGAAGATACCTCTTCATAATGCCTTGGTAATTAAATTCTAGAATTGGTGGTTTGATTATGTGTCAAAGTTTTAATTGGGAAATAATGGAGGGTTGTGTTAGCTAATCGTAAAGGTATGAGTCCGATGGAAGAATACTGGAAACTCATCTTTGCCGACAAGAGGGTTGGTCATGGTGACCATATACTTGTGGGGTATACAGGAATCCCCTAATTTTATACTTGTAGATATGTATCATGGAGGGCAAAGGGTACACGAGAATACTTGGCCCCTGTGATATCTCCAGTTCATACAGGTACACACATTGGGCCCATTTAAACAGTAACGCTGGACCCATATAGCCCTAGGTGGTTTTAGGCCGATCAATATACACAGACCAGATTAGGTTTAAATGCATGCTAAACCTGGTTTCCCTTCCTGGCAAGGTATATGTGTATATATGTATATGATTGCATAATTTTATTTACTTTGGTTTAGAATAAGGACATTATTTTATCCTTGTTCCTATTTATATTCTAGCATTCATCATGCTTACCGTCTTTGGACATTGTATCCCCATACAATACAGGAACCGGCCGTACTAATCCTCTTACTCAATGACTTGGATTTGGGGACAACTTAGAGTTAGACTAAAGTGATGAGCTTTCATACTCTAGAAGACTCAATTTCATGATATGGAGATCTTTACATTATTTTTGTTTCTTGGACTTTGGTTTTGGCTATGGTCGAGGGCATGTCCCGACCAAATGTTCTTTGCTTTTGATTAGGGGTTTAATGTGACTATTATGGGCGTGGGCGGTGTTGGTAATATTTCCAGCCTTGGTATTGGTATTGGCATTGGGGTGGACACTGGTTGGATATTTTGTTAGATTCTTGGTTAGTTATGGTTATGGATTTTATTAATATCTTGTTTTTTATTGTTCTATCATGTTATATGTTTGAAATTCATCCGACATAGGTTGTAGGGCAATTTTGGTTTGGTATTGTTGGTGGTATCCAGTCCCAGTTGGACTTGAGGAACCCAACATGACTAGGCCTCAATTTAGGTCATGTCAAGGGTGGTAAAATGTTTGGTGTGGTTTTATGGCTGCTAAATCTCATTTCGACCCTCTATTTGGAAAATTATGATTTTGGGTTTCGAGGATCAACTTTGTGAAAACAATGTCTTTTCAAAAATCTGATATTACAATTTAGTTCAAAGCGTCAAAGTTAGTGTGGTAACATAGTTCATATGCGTATATAGAAATCCAAATGAATCTCGAGGCCATGGCAGAAACTTGGAAGAATTTCCATGTTTATGCTGGTTTCTGGTGCAAATACAACACACCACTTGAGTGTCGATTACGTTATTGTGTGCAGAGAGGGTAGTGCGATCGCACTAAGGGTGTTAGCAATCACCACACCTTCTCATTTCACCAAGGTGTGTGATTGCACACCCGGGTGTGCCATTGTAGTACCTGATTACCTGGAAGGGGTGTAAATAGACCCCTTAGGTCGGGAATTAGCTCATTATTCATCTTGCCTCTTGAGAGACAAAAACTAAAATAGTGTTAAAGCTTAAAAGTAAAGCTTGTGGGTGATTGGGAAGCTATATTAACATCTATTTCTTGATTTTCTTACGTATTTAAGGTTAGAATTCACCCTTTCCTACCTTTTCTTAGTTGAATTTCTAGATAAATTGCTCAAAACTTCAAAAACCTTGGGGCTTGATTTTAAACCCCAATTTTACTTCTTTTCACTTGAATAATATTTCTAATCCTATAATTACTTGTTTTCCTTGATTTCATCTTCAAAACAACTTCGATTCTTTATTTTAAAATAGATTTCAAAGGTTTTACCCATTTAGGTTTAGAAATGGTTTTTCTTCAATTTAGACCTCATTTTTAACTCAAATTGACGTGAGTTCTCAGCTGTAGGTGCCTAAAAGTATGGGGAATATGTTGTTGAAATAAAGTTACAATTTTGTCTTTCATTTCTAAAAACCCATTTTGGGGGTCTATTTTGACGTCAAACCAAAAGTAGGCAATATGAGTATTGTTGGTTTTATTTTGATATGTAGATTCTATATTTCTTGGTTTTAGTTGATTTCAGGATCGTTCATGAGAAGTAAGGTCGTGGGTTGAAGTGTTGCAGACTGGTTTTTGGCTTTGATCTTGGCTATGTATTAACTCTTTCAGACTGGGCTGGTAGTTAATTTGTATACAAAATGAATGTTAAGGGGATGGGAACTAATCATAAAATTGGCTATCTTGAGTATCGTGCTCGTGTAGGGGCCTATATGTGATTCAATTATTGGTTCTAAGATATTATATGATATGTGTGACCGTATGGGGTGTCTATGATATTGATAGCCTGAAATACATGTGAATAATTATATTGTGTTGTTGAAATGCCTATTGTTGAACCATTGGTGTATTGTTTACTATTCATACTTTATTGATATACGAATCATGTGAGATTTCATGGATGGTGGAAATAATGAGTGGATATTGTCTCACGTGGTTGTGGAAATGTATCATTATGGTTGGTTATGGAAATACATCATGTGGTTAGTTGAGGAAATACTCATTATGGTTGGTTTTGAGAATTATATCCTCATATCATACTCATTCATGAAACATTTCTACCACCGTGGCAATATCTTAGAAACACTGGCAATACCTTTTTAAAATCCTTCTTGAGGGATGTGCCGGGAATAAGATATTATGGCATCTTATAAAACCCTTCCCGAGGGATATGCTAGGGAGGAACTATGATATATAGATTGTATATAGGTTGACAAAGCCCCCCATGGGTCCTACATCGGGAGGCTTTCTTCCGTAGGTATATATGGAGGGTGTGCAACAACCTCGTGCATTATCATCATCATCATCATTGACATCATCATTCTTATGGTGTTTACTTCATTATGTTTGTGATTTGATTGTACTTCTACTTTGACTTATTTCTTATCTAATTGTTCAATCTTCTTATACTTGTACTTGATGATCTTGTATGTATATTTTCCTTCATTATCCTACTTGTATGTAGTATATTGTATACTTGTGTTCTACCCAGTGGTGTTTGTTGCACTATATGTGGTATATTAGAACTATTAGTACAAGAGATGTGGGCTACCGTTATGGGATATTTTCTAATTGCAGGAGACGTGCCCTTAGTATGTATGTTGTATGTCTTATTTTCTACTTTGCTCAATCGTTCTATGATACCTTCTAAGTACAAAGGGATGGTACTCACTCCTATTGTACCCTTTCGGTGCAGATTTAAGTATGGGTGCACCCCACATTGCTTGACTCGGCCAATTGTTGGAGCTTTCAAGGTAGTGGAGGATTTTCAGGTGTCCGGATGTCTTCTACTATTTCTTTATCATTAGACTATGTCTTTACTAGTTTTAAGAGAAAGAGTTGTATCTATTGGATTTCTTATGTATTTCATTTGGATTTGAGTTGTACTAGATACGTTCCTATACTATTGACATCAGGTTTTAGGAGTTATGGTAGTATGGTTGATTATATTCTTGCCACATTGATCATACTTATATAGTTCGGCTTCATTCTAGAAGCCTTACCTTGGGGTATTTCTATCTTTTCCCATTTGGGTATCAGTTTGGGTGATAGGCTTACTTGTCAAGGTATGCCGCAACAAGTTCCATCATGACCCTTAAATTTTGGATTGTGACAAATTGGCCTTCAACTGAATCGAGAACAATGGATGCATGCAAACCCAAACCAAGACACACTAGCATCACATCAAAACAAGCAAAACAAAGAAAAACTCAACCAAGCTAAAGGTCTCCCAAGGCATGAGCTATACCACCAACTCCAAATTCCAAATCTAAAATTCCTATACCTCTCTAAATTAGATATCTACTATGAACTACACAGAATATAATTTGAATCCTGTCCGTGCAATCACATCAAACTAACCTCAATAGACTAAAGTTGATCTACAAAAATCCATACCAATGAACATAAGAATAAGTCCATAAGGTGATACCTGGATACATAATTAGATATGATCAAAGCTTGTGATCTCCTTCCAAAGCAACAACTGATCTGGATGACCCTAGAAACCAATAATCAGGAGCCCAAAACATGAACTCTCAAAATCAAATGAATTTCTCTAGAATACCCCACTGACTACGGGCGAAACCATGATAAGCCCAAATTAAGCACACTTCTTCTACAAAGAAGATAATCTAAAATCCTAACAAAAATTGAGAATCAAGGTCAAAAGTAGTAAAAGCCAATATCGTGTGACAACAGACTATTATTCAAGCATCTATCAAGCATACCCTATCTGAATTAAAGAAAACTGAGCTAGTAGGTAATTATTAGGCTTATCTAGCCTATAAATGAAGTTGTCTCAACTGAGACAAGTCTAGAAATGGAGGTTGCACCCAAGCTCTACAATTCACAACTGAAATCTCAACACTAAAAGTGAATTGCTCGGTCTCAACTACCAAACTAATCATGTTGGCAACTAAGCATCTACATTTCAAAGTATATCATAACCTTTCAGTCGCCATTCCAAAGTGTCAAAAATCTAAAATTGAGCCAATAAATTTGAACTAAGGCCAAACACCTAAATCAACCTTATTATCAGAAATCAGGCATAACTAATGACTCACCGAAGTTGCAAATGGTACTACTGATAGCCAAAGTTTGAGCATCTCAAAATAGTATAATATTAGCTTAAATCTAGTCAACCTAATACTCAATCTCAAAAGATATTAGCCTGGTCATTGGAATCTGATACCCAAGAATATATCACTAAGCAGAAGCATCCCACGAAGTCATATAGGGATGAACCAATTACCGAACTGAAGATCTTTTGAATTCACCCACTCAAACCAACCTTAACTTAACTGAAGCATGAACCACATCATCCGAAGAATAGAGTACCCAAAACAACATTAATACCAAGATTAAGACCACTACCAGGCAACAAACCCGCCAAACCATAAGGGAAAACCTCAAACTGATCAATCATTAGAACAAACCATAAAATGAGTTGTCAATGATGAAATCACAACAGAACCATGGAAAGCCAAACCTACCTTCAATTTTACAACCCATTCGATAATTGACCCTGCCTCACAAACATAAAGAAAGACCAACCAACCAAGGCTTTAGGCCAAATGGATAAGAATTGCAAGAAGGGAAACCTGAACTAGATAACACTAGATCTATTTGTCTATCATACAAGAATTATTCAATGTCAAAACAATAGGATTAACAACAACAATATAAAGTGTAAGTGCCACAAAACATAAACACAACCAGTACCACTCTTAAGGTAACAACAGGGCCATAATTCCAAAGAAAAGGGACTTTAACCTAAATATTACATACCAAGGAAAGTACCACACTGATAAACTCAATACACTACTAAAGGAAATCATCTACAGGTGTATTCACCGATGCATGAGTCCACATAAGTCATACAATAACCAATATAGTAATAAAAAGGCATGACCACTTATGTGTATGAACCCCAACATAATTCAAATAATAACTTAAAGATAGAAATTCATATCTCACCTATATCAATAAAGTCTGAATTCATAGTCTTGACGTGCCTCGAAGGAGTATGAACCTGAGCATGTTCAAATCCAGACTGAGCAGCTGAATGACCAATTGAGGCACTAAGTATACTACCTCTAACAGAAGGCATCACAACCCTGTTAGGCTGATTTGTCTATGCTAATTAACTAATAGTCCCTCACCAGGGACACTCTTTGGACTAGTAACCAATCTCCAACTATTATAACAAACTCATAAAGCTCTATATAAGAGAGAAACATGAGTTAACCCTAACTAGCTGACCAACTAACCTTAGAGCACTCCCTAAACCAATAAGCAACCTTATAATAATAAAAAAAAGCTCCTGGAATACTTTGTGGTACTACACCTACTAATCCAGAATAGTAACCATGGTCTAAATATCTATACAAAATACTCCACAAGTTCTGATAAGAACTATGCCCATTGTGCCCACCATAATTAATCTAAGATCCACTTATAGTCTAAAATGCTATATATATGAAACTGATAGGTTACAAGTGATGATAATTCCTAATGAGAAGATCCCCATTCCTGTATGAAATTCCAATAACATTATACTTATGACATGGGTTCTTACCATCATCACCATAACTCTCAATACATACTCTCTCTTGGTCTTTGCATGATTAATAATTGAAGAGAAAGAAGACCCAACTACTATTAAATGCTCCAAAACTAAGCAAAGTGGCAAGGCTAACTCTTTGATAAATCCATACACTAATTCCTACTCTAGAGGATATAGAATCAGAGTATGTCTAGTGCACTAGAGAAACCCGATCTTATACTATAAAATGAACAAGGAGCCCTGCTGGACACCAACAACCCCAACTCTAGTCTGAGAACCACTCGATATACCAAACAGCATCTCTAGCTATGAGGTATCCACTAAAATACATGGAATCCCTATCATCGGATCCTAAAGAACTGAGTCAATCACAAACTTTACTGGAGCTTGGGCTAGCCCCAAATTCTCTAACTAACATTGAATCTTTGACATTAATCTCCAATTCCCTTGCCCAATGCTGAGCTAAAGCTCTGGAAACATGAGGAAATTCTCATTGGTATATATTAACAACCTCATTCTATCTATTCTAGGAAATAGTAGAGTCAAAAAAAGTACTAGAGGTTCAAATAAGTATAGACACATGACAAGGAGTCAAGAATAGAATTTCCTAAGAATGCATTATATCCTCCCAAAGATAGGATATAGATGTCTATGTAGTGATCTGCAGGACTCTACTAGACACTTAGCTCTAGTACTAACACACCAGTAAGCCTAGTCTTTGTTACCAATTTGTCATGACCTAATTTCTCAGGTTATGATAACAGCTACTATGACCTAACAGTACGTAAGCCAACCCATTGTCTAGAACAGCTAGTAATGGACTGTCAAAAAAATAAAAAAAACGGTGGATTGAATATGATAACAGACTAATATATATAAAGTACCCCTAAGACCTGGTGATATTAGTACAAGATCTTCTAATACAATCAGAGTAAAAATTGAAATACAAAATACATACATATACAAAATGTCTCTTTGAATTCAAAATAGAGATCAGGCTAATCAATATGAGGTAGAGTAGGAATAGTCTAAATTATAGGACATCAACCCAAATCTCTAATCCATAGTTACTTCTCACAATGCATAGATCAATGGTGAGAACTTGTACTATGATCTATAGGTTGCAGAAGTGTAGTATGAATACCAAATATATGGTACTGAGTAGGCATCGTCCGACTAAGCTCCAAAGATAATTCAAGCATAAATAACATGTAAAATAGGAATATAATCTATAGAAAACTATCCAAGAAACTAAACATAATAATGCTAAGGGAGAAATAAGGATAAAATTCTAAGGGGCAATAATGATAAACTTATCCTGTCCTAATAGTATTCAGGAACTAATGTACAATACTATTTATCACTAGTAAATATACAATTGAAGAGTGACGAAGGATATATATATATATATAAGATCTTAATAAATAAGTCAAGAGAGATAAATGGTAATATCATATATATAAATATATATCTATGTGTAAACTTAGAGATAATAACCTGAGGGAATCAATCTAACCTCTCAAGGATGATAGCCAAGAAAAAAGCTAATACTCACATAGTCAGGGTCTCTAGCCAAAGGATGACTAAACATAAGATAATCCAATAATAACATATCTTACTATAAGATAAAAAAGGAATAAAAATATACCAAAAATCTCGATTACCAGTTCATTATCATCCTACCATGAACTAACATAATAACAAAAAATAAAGTAACAGGAAAATCTGCACAAATAATAAACTAATTACGCCCTCATAAGCCTAGAAGTCCCAATCAAACACTCAACAAATAGTAATCATAGCTTATACTTATACAACCACCTATAAGGACAATAGATGTAAGTACCAAAAAAGTATACCAGTGATAGGCAATGCATGTAAATGAATGGATGCAGCATAAATCAATGCAATATACACCAATAGTAAGTCATGTCCATAAATTCTTCCATCCTATAAGAATCAGACTCGAATGGTTTTCTTCACATAATAAGTACTCCATTAGTGTCGGACTAACTGAAAAATAGTATCATAGATGTAGACTAAAACCAAAATTAGTATCATAAATGCCAAACGCAAACCAGAAATGTCATACTTGAATTAAAAATAGTATCTTAGATGTCAGACTCAAATCAAAAGTAGTATCATAATGTCAGACGTAACGCAAAATAGGATCATAAGTGTCAGACTTGAACCAAAATTATGTTGCTATAATAGAATAATGATTTCTCAAGAGCAACTCTGGGACTAAATCAGCATCATAGAGTAGAAAAGGTGATAATCTCTCTTGACCAAAGTAAATAGTAATGGTAAAAGAGTGGATAAATCATGGACCAAAATTAATCTCGGTGTAATTTCAAAAATATCATCTTTAGTTTTAACAGATCATAAATCATAGCGGTATAATTTTGTTATAAAAGAATTTGTTTTAAACTAAAAAGTGGGAATAAATATCTTTTTAGAAAACAATAGTAAAGTTAGGGTTTTGTTTCGAACTATACCACTAAATGAGCATGAATGCACCGAAAAGTATGCATGCCATCACCAGTAACTAAGTATTACAATAATAAGTGCCTAAGCATGTATATACTAAAATCACATCCCAATAACTAAGTTGAATGATAGATCATATACCAAGGAATCCTTAATATTAAACTATGGTTAATATGCCTATAATTAAGGGTAAAAGGGGTCTTATAGCCATAAAAGTATTTTATCCCAGGGGTCAAGTCACCTTTTCTAGTCCTTAATTCCCTAAATAGGCTAACTTCTAATATACTAGTCATAAACATATCCTATAATCCCTACCTAGCATACAATCCATACTATACATAATCTCATAGAGAAAGGTAGACTAAAACCTACCACGACACTGAACTGTAATTCTTGAATCATCTTTAAATTGCTCACCTTTGCTCCACAATCCCAAAAATAATATTGCACTGTAAAAATAATCATCTACATATTAATAAGATTAAAATGATACCAATATAGTAATATAAAACTCTGATCCCAAAATTGAATCAATAATAGACTCATGGGGCCTGCTAATGGAATTCTAAAATTAAATCCACTATAAGGTCTCTTAAAGGACAAAGAATGCATGCTCAAAATTTGAGCACAAATGGAGATCGAATCAAGGCCCAAATCATCCCACAAAGTTAAGAAATTCAAAAAATAATTAATACAAAATTACAAGGAAAAGAGCAGAATTTGATGAGTAAAAATAATGAAAAATAATCAACAAGTGTTGAATTATCTTACCTTGGCCTCAACATATTATTTCCCATGCTTTAAGCTCCAACAATGGCAATAAAGGGGTTTTGACTCATGATTTTATTTGGAAAAATATAAAAAAAATGGGTATATAGGAAACTAAAAAGTATGATATTATAACACATAGATAATGATTATATGAGAAAAACTCATCGAGAATCGTAAAAAATGGAGCTTTCTAGATAACAAAATGTTAAAAATACAAAGTGAGTTCGGTTGGGGTCTTATACAAAGAATTAGTTGCTTTAGTGCCACTTTGTTTCCTTAAGCGACCAGATTAGGGGCAAAAATATCGCTTAAGTGGAAAAATGTTGCTTAAACAATCCGATCAAATGATCAATGGTAGCATAAAAGGAACCAGTACCGATAACTTCTAAAACTTATTTTTGATCCTCATAACTTATCCAAAACCCTACCTTACTCACTTTGCTATCTAAACCCTAAATCCTAAACAGAGACACCTAGAATTGTCGCAGCTAAAATAGTCATTGGTATGCATGGTTTCATAGCACTTTTGATGTTTAAAATAAAGAAATTGTGCAAGTACTTAGGTACTTTTGTTATATATGATGTGTTTTTATGTTGATGTTGTAGGAAAATAGGGTTCGGAGCAAAGAATAAGAAAAAGGATTAAGAGTTGCTGAAAAGTCTACCCACGAGTCAACTCACAACTCATAGCTAGTAAATATAAGTTGTGAGCAGCCACGTGGGTTAACTTTTGAAGATTGATAATTGATTCTAATTTCAACTAGCCTACCTATGAGTCATAGGTGCAAGTTATGACCCTTACGTTGCCTCGATGATTAAAGATTCTACAAGGTTGAAGATTTCACTTTGATTTTCATGATTCCTATACATGACTCAATGCTTGAACCTAAGATTCAACCTACAAATGGTGGGTTGATGCCAACTCTATTTCCCTATATTGTTTAGTATAGGTTTTCTTTTGTATCTATAAATACCCTTTAGATGTTTTACTAAATGTTTATGCATTTTATACACTTTTGACATTATTTGGAGTTCTAAGATACATTATTGATCTTGGAATTATTGTTCTTGGTTTTTAGGGTTTACAATTAATTTGGGAATTTGGGTTTTCATTCTTATTCTTTTTAATTTCATCTAAAGAATCTACACTTGTTCTTACAACCATGAGTAGTTAAACCTCATAACTAGAGTTGTGGGAACCCTGATTATTAACAAAGAAGATTAAGTGCAAAGTCATTCTTGAATAGTGTTCTTGCATGTATTAGGGTTTCCTTCGCTTTGATTGCTTTATTAACCATTGAAAGTGATAGGAACTCACTCATATTCAATACTAGCTCGAGAGAGATAGATATTAGGAGAAGGATATCACAATAGTAATTTAAAGCTATCAACCTTTATCTATTAATCTTAAGACCGAGAGGAGAAAGTTAATCTAAGATGATAAAATAATAGAGTAATGCGACACTCTGAGACCAAGAGGAGAGGAGTAAAATTCACCGAAACTAAGGTTGATCAAAGGTTAGGTGATACATCACTTGTTAGATTTTGCATGCAAGGCACCGAGATAGTTTGACAAGCACAAAAAGTCTATGGAGTTATGAAGTCAAGGGGAACACAATCCTAGTGATCTTCTCATATTGATAACAACCTTATTTTCCCAACATTATTATTGTTACTCTTATTTTCACCAACCACCCCTTTTACTTTTATGCATTTTCCAATTACATCACCACGATCATAATATATTTTCTACCTATTCCTCATGGGATCGACCCCAACCTAGTTGGTTTCAGTAGTTGATAAGTGACTTTTTTATACTTTCTTGGAGATGTAATTTGGGTGACATTAAATTTTAGTGCCACTATCGAGGAATAAGCTTATGAATTGATTAATAGAGTTTGTTGAAGTTTTTGGTTTCATTTGTTGATTTCTTATTTTCTAGTATTTCTAGGGAACACAATGGTGTATGCCTAGTACTCAGAGTCAAGATAATCCCCTGATTACATTTGATCTTGAGCTTGAACGAACGTTATGATAGAATCATAAGATGGAGAAAGTAGAAGAGTATGATAAAGGATCTTAACATAAAGGGATTCATAATGACCCAGAAGTATTGAATCATCCATATCAGCATGGTATTAAAGAAATTGTCAAGCAAACCATTTCATTTATTGTTGAAGAAAATGCTAGGCTATCACTTGCCCGATGTGTTGAGGAAAGGGCTAAATAGGATGAGAAACATCATCAAGAAGCACTCAACAGAGAGAGAATTAAAAGGAACAGAGGTCAACCGCATGTTTATCATTACATTCCAATTTATAATACTCTAGAGAATGATTTGGCATATGTTGAACCAATTAGATAGGTTCTATGATTCAACTTAAATTGCCCCAAGGAATAAAATTTGACATTACAAGTGCAATAATCTAGTTGTTGAACTTGAAGGAAGTGTTCGTGGGTTTGCCTACTAATGATTCAAACATGCATATAATAAGTTTTATGGGGATTTGAACTTTGTATAATTTGCCTAGGGCGAGTCAGGAAGTTATACGACTTAAGTTTTCCCTATTCTATCTTATAAGAGAAGCAACTTTATGATTAGTAGAGCTGCCCCATGGGTCTATTACCTCTTGGAATAAGTTGAGGACAAGTTCATGGACTAATTTTTCCTACCTTCTAGAATGTTGCAGTTGAATGATGAGATCTATAATTGTAGATGGTTAAATTCAAAGGAACTTTACGAGATATGGTTAAGGTTCAATAAGAAGCTGATGAATGTTTCAAATCACAAAATCTTAGGGAGGAACTTTCTGGGGAGATTTTATAGATCCTTGAATGAAAAGACCAAGGTTGTGGTTGACACTATTATAGGTGGAGCTTTCATGAGTCTTTGATGGGACCAAGCTTTAGAAATCTTAGGCTAAATCACTAAAACCAATCGATGGTGGCATACTCAGGAGGAAGACAGATCAGTCGGTTCATATGTGATCGGTTCTTCCTATAAGTAGAGAGCTTTAGATGAGATAGTGGCTCAAGAGGTAGCACTATTGAGGAATAAGATTGTCCTTCTTACTATGTGGTTTGTTGTAATGGAACTAGAAAAGGTAAACACAATAGGATCTTAAGGTAAGGCTTCTATACATGAGGAGTTTGATTCAGATAAAGAAGCGAAGTACTTTGATAAAGAGATGGCGGGTTTCCAAGCCAAGGGCAAAGGGTCAAAGTAAGATACTTGGAACTCGAAGAAAGGGAATCAAGGTCAAAATTACTACGTATATAGGTATAGGGACAGGATTTGATACAAATCATTCCACCAAGATGCCAAAACAGTCCACAAAACGTGAGAAGAACAAGCAACACAAAGGAATACAAGATGACAAACACAAAAACACACGGATTCGCAAAATAATGAAAGGATAGATAGAGAGACCAAGATTATTACAAGATTAAGAACCAAGTATATTTCAAAATTAATCCCTAATGAATGTAATAATCATAACCACACTCTTACGGTGACCGCCAAGGTAATCAACTCACCTCAAGATCCACCGTTTCTAAGCAAAAAACAACATTGGCTTTTCCAAGCCCTATACTTAGGATGACTTTTCCTAGTCCTAACTAAGACTATACTAAGGTGGTATACTCTAAAGAGAGAGGATTTCAAGTTTTTCAATCTTTCATCTTTCATAAACTAACTAGCATATGAACTAATAGAACCTATTTATAATCTAACTTATTACATAACAAAATGACCACAATACCCTTAATGAAAAGGGGTGGTCATGAAGTGTTACTTGGAAAAGGTGAAGTAACCAAAATATCCTTAATAAAGGCCCAAAACCGTGAGTCCTCAATCTTCAATGCTCCAAGCAATCTTTCACACGTGGGATTTCTCTTTAGTGTACTCAAATCGGCCCCTCCATGTAGGATCCCATTTCCTTAATGTGACCAAAGCTTGATTCCCTACGTACTGACTTCGAATGATGTCATTGAAAGCTAAGGAGTCCATTTGAATAGTATCATCCTCCCCTTCTTGAAAAGGATTTGACCTCGAATCCAAACCTTGCAAAACCAAAGAAAGGACACAGAAATACAAACTCTTCATGGCATGAGGGTTAGGGTAAGCACGACAAATCACCTCAAAATGCCAAGGTTGCACATATTTAGAATATAACCAAGGATTCTTTGAACTAAATATTACATAATTAATGAAAAATGCAAAAAGGATTTGGCTATAGAATTCACCAAAAATGATACTTTGCTTGTCATGTAAACCAAGAAACAAGTTGGGTGCACCATCATCACCAATTCTATATTTGGCACCGGGGTCAAACGGGAAGAGTGTCCATAGACATGGGTCTATACAACACTCCCTTTTTCCCGTGGTCTCCACCCAAAATAAATGGCATACTTTCTAAAATGGCACACATATTATCCAGAGCAAATTGAGAGTGGAGAAAGGTATCACTCAAGTCGACTTCTACTAAGGTGACCTCATGTGTGTACTCACTACTAGTTTCACAATCCTCACCATGAGTACTCTCAACAATAAAGTCATATAAAGTAGAAGGAGAAGTAGTTTCCAAAACCACACATCCCTTACCCTTAGGAGTACTCTCATCTTCCAAGAAGATATTTCCATCTTTAGGAGGAATGTTGTCACACCATAGTGGGTTAGCATATTGGCTATAGCTTCTAAGGCAAGCTATACCATCATTTCCACCACTAGGTTCATTAGGAATGGTTATATCATATTCAAACAAGACATTATACCTTAAGAGAGCATGATCTATTTCACGGGAAGATTCGGAACAAATACGTTCATCACTCTCTAAAAGATCAATATGAAGTTTCAAAGAGATTTCAAGTGTAGGATTATCCCAAGAATAACTCTCGGGTTCACTCCTATTTCTTGGATCAATATTTTCAACATCATCACACACTTGATATTCATTAATCACATCACACACATCCTCAAGTGGTGGGCAATTTTCACACAAAAGTTGATCAACATAAATTTCACAACATGATGTACTTTTATTCAACACAATGGTTTCAACACTAGGTAAACATAAATCGATCTTACAAGTAGAGTCGATTCGGCCATCAATAGGATCAGCTAGTGTATCCACACTCAAAACAAGTACATCATCATCAAGTGGCAAAGAAACAATAGACTCACATATAGGCAAGCTATAACTCACACACAATGGGATACTAGCCACACAATTATCATTCACATGCACAAAAGTGTAAGGGTTAGCTATTTTACCTTGACGTTCATGAGTATGTTCGTCTTCACCTTGGTGTGAAAGTCCATCACAAGATTGCGCAGTAAATTTCTCCAGAAATCTCTTATCGCAAGTTGTTTGGACAATTGGATTTTGAGGGAAGAGTTTGGGTAACAATTGGCGTATAATTTCAATGTGTTGTTGCATTTCTTCAAGATCATCATGGATGCAATCACACGTGGCCTTGAAATTATGTGCAGCCATGGTACCTAACAAAACAAAAAAAAGACAATAACAAATAAAAGAAAACAAAAATCTCCTTACCAACACTCAATACACTCACCGTTGTGATTCTCACAATTGGAGCGGCAAATATTGAAAGTTGCTTATACTCCGGTAGTCAATAAGATGTCAATCCTACTTGGCGGCCGAAATGGATTCTTGTTTAGATTGACTCAATACACAAAACAAAATTCACTTATGAACTTGAAATAAAGAAGTTACTACCAGTTACAAATGAGAAAAGCACACAAATAACGAAGACACGAAAGAAACATATTCAAAAACTAATTTACAACTTAGTAGGTATTTACTAGTTACCAATTAGTATTAGAATAAAAAAAATAAAACTAAGAATCAACAATAAGAAACTAAAAATCCAAGATTTTGAGCCCTAAGTTTTGGTATTGTATAAAATTTGGTGATGTGGCGGTCTAGGATTGGTTGCAGTTTTTGAAAGGTTCTTATTTTTTCAACTTTGAAATTTTGGTTCAATTTTCAATTCTTGAAGAAGTGTATTTCGTACTTGGAGAAGAAAAATATCAAGATTGGATCCCTTTTTCACATTCAAAAAGGTTTGACTTGCCTTACACCTTTTGCGCAAGACACCTTTTTGAAGGGTTGGTGGCCCTTTCCTCTTTTGGACACCTAGAAAAGTATTTTTTCCCTCTTTTAGTACCAAGTTTTTTGTAGATCTTTTTGTCCCTATTCTCTTTTGGTAGGTTTTTGGGATTTATTTTAAAGACTAACAAAGGCCTCACTTCTTTCCACTTGGCTTTTGGATCAAACAACACTATTGACGAGCTTTTTGGCAACTAGACATAAAGATAGTCTAGAACAACAAGAACTTTCAATAGAAGTTTGAAAACCTATCCTCACGTTGAACCTCCACCATCAACAACACCTTTTTCAAGCGTAAAAAACACAACAAAATACCAAAAACACGAATTCAAACCACCTTCAATTTTTGGTCCACACAACAACACCAACAATGTTCAAGTTCTTGAAATCGTAACAACAATACCAACAACAATGTTCAAGCTCAACTTGGATCTAGACTCAAGGGTGCTAGTGAAGAAAAAATAACACTTAGAAACAACTAAGACAATCAAAACACACCTATATTTATGCACAAATATAGTCCAAAAAAACAACAACAACAAGAACACAATTTCGGCAAAGAACACAAAAAAATGGACAGATTTGTCTCTTTTTGAATTTTTAGTTTTCTAACACTTTTTTTTTATTTTCAAGTTTACAAGCCAAAGATTGATCTTGCGGGAAAAATATAAAGACATTCTTTGATACCAAATGATACCAATCAGTCCACCAATATGCCAAAACAGTCCATAAAACATGAGAAGAACAAGAAACACAAAGGGATACAAGATGACAAACACAAAAACACACGGATTTGCAAAATAATGATAGGATAGATAGTGAGACCAAGATTATTACAAGATTAAGAACCAAGTATATTTAAACATTAACCCCTAATGAATGTAATAATCAAAACCACACTCTTACGGTGACCTCCAAGGTAATCAACTCACCTCAAGATCCACCATTTCCAAGCAAAGAATAATATTGGCTTTTCCAAGCCCTACTAAGAATGACTTTTCCAAGTCCTAACTAAGACTATACTAAGGTGGTCTACTCTCAAGAGAGAGGATTTCAAGTGTTTTAATATTTCATCTTTCATAAACTAACTAGCAAATCAACTAATAGAACCTATTTATAATCTAACTTATTACATAACAAAATGACCACAATACCCTTAATGAAAAGGGGTGGTCATGGAGTGTTACTTGGACAAGGCTAAGTAACCAAAATGTCCTTAATGAAGGCCCAAAACTGTGAGTCCTCAATATTCAATGCTCCAAGCAATCTTTCACACGTGGGATTGCTCTTTGGTGTACTCGAATCGGCCCCTCCATGTAAGATCCCATTTCCTTAATGTGACCAAAGCTTGATGCCCCACGTACTAACTTTGAATGATGTCATTGAAAGATAAGGAGTCCATTTGAATCGTACCAGGAGTAGAGAATGTGATGGTGACTAAAGGAGAAAGGATAATTACAAGGAGAAGGGTGGTCTTTATATTCCATTGAGGAACCACGATGTTGATTCTAGAAGTTCAAGAATGGAAGAATTACTTCCTAAGATTGTGAGGGGTTCAGAGAGCCAAGAAATTTTCCCTAAGGAGATTATGGCATACATATAAGGGTTGAGCAAAAAAGTAGAGTCGCATGCAACCACAATTAAGTAGCTTGAGCAATAGTTTGGAAAGATGTATTCTATATTGAATCAGCATCAACCAGGAACTCTTCTTAGCAATACCATTTAGAATCTAAAGAATAATAGTCATTGCCTAGCTATCACCACTCATAGTGGTAAAGATACTACTAAACCACCTACACCAATGGTTGATGAGGTGAGAAATGATACTGTGGATGTTGATGATGCACCCAAAACTAAAATTGAAAAGTTAGTGACTACTGGTGAGACATCGTAGAAACTAACGGATGTAGAGAGATAAGTTGATAATGATAGAGAAAATGGTAAGGTGGTTGCACCAGTATTAAAACCCATTCTGCAACCTCCCTCATTTTCTCCTCAAAGGTTGAAGAAAAAAGCTGGAGAAGTAAAATACAAGAAATTTTATGTCGATGTTGAAGAAATTATCTGTGAATATCCCTCTTGTGGATGCTTTGGAGAAGATGTATGATTATGCAAATTCATAAAGATTTTAGTAACTAAGGGACGGTGAGTTTTAAGCCCGCCTATAATGTACAATACTGCAATACTATTGCCTCGCGATCTTTAGTTGAGAAGGAAGAGATCCTAGAGCTTTCACTATTCCTTGTACTATTGGGCAATTCAATTTTGCACGAGCATTATCTAATCTAGGAGCTAGCATTAATCTGATATCATTAGTTGTATAAAAGCAGTTGGGGTTAGGATCGCCAAGGACGACCTCTATGAGATTATTAGTGGTTGATCACACTGTGAAGAAGCCAGTTGGAATATTGTGTGATGTGTTGGTGAAGGTAGATTCTTTTATATTCCTAACTAATTTTGAGATCCTTAATTGTGAGGTTGATTTTGTTGTCGCTATCATCTTTAAAAGGACCTTCCTAACCACCGGTAGGCCATTGGTTTACATAGAGATAGGACAAATGAAATTCAGACTTAATGATGGACAGGACACTTTAAATATGTCAGTCAAAGATGCAACCGAAAGATATACGGGTAGTTTTTGTGATAGATACTGAAGATAAATATGCATTATCTGCATCCATTAAGGAGAGACTGGGTGTTGAGGCACTAGCAGTAGTGATCATTAATTTTGATAACAATGATATCAATGAGTATGATGAGATGGTGAGAGAAATTGTTGGTAGAGGTTCTTATACTTATGCACCAAAGAAGTTGGACCTTGACTTGAAGAATAAAGGAACCCCTCCAGCTCGACAATCCATTAAGGAGCCACCAGCTTTGGAATTGAAGGACCTCCCCTCTTATATGCATTATGCATTCTTGGGGGCCAATAATACATTACCGATTATTATTGTAGCCTATTTGTTGGATTCACAGGTTGAGGCCTTGATTCTGATGTTGCAGAGGTTTAAACAAGCCATTAGTTGGACTATTACTAACATTGTTAGAATTTCACTAAAAATTTGCAATCACAAAATCCAACTTGAGTCAAAATGTATTCCTAGAATTGAGCATCAATTTTGTCTAAATCCATCTATAAAAGAGGTGGTGAATAAGGATATTATTAAGTGGTTAGATATAGGTGTAGTTTACCCTATTACCGACAACAAGTGGGTGAGCCCGGTTTAATATATGACGAAGAAGGGTGGGATCACTGTGGTCCCTAATAAGAAGAATGAGTTTGTTCCCATATGGAGAGTTTGTACAGATAATTGGAAGTTGAATACTAGGACACAAAAAGATCACTTTTCTATGCCATTCATGGTCCAGATGTTAGACTATCTTGCAGGTATAGGATGGTATTGGTTTCTCGATAGTTATTCGCAGTATAATTATATTTTGATAACGCCCAAGTTACACTTTCAACCTATAGATTATGCGATCTCTCTCAAATATAGTAACCCAACAAAGGATGGGGTCGAATCCCAAGGGAATATGTGGAATCATGGATCTCAGCTATTGTAATCAATAAGAAAAATTGGAAAAGTAAATGGGGGATTTGAGTCGCAATATCGAACTAGTAGCTATTATCAACTTTAAATGTAATCAGTCGTCATTTAACACTAGGATTGTGTTCCCCTGGCTTCTCAACTCCGTAGTCTTATCGTGCTTTATTGAACTAACCTGATACCTTGGATGCAAAATTTGATAAGTTATATATCATTAACCGTCTTTTGAACTAGATAACAGATTTCACCCTTAACCTTTTGAGTCTTAGGATGTCTCCTTACTAACCCTGATCCTAAATCTCAGTTAACTCTTACCTTTTGAGTCTCTAGTTATTAGATGATAGCTAACCACCTTACTTAGATAATACCTAGAAGCATGGATCGACAGTTAAACTTTAAATTACTGTGGTAGTTATATTTTCCTAGTCACTACTCCTCTTTTGGAGTAATTAGCAATAATATAGGTGGGATCACAATATTTTCAACCGCTAAGATAACTATTAAAGTGAAGATAATACAATCCATGCATGGGTATTGATTAAGAACAACAATAGCACTTCCCCTACTTCATCAGTCCATTAAGGTTTCCACAACCCTAGCTAAGGGTTTTTAGCTACTCAAGCTTGTGAAAGAATCAACAACATTCATGATTAAAAGCATAAGATGAAATCATAATAATCACAACTAAAACCTAAAACTTTAACTGAATTAAGCAACAGAAGTCAGTATAAGAGAATTCCAAGACTAAAATCAAATCATGAAATCAAAATATGTTTGTAAGTATCAAGAGTGTGTAACTACTACTGAAAAATACATAAAGGGTATTTATAGTACTTGAGGAAACCCTAAAATCAAAGCCCGGATGAAAAAGGACAAAAAAGTGGCAGGTGGCCACTTACCTGTGTCAACATGCGGCCTAGAATTGGGTGCATGTGCCACATGCAACCTAACCCTGGGCACATGTAGACATATATAAGTTCTAGAAAAATTTCCTACACCTTCTACTCTTGGTATTTTGAACTTCTGACACTTACCCTACCCACATGCGGTCCACATGTGCTACATGCCATCCGTATGTTGACATAGGTAAGTGTTGGAAGTTCTTTTTTAGCTCTTTCACTCTCTGGATCTTCAATTCTAGTACTTACCTTAGTCTCATACATACCACATGTGGTCAATATATAGACATAGGTAAGTTCCAGGCCTTCCAATACTTGCAACCAAACTTCAAACCTTTAACTTTCATCACGTGCGTTGGTCACATACATCGTAAAGTATCATGAATACCCAAAATTGGTCAAGTACGTATCCAAAAACTCCATTTTTTATCTTTTTCACAATCTTAGCATCCAAAACCTAGTTTCCTGCAAAACATACCCAAACACAACATATCTAACAAAACAACCTAAGAAACTTGAATATTTTTAGTGTTTTAAGCATTGAAAGTGCTATATTTCTATTGCACATCAACACTCTCAACATAAAACGTTTGTATGTCCTCACGCAACATAACACAACAAAATAAAACACGATGCTTAACTAGGAGAATATAAGCTATCCAAGGTAGTCAATCAACACTTTAAGCTCAGACCGCAATACCCTCTCCTATTTCAACCTTTCAAAATCAATTGTGTATAAACATGAAGCACAACAATGTGACACAATGGGATCAAGGTATAGCATTAGATTAACAACAGATAAACATGCATATGTTCAAGTTACACTACCCGAACAAGTAAGAAGCTAGCAATATGACTCATGTGCCCTTACAACAAACAAATCCCACTCACACATATGAAATAATGTATGTAAATAAAGGGATAGTCAAGAGATACTCACACTCAGAAGAAAATTTCAAATCAATTTGCATCAAATACTATAGGTTTTTCCTTATTTTCTTTACTTTAGCATTCAGAAAGTCAAGTTAGGATCACTGTAGGACTTTATTCGGCTTGTGGTGTAGGCTTAGAGGCTGGTTTGGTACATATGGACATATTAAGTCACTAAGCCTCCTTGGCACTACACTAACTTTGGGGTCCACTCATTAACCATATTTTCTTTTTATTCAACCTTTATTTCTCCCTTTTTATTCTTTATTGTGCATTCCGGTTGGGTGTGGTCTTTTATTCTTTCTTTTTGGCTTTTTCGCGATTTCTTCTTTTCTTTTTCCTTTTCTCTTTCTTTTTCTTTTCCTTTTCCTTTTTCTTTTTCTTTTTCTTTTCCTTTTTCTTTTCCTTTTCCTTTTCCTTTTTCCTTTTCCTTTTTCTTTTTCTTTTTCTTTTTCTTTTTCTTTTTCTTTTTCTTTTTCTTTTTCTTTTTCTTTTTCTTTTTCTTTTTCTTTTTCTTTTTCTTTTTCTTTTTCTTTTTCTTTTTCTTTTGCTATCACACCCAGCCCTACTAAATTTTTTTCTTCTACATACCCACTTTATAACACACACCCCAATGATAGCCACCCTCGACTTAGGTGATTTTCCTGAGTTAAGGTGCACAATATCTAAGGAGGAACGGGCCAAAATAGGTTATTGCAACATAAATTGAAAGGTAAAAGGTGAAATAAGAAAAATAGACTATAAGGCTCAAATAGGAATTAAGGAATATTATTTCACATTGGGAAGGTCATTTAGGCTAAAAAGTGGACTAAAATAAAAAAATAGCCTATGATCCTTTCCTAATCGAGTATCCTGCAACCTAGGCAAGACTAACTGAGCAAGTTTTGGATTCAACACACAATAGAAACTAAGTAGCATCTCACACACACATGGGACAGAGTCAATATTACAAGATACTACTTATAAAGTTCATACACAAGTTAGCTATGATTATCATGTCCCTAATCCTAGTGCCATAAAAAGATCCACAATTTTCATACAGATATATATTCACACAGTTTTAAAATTTTAGAGGGGTATCATTTTTCTCAAAAATCAATCAAAAAATATGAAAACTGCCCTAAATACTTAAAAATATCCTAATTACACAAAAACACAACATAATACAAAATAAAACATAATACAACATGAATTAACTCAAGACATGTTGGCTCTATAACCATACTACGGACGATAGGAAAAAAAGCATGGCAAAAAAAAAATTATGGTGGTTATGATATACCCCACTACCAACTTAAACTGCGCATTGTCCCTAATGCTCTAAAATAATATAAAAGAAAGATAATGAGCACATACATGGGACGTACTAAGCATACGTGTCATGAGCATCCCTAAATAGCGGTATTGGTTGTGCACTACTAGAAGATGCACCCACTGTTATCTTTGTATGCCTCTGTCTCTTAAAAACTGCTGAATCTATTGAATCATGTCTGGGTATTTTAAAGGCCTGGTCATATGGCATGTTGGGATCCTGCAGATCCCCCAAGTTTCCTTTTTTCCCCCAACTACTAGGACCTCCTCTTTATTCTCCAAAAATATATCAAAATTCTTGGGTCCATGCGGAGGTCATATCCAAACCACTGGGGGTATGACTTGAAGAGCAGCCATCATATGGCTCTCTGTGACAGAGTATACTTCTGCTCGCAAGGTGTTCACCCCTTCCCTAATCAAACCTAAAGCTGATGTCTCAATCTCAACAAACCAAGCTACAACACGTCTCTCAAAAGCATTGATATATACCTATAAATTAGCACATAACTCTGACATAGAAGCTCTGTGTGTGGCATCCCATCTGGCCTCTATCATCTCTAGTCTAGTCTAGATCCATAGACGGATTTTCCTATATAGAGTACCCACCTCGATATCAATAGCATATAACTGATCATCATAGACTCTTTGATTGTCCACTAGGCTCCAGAAGAATTCATGAGATACCAAAGTCATACCTGTAGTAGAAGTTGTAGTGGAAGGGTGAGGGGGCAATGAAGAAGCACCCACCAGCTTAGAATTGGAAGCTAAGGCTGATGAAGAAGTGGTTGGTGTCCCCTTACCATGAGTACTCAAATCTGGGGACTCTCTGTTCCCTCATCTCCAGATCAACACTATCTCCCACATGACCTCCATGCACATCACTTGGCTTTGTGGAAATTGAAGGGCCCTCAGAATAGAATCGATATACTACAACAGGCTTACTAGGTCTCATGGAAAGGGTGGGGCCTGTTGGATCCTTAATAGTCTTTGTCTGTGTAGTGGCTATCACAACTATTGTCTCATCAACTCCATGTATCTCTAGTACATATGCCTCATCACACAATATCTGAATAAGGCATGAGAATGACAAATTCATCACCTCTCTAAGAGCTCTATCATGGATCTCATACTGGAGAATAGTTGCAGAGTCAATATTATAGTCGGCCATCAGACTAGCAATCAGGGTTGCTCCCTTCTAAGTCAGTACATCATCTGAAAAAGTTGGGAACAGTCTATATCTAATGATCAACCACCAGAACTTAGAAGAAAATATCAGTGAGGCCTTTATTATCACACCATGTCTCTTAATCTATGAGGTCTCATCACCCAAGGGTGAACTATAGCCAGCTATCTACCTCACCATATCAAGTCTCTCACTTATATGTTTTGTTTCCCTCATGATATATTTGTCCCTTGTGAATCTCAATATGTAGTCACACTTTATTGTGGATGTGGGAGTGATATAGTCTAGATCAAAAATAACTCGACGGCTAGTCTCTGCTGAAAGATCAACCTTGACCCCTCTCACAAGGGTATGCTCAAATTGTGGCTACTCCACATGTCTCATCAGGCCTGGAAAATATGAATTGGAAGAAAAACTATGGCATGATATGATGCATAAAACACTCGTACCAAAGCTGGGATATAAGAACCAAGTGGTCTAGTAATCCACTCCAACTGATAACGATTAATGGAAGCTCGTAACTGGTACTCTACTCATACTAGATAGATTAATCCTAAGCTTCTCAAAAATAAGCCTCTAAGGCTTGTCGATCTTTAAATATGACTATCTATATCATATATATTTTGTATTCCCTCCACACATCACCTCAGGTTATCTTTATCAAGAGGTAAATCTGAGGCATCTGTAGGGGTAGTAGAACTCTATCCAAGTAGTGTTGGTTCCTCCTCATCTAGAAGGATTCCCTCATGGGAAGCATGCTCTGTACATTTCTCAGACTAGGGTACACCTTACGTCTATGCATAAGCTACAGTACACTCCTTTAATTGGGGTACCACTGATGACTCCTCCTGCTCTACAACCTTAAATAAATCCTAGGACCCCTCCTCAGACTAGAGGTCTTGAGCTGCAACCTGTGAAGATGACTCAGAATCTACCTCATCCTCATTATCATTACTCGATGAAGGAGAATGTAGAGGTAATCTTGTTACTGACTTCAACCTCGGCCAAGTTAGAGTTTCTTGGGTAGCCTGGATAGCCTGAATATCCTCAGTCTGAGACCTAGGTCAGGGTAAGGCTAGAATTTTACCCCCACCATGAGTTCTTAGGCAGAGGTTGTCCCAAAGTTCCCAAAATAGTAGTCTCAGCTACCTAGCATACTTGACATCTAGTCACTTTGCGTGTTACCTTAGCCGCAGTTTCTCTAAGCTGTGAAATAGGATACTCCTCCACTGAACCACTGTGCTCGAGGGACTCATACCATATCTTATAAACCTTCTTCTTAGTATCTTTTGGTTCCATATGTACCTAAAAAACTAGTCATTAGTTTCCAACAAAAAATGAGGGATTGCAAAAGTTGAAGAAAAACTCAAAATTCAAAAAGTTTAAATTTTTCCTAGATCTTCATACCCCTATAACTTATTTGAAGTCCCAACAAGTCCAATGTGCACATATATATAAAGAATCATGATTTTCAATTCAAACTAATATGCCCAACTTTTGGTATTATTCTACTTATCCAAGTTCAACTTTCGTTTAGGATCTAACCATAGAATTTAATTCAAAACAAAGACCTATATCATGATTTTAGGCTACTTCAAGGATCCTACATACAAGAATGATAGTTTCTATATAGTTTTTATGGAAATAAACAAATCAACTGGTTTGTCCAATAATTAAATCAAGATATAACTATTAGGAGCTGAGAAAGTAACCTTTTCTTTGAGAATCCGGAAACGAACAATGAAGAAATAGAGCAAAACCCAAACTTGAAATTGTTTTTAGTGTGTTAAGACAAGTTGGTACCTCAATTAAGTTTCAATTTATCCCTTTTCTAAGTGCGGTATTAGTTTAGACTTTGAGAAAGAAGTTTGAATTTAATGAGAAAAGTGAGATTTTGAGGATTAGAATGGGTTAGAATGAGACAAAATATGTTTAAATAGTGATGGGGAGTCGGAAAAGGTCTTAAATAAGCATTGGTGAGCCTAAAATTTTAATTAAAGTTTGGGTCCACAAATGAACCACTTGTGGTAGCCATATGCGGCCTGCCTGTAAGTGCATGTCCCACATATGGTCCGCATGTGTTGGGAGGCATGTGGACCTAATTTTTGTGCCCAACTTCCTGCTTTATGTACTTTATGTTTTAATGTTTTCCCAGCTACTTATTTTCCTGTAACTTGAATTTATGGTTCCATATGTAAGATTATATGTCAAAGTCTAAATCTTGCCAATATTATCCTCAAAATTTTATTTTTTTCTTCAATTATCGCTCAACATTACCTAGATCGAGTGGGACTTGTGACCTTGATGGATTGGTCATAAAGTCCCCTTACCTAGAAAGTTATGGATTTAGCAATCTTAACGTATTCTGGGAAAACTCATAAGCTATAAACCTACAAAGGAAAAACAAACAAAAGTGAACACTAAAATAGTGGGTTGCCTCCCACTGAACGCTTGATTTAAAATCGCCGAAGGATGTGGTTATTCTGGTTACTTAGAATTCACCAACAAGCCCATGGATTTCCTTTCATGCAGTACTTGATTTAACATCGTTGCATGATGTGGGTACCTTGATTACTCAGAATTCATCAAGATACCTACAACAATACCCTCTTGGGTCATCGATACAATCTAGCACTGATATCACCCTCATGTTGGTCAGCTGCTTCATTATTTTTTGAATGTTAAACGTGGCCTCCTTATCATTGACTCTAACCTTCAGGTCTCTCTTCTCTATGTCAACCATCGCTTTACCTGTGGCCATCAATGGTTTCCCCAACATGATGGCCATCTCGGTGTTAACATCAAAGTACAAAATGATGAAGTCAGCTGTAAAGATAAAGTTATCAACACTCACAATCATATCAAAAGAAATGCCCACATGTTTTTTTACAGTGCGGTCAACTATCAAAAGTTGCATTGTAGTCAATTCAGGAGGGCTCAAGCCCAATTGCTTTAATACAGCCAGTGGCATCAAATTTATGTTGGTTCCCAAGTCACATATGTCTTTGGCAAATCAGGATGACCCAATAGTGCATGATATAGTGAATTCTCTAGAGTCACTCTTTTTTTGAGCTAGAGACCTAGTCGTGACTACACTACAATGGTCTAACCCATCAACATCCTTAATTGTATCCCTTTTATTCTTTGTAACCAGTTGATTCATAAACCTGACATATCCAGGCATCTGCTCTAACTCCTTAAGAAGAGGAATATTCAAGGTCAACTCTTTCAGCATCTCAATGAATCACTTGACCTTTCCTTCCTCTTTTTTTTGCTTCAGTCGATGAGGAAAAGGTGAGGGTGGCCTTGGAATATGTCTTATTTCCTTATCAATGATTAGACCCCTACCTATTTCCTTACTTGGTTTACCATCACTGCCTATTGCCTTTCTGGATCCATAGCAAGTATCTCATCAATAGCAGCTTCATCATGCCTTGTCACTTCTGCAGCAGGTAATGGGGGATCCAGAGTAGGCATACCACTCCTTGTGGTAATGGAAATAATATGACCATAATTTTTAGGATTTTGCACAGTGTTGCTCGAATGGGTACCTAGCTTCCTCTGATTCCATGTTGTTGACATCTGCCTGAACTATTTTTTGAACAGCTTGATGGCAGTGGCATGGGATTCAACCTTCTGGGTCAACACTAAAATGTCAGCCTTAATCTCCTTAAGGGTGTTCTCCTAATTTTCTTGACCCTTTACCAGCTTAGTCAGCATCTCTTCCATTATTTATTCTACATCTCATCTGCCAGGCAAAATGTACCTATCTCCCTTCTCTTTGTAGTTATCCTTTTTCCTTCAGTCACCATATCACTCCCTACTATGGTCTTTGTATTTTTCATAATAGTTCTGAACTTAGTTTCCTTATTATTGGGCTCAAAAACCCACCAATTGATGATTCAAATAGTTTGCTTCCTCCTCTAATTTTGACTCATAAGCTTTTGAAGTTGAACCCTATGGTTCTGCTGCATTCACTTTCTCAGAACATGCTACTGCACACTTTTTTTCTAGCAACCCAAGATCAGTTCTTATTAGTGAAATTTCTTATGCTACTGAATCATCAGCTACATTTTGGTCACAGAAGGCACCAATAGAATACATGTCAGATCCTCTCTCAACCTTTTAAGTTTTCCACCCTCTATTAGTAAGCGAGATTTAATCTATCATCTACGAAGTTTCCTCCTAGTGTAGTCTCATTAAGGTACCTCTAGAGATGGTGTATTCTATGGATTTGGAACTGATGGTCAGGGTTGTGTAGAATATCTCCAATAAGCTCATCCTTGAAATCTGATGGTTGGGTACCACACTCAGCTTCTTCTTAAACCTGAACTAAGCCTCATACATGGATTCTGACTGCAACTACCTAAAGTTATAAATCGTATCCTCATGCTACAACATACTAGATGGAGGAAAGAACATGTTCAAGAATTAGTTGTGCAACTCATTCCATATAGTCATAGATCCTCTTGGCAATTCCCATAACCATAAAGATGTTTATCCTATAAGTGAGAAAAGGAACAACCTTAGTCTAAGCACCTCCAAATTTACCCTTGGATTGGTATACGAACTGCAGATCCCAATGAAGTTTTCAAGGTGCGTGTATGTATCGTCTCTAGGCAAACTGGCAAATACGCCCTTCAAATTTAAGAGTTAGATCATTACGCTTGTTATGTCAAACTTAATGCACGGGGTTAAAATAGGAGGAATAATGGCTCCCGTATCTTCCAGCTTAACATAGCCTATATCCTTTTCGTCATCCTTATATGGCTACAAATACTGATAGGCTGGGATCACCTGAGCATGGCCACCACTAGCTCTATTCTGATTTCAATCGAGTATCGCTTGGTGGTCTGTTGCCTGTCTCTGCTTAGCTAACTCTGCCTCCCGAGCTATGCATTGGGCTTCTTCTTCCAACCTATGATTTGTAGCTTGTGCTAAACATACCCCTATCTTCTGATCAACAATGTCCTTAACTTCTTCAAGATGGACGAAGCATATCATCTCGAACCTATTTAAGAATATCATCTTTTTTTATTTCATCATCTTACTAGGTGTTTGAAGGATCCTCTCTAGATTTGGATTTATTTGAAGTAAGTGACTACCTCTACTCCGTGTTCTAGGCATACATCAGCATCTACCCAAATAAATACAAAAACAAAATGACAACAACTTTGATTCATAACTGAACACCGTATTCCCCGACAATGGTACCAAATTTTGATAACGCATAACCTACACCTTAAATATAAAGATTATGCGGCCCCTTTCAAATATAGTAACCCAACAATGTTTGGGGTCAAATCCCAATGAAATACATGGAATCGTGGCTCTCAGCTATTGTAATCAATGAGCAAAACTAAAAAAGTAAATGGGGAGATTTGAGTTGCAATATCGAACTAGTAGCTATCATCAACTGTGGATGTAATCAGTCATCGGTGAACACTAAGATTGTGTTCCCCCTAGCTTCTCAACTCCATAGGATTATGATGCTTTGTTGAACCAACTGGATACCTTGCATGCAGAATCGGATAAGTTATGTACCATTAACCATCTTTTGGACTAGGTAACAGATTTTACCCTTTACCTTTAGAGTCTCAGGATGTTGCCTTACTAACCCTTATCCTAGATCCCATTTAACTCTTACCTTTTGAGTCTCTCTTTATTAGATGACAACTAATCATCTTACTAAGATAATACCCAGTAGCATGGATCGATAGTTAAACTTCAAACTACTGTTGTAGTTATCTTTTCCTAGTCACTACTACTCTTTTGGAGTGAGCAGAAATAATCAAGAAGAGATATTAATGTTTGTAACCACTAAGATAACTACTAAAGTGAAGATAATACAATCCATTCATGAGTATCAATTTAAAAAAATAATAGCACTTCCCCTACTTCATTAATCCATCAGGGTTTCAACAATCCTAGCTAAGGGTTTTTAGTTGCTCATGCTTGTGAAAGAATCAACAGCATTTATGATTGAAAGCATTAACTGAAATCAAAATAATCACAACTAAAAACCCAAAACTTTAACTAAATTAAGCAACCAAAGTCAATATAAGAGAATTCCAAGACTAAAATAAAATCTTAGAATAAAAATATATTTGTAAGTATCAAAAGTGTGTGACTACTACTAAAAAATACATAAAGGGAATTTATAGTATAAGACTAAACCCTAAAATCAAAGCTTGGATGAAAAAGGACGAAAAAAGTTTGGTGGCTACATACCTGTGTCTACATATGGATCGGCCTTAGGCGCATGTAGACACCTATAAGTGCCAAAAAAAATTCTTGCACCTTCTTCTCTTGGGAATTTTTACTTTTGACACTTACTCTACCCACATGTGGTCTATATGTGCTACATGTTGTCTTTATATTGACATAGGTTAGTGCTGGAGGTTCTTTTTTAGCTCTTTCACTCTCTGGATCTTTAATTCCGGTACTTACCTTAGTCTTATACAGACCACATATGTTACATATGGTCCACATGTAAACATAGTTAAGTTCCAGTCCTTCCAATACTTGCAACCAAACTTTAAATCTCTAAATTTCATCAGATGCCTACGCAACGTACATCAAAAAGTGTCACGAATACCTAAAATCAGTCAAGTAAGTAGCCAAAAACTGCATTTTTTCATCTTTTTCATGAAATTAGCATCCAAAACCTAGTTTCCTACTAAACATATCCAAACACATCATATCTAACAAAACAACCAAAGAAACTTGCATATTTTCATTGTTTTAAGTGTTGAAAGTGCTATATTTCTATAGCACATCAGATTTCTATTTCCCCTGAGGACCAAGAGAAAACTAATAATGCTCAACTTACACGTCAATTTAAGTGCAAGGTAGTTGTCGTCAATATATTTACCCAACTTTGAATTCTGGGTCGAATCTACGAGGAACAATGTGTGTGGCAATCTAATTAATTCAAAATAATAGATACACGTTAAGTTCAAACAAATGGTACAAAAAGATAAAATGGGGGGATATGTTACTATACTAATATTTCTTTTTGGGTTTTTCTAGTATAAATTTGGGGCTACAAATAATTAGAGTTTTAACAATTATGCAAGGATCTAGGGATTATGCATTCCTAAGGGAGTAACATATGGGAGTTTGTAATCAACATCAATTTAGTAAATCAATTATGGGTAGGCTTGGTTATATATTTTGATGCTAGTCTTTTGACAAAACACCAAACTTTCACCCATTGATTCTTTTGAATACCTAATAGGTGCGTTCAATAATTGGTAACCACAACCTCAATCTAGGCATTCCTATTTATAGGATGATACCCATGGCATAGTCAACCCAATATTTACCCTTATGTCTAAGATAGTGAAAATTTAGCAAGCTACACACATAATTATTTATCATTGCTTTGGTCTCCACATCCCTCTTTTAAGGATGATATGGATTCCTGCACTTCACCCAAAACCCTTCTTTCGAAGATGGCCTTGAGCTTTCTAGAGCTTGGATCTTTCACTCATTAAACCCATGTGGGTATTTGGGGCTTTTACCCATCAAATCCCAACCAAAATAGCATAGAAATGATAAAACTCATACACATAAACTACCAAATAGATGCTAACAATAACAACCCATACACGCTTAAATCCCTATTCACACATAATCCCACGAAGAAGATTTAGCTACACATAAGATAAACAAGCATAGATATACCCATAATCTCCATTGAAATAACTTGGTGAAGAACTAAGCGAATATTACTTCAAACTTGACTCTCCCACAATATCAATAATGGAAGTGAGCAAATCTTCCACTTAGAAAGTCTCCAATGTATTCTTCACCCAAAATTTATACAATATTTTATTCTCCAAAAATTGAGGCTATGAAGCCTAGATCTAACACCTAAAAGAATGGAAAAGATGGAATGTGATTTAAATCAAGGGTTTGGATCATTTTGTTCAATTTGGGATCAGCACATGTAATTACAGATTTTCCCATGGGCTGATTTCCTTCGTTAGGACGCGATCGCGTAAGTCTGGCTCTGTTCGTGAATACGCGACTACAGTTAACATCAGCGACCGTGGTTAGAAGACTTTTACTTGACCATCACAATCGCAGTCGACAGACCGCGACTGCGGTACCTAAGGTACTTCTTCTCTAAGTCTTCAGCTGCACTTTTCTTGCTCCCTTTTGATCATTTTATGCTCCAATCCACTTTTTTTATATCCTCTTCTTTATGACTTCAAAGAGTGGATATTAGTGCATCTAACAACAAATTTGTCTCATTTAATTGTTCAAACAATGTAATGTGCACAAATAAAGAGTGTGAATGAGTGGTAAAATTATCACTCATCAAAAACCACTTTCCCATTTCTATATGGTACATTTATATTTAACAGGATGCCTTTTGGTCTTTGTAATGCTCCCGCCACCTTTTAGCATTGCATAATGTCCATCTTTTATGATATGATAGAGAATACTATTGAGGTCTTCATGGACAATTTCTCTATTATGGGTGACTCATTTAGTGATTGTTTGGATCACATGGACAATGCACAACAAAGATATGAAGAGTGCAACCTGGTTTTGAATTGAGAGAAGTTTCATTTCACAGTCAAAAAGGGGATAGTTCTTGGGAACAAAATTTTAATAAATGAGATAGAGGTCGACTAGGCTAAAATTGAGGTCATCTAAAAATTGCATCTATTGATTTCTTTGAAAGTTATTTGGATTTTGTTGGTACTTTCAAATTTTATAAGAGGTTCATCAAGGACTTCTCTAAGATTGCATTCCATTTTGCAAGTTGTTAGAGAAGGAGTTGAAGTTTGTTTTTGATGATGCTTGTCACAACTCTTTTGAGTGCTTGAATAAGAGGTTGATCTCTGCTCCTATTATTGAGTCTCTGCATTGGAATCTTCTATTTGAAGTGATGTATGAAACTAGTGGTATGTCCTTAGGAGCAATCCCAAGATAATAATGAGTAGATACTTCATCCCATTTATTATGCCAGCAAAGCACTCAACCCTACATAGAAAAATTACATGATTGCTAAATATGAATTTCTTGCGGTGTTGCTTTCTTTTGAAAAAATTTGGTCCTATTTGATTTGTAACAAAGTCATTGTGCACATTGATCATGCTTCTCTAAGGTACCTTATGGAAGAGAAGGATATTAAACCTAGGTTGATTTGATGGGTATTATTTCTATAAGAGTTTGATTTTGAGGTTAAGGACCGAAAGGGAACCAATACTTAGGTTGCAAACCATCTATCCCTACTAGAAGAAGAGGTGATGACTAAACTAGGGGATGATCTTGAGATAGAAAATAATTTTCTAGATGATCACATCTTGGAAGCATCATAAAATGTAATTCCTTGGTTGGCTAACTTTGCCAATTATTTAGCAAGTGACCTTATCCCAAAAGGCATATCTTTTGAACAGTGAAAATAATTCATGTATGAGGTAAGAAATTTCTTTTGGGATGTTCCATACTTATTTCAAGTGTGTGCGGATGGTGTGATTTGGAGGTGTATTTCAAAAATTGAGATGATGAGTATTCTAGGAGTATGTCATTCATCTATAGTTGGGGGTCACCATGGAGGTACTCGCACTGCCCATAAAATTCTTGCAATGTGGTTACTATTTGTAACGCCCCACATTTTGGACTAGAATAAAAATCCATCATTCATATGCGTAGATGTTCCAAAAGCCTCAAATCCTATGTAAATTTAGCGTGTTAATCAATTATGTACTGGGGGAATCTATTTGAGCATGAATTTAGATCATAGAGGTCCCCTAACTCAAGGACAAGTTGAAAGTTTTCCTATCGTTCAAGTTTTAGTGAGCATCAAAACGTAGGTCAACTTTAATCGATCATAATTCCTTGAATATATAGAATTAGAGGACCTACTGTATGTAAAATGAAATATCTTTGAATTATCTTTCCAACGATACCAATTTCGCCTAAATCCGATACAAGAGAAAAACGTTATACCCATTTTACTCCAGCATGTCAGCCTGGAAAACTGAGTGACGACATTCATGATAACTTATCACAAGTGTGACGACTTATCACAAACGTCGTCAGCCTTAGGAAAAATCCAGCCCCCAGTGACGCTATTTTTGATAAGTTATTACAAGTGTGACGACTTATCAAGATTTTCGCCAGCCTTTGGCAGAAACCAGCTCCTAAGTGACGACATTTGTGATAACTTATCATAAATCTGACGACATTTCAGCCTTGGTCGTCAGCTAAGATTTTCAGCAATTGGGAAGTGGTTTTGTAAGGGTATTTTGGTTTTTTCCTTCACCTTCCACGACTTATAAACCTTAAGGGACGTAAATTTCTCTTATTTTTCTTTAGTTAAACATCTCAAAAACCCTCTCTTACATTTTCAACCACAAGATTAGGGTTTTTATTAAAATCATCTCCCAAAAGCAAGATGCAAGCCCTTTTTCAAAGATAATCAAGAATTAAGTTTTCCAATCCAAGAACTCTCCAGCAACTCATCAAAGTTTCCATTCTAAGGTATGCGTAGTGTTCATCCATGGATCCCTTTCATCCATGGAGCTCAAGAATCATGTTTTAAATTATAAATTGTGATTTCCTTGTTGTGTTATGACTATATTCATGTTGATGATTGTTGTTTGGATTCAAGGTTGTATCTTAATGTGTTTTTCATAAAGCGTGTGAGTAGGTTAGCTGAAACCCATGAATTTTGGATAGATTAAGATTGTCAAGTTGATAAGTACACCTATGCCCAGAGTTGTGCATGTAAGGTGTTTGATAAAATGCCAAGAATGATAGAATCCATGTTTTTATGACTTAATAGTTCTTAAATGACAAGTCCATGTTCTATTCCTTATGTTTCCACATGAATTCCACGTTATTGATGTGTGTTGTTGTTATGAGTTATTGTTGTGATATGGAATGTTCATTATATAAAGGTATGCAAGTATACCTATGTTATATGTATTCCCTTTCATGTATAAGGTTTTGAAAATCATGTGAAGTATGAAATCCCCTACTTATGGTATTATGAATTATGGATGTTATTCCTATGATCAAGAAGTATCATGTGTGTCAGTTTCCTTCCATCGAGTCCTGGGGGTACTTGTACCCAAAAAATATAGTTGTGTGCCTAAAGATGAGTCAGTATAAGGATAATCTCAGTCGTGCTATGATCAGTAGAACTCAGTCAGTTACAGAATTCAGAACTCTCAGACAGTTATAGAACTTAAGAAATCTCAATAATCTAAGTATCGTTATCATTCCATCTTTAGTTCAGTACTTAGCTCAGATCTCAGTAGAATTTAAGAAATCAATTCAGAACTTAGTATCATTCAGTCAGATAATAGATTTAGTAGTATTCCGTCAGATAATAGAACCAAGTGAACTCAGTCAGCTCCGTCAAGTAAGAAACTCAGTAACAGCTTCAGTTCAGTTCAAGTACAAGTTTTAAGAATCAGTTCAGAGTCTTTCAGTTGGGAGTAGGAGCTAGCACCAAGTGAGTGCAGGGATGGCAGCTCCTCGTCAGAGAGGCAGATTTGTTCGGAGCAATCCCTTAACTCCTGAACTGTGTAGCCAGCACAGGATGTAGGATTCACCCATCAGAAAAAGGCTTGTCGCCCGTCAAAGAGGCTTAACTATTATACTGCCTTAGGCTTGACTTCCTACGAGGGTCACCCATTATATAGGCTTGACCAGAGAGGTCTTTACCCATGGAATGGTATTGACACCCTTCCAGCTAGGGTTACAGGTTGGACCCTACTAGTTCAGATTCAGGGCATGTAGGTTAAGTGAGAAATCCCACAGTTACTGTTTCAGTTTCAGTCTTTAGAGTAGAACTCAGAAATCAGGACTGTCAGATACAATCATCAATCTCAGTAAGGAACTCAGATAGTTCCACAGATTCATAGACCACCCGCTAGATAGGCTTGGTCTAACATAAAGTTATTCAGTATCAGTACTTACAGAGGTCACCCATAAGATAGGCTTGATCTTAGTCTCAGATTCAGTAGAGTATTCACAATATCAGTTCCATAGATGACCCGTTAGTTAGGTATGATCTCAAGATTTGTCACTCTTATTCATTATTACAAGATTTAGACTGTTAGACACAATCGCTCAGTACTAGTTACATCGGTTAGTCCAATCATCACAGTTATATTAGTTGGATCAGTCGTCATAGCTTACGTTATTAGTATTCAGTTTCAGGACTGTTAGACATAGTCAATCAGACCATTTCTTCATAATTTGAACTGTCAGAAATAGTCATTCATCTATTCAGTATCTCAGTATCAGTAAACTAATGTTGTAAGCATTCAGACTCAGTTGTCAGTATCACCATGAGTTCAGTTATAGTTACTTATGCATGTATGTATTCTCACATTCATATTAGTCAGCATTGTTCATGCATATAAACCCTTTGCATTTAGCCTACCTCACTCGTATACTCAGTACATTCAGACGTACTAATGCATTCGCGCTATGGTATTTTATTTTATGCCATAGGTTCATAGGCATGAGTTCTAGAGCAGCATTAGCATTATAGATTTCAGCAATCAGAGTTAGAAGTGAGTCATCATCCTTTGAGGACAAGATTATTTCTCTATCTTGCCATTCATTAGTTCATTAGTTGGAGTTAGTTGGGGACATGTCCCATCAACTTCTTATTTAGGTTATTCAAATAGTAGAGGCTTTCAGACTAGATTACAGACTAGATTCAGACTTCAGTATTTCGGTTTTGTTTTGGTATTGTGATACCACTTTATTTAGACATTGTTATTATTCATATTATGTTTATTATTGAACCTTATGGCCTTTTAGTTCATATTTCCATATTTATATTCATATATTATGCAGTGTACAGGTACTGATATCAGTCATGGGTTAGCTTGTGATCCCTCGGGGTCATAAGCACGGTGTAGCATTCCGGTTCAAAAAATTAGGGTGTTCCAAACTTGGCATCAGAGCCTAAGTTCAATAGTATCCTAGAAAGTCTGAAAGCCACATCTAGTAGAGTGTTGTACATGGGTGTATTGCGCGCCACATTTATGTGCAGGAGGCTATAAGATGTTTTAGGAACAGTTTCCCTTCTTTCATGTCTCAAATCGTGCTATAGAAAGGTTCTCTAAGAAACTTATGTGGATTCTCATCATGTTCCATTCATGTTAGATTTACCTTACTTTAAGGTAGCAGAAGTAGTGAAGCCCAAAGTCCTACAGATAGATCTTTCTCAGGCAGTCCCCGCAGATAGTTTTAGGATAGTATTAACAGTAAGCTTTATACTTTTAGGTGCAGTATTTCAGGATGAGTTATCATTTAGGTACATTAATGTACCATAGACCCTAGAGTAGAATGATTGTCGTTCAGTTCAGAGTTTATTGAAGTACTCCCAGACTTATGATGATGACTTAAGGATAAGGTGGAAGGTTTAGTTGAAAGAATGTAGAAGCAGTGCTTCAGTTAAGCTTAAGTTCTCAGCATGAGTTAGTAAGTAAAGCCAGCATTTTAGTTTAGTAGTCAAACAATTAGATTCGTATAGTTTGTTTTCACATCTTTCCATCTAGTCTTACTGTCAGAAATCTCCGTAAGGTAACTATTCCAAGACAGAGTACCTTAGTAGTTGCAATTATAACTCAGTCCATGCATCAAGCACTAGTTTCAGCTCTCCAATGTTTAGTTCTTATCCAGTTCGTAGATGCCCTATGCATCGCCCCAATGTATCAGTAAAGTAAGCCTCCTTAGAGGGACATAGAGTCCCAAGGGGGAGATACCCCATAATTTCTCCATGCTTTCACATCTTTCAACCCATTCAATTGCATGTCCAAATGTTTCTCACAAAGCTAGTATCAGTTATTAGTACATATTCATTCAAGCATTTAAGAGTCAGTTCAGTCAAGTATTATGCATTAGATATGCATGCTCAGTAGTAGAAGCTCTGCTTATCAGTGTATTTAGTTATGCATTCATAAGAACTGCTCAGTCATGTATTTCATGTATCAGGTATGCATGCTAAGTATAAGAATTCTGTCAAATAGTCATGCATCAGATATGTATGTTCGGTATAAATTTTTAGCATGTTAATAATTCTATCCATATAGTCATGTTTCAAAAATTCACATCCTTTAAGTAAGTTCAGTCTATCACTATTCTCAGTCAATCAAGTTTTATTCGGGGGAAAATAATTCCAAGGGGGAGATAATGTAACTCCCCACATTTCAAACAAGAATGAAAATCCGTCATTCATATACGTAGATGTTCCAAAAGCCTCGAATCCTATGTAAATTTAGTTTGTTAATCAATTATGTCATGTGGGAATATATTTGAGCATGAATTTAGATCATAGAGGTCCCCTAAGTGAAGAACAAGTTGAAACCTTTCCTATCGTTCAAGTTTTAGTGAGAGTCAAAACTTAGGTCAAGTTCTATCGACCATAACTATTTTCATATATAGAATTAGAGGACCTAATATATGTAAAATGAAATCTCTTTGAATTATCTTTCCAATGATACCAATTTCTCCCAAATACGATATCGGACCAAAAAGTTATACCTATTTTACTCCATCATGTCAGCCTAAAAAACTAAGTGACCACATTCGTGATAACTTATCACAAGTGTGACGACTTATCACAAACGTCGCCAGCCTTAGGTAGAATCCAGCCCCCAGTGATGACATTTCTGATAAGTTATCACAAGTTTGATGAATTATCAAGAATGTCATCAGCCTTAGGCAGAAACCAGCTCCCAAGTGACGATATTTGTGACGACTTATCACAAATCTGACGACATTTCAGCCTTGGTCGTCCGCTAAGATTTTCAGCAATTGGAAAGTGGCTTCATAAGGGTATTTTGGTCTTTTCATTCACCTCCCACAACTTATAAACCTCAAGGTATGTAAATTTATCTTATTTTTCTTTATTTAAACATCTCAAAAACCCTCAGAAAAAGGTTTGTCGCCCGTTAGAGAGGCTTGACTATTATACTGCCTTAGGCTTTATTTCCTATAATGGTCACCCGTCAAATAGGCTTGACTAGAGAGGTATTTACCCGTGGAATAGTATTGACACCCTTCTAGCTAGGGTTATAGGTTAGACCCCACCAGTTTAAATTTAGGTCATGTCGGTTAAGTGAGAACTCCCATAGTTACAATTTTAGTTTCAATCTTCAGAGTAGAACTCAGAAATTAGGACTGATAGATACAGTCATCAATCTCAGTAAGGAACTCAGATAGTTCCACAGATTCATAGACCACCCGTTAGATAGGCTTGGTCTAACATAAAGTTATTCAGTATCAGTACTTACAGAGGTCACCTATCAGATAGGCTTGATCTCAGCCTGAGATTCAGTTGAGTATTCTCAATATCTATTCCAGAGATCACCCATTAGTGAGGCCTGATCTCAAGCTTAGTCAATCTTAATCATTATTAGAATATTTAGACTGTCAGACACAGTCGCTCAGTATCAGTTACATCGGTTAGGCCGATCATCATAGTTAAATCAGTTAGATCAGTCATCATATCTTACGTTATCAGTATTCAATTTCAGGATTGTTAGACATAGTCAATCAAACCAGTTCTTCATAATTCAAACTGTCAAAAATAGTCATTTATCTATTCAGTATCTCTGTATCAGTAAACTCTTATTTTCAGCATTCAGACTCAGTAGTCAGTATCACCACGAGTTCAGTTGTAGTTACTTATGCATGTATGTATTCTCACGTTCATATCAGTCAGCATTGTTCATGCATATAAACCCTTTGCATTTAGCCTACCTAACTCGTATACTCAGTATATTCAGACATACTGACGCATTCGCGCTATGGTGTTTTATTTTACGCCATAGGTTCAGAGGCACGAGTTCTAGAGCAGTAGTAGCATTGCAGATTTTAGCAATTAGAGTTAGAATTGAGTCCTCATACTTCGACGACATAATTATTTCTCTATCTTATCATTGATTAGCTTATTAGTTGGAGTTAGTTGGGGACATGTCCCATCATCTCCTTTTTCAGGTTATTCAAATAGTAGAGGCTTTCAGACTAGATTACAGACTAGATTCAGACTTCAGTATTTTGGTTTTGTTTTGGTATTATGATACCACTTTATTCAGACATTTTTATTATTCAGATTATGTTCTGTATTGAACCTAATGGCCTTTCAGTTATGTTTCCACATTTATATTCATATATTATGACGTGTACAGGAACAGATATCAGTCATGGGTTAGCTTGTGGTACGTCGGGGTCATGAGCATCGTGTAGCATTCCGGTTTAGTAAATTGGGGCTTTACAAACTTGGTATCAGAGCCTAAGGTTCAATAGTATCCTAGGAAGTCTGAAAGTCACATCTAGTAAAGTCTTGTACATGGGTATGTTGCGCGCCACATATATGGGTAGGAGGCTATAAGATGTTTTAGGAACAGTTTCCCTTCTTTCATGTCTCAGATCGTGCTATGGAAAGATTCTTTAAGAAACTTATGTGGATTCTCATCATGTTCTATTCATGTCAGATTTACCTTACTTTTAAGGTAGGAGAAGTAGTGAAGCCCAAAGTCGTACAGATAGAGCTTTCTCAGGAAGTCCCCGCAGATAGTTTTGGGATAGTATTAGGAGTGAGCTTTATACTTTTAGGTGTAGTCTTTCAGGATGAGTTATCAGTTAGGTACATTATTGTACCACAGACCCTAGAGTAGAATGATTGTAGTTTAGTTCATAGTTTAGTGAAGTGTTCCTAGACTTATGATGATGACTTGAGGCTAAGGTGGAAGGTTTACTTGAAAGAATGCAGAAGTAGTGCTTTAGTTAATATTAAGTTCTCATCATGAGTTAGTCAGTAAAGACAACAGTTTAGTTTAGCAGTTAGACAATCAAATTCATATAGTTTGTTTTCACATCTTTCAATCTAGTCATATTGTCAGAAATCTCAGTAAGGTAACTATTCCAAGATAGAGTAACTTAGTAATTATGAGTATAACTCTGTTCATGCATTATGCATTAGTTTTAGCTCTCCAATTTTAATTATGATCCAGTTCATAGATTCCCTATGCATCACCCCAGTGTACCAGTAAAGTAAGCCTTCTTAGAGGGACATAGAGTCCCAAGAGGGAGATACCCCATAATTTCACCATGCTTTCATGTCTTTCAACCCATTCAATTGCATGTCCAAATGTTTCTCACAAAGATAGTATCAGTTATCAGTACATATTCATTCAAGCATTTAAGAGTCAGTTCAGTCAAGTATTCATGCATTAGATATGCATGCTCAGTAGTAGAAGCTCAAATTATCAATGTATCCATTTATGCATTAATGAGAAATGCTCAGTCATGTATTTCATGCATCAGGTATGCATGTTCAGTAGAAGAATTCCATCAAATAGTCATGCATCAGATATGCATGATCGGTATGAATTTTCAGCATGTCAGTAATTCTATTCATATAGTCATGTTTCAAAAATTCATGTCCTTTAAGTAAGTTCAGTCTATCAGTTTTCTCAATCTATCAAATTTCATTCGGGGATGAATGATTCCAAGGGGGAGATAATGTAACGCCCCACATTTTGAACTAGAATGAAAATCTGTCATTCATATGCATAGATATTCCAAAATCCTCGAATCCTATGTAAATTTAGTGTGTTAATCAATTATGTAGTGTGGGAATCTATTTGAGTATGAATTTAGATCATAGAGGTCCCCTAACTCAAGGACAAGTTGAAAGCTTTCCTATCGTTCAGGTTTTAGTGAGCGTCAATTAGAGGACCTACTATATGTCAAATGAAATCTCTTTGAATTATCTTTCAAACGATACCAATTTCACCCAAATCCGATACTGGAGCAAAAAGTTATACCCATTTTACTCCAGCATGTCAACCAAGAAAATTGAGTGACGACATTCGTGATAACTTATCACAAGTGTGACGACTTATCACAAATGTTGTCATCCTTAGGCAGAATCCAGCCCCCAGTGATGATATTTTTGATAAGTTATCACAAGTGTGACGACTTATAACGAATGTCGCCAGCCTTAGGCAGAAACCAGCTCCCAAGTGACGACATTTGTGATTACTTATCACAAATCCGATGACATTTCAGCCTTGGTCGTCAGCTAAGATTTTCAGCAATTGGGAAGTAGTTTTGTAAGGGTATTTTGGTCTTTTCCTTTACCTCCGACGACTTATAAACCTCAAGGGACATAATTTTCTCTTATTTTTCTTTAGTTAAACATCTCAAAAACTCTCTCTTACACTTTCAACCACAAGATTAGGGTTTTTATTAAAATCATCTCCCAAAAGCAAGATTCAATCCTTTTTTCCAAGATAATCAACAATTAAGTTTCCCAATCCAAGAACTCTCCAGCAACTCGTCTTAGTTTCCTTTCTAAGGTATACGTAGTTCTCATCCATGGATCCATTTCATCCATGGAGCTGAAGAATCATGTTTTAAATTATAAAATATGATTTCCTTGTTGTGTTATGACTATATTTATGTTGATGATTGTTGTTTGGATTCAAGGTTGTATCTTAATGTGTTTTTCATGAAGCAAGTGAGTAGGTTAGTGGAAACCCATGAATTTTGGATGGATTAAGATTGTCAAATTGCTAAGTACACCTATGCCCAAAGTTATGCATGTAAGGTGTTTGACAAAATGCCAAGAATAATAGAATCCATGTTTTTATGACTTAATAGTGCTTAAATTACAAGTCCATGTTATATTCCTTATGTTTCCACATGAATTCCATGTTATTGATATGTGTTGGTGTTATGAGTTGTTGTTGTGATATGGAATGTCCATGATATAAAGGTATGCAAGTATACCCATGTTATATGTATTCTCTTTCATTTATAAAGTGTTGAGAACCATGTGTAGTATGAAATCCCCTACTTATGGTATTATGAATTGTAGAGTTTATTCCTATAATCAAGAAGTATCGTGTGTGTCAGTTTCCTTCCATCGAGTCCTGGGGGTACTTGTACCCAAAAAATATAGCTGTGTGCCGAAAGCCGAGTTAGTCTCAAGATAATCACAGTCATGCTATGATTAGTAGAACTCAGTCAGTTACAAAATTCAGAACTCTCAAACAGTTATATAACTTAAGAAATCTCAGTAATTTAAGTATCGTTATTATTCCAGCTTCAGTTCAGTACTTAGATCAGATCTCAGTAGCATTCAATAAAATAATTTAGAACTTAGTATCATTCAGTCAGATAATAGATTCAGTAGTATTCCATCAGATAACGAAACCAAGTGAACTCAGTCAGCTCCGTCAAGTAAGAAACTCAGTAACAGCTTTAGTTCAGTTTAGGTACAATTTCTAAGAATCAGTTCAAAATCTTTCAGTTGGGAGTAGGAGCTAGCACCAAGCGAGTGAAAGGATGGAGGCTCCCCATTAGAGAGGCAGAGTCGTTAGGATCAATCCCTGGACTCCAAAACTACATAGCCAGCATAGGATGTAGGAGTCACCCGTCAGAAAAAGGTTTGTCACCCATCAGAGAGGCTTGACTATTATACTGACTTACGATTGACTTCTTACGAGGGTCACCTATCAGATAGGCTTGACCAGAGAGGTATTTACCCATGGCACAGTATTGATACCCTTCCATCTGGGGTTACAGGTTGGAGCCCACCAGTTCAGATTCAGGCATGTCGGTTAAGTGAGAACTCCCACAGTTACAATTTCAGTTTCAGTCTTCAGAGAAGACCTCAGAAATCTAGACTATTTGATACAGTCATCAATCTCAGTAAGGAACTCAGATAGTTCCACAGATTCATAGACCACCCGTTAGATAGGCTTGGTCTAACATAAAGTTATTCTATATCAGTACTTACAGAGGTCACCCATCAGATAGGCTTGATCTATGTCTCAGATTCAGTTGAGTATTCTCAATATCAGATCCAGAGATCACCCGTTAGTAAGGCCTGATCTCAAGCTTAGTCACTCTTAATTATTATTAGAAGATTTAGACTATCAGACACAGTTTCTCAGTATCATTTACATCAGTTAGCCCAATCATCATAGTTATATTAGTTAGATCAGTCGTCATATCTTTCGTTATCAGTATTCAGTCTCAGGACTGTTAGACATAGTCAATCAGACCAGTTCTTCATAATTCAAACTTTCAGAAATAGGCATTCATCTATTCAGTATCTCAGTATTAGTAAACTTATGTTGTCAGCATTCAGACTCAGTAGTCAGTATCACCACGAGTTCAGTTATAGTTACTTATGCATGTATGTATTCTCATGTTCAGATCAGTCAGCATTGTTCATGCATATAAATCTTTTTCATTTAGCCTACCTCACTCTTATACTCAGTACATTTAGACGTACTGACGCACTCATTCTATAGTGTTTTATTTTATGCTATAGGTTCAAAGGCATGAGTTTTAGAGCAGTAGTAGCATTGCAAATTTTAGCAATCATAGTTAGAAGTGAGTCCTCATCCTTCGAGGACATGATTATTTCTCTATCTACTCATTGATTAGTTCATTAGTTGGAGTTAGTTGGGGACATATCCCATCATCTCTTTATTCAGGTTATTCAAACAGTGGAGGCTTTCAGACTAAATTACAGAATAGATTCAGACTTCAGTATTACAGTTTTATTTTGGTATTATGATACCACTTTATTCAGACATTGTTATTATTCAGATTATTTTTAGTATTGAACCTTATGGCCTTTTAGTTCGTGTTTCCGTATTTATATTCATATATTATGCAGTGTACAGGACCAGCTATCAGTCATGGGTTAGCTTGTGGTCCCTCGGGGTTATGAGCACCGTGTAGTATTCCGGTTTAGAAAATTGGGGCTTTACAAACTTGGTATTAGAGCCTAAGGTTCAATAGTGTCCTAGGAAGTCTAAAAGTCGCATCTAGTAGAGTCTTGTACTTGGGTGTGTTGCGCGCCACATTTATATGAAGGAGGCTATAAGATGTTTTAGGAACAGTTTCCCTTCTTTCATGTTTCATATCGTGCTATAGAAAGGTTCTCCTAATAAACTTATGTGGATTCTCATCTTGTTCTATTCATGTTAGCTTTACCTTACTCTTAAGGTAGGAAAAGTAGTGAAGCCCAAAGTTCTACAGATAGAGATTTCTCAGGCAGTCCCCGCAAATAGTTTTGGGATAGTATTAGCAGTGACTTTTATACTTTCAGGTGCAGTCTTTTAGGATAGGTTATCATTTAGGTACATTATTGTACCGCAGACCCTAGAGTAGAATGATTGTAGTTTAATTCATTGTTTAGTGAAGTGTTCCCAAACTTATGATGATGACTTAAGGCTAAGGTTGAAGGTTTAGTTAAATGAATGAAGAAGCAGTGTTTTGGTTAATCTTAAGTTCTTAGCATGAGTTAGTCAGTAAATCCAGTATTTCAGTTTAGCAGTCAGATAATCAGATTCGTATAGTTTGTTTTCACATATTTCCATCTAGTCATACTATTAAAAATCTCCGTAAGGTAACTATTCCAAGGCAAAGTACCTTAGTAGTTGCGAGTATAACTCATTTTATGCATCATGCATTAGTTTCAGCTCTCCAATGTTAAGTTATGATCCAGTTCATAGATGCCCTGTGCATCGCCCCAGTGTATCAGTAAAGTAAGCCTCCTTAGAGGGACATAGAGTCCCAAGGGGGACATACCCCATAATTTCTCCATACTTTCATGTCTTTCAACCCATTCAATTGCATGTCCAAATATTTCTCACAAAGCTAGTATCAGTTATCAGTACATATTCATTAAAGCATTTAAAAGTCAGTTTCGTCAAGTATTCATGCATTAGATATGTATGATCAGTTGTAGAAGCTCAAATTATCAGTGTATCCATTTATGCATTCATGAGAATTAGTCAGTCATGTATTTCATGGATCAGGTATGCATGCTCAGTATTAGAATTCCGTTAAATAGTCATGCATCAGATGTGCATATTCGGTATGACTTTTTAGCATGTCAGTAATTCTATTCATATAATCATATTTCTAAAATTCATGTCCTTTAAGTAAGTTAAGTCTATTAGTTTTCTCAGTCTATCAAGTTTCATTCGGGGATGAATGATTCCAAGAGGGATTTAATGTAACACCCCACATTTTGGACTAGAATGAAAATCTGTCATTCATATGCGTAGATGTTCCAAAATCCACGAATCATATGTAAATTTAGTATGTTTAACAATTATGTAGTGTGGGAATCTATTTTAGTATGAATTTAGATCAAAAAGGTCACCTAACTCAAGGACAAGTTGAAAGCTTTCCGATCGTTCAAATTTTAGTGAGCGTCTAAACTTAGGTCAACTTCAATCGACCATAACTCCTTTAATATATATAATTAGAGGACCTAATATATGTCAAATAAAAATCCTTTGAATTATATTTTCAACGATACCAATTTTTCCCAAATCCGATACCAGAGCAAAAAGTTATACCCATTTTACTCCAGCCTGTCAGCCTAGAAAATTGAGTGACGACATTCATGATAACTTATCACAAGTGTGACGACTTATCACAAATGTCGTCAGCCTTAGGTAAAATCCAGCTCCCTGTGATGACATTTCTGTTAAGTTATCACAAGTGTGATGACTTATCACGAATGTCCTCAGCCTCCCAAGTGACGACATTTGTGATGACTTATCACAAATCTGATGACATTTCAGCCTTGGTCGTCAGCTAAGATTTTCAGCAATTGGGAAGTGGTTTGGTGAGGGTATTTTGGTCTTTTTCTTCACCTCCCATGACTTATAAACCCCAAGGGATGTAACTTTCTCTTATTTTTCTTTAGTTAAACATCTCAAAACCCCTCTCTTACACTTTTAACCACAAGATTAGGGTTTTTATTAAAATCATCTTCCAAAAGCAATATTCAAGCCCATTTTCAAAGATAATCAAGAATTAAGTTTCCCAATACAAGAACTCTCCATCAACACATCAAAGTTTCCTTTCTAAGGTATGTGTAGTGTTCATCAATGGATCCCTTTCATCCATGGAGCTCAAGAATCATTTTTTAAATTATAAAATATGATTTCGTTGTTATGTTATGACTATATTCATGTTGATGATTGTTGTTTGGATTCAAGGTTGTATCTTGATGTGTTTTTATTGAAGCATGTGAGTAGGTTAGTTGAAACACATGAATTTTGGATGGATTAAGATTGTCAAATTGATAAGTACACCTATGCCCAAAGCTGTGCATGTAAGGTGTTTGATAAAATGCCAAGAATAATAGAATCCATGTTTTTATGACTTAATTGTTCTTAAATGACAAGTCCATGTTCTATTTCTTATGTTTCCACATGAATTCCATGTTATTGATATGTGTTATTGTTATGAGTCATTGTTGTGATATGTAATTTCCATGATATAAAGGTATGCAAGTATACCCATGTTATATGTATTCCTTTTCATGTATAAGATGTTGAGAACCATGTGTAGTATGAAATCCCCTACTTATGGTATTATGAATTGTGGATGTTATTCCTATGATCAAGAAGTGTCATGTGTGTCAGTTTTCTTCCATCGAGTCCTGCGGGTACTTGTACCCGAAAAATATAGTTGTGTGCCTAAATTCGAGTCAGTATCAAGATAATCTCAGTCGTGCTATGATCCGTAGAACTATGTTAGTTATAGAATTCAGAACTCTCAGACAATTATAGAACTTAAGAAATCTCAGTAATCTAAGTATCAATATCATTCCAACTTCAGTTCAGTACTTAGATCAGATCTCAGTAGCATTCAAGAAATCAATTCAGAACTTAGTTTTAGTCAGATAATAGATTCAGTAGTATTCTATCAGATAACGGAACCAAGTGAACTCAGTCAGCTCCGTCAAGTAAGTAACTCAGTAATAGCTTCAGTTTTATTCAAGTACAAATTCTTAGAATCAGTTCAGAGTCTTTCAGTTGAGAGTACAAGCTAGCACCGAGAGAGTGCAGGGATGGAGGTTCCCCATCAGAGAGGCTGAGTCGTTAGGAGCAATCCCTAAACTCCAGAACTGCGTAGCCAGTGTAGGATGTAGAAGTAACCCGTCAGAAAAAGGCTTGTCATCCATCAGAGAGGCTTGACTATTATACTGCCTTAGGCTTGACTTCCTATGAGGGTCACCCATCAGATAGGCTTGACCAGTGAGGTATTTACTCGTGGCACAGTATTGATACCCTTCCAGCTAGGGTTACAGGTTGGACCCCACTAGTTCAAATTCAGGGCATGTCGGTTAAGTGAGAATTCCCACAGTTACAGTTTCAGTATCAATCTTCAGGGTAGAACTCAGAAATTAGGACTGTCAGATATAGTAATCAATCTCAGTAAGGAACTCAGATAGTTCTACTGATTCATTGACCACCCACTATATAGGCTTGGTCTAATATAAATTTATTTAGTATCAGTACTTACAGAGGTCACCCATTAGATAGGCTTGATCTCAATCTCAAATTCAGTTGAGTATTCTCAATATCAGTTCCAGAGATCACCCGTTAGTTAGGACTAATCTCAAGCATAGTCACTCTTAATTATTATTAGAAGATTTAGACTGTTAGACACAATTGCTCAGTATCAGTTACATCGGTTAGGATGATCATCACTGTTAGATCAGTCGTCATAGCTTACATTATCAGTATTCAGTTTTAGGACTGTTAGACACAGTCAATGAGAATAGTTCTTCATAATTTCAACTGTCAGAAATGGTCATTCATCTATTCAGTATCTCAGCATCTGTAAACTCATATTGTCAGCATTTAGACTTAGTAGTCAGTATCACCACAAGTTCAGTTATAGTTACTTATGCATGTATGTATTCTCACATTCATATCAGTCAGCATTGTTCATGCATATAAACCCTTCGCATTTAGCCTACCTCACTCGTATTCTCAGTACATTCAGACGTACTGATGCATTGCACTATGGTGTTTTATCTTACGCCATAGGTTTAGAGACACGAGTTCCAGTGCAGCAGTAGCATTGGAAATTTTAGTAATCAGAGTTAGAATTGAGTCCTCATCCTTAGAGGACATGATTATTTCTCTATCTTCTCATTGATTAGTTCAATAGTTAGAGTTAGTTGGGGATATGTCCCATCATCTCCTTATTCAGGTTATTCAGATAGTAGAAGCTTTCAGACTAGATTACAGACTAGATTCAGACTTCTATATTTTGCTTTTATTTTGGTATTGTGATACAACTTTATTCAGACATTGTTATTATTCAGATTATGTTCAATATTGAACCTTATGGCCTTTTATTTTATTTTTCCATATTTATATTCATATATTATGCAGTGTACAAGTACAGATATCAGTTATGGGTTAGCTTGTGGTCCTTTGGGGTCATGAGCACCGTGTGGCATTCTGATTTAGAAAATCAAGGTGTTACACTATTATCTAATGATCTATAAAGATGTACATGACTATGCTTGGGGCTTTGACCAATGCTAAAGGAAGATAAATATATCACGAAAGCATGAGCTCTCTATGTCACCCATCCTTAAGCTTATGCAATTTTTTGTGTAGGGTATTGACTTTATGGGTCCATTCATGAGTTCATATGGTATGAAGTACATGTTGGTGGAAGTTTACCATATGTATAAGTGGGTGGAAGCCATTGTGCTTCCCAATAATGAAGGTTGGAGTGTCACAACACTTTTGAAGAAAAATATTTTCTCTTAATTTGGTTCTCCACAAGCTATTATTAGTGATAGTGGTCCCATTTTGAAAATGTTTGTTCAAAGCCATACTTGAGAAATATAATGTGAAGCATAAGGTGGAAACACCTTACCATCTGTAGATAAGTGGGCAAGTTGAGATCTCCAACCATGGGATCAAGTCTATTTTGGAAAAGACTGTGAATACCAACCGGACTTACTGATCTAGAAATTTAGATAATGCACTTTGGGCCTACCGGATGACTTACAAGTCCCCCATAGGTACCTCTCCTTATCAACTTGTTTATGAAAAGGCATATCATTTTCCAGTTGAACTTGAGCATAAGGCACTATAGGCATTGAAGAAGCTAAATTTTGAGTGGTGTGATGCGTCACATTTGAGATTGGATAAAATGAATGATATGGATGAGTTTTGACTTTGTTCTTAAGAAGGAAACCCATGATCTTGCTTGTTAATTTTGAGTACCCAATAGAGTCATGCCGTGCAGAGATGCTAAATCAAGCACTGCTTTGGAGGCAACCAAAGGTTTTAGTGTTCGCTTTTTTTTTTTAGGATAGGAAGCAAGGAAAAGTAACTTGAGGATGATAAAATTGCAAAAATTCAGACAATTCTTGGTAAGTGGACTCATGAATCAACCGACAAGTCATGATCCAACCCATGATACATGATTTAAGTTATGGCAACAGAAAAACCAAACTGCTCTCTGAACTCTAACCTGTGACCTCAACCTATGACCCGTATGTTGAACCCACAAGTCATGGGTTGGCCTCGTAGTAAGAAGACCTATAGACCTAAAGTTTCAAAGTCATTTCCTGATATCAATGGATCAACCTATGGATCGTAGGTACAACCTAAGATTCATAGGTAAAGTTGTAGGAAGTGATTGGGCCAGATTTTAATTTTTTCTTATAGGCCCTTATAACCCAACCTGAATCGAGTAACCTACGCGATTTAAACCCTAAAACCCAATACAATTTCCCATCAGTTAAAACTCCCACTCTAATTAAAACTCTTCCTCTACCATATAACTTTCAAATAATTCTACACCACATTAACACCCCTACACGTACCAAAAGAGTTTAAGTTGTGCAAAATAAATTATTCCTGCTACTTCTTCTTGAATTTTCACCTTTGGGTAAGGTTTAAATTTGATAAATGAATTGATTTTGATTAAGAAAACTTGATCATACACTTAGAATAGATTAGAAATTGCTTAGCTTTCAAAATTCTTGCATCACTTAGAACCTAAAAAGGTTGAATTAAACTGATGGTTGTTCTGTTTAATAAAATAACTTGAAATTAAATTGAAATAAGGGAATTATGGTCTGATTTGGGATAGTAACTTGGGAATAAATTCAGGTTAAACTCACAAGACACACGTATGACCTATAGGTTGAAGCCACAGTTGTAGGTTGGCCTCCTAAAAATCATACCTAAAGCCCTGAAGTTTCAGAGGCTTCATCTAATTTACATGAGACTACCTACGAACAGTAGGTACAACTACTACTTGTAAGTTGAGTCATAGGTAGACATTGAAATGTAATTTCAATTCTCTTTTCTTTTTTGGTTCAAATTACTATGATTCAAGTCTGACACTTCTTCTTACATGTATTATGGCACCAAAAGCTACACTGAAGAAGGGCATCCAATCCAGATTGAAAGATCATTCTCTCAAACAAAGTGGATCTATGGAGGAATATTCCATTAATAGTGTTCCCTTATCCTCGCACCAGACTCGGGATTAGACTCAAAGAGATATAGAAATTAGACCTACCATTCAGTTAGTCTCTCATCCAGCACCCCTACTGATACTTTAGATCAAGCCCTAGGCCCCTCAGCTTAGGTTATCCAGACTGGACCCAGGATGAAAGCTATACAAATATAACTACCACGCTCTCTTCTCCCTACCCGATCTAATGAGGAAGAGGATGAGTCTAGTTCTAGTATTAGTGAGGAGGGGTCACATATCCTTAATTCAGAAAAGGAGGCAGATTCAGCATTAGGTACCGACAATTGAGAGACAAATGTACCCCAGTCTAAAGAGGGTGTGGAGACATTATAGTGTACTAAGTATGCCTTTATATTAGCTCCAACAGCTTTAAAGCCCTCACACATCTCTGTCATCCCAGTAGTTCATTCAATTTAGAGATGGTGTGTGGAAAACATATAAAGTACATAAGATAGAGACATTGCTATTACTAATCAGGGCAGACCTCGGCATAGTATAGTGAAGGATCCTTGCATAAGGCTCAGTAATTTTGTAAGGGTTCTAGACCTGAAGGCCACCTTTGATAAATATAGGCGAGCTTTTAGGATCTTAAAGCCTCGAGAAGGTATGAGTGTTTATGCATCCTATGTCGCATCTACTGATATAATCAGACCAACTAAGGAGAGTGTTCAATACCATCGCCCACTGGCTCATACACTGGTTAGAGGAGTTAGAGTTGATTTATCTGATAAGACTATTTGTTGATTATTATTTGGCCAAATTTTTTGGGTCATCTATAGAGAGGGGTTTGGCTACAGATTAAGATTTATGAGGAGTGGGAGGAATATAATAAATCCTGACCAAAGAGATCATAGGAGAGATTTATCAAGATGGGTAGCTCAGCAGATAGCTAAGCTTAGTATTGATGCCACTTTATTTAAGGGGAAGGTAGAGATAAATAAGTCGTCACTGTACTTCACAAAAATGTTTTAGTACACCATTGTGAGGCATAGGTTGATTTTGATAGCTTTAGATAATGTGCTCACATGATATCGGTATGTATTGGTTGCCAGCCTCATGGTTTTCTATGACATAGACTTTACCAGGTAGATCTGAGATGAGATTCATAAGAGGGCTTTTTGTGAAATCACTACTATTTATTTCCCCTACTTGATATAGAAACTTATGACATGGCGGGAGTATCAGTTTTTCCAAATATTGATCATAGGGTTAAGGCTACCCACAGGGATGATATTTAGTTGATTAGAAATGATGCTAACCCAGTTGCACTATATAAGACATAACCTTATACAGCTTCAGGTATAGTGAACCATAAGAGGACTTCTGAGTTGATAAAGTATATTAATAGGATGATATTGAGTGGCGATGTTAATAAAGCTAGCCAATAGATAGAGACTTTTTCTACGGTAGGTAGTGAAGGGGATAAAGAAATTTTACCCTCACTTCTACATTTATAGTGCCCTCTTTCCATCTAGTTTTAGGTATGATGATAGTACCACGTGAGTTTTGTGGATTGGAAATAGGTTTTGGGTGAGCACCAAACACATAGTGACACCCAGTTGGCCAAGTTATTTGGTCAAATACAGCCTTAGGTATGGACTACATTGGAGACATCTGAGGTGAGAGTGATGGCTAGGATGATGTCTGTTGTAGATCAGTTTACTAGAGATTTACACGAATTAATTAATAGTTTTGAGGTCCATATGGGAGACGAACTTAGCAAGGCTCAGGTGCCTGACTTATCGAGCCTATACATGGAGGTGGCTACTTTGAGATTAGATATTTGTAATTTATCTGAGAGTTATGTTCTTGTCATCACTCTATTTATACCTTTCTTTACATAGTCACTACCCCCACCACCAACATTGATATTTGATCTATTTATTGATAAGGATGAGTCCCAAGTATTGAGGATAAGAGAGAATGAGAATATATCAAGCAGAGTTATATCTCAGATGAGTTTAGTTAGAACCTAGAAAAGGCCGCTAGGGAGTCTGAGCTTCAATTTCATATTAATGCGAGTGAGCATGCCAAGCGCGAGTTAGGTGCCTTCTCTAGTCCAGCACCTCCATATCTTAGCAATACATCTGACGTGTTAACTAATGCCCCAACTAGGGGTGAGCTTGTGTTTGAATCTTAGAGAATCTTAGGTATGTCCCATCACCCATATGTTCTTTATTTCTAGTATGCATTAGGAATAGTACATTAGCTTTATGTTGGGGATGGGGGTGTACTAACCACCCAATATTTTTATTATTGTATCTTTTTTCCTCAGGGTATGCTATCATAGTAGAGTTGGCATGTCTAGATATTGTGTTGTTTTTGTGATATATGTTGTGTTGGGTTATGTTTTATTTTGTTCAACAAGAAGAAAAATGAGGAACCTTGGTGAAATCAAATTTGTTGTGTTTTTATGTGTTTAATGATAATGCTCCTAAAAAAATTGGGAATCATGTGTTGTGAGTGTATGTTGTTGTGAGTGTATGTTGTTGTGACCATTGTTGAATCTTGCTATGGCATTAGTATTAAGGATAAATAATCGTAGCTTAGCATTGGATGTATCGGATAGTTAGTAGTTGATAATATAACCCTGTACCATGTGTATGTAAGGTATTTACCTAGTTCACTTTGTGTGTTTAATCCAGAACTTGCCAGGTTAGCCTTGCCTAGATTGTAGGATAGTTAGTAGGGACATGATCATAGGCCCTATTTGAATAAGTCCACTCTTATACTAAAAGACCAAAAAATGAGAATAAGTATCCCTTGATCCCCAATTTGAGCCTAGTTTTACCTATTTTCTGATTTTAAACTTTTTACCTTCCTGTTTTAATTATAATAACCCTTTTTTGGCCCTAGACTCTTTTTGGACTCTATTTACCTCAACTCAGGCAAATCACGTAAGTTGGGGGTGTCTATTATTGGGGTGCGAGTTGAAGATGGGTATTAATAAAGGTGTTGAATAAAAGAAAAGAAAGTAGGGTTGGGTGTGGTAGAAAAGTGTGAAAAGAAAAGAAAGAGAAAAATGAAAGAAAAAGCAAAGAACAAAGGAAACCACACCCAATCCAAATAGCAATAAGGAAAATATAAAGAATAAAATAAATATGGTTAAGTAGTGGAGCTAGTAATGTAAGTGTAGTTCCATTGAGGGTGAGTCACTTTTTGTCATATGTACTATACATGCCCCCAAGCCTATGTTACAAGCCTAGAAAAACTCAATAGTAATCCCAGTCCAACTGTCTAAAAAATTTGAGGTATAAAAAATAAAGGCATGACTATGGGATTTCATGCACATCATTTGAACTTTGTTGTGAGCGTTAGTGTTTTGATATAGTTCCTATATTTATATGTATATTGATATTGTGAGAGTTGGAAGTTCCTTACTATAAGAGTACATGGGTTGTAATATTAACTGTTTCTATGTTCGGGTAGTGTCAATTACATACATGCATGGTTGTTTATTTCAAATATAATGCCATCACTTGATTACTTTGGTGTTATGCTATTATACTACAAAGATACACACAGCGGTTTTGAAAGTTGTGAAAGAAAGGGGTAAGAAATTTAAGCTAAAATAAGTTGACTGCCATAGTTTCCTTAGGTTTCTTTTAGTTAAGCATCGTGTTCGTCTATTTTGTGTTAGTTCCCTAAGGACATGCAAATGTTCTAAGTAAATGGTGTTGATGTGCTATGGTTTAATGATACTTTCAATGCTTAAAACAAGGAAATTGTGGAAGTACTTAGGTATTTTTGTTAGATATGGGTGCTTCTGTGTTGATTCTGTAGGAAAACAGGGTTTTAAGAAAAGAATGAGTAAAAAGGATGAAGATTTGCTGAAAAGGCTACCCATGAGTCAACTCATGTCTCATGGGTAGTACCTACGAGCTATGAGTAGCCATGTAGGTTGAAGTTCTGAAGATAGATGATTGAGTCTGATTTCTACTAGCCTGTCTACAAGGCATAAATGCAAACAGCGACCCATAGGTTGCCTCGTAGGTTTAAGATTTTACTCTGATTTCCATGATTCCTATGCATGACTCATAGGTTGAACTTGTGATTCAACCTACAAGTCGTGAGATGATGCCGACTATAGTTTCCTACATTGTTTAGGATAGGTTTTCTGTTGTATCTTTAAATACCCTATGGATGTTTTATTATCAGTTTATGCACTTTCTACACTTTTGACATTATTTTGAGTTCTAAAATACATTATTGATCTTGGAATTATTGTTCTTGATTTTAGGATTTATAATTAATTTGAGATTTTGGGTTTTCATTCTTATTCTTTGTAAGTTCATCAGTATGCTTTCATTTTTGGAATCTATTCTTATTCTTACAACCATGAGTAGCTAAAACTCATAACAAGGGTTTTGGGAACCCTGATAGATTAAAAAAATAGGTTAAGTGCAAAGTCATTCTCCAATGGTGTTCTTTCATGTATGGTGGTTTCCTTCGCCTTGATTGCTTTCTTAACTGTTGCAAATGTTAGGAACTCACTCGTATTCAAAACTTGCTCAAGAGAGAGGTAGAGATTAGGAAAGGAGGACATAATAGTAATTTGAAGCTATCAACCTTCATCTAATAGCTTGAGACCATCTTAGAGTAAAAAGTTAATCTGAGATCATAAAATAAGGGTTAAAAATGCAACACTCTTAAATTGAGAGAAGCTGAGTAAAATTCACCCAAACCAAGGTCGAGAGACAGTTATTGATACATAACTTGTTAAATTTTGTATGAAAGGCATCGAGATAGTTTGACAAGCACGAACAGACTGTGGAGTTATGAAGTCAGAGGAAACATAATCCAAGTTATGCTATCATATTCATAACAACCCTAATTACCCAGCATTGTTACTATTACTCATATTTTCATAAAAGCCCTTTTTACTCTCCACAATTTTCAATTACATCAGGAATCTCGTGATAGATTTCAACCTATTCCTTGTGGGATCGACCCCAACCTAGTTGGGTTCTATATTTTAAAAGAGACTGTGTTATACTTTTTTGGAGGTATAATTTGGGTGACATCAGTTGCTACCACTACCGGTGGGGTAATACCACTAGAAGACATTTCTCCCTCTTCGTCTAAATTATTTGACAGTTTGATTACTGAGCAGTTTGTTTAGTTTTTAGAGTCAATTCTCTATTTTGAAGCCTTTGTTGTTTCAAATTCTCCACTGAGATAAAAATTCTGTCAGACAACCTCGTATGCTAATTTTGACAATTCCAAAAGATCTAAAAACAATGATTTTAGGTTAAGTGGACCCTTGGTTTGGGTCCCAAGATTTCCAAAATCATTTGAAGCTATTAGCTGTAAGATAAGGAAAATGGCACGTAGGTGTGGGACCCATTTTCTATTGAAACAACCATAGATTAAAATTTTGACTGTACCATTAGTTTAAAATATTGAATTTGATAGGGTATCATAGTTTGTTACATATACGGGATTTCAGATGAATCCTAAAGGGTTGGCGAAGACTTGAAAAAATTCTAAGTCTCAGCTGGTGCTGATGCACTGCTTAAGTGCCTTTTTAGACTGCTTAAGCAAAGGGGCCGCTAAAGTGGTCAGTCAATCGCATAAGCGATTGGGTCGGCCAAGTGAAGGTTCGCTTAAGAGAAACACTTACCTCTTATACGGTACCCGTTAAAGTGACAAGGGACCGCTTAAGTGGTACTTGTACGGCTCCCAGATGTTGCTTTAGTGACGCTAGGTCACTTAAGCGGCGATTGCTTAAGAGACTACCTGTGTCCGCTTAAGCGGCATCTGCGTACCTGAAAAAGTTATAAAAACCCCCAAACTTAGCCTAATTTTCACCATTTTTCATTTATTTCCAAGTATGTTTAACCCTAAAAGTGGGAAAACTTTGGAGAATCATTTGTGGTTGATTTTAGAGCTTTGGTGAAGTTAATTTATGCATTTCTTCTTTGAATCTATGGTAAGATTCCATCAATTGCTTAGTTTAAACCTCCATATATTTCTAAAATGCCTAAAAGTTTGGTGACTTGATTATAGCACCATTAGAGCTCTGAATTTACCTATTTTTAAGGATAAATATACCTTAAGCATAGAGGGACGTTGTGTTAGTTTCAAAAGTGTGATTCCGTAAATGGGCTCTACATGGGATTTTTACGTAATTTTTGACCCAAAGTACAATAGCGCAATATGGGTATCATTGTTCTCATTTTGATGAGCAAATTGTTATTTTGATAGCGTGCACTTTGCAGAAGCTTCTCAGAAGGGAAAATCAGTGGTTTAGCAGATTCTTCAGACTTTTCTTCAGCGACTAGGTATGCTAAGTTTACCTTCTACATAGATTCAGCTAATTCATAGTATAATTATGATATTATGCTAGATATGGGGTGTGATTAGGTATTGGAAGCATGATACGTATGATTGATCTAATTTGGACTATTTAGGCTATCTCAGAACCTCAATTTTAGGTAAAATTGACCTAGTTGCTCACATTTTAGGTTAAATTGACTTCGTTTCTCAAGTTTTAGGATAAATTTTTATCTTAGGGCTATTGTGGCTTATTTTACATCTAGAAATGAATTTAGATTTCTTATCCTAGTCTGGGTAGAATTTGCCTAAAAATAAATTTTGGGGATAGAAGTAGGACCATGTGCCCACCTTAGGCCAAGACTTGTGTTAGCCTTTGTAGACTTATATATGTATGTTGAACCCTTATTAATTCTTATCTTAGGACTTTGAGGATACTAAATACTTAATAATTATGGTAGTTTAGTAGTTGAGAGTTGGTGCAAATTTTGGGTAAAATTGATGGTTTAGTGATATAGTTTACTTATATGGTTTATTGATATGGCTCATAGATATGGTTTATTAGTATGGATCATTGATATGGTCCATTATATGAGTTTCAGTTCAAGTCTGATAATTAATGATGGCATTGATTAATATGATTTTTGGTTTAAGTCCTACAATTGATAATGGTATTAATACTATGAGTTCTAATTTGAGTTTGAAAAATGATGTTATGATGTTGATACCAATTTGGATGTTATGATGATGATGATATGAGTTTCGGTTTGAGTCCCTCATTGAATATTGGCTACGATATGATATGGTATAAAAGGTTTGATGGTTAAAGCTGGTATTTGATAAAGTTATGGATCTTTGGCTATTTCGTTTCTTTGAGTGTACCCTCCGAGATTATGGAGGTTGCGTTGGGTTATTTACTTTTATTCACTCATTGTCTTATGGGGGCCAATTTAGTAGTTATAATTGTGTGATCTTTATGTTACTTTTTTGTATTTATCTACTTATGCACAGTGGTGTTGGAGCTTATTTCCAAGTTTTCCCTACCACCTTGACTTAGTTTATTTTATCTTGTATCTTATTGTATTTATATCATAATTTAGCTCAGTCAGGCGATGATGGCTACTAAGTACCGATGGTTTTGGTACTCATACTACACTTCTTTACATTTTTGGAATAGGTCAGAGTACTAGTTACTGTTGTTGATGTGATACTCATGTTGTGTTGATTTTGGAGATTAGGTAAGCTCTTAGAGTTGGAGTTTCCCTTTTTCCTTTTACTATCCATATCTAGTCTTTCATTCCCCGAGATGAATTATATTTGCAGTTTCAGTACATATGTTCATTGTAGTAGCTTTGTATCGACATTACTAGGTCTCAGGATGATTTTTGATCATTTATCTATCTATTAGACTACTATGACTATTTTATTTCTATTTTCAATCTGTAGTTGTTGATTTTTGTCTTCTAGGGCATTTTATACCAAGTTGTCCCATTGCTTATACCTCCGAGCTACAATTTGGCTTACCTACTGGTGGGATAAAGTAGATGCTATCATGACTCATAAATTGGGTCTAGAAAAATTAATATTAGAGCCTAGGTTTCACTGTTATTGTCATACAATAGCAAGTGTCTATTAGAGTCCCGCAGATCAAAATGATAGCATCGCTTTCTTATCTTTGGAAAGCTATAAGACATTCATTGGAGCTCTTCACTTCGTTCACTCATTTTTTGCTAAGAGCCTGAGTTAGTTTCCAAAGAATTCCTTTAGTTTTACTCTTTTACTATTGTCTAGGACACGTGCTAGTGCTATATAAGACGAGGGTCTCGAGACCAAGCCTAGGGATCTTTTTATTGTTCGTGGATGGCATAGAGGTTGTGGATAACCAGGGATGTTCCCCAAGCTAGGGACTAGGATAAGGGGCCTTCACAGACCCTGTTCCTACTCCTAAGCTAGATATTCTTCCACCCCAGTCAGCGGTAGGCTTGGAACTAGCCCAGGCTCTACCAGGGTTTATTTCTTCTTCAATCCTCAGGGATACTTTGGTTTAGCTTTTGGGATTGCTTGGTGGTGCACTATCTGATGGTGCATAGTCTATGGATAACAGTAGTATAGAGGCTGGGGCACAGCCTGTACCTACAGCTTCCAGTGTTGAGGTCCCTCTCATGCAAGTGGTTGACCATTCGGTAGTAGCTCAGCTTATAGTTGTGCACCCTACTATGTTTGTTGAGACGTAGGAGATGTGGGGTACATTCATTAGATTGGCTTCGCCTGGGATTTTTTATGCACCTTTTGAGAATGTATATGAGTTCTTGAATACTTGTAAGGATAGGCTTTAAAATCTAGGCCTAGTTGAGACATATGGTGTGGACTACACCACTTTTTAGTTTGACTTAATATCTCGACATTGGTGGAGAGGTCATCTTGATTCCAGGCCACTTGGATCTCCTTCATTAAATGGACTCAATTCTCCAAGATCTTCTTGGAAAAATATATGCCTCGTAGTCTTAGAGATTGTCTGAGAGATTATTTCTTAAGGCTGGAGCAGGACTCCATGACTATGATGGAGTATGAAGCTCTATTTCATGAGTAGGATAAGAAAGCTACTTCTATTTTGACTATTGAGTATAAGAAGGTATGTTGCATTATTTGGGGATGAAACTTCCTCTTCGTATGTCTATACAGATTTTAGTTGTTATAGGTAGGTCTTTTGCTAAGGTTTCTAATCATGCTTAGGTTATGAAAGATATACATTGCTAGGCCTAAAGGGAAAGATAAGAGGCCACAATATTAGGGTAGTTTCAGTAGAAGTTGCAGGGGCTCATAGTTCAGAGTTAGTGGATCTCAGGGTAGGTACCCTCCGCGTCAGCAGTATCAGCATTAGGATCAGTGTAGTAGGTCAGCTCAGGTTGCACTTCATATTACAAATGAAGGCTCGTCTAGTTTAAATGATCGTCGTCGCCAGGGTAGTGGTCAGTCTTTGAGGGGTTCATCTTCTTTTTATTTTAGTCATGGTGGTTATTCCAGGTTAGATAGATCTTCTAGTTTTAGTATAATGGTTGAGGCATGTTATGGTTGTGGAGCTTTTGTTCATTTCTTAAGAGAGTTCCCCAGTGTTGGAGAGATGGTTCCTTCAGTTTAGAGTGTTCCACTAATTTGAGAAATTCTTTCCTTAGCTAGAGGTGGTATTTATCATCGTATGGGTGGTCCCCAAGGTGATCATGGAGGTTCTTAGGTATGTAGGATAGGGGATCAATTAGAAGCCTAACTAGGTGACAGGCATGGTCAGTTGTATGTTCTACCTACTAGACCTAAGGCTGAGTCTTTGGATGATGTTATCATAGGTACGATCTTAATGTATCGTCGGTTGGTTTTTCCTTTATTTGATCTGGGGTCCACTAATTCTTATGTTTCTACTTATTATGCCCCACAGTTATAGTTATATTAGGATTCATTATCTGTGCCACTATGTGTATCTACTCTTATGGGTGATTCTTTAGTAGTGGATTAGGTTTATAGATCATATGTTATGACTATTTAAGAGTTGGATACTTAGGCTAATTTTATTGTGTTATATATGGTGGATTTTGATGTTATTCTGGGCATGGATTGTTATCCCACTATTATGCAATCCTAGATTATTTTTCTAAGCCTGTTACCTTAACTATGCCTAAAATTCCCTAATCGTGTGGCAAAGAATAGTTAGCTATAAGCTGATGGAGATTATTTCTTATATTTGGGATAAGAGACTTATTTTGAGAGGTTCCAAGTCTTATCTCGCTTATATTCATGATGTTGGTGTAAAGAGTCCATCGTTTGACTCTATGCCTATAGGTCATGTGTGTTTTTATGCTTTTTTACTGATCTACCTGGTTTTTTCCTTGAGTGTGATATTGAGTTTGTTATTGATCTTGAGTCAGGAACCTGACCTATTTCTATGGCACCTTGCCGTATGGCTCATGCCAAGCTTATGGAGGTAAATTCTCAACTTAAGGATCTTCTTGGCAAGAGTTTCATTACACCGAGTGTGTCTCCTTAGGGAGCTCTTCTATATTTTGTAAAGAAGAAAGATAGCTCCATGCATATGTGTATTGATTATAGACAGCTTAATAAGGTGACAGTGAAGAATCGATATCCTATGCCTCACATTAATGATTTTTCGACCAGCATCAGGGTGCAATGGTGCTTTCTAAGATTGATTTAATATTCGGTTACCATTAGTTGAGAATTCAGGCTTCGGATATCCCAAAGATAGCCTTCAAACTCGTTATGGTTATTATGAATTTCTAGATGTGTCTTTGGGGTAGACTAACGCCCCATCAGCATTTAATGATTTGATAAATTATGTGTTTATGCCTTATTTGGATTTTTGTATTATGTTCATCGACGACATCATTGTGTATTCAAGGAGTATAGAGAAGCATATGCAGTATTTGAGGATGGTGCTTCAAACTTTGAGATTCCATATGCTTTTTGCCAAATTCTTAACTGTGAGTTTTGGCTTGAGTCGGTGACATTCCTTGGGCATGTAGTGTCTAAGGATAGTATTGAGGTATACCAAGCAAAGATCAAGGCTATTCATGATTAGGCCGGTCCTAATTCTCTGACAGCGGTTCGTAGTTTCATTGGTTTGGCCGATTACTATCAGTAGTTCGTTGAGAATTTTTCTACCATTGCAGCGCCGATGACTAGATTGACTCGAAAGAAAGTTCCTTTCTAATGGTTTAAGGAGTGCGAGTTGAGCTTTGGAAAGCTCAAGGTATTTCTTACTTTAGCTTCTATTTTAGCTCTTCTTGTTGAGAGTGAGGGGTTCACTATGTATTATGATGCTTCTAGAGTTAGTTTGGGTTGTGTGTTAAAGCACCAGTGTCGAGTTATTACTTATGCGTCGAGGTGGTTGAATGTGCACGAGCTCAACTATGCCTCTCATGTTTGGAGTTGTCGGTGGTAGTTTACATACTTAAAATTTGGAGACATTATATTTATGGTATGCATTGTGACATATTCATGGATCATAATAGTCTTTAGCATCTTATGACCCAGAGGGAGCTTAATTCTAGGCACCGTAGATGAAGGGAATTCTTAAGGATTATGACATCTCTATCTTTTATCATCCAAGCAAGGTGAACATGGTAGCAGATACCTTGAGCTGGAAGGCAATGAGTGTGGGTAGCTTGGCTTATTTTCAGTTTCTCAGAGGCCATTGGCACGGGACATTCAGTCCATAGCCAACTTGATGGTGCGACTTGATATTTCAGACCCTAGAAGGATTTTTGCTAGTGTTGAGGTGGGGTCTTTGCTATTTAAGCAAATTTGGGGTCGTAAATTTAAGGATAAGAGGCTTTGGATCATCTGTGATCAGGTGTTAAGTGGTTAGTCCAAGAGGGCTACCATAGATTATGAGGGTGTTTTGAGATTTAATAGTTGCATTTGTGTTCTGAGGGTTGATGACTTGATTTAGTCAATTTTGTGTGAGGTTCACAGCTCAAGATTTTCTATTTACCTAGGTATAACTAAGATGTATAGAGATTTAAGGCAGCATTATTGGTCGAGAGGTATGAAGAGAGATATAGCAAATTTTATTGCTTATTTCCTATCTTGTCAGTAGGTGAAAGCCGAGCATCAGAGACCTGGTGGCTTGATTCAAAGATTCCCCATTCCCGAATGGAAATGGGAGAGGATTACCATGGACTTTATTTGTGGTTTGCCTCATACTTCCCATGTTTTCGATGGTATTTTGGTAATTATTGATCAGTTGACCAAGTTGGCACACTTTATTCCTGTTCAGATATCCTTCAGTGCCTAGAAGTTGGCACGTATATATGTTAGTGAAATAGTCAATTTGCATGGTGTGCATGTATCTATCATTTCAGACCAGGGCTTAGTGTCCACTTCTAGCTTTTGGAGAGATTTTTTGGAGGAGTTAAGTACTTAGGTGGATCTTAGTACTTCCCGCTATACTCAAACTGATGGGCAAACGGAACGGGCTATTCAGGTTCTCAAGGATATGCTCTGAGCTTGTATTATGGATCTTAGAGGTCATTGGGAGCAACACTTAGCCTTGGTAGATTTTGCGTACAATAATAGCTACCATTCGAGTATTGAGATGGCACCTTTTGAGGCTTTGTATAGTAGGTGATGTTGTTCCTTGATTGTATAGTTTGAGACTTCCAAGATTAGACCCCGTGTTAGTGACCTACTTTAGGAATAATATGATAGAGTCGGGGTAATTCAGGAGAGGTTGAGGGAAGCTCAGAGTACGCATAAGGCTTATGAATATTGTTGGATTTCTGCCTTAAGATTTGGAGTTGGTGACCAGCTATTTCTTTGAGTATCATCCATGAAGGGTGTGATAAGGTTCAGGAGGAAAGGAAAGCTCAGGCCCAGATATATTGGACCCTTTGAGATTTTTCGCATAGTTGGTGAAGTGGATTATGAGTTAGCCTTACCTCTAAATTTTGTTATTGTCCATCTGGTTTTCCATGTTTCTATATTGCAGTGGTATATTCCTGATCCATCTCATGTGCTTAGATGGGACCTAGTTTAGGAGGATGAGCGGCTGACCCTCATGGAGGAGCCTGTGCTCATATTGGCCAATGATATCAGGCGATTGCGCACTAGAGAGATTCCAATAGTTAAGGTTTAGTGGAGGCACCACCCAGTGAAGGAGGCTACTTGGGAGATTAACGGAGAGAGATGTGGACCCAGTATCCTCACCTGCGGCTTCAGGTACATCCTAATCCTGTACTTTCACGAACAAAAGTTATTTTCGTAGTGAATATTACAATGACCCTCAAGGTAACTTTCTGTATTTCCTCTCATTTTTTCCATTTAGAGATTTCCTAAAGCTCCCGTAAGTCATTTATGACTTGCTTGAACTGACATTTTGTTTACAGGTAATTCGATTGGTTTTTAGAGCCAATTTTCATTTTGAAGTATTTGTTGGTTCAAATTGGCCACCGAGTCAAAAATTCAGTCAAATGAACTCGTATGCTAATTCTGAGTATTCCAATAGCTCAGAAACATTGATTTTAAGTTAGGTGGACCCCTAGTCTGGGTCTCGAGGCTTCCAAACTCATTTTGGGCTATTAGCCAGAAGTTAAGAAAAATGGCAAGTGGCTATCGGACCCATTTATCATTTAAATGACCTCGAATGGAAATTTTTACTACGCCATTGAGTCTAGAACATCGATTTTCATAGGGTAGCATAGTTCATTTGCGTATACGGGATTTCAAATGAATCCCGAGGAGTCGACAAAAACTTGAAAAAATTCCAAGTCTCAACTGGTGTTAGTGCATCGCTTAAGCACCATTTTGGGTCACTTTAGCGAAAGGGCCACTAGAGCGGCCGACCTAGTTGGATAAGACCAACGTAGTTCTGCTTAAGCGTAACCCCTACCGCTTGAGCATTAGCCACTAAACCGACAACAGATTTCTTAAGCGGTACCTATTCAGCCACCCAAATGTCGCTTTAGCAACACTAGGTCGCTTAAGTGGCAACCACTTAAGTGGCCCAGTGTCTGCTTAAGCCGTATCTGCGTAAGCCGTATCTGCGTACCTGGAAATGGTAGAAAAACCCTATTTAGCCCTAATTTCCCCATATTTCATCCATTCCCAAGGATAATGAACCCTAAAAAGAGGGAAAACTTTGGAGAATCATTTGTGGTTAATTTTAGATCTTAGATGAAGTTAATTTACGTGTTACTTCTTCGAATTTATGTTAAGCATCCATCAATGTCTTGGTTTAATTCTCCGTTTTTTCCTAAAATACGTAAAATCTTGGTGACTTGATTATAGAACCATTAGAGCGTGGAATTCACCAAATTTTTAGGGTAAATATTCCTTGAGCATAGAGGGGCACTGTGTTGATTTTGAAAGTGCAATTTTATAAATGGCCCCACATGGGATGTTTATGTAATTTTTGACCCAAATCACAAAAGTTCAATATGGGTATCATTGTTCTTATTTTGATGAGTAGATTATGATTTTGATAGCATAGAACCTTGCAGAAGCTTCTCGATAGGGGAAATTGGTGGTTTAGCGAATTTTTCGAGCTTTTCTTTAGCGTCCACGTAGGCTAGGTTTACCTTCTTCATAGATTGGGCTAATTCATAGTATAATTATGATATTATGCTAGATATTTGATGAGATTTAGGTATTGAAAGTACGATTGGTTTGATTAGTCTAATTTGGACTGTTTAGGCTATCTCGGAACCTCAATTTTAGCTGAAATTGACCTAGTTGCTCACATTTTAGGTGGAATTGACTTGGTTTCTCATTTTTTAGGATAAATTTCTATCTTAGGGCTAATAATTTATTATTTAACATTTAGCAATGAATTTAGATATCTTAGCCTAGTTTGGGATATAATTTACCTAAAAATTATTATGGGGATTAAAAATGGGCCCCTCGGGCTCACCTTAGGCCAAGACTTGTGTTAGCCTTTGTAGACTTATATACGCATGTTCAACCCTTTTTAATATCTTGAGATAGAGTCGTCAATATGGGCCAAGCCCGTTAGGCCGACCTGACCCAGCCTGTAATTTGATTGAGTTGGGCTTTATTTTTTGCAGCCCATTTAACAATAGAGCTTTTTAGATTGGCTCGGATAAGCCCGTGTCCCGTGGGGCTTTAGAAATATGGGTTGGGCTAGCCTGTGGTCTGGCCCATAAGTCAAATACATGCATATATTTAGATTGCTTATTAGTATTTTTATTTGGTTCGAAGGATATCATGTCAAAAGTTATTTAATTTCGCTATTAGGAGTATTTTTTTGGGGTGTTGGAGACTTGATTAACATGTTTTAACGCTATGTAATATTTTCTTGTAGTATTTATGTATATTAACATTCTAAAATTAAATTATAAAATATTATTTTTTTAAAAAGTGGGTTGGCCCGTGAAGTTCGCAGCCCACAGAGTAATGGCGTGGGCTTGGTGTTTTTTGGCCCATCATTTTGATAGGCCAGCCCGGCCTGGCCCATCAAACTCAAAGCCCATATGGGCTAGTACCTTGAAACTTTAAGGTTATTAAATACTTAATAATTATGATAGTTTGGAACTTGAGAGTTGGTGCTAATTCTTTATAAAATTCAATGGTTTAGTGATATAGTTTACTTATATGGTTTATTGATATGGCTCATGGATATGGTTTATTAGTATGGATTAGTAATATGGTTAATTTATATAAGTTTTGGTTCAAGTCCAACAATTAATGATGACATTGATTAATATGAGTTCTGGTTCAAGTCCGGCAATAGACGAAGCTATTGATATTAAAAGTTTCGATTCGAGTTCGGCAAATGATGTTATGATGTTGATACCTTTGGGGATGTTATGATGATATGAGTTTTGGTTTGAGTCCGACATTCATAGTTGGGTATGATATGATATGGTATGAATGGTTTGATGGTTATAGTTGTTAGTTGATAATATTATGGATCTTCGGTCATTTAGTTTCCTTGATTTTACCCTCCGGGCTTATAAGGGCCCACATTGGGTTATTTACTTTCCTGCACTTATTGTCATATGGGGGCCAATTTAGTAGTTATAATTATGTGATCTATACATTACTTTTCTGTATTTATTTAGTTATGCATAGTGGTGTTGGAGCTTATTTCTAGGTTTACCCTATCACCTTGACTTAGTTTATTTTATCTTGTATTTTATCGTATTTATATCATGATTTAGCTCAGTGGGTCGATGATTCCTACTGAGTACCCATGGTTTTGGTACTCATACTACACTTATGTACCTTTTTGGTGCAGATTGGGACATATCTCATCTCCATTCTCCTTATTTTTGAATTTTCTAAATTCTATAAAGTTAGAGTTGTACCAGCTGTTTATGTGCATTATCTTGAGATTTATCAATTATCTCTAGCCTTTCTCTAGTATTACTATCGTCCTTGTTTCCTGAACTACCTGTCTCTTTATTACCTGAGTTTGGTTATTCTTGATCTTTGACAACCTGTTCCACCCATTCTTTTGTATTTCCTAGGTGTTATTTATTTTCTTTCTCCCCTATCAAGTTCACTGTTGTTCAATGCATAAAATTTACTGAGAGTGTTGACTTGAGTTTATGGTTGGTTTGTTTTTGGTTCCATACCTGCTCTTTGTTTTCCTCTACCTAGATTTCTTCTTATGTCTTTCATTCTTCCATTTCTTTGAACTTGGAATTCTTCTTATTCTTTTGGTTTATCTCTCTCCGTATTATCCACCTTATTGGATTTTTTTCAAATTTCTCCACTTATACGTTCTGTCTTTTCTTTTTTTTGCCTCTTCTATATTAAGTCCATCCTTCTCTTCATCTTCATATTATTTATTCTTCTTCTTAGGATCTAGCTCTGCATGCAATCCATATATTGTTGTTCATTATGCCCTTGAATTCTATAGTTATTGCAGTATTTAGGTACAATCATATTTTATTCTAACTCATTTCTTCACCAGCTCTCCCAATTTCTTCCTCATATTAATATTAATCCTTTTTAGAAATTCACTTAGTTAATCCACTTCAACCTTGACACAAGAACAATGAGGCCTTGTTTGATTTTTAATAAACATGTCAACCTATAATGATTTTACAACAGCAGGAGTAAGAGAAAACATATCTTTCTTTCCAAAGATTTGGGGGTAATAAAGAAAAAGAAATCTAGACTATTGCAGTAGTTGTTTCCTCCTCAAGGTCGAATCAAGGACCCCACTTCAATGTGTGCACGGGATAAGTCCATTGTCTTTGGGTTAAATAAAATGTTTCTTTTGAAAGCAAGTTCACGTAGTCCTCTAAATTTTCTACCTTAATTAATATGTGTTCATTGCTTAAGAGACCAACATTATATTTTTCTATCTACATTCATTTGATATTATTTTCTTCAGATCCTGAATGTTCGACCAACCTTACAAAAATCTTTCAAAAACATTATACTGTAAAGTTTCATTATAGATCATTTGGTTGACTTTTTCCTCTTCCCAGATTACTCTGGGTTCTCCATATAGGTAGGCAATAGGTTTCATCGGGGTTGGTTTATTAAAGATTGATGTTGGACGTTGCAGCAAAATTTAATAGTGCAATAGTTGTAGATTGTGGTTGGCCATTCTCAGGAGGAAGCTGCCTTGAAGAAGAGATGCACATCGCCACCGAAAAAGGGTAGGTAATGTTAGGGTTTATCGGTGTCTAGAGTTTAAACCCTTCAATTACTTGACTTCTTAATTTATCCAAATTACCAACCCTTTAAGTCATATATACTCGTAGTAGTTTGGCACTTCTACGTGTCTATTTAAGTTATCCTAACACTACTAAAAAAGAGGTGAAATTGACTACCAAAGTGATTAACAAAAGCTGATGTCAAAATTCGATCGACCTCAATTGATTCTTCCTATATTTTAAAAAAATTGTAATAAAATCGATCAATCGAGGTTAGACAGTATTATTTTGTCAAATTTTAGTCAACTATTTTTTTAAAATTACCAACCTGTGACCCACCTCTATAGATTGGTATGTATTTAAATACTCATAGGTGATTCCACTTTTCTCCATTCTCTCTATGTTTTTTTCTCTCTCCCCCTTCCCTCTCTCGAATTGTTCTCTCTCTCTAATCCTATCCTCCCTTGCTCGAACATTGATGACACCAGTCATATCCCATCTCTACTTCTTCCTGTCGTCTTTACCATTCAACCAGCTTTCACAGTGTCACCATCAGCCAATGTTGCCACCTTTAAGGCCAACATTAAGTATTTCTTGTTATGTTGTTTAATTAGATTAATTTTTATATTTTTAGATTAATTATTTTTTATTGCATATGATCCTTGTTACTTCAATACAGAGAGGGGACTTATATGAGATGGGAGGTAAAAGATGAACGGTGAGACAATTTTAAAAAAAATAGGTGGACGAAGGATTTATTTGAAACTTTTTGAAATAGTTAGAGACATACTTGACACTTTTTAATTTGAACTAATGAATAGAAAATAAAGCTAATAAAGTATGGAAAAAAGAAGCAAAATATGAGAAATTGCAAAATTATACGGAAGCACGCTATAATAAACACATGAAATTGAATATGAGAATAAGAGAAATAGAAAAGAAATAAAGTGAAAAAATATCATTAAAGTATATTTGAGATAAAAAAAAATTAAGCAAAATTAGAAAAGTGATTTTAGTTTGTTATTACTTAGTATAATCACTATTAGTTTCCGCCTTAAAATTAAAGGATGTTATTAAATCCTTTCTGAATGTAGCTATGTAAATATTTCTGCTCCTTGCATGATGGCTTAAGACTTTTATTTTTGAATTTCTAAGCTTTTAAAACGTGTGTTTGTCACTCATTATGGTTTGATTTTACGAGTCTTTATTCTTATGTGTGGTATTTGTGACTTGTCAATGTTGACCAGTTTCCTTATATGTGATGAAAGTTGATGAAAGCTATGGAATTCCTTAGTTTCTTGAGATTCCACAACTTCATTAGTTAAGGAATCAGTCATAGTATTGCCTTCCCTGAATATATGGATAACTGTAACATTTAATTTCATTATTTTATACCTCATTGCTTCCATGATTTGTACTAGTTACCAGGGTATTTTCCATTGTTATAGGATCATGTGGTTAAGGCTTAGTGAGTTTGTTTCCAATAAGAAGTCATTGAGGCTTCTCTCTCCACGGTAATCTAAAGCCTCCTTAATTGCTCTCGACTCTGCTTCCATGTTGGAGAAAATCCCCAAAACCTTAGTTCTAGCATATATTACATCCCTATTATCATCTCTTAGACAAAAACTGTATGAGCTCATTCCAGGGTTACCTCTGCATGCCCCATCTGTATAGCACTTCAGTTGTTGGCTTCTAGGTTTCTTCTAGACAACACTATAATAGTGCAACCTAGGCTTGTAAGCCCTTAGCTTGTCGACCATCTCTAGTCATACCTATGAATCTATCTTTATCCAGGGGTATAATATCTTAATAACTTTCTTCGCAATTTCGTGTATCTCCAGCACTATTCCTGTGATGTTTGTTGATCTCCCATGCTTAAGACAGTTCTTTCTTTTCCAAAGTATCCATAGTTTAAACACCCCATGCTTTTAACGCTCTAGTAATGCCTTAAATGTGACCTTTAGGACCTTTATATCGATAGTAAACTATATCTAGTTGTTATGGGTCGTGTTGGGGGTATTTTTGGATGTTGGAAATGGGTGTTCATTGCCAAATGGACCCTTCACAAAGACTCGACGCCATGGAGGGATTGCCAAATTCCACTAGAATGGGTTGGCTTTAGGTTATGCACCGCTAACCCTAAGGTTGGCTTTGGTTTTGCACCGCCTACCCTGAGGTTGGCTTTGGCCGTGCCCCGCCAAGTAAAATTGAAGCATCAAAAGTTGCTCCATTTAATTTAATTTAAGGGCGTTGAAGTTTTTTCACACCCCTAAACCATTTTTAATCATTCTTAAATGAATTAAGGGGTTTTAAACAAGTTATTACCTACTTTTCATGAGATTAACTCATGTAAACCCTTCCCCTCTTTCCAAGAACAAGAAATTCAAACTTTCTCTACAAGAATTCAAGTATCCAAGCTCCAAGTTCAAGCATTTCTTCAAGGATTCAAGTAATTGAGGTACGTGGGTATTCATCAATGGGTTCCTTCCACCTATTGAGCCCAAAAAAAACCCTTTCTAATTAAATTATGAATTTTACTCTAATTATGATCAATTTCCATGTAAATTATGAAATTTATCCATGTTTTCTTATTAGTTTTACATTAAAGTCATGCTAATAGTTTTATCCCATGTGAATCATGTTCCTACATGCTTGAAGTTCCAAAACCCTAGGTCATGTTCATTTGGCATCATGTCAAATTCTTGAATTATGCTTTAAACTGTATAAACATGATATTATCCCAAGGTTAACTCATTCTCATGTTTACATTTATGTAATTTAGTAGGGTATTGAAATGTCTCATGTTTTGGGGTCTTTGAATTATGACTTTAGGTCACTGTTTTAAATATTGTATCAACTTTTTATAATCATTTATTGTTGATGGGCTATGAATACCCGATACTTACATGTTTACTTATGTTTCAAACTTTTTATATAATGAGTCAGTCAACTCATGATTTTATCCCCATATTCAAATTATCTTTTTATAACGAACTCACCAAAATTATTTTATTTTAAATACATCAGTTTACATGTTCATGGTTAGCACAGATTATGCATGCACTGTTAATTTTTAGAATACCATATTTGAATATATCAGTGCATACACTAGTTCATGATTTCAGTGTCAATTCAATTGGGAGTAGGATTTAGAACTGAGTGACCCTAGGGATGGGGGCTCACCTGCCAGTAGAGGGTATGAACTTTAGTAGCAGTCCCTGAGTTCCAGAACTACGTAGCCAACATAGGTTTTGAGAGGTCTTCCTGCCAGTTGAGGGATGAAATTCTCATAGGGTCACCTGCCACTAGAGGTTGACTCCTTCGTCCTTCGGGACATTAGCTTAGTGGATCTACACAGTCATGTGTTAGTGCCCGTGGCAAGGTACTGACATCCTTCCAATTGGGGTTACAGGTTGGACCCCGATTATCTCTGATTGGGGCATATCGGTTACATAATAGCTCCCACAATTTTAGTCAGTATTTAATTTATCTTAGTTCAGGTTTGCTTGACTAAGTATACAAATTTCAGTATTTGTTCAGTCAGTTTTACAGATTATTTCAGTTATTTAAATATCAGTTATTCAGATCATTTCAGTACATGTTTTACATTGTCTTGCATTCTCAGTTTTACATGTTTATGTTTTCATGCTCAATATTCATACATGACCCTCAGTTTAATTTTACAACATGTTCAGATTTACATAAGATTTACATACAGTATTCATGTTTTACCGCTTTTCAGCTTACAGAATTATTTTTATCCCATGGTTTATAAATCTCACTATGACTTACAGTTTTCATGTATAGCCATGTTTTAAATGTATGTTTAAGAAAAGAACTTATGTACTCAATTTTAAAGCATGTTTTAAAGATTTTCATGATTTAGTGCATTTGTCCATATACTCAGTACATTCCAAAGTACTAACCACATATATGTGTTTGTTTCTATATTCCATCATGATTTAGGTACCAGATGTAGTCTATAAACCATGGTCAGATAGTTCTCAGCATTCAGCCAGCAGGTGATGAGTTCTCTTATTTTAAAAACTTCAATCAGTTATAGTTCATGTACTGTATTGTTATTATTCTTATGTATTGATTTGTGGTAGTTGGAAGCACGTCCCAGCCATCTACAATCAGTATAGTAGAGGCTTCATAAATAGTCAGTCAGAGTCATAATATGTAATTCCAGTCTTTCTTAAGTTTTATCATGTTGTAAAACATATCAGTATTATACTTATTCAGATTTTCTCATGATTATTTTTCCACTTAGTAAATTTAGCTTTTAAATACAATTTTAATCAGTTGCTCGAGTACATGGGTTATCTTAGGATCACTTGTGGTTCCTAGCACCGTGTTACGACCAGAGGGTAGTCTCGGATCGTGACAAACTTGGTATCAGAGCACAAGGTTCAAGTGTCCTAGGCTGTCTATGAATTCATGTCTAGTAGAGTCTTGCGAAACGGTATGGAGACGTATGTACTTTTCTTTAAGAGGCTACGGGGAATTTAAAAAATATTTCCCTTTTTTCAGATTGCAGATCGTGCAGTAAAGATGTTGTCTAAGAAACTTATACAGATTCTTGCATTGCTCCATTCAAGCCAACTCTGCCTTATTTTTTAGGTAACAGAAATAGTCAACCTTAAATTCCCATTGATAGAATTCTCTCAGACATTTATTAGATTGCATGTTGGCTTAAAAAGTATCCCACCAGTGTCTTTATGTTCTAAAGTTTGAAAGATTTCATTCATGATCATGAAAAATAGTGGACTAAGCCAAAGTCATATGTACACTTAAATCCATTCTTAGAATCCTATGACAGTATATGATCTAGAGTTAGAAGTATGAATCCAAAAATTGAGAAGTAGTAAAGTAGGGATAATGTTTATCTGGATTTAGCAGATTATGTAACCATGGGGATAGTTGTATGAAAGGTGAATCGGTATGCTTGAAACAGTGTATGCAAAAATTTATGTTTATTGATTTAAAATTAAGTATGATGGTGTGGGTGTGATCTAGAGGTGTACCCGAGGTAATATGGGATTGTATTATTTCTAAGCTTTAATATGTGTTTGGTTAGATAGTACCCTTGAGTTGCTAAGTGTGAATGAGGCTAGTAGCGCAGTATATGATTTTCTTACCAGCTAAGTTATGGGCTATAGGTTATTGATGTTGGATATTCGGTGTAATAGTAATTCTCATGGTTTAGAGAAAATATAAGTTTAGAGATATGATATTAGTAGGCTATGAATGAAGTTAGTATGGTTCATTAAAAATTTGGGAATATCGATGTTAAGTGTTTGAATCTAAGTTTGCATCTTGGATGATTGATCTAATAGAAAGAAGGGTTGAAATTTTGGATGGTGTGAACTCAGGGTATGGTGATACTCCTTAAGATTCTAAGTTAGTAAGTGTTTAAATTGTTATATTATGACTATTAGGGCTATCAAAAGTTAAGATTTCTATCTTAGAAGGAAGTATTAGCATCGGGTTTTGCACTTTCAAGTACAATATTTTCAGGGCGAGTTTAGTATTTATGTGTATTGTTATATCTCGGACTCTAGAGTAAAGTGGTTGCAGTTCATTTTAGAGATTATTAAAGGGGTCCACTGACTTAGAATTATGGCTTAAAGCTAAGGGGGAGATGATAGAACAAGGAACCAAGTCAGGCTCTCTGATTCTAGTAGTGATGCCAGTGTGTTATAGAACAACAATAGGGGGAGGAAGATGTTGTAACGCCCCGAAATATCATTCCGGAATGTCACATGGTGCTTAAGGCTGCAAGTAGCCCCAACCTAACCCTTTGAGACTGTTACTACTTCTACCAATTACTTTAGGATTAATAACCAAACAATAAATGTTATATTTTATCAAAACAGAACTGAAATCATTGAAAACAAATGTTTGTATATCAAATACTGGAAATCTGGAACAAAACTTCAGCTAACAGTCTGACAAGCCTCTACTTAGTAATAACTACAGAGTCATTGGGACAAACCCCCAACTGACCCAACTGGACTGAAAAGAAATGATCAAATACTATAAATACAGAAAACAAGGGATTAGGTCCTCGAACCATGAGGACTCACCAACTGCTGATGTGTAGATAAAGGTACTCGAAGATCACTGTCACTGTTGAGACTGAGCACCTGAACCTACATTATGAGATAATGTAGCGCACATACGTATATGTGGATCAGTACTTTGAGGATGTACTGAGTATATGGGGGTGTATGCAATACTTAAAACAACAATATCATCAATCTTTATAAAAATCATGCATGCTGATATAACTGACTCACATAGCTTGAATAATCTTAAAAAAGAAATGTGTATCTCATAAATTATGAATAATGGAATGCATAGTATAAATCTCATGAGTTGATATACTATTTCTGAAATATGTAGTTCTATTCCCTTCTCAAAATATATAGACTAAGTGATAAAGTGCTCACCTCTGTATTTGAGAGCTAAGACTATAATTTTAAAAGTAAAATCTAAAGTAAAACATTAATTATAAGTTTGTGAACCTTTATACTTAGTATCTAAAAATCTTTACTGGACAGGATATCTTTCAAAGCTTTATGGAAAATAACTCATCTCAAGGAACATACTTTACTTTAGAAACTGATTAATTACTCTTACTGGCAGGGAGGTTCTCTAAACCGATATACACCATGCGAGCTACCTGGAGTCCAACGTTTTTTCCTTCTAAGGAAGAAACCTCATGTTGGGGAGAGGCGTCATACTCTTGCCAGGGAGTATAACCTCAACTTAGTGATCACTATCTAGGCCTCGGGCACATAAATCTCAATCCTACGGTGGCACGTAGTTCTGGGGTATGAAACCGTTGTAACTTACCCAACTCGGTGCTAAATACTACTCCTTTTTAATTAGCTATGCTCATCTCATGGAAATCCACATTTAATAATCTCGTGGTTTATAATGAAACCAACTACAAAATCTGTAATCTCATTCAGTAAAGTGGATTTCAAAGCTACTATGACCATCACGGTCAAAACTTTCTCAATAATCTCAAAATACTCAAATCATGGGTGCTTATAGCACCAAAGTTCTTAAAATTACAATATCAAGTAGGGATTAATGACCCATAATTCAATCTCAGGTTAAGACGTATCAAAATTCATACTCGGTATCATAAAGATTCATAAATCACATAGAAATATGGAAATTTTCAGCAATATGCATTATAATTTCAACATACTCATGTACTTCAATTTCTAAAATATTGAAACCATCATAATCTCAAGAAATAATAACATAGGGTATAAAATCATACTTCAATTTCATAAGAAAACATGTAAAACCATATATCTTTGTAATTAAAACAACTTTTGGGCACAAGGATGAAAGGAGTGTCCTTGTTCAAACCCCACATACCTTAGATTATGAATTTAGATTAACAAGCTTGCTTAAGACTCTTTTTCGTACTCTTGAGTGAGGGTTCTTGAAGATTTTGATTTGGGAACCTTGATTCTTAAATCAATTTACAAAAACTATGGCGAAATCATGGACAAGGAATTAGGTCTTGCTCTTGAGGGTTAATCTTGAGAGAAAACCCTAGTTCTTGATGCTTTGGATGAATTCGAAGTTCTATGTTTCATTTTGATATATCTAGGTTTTAAAAAGGGTGGAAAAAGACCAAAAACCCTTTTAAAAATGGCTTTAAAATACTGAACGGGATCTGCGATGGCTCGTGTGATGGTCCATCGCTGGTTCGATGGTCCGTCGGTCTGACTGTCGCACTTGGACCAGAATAGGGGCTCACTTCCTTAGTAGCGACGGCTTGGGCGACGGTCCGTCGCTAGCTCGATGGTCCGTAGGCCCGACGGTCGCACTTGGACAGTGAATGGGTTAACTGCCTTAGTTGCGACAGCTTGAGCGACGTTCTGTCACAAGCCCGACGGTCCATCAACCTTCCCGTCTCACCTGGGCGGTTCTGACAGCTCTCAGTAAAACAGCCATAACTTCTCACCCCGATACCGGATTCGGACGAAATTGGAATTGTTGGAAAGCTAATTTAATTTCCCACATGATAAAAAGTCAAAATTAGGAAAACTCTATATGATTTAAACACTACTCACTTTGGAAGTCATTCCTTAATCTTATATAGATATAATTTGGTCTTAAGGAAAGTTCGGGGTATTACAATATCTCCCCCTTGGGAACATTCATCCTCGAATGTCACTAGCTAGGCTAAGAATACAGAGAATACTTAGAATGCACAGTTGAATGAATTTCTAAACTAACTCTACATCATTCTAAACTTTTGAGTACTTTAGAGAATGCATGGACTCATGGAGAAGACTACTACATAGCTGAATACACAGGATTAGAAAGGAACTTAATTAAGGAAAAATAATACCTTCAGCTAGATCTGAACTCATGGAGAAGAAGTGCGGGTATTTGGCTCGCATGTCTGCTTCTGCTTCCCAAGTATCACCCTCAACTGACTAGTTCCGCCAAAGAACTTTGACCAAGGAAACGTCTTTATTCCTTAGTCTACGGATCTGATGGTCTAGAATCTCAACTAGAATCTCTTCGTAAGAAAGACTGGTTCTTCGAAGGATCTACAACAACAGAATCACCAATGTTTTTCTTAAGCATGGAGACGTGAAAGTCGGGATGGATAGATGACAAATCTGCGGGTAACTCAACTTCATAGGCTACTTTCCCCACACGTCTCGGAACTCTATAAAGGCCAACATAACGGGGACTAAGCTTCCCCTTTTTCCCTAACCTCTTCACCCCCTTCTTGGGAAAAATCTTCAAGTATACCAAATCACCCACCTTAAACTCAAGATCTCTTCTTCTTACATCTACGTATGACTTCTGATGACTCTGGGTTGTCTTCAACCTTTCTCTAGTCAACTTAACTTTTTCCATAGCCTCAAACATAGCATCAGGCCCAATTAAAGCAGCTTTACCTACTTTAAACCAACCTATGGGTGATCTACATCTCCTCCTATACAAAGCCTCAAACGGGGCTATCTGGATGCTAGAGCAGTAACTATTGTTATACGCAAATTCAATCAAAGGCAAATGCTCATCCCAACTACCTTTGAAATCAAGAGCACATGCCCTCAACATGTCTTCCAAAGTTTAGATGGTCCTCTAATCCTGACCATCTGTCTGCGGATGAAAAGTAGAACTCAAATGATCTTGGGTACCAAGACCCTTCTGAAACGCTCTCCAAAATTGAGAAGTGAACTGAGTACCCCTATCTGAGATAATAGACAAGGGAACTCCATGCAACCTAACTAACTCCCAGATGTACACTAGTATAATCCTCAGTTGTATAAGATGTATGCACTAGCAAGAAATGCGCTGACATAGTCAACCTATCTACAACAACCCAAATCGAATCATGATAATGACGCGAAAGGGGTAGACCAGTCACGAAATCCATATTCATCTCTTTCCACTTCTAAGTGGGGATACCAAACTCTTGCATCTTACCACCAGGTCTTTGGTGCTCTACCTTAACCTGTTGGCAAGTTACACACTTTGCCACAAACTCTGCTATATCTTTCTTCATGCCACTCCACCAATAGACTTCCCGCAAGTCGCGGTACATCTTGGTGGCACCGGGATGAATAGAATACCGTACACCATGCACCTCAGCCATAATTCTCTACCTCAAATCACCAACACATGAAACACATAATCTATTCTGATATCTCAACACATTATCTCCCCCTTGGGAGAAAACCTCTACCTTTTGGTCCTTAACTGACTCCTTCAGTTTGACCAAACTAGCATCCATGTCTTGCTTCTCCTTCACTTCCGAAACTAAAAAGGATTCAGAACTACTCTAAACCCAAATATTCCCCTCAGCAGAATCAAGCAACCTAACACCCAATCTAGATAAACGATGCACTTCCCGAGATAACTCTTTCTTATCTTTCTCCACATGAGCAACACTGTCCATAGACAATCTACTAAGGGCATCTACCACTACGTTGTCCTTCCCTGGATGATACAACATGCTTATATCATAATCTTTTAGCAACTCTAACCATCTCCTCTGATGAAGATTCAACTCCCTCTTAGAAAACATATACTGCAAGCTTTTGTGGTCCGTAAACACATCAACATAAACACCATACAGATAGTGTCTCTAGATTTTCAACGCAAAAACCACAGCAGCTAATTCAAGATCATGGGTTGGGTAATTCTTTTCATGTGGCTTTAATTGTCTAGAGGCATAGGCTATAACCTTACCTCTCTGCATCAACACATAACCCAAACCAACTCTAGAGGCATCATAATACACCACAAAACCATCTGTACCATTAGGCAATGTCAACACAGGGGCTGAAGTGAGTTAAGTCTTCAACTCCTGAAAACTCTTCTCGCAAGAATCTAACCACAGGAACTTAATTTTCTTTTAGGTCAGTCTAGACATAGGAGATGCAATAGAAGAGAAACCTTCAACAAAACAGTGGTAATAGCTAGCTAAACCCAAGAAACTTCTAATATCTAATAGAGAGATAGGTCTAGGCCAATTTCTTACAACTTCTATCTTTTGGGGATCAACTCTAATGCCTTCGGCTGAAATAATATGATTGAGAAAGGCTACTGACCATAGCCAAAATTCACACTTACTGAATTTGGCGAATAACTGATAATCTCTAAGAGTTTGCAAGACAATTCTAAGATGATCTGCATAGTCATTCTCGGTACGGGAGTACACAAGGATATCATTTATGAACACTATGACAAGTATATCAAGATACTGTCTGAACACTCGATTCATGAGGTCCATGAAAGCTGCTAGAGCATTGGTTAGCCCGAAAGACATGACTAGAAACTCAAAGTGACTATAGAGGGTTTGAAAGTCTATCTTTGGAATATCACATTCCCTCACTTTAAGCTAATGATAGCGAATCTAAGGTCTATCTTGGAGAAATAACTTGCACCTTGCAATTGATCAAACAGGTCATCAATTCTAGGAAGAGAGTACTTATTGTTGACTGTGACCTTATTAAGATGATGATAGTCAATGCACATACGTAAAGAATTATCTTTCTTCCGCACGAACAGGATAGGTGCGCCCCAAAGAGAAACACTGGGCCTTATGAAACCTTTGTCTAGAAGATCTTTGAGTTGCTCTTTCAAATCCTTAAGCTCTGCAGGTGCCATACGGTATGGAGGAATAGAAATAGTCTATGTATCAGGAAAAAGGTCAATCCCAAACTCTATCTCGCAATCGGGAGGTACCCCTGGGAGATCTTCCAGAAAGACATTAGGAAACTCGTTAAATATATTGACTGACTGAATAGTCGAAGCCTCAAACTTAATATCCTTAACCCAAACTAGATGATAGATGCAACCTTTGGATATTAGTTTTCTGGCTTTAAGATAAGATATAAAATGACTCTTGGGAGATACTGTGCTCCCGGACCACTCAAAAACTGGCTCATTAGGAAACTGAAACTTAACCATACGGGTACGACACTCTATAGATGCATAACAAGAGTGAAGCCAATCCATACCCAGAATAATATCAAAATCCACCATATCTAACTCTATCAAATCAGCAAATATAACTCTATGAAGAACAGTAACAGGGCACTTTTTATACACTTGCTTAGCAACAACTAACTCACCTACTGGAGTAGAAACCAGGAAAGGCTCAGGAATCTTTGCGAAACTCATTTCAAAATTCACAGCAACTAACAGGGTCACATAAGAGAAACTTGACCCAGGGTCCAACAACACATAAACATCAAAGTGAAAAAAATGGAGCATACCAGTAACAACATCAGGAGAATCCTTCTGTTCCTGATGGGATGGTAAGGCATAGAATCTATTTTGGCACTGACCGTCATCCGTACTGGATGAAGCACCCTGAGGAGGGGCTGGACGGGCTAAAGGAGCTGGTGCACTGGTGGCCTGAGTCTGAGGTCGAACATCTCTGCTCCCCTGACTAGCATGTGGCCACTCTCTAAGTCTATGGCCTATCTTGCCACAACCAAAACAACCCTTCTGATCGACTAAGAACTCACCGGGATAGTCCCTACCATACTTAGTACATGGACGATAACGAGGTCTGTTACTTACACTGTTCTGGGATCTGGACATAGAAGGCCTATTCCCTTGTTTCTTCCTGTTTTTAGGCGGGGGAGCACTAGCTGATGAGGGCACTGGCATAGATAAAAGATTCTAAAACTGGGGTTGTCTCCCTCCATGGGATCTAGTTTTTCCATGCTCAAACTACTCCGATGTAGCCCTCTTATTTCCCCTTACTCTACCTCTCTTTATTATCTTATCTTCCTCAATCTGCTTAGCATGAATCATCAACCTGGATAGATCTATATCCCTATTAAGCATAGCAGTCCTACACTCTTTCAGCACCAAACCAGACACACCGATCATGAACTTACTCATACTAGATTAGGTGTCAGCTACCAAGTCAGCAGCATACTTAGCTAATTGGTTAAACTTAAGGCAATACTCCTTAATAGGCATAGAGCCTTGTTTCAGGTTCATGAACTTCTTTATCTTTACTTCCCTCATCTCAAGTGGGAAGAACTTATCCAAGAATGCATCTTGGAATACTTGCCAAGTCATAGGAGCAGCATCCTCCCCTCTATTCTTTCTCCACACACAACCCAGTTATAAGCAATGTTTTTCAAACGATAAGAGGCCAGTTCCACACTCTCCTCTTCAGTAACATGCATAACCTGGGTGATCTTCTTTACCTTATCAAGATATAAATGTGGGTCCTCTCCTGCTTTCGACCCATAGAACTCTGGTGGATTCATCCTCATAAAATCCTGAATCCTGGCTACAGCTAAATCACCTCTTTGCTGATGAAGAACTGCAGCCTGGTTATTGGCTTGGACATTTGCGGTGACTTCCTGGGCTAACGCCTGAAAAGCTGCCTGAAACTCAGCATGAGACACATTCTTATTCAGGGGATCAACAAGCTGAGGTTGTTGGTTATCATTCCTACGGGCATTAGCTCTTCGGGGAGGCATTTTCTGTCATAAAAAAGCATGAATTAATAATAGAGAGAGACAACTGTAAGCACGACGGATTGTGAAAGAAAGAGATGACTTTTTCCTAAAACGTCTTGTAGCCTCTTGCTCATAGATGTGGTGCGCTACACACCGATGATCAAGAATCTATGTAATGCGGCTTGTCAGACTGCCTAGGACTCCTTAAACCTTAGTCTCTGATACCAAGTTTGTAATGCCCCAAAATCTCATTCCGAAATATCACATGGTGCTTAAGGCTACAAGTAGCCCCAAGCTAACCCTTTGAGCCTGTTACTACCTCTACCACTTACTTTAGGATGAATAACCAAACAATAAATGTTATATTTTATCAAAATGGAACTGAAATCATTGAAAACAAATGTTTGTATATCAAATACTGGAAATCTGGAACAAAACTTCAGTTGACAGTCTGACAAGTCTCTAATTACTAAGTACTAGAGAGTCATTGGGACAAACCCCCAACTGACTCAATTGGACTGAAAAGAAATGATCAACTACTATAAATATTAAAAACAGGGAATTAGGTCATCTAACCATGAGGACTCACCAACTGCTGACGTGTAGATAAAGGTACTCGAAGATCACTATCACTACTGAGACTGAGCACCTGAACCTACATTATGAGATAATGTAGCACACAAACGTATATGTGGATCAGTACTTTAAGGATGTAATGAGTATTTGGGGGTGTATGTAATACTTAAAACAAAAATATCATCAATCTTTATAAAAATTATGCATGTTGATATAACTGACTCACATTGCTTGAATAATCTCAAAAAAAAATGTATATCTCGTAAATTATGAATAATGGAATGCATAGTATATATCTCATGAGTCAATATACTATTTCTGAAATCTGTAGTTCTATTCCCTTCTCAAAACATATAGACTAAGTGGTAAAGTTCTCACCTCTGTATTTGAGAGTTAAGACTATAATTTTAAAACTGAAATCTAAAGTAAAACATTAATTGAATAAGTTTGTGAGCCTTTACACTTAGTATCTAAAAATCTTTACTGGCCAGGATATCTTTCAAAGCTTTAGGGAAAATAACTCATCTCAAGGAACATACTTTACTTTAGAAGATGATTATTTACTCTTACTAGCAGGAAGGTTCTCTTAACCAACATACACCATGCGAGCAACATGGATTCCAATATTTTGTCCTCCTAAGGAAGAAATCTCACATTGGGGAGAGGCGTCATACTATTTCCAGGGAGTATAACCTTAACTTAGTGATCACTATCTTGGCCTCGGGACCATAAATCTCAATCCTATGGTGGCATGTAGTTTTGGGGTATGAAACCGTAGTAACTTACCTAACTCGGTGCTAAATACTACTCCCTTTTAATTAGCTACGCTCATCTCATGGAAATCCACATAAATTAATATCGAGGTTTATAATGAAATGAACTACAAAATCTTTAATCGCATTTAGTGAAGTGGATTTAAAAGCTACTATGACCATCATGGTCAAAACTTTCTCAATAATCTCAAAATACTCAAATCATGGGTGCTTATAGAACCAAAGTTCTTAAAATTACAATCTCAAGTAGGGATTAATGACCTATAATTCAGTCTTAGGTTAAAACGTATCAAAATTCATACTCGATATCATAAAGATTCATAAATCATATAGAAATCTGGAAATTTTCAGCCATATGCATTATAATCTTAACATACTCATGTACTTCAATTTCTAAAACATTGAAACTATCATAATCTCAAGAAATAATAACATAGGGTATAAACCCATACTTTAATTTCATAAGAAAACCCGTAAAACCATATATCTTTGTAATTAAAATAACTTTTGGGTACAATGACGAAAGGAGTGTCCTTATTCAAACTCCATATACCTTAGATTATGAATTTAGATGAACAAGCTTGCTTGAGACTCTTTTTCGTACTCTTGAGTGAGAGTTCTTGAAGCTTTTGTCTTGGGAACCTTGATTCTTAAATCAATTTGCAAAAACTATGGTAAAATCATGGAGAAGGAATTAGGTCTTGCTCTTGAGGGTTAATCTTGAGAGAAAATCCTAGTTTTTGATGTTTTAGATGAATCTAAAGTTCTATGATTCGTTTTGATATATCTAGGTGTTAAAAAGGGTGGAAAAAGACCAAAAAGCCCTTTTAAAAATGGCTTTAAAATACTGAACGGGATCTGCGATGGTCTGTCGCTGGCTCAACAGTTCGTCGGTCTGACCATCGCACTTGGACCAGAATAGGGCTCACTGCCTTAGTAGCGATGGCTTGGGCGACGGTCCATTACTAGCTCGATGGTCCATCGGCCCGATCATCGCACTTGGCTAGTGAATGGGTTAACTGCCTTAGTTGCGATGGCTTGAGCAACGGTTCGTCAACCTGCCCGTCGTACCTGGGCGGTTCTGACAGCTCTCAGTAAAACGGTTGTAACTTCTCACCCTGATACCAGATTTTGACAAAATTGGTATCATTGGAAAGCTAATTCAATTTCCCACATGATAAAAAGTAAAAATTAGAAAAAAATCTATATGATTTAAACACTACTCACTTTGGAAGTCATTCCTTAATATTATAGAGATACAATTTAGGCTTAAGGAAAGTTTGTGCTATTACAGATACCCAACCCATTCTTATCTCCGTGCAAATTTTGTACTTCAGTCATCACAACATCTACTCATGCCTTACAAGTCAGCTCTATGATCATAGCTTATCTTCATGCACCTTTCATAAAATCGTGTACGTTCGCAATTCCTAGTATAAGGAGTTCCAGTTTACTCAGAAGTACAAATCATATTCCATGAATTTATGAACTCCAAACTCAGGTCATGCAGCTCATGACTAATGTACTTATGCTTTACAGTGTGTTTAGTTCCATGTACTCACGCTACACTCTTAATGATCAGCGATATCTAGATTATGTCATGTATGTCCTATTTTAGATCTTTTTAATGAATCAATTTTGTGGATACTATGTCCTAGTTTAGATCTTTTTAATGAATCCATGTCGTGGATACTCTATTCCTCAGACCTCAGATAAGTATCCAAGTTATGCATAGAATTCTTTCACGCTCTAGATCCTCATGTTCTAACCTTTCAATGACCTCTCCTTAATGTTAAGATAGTGGTGATGAAAATTAATGAACAATGGTTTAGATTGGAGAGAGTAAATATTTCATATTATGAAAAGATTGTTTATGCTTCTTTTATCTAAGGCTACAAAGTTGAAGGATGATTGAGGCAGGGCTTTCGATGTATGCCATAGTTAGATGAGAATTCTATGTATGTTTAATTGGCACTACAAAAAATGGGTTTAATTGCAGGGATTTCTTTGCGGAGGTTATTTTAACCCTCGTAAAATTATATAAATTACGGGGGTTAAAAACTTACCACTAAAATTTATAAATTTGAGGGGGGTTTTAACCCCCAATATCCATCGAATATATTTGCGGGTATTTTTAACCCCTGATATCCATCGAATATATTTGCGGGGGTTAAAAACCCTCTCTATCCGTCGAAAAAAATAGCACTTAAACTCAGCTTCTTTTATTTAAAAAAAATATTTAATATTTTTTGCCCCCAAAATATGCCTCGCTATTTTTCCCCAAAACCACTACTAAAAAAAGGTCAAAAAGCAACGCATAAAAAAGCAACGAACTGTTTCGCTCTTAAAAAGCGACACTGTCCGTTGCTTTTTTAGTTTAATTTTAATTTTTATTTATTTATTATTTAAATCTATGCCCAGCGTCTTAATATCCGTAGCTTTTTTGTGGATTATTGTGTCAACTTATTAACAAATAATTCATATTTTTTAATAAATGTGATGGTTAGCGTTGTTGTTTATTTAAAAATAATGATAATTAATTTTTAAAAAGCGACGTTGTCCGTTGACTTTTAAATTTAATTTTAATTTTTATTAAAATCGACGGACGACATCTCTATAATTTTTTATTCTTAATATATTAATTCTAGAAAAGCGACACTATCCATCGAAATTTTTAAATTATTTTTATTTTTCCTATATTTTTACAAAAAATGATGGACAGTGTCTCTTTTGTTAAAAATAAATAAAAATTAACTTTATGATAAAAAGTGACGTTGTCCGTCGGTTTTTAAATTTAATTTTATTTATTTATTTTTATTAAAATCGACGGATAACGTCACTATAATTTTTTATTTTTAAAATATTAATTATAGAAAAGTGACGCTATCCATTGCAATTTTTAATTATTTTATTTTTTTTGTATTTTTACAAAATGCGACGGATAATGTCTCTTTTGTTGAAAATAAATACAAATTAACTTTATGATAAAAGGCGACGTTGTCCGTCGGTTTTTAAATTTTATTTTTATTAAAATCGATGGACAACGTCCCTATAATTTTTTATTTTAAAAAGATTAATTCTAGAACAGCGACATTATCCGTCGTAATTTTTAATTATTTTTGTTTTTTCTGTATTCTTACAAAAAGCAAAAAACAGTGTTGCTTTTGTTAAAAATTAACTTTATAAAAAATATGTTGTTCATCGATATTTGATATTTTAAATTTACTATTAAATAAATAGTTTTTATATTTAAAAAAATTAAATATATGAAATACGTTGTATTACGAGGTAATATACTCGTGTATGTGATGTATATAGTACATATTTTGAAGTTGACAATTGATCATATATATATATACACACATACATACATACATACATACATACATACATACATACATACATATGCATATCTCTCGTGTAGTGAATCTATATATCCAAATATTTTGAATAATACGTTAACATCGTATGATCGAGGTATTAATACACTATTTAAGTTACAATAATGAAGCTAATTAACCAATAATTCATCAGATTAATACGTTGTATTACTATATATATAATACCGTATTCAAAATTTAATTAATTAAAAATTATTTGTAGTATACGAAATGCATTGACATTATTATGAGATTGACATCATTAATTTTATTTACATAATTTATTTATAATTAATTTAAAAATAATAATTTTATTTATCTTTTAATATTAATTTTATATAGCTACTATATTTACTAAATATCAACCCAATTCAATTCAATTTTCATAATTTATTTAAATTCTAGCCATTTATTCTCAATTTGTCTCAATTGAGTTTAATTTGACTCAATTAAAATCCCCAATTCAATATTTTTTAACCTAATTTTTAATCTCAATTTAACGCATCTCCTCAATTCTAATCTCAACCGTCATCATATTTGATTAACGATCAATATTAAATTATTTTTCACTATTTTTTTCTTAAAATTGGACAACTTCAGACTATTTTTCTTGAACCGGGGGTCTTTTGAAAACAACCTATTTACCTTAACGGTAATGTCTGCGTACACGATATCCTCTACCGACCCCAATTTGTGGGACTAAATCAGGTTAGTTGTTGTATTTATTTTCTCAAAATCTCATAGAGAAAACAATTAAAAGATGTCACCTCGATTGATTGATTGATTGATTGATTATTATTATTATTATTATTATGATGATGATGATGATGCTCAATTTATTTTAAATTTATTATCGATAATTTTTATATAATATTTTCTATGTGACATACGTAATTTATTTGTAAGAATAATAATTTTTATAATATTTTTTAATTTATTATTACTATGAATTTATTATTATATTTAAATAGTAGCTTTGATATATTTTTAAGATAATTTTTACTTTTTTCTCATACTACCCTTGATATTAAGTTCATGAAGTAGCAGTTTATATGTATAAAACTCTAAAGTGAACTCTTAACACTGAACAACAATAATTGTACAGTGTATGCTCATTTTGACTATTGACACCTAATTTTGACCTCCCGATACTTCTCTTAAGTTGTTATTTTATTAAAAAATATTAATTTTAACATTAATATTGTTTACATATTATTTTGATATCAAATAAATAACGACATGTCACATCAATGACTTTAATCTATTTAATGTTTTTTCAATCTATTTATTTTCTAACCTAATTTTGTCAATTTATAACAACTTTAGCGTAATTTTATCCAATTTATTACAATTTTAGTTCAAATTATGTTTAATTAGACTCAATTTCAATTTCTATTTAAATTTAGACCAAATTTTTAATCTTTAAATTTCAGCCGTTGATCAATTTATCTAACGGCTGAATCAAACCATATCCCTCTTTCTTTTAAACCAGCGCCTCAACTCTGGCTACTCCCCACCACGGCTTCTTGCCTTATTGGTTTCACCTTTAGGATGGCATAGTTCTTTGGGATTTCTCTCCGTTTCCACTTTGCTAATAAACTTCTTAAAATGCTATTCTTTGAATAATTCTACTATAAAGTAACTAACATGAACTTATCTTATTATATCATGATTGTTAGGAATTATGAATTTAGCTATTCATAATACTGAATAAATATACCTGTTCTGGTAAGTTTGATAATCCTAAGTTTTGTTCCTCCATAGATTTTTCCATTGAAATATACCTGTTTTTAAATGAATAAGCAAAATATTTATTGTGGACAAGAGAGGGAGTTTTTGCCAGGACAAGAGAGTTCAACATGAAGCAAAAACTCTCTCTCTTGTCCACAACAAATATTTTGCTTATTCATTTAAAAACAGGTATATTTCAATGGAAAAATCTATGGAGGAACAAAACTTAGGATTATCAAACTTACCAGAACAGGTATATTTATTCAGTATTATGAATAGCTAAATTCATAATTCCTAACAATTATGATATAATAAGATAAGTTCATGTTAGTTACTTTATAGTAGAATTATTCGAAGAATAGCATGTTAAGAAGTTTATTAGCAAAGTGGAAATGGAGAAAAATCCCTAAGAACTATGTCATCCTAAAGGTGAAACCAATAAGGCAAGAAGTCGTGGTGGGGAGTAGCCAGAGTTGAGGCGCTGTTTAAGGGAAAAGTATCTGGATTACCATGCTAATAGTGATCGACGAACATGTTATTTAAGAATGATCTAGTATATAGTAATCTAATATGATCATATTTTGTTATGTGTATGATTGAAGGGAATATTTTGAAAATAGCAATTTTATGAAAAATGAATAATTATTTATCTGTCGAAATGGTAGAAAAATTTAAAATACTTATTTTGTATTCACTTAAGGATATAAAAGTAGTAGATATAAGAAAAATCATATTAGAAAAAGCATTTGGTAAATATTATATGACTAGAATAAATTACATAACATGCCTACCTAACTACTCTTACAAATACTTACCATGATAAATTACATATATCTAGAATTTTGGGGAAAAAATATGAGAAACATACAGTTAGTAGAAAAACAGATGAAAGTAAATTTAGACAAATACATGGAAACTAAAGATATAAAATATATAGAATTTCTTAATGAAAATATGCAAGAACTACTTAGACTAAAACAAACAAGTGAAAAATGTTATGAAAAAGCGTTTAATCAAGTTTAAATGATAGATGATATTAAAATACTTGTTTTATATATACTTAGAGATATAGAAATCATATACATAAAGAAAATAATATGGGAAAAATTACAAGATTATGAAGAGGAAGAATTATTAAACAGTATAGAAAACTTACGCATATATTATGAACATCAATACTATTTAGATTCAGATGGATATTATACAGACTAAAAATGTCAGAATATATTAAGAAAATTAGAGAAAACCAAGAAGACCTATATAAGGAAATTGATTATAGAAAACAAATTAGAGAAATAATGGAAAATCTAATAGAAAAATTAAAATGGATAGACGAAACCTTGAAAAATTTAGAAAAAAACAAAGATAAAAGTTTAGATAGTTTAAAAAATTCATTAAGAAGAGAACAAGAAAAAATAGTTAGTAGTATTAATAACCTCAAACAAGATATTAAATATAGTACAAGTAGAATAGATTATTATACATTTACTTTAGAAGAATAAAATGATAAACTATGAATATCTAAAATACTGGGAACAATAAATGGAAGAAATAATATTGAAAACCCTAATCCCTCAAAAGAATCAGTCGTTCATTTCTACACTCTCTCTACAACTCCATCTTTCTCTTTATTTCTTGCTCTCCCATAAACTGACCGTTGGCGATAGATAATCAAATGTCTCTACTGCTACCGATGCCGCTTGTAGCGATGAATTGTAAAAAACTCACCTGGAATGAAATGGTTTAGATATAAAGGGACAATCATAAGCAGACCGAAATTAGCCAACTATTTGAGTTTCCAATGTTGTCTTCTTAAATTTCTTTCTAGTGTGCAGTTAAAGGGATGGATGCAGGAAACAACAAAAAAGATTTGACATTAATATCTTTCTGCTGAGTTATATTTCTCTATTTCTAGATGTATTTGTTGTATAAGTGTTCATTATTACATATCTTCAAAGAAGTTATTGTTAAACTTTGGTTCCATCCATGTTTTTTATTATGCAGATGCAGTGATTCTAATATCTTGCTTCATATTAGTCTGCCTCTTTACATTACAACATTATGGCACACATCGAGTTGGTTTTTGTTTTGCACCAATTGTGATGATCTGGTTAGTTTGCATTAATGCTCTTGGGTCATACAACATTATCCATTGGAATCCACAGGTTTATAAAGATCTTTCCCCTATTACATGGTAAAGTTCCTGAAGAAAATAAGAAAGGGAAAATGGATGTCTTTAGGTGGAATTCTGCTCTGCATAACTGGTAATATGTCTTCTTATACTTCGTTTTTAGGTATTATATTCCCTTTTTCATACATGAATTGGATTTATTTTACTTTAATACTAATTTTCTAGTTCAATATTCTATTATTTTGGTTAGTGTATAGAATCTTATTTTTGGCAAATAACTAGTAACCTTTTTCTAATGAAACCGATTAAAGTTAAATTAACTACCTAATAGTTGGAAACAAAATCAAAGGGTCTTGTTTTAGTGTTGACACCTGATTTAGTGTTGGCACTTGAAATGTGAATTCATGACTTGAACATGGTTAGGTTTAGTCACTTGAAATGTGAATTAGAGAGTTGAAAATGGTTAAGTGTAGTGTTTTGAAAATAGTTAAGTATAGTGACTTGAAATGTCAATTAGCTATTTGAACATGGTTCGAGTGTAGTGACTTGAAATGTGAATAAGTTATTAGAAAATTATTAAGTGTAGTGACTTGAAAATGATTAAGTGTAGTTACTTGAAATTGCAAACTTGTGACTTGAAAATGGTTAAGTGTAGTTACTTGAAATTGTGAACTAGTGACTTGAAAATAGTTAAGTGTAGTTACTTGAAATATGAATTAGTTACTTGAAAGTGGTTAAGTATAGTGACTTGAAATGAATGATTAAGTATAGTGACTTGAAATGTGAATTAGTTATTTGAAAATGGTTAAGTGTAGTGACTTGAAATGTCTACTAGTTATTTAAAAATGGTTAAGTGTAGTGACTTGAAATGTGTACTAGTGACTTGAAAATGGTTAAGTATAGTTACTTCAAAATGGTTAAGTATAGTGACTTGAAATGTCAATTAGCTATTTGAAAATGGTTTGAGTGTAGTGACTTGAAATATGTACTAGTGAATAAGTTATTTGAAAATTATTAAGTGTAGTGACTTGAAATTGCGAACTTGTGATTGATCTATTTATATTTATCATGATGTTTTTTAGTTGTACGCAGATATATAAATGTAATAAGGACTGAAAGTTTATCTGATTGGCTTTTATACTTTGCATTTTTATGTAGCCAAGTGATGCGGCTAGTGGACTCATTTCGCCCATGGATGCAAGGATACCACATCATGATAGTGATCCTAATGAAAATCATTGATTTTGTTGTAAATTGTCTTGAATATTCAATTATGATGATGTAATTATGTGGTTGGAGCGAATCTTAGAATATTGAAGGTTTTGTGTTTAAATTTGATTTTGAAATTTGAAGATACTAGTTAATGTTGAAAATTTGGAGTTTGAAGATGCTAATGTTGAAAATTTAATTTTGAAGTTTAATGTTCAATGTTCAATGTATTTTTGAGATGCTTGTGAATGACAATGTTTAATTAGCCATGTTGTGTTAATGATATATGAATTAAATAAATATTGGATTGTAGGTTATGCCTAAAGGAACAATTAAATATGAGCTAAAATTATAGTTTATAATTTGTTATTGAAAATTGATGGGTCCCACTAATATATTTTGTTTTTAAAAAAATTGCGGAGGTTTTAAATCGCCGCAAATTTTTAAATAAAAATTTATTATAAAAAGAACTAAATTTAGAGTGATGGAGGTCTCGACCACTGCAAAATAACCCCCATAAATTAATTATGAGGGTTGGAAAAAACTGTCGCAAATTATTATTGACGGCTCGTATTGTAGGGTTTTGGAAATCGCCGAAACCACAATTTGTGGGTGTTTAAAACCCCCGTAAACTTAAAATTAACTCCAATAATTTGATCCATTTTTTGTAGTGTGGGGATAGAGCATAGGAGTTTTTGTTGATAAAAGATATTTGAGAATATGGTAAAAGTTCCTAGGTTGGTTGGTTGACCATAAGCTCATATGTGGTTATAATGATAGGCTTGAAGTCATGTTGGTATATAAGTGGATGGGCGCATTGTGCATATGTGAGAATTATAAGTTGAATCAAATGAGCATAGTATTTAAGGGGAAAAGTATAATTGAAAGAGTATTTGAGAAGTGTGGCTAAGCTTGAAAGTTAGCAGTTGCATAGCCTAAGGCCTAGTAATTCTATCCTAGCTTATGTTTTATAGGCCTAGGTTCCATGTTGTCGAGTTATAGCCATATTGAGATTCCTTCTCCAAATATCTTATTCAGATTATGCCCAAGAATTCTTTGCTTCCTGATGTTATTAGAACTTCTTAGAAATAGTGTTGAAGAAATACTCCAGTTGAGTATAAACTTTTAGAATGAGTTAGACCATATAGCCACCAATTCTGTTTAACAATCAGATAGATAAGCTCTTATGGTTTTCCATCTTTCCATTTAGTCTTACTATTCGAAATTTCATGAATATGGCTATTCCATGAGGTAGTTTGTTTGCATACATATAAGTTGCGAATTTAGTTCAGTCCATGCATCATGTTTTAGATTCAGCTATTTAGTCATGACTTAGTTCATAAGTGTTTAGTGCATGATCTCAGTTTTCCAAATATTCCAGCTCAGACACTGTAATACTCCTTGTATGACCTTAATCTCGTTATCTCATGATTTGTGATTACATAATGTACTTTAAGATGCCACGAAACCCTTTTCTTTTGATTCCTATACGTGTTTTGTTGAGGGACAATTCCTAATGAGAAGTTACATACTTTATTCCATCCTTAGTAACTCTTGGAATTTTGTTACATCAATTATCACTTCGCGGTTCTATATATATGATCATATCATGAACATTTTGAGTGGGCTCTAATCTCTCAGCATGAATCAGCTCTTTATAGTCAATAAAGTCAAGTCGGCTTAGAAATCAGTTTCATGATGGAAGTTTTAATATTTCAGCTCAACTATATCCTTCATTAGTAGACATGTCATGTCTATATTATTTCATACTTCTAAAGTTTCATTAGTTCCTACCTATCATTCAAGGATGAATGATTCCAAGGGGGAGATAATGTAACCCCGTGCTTTTAACACTCTAGTAATACCTTAAAAATGACCCTTAGGATCCCTATATCAATAGTAAACCATAGTTAGTTGTTGTGGGTCTTATTGGGGGTGTTTTTGGACATTAGAAATGGGTTCGCATTACTAAATGGACCCTCCGCAAAGGCTCGGCACTGCAGAGGGATCTCCAAATGCCACTGGAACGGGTTGGCTTTGGGTTGTGCGCTGCCAACCCTGAGGTTGGCTTTCGCTGTGTGCAGCCAACCTTGAGGTTGGATTTGGATGTGCACCGCCAACCCCGAGGTTCGATTTGGTTGTGCCCCGCCAAGCATCAAAAGTTGCTTCGTTTGATTTAATTTAAGGGCTTGAGGTCTTTTCATACCCCTAAACCGTTTCTAATCATTATTAAATGAATTATGGAGTCTTAAAACACGTTATTGACCACTTTACATGAGATTAACTCACATAAACCCTTTATCTCTCTCCAAGAACAATAAATTCAAACTTTCTCTCCAAGGATTCAAGTATCCAAGCTCTAAGTTCAAGCTTTTCTTCAGGGATACAAGTAATTGTGGTATGTGGGGTATTCATCAACGGATTTTTTCCACTCGTTGAGCCCAAAAACCCTCTTTTTGATTCAAGTATGAATTTTACTTTAACTATAATCAACTTCCCTGTAAATTATGAAATTTATCCATGTTTTCTCATTAGTTTTACATTCAAGCCATGCTAATAGTTTTATCCTATGTGAATCATGTTCCTACATGTTTGAAGTTCCAAAATCATAGGTCATGTTTAGTTGGCATCATGTCAAATTCTCGAAATTATGCTTTAAACTATATAAACATAATATTATCCCAAGATTAACTCATTCTTATTTTTACATTCTTGTAATTTATCAGGTTATTGAAATGTCTCATATTTTGGGGTATTTGGATTATGACTTTAGGTCATTGTTTTAAATGTTGTATTGACTTTTTATAATCATTTAGTGCTGGCGGGTTTTGAACACCTGATACTTACGTGTTTACTTATATTTCATATTTTTCACGTTATGAGTCAGTCAACTCATGATTTTATCCCCATATTCAGATTATCATTTTATAACGAACTCACCAAAACTATTTTATGTTAAATATATCAGTTTACATGTTCATGGTTACCTCAGATTATGCATGCACTATCAGTTTTCATAATACCATGTTTGAGCATATCAGTCATTAGTGCATGCACAAGTTCATGATTCTAGTGTCAGTTCATCGGGGAGTAGGATTTAGCACCAAGTGAATCCAGGGATGGGATCTTGATACACCCAAATTACAATTCTCTTACGAGAGAGTAAGCGGTCGCTGTCAAATATAGAACCCAACTAGGTTGGGTGTCAAATCCCATAGGGAATACCGTGTTCACTAAGTATTGTGACTGTTATTAGACTGTTGATCTAAGGCTCCGAAATACAAAGGGGTTTTGGGAATATTAACAGAGTTCTTTTGTATTTGTGTTACACAAAATTCTAGCTACTGAGACTAAATGTAGATGTAATTCCAATGAGAATGAATTAACTAGAGTTATACTCACCAAGATGTTCAAACAATTAGGGTTGTGAATTTGAGTTCGAATTCTAACTTATGCATCCAATTGCAAGAATAATTGAATTCCAAAGATTACCCATATGTTTCTCAACCCAATGAGTATTTCACCCTTTACTTCTCTCGAAATTAAAGGATTCATGCATTATTCAATAACACTCTCATGAGAGTTAATCCTGTTAAGGAATCAACCCGTTAACCCAAAGGGTAAACCTATAAAGTTCATGTGAATCACTTTTTTCCCTACATCCACTTTCTTGTCAGACAAGTGGAATTTATGAGCTCACTTCTCAAGTTTGCAACCAAGAGATGTCATTAAAATGAAGAAAGATTCATGCAATTTCGATAGATGTTATAAAGCAAACCCATTCACAACCCCAAAATAGTTCTCTACATCAAGGCTCTGATAATCCTAGTTATGGGAGTTTAGCTACTCATATCTATCTCAGAAATTAAGATGATATTAACGTTCATAAATAACTTCAGAAGAGTACTTACAAAAGTCACAATATTGTTTTCCTAAATCTTTGATGGAAAAAATGAAAACTGATAATCAAGACTCCCTCTCTGGATTCAAATCTCAATGAAAAATAATGCAAAACTCTCAATAGAGACAAAAGTATGAAACTGAAGACAAAAGTACCTACTAAACCCTAATACTTGGTATTTATATATTCCCCGCTAAAAGGATTTAAAATTCAAAATCATAAAATTTGCGTCCAAAGTGACGGCCAAATTGGTGGTCCGTCGCAAGGTTGACGGTCCACCATTAGGCCCGTCGCTGCTGATCTGGGAAGGTCACTTTCTGGATAAGACTGACGGACAACTTGGTGGTCCATCGTAAGTCTGACGGTCCAACATTTGGTCCGTTTCTGATTCCTTCAGGGATCCAAGTTCTGGATGAACTTGACGGCTAATTTGGTGGTCCGTCGTAAGACTGACGATCCATCATTTGGTCCGTCGCTGCAGGACCTAAAGTCTTTGGTTCTGTTTAGGCTTGACGGTCAGGTTGGTGATCCGTCGCAAGACTGACGGTCCACCATTTTGACTGTCAGAATTGTTTTCTTGCCACTTTTCTGAGACTTTTTCTTCAGCTCACTCCTTGCCCTGAAACATTATAAACCAGCATTAAACACAACCTTAGTTGCTTGAAAACATACAACTTTCTCAAGACAAAGATGTAAATTATTTCGTCGAAAGCCGAAACATCAACACCCTCAACTTAAGATCGTTGCTTGTCCTCAAGAAACTCAGCATCTAATTGCATACATGAACCATATCATGACAAGCAACCAACTAATGAATTGCTTTGATACGACCATTCACTCATCATTTCACTCACATAAATTTCAACCAGCAAGTTCTACACCCAGCATTGATTATAATTTAGCACACACAAACATGGATGTCATGTCCCACAGCAAATAGCAGAACTAAGCAAAACTCCAGTTGCCCTATAACACCCCGATATTTTATAATCGGAACACCGCACGGTGCTCATGATCCTGAAGGACCACAAGCTAACCCTCTACTGATATCTATACATGAGCACTTCATATTATAATATAATAAATGAAAACTGGCAAAAACTGCCATAAGGTTCAAAATATCTAAAATACATAAATCTAAAAACTGAATACTTATATATCTATTCGAAAAGCCTCTAACTGTCTGAACTCTGGAGTTGATGGGACATGTCCCAACTTACTCCATCTACTGAAATAAACTAAATCTAATATAATAATGAAATAAAGATCATCCTCGAATGAAAAGGACTCACTGTTGGGTCTACTACAACTGACTGAAACTGAACTGCTATGGATGCTCTGGATCTTTTGTGCCCGAATCTATGATATTAAACATCATAGCACAAGAAATGGGTATGCAATCAGTACGTGGGAATGTACTGGCATGCTAGATGAGGTAAGGCTAAATGCAAGGGCTATATGCATGATCAATAACTAACTGAATAATATGCAAGAGCTAGATTAGCACATATAGAGAATCTGTAACTACTGAACATACTGTGCATACTGTGACTAAGCATATTGGGACTGAATCTGATAACTCATACTGAATATACTGTCAATCTAAGGTTTCTAAACATACTGAGATTCTAAGTATCTAAAGCTACTGAAACTTAAATCTAAGTTTACTGATGCTAACTGACTGTATCAGAGATCAAGCCTATCTAGTGGGTGATCTCTGAATCTACTGATAGTGGTAATGATTAACTGATATTGAGATTAGGCCTATCTAACGGGTGATCACTAGATCTGTTGGTACTGATACTCACTTACTTTATTTGAGACCAGGCCTATCTAGTGGGTGGTGTATGAATCTATGGAACTATTTAAGTTTCTTACTGAACTGAGTGACTGTATCTGACAGTCCAAAATTTTTGAATTTTTATTTTGAAGATTAAGACTCAAACTGTGGATGTAACTGTGGGAGTTCTAACTTAACCGACATGCCCCAAATGTGATCTAGTGGGGTCCAACCTGTAACCCCAGCTGGAAGGAGGTCAATACCGTTCCACAGGTAAAGACCTCTGCTATGGTCAAGCCTCTCTAACGGGTGACCCTGAACAGGAAGTCAAGCCTAAGGCAATATGATAGTTAAGCCTTAATCTAACGGGTGACTCCTGGTCCTGTTCTATCTACGTAGTTCTGGAGTTCAGGGACTGTTACTAACGACTCTACCTCTCTAACGGGAAAGTTGTCATCCCTGCACTCGCTCGGTGCTAGTTCTTACTCCCAACTGAAGGACTCTGAACTGATTCTTAACTGAACTTAGACTGAGCTAAATCTGTTACTGTTCATATTTTTTACTGATCTGACTGAGTTCACTTGGTTCCGTTATCTGATGAAATACTTATGAATTCTACATTCTATCTGAATGTGGCTGAGTCCTGTGACTTACAAAGCTTTACTAAAATCTAAACTGAGTACTGATCTTGATTGGACTGAATATTGAGACTGGATTGAACTAGTACTGAGATTACTAAATTTCCTTAATGTTCTATCACTGACTGAATTCTATGAATCATAGCACGACTGAGATTATCTTGAGACTGACTCGGCTCTAAACAAGTAGCTAAGTTTTCAGGTATAAATACCTCCAGGACTCGATAGCATAAATAAATAAGACAGGACCACACTTGAATATCATGACAATGGACTTTCATTCACAACACAATCCATATGATATCTCGTCAATCACTTGAATGTCATAAACATGTAAATTTATAGGGTATGCATACTAATATCTCATAGTTGTTCAATAAGGAATACCTATGGATAAGAATGCATGCAACTTATCATAATACATTCACTAAGGCATTTCAACAAACGCTTGGCATGCACTATTTATCACATAATTGGGGATTTCATGCTTAACAAACTAAAAAGTCACTATTCTCTTTACTTAAGCATTCTATCAAACATATGGGGAGCATGCTTTGGTTATACCATAGATTCTATACTTAATTATCATGAATACATCAATATCATGCAACTTGAAGGGGTTTTTATCATGAACATCACATAGTAGGATCAAAGCTTGGATCTTTGAAATCAAGTCATGGATTAAAACTCATCAACAACATGAACTTTAATTTATATTTACAAAAATCATGACAATCTCAGAAATATATAATCTTGAATTCAGAAAAGGATTCTTGCACTTCTTGGGTGAAAGGAACCCAAGAATCAACATCTAACATACCTCAAAGGCTTGAATCTTGAAAGAGAATGTCTTTTCTTGAAGGTTCTTGAATTGGGAATGATAATTTCTTGGTTTCCTTGAAGGAGAGCTTGAATCTTATTCTTGGGAGATGATCTTATGAGGAAACCCTAATTTTCCTATTCTTGAGAGTGGAGAAGATTTAAGGATTTTTAAAACTAATTTATGATGATTATGTAAGTGGTTTTGATGATTTAAGTCGTGGAACGTGAAGGAAAAGTCCAAAATACCCCTACAAAACTACTTCCCAGTTGCTGAAATTATCGATTGACGACCAAGGCTGATAAGCCGTCAGATCTGTGATAGCCCGTCAGCCCAGGTCGTCACCTAGGAGCTAGAATTGATGGGTTGTTGTCTAAGCTTGATGACATGGATGATAAGTCATAAGAAATATGATAAACCATCAGATAGGTCATCAGAAATGTGATAAGCCATCAGACAGGTCGTCAGAAATGTGATAAGCCATCAGACAGGTCGTCAATCAGTTTCCAGGCTGACATGCTATAGTAAAATGGGTATAACTTTTTGTTACGATATTGGATTTGGGAAAAATTGGTATCGTTGGAAATATAATTCAATTATCTATCTGTTGGTTGGTCATGACCTCAAAAATTTGTAGTATAATGAGAGATATGCTCGTTTGAAGTTGACTATGGCAATATCCTTCCCAAGAATTCAATCGGTAAGGAATGTTTTGAGTCGTCTAATAGCTAGGACGTATTTGAGAAATTAATACACATCAACCTTGATCATAAAACTACCAAATCACTAGAATTTATTTCTCATGAGCTTGAAGCATGGTTCTACTATCGGTTGGGAATCTCGGGGTATTACATGCCCTCAGCACAATAAAGTCCACCACTCTTTATACTGCGTGGACACAATCTAAACTCTCACGCTCCTAAAAGAAGTTACAAGCATAGTCCAGGTACCCATAGTCTTTCCCTTTCCATTTAAAACACCCTCAAAGCTGATTCGTTAGGAACAAATAGGTCTTTTCTAGGCTTATAATGAGGCTTCAGGCTAGGTGAGGGTACTCTTTTGGGTAAAGTGACTCAATAGGGTTTAACTCTCCTTGACCTAGCAAATTTTCATCCCCCAAGCTTTTATTTTAATCAACTTACTTACAATCACCCTTAATCAATTCTATATTTTTTTTCAGAGCTTTAGCCACCCTCAACTTATGCTGATGCAGTAAGCTGAGGTGCACAATATCTTTGAACAGATCAGGGCCAAATGCCTTTAAACTATATTCTAAACCAACTTTCCACTAGGTTCTTGCATTTTTACAATAGCCACCCTCAACTTAAGTGTTTTGCCTAAGTTGAGGTACACAGTGCCTAATATTGGGCCAGGGCCAGAGTTGAATGCTAATGCCCTACGGAGAGTTCATTATAGTTATGAAAAATGAAGAAAACTACTAAAAAGCTCAAAACGGGTTCGAGTGAGAGAAAAAACTTAGAGAGGTTAATTATTTAGGCTAAGTGGACTAAAAATACAAAAGAGGTCTGTCATCCTATCCTATTTAATCAATTAAAGAACAATATCAATGACTCAGGCAAGTTCTAGGCACTACACTATGCAAGACTCAAGACAAAACCTCACACACACAGTGGCAACTGAGTTAAACTTCTTCTGCTGCTCTTAGGATTTCCATCACACAATTCAAGCACTTCTTTCATGTTAATTCCAAATGCAGACTCACTGAAGGTTATGCACACATGCAACATGATTAGAGTAAATAATTACACATTCATGCTCATAGTCTTATGACAACATCATTCATTATTCATATCTACAAAGGGATACTGAAATAGGGAAAAATTTTATAAATAACATTTAACACAGATATTTACATCATAAGCTTAGGTAATTAGAGATGCAAAAATAAAAACACCATAGATAGGAAATTAAAGATGCAAAAATAAAAACACCTTAGACATGCCGATTATACTAGATAGCACATGGAGGGAAAAGAGATTGGCAACACAACCCACCATGGTACAAGTACAAGTACACCCACCTTCACAGAAAAATAGATGAATTGTCCTCAAAGCATTGATTTAAAGTACAAGGAAATGGTTTTACTTGTTTTGCCTCTTATTTGTCTGAGTCATCTGTGAGGTGTGGTGAGGCTCATGTGTCCTCACTTGGTGCAATGTTGTCCCCTATGGTGGTAGGGGCGCTCATAACCTCACCCTCCAAGGTTGGAGGAATCACCTCTCGAATAGATCCTACACTGTGCCCCTTTGCTGGGGTAGCACTTGTGGATACCCCTGCTGCTTCGTCTTCTTCTTTCTTTCACCTCTTTACTCATCCTTCAGCTACTTTTTCTGAGCTCTCTTAATATCATGTTGTTCTCGTTGTTTTGGTGTCATTTCTGCTCTCTTTCTCCTCTTTGCTTCTTTTCTTACAGTTTTTTCATTCATTTTCTCCTTCCTTTTGTTCTTTACTGGTCTTCCATCAAGTACACAATACCTTTATCAACATCACTTTCTACCAAGGTTGGATCAAAAATAGGCTGTTGTGGCTGCTTATTCTTCAGCTCTGCACTGTCCGCCTTTTCTTGTTCAAATTCAGCCATCAGCTTGGCAAGGTCGGGAAGGGACAGTGAATCAAGACTTTTGTTGATACGAAGTTTCATGGGGTCCATCCTAGTCTGAATGGTTTGGTATGGACAAATTGTATCAGCCACAATTTCATCAACAAAAGGTTTAAAGTTTGCAGCCCACTTATCTAGCTGTCTCTGAAACCTTTTTTACGTCTTTATTGACTTCGCAAAGTTTTCTGATATGAACATGTATTCAGCAAAATCTGCTTCACCCATCGATTGTGCGGAACCTGACCCTGCAGATGTTCCTTGGGGTACGTACTCAGGTGGCAGATAGGTGGTAATGGGCAACAGAATATCTGTGGGAATCTCTGTAGTATCAGGAGCTGGTGAAAATTGAGTCTGGTAAGCTGGAGGCTTTGTGATACACATCTCAAATTTCAAGTCATCTTTTGACTTCTCAAGGTTTAGTTTGTGTACAGCCTGGATTTTATTATCTACTCCACGAATCAAGGGCACACCAGCCTGTTTACATAAATCTGTGATTAAGCACGGAAATGGCAATGCACTGGAAATTTTGTGGGCCCTCACGAATATCTCATCTGCAATTATCTGGCCAAAGTCAATTTGAAGCCCTGAGATCAAAATTTCCACCAACACGGCTCTGTGTTTATCCAAGTTTCCATCCTCTTTTGTTGGCATTAACCTCAAACGAACAACAGCCCACCAAAATTTAGCCTTAAAACTAAGGAAGTAATTTGTAATATGCTCCCGTCAGTTGGTCAACCAAGAGGGGTTACCATCCTTAGTCAACAATGAAGCCACCCACTGCCTTTGAGAGAAAGCATTTCTCAATCTGTACTCAAAATTAAGCACAACAAGTGGAGCCTCATACTCTGGTTCAAATAACAACCTATTGATTTTTCGGGTTGAAATATCAATAGTGAATCCTCGGACAGGTACAGACTCTCTATTCGGAAAATTTGTAATTGATGTCCCCTTTGGGCAATCCTGTTCTACCAGTGCAAGATAATTTGCACAAAATTCTCTTACCCAATTCGATTGATAGGCTCCTGGTGGTTGGCTCATCCATGCTAGTCCATACTCATTGAAACGACATTCTAACTCAGGATATTCATGTAAGTCCTTTGTCATAATCTGATGATCTTCCGCGAATGACCTTTTGATCCTTCTCGCAGTGGGTGTTAACCCATCATAGAACTTCTCATGTGTTCATTCTATATACCATCTAATCGCTTCCCGAACTAGAGGATCCTTGTTTCTGACAACGTTAGCATCTTCAGGTTCAGTTTCAACGTTCTTTGCTTCATCTTGCCCTTCTAATTGGCATCCTCAAGTTCAATATTAGCTGGCTCAGGTGGAGTGACATCATATGTGGCCTCGTCTGTGCTCGAACTAGTACTGCTAGTACTATCCTTACTCTCCTATTCAGACTGGGAGAGTGGGAGATTTTCCCTTACATGTTGTCTGGTGTTGTATTTAGATACGAGTCTGCCGCCACCCCTTTGAGATCTGCCTCCTCTGTTTACTAGTAGTTTGGGAGCCGTAACACCTGAAAAAGAGGTAAGAAATCAGGCCACAACAAAAATCTATCAAATCAGTGTGTTTCATGACTTGACAGTCAAAATAGTGGTTCACCATTGGTGGGACGGTCCACCAATTTGGCCGTCGAGCCTTATCCAGTGTCCTGGAATTTTCATAGCCCTGCGACGGTCAAATTGGTGGTCCATCGCAAATCTAACAGTCCACCATTTCAACCATCGCACCCCCTTCTTCAGGCTCAGCTTTCAACTGGGCATATATTCAAGAATTTGTTGAGAAACATTGTTTATTTAGCAACATTTGACAACCATAACACAATCAAGCAACACTTTTCACATTTTAATCATGTAGGTTACTCAGACTTCACCTAAATAGAATATGCTCAAACTCCTATTTGAAAACCTTCAGCAATTCAAAGAAACGGAACTATAAGAAGATGCCTATTCATTTACAAAACAACTCTCCAAGCATAACCCATAACTGAATGCGTTATTTAGAAAAGGAAAAATATAACTATTTGCATACCTTGGTTCTACAAAGAGGTAAGCTTGCAACTTTAGGGAATAAGGCTAATTGAAATAACTCTTCAATTGTGATCTCAACTTGATTATGATGAAGAAAACAAGAAGAGTGGATGTGTTTAAATCGGAGAGAAGGAAGGAGACGTAGATTCCTATAGGCAATACGTTTCTTCGGATTCTTTGAACCCAAAGGAAGTTGAGCAATTGAAGGATGTGAAGGGGATACAACGTATGTAATCGCCTTATTTAATCATTTTAAAACCTTTTGGGTCAAATATGGGCCATTTAACAAGGCTTTAGAGTCAACCCGACCCTACCCAGACTTAGGGTTACAAGCGACGCCAAGCCCGACAATCCGTTAGATTTTTTACGGTCCACCATAACGGTCGTCGAAACTTATCAAAACCTGAGCACTTCTGTCTTGTAGAGATGGTCAAAGGGATGGCCCACTGAATTTTTGACGCTCCACCAAAGTCACCATCGCACCTTAACAGAATCCAGGCCATCTAGGTTGGTTTTGATGATCGATTCGATGGTCCACCAATTTTGGGATGGTTCACCACTTTAACTGTCAACTTGATCCAGTGAATGAAATTTTTTGGTTGGTTGCGATGGAAGAAATGGTGAACCTTAATAGGGATGGTGGTCCGCCGAATTGACCGTCACTTTTGTTCCAGTAGATCATATTTTTACCCCTATTTTCAACTGTACCACTCCTCCTTTTTGCTATAATTTTGGTCCTGCACACTTCACAAACACATCAAAAATGCACTAATAACAACAAAATTTAATAAATGCTTTACAATAACATATTGTGGGTTGCCTCCCACTAGCGCCTGATTTATTGTCGTGGCACGACTCAGTTATCTCGATTACTCAGACTTCATCGAGATAGATAGTAGCAATATTCTTTATCGAGTCCTTTGGACTGATATATAGTTTCACACTTTGCCCATTTACCTTGAATACACTTTCGTCTTTATTTTCAAGTTCAACTACTCCATATGAGTAGACTTGACACACTTTAAATGGGCCGGACCATTTGGATTTGAGCTTACCTAGAAACAATTTGAGTCTGGAGTTGAATAGAAGCACTAAGTCACCTTTCTAAAACTCCCTTGCGATCATGGTATTTCTTCTTTCGTTCCTTGTATAGGTCGGCTCTCTCATAGGCTCCGAGACAGAACTCATCCATCTCATTAAGCTACCCAGTCTCATATTTTCTGCCTCATTCCAATTCAGATTAAGATGCTTCAGTGCCCACAATGCTTTATGCTCTAGCTCAATCGGAAAATGGCATGCCTTTCCATAAACCAATCGGTATGGCGACATGCCAATAGGTGTCTTGAAAGCTATTCGATATGCCCATAATGCATCTTTCATCTTCCTAGCCCAATCTTTCCTGCTAGCATTCACCGTCTTGGCAAGGATAGCCTCGATTTCTTGATTGGATATCTTTACTTTCCCACTTGTTTATGGGTTATATGTCATATCTACCTTATGCTGCTTAACCCCATATTTTGCCAATGCGGCTCGAAACATCTTGTTGCAAAAGTACGATCCTCTATCGCTTATGATGGTACGTGGTACCCCAAAATGAGAGAAGATATTTCTCTTTAAAAATGCAATAACCCGCTTTCCTTCATTATCCTCCAGAGCTGCAGCCTCAACCCATCTTGACACATAGTCATCAGAAATAAGTATGTACTTCATTCCAAATGAGCTCACAAAAGGCCCTATGAAGTTTATGCCCCACACATAAAATAATTCTACCTCCAGCATTTTAGACATTGTCATTTCATGGTGCTTTGAGATGGACCCTTGCCTTTGACATTGGTTATATCCCTTCATGAACTCATAGGCATCCTTGAACAAAGAGGGCCAATAGTAGCCACTCTGAAGCACTTTCCTTGCAATCCGATCACCTACGTGGTGACCTCCAACTGGGGAGGCATGGCTTGCTTCTAAAATGCTCAGCATTTCTACTTCTGGGATACACCATCTAATAATACCATCTGCACATCGCCGAAAAAGATACGGCTCATCCCAAAAGTAATAGGTCACATCATGAAGAAACTTTTTCCTTTGATGAAAGAAAAGATTTTCTGGTACCACCTCACTTACCATATAATTCACGAAGTCAGCTTATTCGAGCACTGCAGCCAATACTTTCTCATCAGGAAAGGAATCATCAATCTCAAGCCCATCTTTTACTGTTTTCTCGGCTTTGAGTCTGGATAAGTGATTAGCCACTTGATTCTCACATCCCTTACGATCTTTGACCTCGAAGTCAAATTCCTGAAGTTAAAATACCCACAGGATCAACCTTGGTTTAGTGTCCTTCTTCACCATTAGGTACGTCAAGGCAGCGTGGTCAGTGTGTACCACCACCTTGGTACCCAGCAAATAAGCCCGAAACTTCTCAAAAGTATACACTACTGCTAGACGTTCCTACTCTATGACGGTGTACTTCTTCTGAGCTCCATTCAGTGCTTTGTTGGCATAATAAACTGGATGAAATAATTTGTCTTTCTTTTGCCCCAACACAGCTCCAAGGGAAACACCTCTTGCATCACACATAATCTCAAACGATTTTGACCAGTCCGGTGCAACAATGATAGGGGCTTCAACCAGCTTCCTCTTGATACATTCAAATGCCTTAATGCAATCAGTGTCAAAGAAGAACTTAGTTTCCTTCTCTAAAAGTTTTCAAAGTGGATTTACAATTTTAGAGAAGTTTTTTATAAACCTCCGGTAAAAGCCAGCATGTTCAAGGAAACTACGCACCCCTTTTACTGAGATGGGAGGTGGTAGTTTCTCAAAAACCTCAACCTTGGCTCGATCGACCTCTATCCCTTTTGCTGAAATTTTATGCCCTAGAACAATGCCCTCCTTCACCATGAAGTAGAATTTCTCCCAATTAAGCACAAGATTAAATTCCACACACCTCTGTAAAACCTTACTCAAGTTCTCCAGACACAGCTCAAATGAATCTCCGACCATAGAAAAATAATCCATGAACACCTCCAAACTGTCCTCAACCATATTCGAAAAAATAGAAATCATACACATTTGGAAAGTAGCGGGTGCATTACATAACCCAAACGGCATCCGCTTGAATTCAAAAGTGTCGTACGGTCATGTAAACGTTGTCTTCTCTTGATCTTCAGGAGAAATACAAATCTAATTGTAGTTCGAATATCCATCCAAAAAGCAATACCACCCCCTTCCTGCCAACCAATTAAGCATTTGATCTATAAAGGGCATTGGGAAGTGGTCTTTTAAAGTCCATGAGTTTAGTTTGTGGTAGTCCATGCAAACTCTCCAACCAGTCACAGGACTGAGAGGAATCAACTTGTTCTTTTCATTTGCAAAAATAGTCATGCCCCCTTTCTTGGGCACACATTGAACCGGGCTTACCCATTTACTGTCGAAAATAGGATAAACCACTCCTGCATCTAGACACTTAATAATTTCCTTCTTCACCACCTCTTGTATTGGTGGGTTAAGTCGGCGTTAATTCTCAATGGTAGGATTACATTCTTCCTCAAGTTGTATCTTATGAGTGCAGATGCCAGGAGGAATACCAATAATATCAGCAATAGTCCAGCCTATTACTCTTTTGTATCTTTGCAGCACTGAATCAAGTGCTTCCACCTACTTCTTACCTAGGTCAGCCATAATAATAATAGGTAGTGCATCCCCACTACCCAGGAACACATACCTCAAATGACTGGGTAACTCTTTCAGCTCCAGAACAGGTGGTTCTTCTATAGAGGGCTTAGCAAGTGGACTAGGATAATTTTCTAAGTCCAAGTCCAACTTCTTGGGACCATATGAGTAAGACCCCATGCCAGTCAAGGAACAAACAGTCTCCTCATAATCTTCTACACCATCCTGATCAAAATTCATCAATACTGCAGCCAGGATTTTGACAGCAAATTTCTCTTCTATCGGTACTTCCTGCTCCTCCTCATAATAGATATCTACAATGGAAAACACACTCATTTCTTTCTCTTTCTTCATTGATTGGCACACATCAAATCGCACCACCTCATTATTTAGGCTGAATAAGAGATCATTAGCTCACAAATCAATCAGCACACTTCCGGTTGTGAAGAAAAATCAACCCAATATTATGGGCACCTCAAAATGCACCTTGATTTCCAGAATAAAGAAATTCGCCAAAAATATGAAACTAGCAACCTTCACCAACACATCATACAAAATACCAATAGGTCATTTGACCGACCTATCCCCCATCAGAAGTCATATATTAGTTGGTGTAGGATCTCCTAAACACAACTTCTTGTAAATAGCTAGCAGCATCAGGTTGATACTAGCTCCCAGGTCGCATAGGGCTTTTGCAAAGTCAAGAGGTCCAATAGTGCATGGGATAGTAAATGCTCAAGAATTTGCCTTTTTCTGCACTAGAGACCTTGTGGAAATAGCACCATAATAATACAAATTGTCCATCTTCTCAAAACTAACCGACCTCTTCTTTGTGATAAGGTCTTTCATAAACTTTGCATATCCTGGAATTTGCTCTAATGCCTCTACCATTGGTAGATTAATCATCAATTGCTTCAGTATAGCCATGAATTTGTTGAACTTATTGGCTTTCTTCTTTAACCAATGAGGAAATAGAAGAGGTGGCTTTGGAAGAGTGGTAACTACTACATTAGCCTTTTTTTCTTTATTCTTCTTCGATTCATCTACCTGCTGACTATTGGGTGGTGTATCATCAATAACCTCATCCGATTTCCCAGACTCTACCGAATGATCAATCTCTACTTCTTCAACCTCATCTTCTACAATATCAACTGCAAGCTTACCCCTAGGAGGGCCTGCCAATACCTTACCACTTTCTAGTAGTGATAGCCATGCAAGAGCCATTATTTTGCGGGTTCTGAATGGTGTCACTTGGCAATATTTCGATCTTCCTCTGATTCAACGCTGCCGAAAGCTGACTCATTTTTTGCTCCAAATGCTTGATAGATGTAGAGTGCGAGTTCACCAACTGACTCATAGAAGATAAATCGTTCTTCATGGTAGTCACTCCAGAGTTGGTAGCTTCAACTCTCTTTAATAATTTCTCCATCATATCCTCTATGGACATCTTTCTAGAGCTAATTGCAGCACTATCTCTACTTCCGGGAGGTACATATAGCCCACTTCTATCATTCTTACCTTTCAAATTTTCTTGCTCCCTATCCTTATAATCAGCCTTGTCGTAGTAGTTCCGACTTTGATTTCCTTGGCTATTGCCTCGGAAACCCCCTGATTATTCAAATAGTTGGCCTCTTCTTCCGAATAAGAATCATCTTTACCTTTATCCGTAACAGCCTTCACCTTTTTAGTCGTTGCAGATAATAGATGCTTGGTCAACAGATCCATCTGCATCTTTAAGTGTGCCATGTCTTTATCATGTTCTTCCACTTTCTTATGTTGCTCCATAGTTATACCAATATATATAGCAGGGCTTGATACCACAAAATCCCTGGAATGCCAAGCTCTGCTTTGTTTGGTCATTCAGTTAAGCATATCCGAGGCCTCCTAAAATGTGAGATCCACGAATAATCCCCCTGCAGCATTATCAACAATTGGATTCGTAATAGAGTTCAAAGCCCGATAAAGAGTCTCCATCAGATGAATATCTGCCCTGATATGCCAAGCTCTGCTTTGTTTGGTCATCCAGTCAAGCATATTCAAGGCCTCCTGAAATGTGAGATCCATAAATGATCCCTCTGCATCATTATCAACAACTGGCTTCATAATAGAGTTCAAAGCCCGATAAAGAGTCTCCATCAGATGAATATCTGTCATATTATGGTTCGAACACTGCGTCAGCTTCTTTTTTAATCTCTCTCGTATATCATGAAGGGCTTTGGTTGGGAGCTTCCTAAAGTTGCTAATCTCATCCCTCAACTGTACCCTTCTGGAAGGCGGAAAGAACCTTTCTAGGAAAGCCTCTTTCAATTGCCTTCAGTTGGTTATAGAATTAGGCGTTAGCTTATTAAGCTATAATGTTGCCTCCCCAAATAGAGACAACGAAAATAAACGCAAATGAATGACATTCTTTCTTACTCCTGGGTTATCAAAGGACTTGCAAATAGTGAAAAAATTCATTAAATACATATTGGGATCATCCCCCGAGAGTCCACCAAACAACCCCTTCAGATGAAGGAGTTGGATCATTGTACTGGTAATATTAAACTTTGCTTCTGGTGCTAAAGGTGGAGGAATAATAGCTCCAGTGGCACAAGCTTCATCCATTCCATCTTCATCATCATTATGATCAAATTGAATAGCTTGACGATCAGGTCTCGCCCTAAAAGGACGATTTCTGTTTATTGGTGCAGCTACATTCTCTGCACGCCTTTGATTAGCAGGATCTAACAAGTAATCATCCCTTAAATCATCATCATCAGGGTTAGGATGATGTGCTTGCTGGCAATTATTCTACTAATTTAGTTGAGCTCTAGCCAATGCAGCTAGTCTCTCAGCATCTTGGGGTTCTGTCATTCTGCCAATAAGTTGCAGTTCTAGATGTATTGGTAATAATGGTGCACCCGATCTCCGTGTACTTGGCATACACAATAATTCTCCTACATAAACAAAAATAACAAACGAAAGAAAAATTTTGGAAAACTTGAACAAAGGTCAATTAACAAACATAAACTTAATTGACAACCGTATTCCCCGGCAACGGCGCCAAAATTTGATACGCCCAAATTCCAACTCTCTTACGAGAGAGTAAGCGGTCGATGTGAAATATAGAACCCAACTAGGTTGGGTGTCGAATCGCACAGGGAATATCGTGTTCACTAAGTATTGTGACTGTTATTAGACTGTTGATCTAAGGCTCCGAAATACAAAGGGGTTTTAGGAATATTAATAGAGTTCTTTTGTATTTATGTTACACAAATTCTAGCTACTGAGAGTAAATGTAGATGTAATTCCAATGAGAATGAATTAACTAGAGTTATGCTCACCAAGATGTTCAAACAATTAGGGTTGTGAATTTGAGTTCGAATTCTAACTTATGCATCCAATTGCAAGAATTATTGAATTCTAAAGATTACCCATATGTTTCTCAACCCAATGGGTATTTCACCCTTTACTTCTCTCAAACTTAAAGGATTCATGCATTATTCAATAACACTCTCATGAGGGTTGATCCTATTAAGGCATCAACCCGTTAACCCAAAGGGTAAACCTATAAAGTTCATGTGAATCACCTTTTTCCCCTACATCCACTTTCTTATCAGACAAGTGGAATTTATGGGCTCACTTCTCAAGTTTACAACTAAGAGATGTCATTAAAATGTAGAAAGATTTATGCAATTTCGATAGATGTTAGAAAGCAACCCCATTCACAACCCCAAAATAGTTCTCTACATCAAGGCTCCGATAATCCTAGTTATGGGAGTTTAGCTACTCATATCTATCTCAGAAATTAAGATTATATTAACGTTCATAAATAACTTCAGAAGAGTACTTACAAAAGTCATAATATTGTTTTCCTCAATCTTTGATGGAAAAAATGAAAACTGATAATCAAGACTCCCTCTCTGGATTCAAATCTCAATGAAAAATAATGCAAAACTCTCAATAGAGACAAAAGTATGAAACTGAAGACAAAAGTACCTACTAAACCCTAATACTTGGTATTTATATGTTCCCCTCTAAAAGGATTTAAAATTCAAAATCATAAAATTTGTATCCAAAGTGACGGCCAAATTGGTGGTCAGTCGCAAGGTTGACAGTCCACCATTAGGCCCATCGCTGCTGATATGGAAAGATCACTTTCTAGATAAGACTGACGGCCAACTTGGTGGTCTGTCATAAGTCTGACGGTCCACCATTTGGTCTGTCTCTGAGTCCTTCAGGGATCCAGGTTCTGGATGAACTTGGTGGTCCGTCGTAAGAATGACGGTCCACCATTTGGTCCGTTCCTGAGTCCTTCGTAGATCCTGGTTCTGGATAACACTGACGGCTAACTTGGTGGTCCGTCGTAAGACAGACGGTCCATCATTTGGTCCGTCACTGCAGGACCTAAAGTCTTGGGTTCTGTTTAGGCTTGACGGTCAGGTTGGTGTTCCGTCCCAAGACTGACGGTCCACCATTTTGACCGTCAGAATTATTTTTTTGCCACTTTTCTAAGACTTTTTCTTTAGGTCACTCATTTCTCTGAAATATTAAAAAACAACATTAAACATAACCTTAGTTTCTTGAAAACATTCAACTTTCTCAAGACAAAGATGCAAAATATTTCATCGAAAGCCGGAACATCAGAGCCCACCTGCCAGTAGAGGGTGTGACCTTTAGTAGCAATCCCTGAGTTCCAAAACTACGTAGCCAGCGTAAGATTTGAGAGGTCTTCCTACCAGTTGAGGGTTGACATTCTCATACGGTCACCTGCCAGTAGAGGGTGACTCTTTAGTCCTTTGGGACATCAACTTAGTAGATCTACACAGTCATGTGTTAGTACCCGTGGTAAGGTACTGACACCTTTCTAACTGAGGTTACAGGTTGGACCCCGATTAGCTCAAATTGGGGCATGTCAGTTACATGATAGCTCTCATAGTTTCAGTCAGTATTCAGTTTATCTTAGTTTAGGTTTGCTTGACCAAGTAGACAAATTTCAGTATTTATTCAGTTTGTTTTACAGATTATTTTAGTTATTCAGATATCAGTTATTTAGTTATTCACATCATTTTAGTACATGCTTTACATGGTCTTGCATTCTCAATTTTACATGTTTATATTTTCATGCTCAGTATCCATACATGACCCTCGGTTCAGTTTTACAACATGTTCCGCTTTACATAAGATTTATATACAGTATTAATGTTTTACCGTTTCCCAGCTTACAAAATTATTTTTGACTCATGATTTATTCTGGCTTGGTCCAATATAGAATGAACTTATAATCATGGAATCAACTCGACCATCAGATTGTAAGTTAAATCTCACTATGACTTACAGTTTTCATGTATAGTCATGTTTTAAATGTATGTTTCAGCAAATAACTTATGTCCTCAGTTTTAAAGCATGTTTTATAGATTTCCATGATTTAGTGCATGTCTTCATATACTCAGTACATTCTAAAGTATTGACCATATTTATGTGTTTATGGCTACATTCTTTCATGATATAGGTACCAGATGTAGTCTATACACCATAGTCAAACAGTTGTCAGCATTCAACCAGCAGGTAACGAGTTCTCTTATTTTAAGAACTCCAGTCAGTTGTAGTTCATGTACTATATTGTTATTATTCTTATGTATTAATTTATGGTAGTTGGAGGCATGTTCCAGCCACCTACAGTCAGTATAGTAGATGTTTCATAGATAGTTAGTCAGAGTCATGATATGTAATTCTAGTCTTTCTTGAGTTTTATCATGTTGTAAACCATATCAGTTTTATACTTATTCAGATTTCCTCATAATTATTTTTCCACTCAGTAAATTTAGCTTTTAAATACAATTTTAATCAGTTTCTTAAGAAGTATGCCAGTACATGGATTAGCTTGGGATCACTTGTGGTTCCTAGCACTGTGTTATGACCAGGGGGTAGTCTCGGGTCATGACGACAATATAATAGTTTGTATTGCTCCGAATAACACTTTCAGTTTTGTTAGTGTATCTTTTGTCCACCATGCTATTATCAGTTGTTGCAACTTCATGTTTTCCAATTGGATACCTCTAAAAAGAGTAAACTGCCTCCACAGCTTTTTGGTTATAGAGGTTGTTAGAAATAAATGGGTCATGGTCTCCTCCTTTTTATCTTCACAACACCAACACCTTGACACCAGATTTATCCTCACCTTTTTTAGGTTATCATCAGTAGCAATTCTTTTCTTCCATAACCTCCACATAAAGAAATTTACTTTAAAAGGTAAACTTTAGTCCAAATGTAATCATAGTCGCTCTTTTTCTCCTTCTTTTATTCTTTTAAGTTCCATGTAGTTTTGAATAAGAACAGCCTATTTGCGCCTCCCATCTACCAAGGAACACCATTATTATATCTTTCATCTGGAGGTCTGGTCTCCTCTATGATGTGTTCCATCATCTTCTCCGATAGAACTGTCAACAAAAGTTCTTTGTCCCACTCTCCATTCTTTACAAATTCTTTTACGTCAACTTTCTCTTCCTTTGCATCTCCGTCCACATAATAAAGTGCACCCTGCTTAGTCCAGTTATCAAACCAGAAACTAGAATTACCAGCCTTGACTTGCCACCGAATATTATGCTTTATCTCTTCTCTGACTGTTATTATTTTTTTCCAAACATGTGAAGTCCCCATCCTTTAGCAAGAATAGGATGAAATTTCTTGCAAAATTTATTTCACATGAATGAACTCCACATAGAAGACGTAGATATTCTAAAATTCCACCAAAGCTTTGCAAAAAGTGCTTTTTACATATTATGTAATGATCTAAAACTAAGTCCCCCCTTCCTCTTTAGGATAAACATTGAATCCCAAGAGACCCAATTTTTATTCTTTAATCCTATGCCATTTCTCTAAAAAAATATTGAAAATATCTTATGTAATTGGTTAATAACACTGACTGGTGGATTTATTATAGATAAGATATAGAGTGGCATAGAAAATAGAACATCATCAATTAAAATGTACCTTCCCCCAAAAGACAAAAGTCTATCCTGCCAAGAGTGAATCCTTCTCATCACCATCATAGCCTTACAAATTAACGCATCATCTACCACATTTGCTTTCCCTGGATGGTACAAGATATCAACATCGTAGTCCTTTAATAGCTCAAGCCATCTCCGCTGCCTTAAATTTAGATCCTTCTGATTAAAAATATATTGCAAGCTCTTATGGTCAGTATATATATCGCCATGAACCCCATATAAGTAGTGGCGCCATATCTTTAAGCAAAAATAACTACTACCAGCTCAAGATCGTGTGTAGGATAATTTTTCTCATGTGGCCGCAATTGTCTAGAAGCATATGCTATTACCATACCATGCTGCATCAATACACATCCTAAACCAATTCTAGAAGTACCACAATACACTATATACCCTTCGGTGGCTTCTGGAAGTACCAACATGGGTGTAGAAATCAACTTGTTCTTTAAATCTTGAAAACTCTTCTCGCAGGCATCATTCCATTGGAATTTGGATGCTTTATCAGTTAGCTTGGTTAAGGGTGCTGAAATGGAAGAAAAGCCTTCAACAAACCTTCTATAATAACCGGCCAACCCGAGAAAACTACGAATCTTCGTAGGCGTTGTGGGCCTTGGATAGTTCTTCACAGATTCTATCTTTTGAGCATCAACCTTTATCCCTTTACTAGATACAGTATGACCTAAAAATGCCACCGACTTTAACCAAAACTCACATTTAGAGAACTTTGCATAAATCTTACAATCACGAAGAGTTCGTAATATCTGTCGTAAGTGATTGGAATGGTCCTCTTCTAATCTAGAATAAACTAGAATATCATCTATAAAAATTATCACAAATATATCCAAGATGGCTTAAACACCCTATTCATCAAATCCATAAAAGTTGTGGGTGCATTTGTTAGCTCAAATGACATAACTAGAAACTCATAATGACCATACCGTGTTCGGAAAGATGTCTTGGGTATATCCTTCTCTTTGACCCTCACTTAGTGGTAACCTGACCTCAAATCAATCTTAGAAAAGCACTTGGCACCCTGTAACTGATCAAATAAATCATTAATTCTTGGGAGAGGATATTTATTCTTAATAGTCACCTTATTCAATTGTCGATAATCAATACACATCCTCAGCGAGACATTTTTTTTGCACACAAATAACACTGGTGCTCCCTAGGGGGACATACTAGGCCTTATGAATCCCTTCTCTAGCAAATCTTTCAATTGCTCTTTCAATTCTCGTAATTCTGCTGAGGCCATTCTATATGGAGAAATGGAGATTGGTTGGGTGCCTGGTATTACATCAATACCAAACTCTACTTCTTGTTCAGGACGCAAACCTGGAAGATCTTCAGGAAATACATCAGAAAATTCATTTACCACCGGAACAGCGTGAAGAGTTGGTGGCTCCACTTCTGTATCCCTTACTCTAACTAAATGATATATGTATCCCTTGGAAATCATTCTTCTTGCCTTAAAATAAGAAATAAATCTACCTCTTGGCACGCTAAGTTTACTTTTCCATTCAAGGACTGATTCATTTGGAAAATAGAAATATACCTTTTTCGTGTAGCAATCAATTGTGGCATAACAAGACGCCAACCAGTCCATACCCATTATAACATCAAAATCTACAATTTCTAACTCCACAAGATCATCCATCATATCACGACCACAAATAGTTACTACGTAGTTTCGGTAAACCCTTCTAGCTATAATAGATTCCTCAACCGGTGTGGACACTTCAAATGGCTTAACTAACAGTTCGGGTATTCTTTCGAACTTTCCAGCAACCAATGGAGTAACATAAGCTAATGTAGAACCGAGATCAATTAAGGAATATACATCAATGAAAAGATAGAAAACGTACCCGTAACCACATCTGGGGAAGCCTCTAAATTTTGTTGATCCGCTAGAGTATACGTACGATTTTGAGCCCCGTTAGAACTCGTGTCTCCTCTATCACCTTTAACACGACCCATTGGTTGTGCACCCCTTACTGAATAAGGCATCGATGATGATGATGAAATAAATGACCCCGTAGGTCATGCCATACCCCATATGCCCCTTGGTGGGCATTCTCTCATCATATTCCCCGACATACCGCACCAAAAGCAATCATTGGTCCCCAGCCAACATGCTCCCAAATGATACCTTCCACATTTATTGTATGGCTCTCGAGGAGGTCTCGATTGGCTCATATTCCCTTGGCCTTGGTACCCCACTGTCCGCGAACTCTGACTCTCACTTTTGTGCCTAAATTGATTTCCTCTGGACCCTTGGACTGTGGTGGGGAACTAGCTGCAGAATAAGAAGATAAAAGACTAGGTGGTCTAGCAGAAAACTGTGGTCTTAACCCTTCCAGGGATGCCATAAACTGTCCTGTAGATCTGGACCTCTTGGAATATCCTCTTTCTAATTCCTGTGTTCTTCTCCTCTGCCTCTGATCTTCTATTTTCTGTGTAAAAGCTTGGATCCTCGCTATGTCCATATCTTTGTTCAAATCGACAATAGTACAATCTCTAACCAGATATGGATCCAGCCTATCCACATATTGATGAACTCTGTCATCCATAGTAGCTACAACATTAGGAGCATATCTCGACAAGGAATTAAATCGGAGACTATACTCCCTCACGCTCATATTCCCCTGAAGAAGATTTAAACACTGATCTGCACGAGCCTAACGAATCTCGAATGGAATATAATGATCAAGAAATGCCTCTTTGAACCCCTTCCAAGTAGCTGGGGGTGCATCAATTCCCCTAGATCGTTTCCAGTCCTCGTATTAATATATAGCCTCCCCTTTGAATCTATACGTCGCTAACTCCACTGTCTCTCTACCCGATACATGCATAACATCTAAGGCCCTTTGAATTTGATCAATAAAGTCCGGTGGGACCTCGTTAAGATCTGATCCAGTAAAAGTGGGAGGATCCATCTTAAGAAAATCATGTGTTCGAAGGCTAACCGCCCTATCTGTACCACTAGGACCCGTGGTAGGAATAGATTGCCCTTAAGCTTTCCCAGCAACTATACGAGTAAAAAGTTAAACTGCATTTCTAAGATCTTGATCAGCAGCATTAATAGGTGGCTCTGGGGCTATAGTTCTTCTCCCCCTTATTTCTTCCGGAGTGGAAGAAGTTTTTGATGCATGCTCAGCTGGAGCCTCACTTTGATTAGATGGTATAGTGGGTGACTTACTAGTCCCCTCTCCGGCAGCCACATCTACTTGCTTACCAGTATTCTTGCTTCTGGTAACCGGCATCATTACTATAATAAGAGAAGCAAACAGATTCAGTGGTCAACTATGACTTCATATACAATATAGGCTCTATCACACAATCTAAGACATGAAGAAAAGAGACAATTCCTAAATGTCCATAGCCTCATGTTTATAGATGCGGTGCACGACACACCGATAAATAAGACTCTACATAGACACGGCTTTGTAGACTCTCTAGGACGAACTTCTCTGATACCACTTTTGACACGCCTCAAATCCTATTGGGGCGGACTGGCACCCGTAACCGAGGAGGCCCGGGAGAACCAGCTCATAACCTTATACTTCCCATGCATACCTCTATGACAACCCAAAATTTGGACAGCATCATGTCGCATATAAAAGGAAATAATCACCTTTATAAGCTCGAGCACACATATATATGTATATGCAATACTTGGCCGTTGGAGCCATCACATCTATTAACAAAACACCACCTTGACTATACTTAGGTCTACAAAGCCTCTAGACAATACACAGAGTTTAACTAAGGTCGGGACTCACTCCTCCATATAACTAACTTCTATACAATACCAAAAGTGACTGGATATGACACGAAAAGCCCCGAACCAAACTGGAGCTCACCAAAAGCAGCTGGATATCCTGTCTTCTACTTGTGCGGTGTATGAGCTGAGGTACCTGTGCCTGCAGCATGAAATGCAGGTCCCCCGTGGGGGACGTCAGTTCAAAATATGTACTGAGTATGTAAAGCTGTAGAGAATCACATATGATATAAGAGCTCAATAGAAATCAGAAACAAGTGAATGAATAGTAATAGGAATGGACCACACTTACTAGAACTTGTGACAACCTGTACATTGTATTTATTCAATCACTTTACCTTCGTTCTTATCATATTTGTAATAATTACGGTACTGTACAGAGACCATTAGGCTGCCTCCAGTACATATCAACTGGGATCGACCTATGATAGGCTTATGCCCCCGGGATACCACCCATAAACACATAAATAGGGATCGACCCATGATAGACTTATGCCCCTGGGATACCACCCGATAAGAGAGAACTTCCATCACTTAGTTCAATTAATATTTAAGATTGTTATTTCAGTCGCCACCGTATTTTTGATACTTTTAAACAATGATACATCAATAAGAGACATATAAATAGACCATCAATGCAATAACAATGAAGTAAGAACTCATTGGTACATCAATGAAGTATTTTGGAGTCATCAATGACATAACAATGAAGTAGGAACTTATTGGTATATCAATGAAATGTTTTGGAGTCATTAATAGCACATGGATCTCGTTTGAGTAACCGTATACCTTCTGACATTCATTAGTGCAATAAACATGTAAGATTTGGAAAACAATTAAGTATTGGAATGTCTTGACATCTTGTAGGGTGGAAACAAGTTCATTGGTAACATAGGACATCATACAAAACCATTATGGATCACATGTTATTGAATAACTTTGGAAACTTTCTTAACAGAACAATTGTTCACTTTCATGCAAAAGATATGGTATAGAGTATGCTTTACATACCTGACTGTCAACCTTCAATACTAGTCCCAAATGGACTTCCCGTCTTTTCGGATTACTTATCTACAATGAACATATATAGCAATCTAGTATTAGCAACCAAACATCACAATTCAATTATTTGAATTCACCAAACTAGTGGTTAAGTAGTAAGCCTTAATTACACCATAAAGGGTGTTACTTTAACCCTCTTATACTCCAATTACATTCACATGCCATGCATATTCATACAACATCCTCCAATATCAAGTTTGGATTCATCTATCCTTCCAACCAATCCATTAAACCAAATTGAGCCATAGACAAAAATAATCATCAATTTAATAGTATATCACCATATCCACCTTCCATAACTCAATTACCATATCCACCTTCCACAATTCAATATAACCAAACCATGCAAAATAGTCCATAACCCTATTTTCATCACCTTTCAATAACAACCAATACATATAATCCTCTATCACGCATATACATATGGAAAAGAACAAAGGCAAACAATATTCATACCTTAGAATTCACCTCCTGATTATGCAATCCTGTTTGCACAAATAATAGGTGTTGTTCAAAGCTCTCGAGATGACAAACGCAGTTATCGGATTACTTTGGAATTTCTACGGTTAAATCAAAAGTAATTTAAAGGTCAAATTTGGCTAGGGTTTGTTCTTTCTCAATGATTGTTGATGAAAATGAGTTTTTGAACTCATATACATGTATATATACACATATTCCCGTCCATAATATAATAGGAAATGACCAAAATGCCTTTAAAATTTAAATAATGTCAAATCTATCGTTTGGTGGACTGTTTTGTTAAGCTAAAGTAGATCGACCATAACTCTTTGCTCCGACATTGTATTTGGGTTAAACTAGTATTGTTGGAAGGATAATTCAAAGGGCTTTCATTTCATATAAAGTAGGCCACCCAGTTCGTCCTATACGAGTTATGGTCGTTTGAAGTTGACCCTAAAAATCTGTTTTGCTAGGCTGAAGTAAAACGAGTATAAATCCTTACTTAAACGTTGGATATGAATGAAACAAATTGCATTGGAAATAAGACTCAAAGATCTTTCTTTTCATAGGTCGCATCTCTCCCAGTTCATTATATTAAGGGAGTTATGATCGTTCAAAGTTGACTCAAAAATTGAGCTGGCCTCAGTAGTTTGTGTGCAAGAAATTTTCCTGCACATTTACTACTCCCAAATATCTCGGCCACCGTTTTATAGTTTTGAACGTGCTCGATTATATCCGAAACCTATCCGTTTTTGGAAATCTTTATATCGTTGGAAATCTTATTCAATAATCTTCGCATGGAACCATCGACGGGCAAATTTCGGTATAAATAAAATAAAAAAATTATTTCCATATAAATAAGACCAATATACGTACTTGAATATGCCAGTACACGTACTTGAATACGGGGTGTTACATCCTTCCCACCTTTAGGACATTCGTCCTCGAATGTAAGCGTAGTTATTCAACTGAAACAAGTTCAAGTCCATTATTAATATTCACATCATCACATAAATACTATGCATATATAAAAAAAAACTTACTTGTTAATGTTCTAACTCCGTTTCTTGAACTTCCTCTTCATCTTTGAACAAATGAGGGTACTTAGATTTCATTGCTTCCTCAGCTTCCCATGTAACCTCTTCCCTTTGATGATTTCTCCAATGTACTTTCACAGATGCTATCTCTTTATTTCTCATCTTCTTAACTTAGCGATCTAGAATAGAAAACTCTAGCCCTCTCCTTCTACTATCCGCATATGACTTGTGTCGACTTTAGGCTATTTTCAGTCCTTGCTGAATTACTTTAACCTTCTCTATGGCTTGATAAACAAGATCCGGTCCAAACAAAAGAGTTTCACCCACTTCGAACCATCCTATTGGTGATCTACACTTCCTTCCATATAAAGCTTCATATGGTGCCATTTTGATACTTGAATGATAGCTATTATTGTAGGCAAACTCAATAAGAGGTAAATGGTCATCCCAGTTGCCCTTAAAATCTATTACACAAGCTCGTAGCATATCTTCAAGTGTTTGGATGGTACGTTCTTCTTGTCCATCTATTTGAGGGTGAAAAGTTGTACTCAACTTCACTTGTGTTCCCAAACACCTCTAAAAAGACTTCCAAAAGTTTGCGGTAAATTGGGTTCCCCGATCTGATATAATAGAGATTGCCACACCATGCAATCGGACTATCTCTTTAATGTACAGCTTCGCATACTCTTCAACTGTGTAAGTGGTCCTAACTGGTAGGAAATGTGCGGATTTGGTAAGCCTATCAACAATCACCCAAATAGAATCAAACTTCCGGGTTGTACGAGGCAAATCAATAACGAAATCCATGTTGATCATGTCCCACTTCCAGCTTGGAAGATAACGCATTGCATATAACCTTCGGGTTTTTGGTGCTCAACTTTAACTCTTTGATAATTTGGACATTCAGCTACAAATTTTCCAAAGCTCTTCTTCATGTCATTCCACCAATACATATCTTTCAAATCTTTATACATTTTGGTTGATCCTGGATGAATGGAATACCTTGAACAATGTGCCTCTGTCATAATCTTCTTTCTTAGCTCGTCTACATCCGGCACACACAATCGGTTTTAGAACTAAAGTACTCCATCATGCATAAGCTCAAATGCCTTGGTCGCACCACTCTGAACGTTCTCCTTAAGCTGTAATAAAATAAGATCTGCATATTTCTTCTCTTTCACTTCAGCTACTAATGATGATTCCACAGCATTATGTACGATAAGCTCTTTATCAAGAGTTTCAAGAAGGCGAACTCCCAAACTATCTAACTGGTGAATATCTTTAATCATCCCTTGCCTTTCTATAGGCGTCATCATAGCCTTACGACTTAACATATCAGCTACCACATTTGCTTTCCCTGGATGGTACAAGATATAAACATCGTAGTCCTTTAATAGTTCAAGCCATCTCCGCTGCCTTAAATTTAGATCCTTCTAATTAAAAATATATTGCAAGCTCTTATGGTCAGTCTATATATCGACATGAACCCCATATAAGTAGTGGCGCCATATCTTTAAACCAAAAATAACTGCTGCCAGCTCAAGATCGTGTGTAGGATAAATTTTCTAATGTGGCCGCAATTGTCTAGAAGCATATGCTATTACCTTACCATGCTGCATCAATACATATCCTAAACCAATTTTGGAAGCATCACAATACACTGTATACCCTTCGGTGCCTTCTGGATGTACCAACACGGGTGTAGAAATCAACTTGTTCTTTAAATCTTGAAAACTCTTCTCACAGGCATCATTCCAATGGAATTTGGATGCTTTATGGGTTAGCTTGGTTAAGGGTGCTAAAATGGAAGAAAAACCTTCAACAAACCTTCTATAATAACCGGCCAACCCGAGAAAACTATGAATCTCCGTAGGCGTTATGGGCCTTGGCCAGTTCTTCACAGCTTCTATCTTTTGAGCATCAACCTTTATCCCTTCACTAGATACAATATGACCCAAAAATACCACCGACTTTAATCAATACTCATATTTAGAGAACTTTGCATAAAGCTTACAATCACGAAGAGTCTGCAATGTCTGTCGGAAGTGATTGGCATGGTCCTCTTATGATCTAGAATAAACTAGAATATCATCTATAAAAACTATCACAAATACATCCAAGACGGCTTAAACACCCTATTCATCAAATCCATAAAAGCTGCGGGTGCATTTGTTAGCCCAAATGACATAACTAGAAACTCATAATGACCATACCGTGTTCGGAAAGATGTCTTGGGTATATCCTTCTCTTTGACCCTCACTTGGTGGTAACCTGACCTCAAATCAATCTTAGAAAAGCACTTGGCGCCCTGTAACTGATCAAATAAATCATTAATTCTTGGGAGAGGATATTTATTCTTAATAGTCACCTTATTCAATTGCCAATAATCAATACACATCCTCAGCGAGACATTTTTTTTGCACACAAATAAAACTGGTGCTCCCCAGGGGGACATACTAGGCCTTATGAATCCCTTCTCTAGCAAATCTTTCAATTGCTCTTTCAATTCTCGTAATTCTGCAGGGGCCATTCTATACGGAGGAATGAAGATTGGTTGGGTGCCTGGTATTACATCAATACCAAACTCTACTTCTCGTTCAGGAGGCAAACCTGGAAGATCTTCAGAAAATACATCAGAAAATTCATTTACCATCGGAACAGCGTGAAGAGTTGGTGGCTCCGCTTCTGTATCCCTTACTCTAACTAAATGATATATGTATCCCTTGGAAATTATTCTTCTTGCCTTAAAATAAGAAATAAATCTACCTCTAGGCGCGCTAATTTCACCTTTCCATTCAAGGACTGATTCATTTGGAAAATGGAAATATACCTTTTTCGTGCAGCAATTAATTGTGGCATAACAAGACGCCAACAATTCCATACCCATTATAACATTAAAATCTACCATTTCTAACTCCACAAGATCAGCCATCGTATCACGACCACAAACAGTTACTATGCAGTTTCGGTAAATCCTTCTAGCTATAATAGATTCCCCAACCGGTGTGGACACTTCAAATGGCTTAACTAATAGTTCAGGTATTCTTTGGAACTTTCCAGCAACCAATGGAGTAACATAAGATAATGTAGAACCGAGATCAATTAAGGCATATACATCAAATGAAAAGATAGACAACGTACCCGTAACCACATCTGGGGAAGCCTCTAAATTCTATCGATCCGCTATAGCATACGTACGATTTTGAGCCCCGTTAGAACTCATGGCTCCTCTATCACCTTTAACACAACCCATTGGTTGTGCACCCCTTTCTGAATAAGGAATCAATGATGATGATGAAACAAATAACCCCGTAGGTCATGCCATACCCCCTATACCCCTTCGTGGGTATTCTCTCATCATATGCCCCGACATACCGCACCAAAAAAAACATTGGTCCCCAGCCGACATGCGCCCAAATTATACCTTTTATATTTATTGCATGGCTCTCAAGGAGGTCTTGATTGGCTCATATTCCCTTGACCTTGGAACCCCACTGTCCGCGAACTCTGACTCTCGGTTCTGTGCCCAAATTGATTTCCTCTGGAACCTTGGAACTGTGGTGGGGCACTAACTGCAGAATAAGAAAATAATGGCCTAGGTGTTCTAGCAGAAAACTGTGGTCTGAACCCTCCCTGGGATGCCATGAACTGCCCTGTAGATCTGGACCTCTTGGAATATCCTCTTTCTAATTCCTGTGTTCTTCTCCTCTGCGTCTGATCTTCCATTTTCTATGCAAAAGCTTGGATCCTCGCTATGTCCATATCTTTATTCAAAGCGGTAATAGTACCATCTCTAACCAAATATGGATCCAGCCTATCCACATATTGATGAACTCTGTCATCCATAGTAGCTACAACATTAGGAGAATATCTCGACAAGGAATTAAATCGGAGACTGTACTCTCTCACGCTCATATTCCCCTGACGAAGATTTAAAAACTGATCTTCACGGGCCTGACGAATCTCGAATGGAAGATAATGATCAAGAAATACCTCTTTGAACTCCTTCCAAGTAGTTGGGGGTGCATCAATGCCCCTAGATCATTTCCAGTCCTCGTACCAATATATAGCCTTCCTTTTGAATCTATACGCCGCTAACTCCACTGTCTCTCTACCCGTTATATGCATAACATCTAAGGCCCTTTGAATTTGATCAATAAAGTCCTGTGGGTCCTGGGTCCTCGTTAAGATCTGATCCAGTAAAAGTGGGAGGATCCATCTTAAGAAAATCCTGTGTTCGAAGGCTAGCCGCCCTATCTGTACCACTAGGACCCGTGGTAGGAATGGCTTGCCCTTGAGCTTGCCCAGCAACTATACGAGTCAAAAGTTGCACTGCATTTCTGAGATCTTGATCAGCAGCATTAATAGGTGGCTCTGGGGATATAGTTCTTCTCCCCCTTATTTCTTCCGGAGTGGAAGAAGTTTCTGATGCATGCTCAGCTGGAGCCTCACTTTGATTAGCTGGTATAGTGGGTGACTTACTAGTCCCCTCTCCGGCAACCACATCTACTTGCTTACTGGTATTCTTGCTTCTGGTAACCGGCATCATTACTATAATAAGAGAAACAAACGGATTCAGTGGTCAACTATGACTTCATAAACAATATAGGCTTTATCGCACGATCTAAGACATAAAGAAAAGAAACAATTCCTAAATGTCCATAGCCTCCTGTTTATAGATGTGGTGCACAACACACCGATAAACAAGACTCTACGTAGACACGACTTTGTAGACTCACTAGGTCGAACTTGTCTGATACCACTTTTGTGACGCCTCAAATCCTATTGGGGCCGACTGGCACCCGTAACCGAGGAGGCCCGGGAGAACCAGCTCATAACCTTATACTACCCATGCATACCTCTATGTCAACCCGAAATTCGGATAGCATCATGTCGCATATAAAAGGAAATAATCACCTGTATAAGCTCGAGACCACTTATATATGTATATGCAATACAAAGTCGTTGGAGCCATCACGTCTATTAACAAAACACCACCTTGACTGTACATTAGGTCTACAAAGCCTCTAGACAATACATAGAGTATAACTAAGGTCGGGACACACCTCACCATATAACTAACTTCTATACAATACCAAAAGTGACTGGATATGACACGGAAAGCCCCGAAGCAAACTGGAGCTCACCAAAAGTAGCTGGATATCCTGGCTCCTACTTGTGCGGTGTATGAGCTGAGGTACCTGTGCCTGCAACATGAAAAGCAGGTCCCCCGTGGGGGACGTCAGTCCGAAATATGTACTGAGTATGTAAAGCTGTAGATAATCAGATATGATATAATATGTACTGAGTATGTAAAGCTATAGATAATCACATATGATTTAAGAGCTCAATAGAAATCAGAAACAAGTGAATGAATCGTAATAGGAGTGGACCACACTTACTAGAACTTGTGACAACCTGTACATTGTATTTATTCAATCACTTTATGTTCGTTCTTATCATCTTTGTAATTATTACTGTACTGTACAGTGACCATTAGGCTGCCTCCAGTACATATCAACTGGGATCGACCCATGATAGGCTTATGCCCCTGGGATACCACCCATAAACACATAAATAGGGATCGACCCATAATAGGCTTATGCCTCTGGGATACCACCCGATAAGAGAGAACTTCCATCACTTAGTTCAATTAATCTTTGAGATTGTTATTTCGGTCGCCACTGCATTTTTGATACTTTGAAATAATGATACATCAATAAGAGACATATAAATAGACCATCAATGCAATAACAATGAAGTAAGAACTCATTAGTATATCAATGAAGTGTTTTGGAGTCATCAATGCCATAACAATGAAGTAGGAACTTATTGGTATTTCAATGAAACGTTTTGCAGTCATTAATAGCACATGGATCTTGTTTGAGTAACCGGATACCTTCTGACATTCATTAGTACAATAAACATGTAAGATTTGGAAAACAAGTAAGTATTGGATTGTCTTGACATCTTGTAGGGTGGAAACAAGTTCATTGGTAACGTAGGACATCATACAAAACCATTATGGATCACATGTTATTGAATAACTTTGGAAACTTTCTTAATAGAACAATTGTTCACTTTCATGCCAAAGATATGGTATAGAGTATGATTTACATACCTGACTGTCAACCTTCAATACTAGTCCCAAATGGACTTCCCGTCTTTTCGGATTACTTATCTACAATGAACATATATAGCAATCTAGTATTCGCAACCAAACGTCATAATTCAATTATTTGAATTCACCAAACTAGTGGTTAAGTAGTAAGCCTTAATTACACCATAAAGGGTGTCACTTTAACCCTCTTATACTCCAATTACATTCACATGCCATGCATATTCATACAACATCCTCCAATATCAAGTTTGGATTCATCTATCCTTCCAACCAATCCATTAAACCAAATTGAGCCATAGACATAAATAATCATCAATTCAATAGTATATCACCATATCCACCTTCCATAACTCAATTACCATATCCACCTTCCACAATTCAATATAACCAAACCATGCAAAATAGTCCATAACCCTATTTCCATCACCTTTCAATAACAACCAATACATATAATCCTCTATCACACATATACATATGGAAAAGAACAAAGGCAAACAATATTCATACCTTAGAATTCACCTCTTGATTATGCAATCCTGTTTGTACAAATAATAGGTGTCGTTCGAAGCTCTCGAGATGACAAACACAGTTATCGGATTACTTCGGAATTTCTATGGTTGAATCAAAAGTAATTTAAAGGTCAAATTTGGCTAGGGTTTGTTCTTTCTCAATGATTGATGATGAAAATGAGTTTATGAACTCATATACATGTATATATACACATATTCCCGTCCATAATATAATGGGAAATGACCAAAATGCCTTTAAAATTTAAATAATGTCAAATCTGTCGTTTGGTGGACTGTTTTGTTAAGCTAAAGTAGATCGACCATAACTCTTTGCTCCGACATCGGATTTGGGTGAAATTGGTATCGTTGGAAGTATAATTCAAAGGGCTTTCATTTCATACAAAGTAGGCCACCCAGTTCGTCTTGTACAAGGAATTATAGTCGTTTGAAGTTGACCCTAAAAATCTATTTTGATAGGCTGAAGTAAAACGAGTATGAATCCTTAGTCAGATGTTGGATTTGGATGAAACCAATTGCATTGGAAAGAAGACTCAAAGATATTTCTTTTCATAGGTTGCAGCTCTGTCAGTTCATTATATTAAGAGAGTTATGATCGTTTGAAGTTGACCCAAAAATTCGGCTGGCCTCAATAGTTTGTGTGCAGGAAATTTTCCTGCACATTTACTATTCCCAAATATCCCGGCCACCATTTTATAGTTTCGAACGTGCACGATTATATCCGAAACCTATCCATTTTTGGAAATCTTTATATCGTTGGAAAGCTTATTCAATAACCTTCGCATGGAACCATCGACGGGCAAATTCCGGTATAAATAAAATAAAAAAATTAATTCCATATAAATAAGACCAATACACGTACTTGAATACACCAATACACGTACTTGAATACGGGGTGTTATAGAACCTTATCATGTAGATATACCAAGCTTTTCTCCAAATTGACCATTTGTCTAGATACCTGTTCATAATTCCTCAAAACTGCCATCATCTTCCTTATTGAAGTAGGTTGTCTTGAACAAAATAAAATTATATCATAGCATAAGAAAAATGATTAATGTTTGGACTCCATTTTGGCATTCCATATCCCCTGAAATTAGGGGCCTTAAACAACTTATTCAAGCTTTTTGACAATACTTCTGCTGCAATTATAAACAATGTAGGTGATAAAGGATTTTCTTGCTTTAGATCTCTAGAATATTAAAAGAAACCAAATAATTTTCCATTTATAAGCATAGAGTACCAGTTACTACTGATTAATCTAACAATCATATCAACGATTCTTTCTGAGAAATCAAACCTTCTAATCACCTCAATGAGATATTTTCAAGAAACTCTATCATATGCCTTTGTCATATCAAGTTTCACAATAACATTTTAAAACTTGTTTCTTCTGTTTATATCTGTAATTATATCTTGAGCTAGTAAAACATTCTCAGTAATGCTCATTTCTTTAACAAAACCAAATGATTCTTAGAGATAATCATTGGCAGTACTTCTATTATCCTCACATGAATAAGCTTAGAGATGATCTTATTAGTAAAAGTACTTAGGCTAATAGGTCTCAGATCTCTAAAAGTACTCACTACCTTTTTTTTAGGAAGAAAAATCAAATTGGTATAAGTTACATATCTTGGTAATTCATGACCACAGAAAAAGGCTTTGACCATATTTGTAATGTCCTCTCCAATTATTTTCCAATAAGTTTGGAAGAAGTAACTTGAGAAACCATCTGGTCCACTAGCACTGTCTCCATTTAATAAATGTACCACCTACTTAACCTCTTCTTTATCTGGCATTCTTTCCATTCTTCCATTCTGTTCCTCAATGATGATCTCTTTGATGCACTTTAACATGTCATATCTACAGGGCTTTTGTGTTTCTTTAAACTGGTTCATGAAAACATTCATTGCCTCCTTCACTATATTCTGTGTTGATGTTATAGTATCCCAGTCTGGTCTGTATCTCTATGATCTGAAGCTTTCTTCTTCTTTCTTTAACATATGCATGGAAGAATTTTGTATTTCTATCACCATCTGTGAACCACTTTATCCATGTCTTCTGTATCCGGAATGCCTCTTCATCTTCAAATATTTCTTTAAGCCTTTCTTTGCCTTACTAAGTTCAACCCTATTCTCTGGAGTTGGTGATATTTCCAACTATATCTCCTTAGCTTTGATCATATCCTCCAAAGTAGTAATGTTTTGGAAAATATTTCCAAAAGTGTTTCTACTCCAAGAAGCTAGTTTGGACTTCCCTTTTTTTAACTTGGTCAGCACAATTGTAAAAGGCGATCCTATACATTCCTCAGACTAAATTTGTTTCACCACCCCCTGAAAATTCTTATGCTTTGTCCAAAAATTCAGAAATTTGGAAGTCTTGATAACAAGATCTTGTGTGGTACTTCTTGTGACATGTAATGGAGCATGATCTGACCCTTGCCTGGTCAAATGATGTACTTCACAAATTGGCATTATATCCATGAGCTCATTATTTCCAAATACTCTATCAAGTCTTTCAAAAATACAATCTTCTTGTATTCTTCCATTTCACCATGTATATATACTCCTTGGGAATTTCAGTTAATTTAGAGAATGATAATTTTCACACTGAATAAAATCACAAGTTTCCTGTTGAGTTACCGGAATACATCCTAGTTTTTCAGATTCATCCATTATAACATTAAAATCTCCTCTCACTAAACATTGACCTTGAGAGATATTTGTTATATGCTCTAGATTATCCCACAATTCTAGTCTCTCTAATGCACTGTAGCTGGCATATATAACAGTAATCTTAAAAACTTCTTGTCTACCCCTCAATTTGAGCTCTACAATCAATTATTGTATTGCATCTGTTGAGCCTACTTCTTCCCATTTGTTCTTCTAAAAAAATCTAGATTTTTGCTGAACAATTTTCCTTGACATGTGAAAACCCAATTTTCTCTTATATACTTCCAATTTTGAGGACTTTGAAAAGACTTTAATAAGCAATGTGTGAGTAGTGATTTCTCCTTTGTAGGTCTATTAATCTCTCAAAGGAGTTTTGAGTTCTTACAGACTGAATGTTCCAGTATAAAACTTTATTTAGCATTGACCACTACTTGTCTTGGACCCTGTCTTGATCCATGTATTGATTTGTGATTTACCAGTCGTGTTCTTATAAATCCTTACCCTTCAACTGGCCTATTTGCCTTGGAGATAAATCTCCATCTCTTCCAATGTTATCAATATTTGCATCTATATTTTTTTTTTTTTCCTCGTCTCTTTTCTCCTATATTTCTTCTTGTATTAAATTCTGCATCTTAAGAACATCCGTGATCTCCTTTGTTGTGGAAATCCTCTATTCTTCATCTTGCCTTTGCATTATACCTGCCTCCTTACTAGATTTTTTATTTGTATTTTTAAGATTAGCATCTGATTATGTTGTGTCCTGATCAGTTCCATCTTTTGGGATGGAATTCTTTACTGAACTTTGTGACTCTGTACTATTATCCTTGTTTTTTTCCAATTGATGCATCAAGGATCCCCTGTCTCCTTCGAGATCGGTGACATATTTTTCTCCTTTCTTTGATTTGTGACAGTTCTTTCCCCCATTCAATTATTTTAATTGTGGAGTATCATCTCTTTTCTTACTACTACTTCCGCTTTCATTATTAGCCTTCTGCTCTTCCTGGATCTTTGTTCTTTCTACCTCTTCGTAATTCTCCTTATCTTTTTTCTTATGTTTATCTTCCAGTGCCTCAAACTTGTTGGTAAATGTTATTTCTTTGTCATCTTGAATCTTTGGATTCCATTTCATTTGTACTTTCCCTCTATACCGTTGTCTTCTCTCTCTGTACCCATGTTTTTTCTTCTGTTCTTGAAACTCCTCGTCTTCTGTTATTTGATCTTTCCTTTTGTATGCTTGATCTTCTCATCCACTATGGTATCAACCCCATTGTCATTCTTTTTCCCTTGACGTTGCTCCTTGTGTTCTCCATCATCTTCTTTATCCTTTTTAGGATACAATTCAGGATGCATAACATAACAATCCTTTTCATTGTGATCTTGTAGCTTACATTCTTTACAGTACTTGGGTACATAGTCGTACCTTATGTTGATCTATTTTCCACTATTTCTCCCATCTTCTTCCTCATTCTAATGTTAATTTTTTTTAGGGAACTCTCCAAATAAGTCCACTTCTACTTTAACTCTTGCGCAACTTGGTCGAGTTTTATTCTGTGTTGCTAAATCAACCTGTAAAGGTTTCCCCACTGCTGCAGCTAAAGAAAAATTGCTTCTTTCCCCCCAAAATTTGGTGGTAGTGCCGAGAAACAAATCCAAGCTATTGTTGTAGATGTTTCCACTTCTGGATAGAACATAGGATCCCATTGAGAGTTTTCATTGGATATGACCAATAGTTATAAGTAATATAGAATTGTGGTTTTGAAAGAAGATTTACATAGTCTTCCAACTTTGTGGCACTTATCAACACGTATCTAGTACTCAACAATCCAATATTGACTTTACCTTTCAGATCATATTGCTTAGGTATCAATCATCTCAAATTTTGTATCTCTGGTCAACCATACGAGAATTTTCTAATCAAAGCATATTGGAGATCTTCATTGATAATCTTCTGATTCACCTCTTCCTCCTCCCATACTATACGTGACTCTCTATGCAAATAAGAGATTTCTTTCGGTGGCACAGATTTGTATGAAGGTGCTGGTTTGTTAATAGTAGTAGCATAAGTAATCTTGGGCTGTATATTGTCATTCGTGAGCAACAATTGACCAGTCTCCGTCGATGGTGAAGGCTGGCTAACGGCCATGGCGGCCATTTTCAGTCAGTATTGGTGTAGGCAAACTAGGTTTTTCTATTCTTTTGGAGCTGAGCAGTTGAAAGCTGAAGACTTTAGTGTGACCATCAATGATTCTCTCTTAATATTTAAGAGTTGAAAATTAATTTATGATAAAATCTTTCCTTATTAAAAGTCATCAGAACTAATGACAACTAATATTTTTTTCATTAGTTTAAAAATTCTAAATCAACTAAATTTGATTTTAAGAAGATTTAAAAAATCTAGAAATAAATATAAAAGCGTAAGAATAAGAAAAATTTAAGAAGTATCAAATTTTTAAAAGTTTTATGTACGTAATAAGAATGTAATCAACGATTTTGTAAAGATTTGACTTTAAAAACAAGCAAAGATTTTAAATAAAGAAAACAAAAGAAAAATAATCGTACCACAAATATGACTCAAATTGATGCGTCTGTCTTAATCTCTGGAAGTAAGGGAAAGAGTTAATGCATGACAAACATAAAAGTGATTGATCAACCTTTTGAATTTCTGGTGGTAAAATATATTTGTGTTTACACTAAAAGATATGTTTATGTTTATATTTATATTATTATATTTAAGTATGAAGGATATTTGAAGAGTAATTTAAATTTTTTATACTTCATTAAAAATTTTCGCGATAGATAAAATCATTTAATTTTAAATAATCAAATGTTACACTGCGGTTAAACTAGTAAAAAATTAGACCACATTAGAAACAAATCCAGTTCCCATTCCTAAAACGGCTTTCCAAACAGGACTCTAAAAAAAGAATATGTAAAAGGCAAACATAAACGAGGGGTTTTAGGGTTTTAAGAATTCTTTGGTTTTCATACTCTCACATTTACACTTTGCAAAAGGAGGAATGATGTGGGCAGTTCGTCGAGCCTCTTCTTCCTTCAAGTAATCCCATCTCTACTCTCTCTTTCCTTTATACACTGACCTCAGAAATTTTGTTCTTTCTTGATTTTTTTTACTACGTCTTGTCACCATGTTTTCAGTAAATTTTTCTTTGTGAAGTACGATCCATTTATTTGATGTGTAGTGAACTGACCAATCTCTCGTGAAAATGTGATTAATAGCCCTTGTTAAAGAATTCGTCCCACCTCAGAAGTTTCTCTCTGGAAAATGGTGAAACCGTCGAAATGAAAAAAGAACCCCTTCCTTTACTTATATGCCCAATTCCCTTTTGCATATATTCCATATTTTCCACCTTCAAAATATTTTTTTAAAAAAATAAAAAAAAAAACAGTAGTCTTCTGCTCTGCTACTTCTTGTGAAATTACCAGATATTTTGATTATGAAAAAATGACACTCCTTGTTGTTCCATGATGATTTTCCTTTTTTACTCTTTCCAAAAAAGATAGGCACCTTTCCCTATTTAGGAATAATTTAACTTTAAACTTACAATTTTACCCTTAATTAGATGTTCCATAATCACACAAATATCTATAGTATTTTTTTAGTCAAAATTCCTTTTTTTTTTTAATTCTCTGCACAGTCAAAGTGTATCGCAGTACTAAAAATGATTTCATAAGATTAAAGATGTTCTACTGAAAATATTTTCCCTAGAACATTTCCTGCATACCAAACACATCTAGTTGTTTGGTGAATTAAGTATAGTGTTGGTGTCTTATGGAAGTGTAACATCGGAAACACTGCAGTTTTGGGTAGGAAAGGTTTGTTCATTTCTGTTTTATAAATAAGAAACAAGAATGGAAGTTCTGCACTTCTATGGACTTGTTACTGAACCATCGGGAAGACCTGTCTCACGCAAATCTTTGTTTATAAATTACTATATAGCTTATGTTTGGTACAAAGAGTTGTAACTTTCAGTTTTCAACAACAACTATGCCTCAGCCCCAAACAAGTTGGGTAACTTTCATTTTTTTTTAATTTTACCTTGAGAAATAATTTGTTTTGGGTATAATGTAAGAGACATATGATTATGATCGACCCAAGTGAAACATAGATATAATGGTACCATTTTGGTGATAATTTTGAGTACAAAAAATTTACAACAATGTTGTCATGTCAGTTAAAGCAAGTGATATAGAGTTGAAAGTTTTAGAGGCTACTCTGAATGTTTATTCATCTTCTTTGTTCTTTTAGTATTACTATGTCTTCCGATTCCATTTTCGAGAGAAATAGAGAGTTTTTTCTAGCTTAGGTTATGGGCACTTAATTCATGAAATTGGTTATCTACTCCAGGAAACAAGTGTTTATGACCGGAGGCTCTCGAGTTTGTTATGCCACTTTAGAAATTTCAAGTCAACGCCTGAAAGGACACAGGGATGGGCTTAAAGGGGCTTCCAATGTAATATCACATAGCCCTCTTACATTTGGAGGATTTCAAATAACATCTCATGGTTTTCCCAGATTATTCACGGAAAGTCGAAGTTTCTCTTCTCAAGCTGGCACAAAGAGCAGCGAAGAGGAAGATAGTAATTCAGACGATGGGTTTTCAGAGCTTGAATCTTCTACTGCAACTGAAGCAATACAAGAAGCCAACAAAATAGGTGAGTCAGTCTCTGAGCATGAGCTTTCCGAAGAGGATATTGATAGTGGAGATGTGGAAGCACCTCAAGAATTAGAGCTGTCTGATACGGAGACTGAAAATAGCAAACGGAAGTCTCCAAGGAAAAGAGTTTCTTCCGCTTTATTCAATGCTATTGTGGCTGCACCAGCTTTATCTGTTAGTAAAATCATGGATAAATGGGTTGAAGGAAATGACGTGACACGGGCAGAAGTTTCAGCGGCGATGCTTGATCTTCGTAAAAGGCGTATGTATGGGAAGGCACTGCAGGTAATCTTTCTCTTTATATTAGATCAGGCATCTTATTTAAATTTTGATGAATTTATAGGTTTTACCATCAGTGTCATAAAAAATGATCGTTGTGTGTTTACATTAGCAGGGCGGTCATGTTGCATTTTTAATTTTTCTTTTATAACATTGTAAACTGTGATTAGTCATTTTAGAACTAAAGAAGCTTAAACACCAAGAAATCACTTTTCAAATAATTTAGGATTTACCAAAAGTACTTGCTCTCTTAGTTTGAGAAACTATGTAAAAGAACATCAGTTAATACATTTTGATAAAACTTTTCTAGTAACTCTTGGCAATGATGGAGGTTTTCTTCCTCCTGAAATCTCATTCCTTCGTGATAGATGTCTTAAGGTTTTGGTGTCCTCATTATTCAAAGTTGAAACCTATTATGAGAAGTGACTTGGCTCTAAGCCTCTAGCCATGGGCATAAAGGGATACTAGCATATCAGTCAATCTGTGAACTGTTTGTTAATGTATGTGAATCCTTTAAATATTTAGCTCTTATCTTGGTTCTGATGTGATGAGAGAATTGTTTTCAATCTTGTATGGCGGCATATCCATCTTTTCATCGCGTTTCTGTGATACTAATGTTGTGAATATGTTGAGTCCTAAAGGCCCGCCCAACACACTCCAATATAATAGTAGTGTTCTCACCATTATTCTATAGAACTGGCCTTTCTCTTGTTAGGTGTTTTCATATTCCATAGCGTTCCTGTAACACCCATCCGTTTCAGCAATCTCATTTTAATTTTGTGTGCTACATCTTCATTTATCATGTCATTATAGTGGAAGATTGAGATTGAACATTTGAAGTCTTTGCATTCCAAACTACAATCTTGTCCAATCTCACTTCACCTCCATCCTTTTGGGGGGAGTACTTGCACCAGCAGTTGCGCAGCATATATGCTGTGTTTCTTCTACTCGTACAGAAAGGGCCTTCATTAATGGTATATCTTTTATTGATGTTCCTCTTTCTTGAGATATCTTCAGCAATCTCATTTTAATTTTGTGTGCTACATCTTCATTTATCATGTCATTATAGTGGAAGATTGAGATTGAACATTTGAAGTCTTTGCATTCCAAACTACAATCTTGTCCAATCTCACTTCACCTCCATCCTTTTGGGGGGAGTACTTGCACCAGCAGTTGCGCAGCATATATGCTGTGTTTCTTCTACTCGTACAGAAAGGGCCTTCATTAATGGTATATCTTTTATTGATGTTCCTCTTTCTTGAGATATCCAAAGGAGGTAGTACAGTTAGTTAAGTGCAAAATTTTTATCAGCAAAAATTACTCCATAAGATTTTTATGCTTGTGTTCTTAGATATTTCTGTTTGACCATTGCTTGTAAAATCATTTCGAATTCATATTTCACTGAGAATTTATCTCCTTGGAGTTGCTTGATGCTTGAGTATTACATGGAATGTTGAAAGTTTGAGTTTCAACTTTTTTCTTTTTGGATGAAGGAGTTTTAACTATTTTTAGACCTTTTTCCTGTTACATCTGGAAATAATTCCTAATTCTTTATGTTTTTTTTTGTTCCGTGAAATTCTTGAAGAACTTGCAAAAATGGCGGAGCTGAGATATTTTGAAATAATACCTCCAAATGCTATTTTCAACTTCAACTTCAAATACTTAATTTTTTCCACTTCGACCAAATATTTTCCACATACCTGCGTAATACTCGCACTTTATGTTGGTTACTGCATACAATATTCTTTGTAGTCTCCTGCTTCTGCTGCATCTGTCCTGGTCTACCAGTACTTTTGCGTTAGTTGTTAGGTTTTTCCTTATACCGTCTTGGCTATTGTAGGTTCTATATTAACATAAGAATAAAAGTATTTAGCTGCTTCCTAGTTGTAATGTCAACTTATGTTTGCAGTATAACATGACTTGTGGAGATAGTGATAAACACTAGTTCTGTTAGTTTCACATTGAGGGAAAAACAACAGCTTCTGACCTGATTAGTTTGTTGGTTTCTATCGCCATCATCTTGCTGCTATTCAATTATAGTAATTTCTCGCTTTTGGCAGCTCATCTTGCTGCTATTCAATTATAGTAATTTCTCGCTTTTGGCAGCTCTCTGAGTGGTTGGAGTCAAAAAAGCAGCTCGCTTTTACTGACAGAGACTATGCTTCTCGTACTGATCTAATTGCCAAAGTCCGTGGTCTAAAGAAGGCAGAAGATTATATTGGGATGATACCAAAGTCTTTCAGAGGTGAAGTTATTTATCGCACTTTATTGGCAAATTGCGTCGCTGAATGTGATGTGAAGAAATCTGAGCAGATTTTTAACAAAATGAAGGACCTTGAACTCCCATTAACATGCTTTGCTTGCAATCAATTGCTCCTTCTATATAAGAGGACTGATAAAAAGAAGATTGCCGATGTTCTCTTACTAATGGAGAAGGAAAATGTGAAGCCATCCCTTTTTACTTACAAAACATTGATTGATGCTAAGGGGCAAATCAACGACATATCTGGAATGGAGCAAATTGTTGAGACCATGAAGGCTGAAGGGATAGAACCTGATATCCACATAAAGAGCATTCTGGCAAAGTATTACGTCTCGGGTGGTCTGAATGAGAAGGCCGAGAATGTACTAAAAGAGATGGAAGGAGGAGATATAGAAGAAAATCGCTGGGTGTGTCGTATTTTGCTTCCTCTTTATGCAGCTCTTGGAAGGGCTGACGAAGTTGATAGAATCTGGCATGTTTGTGGGTCTAATCCTCGGCTTGATGAATGTGTGGCTGCTGTTGAAGCCTGGGGAAAACTGCATAATATTGAGGAGGCGGAAGAAGTCTTCGATAAGATGGCAGCAAAATGGCCAACACTCTCATCGAAGCATTATTCTGTTTTGTTGAGAGTTTATGCGAATCATAAGATGTTGTCCAAAGGAAAGGACCTTGTGAAGCGTATGGCTGACAGCGGTTGCCGAATTGGGCCATTGACTTGGGATGCCTTGGTCAGACTTTATGTTGAAGCTGGAGAAGTGGAAAAAGCCGATTCAATATTGCATAAAGCTGCAGAGCAGAGTCGGTTGAGGCCAATGATTAATTCTTATCTGGTCATTATGGAACAGTATGCAAAGAGAGGTGATATTCATAATACTGAGAAAATATTTCACAGAATGAAACAAGCTGGATATGTTTCCCGAATTTCCCAGTACCAATGCCTTATTCGAGCCTATGTAACCGCCAAAGCTCCTTGTTATGGTATTGCTGACAGAATGAAGGCGGATAATGTATTCCCAAATAAAGGATTGGCAAACATGTTGGCTCAGGTTGATGCATTCAAGAAGAATGCTGTGTCTGACTTATTGGATTGAATGATGTGATGTATCCTACTTTTCTTGTGATTGAGGATCTTGCATACCTACTTATTAGATTGATTTATACAGCAGTCAGTTGTAGGATGAAAACTTTTTGAGGTATCAGACTTTTCTTTAGTTAGGTTGTCATATTGCTAGTCTTGCGTTACTACACGTTCCTTTTGTTTTTGACTGAGCAAACAGCACAGTAATAATTCTATGGTATATCTATTATCTACTGCTAGGAGGAATTTATTGACACTGTTTAAGGTCTCAGCTTCACGTGTAGGGTTGTGGCGTAAGTAGAAAATTAGTTGATTCTACCTTTATACGAGCACACTGAAGCCATATTATTGTTTTTTTGTTTCAAGCTGTTGAATTAAATTGAAATTGAAGGTTAAAAAAATCAATACTAGTAGGTGAAACCCCTCTTCTTTTGTGGGACTGCTTTGTACTGATTTTTCTGGAGCTCAAGTCTATTGGAAAAAGCCTCTACTTCTGAAATAGGAGTAAGGTCTGCATACACTCTATCCTCCCCAAATCCTATATTGTGCGAGTACGCTGGGATGTTGTACTAGTAGGAGAAAGTTTTGAAGCCAAAATGTGGAACTGGATGACTGAAAAAAAACACTGCAAAATTGAGCTCTTTTTGGTTCAGGTTTTCACCAAGTTCCTTCAGCAACAAAATTGTTTGTTTTCTACTTTAACATTCTATAATCAAATGTAAAGTTGGTCTCGGAGAAAAATGAAATCCCTCCATTCTTAATCCTATCAAATGACCCAAAAGAAAAGAATAGTTAAGCTTGGATTCCATTTCACACGGCCTTTATTGTTTTCTTTTTGAATTCCTATTAATTAAGTAGAATAGGCATGTTAAAGGTAAGGAGAGTAGTTTTATTTACTTCTTTCTTTCGTTGTACTACTGAATTTGATCGTTTGACTAATTCAAGTAATAGAAGTTTTATCTCATCTGAAATCCAGCGAAATACAAATTAGGAACTTTTAATCATGTGAAATAATGGTGTAAAATTGTACTCCGGCTATCTATTGGGCCTAAAATGTCCCTAAAATGCCTTTTCCGTCCACCTATTGGGGTTATTTCACCTTTTATTTAAGAAAAAAATTATATAATACCACAACTTTTCTTTATTAAACTACATAAAATCCCTATCTTTTTTATTAATATTAATCAAATAAATATTGCATAGTATCAATTTTTTGTCGTTCTAAATTGATCAGATAAATAAAAGGAAAAACAACATAAGTAATCATTTTAAAAAAATTATTACATATACATAGCCGTATTAGTTGGTTGTCAGATATAACATATAAAATATTTACTTTTATAAAAAATTCTAATATATAGAAAAATAATTATATATTAAATTTTCTTATTTTTTATTTATTGCCTAATTTTATGGAAGCCTCTGTTCATTGATTTTTTAAATACTATATCAAAATTTTATGTTTTTCATTTTTATTGTCTGCTTTCATGATGCCTCAATAAAAATATATGACATATTTATACCGTAAAAATTCATGGTATATTTATATATTATACAAATTATATTTATATCATAAAACTACATGATATATTTATACACATACAAATTATATTTATACCATAAATACATGGTATATTTAAACTATATAAATTATATTTATACCATAAACTTACATGGTATATTTTAGATATAAAAAGTTTGTACTATGTAATACTGAAAGTATTTATATATATTTAATAAATAATTTTTTAACAAGAAAATTAATTTCAATGTAATGAAATATACCATGAATATTTATCCCATAGATTATATCAAAAATATAATAATAACCTAACTTTGACATAAATTATATTTATACAATAAAAATACATGTTATATCTATACTTTCAACATAATAATTTTTATTTCATGAATATTTATCCATAAACGTTTTGCCCCTTTTCGATTCGAAGGGTTTGAAAAACATTATTTTTGACCTTTTAAACTGTTCCAAAACTTTAAAGACAATTTGGAACAATTTAAAAAATTATAGAGTCGCCACTTGATTTTTGAGAAAATATCAAGAAAAACTAAAAATATTACTTAAGAGATTCAAAACAGAAAAAATCTTTTAAATTTAGAAATTCTGAGTAAGCGGTTCCTATTAATACTCTTGGAAGGTTGTTAAGGCACCAAGAGTATCCGCTAACTTGCGGCTATCCGTACTATTTGAAAATAATTTTTTTGACTAACTTTAAAAAGGAAAATCGGTTTTGAAAAAAAAAACGATTAAGGAAAATTGTCTTCAAGAGTTGTGCAAAACAAATTCTGACGACTTAGCGGGGATTTTATCTAAATCTAAGAAAAATAAGAACAATTAACGGGTAAATCTCAAGGATAGACCCAAATTGTGGTGACTTTCAAATTTTAGCCCTAAATAAAAGTTTCCTTAAAATAGCTTTTACCTATTAACTAATATTTTTTGGACGAAATTATCCCTGAACAATGGAGTAAATTACATAAATAATCCTTATAATGGATAATAACCCCATATTTATATCATTCAACTTTAATTTTTTTCTCTTTTTAATTTTATTTTTTCTTTTCTCTTTTTATTTTTGATTTTTTTCAACCTTTATTTTTTCCTTTTTTCCTCTCAACTTCTTTTTTTTCTATGATTTTTATTTTTTCTTTCCTCTTTTTTTTTTTTGTTCTTTTTAATTTTTCTCAACCCTTACTTTTTTCTTTACACCTCTCAATGTCTACTTTTATATAAAAAAAAAAATTTCTTTTCTTTTTTTCTTTTTAAATTTTTCTCGATCTTTATTTTTATTTAATTTATTTTATTTTTATCAACCTTTATTTTTTTCCACTCTCTCAACTTCTAAATTTTCTTTAATTTTTATTTTTTTAATATTTTTTTTATTTTCTTCTTTTTCCGTAATTTTAATTTTTTTTATTCTTTTCTTCGATTTCTCCCATTCAAATTACATCTCATGAGCAAGAGTTGACACTATCACATTATAAAGTCAAGACTTATGACTTTCAAACAACAAGCTACGTTTTATGGACAAGAGTTGACACTACCACATTGTAGAGGCAAAACTTATGTCTTTCAAACAACAAGTTATGTTTCATGGGAAAGAGTAGGCACTACCACATTGTATTTTGATTTATGAGACATTTTATAACTCTTACCTTAGAGGAAAGATTTAGTTTAGAGACTTTCAAACAACAAATTATGCCCCACGGGCAAGAGTTGACTCTACCATGTTATGTTTTCATTTATGAGATGTTCTACAACTATTGCCTTAGATGCAAGACTTTGATCAGGTACATTAAACAACAAATTATGCCCCACGGGCAAGAGTTGACTCTACCATGTTATGTTTTCATTTATGAGATGTTCTATAACTATTACCTTGGAGGCAAGACTTAGCTCAGGGACTTTCAAACAACAAATTATGCCCCACGGGCAAGAGTTGACTCTATCACGTTATGTTTTCATTTATGAGATGTTCTACAACTATTGTCTTAGAGGCAAAGACTTAGTTCAAGGACTTTCAAACTATAAATTATGCCCCACGAGCAAGAGTTAACTCTACCACGTTATATTTTTATTTATGAGATGTTCTACAACTATTGTCTTAGAGGCAAGACTTAGCTCAAGGACTTTCAAACAATAAATTTTGCCCCGCGGTCAAGAGTTGACTCTATCACGTTATGTTTTCATTTATGAGATGTTCTACAACTATTGCCTTCGAGGTAAGACATAGATCAAGGACTTTCAAACAACAAATTATGCCCCAAGTACAAGAGATGACTCTAGCATGTTATGTTTTCATTTATGAGATGTTCTATAGCTATTGCCTTAGAGGCAAGACTTAGCTCAAGGACTTTCAAACAACAAATTATACCCCACGGGCAAGAGTTGACTCCACCACGTTATGTTTTCATTTATGAGATGTTCTACAACTATTGCCTTAGAGACAAGACTTAGCTCAAGGACTTTCAAACAACAAATTATGCCCCACGGGCAAGAGTTGACTCTATCACGTTATGTTTTCATTTATGAGATGTTCTACAACTATTGTCTTAGAGGCAAGACTTAGCTCAAGGACTTTCAAACAATAAATTATGCCTCACGGGCAAGAGTTAACTCTACCACGTTATATTTTTATTTATGAGATATTGTACAACTATTGCCTTAGAGGTAAGACTTAGCTTAAGGACTTTCAAACTACAAATTATGCCCCATAGGCAAGAGTTGACTCTAGCACGTTATCTTTTTATGTATGAGATGTTCTACAACTATTGTTTTAGAGGCAACACTTAGTTCAAGGACTTTCAAACTACAAATTATGCTCTACGAGCAAGATTTGACACTACCACATTATGTTTTTATTTATAAGATGTTCTACAACTCTTGTCTTAGAGGCAAGACTTATCTCAATGACTTTCAAATAACAAATTATGATTCACGGGCAAGAGTTGACACTACCATGTTATGTCTTTATTTATGAGATGGTTTACAACTCTCGCCTTAGAGGCATGACTTATCCCAAAATTTTTTAAATAAGTAACGTGTATTGGGAAAGAGTCAACACTAACACATTGTGTTTTTAACTTATGAAATGCTCTATAACTCTTGTCTTAGAGGTAAGACTCAGCCCAAGGACCATAAAAAAATAAGTTATGCCCCACGGGCAAGAGTTGACACCACCACATTGTGTATTGATTTATGAGATATTTTATAACTCTTCTCTTAGAAGCAAGACTTAGATCAAAGACTTTCAAGTAACAAGTTGTGCCCCATGGACAAGAGTTGACATATTGTCTTTTGATATATGAGATATTCTATAACTCTTGTCTTAGAGACAACACTTAACCCAAGGACTCTCAAATAACAAGTTATGTCCTATGGGTAAGAATTGACACTATCACATTATGTTTTAATTTATGAGATATTCTATAACTCTTGCTTTAGAGACAAGACTTAGCCCAAGGACTTTTAAACAACAAGTTACGCTCCACGGACAAAATTTGACACTACTACATCGTGTCTTGATTTATGAGATGCTTTATAAATCAAGGACTTTTAAACAACAAGTTATGCCCCATGGATAAGAGTTGACATTACCACATTATGTCTTGATTTGTGAGATGCTTTATAACTCTTGCATTAGAGGCTCGAATTAGTCCAAGGACTTTCAAACAACAAGTTACGCCCCATAGGCTAGTGTTGATACTACCACATCATGTCTTGATTTATGAGATATTCTATAACTCTTGCCTTAGAGGCAAGACTTAGCTGACAAGTTACGCTCCATGGACAATAGTTGGCACTATCATATTGTGTCTTGATTTATGTGATGCTCTATTAGTCTTGCCTTTAAGACATAACTTAGCACAAGAACCTCCCAAAAGAACAAGTTCCGCCCAATGAACAAGTGTTTACACTACCACATTATTTTTTTATTTATGAGATGTTCTATAACTCTTGTCTTAGAAGCAAGACTTAAAATCAAGGATTTTCAAACAGCAAGTTATGCTCCACAAGCCAGACTTGACACTACCACATTGTGCCTTGATTTATGAGTTACTCTATAATTTTTGTCTTAGAGGCAAAACTTATCCCAAAGAACTTCCTAACAACAATTCATGTCCTTAAATTTGCTTTGATGTCAAAAAAAGAAGATCCCTTTGCGAATTATTCAATTTTTTATTTATTAGCAAAATATAATAGAAGTAGAGAAAAAAGAAAAAAAAGCGATCAAATATAATAGAGAAATAAAAAAAAGATATTGAGAAAAAAAGGCGAAAAAAAAGTAAAGATTAAGAAAAATGCGAAGGATTAAAAAAATTGAGAAAAAAAAATAAGAGGAAAAAATAAAAAAAAAGTTTGAGAAAAAGTGGGAAAAAAAGAGAAATGATAAAAACCAAAAATAAAGGTTGAAACAAATGAATTAAAAAAAAAATAAAGAAATAGATAATGTTTGAGAAAAAAGATTAAAAAAATAAAGGTTGAGATAAATGAATTAAAACATGAAAATAAAATTAAAGAAAAAAATAAAAAAAGTGAAAATAATAAAAATAAGAATAGAATTTGAGAGACAAATGGAGTATGGAAAGTTTAAAAATATTTAAGGTGTAGAGGGTAAAATTGTACTTATACTCTACTAAAAAAGAAAGAAAAATTAATCTTTAAAGACTTTTCTTATTAAAGTCAAAAATTCAAAGTCACCCACTATTGAACCTATAACATATAATTTCCTAAGACAAGACATTTTAGGTCCAATACAAAAGGATATTTTAGGCTTAATAGATAGATAAAAAGAGTATTTTAAACGCAATAAATAGATGAACGATATTTTTATACCATTTTATATAATTAAATAGCATTTTAGGTCTTTTTCGTTGTTTATTTATGCATCTTCTTAGTCTTACTGCAATAGATATATATTTCTATGTTATCCACTTTATGGATTATTAAACTAATATGAAATAATAAGATAAACAAAAGGTGAGGAGGCAAAACCAAAATTCTTCGAAGGCGAGTCAAAACTTTAGTAGTTGTTGTTACAGTTTTTGCTCGAAAAAGTAGCTGTTTGAATTTTAATGTCCAATCAAATTAATTTTTTATTTTTTTTTATTTTTATTATTTTTAATTGAGTGCCTAATATTCACAACTAAATTTAAATTTACCTTAGAAAATCTCACATTAAAGTTAATCACTCCCTAACAAAGATGACTTCATATTCAAGGACTCTATTCATATCATTTATTATTACCTATTTTAAGACTGATATAATTTTATTTTAGAAAAAGTGCACTAACTAAAAAATTAAAATATTTACACCAAGCGCCGCCTTCCATACTCTTTCGTAAGGTGTCTATTCGGAAAATTTTACAATGGAATAGTCACAATCAACAAAAGTTGTATGACCCTCCATTAATTTTTTAACACATAAGTTATGGGTCCCTACCTTTTTAATTTTATAGTGAAAACAATGAATAAGAGAGAGAAAATATATTTAGATAACTATAAAAAATCAAAAATAAAAATTGAATAAATTATGTTAGGTAAATATAAAAAATGAAAAAAAGGAGAATTATATGGCTCTTGTCTGATGCAATAACGTGTACGGTAAAAATAATTTTTTTTCTTTATGATTTCATAAAAGTCCACATAAAATTTTTATCATTATTTGAGATAAAAAGTACATCAAATTTATGTATTGATCCTATTTTTATTAGTACGTATTTCATTCGTTTAAATTTATGATTTTTTTTTAAATTAAAAAAAAAGACATACTTTTATACTTAGTACAATAACTTTTCTCACGAAATCTCACAAATGAAATTTGGGGAAGATAGAGCGTATGCAGACTTTATCAGAAGGGGTGCTTTATTTTTTTTATTTTATTAATAATTTATTTATAAAATAATATGTAATTTGTTACTCCCAATTAATAATTTATAACAACACAAATTTTCGGATTATAAAATATTATATTTTATCTCAATTTAAATTTTTTTATTTTCTTAAATATATACCGAGTTAAAACTTTCACATAAATTAAAATATATAAAATAATATTTCAATGTTTTAAATTTGTAGAAAAATAAGTATTTAACATTTTAAGGATAAAAGTATAAATTCTATTGGAAAACAAATTCAAAATTATTTTTAAAGTCAAACATTAATTTTTAAACATAAATAAAAAAATATTCTGAAAAGTAAAATACTCACATTTTAATATCTTAAAACTAAAAAAATCCTTATAAATGTTGGTAGATTGAATTTTATTATTTTTTAATTATAAATTAAATAAATAAAATCTATTATTTATATATCAAATAACTAATAGAGCATCACACAATTTTTATTGGTTGTTACTCTCTGATTATAAAATTTTCCGTGTCTATTCGGCTGAAAATTATTAGTAGAAGAAATGCACCCCACACGAGAAATGGCAGCCTTCCTTTTTTCAATTCATATTTGGCGCCGTCTTTTTCGCTTGGTCTGTTACCTTAATTTTTTTATTTTATTTTTTGTAATCTTTCGTTCTTTCCTTCTTCTTCTTTTTATTTTTATTTTATATTTTTGTACTTTTGTTTTCTTTTTTTATTGTTTATTTTTCTTTTAAAATATAAAAAAATAAATGCAGTTGCTCAATATTTTTAAAATAGTAAAATGTAAGAAATTATATCACTAGACTATTAAAAGAGTAGTAACTAAAAGCATATATAATAAATTCACTAGTTTATTTTTAAAAGTTTAAATTAATAGAAACACATTATTTTTAATTAAATTATCTTTTTTTATCCATTTCTTTTCAAGGAAAAATAAGATAGAAAGATAAAGATATTATCTAACTATATGTAAACTAATTAAAATATAAGAAAATTAATAAATAGATAACAATAAATAATTAAGAATGATTGAAGAGTGTCCCGTTGAAGAATAAGAGCAGTCCTTCATGATACTATCATATACTATAATAATATCATGGAGGACTAAAAAGAGTCTCGATTTTGAAGAACTGAAGTTGTCCTCCATGATACCTTGTCAGTATATAGTTATCTTGTGATTGAATCATTGAGGACTGCAAAATGATTTATTGACAGATAGAAGTATCCCTGCATGATAACATTTTAGTTTGTAGATATATTTTGATAGCCTATCGCATTGAAGAACTGAAATGGTCCTACATGATGTTGTGTCAGTACATTGATATACTGTGATAGTATCATAGAGGATTGAGGAACATTTCATTTGAAGGATGACATCATGTCAGTATATAGATATATCTTGGTGGTATATCGATGAATGTCTCATAGAAGGACTAAAGTAGTACTTCGTGATACCATGTCAGTATATAAATATATTGTGATGGTATATGAAGGATTACGAAGTGTCTCACTAAAGGATGTATCATGTAGTATATACATATATTCTTGTTAGACCCCAAAATTTCTATAATTTTATTTTGGTACTTCCTACGTGTTTAATGGTGATTTTTGAGTTGAATTATGATAAGGAATGATAACGAGATAATTCAAAAGTGTTTTGAAATTTTTGGAACACGTTTCAAATTTTTTTGGGACCCCAAAACAGTAAGAATCCGCGTTAAGGGCGTGCCACGGAGGGGAGGCACACCCTTATGCGGAAACTAGTGAAGGCCCATGATAAGAGCATGTCATGCTCTTATCGTACCGTGACAAGGGCATGCCATGCTCAAGGGTGTAAAAGTGGTAATTTCATTTTTTCAGCTTGGGTCGAGGGACTTTTGCTCTTTTACCTATTAAAAGACTTCCTAACCATGTTACAAAACTCACCCTCACAACTCAGAAATAAGTGATCCCTCTTCTCCCAAAATCCTCAAGAACACAAACGAGGAGTTTTCACCAAAATTCAAGCTTGTAAGGTCCCAACTCGAGTTTTCCTCAAGAAATTCACTTAGTCTAAGTATGTGAGGTTTGAACAAGGATAATCTTTCATCCTTGTGTCCAAAAGCTTTGATTTTACAATTGAATTTATGAGATTTCAGTTAGGGTTCATACCCATTTTTCATGTTAGTAATATTATGGCATTATAATGTGATTTAAAGTTCAATTTGCATAAGAATTCATCTTTACTAATGTTTTTACTTACATGATTGTTATTATGAGATGAATTCCATTATTTTTACATAAAGTTTCATGTGTTGATAAAATATTTCAATTTGAGCATTGGATATTTAGTTTACAAGAAGTTCAAGTTTACTAGTTTGAGTTTTAAAAAGCACTGCAGTATAATCACAGTTTCAGTTTTATATGAGATTTCAGACAAGCTATGAAGTACACATAAGAAACTAAGAATGTGAGATAAAAATAGTGGCATATTATGTTTTCAAACTTATCAGCTTATATGTCTATTTTGAGGTGAACTTCATCGATATAGTACGAGAAATGATATAATTTTAGGAGTAGTATCTAGCACTGAGAGGAGAATATAGATTTAGAACATCCTATTTTCCAGAAAGTACGTGCCACCGTAGGCTATCAGTTATATTATTCATCTTGTCCAATCAGAAATATCAGGGTGATCCCCATAGTTTTCTTTATACCCTGGCAAGGTATATTGAGCTGTTGTGATGAGGGTATGAGTCATCGTGCCATTTTGATGAGGGCATAAGTCGTCGAACTCCATGTTGCTCGCATGGTTTATGCCGATTACCAGAATCTTCCGCAGAAGTAAAGATTTTAGAAACTAAGTTTAATGACTTACAGTTGTTGTTTAGATATTGTTTTATGAGTTAATCCTTATGAGATTTCAGCTTTCGATCTTTCTTATGATTTGAAATTATGTCAGTATCAGTTTTACTTATTGCATTCATCACCCACATACTCGGTACATTCCAGAAGTACTAACCATATATATGTTTGTGTGGCTATATTATTTTATAATGTTAGTTCTTGTGTCCATCCCCAACAACACAATCAATTGTGGGCACCATTTCCTATATTTAGACAATTGGTGAGTCCTCATAATTCGAGGGCCAATTTTATAATGGTTCTAGATGTTTATTTCAGTTATTCAGATTTTAGTCTGGGTCAGCTGGAGTCTATCCCAGTGGTTCTTCCGTTTTAGTTAGAGGTTTGTCAAGACTAGTCAGAATATGATTTCTTTCAGTTTTCCATAGATTTGAAAATTATGGAATTATAATATTTTGGTTAAGATTATTCATCTATTTGAACTCAGTTCTAAGTTTTTTCAGTTTTTTCTCATATTTTAAGTTTATATTTACAAGAATGGGGTGCTGAGTAGATATCATGGGTTAGGTTGAGACTATTCATAGTCTTAAGTATTGTGGCATCCAGGGGGTATCTTCGGGGTGTTACAAACTTGGTATTAGAGTCTAAGATTTTAAAAAGTCCTAGAGAGTCTAACAAGCCACATTACGTAGAGTCTTGATCATAGGTGTGAAGCACGCCACACTTATGGCCAAGATGCTATGGAACATATTACAAACCATTTCTTATTTTATGATTTCTATCGTGCTTTGAAGTTATCTCTATTTGCTTTAATTCATTCTTCCACGTGAGAGACAATGCCTCCTCATAAAGCTTATGCACATATAAATGGGGATCAACCATCCCCACTACTGCCTACAGACCCTCTGAATGAAAATGTCTTTCATGCTGAGTTTTGGGCTACTTTCCAAGTGTTATCTCAGGATGTGAATGCAAATGTTCAAGTCAATCAACCAACAGTAGTCCCACTCCAGACAAATGGTAACTTAGCTACAACCAGAGTTTGAGATTTTTTGAGGACGAACATCCCTGAGTTTTTTAGGTCAAAGGTGAATGAGGATCCTCAGTTTTTCATTAATGAGGTGGAGAAGATTGCCCAGATTATGTATGTTACTGAAGAGGTAAGTATGAAATTAGCTTCTTATCAATTGAAGGATGTTGCTTATGACTGGATTACTATATAGAAGGAAGATAGGGGTAAGAATATAGCTCCTAAGTGTGAAATTGGATTCTTATTAATTGAAGGATGTTGCTTATGACTGGGTTACTATATAGAAGAAAGGTAGGTGTAAGAATGTAGCTCCTATGAATTGGGATATATTTCAGATAACTTTTGTGGATAGGTTATTTCCTAAGGATATGAGAGAGGCTAAGGTAGAGGAGTTTATGAACCTAAGTCAGGCCTCTATATTAGTAGGAGAGTATTGCCTCAAGTTCACTCAGCTAGCTAAGATTGCACTAGTGTTGTTGCCAATTCTAGAGCTCGTATGAGTATGTTTATCACTGATGTATTTGATTTGGTAGTCAAAGAGTATGGGTCTGTCTTGTTGATTGGGGACATAGATATTTCCTATTTGATGACTCATGCTCTGCAGATTGAGACTGAGAAACTGAAGAAAAAAGAGAGAGAGAATAAAAGGGATAGGATTAATTAGTTTGAGTATAGCCAGTAGAAATTAAGAGGGGGAAATTTTTCCCAGTTTCAGGTTCATTCGTCAACATCTGCACCGTCCTTAGCCAGTGCCCCTGCATCCTGAACTAAGTAAGAGCAATGAGGCATCCTAGGGTAGCATTATTGGGGGATCTATTTATCCACCCTATAAGAAATGTGGTAGAAATCATCGAGGTGAGAGTTTGGTTGGTAGAACAGGGTGCTATGGATGTCAAAATATGGACCACAGGTTGAGGGACTTCCCCTTCGTGAAGAAGGGCAACATGGATGCTCGACCTCAGGCTCAGTCCACTACTTTAGCAGCTCAGTAGGCTACCCATCTATGCACCAGGGCGTATCTTTTAGTACCAGCGGAAATCAACATTAGAATTGGTTTTATGGTATACTATCTAGCCAGGAGCAGAAGAGATCCCTAGATATAATCACTGGTATGCATCGTGTCTTTCATCTTGATGTTTATATGTGATTAGATACAGGGTTAACCCTCTCTTTTGTGACCCCAATTGTTGCTGTGAATTTTGGAGTAAGTCCCAAGAGTCTTCCCTTCTCAATTTCTACTCCAGTGGGTGAGTCAGTTGTTGCTAGACGTGTATACAGAAAATTCCCTATTACAATCCTCCATAGAATTACTTTAGCTGACTTAATAGAGCTAGAGATGATAGATTTTGATGTTATTTTAGGAATGGATTAGCTCTATTCATGCTATGCATCAGTCTATTATCACACCTGAGTGGTGAAGTTTTAGTTTCCTAATGAGTTGGTCCTCGAGTGGAAGGTTAGTTTAGTATCTCCCAAAGGTCGTTTCATCGCTTATCATAAAGCCAAAAAGTTAATATCAAAAGGGTGTATCTACCACCTAGTTTGAGTTAAAGATACTAAGTCTGAAGCCCCAACCATTCAGTCAATCCATGTAGTCAATGAATTTCTAGAGGATCTACCTGGGGTACCTTCCAATAAAGAAATAGAGTTCAGGATTGATTTCCTTTTCGATACCCATACTATGTCTATTTATTCATACAGTATGGATCCAGTCGAGCTTAAAAAGTTGAAAAGAGCATCTCAAAGACCTCTTAGATAAAAGGTTCATCAAGCCTAGTGTTTCTCCGTAGGGTGCTCTAGTTGTATTCGTATGCAAGAAGGATGGTACTCTCCGAATGTGTGTAGATTAAAAATAATTAAACAAGGTCACCATCAAGAATAAGTACCCCATCCCAAGAACTAATAATTTATTTGATCAATTTCAGGGTGCTCATTGTCTTTTAAAGATTTATCTTAGGTCGAGGTATCGCCATTTGAAGGTCAGGGAACATGACATCCCGAAGACTGCTTTTAGGGCCCAGTATGGTCCCTTTGAGTTTATGGTTATGTATTTTGGACTAACAAATGCTCCTGCAACTTTTATGGATTTAATAAACAGGGTCTTCAAGCAGTATTTAGACATGTTTATATTGTTTTTATAGATGACATACTTGTATATTGTCAAAGTGAGAAGGAGCATACAGACTATTTGAGAACAGTGTTATAGGACCTTAAGAACCGTCACCTTTATGCAAAGCTTAGTAAGTGTGTATTGTGGTTGGAATCTGTTACCCTATTGGGGCATGTGATTTTGGCTGTCGGTATTTATGTATACCCTCAGAAAACTACTACGGTGAAGCAATGGCCTAGACCCATTACTTCATTTAATATTTAAAGCTTTTTGGGTTTAGCCAGTTACTATAGAAGGTTTGTTAAGGGTTTTTCCTTAATAGCTGCACCATTGACTAAGTTGCCACAAAAGAAGGTAAAGTTTATATGGTTAGATAAATATGAGAAGAGCTTTCAAGATTTGAAGAATAGATTGAATTCAGCCCTAGCGTTAGGTTTGACAGACGGGTTAGATGGATTTATGGTATATTGTGATGCCTCCATAGTTGGGTTAGGTTGTGTTTTGATGTAAAATAGAAAGGTAATAGTCTATGCCTCCAGACAGCTTAAAGACCATTAGAAGATTTATCCAACCTATAATTTAGAGTTAGAAGCTATTGTGTTTGCAATAAATATTTGGAGGCACTACTTGTATGGTGTGCATGTTGAGATTTTCACCGATCATAAGAGTCTCCAGTATGTATTTACACAAAATAAGTTGAATCTTCATCAGAGAAGGTGATTGGAGTTGTTAAAAGATTATGACATGAATCTGATTTATTATCCGTGTAAGGCGAATATAGTAGCAGATGCCTTGAGTAGACTGTCTATGAGTAGTATGGCTCATGTAAAAAAAATAGCAAATGGACAAAGAAGTGCATAAACTAGCCCATTTGGGCATATGCCTACTTATTATGGATGATGGAGGATTAGTGGTTCAAAATCATCCTTAGTGGTTGAAGTGAAAGAAAAGCAGCATAGTGATCCCATACTTAGCCAGATATTGGATGCAGTTCAGCAACAGAAGATTGAGGTTTTCTCCCAAGGGGGAGATGGTGTCCATTGCTATCAAGGTTGGTTATGTGTTCCCAATATTGATGGGTTGAGAGAAATAATATTAGTAGAATCCCACAGTTCTAAGTATTAGATTCATCCTAGTGCTGGCAAGATGTACCACAACATGAGGGAAATTTATTGGTAGAATGGTATAAACAAGGACATAGTAGAGTTTGTGGCTAAGTGTCCTAATTGTCAGCAAGTAAAAATTAAGCATCAAAGGCCAAGAGGTATGCTTCAGGATATTGGAATTCCTACTTGGAAGTGTGATATTATTAATATGGATTAGTTACTGTACTTTCTCTCACCATACGTTAGCATGATTCCATTTTGGTCATCGTGGATTGAATGACCAAATCAACCCATTTCTTACCTATTAAGACTTTAGATACAATGGAGGATTATGCCAAGATATAGTCGCAAGTAGTAAGGATCCATAGAATTCCCTTATATATTATTTCATACCGAGGTACATAATTCACTTATCAGTTTTGGCAATTATTTTAGAAGGGCATTGGTATAAAGGTGAAGCTTAGTAAAACTTTCCATTCGTAGACAAATAGTTAGGCTGAGTGTACGATTCAAACATTAAAGGATATGTTGAAAGCCTACGTGATGGACTTTAAAGGAAATTGGGATGATCATTTACCCTTGATTGAGTTTACCTATAACAATAGTTATTATGCTAGTATTGAGATGGCTCCGTTCTAAGCATTGTACGGGCATAGATACAGGTTACCTATAGGTTGGTTCGAAGTTGTTTAAACGACCTTGGTTGGACCGAATTCCATTCTTGAAGATGTGGAGAAAGTTCAGTTGATTCATGAGAGGTTTAAAACTGCTCAAAGTCATCAGAAATCTTATGTAGATTGAGGAGAAGAGAACTAAAGTTTGAAGTAGGTGATTGGGTTTTCTTGAAAATGTTACCCATGAAGGGGTAATAAGATTTGGAAGGAAAGGAAATCTTAGTCCCGAATATATTGGTCCTTATGAAATTGTGAGGTACATTGGAGAAAATTCTTATGAGTTAAACCTTCTATCAGAGTTAGCTGCTGTCCATCCAGTTTTTTATGTGTCGATGTTAAAGAAGCGCATTGGAGATCTATCTTTAGTACTGCCTGTAGAGTGTAATAGGGTGAAGGATAGCTTATCCTACGATGAGATTCCAGTTCAAATCCTTGATCGACAAGTTCGAAGGTTAAGGAATAAAGAAGTTGCTTCACTGAAGGTTCTTTGGAGAAATCAAATAGTTAAGGAAGAGACTATGGAATCTGAGGCAGACATGATGATTCGATATCCTCACCTATTCATTTATAGAATAAATTTAGTATGAGGTTATAAATTCTTCCAAGTCTATTCTATTCACAAGTATCCTTACTCTTAACTCATGAAATTCTTTTCTAATGAGTTATTTCAGTTATAAGTTAATGCTTGAGATGAAAGATTTCACCCTTAGAGTAAAGAAAGATTCATATCTTATCTTAGAGAGTCCATGAGATAGTTATTATTCCTTCCCGACCGTTATTCGATGACGAATGATCCTAAGGGTGAGATAATTTTATACCCTAAAATTTGTATGATTTTATTTTGGTACTTCTTACGTGTTTAATGGTGATTTCTGAGATGAATTATGATAAGGAATAACAACAAAATCATTTGGAACTATTTCAAAATTTGTGAAATGTATTTTGGGATATTTTGGGACCCCAAAATAATAAGGGTCCGCATTAAGGGTGTGTCATAGAGGGGAGGCACACCCTTATATGGAAATTGGTAAAGGTCCGTGATAAGAGCATGTCACGCCTTTTTTATACCGTGATAAGATCATGCCACTCTCTTGTCGTACCATGATAAGAGCGTGCCACACTCTTTTTCTACCGTGATAAGAGCGTGCCACGCTCTTATCGTACCGCGATAGGGGCGTGCCACGTCCAAGGGAACAGAAATACCAATTTTGTTTTCTTCTTGGGTCGAGGTCTTTTTGGACTTTTAAAAATTAAATGACTTTCTAACCGTATTAAACACAAAACCCACCCTCATAACTCAAAACTAAATGATCCATCTTCTCCCCAAACCCTCAAGAACACCAAAATGGAGTTTTCGCCAAAATTTAAGCTTGCAAGGTTTCAGTTCGAGTTTCTCTGAAGAAATTCACTAACTCTAGGTATGTAGGGTTTGAACAAGGATAAACGTTCACCCTTGTGTCCAAAATCTTTGATTTTAAAATTGAATTTATGAGATTTCAGTTAGGGTTCGTACGCATTTTTCATGTTCGCGATATTATAGCTTTATCATGTAAGTTAAAGCCAGTTTGTACAAGAATTTACCTTTACTCATGTTTTTACTTACATGATTGTTATTTTGAAATGAATTCTATTATTTTGACATGATGTTTCATGTATTGATAAAAGATTTCAAATTGAGCATTGAGTATTTAGTTTATAAGATGTTCAGGTTTAGAAGTTTGAGTTTTAAAAAACATTGCAATAGAATCACAGTTTCAGTTTTATATGAGATTTCTAACAAGTTATGAAGTTCACATAAGAAACCAAGAATTTGAGATGGAAACAGTGGCATATTATGTTTTCAGACTTATCAACTTATATGCCTATTTTGAGGTGAACTTTATAGACACAATACAATGAATAGTATTATTTTTGGAGTAGTATATAGCATTGATCTTGGGTTTATTTATACACCTAAGCACCATAATTTATCCATATTTTAGCTATGTTTAGAGAACAAAGTGCCTAGTTTCTTATGTTTTTACTCTACTTCTATGTAATTGAGCTAACCGATGTGATTAGCATGATTTCAGGTATTAATGAGGTGGATGAAGACATTATGGGACTATGGAATGCGTATGGAATATGACACAAGAGAGAGTAGCAATCTAGACCAAATGTGGCGCCTAGAAACTATGTCCAAGACTAGTTTGTCATTTATAATTAGTTCAGGGACTTAGAAGGCAATTATGAGAGAAAAGATTATTAAAAGGCTTAATGCTGAATTTTTATTCATTATTGAATTATTCTGTATTATTCAGAGAGAGGAGAATAGCATCTTAGCTTGGGAGAGAGAGAAAAATGTTTTTTCTCTCTTGCTCTCAGTATTCGCACACTAAGATCGTCTTCTAGTTTTTGGTATGATGCATATATTTATGATGCTTTTAATTTTATTCATGAGTAGCTAAGTTTATTAGTTAGGGTTATGGAAGACTTGTAGCATGCAATCTATTACTTTGGGTTTTGAATTCATTATGCATTGATTTGTTTATATCATACTCTCTTCGTTTATTTTGAATTCTCGTGGTTGCAAACATAGAGGATGTGCCTTAAAATACAACTTGTTCGAGAGAAAGGTTGTTGTTCGGAAAAGAGAGTAGTGACAAGAAAATAGGATTTCCAATCCCTATTTCATATGTTAATGCCTTAGCAGGATTAACTACTTGGAGATTTCAGATTGTTTTTGGTAAACGCTTTTGATTCGAGAGAACTAAAGTGAATTAGTCCTTGATGGTTGAGAAATACTAGGATTATGTTATTAAATACAATACGTTTCTCTATAAGCACGATGCATGTATGAATTCGTAAAGCCCAAAGTTAGAAAGTATTGAAAACTACAAAGTGGACATAACCCTAGCTTGCTATTTCTCTGACTTTGAATACTACTACACATATTTCTTCTCGTTAAACTGAAACCATTAATTTGTGAACTGAATCAAACCCCCCTATTTATTTTACGAAAACGAAAAGTCAACTAATCTGCACAAAAATTAATTAACACAGTATTCCCTGTGGGATTCGACCCCAACCTAGTTGGGTTATATATTTGACAAAGGCCGTGTAACACCCCGTATTCAAGTACTTGTATTGGCGTATTCAAGTATGTGTATTGGTCTTATTTATATGGAATTAATTTTTTTTATTTTTTTTATACCAGAATTTGCCCGTCGATGGTTCCATGCGAAGGTTATTGAATAAGCTTTCCAACAGTATAAAGATTTTCAAAAATGGATAGGTTTCGGATATAATCGAGCACGTTCGAAACTATAAAACGGTGGCCGGGATATTTGGGAATAGTAAATGTGCAGGAAAATTTCCTGCACACAAACTACTGAGGCCAGCCGAATTTTTGGGTCAACTTTGAACGACCATAACTCCCTTAATATAATGAAATGGGAGATCTGCGACCTATGAAAAGAAATATCTTTGAGTCTTATTTCCAATTCAATTGGTTTCATCCAAATCCAACTTCTGAGTAAGGAGTTATACTCGTTTTACTTCAGCCTATCAAAATAGATTTTTAGGGTCAACTTCAAACGACCATAACTCCTTGTACAGGACGAACTGGGTGGCCTACTTTATATGAAATTAAAGCCCTTTGAATTATCCTTCCAACTATACCAATTTCATCCAAATAAGATATCGGAGCAAAGAGTTATGGTCGATATACTTTAGCTTACCAAAACAGTCCACCAAAGGACAAATTTGACATTATTTAAATTTTAAAGGCATTTTGGTCATTTCCTATTATATTATGGATGGGAATATGTGTATATATACATGTATATGAGTTCAAAGACTTATTTTCATCATCAATCATTGAGAAAGAACAAACCCTAGCCAAATTTGACCTTTAAATTACTTTTGATTCAACCGTAGAAATTCTAAAGTAATCCGATAACTGCGTTTGTCATCTCGAGTGCTTCGAACGACACCTATTATTTGTGGAAACAAGATTGTATAATCAAGAGGTGAATTCTAAGGTATGGATATTGTTTGCCTTTGTTCTTTTCCATATGTATATGTGTGATAGAGGATTATATGTATTGGTTGTTATTGAAAGGTGATGAAAATAGGGTTATGGACTATTTTGCATGGTTTGATTGTATTGAATTGTGGAAGGTGGATATGGTAATTGAGTTATGGAAGGTGAATATGGTGATATACTATTGAATTGATGATTATTTATGTCTATGGTTCAATTTGGTTTAATGGATTGATTGGAAGAATAAATGAATCCAAACTTGATATTGGAGGATGTTGTATGAATATGCATGGCATGTGAATGTAATTGGAGTATAAGAGGGTTAAAGTGACACCCTTTATGGTGTAATTAAGGCTTACTACTTAACCACTAGTTTGGTGAATTCAAATAATTGAATTGTGACGTTTGGTTGCTAATACTAGATTGCTATATATGTTCATTGTAGATAAGTAATCCGAAAAGACGGGAAGTCCATTTGGGACTAGTATTGAAGGTTGACAGTCAGGTATGTAAAGCATACTCTATACCATATCTTTGGCATGAAAGTGAACAATTGTTCTATTAAGAAAGTTTTCAAAGTTATTCAATAACATGTGATCCATAATGGTTTTGTATGATGTCCTACATTACTATTGAACTTGTTTCCACCCTACAAGATGTCAAGACATTCCAATACTTACTTGTTTTCCAAATCTTACATGTTTATTGCACTAATGAATGTCAGAAGGTATCCGGTTACTCAAACAAGATCCATGTGCTATTAATGACTCCAAAACATTTCATTGATATACCAATAAGTTCCTACTTCATTGTTATGGCATTGATGACTCCAAAATACTTCATTGATGTGCCAATGATTTCTTACTTCATTGTTATTACATTGATGGTCTATTTATATGTCTCTTATTGATGTATCATTGTTTCAAAGTATCAAAAAATTCGGTGGAGACCGAAATAACAATCTCAAAGATTAATTGAACTAAGTGATGGAAGTTCTCTCTTATCGGGTGGTATCCAAGGGGCATAAGCCTATCATGGGTCGATCCCTATTTATGTGTTTATGGGTGGTATCCCAGGGGCATAAGCCTATCATGGGTCGATCCCAGTTGATATGCACTAGAGGCAGCCTAATGGTCACAGTACAGTACAGTAATGATCCCATTCCTTATAGCACTGGTAAACCACATCCTTCAGATGGTAGGCGGTAAACACCACGCACTCCACGTTCATGGATGCATAACATTAAAGATCTTTTCTATCTCATCCAAAAATCCTTAAGAATCCTCCTCAACCTTAATAAAAGTAAAGGTCAGAGGGTTCAACCTCATGAACTGGCCAATACTTGTGGCCTCAAAAGATGGAGTAACAGGAATACCACACTCAAACTGAGAAGCAAGCAACTATACCAACATATGAATAGACAGATGAAACTCAACGTTTGTTACTTCATCCTGAGGAGCTCGTGAAGTACTAGAGGGAAACTTGTGAAACTTTGGGACAATTAGGAATTGGAACCCTAGACCGGGTCTGAACCCCATAACTAGAATGTGTCTCATTAATATTATCCTTAGTTAGGATAGAGGAGTTTATGTGATCTTCAAATTATCGAGGAGGCATGATCTTAAAAGCAAACAAATGGGAATTAGAGAAGATTTAAGGAGCTTAAAATCTATAGATTGAAAATAAAACACAAGAAAGAGAAACATTCCTAAAAGCCTCATCTTCACGGTTAGCTATCATAACCTGCCATTATTGCCCAATTAAAACATTTAGCACATAAACAAACCACCAATTCCAAGAGTCAATTATAAAGTAGTATCATCATGCCAACTATAGCTTGCAAGTGATGTCATTTAGCCAAGTATTAGGGGATTCTCATGTACCCCACAAGATTTTCAATTAAACCAAACCATGGTCACCAAGGGATTTCCAAACCATTTAAAATAAACCAAACCACTTTAGGTTCAATTACTATATTATGCAATGCAAAGGTTTCAAGAATAGTCAAACTACATGAAAAAATCATTCTCATTAGCATTTTAATAAACAGGTTGAGGGCATATAATTTTCAAAGACAAAACCAAGTATCAATTGGCCATTCCCATGCAACCACATGTTCAAACCATAATTATAACATGAAAAATCATAAATAAAACATGGGAAAACATTATCCAACTATGGACAACCAAAACCCCAAATATTTATTTCAAAACTAAAATGAATCCACAATAATACCATGAAAACCATTCATTAAAACATGCTTTTAGTTGAGCTAACAATTAGAGAGGTATAATATGCCTTAGACACCAAGGAATACAAAGAGAAACCACCCTTGAGAGACTTAATTAGATATCTTGATGAAACCTTAGCCAAATCTACTTGAGATGTTTTTTGAGAGAGTTTAAAGAGTGTTTTAATCTTTCTAGGTGTAGAATGAATTCCCAAAAAGTGTTATAAGACGTGGGGTCTTAAGGGCTTAGGGTGGGAAATATCCAAAATACCCCCACTTAAAAGTTGTAGAAAACTTACAGGTGGGTACGAGTGGACTCTCCAATTCGTCACCACAACATACGAGTGGTACCTTCAAGTCATCACTAGGTCAAAAAGTTGGACACCACATTATTTCCTACATACGACTCCTTTGCCCAACCTGTCTCCATAGTATATGACTATTACCATCAAGCTGTATCCTATGTAGAACATCAATGGCTAGACACTGATAACATGTGATTAAACTATACCATTCGTCAAATAAACATACGACTTGTGAGGAGTCTCTCTTAACCAAGATAGAATTTGGCCAATAACACACTAACCATCATACGACTAGGGTCCTAGACCCGTAACTATACAATATGACTCATATGGTGAGTCGTTACAAGGAAGTGAGCTTAAGGCTTAAGAATTTTCAAGGGCCAAGACCCAGGGTGTTTCACTGTAACTCATGGTGATGAGTTATAATGTGTCCTTACGAGTCGTACAGTGACTCGTAGTTACTGGCGATAATTTTTCAGTATTATCATTAAGGGCACTTTGGACATTTCCCCTCTTCCTCAATAGTGACCCATGACTTAAAACCCTTTTAGGGTATCATTATCACTCTGAAATAAATCAAAACAACTTCTCAACCTCTCTCAAATATCCAAGGTTAAGATACTCAGGGTTTCTAAGAAGTTGATCAATTAAGGTTTTTAAGGGTGATTTCTCTCCATAATTATGATATTTTTAGGAATTTTACTCTTTCCCAATATTATTTTATAAAAAACATGTGCTTTGAATTATTTAATTATATAGATTATAATTAGGGTTTTGATATGGTTGGGGTTTTTGGAATGGATGATTCTTGAATTGTTTTTCTATTGTTTTCATGAGTTGTGCGTGCTTTGAGTTGAATGTTTTGAGCTAATGAGGTGCACGTGTATGGAAATTGGAATGGGGGTCAAGGGAATATCCTAAATTGGTGTTTTTTGACTTGAAATTTGTCTTGGATAATTATGTTCGCTCAACCCACTTGTGAAATTAGTTTTGAAATATGACTTATCATGGTTTGACTCACTCACTTATACTATTGCATTGCATAATTTGCTAAACTATGAATATGGATTTTGAGGCCTTAATGGAAATGTTTTAGGATTAATAAAAATAAAGGAGGTCGAGGCATTCCTCTAATTTGATTTAATGAACAAAGGGGGTCAGGTCATTTCCTTAAGTTAATGTGATTGTGCTATATGTAGTTTTGATGATGAACAACTAAACTGCAAGGGACGAGGTCCCTAAATGTTCAAGGTACAGTATAGCTGGCATGCGTTATCTGTATAGTTTTGTCCTCTAGTGTAACAAACTTATAGGTTCTATTTTGTATTGATTAGGATTGATGGTCCAATGATATTTTATCCCTAACCATCACTCATCTATACAAGGAAATATGTAATTCTTCATCAAATGGATTTTTTGCAAAAATCTAGAAAGTGAAGAGAGGCAACCAAAACTCTATTTCTATACTGCTCAAGCATTGCTCATATTTTTATCATTGTAGTACACTTAATGAGCGAGTGAGTGTTCTTGAGTACTGTTTTGTAAATTAACTACTCTTGTTATAAGAGTAGTGTTTCAGTTTGTTGAGTGAAGTGCTTAGGTAGAGTTGCCTAAGCTTGAGACTAATTTGAGTTAATTAGTGTAGAGAGGGTCCTTGGTAGAGTTACCAAAATGAGTTTTTAGTAGAGTAGCTACTAGCGAAAAAAGCCTATAGTTAGGCTGAAATCTAGACTGTAATCAGGAGGTTGATTTAGTAGATTTCTTTGGTGCTTGTGAGGGACAACCATGGTATTTTCCTTACTGGAATTTTACGTAAAAATCTTATGTCTTTACTCTTCCTGCACTGTCTTACTTCATGATTATTTATTTACTTTGCCTGTGATTGATTTTGCTGGACCTGGTCCCTCATTGTGTGGTGCAACCACCAAGGGTTCCTACAATTGGTATTAGAGTGAGGTACCTATAAAAGGCTCACACCTAGAGTGTTTTGGTTATCATGGCAGTGCCACCAAACCCTAAAAAAGGGAAATCTACCACTAGACCACCTAGATTTAATGGACAGTACTATGGGTGGTGAAAAACTAGGATGTTTGACTTCAATATGGCTAAAGATAGTGAACTGATAGACATAATCCTTGATGGACCTTATGTTCCTATTAAAAAAGTCAATGAAGGAGAAATAAATAGAATGGTTGTTAAAAGAAGGAGAAAGTATAATGATGAAGATAGAAAGAAAATTGAGATTAAGTACAAGGCCAAGAAATTGCTAGTTTGTGGTATAGGGTCTGATGAATATAATATGATCTTAGCTTGTGAAAATTCCTAAGAGATTTGGGATTGCTTGAGGACTGTACATAAAGGTATTACTAATGTAAAGGATTCTATGTAGACATGTTGACTACTCAGTATGAGACCTTCACATTTACAAAAGGAGAAACAATCCAATAAATGCATATAAGATTCATTTCTATCACCAGTGAGCTTCATTTCTTGGGAGAAGTGATTCCAGTATACAAGCAAGTGAGGAAGATTCTTGGGATTCTTCCTAAGTCCTAGGAAAGTAAAGTATAAGCCATAACGGAAGAAAAGAATCTGAAGACCCTCATAATAGATGAACTGATTGGAAATCTAAAAACCCATGAGCTCAAAAAGCAGTAAGAGAAAGAGAAGAAGGAAGGAAAGAAAGAAAATCTAGCACTAAAAATATTTAAATCAGACCATGATGAAGAAGACACATATGTTGCCTATTTGGCAAAAGAATAGTTAGATCTATGAGACAAAGTGGCCAGTTTTAAAGAAGTGGGAGTAGTAATAGAAAAAAAGCCACTATGGAAGTTTGTTACAGATGTAGAAGTCTTGAACATTTTATTAATGATTTTCTAATGGACAAACTGGACTATTAGGATTATCACAACTTTAAAGGTGACAAAGAAAGAAATAGGGACCAGGACCCTATAAAATCAAGAAGATAGGATGCAGCTGACCCTGCAGTTAATCAAGCCTTAGCTGGTTGGGACGACATTAAAAAAAATCTTGAAAATTACTATAAGATCAAGATAAAGAAGCTAGAAAATGTAGATTGATACAGTGTGTAAATTGAGTATTGAGAAATGGTCTAGAAGAAAAGATAGAGAATCAAGGGATTGAATTAATTGCCCTAACTCTCTAGATCTCTAGGATAGAAGAACAATATACTAAGTTAAAATCTAGCAATCTGAGTTTGGAGGGCCAATTGAAGAAAGTAGATGCTTTTGATAGCAAAAGGAAGAAAAAGGCCTCACAGCTTCAAATTGAGCTTAAAGAAAAGCTGAAGAATACTCTAAACCATCTTATAACTGTGCTCCAGAAGAATGAAGAGTTAGAAAAAGACCTGGTCCATTTGAGGGAAGAACTTGAAAAATCCCTACAATGTACTACTTCTTCTCAAATTCTTTATAACTTGACTAATAAAGGAGGTAATGATTGTAAAGGTTTAAGGTATCACTACAAAACTCAATCAACTGAGTCTCATGGAAAGGATGCTCAAAATAATACGAACAAAGTCCTCAAGCTTCCATGTACTCCATATGGAAGAGATGGACACATCCAAGAATACTGTTATAGTTGATTCAGAGTAAGAATGATCAATGATAGATATATCCAACAAGGGAGTATCAATACTAAAGGCTTAAGATCTTTGAAAAACTTGAAAAAATGGTCATTACCTAGATGGACAAAGAAGGATTTAATCCCACCCCTGTCAATCTACTGGGAACTCAAACTTAAATAGGCTTCAAAGTGTGACAAATGATATTAAATACAAGAGGGAGAAATGGTATGTAGTCAAAAAAATCTTCTTGATCTGTAATTACTAAAGGATATGAATGGAAGGTTTGATTGCACTCTCTTTCCTGAGACACTTCAAGGTGAAGGTGTTTTATGTAGATAGGTAAAAATTTTCAAAAATTTTGTGAAAATAATGGAAATGGTCAAGAACCTAACAATGCAGAATGACTTCAAAGAAATGTCCAATCAAGATTCACAGGGACTTGGTCCCAGTGGAAGTCATCTAAAAAAATCAGTCTAGAAGCACATATCTTCTCATCCCCTAGATATTGAAATTTGATGGTAGGAATGCAAACAAAAGTCTAAGTCAGAAACTTTATTTCCCTTTCAGCATTTCTATTCTAAAAAATAAGGTCACAAAGGTGTAAAAGATCCTACAAGATGCTGGCTAGTCTATCGTAATGCAGAAGGAACCTTGAAAATTCAAAAGGATACCATGTCTAGGACATGATCCTCAGACCTATTTACAGAAAAAATTGTGATATATTGTTGTGTAATGAATCAAACAAGCTACAACTGGGATTGATCAAATCAACCTGACTTACTAGATGAATCAACTTTCCTTCCAAAATTTTGCTATGTTCAGGAAGCAGGTTACCTTGGTAAATTAGGTGCATGTTGGTCTAACTCAGTACCATACTTTTATAGGTATACACCCATAGGAGCAACTTTGAAGGTGGACAGAAGTGACTAGCAAAAAGTTAAAGATTCACTCAGACTAGAAAGGGACCTAGTCCCATCTCTCAGATTTGTATCATGTATGTGCTAATTTTGTCTATTTTATCCAGAAAAAGTCGCATCCTCACTGTCTTTATGTCAAGAAAATGTTGTCCTAATCTAAAAGAGAAGGTGAGTAACCTAAAAATATGAAATTGATCATATCTTATTCCTCCAGAAAACCCTTCTTTGTGCTTATTATTACTTAAATCATGCTACACCCACTCCTTCTCTTATCAAAAAGGAAAATCCAAATCCCAATATCCTTTCTAAGAAAAGGACCTTCTTGATAGCTGTAGCTCTTCCATTTCATGTCCTTCAAAGGATTCTAATCTTAGAATTGTGAAAATCCCTTTCCAAACCTTCTTGAAAAATATTCTTTTTCTCATTCTCTTCCTAAGCTTAAATCCTTCATCATTCAACCTGTTAATGAAGAATCATCCCTAAATCTTCAAAACTGTCTTGATGATCTGGGTTGCAAAAAATCTCCTCTTGTTGTCAAATAGCCCAGGAAAGAGCTTAGTTGATCACAAGAAAATCAATGTCATTAAAATACCACACATTTCTAGAAAATGGTCAAGAAGTTTTACTGTAAATCAGCTGACTCTTGAGGGACTTGGTCCCAAGAAGAGAAAAGTAGCTGAAAGAGAATTTGTGATAACTTATACTAGAAGAAAGAATGGGGAGAAAAATGAGGTTGTATCTAAGGAATAAAAAATAAGTTCTTGAAGAATCAAAAGGTGTTAACTGGAAGGATTTTTGATTTAAATATGCTAACAGAACCTGGTATGGTTGAATTATTTGAGCTGGTTAAACATCAAGGTTGGATATATCTCATGGAAGGACCTATTCCTACTGCTTTTAATGAGATAATCAAGGAATTCTATTTCACTTTGGAATTCATATAAGATGGGATGAATTTGACTGCACAGGTCCAAGAAAAAAATTAAGCTGAAGGAGGAAACACTGGGAAAGAATTTGGAAGTTCCTATATATGGTGTGAGAACTGTCTCCAAGTAGTTGCCTTCAATAGAATTCTTAGCAAATGCATCCAAAATCAAAGGAAAATCTGTGGCTATAGTGAATAGGAAATCACTCAAGAGTGAGTTTCAATTAGTCTTGGACTTTGTAAACAAGGTAATTCTGCATAGGTCACGAAAGAAAAACATTGCCTCATCTACTAATTTGTATGTAATGGAATGCCTGAGTAGATTTGAATTCATTAATGTACCTACATTGATGATAGAACACATTTACAAAGTGGTTCTTGAGAAGAATGGAAAGCATGACATGCCTTATAGATATTGGTTGAACAAGGTATTTGACCAATTTAGTATTGTCTGTGAGAATGGAACCCAAGGTACTGTGCTTCAAATACTTGGCATGAAGACTTTGGTCAAGATTGAATGTGTCAAATCAGGTAGTATTTATCAAAGGGAGCTCATCAAGGAAATAGAGGGACTAAAGGGCAATTTAGCTTCCAAGGATGAAGAAATCAGTAAGCTTAAGGAGAAAATTCAGCATCTCTCCAAAGAAAGCCCACGTGACAATGAAATACTTAGAACTGAGAATGATGAACTAAAGATGAGGGTGTAAATCTTAACTGATGAGGTCCTTAGGTCAAATGCAGAGAAAAGGCATCTCAACAACAACCTGACCCAACTTCTTCAAACTCTTCTTCCTAGTCCTTTATTTGTTAATTCCTCATGATTTCTATGGCTACATTTTTTTATAAAGTCATTCTTTATGTTAGTGTTTCCCCAGTGGACATGAGTTACCTAATTTGTGCTTAACTCTTGGTTTACTATCTTTACTTTTCAATGATGCCAAAAAGGGGAATACTGAGTTCACGTAGTAGGGACTAGGTACCAAGTAATTTGAGTTGTAGATTTGAATGGCATGCTAATAGGGGAAAGTATGTAAAATACAAGGAAAGTGTGCTAATGCATTATATGAAGGTGCATGATGACAGGGGAAAAATCAAAGGTTTTTTCTATAAATGACAATAAGAGACCAGGTCCCTATGTTTCATGATGGTGATGGAGAAAGCATAATGATAGAGGGAACATTTATCGTTAGGTGGTAATCACACTGATTGAATGTGTATTGATGCTCAAAATTTTATGGTTGGTTTGTCATAATAAAAAATGGGGAAAATCTCTATATGTAGTTTTGATGATGAACAACTAAACTGCAAGGGACCAGGTTCCTGAATATGCAAGGTACAATACAACTAGCACGCGTTGCCTGCATTTTTTTCCTTTAGTGTAACAAACCTGCAGGTTCTATTTGGTAATAATTAGGATGGATGGTCTAATAATCTTTCAACCCTAATCATCAATCAAAAGGAAAGAGATGCTTCTTCATCAAATAGATTTTTTGCATAAATCTAAAGAGTGAAGAGAGGCAGAAAAAACTCTGTTTCAAGACTGCTCAAGCAATGCTCATGTTCTTATCATTTTAGTATGCTTAAAGAGTGAGTGAGTGTTCTTAAGTGTTGTTTTGTAAGTGAAATACTCATGTTATAAGATTAGTATTTCAGTTTATTGAGTGAAGTGCTTAGATAGAGTTGCCTAAGTGTGAGACTGATTAGAGTTAATCAGTGTAGAGAGGGTCCTTGGTAGAGTTACCAGGATGATCTTGTAGTAGAGTTGCTACCAGTAAAAGGAGCCAAGAGTTAGGCTGAAATCTAGACTGTAATCAGGAGGTTGATTATATTTAATTTCTTTGGTGCTTGTGAGGGCAAGCCATGGTATTTCCCTTCCTGGGTTTCCACGTAAAAATCTCGTCTTTACTCTTCCTGCACTTTCTCTTACTTCTTGGTTATTTTTGTGTACTTTGCCTTTGATTTATTTTGAGGGACCTAGTCCCTCACTGTGTAGTGCAACTGATGTGCTATAGAAATATAGCACTTTTGATACTTAAAACGAGGAAAATATGTAGGTTTCTAAGGCCTTTTTGTTAGATATGATCTGTTTTGGGTATTTTTTGCAGGAAATAATATTTTGGATGATATGTTCCTGAAAATGGCGAAAAAGGTGTTTTTGGCCACTTTGGAGAAATTATAGATGATTGGGATATTTTCTAGCTTGTTCGCGATCATGCACGTTTGAGAGTCGAAGAAGAGATGAAAAACTGACTCCTGACACCTACTAAGTCAACCTATGGATCACATATAGACAAAATGGGTACCAGAAATCCCAAAATCCCGAGAGCTAACTTGTAGGAAATTTACCATCCGCAACCTACGGATTGCACCTGCGCCCTGTTCCAGACTGCAGGTGCCACCTGCACCCTGCCAGATCACAGGTACAAAGAGCAGGTAGCTACCGACCCTGTTTTCTTTTATTTCATCTGGGCTTAGTTTTTTGTTTTTCCTCTTTTACTATTAATACCCCTTATGTACTTTTTAGTTAGGGCCACACAATTTTTATACTTAGAAACATATTTTGATTTCAATATCCATCTTTGATCTTGGGATTTCCGTGTATTGACTTTGATTGATTATTCAATTTATGATTGTGGGTTTTCTTTCATCTTATCATTGTGGTTTCATCTTTGCTTTTCAATATGAATGTTATTGATTTCTACACAATCATGAGTGTCTAAAACCCATAGCTAGGGTTGAGGAAACCTTCGCAAATTGATGAAGTAGGGGAAGTGCGATTGTTGATTTGAACTAATACCCATGACAAGCATTACTTTATCTTCATTATGATTGATTTCTTAATGGGTTCACACATTATGATCCCGCTTAGATATTTCTACTTACTCCAAAAGAGTAGTGACTAGGAAAATATATAAACAATAGTAATTTGGGAGTTAATTTCCGATCCGTTATAGAACAACGAAATTTAGTGAATGGCCGTTAGATTCCATCTAATAACATGAGACTTAAAAGGTAATAGTTAACTGGGATCAAGATAAGGGTTAGTAACATGACACTTTAAAACTCAAAAGGTAAATGGTGAAATCCTCCTACTCATCCAAAACACTATAAGAGGTACATAACTTATCGATTCTGCCTGCAAGGTATTGGGTTGGTTCGACAACATACAATAAGCCTACTGAGTTGAGACACCAGGGGGAACACAATACTAGTGTTCACCTATGACTTATTTTCAACCAAGTTAATATTGTTCTTTGTTCAAGATGACTACAAAAAAATCCCCCATTTACTTTTCCTATTTTGCCCATAGACTTCAACTACTGAGATTTGTCTAACCATGTGTTCCCTTGGGATTCAACCCCAACCTTATTTTGGTTACTATATCTTGATAGCGACCATACCATCATCTGAAAATAGGTTTTGGTTGGACATCATTAAGAAATTGGTGTTGCTGCTGGGGGAGCACAATGTTGATTTGTGGATCGAGGTAGTTGCAATTTTTGGATTTTAGTTTTATTTTTGTTCTTAGTTGGGCATACATCAGTGTATACCTAGAACATGGATTAGAGAAAATCCCTTACTCCTAGTGAATTCGAATCCAGAGAGGATCCTACAAACACATGGTAAGATGTCTAAGCCGAAAAGAGTTAATAATCCTGAAGGGGTTTGTAATATTGTACCTCCTACCAAAGGATTACAAGATATTTTTGATTGCCAGACTGATGAGATTTTAAATCAAACTAAAGTTAATAGGAGAGTAGTGGAAGAAGCTTAGAGGATAGGCAGGGATGTAGATCTAGCTAAATAGACATAAGTAGGAGACCACCGAGAAACACTCGGTGGGAACCAAAATAGAGCTGGAGGTGCCCGTGTTCAATTTATCCCAACATATTAATAGATGAAACCATGTATAGATGATGAAGAAAATATGGGATATGTTGAGCCGACAGAGACTGGAGCCATCGTACTTTTTGTTTTACCCCCAAGCATTAAATTTGACATTACGAGAAGGGTGTGTTTGTAGGATTACCTACTGATGATGCAAACTTTCACCTTGGAAATTTCCTTAGGATCTGCACCTCGTATACCAATATAGGAGTAAATCAGGAAGCACTTAGATTAAGGCTTTTCCCCTTCTCACTTAAAGAAGAAGCATATTTATGGTTAGGGGAATTGGCCAGAGGCTCTATCACGACTTAGAATGAGTTGTGTAGGCAATTCTTAAATAGGTTCTTCCCCCATCAAGGATGTTGCAGCTGAAGGATGAGATCTATAATTTTAAGCAACTACAGTCAGAGTCCATATACGAGGCATGGTTCAGGTTTAAGAAAAAAATAAGCATGGTGCTACATCATCAGTTATCATGGACAAGCTTATCAGAAATATTCTATAGAGCCCTGACCATTAGCTCTAAAACCATGGCAGACATTATGTCTGGAGGAGCATTTATGAGATTATGATGGGATATAGCTTCAAATATGTTAAGATCAGATCTCACTTACTAATCGAGGGTGGCAAATTCAAGAGGCTAAAAGGGGATTTGGTACGTATGATACGGGTGCCTCCTGCGACCAGAGAGCAGCTGATGATACATCAGTGCAAGAAATTGTGTTACTAAGAACTGATCTTGGGGTGCTAGAAAAGTAATTTGCATCAACAAATTCTGAGAAAGTGAGTGCAGTAGCAGCGTAGGGGTCAGCTTCCAAAGCGTATGATTTTGAATTGAAAGAGGAAGCTAACTATCTGGATCATCAAATGGCAGATTTTTGAGCCCAAGGGCAAGGGAACCAAGGTCAAAACTATTATGATAGATACAAAAACCACAGTATAGAGCTATATGGTGTCTCAAGGAAGAAGGATAACTATAGATAGAAGGGAGATAGGTATATTTACTTGGTAAACGCATTGCAGAATCCAGAATGAAAGAGATGCTGGATAAATTGGTGAAAGGTCAAGAAAATTATGAGACCAACTTTAAGGAGATTAAGGCTGATATTTCAGGGTTGACCCAGAAGGTCGAGTCACATGCCACTGCTATCAAGCAGTTGGCGCACTAGTTTAGGAAGATGTCAGCAACTCCAAACCAGAGGTAGAAGGTACCCTTTCGAGCAACATAGTGCAAAATCTAAAAAATGATAGTCATGTACTTTCTATTACCACAAGGAGTGGTTTAACTACTATGGATACCCCAATGCCTTCTATGGAAGTTGTTGATTATGAGACACCTGCTTCTGAGTCTGAGAAGGTAACAGGTGGCAGAGGTACAGTTGCTAAAGATAAAACAGAAGTTAGATAGATTTTGAGACCACCCCCACCCCTTCCTGAGTGACTAAGGAAGAAATAAGAGGAAGGTAAGTTCAAGTGATTTATTGATAGGCTGAAATAATTAAGCTTGAACATACCTCTTATTGAGATGTTAGATCAAACGCATGGATATGCCAGGTTCATGAAATAGTTGGTCACAAGAATGAAAGGAGCAACTTTTGAGGATATTGATAGTGTACACCACTACAATACAGTCATGACTAGGTCCTTGGTATATAAAAAGGGTAATTCTGGAGTATTCACTATACCATTCACTATTAGGTCAGCCAGATTTACCAGAGCCTTGTGTGATTTAGGGGCCAACATTAATTTGATACTGCTGGCCATATTTAAGCAACTAGTCTTGAACCCTATAGAACCGACTTTGATGCGGCTATTGATGGCTAACCGCACAGTGAAAAAGCCTGTGGGAATCTCTTTTGATATGATCGTGAGGTTGGATAACTTCATACTTCCGACTGACTTTGTCATCTTGGACTGTGAGATTAAAACTAAGATGACTATTATTTTGGGAACACCATTCATGGCCACAGCCAGAGCTATGGTTGACATCGAAAAGGGTGAGCTAAAATTCTGAGTTAACGGTGAGGAGGCGATGTTCAACATCCAGAAGTCCATGAAACATCCAACTGATATGAGGGTAGTTTCGGTGATTGATTGTATTGATGACCCTGGAGGATATTCCTATGGGTATCTTGATAAATTCTGAGTAGTTAAGATACCCGTGTCGTGCCATGGCGTTAAATTAAGCACTTTATGAGAGGCAACCCATGGGCTTGTTTATGAAGTCTGAGTAACAAACATAGATACATTGTGCCGTGATGTTAAATCAAGTGCTGAATGGGAAGTAACCCACTATATTTTAGTCTTTACATTTTTATTATTTTTGTTTTTGTAGGTTTTTAGCTTTTGGACCTTGCCCGAAAGGTAAACATTGCTACATTCATCGATTTCTAGCTAAGGGGACTGTGTGATCAGACCATCATGGTCAAAATTCCTATACAGTAAGTTGAGTAGAAAATTAAAAAGTTGAAATTTTGAGGATAAAAAATGGTAAGTTACAAACTTTGGCACCTAATTTTACTTTTGGGACCTAAAACTTAGGTTGTGGAATCATAAGTATCTGGAAAAATGCGGACACGCCATGTTTGGGTTGCAGAAAAGAGAGCAAAATTTTTTGGCCCGAAAGCTGCGCCCATCACCTGCAGCCACAGGTACGACCTACGCCCAGGACCCGATCGTGGGTACAGGGCGCGAGTATGTGTCGCGGGTAGGGTTAGTTTTGTACCCACTTTTAATTAAAATTTTAGGCCTACCAACATTTAAATATGACCTAAAACAACCCCCTACCTATATAAAACATTCTTACCCTCATTCTAACTCATTCAAATCCTCAAAACTTCACCTTTTTCTTTAAATTCAAACTTTCCACTTAAAACATAAACCAACCCCACACTTAAGAAAAGTCTACTTTGACACTTGTTTGAGATACCAACTTGTTTTAACATGCTAGAAACAAGTTTCAACCTTGGTTTTGTTTGAGTTCTTCATTATTTTCATCCAGATTTTCTTATAAGAGGCAACTTTCTTGGATCCTAATGGTTATATATTGGTTTATTTACTATTGACATAAGTTGATATGTGTATTTAATTGAAAAATATATAGAAATTATCTTTCTTGAATGAGGGAGAATTTAAATAACCTAAAATCATAATGTAGGGTCTTGGTTTTAGTTAACATTTTAAGTTTAGGCCCTAACCAGAAGTTGAACTTGAATATATCAAAGTAATACCACGAGTTGAGCATGTTTGTTTTCTTTGAAATTAATGATTTTTGAGTAGTGTATATACATTGGACTTGTTGGGATTTCAAATAGGTTATAGGGGTATGAAAATTGAGGAAAAATTCAATCTGATCGAATTTTGAGTTTTTTTTAACGTTTGCTATCCGTCACTTTTGTTGGAAAATGAAAACTAATTTTTCAGATTCATATGGAACCTAAAGCAAAGAAGGTCAGTACTCCAAGGAGATGGTCAAAGTCTCAGAAGCTTAGTTGTTAAGTGGAGGATTATTCGAGGTAGTAACATAGAGATGCTGCAGTTGCGGTGACACATAGAGTCACGATAGGATAGATTCACCAGGATGATTAGTCAGCTACATCTCAACCAAGGATAAAGTTAGATAGGATATCACCACCTCATACTCCTCCATCTGATGATGATGATGTTTATGAGGAGATAGAGTCTGAGGCTACACCACAGGTTGCTTAGGACTTCTAGTCTGAGAAGGGGTCCTGGGATTCTTTTGAGAAGGTTGAGCAGGAGAAGTCATCAGTGGTACCCCAATTTGAGGAGGATACCCCAATCATACACAGTAGACCAATGTACCCCAATATGAGGAGGGTATAGTATAGGCTTCCCACGATGTGCAGTAGGAGTAGACACCCGTACCTGTCGTAGATGCACATCTTGAAGGGACATATGACGTGGTGAGTGGAAGGGATAAAACATATATATGAGCTTGATATTCATGTTTGGGAGCTAGGCAGGCCCATGAGATGTATCTACGAGGAACATCAAATTGACTTATCGGGTGTAGAATTGTTACCATAGCTGAGGGCAACATTTGATAGATATCAGCTACAGTAGATGACTGGGCCACTTAGTTCTTATAGCCCGACTATGGTGTGGGAGTTTTATGCATCTTACAGATCCACCATAGTCCTTATCATGTGCTATAATCTAGGATTTATCTGATTTGCACGACAACCACAACTTGATCACACACTAGTCAGAGGGGTCAAAATTGATATTAGAGAGAAGACTATTCATAGAGTCATATTTGGCACAGATTAGATTGCACCTACATATATAGTGGAGTGCGACCATATATTGAGGATTGAACAAGATCATCATATTATGTAGGATACTAAGCACAGAGTTGAGAGGGTTAAGATGACTAGGTGGATAGCTGGTTATATTTCACCACAGGGTGATGAGACCCCATGGATTGAGGGGCAAGCTGTGATCAAGAAGGGCCTGTTGACACTTGGGTATTGCTTGCCTCTTAGAAATTTTTAAATTTGAAGAAAGAACCCTAATTTAGGAAAGATTGTAACTAATTTTGGAGAGCTAAATTCTTGGTGTTTTGTGAAGAATGAATGCTTTGGATAATCCTTATGGTATATCTTTATTTTATTTTATCATGAGTAGCTAAGTAATTTAGTCTTGGGATTATGTTGTACTAAAGTGTATTTTTGTGTGGGTGTTGATGGGTTTGCATGATTTTTAGTTGTTGATTAGGGATTCCACCATTGCTTAATAGTTGAAATTTGTGGGTGAAAAATCTAAATCTCCAAATGGGTTTGATGGGTGAAAACCCTAAACTCTAGAAACCCTTTATCATTCTTGAAAGAGGGATGAAGGTGAAGTCATGGGAACCTATAACATCCTTGAAAGAGGGATATAGGGTGATAAGACAATGGTGGACAATCAAGCCTATAGTTTACCACCTATAGCGATCTTAGAAATAAGTGTGATTGGAATGTGAATCATGTCAAGGGCATCATCCTATAAATAGGGATGCCCAATTTAGGTTGTGGGTGATTACGAATTATACACTTGTTAGGTGCTCGAAAGAGCCAATGGGTGAAATCCTTATGGTTTTGTTGAAAGTCAAACTACAAAGACCTTCGACCTAACCTATCTTTTACTCAACAACTAAGTTTCATGTTAAACTCTCAACAACCAATGCACTCCTTACCTTTAGTTAGACATAATTCGAAGATCTTCTCAAATATTGATTCTAAATTAAAAGTGCTAAATTAGTTTGTTGTTAACCAAAGATTATCGCAAACAAAGTTCAAACCAATTCCCCCACTTTATTATATATGTTGTGTTTGTTAGCATTCCGGGTAACCTTTTAGTAAGTAGAACACCCATAGGATTTGACATTTATATTTCGCTCCTTGTGTATTCGACCCCAGCGTGAGTTGGGTTATTGACAACGACCGCCTCACCCCTCAAACATAGGAGAGAGTTGAGCGTTATCAAAATGGCACCGTTGTCGCGGAGTAGAATATCGATTTAACTTGTGCAGTGTATTTCTTACTTGGGTGTACCTGGGGTGGTGTGATTTTATTTATTTATTTTTTTTGAATTTTTTGTAGGTAATCGAAGTGTTAACAGAACGATGAGTGATAACACGAGAAACTTTGATGGTCCCTTAGATAATAACGTCCAACTAAATAAAGTGGGACAAATATGTGCAATCCGTATCCCACCAAATAATGGAAATAGTCTTATATGTGATTAGCATCATGCTTCACATGTTGCAAATGAAAGGGTTGTACGGGGGTCAAGCTTTTGAGGATCCAAATATCTATTTAAAGAATTTCGTTGAAGTGTGTGCACTTTTCAATATAGCACACATTACTCAGGAGTCCATCTGGCTTTGACTTTTCCCATTCTCACTAATGGGAGAAGAGGTTTTATGGATCCACTCACTCCCACCCGGATCAATTACATCTTGGAAAGAACTTACCATATTGTTTTTTGATAGATACTTCCCACCATCTAAAATGCTTCAAAAGCGGGACGAGATTGTGAATTTTTGCAAAATGAATGGAGAGCCATTATTTAAAGCTTGGGAATGGTTTAATGGAAAATTATCCCAATGCCTTAATCATGAAGTCCCGAAGAAGAAGCTTTTTGAGATCTTCTATCAGGACCTTGATCCATTAAACAAAGTAGTGGCAGATAATGCGGCGGGTGGTTCCATAGTAAAGATGCTCTCCCATGCGACCTTTCTATTGATAAAAGAAGTGCCAAAGTAAAATCAGGGTTGGCATACCTGGGATTCCAAAGACCCCAAGATCCCTTCCACTACTTCCATGGTTGATAGGTGAACAAAGAAAATGGAATAAAGAAAAGGAGGAGACCATGGTGAAAATGATGACCCAATTTGAACTCTTGAAAAAACGTGTTATGGGTGAACCCGCAAAAGCGATAAATTCCTTAGCATTAAAATCTTATGAAGATGATGAAGAAGCAAAGAAGTTACCTGAGGAAATTCGATATTTGGCTAACTACTCGGGAGGTTCCTGCCCTGCCTATCAAAGGAAAGGTGGGAATAAAGGTTAGATGGACCATGAGCGGGATAGAGATTGGAGAGATAGGAAGTGTGGTTATGACCATTATGTTCCCTCTCATGATAGAGCTAAGACCAAGGAGTCAAGTTCTATCGAAACTAAAAAATTCAAGATCGAGGATGTGTTAGCAAAAATATTGAATAGAGTGGAAAACACTAACAAAATGATCCATGAATTGAAAGGTGACTTCTATCAACTCTCTTAAACTATGGTGTCTCACTCTATAAAGTAATTGGAGACCCAAATTGGGCAAATCTCCACGCAACTAAATGCTAGGCCTAGAGGTGGACTCCCTAGTGACATGATTGCTAATCCAAAGAATGATGCTCACGTTCTAAAAATTGTCACAAGGAGTGAAAAGACACTTGTTGAGACCTCTAAAGGATACTTGAGTATGAAAATTCCCAAATCTAAAGCAAAAGAGGTGTTACCTCAAAGTTGAGAAGAAAATGATGAGAAAGAGACTGATGAAAGTTATGAAGAAGTGGTTGAGGTTAAAAAGCTTCAAACTGAAGCAAGGCCCACAATCCAAGTTTCTCCCCCATTCCCTCAAATATTACATAAAAAACAAGAAGGTGATAAATTGAGGAAGTTCATGGCAAAACTTAGCAATCTATCTATAAATATCCCGTTTCTTGAGGCAATCCAAGAGATCCCGAGATACACTAAGTTAATGAAAAAGTTGATGTCCAAAAATAAGCTTGTCGAAGGTGAAACCATTAAGGTCACTCATGGGTGTAGTGCTATCATGGATAGTAAGGTTGCGAAAAAGAAAGATGGCCCAAGAGAATTCACCATTCCTTGAACAATCGGGATGCATGAGTTTGCAAAAGCTGTATGTGACCTTGGTGAGAGCATAAACTTAATTCCTTTTGTCATCTACAAGAATCTTGGATTGGATGCCCCTACATCTACCTCTATGTGACTTTTAATGGCGGACCAGTCCATTAAAAGGCTAGTGGGAATTTTGTTTGATGTCCTTGTTAAAGTGGACAAATTTATACTTCCGGAGGACTTCGTGGTATTGGATTGTGAAATGGACCAAGAGGTACCTATAAAACTTGGTCATCCTTTCCTGTCCATTAAAAGAGCCATTATTGGCTTAGAGATAGGGGAAATGAAATTTAGGGTACGAGAGAATGAGGTCTCTTTCAGAATTTACAAGATAAAGAAACAAACCACGAAACTCCAAGTGGTGTCTGTGGTGGATGTTGAGAGTGAAAAGTTGAATGAGAAGGGAAATGAGGACCCACCTTGAAAATTAAAGAAGGAGGACATCGTTCCACGATGATAACTAAGGTGCTAAATGGGAGGCAACCCACAAATGCAACGAAAGTTGCTCATATCCTTTTGTTATGTTTTTGTAGCATAGATGTTAGTTTTTTCATATGAATAACTCATTCATTTCTGGAACTATATAGTGTATTGGATGAGCTTGAAAAGGGGAAAGTGTGCAAAATTTGCAGTGAAAACTGAGCAAGGAAAAAAATCTGTGAAAATTGTGAAAAGAGCTGAACAGGGGAAAATAGGGCAGAAAAAATGCTCTCAATTACTGCAATCACGGATCCAGGTGCGATCGGGGTCACCCACGTGTATGCGATCATGGTCACCTGACCGCAGTCGTGGTTAATTCAACCATTTAAGCCCTGATACCCCCTCCCTAATTCCCTCACACTCTCTTTTAAGTTTTACTCTCTAATTGGGCGAAATTCTAACTAAGTTTGTGAGCTCTTCAATAACATCTTTGTACCCCTCTTGCATCAAAAATCTAGTAGATGTCATGAATCCATGCTTTTATTTCTTTGAAAATAGGACCTAGAATGCATATTAAGAGAGGGCCTAAAGTTTTGATTGTTATGCTTTCCATATTTGTCATACTTGGTATTGGTGTGGTGTTGGCTTCTTTAGTAAGGTGTGCAAACAAGTGGGGCAATCTTGCGTACCCAAAAATGTGTGAAAAATATACACAAATGAGGTGTGCACACCAAGTGTTTGACACATGGCCCAAATAAACTTTCAATAATAATGTTTACATTCTAAAGGGCACATTCAAACACTAATTAGCATTTTTCAGTTGGTCTTCATGAGAATCCATATTGTAGAGCATGCTAGTGGCCTAAAAATTTGAAAGAAATTTGAACATGAGGAGCTGTCATGAAACCAACCTCAGGTATCGTGACTGAGATCATGGACCGAAATTACGGTAATGCAAACACGGTCATGGCTTGCGATTACGATGACCAGGGCCAGTTTTTTGCCTTACCAAAAATCCCGTACTTCTAATTTTTAGCCAAGCACCACCAAACACCTATTCCAATGAGATTTAGTGAACAATATGGTAAATTTTGCATGTTAAAATGTCATTAATTGATATAATGTATGACTAGTTCTTTTAGGACAACCTCATGGGAAAGTATGATCATATCCAATTCAAGGCACCTGAGTTCCACACTCAGTACTACTGTGATCTTTTGAGGACATAGTTGCTCTCGGAGAGAGGTATTTTCTTGAAGAATGTGCTAGAAAAACTACCAACATTTTATGACAAACTTGAAGCCATAGGGTAGTAGTGCTTTGCCCCAAATCTATGTATTGCAAATGAACAATAGGTCCGTGATTTTTATTCCAACATTAGTGAAGTGTCTTTCTTGAACCCATTCAATATGACTATTAAAATTTAGGGTAAACTGGTGAGAGATGGGGCTGAGCAAATCAATGATTTTTATGGGCTACAACATGCATACATGGATGAATTCAAAGCGAAAGAGTGGAAACCAGGGAGTTGGTTGGCGCAACGACTATTCCCAAAAAAAAAGTCTCATGGGCAAAGACTTAAAACAAAATCTCCATGAATGACTTCACGCCGGAGGCTCGGATATGGTTGCACATTATTTATAGCATAGTATCTGCTTGCTCCTATATGACAATAGTCCCAGACCTGTATGCTCGGTTGGTTACCTACATTCTAGACAACATCCCTTTAGATGTTGGTCAGCTCGTGGTGAATGAAATAGATCATTTTATGAGCCAAGGTGGTACATATTTCTTCTTCCACTCTTTGATTACTGAGATCTGTAGGAGAGAAAGGGTTAAGGAGTATACTAGTGATACATGGGTGTACCCTGGTGCCCCCATCTATCCTTTGAGGATTCAAGGAGAGGGCACACCTGGAAAAGGCAAGAATAGAAAAATCAACTTGGAAAAGTCAGTTTGTGTTGAACCTGAGTCTCATAGGACAACCACCACCGAAACTCTTTAGGAGATTGGAGTTGATATTACAGCCATTAGGGAGCTTCTGTCTAGTTTGCCCCAAGGACCGGGAGAGCCTTCCACCATCCATCATTCATATATTTCACGTGCTGATTATGAGAAGTACAGGGAGTACCAAAAGAAGCAAGAAGCTACCACTACTAGGATTGGTAAAGCCTACTCCTTTTTGGCTGAGTGACATAGAGACCTCCAGAGTGCACATGAAAAGATAGTCATAAGGGAAAAGAAGAGGGTTAATTTCTTTATCTAGATGTGAAAGGGGGCTAAGGACCTGTGAAAGGTCCTAAAACCCCGAGATCGACTTCCTCTCTCTTTGGTAGAGAGTGATGATAAATCCCCTGTAGAGTGGTCATACCTTGATGATAGTAATGATGATACAGAGTGAGCGAGTAATAGCAACCCTTGATGCAGTTTCAGGGAGCACCTTTATCTTTTTTATCCTTGATCATTTATGCAGTGGAGACACTGCTACCCTTTTGGTTGGGGGTGTCTCCATATTAATTTGATTTGGGCCTGTATTATTGATATTTCTACATACTTTTCTGCTATTTTGGATGATTCTTATTTTTATTTGGGTTGTAATATTTGAGCACTCCGATGGTGCCCACATTTGCAGGGATTAGTTACTCTGTTCTTAGTTTGTTACTTTATTTTAGTTCTATTTGATAAGCTTTTCACTATGATATACTGAGTGATGACATTCTTAAAGGAAAAGTGTTTTGATTGGGTTTTTAGCTATGGATATAGGGAAAGTCTGAGTAACCATGGCATCATGGTCAAAACAAGGGAAGTCTGAGTACCTGTGGCATTGATGATTTGGGATAGAGTCTGACTAGCCATATTAGAGCCACAATGTGAGACAATAGCTTGGGTTGTTTCCATGATTAATAAATTATGAGTGGAGAAGATGCAAAGAAAACACCCCCCTCCGTCCAAAAACTTTTGCAAAATTTGAGGGTATGAATGTAAGCAACCTTGTAACAAAACTTTGCCTTTTTTATGACACTGAAAAGTAACTTCAAAAATAGTTGGTACTCTATTTTTGTCTCGAGCAGGTGGAACAATTGAACCCCCTTGATGAGCTTCGTATGCGATGTGTGTAAGCTTATTTGTCTATATCTCATGTGTACTTGTACCATCTATAACTTGCCTCATTAGTCTTTCAAGGCTAAATTTTGATTGTGCTTGGTTGGTAAAATGATCACAGGCCATTTTGTGACATTGGAATCCCACTTTAGCCTAAGAAGCCTACCAATACATTGGAGTTACCCCTAGTCACACTCTTTGAGCCTTTGGACTTTTCTTTGGAAAACATATTACAAGCTATGACCCTTCCATTTTTTCTTTTTTTAACTCTACCTTTCTTGAACTTAAGAATACAATTTGAGGATAAAAGCCTAAGTTGGGGGCGGTGGAAATTGAAAAAGGTATAGTTGGGCCATGAAATCATAAGAAAGTGCCTACAAGCTTAAGATAATAAAGTGAAATGATTAGAATATAGTATCTTGGATTTTTTGAACCTCATTTAGACCACGTTTGGTGTCCCAAAATAATGGACCAATGCGATCTTGGCAAGCCACGTCGCCTATCGCGTTGGTTAATATTTTTGTAGGGACTTCCAGTAAAACTACTGAGTCTTGGCGTGATTATGGCGTGACGCGTCGGGTATCACTTTGATGCATCGACACGCCGCATCGCCAATTATGTCGATGCGTAGTTTTTAGTCATTAAATGTCCATGTTTTTAAGGGCAAAAGGGTCAATTTTCCTCCCCTATATAAGCCTATAACTCTAGATTCAACCCTTATTTTATCAAAATATTATTGTTACTCTTAAATACTCTCAAGAACAAGTCTAGGGTTTTCATAGGAGCTTCAAATTCAAGAGATTCTACCGTTAGTTTTCAAGAATTTTCCCTCCAAGGGATGTCAAGTGTTCATTCATGGATTCCTTTCATCCATGAAGCCCAATAATCCAATTTTAAATTATGAATTGTGATGTTTATGTTGTGGATTGATCATGTTCATGTAGTTATTATTGTAGGATTCCCAAGTTGGAATCTTTATGTGTTTTTCATGAAACTACGCTAGTATGTGGGTTGAAATTTATGAAATTGAGTTGAATTAGGGAATCATGTGGTATTAATTTGATATCATGCCTAATCCCTAAATTATGCATACTAGGTGTTTGATAAAATGCCTAAGAGAATAATACTTATGCATTATGACTCAATAAAACCTAAATGATGAATTCATGTTACCATTATGTTCAAAATGACTCCCATGCTATTGCTATGCCTTGTAATATATTGATGTAATGCTCATGAGATTAGGCTTAGGGAATTATGACATGTTTATATGCATTCTTATTCATGTGTAAGCTTGGGGTATGCAAATACTACATGAAAATCCCCAATGATAGTACTATGAATTATTGACCATGGTTATGTGCTCAAGAAATGTCATGTCTTGTTAGTTTCATGCTATGGAGTCCTAGGGGTACTTTTACCCGACAGCTTAGCTATGTGCCTAGATCCAGTGTTAGTTTTATGATAAATCTCAGTCATTCCATGATTAGTAGTATTCTTAGTCAGTTTCAAAACTCAGTAGAATTCAGTCAATTACATGACTCAGGAAAACTCAGTAATCTTAGTTAATTATAAGCTCTTAATAGTATTCCATCAGCTAACGGAACTCAATAAACTCAGGCCAGTTTAGTTTAGTTAATCATGTTCAGTGTCTATTCAGATGGGAGTAAGATTCAGCACCGAGTGAGCCCAAGGATGGGAACTCATCTGTTAGTAGAGGGTGTGATTCTTTGAATCTATCCTTGTGCTCCTGAACTACATAGCCATCATAGGTTGAGACATCAAACCTACTAGTAGAGGGTAGATGAGGTGGCTTAACCTATTTTATGAGGGTCCCACCATTCTCCTTAGAGTACCTATTAGACGAGGGATTTCTTATAACTTGTCCTTACCAGTGGTGCGGTATTGACACCCTTCCAATTGGTGTTTCAGGTTGGACCCTAAATATATTTAGAAAAAGAGGCATGTAAGTTAGATTAATTCTCCCACATTTTAGTTACAGAATCAGGACTATCAGATACAGTCACCCAGTCTCAGTAATAGAACTCGGATAGTTCTACAGAACCCAGGACTCTCATATACAGTCACTACGCTCAATACAAAACTCAACTAGTTCTATCAGAACCTAGACTATTAGACACAGTCTCCCAATATCAGTTATATCAGTTATCAGTAACTCATGTTATCAGTACTCAGACTCAGTAGTCAGTATTACTCACGAATCCAGTTACAGTCACACACTCATGTATGTATTCTCACGATCATGTTATACAGTCAGTTAGCATTGTTCATGCATATGAACTCTTTGCATCCAACCTACCTCACTTGCATACCAGTACATTTCCACGTACTAATGCATTTGAGCTACGGTGTTTTATACCATAGGTTCAGAAGCACGAGCTCCAGAGAATCAGTAGCATTCTAGTTTCAGCAGTTAGAGTCAACAGTAAGTCCTCATCATTCGAGGATATTATGATTTGATTATTTCATATCTTTAGTACTTAGTGATTTCACCAGTTAGAGTTAGTTGGGGACATGTCCCATCAACTCCTTATTCAGATAGTCTAGTGGTTTTCAAACTATAGCATGTTCACAGTTTATTTCAATTATTTTGATAATGATGTACCGTACTTCCAGATGTTATGTTTTATCATATATTTGAACCTTATGAACTTCCAGCCTTTAATTTGGCATTTTACATCATATTTTGTAGTGCTCAGTTACAAATATTAGTTTTGGGTTAGCTTGTAGTCCTTCAGGGTTATGAGCACTATGTAGCATTCCGGGTACCAGATTTGGGGCGTTAGAATGTACCATCTGGTTTGAGTCAAAGACTCTAGTTTTGAGACCCCCAGTCTCGATTTTGTTTTATTAGTAAGTGAGTTTACAAATGTGTTCCCTGAAGATCTCCCTAGAGTCCCTCCTAAAAGGGAAATTGACTTCGAAATAGATCTCCTTTCAGATACCCAGCCTATCTCTATTCTTCCCTATAGAATGGATCCAGCTGAGTTAAAAGAGATAAAAGAATAGTTGAAAGATCTCTTAGATTAGGGATTCATCAGGCTCAGTGTCTCCCTATGGAGAGCTCCAGTCCTGTTCGTGCATAAGAAAGACGGTTCTCTTAGAATGTACATTGATTAACGTCAGTTGAACAAAGTCACATTCAAGAATAAATATCCACTACCCAGGATTGATGACTTATTCTATCATCTTTAGGGTGCCATTTATTTCTCTAAGATAGACCTTAAATCAGGATATCATCAGCTCAGAGTTAGAGAATGTGACATTCCGAAGACAACCTTCAGAACTCGATATGGTCACTTTAAATTCTTAGTTCTATTTTTTTGGATAACAAATTCCCCAGAAACTTTCATGGACTTGATGAATAGAGCGTTCAAGCAGTACTTGGACATGTACGTCATAGTCTACATTTATGGTATTCTGGTCTACTTCCATAGTGAAAATGATCATGCAGACCATCTTAGAATTGTAATGCAGACTATTAGATACCATCAGTTATTCACCAAATTCAATAAGTGTGCGTTTCGGATAAGATTAGTAGCTTTCCTTGGCCATATTATTTTCGGTGATGGCATTAGAGTTGACCCTCAAAAGATAAAAGCAGTGAGAAATTGGCTCAGGCCCATCTCTCCGTCAGATATCAAAAGTTTCTTGGGTTTGTCTTGATATTACAGATGGTTTGTTGAAGGGTTTTTGACTATTTCATCCCCCATGTCTTGATTGACTCATAAGAAGGTTAAGTTTCAGTGGTCAGATTCTTGTGAAAAGAGTTTTCAGGAGTTAAAGACCTGACTCACCTCAACCCTAGTCTTGACTTTGCCAGATGGTTTAGATGGTTTTTTTGTTTACTATGTTACTTCCAGAGTTGTTCTTGGTTGTGTATTAATGCAGAGAGGTTATCTCTTACATAGACTATCCCTCTAGCCAATTTAAGCCTCATGAAAATAATTACCCTACCCATGATCTTAAGTTGGTAGCTATTGTTTTTGCCTTGAAAATTTGGAGGCATTATCTTTATGGAGTTCATGTTAATGTGTTCATTAATCATAAAGGTTTGCAGTATGTATTTTCGCCGAAGGATTTAAGACTTTGTAAGAGAAGGTGGCTTAATTCATTAAAAGATTATGATATGAGTGTGTTGTATTATCTGGGCAAGGACAATATGGTCGCAGACACTCTTATCAAATTGTCTATGGATAAGGTTACTCATGGTGAGGATGATAAGAAGAAGTTAGTCAGAGAGGTTCATCAGTTTTCTAGATTAGGCATTCTATTGGTTAATTCAACTTAGGGTAGTATATGGGTTCAGAATGGTTCGAAATCTTCTTTCGTTGCCAAAGTAAAAGAAAAGCAAGATAGGGATTCTAGTTTGGTTAAGTTGAAGGAATCAGTTAGAGATCAGAAAGTAGAGATTTTCTTCCAAGGGGGATATGGTGTGTTACGATGTCAGGGTAGGTTGTGGTGCCCTGTGTTGATGGTTTGAGACAGTGGATTTTGGTAGAAGCGCATGGTGCACATTACTCTTTACACCCAGTAACTACTAAGATGTACCGTGATTTGTAGGAAATCTATTGGTGGGGTGGTATGAAGAGGGATATTACAGAGTTTGTTGTAAAGTGTTCTAATTGTCAGTAGGTTAAGGTTAAGCACCAGAGGCCTAGTGGCACATTATAAGAGTTCAACATTCCCATTTTGAAGTGGGAAGAGGTGAACATAGATTTTGTGATGGGTTTGCCTCGTACGCGTTGTTAATATGATTTGATATGGATTATTGTAGACCGAATGACTAAATCAGCTCATTTTTTGCCAGTTCATACTTCTTATTCAGTCGAGGATTACACCAATCTCTATATTAGAGAAGTTGTGAGTTTGCATGGAGACTCGTTGTCTATTATTTTAGATAGAGGTACTCAGTTTACCTCTCACTTTTGGAAGGCTTTTCAGAAGGGTCTTAGTACCTAAGTTTATCTCAGTACAACTTTTTATCCTCAGACAGATGGTCAAGCAGAGAGGACCATTCAGAACCTAGAGGATATATTGAGTGTGTGTGTTTTTTATTTCAAGGTTAGATGGGATGATAACTTACCTTTGATGGAGTTTTCCTATAATAATAGTTATCACTCCAGTATTTAGATGGATCTATTTAAGGCTCTCTATGGGAGGAGATATATATCTCCTATTGATTGGTTTGAGGCAAGTGAGGCTTCTTTAATAGGACTAGATTCAGTGTTTGATGCAATGAAGAAAGTTCAATTGATTAAGAAAAGACTTAAGAAATCCCAAAGCCATCATAAATCCTATGCAGACATGAGGAGAAGAGATCTTGAGTTTGAAGTTGGGGATTTTGGGTATTTGAAAATCTTGCCTATGAAGAGAGTGAAGAGATTTAGAAAGAAAGGGAAACTTAGTCCCCGATATGTTTGCCCTTATAGAATTTTGAGTCATTTTGGAAAGGTAGCTTATGAGCTTGAGTTGCCTACAAATTGGGCATCAGTGCATCTAGTGTTACATGTTTTCCTATTAAAGAAGTGTATTGGTGATCCAACGGTTGTTATTCCAGTAGAAAGCATGGATGTTCAAGATAGACTTTCTTATGAAGAAATCCCAGTTGAGATCCTTGATCGTCAGATTCGAGGACTAAGGAATAAAGTTCCCTTGGTCAATGTTCTTTGAAAGAATCGGTCTGTTAAGGGAGCCACTTTAGAAGTAGAAGCAGATATGCATGCCAAGTACCCTCATCTTTTCTACACAAACTCAGACTCAACTTAAGGGAATAGTTTTCTTAGATTGTTTCTTTTCCATTCTCAGTTCCAGCTATATGACCAATATTATGTCATTGCATGCATTCACAAAATCAGTTCAACTCATGATCATGTTTCAGACTTAGTTATGTAATCATATTTTCAGTTATCTATGTTCAGTATGTGATCTCAGTTGCCTTAGTTCAAAAATCTTATCCTAATCAATATTATTCGAGGATGAATGTTCCCAAGAAGGAGATACTGTAATACCCCATATTTTATTAGCTCAGTTTAGCTACTAGTTGTATTAATAAGAGGCTTAAAGATAGAAAATTTCACTAAGTGTTGGGGACTTAGTCATTTTTAAGGACCCTTAACTTTGAGGATTTTAAAATTTGTCTTCAACACTGCGATGTTGGTTTTTAAGTTAATTCATGTTTAGGGGTGTAAGGAGCATGTCTCAGAGAAGTTTTGGATTTTTCGAATGAGAATTGGGTCATGTTTGGATCACGATTCTAGCAGCTTATCATGATAGCATCGCGTCATGGTGGCTATAGCGATGGAGTCCTCATCGCATCGTGGTGACCATATAATCCACATTCCCATTATGATTTTAAATGTCTAAGGGAAAATTATGTCTTTTCCCCTCAACCCAATTCAGAAATTCACTACTTAAAGCTTCAGTTAGGGCATTATTTGCCCTTCTTCTCCAATGTCCTCTAAAAAACGAACCCTCTCCTCCCCCAAGATCATTAAATTCCATTACTTTCTCTCCAAGAAAACCAAGAATTCAAGTTCCCCAATCCAAGAACATTCAATAAAGCATTAAGATTGGTGTTTCTCTTTCAATATTAAGGGTTTAAGGCATGTATGATATTTATCCATTGGCCCTTTTCACCCATGGAGTCCAAGAACTTTTTTGGAATTCAAATTATAATTTTTTACATGATTATGTTGAACTATCTCCATGAATATCTTGTTATTACAAATTTTAAGTTAAGATTATAAATTATTTTCAAGTGGAATGGATTATAGTATGTTTTAAATGTTGTAGTTCAGGATAAACCCTCAATTTAAGGTTTTTGTAATGTAATAATGCTATCTCATCATGTTTAAAAGAATCCCCATGTAAAACTCTTAATCCCATGTGTTTGATGAAATGCAAAAGTGATGGATTTTGAATAATGATTTCCTAATATGGGTTTTCAGAGCTTTTACATGTCCTCATTGTTGTATTCATTCAGTGTTGATGGGTTACGAACACCCGATACCTAGTTTTTTTACATAATTACAAAAATTCAAAATGATTTCAGATAAACCATAAGCATTGTCATTCAGTCAGTTATCATGACCAGTTGTTGGTTTTGTTAAACTTGGTTCACACCAATAATCAGCATCATTCAGTTAGGTATAGGATTTAGCACCAAGCAGGCCTAGGGATGGGGGCTCATCCGTCAGTTAGGACTGGGTCCTTAGTAGTAGTCCCTAAGTTCTAGAACTATATAACCAGCATAGGATTATTAGATGTCACCCACCAATTTAGGATTGACACTTTCTTAGGAGTCACCCACCAGTTTAGGACTGACTACCTAGTCTTTCAGGACATCAGATTAGTGGATCCACAGAGCTAGTGTTAGTACCCATAGCACGATACTGAGACCCTTCTAACTAGGGTTATAGGTTGGACCCCAATTAGCTCAATTTAGGGCATGTCAGTTTGATTATACCTCCTACAGTCTCAGTTTAATGTTTTGTATAGAATTCAGTTTAGGTTTGCTTGTCCATAGCATGTCGACTTCTAGTTATTCAGTTATCAGATTTCAGTAATTTAGTTTAAAAATTATTTCAGAAACATTATATTCTTGGTCTTGCATTCTTAGTATTTCAGTTTTCATGCATATATACTCAGTTATCTAAGGCTATTCAGTCAGTCATTACTTCATGCACAATTAACCCATGCATTTCAGCCTATCCTCATCTCATATACCAGTACATTCAAAGTACTGAGTGTATACACTATTTTGTGTTATGATGTTTTATATCATAGGTTCGGACGCTCAGTTTTCCGATTGTACTTAGACAGTGCAACACTTCAGCAGTAGTGGTGAGTCTTCATATATCGAGTTGTAGTTTGAGCAGATTTGACAGTACTTTAGTAATTTGGCCATAATGTTTCACCCCGATATCACATTAAGGATAAATTGGTATAGTTGGAAAGATAATTCAATTATCTATTTTTTGGTGGGTCTTGAGCTCAAAAATTCATTGCAGACCAAAAGTTATGCTTGTTTGAAGATGAATATAGTTATATATATCCCGAGAATTTAATTGCTAAGGGATGTTTTGACTTGTCTATAAGCTAGGAGCTATTTGAGGTCTTAATATATATATAAGGCACTGAAAAAACCACCAATACATGAGGCTTGATTCTTGGATCCTTTACGAGTTAGGCTATGAGTCCACACAATGATTCATATTGTCTAACTACGAGCCGTGTGCTAACTCATAACCACTAGAATGGATTCTTGGATGGGCACTGTTGTAACTACGAGTCCCTCCTAATGACTCATAATGTCTGATTAAGAATCGTGGAGTAGAGCCATGGTTATTGGATTGGGACTATAGGTTCTTTCTGTTATGACTACGATCACTTGTAATGATTTGTAAGGTCTAATTACGGGTTGTCACGTGTTTCATAGCCACTGGCAGCTGATTGACACTTAAAGAGAAAATTGTATAACTTTTTGCCACGATATCAGATCAAGGTGAGATTTTTAGCATTGGAAAGCTAACTTTATGGGCTATATTTTAAGAGGTTTAGAACATGAAAACTTGGGGTATTATAATATCTCCCCCTTGGGATATTTGTCCTGAATGATACTGACTTGGCTAAATACTAGGAAAAGTCTAAGATGATTTCACTGAACAATTATGAGCTGAATCATGACTTCATAAATGAATTGATGACACTTTATGTGATGAATCACAACATGGATACAACTCTAAAACATGAAATATAGGCATATAAAACATAAGCTAGGATGGAACTGCTATGCCTTAGGCAATGCAACTACGAACTTTAAAACTTAGCCACACTTCGGAAATACTCCCTTAACTACACTTTATGTGATGCCACTTGTAATCTTCACGTGGGTACTAATAACTCTTTTTACCAAAGTCTGAGTTGAACTAAACCCTGTCACCATGTTCAAGATTAAGTCAAAGTAAGAAGGTACCACACATAACACCATAATACCAGTCTAAACCACGGATTCAACATCCTATGTGTTTTCATGTTTCTTATCTCAAGAATAATACTCCTTACCACTTTAACTACTAACTTCAACCTATTACTAGGAATTCACTATTGCACAATGTATTTGTCCACATATATACCAACATGACATTCAAGCCTATCATTATAACCTCATATGAACTTCTATGAAAGCAACTCCCCTAGGAATTGTTTTTGTTCTCTAATACCATTATCAATAATAACTTCCATGCACTATCTCCAAAATGACACATATCGAATTCTCAACTAACCATGACATATATCAAAATCTTGGCCTTAATCTTTCTTCATACTTATAAGCCTTATGTAAAACAAGCATACTACAATCTTTCCCTAATAAATAACATTTACTCTCTCCCATCTAAACCATTGTTCATCACCATTATTATTTCATAAGGAGAGGTCACAGAAAGGTTAGAACATGAGGACCTGAAGCATGAAAGAATAGTATACATAACTTTGACTCTTAACTGAGGTTGGAGGAATAGAGTATCAAAGGCATGAATTCATTAAAGAGGTCAAAACTGAGGACATATGTGCCATAATCTGAATTTCATTGGTCATTAAGGGGGTACCATGAGTTATGGGAACTAAGCATACTATAAAGCATGAGTACATGAGTCATGAGATACATGGCCTAAGTTTAGAGTTTGTAAATTTATGAAATATGATTTGTACTTCTGAGTGAATAGGCACTTCTTATACGAGGAACGAGAAGTATACATGATTCTATAAAAAGTACATGTATATAAGCTATGATCATAGAGCTAACTTGTAGGGAATGAGTAAATGTCGTGATAACTGAATTACAAAAGTTTGTACCAAGATAAGAATGGGTTGGGCATCTTCCTCCCCTAGTGTTGTTCCGCAACACACTAGCATCACTACTATAATCTGAGAGCCTGACTTGGATCCTTGCTCTGCCATCTCCCCCTTAGATACAAGCCATCATTATAAGTCTATGGACCTCTTCACTAAACTCTAAATGGAACTACAATTACTCTACTCTAGAGTCTGAGATATAATAATACACATAAGTAATAAACTCACCCTGAAAGACTATCTAATAGTGTAAAACCCATTATTAGTACTTCATTCTGAGATAGAACTTCTTAACTTTCTATAGACCCAAAAGTCACCATATAATAACTTAAACACTTATTAACTTCAAATCTTTAAGAGTATCACCATACCCTGAGTTCACACCATCTAGAATTTCAAACTCTTCTTTCTATTAGCTCAATCATCCTCAATTCAAACTTAGATTCTAACACTTAATATGGATATCCCCATAACTTCTCATACACTAATACCCACTTATTACTACTAGATAGGAATCATGAAATACTAATTGACACAAAAAATTATGAACATACTCAACCTTATCAAGATCCTTTATCATTATGGTCACTGCCTAATCTCTATCCCGGTTAAAGCATTAACATACTCTAAGCCTCCCTTAATTGAGAAATCTCTCTCAAAGTTCTATTAAACAAACTAAATAATAACTTTCTGAATCCATGGATATATAATCTACTAAATTCAGATAAACACTATACCCATTTTATTACCTCTAAACTTCTAGGTTCATGCTTCTAATGCTAGATCATATATTATCATAAGGTTTTGAGGGCACATCTAACTTTGTCTCAATGCATGATTTTCATAAATAAGAATGAACATTTTAAAACATTGGAACTTAAAGGAACTGAGGAGATCCTTTTTAACCCATATGCAATCCCATAACTATCTATGGGGACTGTCTAAGAAAACTCTATTGGTAGAAACTTAAGCTTGACTATTTTTGTTACCTCGAAAATAAGGAAGAGTTGGCATGAATGGAGAAAAACAAGAATCTGTATAAGTTTCTTAGGAACATCTCTACAGCATGGTCTGAGATATGAAAAAGGGAAACATTTCATAAATGCCCTGTTGCCTCTAAAAGAAAAATACAAACGTCTCCGTATCATTCTACAAGACTCTACTAGACATGGCTTCGTAGACACCCTAGGACAATTAAACCTTATGCTCTCATATCAATTTTATCATGACCCGAGACTACCCCCTAGTCATAACACGATGCTTAGAACCACAAGTGATCCCAAGCTAACCCATGAACTAGCAAGATACTTGAGCATCTAAATTAAATTAAATATATAAGCTAAATTTGCTGAACGGAAGCATAATCATGAGAAAATATGAATACATGTGATACTATAAAAGTTTACAACACAATAAATCTAAAGAAAGAACTTGAATTACATGAGTGACTCTGACTAACTATCTATGAAGCCTCTACTATACTGACTATAGATAGTTGGGACATGCCTCCAACTACCACAAATCAATACATAAGAAATATAGAAATACAAGACATGGAATTCAATGAAATAGAGTCCCCAAAATAAGAAAACTATACACCTGTTGGCTAAATGCTGAGAACTATCTAACGCTAGTGGGTGGACTAACACTAGTACCTATATCATGAAGGACAGTATCCATAAACACATATATGTGGTTAGTACTTTGGAATGTATTGTGTATATGGGAGCATTCACTAAATCATGGAAATATTTAACATGCTTTACAATTGAGAACATAAGTTATTTGCTGAAGTATGAATTTAAATCATGGTTGTACATAAAATCTTTAAGGCATAGTAAAATTTAAGAATCGTGAGATAAAAACAATTTTGTAAGCTGGCAAGCGGTAGAACATGTTGTAAAACTAAACTGAGTATTAGTATGGATACTGATCATGGAACTATGAACATGTAAATGAATGTAAAACCAACTAAAGTTGTGCTGAATAATCTACAAAACTGACTGAATAACTGGTAAACTAATGTCACAACCCGAGACTAACCCTAGTCGTAACACGGTGCTTGGAGCCGTAAGTGATCTGAAACTAACCCATAAACTAGCATACTTCTTGAGAAACTGATTTAAATTGTATAAAAACTAAATCTACTGATCGGAAACATGATCATGAGAAATGACTGTAGGCTACATGAGAAACTGATTTAAATTGCATACTACATGAAATGACTCTGACTGACTATCTATGAAGCCTCTACTATACTGACTGTAGTCTACTTGGACATGTCTCCAACTACCATAAATCAATACATAAGAATGATGATAATACCGTACATAAACTACAACTTACTGGAGTTCCCAAAATAGGAAAACTCATCACCTGCTTGCTAAAAGTTGAGAACTGTCTGACCCTAGTGTATGAGCTACATCTGGTACCTATATTTTGAAGGATGTAGCCACAAATGCATATATATGGTCAGTACGTTGGAATGTACTGAGTATATGGAGACATGCACTAAATCATGGATATATTTAAAACATGCTTTAACACCAAGGACATAAGTTATTCGTTCAAACATATATTTAAAATATGGCTATATGTGAAAACAGTAAGTCATAGTAAGATTTATAAATCATGAGCTAAAAATAATTTTGTAAGTTTGGAAATGGTAAAACATGAATACTGTATGTGAATCTCATATAAAGATAACCATGCGGTAAAACTAAACTGAGGATCATGTATGGATACTGAGCATGAAAACATGAATATGTAAAATGAGAATGCAAGACCAAGTAAAGCTTCTACTGAAATGATCTGAATAACTGAATAACTAAAAATCTGATTACTTGGTCAAGAAAACCTGAACTTGTATAGACTGAGTACTGACTGAAACTGTGGGAGCTATCATGTAATAGACATGACTCAATCTGAGCTAATTGGGGTCCAACCTGTAACCCCAGTTGGAAGGATGTTAGTACCGTGCCATGGGTACTAACATATGGTTGTGTGGATCTACAAAAGTAGTGTCCCAAAGAACTAGGGAGTCATTCCAAAATTGGTGGGTAACCCCTAAGAGAGTGTCAGTTCTAAACATGCAAGTTATATCTCATAATCCTATGTTGGATACATAGTTCTGGAAATTAGGAACTACTACTAAGGACTTAGTCCTAAATGGCGGGTGAGCTCCCATCCCTAGGTTCGCTTAGTGCTAAATCCTACTCTTAACTGAATGACACTAGTATTACCATAGGTCTGACATGATATGGTACTCTACCGATAAGTGCTCAACATGAAAATAGTAGTCTGAATATAATAATAAAAACATGATCTGACTGACTTATAGCTTGAAATTAGAGACATGTATAAATAAATAGGTATTGGTGTTCATAACAAAGGTATAAAATCATAGTTCAAAGACCCAAAACAAAATTTTAATCACCTAATAAATTACATGAATGTAAACAAGAGAATGAGTTAACCTTAGGATAATATCATGTTTATATAAATTAAAGCATAATACAAGAATTTGGCATGATTCCAACTAAATATGACCTAGGGTTTTGGAACTTCAAGCATGTAGGAACATGATTCACATGGGATAAAACTATTAGCATCGCTTGAATGTAAAACTAATGAGAAAACATGGATAAATTTCTTAATTTACATGAAAGTTGATCATAATTAGAGTATATTCATACTTGAATAAAGAAGAGGGTTTTTAGGCTCAATCAATCAAGAAAAGCTTGAACTTGGAGCTTGGATACTTGAATTCTTGGAGAAAAAGTTTGAATTTCTTGTTCTTGGAAAGAGGGTAAGGTCTTACAAAAGTTAATCTCATGAAAAGTGGGTAATAACGTGTTTTAAGACCCCTTAATTCACTTAAGAATGATTAGAAATGATTTAGGGGTGTGAAAAGACCTCAACATCTTTAAATTAAATGAAAATGGGTCAATTTTTTATGATTGGATTTTGCTTGGAAGGGCACAGCCAAATCCAACCTCAAGGTTGGAGCCGCACAGCCAAAGCCAACCTCAGGGTTGGCGGCGCACAACCGAAAGACAACCCATTCCAGTGGAGTGTGGCGATCTCTCCATAGAGCTGAGCCTTTGCAGAGGGTCCATTTGGTGACGCACTCCCATTTCCAACGTCTAAAAACACCGCCAACAAGACCCAAAATAACTAAATATTGTTTACCATCGATATAAGGGTCCTAAGGGTTATTTTTAAGGCATTACTGGAGCGTTAAAAGAATAGGGTGTTACATTATCTCCCTCTTGGATTCATTCATCCTCAAATAATGGGTAGGAACTTATGAAACTTTAGAAGTATGAAATAATGTAGACATGACATGTCTACTAATAAAGGAAAAGTTGAGCTGAAATATTAAAACTTCCATCATTAAACTAATTTCTGAGATGACTTGACTCTATTGACTATAAGGAGCTGATTCATAGTGAAAGTTTAGAACCCACTCAAAATGTTCATGATGATCAAACATATAGAATTTCAAAGTAATAATTGATACAACAAAATCCCAAGAGTTACCAAGGATGGAATAAAGTATGTAACTTCTTATTAGGAATTATCCCTCAATAAAAGACGTATAAGAATCAAAAGAAAAGGGCATCACAGAATCTCCAAGTAAATTATGTAAGCACAAATCATGAGAAAATGATACTAAGGCCGTATAAGAGGTATTACTCTATCTGAGCTGGGATACTTGAAAAACTGAGATCATTCACTGAACACTTATGAACTGAATCATGAATAAATAACTAAATCATAGACATGATTCATGGACTGAACTGAATTCGCAATTTTCATGGACGTGAATGAATTACCTCATCGAATAGCCATATTCATGAAACTGCTGATAGTAAGACGATATGGAAAGATGGAAATCTCTAGGATCTTATCTGTCTGATTGCTAAACTGAATTGCAAGCTATATGGACTAACTCATTTTGAAAGTTTATACTCAACTAGAGTATTTCTTCAACACACTTTCTAAGAAGTTCTAGTACCATTAGGGAGCAAAGAATTCTTGGGCATGATATGAATAAGGAATCTCAATATGTCTATAACCTTGCAACATCGAACATAGGCCTATAAAACATAAGCTAGGATAGAATTACTAGGCCTTAGATAATGCAATGTCTAACTTTCAAGCTCAGCCACACTTATCAAATACTCCTCAACTATATTGTTCCCCTTAAATGCCATACTCATTTGATTTAACTTATAATTTTTATATGGGTACAAATAACTAATTCAGACCAAGTCTGAGTTAAACTATGCACTCTCGCCATGTTCAAGCCTGACTTAAAATTACAAAGTGCAACACACAACATCGTAATACTAGTCTAAGCCATGAATTCAATACCTCATACGTGTTTCACAGCTCTCATATCAAGAATAATTCTTCTTACCACTTCAACAACTGAATTTAACCTCTTACTAGGAATTTACTGACACACAATGCACCCATCCACTTATATACCAACATGACGTTCAAGCCTATAATTATAACCACATATGAACTTCTAGGTAAACAACCCACGAAATTATCTTTCCCATATTCTCTAATACCTATATCAATAACATCTTCCATGCACTATCCCCAAGAAAACACACACACAATTTCAACTAACCATGACATATATCAAAAGCTCTACCACAATATTCCTTCAAACTTATAGCCTTATATAGAACAAGCATACAATGATCTTTTCCTAATACGAAACATTTACTCTCTTCCAGCTAAACAATTGTTTGCCATCAGTATCTAGACATAAGAAAAGGTCACTGAAAGGCTAGAAAATGAGGACCTAAAGAATGAAAGAATACTATGCATAACTTGGACACTTAACTAAGGACTGAGGAATAGAGTATCCATGGCATGATTCATTAAAGAGAGCTAAACTGAGGACTTACATGACATAATCTGAAATTCACTGATCATTAAGAGTGTAGCATGAGTATGTGGAACTGAACATACTTTAAAGAATGAGAACATGAGTCATGAGCTGCATGACCTGAGTTTGGAGTTCATAAATTCATGGAGTATGATTTGTACTACTGAGGGAATTGGAACTCCTTATACTAGGAACTGGGAGCATACATGATTCTCTATGATGTGCATGAACATGAACTATAATTATGGAGCTGACGTGTAAGGCATGAGTAGATGTCATAATGACTGTAGTATGAAAATTTGTACAGAGATAAGAGTGGGTCGGGTATCTTCCTCCCCCTTAGTGTTGTTCTACAACACACTACATCACTCCTAAAAGCGGAGAGCCTAACTTGGTTCCTTGTTCTATCATCTCCCCCTTAGCTATAAGCCATTATTCCAAGTTACTGGACCCCTTTAATAAACTCCAAACTGAATTGAAACTGCTTCACTCTAGAGTCCAAGATATAACAATACAAATAAATACTAAACTCACCCTGAAAGACTATTCCTAAATACGTAAAACCCACTGCTAATACTTCCTTTTGAGATAGAAATATTAACTTTTGATATCCCTAATATTTATAATACAACAACATTAACACTCACTAACTTAGAATCTTTAGGAGTATCACCATACCATGAGTTCACACCATATAGAATTTTCAACACTTCTTTCTATTAGATCAATCATCCAAGGTGTAAACTTAGATTCTAGCACTTAACATAGATATTTCTAAGTTTTTGATGAACCATACTAACTTCATTAATAGAAGACTAATATCACACCTCTAAACTTATATCTTCCCTAACATATGAAATTACTATTACACTGAATATCCGATATCAACAACCTATAACCCATAACTTAGCTGGTAAGAATATCATTTACTACACTACAATCCTTATTCACACTTAGAAACCCAATGGTACTATCTAAGTACGCACACATCCCATATCGCCTTAGATACACATCTAGATCATACCCACATCATCATACGTAATTTCAAATCAATAAACTTAAATTCTTGCATACACTATTTCAAGCTTACTAATTCACCTTCATACAACTAGACCAATGATACATAATCTACTTAATTCAAATAACACTATCCCCACTTTACTTCTGTTAAACTTCTATGTTCATGCTTTTAACTCTAGATAATATGCTATCATAGGATTCTAAGAAGGGATCTGAGGGCACGTCAGATGTCATCTCAATGCACGATTTTCGTGAATAAGAATGAACACTTTCAATGATTTGAACATAAGGGCACTCATGGGATCCTTTTAATCCTATATGCAATCCCAGAATTATCTATGGGGACTGCCTGAGAAAACTCTATCAGTAGGAATTTAAACTTGACTATTTTTAATACCTCGAGAATTAGGTAGAATTAGTATAAATAGAGTAATGTAAGAATGTATATGAGTTTCTTAAAGAACATCTCTAAAGCATGACATGAGATAATAAAGAAGGGAAATATTTTGTGAATTCCCTGTAGTCTCTTGAATAAAAGTATAGACGTCTCTATACTATTTTGCAAGACTCTACTATACACAGCTTCATAGACACCCTACGACACTTGATCTCTGTGCTCTGATACCAGGTTTTTCATGACACGAGACTACCCCTAATCATATCACAGTTCTTGGAACCACAAGTGATCCCAAGCTAACCCATGAACCAGCATACTACTTGAGCAACTGATTTAAATTGTATAAAAACTAAATTTATTGAGTAGAAACACGATCATGAGAATCTTTGAATAAATGTAATACTGATAAATCTTATAATGAGATAAAACTAAAGAAAAAACTATAATGACATGTAATGACTCTGACTAACTATCTGTGAAGCCTCTGCTATACTGACTGTATGCGGCTGGGACAGGTCTCCAACTACCATATATCAATACACAAGAATGATAATAATACAATACATTAACAATAAATTATTGGAGTTCCTAAAATAAGAGAAATCATCACCTAATTGCTGAAAGCTAAGAACTGCCTAACCTAGATGTATGAGCAACATTTGGTACCTACATTACGAATGATGTAGCCACAAGCACATATATATGGTCAGTACTTTGGAATACAAAGAGTATGTGGAGACATGCACTAAATCATGGAAATATTTAAAACATGCTTTAAAACCAAGGACATAAGTTATTTGTTGAAACATCTATTTAAAACATGGTTATACGTGAAAACTGTAAGTCATAGTGAGATTTATAAATCATGATCTAAAAACAATTCTGTAAGTTGGGAAATGGTAAAATATGAATACTGTATGTGAACCTCATATAAATTTAAACATTCTAGGAAACTTAACTGATGATCATGTACGGATACTAAGCATGAAAATATGAACATTTAAAACTGAGTTCTCTAAAACGATCTAACTAATTGAATAACTGAAAAACTAATTACTTGGTCAAGCAAACCTGAACTTGTATAGACTGAGTACTGACTGAAACTATGGGAGTTATAATGTAACCGACATATCCCAATTTGTTCTAGTTATGGTCTAACCTTTAACCCTAGTTTGAAGGGTGTTAGTACCTTTCCATGGGTACCAATACATGGCTCTGTGGATCCATTAAACTAGTGTTCGAAGGACTAGGGAGTCAGTCCTAAACTGGCGGGTGACCCCTAAGAAAGTGTCAGTCCCAAACTAGCGGGTGACATCTCATAATACTACGTTGGCTGCATAGTTCTGGAACTTAGGGACTGTTACTAAGGACCTAGTTCTAACTAGAAGGTGAGCCCCCATCCCTAGGTTTGCTTGATGCTAAATCCTATTTCCAACTAATTGACACTGGTATTACCATAGGTCTTACATGATATGGTAATGTACTGATAAGTGCTCAACATGAATATGGTAGCCTGAATATAATAATGAAAACATGATCTAACTGACTTGTAGCTTGAAATTAGAGACATGTATAAGAAAATAGGTATTAGGTGTTCATAAACCTCCAGCACTGAATAATCAAGGGAATACAATAAAACTTCTTAATATAATAGTATAAAATCATAGTTCAAAGACCCAAAATATAAGACATTTCAATAACCTAATAAATTACATGAATGTAAATATGATAATGAGTTAACCTTGGGATAACATCATCTTTATATAGTTTAAAGCATACTTCAATTGAACATGACCTAGGTTTTTGGAACTTCAAGCATGTAAGAACATGATTCATATGGGATAAAACTATTAGTATGGCTTGAATGTAAAACTAATGAGAAAACATGGATAAATTTAAGAATTTACATGAAAGTTGATCATAATTATAGTATACTTGAATCAAGAAGAGGGTTTTTGGGCTCAATGGGTGGAAGAAACCCATTGATGAAACCCTACATACCTCAATTACTTGAATCCTTGAAGAAAAGCTTGAACTTGGAGCTTGGATACTTAAATTCTTAGAGAAAAAGATTGAATTCTAGTTCTTGGGAAGAGATGAAGGGTTTACGTGAGTTAATCTCATGAAAAGTGGGCAATAACATGTTTTAATACCCCTTAATTCATTTAAGAATGATTAGAAATGGTATAGGGGTGTGAATAAACCTTAACGCCTTTAAATTAAATCAAAATAGAGAAACTTTTGATGCTTATGTTTTGCTTAGCGGGGCATAACCAAATCCAACCAGAGGGTTGGAGGCGCACAGCTAAAGCCAACCTCAGGTTTGGCTGCGCACAACCAAAGCCAACCTTATGGTTGGTGGTGCACAACCCAAAGCCAACCCATTCCAGTGGCCTTTGGAGTTCCCTGCACAGTGCCGAGCCTTTTTAGAGGGTCCATTTGGTGATGCACACCCATTTCTAATATCCAAAAATACCCCAGCACGATCCAAAATAACTAAATATAGTTTTCCACCAATACAGGGGTCCTAAGGGTCATTTTTAAGGCATTACTAGAGCGTTAAAAGCACAGGGTGTTACAATTGAATACTTGGTCATACAAACCTTAAGTGGTACAATTTGAATATTGAATTGAACTAAAATTGTTGGAGCTATTATTTAACTTACATAAACTATATGAGCTATCTTGGAGTCTAACGTCTGATCCATATTGGTGAGGGATGTTCTATCCTTTCCATCAAAGTAGAACCTAAAATGGAGTGATACAAAATTGATCCCATATTGGGCAAGGGGAAACACTCTCTGGTGAGGCCCCTAAACTTATGGTGGCACGTTGTTTTGGGGAAACAAGATGCGCTGAACCCACACTTCTCTCTTGATGATAAATCCTATGTCCAACTGAATGACACTAGTGTTATTAATGGTTTAACATGACATGGTACTGTACTGATAAGTGCTCAACATGAATATGGTTTTCTGAATACAGTAATAAAAATCATAACCTGTCTGACTTATAATGTGAAAATAATGACATATGTAAACAGATAGGTACAGGGTTTCATAACCCGCCAGCATCGAATGGTTACAAAATTTGATAACAACACTTAAAACATTGACGTAAAGTCATAATCCAAGACTCAAAACATAAGACATTTTAATAGATGACATACATACATAAATATAAACATGGAGATGTCTAAAACTTGAGAGGATAACAATTTTACATTGTTTAGTTCTTAACTTGATAGTGTGACATGGGAGCAATTGAATATGACATGGGTAATTAAAATTCAAAGCATGAAATAACCTAATTTACATGGGAAAACATGTTGACATAACTTCAATTCAAATTACTAAGAAAACATGGATTAAATTTATACTTGAACCAAAAAGGAGATTTTTGGGACTCAATGGGTGAAAGGAACCCATTGGTGAATACCCCACATGCCTGGATGTATAAGCCTTGGAAAAATTTCTTGGGATTGAAATTGAACTTGAAGAAACCTAGTTGGCTTTGGGGGAGAAAGGAATCACCTTATTTTCCTCTATGATAAATGATTTTTGAGTTATGATAGGTTAAGGAAATATTTATTCTTGATAACTGTTGTTTTGGAGGGTGAAACAACGTAGTTTGGAGTTAAAAGAGTGGGAAAAGATTAAAAAAAAACTTAGAAACCATCTGGAAGTCTCCTGGAAGCCGTCCCGATGACTTAGCTCATGACTCATAAGGTCTGGTCATGAGTCAAAACTTGAGTTGTAGTCAAAAACCCATTTTCATCCTTTACTGCCCAGATTATGACTCTTTCCTAACGACCAGTAATGAGACATTACGAGTCATAGTCTGGGCAGCTTTGACAGTGCTTCAGTATTTTGGCCATAACTTTTCACCCCGATATTGGATAAAGGCGAAATTGGTATCATTGGAAAGATAATTCAATTATTTATCTGTCATGAGGTCTTGTGCTAAAAAATTCTTTGTATAACAAAAGTTATGCTCATTTGAATATGACTATAGTTATATACATCCCAAGACTTTAATCGCTAAGGGATGTTTTGACTTGTCTACAAGCTAGGAGCTATTTGAGGTCTTAATAAATATCTAAGTCACTAATAAAACCACCAAAAAATCAGGATTGATTCTTGAAACCTTTACTGGTCAGGGTACGGGTCCACACAACAATTTGTAATATTTGCCTACGAATAATGTACTCGACTCGTAACCACTGGAATGGATTCTTGGATGAGCACTGTTGTGGCTATGAGTCCCTTCTAACGACTCATAATGTTTTATTACAAATTCTAGAGTAGAGTCATGGTAACTAGGTCTGGACTAAAGGTTCTTTCTGTTGTGACTATGACTACTCGTAACAATTCATAAGGTCTGATTACGGGTTGTCACGTGAGTCGTAGCCACTGGCAGTTGATTGACACTTAAAGGGAAAATTGCATAACTTTATGCCACTATATCAGATCGAGGCGAGACTTGCAACATTGGAAAGATAAATTCATGGTCTCTCTTTAGAGAGGCTTAGAACATGAAAGCTTGGGGTATTGCAATTATTAGTTTATACTCTTAGATTATATTTTGATTCATTTATCTCTATTACTATTTTGGTTGGCTTTCGCTGTATTCATTCATTGTGCTATGGAGATTAGGCTAAAGGGGGTGGTCTCCAGCTTATGGTGGGCTTGATATACCCATCACAACTAGGACCTATTTCGGGCAGTGACAACATACCACTGTTGAAATTGGGAGAGTTGATTCAGATACACGTCAATAAAAACTTCATAAATTAATAAAAGGTTTGATGAGAAACTGCATTCTAAAGATATTCACGACCTGAGGTATGAGAA